>CM065302.1:37561749-42361749 GCA_032871835.1 Dipteronia dyeriana
TTCATTCTTCATTTCTTCAAATATATTGAACATCTCCCTGTCATAGCATATATCATGAGTGGCCCCAGTATCCAACCACCACTCCCTTGGGTTTGACCCAACAAGGTTTGCTTCTGTCACAACTACAGAGAGATTGATCTCGGATACATCTCTTGAGATCCCAGCAACCACGTTTGCCTCGTGGTTCTTCTTCTTCTTTGGCAACCTGCACTCAGAAGATTTGTGACCCAGCTTGTCACAGTTGAAGCACTTCCCTTGGAATTTTGGCTTCTTAGAGACTCCTCCCTTAGGACCCAATTTGGATCATTTCCCAGGCTTGTTCTTCTTTGGTTTAGAACTTTGCCCATGCTCAACCACATTGATCTTCGCTTCAGACCCATTGACATCTTTCTTGTCATACTTCATGTGGTCTTCCTGAATACGAAGCTTGAGAATTAGATCCTCGATCTTCATCTCCTTTCGCTTGTGTTTGAGATAGTTTTTGAACTCTTTCCATGAAGGAGGAAGCTTCTCAATGATTGCAGCCACTTGGATAGTTTTACTCAGGGTCATCCCTTCGGCATGTATCTCATGCAGAATCACATGTACCTCTTGGACTTGACTCATAACTGTCTTGGAATCCCCCATCTTGTAATCAAGAAATCGGCCGACAATAAAATTCTTGGACCAGCGTCCTCAGTTTTGTATTTGCGGTCTAATGATTCCCACAGTTCTTTGGCTGTTTTCTTTGGAGAATAAACGCTATATAGCGAATCTGACAGCCTGTTCAGTATGTAATTATGGCACAGGAAATCCGAGTGATTCCATGCATCAATTGCATTCCATACCTGAACATCTCGCTCTTCACCATTATTAGGTTTAGGAGCATCTTCAGTCAAGAATCTGCCAAGGTTCAGTGTGGTCAGATAAAACAGCATCTTTTGCTGCCATCGTTTAAAATTCGGTCCACTGAACTTATCAGGCTTCTCCATATGATTCATCGGCAAAGGTACCGAATTCATATAGGGATTTGCCATGGGAACATTCCCTTGACTCATATACTGGCTCATCACCGGATCAGGCATGTTTCTCACGAAGGAGTTGATAGCCGGAGTCGTTGTAGCCACAGTAGGTACTACTACTGGTATCTGGCCCACAAGCATAGAGTTCAAAGTTGAAGTATCTAATCCCATACTTGGATTAACTTCTGGAGTCTCAAGTGGAACACTGGAGTTCACATTCGTTTTGTTTGCCATAATATCTGAAACAAAAACAAAATCGCTTTAGTATCACCAGAAATAATAGCACAGATATCAGTTGATATCAAATAAGATTTCACGATAGAAATCATAATCAGTGTCTGATATTGCAGACCACGATAACACAATTCAGTAGCAATTGAATTCGAAACCAGTATCTAATAATAGACCCAATTTCCACAGATTAATATATATCTTTCAAATTGAAATCAGTGTTCCAAAGAACCCGATTTCCACATGTTATACAATTGAAATCAGTGTTCCAAAGAACCCGATTACCACAGTTTTACAAGCTGATTTATTTTCCAAGTCTGTTACGATATGAACCAGAAATCTGATACCAGAAAGTTTGAATAAGCAAACGTTGTTTGAAATAATTTGAAAACAGAAAAGAAAATGAAAATTGTCTTAAGATTGTAAAACGTATTTTGCAAACAAACCTGACTGGTATCAATGAAAACAGAAAGTAAAGTTAGAAAAGGAGTTTGATCCGAGGCCCGTGTTTCACACGGTGTCCTTAAGACAATTTTACCGGACAACACCGTATGTGTATTAGGCGATTGTCTCCCAGGATATAACGGTTCAACAGTGCTAGGCCTAAGCACTATCCACTATCAGTGAACTCAAACCGAGTTTTGAACTTACCAAGAAACAGAGAGAAGAAACAAATTCGGCTGCTCAAAAGAAACTTGAATTATTTTTTTGTGTATGTTGAACAGAATATAAGAGGGATTAAATACCCAAACCGAAACCCTAGGGTTTTGGGATTAATTCGGGATTATAATTGGAAAACTCGTTTTGATTTAATAAGGAAATAATTTAATTAGATAATATTCTCCAAAGAGATTTATTTCTAACTAAAACTCGATTCGGTATTCTTAGTGATCAAGTAAGAAATCAGAATCCAAACAATTAAAGCGTTCCTTATTCATCACAATCAAAAAACGTTGACTTAGGGAAGTGGCAAAAGGTCAATTGTACTCTCACGGTCCAATCGGAGCGGCATTCGTGTCCGCAGGTCGCGCCCACACACGAGTCGTGCTAGATAGAGCCTCTATGCCACACACATGTTGAAAGCTCATATCACACATTCACTTATAAACTACTTATAAATGATTTCCCTAAGCAATGTGGGGTTCTTTTTAATCCCTACATAATGGGTCCACTTTGAGATTCAATTTCTCATTCACCCATTAATTATTTTGTGAATTTGAGTATATCATTTCGAAGTTCTCACAGGGGAGAATTCGAATCCACTTTAATCTTCCATTTCTATGGAATTTATCATACTCAATTTTTGCTCTCAACATGAGAGATTATCACAAAATTTCCAACAGTAACAATACATCACCACACATCTTAAAAAAATAACGAAACATCCTTTATATTTATATATAAACAACATTTTGAATAATTATACTATGTAAATTTCAATAATTAATTTATACAACAAGAAAAAAGATTGGTTAAAAAAAAAGGCTTACTAATCAACGTGTTTCTATTTTTTCCCCAAATTATAGCAGTAGTAAATATAAATTAAAATTGATAGGATTATCCCTATTAAAGAAAACACTTAAATATTTTCTTTAACTTCTATATATATGTATTTCTCATAAAATAATATGTAAAATATCATCGTCACTAACAAAAATCAACTTAACATTTCAGCTAGTGGAATTTATAAAAGAGTAGTCTTTTTTTAAGGAGTTATATCCTTAAAAAACTGAACCTCCATTCAACCATACAGAACTCCATTATAAATCCACCAAAAGTCATACCAAAAGAAATTTTTTATAAACACCTAGTTTAGAAACACAAAATGAGTCTACTTTTCATTTGAATTGTTGTTGATATATTTAGTTCAAATAAAATACCACCACAGTAAACAATTTAAATTTTATAAATTATGTATTGAATTGCTTAAAATTGAACAAAGTGTATAGAACAATATAAAAATGAATTAAATTATTCACCGGTCTCCATTAGAAACCTAATGGTCTACTCCATTATCGTCAAACTATTTAATAGCTTGTATTGCCTCTCTTCCATTTGCAAATTTGACTTCAAAATCAGTTCCCAGCAAAGCTTCAAAATTTTAATTAAAATGTTAAGACCTTAACCATCGTAAAAATATCGGTAATGATCGACTACACCAATATACTAAAAAAAAATCAAAATACTCAAAATCAACTATAAATAAAGTTCAACAGACTAAAGAAAATCATTGTATAACTACATTGAAATTTCAATGTTTAAGAAATCTCATTTCTAACTAAAATTAAGATGGCACTTGGCAGATCATCATATCCCATCATATCCCACAACTGAAAATGAAAATAAAAGTAAACCTATCTTAAGCAGAGTATTGACAAGAACCGAAAAAAGTATGTAACAAAATAAATCCAATAAAGATAAATTTATAACAATTCTATTTACTCTCAAAAATTTCCCATCAGTGAATATCGTGCTAGGATAAATTTCAACAGTAAATCATTACAAAACCAAACTCCCGTCGCATTCGTACTACCATTTCCTTACTTACAAGGTGCTAATACAATCATTTACCAAATGGTCCGCCACCAATCATTTGTGCAGTGTATAAAGGAGCAATATTTGTTTTTTTTTTTTTTACAAAATCTATCGCTTCCAATTTTTTCTTCCAACTTTTTCTTGTATTTTTTAACAAAACAATCATATTGAATCACAGATCTAATGATCCTCATTACAAATATAAACTTTTTTTAAAAAAAAAAAGTCTTGAAATCAAAGCAAACCTAGAAAAGACATAGAAAATCAAACCAAAAAACAAAAAAACCAGAACACCAACCAAATCCAGAAAAACAAAGTGAGAATACCAGATCAAACCTATAAAAGAAAAGAAAAACAAACCAAATTCAGAAGAAAAAAAAATCTACACACTTACAAACAGCATAAAGCAAACCCCGAAAAAAAAATTATACAATTACAAAAATTACAAAGCAAACCTATAAAAAAAATTACAAACCAAACCCACGAAAAAGAAATCAATAGCTTTGAACTCTTGAATTTGAGAATGATGAACTCCAAAAAGCAATTTCAGTAAACGTTTCTAACAATATAAAAACCCTCAAACTCCGCCGGCGATGGCTCTTTCAACGAGAGTTGAAAGGTCTCCTCCAATCAAAGGAGATCAACGTTATAAACACATTACAAAGAAATCAACAAAACAAAAAAACTTCAATTAATCACCAAAAACGTATACCTTAAAAAAAATCATATACATAATTCTAAAAAAAATGGAAGGAATAATACAATCAAAACCATAACAAATAAAATAAATTCCAGGATAAGATTATAAAACTTATTCAAACAGACTTGAAAAAAAAACTTAGCAAATTTAAAGAATCAAACTAAACAAGAAAAATAAAATCCAGATTTACTTAAATTCAAGGACATGACAAAGAAATCAACTAAACTAAACAACTTAAATTAATCACCAAAAATATGTGTACCTTAAAAATCAATACCTAATTCTAAACAAAAAGAAATTGAATGAATTGTTTTAAAACATCCAAAACGATAAAAAAAAAAAAAAAAAAAAAATCCTGGACACCCAATTTTTTTCAACTAATTCAAAGAGACTTCAAAAATAAAAACTCAGAAAAATTCAAAGAATAAACTAAACATGTAAAAATTTCCCAAAGTTACTTAAATTTATGGACTTTATAACGAAATCAACAAAACAAAACAAAAACTTCAATTACTCACCAAAAACCGTATACCTTAAAATTTATATACCTAAATCTCAAAAACAAAAAATTACAATTCAAAAAACAAAACTAAAATTCGACTACCAACCTGTCAATCGTGGGCCACACAAGATTCGTAATTATTGCAACATTTGAAGTTGAATTTATACAAAATAGCAAGAACCCTAACAAAATTTGGGTTGACAAAAGAGAGAGTGAAAAAGCCAGAAACGAGAATGAAAGAGAGAGTAGAGTGTGGAAGATCGGAAGACAATTGGGAATTGGGTTGTAAGATAGAGTAGAGAGATTGAGATCATTTAAGTATTTTTTTTTAGTATATCAACCGGTTATATGGGTTGCAGGTTTTAATAGTATTTTAATATTAGTCTTTTCACCCGTCGGATTAACCTTCAATTTCATCCAATGGTTATAACTAATTGATGGATGATATGATATGATACCTATCGATTCTACTACGCATGGTAGCCAGTCCCTTAGATTGTAAGTACACGAACGTAGCTAGGTTTAAACAGTAGGGGAAGCTTAAATTAACATTTTTTTTCTCATTAATAATATTAGAATTTTTTTTAATTTAAAATAATGATATAAGAAAATATGGTCAGACTTATCAGATAATGTATATTTTAAATAAATACGTTAATAAAAATAATAAAAAATAAATAAAGTCAAAACAAATTATAAAATAAACATAAAATGTAATATATAAATATATATTAATTAAGTTGTACTATATTAGTTTTCAAAAGATCAGTTAATTATGAAATCAAAATCGATAAAACCAGTAACTTATTGCTTTTAAAAAAATTTAATTTATTTGAATATTATATTAACTTAGTGATGATGAAGTATTGGCATCTAAGAAATAAATATACATTTATCATTACTATTTACCATGAGTCTAAAAACAAACGACTATTTAAAAACCTATATATATATATATATAAAAAACTTCACATACAAATATCTATATTTCGACTAAAATAAAAAAAAATCTATAAAAATTATTATTAGTTTCTAAATATAAAATTAGAATACCTATAATTAAATTACTTCTAAAATTTTATAAACTAAAAATCATAATAATTCTAAAATTTTAATACAAAACAAAATATTTAAATTCACACAATTCACAACATATTTAATTGGAAAATCTATCGATAAAGAGATTTTTCAAATTTACAATAATTATTAAAAAAAATAAAAATAAATGACTCATACCTCGTAATTCGTGAAAGCTGAAAAATGTTTGCAACGGTATAAAACTACAAATACATGCAGCCTACAACCACTTTAGCCCAGCCCACGTTCCGTCTCGATGTACATATATTATTTGATATCGTTAGGTTATATCGTAATATTTATAAATTGTAATATTAAAAAAAAAAAACTAAATGCATATTTTATATTTTTTGGATTTTGTAAATTACAAAATAGAAAACGGTGAACAATACCGAACAACCCCTAATTCCTATTTTAGGTTCCGTCTTGCAGCTGTTTTTCAGTCCGTTTTCGTTTTTATTTTTAAAAAAAGATTTCAAAAATGCGTTCGTTAACCGTTTTTTATTTTATTTTCAAAAAACGAAAAAAAATGAAAAACAAAACCAGTATTAAAGGTGAAAGATTTGAAAAATATAAAATAATTCTTTTCGTTTTTCGTTTTTCGTTTTTCGTTTTTGTTTTTCACTTTTTATATATAAAAAAACATTTTTTTTTCATTTTTTTTCATTTAGTTCTATTATGCGTTTCATATGGCTATGATAAGACGGGATAAGATTTTTAAAAGACCAAAGTACACCTATATATATTTTAGAATAATTTATTTTCAACTAGAACTAAAAGTATTCATACAATAATATATATACATTATAATTATTATATATATATATATATATATATATGTTGACGTCGATTTCTGGATGCATGAGAAAAGCCAACAAGATTTGGATTTTAGATGTGATCTCAAAGAGAAAGAGAAGGAGAAAGTAATCCAACGCAAGTTTTTACGTGGTAAAACTCTGATGACCGGAGAAACGTCCACGGTGGCTGAATAATCAACGAAGCCAAAATCCACTATGAATAGAATGATTACAATTCTCGATCTCTCTTTTTCTCTCTGTATTTTTCTATATTTCTTGTGTGTGTGTTTTGTGATGAGATTATGGGTCTATTTATATGTTCATAGAACCCTAATCCTCTTTGTACAAGTAATAAAGGATATTTGTATTTAACTATGATTGGTTACTTGTTTGAAGTAGACTGTCTTCTTTCCTATTTTGGAGACTTGTATTGAGATCGAATGGGACTCTAGTGATTCAGTCCAGTTTTGACTTATTTCCTTATAAGAGCGTAGTCTTTTTGAAGAAATAAAATTGTTGTCTGATTAGGAACCCTTTCTGCTTGATATTCTGTTCTTGGAATTCCTATTTGATATGGATATCTTCGCATGTTTTAACGACTCGAATCTTGAGCTACGCGCTGGGTTTTTTATTCGATTTTCTTCATGTTTGTCCCGAGTAGAAAACGATATTAGCTGGTCCCGAGTGATGTCAGCTGATCCTGAGTAGAACGTGTCATTAGCTGACCCCGAGCATCGTTAATTGACCTCGAGTAGTATATGACGTCAGTTGACCTCGAGTAGGTTTTGTTCAATACTTGTTTACTCGGGCTTCCCTTCTTTGGTGATGTCTTGTATGATATTTTCTGAATGCCTATTCAGATGTCCACCTGACGATTCTATCCTTTTTATCAATGATGTGTACGTCTAATAAAATTTACATATGACAATACCCCCCTTAAAATATTTTTGCCGAACAGAGTTTCGTTTCGGGCAAAAGTATTTTAATCAATTCTTCAATCTTTATATCTCTTTAATGCCAGGATAAATGTCTTGTCATAATGACGTGTCTTATTGGTGACCATGTAAATTCGATTTGCCTCCTCACGTGAGATCTCAATGATTGCGACTTTTTAAAGTTCTGACGACCAAAGCGAGTTCCTCTCTTGACACGTGTCCTTTACCGCTTAATTTTTCGATATCATTTATGAGAAACAACCTATGTGTCTCCCCATGCGCCGTCTACGTCATCAAATCTTGTCATTGATTTTTCCCGCTTTAAGATCCTAGGGTTTCATGCTATTGCCCCTTTAAATTCTTCACTGAGGGGTTGTGTTGGTTCATTCTCAAAAACTCGCACCAGAAAATTTTCCTAGCCCAGATTTCTTTACGCAGAAGGTCGCTATTCTCCGTTGAAGATTTTGCATCAGATTTCATTCAAGGTTAGTTTTAATGGAACCAACTTCCCGTCTTCGACTCTATACTATAGCTCTTGTAGCGTTTGATCGTGGGGATTTCCAACTGGTTTCCTGCGTTAGAAGATTATTGGGGGAAATCCCCCCTAATGAACCCCTTTTTTTAGAAGTCGACGTTTCTAGGCTTCACCCTAACGTCCACTTTAGTTATGTATCCAGTTTTGATTCTGATTCTGATTCATCTAGTTCTGAATTTGTCGTTTCTAATCACAGGGTACCACTTCGATCAACAATGGGAAAGCATCAAAGTAGAAGTGAAGTCAATAAGCACAACTCGGGCATCATTCGGATCAGGGAGCAAATCGTTGACGAGAACGATGTCGAAAAGGCGTTCAGAGTATCTCGTATGTCCTTCTCTGCTGATCGCCCGAGTGGGTTTGATGCTGAACCGAATGTGGTCGGGGCATATGAGATCGGGAAATATCGTGCTCAATTCGACTTGGATAATTCGGTTACTTTGATTCCTACGGGTGATAGAGCTGCGTGGAATCCTCCCCTAAGCATGGTGGCAATCTATGGATGCATGCTCTACTGCGGCGTCACTTTTCCTCTTCAGCTGTTTATTCCCTGGTTTCTGGCTGAAGTAGGGATTGCTCCGGCTCAGCTGTCCCCGAACAGCTACAAGATCTTGATGTGCATGTGGCACATGTGGAGCCGAATGAACTTGTCGCCGCCTTCCTCGAGTGAAATCAGACACTTCTTCACACTGAGGCAGTTTGGTAAGACAAGGACCTATTTCCTCATGTCTAATCCGCCAGATTGCTGGGTCCCCGAGGGAACAAAGGTGAATCGGGGAGTTGATACCTCTGATGACCCCAAAAAGAGGGGTTTTGTATGGGGATTCCCTTCATTCAATAAGTTCTGGAAGAACAGTTGGTTTTTCACCTGAGGGAATCTCGGTTTTGAAGTCGCTCTCTCGATTGGGGAAACTTGAAGAGTGTTGAAAGTTCCCAACTTTTTCTGTTCTCCTAAGGTATGGAACAAGAAAAAGTTTGAATTCAACGACACTAAGCTGACCAGACTTGCTCGGGCAGCAGTTCGCACCCTGGAGAAGAGGAGCATAACTTATCTTTTTAATGAGAAAAGATGATAGAGCTCGACTTCTTCAGCCAGATTTCGGGCTACTGCATGCTATGTAAGTGGTCTTTGTAACCCTTTTTTTATATATATTCTGACGTGATTCCCTTTTTTCTTCTAAGTGTATGATACGGACATCGTCTGCGACCTTCAGGCTCGACAAGTGAAGTAGATTCTTCAAGCGAGCCAAAAAGAAGCTTCTCGTCAGAGCGAAGATGGTATTTCCCCGCCTGAGTCTGACGAGGAACCTAATGGGGTTGTGGATCAAGTCCCCAAATATGTCACTGAGGAAGTCGTTCGGCCGACCTTAAGGGAGTCTAGTGGTCTGAGTGGCTCGACGGATCATACTCAGGAGTTGCCTAATGACTGGAAAGGCAGAGTGAGGGTCTTGGTGAAGGGCCTGCCGAGCGGTCAAATGTCGGTGATAGAGGTAAAACTCTGAGGGACAAGTACTTACAGATCCTGAATTTTTTGAGTCCTTCCGGGATGGTGCTCAGGAGGATCCCGCAGCTGATCTCAGCTTCCACCGTTCTCGAGCTGAGAAATATAAAGCTGTCGACTCCCCCACTCTGCCTCTCAATGTTCCTCGCGTAGTTTCATATATTGAATCAAGTGATGAAGATGTCGAGGCTGAGATTCCCCCGAGTGTTCATGTTGAAGCATCGGCGGGTGTGGAGACTTCTGAGCCGAATAAGGGTTCCCCTCCCCCCGAGGTTGAAGATCAAAATGCTGAACCCTCGGAAGATCCTTCCTATCCTTCTCCCCAGGATATGCTCAGGGATTTGTCATCTGGCCGGGCTTTTATCTGGGATGATCATTGAAGTCATCTCAGGGACGTGCCTCTGACAAGTCGTCTTCAGAATATCTTCAACGGCGTATCTTTTATAGGTTTTATTCCTAACTCTTGCCTTGCCCGTTTGCTTGCTAGATTTATAACTAAAATTCTTTGTAGATGGTGGCCAAGTTCACTGATCTGGTTCAGATGCATCAACATCAAGCTGATCGAATAAGGCGTCTGGAAGCTCAACTGAAAGAGAGTGAGGATAGTCGTGCTCGGGTCTAATCGGCTTATCAGAAAGAAGTCGGCAGTGCCCAAGTGTTTACCGACCACTGTTTGGCTAAACAGGTGGAGGCCAAGAAGAGGGCTTCTTTGGCAGAAGAGAAGGCTACGTCACTTCAAAACTTATTGTCTTCTGCCCAAGAATTGATGCTTAAGGCCGAGCAGGAAGCGGAGCAGTCCAAGTCGGCATATGAACAGAAGATCGAGGACTCTGAATGCCAAGCTTTGACAATCGAGTTCTTATCCAAAGAGGCTAGGCTGGAACTTAAAGTCCAGGGGATTGATCATTTTAAAAGATCCCCTGCTTACGACGCCCTTCTCTTTCGGGAATTTCAACTATGGCTAGTTTCAGCTGGCTAGTTTTTCAAGGTTAAGAATCGGGCAATTGAAAAAGCCTAAACCAACTGGGAGCTGTCGATCAAGAATCATGTGGATCTGTCCTTGGAATCTCTTTGGACTCAGATGAAGGAGTGGATAGCTTACTACTGTAGCCGAGGTAAAGAGCCCCATCCCATGCATTTGGAGGTTCCATCCGAGCACTCCTTCTCGATTATTTACGCCAGTCAGAAGTTTATGGTGGAAGGTGTGGTGCCTGATGTCGGACCGATCCCAGGAGAAGATTACAGCAAATGGATGGATGATTCGGTCGACACGATTGCTTGGCCTTCCAATGAAAATCTGCTTCGTGAATATGAAATGGTGCCCGACCCGAGTATCGACATGAGTTCTAAATCCTCACGACCTTGATTTTTGTAGGATTTTCATAAATTTTTGAAAATATTCTTTGTAACAATTCTTTGTAACAATTCTTTGTAATGATTCTTTATAAAGATTAATGAAATTCCGAGTTAACTAATTCTGAAAACCGAGTGGCTTTGATCTGATTCATTGCTCAAGGAATTTCACCATCTTCTTTATCTTGATTATTGTTGCCGAGTATCTTATTAAACTGACTACTGCAATCTTTATGCCAAGTATCTTATTAAACTGGCTAATTCTGATGTTCGGACCTCACCGAGTATCTTATTAAACTGGTTGTCATCCAAATAATTTTTAATGTCATGTATCTTATTAAACTGGCTATTGCAATCTTTATGTCAAGTATCTTATTGAACTGGCTAATTCTGATGCTCGGGTAACCTCACCGAGTATCTTATTAAACCAGTTGTCACCCGAATAATGTTTAACACCAAGTATCTTATTAAACTAGCTTGTATTATTAACCGAGTCATCTTAAAACATGCAAGTAGATTATACTTGTGTTTCATACTCGGTTGCTACCCAAACATTACATCAAGGCTCACCATGATCATATGTTTTGAGTCCTTACACATTACCGAGGACGTCTCCCCAGTTTTTCTGTGCCAGGGTTTGCCAAATCGTTAAGCTTTTCAAACCGCTTAACACAACTATGCATTTCATAGGAATTTTTTCCGATAGCGCCCCGAGCCTTTCTCCAGAATCTGGTGCATCGGGTTTGTCTTTTTGCTAAGGTCAATTGACCTTGGTCGCTGGCATGCTCTTTCGAGCTTCTCCGCCCATTCAGGAATCAATGGTCCCGAGTATTCTATTTGCATGTTTTTATTATCATGCTTGTCTTTCATATGTTCTTATTATCATATGCTTTATTTTTTGGAAATCCCGAGTGTTTTTTATTTATAACTGCAAAATCAACAACGATTTTAAGTTCCAAAGCTTAATATTTGACCTAACCAAAATTGTCCTAACTAGAAAAGAAAAACAGAAAACAATTTAAGGATAGAAAATTTTCAGATATTGGGCGTTGCATGGTGGGGGTAAAACCCCTCCATTGGGTCGTGCAATCCAGTATGCTCCATGGCCAGCTATTCTTTCAATTTTTTACGGGTCTTCCCACTTATCAACCAGGGAACCTGCAGCTTTATTTTTTGTGTTCAATGACACATTCCTGAGTACCAGGTCTCCTAGTTGGAATTTCCTGACCCGAACATGAGAGTTGTAGTGGCGAGCTACTCTTTGCTGATATGCCATATTTCGTATTCGGGACTTCTCCCTTTTCTTTTCTAGCTCATCTAGACTTTGTAACAACTTATCGACATTCTGATCTTCATCACATAGCTTGACCCGGGGTGATGCATATGACGTTTCTATGGGGATAACAGCTTCTATTCCAAACGCTAAGGTGAATGGAGTCTCTCATGTTGACGTTCTTGCTATTGTCCGATACACCCATAATACTTTGGGAAGCTTTTCAACCCAACTTCCTTTTTTGGCATCCAGCTTTGCTTTGAGTGTATGCTTGATGATTTTGTTCATTGCTTCAGCCTGCCCCGTTTGTATGAGGATGGGTAGGTGTGGCATAGTAATTGGCAATTTGGTACTCCTTGGATAGCTGTCTGAATTTCAGGTTATCGAACTGGGTATCGTTATCAGTGATGATAGTGTTTGGGACTCCAGACCTGTAGAGTATATTCTTTTTCATAAAATTTGTGGTATTTGCTTCTGTGATATGCACTAATGCTTTAGCTTCTGCCCACTTCTTGAAATAGTCAACGGCTACTATGGCATACTTTGCTCCACCCCCTATCTCGGCTGGCATTAGGCCGATTAAATTCAAACCCCACATGGCAAATGGTTATGGGGATGTGAGGTTTCTGAGTTGTTCAGGAGGTTGTCGGATATCATTAGCGATCCTTTGACAAGTATTGCAACTCTCCGAACATCGTTGTGCATCTGAGAATAAAGTAGGCCAATAATAACCTTGCCTGAGTATCTTGTGTGCTAAACTTTTACCCCCAGTGTGGTTTCTGCAAACTCCTCCGTGGATTTTCTATAATATCCGATATGCATCCTCCTCTGACACACATCTTTGGAGTGTTCGGGAAAACCCCATTCTGTATAGTTCTC
Source organism: Dipteronia dyeriana (assembly GCA_032871835.1). Taxonomy (NCBI): domain Eukaryota; kingdom Viridiplantae; phylum Streptophyta; class Magnoliopsida; order Sapindales; family Sapindaceae; genus Dipteronia; species Dipteronia dyeriana. The sequence goes on from CM065302.1 coordinate 37,575,069, forward strand.
CTCCAACCAACATGTACCTTGTTGATCGATACTTGATACGTTTTGCTTGTCAGGGATCTTCTGTGAGCACGCCTTCTTCCAGGAATCTTTTCAGCTAAGTTATCTAACCATCTGACGGTGTTCGGATTTCTAAAATTTCTAAGTTTTTCGGTTCAGCTGTGCTCGGTTTGAGGAGATATGCAACCAGAATAGTCTTTGGCCTGATTGTGGTTGTTGTTGATGCTAGTTTGGACAAAGCATCTGCCTTTTCATTCTCCTCCCTGAGATCTAGGCAATCCTATATTCTTTGAATTTCTGGAGGATCTATTTTGCAATGTCACGGTAGGCTATCATGCCTTCATCCTTAGATTGGTATTCGTCCAGGAGTTGGTTGACAGCTACCTATGAATCGCTAAATATTTCGACTTCATCTGCTCCGAGAGCTATGCGGACTCTGAGTCTAGCTAGTAGTGCCTCGTACTCGGCTTGATTGTTGGTTGCTTTGAAGTCAAACCTCATGGAACATTCGACATCATCTCCTTCTAGAGTGCATACTACGATCCCTGCCCCGCTGTCATGAGTGTTTGAAGAGCCATCAACATATAATTTCCATGGGAAATTTTTACCCAACATCTTTTTTGCTTCCAGGTTTGGTTCTGTGAACTCTGCTATAACATCTGCCACTGCTTGTCCTTTAAGAGATGTCATGGGGACGTAGTGGATATCGAATTCACTTAGCTCGACTGCCCATTTGGTTAGTCTCTCTAAAATCCCTGGCTTCTGTAAAATTTGCTTCAATGGGCAATCGGTGAGGACCTGGATTGTATGAGCCTGAAAGTATGGCCTTAGCTTCCTTGTTGTTGAAACCAGTGCTAGAGCTATTTTTTCTGCCTATGAATACCTGGCCTCGGCTGGTAAAAGTGCCTTGCTGGTATAATAAACTGGTTTCTGTACTCCATCTTCTGTTCTGACTAGGACTGAGCTTGCTGCTAGTTCTGTAATTGATAAGTATAAATGGAGTATCTTTCCCATTTATGGTTTTAAAAGGATAGGAGCCTGCCCTAGGTACTCTTTGACTTTTAAGAAAGCCTGCTCGCACTCTTCATTCCATTCGAGTCCTTTCCCTTTTTTGATTACTCTGAAAAAGGGTGCGCATCTGTCCGTGGCCTTTAAGATGAATCTTTCTAAGGAAGCTAAACATCCTGTTAAGCGCTGTACTTCTTTTAATGTCTTTAGTGAGGTAATTCTCTACAGGGCTTGGATCTTTTCAGGATTGACTTCGATTTCCCTTTGGTGAACTTGAAAACCTAGGAATCTGCCTGAAGAAGCTCCAAATAAACACTTGTTCGGATTCAGCTTCATTTGGTATCTTCTCAAAACATCAAATGTCTCTCGCAAGTCTGAAGTGTGCTTATCTGCCAAGATGCTCTTGGTCAGCATGTCATCAATGTACACTTCCATGTTCCTTCCTATTTGCCGTGTGAAGATTCTGTTGACCAGCCTTTGATATGTTGCCCCTACATTTTTTAACCCGAAGGGCATTACTGTGTAACAGTACAAGCCCTGATCACTTGTGAATGCTGTTTTTTCTTCATCAGCCTTGTTCATCTGGATTTGGTTATTTCCTGAGAAACTGAGCAATTCGTGGCCTGATGTAGCGTCCACCGACTGATCTATCCTTGGAAGTGGAAAATTGTCTTTTGGGCATGCCTTATTCAAATATGTGAAATCTACGCACATTCTCCATTGTCCATTTTTATTTTGGACGAGGACTACATTAGCTACCCATTGAGGGTAGTTGATCTCTCTAATTGATCATACGGCGAGTAACTTTTTTGCTTCCTGTTTGATTGCATGGCTTCTCTAGAGATTGAATGACCTTCTCTTTTATATCACTGGTTTTGCATTCGGGTCTACCGCAAGATGGTGAGATATTATTTAGGCATCTATCCTGACCATGTCCTCATGATTCCAAGCGAACACATCTTTGTATTCTTTGAGCAGATCAGTGAAGCTTGGTTTGAATTTTCCTTCCAAATTGGCCCCGATCTTGACCTTCTTATCTGGTTCATCTTCTTTCAAGATAATTTCTTCGACCGGTTCATTTTTGGACTGATTCGACTCTTCCCTTGAATCAAATTCGAATGACAGTGACTCTTTGTTCTTACTCGGCTGCATTATTGTGCATACCTGTTCATCATTTTTGTCTTTGTATACTGACAGGTTAGCTCTTCAAGCCATCTCTTAGGATCCTTTGACTACACTGACCCCCTGTTCAGTCGGGAACTTGATCATCAATGCATAAGTGGTTGTTACAGCATTAGTTTATTTAAGAATGGTCGACCCAACAACGTATTATACGACCAATTGTCTAAGTCTACCACCACGAAGTCGAGCAGTACAGTTCTTTGGCAATGTGCCACTCCAATCTTTAGGGGTAGCTTTACCGTCCTGAGTGACCTGACCTCAACTCCTCTGAATCCTCTGAGTGGAGTATGGAAAGGCTGTAGATCCTTTCGGTCCAACCTGAGTTGATTGTAGACGGCTATATTAATAATGTCTGCCGAACTTCAATTATCTAACAAGATTCTCTTGACTTCTCGGTGACCAATCCGGGCACTAATGACCAAGGCGTCATTTGGCCGAATATCGACCCCATGTGAGTCTTCTTCTGTGAATATTATTGGGTCACATCATTCCTTTACCCTTTTCGGGTCTGGCTCAACCGAGTTCACGTCAAAGTTATGTCTTGCCTCCACTGCTTCTTTGATTTCCTGCGTTCGCTCTCGGTTTTTTCTCCCAGTTGATAGTCCTCCAAAGATTGTTTGTACTACTTCATTGGCCTCTGGACTGGCCCTTTGATTTCGACCAGAGCTGTGATCGGCCCTGATATCTTTCTTTGTTTCCACTTTTCATCCCTTTTCAAGATTATATACTGAAGATGTCTCTCCCGAATGAGGGTTTCTATGTAATCTCTGAGCTGGTAACATTTGGAAGTCTCATGACCGGTTTCCTTATGAAATCTGCAGTATTTGGTTATATCTCGCCGAGCAAACTGAGACTGTCGGTGGGGCTTTTTTACCAGCTTTTTCTCTTCCGGTATGGCCAGAATTTCCTCCTACTTTTTCTGAAGCGGGGTGTAGCTGACGTATCTACCTCAGAATTTCTCCGTGGTCTGTTCGGCATTACACCCGTTTCCTCCGTCCTTGCTTTTCTCTTTGCTGTTTCCTTTCTGTTTACCCTTTTGGTTCTGCACCTTGGGCTCAACGTCATTTTTAGGGTTTCCTCCATGCATATAGCATCCTCCTGTGGCTAATTCTTCTTCTTCGGCTAGTGCATATCCTCCCGCCATGTCCATTATATATGAATATCTGGTTAGGCGGGCTCTTCTTAAAACGAAAGATAGTCGTCTATTCTGTAGATTGTTGATGAATGCAGCAATTATCGCTTCATCGTTTGCACTGTCGATTTTTGTTACCGCTTGGTCGAACCTCCTAAGGTATTTCTTCAACGACTCATCTTTTCCTTATTTTTTCTGAGAAAGGTGAGCCATTGATTTTTTCCTGTGAACGTTGCTCAGAAACTGCCTTGAGAAACTCTTGCTTAGTTCATTGAAGCTTTCGATGCTCGCTAGGGGCAGCCTCCCGAGCCATCTTGAGCCCGTGTCTCCTAGAGTTTATGGAAAGTTGAGGCATAGTAAGGGATCGCAGTGGGCATACTGGACCATATCACTTTTATAGCGTCTAACGTGTTCTTTAGGGTTGGTATCCTTCTTGAACTGCTCCACGTACGATATCCTAAACCTTTCTGGGAATGAAGTCTGCAAGATTTCCCTAGTGAATGGACTGTCAGAATCTTCATCAGATAAATTGTTGTACCCATAACGTCTGACTAGTGCATCCATTTGGCGCCTATAGTTTTCGACTTCTCTAGTTAGGCTCTAAATTATGACATCTCTGTCTCCCATCGGACTTCCATGATGGTTGAACCGCTGGGTGATTGTCATTCCTCTCTCTGGCTCTTCACTTTGATGTCGAGTTTCACGTATGGTTCCGTGATGACGCTTACGATGGTACCGATCGCTATCTTCTGACGATGATCAAACCCTGTACCGGTCATGTTTGCGGTGTCTGGCACGGGCTGTCTAATCATGGTTCTGCTTCTGGCATGGTCGTTCCTCTTCGGGTGTTTCACGTCTAGCCTGATTAATTGGAGCAGAGTTCCTTCCGGCTCCCAGTGTATTTAGTTCTTGCCAAACTACAACCAAACGAAGCCTTACAGGTGGGAGGTTAGAAGGTTGCGCTTCTTCTGCAGCCAATAGATCAACTCCTTCCTTTACTACGTCTTCCACCAACTGTTGCAGCGCCTTTCGGAAGCTTTGTGTCAGGTCTTCGTTGGTCGGAGGAACTTGCTGGATCCCTGCCAGGGATGCTGGTTGGTTCTCCATGGTTGCAGTTAGATCTCGCGAGTTACTGCCAACATGAAGTTATCTGGAGATTTTTGGACATCCCCAAAACTGCTTCTGCTTCCTGCCATTTCCTTTAATTAAATCAGAGGTTCAACCCCTCCTTCTAGCGCCAATTGTTGACGTCGATTCTGGATGTATGAGAAAAGCCAACAAGATTTGGATTTTAGCTGTGATCTCAAAGAGAAAGAGAAGGAGAAAGTAATCCAACGCAAGTTTTTACGTGGTAAAACTCCGATGACCGGAGAAACGTCACGGGTGGCTGAATAATCAACCAAGCCAAAATTCTCGATCTCTATCTTTTCTCACTGTATTTTTTTATATTTCTTGTATGTGTATTTTATGATGAGATTATGGGTCTATTTATATGTTCATAGAACCCTAATCCTCTTTGTACAAATAATAAAAGATCTTTGTATTTAACTATGATTGGTTACTTGTTTGAAGTAGACTGTCTTCTTTCCTATTTCGGAGACTTGTATTAAGATCGAATTGGACTCTAGTGATTCAGTCCAGCTAGGACTTATTTCCTTATAAGAGCGTAGTCTTTTTGAAGAAATAAAATTGTTACTTGATTAAGAACCCTTTCTGCTTGATATTCTGTTATTGGAATTCGTCTTTGATATGGATATCTTCGCATGTTTTAATGACTCGACTCGTGAGCTACGCGCTGGGTTTTTTATTTGGTTTTCTTCATGTTTGTCCCGAGTAGAAAACGATTTTAGCTGGTCCCGAGTGATGTCAGCTGATCCCGAGTAGAACGTGTCATTAGCTGACCCCGAGCATCGTTAATTGATCCCGAGTAGTATATGACGTCAGTTAACCCCGTGTAAGTTTTGTTCAATACTTGTTTACTCGGGCTTCCCTTCTTTGGTGATGTCTTGTATGATATTTTCTGAATGCCTATTCGGATGTTCACTTGGCAATTCTATCCTCTTTGTCAATAACGTGTACGTCTAATAAAATTTATATAATATTATAATATAGTTTATAATATTATTGAATATTAATATATATTATATATAATAATATATATAATATTATTTATAATATTTATATAAATAGTATATTAATATTCAATAATATATGATAATAAAATATTATATATAATATATATTTATATTAATATATTTAATATAATATATATATATATATATATTAATTCTATATATATTATGATATATATATATATATATATTTATAATGTTATATATATATATATATATATCAAATATTTTATATTTATATAGTATATAATGTAATATAATAAATATAAAAATATAATATATTTAATATATAATATAATATGTAATATTATAATAATATTATAATAATATATATATATATATATATATTGTAATTATTTATTTATAATTTAAGAGTTTAATTTTGATTAATTCATTTTTTGATATGTTTTTTTGAATTAATTTTTGATGTGTTACTTTTGTTTAATTTAAAAATTAAAATACTAAAATATATTGGTTAATTATGTAATCAATTTTTGATAGTTTTCAGTTAACTTACCAGACGAGTTTTTTCCGTTTTTATTTTCAAAATACAACTTTCAGTATATGTTACCAGATGCGTTTTCGGAATTCGAAACTGAAACAAAAAATACTGTTTTTATTTTTATTTTTATTTTCAAAAAATAGCAACTGAAAAACACTTACAGGACGGACCCTCAACATGTGTGTTTCCAAGTTTTCTTCATCTCGGAGTTGGCTAGTATACCTATGTGAAAATGATAGGTATCATGGTAATTAACTTTTGGTGTCAACTAGCAGTTAAAGAGTGTTTGGAACTTTGGAGCAACCGGTTGAAACCGGTTTTTTCCCAATTCTCACAAGTCAAAACATCACTAATATTTTATTTTTAAATAGAAAATTAGTTTTATTTTATATATGATTAATATATTAAATTACATTTTATTATTATATATTAATTGAATAATAAAACTATATTAAATATAGAAAATTTGAAAACTATTTGTAATAATAAATAATAAAATAAGTTAAATTGTAGAATTGTAAATATTTGTAGAATAATATGATTACATTTGTAATTTGCAAATTTGAAAATAAAATTAAAATGTTATTAATATGAAATAAAATTACATTTACAATAAATAATATAATTAAAACTGTGAAAATAAGCAATTATTTGTAATATATAAATAAATTGCAAACAATTTGAAAATGTATATATTAAATAAAAATTATGAACACTTTAGAGTATATACATACATACATATATATATATATATAATTGTTTATATTTGATTGAGAAGTAAAAATAAAAGTGAAAAGTATAAAAAAAAATAGAGAGAGAAATTGTGTTTAGGAACAACTTCAACATTTATAAAAACCACTTTGACGTTTTAACCAACGTTAGAGTTGTTCCCGGGAACAACTCAATCTTAACAAAGAGAACAACTTTTATATTATGGAAACCACTGTAATGCTATACTTAACGTTAAAGTTATTCCCAGGAACAACTTCTCATTGGGAACAACTTCAACGATGATGGAAACCACTTTCATTTTCTAACCAACGTTAGAGTTGTTCCCGGGAACCACTCAACCTTAACAAAGGGAACAAATTTTATATTATAGAAACCACTCTGACGTTACACTTAACGTTAAAGTTGTTCCCAGGAACAACTTTGTTGTTGGGACCAACTTCAACGTTGATGGAAACCACTTTTAAGTTCTAACCAACATTAGAGTTGTTCCCGGGAACCACTCAACATTAACAAAAGTAACAATTTTATATTTTGGAAACCACTCTAACGTTATCTATAACGTCAAAGTTGTTCCCGGGAACAACTTCTCGTTGTGAACAACTTCAACGTTGATGGAAACTACTTTCACGTTCTAACAAATGTTAGAGTTGTTTCTGGGAACCACTCAACCTTAACAAAGGGAACAACTTTTATATTTTGGAAACCACTATAACATTATCTATAACGTCAAAGTTGTTCCCGGGAACAACTTCTCATTGGAAACAACTTTAACGTTGATGGAAACCACTTTCACGTTCTAACCAACTTTAGAGTTGTTCCTGATAAATGCATTTTCTGTCGTTAAGAAATTGCATATCAAAAGAATAATTATAAAAGGTCCTACGCAATGTGCTCTAAAGTTTTGAAAACTAGTGAAGCGATAAGCGAGGATATCGTCCACAGGGAGGTGTCATTCGTCGATCGTTTCACATTTTAGTGATTATTGAAAGCAATGTAAATGAGAACATGGCAAGGGTGAGAGTGGTGTGTGTGTGAAGTGTAAGCATTTGAGTATGTGTGTATTAACAAAAACAAGTAAAGAAAACATAAGAGAACATGGAGAGATTAGAATGGTGATTAAAATGATAAATATAAAATAGATGGATAGGAGAGATGCAAGAAAATGGATACATATGTTACTCATGACCACCCAAAATATTCGCGCCACCTAAAATAACTAACCGCAAAGACATTCCTATATTGGGTTCAACCTAGCCTTAAGTGTGACCTCTAGATATAACAATGGGAGAGTCGACTAGTCCTCTAATGCTACTCACGAGTGTATCGTTTGAGCAACTAATAAGGACATCGTTTAAGCACATATATTAAATAGATAAACACAAGATCGACCACGGATGGCTACTCACCTGTCAAATGTGAGCAACAACCAATGGAAGCATTAAGCATTAATGGACCCTCGACCAATACTTGCCGAGAGGGTATAGTACAAGCAACGGCCAAGAGTCGCGACCCGAATGCTACTCGTCGAGAGGGTATCGTACAAGCAACACTCAAGGGTCGCGTAAGCATATAGGTTTATGGAACCGAAAACCACAATTGCAGAGTGTATGCTATTCATGAGTTCCACCCAAACAAACAAAAGCACTCAAGCCAATCCAAAACACGCATTTCGAATAGTCCATCGACATATTAGCAGTCATGGGATGCTTAATTAATCTACTCCTAAATTACATTAATCTACTCCTAATCCCAGTCATAAACACACATCAATTTCTACTTTACATACCATGAATGTGAAGAGAAGAGTTATTCCTAAACATGCATCAAGTGTTGGGTTGTCAATCCTACTCAATACAAGTCAAGAATCAATTAATTGCAAATTGAATGGGACAATAAAAGAAGGAATCAATACAAGTCAATCAAATAAATGGAACTAATATTAGGGTTTACATATTTCCCAAATGGGGATACACATCAAATAAGAAAATAACAAGAGAAGAGTAAATAGAAGAAACCCAAGGTTGTCAATCCCGGATCTCTAGGCTGGGAGAGTGGCCCAATTGTCATCTCGGATCTCCAAGCTCCATTGAAGCTCCTCCTCCTCATAGACAAGGTAGGGTGCTCTTTCCTCTTGAAACTCCTCCAAAGATGGGTGGTTGAAGGTAGAAGGTGATGATAAGGAGGCATCCATGGAGAAAAAACCTTCATGGATGCCTTTGGAAGCTCCTCTCTATCTTAATTTGGTGAAGAAGATGAGATGTGAGATGAATGGATGAATTTTTTGAATAAAAGATTATTGGGTCTTGTGGAAAAAGTGATGTATTTATAGACTTGGGAGGTTAGGGCATGATATGGGCATGAAAAGACATATTTGCCCCTCTAAAAATAGCTGATTTTTGTTCTTAAGAGCTGATCCAGTCAGATTCACGACTCTCAGTGCGCAGGCAAATGGGCAAGTTGTTACCCGCGCAGGACCCGTGCATTTTCGCACAATAGTCACTAAAATGAGCATAACTTTCTCTAGAAATCTCGGAATCACAATCTGTAAAAATCTCTGGAAACTAAACTTCCGGGGCCAAAATATATGACAATTTTGGCACGATCAATTCCCTGGAACCACTCGACCTTAAAAAGAGAACAACTTTTATATTATGGAAACCACTTTAACGTTATACTTAACGTTAAAGTTGTTCCTGAGAACAACTTCTCGTTGGGAACAACTTCAACGTTGTTGGAAACCACTTTCACGTTCTAACCAACGTTAGCCAACAACGTTAGAGTTATTCATGGGAACCACTCAACCTTAACAAAACGAACAACTTTTATATTTTGGAAACCACTCTAACGTTATCTATAACGTCAAAGTTGTTCTCGGGAAAAACTTCTCATTGGGAACAACTTCAACATTGATGGAAACCACTTTCGAGTTCTAACCAACGTTAGAGTTGTTCCCGGGAACCACTCAACCTTAACAAAGGGAACAACTTTCATATTTTGGAAACCACTCTAACGTTATCTATAATGTCAAAGTTGTTTCTGGGAACAACTTTAACGTTGATGCAAACCACTTTCACGTTCTAACCAACGTTAGAGTTGTTCTCGGGCACCACTCAACCTTAACAAAAGGAACAACTTTTATATTATGGGAATCACTCTAACGTTATACTTAACATTAAAGTTGTTCCCGGGAACAACTTCTTGTTGGGAACAACTTCTTGTTGGGAACAACTTCTTGTTGGGAACAACTTCTTTTTGGGAACAACTTCTTGTTGGGAACAACTTCAACGTTGATGGAAACCACTATCACGTTCTAACCAAGGTTAGAGTTATTCTCGGGAACTACTCAACATTAACAAAGGGAACAACTTTTATATTATGGAAACCACTGTAACGTTATACTTAACGTTAAAGTTGTTCTCGGGAAAAAGTTTTCGTTGGGAACAACTTCAACGTTGATGGAAACCACTTTCACTTTCTAACCAACGTAAGAGTTGTTCCCGGGAACCACTCAACATTAACAAAAGTAACAATTTTATATTTTGGAAACCACTCTAACGTTATCTATAACCTCAAAGTTGTTCCCGGGAACAACTTCTCGTTGTGAACAACTTCAACGTTGATGGAAACTACTTTCACGTTCTAATCAATGTTAGAGTTGTTCCCGGGAACCACTCAACCTTAACAAAGAGAACAACTTTTATATTTTGGAAACCACTCTAACGTTATCTATAACGTCAAAGTTGTTCCCGAGAACAACTTCTCGTTGGGAACAACTTCTCGTTGGGAACAACTTCTCGTTGGGAACAACTTCTCGTTGGGAACAACTTCTCGTTGGGAACAACTTCTCGTTGGGAACAATTTCTCATTAGGAACAACTTCAACGTAGATGGAAACCACTTTTACGTTCTAATCAGCGTTAGAGTTGTTCTTGGGAACCACTCAACATTAACAAAGGGAATAAATTTTATATTTTGGAAACCACTCTAATATTATAATTATGGGGTAATTTCACTATAGTCCCTTTTTTTTTCGAATTGTCAGCTATTTAAATATCTTTGTTATGTTAGCAACTTTAATCCTTTTTTTTCCCTAAATACATCACTTTAGTCTATTTACCTAACTTATTAACAGTCAACTATAAATAAACGTGCGAAAGTCAATTTTTCCCCTAAAAGTTTCTTTTGTCATTACGTTTTAATTTTCCAAATAAAATTCAAATACTTTATATATTTTAATATTAAATAAAATTAAGAAAAAATATATATCTTCTTAAAAAAAGGATTTTTATTATTATGGGTAGAATATTAATTTAAATATTAAAATTTAAGATTAAAAAAGATATTAAAAAACAGAAAAAAAAAATTATGATAACCAAAGATTGAGATCTGGAAATTTCCAGATCTCCATCGATTCATCGAGGTAACCAAAAGCAAAAGTTGAATTTGAGTAATCATATCAGACCAAAAAAAACAAAAAAGAAATGATTTCTATGGTTGAAATAGCACAAAAATCAAAATGGGTTTCCATATTCATCTCAAATATTCAAATGGGTATTTGGAGATCTAGAGATGATGATCTGGAAACGATAGAGATCATCGGTTTTTGCGTCTCTTGCATGTCAGTCTTCAAAAAGTTCCGACAACAATGGTGGCCCTAGGAGCAACACTTGGACCAGCAGGTGGCACCGAGTCCGTCCAGTGCTTTGGACGGATAAAGACAGCCGTCGCGGCCTCATTAAGATCAACGGCTGTCCATCGAGCTCGTCGAGCCCGAGATCCTTCGCTTCAAGGCCAATGAAACGATCCACCTACTCAGCCGCCAACGTTTCGCCGGCGTCGACATGTGCATCACAGGCGCTCGTTGCCGATCCCAGGCAAATGATTGAGATCTGGAAATTTCCAGATCTCCATCCATTCGTTGGAGTGGAGGAGCAGTCAAAGAACGAGATTTGGTGGGTCATCCTTTCCAGATCTCAATCCTTTCGACATGCGCATTATTTTAATGCCATATTTCTTCAACTATTTCACATATCCAATTCACAATTTTTCATATATTTTGATGGGTTTAAGTTAGATAAGTAATTTGTACACATATCTCTAAGATTAGATCAATTTGTTTCTTCCAAATTCAAGAGAGAAATTCGTGACTTTGAAGTAATTGTTGTTGTTGTTGTTTTCGGAGGATCAAACAAGTGGTGCAGCAAAAGCAACTATATTATTTGAAGCAATTTCAGCAGTAAGAGTTGTTCCAGTTACTAGATTTCGTATAGAATCATTGATGGATGGATGGATGGATTTGTTGCGGAAGCTCTACAAGATTTGTGCAGAAACTGTCCATGTTTATAAATAATAATGAAATATAAAATACGTTTAAATAGGTGACAATTAAAAAAAAAAAAAAAAAAATAGAGATTTTAGTGAAATTACCTCTATAATTAATGGTAAAGTTGTTTTCGGGAACAACTTCAACGTTCTTAAAAAGTAGGTTGACGTTGTAATTAATATTGTAGTTGTTTCCACGAATCACTAAATTTTAACAAAGGGAAAGTGAACAACTTTTACATAATGGAAACCACTTTAACATTGAAGTGAACGACAAAGTATTTTCCGAGAACAATTTCAACGTTGATGGAATCCACTCTAATATGATAAATTGTAATAATATAAATTAATATTTTCCTCTTTTTTTTTTTAAGTTTCTAATTTTCTACTTTATATATATGTGCATAGAAAATTAAATAAAACAATCCCTAATTCCCTATCATGATTTTTTTGACATAATAATATGATTCTTTTATAAATTAAGTGTGTTAATAATTTAAGAGGGTTTATAAATAAAATGAATTACAATGAATATATTCATTTTTTTAAAGGTACTATTGATATTAGGATGAGTGCTTATAGTAATATTTATTTTTAAAATTTTAGACAAGATTTTATGGATGGTAATATACGTATGCATTGAAGATTAATTAAAACAATCTCAAATTCCCTATCATGATTTTTTTGACATAATAATATGATTCTTTTATAAATTAAGTGTGTTAATAATTTAAGAGGGTTTATAAATAAAATGTATTACAATGAATATATTCATTTTTTTAAGGTACTATTGGTATTAGGACGAGTGTTTATAGTAATATTTATTTTTAAAATTTTAGACAAGATTTTATGGATGGTAATATCCGTACCCATTTAATATTTGTATGGTTTTAAACTATCTATTTTATATTTATATGATCTTAAATTTAAATAACAAATCATAAACTTTGAAACTTCTTAAAAATTTAATTTTAATAAATTAATAAATAGTCAAATATAGTAAGGGTATCAATACATCTCCTAGTAGTTTTAAAAAATAACAATACATCTTCACACACATAAACACACACACACACACACACACACACACACACATATATATATATATATATATATATAATAAAATGAATAATTTTAGTATGTAAATTTCAATAATTAATTTATAAGACAAGAAAAAGGAATGCTTTAAAAAATAAAACTTACTAATCATCTTAAAGAGTTTATATTTTTTCTCAAAGGGTGATAATAACAAAATAAAATTAAAATTGGTATGATTTTTCCTATTAGAAAAAACACCTAAATTTTCTTAATTTATGTATATCCAATTTCTCAAGAAATAATATACAAAATATCGTCATTGAAAAAAGTCAACTTAACATTACAACCAATGACATTTACAAAAGAGTTGTTTTTTTTAAGGAGTTACATCCTTCAGCTACCAAACCTTCATAAGTCCACATGTGAACAAAAATAAATAAATCAAAAGTCATAAAAAACTAGGGATATAATCATTTTTCCTCCTATAGTTTGCTATATTAGACACTTTGCCCCCTCTAGTTTCAGTAATGATCATTTTCCTTCTTGAAAAAAAATATTAGACACTTTATCCCCTTTAGTTTCAGTAATGGTCATTCTCTCCCCTGAAAACCAAAATATTAGACATTTTGCCTCTTGACTGTTAGGAATTCTGTCAGTCAAGTACTTTGACCATCAATAAATCAATTAAATGACCTTTTTACCCTTTGAACATATGAGTTATGCCCCCTAATGAAACCGTTAAATGTTTAAGAAAATCAGAAAAAAATAAAAGCTAATAAAGTATTTAAGAAAGCAGAATTGAAAAAAAAATAGTTAAACAAAAATTAATATAAATAATTAAATGTAAAAATAAAAAGTTTATTTTAAAAAATTAATATAAAGAATGTATAATTAAAATTTCATTTTAAAAACATTAATATAAAGAATAAAAAATAATAAAATAATATAATTTTAAAAAACAAAAAATATTAAATTTTTTTTTGAATTATTGAATTGTTTTTTATTTTTGAAGTACTGAATTTTTTTGTTGCTAATTTTTTAATTTTTTATTTTCAATTCTATTTTTAAAATACTTTTATTAGTTTTATTTTTTTATTTATGATTTATTTTCTTAAAAAACAATTAGTGGTATTATTAGGGGGCATAACTCTTGTGTTCAAGGGGTAATATGGTCATTTGATTGATTTTTTGACGGTCAAAGTACTTGACTAACGGAATTCCTAATGGTAAAGGAGCAAAATATCTAATATTTTGATTTTTAGTGGGAAGAATAACCATTACTGAATATAGAGGGGGTAAAATGTCTAATATTTTTCTTTTTAGGAGAGAGAATGACCATTACTGAAACTAGAAAAGATAAAGTGTATAAGATGATAAACTACAGGGGGTAAAATGATTATATCCCAAAAAACTATTTAGTTTTTCGAATCTCCTCCACATAATTTTTTTTCTTTTATTTTTTTTTCCTTATCACTTTTCTTTATTTTTTTTCCTTTTTTTAATTGGTTTATTTAGAAAATAAATCAAATAAGTCATACAAAAATGAAACAAAATAATAAATAAGGGCATTTTTCTATATATATATATACAGACACACACACATTGAAGATGGATATTAACAATCCTTATAACGTTTCATTTGTAACATGAAAACAGTGCATTTAAATCTAATTTAGTCAAAGTATCCTTAGCGTTAGGGATGACAATGGATCGGATTGGATATGGTTATCCCAATATCCATCATTGTATCCATTTGATATATATATATATATTTATATACACCCATCCCCGCATCCATCCCCGCATCCATCCCTATTTTTAAGTGAGCGGGGTGGATTTGGATAATCCGTTAATTAAGATAGAGATATACATGTTCGCTCCGTTTAAATTTTTGTAGTTTACAACAAAAAAATATAATTAACATATGTAACAGTACATTTTTTCATATTTAAAGATAAACAAATACATCCAATAAAATTCAAATATAAAAATTAATAATAACTTATATAATTAGAATTAATAATTACATAATAATTTTTTATATTTTTAAAATATTAAAATATATAATGGATTCGGATAGAGATATGTATCCCTATACGATATTCATCTTCATCCCCGAAAATAAAATGGATATTAAGATGACATCCATCCTCGCTCCGTCCACAAAATAATAGTATCCATCTTTATTTTAAACGGAGCAGATTCTTACATATATCCTTATCCGTGGATAATTTTACCATTCCAACTTAGCATGCATTTGTCATGCCACACTGATTCGTAATAAAATGGATTGATATTTAATGTGGCTGAGGTAAATTGGATTGATATCTAATTCAGAAGACTCTGATCATTAAGTGATAATTATTATTTTACTCTTTTTTTTTACCTTTATTTTATATCTAGCAATGAATTTTATCAATAAACAAAATAATTTTAAGCTTTCTAGATTGAAAATCTCTTGACTCTTTATACAATCTATTATACAATGAGTTACAAAATCACACCTTCACATTATAATGAGTTAGTTTCCATAGACTAATCTTCATCAAGACTTGAATTCTTCCATGCAATCTTCTCTTATCACCACCTAAAAACAAATTGAAGCACAAAGCATATACAATAGAAACGTAGTAATATGGCAAGATATTTAGATAAATGTCAATGAAGTTCAAATGATACACATGTCTCCCCTAAATACATGCATACTATCCATCAATAAAATATCATCATCCAAATATTAATAAAAATAAAGAATTCAAGATACCAAATGAAAATGAAAAAAAAAAAGATTTTCCAATGCCAATGGAAAATCAAATTAGACAATCCTACTTAAGATTAAGAGCATATGTTTTAGTATCAATGTTTTTTCTCCCCATTTTTGACAAAAAATGTAACCAAAAGGTTAAGAAAACATACTAAACCTCATGATCAAGCATCCTCAAAGAAGGTTCTTCCAGATCTTGCATAGTGCTTTGTAGTGGATGAATTCTAGAGGCAAGTTTGTCTTCTAAAGACTTGATCTTCTCATCTTGTTGTCTCACCTTTGCACCTAGTTCCACTACCTTAGTATCAAGCTCTTCAATCGTGGTCATAAGCCCCTCTTGAAATTGCAAATCCCATTCCAGTAGACTACTTGTGCTTGACACAACACTTGGCTCATGGAGCACAACAAAAAGCCTAAAAGTGTCACTAGCCATCTTTTTTCCTTTGTATGACAGCCAATCAATTCTCACAAATATAGTATGAAGAAGGTAGAAACACATCATTATCAAGTCTTGGAACTCATAGCATCATATAAAAATAAGTAATGAACCCTGAAAAGCCAGCTTCGTGTCCAACCTAGATGAAGAGGTCGCACTATCAATATGCTCAATCAAAAGATCACTAAGGTTCAAGGGCTTGTCTATCACCAAGGCGTATACAATCTTGATCTTTTCTTTGTTTAGCTCCGAAACATTAGTAGAACTTACAAGATTGGCACATACAAAAAGATGTCAAAAGGCAATAACCTTGGTTAACTTACTTTGACCAATGTAAGCTCTCTTCCCCCACTCAAATCCATCATCTTCACACAAAGTCCTCCCCATAAGATTTAAGGGGCCATTTGGTATGGTGCTATCTTTGCATGGGAATGTGAATCTCAAAGCATTCCCATGTTTGGTAGCAGGTTTGAGTTTTTTATTTCCCGGGAATGTGATTCCCATCAACATAGGTGAGTTTCAGATTACCTCCACCTGATTCCCAACGTGGGACCCACCATTATTAAAAAAACTTATTTTTATTTTATTTTCTACTTCTTTTTGTTCTTCTCGATCTACTCAGAATTAATTAAAAAAAATCCCCAAACCCTAGATTAAACCTTCTCCTCTTCAATTCATCCTCAAATCTCAATCCTAACAAATCAACTCACAAATAATCTTTTATATGAAAACATTAACAAATCAACATCTTAAACACCATCGGAAACAAAAAAAAAACAATTGCACACATCTTGAGTAAAAAAGATCCGGGTTTGCTCATTAATGACGATGACGACGACGACGGTGATCTTCGATGAGGACGACGACGGCGACGAGCTTTAACGACGAAGACAACGACAGCGGTGAGCTACGACGGCGACGTCAGTGAGCTTCGACGATGAAGATGACGATGACAGCGAGCTTCGACGACGAAGTGGACGAAGACAACGACGATATCGAGCTTCGACGACGGCAGCAAGCTTCGACGACTGCAGCGAGCTTTGACGATGAAGAAGACGACGACAACAATCGTCAACGACGATTTGGAGGCAAGGACGACGGCGATCTAGAGAGAGAGAGAAATGAAAGAAAAAAATTGAGAAATAGATCTGGGTATTTTTTTCAAGTATATAAAAAGATTTTAATTTTAATTTTTTAATTTTTTTTAGTTTTTTATAAAAAATAAAAAATGAATTCCCATGTACAACCAAACACTATTACTTAATATTCCCAGGAATCAAATATAATATTCCCAGGAATCCAATATAATATTCCCATACACAACTAAACACATGCATACAACTTTCCCAGTAATCACATTACTAGGTTTCACTTTCCCAGGAATCACATTATTTTGATTATCTCGTATCAAACGGCCCCTAAGTGATCTATGTTGTCCATATCAAGTAGTCCCGACACAATCTCATTGGAAAGACCAAGGAACTTGTTGATGGTTTCCAAAGAGATCCTAAATGTTCTACCCCTCACATTCATCAAGGCATTTTTGAATGTTGTACTTTCCTTATATTCAAATTAAAAATCTCTAACAAGGCTCTCATTTACAACCCCAATAGTATTTATCCATGCTTCCCAATGGCGTTCATGAATAACTTGATGAATGTAGGAACCCTCTACCTTGAATAAGCTTTTTGGTTCTTAGAGGTTGGTGTAGACTTGTTTTTGGCTATGGGTTTTGATAGATGGGTAGGATTAGAAATCTTGTTTCTTCTCACGCTTAAGTTGTCAACTTTATAAAACAAAAACACATGAGTGAAAAGAGATCAAGTGAGTATTATATAACAATAAAAACATAAAAATGACATATGATAAAATAGAATGATAAATAAATAAATGTTCCTTTTAAACATATAGGTACATTTGACCAAAATCATCAAATGCATTTAACAATAAAGACAATCCCAAAAATAAAGGAATTGGTATCTATAACAATTACTATCAACCTCAAAACATGAAGGAATTGGTTGTAACAACAACTACAATCAACTCCAAGTAATAAGGAACTTAATCAACCTCAAGCAAGAAGGAATTGGTCGTAATCACAACTACTATCAACCATATGAATGAAGGAATTCATTGCAATATCAACTACTGTCAACCTCAAACTAGGATATATTTACTGTCAACACATTCATGCAATTATTCCAAGATAGATATCATGCATCTCATAATTCAATTATTCTATCCAATCGATATGTCAACAAGTAAAAAAAGCAAAATCATGTGAACATATCATATAAGAGAACAAAGTCTAACATGCAATGCTCCCTTTTGATAAATGCTTTAGCTAAGATCAAGATAACATATCATTCACAATGAGATTCACACATTCACACATTCAAGCAATGTTAAAGAGATCAAACAAGATAAGCTCCACAATCTATAAGAGTACACCAAGATTTTCAATCACTCTCATAATTCTTCTTTAATTGTTAGAATATCAAAATACTTATAAACTAAAGTTTGTGTGTGATTCTTGCTTCAAATATATGTAGAGGAGTAATTTGATAATCAACATACAAATCAAATCACAGCTTTTCCATAAAAGGTCGAACCAATTATCATCCGAATTTTTACTTTGAAGAGAATAGAACTCAACATATGAGCGTGTGTGTGCATATGGCTTGTCATCCCATTTCTATTTTTCAACTCGAGCATACAATTTTTAACTATACTCCTTTTAAGCCTGCTTCTTTTTCTTTATAGGCTTGAATTAAGGATTCTTTTTTATTGATTCTTTTCAACACTTCTTGATTTTTTTTTAAACATGAACATACACACTTCTTGATGAATTTCACTCATCATAATGGTGTAGTCTTTTCCTACATTGGGTGGCTTCACAACCAATATGTGTATCTCTGTTCATAAAGGTGCTCATTGAGTTCTATGTAGTTGCCGAATCAAAATGGATACTAACCATAGGTCATCTTTAATATACTAGTTAAAAGACTTCAAGGTGTATCCACAACTTACATATTAGCAAACTCAACTTACTCAACAAAACATACAAGAGAAGCAAAGTGCAATTTTGAAAACCATGTTTCTATGGCTTACAAGCACATGATCTAAAAAAAATACAAGAGATTTACTTAAGATCAATACTTATCAAGATAGTAGCTTTCAAAGAATATGAAGCTCATATTTTTCAAAACATGCCACTCAACAATCAAACAAATATTTCACACATCATATATAAGACATTTGTGAACAACATCACTATAAGATCTCTAGAGAGCAAACATCAATGAGACCCATATGTATATTATACTAAGTTCTCTAACATGACATGCTACATGATGTAGTGCAAATAATGAGTTGAGAGATGAAAAACCTAGAATGCAAGCTTTAGGATATACAGATACCTTAGCAAGCATTTTTCATCAAATGCAAAGTCTTCGCCCTTTTTATGAGCTTTCTTGGCTTGTTTGTTCCCATGACAACAAGTTATTGGTATGCCATCCCAAGAGAATAAAAATTAAGCATTTCAACTCAAACACATATAACAATGAACTTCTCACTAAGTTAACCTATAGATTTCAACTATCATAACAAGAAATGTGAGATATCTAAGTTATGTCAAGTCATAGAGAAACAAAGCTAGCTAGCTAAAAATCTCAATAACTAGACACTAAACTTAAAGCTAACCCATATGTGCACCTTACACTAATGGTAAGAGCACTCACCCTTAACCCATGTGGTCTTGGGTGAACTTACACATATATCATGCTCATCATTGACTTTAATGTTGAACCTAGAATGAAGATCATTAATGATTTGATTCAAAAGAATATCTTTAACGCCCATCTCCTCAACATTTGTAGCAATACATGCTTTGTCAAGATTTTCACAAAGATTAAACTTCTTCTTCAAACACTTTTTCACATGCATTTTAGGAGCATTATTTTTATCAACAATTAGTGCCCTAACATGCTTCAAAGGAAGATCAACCTTTTTATTTTTAGATGCATTTCCTAGTTTACGAAATTCAATATACTTATAACACCTAGGTTTAATATGACCAACGGTGTTACAATAATGGCAAATAAGAATAAAAGATGTGATTGTACCTTGTTGTCTTGAAGAAGTAGGAAGAGTTTGAAGAGGTACCTTATATTGCACATTACCTTTGACTTTTAGAGAATTGTCCTTTAGAGACTTTTTCACCTTTTTATTCTTAGCCTTCCTTGAAATAGGTGATGCTTTCTCAGACTTATCCTTTCCTTTCAAATTGCTAAACTCTTCATGAGGTTGAGCAAGTTTTGTGACATTATTCACCTTGACCAAGCTATTTACCAAGACTTTGATTGCTTGCTTGGCTATGCCAATTTCTTCAATGTAAGCTTGCTTTTGAACTCTCATATTCTTGACAATCTCTTCTCTATCATAGACAAGCCTCTCTACTTCATAAATGCTCTTTTTATCATTCAAGAGTCTATGAGAAGTTTTTACTCATCCACTTGTTTTCTAATCAAGTCATCTATTTCCTTCACTTCTCTCAAAGCTTCATCCCTTTAAGCTTCAAGTTTCTTAACCTTAACCATAAGCTCAAGATTGGTTGCTTTTAAGTCCATATCCTCTAAATGATCTTAATTACTTTCCTTGTTAACAAGTACAGTGAGGCCGTAAAAGCAACAAAATTGCTTACAAGCTCTTTATCACCCGAGGACTCATCACTTGAGCTTTCCTCCTTGCTAAAATCACTATCACTCCAAGTGGCTGCCATAATTTTACCCTTCTTGTCTTTCTTGGACTTTATTTTAGTGCACTCATTTGCAAAGTGTCCAAACCCTTAACATTCAAAGCATTGGATTTTCTTCTTGCTCTTGGCTTGATCATTCTTATCAACTCTTGGAGATGATGGTTTCTTGATTTCCATTTCCATAGAAAAGCTACCTCTAGGCTTGACACCTTTCCTTAGAAACTTCTTAAATTTCCTAACCCTAAGAGCCATTTCTTTATTATCATCATCACTTTCTTCTTCAATAGCCACGATAGTGATTCCCTTACTTTTGATCTTTAGCTTTAAGCACATCTCATAGGTTTGAAGCGACCCAAGCAATTCATCAATGCTTAAGCAATCAACATCATTGCTTTCTTCTATGGTTGTAACCTTTGCCTTGAATCTCTTAGGGAGAGATCTTAGGATATTTCGCATATCTATTAATTACAAATTGCTTATGCTATTTATTCAATGCATTTGATTTTATTTGTTTTGTGATATATAGTTTTATGGTCAGTTGAATTTTTTGATTTTTGAAATTTGTGGTTTTATTATGTTGTGGATTTGTATTTACGTGGTTTTATTAATACAATATAATATAATTTTATGCTTAAGTTGTATAAAATTAAGTTTTTGTATTGCTTTGAATTATATTTAAAAAATATTGCATTAAGCTTGTAATTTCAACATTCATGAAAACAACATCGTACTTTGCTAATTCTTAATCTTTGTTGTAGTATCTAGTAATTGATATGATTTATCTGTGAATTATATTTTACTTTAATTTCTTATCTCTAATTAAAATATTTTATGATAAAAATAATATTATTTCCTCCATAATTCTTTCGTTTAGTGATGTCTGAAAAGTACGAAAATTTTCATAGAAAACATGAATGTTCAAATTTTGCATGATATAAATTTTACTACCATATGTATATTTTGATATATTTACATGATACATATGAACAATTAATATATTTATTGGTTAATAAATTGCATACATATAACTGTTATGATATCTAGCATTCTTATTAAGATTAGATATATTTTGTATTTAGATTTTTACTCCAAATCGTATTGATTTGTTATATAGTATCATTGTTTTTATTTATTTATGATGAGTTGAAATATAAATACTTCATGGTAAAGATCCAATAGTCATTTTGATTCAATAAAAGGAATGATTTGATTACCAAATAAAAAGACATGAATGAAATATCTTACATTACGTGACTTAAATATTTGTTTTTGAAGTAACAATATATATTTTGATAATTACATGCCTCTAATTTTCTATTGAAGGAGCAATACTGAGATTAGAAATTTGAAAATATTTGAATTGATATCATGTCTTATTTTAACCATAAACATCACCCAATTGGATTAATATCATTCTCCGAAGTGAATGATGTTTCCTTTCAAATATCATGGTTTTGATTGTGAATGTAGAGAGTTGAAATAATTATTGAAGCTAAGGTGATCACTACTTCAATCCACCAGAGGTGGAATAACACAAAAAAAAACCAAGAAAATTTGAAAGGATTTTGAATACACCTTTCAAGAATTATTTCAAAAAAAATTGCTCGGTATAGATGTTAAATATAAGGACAAGGATTATGTACATACGGTACATCTTAATATTTTGTTAGACCTTACCAAGTATACTAGACACTCTTGAAGAGCTAATAAAATTACATGAAAATAAAAATTTGTATTTGTTAGATCAGCAAAAGAAATTATTTTGAGTCCACTAAAATTATTTTACATTATTTTTGCCTCATGTTAGAAGCATGTATTATTTTATCGTTTATTCTGTCATAAGATCATATGTTTAGTATGAGGAATGTTATGAACTAGAAATTCAGTTAAAGAAAATTATAAATTATAAATTATAAATTGAAATATTTTATATGGACATCCATTTCCTAAATGAAAATTAATTTTTCTATAGAATGCCTTCAAATGACATAAGACGATATAAGATGGTACTTAAATTACAATATGATAGAATAAATAATTTGTTTACTAACAGATGATTTTTTCTGCCATTTCAAAAATTGTTCTACAGGAACAACCACCCGGGTTTGTTTATTGGCAGAATGTAATTTTATTATTTTCTTCGAATCACTTAAAAAATTATTTGAATACCATGCAATTCGCAAGATGATGCATATATGTCATATAATTTCATGTCGTTTATCAATTTATGATAATTCTCCATTTAACGACGAGAAAATTAAATTTTTATTCTTCGGGAAAATCTTTTACATCATCGTATTTTTCTACACAATCTTAATTATTTTTCCATATTGTACTTTAAGTACTATCTTATATCGTCTTATGTCATTTGAAGACATTCTATAGTAAAAGTAATTTTCATTTATGAAATGGATATCCATATAAAATATTTCAATTTTTCAATGCATCGTTTTCTTTAATTGAACTTCTATACAATTCTCATATTAAGCATATGGTCTTATAGACTGTAAAAGAATACATGCTTCTAGCAATAGACAAAAATAATGTAAATAATTTTAATGGATTCAAAATAAATTCTTTTGTTGTAGATCTACTGGATCTAACAATTACAATTTTTTTGTTTTCATGTAATTTTATTAGCTCTTCAAGAGTGACTAGAATACTTGATAAAGGATAACAAAATATTAAGATGTATCGCATGTACATAATCCTTGTCCATATATTTAACATCTATGGCAAGCAATTTTTTTTTAATAATCACTACAATAAAATTAGGTATATGGATGAAATTTATTGGGACGAATTTTATTTGTCCCAATAAAAAGTATATTAGGACGTAACAATATATTCGTCCCTAAAAATTTAAAATCTGAAGAAAC
The DNA here is from genome assembly GCA_032871835.1 of Dipteronia dyeriana. Lineage (NCBI taxonomy): Eukaryota > Viridiplantae > Streptophyta > Magnoliopsida > Sapindales > Sapindaceae > Dipteronia > Dipteronia dyeriana. The sequence continues at coordinate 37,598,948 of CM065302.1, forward strand.
CTTTATGGATGAAAAAAATCGTCCCAATAGAATGTCTATTGGGACGAAACAAATTATCTGTCCCTAAAAATGACAAACCCGACGAGACTTTTAGGGATGAAAATATTTGTACCAATAGAATGTCTATTGGGACGAAAAAAATTATTCATCCCTAAAAAGTTTAAAAATAACAAAACTTTTAGGGATGAAAATAATTCGTCCCAATAGATTGTGTATTGGGACGAAATAAATTATCTGTCTCAATAGGATACCTATTGGGATGAAAATTATCTATCCCTAAAAGTTTGATACTTAAAAAAACAAAAATCTAGACTTGGGGACTTATTAAAATAAAAATAATGTTTGTTACTGACAATGATTTATCAGGATTATATTTTTCTTTTTTTGTCTTTATATTTTTTTTTAAAGTTTTTCATATGAGACATATTAATAATTAAATTTGCTTCACTTTTTTATATTAATTACTATAGATTAATTCAAAAATTATGAATAATTATATATATATATATATATATAATAAATATTACAATAAGAATCTAAAATGCAAAACCAGTTTTTAAAAAAGTTATTGTATATTTATCCTTTCCTTTTGTGATAGGAATTGAAATATTAAATTTGTCTATTAAATTGAAAAAAGTAAAGAAAGTCTCTATATTCCATGCAAACTACTTTCTAGAAAAGTTGTTATATATTTATCAACATCTTTTGTCATAGGAATTTAAGTATTACATTTGTCTATTGAATTGAAAAATAGAAAAGAAAGTCTCTGTATTCCATATATGATTAACGATAGACAATTTGATATGACAATATGTGTTTTTAAAAAATATTTTAATTTCACATCACCTCCTAGTAAACCTGGTAATGCATATTTCTTTCACATAAGTGGTGAGGGGTTCAAATCCGGGAGTTTTCTTCCCAGTTTGTGGAAAGTAGTTATCTCCCATTATGGACATAAATATCTATGGTACACATGTATTGTTTGATTTCAGTAGGTCTCGACAATCCTATTGTAATAGTTATTGTATTTTTTTGTTAAAAAGTAGTTTAATTAAATAATATAATAAAAGTTTTTATTATCAATTTGTTTATAAAATAAAAATAAAATTTAAATTATTAAAATTAATTTACAATAAAAATGTAATAACATACCGAGCTTATATATAAATAGTATGCTTTAAATGACATTCGAAACAGTAGCAAAGTGGTTAAGCTTTGCTTTGGATGGGTGGAGATCGTTGGTTCGACTCTAAAGAGAACCAAACCTTAATTGACGATTTGAAGGTGGGTCGTGGGAGTTGGTTAACGGGTCAGCAGGTGGGTGGTATAGGTGGCTCGGGTGGTAGCTGGTTGTGGGTTGGGTTTTAACGATTTTGGTTTTTTTTATAATTCGAATTTCGTCCCTATATATAGTCTTTTGCTACGAATTTCAATTTTCGTCTCAAAGAAACTATTGCGACCTACTTGAGGCGACGTAATTTGGAACGAATTGTTTTTATCCCAATAGGTCTATACGGATGATTATTTGGCTATTGGGATGAAAAAATTCGTCCTAATAGCCCTTTTTTTTGTAGCGAATTATTGAAAGGTGTATTTAAAATCCTTTCAAATTTTCTTGATTTGTTTTGGTGTTTTTCCACTTCTGGTGGATTGAATTGAATTGCTCTTGGTGATCATCTTAGTTTCAATAATTAGTTCAACTATCTAAAATCACAATCACAACCATGATATCTTAAAGGAAATATCATTCACTTCTGAGAACGATATTAATCCAGTTAGGTGATGTTTTATGGTTAAATAAGAAATGATATCAATTCAAATATTCTTAAATTTCTAATCTCAATATTGCTCCTTCAAGAGTAAATTAGAGTAATGTAATTATCATAATATATATTGTTACTTCATAAACAAATATTTGAGTCATGAAGTGTAAGATATATCAATCATGTCTTTTCATTTGGTAATCAAATCATTCCTACTATTGAATCAAAAGGACTATTGGATCTTTACCATGAATTATTTATATTTCAACTTATCTTAAATAAATTAAAACAATGATACTATATAACAAATCAATATGATTTGGAGTAACAATTTAAATGATAAAAATCTAAATACAAAATGTATTTAATCTTAATAAGAATGCTAGATATCATAACAGTTATAAGAATGTAATAGATTAACCAATAAATATATTAATTGTTTATATCAAAATGTACGTATGACAGTAAACTTAATATTATGCAAAATTTGAAAATTCATATGTTCTATGAAAGTTTTTGTACCTTTCAGACATCACCGAGAGAGAATTATTAAAGAAATAACACTATTTTTATCATAAAATATTTTATTAAGAGATGAGAAATTAAAGTAAAATATAATTAAAAAAGAATCCATATAAAGTATTATATAAATAAACCAAGAAAGAAACTTCATGTTATGATAATTCAAAGCTACTAAAACAGTATCAAAACTTAATTTTAAAACCATGTGAATGCAAATTCACTTCATAATAAACCACCAATTAAAAAATAAATCAAGGATCATAGAACTAAATATCGAACAGTGAATTCATAGGCCAATGAATGAGTAATAAAAACAGTTTTTGACTAATAGATGTGCGAAATATCAAAATTCATATTGTCTTTTTTGTTAAAATATAATCTTTTACACTCTACATACAATGATAAGAATGAGCAATCACATTATTGGAGTCTTTTCATATGCAATAATGAATATGAGGTATGAATATCATAACTGCAAGAAACTCAAGAGGCTAGACAAATTAATTTTGAACCTACATATATCATAACTTTACAATTATGATATACAAATTCAAAACTTCAAGTTTTAAACAAAATTCATAATTGATTAAAAGCTTGAATTTTATTAGAACTTCAAATTCATATATAAATTTCATGGATATAATTAAACATATGAATTTAGAACTTCAGGTTCCAAATAATAATAAAATAAATTGGAATTCAAAATTTTAAGTTTTGATTTGATTTAAAATCAGAATTTCAAGTTCTGATTTGATTATAATTCACAATTAGATTGAACTTCTGGCTCTTTAAGATTAATATCGATTTGAGCTCTAGCTCTTTGATTTTGCAATCTCACATTCGATTGAGTTATATGCTTTTTAATTTATGCAATTTTTAGGTTGCAAGATGTTCACTACATTTTTGTAATCTTCGGGTTGCAATAAAATCATATAAATTTTCTTTTCATTTCTTCACAACCCAAAACCAAAATTTTGTTAACAAAATAAAAGAAAGAAATAAAAATCATCTTTTGAGATAAAGAAGAAATACTTTGTAATTTTTTTTGGAACTTCTTATCTCACCATGAGATTGTGATCTACTACTTAAAGATGTTGGGATCTTAATAAAATCATATTGCTTATTGAAACTTCTGATTTGTCTTCAAATTTAGAATTTAAGGTTCTCAATTTGATTCAAATTCATGTTGGAGTTTGTGAAGAATGAAAGTCAACAAAAGGGGCTAAATGAAGTACTATGCTTTTTGCTATCAAATTGAAACAGCGGTTGCAACGCTGCCAGTCAAGAGAAGCACCACCACTGTGATGCGTTATGACCTTCACAATGGTAATGACAGCGGTCCACCAAAGTGAAGAAACGTTGTGACGAGCACTACGAATTATGGTAGCAGAGAGACAACGATCCAAGATCAGTAGGTGACCGTTGTGAGAGCACTGTGACCCATACAACGGTCAGCCCACGTCAACAACGGTAGTGACACCAGTTGGACATAAATTTGCGAGAAATAAGAAATCTTGCTTAGAGAAGCAATTTGAAAAGGAAATAAATTTCAATTGGGAATTTTTCAACCATAGTGCTCCCATATAAATACTACCATTATGTGTACTATGATTAAGTGTGTAGTGTGTGAGAAAAATTGTTAGAGAGAGAGAGAGTAATTTTAGAGAGACTGAAAGAGAGACAGAGAGATTGTAATCAACTCTGAAATTGTGGATTGAGTGCGGTGCGTTCAATGGACATAGGTAAATTGTTGAACCACGTAAAATCTTTGGTGTCGCCTTTTTCTTCTTATTGCTTTCTTATTATTTGTTTGTGATTAGATTTATATGTGTGCAATTTTTCTCAATCAGAGTTCCGAGTTGGGGCAGAGTATTTTTTTCACACAAATCTTGGTTTTCTCAAGGTCAACGATTTCATCATGGAGATAGGATCAGAGAAGGATACGCACAAGATTGAGAAATTCAGTGGTTTAATTTCATCATCTAGAAGATGTAGATGGAGGATTATCTGTACCTGAAGGATCTACATTGGCCGATAAAAGAGAAACCAAAGGTTACGACTGACGAATATTGAGAAAAGAAACAGAAATCGAAGAACATGGATGATGATGAATTTGAACTCTGAACTGGAAAGCATTGGGAGAAATTTGTCTCATTTTGATGAATGAGGTCGCTTTCAACGTAAAGGATCAACAGGCTTCCAAAGATCTAATGGATACTCTATCATACCTATATAAACAACCTTTTGCGGTAAGGAAAGTCTATATTGCCAATAAGCAATCAACTTTGAAGATGGCGGAGGGTTAGAACTTTGAAGGTTTTCTGAATTAGTTCAATGAAGTGAAGGATGGGTTATGTTCTTTGTCTATGGGCTTTGATAAAGAGTTTATGGCGGCATTTATGCACACCCAATTGCTAGAAAGTTAGAAGATGACAAGTCAGTCGATTGCCAACTCATCCGGGAAGGAAAAGTTGAACCTCCAATAGGTTGTGAACATGATCATGAACGAAGAGATCAAGATGCGTGGAGAGGGATTAGGGGCGTCTACATCTTCAGCACTAAATTTGAAAGGTAGGGAAGGCATAAGCAGAATCGGAACATGAATCAATGAGAAAGATCAAAGTCAAGTGGAAAGTCCAAATTCAGGAATCTAGCCAACTATTCGGGAAACCAGCAACGTATCAAGAGTGTAGAGTGCTAAAACTGTGGTAATAAAGGCCATTTCTCATATGAGTGTAGGTCTAAGAAGAAGGATAAAGGCAATAGCAGTGCAAATTATGTGTCAGAGGAGTCAGATGACTGCCTCATCTACTCGTTGGAAAGTAAGACGGAGTCCTATGTCTTGGATTCATGAGCGTCTTTAAATGCCACACCTTAGAGGGAGTTTTTCGATAACTATGTCTCCAGAGAATTGGGTAAAGTGTTTCTTAGTGACGATCAAGCATGCGACATTACATATGAGGGAAATGTGAAGATTCAGTTGTAGGGGTCAGTTTGGAAGCTTGGCAATGTGAGGCACATATCGGACTTGATGAAAAACTTGATCTCTATTGGCCAACTAGAATTAGATAGGTACGTGACAACTTTCACAATTGATAAGTGGAATTTTTTTTAAAAGAAGCTATGAAAATCACTCGAGGAAGTAAGACTAAGTTGCTTAACATAACCACGGATGGTTATAGTTCAGTCGCTATGGCTGAAGGTAAAGATGATCCGAACTTGTGGCACCAGAGGTTTGGGCAAATGAGTACTCAGAGGTTAAAATGTTTGCATTCGAAAGGAAAGTTGTCAGATTTGAAGAGTGTTTACGTTGATTTCTTTGAGAGCTGTAAATTGGGAAAACAGAAGCGAGTAAGCTTTAAGAGAACCGAAAAAGCACCGACAAATGAGAAGCTAGAACTAGTGCACATCGATGTTTGGGGTCCAGCTTTAGTCTCGTCAGTCAGGAGTAAACAATATTCTATCACATTCATCAACGATCATTCCAGAAAGGTATCGGTTTACTTCCTAAAATACAAGTCTGAGGTATTTGATGCTCTCAAGAGATGGAAAGCCAGGGTTGAAGATAAAAAAGCTACACTCAGACAATGGTGGAGAATATGAAGACAATGAGTTCAAGAAGTTTTGCTACCAGAGCGGGATAAAGATCAGTAGGACGGTCCTTGAACCCCACAGCAGAATGGTATAGTTGAATGGATGAACAGAACATTGACTGAGAGATCTAGAATCATGAGGTTACATTCAGGGTTACCAAAATAGTTCTGGGTAGAAGCAGTCAATACTGCAGCATATTTTATCAATAGAGGACCATTAAAACCCTTGGACCTCGCTATACCAGAGGAGATCTGGACTGGAAAATAGGTAAAACTTTCTCACCTTAAAGTGTTAGGTTATGTTTCTTATGGTACATGTAGGTGATCATGCGAGAAGTAAGCTAGACGCTAAGTCAGTGAAGTGTACTTTGGTAGGTTATGGTGGCATGAATTTGGTTACAAGCTATAGGATGACCAAAACTGTAAGATGATTAGAAGTAGAGACGTTGTCTTCAATGAAAGCGTTACGTACAAAGATAGGAACATATGGATGTCAGAGACAGAAGAGCTAGAGTATTTAAAGCCGAATGAAATATTGGATAGAGAGATCGTGGAACATATTAAACAGAATGATGAAGAGCAAGATGTGCAGCCCCAGGTTCAAGAACCTATTCCATTTAGAGATGTTCTAACGACACAGGCACAAAATACATTGAAAAGATCAACTCGAATTCCTATACCAAATAGGAAGTACTTGCAATACATGCTACTGATAGATACAGGAGAACCTAAGTACTATGATGATGCATGTTAGGGAAAAGATGTGAGCAAGTGGGAGCTTACAATGAAGGATGAGATGAAGTCGTTGGTATCTAATCAAACTTGGGAGTTAACCAAGTTTCCTGAAGGAAAGAAGGCCCTACAGAATAAGTAGGTGTTTCGGATCAAAGAGGAAAATGATGGTTCCAAGAGATAAGAGGCACAACTAGTAGTCAAAGGGTATTGACTATTCTAAAATTTTCTCTCTTGTTGTTAAACTAACCATGATCCAGTTAGTGTAGAGTATTGTCACAACAAAAGGGTTATATCTGGAGCAATTAGATGTGAAGACTGCCTTTCTTCTTGGAGAATTGGAGGAAAAGATATACATGAAACAACCAGAGAGGTTTGTGAAAGATGGCAATGAAGAGTTCGTAGATAGGTTGACGAAATGCTTGTATGGTTTAAAACAAGCCCCCCGACAATCGTACAAGAAGTTTGATAGGTTTATGCAAGGCAATGACTATCTGAGATACAATGCTGACCACTGTTGCTATTTCAAAAAGGTCAAGGCAAGTTTTATTATTTTGCTACTTTATGTTGAACACATGTTAGTAGCTAGTGCAAATTTAGAGGAGATTAAAAATTTGAAGAAGCAACTCTCAATTGAGTTCAGGATGAAGGATGTAGGTCTAGCAAAGCAAATTCTTGGAATGAGAATTAGCAGAGACTAACATGAAGGTACATTAAAGCTTTCACAAGCAGAATATGTTCGGAAGGTGTTATAGAGATTCAGCCAGGAAGATGCGAAACATGTGAGAACACCTTTGGCTAGTCATTTCAGGTTGTCCAATGATCAGAGTCCGAAAACGGAAAAAGATAATGACTTCATGGCTAGAGTTCCTTACACTTCAGTCATATGAAGCCTAATGTATGCCATAACCTATACAAGACCAGATATTTCCCAAGCAGTGGGAGTTGTGAGCCGATACATGTCCAATCTAGGCAAACCTCATTGGGAGGTCATAAAGTGTATCCTAAGATACCTATGGGGTACGACGGAGAGATGTTTAATCTTCAGAGGATATGAACTCAAGCTAGTAGGTTATGTGGATTCAGATTTTGCTGGAGAGGTGGATCATAGAAGAAATACCATCAGATATCTGTTCATGATGGCAAGTAACGCGATTAGTTGGGTGTCCCAGTTGTAAAAGATAGTGACAATCTCTACAACTAAAGCAAAGTACGTGGCTATGACAGAAGTAAGCAAGAACCTTATATGGTTACAAGGGTGTTAGCTGAGTTGGGATTCAATCAGGTGATTAATATGTTACACAGTGATAGTCATAGTGCAATACGCTTGGCCAAGAATTCGACATTCCATTCTAGGACCAAGCATATAGACCTTTGCTACCACTTTATTCGGTCGTTAATCGAAGAAGAAGTGTTGAAGTTACTAAAGATTGCACGAGCTAATAATACGGCTAATATGTTAACCAAACCAGTCACTATTGAGAAACTGAAGTTGTGCGCATCTTCATTGGGTCTTCAAGAGTGAAGCTGTGGGGAATGAACGCACTATTATTTATCCACTAAGTTATTAAAAAGGATGGAGAACATTTATTGAGTTTCAGTCGTCAAGTGGGAGATTTTTGGAGTTTGTGAAGAATGAAAGTCAATAAAAGGGGCTAAATGAAACAATTTTCTTCACGCCATCAAATTGCAACAGCGGTGGCAATGCTGTAAGTCAAGAGAAATGCCACCGCTGTGTGTTTTTACTGTGACATTCACAACATCAATGACAGTGGTCCACCAAAGTGAAGAAGCGTTGTGATGAGCGCTACGAATTATGGAAGTAGAGAGACACCAACTGTGAGAGCACTGTGACCCATGCAGTAGTCAGCACAAATTTTGAATACCGTTGTGAGGAGTGGTGTGGCCTCATTAGCGGTAGTTAGAGTGGTCGGACACAAATTTGAGAGAAATAGGAAATCTTGCTTAGAGAAACAATTGGAAAAGGAAATAAATTCCAGTTGGGATTTGGCCAAGACTAGTGCTCCCAATATAAATACTACCATTATGTGTACTCTGATTAAGTGCGTAGTGTGTGAGAAAAATTGCTAGAGAGAGGAAGAACAATTTTAGAGAGACTGAAAGAGAGACAGATAGATTGTAATCAACTCCGAAATAGTGGATTGAATGCGGTACGCTCCGTGGACGTAGATAACTTGCTAAACCACATAAAATCTTTGGTGTCGTCTTTTTCTTCTTATTGCTTTCTTATTATTTGTTTGTGATTAGATTTGTGTGTGTGCGACTTTTCTTAGCAACAATTTAAAACTTTTAGTTCCTAACTGGATTTGAATACATAACTTCTGGTTCTATATACATCGATCAATTCTAATCACATCATCGAAATAAGAACCGCTAAAAATAAAAATAAATTTATTTTACATTTCATGGTAAAGATGTCGGAACCCCGTTCACCGGTCATGCAGCGGAAATGGGTTTTAATTTTTTTTATACAAATCATAATTGTTCTGTAATCAGCGAACTTGGGATCGTAACTATTTTCGGAACTAATACATAAAAAATATTACAATAATAAAATATACATATATACATGAAATTAAAATAAATATAAATAAGAAGAAAATCATAGAACCATACTAACGTTTGGAGGATTCTTCACTTTTCGATATACTCATGGTCTGTACCATGGATCTTCCTCGCTATATCCCGAAACTGGTAACTACGTGTGGGTACATCACGGGCTTGAAATCATAGAATGGAGAATGAAGGAAAACTAAAAAACTTTCTTTATTTTCACTATGCAACACTTGCTCTGTTTACATCTCATATAAACTTTGATATAAGTTTTGATATCTATTTTACGCACACGCTAATTTCTTCAAAAGCAAAAATGATCCGCGCCTATTTTTTTAAAGCAAAAGACTTGATACATGCGTTGATAAACTTAAAAACTAAACAAAATCTATCTCTCTTTTTATCTTTTTGTGCGTTGAACCAATTATATACCCACACACAATTAGCTAATTAAAAACAAAACCTTTTTATCTTTTTCACACCTTTTTGCTTCACTCAACATAATATATTATAATCACATATCCTATTTTGAAATTTAAAAAACGAAATCTTCACTGATTCGGTTTTTCAAAAATTAATATATATCATACATATATTTAACTTTTAAAAACTTAATCAATTTTTTTTTTATTTAAAAAAAAAACTTTCAAATAAAAAATATACCATATCTTTTATTTGATTTTATTTTTGAATTCAAACTATTTAAATTCAAAAATAAAATATTTAATTTAATAAAATAAAATAATCACATTATCTTATTTTATTCAAAAACAAATATCAACATACACCCTCCATTTAGTGATTAATAACATAATTAAATAATCTTATTATTTAATTTATTTAATCACCATTATTCATTAATTAAATAATCTCATTATCTAATTAATTTCCGAATAAATATGTCACTTTCGTAACACAATTAAATGGACAATCCAATTAATTAACTGTGACTCTTGTTACCTAAATCGATCGGGCTAGCAAGGGGACCTAATGGACCCATAGTATTTTGAGCTCCAATAATCTTTAGAATCATTAATTAAACTCTTTAATTAATATTCATTGATTATTAACTCCGGTGTTATTCCACTAAAAACCCGAAGCTGCACTCTCTCAACTGCAGACGCTTTTACACAGACCGCTACAACTCGGTCTCCATCGATATAGCTATTACATATGGTGTGATCCTCCACAGTAGTTCATAATTAGAGCTGGGTCATAATGTCCGTTATACCTCTTTAATTGCATATATCCTTTAAGTACCGTTGATTATCTAATAGACAATAAATCCTATTCCCTCACAGAATTATGAGAGCGCTCATATTGTCCAAGCCCTGTATCAACCCTTAAGAGAGCTACCATTTACTTCTCACAAGAAAGAGTGGATTCCACTATTGTGTATAAACTTTCCCAACCACAAGCCAAACCGTAATCCCAACAAACAGAGCATATTGATCAGGAACTGCATCCGACCTCAGCCATGGTATATCAAAGACCACGATCTAACCTAAAGGAGTCGATAAGACACTCAGGATTAAGATCACCCATATATAGCCATCATTAGTTGATATATATGAATCTCATCGGTAAACAGATCTTCGTGAGAGATTCATATGGATCATTACCCGGTCCTATATGATCACATCATACAAGGTGCCTCCATTTCCATGTCTCATATGAATGATTCAGGATAGAATCACCGTACATTACGGAATGGACCGCAACTATAGATTAACCATAAATAAAGTACCCAGCTTTATTTGCTATCTATGGACTCTTTAGATTGCACATCTCTTACTATATCCATATGTATATGACACTCATATACACAGTTCGAAATTACATCCGGCAATCTTGGATGTTAAATATATACACAAGTTATAAAATAAAAAACACAACAAGAATGAATTGAAATTTTCTTTTATTTATTTCTTAAATCCATTTACAAATTATATTTTTAGGGTATAAACCCCAACAATCTCCCACTTGCACTAAAGCATGTGAGGCAGGTTTAGTAACCCTAGACCATCTAGGTGACCCGAAAATACTTTAGTCGGTAAGATCTTCGTAAATGGATCAACATGATTGTCTTGTGAGGCTATCTTGATGAAGATCACATCTCCTCTCTGCACTATCTCTCTAATGAGACGATACTTTCTCTCTATATGCTTCCCTCTTTTGTGGCTTCTTGGTTATTTGAAATTAGTCACATCACCACTGTTATTATAATAAAGTGTGATGGGCTTATCCAGATCTGGAACAACTTCCAGATCACTCAAGAACTTACAGAGCCAAACAGCTTCTTTAGTAGATTCACAAGCGGCTACATAATCAGCTTCCATGGTAGAGTCAGCAATGCAAGATTGCTTGATACTTCTCCATACAATGGCTCTACCAGCCAAGGTGAATACTGATCTAGACGTGGATTTTCTAGAATCCCTGTATGACTCAAATCCTGTCCTGAATACACTAGCATATAACTTCTCGTTCTCTGAAGATACTTGAGAATAGTCTTGACAGTAACCTAATGATCCAATCCTGGGTTGGACTGATATCTGCTGGCTACTCCCACTGTATAACAGATGTCCGGTCTCGTGCATAACATAGCATACATGAGACTACCTACTGCCGATGCATAGAGTACACATCTCATATCTTTAACTTCTTGAGGTGTCTTAGGACACTGTTCCTTAGACAAGTGAACTCCATGCCTAGAAGGTAAATTACCATTCTTGGAGTTCTGTGTCAAAAATCGCACAAGAATCTTTTCGATATATGATGCTTGAGACAGTGTTATGAGTTTGTTCTTACGATCTCTTATAAGTTGGATCCCTAGAACATAACTCGCCTCTCCCAAATCTTTCATTTGGAATTGGCTTGCTAGCCAGCCAGCCAACCCTTTATATCAGACAACACTCCCACATCATTCCCAATGAGTAGGATATCATCTACGTATAGGACCAAGAAAACTACTTTCTTGTCAATGATGCGCTTGTAGACACAAGGCTCATCGACGTTCTGCTCGAAGCCATAGGTTTTGATTATATCATCAAACCGAATGTTCCAAGATCTAGATGCTTGTTTAGGTCCATAGATGGACCTTTGCAGCTTGCAAACCTTTTGCTCTTGATTTGGAGATAAGAATCCTTCTGGTTGCATCATATAAATGCTCTTAACAAGATTTCCATTCAAGAATACAGTCTTGACGTCCATTTGCCAAACTTCATAATCAAAATAGGCAACATTGGATAAGAGAATCCGAATAGACTTAAACCTGGCTATTGGCTAGAAGGTCTTTTCATAATCGACCCCCTCTTTCTGGGTATAACCCTTGGCCACTAGCCTTGCTTTCAAGGTCTCTACCTTCTCGTCTACTCCTCTCTTTCTCTTGTAGATCCACTTAGACCATATGGGTTTTACCTCAACTAGTAAATCTATAAGATCCCAGACTAAGTTAGAGTACATGGACTCCATCTCGAGATTCATGGCTTTAAGCCATTCCTCTTTACCTGGATCTTTCATTGCATTCTTAAATGTCAATGGATCATCCAAACTATTAACAGAGACAACACCTTATCCCTCACCTATACTGAAATAGCGTTCAGTTTGTATCACAACCCTCTCACTACGTCAAGGTGGTAGTGTATCCTGATTAGGAACCATCTGACTTTCAGATATTTGTGGATCAACAACTCTTGTTGATGAAACACTAGTCTCACCAGGCTCCAACTCATTCAATACCATCTTAGAATGAGGTTTAGGGTCACTAATATAATTGTCCTCAAGAAATATTGCATTTGTCGATGTATGTTCCTCAGTTTTTGATTGTCTCATTTCGTTGACAACCACATTTGGGGATTAATATGTAAGGGTAGTTTTGACCATCATTGCTCAAGACCTAGCTCAAGCTTCAAAAGGTAAATCACTTGCTTAACCTTGTTTGAAGAGTTTTAGTGCGCACACACACTCTCATGCATGTTTTTGATCATCTTGCATGAATACTTAATTGTCATAATTGTGTGCCTTTTTGCCATAACTCTTGATTGGGTGTTTGATGCATTTTGTTTGCTCTTAGAAAAGGATTTTCCTTTTAACCGCGGCTGGGACCACTCCCTGTGCATTGCCTCTACCGCAGTATGCACAACGGTGTTCTCTAGGCGTTGCACGCTGCCTCTACCGCGGCCTGTGCACGTTGCATGCACATCGGCCTTCCAAGCGAAGGTTCCCAGACGATGCACCACTTGCTCTACCGCAGTCTGGACACTACTTGTACCGCGGTCCAGACAGCAGAAATTCCCAGGCGATGCACCTCTCGCTCTACCGCGATCTGGATATTTGTTTAGGCTGCAGCACGTACAACGATCATGATAGGATTTAGTTGCCCTTTGTCCAAAACGATGCCGTTTCGTGTAGGGCACATTATATATATGTTCTATTCTCTTCTCTTTGGTTTGGTGAGTCCAAGAAGCTATTTTTATTGTTTAAGCCTTTCTTTAAGAGAGAAATTCACTCCAAGAGAGAGAGAGAGAGAGAGCTCCCAAGAACTCATCTTGACTCAACCAAACTTCAATCCATGAGCATCTAGCATCTTCTTGCATCTTGCATCTTCTTGCATCTTCCAAGCATGGATTCTCAAGTTTGTCTTTGACTAGGTAATCTCTACATGCCCTAGAATCTCTTGTTCCATTCTTATGACATGTATGCCTAGGTTTAGCAATTATTATTGATTAAATGCTTGTCATGGAGTTTAATTGCATATATAACATGCTTGGATTGTTGATTGTTGGTCGAGATTTATATTTTACGATAGCTAGAATTTATAACCACTTTACCCTTCTAGCTAAATCTCTATGCTTTGCATTTAGATATTGTTTAGGACTCATTGATTACATTTTGTGATTACATTATAGTCCTTGCCATGCTTAATGACAACTTATGTTTAAGTGGCTTTATTTGATAACTAGGATATAATGTTGCATAACTATATCTAGTTAAGTCTTTATGAACATTCATTTAGACATTGATATCTAGGAATTGTACTTAGTGACATTCTTAAATTCCTAGATAAGCATTTAGTGTTGCCTAGCATTACTTGCATGTTGAATATTTTATCATATTCACTTAGGTTGTGTTTGACTCTTCATTGAGGTTAAGTCTTGTGACTAAGTGGTTAGTGCACAAGCATGTTGATCTAGAATCACTATTAAGGCTCGTTGGGTAGAGTGAAAGGGTTAGTAACTGGAGGGTGTGACGGGAGGTCAACCTAGGTTGTAAAATTTCATTCAATAGTGGATTTGAGGATCGAGTGTGGCGCACATATCAGTCTGTGGTTTTTCCCATTTTGAGGGTTTCCACTTATACATCCTGTGTTGTTTATATTTCCGCACTTTACACTTGATGTTGTATGTTTGTTTTATTTGGTGAATTTTGAATATTGACTAATCAAGAAAAATTGGTAGACTTGATTAAAACCTATTCACCCCCCTTCTAGGCATAGACACACTTTCTAGGGAATTTCAATTGGTATTAGAGCAGGTGCCTAGATATACTTAGGTGATCCGTGCTCTGTGTGTGTCTTGCTTGTGCATTTTTGTTGTTTGCATCTTGTGTGGTGTATTACATTTGTATCTCATTTATTTATACACCAAACACTATGAGTGAGCTTCGGATTAGCAAAGAGGGAGCATCAAGTATAAGGCCACCCTTGCTTAAAGGTGATAATTATGCCTCATGGAAAGGCAAGATGAAGTCTTATATTTTTCAAATAGATGACCGTGCATGGATGGCGGTTGAAGATTGGTACACTCTTCCGAAGATGACCAATGATGATGGAGATGAAGTTCTCAAGCCTAAGTCTCAATGGAGCACACAAGATTTTGAAGCTTCCAAGTAGAACAACAAGGCTATGCATGCAATCTTGTGTGCCATGGATGACAATCAATACAAGTTGGTTCAAAATACTAGGTATGTAAAGGAGGCTTGGGAGATTCTACAAACGGCTCATGAAGGAACCGAAGTGGTCAAGGGCTCCAAGCTTCAAGTCCTTCAAATGCAATTTGAGACAATTCGGATGGAAGAGAACGAGTGCTTTAATGACTTCCAAGTGAAGTTGACGGACATCGTAAATTAAAGCCATCAACTAGGTGACCCATATTCGGATAGAAGGATCAAGCAAAAGATCATGAGGTCACTTCCCAAGAGATTTGAGTCCAAGGTGACGGCACTGGAAGAAAATAGCAACTTTAGGACTATGAAGCCGAGTGAAGTGATTGGAATGCTTCTAGCCTATGAGTCTAGGTGGACTTTTACACCTACATCTCCTAAGAAGCAAAAGAACATAGCTTTGAAGACATCCAAAGTACAGATGGAGGAGGATAACTCAGATGAGGAGATGGCTTTTATATTGAAGAGATTCAAGAAGTTTATGAAACTTCACAAGAATGACTCAAAGAAGAAGATTGAGCCAAGGCAAGAGAAGCCTACAAGAAAAGGCATTCAATGCTATGAGTGTAGTGGGTTCGGTCATATAGCCATAGAGTGTGCTAATTCGAAGAAGAAAATGAAAGGAAAGGTGGTGGCTGCCTCATCAAGTGAGAGAGGAAGTGAAGAAGATTCCTCAAGTGATGAAGAGGTTATTCTTAACTACACGGCTTTTGGAGCCTCCCTTGTATAAGATATTGGAAAAGGCAATAAGGCCTTAATTTGTGACTCTATGGGAGAAATTGAAGATAAAGTAGCTAGAAGTGTGATTGATGAAGTTACTTATGGAAGTGTTGTAAATGTGACAACAAGAGACACTAGTGATGACTCCAGTGATGAGAGTTCCTCATCTCACTCTACAAATGGAAATGTAGAGAGTATGAACCTTGAAGGGTTCATTGAACATTTTTAAAGCTCAAAGTTGAATATGAAGAAAGAGGTTCGAACGCTAAAGGAAGAGAACCTCAAGCTATCAACCAAAGTGACTCACTTAAGTGAGAAAGTAAAGAATGGAAAAAAGGTTGAAGAAAGTTTGAAGAGGAGCTTAGAGAAACTAGAGAGTTGATTGCTAAGATGACTTCGAGTACGGAGAAGCTTGATCATATGTTGGGAGTTGGCAAGAAGCCAAGTGACAAGAAAGGTCTAGGGTTTGAAGATAACAAGGAGACCTCAAATCCTAACAAGATGATATTTGTCAAGAGCATGGACTTCAAAGAGTAACTACCTCCACTTCATCCTAGGAAGAAAATTGAACTAGAAGAGTACTCTAAGAATGTCCAAGTCAAGATGGCGCAAATGAGTCAAGCTCAAGCTCAAGCTCAAGCTCAACCAATGAGAGAACATTAAGCAACCGTTCCTCAACCTAAATGCCATCAAGCCAAGAAGCACTTTCTGCATGTTCAACCAATGAAGTAATCTTCTCCAACTCAACAACAAGGGAGAAGAGAACCAACACCACACAAGAAGAAAGCTCAAAGACATGGGAAAACACCTTTGTCCTCACAAAGGAATGGTATGACACCTCATTTTATTCCTTCATGTCATTTTTGTGGTATTGATGGTTATATTAGACCAAATTACTTCAAGTACATTAACATGTATAGAAATAAGAACATGATTGAAAGAAAAAGGGCTAGAGCCAATATGCATGTGCCTAGGAAATCTAGTGTAAATAATCCTAGGAGTAATATGATGAACTTGACCACTAGGAATGACAATGTGTCACCTAAGTGGATTAGAAAAGATGAACCCATATGCCATTGTGCTAAGGGTTCACCCATAGGCTCAACTAGGTCCAATGGACTCGGTAAGTCTATAGGGACTCATATCCCCTCTTGACTTGTTTTGATTGACCCCATATGGGGAGCTCAAGAAAACAAAAACCAAAAAACAAATTGGCATTGCATTGTGCTTATGATAATATTTATGCTTCTTTATTAATTACTTAAGATGATTGGTTGTACATTTTTTTTAATAAGTGTGCAACTTTGCTTAACATGCAATCCATGTCTTATTTATGACCAAACATGCATTTTTGGACTAGGAGAATTGATTGGAAAGGACATTTTGAATGACCTAGAATTGATCTCCATGACATGTTGATTACTTCTATGACATGCTTTAAATTGATATGCATGATGAGATTTTTTGAATGCTCTAAAATGAATGCAAAATTTTATGTGTGAAAGCAATTATGAGACTTCAATCATTAAGGATCTCGTATCCAATTCAAGGATTTTACAATCCAAAAAGTCTCTCTCTCTTTACTTAATGAACAAGGCTACTATCATACGAGCATTTTACCCGGAAAAATAAAAAAAGGGTGCAATAATCGCTATTGTCTTGTTTTGCTTGTAAAGTTTGATATAGTTGTTCTTAAAAAGAATTTATTTTACAATCTATATCTTGCTTATTCCATGACAAATGGTGAAATTGGTTTGAATTCTCTTGGAAACCCTTATTACTTTGCTTTGCAAAATACCATGTTTTGATCTTGAATACAACTTGTCTTGTATGCAAAGCATTCTGAAACAATTATTATGGTGTGTTTAATAACAATCAAGAGGGGGGGAATAGATTTTAATCAAATTTTACCCAATTTTCGTTAATGGTCAATTAGACGAAAATACCCCTAACTAGTCACAATAATATCACAAGTGTAATAAGTGCGGAAATAATAAAGACACTTGAGATATACGTGGAAACCCTCCAAATGGGAACAACCACGGGCTGTTAAATGCGCCACACTCGAACAACGAATCCACTGATGATAGAGGCGTTACAACCTACTCCCGGTATATAACCCACTACCACTACCTAATCCCGATATTAAGTGGACCTAATCCAATTTGCTTATGTTTGAAGCAACCTACTCCCGGATGCAACACGAGACTGACTTATCTTAAATGAAGAGATAAACACCCTATGTGAACATATGATGATATTCAAGCAACAAACAAGGCTAGGGTACCTTATATGCTTATCCAGGATTATGAGATGGCAATAAATGCAATCCTAGATATCAAGAGCTAAATGATATATCATAAAGCTTAGCTAAACATAGAACAAGCAATCCTATGAAGCTATCATAAAAGCCAAATCAACACATGTTGTCATTAAGCATGGCAATGACTATAATGCAATCACTAAATGCAATCAATGAGTCTTAAACAATATCTAAATGCAAAGCATAAAGATTTAGCTAGAAGTTATCAGCAACAACAATCCTAGCTATCACAATACAACACTCAATCATGGCATCACAACAATCTCTAATTTGTATCTAGAAAATGTTCTAAGAGCATACAAATAATTAAAGAGAAGGTTTAGCAAGTAAAACACTTAACTTGTAAGAAGATAGTGAAGAACTTACCAAACAAGATGTGATGAAGCAACCGTATCCATTGATGCACTCTAAATGAACTTAGATGATGCAAGATGAAGTTTTGATGCACATGGGAATACTTTGAGTGATTAAAAACGAGTTATTGGAAGAGTTTTTCTTTTAAAATGTGTTCTAAGGAAAATATGTGATGTTCTGAACTCTTACATGTTCTTAAGACATTGAGATATATATATATATAAGATCCAAACAAAGTGATGTCGTTTTGAAAAAAATGTCTAAGCTTCTTCATTATGCGTTGGTGAGGTGCGCTGGTCGAGTAGTGACCCATCAGCGCACTGCCTAAAATTTTCAATAGGCGTTGGTCGAGTGGCGCATGTCAGTGGTGCAACACAAGCGCAAAACCACTGGAATGTTTGGGCTGGTGGGGCTGCGCTAGTTGAGTAGAGCACCACCAGCGCTCGCCCATTTTTTACATCTTAGTGCGGGTGCAGCAACGCACCTTAGTGGCACATAACTAGTGACATCCACTGTGAATGTTGCGCTGGTGAGGTGCGCTAGTCGAGTAACGCACCATAAGCGCAAGGCCTATTTTTTCAACACTCAAATGCACAAAAACAATAAGTTCAAGAGTGATGAAATTCCATCATATTTTATTGTCTGGCATAACATACAACTTTCATAGCAAGATGCAAATAGGTCAACAAGAGTCATTTAAACTAAAATGCACACAAGAAAAACCTCAACATATATGATCAAGAGTTATGCATGAATATGTGAGTGTGTGCAACTATCTCTTCAATGTAACTAAGCAAAAGAATTTTACCTTTGGTGCTTCTCCTCTTGAGGTCTTGAGAGCCTAGGCTACCCTTACTTGAACCCCAACAATGTGGTTGTTCACGAAATAAGCCAATCAACAAATGAGGACTTTTCAGTCTCCCCCTTTGGCTATTTCGTGACAAAACCACCACTCACATTGATCCTCACAAAAAAAAACAGAAAAACACCGGGAAGATATTCTACATTACAAAGAGATAAACATAAAAAAACTTCAAGTCTTCAATCTCTTGTAGAACTATCAACCCTACCTACAAGGCAAGCACAAATACGCTTTCCAAACTAAGTGCATGTGAGATGATCAAGTGAATCTAAAACAAAAGCATTTGCATTTAAGAATACGAGTATGATATCATGAAATGCTCATGCAATGCTCCCCCTCAACGAAGTAGGTTACTCCCCATACATGTAATCTCCCCCTAAAACAAGTACTCCCCTTAAAGCCAACACATGCTACCACATGCTACTCCCCTAACACCATAATGCTAGGTCAATGCTACACCCCCTTTTTGTCATGATATAGGCAAAGGAGAAGTCCCCAACCGGGTCACTCAAGGCAAAGAAAGAGAGACATTGATTAAACATTTTAGTCTCACTGGTATTTTTCACACAATGTGTTGCATTTAACAATTGCAATCATCAAATCATGCTTTATCATTTCTCATTAGCATGACATTTAAAGAATCATCATGTCATGGAGATAATTATAGTTCATTCAATTATGTACTTCCAATGTATATCTCATAGTCCAAAAATGCATGTTTGAACATAAATATGACATGGATTGTAATCAAAGCAAAGTTCACACTTATTGAAGAAAATACAATATACTATAATAAGTGCAACCAAGCTACTCAAGCAATCAATAAAGGAGCATAAACATTTTTTTTTTAAAATGAGATGCAACAAGTATACAATAGCTCTCTTTGCTTGAATTCCCCTTATGGGGTCAAAAACCACAACTCATCACTCCATGTGACAAATCCCAATCGATCTACTAAATCCATTGGACCTAGTTGAGCTTATGGGTGAAAACTTAGCACAATGACAAGCGGGTTCATCTTTTTTAATCTACTTAGGTGACACATTATCATTCCTAGTGGTCGAGACCATCATATTACTCCTAGGATCATTAACACTAGCTTTCCTAGGCACATGTATACTAGCTCTACCCCTTTTTCTTTCAATCATGCTTTTAGTTCTACACATGTTAATGTACTTGAAGCAATTTGGTCTAATATGACCATCAACACTACAAAAATGACATGAAGGAATAAAATGAGGGGTCATACCATTCCTTTGTGAGGACAAAGGTGCTTTCCCATGTCTTTGAGCTTTCCTTTGGTGTGGTATTGATTTTCTTCCCCCTTGTTGTTGAGTTGGAGAAGATCGCTTCCTTTGTTAAGCATGCAGTAAATGCTTCTTGGCTTGATGGCTTTTAGTTTGAGGGAAAGTTGCTGGAAGTGCTCTCATTGGTTGAGCTTGAACTTGACTTCTTGGTGCCATCTTGACTTGGACATTTCTAGAACACTCTCCTAGTTCAATTTTCTTCTTAGGATGAAGTGGAGGAAGAGGTTCTTTGAAGTCCAAGCTCTTGACAAATACCGTCTTGCTAGGAGTTGAGGTCTCCTTGTCATCTTCAAACTCTAGACCTCTCTTATCACTTGGCTTCTTGCCAACTCCCAACATATGGTCAAGCTTCTCCGTACTCGAATTCATCTTAGCAATCAACTCTCTAGCTTCTCTAAGCTCCTCCTTCAAGCTTTCTTCCACTTTTCTTCCATTCTCCACTTTCTCACTTAAGTGAGTCATTTTGGTTGATAGCTTGAGGTTCTCTTCCTTTAGCTTCCGAACCTCTTTCTTCATATTCAATCTTGAGCTTTGAAAATGTTCAATGAACCCTTCAAGGTTCATACTCTCTACATTTCCATTTGTAGAGTAAGATGAAGAACTCTTATCACTAGAGTCATCACTAGTGTCACTTGTTGCCATGATGGCATTATCAATGTAAGTAGCTTCACTTATCACTCTCTTAGCTACTTTTTCATCACATCCTTCTTCAAGGTTGCAAACTAAGGCCTTGTTGCCTTTTTCTACATCTTTCATAAAAGAGGCTCTAAAAGCCGTGTAGTTAAGAATAATCTCTTCATCACCAGAGGAATCATCTTCTTCATTGGAGTTATCACTTCCACTATCAATTAATGGGGTGGTTACCACCTTTCCTTTCTTCTTCTTCTTTGAATTAGCACATTCGAGGGCAAAGTGACCTATCCCACCACATTCATAACATCGGACCCCTTTCCTTCCGGTCTTTTCTTCCCTAGTCTCAAACTTCTTGAAAAGAGTCTTTTTCTTCAAGTCTTGACCCTTGGATCCGAAGCCTTTCCTCTCGGACTTGTAGAATTTCTTGAACTTCTTCATTAGTAAAGCCATTTCCTCATCCGAGTCATCACTTTCCTCCTTCTCAACTTTGGAGGCTTTCAAAGCAATTCCCTTTTGCTTTTTAGGAGATGTGGTGGTAAGACCCTTCCTAGATTCATAAGCTAGTAGCCTCCCAATCACTTCACTCGGCTTCATATACTTGTAAGCATTATTCTCTTCTAAAGCCGTCACTTTAGACTAAAATCTTTTGGGTAGAGATCTTATAATATTTTGCTTGATTCTCTTATCAGAATAAGGGTCACTAAGTAGATGACTTTGATTCACAATGTCGATTAACCTTACTTCAAAGTCATTAAAGCACTCATTCTCATCCATCTTGAGCAATTCGAATTGTGTTTGGAGAACTTAAAGCTTTGATTCCTTAACCACATCGGTTCCCTCATGTGTAACCTCTAAGATATCTTATGCCTCCTTAGCTATCCTAGTATTTTGAACAAACTTGTACTGGTTCTCATTCATTGCACATAGGATGGCATGCATTGCCTTCATATTCCATTTTGATGCCTCAAACTCTTGTTCGTTCCACTGTGCCTTTGGCTTGAGTACATCATCTCCTCCATCCGTAGGAGTCATCATGGGTGGAGTGTAGCCATATTCAACTGCAATCCATGCCTTGTCATGAATTTGGCAAATGTACGACTCCATCTTGCCATTCCAAGTGGCATAATTCAATCCGGTGAGAAGTGAAGGTCTAGTGCTAGAAGCTCCCTCGTTGCCACCGTTTCCACTCATTGTGTTTAATGAATGAATGATATGAATGCAAGTGTATGAATGATCAATACAAACACAAAATGCAACACACACAAAAATGAGCAAGGATCACCTATGTATGTCTAGGAACCCGCTCTGATACCAATTGAAACAATTATTATGGTGTGTTTAATAACAATCTAGAGGGGGGTGAATAGATTTTAATCAAATTTTACCCAATTTTCGTTAATGGTCAATTAGACGAAAATACACTAACTAGTCACAATAATATCACAAGTGTAATAAGTGCGGAAATAATAAAGACACTTGAGATATACGTGGAAACCCTCTAAATGGGAAAAACCACGGGCTGTTAAGTGCGCCACACTCGAACAACGAATCCACTGATGATAGAGACGTTACAACCTACTCCCGGTATATAACCCACTACCACTACCTAATCCCGATATTAAGTGGACCTAGTCCAATTTGCTTACGTTTGAAGCAACCTACTCCCGGATGCAACGCAAGACTTACTTCTCTTAAATGAAGAGATAAACACCTTATGTGAACATCTGATGATATTCAAGCAACAAACAAGGCTAGGGTACCTTATATGCTTATCCAGGATTATGAGATGGCAATAAATGCAATCCTAGATATCAAGAGCTAAATGACATGTCATAAAGCTTAGCTAAACATAGAACAAGCAATCCTATAAAGCTATCATAAAAGCCAAATCAACACATGTTGTCATTAAGCATGGCAAGGACTATAATGCAATCACTAAATGCAATCAATGAGTCCTAAACAATATCTAATTGTAAAGCATAAAGATTTAGCTAGAAGTTATCAACAACAACAATCATAGATATTACAATACAACACTCAATCATGGCATCACAAAAATCTCTAATTTGTATCTAGAAAATGTTCTAAGAGCATACAAATAATTAAAGAGAAGGTTTAGCAAGTAAAACACTTAACTTGTAAGAAGATAGTGAAGAACTTACCAAACAAGATGTGATAAAGCAACCCTATCTATTGATGCACTCTAAATGAACTTAGATGATGCAAGATGATGTTTTGATGCACATGGGAATGCTTTGAGTGATTAAAAATGAGTTCTTGGAAGAGTTTTTCCATTAAAATGTGTTCTAAGGAAAATATGTGATGTTCTGAACTCTTACACGACGTTAAGACATTGAGATATATATATATATATATATATATATATATATAAAAGATGTAAACAAAGTGATGTCGTTTTGAAAAAAACGTTCCAGCTTCTTTATTGTGCATTGGTGAGGTACGCTGGTCGAGTAGCGCAACACCAATGCACTGCCTAAAATTTTCAATAGACGCTGGTCGAGTGGCGCACGTCAGTGGCGTAACACAAGCGCAAGACCACTGGAATGTTTGCGCTGGTGGGGCTGCGCTAGTCGAGTAGCGTACCATCAGCGCTCACCTTTTTTTTACATCTTAGCGCGGGTGCAGCAACGCACCTCAGTGGCACATAACTAGCGACATCCACTGTGAATGTTGCGCTGGTGATGTGCGCTGGTCGAGTAGCGCACCACCAGGGCAAGGCTTATTTTTTCAACACTCAAATGCACAAAAATGATAAGTTCAAGAGTGATAAAATTGCATCCTATTTTAATGTCTGGCATGACATACAACTTTCATAGCAAGATGTAAATAGGTCAACAAGAGTCATTTAAACCAAAATGCATACAAGAAAAACCTTAACATATATGATCAAGAGTTATGCATGAATATGTGAGTGTGTTCAACTATCTCTTCAAAGTAAGTAAGCACAAGAATTTTACCTTTAGGTGCTTCTCCTCTTGAGGTTTTGAGAGCCTAAGCTACCCTTACATGAACCCCAACAATGTGGTTGTTTACGAAATAAGCCAATCAACAAATGAGGAATTTTCACATTCGTTCACACATTTTTTTTATGTAATAACACTCCTTGATTCTCTCTTCTTAATTAAGTTGCATAAATTTGTTTATTTGATTATACATATGTCTTGTGCCATTAGCTCTCATTGCTAATGTCTTCTTAAGGGGACACATCTTTGTCTATCTCATGACAAAAAGGGGGAGTAGTGTGGATTTAGGGGGAGTAGTGTGGATTTAGGGGGAGTTTGACTTGTTGACTCGGAGGTAACCAATTTAGAGGAGTATTTGCATTTGTATTGTTGGTGCTGCTTGTTTCTATTGTATGCAAATTGCTTTTGTTATTTATTTATCTTGATCACCTCACATACACTGTCTTGGAAAGTGTAGTTACTTTGTTTTGTAGGTATGGTCATTCTACAAGAGATAGAAGATTTGAAGATCAGACTTAGGTTTCTCTTTGTAATGTAGAATGTGTTTGTTGACCCCTTGTCATTTAGTTTATTTATCGGTGAGGATGAATTGTGAGTGGTGGTTTTGTAAAGAAATAGCCAAAGGGGGAGATTGCAAGTTCCTCAATTTTTGATTGGCTCATTTCGTTGACAACCACATTTGGGGATTAATGTGTAAAGGTAGTTTAGACCATCATTGCTCAAGACCTAGCTCAAGATTCAAAAGGTAAATCACTTGCTTAACCTTGTTTGAAGAGTTTTAGTGCACACACACACTCTCATGCATGTTTTTGATCATCTTGCATGAATACTTAATTGTCATAATTGTGTGCCTTTTTGCCATAACTCTTGATTGGGTATTTGATGTATTTTTTTTGCCCTTAGAAGATGATTTTCCTATTAACCGCGGCTGGGACCGCTCCCTGTGCATTGCCTCCGCCGCGGTATGCACAACGGTGTAATCAGACGTTGTACGCTGCCTCTACCGCGTCCTGTGCATGTTGATTGCACAACGGTTTCCCAAGCGGAGGTTCCCAGGTGATGCACCGCTTGCTCTACCCGGTCTGGACACTACCAGTACCGCTGTCTAGACAGCGGAAATTCCCAGGTGATGCACCGATTGCACTACCGCGGACTAGACACTTGCTTAGGCCGCAACACGTACAACGGTCAAGATGGGATTTAGTTGCCCTTTGTCCAAAACGATGCCGTTTCGTGTAGGGCACATTATATATATGTTCTCTTCTCTTCTCTTCTCTTCTCTTTGGTTTGGTGAGTCCAATAAGCTATTTTTATTGTTTAAGCCTTTTCTTTGAGAGAGAAATTCACTCTAAGAGAGAGAGAGAGAGCTCCCAAGAACTCATCTTGACTCAACCAAACTTCAATCCATGAGCATCTAGCATCTTCTTGCATCTTCCAAGAATGGATTCTCTTGTTTGTCTTTGACTAGGTAATCTCTACATGCCCTATAATCTCTTGTTCCATTCTTATGACATGTATGCCTAGGTTTAGCAATTATTGTTTATTAAATGCTTGTCATTGAGTTTAATTGCATATATAACATGCTTGAATTGTTGATTGTTGGTTGAGATTTATATTTTGTGATAGCTAGGATTTGTGACTATTTTGCCCTTCTAGCTAAATCTCTATGCTTTGCATTTAGATATTGTTTAGGACTCATTGATTATATTTTGGGATTGCATTATAGTCCTTGCCATGCTTAATGACAACTTATGTTGAAGTGGCTTTATTTGATAACTAGGATAGAATGTTGCATAACTATATCTATTTAAGTTTTTATGAACATTCATTTAGACATTGATATCTAGGAATTGTACTTAGTGACATTCTTAAATTCCTAGATAAACATTTAGTGTTGCCTAGCATTACTTGCATGTTTGAATATTTTATCATATTCACTTAGGTTGTGTTTGACTCTTCATTGAGGTTAAGTCTTGTGACTAAGTGGTTAGTGCACAAGCATGTTGATCTAGAATCACTATTAAGGCTCGTTGGGTAGAGTGAAAGGGTTAGTAACTGGAGGGTGTGACGGGAGGTCAACCTAGGTTGTAAACTTTCATTCAATAGTGGATTTGAGGATCGAGTGTGGCGCACATATTAGCCCGTGGTTTTTCCCATTTGGAGGTTTTCCACGTATACATCCTGTGTTGTTTATATTTCCGCACTTTACACTTGATGTTGTATGTTTGTTTTTTTGGGTGAATTTTGAATATTGACTAATCAAGAAAAGTTGGTAATTGACTTGATTAAAACCTATTCACCCCCCCTCACCCTTCTAGGCATAGACACACACTTTCTAGGGAATTTCAGTCGGTACAAATACTTTGTTATATTCGGAACTATAGAAGTGTCCACCTGTGGTCTCCTCGTAGTATCCTACTAATAGGCAGACCACAGACTTGGAGTCTAGCTTACCACTTCTGTTCTTCAGCACGTGTGCTGGACACCCCCATATGCGGAAATGTTGTAAACTAGCTTTACGACCATTCCATAACTCTAGAGGAGTCTTGGAAACAGATTTGGATGGCACTACATTCAAAATGTATGCCAATGTTTGTAACGCATATCCTTAGAAGGAATTTGGTAATGATGAGAAACTAATCATATATCTAACCATTTCCATCAGGGTTCCATTTCTCCTCTCCGCTACACCATTTTGCTGAAGTGTACAGAGAGCTGTGAGTTGGGAAACTATCCCATGCTCGACCATGAAGTCTTCAAACTCTTGGTCAAGGCACTCACCTCCACGATCTGATCGTAGTGACTTGATAGTCTTACCTAATTGATTCTCAACTTCAGCTCGAAATTCTTTAAACTTTTCAAATGTTTCCGACTTTTGTTGCATTAGGTAGACGTATCCGTATCTTGAGTAGTCATCTGTAAAGGTGACATAATACTCATAACCACCCCTAGCTTTACCATTCATCGGTCTGTAGATGTCTGTATGTATAAGCTCTAGCGGTTCTTTAGCTCTAAGCCCTTTTCCAATAAAATGTATTTTAGTCATCTTACCTTTCAGACAAGATTCACAGACAGATAAGGTGCCAACTTTGAACTCACTTAAAGGTCCGCATTTTACTAGTCTGTCTATCTGGTCAAGGTTGACGTGACCAAGCCTTAGATGCTAGAGATACATGTCATTATCAAGAGAAAACTTATGTCGTTTAGTTTTTGGATTTTCAACCTTGAACATTTCGGTGTTGAGCAATGTAGTATGTATTAACTGTCTTAACACATACAAATTGTTTTCATTAATTCCTAAATAAATGTTCAAACCATTCTTTCCAATAATAACAGATTTATTATTTTCAACAACTTAGAAACGGAAATCAAATTCCGTGTAAATCCAGGAATATAAAACACATTGTCCAACAATAAATAATTATTACAAAAATGCAATCTAATTGGGCCTGCTACTCGTGCTGACACGACATCCCCTAACCCCACACGTATTGAGGAGGCTCCCTCCTTTAGCTGTGTCCAAGAATCAGTCAATTGCAAAGAAGAACAATCATGGTTAATGGCCCCCGAATCAAAAGAATCAACTTCCACTAAACATGACTCAAGAACAAGTAAATCATATTTACCTTTCTTGGACTTCTTATTGTTTTGGGCTTTCTTGTGTTTGGACTTACCCTTTGCCTTCCCAGCAGACCTCTTCCTCTTATTATTATTGTAGGAAGATGGTTCGACAACATTTGCCTCACCGGTCTTGTCCTTGCAGTCCTTAGTTAAGGACTCAAAGGTAGTGAGCTCATTGAGCAACTGTGTGAGACTCAACCTTAACTTGTTCATCTTGTAGTTACTCTTAAACTGATCGAAACTCTTCGTAAGAGTCGTCAATATGATGCTCATTTGACTAGGTTTATCAATGGCCCCGTCAATGACTTCCGTCATGTCGAAGTAGAACATTATGCTCAGGACATGTTCCTGAACTGATGTACCTTCCTTCATGCGAGCAATCTTAGGGGAACTAACAGCTTCGTGTCACTTTTGCTCGGAGGGCTGCCCGAACATAACTTGCAGTGACTCCATGATTTCGAATGCTGAAGTCATTCCTTCGTGCTTTGTGACAATCATGTATGTCATAGAAGCCAACAGATATGTTCGGGCCTTTTCATCAGATGAGACCCATCGCTAGTATGCCTCATGAACAGTTCATGTGGCATTGGCAGCATGCGCTGGAGGACATTCCCTCGTAAGCACAAACTTGAGGTCTTTGGTGACCAATATTGTATTAATGTTTAGTTTCCACTTAGTGTAGTTATCATCAGTTAATTTGTTGTTTGCGAGAATTTGAAGTAATGCAGAAGACATTATTGCTGAAACAAATAAAACATTCATTCAGTCATTTATTTAAAACAAGTGTGAGTGCTTTGGTATAAATTTAAACATGATGCATGAACATGTTTAACGAACTAGAAGTACCCTAAAACTAGTTATTATACCACGACAATCCAACATACCACAAGGAAGTGTCGTCTTAGGGTCGGTCAAGTCTTTACATGTTGGACCGAGACATTCTCAATCAAATGATATTCTAGAACAACTCTTATTCCATATCATTCAACTATCGTTTATTCAGTCAGGTTTTTAATTAACAAACTTAATAAAAACCTTCATGAGTGTAACCCACCATTTTAGATCTCATGAGCTTAACTCGAGAATTACCGACTTAGGGTTGGTCAATCCCGAAATATCCTCAGAAATCCTATCCATTAGGAATTCAACATTGGTATTGACTTTTGTGGAAACCTCTTTAGGGAGGACGAAAGCAAAGCCGTCACGAGACCCCACTCGGATCTCACGGTGTTGAACTAATGATAGAGACTGCGGGATACATATGTCATATATCCCTCTCTCACTCACTATTTTTAAATTAGGGTTTTCTATTATCCGTTTATGCAACTAGACTCTACAGGATCAAACGACTAACTTTAATCAAGTTATCTAGCGCATTAACTAAATAGAATCAAATTCTAATTAACTAATAAATTATTAATGATTTTTAACAATTAAAAATCTAATCTATTAGTGAACAATTATGAAAGTGTTTACCAAGTTTTAACTATTAAAACTCTAACACTTTATACGGTTAATTTACTATTAGGAAATTAATCATATTAATCATAATTATAAAAATGACCCCATTAATCTAACTTATTAATCTCTTTAATAACTAGATTAATATTAATGAGAATTACCAAGTTTTTAACTATTAAAAAGTATTCTCATTTTCATAGCCAATTATGTATTTACCCATTTTAATCACATTAAAAAAATATATAAAATATTATACTATGATGCATGTATGACATATCAAATATATTTGTCTAGGCACATTTAATCTAAATGACATACGTATACATGACAATGCTTTTATCATCATATAATATAAAGCATATATGAATTGACCGAGTACTGTGGATTATTTAACCTAAAAAAAATGTAATCTAAAATTACAAAAATACTCCCAAGGCATTCCTTGGTCTTCTTATAACTTCAGAGTCTTCCAGTCTCTTCAGGTCACTCCGATTCATCTCATGAATCCTTCTTCGTGATTTTTTCAGGTGGTTGCAATTTCTTTTTGTTACAATACAATAACAGTAAAAATAAAAATAACAAAAAAAATATTTTATACAACCCATTAAACCTAAATCCACGATATCATATAATTAACGATCAATCATGTTTTTGTAAATTAATATATATATATATATATATATATATATATATATATATACATACATACATACAAACAAAAACATTATACAGTCAATTTAAATCGTGTCTACACAATCATACATACAGGAGCATCGAAAACAATTTCATGTTCCGAAAATAAAATTGGCTCTGATACCAATTATTGGAACCCCGTTCACCGGTCACGTAGCGGAAATGTGTTTTAATTTTTTTTATACAGATCATAGTTGATCTGTAACCAGTGAACTTGGTATCGTAACTATTTTCAGAACTAATACATATAAAATTATTGTAATAATAAAATATACATATATGCAGGAAATTGAAATCAATATAAATAAGAAGAAAATCGTAGAACCATAACAATGTTTAGAGACTCCTTCACTTTTCGATATACTCCTGATTTGTGCCACGGATCTTTCTCGCTATATCTTGTGACTGATAACTGTGTGTGGACGCGTCACGGATTCGGAATCTTAGAACGAAGGATGAAAGAAAACTAAGAAACTCTTTCTTTATTTTAACAATACAACACTCGTACTGTTTTAGCTTACGTAAACTTTGATATATGTGTTGATATCTGTTTTAGGCACACACTAATTCCTTCAAAAGCAAAAATGATCTCCGCCTAATTTTTTTAAGCAAAATACCTAATGCATGCGTTGATAAACTTGAAAACTAAACAAAAACTATATCTCTTTTTATCTTTTAGTGCGTTGAACCAATTATATTCTCACGCACACTTTGCTAATTAAAAACAAAATCTTTTTGTCTTTTTCAAACCTTTTTGCTTCACACAACATAATATATTATAATCACATATCCTATTTTGAAATTTAAAAAATAAAATCTCTACTGATTCGGTTTTTCAATTTTTTTATTATATATATATATATAACTTTTAAAAAACTTAATCAAGACTTTATTTGATTTAAAAAAAAACTTTCAAATAAAAAATATTTTGTATCTTTTATTTGATTTGATTTTTGAATTCAAACTATTTAAATTTTAAAATAAAATATTTAATTTAATAAAATAAAATAATCACATTATCTTATTTTATTCAAAAACAAATATCAATATACATCATTCATTTAGTGATTAATAACATAATTAAATAATCTTATTATTTAATTTATTTAATCACTATTATTCATTAAATAATCTCATTATCTAATTAATTCCCAAATAAATATCTGTCCCTTTCGTAACAAAATTAATTGAACAATCCAATTAATTAACAGTGACCCTTGTTACCTAACTCGATCAGACTAGTAAGGGGACCTAATGGACCCACAGTATTTTGAGCTTCAATAATTCTCGGAATCATTAATTAAACTCTTTAATTAATATTCCTTAATTATCAACTCCGATGTTATTCCACTAAAAACCTGAAGCTGCACTCTCTCAACTGCAGACGCTTTTACACAGACCAATACAACTCGGTATCCATCGATATAGCTATTACATATGGTGTGATCCTCCACAGTAGTTCATAATTAGAGTTGGGTCATAATGTTTGTTATACCCCTCTAATTACATATATCCTTTAAGTACCGTTGATTCTCTAATTGACAATAAATCATATTTCCTCACGAAATTAGAAGAGCGCTCATATTGTCCAAGCCCCGAATCAACCCTTAAGGGAGCTACCATCTACTTCTCACAATGAGTGGATTCCACTATTGTGTATAAACCTTCCTAGTCACAAGCCAAACCACAATCCTAACATACGGAGCATATTGATCGGGAACTGCATCCGACTTCAGCCATGATATATCAAGAACCACGATCTAACCTGAAGGAGTCGATAAGACACTTAGGATTAAGATCACCCACATATAGCCATCATTAGTTGATATATATGAATCTTATCAGTAAACGGATCTTGGTGAGAGATTCACATAGATCACGGCCCAGTCCTATATGATCACATTATACAAGGTGTCTCCATTCCCATATCTCATATGAAAGATTCATGATAGAATCACCATACATTACGGAATGGACCGCAGCTATAGATTAACCACAAATAAAGTACTCAGCTTTATTTGCTATATTTGGACTCTTTAGATTGCACGTCTCTTACTATATCCATCCGTATATGACATTCATATACACTGTTCGAGATTACATCCGACAATCTTGGATGTTAAATATGTGCAGAAGTTATAAAATAAACAACACAACAAGAATGAATTGAACTTTTCTTTTATTAATTTCATAAATCCATTTACAAATTATATCTTTAGGGCATAAGCTGCAACAAAAGATCCAATAGTCCTTTAGATTTGAAAAGAGAACATAAATCCTAAATTTAAAGTAGATGAAGAGAGAAAAATAGCCCAAAAGAAAAGATATTATCTTATTCCTCAATGTCTCTCAAGTTTTAATACATCAATATGAAAGGCTACTATTTATAGCCTTACAAATCTTTAGAGTCATGACATACACAATAATGTATATAAATTACAACATAATTTGACCATAAATCATTCTGGCAGGTCCAAAAATAGTCCTTGAATAAATGTTCTTCAATCCATGGAAGTAACATCCGTCCATATATCTTCAACTTTTCTCTTGTAACACTCAAATGATTTATGGTCACTTTATGTTGTAATTTATATACATTATTGTATATGTTATGACTTTAAAGATTTGTAAGGCTATAAATAGGAGCCTTTCATATTGATGCATAAAACTTTAGAGATATTGAGGAATAAAATAATATATTTTCTTTTGGGTTATTTTTCTCTCTTCATTTACTTTAAGTTTATTATTTATGTTCTTGTTTATTAATATTCATTTTATAACATGTTATCAGTACGAATCTCTAACCATTATATGCTTCGGGTTTCAGATTTGAAAGTTTATTGTTTGAAGACAAATGTCATAAAATCCAAATTTTATAAGTGATAAAAGATAACACATTCTTGATGAGAACGAGAGAGCCAATAAATTGTTAAGTATTTCTTTCTCTAAATTTTGGCTAAGAATTTTTTTTTTATGTTATTTCTCTTATTAATTTTATACTTAATATTCATTGGGTCGTCAATAAAAGAAAGATTAAATGACTGTATTGCAACTGGAAGATTGCAAAAATAAAATTAATTATATTGTAACTTAAAGATCGTAAAATCAAAGAGCCTGAATCTCGATTTGATGTGTGTGTATATATATATATATATATATATATATAATAATAATAATAATAATAATAATAATAATAATAATAATTGTTAAATCAAAAAGTCTGAAGCTCAATTTAGTGTTTTAAGATTGTAAATAAAAAAACCTTATGCTTAACATAACGATAATAAAAAATCATATTGGAATTTATTGATTGCAATCACATCAAAATATAATAATAATGAATTTACTTCGATCAGAACTTGAACTTATAAACTCCAATTGAAGTGATACTTATTTTTGGAATCTGAAGTTCTAAAATTCATATTCTCAATAATAAACTTGAAGTTTATATATGTATGTGAAGTTATAATGAAATTTATAAGTTCTATTAAAATAAATTTTATTATAAATCTGAAGGTCTCAAAATGTTAAATTATGAACTTAGTGTTATGATATAATCATAACAAAAAATTCAATCATTAATGGATATTGTGCAAACATTTTTGTGATTTTTTTTAGAGGACATGGACTTAAAATAAAGTCAAAAAATTGTAAAAGGATAAATATAATTTATCTCATTTTGAAGGGTAAATATAAATTATCTCATTTTGGACACAATCTAAGTATTTCAATATAATTTACTTTGTTGTTATTTTGACTTAATTTATTTATACAACTACTTTTATGAGTATGCTCTATGATTGCCAATATGTTGGATCTTCCACATCAGAAAGTAAATTTAGTTCTACTTTTAGTGGTTCTTATTTCAATTACTTGATTTGATTTGATTAACAAACATAGAACCAGAAGTTCTAAATTTGAATCCAATTGAGAACTTGAAGTTCTTAATTTAAATTTAAAGTGTTAAATTGAACCTAAAGTTCCATACTTTTTAACATGGATTTTTGAATCAAAATGTAACTCAATTTTACATCGTTAAATGGATATTAAACGATCAGTATATTGAAAAAGAAAATACAAAGTCTTTAAGCTCTAAATTTTAATACAAATTCAAAACCTGAAGCTTTGTTATCGATCTTTTTAGAACTTCATGTTCTCAATTCAAAGTTAGTCAGACTTGAAGGTGTGATGATGTCAAATTTAAGTAAAATTGAAAGTTACAAGCCTGTAGTTTATTAACAAACCATAAGTTCCAAGAGTTTATATGATTTTATTAAGAAGTTGATATCTTGAAATAAAAGACTCCAAAATGTGAATACAATATTCATTATTTACGTTTCTCCCTTATTACAAAGGTACGCATATGTGAAATATTATATTTTCATATGCTAGAATTTTTATATTTCGCATATCTATTAATCGCAAATTGGTTATGCTATTTATTCATTGCATTTGAATTTAATTATTTTGTGATATATAGTTTTATAACCACTTGAATTTTGTGATTTTTGAAATTTGTGGTTTTACTATGTAATGGATTTGTATTCATGTGGCCTTATTAATATAATATAATAATTTTTTGTGATTAAGTTGTATAAAATTAAGTTTTTGTATAGCTTTGAATTATATAAACATATTGCATTAAACTTGTAATTTCAACATTCATAAAAACAACATCATATTTTGTTAATTCATAATCTTTGTTGTAGTATCTAGTAATTGATATGATTTATCTGTGAATTATAGTTTACTTTAATTTTTCATCTCTAATTAAAATATTTTATGATAAAAATGATATTATTTATTCCATAATTCTTTCTTTTAGTGATGTCTGAAAAGTACGAAAACTTTCATAAAAATATATGAAATTTTAAATTTTGCATGATATAAATTTTACTGTCATATGTACATTTTGATATATTTACTTGATACATATGAACAATTAATATATTTGATGGTTAATATATTACATACATATAACTGTTACGATATCTAGCATTCTTATTAGGATTAGATATATTTTGTATTTAAATTTTTATCATTTAAATTGTTACTCCAAATCATATTGATTTGTTATATAGTATCATTGTTTTTATTTATTTACGATAAATTGAAATATAAATACTTCATGGTAAAGGTCCAATAGTTCTTTTGGTTTGATAAGAGGAATGATTTGATTACCAAATGAAAAGACATGATTGAAATATCTTACACTTCATGACTCAAATATTTGTTCTTGAAGTAACAATATATATTATGATAATTACATGCCTCTAATTTGCTCTTGAAGAAGCAATATTGAGATTAGAAATTTGAGAATATATATTGTAAATGAGTCATTTAAGAGAGTATTCTTAGAACACATACCCCTTAATGACCCTTTACTACAACATCTACCCTTAAATAAAAGGGGTCTTGGAGATGCTATTAGAGATGAAATATGAAGAAATTCATTTTGAGACTCCAATTTAAAGATAATTAAAGATATGATGAACGATGCTCTTAAGAGAAAGACCATTAAATTTCATGGAAATGTTAAGGATTATCGAGGCAAATCCAAAGACATAAGAGTAATTCCAAAATAGTTTGCCTTGTCAAACGCGATAAAAAATATTTTACATCAAGTTAAAAACATACTAATGCTTACACTTTTATTATATGTAAATTTTATCAAATATACACGTCACTGACAAATAAGACAATCCCTAAAGAAGATTGCTAGATGGGTATCCGAGCTGGCATCTAGAAGACCATCCAGGACATCAAGGAACAAGAATCCGAGTAATTCTGAGCACGAGTACTCGACACGTTTAGTACTACTCGGAACAATATAAGCCCATGCAAGTGAATAAGCCCGAGAAGAAATCAATGTCATACTCCAATACACATCTGCATCAAATGGCGAAAAACGTTTATAGGACTTCTAGAAGGATAATGTACCAATCAGGAAGCAAGTCCATATCAGGCAACGATTCTATTATTTTAGAAGATCGTAGGTCGATTAGGAAAATAAAATCCTAAATCAGATTGTGCAATTAGAGTCCCACGAAGATTCAGATACAACTCAAAAGATCTCCGAAATAGGAAAGAAGATAAAGACGACTCCAACAAGCAACCAGTCATAATTAAATACAAATTCTTTTCCTTACTTGTACAACAAGGATTAGGATTCTATACATGTAAACATAGATCCATAATCTTACTAAAAAAGAGGGACACAAAGACAAAAAATAGAAAGAAGCAAAAGAAATCAATACAAGAGAGAGGCAAGAGAGATCGAGTGGTGTAATTCTTCATTTAAATAGTGGAATTTGGCTTGGTTATGCTACGACCACCCGTGGATGTTTCTCCGATTATAGGAGTTTTACCACGTAAACTCGTGTTTTAATAACTTCAATTGCATTCTCTTTCTCTTTCTCTTTCTCTTTTGATAGGTCATAACCAAACCCAACGTTGTTGACTTTTTATCCATCGAGAAATCAACGTCAACAATTGGCGCTAGAAGGAGAGGGTGAACCTGTTTTAAGTAATGACTGATAGTGGAAGCAGAGACAGTTCTAGGGACATCCAGAAATCTCCAGATAATACGCATACTAGCAGGGTCACTCAGGATCCTACAACAACCACCAGGAATCAACCGATATCCCTGGCTGGTATCCAGCAAGTCCCACCTACCAGCGAGGATATAACATGTTGTTTTCATGATGCATTGCAACAGTTACTAACAGATGTGGCACGAGAAGGAATATATCTATTGGCCGCGTGAGAGGCGCATCCGCCAAACCCTCCACCTCTAAGGCTTCGATCAGTTGTAGTTGGGTCTGAACCAGATACTCTAGTAGCTGTTAGGAACTCAGATCCAATCAATCAAGCTGGGGGTATAACACAAAACTAGAACAAGGGTCATGAAACGCCCGCAGAAGAACCGCCAGGCCGAAGGCAGAGCCACGATCAGGCGAGCCATGACAGACACAGTAAACATGACCGGTGTAGAGATCTGTTATAGTCATCGGAGGATAGCGATCGGTACCATCGCAAACGTCATCATGGGAACATACACATGTAAAGGTTGGCTCATGAGGCTCAGGGACAAAATGAAAGAGAGATGGTGACAGGTATGACGGTCACAAGATGGGTCGACCATCGAGGGGAACCAATGGGCAATAGAGATATCGTAATCAAGAGTCTGACCCGGGAAGTTGAGAATAACAGACACTAGATGGATGCGTTGATTAGGCGATATGGACATAATGAATTGTTTGATGATGATTCTGATAATACCCTTTTCACTAGGGATATCCTGTGAACCCCATTTTCAGAGAGATTCAGGATGCCACACGTAGAACAGTTCAAGAAGGATACGGATCCTAAAGAGCATGTCAAACGATATAAAAGCGCCATGGCATAGTATACACACAACGATCCTTTGTTGTGCCTGAATTTCCACAAACTCTGGGTGATACGGGTTTAAGATGGTTCGGGAGATTATCCCCGACAAGTATTAGGAGTTTCAATGAGTTAAACAGAAATTTCTTGAGACAATTTCTAGGTAATGTGGATAGGAAAAAGTTAGTGGCTTACCTTTCTCAGGTGAAACAAGGGAAAGATGAGTCGTTAAAAAAGTACCTGGGGAGATTTGGCCAGGTGGTCTCAGAAATCGACAGCGTAAATGACGAAGCAATAATTGCTGTGTTCAAAAATAACTTACAGAACGAGCGAATTTCTTTCAACTTAAGGAGAGCTCGAATAACAAGATATGCGGACATGATTGATATGGCTGGAGGGTATGCGTTAGCTGAAGAAGAAGAGTTAGCAACAAGAAGATGCTATATGCATGGAGGCAGACCCGAACAAAAGGATATCGAGTCAAAGGTACAGAACCATAATGGGAAACATAAAGGAAATATCAGAGAAAGAAGCAAAGATGGGGGAAATGGGCGTAATACTGACCAGACCATTGAAAAGTTCTGAGGAAAACACACGAACTACACCCCACTCTAGAAAAAGTAGGAAAAAATCCTGGTAATACTAGAAGAAAAGAATCTGGTGAAGGAGCCACATTGACAGTCTCAATTTGCTCGACGAGACACAATGAAAAATTACAGGTTCCATAAGGAAACCGAGCACAAGACCTCCAAGTGTTACCAGCTCAGAGACTATATAGAGACCCTCATTCGGAAAGGGCATCTGTAAGATATAATCCTGAAGAAAGATGAGAAATTATAAATTAAGAAAGAGACCGAGGCAGATCATAATTCTGGTCGAAACAAAAGGGCCAGTCCCGAGACGAATAAAGTGATACAAACTATTTTCGAAGGCCATCAACTGGGAGAAGTAACCGGGAGCGGACTCAGGAAATCAGAGAAGCAGTGGAAGCAATGAAAATTTTTGATATCAACTCCATCGAGCCTGATCCAA
Source organism: Dipteronia dyeriana (assembly GCA_032871835.1). NCBI lineage: Eukaryota > Viridiplantae > Streptophyta > Magnoliopsida > Sapindales > Sapindaceae > Dipteronia > Dipteronia dyeriana. The sequence goes on from CM065302.1 coordinate 37,637,448, forward strand.
AAAGAATAAAGGAAGGATGGGACCCGATAATATTCACGAAAGCCGATTCATATGGGGTCGACGTCTGACCAAATGACGCTCTCGTCATAAGTGCCCAAATTGGTCATAGAAAAGTTAGAAGAATTTTAGTAGACAATGGTAGTTTGACAGACATCCTTAATGTGACTATTTATGATCAGCTCAGGTTGGATCGAAAGGACTTGCAACCTTTCCATACCCTACTTAAAGGATTCGGGGGAGTCGAGGTCAAGTCTCTCGGGACAGTGAAGCTGCCCGTAAAGATCGGAGTAGCTCTTTGTTTGAAAATAGTGTTACTCGACTTTGTGGTGGTAGACCTGGACAGCTGGCCTTATAATGCGCTATTAGGTCGACCATTCCTGAACAAAACTAAGGCAATGACAGCTACCGACGTTCTAATGATCAAATTCCAAACTGAAAGGGAGGCAGGAGTAATCAAGGGGTCCCAAGAGATGACCAGAAGAGCTAATCTTTCGGTTTACAAAGATATAGACTATAGTGAACAAGTATGCACCATAACACAAACAGATCGGATCGAGCAATAATCACTGTTGTTCGAGTTCGATCCAAGGGAAGAACCGGAGGTATCTAAAAGTGAACTGATAGAGGAGGTAGTCTTAAAGGAAGATGAACCATATAGGAAGATCAAAATTGGGGCCAATTTAGAGGGAAAGGTTAAGCAGGACCTTATTAATTTGCTTAGAGAATACAAAGATGTGTTCACTTGAAGTCTAAAAGACATGGTGGGGATAGATGCCCGAGTAATATCACACCACTTGGCGGTGGATCTAAATGCGAAACCAGTAATACAAAAGAGAAGGCCATTCAACCTCAAAAGAAGTCGGATAATTAGCAGCAAGTGGAGAAATTAATCGCTATAGGATCGATTAGAGAAATCAACTACCCTCATTGGGTAGCAAATATGGTCCTGGTCTAGAAGAAAAATAGCCAGTGGAGAATGTGCGTGGACTTTACATACCTAAACAATGCCTGCCCAAAGGACAGTTTTCCACTTCCAAGAATAGACCAACTGGTCAATGCTACATCAGGCCATGAATCACTCAATTTCATGGACGCTAACTCGGGATACAATTAAATCAGGATGAATAAGGCTGATGAAGAAAAAACAGCATTCACAACCGATCAAGGCTTGTACTGTTATACAGTAATGCCTTTTGGGTTAAAAAATACTGGGGCAACATACCAAAGATTGGTCAATAGGATTTTTGCTCGTCAAATAGGAAAAAACATGGAAGTTTACATAGATGACAAGTTAACCAAAAATGTCTCGACAGACGAACATGCTTTGAACCTACGGGAAACATTCGATGTCTTGAGGAGATATCAGATGAAGTTAAATCCGAACAAGTGCCTATTCGGTATTCCTTCAGGAAGATTCCTTAGTTTCCAAGTTCACTAGAGGGGAATCGAAGTGAACCCTGAGAAGATCCAAGCCCTTTAAAAAATGACTTCACCAAGAACGCTAAAAGAAGTGCAACGCTTAACATGGTGCTTAGCTTCTTTGGGTAGATTTATCTCAAAGGCCAGAGATAGATGTGCTCCTTTTTTCAAAGTGATCAAAAAGGGGAAAGGACTCGAATGGAATGAAGAGCACGAGCAGACATTCTTGAAAATCAAAGAGTACTTAGGGTAGGCTCTCATCCTTTCAAAACCTAAAATAGGAGAAATACTCTACTTGTACTTATCCATTACAGAATTAGCAGCAACCTCGGTTCTAGTCAGGACAGAAGACGGAGTATAGATGCCAGTGTACTACACCAGCAAGGCTCTCCTTCCAGCTGAAACCAAGTATTCACAAGCGGAAAAATGGCACAAGCAGAAAAAATGGCACTAGCATTGGTTTTGGTAGCAAGGAAGCTAATGCCATACTTTCAAGTTCATATAATCCAGGTTCTCACCGATTGTCCACTTAAGTAAATTCTACATAAGCCAGAAATTTGGGGGAGATTAACTAAATGGGCAATCGAGCTGACTGAATTCGATATTCAGTACATCCCCAGGACATCACTCAAAGGCAGAGCAGTGGAAGATTTCGTAGCAGAATTCACAAAACCAAATCTGGAAGCAAAAAGAATGTTGGGCAAGAGTTTCTCATGGAGGTTATATGTCGATGGCTCATCGAATACTCATGGCAGTGGGGCAGGGATCGTTGTATACACCCCGGAAGGAGATAATGTTGAATGTGCCATGAGATTCAACTTCAAAGTAACAAATAACCAAGCCAAATATGAGGCATTGTTAGCATGACTTAGAGTTTGCATAGCTCTTGGGGCAGATGAGGTTGAGATATTCAGTGACTCACAGATAGTAGTTAACCAAGTTTCAGACAAGTATCAGGCCAGAGATGAAGGCATGATGGCTTATTTGGGCATAGCAAAACAACTCATCCAAAAATTCAAGGAATACAGGATTGTCTAGATCCCTAGAGAAGAAAATGAGAAGGCAGACGCTTAGTCCAAACTAGCATCAGTAAAAACCACAATCAGTCCAAAAAATATTCCGGTCGCACATCTTCTCAGACCAAGTATAGTTGAATCGAAAAACTTTGAAGTCTCGAAAATCCGAACACCGTTAGACAGTTAGATGAGTCAGCTAAAAAGATACCTGAAAGAAGGTATACTCCCGAAAGATCCTTTAAAAGCCAAACGCATTAGGTACCGATCAACAAGACACACACTGATTGAAGGAGAAATGTACAGAAGAGGGTTTTCCCGAACACTCCAAAGATGTGTATCAGAGGAAGATGCATATCGGATACTACAGGAAATCCACGGCAGAGTATGTGGAAACCATACTGGGGGCAGAAGTTTAACACACAAGGTACTCAGGCAAGGTTATTATTGGCCTTCTTTGTTCTCAGATGCACAACGATGCTCAGAAAGCTGCAATGCTTGCCAAAGGATCGCTAATGATATTCGGCTTCCCCCTGAACAACTTAGAAGCCTCAAATCCCCATGGCCATTTGCCATGTGGGGATTAGACTTAATACAATGCCAGCAGGAACAAGGGGTGAAGCTAAGCACGCAATTGTGGCCGTTGATTATTTCACTAAGTGGGTAGAAGTTAAAGCGTTAGTACATATCACAGAAGCCAATACCATGAACTTCGTGAAGAAAAATATACTCTACAGATTTGGAGTCCCAAATACTATTATCACTAACAACGACACCCAATTCAATAATCAAAAATTCAAACAGCTGTGTAACGAGTACCAAATTACAAATTATTATGCCACACATGCCCACCCTCAAACAAATGGACAAGTTGAAGCAGTAAAAAAATCATCAAGCATACGCTCAAAGCAAAGCTAGATGCCAAAAAGGGTAATTAAGTCGAAAAACTTCCTGAAGTGCTATGGGCTTATCGGACGACAGAAAGGACTTCTGCAAGAGAAACTCCGTTTTCCTTGGCATTCAGAATTGAGGTTGTCATCCCAGCAGAAACATCGTATATGTCACCCAGGGTCAGGCTATATGATGAAGATCAGAATGTTGATACGATGTTACAAAGCCTAGATGAGCTGGAAGGAAAAAAAGGAGAAATCCTGAGTGCGAAATGAGGCATATCAGCAGAGAGTAGCCCGACACTACAACTCTCATGCTCGGATCAGGAAATTCCAGCTAGGAGACCTACTGCTTAGGAAAGTATCGTTGAACACAAAGAATAAAGCTATGGGATCATCGGCTTGCAAATGGGAAGGCCCATACAAGATTGAAGGAATAGCTGGTCATGGGGCATACTGGATCGCCCAACCAGATGGAGGGATTTTACCCTGACCATGCAATGCCTAATATTTAAAGAATTTTTATCCTTAAAATTTGTTTCCTTTTTTCTAGTCAGGATAATTTTGTCAGTCAAGATATTTTTTAGCTAGAGATTTATCATATTGTTAGTTTTAACATGTGAAAAAACACATGATAACAAGAACATGCGAAAAAGCACATGATAATAAAAACATGTGAAATATGAACATTTGTTAATGAAAACATGAAGAAATTGACTACATAATAGAAATAAAATGCTTGGGGCCATTAATTTGGCAAAAGTCCTGAATGGGCGGAGAAGCTCAAAGAAAAATGCCAGCCGAGCAAGGTCAACCAAGACCTTAGCCAAAACGCAAACCCAATGCACCTGATTCTAGAAAAACGGTTCGGGGCACCGTCGGGAAAATCCCAATGAGATGCGTAGCTGTGTTGAGCAATTTAAAGCTTAACAATTCGAAAAACCCTTAAGCAGACAAAACTAGGAGACGTCCTCAGTGACTTGCGTTAGGACTTGAACGTATGATCGTGGTGAGCCTTGATGTAACGTTTTGAGATGACTCGGTTAATATTATTAGCCAGTATAATAAGATACTTGGCACTTAAAATTGTGCTATCCAGTTTAATAAGATACTTGGCACATGAAATTGCATTAGCCAGTTTAATAAGATATTTGGCGCATGAAATTGAGTTTAATAAGATACTCGTTGTTTAAAGAGTCATTCAGACAGTTAAGCTAGTTAAATAAGATATTTGACGATTAAAAGCTATTAACAAAAAGATGCATGCCGAATTCACGATAAAGCTTGGCAAAATATGGAACATCATTGATTATAATTATTTTTTACAAATGCAAAATTTTACAAATATGCCTAAGGCTGAGATGAGGATTTGGAGCTCTTGTCAATACTCGAGTCGGGTACCATTTCGTATTCATGGAAAAGACTTTCATTAGAAGGCCAGACGATTGAGTCGATCGAGTCAACCATCCATTCACTGTAATCTGTTCCAAGGACCTATCCAACATCAGACTTCGACCCATCCACACCAGCTTCCTAACTAGCATAAAAGGTCGAGAGGGAATGCTCCGATGGGACCTCCAAATGCATAGGATGAGGCTCTTTCCTAGACTTCGACAGTAAGCTCTCCATTCCTTCATTTGAGTTGAAGAGACTCCAAGGACCGGTCTACATGGTTTTTAATTGATAGCTCCCATTTGGCCCAAGCTCTATTAGTTGCCCGATTATTGACCTTAAAGAATTTGCCAGCCGAGACCAGCCCCCGTTGGAACTCCCTGAGTAAGGCTTCATAGGTTGGGGACCTTTTGAAGCGATCAACCCCTCGGACTTTAAGTTCCATTCTGGCTTCATTCAAAAGAGATTTGACAGTCAAGGCCTGACGCTTAAGATCTTCAATTTTTTACTCGTAAGACGATTTGGCTTGCTCAGCCTCTTGTTCAGCTTTGAGCATTGAATTTTAGGCGGTAGAGAGTAAATTTTGAAGGGATACAACATTCTCTTCTGCAACAGAAGCTCTCTCCTTGGCCTCCATTTGTTTAGCCAAGCAATGATCAGTAAATTCTCCAGCAGAGCTCACCTTCCTTTGATAGACAGCTTCAATCTGAGCATGACTGTCCTCACTCTTCTTCAACTAAACTTCAAGACGTCTAATTTGACCGGCTTAATGTTGTTACGTCTAAACAAACTCAGTAAACTCAGAAACCACCTGCAGAGAATAGTGAGTTAAAAATCTAAGACAATAAGCATTAAGGCAAGGGTGAGGATAGAAGACTTACGAAAGATGCACTATTGAAAATGTTTTGAAGACCACCAGTCAGAGAACCATTCCTAAACGGCTTCAGTGGTCATCCCCGATAAAAGCCCGACCAGATGACATCAACCTCAACATATATTAAGGGGTGGGACACATGGGATTAGCCAAGGATCCTACTTCTGCATCCGTAACTTTAGGGGGTAAGGAATCCTTATTCAGATTGTTTGAAGTTTTCACTTCTCCCAAAGATGCCTCAACCTGGACAATAGGGGAAACTCTAGCATCGGCGTCATTGTTACTTGATTCAACAAATGACACCACCCGAGGAATCTTTTGAGGATGAGCAGGAGAGTCAGCCGCCTTCATTTTCTTAACCCCAGTACGGTGGAAGCCGAGGTCAGCCGCAGGATGTTCTTGATCTTCAGTAATATCTTGAAAGGATTTAAAAAGATCAGGATGGAGTTTAGCTTGCTCATCAGGGGTGCCTTAACCCCTTCCTCCTTAGTAAACTGCTCGGCAGGAACTTCATTGACCAGGGAGCTAGGCTCACCGGACATTGCACCACTAGGATGCCCTCTCTGTCTGCCTTCATCCTCAGACACCCTCAGTGCATTATCAACTCTAAAAAGGTCACTCAGACCGCTTCACTCCCCCACGGTCGGCTGAATGACTTCATGAATATACTCGGGAACTAGCTCATCCACTTCATTGGAATCTTCATCTGACTCATCATCAGGTGAATCAATCCCTTCCATATTTTGGCGAGAAGCTTCCTTACGACTCGCTTGAGTAATTGATTTCACCTGGCGATCCTGGACGTCGCAGACGATGTCCGAGTCATACACTGAACACGAATGAGTTAGAAAAGAGAACAAAAATGAGTAAAAACATAAACGAGAAGAGATTCTACTTACAACGTCTGCGATAATCCGAAATCTGAGGAAAGAAGTCGAGAGCTATCATTTTCTTCTCATAAAAAAAATACGACCTACTTCTTTTCCCCAGAGTGCGCGCAGCTGCCTGAGCAAGGTTAGTCAACTCGGCGTCAGTGTAAGTAGACCATGACGTGTTCCAATGATAGGATGAGCAAAAGAAACGAGGAACCCTTAACACTTCCCGATCTTCCCCAACTAAGAGCTCGATCTTAAGCCCCAAGCTCCCTCAGATAAAAAACCAGTTATTCTTCCAATGCTTGTTGAGGTAGGAAAACCTCACACAAAGCCTTTCTTCTTGAAGTCCAAAGAAATATCACTCGGTTAACTTTCGTCCCTTTAGGAATCTAGTTATCTGGCTGGCTGGATAGAAGAAAGTAAGTTCCTGACCGATCAGATTGCCTTACAGTATAGAAGTGTTTAATTTTGTAAGGAGAAGGCGGTGGCAAGTTCATTCATCTCTACATGTGCCACATACACATCAGGATCTTATAGCTGTTCGGGCAAGCTAGGCTGGAGCGATCCCCGCCTCAGCAAGAAACCAAGCAATGAAAGGCTGAAGGGGAAGAGTCACCCCACAACAGAGCATGGATCCATAAATCGCTACCATGGCCAAAAGAGGATCACACACGGCCTTATTACCAATAGAAGTCATTAAAACTGAGTCATCCAGATCAAATCGAGCACGATACTTTTCGATTTCAGTTTTCCCGATCACGTTCGGCTATGAAGGGAATACAAAATGCATTGTGCTTCTCTTCAACATCTCTCTCATCAACAACTTGCCTTTAAACTTGAATACCATTTGAACCGTGTTTATGAACCGTACGGTTACTCTGATGATTTCCATCCTAGATCGTAAACGAACCCTGTGATAAAAAAAAAATGACGCAGAGCTAGAAGAAGATTCAGAGCTAAAACTGAAACGAACATCAGGATAAAGCCTAGAGACATCAACATCTAAAAAATTAGGCTCATCAGGAGGAATCTCCCCTAACAACCTACGAACACAAGAAACCAATTGAAAATCTCCACGTTCAAGTGCTTCAAAAGTTATAACAAAAAGGTGATGTCGTGAAACAGGATCCATCTAAACTGACCTTTAAGGCAGATGCGAAGAAACCAGAAAAAGCTTCGATGAAGAATAAAATAAATTAGTGCGTAAGCAAGCCTGGGTTATATTTTCCTTTCTGTGAAAGATGAACAACGAAACTGCCATTTTCAATTTAAATAAGCCACTCTATGGTTAAGGATGTGAAACCCTAGGATTTCGAGATACGGGAAAAATAAAAAAGAAGGATTGATGACGTAGGCGGCGTATCAGATGATCCACAAGTCGCGTCTCATAAATGTTACTAGAGACACGTGTCGTGGAAAGAGCTGACCAAGCCGTCAGAATTTTAAAACGTCATAATCATTGGGATTTCGTATGAAGTGGCAAATTACACATGTGTGGTAGCCATTAAAACACGTCATTAATGAGAGCATCGTTTAAGAATTGTTATTCCTTTATTAATGAGGCGTAAAAGGCCAGAAGGTCGATTAAAATACTTCTGCTAAGGGAAAATCCTACTTGGTAAAAATATTTTAAGGGGGTATTATTATATGTAAATTTTATCGAATATACATGTCACTGACAGATAAGATAAGACAATCCCTAAAGAAGATTGCCAGATGGGTATCCGAGCTGGCATTTAGAAGACCATCCAGGACATCAAGGAACAAGAACCCGAGTAATTCTGAGCACAGGTACTCGGCACGTTTAGTACTACTCGAAAAAATATAGAAGCCCAAGTAAAGAAATCCAAACACGTGATCCGTGCAAGTGAATAAGCCCGAGAAGAAATCGATGTCATACTCCAATACGCATCTGCATCAAAAGGTGGAAAAAGTTTAGAGGACTTCTAGAAGGATAATGTACCAAACAGGAAGCAAGTCCAGATCAGGCAACGATTCTATTATTCTAGAAGATCGCATGTCGATTAGGAAAATAATATCTTAAATCAAATTGTGTAATTAGAGTCCCACGAAGATTCAGATACAACTCAAAAGATCTCCAAAATAGGAAAGAAGATAAAGACGACTCTAACAAGTAACTAGTCATAATTAAATACAAATTCTTTTCCTTACTTGTACAACAAGGATTAGGGTTCTATGCATGTATAAATAGACCCATAATCTTACTAAAAAAGAGGGACACAGAGACAAAAAATAGAAAGAAGCAAAAGAAATCACTACAAGAGAGAGGCAAGAGAGATCGAGTGGTGTAATTCTTCATTTAAATAGTGGAATTTGGCTTAGTTGTGCATACGACCACCGTGGATGTTTCTCCGATTATTGAAGTTTTACCACATAAACTCGTGTCTTAATAACTTCAATTGTATTCTCTTTCTCTTTCTCTTTTGATAGGTCATAACCAAACCCAACGTTGTTGACTTTTTTATCCATCGAGAAATCAACGTCAACAACTTTAAAATTAAAAGAAGGATCACACACATAAAATAAACTAAAATTTACAAAACACAAACTAAAAATTACACGTTGAAAACAAACAAAAGATTACTTGTTAAATGGTAAAAATAAACAAGGATTGCTAGCTGAAAACAAACTAAAAGATTGCACAATTGCATAAACAAAAAAACATCCATTGCAATCCTAAAATGAAAAAAAAAAAAGCCATCTATCTAGCTTTTTATGTTTTGTGATTGAAGTATGTGTTTTTTGTTTTAGAATATGTGTCTTGGGATTGAAATTGGAAAGAGATACATGTTTGTACAATTTATTCTTGTTTCTTGGGTTTTGTAGTAACTATATGTTGAGTTCTTGTTTATTTTCATTTTATTCTTTTTTTGACAAAGGTACTGAAATAACAGCAAATGGACAAACAAAGAAACAAGGATAAACAAAGCCTCCACCACTGTGCATGTTAGTGCAGTTGGGGTGCTCCTCCATCCAAAAGGTATCTTCGGAAATAGCCAAGGTATTTTTCACGAGACCATGAGTGGCCATATTGGCTAGTCTAGGAACATGATTGATGGTCAGGCCATCAAAAGAAGATAGTAAGCTAGTAATGTCAGCTAAAATAGGGCCACTGATGGAATCCCTGTGGCTCCTCTCAATAATTCGGTTGACAACAACTTCCGCATCAGATTCAAGGACTCAGAGAGTCAAACCACAATCTCTGGCAAAAATGCTATTTTTGTACATAGCCAAGGTGTTTGCTACTTGGATGTCGAAAGTCGCAGTAACCACTTATGAACATGCAGCTAAGACAAAACTAGTATCATCCTGGATCATGATACCTATGTCAATCCGACTCCCAACTACATCAACAACAACAACAACAACAACATTGCAATTGACCTTGAAAGGTTCTTGTTATATGTAGGGCAAAGTCAGAAAATTTTGTTCATGGTTATGACGAACCGGATGATGATGAGACAATTGCCACACTTTTTTTTAATTTTTTATCTTAAAGTTTTTAAACAAAAATTTATGAAAGTAAAAAAATAAGCTAGGCATAACATGTTGATTTTTCTTTTTGAAGTATTACAAGTTACAACTACTCCTATAAATCGGAAAAAAAACTCCTGACACATAATTGTAAATTATGCATTATAGGTCTCAAACCCCTCACCATTATTATATAACAGAGGCGCGCTATCATTTCTACTACAAGGTGATGTGTTACAACGTGTTCATTTAATTAATGTTCAAATTTTTTTATAATTCATCTATGTAAACCGTAAACCCAACAAATAATAAGTTCTTATAAAACTAATTAAGTTTGTCTGTTTGTATAGAAATTAGATTTTTAAGCATTGCCAAATGGATTGGATTCGGAAGTCTATTAGGTGAAATGTAGGGATGGCAATGGGGCGGGTTCGGGGCGGGGTGGTCATCCCCGTACCCCACCCCATTTATTTCTTTTTTTTTAAAACCCATCCCCTCACAAAATCCCACCATAGATGGGGTGACTTGGGGCGGGGGAGGGTACAACAGGGAGTGCTTTCCCCATCCCTACCCATTTTACCCCATTTATAATAATTGTTTTTTATTAAAATAGAAAATATATAACCATTGAAGTAATAAACTTTAAAAAAAAATTGTTGTTTTTAAACTTTAAATTTTAAAATTTATTTTAGAAATAAACTTACTGTATGTCCTCTTGTGTTTGAGGTTAAAGCTGTGTGTATATATATATATATATTTGGAACTACATAGTTTTACTAAATATTATTTTAAGCGGGGTGGGGTGGGGCGGGGTGGGGAGTATATAACCTATCCCCACCCCATACCCATTGTGGGTTAGACTATCTATCTCGATCACCGCCCCATCCAAACCAAATTGAAACCTATCCCCACCCCAAAAGCGCAGGTCCCCACAGGGCCTATTCCCCATAGGTAATTTTGCCATCCCTAGTGAAATGATATATTAAACGATATGGCAATCGATAAAATCAAATCACTTGCTACGTCAATTTTGATTGATTTCTTTTACTGTTTTTTTTTTTAAATTTGGTTGAATTTTTTTCATTTTAATTAATTTTTTTGAATGGTAAAATCAAAATATTTGTAATTTGTGGTATATGGATGGGCATAGAGTGGTCAGTGGTGTAATCATTAGGGAAAGTATCATTTTCCTCCCCAACATTTTCCTTATTGTTAAGATGAGTATGGGATTTAACAATATTGGCCGTTTTTTTTTCTAAAATCAAAGAAACGTTAAAAACGCTTCTTCTATTACATTTTCCTTCCAAAATCACGTTGACCATTAAAATCATAGGGGTAATATCGTAAAACAAACAATTAAATAAATAAAAAAAGTTACAAACAAAACAAATAAAACCCAACCATCATCACATAAATTAAACCCAGATCCATGAAGCCAACCTAGAAAACCCAAAGTAAACCCAAATCATCATCTTCTCATGTCATCATCGATCCATCTCATCATCTAATTATGATAATCATCATCACACAAATTAAACTCAGACCATCATTCACCAAGCACATCGATTCACCACACATACACAACATATCCAAGAACCAAACCCAAAAACCAACCACCACCGTCACCAACCCACTTTTTCTTCTTCTTCAACTTCTGCTTCTCGTCACCACCATCAAAACAACCACCGCCACCGCTCTCTATTTTGGGGTTTCTTCAATCTCTTTATCTTTGTCTAAAAAAAATCTTCTTCTCTTTCCATCTTTTTTTTTTCATCGTCGATTGGGTTTGGGTGTGGGTGTTTTCTAGCTTCGATTGGAAGGGGGGTAGATTGGGTGGTGGTCGTTTGGGTTGGATTGGTGTGTTGGTTCGAACCCAGAACTGGGTTCTATTCCAGATCGGGTGACTGAGAACATGTTTGGTTCGGTTTGGTTCGGTTTGTTTCTTGGGTTTCTGAATTGAATCCGGGTTGGGAGGTGGTCCAAACATGTTCTTTCACATACTTGTTCAAACATGGGTTATGGTCTGGTGGTTAAGTGATGGCCAATTGATTGGGTTGTGGTGGTTGGGGTGATAGTGATTCACTGTGTTCCGGAGGTAACAATGGTGGTTTCGACCTTGGCTTTAGGTTTCGACGACGGTACTGGTGGTGTGTTTCGATCAGGTGGTAGTGGTAGTGTTGATGTTGGTGGAGATAAAAAGCGTTTTTATTTTTTTTTTAAATTCTTTTTTATTTTTAATTTCTATTTTTAAATTTCAATAAAAAAATAAAATTAAAAATATTTCTCCACCGTGGTGGAGATATATCATTTTTTTAATTGTATTTTTTTAATTGTTTTTAAATTTGTTTTTATTTTTAATTTGCTTTTAAAATTAAATAAAAAAATAAAAAAATAAAAAGATATATCTTCACCATCCATCTTAGAGTTGGACAGTGGAGATCATTTTTTTAATTTTTTTCTACTTTTTAAATATTATTTTATTTTCTTTAATTTTATTTAATGAATACTTTAAGGGTAAATTGGTAATTAACAGAGCAAAGGTAATAGAAGGAGTATATAATACATTTAATGGATGAAAAGGTATCGGAAGGGATAATATATTCATTCCATTTGAAGGGGGAGACCGACCGATATAGTATATGTCCTAGTCTTAATAATGTGGGGGGGGGGGGGGGGGGGGGGGGGGGGGGGGGGTGTCGTGTGGTGTCGTGTAGTGATGGCAATTTGACACGCACCCGCGGGAACTCGCTTGAACCCGACCCTGTAGGGTCGGGTGTGGATGGTGAATTCAATACCCGCGAACTCGTTTATTGAAAAACCCGTTGGGTTCGTGGCCTGATGCGGGTTAAAAAAACGAACCCGCATAAATAAAATACTTGTATATAAACATACATAAACATTTGAATTATTTTTGTCATTTTATTTTTTTGGTTATAAATGTTTTGTAATGTATCAAGTAGGGAATTAGAAATGTTTATTTAATTCAATTACGTATCCAATAAGTGATTACATGTGGAAATTTACAAATGACAAATCGCGGGTTCGCGGGTTCGTGGGTTACGGGTTTGTGGGTATCCCACGGGTGAAGTATCCACCAGTGAACCCACATTGTTTCACGGGTTCGAGGGTGAGAGTATGGGTGCAGCCATAACCCGCGGGTTCAAACCCGCTTACCATTGCGGGTTCGAGGGCGGGCGTGGGTGAGGAAAATGTTCACGGGTAAGGGTTTGGATTTTACAAAACCCACCCGAACCCGACCTGCTGTAATCCCTAGTGTTGGGGTAATTAAAGTTGGCAGCCAAATTGTGTTATGGATTTGGGATACTGGGGACAACCGGTTGAAACCGGTTTCTCCCCAAAAATCATCAATATTTTTTTTTGTATTTTTTAATAGAAAATTAGTTTTATTTTATATATTATTAATATATTTGATTACATTTTATTATTATTTATTAATTGAATAATAAAACTATATTAAATACAGAAAAATGAAACACTGTTATTATAAAGTTAATAAATAATAAAATTATATTAAGATGTAGAATTATAAATATTTGTAGAATAATATTATTACATTGAATTTTCAAATTTGAAAATATAATTAAAATGATATAAATATGCAATAAAATTACATTTATCATAAATAATATAATTTAAATTGTGAATACAAGTAATTATTTGAAATATATTAATAAATCGCAAACATTTTAAAAATATGAATACACTTTACAGTATATATATATATATATATATATATATATATATTTATAATTGTTTATATGTGTTAACCGAAAATTCCCACGGGTGAAAAATCTCTACTAACACTCGCAAACCGTTACTCGGGGGGAGTAGATACCTTATACCTTGGTGATCTTGTATGAGTATGAAAGATGATGTGGTAGGTAGGAGACAAGTCATCCCGCTCATCGGGCTTTATGCTTATGGAGGAGATATGAGAGGCTTAAGGTTCCCCTGCTGGTGCAAAAGGGCTGATCTTGGTCCCCGCCCCGGTCTTGATCGTGGTCCTGATCCTCGGTTCTGCTATTCGGTCTCATCTTTAGGTGTCCTCGATCTAAATAGCGAGCAAGGAGGTAAGATTGGGGCTCCAGGATGATGTAGACGTGTTCGTGAAATATTGGACCACCCAGTAGCGATTATTCGCCTATAGGTACTTTCGGTCGGGGTCGGAACCCGTCTTGGTAGCTGGAGCTTGGTCCTGGAACCCGATTTCTTCCTGTAGTTCCTCGACCTAAATAGCGAGTAAGGAAAGGGGCTCATCTAGCTCCGGCATCGGATCCTCGTCCACTCCAACAGAGAGGAGGGCACATGAGAGCTCATCAAATCCCTTCAAAGGGTCTGGATGATTTCTCTCTATCTTGACATGCGACTTGGCAAGCAGATAGGTGGATAAGAGCATTAGGTCCAACATGGTAGGAATCTAGCCCGCACACATACGTTTGAATAATACAGAAGATAAATAGAAGAAAGATAAGTTTTATGTAGAGGAATGTGGACTGACTAAGAGGAAAACGCATCACGAATGATCATATTCTGAAAAACCCAAGGTAGTATCCAGAGAAAGAAGAAAGACCCTTCCTTGAATATATATAAGAAGTGCTGCTGGGAGCTTGTAAAGATGGCGAAGTGGTACAACCTAGACGCTACAGAGAGCGTACAATAATAACAGAATGTTAACCTTTCCCGATACTTTCTTGGGAGAGGCAATGCAAGTAGCCGAGATAATACAACAATGGTGATATAAGAAGAACTCAGGCAATATGCCTTTTACAATATTGGCGATACATTCATAGCAAAATAGGTGTCAAGTGTCGAATCAAGCATCGAATGCCCCCTTTAAATATCCTTTTACAGGTGCATTTATACACGGTGTAATTAGGTCTCATTCTTGGTGGGCAAGTTAAAAATCACTTGATTGACCTTCCTTCGTTGTTATGCGGGATTTTCTGTTGTAATTGACCCCAAATAATCGGTTATGGAAGATATCTTGGAGGTAAAGGTGTTTGTTTCCTCTTTGGTTTTTCTCATTAAGGTGGTGTATGTGGATTTGAATATTCACTCATTAATGGTGGCCATTAAAGAGTTTACTAATCTTCCCTTAATGGTGTTGATTATATCACTAATTATAGTTGATTTTCTCCATTAATGGCATTGTAAATGGCCGGAGAAGTCAACTTTCTCTTCTTCATTGCTAGAAGAAAAATGATGGTTCTGGTTATGTATCCAGGTAGGCTGGTACCTTCCTGACCATTCTTCTTACTAGGTTCGTATGATACGTACCTCAAATGGGTCTCGAAATGGTATCACGGCGCTCGGGCATCGGGCTTGTGTCGTTATACCTAGGCTCCAGACAGAAGGTACCGTGATACCTAGGTACCAGGTAGAGGGTACCCCGGTACCGGTTCTGCTTACAATTTGGTGAGATACCTCATGGAGGTTACCTGATGGGGTGCTTGCTTTCTCGGATGGCGAGGTGTATTACAGTATCAATCTTGTTACTATAAGCTTGACTCACCTATCCTGAGCCCTATGAGTAGCTTTTCTTAACCATGTTTGGATAGGTCCAGAAAGTTTATTGACAAAATGGAAGGGCTGGCAAGACAAACCTAGTGTCCAAAGGACCCTCTAGTAGAAGTGGTGGCGTTCACATGTTCTTGTGAAGGTTGCAAGGTACCTTAACCATAGGAACTTTGGTATTTCGAGATAGGTGACCTTTTTACCTTGTCGACCTAGCTTCGGGCCTTTACCGGGTAGAACTGCTATGGAAAATTCTTCTTTGGACCCTAGCCAAAAATGATTGTTAACAGAAGTCCCCCCTGACTTGAACACCGATATATAGTTGGGGTTGGAGTCAGGATCTTGTACTGCTTGAAGAATTCTGTATGTCACACCTTACTGGTCACCATTACTTGAAAAGAAAACTGTTCCCAGTCTACTTTGCTCAGGCGAATCAGGGTACATGTTATTCCTGCTTTAGTAATCTTGGTACTTAGGCGAAACATATCCTAGTAGGCAACTAAGGCCACTTTCACACCGGGTCTTTATACATACGTGAAACCTAGGTAAATTCAGACTGCTCGATCATGTGAGATGAAGCTTTTACGGCTGAACTGGGTGCCTAGAATTCCTGTTCTAGGATTCCTGGTATAAAGGTGAAAACATGTAAGTGAATTATGGTACCTGACATTCCTGTTATAGGAATCCTGGTATTTTAGACGAACTGGCGAAATGATCCTAGTAGGCAACTATGCCATCCAGATCCTTCCTAGTAGGTTGGCTTGGCCAAGGCAGCAAGATGACCATTTGGTTATCCTGGTCTCGTGATTTAACAGGTAACTATATACTTACGCTTAGACCTTTCTTAGGGGTGGTAACCCGACCAAGGCATAAGGGGCATTGAGAGGGCTTTCTCGACCAATCCCTGATCTCGTGATCTGGCAAGCAACTATTCTTGATGAACCAAACCCTTATTAGCGGGGGGGTGGTGCCTGGCCAAAGCATCAGGGGCAGTGAAGGGGCTTCCCTGACCAATCCCTAGTCTCGAGACGATCACTGTCAAAATACCATGGCGATCCTCTTGGAGGGATTAATCAGGTCTAGGGCATCAGGAGTGCTTGTAACTCTCCTGGTAAGGCGATCCTCTTTGAGGGATTAATCTGGTCAAGGGCATCGGGAGTGCTTGTAGCTCTCATGGTTTCGATCATTGGCAAATGGTGATCATAGGAGAAATATTATGGAGATCAAAATCAAAGGAGATGCAAAACTCATGGCGATATAACTCTAGACGAGAATAGTCAATGTTCACCTTGCAGTTACGGATTTCAAGGGTAAAACCTTTTGGGGTGATCCACGATCCAGATAACAGAGCGACTTTCCGCTAAGGCACTTATTATTGTGGACCGATCGCTTGGAGAAATCCTCCCACGTTTGGTCTCATAAGGGTACTAGAGAGAATAATGAGCTTCTAGTCCCCAAGTAATGTAACTGGTTCAGAATCCTACTC
The DNA here is from genome assembly GCA_032871835.1 of Dipteronia dyeriana. Taxonomy (NCBI): domain Eukaryota; kingdom Viridiplantae; phylum Streptophyta; class Magnoliopsida; order Sapindales; family Sapindaceae; genus Dipteronia; species Dipteronia dyeriana. The sequence continues at coordinate 37,654,427 of CM065302.1, forward strand.
GAGGTAGATGAGAGTCTTCAACAATCATAACGGAGCTCGAGACCTCGTTATGAACGAATCGGGACCGAGGTGTTAAGTTACCTGGTATAGGGAGTTAGAAACCGCTAGTCCTCATCTGGTGGTACTAGTCCAAAGGCATGACTGGGCTTTAAAGAGACCCTAGCAGTTAAGAAAGGGCTCTGAATTTCGCTCAAACGAAATGGGACCTAGGTAGCTTACATGGGCCCTGTAAGGGGCCCAATACAGTAAATGAAAAAACCACAGGCCTTATAGCTGCGCTGCTACTCTAGATGCTTGCTTAGGTACCTAGGAGACCTTAACAAAGGTGGGAAGACTCTGGTCTCTCTCTGAATTGATAGGTTCATCAATGGCTCGCTAGAGAATTGAGTGACCTGATAACAATGGAAAGGAGCCACCGGTTTGATATTCTTCGGGTGCAGGCTGACGCCGCTAAGACAGAGCTTGGGTAGATTAAGGAGGAGATGACCAAGGCAACGAAGGGAGTGACCGTCCTGGATAAATCCATGACCAAAACTGAGGCAACCGTGGCTAAGGCATAAGTAGTCAAGGAGCGGATGCAACATGCATATGATATGGAGAAACTCAAGTCCATGTATCGTGCCTTGCAAGGATTTCCCTAAAGAAGGAGAAAAAGTCTAGAGGAAGTAGTTTAAACTTTCTGCAGAAGCATGACTGCCTTGGAAGACAAAGTGGACGCTTCTTTTACTGAAGGGTGCTACTTACCAGGTGGCTCAAACTCATCCTCCCCCTTCTGATCTGAGCATCATTGAAGGATGACATCAGGAGGTGATCATGGAGAAAGCTGCAGAGTTAGCTCGGTCTACCCCTATTGAAACTGGTTCTTCTTGAGCCACTGGGTTCGCAGGTGAGGAGGTCTTGGTGCCTCATCTCTGCTAGTCTTACTAGTGAGGAGCTACGTCGAAGTCCCCTGCTAATACAGAAGTTCAAGATGTAGAATGAGCTTCAAACCTGCGTACCTATCCATCTGAATCTGTTAAAGAGGTAAAGATCCAGACCGATCTTACCAAGGAAAGGGAGGTCTAGACTGGTTTCCCAATGGCGGAAGATGGTAGCCCAGGCTGATTCAGGCTGATCCGTTCATAGTGGTAGAAGCTGTTGGAGCCCCGTTCACTGGTAACGCAGCGGAAGTAAGGTTTTAAAATTTTTAACACAGATCATAATCTGTATTTGGGATCAGTGAACTTGGGATCGTAATTATTTTTGGAACACATACATACAATATGTATACACAAGAAATTGTAATCAATATAATCAGAAGAGAAAAATCTTAACAACGTTTGGAGGCTCCTTAACTTTACGATATATTCCTGTCAGAATCAATCTTACCAACGATTGGAAACTCCTTCACTTTACGATGTGCTCCTGTCTGAACCACTCGATCTTCCTCGCTATCTCTCGGGACTGGTAACTGCGTGTGGGTACATCATGGTTTCAGGAACTTGAATGGAGGATGTAGAGAAAAGACTTGAAGAAACTCTTTCTTCTTGAGAGAGAAAAGACCTAGAACAAATCGGATGCGTGTATAATGTTCTGCTTGATCTCACACACACAAAACAATATCAATTGTATCTGATACAATTTTCACATAACTAAGCAAAAACAAGTTTTTTATATTTCTTAGTGCTCCAAGTGTTTGCATCATATGCAAACTTATATACCTGTGTATTGATATTTTTTGTCTCACGCAAATTTGCTTCTCTTTTCTCTTGTTTCATGCAAAATGAATTTATATCTAATACAAATTGTAAGTGCACGTTTTATCTTTTCCTTTAAATATAAAAAACATATATCATATATATAAATTTATATTTTGATAAAACTAATCAATTTAAATCTTTTAAGATATCTCATATCTTTTAAAGATATTAATCAATTTGTTTTGAATTCAAACTTTTTAAATTCAAAAATAAATATCTCATTTAATAAAAATAAAATAATCAAATTATTTTATCTTAAAAAAATTAAATATCAATCAACATCCTCCAACTAATAAATAATTACACAATTAAATAATCTAATTATTTAATTTACATAATCATTAATATTCATTAATTAAATAATCTTATTATTCAATTAATCCTGAATAAACACGTGTCACTTTCGTAACACAATTAATTGGATTACCCAGTTAATTAACCATGACCCTTGTTACCTAAATCGATCGATCGAGCTAGCAAGAGGACCTAATGAACCCATAGTATTTTGAGCTCCAATAATCATCGAAATCATTAATTAAACTCTTTAATTAATATTTCTTGATTATTAACTCAGGTGTCATTCCACTAAAAACCCGAAGCTGCACTCTCTCAACTGCAGACGCTTTTACACAGACCGATATAACTCGGTGTCTATCGATATAACTATTACATATGGTGTGATCCTCCACAGTAGTTCATAATTAGAGCTGGATCATAATGTTCGTTAAACCCCTCTAATTACATATATCTTTTAAGTACCATTGATTCTCTAATGGACAATAAATCTTATTTCCTTATGGAATTATGAGAACGCTCATATTATCCAAGCCTCGAATCAATCCTTAAGGGAACTACCATCTACTTCTCACAAGAAGGAGTAGATTCCACTATTGTGTACAAACCTTCCTAGCCACAAGTCAAACCGCAATCCCAACATACGGAGTATATTGATCAAGAAATGCATCCGACCTCACCCATGGTATATCAAAGACTACGATTTAACCTGAAGGAGTCGATAAGACACTTAGGATTAAGATCATCCACATATAGCCATCATTAGTTGATATATACGAATCTCATCGGTAAACGAATCTTGGTGAGAGATTCACATTGATCATGGCCCAGTCCTATATGATCACATCATACAAGGTGCATCCATTCCCATATCTCATATGAATGATTCAGAACAGAATCACTGTACATTACGAAATGGACCGTAACTATAATTTAACCGTAAATAAAGTACCCAGCTTTATTTACTATCTATGGACTCTTTAGATTGCACGTCTCTTACTATATCCATCAGTATATGACACTTATATACACAGTTCGAGATTACATCCGATAATCTTAGATGTTAAATATATACACTAGTTATAAAATAAACAACAAAACAAGAATGAATTGAACTTTTCTTTTATTTATTTCATAAATCCATTTACAAATTACATCTATAGGGCATAAACCCCAACAGAATCTGGCTCCGAAGTAGCAGTGCTAGGGGATGGCGACCCTTCCTCCAACCAATCAGCGGGACCAAGGATGAATGAGCTGCTATTGTCGAGGAGACTAACCATGAAAGTAGATCGGTACCACGGGGGCTCGCTAGGTCGATGAATGGCCTGAAACAAGTGGAGAGGAGACACGGGTCAAACAAAGGTCCAGAAACATGTTTGGGATCCTAAAAGTTCCCAGTAACTGAAATGAGGCTTTGGACCATGCTAGAACGAACCGGGAACACAATGGTTCACTTGGGCGTTGACCGACTCAGTAAAAGAAGTAAGGATCCATTGGGTCGTGCAATGGTGTTGCTGCTCCAGAGGCTTACTTAGGCATGTAGATGGCCTTATCAAGCATGGGAAGCCTTTGGGCACTCATCGATCAGATCAAAGCTTCGGTGGCTTGATAGGGCAATAAATGACCCGGTACACATGAAACGAAGCCACCGGTCTTGTAGCGGTGTTACTGCTTCAGCGGCTTACTTAGGCACGTAGGAGGCCTCAACAGATGTGGGAAGCCTCTAGGCTCTCCCCGAACGGATCAGGACATCGACGGCTCACAAGAGCGTTGAATGGCTAATGTAAATGGATGGGAGCCACTAGACTGGTACTGGTCCAGAGGCACACTTGAGACCCATAAGTCCCCAACCACTGAAATGAGGCTCTGGACCCGTTTGGAATGGATCGAGATCTTAATAGCCTGCTTGAGCGTTGACTGACCAGGTATGGGAAGTTAGGAGCCACTATACGTTTACAGGTTGTACTGCCAATACGATCACACGGTTGAGTTGGCTTCACGGATTCAAGAGTTGATTTGCAACCTCTATCTATGAGCTTCTGAAGAGCGGATCCGGTGACATGAGATATCTGTATGATCAAGGACAAGTTCGGTGGACCTGTATGATAAGAGATATACTGGTAGTGGAGCGATTCTGTTGTAAAGAAGCAGAAGAGGTACAACTCTACTGTACAGGAGCTATCCACATATCAGATCGGTTCAGCTGCGGAGGAGTCTTCCAAGTGCGAGGAACCGTAGCGGATCGTTTGTATAGGAGATACACCGGTACAGAGCAAATCCACTATAAAGAAACATGAGAGTTGTAACTCTATTACATAAGAGCTCAAGAGCTAATAGAGCAAATCTGTTATAGATGAGCTAGACAGATGTGGAGCTGCCGTAGTGAATCTCTAATGGTATCGAAGGAGGCGTGCTTCATAGGAGCAGCATAACAAACCGGTTCCACCAGGTGTCCCATGTACCATATTTGCTCCATAAAAAACAAAACTTGTTAAACCATAAAACGAGCACCACATGTGGTGCGTTGGTGACATAGAAAAATATAAAGGAAATATGTCATAATCAATGGTGATAATTCTATCACCTCAATAGGACAAGGATGTTCATGTAGATTTCACAGGCTTTCAAAAAGAGTGTGGAAAGTCCCCACAGACAACGCCAAAAAATGTTAACCAAAAATTCTCACTGGATGAAAAATCTCGATTAACACCCTCAATCTGCTACCCGGTAGGCGGCGGGGGGTAGGTACCTCGTACCTTGGTGATCTTGAATGAATATGAAGGATGGTGCGGTAGGTAGGAGACAAGTCATCATGCCCGTCTGGCTTTGTGCATATGGAGGAGATATGGGGGGCTTGAGGTTCCCTTACTAGTGTAAAAGGGCTGATCCTGGTCCCCGGTTCTGGTGATGGTCTTGATCCTAATCCTCGGTCTTGGTATCCGGTCTCCTCTTTATATGTCCTCGATCCAAATAGCGAGTAAAGAGGCAAGATTGGTGCTCTAGGATGATATAGGCGTGTTCGTGAAAGATTGGACCACTCGGTAGCGATCATTCACCTCTAGGTACTTCTGATCTGGGTCGGAACCCATCCTGGTATCTAGAGCTTGGTACTATACCCCAATTTCTTTTTTTAGTTCCTCGACCTAAATAGTGAGTAAGGAGGAGGGCTCATCTAGCTCCTGTGTCAGATCCTTGTCCGCTCCCACAGAGAGGAGGGCGTAAGAGAGCTCATCGACTCTCTTCAAAGGTTCTGGGTGGTTTCTCCCCATCTTGATATGTGACTTGGCAAGCAGATAGGTGGATAAGAGCGCTAGGTCCAACGGGGTAGGAATCTAGCTCACACACATACATACATACATAATACAGGAGATAAATAGAAGAAAGGCAAGTCTTATATAAAGGGAGGTGAACTGACCAAGGGGAAAAAAGCATCACGAATGATCATATGCTGAAAAACTTTAAGGCAGTATCTAGATGAAGGAGAAAGACCCTTCATTGTATATATATAAGAAGTGCTCCTAGGAGATTACAAAGATGGCAAAGTGGTACAACATAGATGCTCCGGAGAGTAATAACATAATGTTAACCAATCCCGATACATTCTTGGGAGAGGTAATACATGTAGCCGAGATAATACAACAATGGTGATATAAGGAGAACTCACACGATATGCCTTTTACAATGTTAGCGATACATTATTAGCGAAACGGGTGTTAGGTGTCGAATCAAACGTCGAATGCCCCATTTAAATTTCCTTTTATAGGTGTATTTATCCATGGTGTAATTAGGTCTCATTCTTGGCATGCAAGTCAAAAATCACTGGATTGACCTTCCTTCTTTGATAGGCAGGATTTTTTGTTGTAATTGACTCTAAATAATTGGTTGTGAAGGATATCTTGGAGGCAAATATGTTTGTTTCCAATTTGGACTCTCTCATTAATGTGGCGTATGTGGATTTGAATATTCTCTCATTAATGGTGGCCTTTATAGAGTTGACTAATCTTCACTTAATGACTTTGATTATATCATTAATTACAATTGACTTTCTCCATTATGGCATTGTAAATGGCCAGAGAAGTTAACTTTCTCTTATTCATTGCTAGATGAAAAACGACGATTCTGGCTAAGTATTCAAGTAGGCTGGTACCTTCATGACCATTCTTCTTACTGGGCAGATAGGATACGTACCCCGGATGGGTCTCGAAATGGTATCACAGTGCTTAGGTACCGAGCTGGTGTCGTGGTACCTAGGTTCTAGATAGGAGGTACATTGGTACCTAGGTAGCAGGTATAGGGTACCATGGTACCGGTTTTGATTGTCATTTGGAGAGATACCTCATAGGGGTTACCTGATGTGGTGCTTGCTATCTCGGATGGCGAGGTGCATTTCAGTATCGATCTTATTACTGGGAGCTTGATTCGCCTATCCCGAGCCCCCTGAGGAGCTTGTCTTAACTATGTTTGGATGGGTCCAAAACATATCTCGATGAAACGGAATGGCCGACAAGACAAACCTAGTGTCTAAAGGACCCTCTGGTAGAAGTGGAGGCATTAGAATGTTCCTGTGAAGGTCGTAAGGTACCTCGACCACGGGAACTTTGGTATTGCAAGGTAGGTGTCCTTTTTACCTTGTCGGTCTAGCTACAGGCTCTTACCGGGTAGAACTGTTATGGAAAATTCTTCTTTGGACCCTAGCCAAAAATGATTGTTAATAATATGTAATTGAGAAGTAAAAATAATAGTGAAAAGTAAAAAAAAAAGAAAAGAAAAGAGAAATTGTTTTTGGGAATAAATTCAACATTGGTGGGAACTAATTTAACGTTCTAACCAACGTTGTAGTTGTTTCCGAGAACCATTCAACTTTCACAAAGTGAACAACTTTTACGTTACAGAAACCATGTTAATGTTGAAATAAACATCAAATTTGTTCTCGAGAATAATTATTGTACTCGTTTGGAACAACTTCAGAGTTGATGGAAACCACTTTAATGTTCTAACCAACATTGTAGTCGTTTCTAGAAACTACTCAACGTTAATAAAAGGAATAAATTTTATATTACGGAAACCACTTTAACTTCAATATCAGCATCAAATTTGTTCCTGGGAACAATTACTTGTTTGAAACAACGTCAACGTTGATGGAAACTACTTTAACGTTCTAACCAACGTTGTAGTTGTTTATGAGAACAACTCAACTTAACAAAAGGAACAACTTTTACCTTACGAAAACCACTTAAGCGTTGATATCAACGTCAAAGTTTTCCCCCGAAACAATTAATTGTTTGAAACATCTTCAACAATCTAACCACCATTGTAGTTGTTTTCGGGAACCACTTAACTTTAACAAATGGAACAACTTTTACGTTACGAAAATAACTTTAACGTTGAAATCAACTTTAAATTTGTTCATTGAACATTACTCGTTTAAAACAACTTCAATATCGATGGAAACCGCTTTAATGTTCTAACCAACATTGTAGTTGTTTCTAGGAACCATTCTACTTTAACAAAGGGAACAACTTTCACGTTACAGAAATCACTTGAGCATTGATATCAACGTTGCAAAAACCGTGTGGGGTGTTCATCAGGCGTTCAGTTACGAATTTTTAGATGCAAAACCATAACAGAAACGAAACTCAACTTGATAAGTGTTAACCAAGTAAAATGGTAAGGGTCTAAAGAAGAATTTTTCCTCCCTACAAAAATTGTTTAGAGTAAATGGCACTACAAAGAGCACCGGGCTCCCCTGATGGAACCAGGATTTGCATCCCGATAGCGATTGCGTATGGACCAGGACCGGGACTGGGGTCACACTGGTTCTCTAAACTGAGGGACGTTGATACCGTGACTCAGAAAGCCTTGATATTACAATGCATTGTTTTCTAGATACCCAAGAGCACTGATACCGCGGTCTATATTGCCCGATACCCCAGTACTGTAGTACCTGTCCAGGACCAGTCCATCGGGTATCACCCATCCACCCAGTATGGGAAACCGCCCAAGAAGAAGGAGTTGATACACCAAGGAGACTACCCAGTGCCACCTAACTAGAATAAGAGAAAGTTGACTTCTCCTATCATTCATAAACACTATTATTGGAAACAGTCAATTTCATCAAATCCTATCAAAATGGAAGGCTATTTACTTAATCCAAGGGATAATTCCTACACTTGAATACGGCCTCCGTCAACGCCAAATCAATGTTCTTATGATTACTAATTGATCAACATTGATTGACCGAATTGTAAAGAATGAACATCAAGAATTGGGACCTATAAATACGACAGGACTCTCTCCGGATAAAGGATCTAGAGTTGATCCATTTTTCGACTAGAATAAATACAGACACCATCGCCTATTGAGTTAGGTTCTACTTATCGACTAGCACGGGTTCACCATCGCCTATTGTGTCAAAAACGTCTTGCCTGAAGAATCTACTGGTACCAAATGGTAGCTCTCCAACTGTGACCTACCAAATCGTGGTCTAAAAGTGTTAATTCGAAATTTACCCCTCTATAACTTTTTGGTTAAAAATAAGTTTCTAAAATTGAAAATTCTGAAAAATTGAAAATGTGAAAATTTTAAACAGTAAGTGAAATATACCAAAACATTAAATATACAAAACAAAACTTGAACCTTCAAATATTTGACAAAAAGACAATAAATATTCTAATATCTTTTTAGTGACGAACTTGGAGAGAACAACATCAAAACTGTCCACGACTCTTTTATTCGAGTCATATTTGTTAAGTAAGGACTCGGAGCCTTGTTTTCTAGAAATTGATTAGGTTGTGAGACCTTTTTTTTCCTGATTTTTAGGAATTAAAAGCAAGAGCGACATAATTATTTTTGTTTCACATTTGAAAATACAAAGTAAAAGGAAAAAAATTATACGAAACCCAAATCTTCAAACTGAACAACAATAAATTACCTTCCAGTTTTGGAATTTGATGAATGAGTTGCACCCCATGTCCAGGCACCAAGATACATCGTTAAGGAGTATCTCCAATAGTCTCCCTTGAAAACCCCATTAAGTAAGGGTTTATGGTGTTTAAATTATGGGCCATTAAAGGAGTATGTGTTCCAACAATACTCCCTTAAATGGCTCCCTTAATAATTTTTTATTATTACCATAATTTTACTTTATAATTATTATCGTAAAACAAACCACTTATTGGATAATAAAAGAATTATTAGAATTGAAAAGTTAAATATCTAGTGCTTTAAATATGTGGAGCCCACTTAAGGGGATTAAAGTCACCCTTTAATTAAGGGAGTGAGTTCCACCAAAATACATTTAAAGGGGTCATTAAGGGACCTGTTGAAGATGCAAACAAAGTAACAGCTCCCTTAATTAAGCTAAGTGGGATTTTTAAGGGACCCGTTGGAGATGATCTAGTATGCTTCACATATTTAAATTTATTTAACTTTTAAATCTCAATAGTTTTTTATTATCCAATGAGTAAAATGTTTTACAATAATAGTTGCAAAGTAAAACAACTAGATAAGGGAGTCATTTAAAGAAATATTGTTGGAACATATACTTTCTTATTTAAGAGAGTTTTCAAGGAAGACAATTGGACACGGAAATTGAACGCCAAAAACCAAAACGAGACTGAGAGATGATATGCAGAGAGAGAGAGAGTCGAGAGAGAATCATAGATAGAGAATGAGAGGAGAGAGACAGTTTTGTTTTGTTTGAGACTGGCCTACTATTTTCTGATTTTCTCTTTTACATGTTAATATGTTTTAAAAAACCGGTGTTTTTATGTGTAAATAAATTCGGTATAATTAAAATGAATTCGGAATACCGTTCACCATCGAATATCTGAATTCCAGTGGAAGCGGGATCGAACACCTGAAACTTTATCACCGGTCGGAGGACAATCAAACGATCGAAAAGTCTTCTTTGATCACAATGCATGTTACCCACACTTTGATTGTAGATGAGAGAAAACTCTACAGATTTTCTCCACTTCTCTCTTGTGTTTTTATTCTCTGTATTTTATGTTCTCTGTTGAACACATGCACACATGCATTATTGCATGCAATATTCTCTTGTACACACTGTGTCTTCACATTGCACAGACAATTCTTGCAACATCAGACCACCCATTGTTTCACCAATTCATCATGTATCTCATGTATACATGTATATTGCACACTTGACATTGAAGCAAAAACTCTGTTTTGCATAGCATACACAATTGCCTTGCATTGCACAGACAAAATCTTTTTTTACTTCCCATGCACAATACACGTATAAATATATTTATATTTGTGTATCTTGTGTATGTCTTTATCAGTTTCTTTAACTAATATATATATAGCCACTCATAAAACTGCCCATGCAGTTTTATATGCTTGTTGGGCTATGTGACTTGGGCTTGGCCCACTTGGGTGTATAATGGGTCTCCAACCCATACCCAAATATACCAACATCTCCCACTTACAGAAGTGGGGCCAACACAGTTAAGTTACCACAAGCCCTCATAGGTGCAACCTTATCAATCAACATTTGTCACTCCCTAAATGGCGTAAGATGTGATATATACAGAGTAGCCTTTAAAATATTTAAACACAAGTATTATCATCATTATCAAAAGTGTTCATACGGATAAATGCACCGTGTGACCTATGAACAATCAATAATATATATATATAATGGAGATAACAATCTCAAATGTAAATTCTCTATTTACAAGAGATAATATTGTTCGTTATTGTATCCTAGATTTAATTTATAATTTTTTATCAGTCTAAAACATACTTAATCCCTTAAAAGCTATGCTTGACTTTATCACATTTTATGTATTCACAATTGTAACAAATACAATTGGTCGATCGGTGAATACATAAGTCAGATAAAAAATTCATTAAATCTTCCCATTTCATCTCTATCTCTCCGTCTCCAGAACAACTGCTACCCTAGGCGTGCCTCATAGGCTGAATTATCATAGCCATAGAAATAACACGCTAAAGGTGCTAACATTATCCTGTCACTTCAAGATAAAGTGAATGGTCATAAGGACACTGTTTGAAGTTAGAGTAAAACTTCAATGGAACTTACACAACGAGGAAGCAGGGATTCATTCCCTCATTTTCCACATCGGTCACAAATAGCACATGTGGTATGAAACACGTGTTACAGTGAATTTCATTCTAAATAGGAATGCATATGTCTTTATATTATTCACTGTACAGATCTTAGTCTAGTCACAACTCTCGTGACTAAGCTGAGTTCTTAAAAGCTCGCCTCTCTGACGCCGCATTAAGATCTCAAATCTGGCTTGAATCAGGTATCAATGATAGTGGGGTCTATCATGATCGGTTCTAAAATATATTAGTATATTTAATGTGAACCTCATCTTGACAAAATCAAGACGACATATTCATATATACTAGCTCCGCGAGAATATATCCTACATATTCTCTAATATATATATGTCTCATATCAGCTTGCTATCTCAACAATTGAGGCGATCGCACGTGTAAGAATGCTGGTCTCAACCTGACGATATATTTCTAATACATTATGTGTGTAACTATGCTAGCATTATCGATAAATTTCCTTACTATTAAAGTTATATCATAATCCTTTCAATCTAGGATTATATTGGTATACATTTACCAAGCTTGTAGCATAATTTCTATTGGGCCTTGTACATATCACAATGTACACTAATTAGTTAGTCGTACTTTCAAGGTATGTCATAATCCTCTTGACAACATCTCAATGTTGTAATCAAGGATTATATTGGTGTCCACTCACCAATCTTATGACGTAACTAATAATAGACTTTGTATAAATAACAATGTACATGAGATTCTATATGGTACTAACATGAGGAACATTTAATTAATAATTTGATCTTATGGAGTTTCAAGGTACACAATAAGGCTAAGAGTTTGTAATTCACAATAGGAGTATCTATGAGCTTATAATTGCTTATTCCGAATCAACTCTCACTCCTAATATATATATGCCATATTGCTCGTATAAAATCTCAAAGAAATTTGAGAATTACCATTTCATTATGGTTTTACAAACTCTTAATTATTTCTAGTCAAGACATATAGTCCACATATATGGATAATATAAAAATTATCCTTAACCTATTTAGTGTACTTACCATGGCTTTCTTTAGTCATCATTAATCTGTAAAACATTACAGCTTGATGAAGTAAAATATACCACTTTCTAGAGGATTGTTTCAAACCATACATTAAGTAAGCACACTTATGCGCTCTTGGTCTTTTGAAACCAAACTTTTCAGGCTATTCCATGTAAATCTCTTCCTCTAGTTCTCTATTGAGAAGTACAATCATTACATCCATCCGATGTAATTTCAGGTTCAAATATGTGACTAGTGCTAGAATAAGGCATATAGAAGAAAACTTTACTTCCAAAGAATAAGTTTCTTCATTGCGATTAATTGCGTCTTATACCTCTCATTAGTACTTTCTGCCTTACATATGATGAATATGGAATTCATACGTTTATAACGGTCTAATGCCAAGCGGTAAGTGAATCAAGTCCCGAACATGATCACTTTTCTATACTCCATCTCCGTTTCCATTGCTTTCATTCATATATTCACTCAGTAGATACACGTGATAGCTCAATTCTATAATCTTTGGGTTATCACCATCAAGTGAAGTAATCATCAAAAACTTCTCTTTCAATGTCTAAAAGATGACATGGTATAATTTTGTGATTATTTCCACGAGTTGGTAAATTATTAAGGTGGCTGATTCAACAGCTGTTTCACTCCCACTAGGGATGAAAGATCCATGAGGATTTCTACTCCCACTAGGGTGTAGATTTCCACTTCCACTCTCACTAGGGATGAAATATCTATTTAGAAATCCACTTCCACTAGGGATGGAGGATCAAGTTAAATTTTAATTTACCGCCACTCGCATAATAACACAGATCATCCAATTCTAAAAATTAGATATCTATATTAAATTCACTTCTACTAAGAAATTCATTCTCTAATAATGACATCTTATGATTCAAATTTAGTCACACTTCTATCTAATTATACACTATCATTTATTTAATCCTTTGGAATGCCCAGAGTATCAAACAAAGATACAACTTCTCTTCTTGCATCCAATTTCTCATTTCTGTGAGATAGATTATAAAAATAATCTGCATACCCCCAGGGTTGTGGATTAGTCAGACCAGGCTTCCGACATGTCCAGAATTCATATGGTGTAGAAGTGTTTGATCAAATGGAACATGATTAAGTAAGTAGGCAACAATTAACATATCTTCTAGTAAGATACTAAATAATTCACTTGCGCTATCGCAGACTTAACCATTTCCAACATTCCGCTACACTATTTTGCTGCGGAGTCCTAGGAATAAATAAATATTTTTTTATTCCTTTCTTACTAAACAATTCCTTGAACCGTTTAGAAAGATATTACGTACTCGGTTTATTCTTTAAAATCAAAAATTTATCATCTAATATGACCCTCATCCAAATAATCTGAATGCAATCCAATGCTTTCGTTTTATGAGAGATCAAATGGATATAACCGAGACTTCTAAAGATATTAATGAATGTAGCTTGATATAAGATTTCAATCTAGTCTTTACACTCATTTAATCACAAATGTAATTATGAATTAGTTGAATGGAATTCCTGATCTAGTTCCTTATTAAATGGTTTTCTAGTTGTTTTTCTTGCTAGATAATTTTCATGACCTTTAATATGAATGAATCAAATTAGTCCTCTTTGACTAATATACTCATTTTATCTAGTCCAACATGACTTAATCTAGCATGCCAAAATATCCGCACCATTACCATTGTAATGATTGAAAAACAAATAAAAATTATAACCGTCTCTACTGACGTATAATACTATAAAACCATTAAACAACTATCAAGTACCATATGAATATAATTTGCTAAATTAATATTCATACAACCATCATGATCATTAACGATAACCCGAATCAATGAGGACAATCATGGACACTAAAACCCAGTTAGATCTCAAGTGTATATTAGAACATCATGGAGTACAAATTTAAGTTACCATGCAAACCCAATTCGTAGGTACTAAACTCCAAAAAAAAAAAAAAGTTCTAACACATGTACATCTTGTCTCTAATAATCTAACTATACTCGAAGTAAGCTTTACAGTTTCTTGTTGGATGGTATATCTTTACTTATCTACTGTCCACAAAGGACAAAAATTAAAAAAGAAAATACATGACCAGAAACTTAAGCATAACTTAACAAATTCTTGAGTTTGGGTTTTTCTATTTTTGACTCAACCTTTTTATGAGTGAAAATGACCCAGCTTGTCACAACGGCAACACGTTATTTTAGTTTTGTCCTTTCTCAATTCGTTATATCTCAACTTCTCGCATATTCCGATCTAAGATTAAGTGGTTATGAATAGATTCTTTTCTCCTTTTAGAAATATCTATTTCCACTAATATGCTCAAACTAAAAGTTTTGTACAGGTTGAAATCTTTCATATAAAATTGGCTAGAAGCCTAAGCCACCTCTAAGCGCTCATCTTCTACTACCAAAATGACGCGATCGAAATGTGTCATATTAATTTTATATATTCCAACTATCAGAAGAGATCAGATCGTTTAGTCAGTATATCATGTTTTATATCCTTATTGGAGGCTGCCACTAATATGGTGCTTCTTATAAGTACTCTAAATCATGATTCCGTACATACTAAATTTTAGTACTCAAAATACTACTAAAATATTCCTTTCAAGCCAAAACTCTAAAAGGTAAACCACTTTACTTAAATTCTATTATACTTGTAAAGCATACATGTGAAATTACTATTTAACATACTCAGAGACATGATGCGAGTAATTTAACTTCTGGCTTGATAAGCCTTCACATCTTGTCACCAATAAGTACTATGCCGAAGTTCAATCATGATTCATGTTATAGTCTCAAGACCTTCTTACTCTTAAAATACACTAAACCTTATTGTATCTCTATTCCTTATATTACAAGATTTAGTTTATCAATCAAATTGGCCACAATATTATAGATATATAATCTATATTTTATGCTAATCTATGTAAAGATATACAATCTACTATGCAAGCATATTAATTTTCAGAAAATACACACACTTAATTTTGTTGCAAACGCTGACCGAACAACTGATGAAACAATTTAAGGAACAAAATCAAAAAAGTTGCCAAAGCGTCAAATTGCCATCCGTTTCCAAAAATTTAATCATCATTAATTTATTACTTTGTGTAAAATTCTAATTCTAATTCTAATATTGTACTCAACAATTTAGAATTCCCAAAAACAAGTGATCATATAAATAACGGAAGAATACATTGCACAAGTCCCAACTCAAACCGTTTTTACTACTAAGTAAATAAACCAAAATTATTTACTATAAAACGGTTTATTAAAACCATAGTATTTTCTCAAAATATGTGACTTTGCATGCTATTCATTTTATACGTTTCATATCTATATCGATCACCACTGAAAAAACTCTCTAAGCCTTCACAACTCATCCAATTGTCATTTTCTCAAAAATGTAGTCATCTTTCGCGTGTACAACAACTCATGTGCCTAGCACTATGAATATTCATTGCGGATATAGTAGATCGCCTCACATTCCCAAGAATGTAATGCTCCTCTACGATTTCTAGTTCACACGCTATATGACCAAAATACATCATGGTACTTTACTTTAGTTTTTCCAACCTTATAGATCTATTAACTCTTCGGGAAATTTCATTAAAAGACTATCCACTACATCTCTCCACATAAAAGCATGAGTCCAAATTGACTGCAGCTATATGTCTTTAATAAGATTCATAAAATCTTCTCCATTAAGACATATGAGATAATACAGATTTATTCTAAATTTTTTCAAAGTTATTTAGAAAATTTATCTTTTAATAACCTTGTACATTGGAAATGTACATTCTAATAAAAATTCTTTTTCCCTATTTCATAATTAATTAGACGAAGAATTTTAAATGAAGGCTTTTCAATATACATAGCTCCCACTGAAGCTAAATTTCGGTGGCCAAATTTTTCGCAGGAAAATTCCATGACCATTACAAAACAGTTCTAAAATTCCTACTGGAAAAATCCATGGTGGTCAAAATGCCACCGGAAACCATCATTGAAATCAGCATCGAAAACTGTTACCAAAAACAGTACCAGAGACCGTCATCGGAAACCGTGTCAGAAACCGTAACCGTAAATCATACTGAAAACTGTCATTGGAATCCACAGCAAAAATTGTCACTTGAATCCGTACTAGAATCCGTCTAATTTAAAAAATCCCATCCGAAATTTATAGGGCATTAATTCAGCTCCCATTGGAGTGAAACAAATCAATGGAATTAATAAATAAAAAATAAAATAAAAAATAAAAAATAAAAAAATCACCGGAAAACCGACATCGGTTTGTCGGAAAACCACTTATAGTTGTCGGAAAACAGATTTTTATGGCTGGAAAACCACTTATTGGGTGCCGAAAAATTCACTAGAAAAGTGGTCGGCCGTCGAAAAAGTCACCAGAAAACTTACTGGTCGGAGTACCGGAACCGGAATCAGGTAGGGTCGGTAATGATGTGGCGTGATGACGTGTGAAACGGTTATTGTACCGGAGGTCTGGAACCGTCACCGGGAACTTCCCTGATAGCCGAAAACCGTTACCGGTTTCTTTCACACACATCGACGCCGTGTGTCAGAGTGGGAATGGGCCACTTGTCACAAAAGACAAAAACCCACCACGTGTCATCTTCTGGTGTGTCCACATGTCAACACTAGAACCACTTATGCATGGTATGCCAACGCCCACTCGTGCCGGAGGAGAGTGAGACACACTCATCGTCTTCCCTGACTTTCCCGGTAATGGGACCACCACCATCCAACTCCAAATTTAATTTTTAATCCATTTATTCCCTTAATTACAAAATTCAAGTTAGGGGTGAAACGCACTCTCCGCTCGTAGGTAGACATGACCACGGTTCGGTTTGAACCGTGGAACCGAACCGTAACGGTGGAAATGAACCGTAACCGTAACCGTAACCGTAACCGTAATTGTAACCGTAACAGGAACCGTCGAGGAGGCGGTTCGGGTTCGGTTTCGGTTCCTCCTCTGAAAAAACTGCCCTGGAACCGCCGGTTCCAGAAATATATATATATATATATATTTAATTTTTCTTATGCTAAATTGTAAAAAAAAAAAAAAAAAAAAAAAAAGGAACCGAACCGGCGGAATCGGAACCGCCTGCCGACGGTTTGGTTCCGGTTCCGGTTCCGGTTCTGGCTCCTTCCGGAAACTGATCCGTTTGGAACCGTGGGCATGCCTACTTGTAGGTGCATGGAACATGTTCTTCATGTTCTTCACCCACATTCAAGAACAAAACAAGTTTTCAGATTTTGATTTTGAACGTAAATATTCGAAATCGTTTTTCTCCATCGTTTCTTAACCAAATTATGCAAATGACCTATCGTTGTAAAGATATCGAAAGACTCTATCTAATGGTACCATGATTGCATAGAAACAAAAAAATGATAATAAAATTCAAACCCCATAACAGTCACGGGTTTCGTTTTAAATTCTTCAAAATTCTCTCTGTTTTGAAGTTATAATATGGTAATAAAATCCAGAACATATAATCACATACATATGCATACAATCATGCAATCTAAAACGAAATATAACAAGCATTCAAAACGTGAATAACAATTCCTAAATATGACATTTCTACCGGAATAAAGTCTCAATCATGTTTTGATACCAATGTAAATAAATTCGGTATAATTAAAACGAATTCGGATTACCGTTCACCATCGAAAACCCAAATTTCAGTGGAGGATGATCACGCGATCGGAAAGTCCTCTCTAATCACAATGCATGTTACCCACACTTTAATTGTAGATAGGAGAAAATTCTACAGATTTTATCTACATCTCTCTTGTGTTTTTATTCACTATATTTTATATTCTCTGTTGAACACATACATATTGCATGCAATATTCTCTTGCACACTGTGTCTTCACATTGCACAGACAATTCTTGCAACATCTGACCACCCGTTGTTTCACCACTTGGGCTTGACCCACTTGCCCATACCTAAATATACCAACAGTATGATATCGTACAAACCACTTTCTTATCGTAGCGTGACCCATTGATGGTCATTAAAGTAGAGAAGATGACGTATTTCTCATTTCTGTCTTTCCTTTAATTTGTTGGTTACGTGGTATGAAGGATGACCGGTCATTCTCTCGTTCATGCTAATCAGCTTACCTTCTCTCTGTCTCTGTTGCTGTGTGGTTACCGTCTAGTTTCAACTGCTTTAAACATCTAAATCGAAGTTGTTGCTTTCAGGAAAAAAGAAGAAGAAATCTTCTACTCAAAGGCGCTCTTCTCCCTCTTACCTTCCTGTGAGTTTTCACAAAACTTCTCTTTTCTGTTTACATTTTTATATGTTACTTTATATTCTGTGAATCGTGTATTTCTTTGGGGAAAGATTTTCTTGGTTAAAGTTTAGTTCATATAATTAATATGAAAAATACAGTTTTCATAGAGTTTCTTTCATGCATATGAATCCTATGTAGATTTTTTGTTTTTGTTTGTTTAGCAAATTTGTAATGCTTCAGATTCATTCACTCTAAAATGTGATCCTTATTGGCTCTTTTTATTGATAAGGATTACCTTAGAATATCCACATGTTTCCCCACCTATTTCTAAATATATATCTACAAGAATTGATTTTAGAGTCGGTTTATGTTTTATTTTTACCCTCATTTGTATAGTTATAAATTAATATTTGATATTTATATTCTTTTTACTTTTTAATTTAATCCAAATAATATATAACAAATTTTAACTTATAAGTCTTATTATTATAAAATTATTAAATATATTTTATATAGATCTTTAAAATAAGATTAATATCGAATATTTATTAATAATTTCATTTATGAATATTTACTTAATTCTTATTATACTTTATATTATTTACAGATAAATAATTATAAGTTAAAACTAAAATAAATATCTAATCAAACATAGTGACTTTTAAAACTGTCAAATGAAGCTTTTAAACACATATAAGAATAGTAAAAAGAAAAAAAAATAACAAAGACTTAGAGTAAAAAAATATAGAAATTTCGTGAACTAATAAAAATGTAACATTTTTTAATAAAGTTAAAAAAATGTTATTAAAATATTTTTTTGTGAAAATTTAGTTAAAGGATAAATTTATATAAAAATAATTTATTGAAGAATGTAAAGAAGAAGATAGAGCCCGAAGGTAAGGTGGGAGTGAAAAAAGTTGATAGATAGATTTGTGTTTTGTAATTGAGATATATATATACTGGAATTGTGTTTTGGGATTAAAAGAGATACATGTTTGTGTGATTCTCTCACTGATTTGTTCTTGTTTGGGTGGTTTTTGAGTAGGCCGGTATTTGGTGTGTTCTTGTTATAGATGGAGTGGAGTCACACAAATTTGTTTGGGAGCCCATATACAAATATATATTATTTAAGGGGTTTGAATAATAAAATTTTTAAAATATTAAATATTAAATACTCCCCCGATTATATGGTGGCTATGATGAACTAGAACTGGAACACTGGATGATGAGACGAATGATAAGACGTCGACCACGAATTTCTTTTATTATTGGGTTAGAAAAATTAATGGCATCTTTTACGGGGGTTTTTGTGGAAATATTACTACATTAATAAATCATGTTTAAAATGCATCATTTAAAGTGTGGAGATGAAAATATCCATGCCATCACTGTCATTATGAAGAAAGAAAGAAAAAGTAAAGAGACAAAAAGTGAAATCGAGCTTCTACCTGCATGCGATGTTTTGTATTTGTTGAAAGTTGTTGAGGAAGATGAAATTGAGCTTTTATTTGTATTCGAGTTTTTGTTTTTTGAGATTTTGACATATAATCGTGCTTTTATACAGAAGCTTCGAGCTTTTGTATAAAATCTCGGAGCTTTTATAAAATCTCGGATCGAGCTTTTCGAGCTTTTGTATAAAAACTTCGAGCTTTTATATAAAAGTTCGATCCGAGTATACAAAAGCTCGATCCGAGCTTTTATAAAAGTTCAGAGGTTTTATAAAAGCTTGGATCAAGCTTTAGTATAAATGCTTCGAGCTTTTATATAAATGGTCGAAGCTTTTATATAAAAGGTCGATCCAAGTATACAAAAGCTCGGAGCTTTAAGATAAAAGCTCGAAGCTTGAGCGAGCTTTTATCTTATATAAAAGGTCGATCCAAGTATACAAAAGCTCGGAGCTTTAAGATAAAAGCTCGAAGCTTGAGCGAGCTTTTATCTTAAAGCTGTGAGCTTTTATCTTAAAGCTGTGAGCTTTTATCTTAAAGCTGTGAGCTTTTATCTTAAAGCTGCGAACTTTTGTAATTACATTTCAGATTCTTTTGTAATTATATTTCTAGTCTTGTAAGTACTGACCAGAAAAAAAAAACTCTAGGGCTGTGTCCCTGCTCCCCCTCCCCCCCTTCCCCCCGCACGAGCTGACTGGACAGCTCGACCACTGAGCTCGACCCCCGAATACGTCTGTGTAGCCTTACTAAACTAATTATCCAATGAAGATGCATTGATAATGTCACCACGAGCTCGGCGGGGAGCTTGACCCCCGAATACGTCCGTGTAGCCTCACTAAACTAATTATCCAATGAAGATGCATGGATAATGTCACCGCGAGTTCGGCGGAGAGCTCGACCCCCAAATACGTCTGCGTAGCCCCACTAAATTAATTATCCAATGAAGATGCATTGATAATGTTATTATGTTTGATCTCCATTAGAGGTCTGTTAAACAGACATCTATAAAGAAGATGAAAGAATAAAATCTTCGAAAATTTCAAAATCAGAGCTAATTGAAGTACAAAGACAACTTTTAAAGGCATTTTTGACAGTTTACCATAATATATACCTTTTAAACATAAGTTATTAAACTAGTGATATCATCACAACACAAGAAATAAAAAGTGACAATCCTTTCAATTTTCACTTTATTATTTTTAAGTTTTAATATTTTATTTATTAATTTTTTAAACTGTTTTTATTATTTTATTAAAAAACTCAATGTAAAACAAATTCTCCCCCTCATATTTTGGTGAATATTAAAAAAATGAGGTGGTAAAGAGCACATCTTAAAAAGAAATTTCAAAATCGAATCAAAAAAGGAAAAAAAAACTTTAAATTGATTCGTAAAAGAAAAAAAAAAACTTTACTTCACTGGATATGAGATCTTGATCCTAGATAATTGGACCATTTGTTTTTATCGTTGTTATTATTATTATTAATGTTTGGGCTTTTAAAAAAAATCCCACCCCCCACGTGCATGAGTAAATGCTTTACTATATCTGCATTATGATGGTGCCAGAGATTTTACTCATGCTTTACTATATCTGCATTATGATGGTGCCAGAGATTTTATTTATGACCGAATTTTGATTTATTGATAGCTACAGAAGAAGGGATTGATTCTGGTTGTGGAAATGGAGGGGAGAGAAATCGAAGAGAAGCTTTTGAGAGGAGAGGAGAGACAGAATGATGTTGATCATGACGTAGTGAAACTCAAGGACAAGTTATGGATTGAGAACAAGAAGATGTGGATTGTGGCTGGTCCTGCCATTTTCACTAGATTTTCTACCTTTGGGATCAACTTAGTCAGTCAAGCATTTGTTGGGCACATTGGACCAGTTGAGCTAGCTGCCTATTCACTCGTGTTTACTGTCCTCTTGAGGTTTGCAAATGGTGTCCTGGTAAGTTGTTGCTCTATCTTAATGGCCTTTTTATCTGAATTCAATTATAAGGGCATCTGATTTTACATTAGACTGCTAATTCCGTTTTGCATGTTCTAATCTCTAAGAATCATATGTAATTTGAAACTATATAATGCAATTAACAGTTTGGGACCCTTAGGCTGCCAGTTATCTAGTCATTTACTAGCTTCTAGCATGAAATTTAATTAATGGGGTCTGATTGAATGAAGAATGGGTGCAGAAGAGCTTCTATTTGCGATATAAATATGGTTGATTTCGATTTACTTATAGATGTTTGAATGTGCAGTTGGGGATGGCAAGTGCATTAGAAACTCTATGCGGGCAAGCTTACGGTGCAAAACAGTACCATATGCTGGGAATATATCTTCAGAGATCGTGGATTGTATTGTTCATTACCTCACTTTTTCTTCTTCCAATCTTTATCTTTACGATCCCACTCTTGAAGGCATTAGGCCAGGACGATAACATTGCAGAAGTAGCAGGAACTATTGGCCATTGGCTAATTCCAACGGTGTTCTCCTTCATTGTGTCGTTTACCTGTCAAATGTTCCTACAAGCACAGAGCAAGAACATGATTATCTCCTACTTAGCAGCGTTTTCAATAGCTATTCATGTCCTCCTTTCTTGGCTATTGACGGTGAAATACAAGTTTGGAATTAGAGGAGCACTGGTGTCAACAATTTTGGCTTATTGGATCCCCAATCTTGGTCAACTTATGTTTATTACATGTGGAGGGTGCCGTGAAACATGGAAGGGTTTCTCAGCTAATGCTTTCAAGGATCTCTGGCCTGTAATAAAGCTCTCCTTGTCATCTGGTGCAATGCTTTGGTAAGGTTTTCGTAAACTCTGAAACATTCTGCCCTGAATTTGGTCATTTTATAAGTTTGTGTGAGGATCTACTACACTGACTCCATTGATACGTATAGTATATGGGTGTTTTGAGTTGGGATTTTGTTGTCTTTGACAGTTTGGAGCTCTGGTACAACACAATCTTGGTTCTTCTAACAGGAAACATGAAAAATGCTGAGGTTTCTATTGATGCTCTTGCTATCTGGTAATTTGATTCATGGCCTCCTCTCCCTTTATGCATTTTGAGATTCACATTTTTCTTCTGGTTCCGACTTTATTTAATTGGTTCTAACACATTCTTCATTTACAGCCTCAATGTCAATGGCCTGGAAATGATGATATCGCTTGGTTTCTTGGCTGCGGCAAGGTATGATTAAGTAATTAAAGGGAAATGTTTTATTCCTATAAATCACATTATATCGGTTCGAATTTGAAGTTTAACTTACATTATCTCAGTTTAAAATTGAATAATGGCTTCACATTCAATTATGTTCAATGAGATGCAGAATTATGGTTTCATTGATTAACATTTTGTTCCTTGTTTTGGTCGGAAAATTTTCAGTGTTAGGGTGTCAAATGAACTTGGAAGTGGAAGCTCAAAGGCGGCAAAGTTCTCTAT
Organism: Dipteronia dyeriana; assembly: GCA_032871835.1. Taxonomy (NCBI): domain Eukaryota; kingdom Viridiplantae; phylum Streptophyta; class Magnoliopsida; order Sapindales; family Sapindaceae; genus Dipteronia; species Dipteronia dyeriana. The sequence continues at coordinate 37,677,751 of CM065302.1, forward strand.
CGTTGTGACAGTTCTTACATCATTCTTCATTGGATTGGTGCTTTTTGTGTTTTTCCTGCTCCTTAGAGGACGTCTAGCGTATATATTTACGAGCAGCCCGGAGGTGGCTCTAGCAGTTGCAAATCTATCACCTTTGCTTGCTTTCTCCATACTTATGAACAGTGTTCAACCGGTGCTCTCCGGTAATATTTCCTTTTCTGGGATTTGGCTTTTACATCGTAATGATTTCAAGGAATACATGTTGGTAAAAGTGTCATTAAAGGTATTCTGTAACAGGAGTTGCTGTTGGAGCTGGATGGCAGAGCATCGTAGCATACGTCAACATAGCAAGTTACTACCTGATTGGGATTCCTATTGGAATTGTGCTTGGTTATGTTATAAAAATGGAAGTCAAAGTGAGTTATCTTTTCTCATCCTTCACATTTACACTTTTATTGACCGGTGTAGAACTTGTTTACACTCAAGTCTATTAGATTGATATACAAGTTAATTACCAGCCTATGTCACTGTTTTGGACCATGAATATCTCTGTATTCTGTATTTAAACCCGGTTTCTAGCTCATCTTAAATTACTTGGTTTGCATGTGCACATATATATGCGATTCTCCAATCTTTCGAATTCCTGGGCATAAAACACATAATTTTATTCCTGACGGAAGTTTTGTTTCTGTTTCTTTGTTGGAATTTCCTCTGCAGGGTGTTTGGATTGGAATGCTATTCGGAACATTTGTTCAAACTGTTGTACTTATTACTATCACATGGAGAACTGACTGGGATAAGCAGGTATCTTGCTTTTCTTTTTCATTTTATCCTTTGACGCAGATTACACCTTTGCTGGTGCTAATATTAGAATTATCTGTGCAGGTAGCTGTTGCTCGTAGACGCGTTAGCACATTGTTCGTTGTAGAAGCAGACGAATCAAGGCCAAAGAGACAAGAAGCATGACATCCAGTACCTTGGCTCGAGGTTCTAATCTGTTTAATGCTCAGAGTGATAAGTTTTCAGTTCAAGTATACATATATAGCGTTAAGTTTTTAGTCAAGGTAGGAATGGCGACATCAGCCTTGCTACCCTCTCAATTTTGAAAGCCGAATGTAACTGAAGTTAGCTTGTGGTGTTTTGTTGTATAAATACTTAATTGCTTCAAGATGATTGAGACTACTTGAGTTGTATACTTCATATCAAATGCTTTTTTTTTTATTTGATTACATTCATGCGCGTTTTGAAGTGTGAATTAAACTGAAATAATACAGTCGGTCTCTGTAAAAAGGCTTTGACATCTAATCTAACAACAATGAAATACTAGAATAATAAACATAATAACTAAGAAAAGTCTAATAATCTCAACTACATCATCTTGGGTGGCACTATTCCCATCAAAGATAGTTCTCCGCATACAAAATTTAAAATTTAATAGTACACTCTTTTCAATATATAAAATATCAAAATTAACCATAAATATTAATAATCTTTTTAATTTAATGGTTTCTCTTAAAACGCCATACAAAATCAAACGAAGAACCCTAAATCAAACAAATTGAGGACATTATTTTTTTCTCAATGCTCATTACAAGTGAAACCGATTCAAATTTGGTTCAAAAAACACCAACTAAATCTATATATGCTTTAACTATTTGTGGCATCTCCAACCCAACACCAATTTAGTGTTAATTCTAATTTTCAAGATAAAAATTTGGTGTTGAGTGAAAAATATATATCAAATTTGATGTAACACCGATCATCACGTCAAATGTTTTTTTTTCTTTTTTTACATTGTAACATAAATGTTTTTATATTTTTTACAATTTCTAATTTATTATTTCCATATCTAATTATAACAATATTTATTCTAAAAATTATATAATTGAAAAGATCTCGTCGCGATCTTTTAAATAACATCAATATTAATATATATATTTAATTTTTTTAATTAATTTATTAATTATAATTTTAATTATTTAATATTATATAAATATTTATCAAAAGAATATTATTTAAAGAATTTTTTTATATTGAATTTAGAATTATGGGTTTGAGTGGAAAAAATTAAGATTTCCTTTTTAACACTAAATTGGTGTAAATTTTGGTAAAGATACTCTTACCCAAAAGATTCCTGTAAAAAAATTACTTACCCAAAAGAAACATGCTTTAACAAAGCATTGTAAATCAGTTACTGTGAATGACAGTGGTAGGTGAGGACCCTCGAATTCTTGAAAGCAGTCAAGTACTGTACGCCCAGAATTTTAGTAGCTTTTATCGTTATTTTATCTTATTAATTAAAACTATATATCAGTTTAATATTAATAAATTTAATTCTTTTGTTGGAGAAATTAATCCCATGGACGTGTCGGGACAGGCGCAATGTATATATTTTGTTATGTATACTAGTTTGATAGTCCGTTCAAATAATCATGTATGACTTTCATATCATATATTCATATGACATATTGTGAACAGAGAATTTTTCTTGGTTGATATGAGTTCAAAGTTCAAAATTCAAAATTTGTACAATAATTGGTTGATAACAAAATGAAAAATGAAAAAAATCTTAATTACACAAGGCTAATAATATTGAGATTGTTTGGGTAATTTTATTATATAACCCGGAGTTCAAAGAACCAAATCTCCATGATATTAGGCTACGTCAACTCGACGGGCCACGCATAGCAACAACGAGTTGAGTAGCGAAGAGCAAGTCGTCCACTAAAAGAACCTGCTACTCGGAGAACCTCCAAACAGGTGAATTAACTCGAACTCGCCACTCACACAGCAAATATAAAGCATCTTTAGCATAAATGCAAAGATTCAGAGCAATACTCTCAAAAGGAATGAAGATCCTAGCACCATAAATGCATGATGACTCGATTCACCCAGAATATCTCCAAGATACGATCTTTCCTGATCGGTCATTATTTGTATATGTTTTTAATCCCCTTTCCTCCGATCAATTGCTTGTTTCTTAAGCATTTTTAGGTATTTAATTTGTGTGATTAAGCATGTTTCAGGACATTGGATTTTAATTTTGTGTTTGGAAGATTTGAAGCAAAGCAAGGCAATTTGTCAATTACCGTTGCGAAGGTCACTGCTCAAGCAAAGCCTCCACTTCGGTCTAAAGAGCGAAGAATTACAGACGAGATACCTTACATAGCCGCGGTCTGTACCGCTGTCCAGGTCGTGCCTCTAGAGCGGTCTACACCGTGGAACTTCATAGGGAGCACATCGCTTCATGCACCGCGATCTGACAAGCTGTCTGTGCCTCGGTTTAGGGAGCGTTCGTGCGTATTCCTTGTTGTCTAGAGAATTCTGAACCCTAATTTTGGAGAGAACCTATATATACATATGTTTTGATTTTTGAAGAGGAGAATCAGCGAATATCACTTCTCCATATCTTTTAAAACACATAGCAATTCTTTCATTCATCGTTGCGCATCCGAAGATTCGAAGACCAGAAGATTTCAACATTGAAGATTTGAAGAATCCGTTTGAGGCCTCAATAGGTTTTATCTATCTTTTCTTTCTCTTGTCTTTCTATTTTTATGATGTGTAACTAAATCCATAATTAGGGAATCAATGTGAACCTTTTGTGAATGATCATGTTTGGATTGATAATATTATTTCATCAATTCAATTATTGATTTGCTCTTATTCTTAATTGCTTGACTCTCATTAGTTTTAATATTTATTCACACCATAGACCAAGGGTGGATAATTATTTGGCATTATTTTAGGGTTAAGACTATCTGAGAATTAGGGTTAGAGTATAGATCAAACCTAACATTTATTAATGCTATTTTGAATGAATAAATTTTATCTTTAGCATAGACTAAGCAAAGTATAGAATTTGGTTCTTATTTCTTACGCTTAACGGGTTTTCGATCGTTGTTCACACCATAGACCAAGGGTGAATAGTGGTTAGGAATACTTGACTCATCCCACGATCATACAGTAATAGTCATATTAAAGATAAAGAATACACCATTGAATTGATTGAATCTTGTTCACAAATTAATTCCAAACATCGAGTGTTCATAATTGGGGATCATTGATGACCTAATATTTTCTTTCCATTAATCACAAACCAAAAATTCTCAATTGCTTTCTTTAGTTAAATTTAATTTAGTTTTTGTTTTAAGTTAATCATCATCAATATTTGGTTACTTTAATTTAGCTTTAATTAGAATTAGTTTTGAATCAATAAATCTCTAGTCCTCGTGGGAACGATCCTTACTTGCCGCTGTACTTATCTTCACGATTCGTGAACTTGCGGGTATTGTTTTTATAAAACACGAATTTACAACAATCAAGTTTTTGGCGCCGCTGCCGGGGACTAGTTAAATTTATTGGTTAATTATAGTTTTAGTTATAGTTAATAGATTTAATTAGTTAGGTAGTAGGGTTATTAGTTTTAGATTTTTAGTTATTGTTTTATTTGATTTTATTTTCGTAGTTTACTGTGTGTCTGCCTTTTGTTTCAGGTTTTAACGGTGAATGCAAGGTAGAAGATCACTGCATGGAGAATTACTACCGTTGCATGACAACACTGATCGTATTGGACAAAGAACAATGGGAGGCGACGGAAATCACAACATCCAAGAGGTTCCGAAACTACCAGTTGTACCTATCAAGACTATAAAGGATTACAGCAGGCCTATAGTTGATAATCACCCTATATGCATTGCGCTAGATGAGGCAGCTATAAACTATGAGCTGAAAAGTTTCCATTACAATTTGTTGTCTGCTTTCTATGGACTTCCGAATGAAGATGTGCTTAAATTTCTCAGAGAATTCTGAAACAAATATTATGGTTTCAAAAGGAATGAAGATCCTAGCACCATAAATGCATGATGACTCGATTCACCCAGAATATCACCAAGATACGATCTTCCTGATCGGTCGTTATTTGTATATGTTTTTAATCCCCTTTCCTTCGATCGATTGCTTGTTTCATAAGCATTTTTAGGTATTTAATTTGTGTGATTAAGCATGTTTCAGAACATTGGATTTTAATTATGTGTTTGGAAGATTTGAACAAAGCAAGGCAATTTTGTCAATTACCGTTGCGAAGGTCGCTGCTCAAGCAAAGCCTCCACTGCGGTCTAAAGAGCGAAGAATTACAGACGAGACACCTTACATAGCCGCGGTCTGTACCGCTGTCCAGTTCGTGCCTCTAGAGCGGTCTACACCGTAGAACTTCATAGAGAGCACATTGCTTCATGCACGGCGGTCTGTGCCGCGGTTTAGGGAGCGTTCGTGCGTATTCCTTGTTGTCTAGAGAATTCTGAACCCTAATTTTGGAGAGAACCTATATATACATATGTTTTGATTTTTGAAGAGGAGAATCAGCGAATATCACCTCTCCATATCTTTTAAAACACATAGCAATTCTTTCATTCATCGTTGTGTATCCGAAGATTCGAAGACCAGAAGATTTCAACATTGAAGATTTGAAGAATCCGTTTGAGGCCTCAATAGGTTTTATCTTTTCTTTCTCTTGTCTTTCTATTTTTATGATGTGTAACTAAATCCATAATTAGGGAATCAATGTGAACCTTTTGTGAATGATCATGTTTGGATTGATAATATTATTTCATCAATTCAATTATTGATTTGCTCTTATTCTTAATTGCTTGACTCTCATTAGTTTTAATATTTATTCACACCGTAGACCAAGGGTGTATAATTATTTGGCATTATTTTAAGGTTAAGACTATCTGAGAATTAGGGTTAGAGTATAGATCAAACCTAACATTTATTAATGCTATTTTGAATGAATAAATTTTATCTTTAGCATAGACCAAGCAAAGTATAGAATTTGGTTCTTATTTCTTACGCTTAACGGGTTTTCGATCGTTGTTCACACCATAGACCAAGGGTGAATAGTGGTTAGGAATACTTGACTCATCCCACGATCATACAGTAATAGTCATATTAAAGATAAAGAATGCACCATTGAATTGATTGAATCTTGTTCACAAATTAATTCCAAACATCGAGTGTTCATAATTGGGGATCATTGATGACCTAATATTTTCTTTCCATTGATCACAAACCAAAAATTCTCAATTGCTTTCTTTAGTTAAATTTAATTTAGTTTTTGTTTTAAGTTAATCATCATTAATATTTGGTTACTTTAATTTAGCTTTAATTAGAATTAGTTTTGAATCAATAAATCTCTAGTCCTCGTGGGAACGATCCTTACTTGCCGCTGTACTTATCTTCACGATTCGTGAACTTGCGGGTATTGTTTTTATAAAACACGAATTTACAACAATCAAGTTTTTGGCGCCGCTGCCGGGGACTAGTTAAATTTATTGGTTAATTATAGTTATAGTTATAGTTAATAGATTTAATTAGTTAGGTAGTAGGGTTATTAGTTTTAGATTTTTAGTTATTGTTTTATTTGATTTTATTTTCGTAGTTTACTATGTGTCTGCCTTTTGTTTCAGGTTTTAACGGTGAATGCAAGGTAGAAGATCACTGCATGGAGAATTACTACCGTTGAATGACAACATTGATCGTATTGGACAAAGAACAATGGGAGGCGACGGAAATCACAACATCCAAGAGGTTCCGAAAATACCAACTTTACCTATCAAGACTATGAAGGATTACAACAGGCCTATAGTTGATAATCACCCTATATGCATTGCGCTAGATGAGGCAGCTATAAACTATGAGCTGAAAAGTTTCCATTACAATTTGTTGTCTACTTTCTATGGACTTCCGAATGAAGATGTGCTTAAATTTCTCAGAGAGTTCTAAAACAAATATTATGGTGTGTTTGCCCCCCCTCTTGATTAATATTAAACACACCATAATATTTGTTTCAATTGGTATCAAAGCAGGTTCCTAGACGTACATAGGTGATCCTTGCTCATTTTTTGTGTGTTTTGCATTTTGTGTGATTTTGATCATTCATACATTTGCACTCATTTCCACTAATTTTATCCAAAACACTATGTGTGATTTTGAGAGACTTGAGGGTGCGTTGATCTCTGAACCACCTACGTTTACCATGGATAACTACCCCTCTTGGAAAGTGAGGATGGAGTTCTTTTTGTGTGACCTTGATGAGCATGTTTGGATGTGTGTGGAAGAAGGATACTCACCTCCCACAAAGACACAAGAGAATGGGGCTTCTATGCCTAAACCCAAGTCCAAGCAGACTAATGACGAACTCGAGGCTACCAAATGGAATTCAATGGGCCTTCGTGCCTTCTATCGTGCAGTGGGTGAGAGTCGAGCAAAGCTCATCCAATCCACTCGAGATGTTCAAGAAGCTTGGGAGATTCTACGAATCACCCACGAATGTACCACGAAAGAAAAAGACAAGAATTTGGGTACCTCGAAGAATAAGCAATGCTCTTCGGGTTCCAAGGGATGTGAAAGGAATCACATAGCCGTGTACGCTTTACACGATGACAACTCTAAAACGGCCACAATACACCCATCGCTCAAGGTCGACATTGAAGAGGCTAGTTTAGATGATGATTGCCACGAGAGTACAAGTGGTAGAAGTTTCGATGACGAAAGTTCAAGCTCTAAGAACTTGAGTGATGAAGAGTTTGGTTATGAAGACTTCATTAAAAGTCTTCAAAGGTCTTTGAAGAAGAAAAATGAAGAAATGAAGAAATGAAGAAATTGAAGGAAGAAAATCTTCAACTAATGACCAAGTTAGATGATTCCTTGAAGATGGACATAGTTGATGTGTTTAAGTATGAGAAGAAGATTGATGATTGCCATCAAATGATGAAGGCAATGAAGGATGAACTTGCCGACAAAGACAATTCCTTAAAGATCATCAAGGAGAATGAGATGAGGAACCTTAGAGAATTGAAGAAAGCCAAAGTCATGCAACCTCAAGCTCAAGGCAAGAAAAGAGCTTTACCTCCACAACATCCTAGTAGGAAGATTGATCTTGGAGAGACATCCAAGAATGGCCAAGTGAAGGGGCCAATAAAGAATGGAGCTAAATCTCAACAATCAAGAGCTACACTTCCAAGCTTCCTCAACCAAGAAGGCATGTTCAACCGGCTCATCCATCTCAACAAGCTAGACCACAAAGGTGCCTCCAATTAGCTCAACCTCCAAGAAAAAGCCAACCGGTGCATCACCAAAGACAACCTCATCGACATGGCAATGCATCAATGAGATCACAATGCAAAGGTATAAATTCTCATTTTGTACCTACTTGTCATTTTTGTGGTATGATTGGTCACTCAAGACCAAATTGCTTTAAGTACATTAAGAGGTGTAGAATTGAAAGCATGGTAGAGAAGAAAAAGGCTAAAGCCAATGTGCATGTCTATAGGAAAAATGAACCAGATTTTCTTGTTCCTAGGACATCTAGAGCCTATGTACCATTGACCGATAGGAAAGAAAATGTTTCACCTAAGTGGATTAAAAAAGATGAACCCGCTAGTCATTGTGCCAAGTTTTCACCCATAAGCTCAACTAGGTCCAATGGATTTAGTAGATCTATTGGGATTTGTCACATGGAGTGATGAGTTTTGGTCTTTGACCCCATATGGGGAACTCAAGCAAAGGGAGCTATTGTATACTTGTTGCATGCAAAATTTTTGGAAATGTTTATGCTCCTTTATTGATTGCTTGAGTGGCTTGGTTGCACTTATATTATATTATATTGTATTTTCTTCAATAAGTGTGAACTTTGCTTTGATTACAATCCACGTAATATTTATGTTCAAATATGTATTTTTGGACTAGGAGATCTACATAGGAAGTACATATTGAATGACCTATAGTTATCTCCATGACATGATGATTCTTTAATGTCATGCTAATGAAAAATGATAAAGCATGAATTGATGATTGCAATTGTTAAATGCAAAACAATGTGTGAAAATGCTAAGTGAGACTCAAATGCTTAATCAATGTCTCTCTTTCTTTATTAGTTGAACATGGCAACTATCATACGGGTTTCTTACCCTTAAAAAATCAAATAGGGTGCAAAGTCGCTCATGCCATGTTTCGCCTATGAAGTTGGATTTAGTACTCTTTAAACCTGATATCTATGGAAACTCTATATCCTTGCCTCTCTCATGACAAATGGTGAAATTGGTTTGAATTCTATTGGAAACCTTTGTCATTTGCTTTGCCAAATACCATTGTTTTTGGACTTGAATACAACATGTCTTGTATGTAAAGCATTTTTGATTCACACATTTTCTTAAAATAAATCTCTTTGTTTCTCTCCTATTAATTGAGTTGCATAAATGTGGCTTATATGATTATGCAAATATCTTGTATGCTCCTTTCTCTGTTTGCCTTGAGTGACCCAGTTGGGGACTACTCCTTTGCCTATATCATGAAAAAAAGAGGGAGTTGGTATCAATTGAAACAAATATTATGGTGTGTTTAATATTAATCTAGAGGGGGGGAGAGAGGGGGGGGATGGATTTTAATCAAAATTTACCCAATTTTCATTAATGGTCAATTAGATGAAAATACCCTTAACTAATCATAATAATATCTCAAGTGTAATAAGTGCGAAAATAATAAAGACACTTGAGATATACGTGGAAACCCTCCAAATGGAAAAAACCACGGGCTGTTAAGTGCCCCACACTGGAACAATGAATCCACTGATGATAGAGGCGTTACAACCTACTCCCGGTATATAACCCATTACCACTACCTAATCCCGGTATTAAGTGGACCTAGTCCTATTTGCTTACGCTTGAAGCAACCTACTCTCGGATGCAACACAAGACTTACATCTCTTCAATGAAGAGATAAACACACTATATGAATATATGATGATATTCAAACAACAAACAAGGCTAGGGTACCTTATATGCTTATCTAGGATTATGAGATGGCAATAAATGCAATCCTAGATATCAAGAGTTAAATGACATGTCATAAAGCTTAGCTAAACATAGAACAAGCAATCTTATGAAGCTATCATAAAAGCCAAATCAACACATGTTGTCATTAAGCATGGCAATGGCTATAATGCAATCACTAAATGCAATCAATGAGTCCTAAACAATATCTAAATGCAAAGCATAGAGATTTAGCTAGAAGTTATCAATAACAACAATCCTAGCTTTCACAAACAATCACAATGAATCAACAAATATGCTTACAATGTATTCAACATATACTTAGTATATATTCATGTGATTGAGACAAAGCATTTAGCCACACAATAAATGCATGTCTTAGACCAATGTCTATCAATAACAAACTCAATTAGTTGTGTAGAGATTTTCTAACAAACTAATTGTCACAAAAACATCACATAAACATTCAAAAGCTTAACAAGTTGATTAATGAACAATCTATCAACCTAGTCAACAATGAATCACACAAGAATGTTTATGACTTAGCTTTTAGGCAAAAATTCTCTCTTAGAAAACACTTAGGTTGGCCGAAGTTTTAACTCTAAAAATCATAGGGCTGGCCGAAAATCACACACACACACACAAATATATATATATATATATATATATATATATATATATATATATATATATATGTATAGGATCATAAATCTTTTCATAAGAAGGATTTACTTGGTTGACAATAATCCTTTCCTTAGGTGGATTTATTTGGTAGTTAAGAATTCTTATCTAAAAGGAATTCTATCCTTTTGTATATATACATGGATATAGATTATGATCACAAATCCTTTCCTAAGAAGGATTTACTTGGTAGTTAAGAATCCTTTCGTTAGGTAGATTTACTTGGTGGTTAAGAATCATTTTCAAAAAGGAATTCTATCCTCAACCAAGACTTCTAATCCAACTCAATAGTGTATTTGTAACCATATTAAAGACTTCCTAATTTGATTAGATAAATAATTCCTTTTATTTATCTACTTATCAAATATATTCTTTAATATTAGTTATACTACCAACAATTGTATAATTTTAGGAGACCAACTCCTACTAGGAATTTTTTTTTGACTTTTAATCAAATAATTAATTAATCAATAAATTAATTAATTTCCATTTAATTAAATAATAAAATAAAAATAATATAATTAAGCTTTTCTCAATAGCCTTGCCGCCCAACACATATATATGAGTCATATATTATTTTTCTTATTTTATTAAATCCATTGAACCTTTATAAAAAGTCCACATGTAAACTAGACCTATTCTTACAAAAAGAAACAAGTTCATATGCCTTAATACAATTCTAGATGGACCCCTAAATTGGTCCAGTATAATATATCAAGTGATCCATGCAAGTTCGTGTGGATTGAGGATCTTGACGGGCAATCTAAATTTAAGCTCCAATAGACACGACACAATCACAATCAACAAATGATTCAGGCTCAGTTTGGCATTGCTTCCCCAGCTGCTTTTGGGGTCAAAAGTGATTATGGACCTCAGACAGGGTGTTTGGTAAAATTGTGGGGAAATGCTTTTGGTCACTTTTAGCTTCTCCCAACTGAGTTTTTGAGAAGCTACAAATACATGTTTTTGGATTTTGGCTTCTGCTTTTAGAAAACGCGCTACAGTGATATTAAATGAAATTTTACTAACTTTCCAACTTTGTCCTTACCTTTAACGAAATTTAACAAAAAAATGGGCTTATATTTTTGTACAAAAAATGTTTCCATAATTAATTCAATAAAGTAAAATAAAAATGAAATAAAAAATAAAGTATAATAAAATAAAGAAATAAAGAAATAAAGAAATAGGACTAATTAATTAAATAAAGTAGAATAAAAAAATGGGACTAATTAATTCAACAAAGTACCATAATTATATAACACTTAACACTAAATACAAATAAACAAGAAAAATGTAAAATATAGCAAATTAGTACCATTTAGGTGTCTTATCCTTTTAGTAATTTTACACACTCACAACACTTTTTATGTCGGTTTACCAAACACATTGAAATTGCTTTTAGTTATCACAGCATTTTTGAAAATTAGTTTACCAAACACTCAGCTGATTCTTCCCACAGCAATTCCAAAAGCAATTCCCCCCACAGCAATTTCAAAAGCACTTCTCCTCACAGCACAACAATGCCAAACTGAGCCTCACTTAGGTCCGATCTATTTAATTTTAGTTCATTCCACTAAATAACTAAAATTGAACTCTTAAATAAAGATATAATAAGTTGATGTTACTCATTCATACCCTAGACAACCTTATTGGAGAAAGTGTATCCCCGTGAAGAATACCAATAATCGCCAAGAGCTCATAGACTGCCTGTTGCTCTCCAATTTACCATATTTACTCATATGACCACATTTTGAACTTGGATATTTTGACTTGTCCATAAGCCATGTTTCAATTGACACTATTGAAAACTTAACGTTAAGATTTAATATCCAATACCTCAAAACATCCATATAATGGTATTCTACTCTCATTTAATAAATGGAGCCATGATATCCATATCTATAAATAAAGTCCTCTATCAATTAACAAATGAATACCACCAAACTATCGAGGATAGACTATGCTATATAATCGTACTCATTGATAGCCCAAATGATAACACTTGCAACCATAAGTCCATCATTTATCTCAGGATTGAGATAGACTCTCCGATTGTCTTCAAATGAAAAAATTTATCTGTTGACGGTTCTAGATAAAGTATTTCATTGTGATCCTATTCAATGCACCCAGTGCACTAGATTCTTTTGCCCAAAGACATCTCACTTTGGTGATTTTAGACTCATCATAGCACATTTGATCCCACTCAAATGTTAGCAAAAGAATCTACAACTTTGACAAGATAAAGACACTCAACCTTTTATCTTAAGTTGTGAATATTATTCAAGACTAACTAAAGAATTGTGTCTACCTTATACATATCTAGATGTATGAACAACTCTTCTTTTCTCATAGTCTTTTGACCTTATGATTATTTACTTTTGACAATTATAATAATTAAACTATAAATACTATAAGATTTGTTAAACTAGAAATCACTTTATTAATATGAAAAGATTGTCAATTACATTATTACACTCTTGCTATCGAGAATAATCTCAACAGTTCTAGTTTAAGTTGGCAAGCTCATTATACCTACAGATTTTATCATCCTAGATATGGAGGAAGAAGGCACCAATACAATTGACTTCTCTATCTTGTTCGGTAGACCATTTATGTCAACTGCAAAGGCTATCATAGATGTATATAATGGGAAGGTTTCCATGACAGTGTTTGATAAGACAATTAATGTTGATGTTTTTAAATATTTAAAACATCCAGTAGGTGTTGCTAATTTTTTCAATATGGAAGTAGTAGATCCAAGAGTTTGTCCAAAATCAATTTCGGCTTTAAATGAATGTCAAAATGGCAAAAGAAGCAAAATTTCACATGCCCAATCTAATTGTGCAAGATATGAGAACATGATTGAGCAGTTAAAAGAAGACAAACAGATGATTGTCGCTCTTAACTTTAAATTGACAACAAAGATCACTGAATTACTGGAAGAAAAAGAATCTTCATCACAAAGGTATGTAGTAGTTTCTTAAGAGGTTGAAGAGCTCAAAGAAGAGTATTATCACTGGATGAAGCTAATGAAGGCTGAGATTGAACAGATAGATAAAGCCTTAGAGATTATGAAGATTAAGAAGCTTGAAAGCATTGCAAAACTTAAAAGGGTGAAACAAGAGATCAAGTCAATGGTTATGGATGAGAAGGAGCAATTGGCGAAAGTCAAGATCAATGAGGTGAATAAAGATGAGTCAAGTGATTCCATCACCAGAAAGGAAGATCCAATTCCAAAAAGAAGAAGGAGAAACAAAAGGAAGCAAGATCGATCATTGAACAACAGCCACCAGAGAGGTAACATTCATAGATTTATTCTCGTTTGTCACTTTTGTAATAGGAAATGTCACATTTGACCAAGATGCAATGAGTATATAAGACAATATAAACAATGGAGAATGAATCCAACGAATGTGAAGAAAGTATTGATTAAAAAGGCTGAGCTAAGAAACGTTGAGAGTGGTGGAACTTTCAAGTTAAATAAAATTGGTAATGAATATGTGATTGTTGCTTCACCATTAGAGTCGTAGCACTCTCACTCGTCTTGCCTAGACGTTAAATAAAGCGCTTGGTGGGAGGCAACCCACCCAGGTTTATTTCTTTTGTTTTTGTTTTTGTTTTTATTTTTTATTATTTATTTATTTACTTATTTTTGAGTCATAATTAGTGTGTGTTTCAAGAACCTTTATAGCTAGAATTGAATATTGTCAAATGTTTAATCTTGTGCTTAATTCAGAGACATCATTTAATTCAGGTTTGGGGGTATCTTGAAGTTTTGAATGACAAGAACAGGTGCTTCCAATGTGTGCACATTTGAATTGTGCAGATGAATTTTGGAAACAATTTCGTTCATGCACCGTTAGCTAGACTGCTCTCCAGACATATGTCTAGACCGCAGTACGTAAAGCATGCATGCTCTGCCAATTTCTGCGTCACCGATCGCTTGCGAGGCGTATGTCTACACCGCGGCCCAGCAAGCAGGTACCCTCTAGACTTTCTCGTGGCACAAACCGCTCTGCAGATAAGGTGTCCGTACCTTGGAATGCAAAACGTTGATCCTTTATGAATCACCGTTGTCTAGGCCGCTGGAGATGCAATGCCTACATCGTGGCCCAGACCGAGGTAACTTAAGTTAAATGATGCGTTTTGAAGTTCCAGGGAAGTAAATTTAGGCATCACCGCTGCCTAAACCGTGGCCAAGGTAAGTGACCCAGACCGCGGTAGGGCATAAATTCACACACCTATTTAAGAACGTTGTCTGGGTCACGAATTCACTCCCAATATTCTTTCACTGCACACGCCCCCTCATTTTCTCTTTCTCTCTCGATTCTTCCCTTTTCTTTTGGTTTTGAAATTTTCCCACACCATCTTCTTCAATCTTTTTATCAAGATTCAAAGGTATGTCAATCTTTACTCTGTTTACTAGTTTGTTTTGATCTTTGGAATTTAAATAACCTAGTTTTCAGTACTTAGATGATTGAGATGATTTGGATGATTTATTGCTATATTTTCAAAATTTATTGTTTAATTGATTAATGGGTCTTGATTAATGAGTGTTGTGGATTATTATTTAGCTTGGTTGGGGAATTTATATGGAGTTATATTTGAAATTCAAAATAGGGAATTCTTTGAGATATTTGTTCTTATTTGTGTTATGGAAAGAATTAGTGTTGAGAATTTCTTTAGGAAAGCTATAAGTTTAATATGTGGCCATTTTGTGGAATTGAATTTATTTCGTTTATGGATTTTTAGAAGAAAGTTGTGTTTATTCGAAAATTTGGGTCCATATTCAAGTCAAAGTGCTACCAAATTTCTATAAAGTCTGCTTAATTTGGGTTGTTTGTTTATTAGCTGTGTTCATATGGCTAGAACAAATTTGGGCAAAAGGCCTTGGGTTAGCGGCACTTTCAGAGGAAAAGGGGTCGCTTCTTCATGACTAGCTCAGAATAAGGATTTTAGAGATCGAGTGTCGAAGTTCTAGAGGAAACCATAGATCTGTGCCAGAGGTTGTAGCTACCCATCGATGGGAAGGATTTGTTCAGAGGCCTCCAAAACTAAATAGGAGTATAGTGGAAGAGTTTTATACTAGCATGATTCCAGAGAGATTTCTCAATAGAGGGGCAGTTCTGGTCCAAGGAGTTGAGGTCTATATTTCACCGGATGCAATTAACCAGTATTTTACAACTCTGAGGTACGAGTCAACAACAATAGTGGAATAGATACGATTGACAATGTTGATCCGTACCTGACAAGGTTGGCAGAAGTACTTAGGATAGATGGCAGGGCGGAGTGGAACCAGATGGTTTGCCTGTATCAGAGGGATTTGGAAGTGGACGCTGCATTTTGGAACATCTTCATCTCGTACTCCTTAAGACCGACACAACATCGCACCGAGCTATTCTTTGAGCCTACCCGTCTGTTACATCGACTTGTGACTGGCCGACCAATTAATATTGGTCGAGTGAGTTTTACGGCAATCTACAATAGTGGTTGTGAAGATGGGTCCTTTATGGTATTCCGTTGTTTAATTATAGCTTTTTATAGGACAGTGGGTATTGAGGTGATGCAGAATTGGAAGAGTATGCACCTAGTATGTTACTATTAACAGTGTGGAACAAGCTATTTCACGATCGGGGGTTGTAAATTCCCTTAACCAATTATAGTGTAAAATATACCTAGAGGGTGGGTGAATAGGTATATGCTCAAATTTTAATCTTCCTTAAAAACACAAACAATCTTATACAACACTTAGTATAATATCCAAAATGATATATGACAAAGAAAATGTTCAAGCAACACAATTCAACTAAGTGAAGAAATTAAAGATGCTAAAAATCAACACATGATATTTACGTGGTAAAACCTCCTAAGAGAAAACATCCATGGTTTGATACCACAACCACCGGCAAAAGCAAATCCACTGTTTCAAATAAGATTTACACACTCAAGCAATCAACACATGCTCTCCAAGCTATCACTCTTACTCTACCCTTGAACCTAGTGATCTACTAAGCAGACTTCCTATCCAAGACCTCCTGTCTTTAGGAAGATTCCTTGCTCAAAAGGCTTTTAAGTGATCATGAATGCAAAACGCAAACAAGCACTCAACATAGAAAATGATGATCAACAAATTCTATGGACATGTAACTAGATAGCTAGATTATGCTTTCAAAGAACAATCACAAATGTATCTAGGCAACCTAAGCATGTTATCAACTAAGAATCAAATCAATGAAATGAATATACCAATTGATGTAGACCTAGTTCTTAGAAAATGAAATTAAATCTAGAAATAGTCAATCAAGCATAAGAATAAAAGATTTCTAGAAACAATTTCATGATTATCAAGTTTAGTACAAATCAATCAACTTATCACAAATCTAGCTAAACTTGAAAATCAAAACAACAAACCAAAAAATGATTTCAAAATCATCCTAGTCATGCTTCTTAATCAAAAGGCATCAATCAATAAAAAGATCTAAAAAGAAAACTAAGAAAAAGATGATTTTACCAACAATGATGAAATCTCGAACTGAAAATCTGAACACTGTAAATAATCAAGACATCCTTTGGTTCTGAAATTTTTTGGGGTTTGTAGATCTCTTCAAGACACTCGATTTCGGTTTTTGAATCAAGTCAATCCGAGTTATAATGAGAGAGATATCACCAAAACAAAAATTGAAAAGTTGCTTCAAAAATATGCAGGTCAAAAATGAATATATGAAAATATTCAAGGGACCTCTCAAAATATGCCGCACCAACAACCATATCTGGTTACGCGTGTTTTTCGAAAATTTCAAAGAAAATTATCACATGCAGTGAGCTCACGTAAGAGACAAGAAGAGGCTTAATGAATGACGACGCATTGCAGCAACAGAAGCATAACACGATAGGTTTCACGTGAATGCGTCACACTATATAAAAAGCTGATGAATTAAAAATTATTCCACGCAATGAGCTCATGCTAGAAGCTTTCAAGCTCACCGATAGAAAATCAAGCATGTGACTCCAATTGATTTGATTGATCATCCACACCAAACATTATATGCATGCAATATATGTAATAAAAACCTCTTTAATTCATGAAACAAAAAACAACTGAGATGTGCCGTGGGCATCTCGTGACCAGAGAGATATTTTTGGCGAGATGGTCACGCGCCAATTCGGCCAAGGGGAGCAAATGGCAATTTTCCATTTTTTTTACATACCTCTCGTAATCTTTGACCGTTCTCCGAATTTGAATCCGTTTCCGGATTACAAACCGTAACTCTCTCACGGATATGGATGACTATAAAACTCAACCCAGAAAATAAAAATCCGACTCGATATACGAATACGAAGACACTGCATGCAACATGACTGGAAAGTTTCATAACTTTTTACTCGGAACTCGAAATCAAATGTATGAGTAACCGAAATGACCGGAACTCAATAATGAACAATATAACATCAAATTCAAGTTCAATATCCATGTTATACAAATATATAAACATACAAACATATTTCACACAAGAATACAAACTACATAGAGATAGTCTCCAATCATGCATTTTTTCAAAACATGTTATTTTTCATACCAATGCATGAGCATTCATTTTCAAATGTGTGAATGTGTTATACATGGTGCACAACGATGCAGGGACACATATGAATGAATTGTATGTGTGTGCCTATAATGGTGCACAACGATGCAGGGACACATATGAATGAATTGTATGTGTGTGCCTATAATGGTGCACAACGATGCAGGAACACAAATGTATGAATTGTGTATGTGTGCCTACGCCTTGCAAGAGGAGGAAGAATCTTGATACCTTAGCATCCAAGTAAGCATATATCCTCTTTAAGATGAACTTTGCATGCGAAGTCGCTTTCCATCTTTGAAGCCTGATCTAATCACGAACCACCTAAGCAATTAAGCAATACAAACAAAGAGCGTTTTGTTATGGAATCAAGCCAACACCAATCTAAAACCTAACAGGGGTTACCTACGATAGGACAGTATGGAGAAAGGCGACGTCGCCGTCAAGAGTGAGAGGCTTAGGAAGCCCATGAGAGGGAGACACAGTTACAGATGGAGGTTGCCGATCCTATACATGATGATCATACAGATGCTCCGCCAGCTGCTCAGCCAAAGGCCACTCAACCAGGAAATGCATATTTTGATTCTTTGTTTTAGGAAATGCGGGAGCACATGGACAGCCAATTTAGAGGATTGGAGGAGAAGATGAACACATGCTTTAACACTGTTGAAGAGAGTATCACTGAGCTACGCACGATGGTTAGCCGGTTTTCTATGGCTGTCGATGGAAGTGTGCGTTTCTAGCCTCCAGTTCCCCCACATGAGTTTCAGGTAGGAGGCATCTCCAGGTACAATCCGTCTAGTTTTGGATTGGGTGACCCTATGGAGCCGCATCATAATGATCATGATTCTGATCAGGGGACAGAGGTTCTACATATTTCAGATGAGGATTGAGGACTTTAGAGGATATGCATCTTTCTTTCTTTTTCTTATTTTATTTTTTATTTTTATTTTTATTTTTTTGAATAATTGTCATATTTATTCTAACTTTCTATTTGCTTTCTTTATTTTTCTTTTGGATTTAACTTGGATTTAGAGTTCATTAGGTTTTTATTCTTTCTTTAATTCTTTTTCCGCTTCCTTCTTTTCTCGCTTGTCGCCATTAGGGGCAATGTTGAGTTTAGGTTTGGGGGTGTGATCCATGATATTATGTTTTGATTTATGCCCTAGAGATAATATGCATTAATCACCGATTTTACACTAACTTCTTGCCACTTAGAGTATTGCATTGCATTTTTCAAAATTTTATGACATACTCTTGATGTGATATTGAATAGGAAGCTTTGTTGATTTTCCATGATTAATAGTGGAGACTACCCTTGTGAGTTCACCAAGCCAAAATTTGTATATATATGATAAATTATGAGGGATATTTTGTTTATACTCCTAAACACTCAGTAGGTTCTTAGCATTTAGATTTGATCTCTATAGGGTATACATTGAGCATTACAGAACTTTCATCTTTAAAAGAAGTCACATGTTTATTTTGATCATGAGTAAGTCGAATCAGTGGAAGTGATGATTAGACTATGTGTGCTTGAACTACTTAAAAGACCGTAAATATTTCCTACCCGTGTGTTATGTGCTCCATAGCCCGGTTTGAAGCCAAAGACTGATTGAGCTTTTTTTTCTTCACCACATCAATCATAACCCAATAAGCCATAATTTAGCCATACCTTATAGCTTAGGATCATACTTTGAGAATGTGAAGAAGATGTTATATTCTTGCACGTGATTTTTGTGTATATTTTGGTGAAAGGTCAATGAAGGAAAAGAGATGCATTCAATCCAAAAAGTAAGTGTGATAATTATGATTTCTATGTAATTCTCTGAATTCAAATTTTTTTTTTAAATGAGATATATATATTGTTAATAAAATTAATAAGGGAATCAGAGAATAGATTTTTATAAGTCTTAAGTCATTAGTATACAAAGTTATATCTACTTAAGAGGAGTTGTTGACATAAAGAGAATAAAGATTTTTTGAAGATTAGGACAATAAAGAGTGTTGTTATCTCACCCGCAATAAAGTGAGAGAAATTTGTGCGAAGCCATAAAGGTTATTGAAGACTTTCATGGTATGGTCCCAGGTTTTTGAATTCCTGATTTCCCATTCGTTTTTAACCTTTACCCAATGGCCCCATTACAACCTTAATGTAAGTCTAACTTATCTGCTGGTTATCCTTACTATGAAAGTAGAAGTGAATAATGTGTCTATCTTGTTCACAATGCTCGATTCTTTCGTGAGAACTTTTGCATATAAAATCAAGCGTTCTTTCTATTATTTATTCTTATGCGATTACATCTTGAAATTTCTTGTGCATAACTTCTTTCGCATATACTTTTTGTGTGAAATTAATGAGTGATATCTTGTGAGGATTAGAGTTAAGGCGAATTACATCTATGGTGTTTAGTGAATGTGACTTTGAAAGTTGAACGTCTTGAGAATGGGCTTTTCGTTAAAAATTGATCACCGCATTCAGTTTTGTGACTTAACTTTAGTCTTTACTTATTGACTTTTGCATGCATTGTTTCAGTTTTGGAACAATTCAAATGCATTCTAAATTATTTGTACTTTTCTTATAAGGCTTATAGCATACGTTCAATGCTATCGTGTTCCCTGCGAAAGTGGCTTATTTAGTTAGGATTTTATTTTTAGGTTTAGGTTTAGTTTTCAGTTTTTATCTTTCTTAGTTTTGCTCGAGGACTGGCAAAAGATAGGTTTGGGGGTATTTGATCGGTCACTATTTGAATATGTTTTTAATCACCTTTCCTTTGATCAATTGCTTATTTCTTTAGCATTTTTAGGTATTTAATTTGTGTGATTGAGCATGTTTCAGGACATTGGATTTTAATGTTGTGTTTGGAAGATTTGAAGCAAAGAAGGGCAATTTTATCAGTTACCGCTGCGAAGGTCGTTGCCTAAGCAAAGCCTCCAACACAGTCTAAAGAGACGAGAATCACAGACGAGACACCTTACATAGTTGCGGTCTGTACCGCTGTCCAGGTCGTGCCTCCAGAGCGGTCTACATGTGGAACTTCACAGAGAGCACATCGCTTCATGCACCGCAGTCTGAGCAAGCTGTCCGTGCAGCGATTGAGGGAGCGATCGTGCGTATTCCTTGTTGTCTAGGGAATTCTGAACCCTAATTTTGGAGAGAACCTATATATACATATGTTTTGATTTTTCAAGAGGAGAATCAGTGAATATCACCTCTCCATATCTTTCAAAACACATAGCAATTCTTTCATTCATCGTTACACATCCGAAGATTCGAAGACTAGAATATTTGAACATCGAAGATTTGAAGAATCCGTTTAAGGCCTCAAGAGGTTTTATCTTTTCTTTCTCGTCTTTCTATTTTTATGATGTGTAACTAAATCCACATTTAGGGAATCAATGTGAACCTTTTGTGAATGCTCATGTTTGAATTAATAATATTATTTAATCAATTTAATTATTGATTTGTTCATTATTCTTAATTGCTTGACTCTCATTAGTTTTAATATTTATTCACATCATAGACCAAGGGTGGATAATTATTTAGCATTATTTTAGGGTTAAGACTATATGAGAATTAGGGTTAGAGTATAGACCAAATCTAACCTTGATTAATGCTCTTTTGAATGAATAAATTTAATCTTTAGCATAAACCAAGCAAAGTATAGAACTTGGTTCTTATTTCTTACACGTAACGGGTTTTCGATCGTTGTTCACACCATAGACCAAGGGTGAATAGTGGTTGGGAATACTTGACTCATCCCACGATCATACAGTAATAGTCATATTAAAGATAAAGAATGCACCATTGAATTGATTGAATCTTGTTCACAAATTAATTCCAAACATCGAGTGTTCATAATTGGGGATCATTGATGACCTAATATTTTCTTTCCATTGATCACAAACCAAAAATTCTCAATTGCTTTCTTTAGTTAAATTTAATTTAGTTTTTGTTTTAAGTTAATCATCATCAATATTTGGTTACTTTAATTTAGCTTTAATTAGAATTTGTTTTGAATCAATAAATCTCTAGTCCTCGTGGGAACGATCCTTACTTGCCGCTGTACTTATCTTCACGATTCGTGCACTTGCGTGTATTGTTTTTATAAAACACGAATTTACAACAATCACTTCCTAGGATCACACCCAATAATAATCTTTGCTTGCACGCCAAGGGCTTGGGCAACACCCTAACTTCTATATAAACACAACCAAGCAAAGAAAAAAGGGCACTACAAGCAATACATCATTTGTAAACTATAATCATTCTTATATAGTTAAAGATCTTTTTCCCGTCATTAAAATGACCATGGTTTTCCTGTCTTAGGGGTTTACCACGTAAAAATCATGGTGTTTTTACTATTTTTGCACTCGTCTATTTTTTACTATTCATTCATCAATTTACACGTCTATCGGTGAAGCGATCGCTCCAAATGTTCACATTTAGCACTCCCTTTACATGGCTTTTGTATCCGTTTCCTGAGCATTTTAGGTATTTAACATTATAAATAAGTGTTTATATGCATTTTTAAGCGTTTGAAGGCATTTATGACTAAGAAGATGAAAAGAAGGCAGAAAAGAGAAGCATCTTTGCCTCTGGTGAGTTCAGACTCTTTGCCTCACGAGAAAGAACCCACGGTAATGAAGTCACGAAGAGTACAGTGAGACCAAACTCTCGGATCTGTGGAAAGGAAGTCGTTGGAAAGAAGTCGCACAATGAACCTATAAGAACTGGCGACTTCATGTAGTTGGAATAAACTACCTGTAACAAAGTCACGGGAAACCATGACAGTTTTAGACCCTTGTCCCGTGTGAATAAAGTCGTGAAAAGAATCCTCACTGAAAGGGGAATATAGTTTTATGGGTTACATCCGCGGGACATAACCCGTAGAGTGAAACGACGGAGATCTCTGACGAGCTACAAGTGGATTCCAACCACTCCTAGTCGATCACATCATTCTTTTTTTCTATGAAATGTGACATACACATGCTCAACAAACACGTAAAATATCTAATTTCACCCAAGAACAAAGCATAAATAATAGGAAATGGAGACTTAAAACATGTATAGAAATAGACCAATCAAATATCCACAAGATGTGATTGTCAAGGACATGGAAAGACTTAAGAAGGAAATTTCCAAGATGAAAGCACAGAAATGATTTGCGTTGGCCAGGCCAACATGTAGCAAATTCAAAGAGAAAATCGTTAATAAGAGCTTCACCACCAAATTTAAGCCTCCAACGATTGTAGAGTACCATGAGGGTCGAGATCCAGTCGAACATGTCAAACAATTCAAAACCTTAATAGAGGCACAAGCCATTGACCTCGACTTGTGGTGCAAATCTTTCCCCATGACCTTCGGAGACCTCGCATCTAGATGGTACAACCAGTTCCCGGAAAGATGTGTAGATAGTTTTCAGCAGTTTAGTGAAATGTTTATACATCATTATATAAGGAGTGTGCAACATGATAAGTCACTTATGCACCTTTCTTCCATCAGAAGGATGCGGGGGAAACAATCCAGAGCTACATGAAATACTTTGCCAAGGAGGCAATAGGTTTCAAAGACTTTAATGATGTCGCCACAATAACTTCATTCACCAACGAATTGTAAAACGGCTGATTCTTCTTCCACTTGAGACAAACAATTCCAGATATTATATATAAAGAGCTGCTAGAAATAATTGATGATTATGCCCGGATGGAGGAAAAAGAACTAGCTCAAAGAGGTCTCTCGGTGCATGTAGTATGATCTAAAACCAGTATCAACCCTTTCTGAAATGGATAAGAAGTCCAAAGACAAAAAGAATCAAGACAGGAGAAGTGATTGCAGCTAGTGCGAGAGAAGGAATCAAGATAAAAAATACATTGAAAAGTACACCAACTATACCCTCTCGTAAGAAATCAAGAGGATATCTTAAATGTGTTCTAGGAGAAAGAACTTGTACAGTGGCTCTGACCATTGCTTAGGAATGCTCGAAAGGACACCACCGGGTACTGTAAGTTTCACAAGGACCACGACCATGACACATTGAAATGTTACCAACTCAAGGATCACATTGAGAGTCTGATCAAGGATGGGCACCTCAAAGAATACGTGCTCAAGTGAGAAGAAACAAGACATAGGGATAGGTATGCAGATAAGTAGACAAGTAGAAAGGACCAGTCGGAATGCAGAAAGCTCATGGGGTAACCCGATCAATACCATTTATGGGGGCCCTCGACAGGCACCAATAACAAGGGCCAGAGGTTCAATGAACTAATAGATGGTTGGAGGAACCCCAACGTATACCCTATCCAAAAGGCCCCAAGAAATCTCACCAAGAGTGAGGTCCAATCCTTTTATCGATGAAGAATGTAAGGAATATGGACGTGAGTCTAAATCATGCAATTGTCGTAGAGGTGCAAATAGGGCACCGAGATGTCCAAAGGGTCTTGAAGAGACAATGGCAACTCAGCTAACATTTTACATCTCGCTGTTTATGAAAATTTAGGCCTCGACTGCTAAGATTTGAAGGTTCTCCACATCTCGCTGAAAGGATTTGTAGGAGTGGAGATCCTACATGTAAGGCTGGTGAAACTTCCAGTAAGAATAGGTAAGGACCCCTACTGCACTATAACTTTGCTCAATTTTGTTATAGTGGACCTACCAAATTTCCTTATAATGCATTGTTGTGAAGACCTTTTCTTAATAAAATTCAGACTGTTACGGTGATGTACTGCCTTAAGTTCAAGTTCCCAACTAAATATGGCGTGGGAAAAGTCAGGAACGACCACGAAACAACTAGAAGGACAAATTTGTCATTGTTCAAAGATCACGAGATACCAGACTTATGGAAAGCATGAGAGCAATAACCAATGAAGGAAGGCTGAGATCGACCAGGAGAAATATTCTGCAAGAAGCAAGGAGTCATCACGCACGGTGCCAACACCCATTTTTACTTTTTCACTTTTTATATTATTTCTCCAAACATGTTTACACTTGACTCCCTTCGAGGAGATCAGGCACCTAATATTTCAAACAATTAATTGAATAAAGCTTTTTGCAGGCTAACCAATTTTGTTGACGGTGATTTCTTGATTAACCCGTCATACAATTGATACAAAATAACAACTAGTTGCAAGCAAAAAGTAATGAGGAAATAAATAACACATAGAGTGTTATATGGTAAAACCCTAATGAGGGAAAACGTCCACGGTTGCCAATATCGGCAACAAGAATTCACTAGGTTAAAATAATATTACAAATTCAATCTCTCTCGTGCTCTTGCTAGTCAAAATTGTTTTAACCCCTTAATGGATATTTTTAGGGTCTACTTATACATGCATAGAACCTTAATTCTTAATGTACACATAAAGAAAGTCTTTGTCATTTAATGAAATTCTAACTTTATAGAGTCGTGCTCTCTTTCTTTCCTGTTTGGAGTTGGTTTGTATTTCTATTGTTCTTATATCTCTTTCGTAATCTGGATTCTGATATCTATAAGGAAGTTTGTTTCCTTATCAGAGTGCGCTTCCAGAAGCCTTGTTCAAATCAGATTCTTTTTCTACGTATTTGAACTGTGATTCCATCGACTCTGGGTGTTGTCTACATGTCACACGTCCGATCGTCTATTTTTTCGGACCATTCTTGTTTACCCTGATCATTGATTTTACCTGACCCTGAAAATATAAACACGGTTAAATGCTTAAGGCTAACCTAGAGAGGGGGGGGGGGTGAATAGGTTAGACACCTTTTTCGACTCCCTTAGAAACAAACAAAAGTTCGTCCCTCTAGATTGCTTGTTTCACAATATATATTAATTAAAGATACTTAATCAATATATAGAACAAGTAAAGTGTGATACAAATAAGTAATTGTAACACATACACAATCTATATATTATAGAAAAGAAGTCAACTTACATAAAGAGTTCTATCCTTAATATTCAAATAACAAATACAAATACTAGAGAGATAGGGATAGAGAGAAGTTGGCACAAGATATAACGTGGTAAACCTCCGAAGAGGAAACATCCACGGGTTAGCAACCACCGTCAAACAAAATCCACTAGTAGATAAGACAAGTACAATCTCTCAAGTGACCCCTTCATCTAGAAACTACCCTTATATCCTACTCATGAAGATGTCGCCCTCATGCTCAACAATCCGAGGCCTCACGCCTCTTGTCAAGACTTCCTCGCTCACCTTATCGGATCCTCATGACCCAAGGCAAGACTTTTTGCTAAACTATCCGAGTCCTCCCGGCTCTAGTCAAGACTTCCTTGCTCACCTATCCGGATCCTCACGACCCTAGGCAAGACTTCTTGCTCAACTATCCGAGTTCTCCCGACTTTAGCCAAGACTTCCTTGCTTGACAATCCAAGGTCTCACACCTCTTGCCAAGACTTACTTGCTCAACAACATAGGTCTCACACCTCTTGTCAGAACTTCCTTCTCACAAGGCATCTAGGTGAACATGAATGCAAACGCAAGCAAGCACACAACATATAATGCTATGATCAACACATCCTATGGAAAATACTAGACATGAGCATAAATACACAAAACAAATGTAGTCTAGTCAATCATGCATGTTTAAATCATCTAGATCATTTAAGATATGTTCAACATTAATCAAAACCTAGATACATGCATAGATCTAAACTTGAATCACAAGATATGTTCAATTAATCACAAAATCAAATTTAAATCACACAAACCAAAAACATGCTAAAATCATATGAGAATGTCATTTAGATTTAAGCTAAAGTTCTAGAGCATATTCCTATTCATAGATTCAACAAAAAACACATGAATATCTCAAAAGAACATAAGCACATGTATTAATGTGAGAATTCGGCCAAGAGAGCCTAATACATTTGAGGAGCTATTTTTCACAAAATCAATCAATCAAAGATCATCAAATAGTCCTAGAATCAAAGCTAGCATAATACAATCCCAAACATGTGAAAACATAGCAATTGACACATAATCAAAATCAAAACCTAACTCAACATGTAAGATTTCAATTGAAACTCAACCTAGATTTAAAAGAGTTCAAAACTCAAATAAAAACACTCTCAAAACACATATATAAGTTGAAGAAGAAAAACTAAGGCAATTGACCAAGTTTTAAAAGAAAACTTTGAGAGAAAATCAATACCTTAGTTGATTTAGGTGCAATCCCGTTTTTGTGTGTTTAGTCTCCAAAAACAGCAACAAAACTCACTCAAACCTTCAAATAAAAGATGGAGGATGAATATACAAACACTCTCAACTTTGAATCACTCTAAACGGAGTTCAAATGAAGAAGTTATGGTGTTTAGAAGGTGAGAAAATGTAGAGAAAATTTTCTGCACACAAGTTTAAATTTCTTCTTAGAATGAAATGTGAGAGGGAAAATTGGGCATGTGAAATGACCAAGAGGGGAAAGAAGAAGCCAAGCATGCTTGCTGCCCGAGATGGCACGTGGTCATCTCGGGGCAGCAAGCCTTCTGCCCCGAGATGGCCATGCGCCATCTCGGGAAAGAAGTGCTTTGCTGACTTCTTTCTCCTTCGACCTTTCTTCACATTCTTAGGCCATTCTCCGGCCTCCAAACTCAGAATTTGAATCCGTTTTTGGATTACAAACTGTAACTCTCACACGGACATGAAAATATAAGATACTCAACCTAGAAAATAATAATTCGACTCGATATACGAAGACGAAGACAATGTATGCAACATGAGTTGAAAGTGTAGTATCTTTTGACTTAGAACTTGAAATCAATAGTAAGAGTAGTCGAAATGATCAGAACTCAATCAAGAATGACTTAAGACTAAATTCAAGTTCAATACCCATGTTATACAAACAAATACATAAACAAACACAGTTCACACTAGAATGCAAACTACATAGAGATAGTCTCCAATCATGCATTTTCCAAAACATGTTATTTCCATACCAATGCATGAGCATTCATCTTCAAGTGTGTGAATGTGCTATACGTGGTACACAATGATGCAGGGACACATATGAATGAATTGTATATGTGTACCTATAATGGTGCACGATGATGCAAAGACACAAATGTATGAATTATGTGTGTGTGCCTAAGCCTTGTAAGAGAAAGAAAAGATCTTAGTATACCTTTGTAGAACCAAATTGCATCCTTTCTCTTTGAAGACTTAGAACTTGCTTTTGATTTGTTGTTTATTATTCTTTGAAGCTTGAATCATCATGAATCTAAACAACTAAATCATTACAAGTAAAAATCATTTTGATATGGAATTAATGCCAACACAAACTAAAACCTAACAGACCCTAGCCCCGACCATCTGGATGACCCGATCGGATATACTAACCCGATTTTTTGCATCGTCTTAGTCGGAGGGGGGGAGGGGGGGGGGGGGGGGGAGGAGGGCTGGTCGGGTCTTCTTTGACCTACTTGGGTTGTTTTAATTTGGTCATCTACTGGTTATGTGGTACCCCCGACCCTAGTCTTTTGTTGACGTGTCGTATAATCTAGAATTTGCCAATAGCAACACCCCTTAAACATACAAGCCTGAGTATCTTGTTTGAGATGGAACCCACTCGGTGAAGTGTGTTTAACTTATTATTTTATTCATTTTACTTTTTATCATGGCATCCATTAATGCACATTTAATGCTTCACGACTGATCGTTAATGTCAATCAAGCTAGTTTCGGCTGATGCAATCATTAAGCCACTTTTTTGAATTTCAAACGATGCATGTTTTTCGTTTCATATGCACCTATCCCCATTTGCTTCTGCTCGTGTGATGTAATCTGCTCCTATATATAGTCTGAAAAATCCTTCATTTTTTTCTTCAAAACTTCATAGAGATTTTCCATAGAAAACCCTAGCTTTTCGTCTTCTTCAGATTCTTGCTTTTCTTTGCTTTTGCATTTTTGTATTTCCTCTGCATACGCTTGTTCTCCAAGCATGACATCTAGGCTGGCGATAATAAAAATATTGTTATGCTTGAATATATTTTTTGGGATCATTTTCACGCTTATACTCCTTCATTCTAACATATCGCTTTAAATGTAGATTATTCTATGGCCCGCCCCAGGTTTATTCCATCTTCTACTAACCCTCTTGGTTACATTTCTATTGGTGTTTATTCAGATATGTCGAAGACAACGAGGCAAAATTCTAGGGATTCTCCTAAAGAAACCGTCCACCTGTTGAACGACTTAAAGATAGTTTCCCAGACATTGAAGATAAAGGATGTCCTGAGGGAACAACAGGGCCACATGCTAAGATTTACAATCGACCATCATTGCGCCATCGACCTCGAGATAAATGTGGTGACAGATGAGAAGCTCACAAAGTTTAGGGATCCGTTTGACCTTCCCCATTAGGGTACAATCTTCCATAGAGGGATTTGACAGTGAAAAGTCCAATAGGGAAAGATCGAGCTGAGATAAGCTCACCAAGGACAGGCAAAGTCAGGAAGAGCCAAGTAAGGGAGAATCCCATAAGATCGGGTCTGGTGACGATGTCCTTAGCAACAAGGTGGCTAAGATAGTGGAGGGTTCTTTTGCCCCATTGGCCATCGATAAAAAGGCAGAGATTCCTAGCGATGCTGATCTATTTCCATCTCGGTCGGGGGTTCCCCCCATAATTTTTGATGAAGAGGAGGAGGATGACCAAGGGACCTTGACTTATTTGATTCTAAGAGAGCATCAGTCAAAGAAAATAGGTGATCAGATGGTTTCGGTGTCTTCTTTTGTTCATTCTGAATCAACCAATGTCGTCGATGCAATAATGCCTCCAACCCATGGAGTTTTATGTTAAACGCCATATAGACTTCACTGACTATAAATCTGACGATGGAGAGCGTAACCCAGAGGAGCAATTTATTGACGGTGATTTTCTTGACGTCACGGATGAGCAAATGCTTGGACCGATGCTGAAGTTAAGGACTGGTGCTGTGGTTAAGTTAGTTGAGGGTATTTAGGCAGCCCAGCTTGGGAATATTCCTTTTATTACACCACTCGGGTCCCTCTCTAAGGATGGTGTTAGTAAAGGTGAAGCTTCTGACAGACAATGTTTTAAAGCTTTTGTAATTGCTTCTCAAGCTGGTGATGGTGTTGTTGTCTCAGAGACATCGAACATTTCCGATATGACTCTTCTAGGGACGTCCTCTACTACTTCTGCCTCTGGCCATAACTGATCCATCCCGTTAGCAATTCCAGATGCTCTGATTTTTGAGTCCTCCCATCCCCCTCTCTCAAGCAGTTCTTGAGCTGATCCCCTCTCTATGCTTCGATCATTGTCAACTGGTGAAGGGTATATTAGCAATAGGTACTGGAATAAAGCTAGGACTGCCAGCGTTTCTAAGTGAATCCGTATGATTTTTAACAACGGGGTTTTTGTAAGTGTCTTATGCACAGTCCTTTGCTTGCATATTTTCTAATTTCTCTAGCCTTTTTAATAACGGGGGGAGGGGAGGGTTTAGGCAGTGGAGGAGCTGACCCATGTATTGGTTGACCAAAGGGGGCAGGTAGCTGAGATATCTCGGTTGAAAAAGGCCATTACTAACAAGGATGATGCTCTCAAGTCTTTCTCTGCCAATGCTTCCAAGGCCAAGCAGTATGTAGAGGAGCTAAAGGCACACGCTACGACTGAGCTTACCCTGTGAAAGACTATAGCCAACGCTCAAAGTAGGGCTTCAACATCTGAGGCAACCTTTAGGTAGCTTACCATGAGGAATGTCGAGCTAGAAGAAAGGGTTGCCAAAGTAGAATTGCAGAATGCTCAACTTGAGTCGACGACCAACCTGGTTGAGACGACAACTAAGAAATCCTAGGATGAGACCTGGCTTGCCTAAGACACCTTTATCTCTGCTCAGCAGGTCATGCTTGAAATGTTGCAAGCATCTGAGAAGGCTCGAATTCACTATGAACTCCTGACTAAGGACTTGGAGGAATAACAAGTTAGTATAGAGGTGCTTTCCCAAAAGGCTAGGTTGGCCCTTGAAGTCCAGAATGTGGATAGCTATAAAAGATCCCCAGCTTTTGATACCGCCATGCTGAGGGAATTCAAGAGGGGGCTGACCACCGCTCAGGTTTTCTTCGGGGTCAAGGAGAGGTCTTTAGAGAAGGCTCACCGTAAATGGGACAGGGTTATCAAGAAACATAAAGATTAGTCCCTAGAAGCCATAAGGAGTCAGAGGATCCGGTGGAGGGCTTACTACAGTTCTAACAAGAAGGATCCTCATCCCATGCACCTGGAGCTTCCTTATAAGTCTTCTCTGGTAGGTTTTTATGCCAGTTAAGAAGAAGACGCCTTAACCAAGTGGGCTGATGTTTGGCCTTTGTTGGGTACGAATTACTCTTCCTTCATGGCCGATGAGCCTGATGATAACATCACTTGGTTAGATTTTGAAGACTTGAGCTAAGACTGTGGTGGTGATCTCCCTCCTGGCAGTTCTGGGCCCGAAAGCCCTTCTAGTGCCCCATTATTTAAGATTTTTTACCTCAATATCTATGTAACTACTGCTTTGTACTTGCTTCATTTCATAAAATAAAATGCATTTTATTCTTTTTACTGTTTCTGCATAAATTGGTGGATTGATATGAGTTGATCGTCCCGTTACATGTTAGTAATAGCCCAAGTCCCAAAGCTGGTAACAAAAGTTATCTAAAAATTGAATGGTTTATGAGTAGTTATGACCGTTTATTAACTTGAGCTATGAATGTCTGGCCATGCCTAAGGTAAAGGTTTCAGTTGCGATCACCTCCTTTTGCCTAGCGCAAATCTCCTTTGGTTGCTGCCACGAGTTAGCTCAGATTGTACATCGGGCTAATTGACTCAGTCGTGACAATGCTAGTCCGATTGGTAGCGATTATTTATTGGTCAGTTGCTTGTTTACTTTTGGTTGCACTTGACTCAGATGCGTTATTGCTAACCCAGTTTTCTCCAACTTTGACCAGGACTGTTTGCTTATCCCAGCTATATTGAGTCTATTGTCTTGACTTTGGTCAAATAACTTCATATGACAGGGTTTGGGCAGGGTCGAGGGAGCCGTTTGGGTCAACCGATCAGTTACTTAAGCCCACGATCGTCTTGCTGCTTTTATGTCAAGAAGTTTTCCTTTATAACTCATTCGTATGGTATCTTATTTATAGAATCTTGTCTTTTATTTGTTAATTAGGTCATTGGGACGTCTCCCAATAGTCTGTTGATCATGATTCGTTGCAACGGGACATCTTGTACTTTACTGACTTAGCAGGTGCTTCAATTGCATCTGTTTTTAAGTAAGAATACTTATCCCTTGTTTAACTCTTGGCGCATCCCTTCAGGTGCTTATGAACTGAGGACGCTCTAACAGTACTTTATTGCACCCAGTTAGTCTCGTTGAGTGTATAATGTCTTTACGATATATGGTTTTAGCCTCATCATTGGGACTCTCGGGTGCCCCTAATCGGTACTGAGCGATTTCTAGATGCCCCGAGATTGCTTTTGTAAACGAAAACAAAGTTTTAGAACACTATTCTTGATTTTCTGGAACTGTTCCCTCAAAGAATAGTCTCTAAATAAAAACTTCCCATAAAGTTTTATTGAATGCTAAAAGGAAACATAAAACAATCAGATAACAAAGCAAATTATTCTCTAAATAAAAACAAACAAGAAAAACCGAGGGGCCCCTAGAGGTAGAACATCTTCAAGTACTGAGCATTGCATGGTCTGGGCAACTTGCTTCCTTTCGGTCAGGCCAGACGGTATGCCTCATGTCCGACCAACCCAACCACCTGGTATGGGTCGTCCCATTTATCCGCCAAAGCCTCAGCTAACTCAACTCTTGTATTAGGCAATACCCTTCTCAGAACTAGATCTCCAAGTTGGAATCTCCTGACTCGGACATGCGAGTTATAGTATCTAGCAACCCTTTGCTGATTGGCCGCAGTCCTTATCCTTGACACGTCTCTTTTTTCTTCCAACTCATCTAAGTTTTCTTCCAGCATACTAGTATTTGATTCGGGGATGGAAGAGATGTACCCTTGGTGAGTTATGGATTACGTCAACCGAGATCACTACCTTTGTCCCGAACGCTAGTGAATAAGGGGTTTTGCCTATCGAAATCTTTTCCGTGGTTCGGTATGCCCATAGAACTTTATGTAGCTTGTCTACCCAGTTCCCTTTCTTAGCATATAGATTTGCCTTCAGGGTGTGTTTGATTATCTTGTTTACTACTTCTGTTTGACCATTGGTCTGAGGGTGAACTGTTGTGGCATAATAATTCTTTATACCGAAATCCTAGCACATGTTTATGAAATTATCATTGTCAAATTGAGTTTCGTTATTCGTGATTATCGTGTTTGGGATTCTAAACCGGTAGATGACGTTCTTCTTGATGAAACTCATTGTATTAGCCTCGGTTATGTGCACCAGCGCTTTTGCCTCGACCCATTTGGTAAATTACCTCGCCTTTGGTTACAGCTAGCATCAGGCCGATTAAATCTAGTCCCCATATGGAAAACGGCCAAGGTGATGACATGCTCTTCAACATCTCAGGAGGCCTCTTTATATCATTAGATATCCTTTGATAACCTCCACATTTATCTGCGATTGCCTGAGCGTCTTGGAACAGGGTCGGCCAATAGAATCCTTGTCTAAGAGTTTTGTGTGCCAGGCTCTTACTTCTAGAGTGGTTCCAGCATACTCCCCTGTGGATGCTCTCTAATATCCGCTCTTCTTTTACTAGGGAGACACATCTCTACAAAGCTTTTGAGAGTCCTCTCATATAAAACTCTTCTCCGACCATTGAGTACCTGGTGGCTCTATACTTGAGACGTTTTGCTTCAGTTTCTTCTGCTGGTAGTGTTCCATCCTCCAGGTATTCCCTGATCGGGGACATCCAAGTAACCTGCTTTCCTTTAATCATTCATATCTCCAATGTTTCATTTTGGTCCTCGATGCTTGGCCTTTTAAGATGAGCGACTGAGATGGTATTTGATTGTACACCGATAGTAGCTGATGCCAATTTTGACTGAGCGTTTGCCTTCTCATTCTTCTCCCTCGGGATTTTGGTGATCCTATACATCTTGAAACTTCCTAGTAGCATTTTGGCTACCCCTAAGTATGCGGCCATGTTGCTGTCCTTGGCTTGATTCTCATCCAGAATTTGGTTTACCACCACTTAGGAGTAACTGAATATTTCTAGCTTGTCTGCCCCTAAAACCGTGCAAACTCTGAGCCCTGCCAAGAGTTCCTCATACTTAACCATGTTATTAGTGGCTTTGAAGTCAAACCGCATGACACAATTTACTTGATCGCCTTCTAGGGTAGATATGACGATCCCGGCCCCGCTGCCGTACGTGTTTGATGACCCATCTATATGTAGTTTCCATACGAACTCATCATTCTCCTTCATCATCCTGATCACCTCTTCGTTTGGCTCAGTGAATTTTGTGATCATGTTAGCCACGGCTTGCTCCATTATTATGACCCTCTGCTGATATGCTATCTCAAACTCACTCAACTCCATAACCCATTCAGTCAGTCTCCCGAACACTTCAGGTTTCGATTGAATTTGCTTCAACGGACAGTCTATATAAACCTTGATCCTGTAGGCTTGAAAATATGGCCTTAGCTTTCTTGCTGCAGTCACCAGAGCCAGTGCCATCTGCTCAGTTCGTGAATACCTTGTTTCAACTGGTAATAAGGCTTTTTTTGTGTAATATACTGGCTTTTGTACTCCTTCATCCAATCTGACAAGTACTGAACCTGTTGCTACAAATGTTACTGATAGGTACAAGTAAAGCACTTCTCCTTCAAGTGGTTTGGATAAAATTGGCGCTTTCCGTAGGTACTCCTTTATCTTTCTAAAGGCATGTTCACATTCAACGTTCCATTCCACCCCCTTACCCATCTTAAAAAGGGAAGAAACTTGTTAGTTGATTTGCTAAAGAATGGATCTAGAGACGCCAAACACCCTGTTAGCCTTTGGATATCCTTTAATGTTCTTGGAGACCTCATTTCCTTCAACGCCTTTATTTTTTCTGGGTTAACTTCAATTCCCCTCTAGTGTACTTATAATCCTAGGAATCTCCCTAAAGGTACTCCAAAAACACAATTATTTGGGTTGAGCTTCATACCAAACCTTCGTAGCACTTCGAACATTTCCCTGAGCTCTAGTGCATGTTCTTCTAATGTTATGCTTTTCATCAGCATATCGTCCACATATACTTCTATGTTTCTACCGATCTGTCGAGCGAACATCTTATTCACCAGTCTCTGGTAAGTTAGCCCCGGCATTCTTGAGACCAAATAGCATGACTTTGTAGCAATACTGGCCGGTGGTAAATGATGTTTTGTCCTCGTCGGGTTCAAACATCCGAATCTGGTTATATCCCGAGTATGCATCCATAAAGCTCAACAACTCATGATCGGCTGTTACATCCACCAACTGGCCAATCCGAGGCAGAGGAAAGCTATCCTTCGGGCATGTTTGTTGAGGTCGGTGAAATCCACACACATCTACATATAGTTTCCATACGAACTCATCTTTCTCCCTCATCATCCTGATCACCTCTTCGTTTGGCTTAGTGATTTTTGTGATCATGTTAGCCACGACTTGCTTCTTTATTACGACCCTCGGCAGATATGCTATCTCAAACTCACTCAACTCTACAACCCATTCAGTCAGTCTTCCGGACACTTTAGGTTTCGATTGAATTTGCTTCAATGGACAATCTGCATAAACCTCAATCCTGTAGGCTTGAAAATATGGCCTTAGCTTTCTTGCTGCAGTCACTAGAGCCAGTGCCATCTACTCAGCTGGTGAATACCTTGTTTCAACTGGTAATAAGGCTTTGTTTGTGTAATATACTGGCTTTTGTACTCCTTCATCCAATCTGACCAGTACTGAACCTGTTGCTACAAATGTTACTGATAGGTACAAGTAAAGAACTTCTCCTTCAAGAGGTTTGGATAAAATTGGCGCTTTCCGTAGGTACTCATTTATCTTTCTAAAGGCATGTTCACATTCAACGTTCCATTTCACCTCCTTACCCTTCTTAAAAAGGGAAGACACTTGTTAGTTGTTTTGCTAAAGAATCGATCTAGAAACGCCAAACACCCTGTTAGCCTTTGGATATCCTTTAATGTTCTTGGAGACCTCATTTCCTTCAACGCCTTTATTTTTTCTGGGTTAACTTCAATTCCCTTATAGTGTACTTAGAATCCTAGGAATCTCCCTAAAGGTACTCCAAAAACACAATTATTTGGGTTGAGCTTCATACCAAACCTTCGTAGCACTTCGAACATTTCCCTAAGATCTCGTGCATGTTCTTCTAATGTTATGCTTTTCATCAGCATATCGTCCACATATACTTCTATGTTTCTACCGATCTGTCGAGCGAACATCTTATTCACCAGTCTCTGGTAAGTTACCCCGGCATTCTTAAGACCAAATGGCATGACTTTATAGCAATACTGGCCGGTGGTAAATGATGTTTTGTCCTCGTCGGGTTCAAACATCCGAATCTGGTTATATCCCGAGTATGCATCCATAAAGCTCAACAACTCATGATCGGCTGTTACATCCACCAAATGGTCAATCTGAGGCAGAGGGAAGCTATCCTTCGGGCATGATTTGTTGAGGTCAGTGAAATCCACACACATCCTCCATTGGCCATTCTTCTATTTTAGCAGTACCACGTTGGCCACCCATTCAAGAAACTTTACTTCCCTTATAGATCATGCTGCTAACAACTTCTCTACTTCCTCCTTGATCATATTGCTTATATCCGAGTTAAATTGTATTCTTTTTTGAACAACCGGCTTGCGGTCGGGTCACTGCTTAATAGTACGAGATTATCTTTTGATCGATTCTCGGTATATCCTCGTATTTCCTTGCAAACACGTCCTTATATTCCTAGAGTAGTCTAGCCATCTCATCTTGCACTTGCTTTTCCAGCCGGGCCTCAAGCTTTACAGTCTTTTTGAGACTGTGGTCATCAACTACAACTATAACTTCTATGGTCAGTTCATCTTTCTAGCTTTTCCCATCTTCCGGAGGTGTCTTCCTCGGGTCCAGGTCAAACCGGGTTGGATTTTCCTCTCCGACCTCCTCATCATCCATCTTCTGGTATTCATACTTCCTAAGGGTGTATACTTCCATTACCTCTGATTCTGCTTTCTCCCAGTACATAGCCAGATTTTCCTTTCTCGCCCACTATTGTGAGCATTTCATGACTCCCACTCCTGCTTCCGTGGGAAATTTCACCATTAGTGCATAGGGCAGTCTCAACTTTCGTCTTATTCAAGAAAGGCCAGCCTAGTAAAGTATTGTATGGCCAATTCTCTACATTCACAACCATAAAGTCCATTAATACTGTTTTGATACAGGGAAAGCTTCTGATCTCTGACGGAAACTTCAATGTTCCCAACGATCCTACCTCTATGACTCCGAAGCCACTTAGTAGGACTTTGAGTTGTTGGAGGTCTTTTCTTTACAAACCGAGTCGGTCAAAACCTCTACACTTAGAATGTCCATCGAGCTTCCACTGTCGATCAGTACCCTTCTTACTTCCCTATACCTCATGCGAACTGACACCACGATCGCGTCATTCGGCCTTACTTCTTATGCATGAGCGTTTGCTTTGGTGAAAGCTATTAGGTCCCAACCTTGTTTAGATTTCTTTTGATCGTGCCCTAACAGATTCACCTCCAGGTTTCTCTGACCATCGATTGCTTTTCTAACTTTGGACATCCTCTCCCGATTACTACTCCCAGTGTATGGCCTACCAAAGATGGTATTGATTGCTCTATTATCTGAATCTCTCTTGGGAATTCTATGGCTTTTATCTCGCTCCTCGCCTATGGTATTCTTGCACTGGTCATCCCCACTCCTAAGGATCGTATCTTTGAGGTGTCCTTATCAGATTAACTTTCCATGTAATCCCTCAACTGATAGCACTTTGAGGTTTCGTGGCCGTTCTCATGGTGAAACCTGCAGTATTTGGTGGTGTCTCTTCTAGCAAAACTCTACTGCTTCTAGGGTTTCTTGTGCAGATTCTTATCTTCTATCACATTCAAGGCATCACACCCAAGCTAATTAAAGCTCGAAATTTTGACCATGCGACTAATTTTAAAAAAATTTGACCCAAAAGACTCAAGACACAAAAAGACACACGACGACTCACAAGGTGTCTTCACCCCCAAACCAAAACTCAACATTATCCTCAATGTTGGACAATAGAGCCTGGCCTAGTGGCGCACACCTAACTTGACTCAAAACCAAACAAACCTAGGCACTAATCAAACATAATCAATGCCCAAAAAAATAAAAATGACTCAAACAAGGCTCAAAATATGCAATGCAACCAAATGCAATATTTTCATTAAACACAAAAGCACCCAAATTCTTGCTCAAAACCAACATCATGCATTCTCAACAAAAGTGATGAAATGAGGGTGTGATGACCTAAACCGAATCTAGCTATATCCAAGAGTTGTACAAGTATATGTATGCAAAAAAATCCCCAAACCGAATGGGGCAATATATGTCAATGAAAGCACCTGTACACTCACATTCATATCGACAAGAGCCTTTTGCTCATCCCTCAATCCAAACATAATCAATAAAATCCACATTCCAAGATATCATCCAAAAATAATTCCATCCACACTATATCCACAAATACCTACTATTAATGGTCTTTTTTACGAGGGACCAAAGAAGAATTTTCCATCAAGCTTATATCTGGTAAAATCCTGATTGGGACCAGTTCACAGGTACCAAGAAATAGCGACACTACAATCTAGGAAAGGTCAATGCTACATTATAACTTTACCTAGTATCTAGATACTTGGATACCTCCTAACTGGTATCTAGGTACCGGGATACCTCCTACCTGGTATCTTTGTACTGTGACACATATCTAGAGCATCAGTACCGTGACACTAGTTCGGGAATGACCCAGTATGTGCACCTCATTCGCTCGGTAGGAAGACTAGTACCATGAAGGTACTAGCGTGCTAGAACAAGCGTCATGACATCAAGAGTAGACCGATACATCAGGGTACCACGCCTCAAAGGTACAGAGTCAGTCTTTCTCCTCCAGCAACGTCTCCTCCAGCAACGTGGAAGAAAAGGGTTGACCTCTTCGCCGTTTAAAGCTCCAAAAATGAGATCAAATAGATCAAATTCATTGGAAATCAAATTTAAAGGGAATAATTACGTAATCAAAGGGAGTAATTCCTACGTAATTGACAGGCCCAATCATCGCCAATCAACTCCGATAATTACAAATCAATCAACTAGATTTAGGGGATTGGTCTAGAAGAATCGGGGATGATAAAAACAAATATCTTGGTTCTGAATCCTGGATCCAAGACCAAGAGACTGTGTTTGCCATTTTAAACAGAGAGAGATTTTGCCATTGTTATACAGAAATCTATCAACTTATCAACTAGTATGAGATCACCATTGCCAGCCGTATGTGAGAGAGAATCACCATCACTGTACCAATACACTTTATATTCTATAAAATAGTCATTCTCATCATACATATTATACCTTGTCATAGCTTCTTTTATTACATTTGCTCCGTTTTAATCATGTTACAAAGTACCTACCCTGCTGCGACCTACCAGGTAGTAGGTTGAGGGTGCTAACTTAAATTTCTCACCCAAAGTGAATTTTCGGTTAACACCTACAGATGTTCAATGAATTGCATAAATCAAAAGAGATAGGAACTCTTTTCACTAAGATAGGGCTCTTGCTCTTTTTATGAGCACTCTTGGCATGTTTGTCTCTCCAAGACTTGCAAATTATCATGTTTCCACCCAAGAGATAAAAAACCCTACTTTAAGCATACGATCTACCAAATAAATCCATCAACATCCATATCCAAAATCATTCACCAAATGAAATCAACATATAATCAAAATATCCATAAATATTTCTAAAAGGCAAAAATAATCAAACAGTAAAGTGTGAAGTTTAGACTAACATCCTAACAAATAATAAAGTAATTAAGTTCACAAGTTCTTAATGGTAGAAATAGCAAATAGGGCAAGAAAATTGTAGGTCTCAATCGTCATCGTCATCCTCCTCCTTTGACTTTTCCTCATCATCTATCGATCGTCCATTTCCCTTTAGATCCATATCTACCCTGGCCCTTTCCTTGGCCTCACGCCTAGATATATACATAGCGCACATCTACATTGTCGATGATGGTCGGACCCGATGAAAATGATGTTGGAGCTGGCCTTCTCTTCTTCCTCGAATATGGAACAAAACTAAGCTCCTCCCTCATGCTCGTGATGTTGTCCCTAGACATCTAGCCTAATCTCCTGAATCATTTTTCTGATTTCTTTCTTAAGGTCCTATATCCCTGGAATCAATATCTGTCATGGCACTCTATCACCACCAGCATCCTCTAGAACTAAGAATCCTTGATCAAAATCCATCAGCTTCTATTTTAGTCCATCTTATCTATATCCTCTTGTGGTTTTCTGCTTGAGTTTGCCTCTAGCTTGTTATTAATCTTTTCGGTTTTCCTCTTCCTGCTTGTTGGATCTTTCTCTATCTCTAAGATAGTCTAAGTGGTCATCCTAATATCTACTTGGGTTGACTCAAATGGGTATTCTCTAAAATCTGCTATTGCCTGCTTATAAAACTTTATGATCAGGCACGGGAACATGAGTGACTGCTTGTCATTCCACAAATGTCCCACCATAAGAATATCGGTCTTTTTCATGAATCCGAAATCATGCCACTAGTCATACAAGATGATGCAGTGTTGGACGGTAGCTACCATAAAGGCAAAAATAGTCGTGTGCTTGTGGAGTCTCAATGAATGTGAGATAAAGATGTTCCAGAACCCTAACTCCATCTTCGGGTTTGTATTTCTGATAGGGTATTTTAGGGCTACCTAGAAATTCATAAGCTCAATCACCAGATCATTGGCCAAATCCACATTCTGCATGATAAACAATAACTAGTTCCAAGTGACACCCTCTCTGATACTATCTGGTGGAATATCTGACATCTCAGTCATATAGTATCTGTTGATTTTCAAAATGCCCAAGCTAACCTCTCTTCCTAGAACCATGACTAAGGCTTGAGACTTGTAATCATCGGGGACTATCTCTGTATAGAACTCTTCCACCACTCTTCGACAATATATGGGAGGGGATGCTTGTGTAAGTCCCCCACCCCCTTATTTCTATCATCTGAGGGATTTGTGTATGCCTAAGTTCTTACGCAATGATTCTCCTTTTAACGACTAGTCCTCATCGCCACAAAGGCTCTAATCGATCCTCGAATTCTTAGTTTGAAGTGCATATTGGTATTGGTAGCCCCTTGTTTGATCTTTTGTTTTTCGAACCTTGACCAATCTTTTTCGCCATGTGCTTGGTTTTTTGAGTCATCTGCAAAAGAAAACATCACATTTAGGCATAAACTACAACCAAATATAAGAATGTATAAGCGCTTCAAGTAAGGAAATTGAACAATTCATGACCATCCTAAGGCTCTTAGTATGCGAGTGTTGCGTGGGTAAGGTTACCCATAGTTGCCCATATTTCTGTGCGAGGCACGATTTCAGCAATTCGCTGAGAATCCTAAACTTCAACATTCAAGCATATACACGTATAAGAAAAATCATTCCCAATCAATTCCTAACCACTATCATGCATCAATAAACGCAAGCCATTATCCAATTTGGCAAATAGCTTCCACAAACCAAAGAAACCCTAGAACTTGAAGTTAATCATATATATGGACAATTGACATTCAAAACCAATTCTATTCACTTCAACATGTATCATTTCATATAACCCATCATATATTCATTAGAATCGAACATAAAATTGCAAGAATTCATGGGCATCCTAATAATTTCGAGTTCATGCATGTGAAAGACCTTTTTTGGTAAGAGAGAGATATGAAATTCAAGATTGAATCAAGAAAAATGAGTTTGGGAGTAAGAATTCATACCTTTTGTCTTAAATAGAAGATGTGGGGAGCAAGAAGTACCTTTGCAAGAGAGAGGAAAAAGAAAAGAATGCAAAAAATTCATTTGAATGTGACGGAGGTGCCTTACCATGAACACGTGTATATATACTCACATGCCCAATGCAAGGGTGTAGACTTGCATAGTTGACCCACGCACTGACACTAGTGCCTTTACTTCGCTCCGATACACTGGTGTCCACCTGCGATGCATCACGCAGTTGGTGCGCAGGTCTGCACTCGTGCATTTGGACCCACGCACTGAGGTATTCTGCCTCCTTGTTTGCACTAGTCCCTTACCCATAAATTGCTAGATTTCTTGGACTTGACTCTTTTTCCTGCATACAATCATCACTACCATCACCTACACTTGCTTTATTCACTTATTAGAAGCAAAAACAAACATAAAAATAATAATGCAAAATCATAACACAAACTAAAAAAATGGACTTCCACAATGAAATTCCTCCATAAACTAGATCTACCCAAACATAAACATGCATATGATATCAATAAAAAATGGGTAACATTGAGTTAAAAAAGAAAATAAATTGTGCAATCCAAGCATGCACAAAGATGTTCAATGCAATCCACTTATAGTGGGACACGGATCACAAAGGTGGTTTGACCCGATTAGGAAGACCACTCTTCTTAATAACCCAAATGAGTGCTAATGAATTTTCAATCTTTCTCACTCCATTTTTCCTGGCTTGATTCACTAGATCCTTTCTAATCCAAATTTCTTGACTTTTATGTGGTTCTTTCTAGACTTTTCTTGACTTATTCTCTTATGTTTTTGAAATTTAAAGAAATGAGCTTTAATATGCTTTCTTTGAGAGCAAAAGTAGCAAGTACGGGGAAAGTGAGAGAAAATCACTCTTGGTTAGTGGTCTGGAGGCCTTTGGTGTTGCCGCACTTGGAGTGTTTTCACCTCTCTTTCCACATTGTCAAATTGAACTATATAGTCACACTCCTTGACTTTGGCGATCTTCAAGGCCTCATCTTTGTTGCTCAATTCTTCATTAGCTTCCTTCAACGAATTTGTCTTCCTTTCTACCATAATAATCATCTTTCTTGTCTCCCTAGCATGTTTTTTTTTTTTTACACTTTTTGGAGAGCTTTGCTAATTCCTTTAGGTTCTTCGATGCTTAATTTTTCTTATCCTTGAGCATCTCAATTTGCTATCTCAATCCTTTGTTCAACACCAAGAAATCCTCCTTAAAAATTCATTCTCGGCCTTAAGTAACCTCACCTCAAGTAAGAGTTTCTTGTTCTCTTTTTCGAACTCTTCAATTTTCTTGAGTGTGAGTCTATCTAACACCTTGTCTTTAAACTCGATGGCCTCCTGTTCATGTAGGCAATCTTGTTACCATTTTTCCATCTCCGAAGCCAACTCAAAAGCCCTAACATGATCACACATTATACTTGTTTTCTTCTTCTTTTCCATACTTCCAATACAAAATAACCTCCTTTATCTACTATTTCTTCAGGCTTGTGGACATACAACTCTACACTTTTCCCACAATAAGTGAATGACAGTCTCCTTGAAACCAAATCCATAACCATGCCAGCGTTATCCATGGATGACCTACCTAGGAGTAGCTTCCAATCCCTCTCACAGGGCAACTCCTCTTTGACATCCATTATCAAAAATTCAACTAGAACTACAAGTCCTTCACGTTCAAGCAAACATTCTCAACCACACCATGTGGAACCTTTAGAGAGTTATCCACCACCTTTAGGGGTCATCTTTGTTGGCTTGATGAAGTCGATCTTCTATTGTTGGCACAAATTTACGGGCATCATATTGATACTCATCCCCATGTCAAGCATTGCTTCTATTCTTGGTGAATCTCCCACTATGACGATGATGATGAAGCTACTAGGGTCATCTAACTTAAAAGG
Organism: Dipteronia dyeriana; assembly: GCA_032871835.1. Taxonomy (NCBI): domain Eukaryota; kingdom Viridiplantae; phylum Streptophyta; class Magnoliopsida; order Sapindales; family Sapindaceae; genus Dipteronia; species Dipteronia dyeriana. Next base: position 37,721,694 of record CM065302.1, read on the forward strand.
GTCACTATCCCTTACTGTATGCTCACCTCCCTCTGTATGCTTCACAAACTCCTTCAAGTTTTCATCCCTTACTTCTTCAAACACCTTCGTTAACTCTAACGAAGATTTTTCTCTTACTAACTTCTCACACCTATCCTGGACCACCTCTATCACCTTGGCATGTTCACTGTTGCTTGAAGACTTCCTTTTGTCTTGCTTGTGTAGAGCATCTATGATCTGGGTCATTTGAGTCTCCAACCTTCTGATTGAGGTATCCATGCCATTGTACTCATTTTTCTGAATATAATTGTTCAATAGCTGTTATTAGTTGATCTTTGAGAGTTTTTGATGGCAGGAAAAGTCTACTGAGCTGTCTGGATGAACTCCTTCAACTCTACCTCAAATGAATTGGTCCTCTAGTGATATGAGTTATATTGAGTGTTTAAGTTTTTCTATGGGTTGTTATTGGTATTTCCCCACTGATTATTTTGTTTGAACTTCTTTGAATATTGTATTTGTTGTATCCTTGATTCTGGTATCCTTGGTTACTGTTAGAACTGTTGTTGTTGTTAAATCAAGAGAAATTTGAGTGATTCCTCCACCCTATGTTATAACAGTTTGAGAAGAGGTCATTTCTTTGTCTTTGGATTTCTCCTAAGACTTGAGCTTCCTCATGCTCCAATTGTTATTCCCCTCCATTCATTGTATCTTTTGACACCTGGCTTACATTGGCACTAGGCTTGATCATATTTCTCATGAATTCTTCATTGACTGCATCTCCTTAGCCATCCTAGACATCTCTATAGCCATCCTTGCACCTCCATCTATCTCAAGCCTATCACCTTTCTAAGATTGTCACGAGTTTTGTGCTAGCTTCTTAAGATTGTTATAGGCTTCAGTTATTCTTTTATCCACTATGGTCCCTCCACAAGCATTGTCAACAATCATTTGGGTAATAGATGAGAGACCAACATAGAATGAGGTCACCTTGAATTCGTCTAGATAAGTATGGGGTAGGATTTGGGCTAGCAATATTTGGAACCTTTCCCAAGCCTCATGAAAAGGCTCGCCATCTTCTCATTAAATGTTGCAATCTTGATCTTTAGATCCCTTGCCTTTGTTGTTGGGAAGAATTTGTTGTAGAATATTTTACAAACTTGGGTACAAGTGGTGAGTGAACCGGCTCTCAAAGCCATGTACCACTACTTGGCACGCTTCTTCAGACAATATTGGAAACACCGTATATACAACTGTTCCCGTGTGAGTATTATGTTCCAAGCTATTATAGGGAATGTTTCAAGTACAATAGTGTCCTCCTTCATGAACTACAAGAAATCCTCTGAGGGCAGTCCATAAAAAGAAAGGAGTAAGTTGATATGCATCCCTTTCAATTCATATTGTAGAGCAACGTCGTCCGAAACAATAGTTGTAGGTTAATTGCCTATGGACGGAAGGGTATACTCTCCATTAGTGAGTCACAAATCTTTCTCATCTTAAGCTACTTGCTCTTCATCCGTATTCTCTTTAAGATGATATTCTTCAAACTGTCTAATCAACCTTCCAATTAGATGAATATTGTTGAATGTTGAAAATAATTCACCTCTCAATGAACGTCTCCAGTGCATGTACCTATGCACCTGAAAAATCACAAACAAAAATACCAAACAAAATAAAGAAACTAAAAACAACTAAAAGCTATAAAAACTAAAACTAAGACAAAATCTAATCACTACTAAACACACAGATCCCCGGCAATGATGCCATTTTGACAAAGTCGTCGTTTTATATGTGGAAAAGTGTTTGCCAAAAGAATTTATAAAAAACCAAAATATGACTTAAAATGCTTTAAAAGATAAGTAATGCGGCAAGTCTGGTAGCGTCCACAAGAATCGATGGCAAGTAATGATCAAATTACACTCTTAAAACTAAAAGTGCAATAAAAAGTAAATGATTCAATGATTGTTTGGTAACTAAAGCTAACAATAAAATGTAACTACAATTTAACTAAATTAAACCGAACTATGATAATAAGATATGATAAGAAGTATGGGAGTTGATGCAATTCACACATGAATAATGGGCAATCCGATATCTAATGAGCATATTCGATATATATATGGTAAATCCACCTTCGAATATGGTTATAAAACCAATCAAACCTCAACCACAACTCAACCGTTGGAGAGTCGAACTAAGAGTGGAAATGAGTCTAATTAAAGCCTAGGTAGATTATTTAGCCGGGATGACTTGTATTTGAGTGCTCACAACCCATCCCTTCTATTCAAGTGAGCTAGTTAAAAACATCATTAGTGTTGATGGTTAAAATCATTAATTGACATCTAAAATGGGCTAAGAGTTGGAGTGCTTACTAAACCCACAAATACATCACAATTCAATTTCTAACATGAAAATGAGAGTTTGAGGGCCTACCCATTCCAAGATGAATATTGAATGCATTTAAAGCTCAAATTCAACCTAAGTGAATCAAGAGTTAGAGTGCCTACTTAATTCAAGAAGAAAATCAAACACAATTAAGCACAATGAGTGAACCTATATAAATGAAATCTAAAATATGGTGGAAAGCCCACAATCCATGAATTTATTACATCAACTCCTAATATGGGTTTTGCTACTCATAATATCAATACAAAGGAAAATAAAGGAAACAAGAGTGAAGGGTGAACCTGTTGGAGTGATGAGATTCCTCTATCTTCAAGTACTCTTCTTATCCTAAGCTTGCAAAATCGAAGTTCCTTGAGTTAGTAATTGGGTTTCGGTGAAATGAAGGTTGAAAGGGTGATGTAGTGAATGATTTGGTGAAGGAATTGAAAGGAAATGGGTTTGGATTAGGTGGGAGGATATTCCTTGTTCTAGAAAGAGAAAGGATGATGAAAATGTGTGTGTGAGCGTGTGGGTGAGATCAGATAAGGATCTATTAATATGATTCCCAAAAATAGGTATGACTTTCCTAATGTAAGCAAATCTCCAAATGTAGTGCGCGGGTAGTGTGTGTAGGGGCCTGAGCAGTGATTAACGCACAGATAATCTTAGCTCTCTCATCCTCGTTTTGTTGGTGCACTAAATTGGTAGGGACCGACGCACCATATGAAAACCTTAGAAATGCGCGGGTAGGGTGACCCGTGCACGACCCATACATCTCCCGCGGTCTTAGCTTTGGAAAGCTCTGAGCACTTGTGTGCGGGTATGGACTTGCACAAGGACCCGTGCACAGGGCCTTCGTGCACGTAATTCCCGCTTTTCATCTCCATACTTGAATTACACCAATTGCCTACAATCAATATATATGAGCCTCTAAGACATACAAATACACATGAAAACGAAACAATGGAAACAGAAATGAGAGCCAAAATATAACACAATTTTGGCACAATCACAATGCCATGATATTGTTTCATCAGTTACCATTTTGTTATTTTGTGATCTGGGTTTTAAACTTTTAACCAGATCGTGGAGCGTCCTTCACTTCTAAGGCCAGATCGTGATCTAAACTCCAACAATCTCCTCAAGTGGAATAGGTTGCCGGAATCCACCTACAACAGTAAAGGTTGATTTTTTTTAAAAAATTTATTATTTATTTTTTATATATTTTATTATATAAAATGGTTTAATTTTTAATTTTATTTACATAGGTCTTTTAAAAAAATATTTGCACAAGTTAAAAAGGCTAAAATACCCCTTGACTGTTTAAATTTGACTAACGGAAGGTTAATAGAAGGACCGATTTGGTACTTGTAAAAAAGTTAAGTATCAATTATAAATGTTACAAACTACTTGGATTTTTGCAAAAAAGTTCTGGATTACATTAGTAATTGCCCAAATATATATAAAATGTGTTCGGCACATATTCTTTTAAAAAAGGGAAATCAGCAAAACCTGTTTTTGACTTATAAAGCATTAAACGACGCGTTGATTGAAAACAATGATAAGATTGTGGGATGCAGTCCCTATTAGATGAGTTTTTTTTTTTTTTTGTAAAAATATATATAAAACATGTTCGGCACGTATTCTTAAAATCAGTAAAAAATAACTTTTACTTATAAAGCCTTCAAAGACGTGTTGATCGAAAACAATGATAAAGATGTTTTTTTTTATCCCATAGTTGAATTGTTGTTATTACAATTTTTTTGAAACATACGCTTTTTTCTCAAATAAAAAAACAACACAGTTTAGTTTATTTTTTAGTTAATTATTTTGTTTTTCAATTATATAAAATCATAATTTGTATTTTTATCTATTAAGAAATAGTAGAAATGAAAGAATGATATTTCCATTTAGCCCACTGAAAATTTATCATTTAAATAATAATAATAATAATAATAAAATAAAGTATAAATTAAATAAAGATTATATCAATTTAAATTTATGACTTATTAATCGTCTGACTTTAATATCTCAACTATACATGGACTATTTAATCCAATGTTTAAGATATAAAAGTCTCGATAAAAAAACGAACGATATAAAAGTTAAAAAATTAAGTTAGATATTTGAATTGATGTAATATGAATTGTAAGTTGTATATTAGGTATATTATTTCAAAAAATAATCATATATTAGGTATATGATTAATTGTTATAATAATCAACAATCAACAATATATATATATATATATATATATATATATGAGTTAGACTAAACCAATTTAAAATTTTGACTTTAACGTCTCAACTGTCCATGTGTTCTTAACCCAAGAGTTTTAAATGCTTTCAAATCTCAACAATTAGATTAAAAGCACATAAGTAGTTGATATGTTGAATTCAAAATTTTAAGCCAATATTTTAAGTTGATTTAATATATGTTGACGTCGATTTCTCGATGGATGAGAAAGTCAACAACGTTGGATTTGGTTATGACCAGTCATAAGAGAAAGAGAAAGAGAAAGAGAAAGAGAAAGAGAATGTAATTGAAGCAATAATGACACGAGTTTACGTGGTAAAACTCTGGTGATCGAAGAAACATCCACGGGTGGTTGAATTCACAACCAAGCCATATCCACTATTTAATAAAGAATTACACTACTCGATCTCTCTTGCCTCTCTCTTGCAATGATTAATTTTTTTGAGTTTGTCTTTCTATATCCCTTTTACAATGAGATTATTAGCCTATTTATACGTACATAAAACCTTAATCCTTGTTGTACAAGTAAAAAAAAAAGAATTGTATTTTAATTAAGGCTGGTTGCTTGTTGAAGTCGTCTTTATCTTCTTTCCGGTTTTGGAGACCTTGTGAAGATCGAGTTTGAATCTTATTGGGATTCTGGTGGCAAAGTCCGTTTAGGATTTATTTCCTTATCGGCATGTAGTCTTCAAGAATAGTAGAGTTGTTGCTCAATTTGGGATTTGTTTCCTGCTTGGTATTTTATCCTTTTACAAACTCTTTTTGACACGAAAGTTTTGCGTATTGGAGTATGATTCTTGGGCTTACCCATGTATGTGAGTCATATGTTGAAATTCTTTACTCGAGTTTCTTGTTCTGTATCGAGTAGAACATAATGTACCGAGTACTCGTGTTTAGACTTTCTCGGGTTCTTATCCCTCAGTGATGTCTTGGTGTCCTCTAATTGCCAGCTAGGATGCCCATTTTACGATCTTCTTAAGGGATTGTCTTACCAGTCGGTGACGTATACATTCAATAAGATATACATATAACAATACCCACTTAAAATATTTTTATCGAGCAGAATTCATTTTGACGGAAATATCTTAATTGCTGTGAATTTCGACTAGCCTTTTGTCTTTCTCTTCATAATTTCTCATTAATGCAAGAGTAATAACCCTCAAACAATTCACTGCATTAATGATGCGTCATATTGGCAACCATGTATGTGCGGTTTATCTCTTCATGCGAAATCCCAATGACTGTGACGTTTTGAAATAATGACTGCTTAATCTGTTCTTTCCACTACACGTGTCCTTTATTGTTTGGTATTTCTATGGCATTTATGAGACGTGACTCGTCGACTATCAAACACGCCGCCTACGTCACCAAATGTCCCTTCGTTTTGATTTTTTCCGCTTCTTGAAACCCTGGGTTTCGTGTCTTCGACCATTTAAGTAGTTTATTTAAACTGAAGCGGCTTTTCCTGTTTGTTTTTTACAGAAACAAACAAAAAAGCCAGGTTTTCTTGTGCACTGATTCGTCTTGATTCTTCATCGAGGCTTTTCCTAGTTTCTTCGCATCTGCTTTAAAGGTCAGTTCAGATGGATCCTGTTTCGCAATAGTTTCTTTTTGTTATAGCTTTCGATGCGCTTGAGCGTGAAGATTTTCTATTTCTTGTGTTCGTAAATTATTGGGGGAAACCCATCCTGATGAGCCTGATTTTCTAAATGTTGATGTTTTAGGGCTTAATCCTGATGTTCATTTCAGTTATAGCTCTGAATCTTCTTCCAACTTTGAGTCTTTTCTTTCTGATCACAGGGTTCCTTTTACGATCTAGGATGAGAAAGCATCAGAGTAACCGTACGGTTCATAAATGGTTCAAACGGTATTCAGATTGGAAGGCAAGTAGTTGATGGGAAGGATGTTGAAGAAGGCACAGTGCATTTCGAATTCCCTTCTCACTTGATTTTTCAAGTTGTATGATGCCGAACCGAATGTGGTCGGGGAAGCAGAGATCGAGAAGTATCGCACTCGATTCGATCTAGATGATTCGGTTTTAATGGTTTCTACTGGTAATAGAGCTGCATGGAACCCTCCTCCGGGGCATGGTGGCAATTTGTGGATCCATGCTCTGCTGTGGTGTGACTATTCCCCTTCAGCCTTTCATTGCTTGGTTCCTTGTTGAGGCGGGGATCACTCCAGCCTATCTTGCCCCGAACAACTATAGGATCCTGATGTCCATGTGGCATATGTGGAGCCGAATGAACTTGCCACCATATTCTCCTAACGAAATTAGACACTTTTACACTCTAAGGCAGTCTGGTCGGACTGGAACTTACTTTCTTCTATCCAGCCAGCCAGATAGTTGGATTTCTGAGGGGACGAAGGTGAACCGGGGAGTCGATATTTCATCGGACGTTAAGAAAAAAATCTTTGTGTAAGGTTTCCCTACCTCAAACAAACATTGAAAAAAAGCTGGTTTTTAACCGGAGGGAACTTGAGACTCGAGATCGAGCTCTCAACCGGGGAAGATCAGGAAGTATTAAAGGTTCACCGTTTCTTTTGCTCTCCTAATCGTTAGAACAAGTCGCGACTTGCTTTCACTGATACCGAGTTGACTAATCTTGCTCGAGCTGCCATGTGCACTCTAGAGAAAAGAAACATGTCCTATCTATTTGATGAGAAGAAAATGACAGCTCTCAGTTTCTTCACTCAAATTTTGGATTATCGCAAACGTCGTAATTATAATCTCTTTTCTTTTTTATTTTATTCATTTTGTTTTGTTTTCTTTCTAACTCATCTATACTCAGTGTATGACTCGGACATTGTCTGCGACGTTCAGGCGCCAGGTAAAATCGATTACTCAGTCGAGCCGTAAGAAAGCTTCTCATTAAAATAAGGAAGGAGTTGCTTCGCCTGATGATGAGTCAGATGAGGATTCCGACGAGGCGGGTGAGCAAGTTCCTGAGTATATTCCTGAAGAAGTTATTCAATCGACCATGGGGGAATCCAGCGGTCCGAGTGGCCCTTTTGGAACGGATAGTACCCTGAGGGTGTCCGAGGATGAAGGCAGGTAGGAAGGGCATTCTAGTGGTGCAGTGTCTGGTGAGCCTAGTTCCCTGGTCAACTAAGTGCTTGTTGAGCAGTCTGCTATTGGGAATGAGGAAAGAGTTAGGGTATCCCCTGATGAGCAGGTTAATCTTCATCCTGATCTTTTTGAGCCCTTCCGAGATATCATAGATGATTAAGAAGATCCTGCAGTTGACCTCAGCTTCCACCGTACTCGAGTTGAGAAGAGGAAGGATGTTGATTCTCATACTTGATCTCTTCTAAAAATTCTTCAAGTGGTATCGTTCTTTGAATCGAGCGATGATGATACTGATATTATGGGCTTCCCGAATGCTCAAGGAGAGACACCTTTGAGTAGAGAGAAGCCCCCAGAAAGTTTGAACAAAGATTCTCTACCCCCCGAGGTTGAGGATACAGCGGTGGGGTCCTCGGGAAACCCTTCTTGCCCTACCCCCCTGGATATGTTGAGGACTATGTCGTCGGGTCAAACTTTTATCTGTGACGACTAGTGCTTCAGGAGTGGTTCTCTTATGGAGCATCTTCATAACATTTTCAATAGTGCGACTTACGTTAGTTTTCGGTCTGAACTTCTCCTTAATATGCCTTTGTTCAAATCTTTAACTTATTTCCCTACAGGTGGTCGTTGAGTTTGCAGAGCTTGTTCAGACACAATAACATCAAGCTGATCGGATTAGGCGCCTTGAAGCTCAGTTAAAAGAGAGTGAGGATATTCGTACTCGGATTGAGGCGACTTATGAAAACGAGGCGAGTTTTGCCCAGAAGTTTACTGATCTTTGCTTGGCTAAACAGATAAAGGTTGAGGAGAAAACTTCCACTGTAGAAGAGAACGCTGTATCATTTCAAAACTTACTCTCCGCTGCCCAAGTGTCAATGCTCAAAGCTGAACAGGAGGCTGAGCAAGCAAAATCGTCTTACGAGCAAAATACTGAAGACCTTAAGTGCTAGGCCCTGACTGTCGAATCTCTTAAAAAAAAAGCCTGGCTGGAAGTTAAAATTCAAGGAGTTGATCGTTTCAAGAGGTCCCCAGCCTATGATGTCCTTCTCCTTAGGGAGTTCCAACGAAGGATGGCCTTGGCTGGTGAATTCTTCAAGGTCAAGAATTGAACGACAGACAAAGCTCGAGCTAACTGGGAGCTAACAATCAAAAACCATGTAGACCAGTTCTTAGAGTCTCTTCAGACTTAGATGAAAGTATAGAGAGAATATTGTCACAGCCAAGGTAAAAAGCCTCATCCTATGCATATGGAATTCCCATCAGAGCATTCTCTCTCGACTTTTTATGTTAGTCAGAAGGCTGATGTGGATGGGTCGAAGTCTGATGTTGGACTGATCCCTAAAAGGGATTACAATGAATGAATGGATGACTCGGTCAAATCAATCACCTGGCCTTTTAATGAAAGTATTCTCCATAAATATGAGATGGTACCCGATCCGAGCATTGGCAAGGGCTCCAAATCCTCAGCCCCACCTTAGGCGTATTTGTAAAAATTTGCATGATTAATTACATTGCATTTTTTACGTAGTTGCTTGTCGCGAATGTTTTTAATATTCCATCTTTAATGGGCTAATATCGTTGTCTGGAAGACTATTAAAACGTCAAATATCTCATTAAACGGGCTAACACAATTTTAAGTGTCAAGTATCTTATTAAACTGGCTAAAACGATTTCATGTGCCAAGTATCTTATTAAACTGGCTAATATTATTAACCGAGTCATCTCGAAACAAAAGGCAAGTTGGTTTATATTTGTGTCTCATACACGGTTGCTACCCGAACGTTACATTGAGGATCACCACGATCATACGTTCGAGTCCTTACGCAAGTCACTAAGGACGTCTCCTAGTTTTGTATGCGTAAGAGATTGCTGAATCGTTAAGCTTTAAATTGCTTAACACAGTTGTGCAACTCACCGGGATTTTCCCGACGGCGCCTTGAGCCATTTTTCCAGAATCTGGTGCATCGGGTTTGCCTTTTGGCTAAGGTCTTGGCTGACCTTGCTCGGCTGGCATGCTCCTTTGAGATTCTCCGCCCATTCAGGATTTTGCCAATTTTATGGCCCTGAGCATTTTATGCAGTCAACTTCTTCATATGTTCTTATTATCATATGCTTATCTTTTACATGTTCTTATAATCATGCTCAGATTTCTGGAATCCCATGTCGGGCTTTTATTCATAACTGCAAAACTAACAATATGAAAATCTTAAAGAATTGCTAAAAAATATCCTGACTAGAAAAATGAAAAATAAAAACAAATGGAATTTAGAAGATCTTTAAATATTGGGCATTACATGGCCGGGGTGAAACCCCTCCATCTGGTCGGGTAATCCAATATGCTTCATGACCAACTATTCCTTCAATCTTGTATGGGTCTTCCCATTTGTCAGCCAACGAACCTGTAACTTTGTTTTTCGTGTTCAGTGACACCTTTCTAAGCACCAGGTCTCCTAACTGAAATTTTCTAATCCGAACATGAGAATTATAGTGTCGGGGCCACTCTTTACTGATATGCCACTTTTCGTACTCAGGGATTTCTCCTATTTCTATTTCAACTCATCTAAGTTTTGTAACAACATATCGACATTTTGATCTTCATCATATAGCCTGATTCTAGGCGACATATACTATATTTCTACCGGGATGACAACCTCTGTTCCGAATGCCAAGAAACGGAGTTTATCCTGTAAAAGTTCTTGTTGTCGTCCGATACACCATAATTCTTCATGAATTTTTTCAACCAAGCTGCCCTTCTTGGCATCTAACTTTTCTTTGAGTGTGTGCTTGATGATTTTGTTTATCGCCTCAGCTTGTCCATTTGTTTGAGGGTGGGCAAGTGTGGTATAGTAATTCGCAATTTGGTACTCGTTGCACAGCTGTCGGATATTTTGATTGTCGAATTAGGTGCCGTTGTCAGTGATAATAGTATTTGGGGCTCCAAATCTGTAGAGTATATTTTTCTTCATAAAGTTTATGGTATTTGCTTCCGTGATATGTACTAACACTTCAGCTTCTGCCCACTTCGTGAAATAATCAACGGCCACGATTGCGTGCTTAGCTCCACCCCTTGTTCCTGCTTGCATTGAACCAATTAAGTCTAGTCCGCACATGGTGAATGGCCATGGGGATGTGAGGCTCCTAAGTTGTTCTAGGGGCTGACGAATATCATTGGTGATCCTTTGGCAAGCATTGTAACTTTCTGAACATCACTGTGCATCTGAGAATAAAGAAGGCCAATAAAAACCTTGCCTGAGTACCTTGTGTGATAAACTTCTGCCCCCAGTATGGTTTCCGTATACTCCGTTGTGAACCTCCAGTAGTATCCGGTATGCATCTTCCTCTGATACACATCTTTAGACTGTTTGGGTTTATAATTCTCCTCCATTCAGTATGTATCTTGTTGATTGGTACCTGATGCGTTTTGCTTCTAAGAGATCTTCCAAGAGTATATCTTGTTCAATGTATCTTTTTTAGCTGACTCATCCAACCGTCTAACGGTGTTCGGATTTCTAAGACTTCAAAGTTTTTTCAGCTCAACTATACTTGGTCTGAGAAGATGTGCAACTGGAATATTTTTTAGGACTCCAAATCAGTAGAGTATATTTTTCTTCATAAATTTTATGGTATTTGATTTTGTGATATGTACTAGTGTTTTAGCTTCTACCCACTTTCTGAAATAGTCAACAACCACAATTGCGTTATTAGCTCCACCCCTGTTCCTGCTGGTATTGGACCAATTAAGTCTAGTCCCCACATGGTGAATGGCTATGGGATGTGAGGCTCCTAAGTTGTTCAGGGGGTTGCCGAATATCATTGGCGATCCTTTGGCAAGCATTGCAACTTTCTGAACATCGTTGTGCATCCGAGAATAAAGAAGGCCAATAAAAACCTTGCCTAAGTACCTTGTGTGCCAAACTTCTGCCCCCAGTATGGTTTCCGCATACTCCGCCGTGGACCTCCTGTAGTATCCGATATGCATCTTCCTTTGATACACATCTTTGGAGTGTTCAGTAAAATCCTCTTATGTACAGTTCTCCTCCAATCAGTGTGTATCTTGCTGACCTGTACTTGATGCATTTTGCTTCTAAGGGATCTTCCGGGAGTATATCTTCTTCCAGGTATCTTTTTAGCTGAGTAATCCAACTGTCTAACGGTGTTCAGATTTTTAAGACTTTAAATTTTTTCGGCTCAACTATACTTGGTCTGAGAAGATGTGTAACCGAAATAATTTTTGGCCTGAATGTGGCTGTTGTCGATGCTAGTTTGGACAAAGCGTCGACCTTTTTAATCTATTCTCTAGGGATCTGGACAATCCTGTATTCCTTGAATTTTTGGAGGAGTTGTTTTGCTATGCCCAAATAAGCCATCATACCTTCATCTCTGGCCTGATATTCGTCCAAGACTTGGTTGACAACTACCTGTGAGTCATTGAATATCTCAACCTTATCTGCTCCGAGAGCTATACAAACCATTAGCCGTGCTAGCAACGCCTCGTATTCGTCCTAGTTTTTTGTTTCTTTGAAATCGAATCTCATGGCACACTCAACATCATCTTCTTCTGGGTTGCATACCACTATCCCTGCCCCGTTGCCATGAGTGTTCGAAGAACCATCGACATATAATTTCCATAAGAAACTCTTGCCCAATATTCTTTTAGCTTATAGGTTTGGTTACGTGAATTTTGCTACAAAATCTGCCACTGCTTGGCCTTTGAGTGATGTACTGGGCATGTATTGAATATCAAATTCTCTTAGCTCGATGACCCATTTAGTTAATCTCCCCAAAATTTCTGGCTTTTGTAGGATTTGCTTAAATGGGCAGTCAGTCTGGATCATATGTGCCTGAAAGTACAGCCTCAGCTTTCTTGCTACTGAAACCAATGCTAGAGCCATTTTTTCTGCCTGTGAATACCTGGTTTCAGCTGGAAGAAAGGCCTTGCTGGTATAGTACATTGGCCTCTGTATCATGTCTTCTGTCCTGACTAGAACATAGCTTTTTGTTAACTCTATAAGGGACAAGTACATATGGAGTATTTCTCCCATTTTAGGTTTTGAGAGGATGAGAGTCTGACATAAGTATTCTTTGATCCTCAGGAATGCCTGTTCACACTCTTCATTCCATTCAAATCCCTTCCCCTTTTTGATCACATTAAAAAAAGAAGCACATCTATCTGTGGCCTTCAAGATAAACCTACCTATGGAAGCTAAGCATTCTGTAAAGTGTTGTACCTCTTTTAACGTCCTTGGTGAAGTCATTTTTTGAAGAGCTTGGATCTTCTCGAGATTCACTTCGATTCCCCTCTGGTGAACTTGGAAACCAAGGAACCTTCCTGAAGGAACCCTAAATAGGCACTTATTCGGATTTAACTTCATCTAATACATTCTCAGGACGTTGAATGTTTCACGCAGGTCCAAAGTATGTTCGTTTGCCGAGATACTTTTGGTTAACATATCATCTTGTAAACTTCCATGTTTCTTCCTATTTGACGAGCGAAGATCTTGTTGACCAATCTTTTATATGTTGCCCCAGCATTTTTTAGCTCAAAGAGCATTACTATATAACATTATAAGCCCTGATCGATCGTGAATGTTGTTTTTTCTTCATCAACTTTGTTCATCCAGATCTGATTGTATCCCGAATAAGCATCCATAAAACTGAGTAATTCATGACCTGATGTAGTATCGACCAGTTGGTCTATCCTTGGGAGTGGAAAACTGTCTTTTGGGCAGGCTTTATTCATATCCGTGAAGTTTACGCACATTCTCCATTGGCCATTCTTCTTTTGGACCAAAACCACATTTGCTACCCGCAAAGGGTAGTTGATTTCTTTGATCGACCCCATAACGAGTAACTTCTCCACCTCTTGTATTACAGGTTTCGCATTTGGATCCACCGTCAAATGATGTGATATTACCGGGGCATCTATCCCCACCATGTCTTCATGACTCTATACAAACACATTTTTGTATTCTCTAAGTAAATCAAAAAGATCTAGCTTGACCTTTTCTTCTAAGTTGGCCCCAATTTTGACCTTGTTATCCGGTTCATCTTCCTTTAAGACCACCTCCTCTATGGTTCACTCGTTGATGTCTTCGGTTCTTCCCTTGGATCGAACTCGAACAACAATGATTCTTCTTGCTTGATTTGATTTGGTTGTGTTATGGTGCATACTTGGTGTTCACTATTATCTTTGTCGTTGTAAACTGAGAGATTAGCTCTTCTGGCCATCTCATGTGACCCCTTGATTATTCCTACCTCCTATTCAGTTGGGAACTTGATCATCAGATCATAGGTAGCTATTACTGCCTTTGTTTTGTTCAGGAAATGTCGAGTAACACTGTTTTCTGGCAAGGAGCTACTCCAATCTTCACGGGCAGCTTCACTGTTCCGAGATACCTAACCTCGACTTCTCTGAATCCTCTATGCGAGGTATGGAAAGGTTGCAAGTACTTATAATCCAATCTGAGCTGATCATAAGCAGCCACATTGATGATGTCTGCCGATATACCATTGTCCACTAAAATTCTCCTGACTTCTCTATGGCCAATTCAGGCACTAACAACAAGAGCGTCATTTGGTCGGATGTCGACCCCATGTGAGTCAACTTCAGTGAATATTATTGGGTCTCATCCTTCCTTTATTCTCTTCGGATCGGGTTCGATGGAGTTAACGTCAAAATTCTATCTTGCCTCCACCACTTCTCGGATTTCCTGAGTCTGCTCTTGGTTACTTCTCCTAGTTGATGGTCCTCTAAAGATAGTCTGTATCACTTCATTCACCTCAGGAATGACCCTTTTATTCGAACCAGAATAATGATCTCCCGCCTTGGTCTCTTTCTAAATTTCTAACCTCTCGTCTTTCTTCAGGATTATATCTTCCAGATGTCCTTCCCGAATGAGGGTCTCTATATAGTCTCTGAGCTGGTAACATTTGGAGGTCTCGTGTCTGATTTCCTTATGGAACCTGTAATATTTCGTTGTGTCTCGCTGAGTAAATAGGGACTGCCGACGTGGCTCCTCCACCAGACTCTTTTCTTCTTGTATTGCCAGGTTCTCTTCCTATCTTTTTCGAAACAGGGTGTAGTTCGTATATTTTCGTTGAAATTTTTCCCTAGTTTGGTCAGTATTACGTCCACTTCCCCCGTCTTTTCTCCTTTCATTGTTATTTCCTTTTTGTTTCCCTTTATGGTTTTGTTACTTTGACTCGGCATCCTTTTGTTCGGGTCTCCCCTCATGCATGTAATTGCCTCATGTTGCCAACTCTTCTTCTTCGCCAGAGCGTATCCACCTGCCATATCCATCATATCTGTGTATCTAGTTAGACGAGCTCTTATTAGGTCAAAAGATAGCTGCCCGTTTTGCAAGTTATTTATGAATGCAGTGATTATACTTCGTCATTTGCGCTGCCAATTTCTAAGACCACCTGGCCGAATCTTCCTAGATACTTCTTTCCCTTGCTTTAGTTGAGAAAGGTAAGCCACCGATTTTTTCCTGCGCATATTCCTTAGAAATTGTCTTGAGAAGCTTTTGTTCAACTCGCTAAAACTCTCAATAATTGCCGAAGGCCATCTCTTGAACCATCTTGAACCAGTATCCCTGAAGGTTTATGGGAAGTTAAGTCACAACAAAGGATCGTTGTGGGCATACTGGACCATGGCACTCTTATATTGTCTGATATGTTCTTTAGGGTTTGTATCCTTTTAAAACTGTTCTAAGTGTGGCATCCTGAATCTCTCCGGGAATGGCATTTGCAGGATGCTTTTGGTAATCATCAGACAACTCATTATTTCCGTATCGCCTAATCAACACATTCATTTGACGCCTGTTTTTCTCGACTTCTAGAGTCGGGCTCTGAATCACGATATCTCCGGTGCCCACCGGCTCTCCGTGATGGTTAAGATGTTGGGTAATTGTCATTCCTATTTCTAGCTCCTCTTCATTCGGTCCCTGAGTCTCACAAGCCAAACCTTATAAGCGCATGGTTCCACGATGATGTTTACAATGGTGTCGATCACTATCCTCTGATGAGGATGGCCGATCTATATGCCGGTCATATCTATGGGGCCTATCATGGCCCGTCTGACTGTGGCTTCACCTTTGGTGTGGTCGTTTCTCTACGGGCGTTTCACGATCCTTGTCCTGGTTGCGTGTTGTACCCCCGATCTGGTTGATTGGATCTGAGTTTCTAATAGCTATTAGTGCATCTGGTTCCGGCCCAACTACAACCGATCGGAGCCTATGAGGTGATGGAGGATTTGGCATGTGCGTCTCTCCTACAGAGAATAAGTCTATTCCTTCTTACGCCGTATCGGTTAGCAATTGTTGCAATGCATCACGGAAACGACACACTATATCCTTGCTGGTGGAAGAGACTTGCTGAATGCCAACTAGGGATATCGGTTGGTTCCCAATGGTTGTGGTGGGATCCTGAGTGGTCCAGCCTATATGAGTATTATCTAGAGATTTTCGGATATCCCTGGATTTGTCTTTGCTTCCGCTACCAGCCATTGCTTAATTTCCTTTTCGACGTGTAGTCTTCTAGAATAGTAGAGTTGTTGCCTAATTTGGGATTTGTTTCCTGCTTGGTATTTATTTTATTCTAGAAACTCTTTTTGTTGCGGAAGTTTTGCATATTGGAGTATGATTCTTGGGTTTACCCACGTATGTGAATCATATGCTGAACTTCTTTACTCTGGTTTCTTGTTCTGTCCCGAGTAGAACATAATGTGTCGAGTACTTGTGTTCGGACTTACTCGGGTTCTTATCCCTTAGTGATGTCTTGGTGTCTTCTAATTACCAGCTCGAATGCCCATTTGGCGATCTTTTTAAGGGATTGTCTTACCAGTCGGTGACGTGTACATTCAATAAGATATACATATGACAATATATATATATATATATATATATATATATATATTGTCAGGCTAAATCAACTAAAAATTTCGACTTCAACGTATATATATATATTGATAAAAAAAGTATTTAAATTTTTATTAATTTTTTTTTTGTTTAGCATACTGTTTTCTACCAGACGCATTTTCAGTATTTTTAGCTGTTGAAAACATTAAAATTAATTTCTTGTTTTCAAATTGATTTATTTAAGACAAAACGAAAAATGCAAATATTACCGAACAACCCCTTAGATTTTATGTATTTGGTGAGATAGTTTATGTTATATATTGTTAACCGAAAATTCGTTCAGGGTGAGGAATTACTGCTAACACCCTCAATACCACTATCATGAAAGTGGTGGCTAGGGTCGGTACCTTTGATACTTGACCTGCTTAGATAGAAGTGAATGTTTGAATGACAACAACAAAATGGGAGCCTTATTATTAGTTACTCGTGATACACAGAAAAACCTCTCGTACGTACTCATAATCTCTCTAGGACATAGGAAGGGGGCAACTTCGTGCTTGTCGAATAGTAGATACAATGGTGGCCGTGTTCTGATCACAGAAATCAGGCCTGATGTAATCCTCTTTCTTTTTCTCTCTATCTCTCCTCGTCTCAGATTGGTCTTATTTATACTTAGTCCAAGTAGGTTTTAACTCACAAATATTTCACCACGTTCCCATGAATCCATTCCCTCCTTATCGGGCGGGATTCATTATTTGAATGTTGTTGACTTCGAATAAATAACGGATTCGATGATATCTTTGACAAAGATAAGTTTGTTTTCTTTTTGGAATCAAACTCTTGACTTACACGTATGAGGAATTAATGTTGGCTATAGCGTAAATACGATCTTGTGTGTACTCACTACATGATTCTTCATGGAGTTTATCGAGTTAGCTGGATGTTGTCCCGTAGAGCGAGGTAGACCCATGCTTTGGTTCTGTTCTCAGAAGCTTGGGATAGACTTTTCTCGACCCTTTGGAGTTTGAGACGTCCCTGTAGACATTCCTGGGAGGAAGCATGGATCTAATTCACTCAGAGGCCCTCTTCCTCCTCGTATTATGGAGGGTGTCTGCTTTGCCAGTCGGGCTCCACTTCGAGTGCTTATTGAGCTCGGTAATCCTTCCTTGCTTTTGCGGGGTGGTTTTGGAGCTCGACCCCAGGAACCGAGGTTCCTAGGTAGGTGGCCTTGAGAAGCCCGAATTTTAGTGTTAGCGTGGGGGCTCGATCTGGTCGTGCCTAGCTTCATCCTCGATAATTTCAAAGCCAGATGATCCTTCTTTGCTTCTACGGGGTAGTTTTATGGTCCGCCCGTGGTCTCATGAGTGTCGAATTTGGTTTTGATTCTGGCTAGGAGAGTGGAAAAT
This sequence comes from Dipteronia dyeriana, assembly GCA_032871835.1. Taxonomy (NCBI): domain Eukaryota; kingdom Viridiplantae; phylum Streptophyta; class Magnoliopsida; order Sapindales; family Sapindaceae; genus Dipteronia; species Dipteronia dyeriana. Next base: position 37,739,642 of record CM065302.1, read on the forward strand.
TTCTCTTTGACCCTTAGCAAAATTTTACTATTAACAGAAGTCTCATCTGAATTAAACACCGGTGGTGGTAGGAATCAGATTCCTTATTTAATTGGTAAATTTTCCGTTACGAAAATAGTTACTGAGAATCTCGAATGAAATCTTCTCATTAATTGTTCAGGTGACGTGTCGAGCTTGGACTGATGCTCTCCTTGAAGAAAATCGGTTGTGTTGCGGCTCTCTCCATGGTTCGAGGCAATTTTCTCGAGGATATCGCCGACGTCACTATAAACCTAACCTCTATTTAAATTCAAACACGCTGCCGCTTCCTCATGCCTTCTTTCAATTTCAAATTTTCAGACTTCCTCTCCCTCATTGTTTCCTTACCACATCATTGTCTTTCATCCACCTTCAAGCTCTTTTCATTCAACAATGTCAAACTCCTCTGATAGCATTGAAGCCATGGTCGAGGGCACTGGTGGCTCTAATTTGGTTCCTCAAAAATAAGTGCAAGGAATCTTGAGCGACGAGGACTCTTCCCCAGTCCGTCAGTACCTCCATTCCAGTAGGAATGTCTCGATAGGCTCCGGCTTCTCCAATCAACCCGACAACCGTCTGAATTTAGTTGACAAAGATTTCAAAGAAAAAAAGAGGGTCGATGCCGTTGAGGAGGTTCAAATTACGGCGGCTGGACCTCCTTCAGCGAAGCTTCTTCCTTCTGAATTTAGGGTTATCCCCGACTCTACTGTTGACCCACAATTGATTAACCGTATTCAGGATAAATATGGCATTCCTAAAGACGTCACCCTCACACTTCCCTAAAGGAACTTCAGTGTCTTTAACCCTTTCGAAGGCGTGCTCCCCATTCACATAGCGGCCTTTGAGAACGGGGTCAGACTCCCCCTTCACCCTACTCTTCGGCGGGCTCTTAACGCCCTTCAACTAGCTCCTCTTTAGCTGATGCCCGGCTTCTGGAGGCATCTGATTGGTTTCCTCATGCTGTAGAGGGAAGAGTACGGCAAGGTCACTCGGGAACCTAGAGCAGAATAGATGACCTACCTCTTTCAAATCGAGAGTTTGTCTGGAGGTTCCCGGGGACAGTTCTACGTGAAGACCGAGAACAAATTCAACTTTATCATCCCTGGAGCTTCAAGAAAAGATCCAGCTTGGTAGGAAAAGTGGATATTAGCGGAGGGAGATTAGGGAAACTCCATATTCATCGGTGGGCATGAGTTCACGGTTCCCACCGCCTTCAACGACAAACCCTCATGGGACAGAGATTCCCTGCTTACCGTGTCTGAGGTTGTGCTGAAGACTATCCTTGCCATGAATTATCTGAACCAGAGGTTTCCAACTGCTGATCCCTTCGATCCTCGTAGGGGGAATAAGTATCTGCAGATCTCCGATGCTTCCCCTTATGAGTAATATTAAGTTATTATGCTTCATTTTGTTAGCTGACTTGCCTTTGATATTTTTTTAACAGTTTTTGTGGTTGTTCCAGCTTCCCGCTAAGCCCGAAAAGCCCGGACCCCTTCCCCTCTTACCAGATCGTCTTAGGGAACCTTCTTGGCTACCTCGAAGAAAAAAGGATCAACCCTTTTAGCCGCTGCTTCACCTGCTTCTACTCCATCGCCTTCCCAGATGAGATCTAAGATGGCTATTCTCGCATCGCGGGCTACTTAAGCTCTAAATCGAGAAGAACCCACTCTCTAGGCCATTGATACGACCACCCCTGCCCCCTCGTCAGTGGCCCCAACTATAGCTGATGCTGATTCAGTCAAATTACTCACTTCTTTAGCTGATCCATCTGCGTCCCAAGCAATTCAGGCTTCAAAGGACCACGAGGCTGGTATTCCTAAGATTCCCCCTACTCGCCCCTACCATCGGTCGGGCTCGGTTGGCCAGGATAAAGTTTTGAAGCAGTTTATCACTTCTTGCCCTGGTGGCGGGCTTTCTAATGGCTTCCATACCCGTGGACATCCTGGTTATCAAGGGGTCTGCCATATTGGCTGAGGTAGTCATCACCTTTATTTTCTCTCGTGATAGCTTGATTTATCGTTTCCTAACATGAATTCCCTTTGTAGGCATTCAAATTTCAAGTAGCCATGGGACACCAGGTAGATTCTCTTCGCGACCGGCCAGCTAAGGCTGAAGTTGAGGCTGGGCGAGCCATGGAATTACTGGCACGGGCTCAAGCCTTGGTCGTGGAAATGGCCTCTAGCCAGAGGAGAATGGAAACACAACTGGCTGAGCTTCAGTGCGACCATAAGAGGCTGAAGCGGTCTTTTGATCAAGAAACTCTTCGGTCCAAGCGACGAGCCAGCCAGCGGGATGATTGGAAGGAAGAGGGAAAGGCACTAGATGCTGAGAACCTGCAGATCCAAATTGCCAATCTTCATGTTAAAGTGGAAGCCTCTTTCAGCGAGGGGTATTTCTATGCCTCCTTTGAGGTCACAGAAGCTCTCCCCCTTCCATTTGACCTCTCTAGTATCGTCGGCTGGGATAGGGAAGAAATCATGTCTCGGGCTGTAGAGATGTCTCACCCCAACAATGACGAAGTGGGTTTTTCTACTAGAGACGGAGCTGAGAAGTAGCTTGAAATACCAGATCTGCCTCCTCCTATCCCGACCTTCCCAACGTCAGGTCCGGAAGTATCCTCAAGGGGGGGTTCAACCCATGGAGCCAGAAAAAGGCTCTACCGAAGTCTGAGGTCCCTCTAAGGTGCCTGCAAGGGAGGACCCAACAGTAGAAGAGATTATGCCAGAGTCAATGGCCAACCTTTTTGATGCTGCCATACCTCCTGAGGTCATGGCGGTGCTCAATGAGGTCTTGGAGGAGGACCCTGCTGAGCACCAAGCAATCGAGGTGCATCTTCAGGAAGAGGTTACGGAGGCGGCTGCCCAGGATGAGCGATCACCAAAAAAAAAGCAGGGGGTGAGGTTCATCCTGAAGGAAGGGAAGCTAGAGGAGATCAGGAAGATGCAAAAGTTTGAATCCATCTACTAGCGGCTTGTTCTGAATGCCCGGAAAGGGGCGTGGGCATCCCATTTTACTTATGCTTGATTATCATCATCATTCCTTTTTTTGGTTTTGTGTTTTGTGTTTTTTTTATATCCCGAAACTAGGGGTTGGGCTCCCTGTTTGATTGCTGTAGCCTACCGGGGAATAGGCTCCCCATTCCATTAATGAAAATTAACTTTAGATCTGGTTCGAATCTTGATTGGCATGTTCTTGCTTCATTTCTGATTTCGATCTAGGTACATCCTCTAAAACAACTTGACTTAACTTGGGAAAGCAAGAAGACTGGAAAACTGCTTAAGCGCGAAAGTAGCTAGCTAGCTCAAGCCTTCAACTCTCAACAGAAACTTGTAGCATTGTGACTTTAGTCGATAGTCCCCTTGTGTGATCGAAGCCCAGTCCGCACCTGTCACAGAAAGCAACCACACGTACACGGAGAATTAACCACCAGTAACAACTGGAAATTGGAGTTTAAGTAAATGAGCCCTTCATTCTCAATCCCATTCAAGGGGATATAGCCCGAATGAGGTATCAAAGATAACTATCTAGGCCTCTTTTAGGTTGGAGATCGGGATGGCTACCGCGCTCTTAAATTCGAATCTTTCTTGGGGGCTGTAACCCGACCAAAGCATCATGAGGGCTATCTAACTATTTCTGGTCTTCAGATCTGGATGGTAGCTATGCTCTTACACTCAGACCCTTCTTGGGGGTGGTAGCCAGACCATGGCATCAGGAGGGCTATCTAGCTATTTCCTAGTCTTGAGATCTGGATGGCAGCTATGCTCTTACACTCAGACCCTTCTTAGGGGTGGTAGCCCGACCAAGGCATTATGAGGGTTATCTAGCTATTTCATGGTCTTGAGATCTGGACGGCAGCTATGCTTTTACACTCAGACCCTTCTTAGGGGTGGTAGCCCGACCAAGGCATTAGGAGGGCTATCTAGCTATTTCCTAGTCTTGAGATCTGGATGGCAGCTATGCTCTTACACTCAGACCCTTCTTGGCGGGGGGTAGTGCCTAACTGAGGCATCAGGGATAGCGAGAGGGCTTTCCTGGCTAATCCCTGGTCTTGGGATGATAATGTCGAATTTTCCATGCATACCCAAATCACTATAGAACATAGTTGAAGATGGAGAAAAAAACAGGCTTTATTGATAAAAAGAAAGGAGTACATTATTACTGGAGATTAAAAACTAGGTAAAGGTAGCCTACTTACGGGTTCCCTGTTCAAGGGTAGAATTTTCTCAAATGATCCGTATTCCATGTATGATCAGTGAGTCGGCCATTCATGTCCTCGAGCTTGTATGCACCATTGCGGATCACCACTTTTACTAAGTAATGTCTTTCCCAGTTAGGCCCCAACACCCAGTCTAACCTCTTTCTGGTATTCAACGTCACTTTCCTGAGAACTAGGTCCCCTTCCATAAAGTTCTAGGCTTTAACCCTCCTGTTAAAGTAACTAGCAATCCTGCTCTGGTAAATTGCTACCTTCTCTGCTACTCGATCTTGTTTTTCTTCCTAGAGATCTAGGCTTGCACGAAGCTTATCCTCGTTGCTTCCCGGTTCAAAGTGTTGAACTCTAAAGGAGTTCAGTTTGTGCTCAATGGGAAGCACCATTTAACCCCGAAGGCTAGAGAATAGGGTTTTTTCCCGGTAGCCATTCTCCTCGTAGTGCGGTAAACCCGGAAGACATCGGAAAGCTCCTCAGCCCATCTACCTTTTTTCTACTGCAACTTTTTTTTCAACAGCTTCTTAATAGTTTTATTGGTGGATTATTTTTAGTAGCTAATTAGTTTGGGGGTGAGCTACTGAAGCGAACCTAAGGTCGATTCCCAAGCCCTCGTAAAAGTCTTTGAATCGGCCATTATCAAACTGCTTGCAGAGGTCAGCTACAATGGCAAGAGGGGTTCCGAACCAGCAAACTACATTATTTTTTATGAAGCTTGATGTATTTTCTTCTGATATCTGGGAAAGCGGTCCTGTTTCGACCCACCTTGTGAAATAGTTAATCGCTACGATAGCATGCTTGGCTTGACCAGGAGCAGTAGGAAGCGGTCTGATCAAGTCGACTCCCAACATAGCAAAGAGGTATGGTGAGCTAAAGGATGATAATCGCTCCGGCAGTAGGTGACTCAAGTTTACGGTCTTCTGGCATGCTTCGCATGATCGTACTAAGTTCCTTGCATCTTGATGGATGGTTGGCCAATAATACCCCATGCGGAGTACCTGATATGCCAGAGCCTCCCCACCAAAATGGCTCCCACATTCCCCAGAGTGAACCTCTCTGAATGCCCATTTGGCATCTTCAAGATGTAAACATCAAAGTAAATGAAGGGATTTGCCTCTCATATATAAATGTCCATCCACCAAGCAATAATGGACTGAGAGTCTCTTGACTTTCCTAGATTGGTCGGGCTCCTTGGGGAGCCTTCCTTCTTGGAGATAATCCACTATTGGGTCCATCCAGCATGGCCGCCGATCCAGGGTATAAGTCTCATTACCTGTTACTGTGCTTGGTAGGGGGATCACTTCGAGAGAGACTCCCTGTGGTAAAGTCTGGCCGCCATTCGCAGCTATCTTGGCTCGGATGTCTGCTCGACGATTCTATTGTCGAGGTACCTGCTCAATCTTGAAACCTTTGAATTTGCTCTTAAGCTGTTGAACTAGCTGTACGTAGGCAATCATGTTATCCCCTTTTGTCTAATAATCCCCAGAGACTTGGTTGACTATGAGCAACTAGTCACTTCTGGCTTGCAGATAATCGACCCCGAGCTCTGCGGCAACCTTTATTCCGGCTAAGAGGGCTTCATACTCCTCCTCGTTGTTAGTGGCTTTAAATTCAAATCTGAAACAGTGGTAGCACTCTGTCTCTTCTGGGTCGATTAGAACTATGCCTGCTCCTCCCCCGGCTTGCCCGAACGCTCTATCTATGTAGAGGATCCATGACTTGCAATCTTCCGGCCAGCTGCAAGATTCTGGAATCCTCTCAGGGGCTATGTTCGTCGCTGCTGAGATCGCTTGGCCTGGGGGCGTTGAGAGATCTACTACAAAGTCCGCCAAAGCCTGGGCTTTTATTGCGGTTCTGGGCTTATACCTTAAATCAATCTGGGTGAGCTCCATGGCCCATAAAACAAACCTTTCGGATACATCCGGCCTTAGCAAGAATTGACGGAGGGGTTGGTCCGTCACTATTGCTATTGAATGAGCTTGGAAGTAGGGACGGAGCTTGCTTATCAAGGTTACCAAGGTGTAAGCGAGCTTCTCCAGAAGGGATAATTCTTCTCGGGCTTGGTTAGAGCATGACTCACGTAGTAGATAGACCGTTAGACCCTCTCTCCGCATTCCTTGACCAAGGCCTCACTTACTGCAGTCTCTAATACGGTCAAGTAGATTTGCAGTTCTTTTCCAAGACTTGGTTTGACTAGTAGTGGAGGGCTTGATAGATATTTTTTCAAGGCTTGAAAAACTTTTTCACTCTCCTGGTCCCATTTCATGTCTCTTTCCTGCTTGATGGCTTTGAAGAATGGGAGACATTTTTCGGTAGATCGAGAAATAAACCTGTTGAGCGCTGCAACCTGCCCGGTCAGGACTTGAACTTGTTTAAGTGACGTGGGGGACTCTAGATCCAGGATAGCCTTAATCTTTTCGAGGTTAGCCTCTATGCCTCTCTCATGAACCATGAAGCCCAGAAACTTCCCCTTAGTCACCCCAAATGCACATTTGGAGGGGTTCAATCTCATCTGGTTCTTCATTAAGATCAGGAAGGTTCTGCGAAGGTCGCCCAGATGGCCTTCAGAAGTTGATGACTTGGTGATCATGTCATCGATGTACACCTCCATTGATCTTCCAATTTCGGGCTTGAACAACCGAATGACTAACCGTTGATAAGTAGCTCCTACATTCTTAAGCCCGAAAGGCATCACCTTGTAGCAATAATGACCCCATCCGGTGATGAAACTGGTCTTTTCCTGGTCGGCGGGGTGCATCATAATTTGATTGTATCCTGAAAATGCATCCATGAAGCTCAGGAGCTTATTTCCAGAGGTAAAGTCAACTAGCTGATCAATTTTTAGTAGAGGGAAACTGTCTTTCTGGCATGCCTGGTTGAGGTCAGTATAATCGACGCATATGTGCCACTACCCATTTGCCTTTAGAATTCCATAGAAAGTGCGTGTCTATAACCTAGAGATGGTTAATTGGTTTTAATTCGATAGATTACCAATTTTGTAAATTAATCAATATTATTGATTCTACCCCATTCTACTAAGTGTTCAAGCAAGAGACAACAACCATAAAATAGTAACAACATGCAATATATACGTGGAAACCCTCCAAATGGGAAAAACCATGGGCTGTTCAGTGCACCACACTCGATCATCCACTGCTGAGAGAAAGTTTGTAACCTAGGTTGACCTCCCGTCTAACCCTCTAGTTACTAACCCTTTCACTTTACCCAACGGGCCTTAATAGTGATTTTGGATACCAACCTTGTGCACTAATCACATAGCCACAAGCTTAACCAACAATGAAGAGATAATGGCAACCTAAGTGAATATGCAAGAATATTCTATATGCAAGAATACTAGGTCAAGACATTCATGCTTATCTAGGATTAATAATGACAATTAAAGCAAATCCTAGATATCAATGTTCTAAATGCAAAGGCAAGAAGAATTAGCTAGAAGGGTAAAACCATCCTAAATTCTAGCTATCACAAATTAATGCATCTCAACCAACAATCAATACACAAGCATGCCATAAAAGCAATCAACCATACAAGCAAGCATTTAAAAAGCAATAGAGACTAAAACCCTAGGTATACATGTCTTTGTAATGAAACTATAAAGTCTATAGCATGTAGAAGTTACCTAGTGAAGAAGAAGATGATGCTCCATGCTTGAATGATCCTAAAATGAAGCTAGATGATCATAAGATGAAGTTGGGTTGAGTAAAAATTAGTATTTGGGAGTCCCTCTCTCGCTAGAAAAACTGGAATAAATAAAAATATCTTCTTGGACTCTTGAAAGCCAAAAAGAAGAGAAGAGAACATATATATATATATATAGTGCCCTACACAAAGTGGCGTCGTTTTGGAAGAAAGGCAACAAAATCCCATCAGGACCGCTGGCTGTACTGCGGTACAAGCAAGTGTCCAGACCGCGGCATAGAGAGCAGTGCATCGCCTGGACAACGCCGCTCTGTAGGCTGTTGTGCATACATGTGCACAGACCGTGGTCTTAACAACATGCAACGCGACACCTGTGAAACTCCGTTTAGGAGACCGCGGTGCATGCAACATGCACAGGCAGCGGTAGCCATAGCGTGTATCCTCTGGTAAACACCGTTATACAGACCGCGATGAAGGTATTGTACATAGAACGGTCTGAGCCATGGAACAGAGGAAGAAACTCCTCTTTTTAAGGCACAAAAATCCATTCAACACTTAAACAAAAATAAGACACACAAAGAAAACAAGATGGCAAATAAGCATACAAGCAAGATAATTAAAAGAAAATGCATGAGTGTGTGTGTGAACTAATACCTCTTCAATAAAAGTTAAGCAAGAGATTTTACCTTTGATGCTTGAGCTTGGTTACGAACAATGAAGCCCTGAACTAGCCTTACATAATGATCCCCAAATGTGGTTGTCAACGAAATAAGCCAATCAAACACCGAGGGACTTACAATTGTAATAATGTGTACAAGATTATACTAAACAACCTGGAGGTGGGGAGGGGGTGAATAGGTTGTCTCTCACTTTTAACAAATCTTTCAAGACTAGTGACAAAACCTTGATAAGCATACAAATTAACATTCAACATGATTGTTATGAGAAACAATATATTCATGTATGCTCAAATCTCCAAGCTTAGTCTACAAAACATACAACAAGAATCAATGTATCTTATCAACAAATATATTCAATGTAGACAAAATTCCATAAGTTGTACTTAGAGTATTACAAAGTGATACATTACAACTTGAATGAAATATCATAAGATACAAAGTTATCTAACAAACACAAACAATATTATATAAGGAAGTCAACTTACATATAAAGTTCTATCCACATTATTCAATTAACAATTACCAATATAAGAGAGATAGGGATAGAGAAAAGTTGACACAAGATATAACTTGGTAAACCTCTGAAGAGGAAACATCCACGGGCTAGCAGCCACCGGCAAACAAAATCCACTAGTAGATAAGACAAGTACAATCTCTCAAGTGACCCCTTCACCTAGAAACTACCCTCCTATCCTACTCATGAAGATGTTGCCCTAATGCTCAACAATCTGAGGCCTCACACCTCTTGTCAAGACTTTCTTGCTCACCTTTCAGGATCCTCTCGACCCAAGGCAAGACTTCTTGCTCAACTATCTGAGTCCTCCTGACTCTAGTCAAGACTTCCTCGCTCACCTATCCGGGTCCTCACGACCCTAGGCAAGACTTCTTGCTCGACTATCCGAGTCCTCCCGACTCTAGCCAAGACTTCATTACCTGACAATCCAATGTCTCACACCTCTTGTGAAGAATTCTTGCTCAACAACATAGGTCTCACACCTATTGTCAAGACTTCCTTCTAACAAGGCATCTAAGTGATCATGAATGCAAAACGCAAACAAGCACGCAATATAGATTAAGATAATCAACAAATTCTATGGAAACTAGAATTAATCAATGAGCACACAAAGTATATTTTTCTAGTTTATAATCCAAAACTAACACCACACAAGATGATGCATGATCATATTAAATGTATGGAATAGGTACACTCCATGAAGATCTAGGCATAGACAATAAAGTTCACAAAACAAGATTGTCTAGATCTTATGCATGAATAAAAATCTAGAGCATGCCAAATTTCCAAACACATACTTTAAATCTAGATTTTATTAATGTTACTAAAGCTTGAAATAAACATGTTCATGAAGTACATATTCAAGACTTTATTACTAACACAAAAATGCTAGAAACACAAGATATGATCAATCAAATCTCTAGCAATCATTTAGAGCATATATTCATAAAATAGTCAATTAAACTCTAATAGACTCTAAATATATAATCATATGTGCTAATCCTAAATTTCCTCAACAAATGAGTTCTAGCACATGATGAGACTATTAATCATGAAAATTAAGTCAATCAAAGCACAAATAGTCCTAGATAAGATGCTAGCACAATACAACTCACAATCATGTGAAAATATAGGTTTGATTGAAACCTAACTCACAATCAAGTTTCTAATTAAGCACAACTAACATTTAATTGAAGATCTATCACTCATCAACATATTTTCAAGTCAAATACACACAAGTAGGAAGAAGACCCAAGGTATTTGAACATTGGAATCAAGGAAATCAAAAGATAAACAAATACCATGACAATTACGAGTGCAGTCACGAAAATGGTGTAATCCACCAGTAAAATTGAACAAATGACTTCAAGGTTTCTTGTAAATGATAGAGGACTTCAATACGAAAGCTTCTCCAACTTGAATCACTTAAATCGAATGAGAAATGAGAGAGATATGGTGATTCAAAGTTGAGAGAAAAAACCTGGAAATTTTATGCACTACATTTTCTTCTTCATTGAATTCAAATGAGAGAGCGAAAAGATATATAAAGGAGAGGGAAGAGATATATATGAAAAGACCAAAGCTACCCCTTCAAGAAGCTTCACCGAGATGGCACGTGGGCATCTTGGGGCAGCAAGGAGTTGCAGCCGAGATGGCCACGCGCCATCTCGGGCTTGCACCTCTTGTTGGCCTTCGGCCATGGTGCAACTCCCATGAGCTTTCCTCCCGTTCTTCAACCGTTCTCCGGCCTCCGAACTCGAAATTCAAATCCGTTTACGGATTACAAACCGTACCTCTCTCATGGACATGGACATATAAGATACTCAACCCATAAAATAATAATTTGACTCGATATATGAAGATGAAGAAAATATACGCAACATGAGTTGAAAGTGTAGTATCTTTTGACATAGAACTTGAAATCAATAGTATGAGTAACCGAAATGACCGGAACTCAATCAAGAATGATTTAAGACTAAAATCAAGTTCAATATCCATGTTATACAAACATATACACAAACAAACACAATTCACACTAGAATGTAAACTACATAGAGATAGTCTCCAATCATGCATTTTCCAAAACATGTTATTTCCATACCAATGCATGAGCATTCATCTTCAAGTGTGTGAATGTGTTATACATGGTGCACAACGATGCAGGGACACAAATGTATGATATGTGTGTGTGCCTAAGCCTTGAAAGAGAAAAGAAAGGTCTTAATATACCTTCATAGAATCATAAAGCACTTTTCCCTTTGAAGACTTGAACTTGCTTGAATAGTTGTCATTTCTTCTTTGAAGCTTGAATCATCATGAATCCTAGACAACTGAACAATACAAAGGAAATGTTGTTTTGATATAGAATAATGCCAACACAACTCACAAACCTAACAATTCCCCCCTTTGGAAAATTCTATGTCAAAACATCTATACAAAATACTAAAACACACAAAATGAATATTGGTCACAAAATCACACCCTCACATTACAATTAGTTAGTTCCTTAAGACTAATCTTCAACAAGTCTTGAACTTCTTCTTGATCTTCTCTTATAGCCACCTAAAATCAACTTAAAGCACAAAGCATATCCAAGAGAAAGACACATATGGCAAAATACAATTATGGCAAGAATTAAACATTTAAATCCAAAATGAATCATGTATCTTCCCCTTAATACATGCTATCTCAAAGATATTCTTAACCAAATGAAATCACAATATTACATGCCAAAAGAAGTTCAATACTTGACAAATATTCAAAGAAGATATGTTAAAACAATATCATATTTCTCCCCCTTTTTGACATAAAATTATGCCAAAGAAAAAAATGATATCTTAAGATCAAATAGTGAAACAATTGGTGATCTCACATAATGTTCGGAAATGGGTGCCTTACTTGAAGAATTGATTTATTTCAAGCATCTAGCTCCCATATCTTCTCCCTTGATTCTAGTTTGCTTTTCCATGTTAACCTATCAAAGGTTATTCAAATCTATACACCACAACAAACTCATCAAGGTATAGTGAATCACAAATGCATAAATTTTACTCTTAAGCATATAGGTCATTTCTACCAAGTTCAACAGTTGCATTAACAATCATATTAACCCCAAATATGAAGGAATTAGTATCAACGACAATCATATCAACATCAAACAAGAAAATATTTGATTACAACCACAACTACTATCATTCAAAGAAAGGAGGAATTTTTTGCAATTACAATCAATTAAATTGATTAAAACCACAATTACTATCACCCTATGCAAGGAGGAATTTTCTGCAACTATAACCAATTGGATTGATTACAACTACAATTACTATCGACCCCAAACAAAGACGAATTCACTGTAACTACAACCAATAGAATTAATTACAATTACAATAACTATCGACTCCAAAACAAAGAAGAATTCATTGCAACTATTCTCATTTCAATTTCAAGAATGAGGGAATTGATTGCAATCTCAACTACTATACAACCCCAAATAAGGAGAAGTTGACTGCAAATACAATCATACAATTATTACAAAAATGTTTCATGTATTATTTTTGATCACACATACAAAGGCATAAGTTAATACAAAGAATCATCATGCAAATGAAGAAACATGAAATAGCATCTACAAGATTCATTATATCAACCAAAGAATATGCCAACAAATATCAACTAGAAACATGTGAACAAATCATAAAAGAGAACAAAGTCTAACATACTATGCTCCCCCTTGATAAGTGCTCTATCTAAGATCAAGATAGAATAATGCTCATAATAAATCCACACAATCACACATTCAAGCAATTTTAAATAAATCCAACATAATAAGCTCTACAAACTATGACAGATACACCAAGATTTTCAATCTCTCTCATAATTCTTCTAAAAATTGCTAGAATATCAAAATACTCCATGAGCAAAAGTGTGTGTGTGAATTTTGCTTCAAGCATATATAAAAGGAGTGATTGTGATATCAACATGCAAACCATTTCAACACCTATCCATCTAAAGCTTTTCCAATCAAGGTCAAACCGATTATCATCCGGATTTTTTGCTTTAAAGAGAATAGATTTCAACATATGAGCGTGTGTGTGCATGTGGGTCGTCATTCCATTTCTGTTTTTCAACCCGAGCAATCACAATTTTCAACTATACTTCTATTTAAGCCTTCCTCCATTTCTTTTTAGGCTTTGAATCAAAGATTTTTCTTTTATTGATTCTTTTTCAACACTTCTTTGATTTTGCATACATAAACATAAATTCTTCATGACGGCTTTCACTCATCACAATGGTGTAGCCCTTTCCTTCATTGGGCGGCTTCACAACCAAAGTGTGTAGCTCTTTCCATGAAGGTGCTCGTTGAGTTCTATGTAGTTGCCGAAGCAAAATGGATACTAGCCATAGGTCATCTATCATGTACTAAGCAATAAACTTTTAGATGCATCCATAATCTACACATTTTCAAACTCAACTACTCAAACTTAAACATATAAAAGAAGTAAAGTGCATTTTTTTGAAAATCAAGTTTTTATGGCTCAAAAGCACATGATCTAAGAGCAACAAGTAAAGACTTATTCAAGATCATTACTTCTCTAATGAGTAGCTTTCAAAGAATATGAAGCTCATATTTTCAAAAAGTATGCCACTCATCATTCAATCAAGCATTTCAAGCATCATGATTAAGATCTTTGTGAACATATCACTAAAAGATCTTTAGAGAGTAAATGTCAACAAGGACCATATGAATGGTATACTAGTTCTCTAATATGACATGCTATATGATGCAATGCAAGAGTAGAAATGACTTTCTCTAAAAGTCTTAACAAGATAATCACCAAATAGATTTCATAAGAGTAACATCTCAAAAGTTAATCAATGGATTTTGACTATCAAAACAAAGTTAAGTGAGATAGCTAAGTTTGTGTTTAGACGTGGAGTGTTCCAAGCTAGCTAGCTAGAATTCTCAACACACTTGACACTTAGCCTTAAAGCTAACTCACATGTGCTACTTACACTAGAGGTAAAAGCACTCACCCCTTGAACCATTTGTTCTTGGGTGAAATTTCACACAAAAATCATGATCATTTCTCATGACAAAAATATATCTAGAAGATAAATCATCAACTATCTTCTCTATAAAGATATTACTCATGTAAAACACATCATTATTGCCATCAACAAAAATATCATCAAGACTATACATATGATAATGTGAAACACTTATTTTCACCCAAATCTTCTCTATTATTTTCTTCACACGATTATCATTATAACACACAAGATTCAAAGTATTATCATGCCAGAAACATTCATAGAAGATTTTCACATCTCATTAGCATGCATCGCATTCCCTAATTTGCATCATCTCATATACTCACGACAATATAGCAAAATTAGCAAACCGGAATAAATTTCGAGATGTTAATATTTAGGTGAGAGTGTACCGACGGTGAAGACTCCTTAATTTCCTTGATTTTGCACTTGACCTTGGAAGACATGGCCTTTGAAATCCTCTTGTTCCTTAGTAACTTGCCTTTAGTTGTAGAAGACTCCACTTGCTTCTCTAAAATGCTTAAGTCACTTAAATCTCCATGAAGATTACCAAAACTCTTTGGCCTTCATGATTGCCAACTCCTCTTCCTTGCCTTTGATCATTACCTTCAAGAAACAAAAGCAAATTATTAGCAAAATCATTTGTTAATCTATCTAACATACGAGCCTCTTCAACCATCTTCTTTTCTAGACATTTGATCACTTCATTCTTCACTTCAACTTCCTTTAACGCTTCATCTCTTTCCTTGTCAAGAGTTTGAACTCTTGCCATCAAGTAGAAGTTGGTGGTCTTTGACATGCAATTCTATTCATTGAGTTGCAAAGACAAGTAATCATGTCTAAATCAATCATCCTCCTGAAAAAGCTTCTTTCATCTTTGCTTTTGTCACCAACTTTCTTTTCAAGCTTATCAACAAAATTGTTAGTAGACAAATGAAATATAAAACAACAAGAACCTTTTTCACAACCAATGAAAGAGGATAACCAAAAATAAACAATAGTAGACTAGAGGTTGATATCCATGATTAGTAAATAAACTTGTAGATCCCGAATCACACTAACTACTTTAAGTTACCCGCTCTGATACCAATTGTAATAATGTGTACAAGGTTATACTAAACAACCTAGAGGGGGGAGGGGGGGTGAATAGGTTGTCTCTCACTTTTAACAATCTTTCGAGACTAGTGACAAAACCTTGATAAGCATACAAATTAACATTCAACATGATTGTTATGAGAAAACAATATATTCATGTAAGCTCAAATCTCCACTCTCAGTCTGCAAAACATACAACAAGAATCAATGTATCTTATAAATAAATATATTCAATGTAGACAAAATTCCATAAGTTGTACTTAGAGTATTACAATGTGATACTTTACAACTTGAATGAAATATCACAAGATACAAAGTTATCTAACATACACAAACAATCTTGTATAAAGAAGTCAACTTACATTTAAAGTTCTATCCACATTATTCAAATAACAATTACCAATATAAGAGAGATAGGGATAGAGAAAAGTTGACACAAGATAGAACGTGGTAAACCTTTGAAGAGGAAACATCCACGGGCTAGCAGCCACTGGCAAACAAAATCCACTAGTAGATAAGACAAATACAATCTCTCAAGTGACCCCTTCACCTAGAAACTACCCTCCTATCCTACTCATGAAGATGTTGCCCTAATGCTCAACAATCCGAGGCTTCACACCTCTTGTCAAGACTTCCTTGCTCACCTTTCAAGATTCTAACGACCCAAGGCAAGAATTCTTGCTCAACTATCCGAGTCCTTCTGACTCTAGTCAAGACTTCCTCGCTCACCTATCCGGATCCTCATGACCCTAAGCAAGACTTCTTGCTCGACTATCCGAGTCCTCCCGAATCTAGGCAAGACTTCCTTGCTTGACAATCCAATGTCTCACACCTCTTGCCAAGACTTCTTGCTCAATAACATAGGTCTCATACCTATTGTCAAGACTTCTTTATCACAAGGCATCTAAGTAATCATGAATGCAAAACTCAAACAAGCACGCAACATAGAAAAAGATGATCAGCAAATTCTATGGAAACTAGAATTAATCAATGAGCACACAAAGTATAATTTTCTAGTTTATAATCCAAAAATGAATCCACACAAGATGATGCATGAGCATATGAAATGTATTGATTAGGTACACTTCATGAAGATCTAGACATAGACAATAAAGTTCACAAAACAAGATTGTCTAGATCTTATGCATGAATAAAAATCTAGAGCATGCCAAATTTCCAAACACATATTTTAAACCTAGATTTTATTCATGTTACTAAAGCTTGAAATAAACATGTTCATGAAGTACATATTCAAGACTTTAGTACTAACACAAAAATGCTAGAAACACAAGATATGATCAATCAAATCTCTAGCAATCATTTAGAGCATATATTCACAAAATAGTCAATTAAACTCTAATGGACTCTAAATATATAATCACATTTGCTAATCCTAAATTTATTCAACAAATGAGTTCTAGCACATGATAAGACTATTAATCATGAAAATTAAGTCAATCAAAGCGCAAATAGTCCTAGATAAGATGCTAGCACAATACAACTCACAATCATGTGAAAACATAGGTTTGATTGAAACCTAACTCACAATCAAGTTTCTAATTAAGCACAACTAGCATTTAATTGAAGATCTATCACTCATCAACAAATGTTCAAGTCAAATACATACAAGTAGGAAGAAGACCCAAGTTATTTGAATTAAGGAAATCAAAAGATAAACAAATACCTTGACAATTTCGAGTGCAGTCACGAAAATTGTACAATCTACCAGTAAAATTGATCAAATGACATCAAAGTTGCTTGGAGATGATAGAGGACTTCAATACGAAACTTATCCAACTTGAATCACTCAAATCGGATAAGAAATTAAGAGATATGGTGATTCAAAGTTGAGAGAAAAAACCTGGAAATTTTCTGCACAACATTTTCTTCTTCCTTGAATTCAAATGGCATGTGGGCATCTTGGGGCTGCAAGGAGTTACAGCCGAGATAGCCACGCGCCATCTCAGGTTTGCTCCTCTTGTTGGCCTTCGGCCATGGTGCAACTCCCATGCGCTTTCCTCCCGTTCTTTGACTGTTCTCCGGCCTCCGAACTCGGAATTCAAATCCGTTTATGGATTACAAACCGTACCTCTCTAACGGACATAGACATATAAGATACTCAACCCATAAAATAATAATTCGACTCGATATATGAAGATGAAGAAAATATACTCAACATGAGTTGAAAGTGTAGTATCTTTTGACTTAGAATTTGAAATCAATAATATGAGTAACCGAAATGACCAGAACTCAATAAAGAATGATTTAAGACTAAAATCAAGTTTAATATCCATGTTATACAAAATACACAAACAAACACAATTCACACTAGAATGTAAACTACATAGAGATAGTCTTCAATCATGCATTTTTCAAAACATGTTATTTCCATACCAATGCATGAGCATTCATCTTCAAGTTTGTGAATGTGTTATACATGGTGCACAACGATGCAGGGACACAAATGTATGATATGTGTGTGTGTGCCTAAGCCTTGAAAGAGAAAAGAAAGGTCTTAATATACCTTATAGAATCATGAAGCACTTTTCCCTTTGAAGACTTGAACTTGCTTGAATAGTTGTCATTTCTTCTTTAAAGCTTGAATCATTATGAATCCTAGACAACTGAACAATACAAAGGAAATGTTGTTTTGATATAGAATAATGCCAACATAACTCACAAACCTAACAACAATCTCCCTCTTTGGCTATTTCGTGACAAAACCACTCACTCACAAAGTATCCTCACAACTAAACAATAAAAGGTCAACAAATACATTCTATATTACAAGAGATACCTAAAGATAAATCTTCAAATCTTTCATCTCTTGTAGAATGATCATCCCTTCAAAACAAAGAACTCCACTTTCCAAGACAAGTGGATGGGAGGGATAAAAAAAAATAAAAACAAGTGCAATTTGCATGAATTTTGAAGCAAGTAACATGCAATCAACAGTGCACATAAGTTAACAACACAAAGTCAGCTTCCCCTAAAAATGACATTCTCCTCCTATATGCAAAAACAACACAAAACCTAAATCCAACACAAACTCCCCCTCTAACATTACTCCCCATTTTTGTCACAAGATAGGCAAATGAGTGTTCCCCAACTGGAATGCTATAGCAAAGAGAGATATTTACAATGTAAATGCATAATCATATACAACAACTTTATGCAGTTTAATTAAGAGAGAGAGAAATTCATGGAAGTTTTATTGATTGGAATATGTGCGAAAATATTTCCTTGAATGAAATACATACAACATCAACTTCCAAAAACGTGGTATTTGGCAAAGGAAAATAGCACATGAGGTTCCAAGAGAAGTCAAACCAATTTCCACCAAATTGTCAATGGAAAACAAGATATAGTTTAACAAAAAAAAAAAATTAGAGCAACTATCAAACTTTATAAGTTGAACAAGACATGAGCGACTATTGCGCCCTTTTAGATTTTTCCGGGCAAGATGGCCGTATGATAGTAGCCTTGTTTAACAAGTAAAGAGAGAGAGACTATTGGATTGTGAAATCCTTGAAATGGATACAATATCCTTATTGATTGAAGTTTCATAATTGATTTCACACAAATTTTGCATTCTTTTTTTTTAAGCATTCAATAAATTCATCATGCATAACACTTTAAGCATGTCAAGATCAAGTTTTCACAAACATGGAGATAAACTTTGGGTCAATCAAATGTACTTCCCAATCAAATTTCCTAGTCCAAAAATACATGTTTGAACACAAATGAGACATGCATTTCGAATAAGGCAAAAACACACTTATTAAAAAAAAAGTCATATAATAATATATGTATCCAAGATACTCAAACAATTAATTAAACATAAAATTGAACAATTATAGAATGCAAGTTCGTTCTCTTTGCTTGAGCTCCCCATATGGGTCAACACCAAAACTCATCAATGCATATGACAAATCCCAATAGACCTACTAAGAGATTTAAACTTAGTTTAATCTAATGGTTTTGTAAACAAATACGCTATTTGATCATTTGTGCCCACATGTTCAAGTACAATGCATTTGCTCTCAACTAGCTCTCTAATGAAATGATGTATAATGTCAATATGTTTAGTTCTAGAATGTTGGACAGGATTTTTTGAAATATTAATGGCACTCATGTTATCACAATAAAGGGTTAGAGTACCTTGCTCAAAGCCATAATCCACAAGCATTTGATTCATCCAAAGGAGTTGTGTGCAAACACTCCCAGCGGCTATACACTGGGCCTCGGCCGTGGATAATGAGATGGAATTTTGCTTTTTGCAAAACCATGACATAATATTGTTCCCTAGGAAGAAGTAACCGCCCGATGTACTCTTCCTATCATCACAATTACTTGCCCAATCTGTATCACTAAAGCCAACTACACTAGCATTAGTGTCAAAAGAGTACCATATCCCATAGTTGGATGTCTCATTCACATATCGAATGATTCTCTTCACAGAGGAGAGATGGGATTCCTTGGGATTGGCTTGACACCTAGCACACACACCAACACTAAAAGCTATATCGGGCCTACTAGCAGTCAAGTATAGCAAGCTCCCTATCATGCCATGATATAGACTTTGATCCATACTTTTTCCACTAGCATCCTTGTTAAGTTTCAATGTGGTACTCATAGGTGTGTCACAATGCTTGACATTCTCAAGGTCAAATTTCTTCACTAGGTTCTTGGCATATGGAACTTGGGATATGAAGATCCCATCATGCATTTGCTTGATTTGTAAGCCTAGGAAGTAATTGAGTTCACCAACCATGCTCATTTCAAACTCATGAGTCATGACATCAATAAATTGTTTAACTTTCAAGTTGTTTGTGGAACCAAAAACTATGTCATCAATATAAGTTTGAGCTATGAATAGCTCATCTTTTGTACACTTGATGAACAAGGCCTTGTCAACACTTCCTCTAGAATAGCCCTTGTTAACAAGATAAAGAGTGAGACACTCATACCAAGCCCTTGGTTCTTGTTTCAACCCATATAGAGCCTTTTTGAGACGATAAACATGATTGGGGTGATATGGATCCACAAACCCATTGGGTTACTCAACAAACACTTCCTCTTGCAAGAAGCTATTGAGGAAGGCGCTCTTAACATCCATTTGATACAATTTAAACTTGTGCACACAAGAAATGGATAAGAGAAGCCTAATGGACTCTAATCTGGCAACAAGAGCAAAAGTCTCCTCAAAGTCGATACCCTCAATTTGTGAGTACCCTTGTGCTACAAGTCTAGCCTTGTTCCGTACAATGTTGCCATCCTCATTGGATTTATTCCTATAGGCCCACTTGGTGCCTATCACATTAGCATTCTTAGGCCTAGGAACTAGAGTCCAAACCTCATTTCTTTCAAATTGATTTAGCTCTTCTTGCATAGTAAGTACCCAAAACTCATCACTTAAAGCTTCATCAACCTTTTGGGGTTCAATTTTAGAGGTGTAGCGAGTATAGCTAATTTGATTTTCTAATTGATGCCTAGTCCTAACACCTTCATTCATATCTCTAATGATGTCACTCTTGTTATGAAGATGTCTAACCCAATGAGCAGGTTCCTTAGAGTCTAAGGTAGAATATCTATCAAGAAATTAAGAGATCTCTTTCTCAAGATTTGACTTTTCATCACTTGAAGTCTCACCAATCTTTTCCAAGGGAGAATCATCGATCGTACTAATCTCCTCATCATGGTTACTAACCTTAGGCCTACAATCATCTATGATCACATTGGATGATTCCATAACACTTCGTGTCTTCAAATTTAAAACTCGATATGCCTTACTTTTTAGAGCATAGCCAATGAAAATCCCTCATCACTTTTAGCATCAAACTTGTCAAGTTGATCACGGTCATTTAGAATGTAACACTTGCTTCCAAATGAGTGGAAGTAACTAACATTTGGCTTCCTTCCCTTCCACAATTCATAAGAGGTTTGCCTAGTGACGGGCCTTAAAAACACTATATTTCCTATATAACAAGTTGTATTCACTGCCTCGACCCAAAGATTCCTAGCAACATTGTTGATAAGCAACATCACACTAGTCATCTCTTGGAGGACCCTATTCTTCCTTTCTACAACTCTATTTTGTTGAGGAATTCGAGGAGCAGAGAACTCACGAGAGATTCCAAGACTATCATAAAAAATTTCAAAG
The DNA here is from genome assembly GCA_032871835.1 of Dipteronia dyeriana. Lineage (NCBI taxonomy): Eukaryota > Viridiplantae > Streptophyta > Magnoliopsida > Sapindales > Sapindaceae > Dipteronia > Dipteronia dyeriana. Next base: position 37,761,031 of record CM065302.1, read on the forward strand.
CAAACATTTTCAAATTCTCTCCCATGGCCACTCATAATTCTCTTAATGCATTTTATATGTGAATCCTTCTCATTTTGAATTTTAGTGCAAAGCTTTTTAAAAATTTCAAAAGTTTTAGATTTTTCTCTAAGAAAGTAGGTTCATGTAAATCTAGAAAAATCATCAACATACACAAAGATGCACCTCTTACCACCGAGACTCTTGGTTTGCATGGGACCTATAAGATCCATATGAATAAGCTCTAGTGGCTTCTTAGTGGTAAGATACTTACCCTTTTTATGCACATTCTTAGTTTGCTTTCCTTGTTGACAAGGTCCACACACTCTCTCAATCCTATTTCCAAACTTAGGAAGACCTCTCACAACATTCAACCTCTCAAGAACTTTCAAGTCTTTGAAATTCATATGACCTAACCTTTGATGCCATAATTCAACTTGATCACAACTAGACAAATTACAAGAGATGCCATTGGAATCAAAACAATAACAATTGTCACTTGATCTCTTGCCTTTCAATAGAACTTGTCCATCTTCTCTTAGAATAGAGCAATCAACTTTACCAAACAAAATCGAAAGCCCTACATCACTTAAATGTGATATGCTAATAAGATTGGCTTACAATCCATCTACATAAAGAGCATTAGGCAAGAAGGGAAAACCGGGGATGGAAATGTTTCCTTTTCCTAGAACCTTCTTACGTGAACCATCACCAAAGGTGACAAATCCACCATCCTCTATCACAAGAGTTTCAAAGAAACTCTTATTTTAGGTCATGTGCCTAGAACACCCACTGTCAAGGTACCAAGTATTGATGGCTTTGGCTTTCAAGGCTACTTGAGCCACATGACAACAAAATTCATCCTTTCTAGTCCATCTAGATGAAATATTACTATTTCTAAGAGTCATGGGTTCATTTTCTCTAAAATTCCTAGGTGCATGCATTTTGGCTTTCCTAAGCATATTCTTCTCAATCATGCTTTCAAAATGACATAACTTAATAAATTTAAAACAATTCGGCCTTATGTGACCTTCAACACCACAATAATGACAAATGAGAGTAAAATAAGAATTCATACCATATCCTTGTGCAAGCATGGAAGACTTTTCTCTCCTTTGAGTTGTCCTTTGATGTTGAGCCGAATCTCTTCCTTGAAAGACCGAGCCAAATTAACTCTCCACTTGGTTGTGGGTTAAAGATCCTTTGTTGAGTTTGAGAGCTCCTTGGAGGTTGAGGTCTTGTTTGATGAGCTCTAGCTTTTGGTGGATGTGTTTTAGCATGAGACTTTGCTTGAGCTTGTTTTGATGATTCACCAACCTCATTTGATCTCATTTGTTGGTGTGACTCTTGAACCTCTTTGTCCTCTTGACTCTTGATAAATATGGTCTTCTTCAAGGAAGTGGCATCCTTGCCTTCCACATATCCTAAGCCCATTTTATCACTAGGACTCTTTCCATATGATAGCATCTTGTGAAGTTTCTCGGTTCCGGATGTCATCTTGACAACTAATTCCATTGCTTCCCTAAGCTCAATTTTCAAGTTCTCTTCACTCTTCTTAGTGATCACAAGCTCCAATTTCAAGCTCTCTTCAAACTCTTTTCCACTCTTCAATTTCTCACTCAAGCTAGTCATCTTGAAAGTCAACTCTCGATTCTCCTTTTTCAACTCTTGAATCTCTTTCTTCTTCTTCAATCTAGACTTTTCAAAAAACCTCATAAAGTCGACGTAGTCCATTTCCTCATCAATCTCAAACCTAGAGTTAGAAGAGTTACTCTCATCACTAGAGTTATCTTCTTTTTCCTTATCACTCACAACTTCCTTTCCATTATGAGATGTTGTGAAGGCAATGAAGTTTGTAACTTTATCTTCATCATCTGAAGATTTTTCTTCCTCTTCTAAGTCACTATCACTCCAAGTGGCTGCTATCCCTATCACTCCAAGTGGCCGACATCTCCTTCCTCTTTTTCTTTTTCTTCAAATTCGCACATTCTGGAGCAATGTGACCAAAACCACTGCATTCATACCATTAAATGCCCTTCTTGGAGTCATTTTTTTTTAGACTTTTCAATCTTCTTGAAGGGGGTTTTCTTTTTCACTTCTTTTCCCTTTGACCCAAAACCTTTCCTCTTAAACTTCATGAATTTCTTGAATCTTTTAACCATGAGGGCCATTTCTTCATCCGAGTTCTCCTCCTCTTCTTCAACCTTAGTGATCTTCAAGGCAATGCTCTTTTGCTTCTTCGGAGGTGTGGGTGAGGTGTTCCATCTTGACTCATAAGCTAGAAGTCTTCCAATGACTTCACTTGGCTTCATATTCTTGTACTCACTATTCTTTTCAAGTGCCGTCACCATTGATTCGAACCTTGACGGAAGTGACCTCATAATTTTTTGCTTGACTCTCCTATCTGAATAGGGGTCACCAAGTTGATGGCTTTGGTTAACAATATCCATCAACTTCACTTGGAAGTCATTGAAGCATTCATGCTCTTCCATCATAATCATCTCAAATTGCATTTGGAGGACTTGGAGCTTTGAGTCCTTGACTACCTCAGTTCCCTCATGTGCCGTTTGAAGAATGTCCCAAGCCTCCTTTGCAATCCTAGTGTTTTGGACCAACTTGTATTAGTTATCGTCCATGGCTCAAAGGATGGCATGCATGGCCTTGTTGTTCCACTTGGATGCTTTAAATTCTTAAGTACTCCAACTAGATTAAGGCTTAAGAGCTTCTACACCATCTTCATTGGTCATTGTTGGAGGAATATACCCATCTTCAATAGTCATCCAAGCACGGTCATCTCTTTGGTAAAGATAGGCATCCATCCTGCCCTTCGAAGAAGCATAATTCACCTCATTGAGCAAAGGGGGTCTTGTGCTTGAGGCTCTCTCATGACTATTTTTGTTTCCACTCATAGTGTTTGAGAGTAATAAATGAAATGAAGATGCAAATGAAATACAACACACAAAATGCAAACAACCAAAATGCACAAGGTAAGACACAAACAGTGCATGGATCGCCTAAGTATATCTAGGCACCGACTCTGATACCAATTGAAATTCCTTAGAAAGTGTGTGTCTATAACCTAGAAGGGGATGAATAGGTTTTAATTCGATAGAATACCAATTTTGTGAATTAATCTATATTATTGATTCTACTATATTCTACTAAGTGTTCAAGCAAGAGAAAACAACCATAAAACAGTAACAACACGCAATATATACGTGGAAACCCTCCAAATGGGAAAAACCAGAGGATGTTCAGTGCGCCACACTCGATCCTCAAAATCCACTATTGAGAGAAAGTTTACAACCTAGGTTGACCTCCCGTCTATTCCTCCAGTTACTAACCCTTTCACTCTATCCAACGAGCCTTAATAGTGATTTTGGATCACCAACCTTGTGCACTAATCACATAGCCACAAGCTTAACCAACAATGAATAGATAATGGCAACCTAAGTGAATATGCAAGAATATTTTATATGTAAAAATGCTAGGTCAAGACATTCATGCTTATCTAGGATTAATAATGACAATTAAAGCAAATCCTTGATATCAATGTTCTAAATGTAAAGGCAAGAAGAATTAGCTAGAAGGGTAAAACTGTCCTAAATTCTAGCTATCACAAATTAATGCATCTCAACCAACAATCAATACACAAGCATGTCATAAAAGCAATTAACCATACAAGCAAGCATTTAATAAGCAATAGAGACTAAAACCCTAGGTATACCTAGTCAAGAAGATGATGATGCTCCATGCTTGAATGATCCTAGAATGAAGCTAGATGATCATGAAATGAAGTTGGGTTGAGTAAAAATGAGTATTTAGGAGTCCCTCTATCTCTAGAAAAACTAGAACACATAAAAATGGCTTCTTGGACTTTTAAAAGCCAAAGAGAAGAGAAGAGAACATATATATATGGTGCCTTACACAAAGTGGCATCATTTTGGAAGAAAGGCAACAAAATCCTGTCAGGACCGTTGGCTGTACCGCGGTACAGGCAAGTGTCTAGAACGTGGCAAAAAGTGCGGTGCATTGCCTGGACAACGCCGCTCTGTAGGCCGTTGTGCATGCAGGTGCACAGACTACGGTCTTGACAGCATGCAACACCTGTGAAACTCCGTTTGGGAGACCGCGGTGCATGCAACATGCACAGGACACGGTAGCTACAGCGTGTATCATTCGGTAAACACAGTTGTACAGACCGCGGTGAAGGCACTGTAAAGAGAGCGGTCTGAGCTAAGGAACAGAGGAAGAAACTCCTCTTTTTAAGGCATAAAAATGCATTAACACTTAAACAAAAATAATACACACAAAGCACACAAAATGGCAAATAAGCATGCAAGCAAGATAATTAAAAGAAAATTCATTTGTGTGTTTGTGCACTAATACCTCTTCAATACAAGTTAAGCAAGAGATTTTACCTTTGATGCTTGAGCTTGGTTACGAACAATAAAGCCCATAATGATCCCCAAATATGGATGTCAACGAAATAAGCCAATCAAACACTGAGGAACTTACAGCCTTTGTGACCATGACTACGTTGGTGATCCATTCGGGGTAGTGTGCTTCTCTGATGAAGCCTGCTTGGGTCAATTTATCCACTTCCTCCTAAACCACAACATTTCTTTCAGTGTTGAAGTTGCCCCTTTTTTGTTTGATAGGCTTGAAGGTCAGATCCACTGCCAATCGGTGAGCAGCCAAAGTCATTGGGATCCCAGGCATCTCGTTGTGGCTTTAAACGAATATGTCATTGAACTCTCTGAGGAGCCCAACCAAACTCTCATTCACTCCCGGCTCAGGTGGCACCGACCTTGATGACCTTTGAAGGATCGTTTATTCGGAGAGACACTTCTTCTAGCTTATCCACTGGATGCCATTAGCCCATTCCCTTCTTGCTCCTCCTTGTCTGGCACCACATGACCATCCTCTAGGTGATTCATGGGTTCTTCACCTTCCGAGGTCAATACTGGTGTTGCCCCGCCATGGATCGTTGTTACCTGGGCAAATTGTTTTGCTAGAGCTGTTGGGTTGGCAGACATTGCATAGCATCTCCTGGCTGCTTGTTGGTCACCCTGTACTTCCTCCAGTTTGTCTCCTACTAGGAACTTCAGGTCATTGTGGTAGATGGTTAGGACTCCTTTCAAAAATGATAAAAATGCCCTTCCTAATATTGTATTGTAGGCCGATGGGGTATCTAACACCCAAAGTCTGTCATGACATTCTGTTGGAGAGGTGTGGCTCCAATGATTACTGGCAGGATTTTTAATCTACGGGTATGATTGAGTCCCCAGTGAACCCATACAGCGGGGTAGTGCAGTTGGCAATCTATACCGTGATAACTATGGGATCATCATGGGGCTGTACAGTGCTGTAGACATCCGCTTCGGTGAAAATGATCTGTGATAACTAGGAGGGGTTGGTCGGGCTCTGGTCGACCTTGAAGATCCCCCGCCCTCATCCACGTGAGGGACTTTTCTTGTGTGGTTTTTCTTAGAATTATTGAAGGTGCCTGCCAAAGTAGGTCCTCCGCTGATGGTATGTATTATCTAAATTTGTTGCATCAGATCTACCTGTTCCCCCTTTCTTTTCTCAGCCTGTTCGCAGATCTCGGCTTGTACTTCTCTTCTAGTCTGAATGTTATCCCTGACTTGCTGTATGAATTCTACCAAACATCCCCCTCTTATCAAAGCCTCAATCTGATTCCGCAGGTTATAGCACTCTGAAGTGTTGTGTCCCACGTCTTTGTGAAAGTCACAATACTTATAACGATTCCTCTTGCCGACGGAGGCTTTCATAGGCACGGGATTCTATAGTAACCTCTTATCCCGATTGGCGAGATAGATTGTCTCATGGGATACATTCAAGGGGTCGTAATGATCATATCCTCTCTAATCTAGAGCTATTAGAGCCACCATCCTAGGAGGAGGCGGAGCCCGCAAGGGAGTTCATTTTGCGGGATACCTTTCAGACCGAGGTTGAGAAATGGGGGGGGGGGGCGATACGTCTACCTGTTGGGGGGTTTGTTCTGGCTTTTCTGAGCTTGCTTTAGTTTAAAAACTTATTCTTCTGTTGCTTTACAGCTCTCATATCGTCGTGTTCCATCTTGACCTTGATCTATTCGTCCACCTCTATCTGCTCCAGAGCCCGGTCATAGGCTTCTTGGTAGGTTTCTAGAGGTCGCTTGGTGAACGACCGGAAAAGCTTACCCTCTCACAAGTTCCTCCTGAAATTGGTGAGGGTTTCTTTCATGGTGAAGACCCGCATCTACATGACTTCCTTGTGGAAGCGCTCGACGTAAGCCCGGAGGGTTTCTCCTCTCTCCTGGATCACGTATTGTAGATGGATTAGATCATTTTATCAGGGCTTAACTCCCTGGAATTGCGAGCAGAAATCAGTTGACAGTTTCGTAAAGGAATCCATACTGTCAGCAGATAGTTTTATGAACCAGGTCTTAACGTAATCTGTTAGCGTAGTCGGGAACATCCGGCACATAGAGGCCCTGGTTATGTTCTGGACCTCCATTTGTTGAACGAATCTCTCCAAGTGGCTCAAGGGAACCTCAGTTTCGGAGAATCTATCAGTCAGTATCTTGAATTTTGGTGGATGCTCCGTCTCCCGGACCCTTATGATGAAAGAAGCATTCATCTCACTTAGAGGATCTTTCTTGTCTTCCTAGTACTTCCCCTTCTTTACCCGCTGGAACTCTTTTTGAAGATCTGTCAGCTGGTCTCTCATGCGCTTACTCTCATGTTTCCTTGAATTAATCTCGATCTCCTCACTGTCGGACCCTTCTGACAAGCTAGCGACTTCTACCCGATTCTTTCTTCTTATGGGATCTGTTTGGGGGCTTTGTTGGCTTTCTTCCTCTCTAGCCCAGATCATCCTTCTTGAAGTCGCCGGGTGAAGAAACTCCCGTAGCTCCGAGGGAAGGACGTCCGCCGCGGACTTAACTTGCCGAGGTTGGTAATGCGACGAAACTTCAAGAATAGGGGCATAGGCCCTAACCTATCCTGGATCAAGGGTCTGGGTACAGTTCCATTATGAGCTGGCTCTGGAGGGGTAGGCCCTTGGAGATCAAAAGCCGACCACAGAATCCCAGGCCTGCTTAGTTCCTCTTGGTTGTAGAGGTTCGCTTGCTGGGCAGTAATACGCTCAATGAACAGTCGAAGGCGGACGTCTTCCACGAAGGCCGCCGCTTGTTGATCAAGTGCGGCCTGGCTTTCCATAGGGGAATCCAAAGCCCGCACAGTGGTGGGCTGGTCTGGGACCTGGCCACAGAGCCCAGATTTTCTTCCTTTCTTCGGGGCCTTTCGTGTCGACGCAACTGAAGGTTGCTCGGATGCGCCTGGTTGTCCTTGGAAAGAGCGAAGCCTCATGATTAAGTTTGAAATAACAACTTATGAATATGAAAATGATGGTGTAGAAGTTCTTTCCCTCAGATAGTGCCAGAAAGTGTTTACCGAAAATTCACTCAGGGTGAGGAATTACAGCTAACATCCTCAAGACCACTACCAATGAAGTGGTGGCCGGGGTCGGTACCTTTGATACCTGACTTGCTTAGATAGAAATGAATGCTTGAATGACAACAGCAAAATGGGAGCCTTATTATTAGTTACTCGTGATATACAGAAAACCTCTCGTACGTACTCACAATCTCTCTAGGACATAGAAAGGGGGCAACTTCGTGCTTGTCGAATAGTAGATACAATGATGGTTGTGTTCTGATCACAGAATTTAGGCCCGATGTAATCCTCTTTCTTTTTCTCTCTATCTCTCCTCGTCTCCAATTGGTCTTATTTATACTTAGTCCAAGTAGGTTTTAGCTCACAAATATCCTGCCACGATCCCATGAATCCGTTCCCTCCTTATCGGGCGGGATTCGTTATTTAAAAGTTGTTGACTTCGAATAAATAACGGATTCAATGATATCTTTAACGAAGATAAGTTTGTTTTCTTTTTGGAATCAAACTTTGACTTACACGTACGCGGAATTAATGTTGTCTATAATATAAATACGATCTTTTTTGTACTCACTGCATGATTCTTCATGGATTTTTTTGAGTTAGCTGCATGTTGTCCCGTAGAGCGAGGTAGACCCATGCTTTGGTTCTGTTCTCAGAAGCTTGGGATGGACTTTTCTTGACCCTTTGGAGCTTGAGACGTCCCTGTAGAAATTCCTAGGAGGAAGCATGGATCTGATTCACTTAGAGGCCCTCTTCCTCCTCGTATTATGGAGAGGACAGCGGGCTCTTAGAGAGGTTGGTGAGCTTTTAGTTTAGGCTACGAGCTAAGTTTAACCTCTTGAAGTCTCAACCTGGAGGGAATCTACTTTGCCTGTCGGGCTCCACTTCGAGTGCTTCTTGAGCTCGACGATCCTTCTTACTTTTACGGGGTGGTTCTGGAGCCCGATCCCAAGAACCAAGGTTCCTAGGTAGGTGGCCTCGAGAAGCCCGGATTCTAGTGTTCGCGTGGGGGCTCGACCTGGTCGTGCCTAGCTTCATCCTCGATAATTCCAAAGCCCGTCGATCATTCCTTGCTTCAGCTGGGTAGTTTTATGGTCCGTTTGTGGTCTCATGAGTGTAGAATTTGGGCTTTGATTCGGGCTAGGAGAGTGGAAAATTTCTCTTTGACCCCTAGCCAAATTTTACTATTATCATATATATATATATATATAGTTATGTCCTTGTCAGTGCACACTAATATAACTTACATCAGTGCGTTGCATGTAGACCATCGATTATGTAGAAACTTTGACAAGTACTTATACTTTGAGTCAAAGTATATAAATCTAATGGTTCACATGCAATACCTACATATATATATATATATATATATATATATATATATATATATATATATATATTGTAGTTCTTTTCTAGTTAATGCGCACTAAAATAACTTACATCAGTGTATTGCACGTACACCATTGATTATGTAGAAATTTTGACAAGTATTTATACTTTGAGTCAAAATATATAAATCTAATGGTTCACATGCAATACACTGATGAAGTTATATCGGTGCATACTGACTTGAATATTATATATATATATATATATATATATATATATATATATACATATATTACAGTAATTCAGGAATTTAAAAAAGCGATCGATTCGAACCCAATACCTTATGATGTATATGTTAGGAGCTAATCCTATTTTGTCTTTATGTTTTGATATCATTTTCTCGTAAAACCTAGGAGATTGTTAAAGACCTATTGTAATGGTGGTTGAAGATTTACACTCTCTATCAACCCATCAAAGTTCAAACTTTAACACCTAGCTTGCATATTTTGTCACAACATTGTCTATAAAACCATAATAAATATGGGTAGGGCCGGATGTAAGGGGGGGACCATAGGGGTCATGCGCCCCCAATACCTCCCCGCCCTCCCAACCAATAAAAAAAAATTATATTTAAATTAAAATATAAACTGATATATATATATATATATATAATACATATAAATGTGATATATGTATAAAGTAGATGATAATATTATTTTGTTCCTTTATTATTTAATAATATAAATTAAATAATATTTTTATTTCCATAATTCTATTGACCCTGAAAATAAGATTCAAAACAGATCCATTTTAATATTTTAATTTCCTATTATTTCATACATCATTAGCTAATCTAGTATGTATTATATATATAATATATTTTAAAAAAAATTCTCTAATACAATCTAAGTAAATATTGAACTCTTATAGCGACTATCTATATTATTTATTTTGCTAGGTTAATTATTAATTTGATTTTAATAAATTTATTTTATTAGTTTATTATTTTAATTTTGTTCAAAATTAATATAAATTAATTTGGTTTAACATGAATATTATAAAATTAAATTACAAGTAAGTAAATAATTGTGAATTAAATATATCAATAGTATAATGATATTTTAATTATGCTACCGAAATTTATATTTTAAAAGCCATGAACTATTAAAATATTATTTTCAGTTATATATACCGTTAAGAATAAACCTAGGTTTTGTAAAAAAATAAAAGACGTTATCTCATACTCTTTAATTATGTAATTGAAATAAAAATTATAAAGAAAATTAGATTGATTTGGTTATAAATAATTTTCTATATATAAAATAGACGTGTTACATTTTAATTAGTTAATGTCTATAAGATACAAGATTTCATATTTTTTCTTATACAAGATTCCTAATGATATTATTTAAAGATTGCGTGATCTACAATATTAATTTAAAATTCTAGCTTCGCCTCTAAATATAGGGAGAACTTTCCCGATATTGAGAGCTGACTTCGTCCTATTATAGAAGTAGACATTCGAGTGTGCTTGAAGTATTATATTTGATCTCGGTTTCGGTAGACAATTGTTAAGAGAAAAAAACTTATAAGAGGATCAATCACATATTTTACATACAATTTTATTTTGAAGGGATATTTTACATGTTTTACATACAATTCAGAGTGAATTCAAGTTTATTTTCATAGTACAGTTGGTGAAAGATTCAATAAATGTAAAAGCTTTAATTTGGGGATGCAAGTGGGTAACTAACAGTCCAAACCCAATTAATGCATTTATAATATTGCTCATTGACTCATTCCACCTATCAGTCAAACCGATCAATTTACATACTAGGGATCGGAGAAATTGGTTGGTTGCCTTTTTTTTTTAAAAAAAACAACATTTATTTAATTATGGGATGCATAAATGTCATAAGGAAGAAAAAGTTGACAAGCATCTTTTGTGCTTGTGTTCAGACTTCTAAAGCAAAGTAGCAAACCAGCCAGTCACAGCAACTCAGACGGTACCAACTAATAGAACCATTAAGTATGATAATCAAAAGTGATAAACAGCACTTAGACTTAGCTCAATCACCACCAAGTATAAATATATATGAATAAAGCCTAATAGCACCAATCTCAAAACCTTCTACTGTATTTGTGCGGTTTTAAATGATTGGGGTTGATTAGAGGATTTTATTTTCTTGACATTTAATGTTTTGTCCATGTGCGGCTATAAATGTTCCAATATAGCTATATTTATAATGCAATGAAGAATAGTGTTTTTGTGTTTTTGGTGTTATTGAACCATGGATAATGGATTGGAAGAGAGGCTTGTGGAAGAAGAAGAAGAAGAAGAAGATCAGGCGGGTGATCCGAGACTGAGAAGAAGAATTTGGAATGAATTCAAAATGTTATGGAGGATTACATTTCCTTCTATAGTGGCTAGAATGACTTCTTTTGGAATTATTGTGGCCACACAGAGTTTTCTTGGACATGTCAATGAAATTGACCTTGCAACTTTTGCACTCTTACAAAGCATTTTCTTACGCTTTGTCAATGGAATCCTGGTAAGCTCCTGTAATAAATTGCTATCGTTTAATTTCTAATTCAAGATTTTTCTTTCTGTTAGAGTATTTCATGTCAGTTTAAGCTTTTAGGTTTGATGTTTACTAATATGATATCAAAAGCTTTGCCTTCCCTAAAGTCCTGGTTTTGAGTCCCTCCTCCCTCACCCCTAAGTTTACTAACAGTTTTTTTATTGGGATTGAAATAGCTGGGCATGTCAAGTGCAACTGAAACATTATGTGGACAAGCATATGGAGCAAAGCAGTATCACATGATGGGTATTTACTTGCAGAGATCATGGATAGTTGATCTAGTAACAGCTACGATATTCGTGCCAATCTTCATTTTCGCAACACCAATTTTGAAGCTACTTGGTCAGGAGGAAAGCATAGCAGAAGCAAGTGGAAGAATGTCTCTATGGTTCATTCCTTTTCTCTATTACTTTGTCTTCAGCTTGACCATCCAAATGTACTTACAAGCACAACTCAAAAACATGATCGTTGGATGGCTTTCCACTGCTTCTTTTCTGCTTGATGTGCTTCTTGCTTGGATTTTTGTGTACAAATTTGGGTGGGGGGTCAATGGTGCCATGGCGGCAATGAACATAGGTGCTTGGTTGATGGTCATTGGAGAATTTGTGTACATTTTTGGTGGTTGGTGTACAAATAGTTGGAAAGGATTCACTAAAGCTGCTTTTGCTGATATTGTGCCTGTAATGAAGCTCTCCATTTCCTCCGGTGTCATGCTTTGGTAAAATCATCTCCTAATTTTTTTTTTATCTATTTCTTGTTTTATATCATTACTCGGGACTCGAACCTAAAACATTATCAGACTGAATAAATGTTTTTTTCCATCAAGCTAAACTAGGCGGTTCTTTTGAGGTGTTGCTTTTGTCATAGAATTCTCTTCTTGCCAAATGCCAGAATAATCTTCAACATGAGCAATCTAACTTTCAATCTTTCTTTTCTGATAGCTTGGAGCTTTGGTATAATTCGATTCTAGTCTTATTGGCTGGTAATATGAAAAATGCAACGGTTTCTGTATCTGCTTTCTCTATTTGGTAAGGTTTTAATGTTTTTTTTTAATAAAAAAAATACACTTTATTTTGTTTTTGATATTTGTATAACAATTCTAATTTGCTGCAGCCTCAATGTCAGTGCATTTCAATTTATGTTCTGCCTCGGTTTCCTTTCTGCTGCTTGGTATTGCTTTTAAACATATGTTATCTCATTTTGCACCCTTTTTCTCTATCATATATTCCTATTGTTTGTTTGATTTAGATTCTCTACTAACGTCATCTCTGTTAAACATCGAAATATCGCAATCTTGAACACACATTTCACTATTTTATTAAGGGCAGATAGTAAAAATCTCCCCCAAGTTTAGGTAATGTACTTTGTATATGAAATTACGTAAATTTCTTTTAACGTTAGTAGTCATCCGTTAACTTTTAACGATTGTAGGGTAAAATAATCATTTTCTCCTCTAAAATAAAACAATTACATTATTCAATATTTAAATAATAATAAAATAAAAACTTTTAAAAAAATGCACAGTGAAGATTAGATATCTCCATCAATGGATGAACGAGGGCTAATCTCTTTCATCATTTTTTTTTTAAAGCAGATGGTGCAGATCTATTCTTGCAAGGAGTGGATCTCCACTGCCAGTGGAGTTTTTATTTATTTAAGAAAAATATTAAATAATAAGTAAAATATTTCATCGAGGGTATTGTAGTTATATTGAAGTTGAAGTCAATCAACGGCAAGGAATAAAAGATTCATCAAGATGCAATTAAACTCTAAACTCGGGCAGTTTTGTGCACTTGTCCCTATTATTAATAATTTGTGACTTTTATTCATTTGCTTTTTCTTTACCTCATGGATCAAAACAATACAAATTTAAGTTTATACCGTGTTATTTATATATAAATGTTATGATTTTGTACAGCGTGCGAGTATCAAATGAACTGGGAAAGGGAAACGCTAATGCAGCAAAATTTTCGATTATAGTTAACCTGACTACTTCAACATTGCTGGGAATTATATTCTTCATTATATGCTTACTATTCGGTCGTGAAATTTCATACATATTTTCAACTAATAAGGAAATTGCAGAATCTGTTTCTGGTCTCTCCGTCCTACTTGCTTTCTCAATGTTGCTTAATAGTATTCAACTAGTACTCTCGGGCAAGTACATGTCTTTCTTAAATTCAATAACAAGCATTAAAAAGGCACTTATATGGAAACATTTAGCTTGATGAATTCTTGTTAACGATGATCAGGTGTAGCCATCGGGGCCGGTTTTCAAAGTGTGGTTGCATATGTTAACTTGGGATGCTATTACCTTATTGGGATTCCTACAGGAATTGTGCTTGGATATGTGGTTGGTTTTGGAATTAAGGTAACCTCATCGAGATAGTTAATAAATAACTATAAGAAATTGTTTTGAAATATATAACTATCAGAATTAAAGATTTGTTTGTGATACTTTTTAGTTTTAGCAGTTGACTGTGAAAGAAGAGAAGTAAAAACTTTAGTTTCTGTTACTATATTTTAGAAGAGTTTTAGAGACTGTATTTTTGGAACTATTTAAAATCTCTTCCACCCATGATATGACTTTACAGCCTTAGGGGTCGTTTGTTTTTTTATCTGATTACTGAATATTCTGAATTTTTCTAATGACTAAATAGGGACTGAAATCTGAACCTGAATGACATATTTGTTTATTTTTTCTCACATCTGAATGTATTGTCAACACATTTGTTTCTTAAAAGTAAAATTGTCTGAATATAAGTAATTTTACATTTATATCTATGTTAAACAATTATACATATAATATAGAATAAAAACAATCCAATAATAATAATTATATATAAACACATATGATCATGATTTTCATCTTTGATTACAAACGAACTTCATTTTTCTAAAAAAAAATGTTTAAAAAATAAATAATAAAAATGACATTTGGAAAACTCGTACAAAACACTCTAATATATAAATATATCACCATAATATTATAATAAAATATCGATATTAAATATCCATATGAATAGTGATTAGTGTTTTTTTTATCTGGGTTCTTTTTTATTGTTAAAACTAGTTAAAATAAACAATATATTAAAATAAAGATTTCTAAATCGTATATAATTTTGATGAAATTTGAAATATATTATATATGAGGGTATAATATCGGAAGAAAAGATTTTAGATTGCATTTAATACAATTCAGTGATTTGCAATTAAGTTAAAGTCAAGATGTTTTACTTTTTATTTTAAGTTGTTTTTTAGGATTTTTAAATTGTTTGGCCACTTAAAAAAACAAACAAAATAACTTAATAATTATGATTCAGACCCATTAAGTTTTAAGTGGAAAAAACAAACGACCCCTTAATTGATATAAATAATAAATTTATATTTTTATGATAAAAATATTTTTTTTAAGCAAATAAAAATTATTAATTGGTACCATATAAATAATAGCTATTGATCTGATGATTTTATTTTACAGGGTTTGTGGGTTGGAATGTTGGGTGGAATAGCAATGCAAACAATTGTTCTCTCCTACATTGTGTGGAGGACAGATTGGGATGATCAGGTAATTATTACCAAATTCATATTTATACATAATACATGCACATATGTTTATAAGAACAAAATTCAAGTTATATGATTAATATTGGTGTTGTTTGTCTCAGACTCTCAATGTGTTCTCTAAAGGTGTATTTGAAAGTAGCATTTATATATACAATCACTACAAAAAAAAAAAGCATATTAGTAACAAACTATTTCCGACGACAATAATTACCGTCGGTAATAGTACTTTTTCCGACGGTTATATTGGAGCCGTTGGAAATGAGTGAAAATAAAATACCATATATCCGACGGCTGAATAACTATTGGAAATAGTCTTTATACCGTCAGAAATATGAAAAAAGTAATACAATATTTCAAACGGTCTATTGGCTGTCGAAAATAGTCTATATTTTCGACGGTACTTTTTGTGCCGTCGAAAATAGTCCATATTTCCGACGGTATTTTTTGAACCGTCGAAAATAATGAGAAAAAAAATCAATGTTATACACGTTTTTTACGGCATGAAAAGTGTCGCCGGAAATGATAAAATTTAATTCAAATTAATTTTAATGGAAATTACGCTATCGAAAATGTAGTACTATTTTCTACAATATTTGTTATGGCATTGTTATGGAAAAAATAATTAATTTATTATTATAATATTAATTAATAAATTACAATGGAATGTATTTGATAATTAATCACTACAAAAAAAGTAACTTGTAGGTCAATATTTTAAATGTATCATTATATGTGTTATTTTTTTATTTATCACTATTTTTTCAGCGAAATCTCTCTATCACATTTTTCACCAAATATTTTGATTTAATTTTGAATTTTTCAAATAACTATATCATAGATAATGTAACTTTTTTAAAAAAAAAATATGGCGATCACCGGAAGAAAATTAGACAATAGGGATCAGACTTTAGGGACAAAACAATGGTACTAATAAGAAGTCTACTTTATGTGTACATCTAAATTAAATAAATATAAAATATAACAAAATTATTAGTAATTACATTCTTGTAATTATTTAGTTATTTATAATTTTATCTAATGACGCTACTATATCAGATTTTTGGGAAAAAAAAACTCTAATAATATTTTTTAATATCTATTTGTTTATCATACAAAATAATTACAAATTTTACTGAAATAAGTTTAAATTATTAATTTTTTAGTAAAATGTTGATTATAAAAAATAAAATCAACAATAATATAATATACGTATCATATTTTAAGATAAAGTAGTAAAATGTAATTTTCTATCATATAAGGAATTTTTTTAATAAAAATGATATTTTAAAAAACAATATCAATTGTTATATTTAAATATTATACAAAAAAATATATTTAATTCGATAGTATTTGAACATATCAATAGCTTATATATAAATAGTATGCAAATGATATCAGATATAAAGTTATAGTAAAACGGAAGAGCAACATTCATTATCTAACATTGAGGTCACGGGATCAGGTCACGGGTTCGAGCCATATAAAATGCAAGGAATTAGGTTTGGTGATGGGATGGTGCAACACACGTCTTTCTTTTTTTATTATTAAACTTTTTTCGACGGCCATTCTCCGTCGGAAATACTGGTAATTTTGATCACCTTTAATTACTATTACGACGATATTTTTACTTTTTACGACGGCTCTAACCGTAAGAAATTGCCGTATTTGTAACAGCACGTCGGTAAATGATTATTTACGACAAGTGTATTTGTGATGGCCTCCGATGACTTTTTCCCGTTGGAAAAGCGTATTTCCAATGGGAAATAGCCTTTTCCAACGGTATTTAGCCGTCATAAATGATTTTTTTTTTGTATTGAATAATGCTACTTTGCTCAAATATGATGTTCAAATGATGTGACAATATTATAATCCATTCATTTAAATTGTATTATATTTGTATGATTTAAATGAATGTATTAGAATGTTGTTAATATATTTAGACATCAAAGCAAACTAACATTACTTTTATGTATAAATTGATTCCTTAGAAGAAACAATTTTTTTGTAAAAATCAACTCAAAAGTTCATTGTTTTAAGGAAAATAAAAACCCTCTTAAAGTGATTTTTTATTTTGAAAAAGTTGACGAGATGAGATTGATCAGGTTGTAAACCTTTTAACACCCACTTTATGAGGTTATGGATTCAAGTCTTCCCTCTTCCAAAAAAATAAATAATTGAAAAAGTAATTGTACAGCAAGATAAATTTGACATAAGTCCCACCAATGTAATGATTTGTTACATTTTTAAATGTTTTTTTCAAAATCCACCAATTTTGTCATTTTGTTAGTTAAAATGACTGATTCAAGAGTATTTTAATCTTAATACACATTACATATATGCCTGTACGAGAAAACTAAACTTAAAAAATGTGATATGTAAAACTAAATTTTAAATATATATATATATATATATATATATATATCCAACCGATAAAAAAATAATTATAGATTTCTAACAATAAACTGATAATATATTTAGAATAAATCAAAACCTTAAAATAGAAAAAAATAATAATGTTTGTAGTAGAAAAATCAGCAATCACAGGTTATGTAAATCACAATCACGCGCGCAGGTAAAGAACAATAAAAGAAGAAAGGAAGCGACAAGAAAGATTTAACGTGGTTCAGCAATTTACCTAGATCCACGGAGTGCACCCGCACTAAATCCACTATCAGATTTAGATTACAATCTCTTTGCCTTTCTCTTTCAATCTCTCATACAATTGCTCTCAACCTCTATTATTGTTTTCTACACTTTTTTGCACACAAGAATACAATGGAAAATAATAGTATTTATATGGGAACATTAGGGTAAGCCAAAACCCTAAAGGAGTACTTTTCTTTTCGCATAAGTTTTTCTAATTCACACAAATCCCATCACTACTGCGGTCTGGGTCACGGTCTGCAGCGCGTCCTGTACCGCAGTTAACCTTCTATCTTACACCACTCAGAACACCACGGTGTAGGCACACGTATGTGACCCAGTCTACACCACACATCACTTTCTAGAAAAAATTGCCCCTTGAGCCGCGATATGTGTGCAATGTCCTTCTCACGGTATACACAGCATCAACCTTCTTGAATCCACCGTTATGTGTGCCGCGACATGTGCTCCTTGTCCGTGCCACAGTCTGTGCCGCACTACTTGCCAAAATTCTTTTCTCAAGCTGATTTCAGGCTTCACAAAACCTAACAATCTCTCAGTTGAAGACTGGAACTCGAATAAGCATTGTACCTTCTTCCTCGATGACTAGTGGATAGTTACGGTATGCTCATCTCCTCTGTCTTAATCCTTGAAGACCCACTAAAGTTAAGCACATCCCCAGTTTCTCTCTCGTGATTAGCTTGGTGAACATGTCAGCCGGATTCTTACTACGTGCTAACTTCACAAGCTTTAACACATAATCCTCGATCAATGACCGAATAAAGTGATAACATAGGTTTATGTGCTTGGTCCTGAAATGGAATGCCGAATTCTTAGCCAAGTGTATCGTACTCTAACTGTCACTGTTTAGCACATTTATCACCTGCTCGAAGCCCAATTTTGCTAACAAACTCTATAACCATATTAGCTATTTACTTGCTTCTATAGCAGCCACATATTCTACTTAAGTTATAGATATTATCATTATCTTCTGCAATTGAGAAACCCAACTGGTAGCTGTATTCCCCATTATATAGACATATTTGGTGGTGCTCATTTTGTGATCCTCCTCTCTAACAAAATCGAAATCCACATATTCCTCCATTTGAGTTCTTTTCTCCTAAAAGTTAGACATTTCTTTATCATACCTCACAGGTAGCTCAGGATCCACTTCACTACCTCCTAGTGTTACTTTCAAGGATTGAACATATATCTACTAAAGACTCCCACTGCATGGGAAATATCTAGTCTTGTGCAAATCATGGCGTGTATGAGACTTCAAATGGTTGAGGCATATGGAACCCTGACCATGAAGTCCATCTCTTCATCCGTCTTTAGACTCTACTCCTTGGATAACTTGATGTGACTAGCAAATAGTGTTCTGATTTTCTTTGCATCACCTATGTTGAATCTCTATAACACCTTACTAACGTACTCTGCCTAAGATAGTTGCAAAGTACCCATCTGTTTGTCTATGCTAATCCTCATTCCAAGGATTTATTTTACTGCACCTAAGTCCTTCATCTCGAAATCACTCGATAGTTGCTTTTTCAAGTCGTTAATCTCTTTTAAATCTACACTAGCTACTAACATATCATCAACATAAAGCAGCAATATAATAAAGCATCAATACAATAAAGCTAGACTTAACTTTCTTGAAGTAATAAAAGTGGTTACCTTTACATATGAAGTAGCCATTCTTTTGCATAAATCCATCAAAATTCTTGTACCACTGTCAGAGAGCTTGTTTCAAACCATAAAAGCTCTTCATTAACCTGCAAACCATCTTTTCTTGGCCATGTTCATCAAACCTTTCTGGTTGTTGCACGTATATCTCTTCTTCCAAATCTCCATGTAGAAAGGCAGTCTTCACATCCAACTACTCAAGATATAACCTCTTTGTTGCGATAATGGTCAATACTAACCAGATCATAGTTAGTTAACAACAAGAGAAAAAATATGTTGAGGACTTAGATTGAGATCTAACAACAAAAACCTAACTTGTACCCAAAGATAGATAGATCTGAGTCAAACCACTCACAGAATTGAACGATCGACTCTCTAGAATCAGATAACAGAATTTACCTAACCCTAGCCCAAGCCTTTCTAAGCAATTCACTAAGGATAACCGAATCGAAAAGAAATTGGATGAACCTTAGCAGAGCCAATTTATTGATAAAACCTTTAAAAAGATAACAACCTTAAAAGTAATATTTCTATTTATAATAGGACTAGTTTTTTTTTTTTTCCTATTCTGTCATTGTCAAAATAGGAAACTAATCTAAAACATAATTAAAATAAAATAACTAAAATAAAATAACCCCAAAGTAAAATAAAACAAAAATACACAATCCTAATTAAGGCGTAACATAATCTTCCTCAGATCATATCAATTATACCAACTTCTTATTTGTCAGTAGCCTGTTCACTTCCACCCAAGAATGCTAACCTCTCTCAACTTCTTTTAGATTTCCTAACAGTCTCTACATTCCCCTACTTTTCAAGACTACCCTTGTCCTTAAGGGAAAAATATGGAAAACGTTCTACCTCTCATCATAGTCTTCCCAAGTAGCCTCCTCCCTAGGGAACCCTCGCCATTGAACCAGAACCTGCCACACCTTTGTCATACCACATCATTTTTAAAAATTGTGATATCGAAGAGCTGTTGTAGGCTGTAGCAACATGTTACCCTCTGTATCAAAAGTCGATAAATCACTCGAAATGAGACTCGGGTTTCCCACTCTTTTCTTCCATACGGTAACATGGAACACTGGATGCAACCTAGAAGTAGACGACAACTCCAACTTGTAAGCCACCTCACCTATCTACTCTAACACCTTAAAAGACCCATAATATAGTTGCGACAATTTCACATTAAACTTTTTTTTTTAGAGATTTTTGCTGATACGGTTGAAGTTTGAGATACACAAAATCTCCTAGCTCAAAAGATACATCTTGTCTATCTTGGTCATAATATTTCTTCATTCTTCCTTGACCCTCCTCAAGCTCTTTTTTCACCTTAGTTACAACCTCATCCCTAGCCAGCAACTCTCTCTCGATTTTTTCATTTCGAGCCATCCCTTTCTCATAAATGCATAACATCGGTGGTGGTCACCCATACATTACTTCAAACGGACTCATGTTAATAGAAGCATGATATTACATGTTGTACCAGTATTCAGCCCATGAAATGTACTGTTTCCATCTCTTTTGCTCATAATGACAATAGCACCTTAGGTACTGCTCAAGAGTTCGATTCACCATCTCTGTCTGTCCGTCCGTCAGTCTGCGGATGGTAGGAGGAGCTTGCCTTCAACTTGCTGCTCTACAAAGTAAACAATTCATGCTAAAAAGAACTCATAAACAGTTTCCCTCGATCAATCACGATACTCCACAGAATCCCATGTAATTTCACCATATTATCCACAAACGCCTTAGCCACAGTACTAGCGGTGAAATGATGTTTGAGCGGAATAAAATGGACACCCTTGCTCAACCTATCCACCACGACCAGAATTGACTCGTAACCCCTACTACAAGGCAGCCCCTCTACAAAGTCTATGGTCAAGTTCTCCCAAATTTTCTCTGGCATTGGTAATGGTTGCAACAACCCCATAGGGAACCTCTAGTCATACTTCACCTTCTGACAAATATCAAACTCAACCAACAATTTCTTCACTTCATTTTTAAGGCCCTCTCAATAGAAAAAGTTTTGAACCTTATATAAGTACACAACCACCTAGAATGACCTCCTTCTTTGCTATTGTGAAAATGAGCTAGAATCTCCATTATCATATACATAGTTTTGTAGTATAATAGCCTATTTTTATAGCGAAAAGCCTTTGCACCACCCTCGTGGTTTTTCAACTTCTTACGAATCTCAACTGCTTAAGCATCAAACTACTAGGCCTCCTTAATTTGATCCCAAACTCGTCATTTAGCCCCACTAAGTGCCATTACTCCCACCTCATTGTCTGCATACACATACCACAATATTGAACTGCCATCTTTTCCTGATAACGCGTCAACAACTTTGTATTCCTTACCAGGTTGGTAGACAATATCGTACTCAAACCCAAGAAGCTTAACTATAAACTTTTACTGCTCCGGGGTCACAAATTTCTGCTCCAACAAGTGCCTTAAAGCTTGTTGATCGGTGATAATGGTGAATTTTCTACCCAATAAATAAGGTCTCCAAACCTTCACCGTGTGCACTACTGCTAACATCTCCCTAGCATAAGTACTCCAAGCCTTCTTCATTAGCCTTAAAGTTTTGGAAACAATCGCCAAGGGCCTCTTCTCTTGTACCAAGATTGCCCCAATCCCCTCTCTACTCGCATCGGTATAGAGGAGTTTGTGTCATAGCCCTCTTCAAATCTTCGAAAGCTTTTTTTACTTCTTCCGTCCACACAAAACTGTCTATTTTAACATATCGATCAATGGTTTTGCAATCAGTCCATAATACTTCACAAGCCTTCGATAGTAACCTATTAACCCCAGAAATCCTTTCAAAGTCGACACATCTTTTGGCAATGGCCAGTCCACCATAGCCTCAATCTTCCTAGGATCAACCTTCACTCTCGCTCATGAAATTATGTGCTCAAGATACTGCAATTCCTCCTGCACAAAGTCACATTTTGATATTTTAATATATAAAAAAAAAGATTATGCTCTAGTATCCCTAATACCAATTCCAAATGCTTCAGGTGTTCCTCTATTGATTTTGAATACATCAAAATATCGTCAAAGAACACTAGAACAAACTTCCTCAGATAAGGTCTGAAAATTGAATTCATGGCTGCTTAGAATGTAGAAGGTGCGTTGTATAACCCAAATGGCATCACCCGATACTCATATAATCTTGAATTCGTCTGAAAGGTTGTTTTATGCTCATCCTCTTCCTTCATCCGAATTTGGTGGTACCTAGCTCGTAAATCTAGCTTGATGAACACACACACCCCATGTAACTCATCCAACATTTCATCAACCGTCGGAATAGGAAATCGGTCATTCACAGTTGCCACATTCAGAGCCCGACACATTCAGAGCCCGATAGTCAATACAAAACCTCTAAGTCCCATATTTTTTCCTCACCAATAGCATTGGAGATGAAAATGGACTTTGACTCTGCCTGATCAATCCATTCTTCAATATCTTCTCTACTTGTCTCTCAATCTCATCTTTCTGGAAATTGGCATACCTTTATGGAGGCACATTGACCGGTTTCACCTCATCTTTCAAAGTAATGCAATGATCAAAATGGCGAGATGGTGCTAAGCTAGTTGAAACCTTCAGAACATGTCGATGATTTGCCACTACCTTACGTACTATCTCAGGCAGCCGCTGTAATTCATCTTGTAACTCATCCGTATTCTTTTTCTCACTTTCTATATCTTGTCGATCTCCAGCATTCACTGCTGTAAAGCATTGGGCACCCATTTTGCAAAGTCTTTATATCATTTGAGCTTCGCATTGTTTAATTTCCTTGAAAGGCAAAACAACCCATATTCTTTTTCCCCTCCAATTTGAATTCCATCATCATGGCGTCAAAGTCTTTAACCACCTTACCGATACTCTTCAACCAAGCGTTGCCTAACACCACATCTACCTCCACTAGAGATAATACATGCAAATCAGTCGCAATCCTGACCCCTTGCACATTCATCTTCACCTTACGAACCACTTCTTCTCATTTAAGTTTTTCACCGTTAGCCACATTCACATCAAACGGTTCTATGGCAACCCCTCACTGCCCAACCTTCTTTACGATATTTGCATCAATGAAATTATGAGAGGAACCAGAGTCTACCAACATCGAAACCTCAAACTTACCAACCCATGCCATAAGCCTCATAGTGGATAGTTTTGAAACCCCAAACACGGCATTTAAAGACAACTCGGCTTCCTAATTATTTTCTCCTAATTTAGTCACCCTTAACTCTTCATCATCATTGGTGGCTTCCTCATCAGTGACAACATCATCGTCTAATTCACTTGAGTCAATGATCATAAATACCTTCCCAGTTCAGTACTGATGGTCCTTGTTACATTTCTCCCCATATTTGAAGCGGAAGCCCTTTTTTATTCTCTCTTAAGCCTCTTCATTTGTCAGTTTTCTTATATCTTTACTTTCTTTCTTGGAACTATCCTCAGTAACTCCCTTTCCCTTCCAAGAATTTTTGTTTGACTCCGATTTAAATTTTTTACTCATATAACTCTTCTTACGCGGCTTCTTGTTATTGTAGTAACTATCCTTTAAAATCTCTGACATTCTCATTGCTTCGGTCAATCTTTGTGATCGCTTCAGTTTCATCTCTCTCACTAACCACGACTTTAATCCTTCAATAAAAGTCCCCAATAATGACTCCTCTGACCAAAATCTACAATCGGTGAAACTTCTTAATATATACATGAACTCTTCTTTCCTGCTTTAGTTTGGCCAAATGCCCATGATGATTGACAACTGGTGATGGTCCCTATTAAGCCAAAAACTCCCGTTCGAAGGCCGTCCAACCCATTTGTCTTCCATCTTGCTCATACTGAGCTTTGATCCATCACCACCAGTTGTTAGCCTTCTCATCAAGGTAGATACATGTAGTAGAAACCCGATTGGCCCTCGCCACTTCATAGACATGAAAGTAGTGCTCCACCTTATCCAACCACTCATATGGGTCTACACCATTTAAATATGGAAAATCGATCTTCAGCTTTCTAGGGCCCCGACTACGGTGTCTCTCTCTTGACCTCCTACCTTCATATATTGCAGCATCTCTCCACGGTTCCCTTTGTTGTCCATAAATTGGCATTCGAAGGCCTCTTGTCCCATCTCACATCTTCCTCAAATCCATCATTCATCATCCATCTCCCCCTAGGAAACCTCATCATGCAACCAACGCTTGACCACAAATGGCCCACGTTCCACTCGTCCCCATCGCTTAAACCCTTTAAGATTTTTGATCGGATTGGGCTCGTCTACCTCATATGTCGAGAATTCTACCTCACGCCATAAACGACGTGATCTTCGTCCATTCCCTTGAGTCCGTCCACCTACCATTTCTTTCCCCTTGTTTTCAGCCAACTGTCGTTCAAGTCTCTCGATTGCATCATTGGTTGACCGAGTCAGATGCTCCATGGATGTCGTCAGTTCTGATAGGGACTTGAAAATCCGATCTTGATTCTTCTCCAAGGCTTCAAACCATCGTTTGTTAGTCTTTGATTCACTTCATTGAATAATATAATCATCCCTAGACCCCATGGCTGCTGAATTTGTTTTTCTCTCTGTCTTTTATTTTTTATTTTTTATTTTTTATTTTTTATTTTTTATTTACTTTTTTTTTTCTCTGTCTCTCTCCCTTTTTTTCTATGTCTTTTATATATATAGTAGGCCGTCGAAACCTCTCAATGAAAGCACCAAATTGTTGAGGACCTAGATTGATATCCAATAAAAAAACCTTAAATTATACCCAAAGATAGATATAACTGAGTCAAACCACTCACAAAATTGAGCGATCGATACTCTAGAATCAGATAACAGAATTTACCTAACCATAGCCCCATCCTTTCTAAGCAGTTCACTAAGAAAAGTTGAATCGAAAAGAAATTGGATGAACCCTAACAGAGCCAATTTTATTGATAAAACCTTCAAAAAGATAACAACCCTAAAAGTAATAGTTCTATTTATAATAGGACTAGTTTTTTTATTTTTCTATTTTGTTATAGTCAAAATAGGAAACTAATCTAAAACATAATTAAAATAAAATAACTAAAATAAAAGAACACCAATGTAAAAAAAAACAAAAAAAAAAGCAATCTTAATTAAGGCGTAACATAATCTTCCTCAGGTCATATCAATTGTACCCACTTCTTGTTTGTCAGTAACCTGTTCACTTCCTTCCAAGAATGTTAACCTCTCTCCAATTCTTTCAGATTTTCTAACAGTCTCAACAAAATATCGGTGTAATAAATACATTCATTTTGCTGAAAGCCTTTAACCACTAATCTCACATTGTATCTCTTAGAACCAGCATGTTCCTTCTTGATTTGAAACACCCACTTGTTTTATAGGGCTTTATTTCATTCAAATAGCTCGACTAGCTCCTATGTTTGATTGGACATAAGTGGTTTCACTTCATCTTCAATTGCAATCTTCCATTTACTTGCATATTCACCTTGACAAGCTTCATTATAACATTCAAGTACTCTTGCATCTGTCAGCAACAAATATTGTAAGTACCTTCTATTTGGTACATGTGGGTGAGTAGATCTTCGCTGTGTACTCTAGGCCTGTGGGGATCTTCTCAAAGCATTTTCAGTTTACGGATTCAAAACTCTATGACTGTTCAGACTCTGTGGTAATGGAACTTCATCCTATGGTATATGTTCTTCAACCTAGGGTTGCACACCTTGCTCATCATCTTTTTGCCTACCACGTTCCATGCTCCTACCAATCGATACATCCTATGGCCTAAAGTAGTTTGGCTCTTACTGATCAGACATCTATGTGTTCATGTCCTTATATATGACCTTCTCGTTGAATACAACATCTCTACTCCTGATCATCTTACGGTTATGGTCATTCCAGAGTTTATATCAAAACTCATCTTCACCGTAACCCACCAAGGTGAACTTCATTGATTTGGCATCAAACTTGTTCATTGAGTGATCACATACATATATATAAGAAACACATTCAAATACTTTCAAGTGACAAATTTTTACCTCTTTACCAGTCCAGATCTCTTCTGGTATAACAACGTCTAAAGGTTTTAATTGTCATATGGGTATCAAGTATGCTACTGTATTGACTGTTTCTGCCCAGAACTGCTTCGAAAACCCTGATTGTAGATCTATGCTTCTGGCTTTCTCAGTCAATGTCATGTTCATGCGTTCTGCTATACCATTCTACTGCAGCATTTCAAGAACCGTTCATATGAGCGTTATCCTGCTCTAGTTGCAAAACTTCTTGAACTCATTTTCTTCGTACTCTCCACCATTGCCTAAACGTAGCTTTTTGATCTTCAAACCTATCAAATTCTAAATTAGAGCTTTCCACTTCTTGAAAGCCTCAAACACATCAGATTTATGTAGTAAGAAGTACACTCATATCTTTTTGGAACGATCGTCGATGAACGTGACGAAATATTATTTACCTTCGGTTGATGAGACTAAAGCTGGACCCCATACGCTGATGTGAACTAGTTCCAAGTTCTTCTTTGTCGGCACTCTTCCGATTTTCTTGAAACTCACTCATTTCTGTTTTCCAAGACCTCTGCTCTCACAGAAATCAACCTCGACGAACTTCAACTCTGGTAATTTACCTTTTGATTGTAGACATTTCAACCCCTGACTATTCATGTGCTCAATCTTCTAGCATAGATTCAGATACTCTTTACCCTCCGCTACTATGAGCGATCCATACCCATCCATTCTGGAGACATAATTCTAAAAAAAAATCTCTATGTAAGGTGGCAAGGAATGACCCTTCTGAGTCAAGTACCCAAGATTTAGTCTTGCTTTACAATGAGTAGATAAGGCAGTCGTCTGACTCCTTTGAAACACCACTCGCTCCGCTCTTGCCGTAGTTATTCTTAGCCTACCAACACTCATTCGAGTAATGACCCATCTTGCCACAATTTCAGCACTCGATGTCTTTCTTGCTTCACCACTTGAATTATTGCCCTGGTGGCCTCTAGACTTTGATTTACCTGAAGGCTTTGATCTACCATATTGATTCTTATTCCGATTTCTTTCTTAGCCTTCTCTACCTTCCATATTCAATGTTGAAGAGGATGCCCCTAATTATGTTTCACGCATCCTAATTTTTTTTGTCATGATCGTATTCACAACCTGCTGTAAGTTTATCTTCTCTTTCCTGAATGAATTGGTGATCGATTGACATGTCATTGTCAAACTTTCTAGCATCTCGGTGAGTAGAATGTTGCCTAAGAACTCCTCATCAAATACCATAGATACCGAACTTAACCTATCATTGACTTCATTGAATCAATTAGATAATCCTTGAAACTCTGATTCTCTAACATCTTCATATTTGCCAGCTTTTTGATTAGATGGACCTTCCTAGTTGTAAAAGGCTCGTATAGATATGATAAGGTCTTCATAAGATCTGTGACTGTTTTCTGATCTTTGACGCTAAAGGCAATCCATTTCGTCAACTCAGATGAATCACTCCCAGTGCTTTGGGACAAGGAGTTCCCACTCCTCGTCGTCCATGTCCTTGGGCATTCATTTTTTCATCCAATATGTGTCGGATATACTCTTCAGCTTCTCCTTCATCTGCCAATGCAAGTCCTTCTAGTATAGATAACCTTCTACATGTATCTTCTAGAAACTGAAATTCGAACCATCAAAATTCTCAATCTTGTAAAAATCCTTTTATGATCCCATATTCACTAGATGAGAAAAAAAAATCGGCCTCTAGAACCCTTAATCCTCCTAACTAGACTCTGATACCAGTTGTTGTAGAAAAATCAGTAATCTTAGGTTACGCAAATCACAATCACACACACACACACACACATATAGATAACATAACAACAAAAGAAGAAAGGAAACAACACGAAAGATTTAACATGGTTCAGCAATTTGCCTACATCCATGTAGCGCACCCACACTCAATCCACTATCACAGTTAGACTACAATCTCTCTGCTTCTCTCTTTCAATCTCACATACAATTGCTCTCAGCCTCTCTTGTCGTTTTCTACTCTTTTTAGCACACACAAATACAATGGAAAATAATAGTATTTATATGGGAACACTAGGGTAAGCCAAAACCCTAAAAGCGTACTTTTCTTTCCGCACAAGTTTTCCTAATTCGCACAGATCCCGTCATTACCGCGGTCTGGGTCGCGGTCTGCAGCTCGCGCCTTGTACCGCAATTAACCTTTTGTCTCCAACTGCTTAGAACACCGCAATGTAGGCACATGTCTGTGGCGCGGTCTACCCTGCACATGACCTTCTGGAAAATACCGCCCCTTTAGCCGCATTATGTATGCCATGTCCCTCCCGCGGTCTACATAGTATCAACCTTTTGGAATCCACCAATGTGTGTGCCGCGACATGTGATCCTTCTAGAATTCGTTCCTCAGACTGGTTTCAGGTATCACAAAACCCAACATTGTTATGAAGAAAAACATAGATATTATTTTAATAAAATATTTTTCACAGTAAAAATGTGATTAATGTTGTGTAAAGAGGGCATTATGTGCAACGAGTAAATAGTAACGATGGTAAAATTATACTTTAACTTGATCATTCATATACCAAAGCAACGGATTTCGAAAAGAAAAGAAAAAACACATAATAAAATAGTCAAGATATTTAAAAATGTGATAAATCGTGAAAAATTGTCCCTATTAATTAAGCACTTCAAAATCACTTCAAGCCGTGTGTGTGATTTATAAAAAAAAAAAAAAAAAAAAAGGGTCATGTGTGAAAAGCATTTTTCGTTTTTTCAAAATGTTATTATTTATTACGCACTTGAAAACAACTGCAAGTGTGTAAAAAGTAAAAATTCTGCTTTTCCATATTTTCAAAAAGTTATTAATATTTTTTTTTTTAAACGTAAAACTGGTTTTTAATGTTTTCAGAAAAGTTATTATATATTGTACTTCAAAAAGACTTCAAGTGTGTGTTTAAACTTTAAATGCTTTTTCATATTTTCAAAATTTTATTATTTATTAAGCATTTTTTAAAAAATTATACATAAATAAAGTCTTTTTGTCCTTGGTGTACAATGATATAAAATATATCAAATACATACAGATTAAATCAAAGTAATTGAATCTAATTGTGTACATACATATATATACATATGATAAAAATAGGAATCCAATTTACCCTTCAACCTGCTATTTAAGTTAAAATTACTGGTTGATATTCAATGACCATTTACTTTTAATCGAATTGGTGGTTATTAAAGCAGACTGTCAAAATTAAAAAAATACACTAAACATGTTTTCTTTATTTTATTTTGTTCTTTCAAAAAGACACCTTTTTTTTTTCCTTCTCCTCTTCTTCTTTTTCTTATCATCCCCTTCTTCTTAAAATTTATTAATGGTATTTTTTAATTTAAAACTTATTACTAATATATATATATATTTAAGAGTACTTGACACAGATATCCCCTCGACTATAAGTGAATTCGCATGTTGCCCCATAATTTTTTTTAGACATTAAACCTCCTAAACTTTCAGAAGTTGGCAATAGGAGATGGAATTGTAACACCATCAATTTTTCTGTCATAGCAAATTGCACTAAATTCCTCTTATTATATACATAATTGTATCAAACCGAGAAAAATATAAAAATATAACATAAATACCCCTATGAACAAATTCTTAAAAATCAAATAATTTAAATAATAATAAAATTCTAAACTTTTTGACAAAGAAAAATAAATAAATAGAGAAATGAAAAAGTTAATTGATTTAACAATTATTTAAATAATCTTTTTTATTTAAATATCCCTAAATATAAAACCCAAATGACTATTTAAATTATTTAATTAAAATTATGATTAAAATTATCTTTTTTATTTAAATATCCCTTAATATCATTTGTTCATTTACAATAAAAAGGGTATTGATAATGTTAAAAAATTTAATAAATAATGATAACAATATAATAATAATTATAATAATAATAACAAACATTAAAATAATATAATAATGCTATTAAAATAAAATAATAATAATAATAATAATAATAATAATAATAATTTGAGTGCCCTATTTCTAGCAATTATCAATCAAATTATCTTTTTTATTTAAATATCTCTAAATATCCATGCACCTTGCCCCTTATATTTTTTTTCGCCATTAAACCCCTTGAACTTTCATAACAGTGGGTATTTAAATTATTTAAGGGGAATTATCACTTAAATTTTCTTTTTTTATTTAAATAAATTTGTTATTGTAAATGAACAAGTGATATTTAAAGATATTTAAATCAAACAGATAATTTAAATTATAATGGTGAAAAAAAGTATAGAGTATTTAAATTATTATTATTATTATCTTTGTTATTATTTTATTATTTTTTAGTATTATTATATTATTTTAATATTCATTATTTATCATTATTATTATATAATTGTTATTATTTAATTTTTTATTTTTGTTTTTGACATCATCAATACCCTTGTTACTGTAAATAAATAAGTGATATTTAAGGATATTTAAATAAATAAAAAAGATAATTTAAATAATTGTTAAATCAATTTATTTTTTTCATTTCTCTGTTTATTTAATTTTCTTTATAAAAAATTTTAGAATTTTATTATTATTTAACCAACATTTAAATTTAAAATTTAAAATTTGATTTTTAAAAATGTCATAGGGGTATTTATGTAAAATTATTTATATTTGTTCTAGTTTGATACAATTATATATATAATAAGCGAAACTTAATGCAATTTTTCGTGATAGAAAAATTGTTGGCATTACAGTTCTGTAATCTATGGCCAATTTCTGAAAGTTCATGGGATTTAATACCTAAAAAATATTTAGGTGGCAACATGTGAACTCACTTACGGTCGAGAGGGAATCTATGCCAATTACTCTATATTTAATAAAATTAATATTATTTTTAATTATGTAAAATAACAATACGGTAGGTTATAAGTATAATGTAAATAAAAAAAGAAGCAAATTTGTATTACATTTTTTTCTATTTGCAATTAATCTATTAGTACATTTTTATTGTTTTAATTTTCAGAATACAACTTTCAGCATAAGCTAGTAAAAACGTTTCATGTTCCGAAACTAAAACAAAAAATATTTTTGTTATAAATATAATGTAAATAAAGAAGAAGCAAATTTTTATTACCTTTTTTTTTCTATTTGCAATACATTTTTACCATTTTAATTTTCAGAATACAGCATTCAGCATATGCTAGCAAAAACGTTTTCAAGTTTTGAAACTGATTTTTTTTATTAGATATAACAATTGAAAAACACCTATCAGATGCACCTGAAGTTAATTTACAAGTTTAACATTCAATAATTCATTTACTTTAACATAATGGATGGTTGTTATAGTTTTATGATTAAAATTAAACTATAACAGATTCAATAAAACTTGTATCCTTAAAAACCTCTTATATTAATGCTTAGGACACTTTCAAAAGCATTACAAATATATTTCATATGTACAATTTTATTTTAGTTTTTTTTAACTGTGTTTTAATTTTTCTTTTTCGTAGGTAAACAAAGCATCTCAACGTCTCAACAAATGGTTTTTGACATCGTCAAAAGAATCCAATCAATGATCTCTTCAAACTTGACAAAAAGTGGAAAGGTTTGGAGGTTTTCCTGAATCTAACCCTAGAATTGGCAGATTGTAGTAATTTTTTGGATTTTGTTCTTGCAATATTTTTTTTAAACAATTATAATAAATTGAAGCTTAGGGAAGGAGAATACGACTTGAA
Organism: Dipteronia dyeriana; assembly: GCA_032871835.1. Lineage (NCBI taxonomy): Eukaryota > Viridiplantae > Streptophyta > Magnoliopsida > Sapindales > Sapindaceae > Dipteronia > Dipteronia dyeriana. Next base: position 37,793,060 of record CM065302.1, read on the forward strand.
TCCACAACCTAACAGTCTAGGTGTCAATACCATGCCAAAAAAGAAAAACGATTTATACACTTGTAGTAATATCTATTTATTGCAAAGTGGTATTGTGACAATAACACTCAATTGAAAAAGTAACACTTTAGTCCCTAAAACATTTGGTTATCAGATATTTTGGTCCTCAATAACAGACATAAAATGGTAACTCGCAATAGTACGAGGCCGGTATATGTTGTACAATGCAAATAAGATTCGTTTCCACGAGGATTGGAAAGTTGATTACCAAAATTGATTAGACTCACTACTATTTGGACACATTAATAATGATTTTTTTAAACTGTATAATATTATAAAAAGGCAGAAGCCTAAGCAAGAAGGTACAACACTAAGCACACGCCAACACAACAAACAAAACAAAGGCAAACACCTGGAAACAGAGCACACCAACACAAAACAGACAAACAGCATCGAAAAACCAGAACAACACTAGAGAACAAAGAAACTAGAAATCCAAATCAAAACATCCCCTTGTTGCCCAAAACCTTTTTTGGCCAAAGAAGCAGCATAAGAGTTAGAGGACTTAAGATTGAAAACCACACGAACATTCCTAAGAGAAAAAAGAAAACCCCTAATGTCTTGGATCATTTGCGAATGATTGACACTTCCCATGCCATCACTGTTGATCCACGACACCGCCATCTCGGAATCGCTAACAAAGTCCACCTTCCTCTCCCAAAAAAAGGTTGAACTAGAACACAATGAAACAACTTTGTGGATAGCTAACAACTAGACCGAAATCGAATCTTGACTCTAAAGCTACTCCAATTAAAATAAATTTAAGCTATTTAACTAAAGCATTGGTTGTAGACTTAGAAATGAGGCAGCTTTGGCTTTGGCTCCACCTATCTAATCCTATTTAAAGTTTTAGACCATCATGTAGATTCAACTATGCAAGTGAATATTGAAGAACCCGTGTAAACCCATAATTAGCCTCTATTCTCTCTCGAGCAACAAAGAACATACTCATACACACCTATAATCTATCTCTCGATGATTACATGAAATGTACATGGATTCATTCAGAGTTATGGCACAAATAAATAAGTCATGCAAGCTAGTCTCGCGTATCTCTTCCTTACTAGACAGGCATTTGACATTTTATTGAGCACGTTGTGTGCGTCGCCTCTCGGTCCATAACACAACAACTAAAAATTATTTAAATGATGGCCAATCACTCAAAAGCATTAAGCATACAAGAATTCCATACAAGTAAACACAAACTCAATTAGAAAAATATGAGGTCTTTTAAAGAATAGTCATGGAATATGTTTCATCTTGACTTTAGCTCATATTTAGTTCATGTTACGAGTAAAAGCCATACAAAATGTGAAATATGCTCTAATCATGGTTATTTCAACAATAAAAGAGCAAGAGTTTAAGAAGAAACAATTTTGGATTACTTCCTCGCAAGAATTTAAGAAGAAACGATTTTGGATTACTTCCTCTTCTTCTTACTTGATGTCTTTTTCTCTTACTTCTCTCATCTGACTATTTTTCTCCAAGGTTTTTGCTGATGATGGATCTGGATGGGATGATTAGGAATTTTTGGTTGGATTTGGTGATTTGGTAAAGGAGTGTAGGGGTGGGCACTAAGTTCAAAACCAAACAGATTCGAACCAAACTGAACCAAAAAGGGGTGTTCGGTTCGGTTCGGTTCATCGAATGAATTCGGTTTAAACCGGTTTAAAAAATTGAAAACCGAAAAAAAATCGGTTCAAACCGGTTTAAACTGAATAAACCACCTATATAAGATAAAAAGAAACCCTATATGTCTTTGACTTCTCATCTATCATTCTTCATTTCTTCGGCCGACTCTCTCTTTCTCATTTCTCAGACTTAGTGAGACAGTCACTCTCATCTCTTCCTCAACTCCTCCGCTGCTCATCCCCACTGCTCGTCTCCGATATGGTCATCTATGTCAGGATTATACTCGATAGCAAGAGTATAATATTGTATTTGACAATCTTTTCATATTAATAAAGTGATTTCTTGTTTAAAAAATCTTATAGAATTTATAGATTAATTATTATAATTGTCAAAAGTAAATAATCATAAGGTCAAAAGACTATGAGAAAATAAAAATTGTTCATACATCTAGATATGTCTGAGGTAGACACAATTCTTTAGTTAGTCTTGAAAACTATTCACAACTTAAGATAAAAGGTTGGGTGCCTTTATCTTGTCAAAGTTGTAGATTATTTTGCTAGTATTTGACTGAGATCAAATGTGTTATGATGAGTCTAAAATCATCAAAGTGTGGTGTCTTTGGGCAAAAGAATCTAGTGCACTAGGTGCATTGAATAGGATCACAATGAAATACTTTATCTATAACCGTCAATAGATAAAAGTTTTTCATTTGAAGACAATCGGAGAGTCTATCTCAATCCTGAGATAAATGATGGACTTATGGTTACAAGTGTTATCATTTGAGCTATCAATGAGTACGATTATATAGCATAGTCTATCCTCGATAGTTTTGTGGTAATTATTTGTTAATCGATAGAGGACTTCATTTATAAATATAGACATCGTGGCTCCATTTATTAAATGAGAGTAGAATTCATCATATGGATGTTTTGAGGTATTGGATATTAAATCTTAACGTTAAGTTTTCAATAGGGTCTATTGAAACATGGCTTCTGGACAAGTCAAAATATCCAAGTTCAAAATGTGGTCATATGAGTAAATATGGTAACTTGGAGAGCTATAGACGGTCTATAAGCTCTTGGCGATTACTGATATTCTTTACGAGGATACAATTTCTCTAATAAGGTTGTCTAGGGTATGAATGAGTAACATCAACTTATTCTATCTTTATTTAAGAGTTCAATTTTAGTTCTTAGTGGAATGAACTAAAATTAAATAGATCGGACCTAAGTGAATCATTTGTTGATTGTGATTGGGTTGTGTCTACTGGAGCTTAAATTTAGATAGCCCGCCAAGATGCCCAATCCACACGAACTTGCATGGATCGCTTGATATATTTTACCGGACCAATTTAGGGGTCCATCTAGAATTGTAGTAAGTCATGTGAACTTATTTCTTTTTGTAAGAATATGTCTAATTCACATGTGGACTTTTTTATAAAGGTCCAATGTATTTAATAAAATAAGAAAAATAATATATGACCCATATACATGTGTTAGGCGGCAAGGCTATTGAGAATAACTTAATTATATTTTTTTTTATTTTATTATTTAATTTAATGGAAATTAATTAATTTGTTGATTAATTAATTATTTAATTAAAAGTCAAAATCTTTTTCTAGTAGGAGTTGGTCTCCTAAAATTATACTATTGTTGGTAGTATAATTAATATTAAAGACTATATTTGATAAGTAGATACATAAAAGGAAGTATTTATCTAATCAAATTAGGAAATCTTTAATATGGTTACAAATACACTATTGAGTTGGATTAGGAGTCTTGGTTGATGATAGAATTCATTTTTGAAAAGAATTCTTAACCACCAAGTAAATCTACCTAAGGAAATGATTCTTAACTACCAAGTAAATCCTTCTTAAGATAGAATTTGTGATCTTAATCTATATCCTACGAAATTCGGCCAGCCCATGTATATATACAAAATGATAGAATTCCTTTTAGTAAGGATTCTTAATTACCAAATAAATCCATCTAAGGAAAGGATTCTTGCCAACTAAGTAAATCCTTCTTAAGAAATCATTTATGATCCTATATGTGTGTGATTTTCGGCCAGCCCTAAGATTCTTAGAGTTAAAATTTTGGCCAACCTAAGTGTTTTCTAAAAGAGAATTTTGCTTGGCAAGAGAGAATTTTGAGAGAGAAAAATTGAGTATTTTGCTATAGACAAAATTCAATCAACTCTAAGATATAGGGTGTGGAATTCAGCAAAGGAGAAAAGAGAAAAAGAGATAAAGAGAACATTTTTGTTTTTGATAGTATACTAGTATCCTTTACATCAAAAGTGTTTTGTGTACAAAATCAAATCGGGTTCATATGAGTTTCATTCAAGTAGATTGATAATTCACAAGTGACCTGACGTTCTTGGATTTTTCTCTTGGATGATATCTGTAACTAACAAAGAAAAGATTTTGTTTGTCTCCATCCTCAGGTATACAATTTAAAGAAAGGGAGCCCACACTCCTAGGTGATTCACGTCGTGATTGGATTAGAAGATCTTGTGAAATCAATTTGGCGCTTGTTCAATCGTCACGAGAAAAAGGTACAACACTTTTATATACGTCAATTAATCTAAGGTTAAGGTTCTTGTTATTAAAAGGGAAATTTTTTATTTATACCCTAATTTTCATTTTTTCTCTCGCTTCTGTTGCGTTTTGAACCATTTTTCCCTACAATTGGTATCAGAGTTTGGTTGTACCCTTGATTAATTGATGTATGTGTTCGTGAATATTTTTCTTTTTGTTGTATATATACTTGTTTTAGAAAGAGATGGCACTCTAGGTATTCACATATATATTTACATTGGAATGTATGGATATATATATATATATGTATATATATATATGTATATATATATATATATATATATATATATATATATATATACATATATATGTTTTATGTGTGGATTGTTATTGCTCATTTTTGGTCCTAGAATTTCAATGTATTTTTGTTTTAGGATCGTAACAAGAAGAGTGGTCTATCATCCCCATAATTTCCTTCTTGGTAGTTGCTAAGTTTTTTTTTTATTTTGTTGTTGTAATAAAAAAAATTATAGTATTTTATTATTTAAATTCTTCTGTAATACATTCAAGTATTGAAGACTCGAAGGTTTGAAGAATTAGAAGCAACCGGAACAAGTTTGGGACCATACGAGCCGTAGCAATAAATGTGCGTGCAAAGAGCATGCGGCCGCATTTGTTGTGGCATGGGTTGCGCACGGCAGCCCTATGGAAGCCATGGGATGCGCATGGCAACCCTTTATGGGGTTGTGGCATGAGCACGCCCATAGGTAAGGGCCAAGGGTGCGCACGCCCATGGGAGGCAGCCGAGAAAGCCCGGACGACGAAGGTAGCATGAAGACTTGTTCTCCAAGAAATGAGTTTTTGTATTCCATGACATATGTAATTTACTTACTTTTCTATGATGGACCAAAATTGTAGCTATTTATATTTGTGTAAATATTGCAATGTTTGTCATTGTTGGATAACATGTCATATAAAATAAGAGTGCCACTCATACATCTCTTTTGGTATGAACATGCATAGAATGGTTTAGATATCTAAATTGGCATCTAGATTACTTGGTAAATCATTTTTGGAATTCGATCACACGCCTTAAATAATTGAGTGGGAGAAGGTGTTTTGGAACACCTACGGCCTCCATGTTTAGTTGAGCTTTATATTTCAAATAATAACCTCCCAAGAGGTACTCATGAATGGAATTTAGCAAGATACTTCCTTATAAGGATAGACTAGACAATTAGCCCAAACGATATCTAGTCCCAAAGGAGGGATATTCATGAGGGATTATATTGAAGGTTTATAACTTGGTAACACACTAAATGTGAGTTTATTAATATCCTCCCAAGAGTTCTTGTTAATAAAATGACTGGGCTAAAATTGGAAACGTTGGTTATTATGTCAATAATTAGGTGGGACCTAGTCCAACTAGTAAATGTTGTGAACTCCCAAAGGAGGCGTGACATTTATGGGTGTTGGATCACCGTTGAATTTTTACGATTGAATTATTTTATTTAATTCAAGATAAATATTCGAAAGTGCTTTGTCATGATTATTTACTTATATAACTTTTGTTATTATAAATAAATCATGACCCCATCCCTAATCAATATCCTAAAAGATAATACTTTAACTGATGATAATTATGTCACATGGAAAAGGAAAATTGGGTTGTTATTACAAGCTGAAAAACATAAATTCGCACCATCACAGACTTAACCATTTCCAACAGTATTTAATTCCTTCTTTCCGCTACACAATTTGTTGCGAAATCCTAGGAATAAATAAATGTTTTTTTTATATCTTTCTTACTAAACAATTCCTTGAACCATTCAGAAAGATATTTACGTACTCGGTTTATTCTTTAAACTCAAAATTTTATCATCTAATATGATCATCAACCAAACAATCTGAATGCAATCCAATGCTTTCGATTTATGAGAGATCAAATAGATATGACCGAGACGTCTAAATATATTAATGGATGTAACTAGGTATGAAATTTCAACCTATTCTTTACACTCATTCAATCACAAATGTAATTATGAATTAGTTGCAATGGAATTCCTGATCTAGTTCCTTATTAAATGGTTTTCTAGTTGTTTTTCTTGCTAGATAATTTGCATGACCTTTAAGATGAATAAGTTCAATTAGTCGTCTCTAACTAATATACTCATTCTATCTAGTCCAACATGACTTAATCTAGCATGCCAAAATATCAGCACCATTACCATTGTAATGATTGAAAAACAAACCAAATTATAATCGTCTCTACTGACGTATAATTCTATCAAAACCATTAAACTATCAAGTACCATATGAATATAATTTGCTAAAATATCATGATTATTAATGATAACCCGAATTAATGAGGATAACCATGGACATTAAAACCCAGTTAGATCTCAAGTGTATATTAGAATATCATGGAGTCTAATTTTAAGTTATCATGCAAACCCATTTTGTAGGTACTAAACTCCAAAAAAAAAAATTGTTCTAACACATGTACACCTTGTCTTAATAATCTAACTATACTTAAAGTGTGCTTTACAGTTTCTTGTTGGATGGTATGTCTTTACTTATCTACCGTCCACAAAAGACGAGATTCAAAAGAAAATACATAGCCAGAAACATTAGCATAACTTAAAGAATTCTTAAGTTTGGGTTTTTCTCTTTTCTACTCAACGTATTTACGAGTGAAAATGACCCAGCTTGTCACAAAGTCAACAAGCTATTTTAGTTTTCTCCTTCCTCAATTCATTATCCCTAAACTTCTTGTATATTCTGATCTAAGATTAAGTGGTTATGATTACATTCTCTTCTTCTTTTGGAAATAGCTATTTCCACTAATATGCTCAAAACTAAAAGTTTTGTGCAAGTTTGAATCTTTCATATAAAATTGGCTAGAAGCCTAAGCCGCCTTTAGGCGCTCATCTTTTACTACCAAAATGACGCAATCGAAATGTGTCATATTAATTTTATATATTCCAACTATCAGAAGAGACCAGATCATTTATTTGGTGTATCATGTTTTATATCCTTATTAGAGGCTGCCACTAATTTTGGCGCTTCTTATAGGTACTTAAAACTTTATACCGTACATATTAAAATTTTAGTACTGAAAATAATACTAAAATTTCCTTTCAAGCCAAACTCTGAAAGGTAAACCACTTTACTTAAATCCTATTGTACTTATAAAACATACATGTGAGGCTTCTATTTAACTTACTCCACAACTTAATGCAAGTAATGTAACTTCTAGTTTGATAAGCCATCACATCTTGTATGTTGAACAATAAGTACTATGCCAAGGTTTAATCGTGATTCATGATTTAGTCTCAAGAGCTTCCTACTCTTAAAATGCACTAAACCTTACTGTATCTCTATTCCCTAGATTACAAGATTTAGTTTCTCGCAATCAAATTGGCCACAATATTATAGATATATAATCTATATTTTATGCTAATCTATGTAGAGACATACAATCTACTATGAAAGCATATTAATTTTCAAAAAATACACACATAAGTTCAATTAGTCCTCTCTAACTAATTTTGCACTCCCTATTTGTATTACTTTCAACACCTTTTAATGAAAACCATTAGATTAATCCAATGATTAATCTAATGAACCTTTTAATAATCATTAATGATTATTATTAAAAGGTTCATTTTTTTTTTCTTTTTTTTTATAAAAAAAATTAAAATAAATATCAAGAATGGTAAAAAAAAACAAGAGTTAGAATCCATATATGAATCTCTCTCCCTCTCTCTCTAAAAAAACTTATTCCTTTCTCTCTCCCTCTCTCGTTGCTCTCATGGTAAAACTGAAAAAAAAGAACATTGTTCATAGCTCTCTAATTGCAGCAACAAGATTTTTTTTTGTTGAAACCGGAAAGAACAACGAGGAGCTGAGTAAGTAGAATTATCATGTTTCTCTTCTCCATCCCCCCGTATCTCTTTCATTGCTAACCATATTTTTGTTATCTTTGGAGATTAGTTAATATATGGTAATTAATTTTAATAAAAACTTGTCACATCACACCCACTAATCAAGCTACTGCAACAATCAAAACCGAATCCAACCTATCATTTTCAAAAATTCAATATTAATTTTAGAGAGAGAAATGATTAGCTTTTAGAGAGAAAATTGTTAGGGCTAGGGAAGACAATATGTGAAGAACAAAAGATTTTTTTTTATTTTTATTTTTTCATTTTAAAGTCAAAAAGGCTGAAATAGCCATTAACTGTCAAGTTTTACTAACATAAGGTTAATAGAGGAACTAATTTGGTACTTGTGAAAACATTGGGGGACCAATTTGGTGACTTTTGTAAATGTCACAAACCACTTGAAATTTTGAAAAACGTCCGGGACCTATATGGTAATCGCTCTTATTTAAAATATTTGAATTCAATTTTGTTATATAAAAAATCAATTTAAAATAATTTTTCACCATAATGTGGATAGTTCCACAGAGTTCTTGGGACTTGGAAATTAACATGACTGTTTGTACAGAATTGTAACAATTTTTCCCGAATTCGATGGAAAGTGGGTTGGATTGCTCTAATACCATGACTAGGGCTGGGAGCCCTAAACAGTCTCTAACCGTTTACTGTTTTCCCTTTTTTCAGCCTCCTTAACTCATCAGCGGCCTAAACAGGGAACTCACACGCCAACAAACCAGAGATAACTAGGGACAATAAGCCAAGATTTTAACATTCTTTCTAGTGTGCATGATTCTCTACCAGAGGCAAGCACGGAGCATACTTTGATCATTATGAACTGTTAATCATTATTTAGAGATTAATATTGAAGATTGGGAAGACATAATTTAGAAGGCCATGAGAACTATGTAAACACATTGGATTTTATTATGGAAAATGTTTTCCACGTTTTGCAAAGACAAAGTTGTCTTATATTTATAGAAGAGGACAACGGGTGAACATAGGCTCACAACAAGACAAACTTGAGTTATTCTTATCACATTGTCATACAGGTGGTAGACAACAGACTTTTTACAAAGATAATATTTAATACAAAGGACAAATAGTAAAACTTTAATTATTACAACCGACAAGCACAACTGGAAGATACTATTTCTTTGGATTTTCTCGGGAAAAGGAGTCACAGACTAGCACTAAGATTGTAATTGGTGTGATCTTCATCATCAAAATCGAGGGCTCCATATATAAGACAAGGGCAGATGTCAATTTCCATCGGATCTTGGGAATCAGGTGGATAAGCATCTTGAAATGGGTGCCAACTCAGAGTGGGGTCTCTAGGGACTTTTGAAACAATGAAGAGTTCTTTTTTAGTAATTCCATTGACATCACAGAGGAAATTGATAAGAGATACTTAGAGATTGTTGGGATATAAACGTCCAAAGTCATAAGTGGTGTGCCACTCATAACTAATGTTAGTAGTCCAGAGAAGCATTCTATAGAGGTCATATTGATAGGGTCTTTAGAGGATCTATATACATGATACCTTATTAGCCATCTCTGAATCTAGCTTCCATAAATCATATTGTCCCATAAGCTTGGTGAGCTCATTTCTTCAATTTCTCAGAGAGTCAAACTATTGCAGAAAATTCCATAGAAGAGAACTTTGATGAGTTGTTTCCTGGTGTGTATAGAGGACTTGTAGTGGAAAGACAATAGCATAATGGTGAATAATAGATAAACACCATAAAAACCACATAACTTGTGGGGTAAAATTAGAAAACGGAATAGATAAAAAGGATCAAGGAAGAGCCTTGTTAGGTTAACAAACCAGTGGTTATGACCCTGACTTTGAATATGAGAAAGATAAACCATAAGGTGTGTTTTGGCAAAGTTTAAAATTTGGGTTAGAGAGGGTGATTGACCAGAGCAAGTGTTTCAGTAAGGTCTAGTGGATAAGTATTTCGGTGAGGGGTGGGAGGTTCAATGGTTAAGGTGAAGAAGAGGATGTAGCCATGAAGATGAGAGGAATTTAGCTTGTCTGTGTGATAAGGTTAACTGTTTATGGTTTAGAGAGCATGTCTGCTATTATTTTATGCCCTTTCACACGTTTAACAGTAAAATTATACCTGGAAAACCATTCCTTCAATCTCAATAATTGTGGATTAGAAGGAATCTTGTTGAGGAATTCTATGATTTTTGGAAAATGTGAGTTCTCCATCTGAATTATGAAGTATCGAGTTCTGAGGTGGAAATCAAACTCTTGGATCCCATATTTGACTGCTAGGATTTCTTTGTTAATGGTATGCTAACATTTATAGGCATCTTTGAATTGTCTGCTAGCATGACCACAATAGCTTTGCTTTCCTTCTTATTCTTTGATAAGGATGGCACCTCAATAATCATCACATGCATCTGTTTGGAGGATGAGTTAGCCTGTGGATGGAATAAAAAGAAGTGGTGGCCTTTGTGCCACATTCTTAATAGCAGCCACGACTTCTGTATGGTAAGGACTCCATGGTGGTGGATTTTTCTTTAAGAGGGTTGATAAGACTAAAGTTCTGTGTCTCACATGAGAGATAAAATCTCTGATGAAATTAATTATCCTAAGGAATTGTTGAATTTGCTTTTGGTTTAAATTGGAATTGGAAAAATCTAGTGACTATTTTGCTAGGTGTGGTCCCGCTTGATATTGTCCATGTGAGATGTGCATTCCGAGTAAATCTATTTTTGAACGTCCTACCATGTTTTTTTTTCAGAGAGCATGATGCCATACTCATCGATCAGGTCATGGAATTGTCGAAAAAGGTTATTATTGTTGAAAAAGGTTATTGTGAGAGTTTATGTCTGGTGAAAATAAGAGAATGCCATCAATATATAGTAAGGAAGAATGGAGAATAGAATGGAAGATTCTGGTAATAGCCTTCTGGAATAATGATGGAGTTGTTTTGAGACCAAATGGCAAAACTATCCATTGAAATTGAGCATTGGGAATGTAGAAAGTAGTTTTGTATCTTTCCTCAGAATGAATACCTATTTGCCAAAAGGCTCCCTTGAGATCAAATTTGGAAAAGATAGAGGCTCCAGGGAGTTGAGAAAACAAGGTGTTGGTTCGAGGGATAGGGAACTTGTCATCTATAAGGAAATGGTTAAGGGGTTTAAAGTCAATGACCAGCCGTTTCTTCCCTCCTATTTGATCAGAACGCTTTTCAACAAAAAACACTTGACATGCCCAAGGTGAAGAAGTCGGTTCAAGTAAACCTTGATGAAGAAGCTCATCACATTCCTCATTCACCAGTTTAAGATCTGAAGTTGTCATTCCAGAGTGAGAGGCTTTTGTAGGATTGATATCTTCATTAAGCTTAAAAGGTAGCTTAATAAAGAAATCTGGATTTTTCCATAGAGGTCTTGGGTGTCTAAAATCTGCATGACTGTTTGTAAATAATTGTAATAATTTTTTCTGAATTCGATGAAAAGAGGGTTAGATTTCAGATGATGGGAAAACTTTTGGTATTCAGGAAAAGAGTTTGAAATCTCTCTTATATTTAATACCAGAGGGGAGAATTCAGAGAGATTTACACTGACAATAGACATCCCAACCGATTAGGATATCCTTGTCTGGTATTATTGTTCCTATGACATGAACACATAAAATGCAAGACAAAAATATCTTAATACCAATCTTATTTTTGGAAATTAGATTAGTGGTAAATATTTGACCATATGCCGCTTTAAAATAACGAACATGGGATTTCAGTATTCTGGAGGAAGGATCTTGGGATTCATCATAGGCATCAACTGGTTTGGAATATTTTTTTGGAAGAATTTGAATTGGAACATGAGGGTTTGAGTTGAAAGGCCTGATAAGACTCTGGCATAGTATCGGTGTCTGATGAATCATAAAACTCTGATGTGGATTCAGTGTCTGGGTCGTGTAGCTTAAAAACAGTATAATCATCCATATTCTCTTGTTCAGAGAATATGGAATCCACGTCAGTATCAGAGGGAAGGGATTCTCTAGGAATATGTTCAAATTGGTAAACTAGCTTAGCAGACTTGGCCTTATTATTGGGACACTTCTTCGCATAATGTCCTTTCTTTCCGCAGATGAAACACTTTTGAGACTTGTTCCAGGCACACTTGAAAGAATGTTGGAAGTGTTTTTTCTTTTTAGGCTCGCAGGTGCACTTATCAGAAGATTTACACTTAATCTGAATATTAGGTTGCCTGCACTGTTTTTCATATTTCTTGCCTTCTTTCAACATTCTGGAAAAAACCCTCACATAGCTTGTCCAGGGCTTGCAGTGAATTCATTTAAATTTCACCCATAGAAATTTCTCTGAGAGCTCTACCTGAAGTATCAAATTTCCTTTGTAATTCGTCTTGGAGTTCAACAGGAAGAGAATTCACATCTACCTTTACCTACCGGAGGCTGTCATCATTGATACCTCCAATGGTATAGTACCTGAATGACATGCACTTGAAAAGAAACTCTAAATCATTTTTCTTTAGAGAATGGTAGTGCATTTCAAACAATTCTTGTATGGCTTGCTTGTAAAACTGATCAATATCTCCAAGGAATTCTTTAAAGATAACACCCATTGCTAGCAAAACGGAAGAGGATCTGAAGAACTGTAACTGACGATATTCTCCAAGGTGTTGATAGCAGTCTCTAAGAGATCACGTGATTCTAGAAATAAATTCTTATAGAATTGTTTCCAAGGGTATTCAGACTTTACCATATGGAGATCAAGTTGTGCGCTCATCTTAAAAAAAATTTTCTCTATTGACCTGGAGAGGAGCCATCTAGATTAAACTAGGGACAATTAGTAGGTCTGGTTGTGTTAGGCTGCTTAGGCATGGAACCTTCTGGTGGTTCATTAACTATGGGTGTAGGACCATAAGAGGATTCATTTGGTGGATCATGAGTTTGTGTTGATCAAATAGAGGGTTGAGGATCTGTTCTAGATGCCATGAAGATTTGGGCAAGATCTGTGACAGGATTAGCTTCAAAAGGCAAGAGAGAGGCAGTCTCCGATTCAGAGGAGGATTGGATAAATTCACTATAAACAGATTCATAATCAGATGATGAATAAGACTGTTGAGATGTGTAGATGACAGATTTATAATGGTCCAAAGCAGGTTCTTTTTGCTTTTGAGATGACGATGATTTTTTGGTTGGTTTTTAGGGTACAGAGGATGAAGAAGACAAAGGAGGATATTTTCAGAAAAGTTCTCCTGTAGACTTAAAATATTGGGATGATTCAGACAATCTTATAGAAGGTGAAAAAGGAGGAGATTGACTAGGAAAACAAGGGATTGGCAATAAGGGTATGCCATTGGGATATAGGATGGAGGAGTTGTATTTAAAAGATCTTAGTTCATCTACTCTAACTGTTCTCTAAGCTGTCTGATCTCTCTTTCTTTCCCTTTCAAATTCTGGGCCGAAATATCCAAGATTGATATAACGGTGAAGATCTGGATCTAGTTTGGCAATTATATATTGAAGGTTTGTGAACATATCTTTGAGGACTGCATCCAAACTCTGAAGATGATGATCATAATGAGAGACATGGTGTGTGACTCAGTCTATTTTCTAATCAATAGAGTTTAGAACTCTATTTTGGACTCTAGCATTGTGTGTTTGCCAATTAAGGACCTATTCTGCTTGTGATGGTTGTTTTAAAGATCCATGTGGAAGAAATTTTTTTGGTTGAATAAAAGGTCAGGAAAATAGATTTTTCTCTTGGTTGGAGACGGGTTCCAGAGGAGGAAATCCTTAACATAAATGGAGGCCATAAAACATGGTACAAGGAGAGGAAAAGGCGGAACAATTGTTTTTGGTTTCATGGGAAAAAGTCCTTCGTCTTGTAGGATATGTAGGGCTTTGTGATAAATAGGAAGATGTTTAGTTTTGATAGGGTGCATTCCTATCCAATGATTGTTTGGATCATCAGGCTTGTAAGACGTGTGAAAAGGCTTGCATGTTAATCTGGGACTCTTTAAACATTTTTTGCTATCACAAACTGCATCACACATATTGAGATCAACATCCTATATGAAATGGCCATTAATCTTGTCTGTGTAGAAACGAAACTCCACGACTTGGAAACCATGGATCGGAATGTCATCCTAAAAAATGACCGGTTGTATCATGTGTGAATGGAACACCGGAGGAGTGCTAGAAGAAGCCTCTGATTTTTTAACAGTTTTATAAATAGTTTTTACGTAACTATCTTTTTGTTTGACATATTTTGTATCTGAAGCAATGACTAGGGTGGTGTTCTGGAAAGCCTTTTCATAGTTGGTTATTCATTCAAGTGGCATAATCTCTTTGAGTTGATCTCTGGGCATTTGTTTGGGGATTTGTAAGATGGTAGGAATTTCACCCTCTCTTTTTGCAGTGATAAAAATAGTATCTCTAGTATGACAAGGAATGGGTAGATCAAGGGCTTGATCTTATAGCCTGTAGGCAATTTGGTGGTGAAAGGTAGCCATATAGGAATTTGTTTGCACAGAAGTACCCAAAATCTGAAGTTGTACCTTATAACAACTGTGAAGATTTTGATCTCTGAATGGGATGTTAAAATTGGGGTAATAAGTGAGTGATATGCTGCCTGCATGAAGAGTGGTCAAACAAGTGTCAATGGCCACATGCTCATACTGATTGTAGATAGTATTGAACAACAACTCTGGCAGTTACTGGTAAACCTTTTCTACTATATAAGGTGAGGATGAGACCAACTGCATCAATATGTATATAGGAATATCCTTCACGAATCCATTGATCTATCATCTGCTTATCTATCTATGGATCAATATACTGTTCACCTTCTGTGGTTGGGACTAGACAGTTGCCTAGAGCTGTTGATTGGATATATCCTTTAACAGAAGGAGGTATATGTTGGATAAGAACATTTATTTTTTTAGCAAGGGAATTTTTTCTCTTGAAAGCAGTGTAACGATTTAAGAGAGGTAAGGAAGTTTTTCAATTTGGGTGGACTCCAGGATATATGTATAATCAACAAGGTTTTGAATTTTTTTAGACTGAGTTCCTTTTACAAAAGGTGGGAGAGAAACAAAAGAAGAAAATCTTACAAGAGCTAAAGCAGCAGAAGAAGATGATGGAGTATTTTCTATGGTGTTTGTAGTGCTAGCCATGATCGTTGGATTACCTTTCTTCAATATTTTTTCTGTTTAAATCAAAACAGTTCAGCTGATAGCCTGGACTACAGGCTCAGAGGTTGCTTAGCCTATCAGAAAAATAACTGGAGGCTCTGATACCATGACTGGGGCTGGAAGCCCTGTACAGTCTCTAACTGTTTACTGTTTTCCCCATTTTCAACGGCCTTATCTCATCAGTGGCCTAAACAAGGTACTCACATGCCAACAAACCAGAGATAGCCAGAAACCATAAGCCAAGATTTCAACATCCTTTCGGTTGTGTAAAATCCTATACCAGAGACAAGCAGAGAGCATACTTAGATCAATATTACTATTAATCATCATTTAGAGATTAATATTGATGATTGGGAAGAGAGAATTTAGAAGTCCATGAGAACTATGTGAACACACTGGATTTTATTATGGAAAATGCTTTCCTCCCATTACAAAGACAGAGCTGTCCTATATTTATAAAAGAGGACAGCGGGTGAGCATATGCTCACAACAAGACAAACTTGTGAGATTCTTATCACATTGTCATACAGGGGGAAGACAACAGACTTTTTACAAAGATAATATTTAATACAAAGGACAAATAGTAAAGCTTTAATTATTACAACCGACAAACACAACTGGAAGATACTATTGCTTTAGATTAATCTTCAGATCAAGTGCAAATCTTTTGATATGTGCACCTGTAAGCCTAAAAAGAAAGCACACTTCCGACTTTCATTCAAGCACAAGAAGAATAAATTTTTTTAATACTACATAAAGAAAGCCAAACGTGCCTACAACAAGTCATAAAAGTGTTTCATATGTGAAAAGAAAGGACTTTACATGAAGAAGTGTTCCAATAATAAGGCCAAGTCATCTAAGCTGGTTCACTAACACGAACATATTCCTGAAGAATCCATTTCCTCTGATGATGACATGGAATCCTTACTCTCGGAACAAGAGAATATGGACGACAATACTGTTTTTATGCTACAAGACACAAACACTAAATCCACATCATAGTTTTCTGATTCATCAAACACTGATACTATCCTAGAGTCTTATCAGGCCTTTCAACACAAACCCCTATCAGGACCTCATGTTCCTATTCAAATTCTTCCATAAAAAATATTCCAAACCAGCTGATACCATTGCCTACCTTGATACTGGTTCCCATATTAGCATGATGAATCTCAAGATCCTTACTCCAGAATACTGGAAATCCCATGTTCGTTATTTTAAAGCGGTAGGTGGTCAAATATTTACTAATTATTTAATTTCGAAAAATAAGATTTGTATTAAGATATTTCCATCTTCCATTTGATGGGTTCAAGTCATAGGAGCACCATTACCGGACAAGGATATCCTAATCTGTTGGGATGTCTATTGCTAGTATAAATCTCTAAGAATTCTCCCATCTGGGATAAAATATAAAGGAGTTTTCAAACCCTTTTCTTGCATACCAATTTTTTTCTCATTATCTGTAATCCAACCCTCCTTCCATTGAATTTAGGAAAAATTATTAAAATTCTATACAAACAGTTATGCTGATTTCAGACACCCAAAACCTCTATGGAAAAATGCAGATTTCTTTATTAAGCTACTTTTTAAGCTTAATGAAGATATCAATCCAACAATAGCTTTTCACTCTAGAATGACACCTTCAGATCTTAAACTGGCCAATAAGGAATGTGATGAGCTCCTTCGCAAAGTTTTACTTGAACTGACTTCTTCACCATTGGCATGTCAAGCGTTTTATGTTCAAAAGCGTTCAGAACAAATAAGGGGGAAGAAACGGCTAGTCATTGATTTTAAACCCCTTAACCATTTACAAAGAAATTCTCTATACCTCATAAATCTCAGAACTCGATACCTCATAAATCTAATATACAACTCATCTTTTCCAAAAATCCTAGATTTCCGCAACAAGATTCCTCCCAATCCATAATTATTGAGATTGAAGGAATTGTTTTCCAGGTATGATTTTAACGTTAAACATTGGAAAGGGATTAATAATGTATTAGCAGACATGTTCTCAAGACCACAAATATTTAACCTTGTCACAAAGACAGGCCAAATTCCTCTCATCCTCATGGTTGCATCCTCTTGTTCACCCTCACCGTTGAACCTCCCAACCACTGTCATGGTATTTTGGGTACTCATATGCAACCGAATTCCTATATGGCTACCCTTCACCATTAAATTGCCTACAAGCTACAAGATCATGCCCTTGATCTGTCCATTCCCAAAAATACTGTAGATAGTATTTTCATCTTTGTAGAAAGTGAGGATGAAATTCTTTTGGTTCTACACCCATGGTGGGTGAACCACCAGAAGGTTCCATGCCTGAGCAACCAAACACAACCAAACACAACCAGACCTATTAAGGGCCTCTGGTTTAATCTAGATGACTCCTCTCTAGGTCAATGGAGATAAAAGATTTCTGAGATTAGCGCATGGCTTGATCTTCAGATTGTAAAATCTGAACACCGTTTGGAGACCATTTTGAGGGAATTTGTTTCCAGATTCACAAGATCTCTTAGAGACTGGTATTAAAACCTTAAAGAATATCATCAGTTACAGTTCGTCAGATCCCCTTCAGTTTCACTAGCAATGAGTGTAATCTTTAAAGAATTCCTTAGAGATGTTGATTAGTTTTACAAGCAAGCCAGAGAAGAATTCTTTGAAATGCGTTGCTGTTCTCTAACGAAAAAGGATTTAGAGTTTCATTTCAAGCATATGTCATTCATGTACTATGCCCTTGGAGGTATAAGTGATGACAGCCTCCAGCAGGTGTATGCAAATTCTCTTCTTGTTGAACTCCAAAATGAATTACAAACGAAATTTGATACTTCAGGCAAAGCTCTTAGAGAAATTACTTTGGATGAAATTCACTTGTTGTCATTGCAAGCTTTGGACTAGCTCTGTGCAACATAAAGGGTTTTCTCCAGAATGTTGAAAGAAGGCAAGAAATATGAAAAACAGTGCAGGCAACCTAATCATTGTATGAGGTGCAAATCTTCTGATATGTCCACCTACAAGCCTAAAAGGAAAAAAAAACGTTATGCAAAAAAGTGTCCCAATAATAAGGCCAAGTCAGCTAACCTGCTTCACTAACTTGAACATATTCTTGGAGAATTAATTTCCTCTGATGCTGACATGGAATCCTTACTCTCGAAACAAGAGAATATGGATGACAATACTGTTTTTATGCTACAAGACTCATACACTGAATCTACATCAGAGTTTTCTGATTCATCAGACATTGATATTGTTCCAGAGTCATAGGCCTTTCAATAAAAACCCCTATCAGGCCCTCATGTTCCTATTCAAATTCTTCCATAAAAAAATTCCAAATCAGTTGATGCCATTGCATACCTTGATACCGGTTCTCACATTAGCATGAAGAATCTCAAGATCCTTCCTCCAGAATACTGGAAATCCTATGTTCGTTATTTTAAAGCTGCAGATGGTTAAATATTTACTACTTATCTAATTTCCGAAAGTAAGATTGGTATTAAGATATTTCCGTCTTGCATTTTATGGGTTCAAGCCATAGGAACACCATTACCGAACAAGGATATCCTAATCAGTTGGGATGTCTATTGCCAGTGTAAATCTTTAAGAATTCTCCCCTCTGGGATTAAATATAGGAGAGATTTCAAACCATTTTCTTGCATACCATTTTTTTTCCCATTATCTGTAATTCAACCCTCTTTCCATTGAATTCAGGAAAAATTATTACATTTTTGTATAAACAGTCATGTTGACTTTAGACACCCAAGACCTCTATGGAAAAAATGCATATTTCTTTATTAAGCTACCTTTTAAGCTTAATGAAGATATCAATCCTACAATAGCCTCTCACTCTAGAATGACACCTTCAGATCTTAAACTGGCCAATGAGGAATGTGATGAGCTCTTTCGTCGAGGTTTACTTGAATCGACTTCTTCACCATGGGAATGTCAAGCATTTTATGTTGAAAAGCGTTCAGAACAAATGAGGCGAAAGAAACGGTTGGTCATTGATTATAAACCCCTTAGCCATTACTTTCTAGATGACAAGTTCCCTATCCCTCGAACCAATACCTTGTTTTCTCAACTCCATCCAGCGCCTATCTTCTCCAAATTTGATCTTAAAAGAGCCCTTTGGCAAATAGGTATTCATCATGGGGAAAGATTCAAAACTGCTTTATGCATCCCAATGCTAAATATCAATGGGCAGTTTTACCATTTGGTCTCAAAAAAGCTCCATCATAATTCCAGAAGGCTATCACTAGAATCTTCCATCATATCCTCCATTCAGCCTTACTTTATATTGATGGCATTCTCCTGTTTTCACTGGACATAAAATCTCATAATAACCTTCTTCAACAATTCCATGACCTGTTAGATCAGTATGATATCATGCTCTAAGAAAAAAAAGATCATGGTCGGACGTTCAAAAATAGATTTACCCAGAATGCAAATCTCACATAGACAATATCAACCAGGACGACCTAGCAAAACAGTTGCGAGATTTTATTGATTACAATTTAAACCAAAAGCAAATTCAACAATTCCTTGGGATAATTAATTCCATCATAGATTTTATCCATCATGTAAGCCACAATACTTCAGTCCAATCAACCCTCATGAAGAAAAATCCACTGTCTCGAAGTCCTCACCATACAGAAGCCACGGCTACTTTTAAGAAGGTGGCACAGATGCCACCACCACTCACTATTCCATTCACAAGACAACTAATCCTTCAAACAAATGCTAGTGATGATTATTGGAGTGCCATTTGAAATTTCCTAGAAAGTGTGTCTATAAACCTAGAGGGGGGTGAATAGGTTTTAATTCGATTGATTGCCAATTTAGCGAATTAATAAGTATTACCAAATCTACCCCATTCTTCCAATTGTTCAAATAAATGAAAATAAACATAAAGCTATAACAACACGTAATATATATGTGGAAACCCACCAAATGAGAAAAAACCACGGGCTGTTCAGTGCGCCACACTCGATCCTTAAAATCCACTATTTAATGAAAGTTTACAACCTAGGTTGACCTCCTAACACACCCAATACGGTTACTAAGCCTCTCACTCTACCCGACGGGCCTTTTATAAAGATTTAGGATCACAAACCTTGTGCACTAACCACTTAGCCACAAGCTTAATCAACAATGAAGAGATAATGGCAACCTAAGTGAATATGCAAGAATATTCTATATGTAAAAATGCTAGGTCAAAACATTCACGTTTATCTAGGATTGATAATGACAAGAAAAACAAATCCTAGATATCAATGTTCTAAATGCAAAGGCAAGATGAATTAGCTAAAAGAGTACAACAGTCCTAAATTCTAGCTATCACTAATCAATACTCTCAACTAACAACAAATACCACAAGCATGTCATAAAAGCTATTAAGCAAACAAGCATGCATTTAATTTGCAATAAAAGTTAAAACCTAGGTAAACATGTCATAGTAATGAAACTATAAAGTCAAGAGCATGTAGAGAATATGTAGTCATGAACAAACAAGAGACCCAAGCTTGAAAGATGCTTGATGATGCTTGATGATTGTGATTTGAAGTTTGGTTGAGTAAAAATAAGTTCTTGGAGCTCTCTCTCTAGGATTTTATTTCTCTTTCTTGGGGATTCAATTTCAGAGCTCTAGGTCAGATTTGGGAAGGAGATGATATATATAAGGTGTAAAAACGAGTTGCATAAGAAAATACATTTTTGCCCAAACAGGTTTTTCGCCCCTAGTTCCTCCCCTTGAGGGGGAGAAAAGTTTGGGAGCGAAAAGGGCTACCATAATTTTCGCTGTTGGTTTCGTCCCTTGAGGGGGCGAAGAGTTTGGGAGCGAAAAGGGCTGCCACAATTTTCGCTACTTGTTTTGCACTAGGAGGGGGTGAAAGGTTGAGCGAAATCTGTTGTCAGCACTCTAACTTGAATTTCAAGCATATCAAAACGTGACTAAATGACTTCGAAACCTTTCGTATAATATACCGTTGGAAAGGTATGAAAGTTTACTTTCTACTCCAATTAACAAAAATGTGATTTGGATGACTATAGAAAAATTTATGGTCAAATGAGTGACCAAAGGTTAGAAACGGACAACAACAGAGATGCCCTGTTTTTATGATCATTTTGGAGATTTCAAAACCAATCCAAACGGTATGAAATATTACGAATAGTATACTAATGGAAAGGTATGGGTGTCTAGTTTGTACAAAAAGTTTTGAAACTCATTTTAAAGCAATGTATAAAATGTTGTGGTAACAAGACCATACAAAGGTCAGTTTTGAAAATACTTAAAATCACTGAAAAACCATTCTTTCAAAACTAGACACAATACTTAAAATAACCAAACCAAATCTAACTCATTGCAAACAACAAGTAATCATATGATTAAAAGCAATGCATGATCATGGAAACATAAATGCAATCATAGATGCAATAAAAGAATACATGAAGTGCAAGTGTGATTATGAAGGAATGCACACATGAGCAATGAGAAACAAGGAATAAATGCATGTCAATAAAAATGCATGTTAGTGTGTGTGTGCAACTAAATCTCTTCAAAGAGTTAAACAAGTGATATACCAAACCTGACCTAGACTACCCTTATATAATTATCCCCAACTTTGGTTTGTCAATCGAAATAAGCCAATTAAAAACTGAGGAACTAATAATCTCCCCCTTTGGCTATTTCGTGACAAAACAAAGTATCCTCACAAAAATAAAAACAACAAGAGGTCAACAAACACATTATATATTACAAAGAGATACCTAAATCTAAATCTTCAAATCTTCTATCTCTTGTAGAATGAACATCCCTACAAAACAAAGAACTACATATTCTAAGACAAGTGTATGTGAGGTGACCAAGATAAATAAAAACAAGCGCAATTTGCATGAAATAGAAACAAGAGACATGTAATCAACAATGCACATGCAAAAGCTCATCCTAAAAGAGTCAACTCCCCCTAAAAACGACATTCTCCCTTTATATGCAAAAGCAACACAAACTCCCCCTAAATCCAACATTACTCCCCCTTTTTGTCACGAGATAGGTAAATGATTATTTCCCAATCGGGACGCTTTAGCAAAGAGAGATATTTGCATTGTAAATGCATAATCATATACAACAACTTTATGCAATTTAATTAAGAGAGAGAAATTCAAGGAAGTTTTATTTTTGGAACATGTGTGAAAAGATTGCCTTGAATGAAATACATGCAACATCAACTTCCAAAAGCATGTTATTTGGCAAAGGAAAAAACACATGAGATTCCAAGAGAAGTCAAACCAATTTGCACCAATTTTTCAATGGAAAGAAAAACAAGATATAGTTTAACAAAAGATAAGAGCAACTATCAAGCTTTACAAGCTAAACAAGACATGAGCGACTATTGCGCCCTTTTAGATTTTTCCGGGTGAAATGCCTATATGATAGCCTTGTTCAACAAGTAAAGAGAGAGAGACTGTTGGATTGTGAAATCCTGGAAATGGATACAATATCCATATTGATTGAAGTCTCAAAAGTCACTCTTATACAAATTTGCAATCATTTTAAAGCATTCAATACATTCATCATGCATACCAATTTAAGCATGTCAAGATCAAGTTTTTATAAACATGGAGATAAACTTTGGGTCAATCAAATTTCCTAGTCCAAAAATACATGTTTGAACACAAATGAGACATTCATTTCAAATATGGCAAAATCACAGTAATTATATAAAAATTCATATAATAATATATGCACCCAAGATACTCAAGCAATTGATTAAAGAGCATAAAATTGAATAATTATTTGCTTATTGAAATGCAAGTTCACTCTCTTTGCTTAGCTCCCCATATGGGGTCAAACATCAAAACTCATCAATGTGTATGACAAATCCCAATAGACATACTAAGAGATTTAAACTTAGTAGAACCTAATGGTTTAGTAAACAAGTCCGCTAGTTGATCATTTGTGCCCACATGTTCAAGTGCAATGCATTTGCTCTCAACTAGCTCTCTAATGAAATGATGTCTAATATCAATATGTATGGTTCTAGAATGTTGGACAGGATTTTTTGAAATATTAATGGCACTCATGTTATCACAATAAAGGGTTAGAGTACCTTGCTCAATGCCATAATCCATAAGTATTTGCTTCATCCATAGGAGTTGTGTGCAAGCACTCCCAGCGGCTATATACTCGGCCTTGGTTGTGGATAAGGATATGGAATTTTGCTTCTTGCAAAACCATGACACAAGACTGTTCTCTAGGAAGAACCAACCGCCCGATGTACTCTATCTATCATCACAATTACCTGCCCAATCTACATCATTAAAGCCAATTAAGCTAGCATTAGTGTCAAAAGAGTACCATATCCCATAGTTGGATGTCCCATTCACATATCGAATGATTCTCTTCACGGAGGAGAGATGGGATTCCTTGGGATTGGCTTGTTACCTAGCACACACACCAACTCTAAAAGCTATATCGGGCCTACTAGCCGTCAAGTATAGCAAGCTCCCTATCATGCCCCGATATAGGTTTTGATCCACGTTTTTCCTACTTGCATCCTTGCTAAGTTTCAATGTGGTACTCATAGGTGTGTCACAATGCTTGGCATTCTCAATGCTAAATTTCTTCACTAGGTTCTTGGCATATTTAGCTTGGGATATGAAGATCTAATCATGCATTTGCTTGATTTGCAAGCCTAGGAAGTAATTTAGTTCACCAACCATGCTCATTTCAAACTTATGCGTCATGACATCAACAAATTGTTTAACTTTCAAGTTGTTGGTGGAACCAAAAACGATGTCATCAACATAAATTTGAGCTATGAATAGCTCATTTTAGTGCACTTAATGAATAAAGTCTTGTCAACGCTTCCTCTAGAATAGCCAATGTCAACAAGTTAAAGAGTGAGGTGCTCATACCAAGTCCTCGGTGCTTGTTTAAACTCATATAGTGCCTTCTTGAGGCGATAAACATGATTGGGGTTGTGTGGATCCACAAACCCCTTGGGTTGCTCAACAAACACATCCTCTTGCAAGAAACCATTCAGGAAGACACTCTTAACATCCATTTGATGCAATTTAAACTTGTGCACATATAATATGGATAAGAGAAGCCTAATGGACTCTAATCGGGCAACGGGAGCAAAAGTCTTCTCAAAGTCGATACCTTCAATTTGAGAGTACCCTTGTGCTACAAGTCTAGCCTTGTTCCGTACAATGTTACCATCCTCATCGGATTTGTTCCTATAGACCCACTTGGTGCCTATCACATTAGTATTCTTAGGTCTAGGAACTAGAGTCCAAACCTCATTTCTTTCAAATTGGTTTAGCTCTTCTTGTATAGCAAGAACACAAAACTCATCACTTAAGGCTTCATCAACCTTTTTGGGTTCAATTTGAGAGGTGTAGCAAGTATAGCTAATTTAATTGGCTAATTGACCAAGAATGTCACTCTTGTTGTGGAGATGTCTAACCCAAAGAGCGGGTTCCTTAGGGTGCGTTTGGTACGTGGAACAGAACAGGACAACGTGGAATAGTTTGTTCTTGTCCCACATTTGGCACGTCCTTAGCATGGGACATGACGTGACAAGGTGGGACAAAAATCATAAAAACTTGTCCCACCCAAGACCCTAGGACAACTTGTCCCTTGTCATGGGACAACTGTCAAAAAGACCAATTTACCCTTTAAATTTTCAAACAATTGCAATCATGTCCAATAAATTATATATTATATTATATATTATACTTACATATATAATATTAAATATTATATAATATAATATTATTATATTATTTAATAATATTATATATATGATATATTAAACATTATTATTATATATAGGATATATTTATATATTACAATACATAATATATATGATTTATAAATATATATATTATAATAATAATATATTTAATATAATATATTTAATATAAATAATATATATATATTAATATGTATTATTAATATATATATATATATAATATTTATATATAAAAAATTAAATACATATACTAACACATAATATATATATATATATATATATATATATATATATATATATATATATATATATATATTAGAGTCCAAAGTAGGATCTCTATCAAGAGATTGAGAGACCTCTTTTTCAAGATTTGACTTTTCATCACTTGAAGTCTCACCAATCTTCTCTAAGGGAGAATCCTCAAACACACTAACCTTCTCATCATGATTACTAACCTTAGGCCTACAATCATCTATGACCATATTAGATGATTCCATGACACTTCGAGTCTTCAAATAAAGAACTCTATAGGCCTTACTATTTAGGGTATAGCTAATGAAAATCACCTCATCACTCTTAACATCAAACTTGCCAAGTTGATCACGGTCATTTAGAATGTAGCACTTGCTTCCAAATGAGTAGAAGTAGCTAACATTTGGCTTCCTATCCTTCCACAATTCATAGGAGGTTTGCCTAGTTCCGGGCCAAAGAAAAACTCTATTGCCTATATAACAAGCCGTATTGACGGCCTCTGCCTAAAGATTCCTAGGCATATTGTTGCTAAGCAACATCACACGGGTCATCTCTTGGAGGACCGTATTCTTCCTCTCTACTATCTGATTTGTTGAGGAGTTTGAGGAGCCGTGAATTCATGGGAGATGCCAAGACTATCATAAAATTTTTCAAAACAAGCATTTTCAAATTCTCTCCCATGGTCACTCCTAATTCTCTTAATGCATTTTATGTGAGAATCCTTCTCATTTTGAATTTTAGTGCAAAGCATTTTAAAATTTTCAAAAGTTTCAGATTGTTCTCTAAGAAAGTAGGTCCATGTAAATATAGAAAAATCATCAACACACACAAAAATATACCTCTTGCCACCGAAACTCTCGGTTTACATGGGACCTATAAGGTCCATATGAAGAAGCTCTAGTGGCTCCTTAGTGGCGAGATACTTACCTTTCTTATGCACACTCTTATTTTGCTTTACTTGTTGACAAGGTCCACAAACTCCCTCAATCCTCTTTCAAAACTTGGGAAGGCCTCTCACAACATTCTATTTTTCAAGCACTTTCAAGTCTTTGAAATTCATATGACCAAGCCTTTAATGCCACAATTAAACTTGATCACAATTAGACAAGTTACAAGGATGTCATTAGAATCAAGACAATAACAATTTTCACTTGATCTTTTGCCTTTCAAAAGGATTTGCCCATCTTCTTTAAGAATAGAGCAACCAACCTTGCCAAACATAACCGAAAGCCCTTCATCCCTTAAATGTGAAATACTAATTAAATTTGCTTTCAAGCTATCAACATAGAGAGCATTGGACAATGAGGGTAAACCAGGAATGGATATGTTTCCTTTCCCTATAACCTTCTTTCGTGAACCATCACCAAAGGTGACAAATCTACCATCCTCTATCACAAGAGTCTCGAAGAAACTCTTGTTTACAGTCATGTGCCTAGAACACCCACTATCAAGGTACCAAGTGTTTGTGGCTTTGGCTTTCAAGGCCACTTAAGCCACATGACAACAATATTAATCCTTTCTAGTCCAGCTAGAGGGAACATTACTATTTCTAGGAGCCATGGGTTCATTTGCTCTAAAATTCCTAGTTGCATGCATTTTAGCTCTTCTAAGCATATTCTTCTCAATACTGCTTTCAAAACGACACAACTTAAAAAAATTTAAAAAATTTCGGCCATATAAGACCTTCAACACCACAATAATGACAAATGGGAATAAAGAAAGAATCATACCATATATTTGTGCAAGCATGGAAGACTTTCCTCTCCTTTGAGTTGTCCTTTGGTGTTGAGCTCAATCTCTTCTTTGAAACACCCCTTGTGGTTGAGCCAAATTAGCTTCCCTTCTCGGTTGTGGGTGAAAAGTCCTTTGTTGACTTTGGGAGCTCCTTGGAAGTTGAGGTCTTGTTTGATGCACTCTAGCTTTTTGTGGATGAGCTTTAGCTTGAACTTTGTTTGAGCCTTCATTTGAGCTTGCTTTGATGATTCTATAACTTCGTCCGATCTCATTTGTTGGTGTGAAGCTTGAACCTCTCTAACCTCTTGACTCTTGACAAAGATGGCCTTTTTCAAGGAAGTGGAATCCTTGCCTTCCGCATATCTTAGACCCTTTTTATCACTAGGACTCTTCTCACTTGATAGCATCTTGTCAAGTTTCTCGGTTCCCGATGTCATCATGGCAACCAATTCTTTCGCTTCCCTAAGCTCAATCTTTAAGTTCTCTTCAATCTTCTCAGTGATCACAAGCTCCAATTTCAAGCTCTCTTCTAACTCTTTTCCACTCTTTACTTTCTCACTCAAGTGAGTTATCTTGAAAGTCAACTCTTGATTCTCCTTTTCAACTATTGAATCTCCTTCTTCTTTTTCAATCTAGACTTTTCAAAAAACTTCATAAAGCCCATATAGTCCATTTCCTCATCAATATCAAACCTAAAGTTAGAAGAGGTACTCTCATCATTAGAGTCATCTACTTCTTCCTTTTCGCTTACAGCTTCCTTGCTATTATGAGATGTTGTGAAGGCAATGAAGTTTGTAACTCTATCTTCATCATCCGAAGATTTTTCTCCCTCTTCTAAGTCTTCCCTATCTCTCCAAGTGACCGTCATCGCCTTCCCTTTCTTCTTTTTCTTCAAATTTACACATTCCGGAGCAGTGTGACCAAAACCACTACATTCATAGCATTAAATGCCCTTCTTGGAGTCACTCTCTTGAGACCTTTCCATCTTCTTGAAAGGAGTTTTCTTCTTAACTTCCTTTCCCTTAGACCCAAATCCTTTCCTCTCAAACTTCATGAATTTCTTGAATCTTTTAACCATGAGGGTCATTTCTTCATCCGAGTCCTCATCCTCTTCTTCAACCTTGGTGGTCTTCAGGACAATACTCTTTTGCTTCTTTGGTGGTGTGGGTGTGGTGTTCCATCTTAAGTCATAAGCTAGAAGTCTTCGAATGATTTCACTTGGCTTCATATTCTTGTACTCAATATTCTCTTCAAGTGCCGTCACCTTTGATTCGAACTTTGACGGAAGTGACCTCATAAATTTTTTCTTGATTCTCCTATCCGAATAGGGGTTACCAAGTTGATGGCTTTGGTTGACGATATCCATTAACATCACTTGAAATTCATTGAAGCATTCATGCTTCTCCATCCTAATCATCTAAAATTACATTTGGAGGACTTGGAGCTTTGAGTCCTTGACTACTTCAGTTCCCTCATGAGCCGTTTGAAGAATGTCCCAAGCCTACTTTGCAATCCTAGTGTTTTGGACCAACTTGTATTGATTATTATCCATGGCGCAAAGGATGGCGTGCATAGCCTTGCTGTTCCACTTGGATGCTTCAAACTCTTAAGTACTCCAACTAGACTTAAGCTTGAGAGCTTCGACACCATCGGTAGTCATCTTCGGAAGAGCATAATCATCTTCTATTGCCATCAAAGCCTGATCATCAATTTGGCAAAGATATGATTCCATCTTGCCCTTCAAAGAGGTATAATTCACCCTACTGAGCAAGGGAGGTCTTGTGCTTGAGGCTCCCTCATGACTACCACCATTTTCACTCATAGTGTTTCAGGGTAATGGATGAATGAGATGCAAAAGTAATGCAACACACAAAATGCAAGCATAAAAAAAAATGCACAAAGCAAGTCACATATAGAGCAAGGATCACCTTAGTATATCTAGGCACCAGCTCTGATACCAATTGAAATTCCCTAGAAAGCGTGTGTCTATAAACCTAGAGGTGGGTGAATAAGTTTAAATTCGATTGATTGCCAATTTCGCCAATTAATCAATATTACCAAATCTACCCCATTCTACCAATTGTTCAAATAAATGACAATAAACATAAAGAAATAATTGTTGGGGTTTATGCCCTAAAGATGTAATTTGTAAATGGATTTATGAAATAAATAAGAAGAAAAGTTCAATTCATTATTGTCATGTTATTTATGTTATAAACTTGTGCATATATTTAAACATCCAAGATTGCCGGATGTAATCTTGAACTGTGTATATGAGTGTCATATACATATGGATACAGTAAGAGACGTGTAATCTAAAGAGTCCATAGATAGCAAATAAAGCTGGATACTTTATTTGTGGTTAATCTATAGTTGCGGTCCATTCCGTAATGTACGGTGATTCTATCCTGAATCATTCTTATGGAGATATGAGAATGGAGGCACCTTGTATGATGTGATCATATAGGACTGGGCCATGATCTATATGAATCTCTCACCAAGATCCGTTTATCGACGAGATTCATATATATCAACTAATGATGGCTATATGTGGGTGATCTTAATCCTGAGTGACTTATCGACTCCTTCAGTTTAGATAGTGGTCTTTGATATACCATGGGTGAGGTCGGATGCAGTTCCCGATCAATTTGCTCTGTATGTTGGGATTACGATTTGGCTTGTGGCTGGGAAGGTTTGTACATAATAGTGGAATCCATTCCTTCTTATGAGAAATAGATGGTAGTTCCCATAAGGGTTGATTTGGGGTTTGGACAATATGAGCACTCTCCTAATTCCGTAAGGAAATAGGATTTATTGTTCAGTATAGAATCAGCGGTGCTTAAAGGATATATGTAATTAGAGGGGTATAATGGACATTATGACCCAACTCTAATTATGAACTATTGTGGAGGATCACACCATGTGTGATAGCTATATCGATGGACACCGAGTTGTATCGGTCTATGTAAAAGCGTCTATAGTTGAGAGAGTGCAGATTCGGATTTTTAGTGGAATAACACCGGAGTTAATAATCAAGGAATATTAATTAAAGAGTTTAATTAATGATTCCAAGGATTATTGGAGCTCAAAATACTGTGGGTCCATTAGGTCCTCTTGCTAGCCCGATCGATTTAGGTGACAAGGGTCACAGTTAATTAATTGGATTGTCCAATTAATTGTGTTACAAAAGTGACACGTACATATTCGGGAATTAATTGAATAATTAGATTATTTAATTATATTAATAATTATGAATTATTAATTAACTATTAATTGGAGGGTGTTAGTTGATATATGGATTTAGGTGAAAATAAAATAATTTGATTATTTTATTTTTACTAAATCATTTATATAAGTATTTGAATTTAGTTTAAATTTAAAATACTTATTATCACTTTTAATATATTAGATATATTTAAAAAGGATAATTAAAAGATATATACTAACTAATAACACAATAGATATTACATTGGATGTAAATTGATGTGTACATGAAACAATACTATAAGAAGAATTTGAATAGGATGTAAATACGTAATTTTGTGGTGAAAAAAAAAAGGAATTAACTAAATATATATAATATATATTTGTGTAGCAGTGTGTGAAGTTTTGAGAAAGTGAAGCAAGGCGTGAATATTTGTTATAAAAGAAACAAAAAGGCTTGCTCTGTTATCTTGCATGAGAAAGAAGTAGAACATATATATATATTTGTGCAAATATTTAGATCAACAGAGTTATATATATATATATATATATATATATATATATATATATATATATATATATATATATATATATATATATTTGTGTACGAGCAGTAGTGATATATGTTTGTGCAAATATTGAGAGCAGCAGAGTTGTATATATATTTGTGTACGAGCAGTAGTGATATATATATATAGTTTCATGTTTTGTGTCTTTTTGAAATACATAGACGAAAGAGTTTCTTCAATTTTCTCTACATCCTCCATTTAAATTTCTGAGACCGTGATACGTCCACACGCAGTTACCAGTCCCGAAAGATAGCAAGGAAGATCAAGTGGTTCAGACAGGAGCATATCGAAAAGTGAATGAGCCTCCAAACGTTGGTAAGATTTTCTTCTTTTAATTTATGTTGATTACAATTTTCTGTATTTACATACTGTATGTATTGGTTCCGAAAAATAATTACAATCAAAAAGTTCACTGGTCCCAGATATAGATATGATCTGTATATATAAAAAATTTAAAACCTAGTTCCGCTGCGTAACCGGTGAACGGGGTTCCAACAATTGGTATCAGAGCCAATTTATTTTTCGGAACTGGAAATTGTTTTCGATGCTCCTGTATGTACGAATGTGTAGACACCATCTTTATGATTGTATGAATGTTTATAATTAAATTGTTTAATTTAAATATGGTTGATCGTAAATTTTTATGGTACTATGGATTTAGGATTTATGAGTTGTATTATTATTATTATTTATTATTTATTATTTTTCAATTTTTTTTTTATTAAATTGTAATAAAAATTTCACATGCACACAAACGTTGTCAACGTGAAGACCTGGTGAATTCGTATGAAGTCAAAGTCACAAATAGCAATCGATGATTTTTATTAAATTGGATGTGTAATTGTTGCACAGTATTCGTGTGATGAAAATATGTGCAATTGTTGCACACTGTTCGTATGATGAGAAGTTGTGCAATTTAAAATTGCATGTACAATTGTACATACGTGGTGGGACCACAAGCAACACGATATGCATGTGATACATGCGTGGTGGCAGTACAAGCAACACACATGAATTGTACAACAGTACGGGTACGTCTATCAAAGGCAATTGTTGTCTAATCCGTTCCGTTTAGATTTTTCATTTCGGATTCATGAGATGAATCTAAGTGACCTGAAGAGACTGGAAGATATCTGAAGTTACTAGAAAACCAATGAATGCTTTGAGAAATTTTTTATAGTTTTAGATTTCAATTTTTAGGTTAAATAATCTACAGTACTCGGTTAATTCATGTATGCTTTATGTTATGTGATGATAAAAGCATTGTCATGCATACGTATGTCATTTAGATTAGATGTGCCTACACAAATATATTTAATATGTCATTTAGATTAGATGTGCCTACACAAATATATTTGATATGTCATACATGCATCATAGCCTGATATTTTTTATATATTTTTTTAATGTGATTAAAATGGGCAATATACATAATTGGCTATGAATAATGAGATTAGTTTTTAATGGTTAGAAAACTTGATAATTCTCGTTAATATTAATCTAGTTATTAAAGAGTTTAATAAGTTAGATTAATAGGGTCATTTATTGTAATTATGATTAATATGATTAATTACCTAATAATAAATGAACTGAATAAAGTGTTAGAGTTTTAATAGTTTAAATTTGGTAAACACTAACATAATAATCTGACCTTAGTAAATAATTTACAAAAGCTTAAATTATTCACTAATAGATTAAATTTGTAATTGTTAAAAATCGTTAATAATTTATTAGTTAATTAGAATTTATTTCTAATTAGTTAATGCGCTAGATAACTTGATTAAAGTTAGTCGTTTAATCCAGTAGAGTCTAGGTGCATTAACGGTTAAAAGAAAACCCTAATTTTAAAATAGTGAGTGGGAGAGGGATATATGACATATATATCCCGCGGTCTCCATCATTAGTTCAACACCGTGAGATCTAAATGGGGCCTTGTGATGGCTTTGCTTTCGTCCTCCCTGAGGAGGGTTTCCACAAAGGTCAATACCAAGGTTGACTTCCTAACGGATAGGATTTCTAAGGGTATTTCGGGATTGACCGACCCTAAGGCGGCAATTCTCGAGTTAAGCTCGTGAGATCTGAAATGGTAGGTTACACTCACGAAGATTTTGATTAAGTTTGTTAATTAAAAACCTGACTGAATGAACGATGGTGGAATGATATGGAATAAGAGTTATTCTAGAATATCATTTGATTGAGAATGTCTCGGTCCAACATGCAAAGACTTCACCGACCCTAAGGCGGCATTTCTTTATGGTATGTTGGATTGTCGTGGTAGTTCTGCATTACTTCAAATTCTCGTAAGCGACATATTAACTGGTGATAACTACACTAAGTGGAAACTTAGCATTAATGCAATATTGGTCACCAAAGACCTCAAGTTTGTGCTTACGGAGGAATGTCCTCCAGGGCCTGCTGTAAATGCCACGCGAACTGTTCGAGAGGCATACAAGCGAAGGGTAAGCCCAAATCCAGGAAAGCCCAAAGCAAGAAGAAGTCCAAGAAAAGTAAATATGATTTACTTGTTCTTGACTCTTGTTTAGTGGAAGTTGATTCTTCACCCTGGATAGTTGATTCGTGGGCCACTAACCATGTTTGTTCTTTTTTACAATGGACTGACTCTTGGACACAGCTAGAGGAGCAAGCCTTCTCAATGCGTGTGGGGTCAGGGGATGTCGTGTCGGCACGAGCAGTGGGCGTAATTAGATTACGCTTTTGTAATAATTATATATTGTTGGACAATGTATTTTATATTCCTGAATTTACACGAAATTTGATTTCCGTTTCTAAGTTGTTAGAACAAAAATATTCTATTTCTTTTAATAATAAGTCTGTTATTATTGGAAAGAATGGTCTGAATATTTGTTCAAGAATTAATGAAAACAATTTGTATGTGTTAAAACCGTTAATACATACTACACTACTCAACACTGAAATGTTTAAGGTTGAAAAAACAAAAACTAAAGGACATAAGATTTCTCTAGATAATGACATGTATCTCGGGCATCTAATGCTTGGTCATATCAACCTTGAACGGATAGACGGATTAGTGAAGTTTGGTTGAGTAAAAATAAGTTCTTGGAGATCTTTCTCTCTCTAGGATTTAATTTCTCTCTCTTAGGGATTCAATTTCAGAGCTCTTGGTCTTATTTGGGAAGAAGATGATATATATAAGGTTTAAATATGAGCTGCACAAGAAAAAACATTTTTGTCCAAACAGGTTTTTCGCCCCTAGTTTAGCCCTTTAAGGGGGGCGAAAAGTTTGGGAGCAAAAAGGGCTGCCATAATTTTCACTACTGGTTTCGCCCCTTGATGGGGTGAAGAGGTTGGGAGCGAAAAGGGCTGCCACAATTTTCGCTACTTGTTTTGCACTAGTAGGGGGCTAAACGTTGAGTGAAATCTACTCTCAACACTCCACCTTGAAATTCAAGCATATCAAAACGTGACCAAACTACTTTGAAACCTTTTATATATTATATCATTGGAAAGGTTTGGATGTCTAATTTCTACTCCAATTAACAAAATGTGATTTGGATGATTGTAGAAAACGTTATGGTCAAATGAGTGACCAAAGGTTAGAAACAGACAACAACAGGGATGCCTTGTTTTTATGGTCACTTTGGAGATTTCAAAACCAATCCAACGGTCATGAAATATTACGAATAGTATACCGTTGGATAGGTATGGGTGTCTAGTTTGTACAGAGAGTTTCAAAACTCATTTTGAAGCAATGTATAAAATGTTATGGTAACAAGACCGTACAAAGGTCAGTTTATAAAAATACTTAAATCATTGAAAACCATTCTTTCGAAACTAGACACAATACTCAAAATAACCAAACCAAATCTAACTAAATGCACACAACAAGTAATCATATGATTAAAATCCATGCATGATCATGGAAACATAAATGCAATTATAGATGCTTTAAAAGAATACATGAAGTTTAAGTGTGATTGTGAAGGAATGCACACATGAACAATGAGAAACACGGAATAAATGCATGTCAATACAAATGCATGTTAGTGTGTGTGTGCAACTAAATCTCTTCAAAGAGTTAAACTATTGATATACCTTTGAAGCTTGAACTTGATCACGAGCAAACCTGACCTAGACTATCCTTATATAATTATCCCCGAATGTGGTTTGTCAATCGAAATAAGCCTAGCAAAAATCGAGGAACTAACACCATTCTTATTGATAAAAAAGAAGGAAAGAAAAGCTATTGTGGCCATGCTAGCGGACAATTCAAAGATGCTAAGAAACATTATCATACCATTTACAAAGAAATTATAACGGTCAAATATAGGATCCAAAAGTTTGATTTCCATATTAGAACTCGATACTTTATAGTTCAGATAGACAACTCACCATTTCCAAAAATCCTAGATTTTCATAACAAGATTCCTCCCAATCCACAATTATTGAGATTGAAGGAATGATTTTCCAGGTATGATTTTACTGTTAAGCATGTGAAATAGAGTAATAATATAATAGCAGACATGCTCTCCAGACCATAAACATTTAACCTTGTCACACAGGTAGGCTAAGTTCCCCACATGTTCATGACCGCATCCTCTTCTTCACCCTCACCATTAAACCACCCAGTCCCTGTCATGATATTTTGGGTGCTCCTCTATAACCAAATTCCTATATGGCAATCCTTTACCACCAAATTACGTATAAGCTACAAGATCATGCCATTAATCTGCCCATTCCTGGCCATACTGTAGATATTACTTTATCACTAAAGAAAGAGAGGTTGAAATTCTTCTAGTCCTACACCCATAGTGGAAGAACCACCAGAAGGTTCCATGCCTAAGCAGCCTAACAAACCAGACCTATTAATGACCTTTGGTTTAATCTAATCGACTTCTCTCAAGGTCAATGGAGAAAAATGATTTTGATCTCTAGATTGCAAAGTCTGAACGCTGCTCGAAAACCATGTTGAGATAATTTGTTTCCAGATTAACGGGATCTCTTAGAGACTGGTATTAACACCTTGGAGAATATCGTCAGTTGCAGTTCGTTAGTTACAGTTTGTTAGATCCTCTTCTGTTCGCTGGCAATGAGTGTAATCTTTAAAGAATTCCTTAGAGATATGGATTAGTTTTACAATCAAGCCAGAGAAGAATTCTTTGAAATGCGTTGATGTTCTCTAACGAAAAAGGATTTAGAGTTTCATTTCAAGCATATGTCATTCATGTACTATGCCCTTGGAGGTATAAGTGATGACAGCCTTCAGCAGGTGTATGCAAATTCTCATCTTGTTGAACTCCAAGATGAATCACAAATGAAATTTGATACTTCAGGAATAGCTCTTAGAGAAATTACTTTGGATGAAATTCACTTGTTTTCATTGTAAGCTTTGGACAAGCTCTTTGCAACACAAAGGGTTTTCTCCAAAATGTTGAAAGAAGGCAAGAAATATGAAAAACAGTGCAGGCAACCTAATCCTTATATCAGGTGCAAATCTTCTGATATGTGCACCTACAAGCGTAAAAAGAAAAAAAAAACATTATGCGAAGAAGTGTCCCAATAATAAGGCCAAGTCAGCTAACCTGGTTCACTAACTTGAACATATTCCTGGAGAATCCATTTCCTCTGATGCTGACATGGAATCCTTACTCTCGGAATAAGAGAATATGGATGAAAATATTGTTTTTATGCTACAAGACTCATACACTGAATCCATATCAGAGTTTTCTGATTCTTCAGACATTGATACTGTTCTAGAATCTTATCAGGCCTTTCAACAAAAACCTCTATCAGGCCCTAATGTTCCTAATCAAATTCTTCTATAAAAAAATTCCAAACTAGTTGATGCCATTGCGTACCTTGATACTGGTTCCCACATTAGCATGATGAATCTCAAGATCCTTCCTCCAGAATAGTGGAACTCCCATGTTCGATATTTTAAAGTTGCAGATGGTCAAATATTTACTACTAATCTAATTTCCAAAAATAAGATGGGTATTAAGATATTTCTGTCTTGCATTTTGTGGGTTCATGTCATAGAACACTATTACCGGACAAGGAAAAGGGTTATATTCTCAGAATTCTCCCCTCTAGGATTAAATATAACAGAGATTTCTAACCATTTTCCTACGTACCAAATTTTTTCCCATTATCTGAAATTCAACCCTCTTTCTATTGAATTCAAGAAAAATTATTATAATTCTATACAAACAGTCATGTTGATTTCAGACACCCAAGACCTCTATGGAAAAATTCAGATTTCTTTATTAAGCTACCATTTATGCTTATCAAAGATATCATTCCTACAATAGCCTCTCACTCTGGAATGACAACTTCATATCCAAAACTGGCCAATGAGGAATGTGATGAGCTCCTTCGTCAAGGTTTATTTGAACCGAATTCTTCACCATGGGTAGGTCAAGCATTTTATGTTGAAAAGCGTTCAGAACAAATACGGCGGAAGAAACAGCTGGTCATTGATTATAAACCCCTTAACCAATTCCTTCTAGACGACAAGTTCCCTATCCCTCAAAACCATCACCCTATTTTCTCAAGTCCTTGGAGCATCTATCTTCTCCAAATTTGATCTCAAATGAGCCTTTTGGCAAATAGGTATTCATCATGAGGAAAGATACAAAACTACTTTATACATTCCCAATGCTTAATATCAATGGACAGTTTTACCATTCGGTCTCAAAACAACTTCATCATAACTCCAGAGATATATCACTAGAATCTTCCATCCTATCCTCCATTCAACCTTACTTTATATTGATGACATTCTCCTATTTTCACCAGACATAAACTCTCATAATAAACTTCTTTAACATTTCCATGACCTGTTCGATTGGTATGGAATCATGCTCTCTGAAAAAAAAAAGAGCATGGTCGGACGTTCAAAAATAGATTTCCTCGGAATGCATATCTCACATAGACAATATCAACCAGGACCACACTTAGCAAAACAGTTGCTAGATTTTCTTGATTCCAATTTGAACCAATAGCAAATTCAACAAATCCTTGGGAATTAATTTCATCAGAGATTTTATCCCTCATGTGAGCCACAATACTTTAATCCTTATCAACCTTCTTGAAGAAAAAACCACCGCCACAGTGTCCTCATCTTACAAAAGTTGTGGCTACTTTTAAAAAGGTGGCGCAGAGGCCACAACCTCTCACTATTCCATTCACAGGCCAACTAATCCTTCAAATAGATGCTAGTGATGATTATTGGGGAGCCATCCTTATCGAAGAAAAGAAAGGAAAGAAAAGCAATTGTGGTCATGCTAGCGGACAATTCAAAAATGCTCAGAAACATTATCATACCATTTACAGAGAAATTATAGTGGTCAAATATGGGATCCAAAAGTTTGATTTCCATCTCAGAACTCGATACTTCATAGTTAAGATAAAAAACTCATCTTTTCTAAAATTCCTAGATTTCCGTAACAAGATTCCTCTCGATCCATAATTATTGAGATTGAAGGAATGGTTTTCCTGGTATGATTCTACAGTTAAACTTGTGAAAGGGCATAATAATATAATAGCAGACATGCTCTCCAGACCACAAACAGTTAACCTTATCACAGAGGAAGGCAAATTCCTCTCATCATCATGGCTACATCCTCTTTTTCACCCTCACCCTTGAACCACCCTGCCCCTATCATGGTATTTTAGGTTCTTCTATGCAACCAAATTCCTATATGGCTACCCTTCACCACCAAATTTCCTTTGAGCTACAAAATCATGCCTTTGATTTGCCCATTCCTGGCCATACTGTATATACTATTTTAATCACTGTAGAAAGAGAGGACAAAATTCTTCTGGTCCTACACCCATAGTGGAAGAATTGCTAGAAGGTTCCATGCCTGAGCAGCCTAACACAACCAGACCTATTAATGGCCTCTAGTTTAATCTATATGACTCCTCTCCAGGTCAATGGAGACAAAAGATTTCTAAGATGAACGCATGGCTTGATCTTCAGATTACAAAGTCTGAACACCGTTTGGAAACCATTATATGGGAATTTGTTTCTAGATTCACGGGATCTCTTAGAGACTGGTATTAACACCTTGGAGAATATCTTCTGTTACAGTTTGTTAGTTATAGTTTGTCAGATCCTCTTCAGTTCGCTGGCAATGAGTGTAATCTTTAAAGAATTCCTTAGAGATGTTGATCAGTTTTACAAGAAAGCTAGACAATAGTTCTTTGAAATTCTTTGCTGTTCTGTAACAAAAAAAGATTTAAAGTTTCATTTCAAGCACATGTCATTCAAGTACTATGCCCTTAGAGGTATCAATGATGACAACCTCCGGTAGGTATATGCTTATTCTTTTCCTGTTGAACTCCAAGACGAATTACAAAGGAAAATTGATACTTCAGGCAGAGCTCTTAGAGAAATTACTTTGGAAGAAATTCACATGTTTTCATTGCAAGCCTTGGACATTATCTGAGCAACACGAAGGGTTTTTTCCAGAATGTTAAAAGAAGGAAATTAATATGAAAAATAGTGCAGTTAACCTAATCTTCAGATCAAGTGCAAATCTTCTGATATATGCACCTGCAAGCCTAAAAAGAAAAAAGAAAGGACATTATGCGAAGAAGTGTCTTGATAATAAGGCCAAGTTAGCTAATCTTGTTCACCAACTTGGATATATTCCTGGAGAATCCTTTCTCTCTGATGCTGAAATGGGATCCTTATTCTCGGAACAAGAGAATATAGATGACAATACTGTTTTTATGCTACACAACTTAGACACTAAATCCACATCATAGTTTTCTGATTCATCAGACATTTATACTGCCCTAGAGTCTTAACAGGCCTTTCAACTCAAACCCCTATTAGGCCCTCATATTCCTATTCAAATTCTTCTACAAAAATATTCCAAACCAGTTGATGCCATTGCCTACATTGATACTGGCTCCCATAATAGCTTGTTGCATCCCAAGATCCTTCCTCAAGAATACTGGAAATTCCATTTTCATTTTTTTAAAGCGGCAGATGGTCAAATATTTACTACTAATCTAATTTCCATAAATAATACTGGAATTAAGATATTTTCGTCTTGCATTTTATGGGTTCATGTCATGGGAACACCATTACCGGACAAGGATATCCTAATCGGTTGGAATGTCTATTGCTAGTGTAAATATCTCAGAATTCTCCCCTCTGGGATTCAATATAAGAGAGATTTAAAACCCTTGTTCTTGTATACCAAAAAATGTCCCATTGTCTAAAGTCCAACCCTTTTTTCATCGAATTCAAGAAAAATTGGTACAATTCTGTACAAACAGTCATGCTGATTTCAGACACCCAATACCTCTGTGGAAAAATGAAGATTTCTTTATTAAACTACCTTTTAAACTTAATGATTATATCAATCCTATAATGGCCTCTCTCTCTAGAATGACACCTTTAGGTCTTAAACTGGCTAATAAGGAATGTGATGAGCTCATTCGTCAAGGTTTACTTGAATCGACTTCTTCACCATGAGCATGTCAAGCGTTTTACGTTGAAAAGTGTTTCGAACAAATAAGGGAGAAGAAACGGCTGGTCATCGATTATAAACCCCTTAACCATTTCCTTCTAGATGACAAGTTCCCTGTTCCTCGAACCAACACCCGGTTTTCTCAACTCCCAGAAGAGTCCAAAATTGAGTTCTAAACTCTATTTATCCGAAGATAGACCGAGTCACCCAACATGTCTCTCATTGTGATCATCATCTTCAGGGTCTGGATTCAGTCCTTAAACATATGTTCACAAACATTCAATTTAGAATTGCCAAACTAGATGCAGATCTTCACCGTTATATCAATCATGGATATTTTGGCCCATAATTTGATAGGAAAGAAAGAGTGATCAGACAACTTAGAGAACAGTTGTTGTACATGTAATAATATTTTATATTATATATATTATTTGATATTATTATATAACAATATTATATATGATATATTATTATTTGAAATTATTATCAAATAATAATTAAAAAAAAATATATATATATATATATATATATTATAATAGTATGTTTACATTATAATATATATATAAATCATATATATAGTAATAATGTTTAATATAATATATATATTTTATTATATTTAATGATATATAATATATTAAAGATTATAATATATATATGATATATTGAATATATATATATATATATATATATATATATATATATATATGTTAACTGAAAATTTGCCTTAGGTGAGGAATTTCAAATAACATCCTCGAGACCACGACTACAGTGAATCGCGGTCGGGGTTGGTACCTTTGGTATCGGTTTTACATGTAAAAGTTGGTGGGTTTATTGAAAGGAAACGTGGATGTGGTGGATAATATTATTGGTCAAATAAAGTGACGAATATAGTGAAATGACAACAACACAATGGTGTAAAAACTCTCAATCTAATTCTCTCTTGCCCGAAAAACCTAGAGGAGGAAATCTCGTAACTGTCGATAAGTGGACACAACTTTCTACGATGATGACTAGGCTTGTTCTAGATTATAGCATCAAGCAATTGCTTAATCATTTTTCTAGCCTCCCCTCCCAGTCGATTTTGACCTTATACTTATACATGAAGTGACTAGGGTTTTTCATTGGTGTTCACTCAGAAGATCACTGGATTGATCTTCATCCCCCATTTGGCAGGATTTTCCGTTTAATGCGATTGACCCTAGAGAATCGAATGGCGGAGGATATCTTGGCGGGAAACGTGTTTGTTTCCATTTTGGACTCTGTCACTATAATTACACATACGTGGAGTTCGCTTACACCTTAGAGAATAATTCGACTTCCTCTGTTATCAGCGTGGTACTTTAAAGCATTGACCCCGTGATGTGGTAGAGTATCTTGGAGTACAAATATGCTGACGAGGTATCTTGAGATACCATCTTGGTGAGGTGGTGCTTGACTTATAGCGATGGCAAGGTATCCCGAGGTACCAGCCTGCTAATGGGGTACCCTGAGGTATCATTCTGGAGACATGGATTTTGATTGGTTTCTCTGGCGAGGTACCTCAAGGTACCATTCTGGTAGCAAGATGTCTGGTTGATCTCACTAAAGCTTTACGATCTCCTAGGCACTTCACGGGAATCTTCCCTTCTGCTGGAAAGGTAGGACAAGTACCTCAATGGGATAACAGGGCAATGCCAAGGTACTTAGATACCAGTTGGTCCATGCGAGTGCAGGAGCTTCATCTTGCTACTTCGATGATGTCAAGGTACCTAGGTTGTGATAGGCCTTGCACTTCGTGATAATTCATTGTATCTGATACCTATCCAGTGTTTGAAGATGCTTTATGTTATGTGCTAATTGGGCGGAAAATTTCCCTTTGTGCCCTTACCGAATTTGGCTATTAAAATAATAATAATAATTATTATTGTTATTATTATTATTATTATTATTATTATTATTATTATTATTGAAACAAATAATATGGTGTGTAATAATAATCTAGAGGTGGGGTGAATAGATTTTAATTAACTTTTACCCAATTTTCGTTAAGAGTCAAGTTGACGAGAATACTCATATCTAGTTACAAAGATACCACAAGTGTAATAAATGCAGAAAAAGTAAAAACACTTGAGATATAAGTGGAAACCCTCCAAATGGGAAAAACCACGGGCTGATGAGTGCGCCACACTAGAACCTCGAATCCACTATTGATAAAGAAATTACAACCTAATCCCGGTTTAATCCTCCACCACTACCTAATCTCGGTATAAGTGAACCTAGTTCATCATGCTTGTGCTTTAAGCTACATACTCCCGGAAGCAACACAAGTCTTACTTCTCAATGAAGAGATAAAGTGTCCTAAGAGAATATATGATGATATTCAATGAACAAACAAGGCTAGGAACCTATATGCTTATCTAGGATAATGAGATGACAATTAATGCAATCCTAGATATCAAGTGCTAAATGACATGTACAAATAGCTTAGCTAAACATAGATCAATCAATCCTATGAAGCTATCACAATACAACACTCAATCATGGCATCACAACAATCTCTAATTTGTATCTGGAAATATTCCAAGAGAATACAATTAATTAAAGAGATGGTTTAGTAAGCAAAACACTTAACTTGTAAGAAGATAGTGAAAACTTACCAAACAATATGTGATGAAGCAGCCCTATCCATAGATGCACTCTAGATGAACTTAGATGATGCAAGATGAAGATTTAATGCTCATGGGAACGCTTTGAGTGATTAAAAATGAGTTCTTGAAAGTGTTTTTCCTTTGAAATATGTTCTAAGGAAGACATGTGATATTCTGAACTCATACACGACCTTAAGGCATTGAGTTATATATATATATATATATATATATATATATATATATATATATATATATAAGATCCAATCAAAGTGAGGTCGTTTTGGAAAAAAATGTTCCAGCTTCTTTTGCGTACGCTGGTGACGTGCGTTGGTCGAGTAGCGCACAACCAGCGCACAACCTATTTTAAAAACAGGCGTTGGACGAGTGGCGCATCCCAGTAGCGCAACACAAGCGCCGATTCTCTGGGAAGTTTACACTGGTGAGGCTGCGCTAGATGAGTGGCGCACCACCAATGCACACCCATATTTTTTAACTACGCATGGGTGCAGCAGCGCAGTTCAGTGGTGGAACACTAGCGACAGTCCACTGTGAAAGTTACGCTGGTGAGGTACGCTGGTCGAGTAGCGTACCACCAGCGCAATGCCTATTTTTCCAACACTAAAATGCACAAAACAATAAGTTCAAGAGTGATGAAATTGCATCCTATTTCAATGCCTAGCATGAAATACAACTTTCATAGCAAGATGCAAATAGGTTAACAAGGGTCATTTAAACTAAAATGCACACAAGAAAACACTCAACATATAAGATCAAGAGTTATGCATGAATATGTGAGTGTGAGCAACTATCTCTTTAAAGTAAGTAAGCACAAGAATTTTACCTTTGATGCCTCTCCTCTTGAGGTATTGAGAGCCTAAGTTACCCTTACATGAACCCCAACAATGTGGTTGTTCACGAAATAAGCCAATCAACAAATAAGGACTTTTCAATCTCCCTCTTTAGCTATTTCGTGACAAAACCACCACTCACATTGATCCTCATAAAATAGAAAAACACTGGAAGATATTCTACATTACAAAGAGATAAACATAAAAAAAAAATCATGTCTTCAATCTCCTGTAGAACTATCAACCCTACACACAAGGCAAGCACAAATACTCTTTCCAAACCAAGTGCATGTGAGATGATCAAGTGAATATAAAACAAAAGCATTTGCATTTAGAAATATGAGTATGATATAATGAAA
This sequence comes from Dipteronia dyeriana, assembly GCA_032871835.1. NCBI lineage: Eukaryota > Viridiplantae > Streptophyta > Magnoliopsida > Sapindales > Sapindaceae > Dipteronia > Dipteronia dyeriana. Next base: position 37,837,223 of record CM065302.1, read on the forward strand.
TGCTCATTCAATGCTCTCCCTCGACGGGTTACTCTCCTTACATGTAATCTCCCCTCAAACAAGTACACTCATGCAATGCAATGCGCCCCCTCAAAGCCAACACATAAAGCCAACACATGCTACTCCCCTAACATCACAATGCTAGGTCAATGATACTCCCCCATTTTGTCATGAGATAGGCAAAGGAGAAGTTCCCAACCGAGTCACTTAAGGCAAAGAAAGAAAAGAGCATACAAGATTGTTGCATAATTATATAAGCCACATTTATGCAATCTCAATTAAAGGAGAGACACAAGGAGATTTATTTGAAGACAATGTGTGAATCAAAAAAATGCTTTGCATACAAGACATGTTGCATTCAAGTCCAAAAACAATGGGATTTGGCAAAGCAAATGATAAAGGTTTCCAATATAATTCAAACCAATTTCACCATTTTTCATGAGAGAAGCAAGGATATAGAGTTCTTATAAATATCAAGTTTTAAAGGCACTATATCCAACTTTATAAGCTAAAAATGGTATGAGCAACTTTGCACCCTATTTAATTTTTCCAGGAGGATACCCGTATGATAGTAGCCATGTTCAACAAATAAAGAAAGAGAGACATTGATTCAACATTTTAGTCTCACTAGCTTCCTTTCACACAAATATTTTGCATTTAATAATTGCAATCATCAAATCATGCTTTATCATTTTTCATTAGCATGTCATTTAAGAATCATCATGTCATTGAGATAATTATAAGTCATTCAACATGTACTTCTAATGTATATCTCTTAGTCCAAAAATGCATGTTTGAACATAAATATGACATGGATTGTAATCAAAGCAAAGTTCACACTTATTTAAGAAAATTCAATATACCATAAGTGCAACCAAGCTACTCAAGCAATCAATAAAGAGGCATAAACATATTTAAGAAAAATTGCATGCAACAAGTATACAATAGCTCTCTTTGCTTGAGTTCCCCATATGGGGTCAAAAACCACAACACATCACTCCATTAAACAAATCCCAATAGATCTACTAAGAGTCTTAAATCTATTAGCATCTAAGGGTTTAGTAAATAGATCCACCAGTTGATCATTTGTACCTATATGCTCAAGTACAATACATTTGCTCTCAACTAGTTCTCTAATGAAATGATGACGGATGTCAATATGCTTAGTCCTAGAATGCTGAACCAGATTCTTTGAAATATTAATTGCACTCATGTCATCACAAAAGAGAGTAAGAGTACCTTGATTGAATCCATAGTTGACTAGCATTTGCTTCATCCAAAGGAGTTGTGTGCATCCACTCCTAGCAGTAATGTATTCGGCCTCGGCAGTGGATAAGGAAATCAAATTTTGCTTCTTGCAAAACCATGAGACAAGGTTGTTCCCAAAGAAAAAGCAACCGCCCGATGTACTTTTCCTATCATCACAATTTCCTGCCCAATCTGCATCACTAAAGCCTACAAGACTAGCATTAGTGTCAAAAGAGTACCAAATTCCATAGTTGGATGTCCCATTCACATATCGAATGATTCTCTTAACAGAAGAGAGATGGGACTCTTTAGGATCCGCTTGGTACCTAGCACACACACCTACACTAAAGGAGATATCGGGCCTATTTGCGGTCAAATAGAGCAAGCTACATATCATGCCACGATATAAAGTTTGGTCCACACTTTTACCACTAGCATCCTTGCTTAGCTTCAAAGTGGTACTCATGGGTGTATCACAATGTTTGGCACTTTCAAGGCCAAATTTCTTCACTGGGTTTTTGGCATATTTAGCTTGAGATATGAAAATCCCATCATCTATTTGTTTAATTTGTAAACCTAGAATGTAACTCAACTCAACAACTAGACTCATCTCAAATTCATGAGACATGACATCAGCAAATTGTTGGACTTTGGTATCATTTGTGGAACAAAAGACTATATCATCAACATATATCTGAGCTATAAAGAGCTCATCTTTGTCTTTCTTGATGAATAGAGTCTTGTCAACACTACCCCTAGTGTAGCCACTATCTATGAGAAATTGAGTGAGACGCTCATACCAAGCCCTAGGTGCTTGTTTCAACCAATACAAAGCTTTCTTGAGGTGATAGACATGATTAGGGTGGTGAGGATCCACAAACCCTTTGGGTTGCTCAAAAAACACTTTCTCTTGCAAGAAACCATTGAGGAAGACACTCTTACATCCATTTGATATAATTTTAACTTGTGCAAACAAGAAATGGATAAAAGAAGCCTAATGGACTCAATCCTAGCAACAGGAGCAAATGTATCCTCAAAGTCAATACCCTCAATTTGAGAGTATCCTTGTGCAACAAGCCTAGCCTTGTTTCTCACAATGTTGCCATCCTCATCAGATTTGTTCCTATATACCCACTTGGTGCCTATCACATTGGTGTTCTTAGGCCTAGGAACTAGAGTCCAAACCTTATTCCTTTCAAATTGGTTAAGCTTTTCTTGCATAGCAAGAACCCAAAATTCATCTTTTAAGGCTTCATCAATTTTCTTGGGTTCTATTTGAGAGGTGTAGCAAGTGTAGCTAATAAGATTATCCATTTGACGCCTATTCCTAACACCCTCACTAACTTCACCAATAATGTCATCTTTGTCATGGAGTTTCCTAACCCATGGAGCAGGTTCTTTTGAGTCCAAGTGAGAAATCCTATCACTAAGTTGTGCTATGTCACCATCAAGATTAGCTTTTTCAACATTAGAGATATCAACTACTTTCTCCAAAGGGGAGTCATCATCTAAATCTACCTCCTCATCATGATCATTAGTTTTGAGCCTAGTATCATCAATGACAACATTAGATGATTCCATTACGTTCATAGTCCTTAGATTAAAAATTCTATAGGCTCTACTATTCAAGGCATAGCCAATGAAGATACCCTTGTCACTCTTAGCATCAAATTTGCCAAGTTGATCACGGTCATTCAAAATGTAGCATTTGCTTCCAAAGGTGTGGAAGTAGCTAACATTTGGCTTTCTACCTTTCCATAACTCATAGGAGGTTTGCCTAGTGTGGGGCCTAAGAAAAACTCTATTCCCGATGTAGCATGCCGTATTGATGGCTTCGGCCCAAAGATTCCTAGGGACATTGTTGCTAAGCAACATCACACGGGCCATTTCTTGAAGAACCCAATTCTTCCTCTCAACAACTCCATTTTGTTGAGGTGTCCTAGGAACCGAAAACTCATGAGAAATGCCTAGACTATTGCAAAAGTTTTCAAAATGGGCATTCTCAAATTCCTTCCCATGGTCACTCCTAATTCTCTTAATGCTTTTAATCTTGGACTTCATTTCATTTTGAAGTTAGGAGCAAAGCATTTTAAACTTATCAAAAGTTTCATATTTTTCTATAAGAAAATAAGTCCATGTGTACCTAGAGAAGTCATCTACACACACAAAAATGTATCTCTTTCCACCTAAACTCTTGGTTTTCATAGGACCCATAAGATCCATATGGAGAAGCTCTAGAGGTTCTTTGGTGGTTATATACTTGCCCTTTTTGTGCATACTTTTGGTTTTCTTCCCTTATTGGCAAGGTCCACAAACACCATTAACCTTTTTCCCAAGCTTGGGAAGGCCTCGCACAACATTGAACTTATCTAAAAAATTTAGATCCCTAAAGTTCATGTGACCAAGTCTTTCATGCCACAACTCTATTTGTTCATCCTTGGACACATTACAAGACACACTCCTAGCCTCAAGACAATAGCAATTGTCACTAGACCTCATACCTTTTAACAAGGTTTGTCCATTGGGCAATAGGATAGAGCAATCATTTTTCCTAAACAAGATGGAGAGTCAATCATCACTAAGATGTGAAATGCTTATCAAATTGGCTTTTAGACCATCAACATACTAAGCATTGGACAAAGAAGGTAATCCGGGAATGGAAATGGTTCCCTTTCCTTTGACCTTCTTTTTGGATCCATCACCAAAGGTGACATTTCCTCACTCCTCCATCACAAGAGTCTCAAAGAAACTCTTATTTCCAGTCATGTGCCTAGAGCACCCACTATCCAAATACCAAAAATCACAAGAATGAGCTTTCAAAGCAATTTGTGCAACATGGCAAAGGTGTTCATCATTTCTAATCCACCTAGGTGCAATATTTTCCTTCCTAGTGGTCAATGGTACATGGGCTTTAAATGTCCTAGGATCATGCAAAAGTGTTCCACTTTTCCTAGCGACATGAATCATGGCTCTAGGTTTCTTAGGATCATGCATCATGGCTCTAGCCCTTTTCTTTTCTATCATGCTTTCAATCCTACACAATTTGATAGACCTAAAGCAATTTGGTCTAATATGACCATCAATACCATAAAAATGACATATAGGTAAAAAGTTAGGAATTATACCATATCCTTGAGGATGCATTGGAGCCTTCCCATGTCTTTGTGGTTGTCTTGCTTGTTGTTGAGGAACTTTCCTTCTTTGTTGTTGAGCAAGACTAGATTGCTTCCTTGGTTGAGCTTGCATGATAGGTGTTTTCCCTTTGTGAGCTTTTGGTTGAGGGAAGTTAACTTGAGGAGCCCTTGTAGGATGAGCTTGAGGTGGGCTTCTTAGTGCAACATTCACTTGAGCACTACTTGAACACTCTTCTAGATCAAGCTTCTTCCTAGGAGTTTGATGAGGAGAGGACCCATTGAAGTTCATGCTTCTTACAAAAATGGTCTTGCTTGGAGTGGAGGACATCTTGTCATCTTCAAACCCAAGCCCCTTCTTGTCACTTGACCTCTTTCCAACATCTAGCATGTGGTAAAGTTTCTTGGTGCTAGAGTTCATCTTGGCCAACAACTCTCTAGCATCTTCAAGCTCTTTCTTCAACCCTTCTTCACTCCTCTTAGATCTTTCCAACTCTTTATTTAGTTGGTCAACTTGAGTTGAGAGGTCTAGGTTTTCTTATTTTAATCTCTTGATCTCATTCTTGTTCTTTAATTTTGAGCTCTCAAACTTAGCCATGTAATCCTTGAGATCCATCCTATCCACACTTCCATTTGTTGTTTGTGATGAAGATCCATCATCACTTGAGTAGTCTCGCTCTTGACTATCATTCTCTTCTTCACTAGCATCTTTACTCCTAAGAGAGGATGTAAATCCTATGAATTTAGCTATAAGTTCTTCATCATCCAAAGACTCATCTCTTTCATTAGAGTCATCACTTTCACTCCATGTGGTAGCCATCACTTTTCCCTTTTTCTTGTTCTTGTGATTTGCACATTCTGGGGCAAAGTGACCTATTCCACCACATTCATAGCATTGGACTCATTTCTTCTCGGTCTTCTCTTGCCTAGGCTCAAACTTCTTGAAAATAGCCTTTTTCTTCATGTCTTGATCCTTGGATCCAAAGCCTTTATTCTCGGACTTGTAGAATTTCTTGAACTTCCTTATTAACAAGGCCATCTCTTTATCCGATTCATCACCTTCCTCCTTCTCAACTTTGGAGGCTTTCAAATCAATATCTTTTTGCTTCTTTGAAGGTGTGGGGTTAGAACATTTCCTAGATTCATATGCTAGAATCCTCCCAATCACTTCACTTGGCTTCATGTCCTTGTAACCACTATTTTCTTCCAAAGCCATCACCTTGGACTTAAACCTATCGGGTAGAGATCTCATAATCTTCTGCTTGATCTTCCTATCCGAATAAGGATCACCAAGTTGATGACTTTGGTTCACAATGTCCATCAACCTTATTTCAAAATCATTGACGCACTCGTTCTCATCCATCTTAAGCAATTCAAATTACGTTTGGAGAACTTGAAGCTTCGATTCCTTAACCACATCGGTTCCCTCATGTGCAACTTCTAGGATGTTCCATGCTTCCTTAGCTATCCTAGTGTTTTGAACCAACTTGTATTGGTTATCATCCATTGCACAAAGGATGGCATGCATTGCCTTCCTATTCCAATTTGATGCCTCAAACTCTTGTGCATTCCACTGAGCTTTTGGTTTGAGTACATCATCCCCTTCATCTGCGGGAGTCATCATGGGTGGAGTGAAGCCATTTTCAACTGCCATCCATGCCCTGTCATGAATTTGGCATATGAACGACTCCATCTTGCCTTTCCAAGAGGCATAATTCAACCCTGTGGGGAGTGAAGGTCTAGTGCTGGAAGCTCCCTCATTGCCACCATTTCCCCTCATTGTGTTTATGAATGAATGATATGAATACAAGTGTATGAATGGTCAACACAAACAAACAAAATGCAACACACACCAAAATGAGCAAGGATCACTTATGTATGTCTAGGAATCTCCTCTGATACCAATTGAAACAAATAATATGGTATGTAATATTAATCTAGAGGGGGGGTGAATAGATTTTAATTAACTTTTACTTTTTTTCGTTAAGAGTCAAGTTGACGAGAATACCCCTATCTAGTTACAAAGATACCACAAGTGTAATAAATGCGGAAATAGTAAAAACACTTGAGATATACGTGGAAACCCTCCAAATGGGAAAAACCATGGATGATGAGTGTGCCACACTAGAACCTCGAATCCACTAATGATAAAGGAATTACAACCTAATCCCGGTATAAGTGAACCTAGTTCATCATGCTTGTGCTTTAAGCAACCTACTCCTGGAAGCAACACAAGTCTTACTTCTCAATGAAGAGATAAAGTGTCCTAAGAGAATACATGATCATATTCAATGAACAAACAAGGCTAGGAAACCCTATAGGCTTATCTAAGATAATGAGATGACAATTAATGCAATCCTAGATATCAAGTGCTAAATGACATGTTCAAATAGCTTAACTAAACATAGGTCAATCAATCCTATGAAGCTATCACAATACAACACTCAATCATGACATCACAACAATCTCTAATTTGTATCTAGAAATATTCCAAGAGAATACAATTAATTAAAGAGATGGTTTAGTAAACAAAACACTTAACTTGTAAGAAGATAGTGAAAAACTTACCAAACAAGATCTGATGAAGTAGCCCTATCCATAGATGCACTCTAGATGAACTTAGATGATGCAAGATGAAGATTTAATGCTCATGGGAACGCTTTGAGTGATTAAAAATGAGTTCTTGGAAGTGTTTTTCCTTTGAAATGTGTTCTAAGGAAGAAATGTGATATTCTGAACTCATACACGACCTTAAGGCATTGAGTTATATATATATATATATAAGATCCAATCAAAGTGAGATCGTTTTGGAAAAAACGTTCCAGCTTCCACTGAGTGCACAGGTGACGTGCACCGGTCGAGTAGCGCACCACTAGCGCACAACCTATTTTAAAAACAGGCGCTGGACGAGTGGCGCATCCCAGTAGTGCAACACAAGCGTAGATTCTCTGGGAAGTTTATGCTGGTGAGGCTGCGCAAGACGAGTGGCGCACCACCAGCGCACGCCCACATTTTTAAACTACGCGTGGGTGCAGCAACGCAGCTCAGTGGTGCAACACTAGCGACAGTCCACTGTGAAAGTTGCGTTTGCCAGGTGCTCTGGTCGAGTAGCGCACCACCAGTGCAATGCCTATTTTTCCAACACCCAAATGCACAAAACAATTAGTTCAAGAGTAATAAAATTGCATCCTATTTTAATGCCTTGCATGAAATACAACTTTCATAACAAGATGCAAATAGGTAAACAAGAGTCATTTAAACTAAAATGCACATAAGAAAACACTCAACATATAAGATCAAGAGTTATGAATGAATATGTGAGTGTGTGCAACTATCTCTTCAAAGTAAGTAAGCACAAAAATTTTACCTTTGATGCTTCTCCTCTTGAGGTCTTGAGAGCCTAAACTACCCTTAGATGAACCCCAACAATGTGGTTGTTCACGAAATAAGCCAATCAACAAATGAGGACTTTTCAATTATTATATTTAATAATATCTAATATACTAAAGATTATAAAATATATATGAGATATTGAATATTATTATATACAGGATATATATATTATTAAATATTATTATATAATATATAATATTATATATGTAATTATAATATATATATATATGTGTATATAATATAGAACATGATTTTAACTGTCTGAAAATTTAAAGGGTAAATTGGTCCTTTTGACACTTGTCCCATGTCATGGGACAAGTTGATCTTGGGTCTTGAGTGGGACAATTGTTTATGATTTTTATCCCTTATTGTCCCGTTCTGTCCCATGCTAAGGACACACCAAACGTTGGACAAGAACAAACTGTCTCATATTGTCTTGTCCTGTCCCACGTACCAAACATATCCTATATGTCGAAGGCGAGTGTTCATTATGAGCTGGATGTGTTTACACAGACATGAGTGTTTTTTTTTTGGGGATTGTCCAAAGTTAGGTGGCTTCATGATGGGGATCAGAACACAGATTTAGGTAGTATCGTTAAACTATATTAGCCTTTTTGATTAGTGGAGTTCTCTCGAAGGATCGACCAACCATAAAGGATCATATCATCAGTTAATATTCTGACCTTTTTTTCTCATATGTTACTGGAGTTGGGAAAGATTTATCAATTGTAAATTATGTGATTCCTTCCTTGGTGACTACCGTAGAGAATCCTTTCTTGACTAGCGTTCCATCTGCATATGATATTCATGATGCAGTCTTTGTTATGGATGTTGCTTCTGCCCCTGGGCCAGATGGATTTTCTGGTATATTTTATCAGAGATGTTGGGATGTTGTAGGTAGTGACATGGTCCTCGCTATTTAGGATTTTATTATCACTGGGTTTATTTTCTCGGGTCTCAATTCTAGTTTCCTTGTTCTTCTTTCGAAGATGAGGGACTCGACTTGGATTGATTAGTTTCAGGCGATTGTGCTTAGTAACTTTTTGTTCAAAATTTCTTCGAAAAATTAGGCTAATCGTTTAGCTTAGGTTGCGGCTAGGATTATGTCTCCTTAACAGTTCAGATTCATTCGAGACTGCATATCTAGGATTCTATTGCTTTGGCTTCTGACTATGTGAATGTGTTGTACAAGAAGTGCTATGGAGGAAACTGTAGGAAAAAACACACGGCGGAAACAAAAATATTGATTGGTATATTTAAAAAAAAAAACTTTAAAAGAGAGAACCTTAACCCATGATTAATTAAATATAATTAAAAGGTAACATAATTTTTCACATGACGATTGATATTGCGTAAAAAAAAACCACAAGATCTTCCCCATCCAATCACGAACATCAATCACCTATGAGTGTGAGCTCTCTTTCTTTGAATTGTGTACCCGAGGAAGGAAAACAAAAAAAAAAATTCTTTTGTAAGTCACAATACCCTTCTAGAGAAAAATGAAGAACGTTTTGTCACTTGTGAATTCTCAATCTTTTGATTAAAACTCGCGTGAACCCGATTCGATGTTGTGCACAAAGCCTTTTGATATAAAGTAACTAGTGCACTATCGAAAATAAAACGCTCCTCTCTTATTCTCTTGGCCGAATTCTCACACACCTTTTCTTTGAGGTGGATGTTTTTTTTTTCTTAAAAATACAAATAAAGAAAATAAAAAAAAAGTTCTCTCCAAAATAGTAATCTTGGCTGAATTCTCTTGGTAGGTATATATAGGTGGCCGAAAATCCTCACACATGGTGGATTTGTGTTTCACCAAAACTCCTATCAACTTCAGAATTTAACCCTATTCCAACTCATAAGTGTATTATCCAATAATAAGTTAGTGAATATCAATTAAATCGTGACTATATCAAAAACTTCATAATTTGACCAATTGTCAATTAGACTTTTCATAGATATCAAAAAGTTTATAATTTGATTAGATAAATAGATTCCTTTAATTTATCTATTTATCTATTTATCAAATAAAGTCTTTAATACTTATCGTACTAGCAACAATAGCATGACACTAAGAGACCTTGTCCTAGTAAGAAAAAGATATTGCCTTTTAATTAAATAATTAATTAACTTCCATTTAATTAAATAATAAAATAAAACAATATATTAGGCTAATAATTTTAGCCTTGCCGCCCAAGCCTAACCTATGGACAATATATTGTTTTTCCATTTTACTAATTCCATTGGACTTTAATAAAAAGTTCACATGTGAACTAGACACATTCGTACTAAAAAAGATATAAGTCCATATGCCTTAAATTAATACATTAATATAATTTAATAGCTCATTTAATTAAAATGTGTAAATTATATTCTTAATGTATTAATGGAATGCTAATCGCACCCCATTAGGGCCACCCAAGGATTCCCACATCCTTGGCCGCCTATTCAAGGTATCTGAAGAGTTACTACATGTCTTGATTACACATGACCACACCTCTCTTAAAACTTTTAGATTTCAAAATCCAAAAACAATTCTAGATGGACCCAGAAATTAGTCCGGTAAAATGTATCAAGTGATCCATGCAAGTTCGTGTGGAATGGGGATCTTGGCAGGCTATCTAAATTTGAGCTTCAATAGATATAACCTAATCACCCTTAACAAATGATTCACTTATGTTCGATCAATTAATTTTAGTTCATTCCACTAAAGAACTAAAATTGAACTCTCAAGTAATGATAGAATAAGAAAATGTTTCTCATTCGTACCTTAGACAACTTTGTTAGAGATAGTGTATCCTCGTGAAAAATACCAGTAATCGTAAATAGCTCATAGACCACATATAGCTTCTAGTTACCATATATACTCATATGACCACATTTTGAACTTGGATATTTTGACTTGTCCAAAAGCCATGTTTCAATAGACACTATTGAAAACTTAATGTTAAGATTTAATATCCAATATCTCAAAAATATTTACTAATCGGAGCCACAATGTCTATACTATAAGTGGTGTCCTCTATCGATTAACAAAAGGATATGACCAAACCATCGAGGATAGACTGTGCTATATAATCGTACTCATTGATAGCTCAAATGATAACACTTGTAACCATAAGTCCATCATTTATCTCAAGATTGAGATAAAGTCTCCGATTGTCCTTAAGTGAAAACTTTTATCCACTGACGGTTTTGGATAAAGTATTTTATTGTAATCCAATTCAATCCACCTAGTGCACTTGATTCTTTTGCCCAAAGACACTGCCCTTTGATGATCTTAGACTCATCATAACACATTTGATCTCACTCAAATGCTAGTAAAATAATTTACAACTTTAACAAGGTAAAGACACCCAACCTTTATCTTAAGTTGTGAATATCGTTCAAGACTAACTAAAGAATTGTGTCTATCTCATACATACCTAGATGTACGAAGAATTCTTCATTTCTCATAGTCTTTTGATCTTACGATTATTTACTTTTGACAGTTATAATAATTAAACTATAAATGCTATAAGACTTGTTGAACTAGAAATCACTTTATTAATATGAAAAGATTATCAAATACATTATTACACTCTTTCTGTTAAGCATAATCGTAACAGTAACTTGACCATGAAGAATGATATTTTTAAGGCTTTTGACACTCTAGATTGGTCTTTTCTTTGCAGAGTTCTTCAGGCTTTTGGGTTTTCTTTTATTTTTATGGATTGATAGACAACATGCTTCGTTCGTCTAGGCTTTGGGTTCAATTGAATGGGGTCCCAGAGGGCTATTTCTGTTGCTCTAGAAGGGTTTGTTAGGGATATCCACTCTCTCCGCTATTGTTTGGTACTGCAGAGGACTTCCTTTATAGATTATTGATGGGGATGGTGGGTTCTTCAAATATTTTACTGATTTCTTCCCCTAGGGGTTTTTTTTTTTTTGCTCCAACTCATTTGCTCTATGCATATGACATTTTGATCTTTTGCTGAGGCACTCTAAAGAATCTAAAGAATATCATGGGTGCTTTTAGGGAATATGGTGATATTTTAGGCCAGTTGGTTAACCGGGGTAAGTCCTCTATTTATTTCAGATCTTCTATCTCCCATTCTCGAATTGGTAGTTTGCAGTGTCTGGTTAGTATGTAGATTGGGAAACTTTCATTTTCTTATTTGTGAGTCCCTTTGTTTGGGGGTAAGCCTTGAAATGTGGTGTTACAACTTATTACAGATAAGATCTTATCTAAATTCACTAAATGGCAGATCAGGTCCCATTTTATGGTCGATCTTGCTACTTTTATCATGTCGCTATCCTTGGTTCATTTGTACACTTTTTCATGATTTAAAAGTGGTCTTCTTCTTTACTATCATTGATTAACCACAAGTTTAGGAACTTTTTATGGATTGGTTCATATGAGAAGAGCAAGTTGGTTCGGGTCGGTTGAGATTGTTGTTATAGGCATTACTATCAAGGTGGTCTTGGTTTGAAAGATCTTGAGTTGTTGAATAACTCGCTGTTGTAGAATTTCACTTGGTAGTTTATGACCTTTGATGGTTTTCCTTTCTCATTTCATCGGGAGAAGTATCTCGAGCAGTTATAAAAGCCTCATGGAGGGTACATCACCTCCTCGATTTGATCTTCTCTTTGGACAAATTATAGTTCCCTTATTAAGGAATGTATCTAGTTGATTGATGAGAACTCTTAACAAGACTTTTTACGTTATAATTGGTTGGAGGTTCATATTTTGGAGCTTTTAGGGATTTCGAATTATTTAGCTAATCTGCTATGGGTGAAGATCTTAGATTTTATTCAAGAGGGTAAATGGGTGTTGGACGATTGTTTTCGAGCTTGCTTCCTAGATCTGTGTTTTCAGATTGATCGGATTACGATTTCTCTTATTGTGGATTCTTTGGTTTGGGCTAATTCTCGGGATGGTCGTGTTTCTTGTAAGACTGCTTATTCCTAGTTTTTTCGTTATATTCCTAAGGTTGTTTGGTGGAGAGATGTTTGGTCCTGTTTTATTCCTCCCTCTCGCTCGGATTTGATTAGGCATATTATGTTGAACATGATTCCTACCGAGGATCGCCTTTGCAAGTCTGGGTTCCAGTTGGCTTCTCGTTGTAGTATTTATGGGGTTACTAATGGATCTGTAGATCATCTTTTTCTTCATTGTCCCTTGGTGGTTGCTCTTTGGGAGGCCGGAGGGGGGGAGGGGTTCTATCCATGCAACGATTTTTTTTATAAGGGAGGCCGGGGGGGGAGGGGTGTGGAATGTCCATAATAAGTGGATCTTTGAAGGGAAGTCGGTGGACTTTAGATCTATCCTTTCTCTGGTTCGGCGTGTGATTTCAAAGACTAATCGCCTGGAGATTGGTTGTATGCGTAATTGTATGGATGACCTTTTGATTCTTCATCCATTTGGTCTTCGGGGTCGCCCTTCTAAAGCCCGGTGACCAAGAGTGGTTTGGTCGCCTTCGGCTTCTGGTTGGATCAAAGAGAATACAAATGGTTCTGCTATAGGCTCTTTGGGGGTTGGTGGTTGTGGTGGTATCTTTCGGAACTATAGAGCCTTTGTGAAGGGTTGCTTTGCTTTTCCTATTGATTAGGGTTTCATGTTTGAGGCTTAGGTTCTGGCGGCCTTGTTGGCCATTAATTTTGCTTGGATGTATAGGTGGCATCTAATCTGGCTTGAGAGTATTCTTTTTATGAGGTTCAACTTCTTTCTTCTTGTTTTGAGATGGTTCCTTGGCGGGTTCATCAGACATGGCAATGCTCATATTCCAGATCTCACAAATGGATTTTTCAGGTTTTCCATATTTTCAGGGAGGGGAATCAAGTTGCATATGCACTTTCTAAGCATGCTTTGGAGTTTTATACTGATTCTTCGTGGTTCTTTGCCCCACCGTTCTTTTCTTCTTTAATTTACAATGACTGCATGGACCGGGAGCCTTTTCGTTTTTCTTGATGTTTCCATTTTCTTTTTGGTGTGGTGTCGCCTTCGTGCCTCTTTTTGTTTGAGTTTATTCCCCCTAGTTTTGTGTACTTTGTTGTTTTTTTCACTCTTTAGTTTTCTCTTATCTTTTATATATGTGGATAATGTTTAGAGGTTTTCAGCATATAATCGTTTGTGATGTTTTTTCCCCTTAGGCTAGTTCTATTTTATTTAAAAGAAAGGTTTGTCGGTTTAAATTCAAGTGGTATTGTCATATAAACATCAAAATGAAATGGGTTATCCTTATTATACAAATCAGAGTAGATAATATATATGGTGGACTACATGAAAATGAAAAATCATTTAAATTGATTTTTTTGACTAATTTTTTAGATCATCTATAATCGGTGTTTACAATTTGGAATACCGAAAATGCTATATATATAAATTTTAGACTTGTTTTAATGATAAAAGTGGCTCAAACGTGGTAAATTCAGCTCCTATTCTTACACTGAATTACAACATTAAAATAAAATATTCCTGTTAGTGAATGATTGGAGTTTTTCGATTTTGGATCAACTTTTTGTCACGTTCTTAGATATTTGAAAAGAAAACATCAATGTCCCACATCCTACATTAAGTACGTGAAAATGATAAAAGTGTACAATCACAAGATATAAGCTTTTCTGAAGTCGTCGGCCTCTCAATTATATAGGTATGTCTGCCAGTCAACTTTTCCACCTTCACTTGATTTTTTCTTCGCCCAACTACTCCTAAGTCCTACCCTACAACACATTGATTCAATATTGAAAAATCAAACTCTACCTAAACCTACAAGAAAGCAAAACACAAAGTAATTTAGTAATATCAATCTTTTATTTATTCCACTTTCGTTTTGATATAATGATATTAATACTTTGTCTATTAGTATTTTATTAAACATTCCGAGGCAATAATTAGGAATTTAAGTTCATGTTTGTCATTTCATATGAAACTGCATTGGATTTGACTATAATTAAGAATGAATTAAATTAAATATTGCCCGTGTTTGGTGCTGCACTACATTGCAGCAGACAATATTGCCACTTTGTTCGTGCATCTATTGAATTTTGAGTTTAGTCTTTTGTGGAATATGATTTTGTCCTCTTTTTAATACTTATTTTATTTTTAGATAATTACCCCGGTGACCATCAACTCTTACCACCACTATCAAAATGGCCACCGGATGGGAAATTGGTTTCAAAATGACTATTTTTGGTAAACAATGTTACATTAATGGTCATTCCATCCAATTCCATCCAATAAGTGACATTTTGGTAAATAAGGGGATATCATTAATTTATTTTAGATATTTTTTAGAAATCAATTTTTTCTTTTGATTTTTAAAACAAATAATTATATTTAATATGTGTATATACGTATAACATATCCCATATATATATCTTTTCAACTTATCTCAAATATACCTTTTAGAATTTTAATCTTCTAAAAAAAGAAAAAAAATTATATATCTCAAATGTTTTTTTAGAATTTTTAGAATTTGTAACCTTAATCTTCTCAAAAAAAGAATATATATATATATATATATATATATATATATATATTCAACTTATCTCAAATATATTTTTTAGAATTTTTAGATTTTGTAACATTAATCTTCTAAAAAAAGAAACATGTATATATATATATATATATGTAAACATAAACATGTTTGATATATATGTTATACGTATATACATACACTAAATATAATTATTTGTTAGAAAAAAAACAAAAGAAAAATTGATTTCCAAAAATAATCTAAAATAAATTAATGATATCCTTTATTTATCAAAATGCCACTTATTTGATGAAATTGGATGGAATTGGATGGAATGACCATTAGTGTAATATTGTTTACCAAAAATGGCCATTTTGAAACCAATTCCCCATCCGGTAGTCATTTTGATAGTGGTGGCAAGAGTAACATGGTTTACCAAAAATGGCCATTTTGAAACCAATTCCCTATCCGGTGGCCATTTTGATAGTGGTGGCAAGAGTTGATGGCCACCAGAGTAATTATCCTTTTTTTTATCTTATAAATTAAATTTAAACTGAAAAAAAAATATTGCAAATCAAAATTTACAATTTAAATAATTTGTTGGCTAAGATATTTTATACTTGGTAAAGTGATGTACGATACTGTTACATCATAAAAAACATATAACGTAAATCATCAAAAATGTAATCTCAAAAATCAAATTGATTTAATAGTCCAAACACATTAACTAAAAAAAATATATATGTGTTGACGTCGATTTTTGGATAAACCTAGTCAACAATATGCTGGTTGATCGATACTTGGATCAACCAACCAAATGTGATATCGAATGTGGTTTCGTTATGCAAGTGAGTTGATTTGATGAATAATAAATATAAAGAATCAATAAAAAAATAAAAATGACACCATGATTTTTATGGGGAAAACCCTAAACAGGGAAAATTCACGGTCGCTTTAGCAATGGAGAAAGAGAAGTCTTTACTATGAAAGAATAATTACAGTTTACAAGTGATATATGGCTTACGGTCCCTTTTTACTCTTTTCTTGATACATGTTGTTTATATGGGGGTTAGGGTGCTACCCTAAATCTCGGCGTGCAAGCAAAGATCATTACTAAGTGAGATCATAAGAGGATCGGTGAATCGAGTCTTTATGCATTGATGGTGACAAGATCTTCATTCCTTGTGGGAGTAGTCTTTTGAAGACCAGGTGAAGGGTTGCTGGCGAGCTGCTTCTTTTGACGAGTTAACAACTCTCCAAAGTGGTTTTATTAAGATCTTTGCATTAAATGCTACATTAATGGGCCGTCTGGCTTTGTCAGTCGTGATAGCTAGTGCGTTCAATATTAAACCTTTAAAACATTCTAGCGGCTCAATGATGGGACATAAATGAGGGGTTATTTCGCTTCATTTTGTTTTTTTGTCACGACACATTCTCTGTTATGATGGAAGTTACCCTTCGTTTTTCACGCTTCTTTACCTTAACAGATACACTTCTTTAAAATGATACACCATTTGGTTTTCTTTCTATCTTCAAACTTCATAAATACCGGTGCCCTATTTACTTGCTTATTTATATCAAACTTCTGCTAATTTTTTTCTTGACCTGCCTTTGTAAGCCTTTAGCTTTTTCTCTTCTTCTTCGAAACATCTTTCTTTTCTTCCGAAGAGAAATATTTTCAATGTCTAGTCTAGAGGTATCAAGGTTAGGCTCTCAACAAGTGGCAGAGCCTAATTCCACAGAGTTTAAGAGGGCCATAATACATTTTTCTTATGATGATCCTTACTAGTTTGAGTGCGAGTAGAACAGGGTAGAGAGTAACGATGATCTAAACGCCCACAATGACCACTTTGAACTCCCTATAAGAACCTTTATTTTTGTGATTAGCTTATTTCAAGACATTCCACAATGGGGATGATTTTGTAATGGGTAGCTTAGGTTCCATTGGCAAACTTCCAAGCATCTCCATGACTTCAAGAGTAAGTGCAATAGTGTAAAGCAAATCACGTGACTTGATTCTTGAAGAGATTAGGTGCATATAAACACTTTCAAGTATTCTCATATTACTTTGCATTTGTACTTCCATGATTGTATGCATCTATGACTCAACTCACACAAACACTTCTTTGTTTGTCTTTACGTGGGTTGTTGTGTCCATGCTTGTAAGATGGTATGCTTGTCTTAGAGTATTGAGTGACTATTTGAGAAGGTCTTATTCTTCTCTTGTTTTGTATTTTGTTCACATGGTTTTTTTCATGAGTTAGGGCACTCTTGTTGTTGTCCAAATCTGACATTTGGTCACTTATTTGACCATAAATATTTCTATTGTCATCCAAATTATGTTTTGTTAGTTGGAGTAGACAGTATACTTCCATACATTTCCAACAGTATAATATAGACTTTGGACTTGAATTTGGTATTATAATGTTCCATATTAAGTTCCAGTTATTTCAGTTTACATTTGATTTCGAGTTCTGAGTCAAGAGTTACAAAACTTTTTGGTCACTTCACATGCAATGTCTTTGTCTTCGTGTATTGTGTCAAATGCATAATTTTTTGTCATAGCTTTATAGTTTTCCACATTTGTAAGAGAGTTCCAGTTTTTAATTCGTAAACAGATTCAAATTCAAAGTTTGGAGGGCAGAGAACAGTCGAAGAACGCGAAGAGAAGTGGCGATGGCCGAAGGATATCAAGCCATACCTCCCCGGTATGACGCGTGGCCACCTCGGGAAGGATGGTGGCTTCTCTTCCCTTTATTCGTGTTTTCTCTCCTTTTCTATCATAAGTTGAATTAGTTGAAGAAGTTGATGATTGAATAACGCATGCGCAGAGAATTTTCTTCAAACTTTTAACTTTTTGTTTTTGTTATATCTCTGTCTATTCAACTCCGATTTAGTTGATTCAAAACTGAAATTTAGTGTTTTGAAGAGATCTACAAAACCCAATCAATTTTAGAACCAAAGGATGTCTTGTTTGTTTTGTAGTTTCCAGATTTCTACTCGAAAAGTCATATTTTGATGTTAAATCATTTTCTTCTTAGTTTTCTTCTATGATCTTCTTCATGATTGTTTATATTTGATTATTAAGAATGACTATGATGATTTTGATTTAATTTTCTAGTTTGTTTAATTGATTTTCAAGTTTAGCTTGTGTAGTGTTCATTTGAGAATTTTTAAGCTAGACTTGATTAGCATGAACTTGTTTCCAGAAATACTTTTATGTCATTGTGATTGATTGCTAATTTCTAGATTTAATTTCAGGTTCTAAGAACTAGGTCATATTTTATTGATATTTCCATATCCTCTTATCTAGTTCTTAGTTGATAAAATACTTAGATTTCTAGGTATTTTTGTGATTGATCTTTGATAGACTTATCTAGTTATCTTGTTGTATGTTAGTAGAGTTTTGCTTGATCGACATTCTCTATTTGCTTGTGATTGCATCATGATTGCATGTGTGCATTTCACTTAGATCATTGCCATGTAAAAGGTTGAAGTCTTTTGTTAGAGTGAGTGAAGCTTTAACTTGCGTAAGAAGCCTTAGCTAGAGTCATGAGGACTCATATAGCTAAGCAATGAGACTTGTCTAGGATTAGGGGAATCCGGATAGACAAACAAGACACCTTTCTAGAGAAAGAGTGCCTTTGATAGGAAGTTACTTCCTAGAGGTGTGTTTGTCACATCTTGGTTAGGGAGTAGGAAAGTAATTCACTAGGCCTGAGGGTAGAGTAAGGTGATAGCTTGGAGCGCATACCATGTGTTGATTGCTTATGAGTTTGTAACTCTTATTCGACATAGTGGATTATAGTTTCCCGGTGGTTGTGGTATCAACTCGTGGATGTTTTCTCTTTTGAGGTTTTACCATGTAAAAATCTCTTATGTTGATTTTTAGCATTTTAATTCCTTTACTTAGTTGATTTGTATTGCTTTAACATTTACTATATTGGCATTCATATCATATTGTTAAAGTGATCATATCAAAAATTGTTCTATGTTTGGATTAAAATTGCTTTTGTTTTGAAAGAAGGTTAAAATTTGAGCCTATACCTATTCACCCCCCCCCCCCCCCCCCCCCCCCCCCCCCCTTCTCCTAGGTATATTTGCACTATAAAGATTAGGGAATTTTCAATTGGTATCAGAGCAGGTGTCTAGAAGAACTTAGATAGATCGTTTTATAGTGTTTGTTATCTTGTTTTTGTGATAAATCAAGATTAAAGAAGTATATTCTTTTGTAGCTTCATTTGTTGAAAGTGAGTCTATTGACTTGGAAGATCAAAAGATCGAAGATCTTATTCAAGAAAATGAAAGGATCTCCAAAGTCAATAGGTCTATCAATAAAAAGTTAGAAAATCATGATCGTTGCTTAAAAGAGTTTAATGATCTTAAAAACAAAATTTTTAATCTTGAGAAAAACTCGAATGATAGTAATGATAGATTAAAATTTTTGAAGCAAGAGATTGAGCAAAGAGATGAATTTCTTGATCGAGCAAAACGAATTGAAAATGTGCTTAGAAGTAAGCTAAATGACCATGAGAAACAAGAGAAATTGCTAAATGACAAACTTAAAGAGGCTAATGAGTTGATTAACAAGATAATATCTAGCTCTTATAAACTGAAAGCTCTTATCAAGGTTGGAAAACTTCCAAGTGACAAAAGAGGTTTAGGATATGTTGATGAAAAATTTACTCCTTTATCTAACAAATCTACTTTTGTCAAAGCTTGTAGCAATTCAAGTGTAGGTACACTCTCTAACGTTAAAGCCATGGATGCTATCGGAGGTGCCTCAACATCAACAATGAAGATCAAGGAAAAGACTCAACAATACCAAAGACAAGTTTTATCATCCTCAAATAAAAAAGGCAAAGTATCTAGTGTTGCACATCAAAGAGGTAAAATTGTGAGAAGTCAAAATGAGTTGAATACTCAAGCCAATGGTAAATCTCTCAAATTCATACCTATTTGTCATTATTACAACATGGTTGACCATATAAGACCTAGATGTTTTGCTTATATTCACAAGTGTAAATATGACAATGATTTACATGATAAGTCTTTGTTGAATTGTCCTAGGCAATCATTAATGTATGAATGTAGACCTAGACCTAAAAGGATCTTTGAAAAGCATGTTGAGAGTAAAATTGTTGATGATTTGTTTGTGAAATATTGTGGTGTATCTCATTCTACTATGCGTAAGAAAGTTGATAATACTTTGTTTGATCTGTTAGAAAATGCGACTAATAGAGTCAATGTGCATAATAGCAAGTCAAAACATGTTAATAGAGGTAAGAATGAGAAGCATGTTAAGAAGGTATGGGTTAGAAAAGACACTTCACAATGTCTTGTTACACAATATGCTCTTAGAGCTAACTCATCCTATTGTTGGTACGTAGATAGCGGTTGCTCTAGGAATATGACTGGTAATAAAGAGTTCTTTAAGAATCTTGTTATAAATGATGGTGGAAGGGTACTTTTGATGATGACACCAAAAAACATGTTCTTGACAAGGTAACATTTGCATTCCCAGATTGCCTAAACTTAAGAAAACCTTGTATGTAGATGGTCTACAATCTAACCTCATAAGCATAACTCATTTTTGTGAAATCTTTGAAGAGGTTAGTTTTAACAAGGATGTGTGCACAATAATCGATAATTGTTTTAAAAGTCAAAAGATCTTTAGATAATTGTTATTGTCAAGAGATAGATCCTTTAGCTTGCAATATGGCACTTGAGTGTAACAAGCTTGATTTGTGGCATTAAAGATTAGGCCATATGAACATTAAAGATTTAAAGAAGCTTGAAAATTATAGCATTTTTTGAGGTCTACCTGTTGATTCCAACTACCAATCTCATGGGTGTGGGCCCATTCCCAACTATTTGGGGTGACACCCACAGATACCTATCAAAGCACTCCTCTAAGAAGCCTCCGGACGGAGAGCCACGCTTCATCACACGGTCATGCCTAAAAGTTCCTGGGGATCAGCTAGTCACCTACCAATTGTTGGAAGCCCGCTCACCGGTCACGTAGCGGAAGTAGGTTTAATTTATTTTTTTATACAGATCATAAGCGATCTGGGACCAGCGAACTTGGAATCATAATTTTTCGGAACTAATGCATATTAATCATTACAATAATAAATAAATATGTAAAAACAGGAAATTGTAATCAATATATTTAGAAGAAAAAAAATCTTACCAACGTTTTGGAGGCTCTTTCACTTTATGATATGCTTCTGTCTGAACAGATCTTACCAAACGTTTGGAGGCTCCTTCTCTTTACGATATGCTCTTGTCTGAACCACTCGATCTTTCTTGCTATCTCCCAGGACTGGTAACTGTATGTGAGCGCATCACGGTCTCAGGAACTTGAATGAAAGATGTAGAGAAAAGACTTGAAGAAACTCTTTATTCTTGAGAGAGAAAACTATGTAGAACACTTCTAGTAGTTAAAAGCAAAAATTAATAATCTGATATTTATTTATGCTTTAGTGCAACGATTTGCACCCACTCAAAAGGAGTGTTTTTATTTTTTTATATCTTTTTTCTCTTTTTGTTTTGTTTCACGCACATTAAAACCACAAATAAATGACAATTTCAATATATCTGATGCGTCTGTTGATATCTCTTGATACACGCATTTTTTAGTTATTGTATCCCATACAAACACTAATGTATATGAATTTATCTATGTTGATTGGTTTATCTTATTTAAAACATATATATATATATATATATATATATATATATTGTTAACACTAATCAATTTCAATCTTTTAAGAGATCTCATATCCTTAAAGATATTAATTAATTTATTTTAAATTCAAAATCTTTAAATTCAAAATTAAATATCTAAATTAATAAAAATAAAATAATCAAATTATCTTATCTTTAAAAGTTAGATATCAATCAACAACCTCCAACTCATGATTAATTGCACAATTAAATAATCTAATTATTTAATTAACATAACCATTATCATTCATTAATTAAATAATCTCGTTATTCAATTAATTCCCGAATAAATACGTGTCACTTTTGTAACACAATTAATTGTACAATCCAATCAATTAACTGTGACCCCTGTTACCTAAATCGATCGGGCTAACAAGGAGACCTAATGGACCTACAGTATTTTGAGCTCCAATAATCCTCTAAATCATTAATTAAACTCTTTAATTAATATTCCTTGATTATTAACTCCGGTGTTATTCCACTAAAAACCCGAAACTGCACTCTCTCAACTGTAGATGCTTTTACATAGACCGATACAACTTGGTGTCCATCGATAAACCTATTAAATATGGTGTGATCCTCCACAGTAGTTCATAATTGGAGCTGAGTCATAATATCCGTTATACCCTTCTAATTACATATATCCTTTAAGTACCGTTGATTCTCTAATGGACAATAAATCCTATTTCCTCACGGATTTAGGAGGGTGCTCATATTGTCCAAGCCCTGAATCAACCCTTAAAGGAACTATCACCTACTTCTCGCAAGAAAGAGTGGATTCCACTATTGTGTACAAACCTTTCCAGCCATAAGCCAAACTGTAATCCCAACATACGGAGTATATTGATCAAGAAATGCATCTGATCTCACCCATGGTTTATCAAAGACCACGATCTAAGCTAAAAGAGTCGATAAGATACTCAGGATTAAGATCACCGACATATGTAAGAGCTATAACGATGGACATCAGTTCCATTTACAAATTACATCTATAGGGCATAAACCCCAACACTACCTAGTCTTGGAAAAGATCTTAATGGTGTTTGTGAACCTTCTCAATTAATTAAACAAACCAAAGTGTCTTATAAAAAGAACACTTACATAGCTGTCAAGAAACCCTTAGAACTTGTGCCAATAGACCTAATGGGACCAATCCAAACTGAAAGCATAAATGGAAAGAAATACATTTGTGTGTGTTGATGACTTTTCTCGATCTGCTTGGGTTTATTTTGTTAGGGACATGATCGAAACTTTTGGTTACTTTAAGAAATTTTGTACTCAAGTTCAAAATGAAAAAGGTCTTGGAATTAAGAAAATATGTTGCATTAGAAGTGATCATGGGAGTGAGTTTGAAAATGCTAAATTTAGTGAGTTTTATAGTAACTTAGGGATTTTTCATGAGTACTAAGCTCCTAGAACTCCTTAACAAAATGGTGTTGTTAAGTGAAAGAACCATGTCTTGTAAGAGATTGCTAGGGTTATGCTCAATAGCAAGAAAGTCCCTTGGAACCTTTGGGCCGAAACATTCAATACCGCTTGATATGTTTCTAATGGAGTCTTTAGAAGGCCTGACACTAAACATACCTCTTATGAGCTTTTGAAGGGCAAGAAGCCCAATGTGAGTTACTTTCATACTTTTGGAAGTAAGTGATATATTTTGAATGATAGAGATCACTTAGAAAAGTTTGATGCTAAAAGTGATGTTGGTTTCTTTCCTGGGTATGCTAATAATAGTCGTGCTTAGAGTTTTTTACTTAAAAACCAAGACTATTATGGATTCTATTACTGTGAAAATAGACGATCTTAGGATGCTTGATTTGTGTGATGATCATAGTGTTAATGAACCAAAAGAACATCTTTTAAATGACGCTAAAACTCTTAATGATATGACTAGTTGTGATGCTAGTGATGATTCACCTAGTAAGTCTAGTAATAATGATGACAATGATAGTTGTGTTGAAGAAGAAAGTCAAGGGATAGAAAATGCCTTGAACGATAATCAACAAAATGTTCATAATGTTAAGAATTCTACCTCTAGACATAGAAATATACACTATCAAGAAGACATCATGGGTGATTTGAATGAAGTGGTTAGAACTAGAAGACAACTAGCTAACCAAATTTCATATGCTTGCTATGCATCTCAAATTGAACCCAAAAATATTAATGAGGCAATAGTTGATGAATATTGTATTGGGGCTATGCAAGAAGAACTTAATTAATTTGAGAGCAATGAAGTGTTGTCCTTAGTTCCTAGACCTAAAGACATTAATGTAATTGGCACTAAAAAGGTATTTAAGAATAAGACCGATGAGAGCGGCAAGTTTGTGAGAAATAAAGCAAGACTAGTGGCTCAAGTTATACTCAAGTTGAGGGTGTTGATTTTGATGAGACATTTGCACCTGTTGCACATCTTGAGTCCATTAGACTTTTGTTGTCCATTGCATGTCTTAAGAAATTTATATCATTTCAAATGGATCCCAAGAGTATTTTTCTTTATAGATATCTTCAAGAAGAAGTATATGTTGAACAACCTAAGGGTTTTGTAAACCCACACTCTCCTAATCATGTGTATAAATTGAAAAAGGCACGATGTAGCCTTAAACAAGCTTTAGAGCATGGTATGATAGATTGATTCGGTATCTTGTTGAGAACATTGATAGGAGAGGTGGCATTGTTAGAATTTTGTTTGTTAAACATCATGATAAAGATATTTTTGTTGCACAAATATATGATGATGAAATTGTTTTTAGGTCTACATGTAAAACCAAAGTTGATGAGTTTGTAAGTGTCATGTCAAGTGAATTTGAAATGAGCATGGTGGGTGAGCTTAATTATTTTCTTGGAATGCAAGACAAACAATCTAGTGATGGTATTATGTTGACACAATCTAAATATGCTAGAAATCTTGTTAAAAAGTTTGGACCTGTGACGTGTACGTTTTTGTCATTATAAATTGTATGTCAAAACAAAATTTATAAAAACCACAACAATGCCTCAAAACTTATAAAACTAGTACAATTGAAAGTCGGGTGTCATCCACAGGGAAAGGGAAATGAAATGGCTAAAACTAGTTAACTTCTTCTACAAAACTTAAACAAAACATGAAAAAGTAAACCTCGATGATTTAGTTGAAATGTTAACACTAATATACAATTAAACTAAATTATACTAAATGCAACTAAGTTAGTTAGAATGTAAATGGTGCGATATGATATGACAAGTGAATGTGGGAGTTAATGCAATTCATACAAGAATAGTAGGCAATCCATTCTTTAAGACCGATTCGATCAATTAGGGCTAAAATTTATCTCTAGTTGTGATTATAAAATCACTCAACTCTCACCATACACCAATGATTGGTATGCTCTATTAAGTATGGACAGGGTCATGAAGCTTAGAGAGATTTAAGGTGGTCGGAATGGCTTGGATTGGAATGCTCACAATCCACCCATTCCACACTGTAGCCAGGATATGTTGGATTGGAATGCTCACAACATACCCATTCCTATTCAAGTGAGCTTGTTTAAAACACCTTAGGTGTTGATGGTTAAAACATAAATTGATATTAAATATGGACCAAGATTTGGAATTCCTACTTGACCCATAAAGACACCACTACCCAACTTCTACAATGGATTGTGAGTTGGAATGCCTACCTAAACCAAGGTGAGTATGAAATAATTTTAAAAACCAAATTCAACCACTAAGTGATATGTGAGTTGGAATACCTACCCACTTTACAAAGATTTTAATTCAAGTTCAATTACTCAAATAAGTCAATTAATTAACAAGAGTCAAGAGTCGGAATGGCCACTTAATTAAAGAGACAATTAAACACAATTAGGCACAATGAATGGAACTAAATTAATCAAATCAAAGCATGGTGGAAAGTCCACAATCCATGAATTTATTACATAACTACCAATATGAGGTTTAGTTACTCATGACAATTACAATAAAATAACAAGAAGAATAGAGATAGAGAAGACCCCTGTGTAGACTCCTTCCTTGAAGCTTTGATCCAATCTCTAAGTGTCATTGAGTAGATGAGGATGAATGATGGATAGATTTTGTAGGGAATGATTCCTAGATCTAAGGTTAGTAATTAGAGAAGTGAGAAAGTTTAGGAGAGAAGAAGACAGGTGTAAGAGATGATAGATAGTTGCCATTTCATTTCATGAAAGAATATATTTATAGTGTCCCAAGATTAGGTCTGAAAATGCTGATGTGGTAGACAAATCGTTCTAAATGCACGGGTAGTGTGGTTAAGTACCCGTGTAATGCCCTGTAACCATATTCTTTAGCTTTGGTGCGTGGGCAAATGTGCACCCATAGCGCTAGTGGCACCTGTGCAGTCTTCTTTCTTTAGACTCCTTCTTCAAGTGCGCGGGTAGGGACCCCCGCAGTGAGCTCTTTCCTTTTTTGGATTTTGGTCCCTTAGTTGTACAATTCTGTGATTTTCCATCCTTTATTCCAATTTGTACCTAATTGCCTACAAACATATAAAAAAAGAAATAAGATAACCAAAAATGCACAAAAACAAAACAAATGAATTTGATTTGAAGGCCAAAATGTATGCCATTTTTGGCTCGATCAAATACCCCCAAACCAATCCTTTGTTAGTCCTCGAACAAACTTAAAACAAAACAAATAAAATGACTCGATCTAAAATTTTCTAGACCCTAAACATTTGCCGTTATACCAACTAATTGAGAGATAAGCAAGAGATAGTAGAAGTGAGGAATAAGTTGATGCAAAGCTATCTAAATAACTCCAAGGCACCCTTGGGGAAAATCACACAACATGAATCCCACAATTAAAGCACCCTTGCCTTGGAAACTACTCATTCTCACACCTCGAGCATAATTCGCTTTGATTCTAGGTCCTCACTTGGAATCTCTCTTATTTTTCCTCTCGGAACTTAGTTTCACACTCATGCAATATGTATGCAAATGAAGTTATATAATGGAATCAAATTAAATGCATACATTTAATATAAAATGAAAGCTCTTTTAGTGAATGAGTCTTATGAAAGAATCAAGTGTCAAGAACGTAGAAAGAGCTTGCATCGACTAATATTCCCAATCTAGACTTCCCCTAAGATCAACTAGGTCTTTATCATTTGGTTGTAATGGGGCCACGGTATTGGTGATTAGAAAGAATAGGAAGTAAGGCACAAAGCACTAATCAACCAAGTCAAGGCATACATTCTACACTTAAACATTTGACTCCTCATGCAACACTAATTTAAACATACATTATGGTGTCAAGACATACAATTAAATTTCAAGTGCAAACTCTAACTACTTATTTTCTGTTATAAGTAGCATTTACAATTCAAGCAAGGCAATTGAAGCACACACCCCTTTATATTTTCTTTTGCTTGTTCTTTTGCTTTTTTTCATTCTTTTTATTTTCTTCTTTGTTTTTATTCTCTTTTTTTTCTTTCTTGCCTCTTGACCGTGCACATTCTCACAATTCATCACTACTAGCCTACGCACACGCCATTTAGCAAATAAAGCACACTTTACATTCAATCCTAAGTCTTAACAAGATCAATTAAATGAGGGTTGGCTTAGTATTTA
Source organism: Dipteronia dyeriana (assembly GCA_032871835.1). Taxonomy (NCBI): domain Eukaryota; kingdom Viridiplantae; phylum Streptophyta; class Magnoliopsida; order Sapindales; family Sapindaceae; genus Dipteronia; species Dipteronia dyeriana. The sequence goes on from CM065302.1 coordinate 37,864,766, forward strand.
GGTTGCTTGGGTTAAGGATTATGTAGGTGTAAAAATGAAAAGGTCTATATGTGTTTGGCTTCAAAATCGGCTTGGGAGCACACACATAATGGGAATGAGAAGTATTTGGACTTTTTAAGCGTCTAGAACACACATTGTCTAATATCACTTCAAAGAATCCATCTATTAACGGAACAAAAGTTTCAATCAAGCATTCCACATATATGATGCATGTTCTATGACAAATGATGATTGTTGATGTAATTAGACATATCCATGGTGTTTGAGATTTGAAAAATATTTCCTCTTAAATACATGCTTTTGGCTTGTGTTTGTGAAAATATGAGGGTATCTCCACTATTAGAATATGGCGCTTGAACATCGAGTCCCCTTATCTTAGACACTAAAAGATGGGACTAACCCATGAAGTTCAAGTGAGATAGGACTAACCCATGAGGTGCAAGTGAGACCTCTAAAGTGACAAAAAGCTATGAACAAGCTCACTAAGCATGCCCAAATTCACCACAAATACTATGCTCAATGTTTCTCCCCAAGTTGAATGAAGCTCGTAAATTTTGTCAAAACGGTAAAAAAAAAATTCAAAAATTAACACAAAAAGACTCAAAGACATAAAAACAAGACTAACATGGCATCTATACCCCCAAACCAAAACTCAACATTCTCCTCAATGTTGAAGACTAAAGAGTCCGACTTAGTGGCACGAACCAAATAAGACACAAAACAAACTACCTAGGCACTAATTATGCATAATCAATGCCCAACACAACAAAAAGACTCAAAATAGGCTCATCATCAAAAAGGCAATTCAATACACTATAAATTGAAGCACATGCACACAACTTATAAAACCAACCACAATAAGCATAATCATACCAAAAAAATATTGAATGGGATGGGGCACAATCCCCAAACCAATATCCTACAATATGATCAACCTATGTAAGTATGCATATATGTATCACCCCGAAACCGAATGGGGCAATATATAAAATTTAAGCACCTATACAATCTTATACAAAATCCTATAAAGCCTTCGGCTTATCACTTCAAGAATGAAATAATCAATCGATGCAAACTCTTAGAAACCCAAAATTGTATCAACATTCACAACATTTCCATTCAATCTATATTAACCACACTGCAACCTAAAAATAATGTGTTCAATTAGCATATTCGCATTCACCATTCAACCAAAATTGTCTATGAACAAAAATAAAAGAGATAGAGATTGAGATGAAGAGATGAAACTGATGTGGTTGTTTCTGAAATATGATTAGGTTCCTGTCCGTTTTATGAGCACTTTTGGCTTGCTCATCCCTCATAGACTTACAAGTTATCTGTGTGTCAATTCCAAGAGATAAGGAACCTATCCTTAAAGCACAAATTCTAACCTAAAAGAGTTCACAACCACACAAATATATATCTCAAAATCAGTGACTCTTGAATCGAATATCACACTCCACAAATCTCTCATGAAACTATCATTTATCAAAAATTATTAAGCTAAACTAACAAAAACAACTAAAGCAAACCAATAGAATATAGAGTTCAAATATAAAGGCAAAAATACATGGCAAGAATAGTTAAAGGTCAAACATTATCCATCAGCCCTTGAGTGCTTGTGCAACTAGTTATGGCTGAGAATATTGATTGCAGTGTGTTGGTAATATGCGGGTATGCACTTGCACAGTTAGAACCGTGCACTGAGGATTGTTCCCATGATTTGATCATGTTGGTCTTCCATCCTCAAATTGTTGCTTCATTGTGTTCTTCACTTCCTTGTCCTGCAAACAATCATTACTACCTGCAACTATACTTGCCTTATTTCACTATAAATAGCAAAAACAAACATGAAAAACGTAAAATAAATATAAGAGAGATTGCATCAAAAATGCTCAATGGGGTGCACTAAATGAGGGTCCTGGATCCACTAAGGGTGGTTTAATCAAGTTGGGAAATTCTCTCATATTTGCAACCCAAACAATTTTTGGTAATTTCCCCATCTTGTCATACCCCATGATCCATACTTGGTTCATTTAATCTTTTCTCACCCACATTTTCTTTGCCTTAGGTGCACACCTCATATTATTAGGAATTCTTGTTCTCCCATGTCTAATGAATTGGTACTTTCAGCTCTTGCATGCTCTCTTTTTGAACAAAAGTAGTAAATAGGATTAAGGTTAAAGGGATTCCACTTTGATGAGTGACTTCGAGGTCGTTGGATTAGCTCCACTTGTAATGCCTTGACCTCTTGCTCCACTTTGCCCAACTTCATGATCAAAATCACCTTCTTTTTCCTTTAATAATTTGAGAGCTTCATTTTCTTGTTTAGAGTTTTTTTGGCTTCATCTAGGGCATTGACCTTCAGCTCGACCTCTATTTGCATTTCCTTTTATTTGAGAGATGTATTTTCTTCAAATTCCATTAATGCCTTTGTGAAGTCCATAAACTCATCTAATACTTTTTTTTTGTAGTCTCTTGATTTGCTATTCCAGTTCCTTGTTATTGTTAGAGACTTTGCTATTCTTCTTCTTGAGTGTAATAGTTTCTTCTTTGAGCTATTTCACCTCAAGAATAAGCTTCTTGTTTAGCTCTTGGAGGTTGCCTATCTTTAACACTCCCAAATCTTCTCTATCTTCTAACTCCTTCAAGAGATGCACATTGTTCTCACATTCTTCTCTAATGTATTCTTTTTCTCAGCTCTTTCTTTAACAACCCTATTTCTAAAGCTTCTTCCTTGAGGATGTTCATTAACTCCTTGTTCATCTTTAGAAACATGTTTCGTTTATCACCAAGGCTACTTCATTTGAGATCATCTAAAGCAAAACAACTTTTCTGATTGTCTTGAAGTGATTGGGGTTGCTTAAGGGCATTGTCCACACTATAAGTCCATGAAGAGTCTTGGTGAGTTCTCTAATCTTGGATTTGAAAGTTATTGTATGGTTTGAAGTTCGGCTCGGGTTGTAGGAATCTCTAATTGTTCCTGTGGGTTCTGGAATATAAGGCTTCAATGTTCAAGCTTGTTTCTTACAAAACTCTGGAAATTCATCTCTTAACGAACAACTCTCTATATTGTGCCAAACTTCACCATATATCTTGCACAAGATAGCCTCCGCTTGCCCATAAAAGTCAATTGCTTCTGAAAACAAATAAAAACAAAAACTAACAAATGAATTAAAAGAAACAAAAGAAAACTAAAATACCAAAGAGAACTAGATAGATAACTAAGATTAGCCACCTAATTAGCCCTTTTCCCCGGCAGCAATGACATTTTTGACGTGTACGTTTTGTTGTTAGAAATTGTACATCAAAACAAAATTTATAAAAACTAAAACAATGCCTCAAAAGTTATAAAACTAGTACAATGGCAAGTTGGGTGTCGTCCACAGGGAAAGGGAAATCAAATGGCTAAAACTAGTTAACTACCTCTACTAAACTTAAACAAAACATGAAATAGTAAACTTGGATGATTTGGTTGGAAAGTTAACTCTAAATATGCAATTAAACTAAATTATATTAAATGCAACTAAGTATGTTAGAATGCAAATGGTGAGATATAATATGATAAGTGAATGTGGGAGTTAATGCAATTCATACATGAATAGTGGGTAATCCATTCTTTAAGATCGATTCGATCAATTAGGGCTAAAATATTTCTTTAGATGTGATTATAAAATAACTCAACTATCACCATACACCAATGATTAGTATGCTCTATTGAGTATGGAGAGGGTTTCTCATGAAGCCTAGAAAATTTAAGGTGGTCGAAATGGCTTAGATTGGAATGCTCACAATCCAACTCTTTCACACTTTAGCCGGGATATGTTGGATTGGAATGCTCACAACATACCCCCTCCTATTCAAGTGAGCTTGTTTAAAACACATTAGGTATGGATGGTTAAAACGTAAAATGATATCAAATACAGACCAAGAGTTGGAATGCCTAATTGACCTGCAAAGACACCACTATCCAACCTCTACAATGGATTAGGAGTTGGATTGCCTAACCAAAACAAGGTGAGTATTGAATGCTTTTAAAACCCAAATTCAACCATTAAGTGATATAGGAGTTAGAATGCCTACCCACTTCACAAAGATTTCAATTAAAGTTTAATTACTCAAATAAGTCAATTAATCAACAAGAATCAAGAGCTCTTCCTTTTATTTGTATTTGGTCCCTTATTCGTGCAATTTAGTGATTTTCCATCCTTTCTTCCAATTTGTATCTAATTTCCTGTTAACATAAAAACCAAGCCATAAGATAACCAAAAATGCCCAAAAACAAGACAAAGGAATTGGATTCGAGGGCCAAAATGTGTGGCATTTTTGGCTCAATCAACTTGAAAGTGTAAAAGATTTGAAACACCCATGGGTACTACTTTAAAACTTGACAAAGATGAAAAAGGAAAGAGTGTTGGTCAAAGTCTCTATAGGAGCATGACATGTAGTCTTCTCTACCTAATGACTAGTTGGCCAGATCTTTGTTTTAGTGTAGGTTTGTGTGCTAGGTTTTAAGCCAATCCTAATGAATCTCACTTGAAAGCCATTAAAAGAATTAGTAGGTATATAAAAGGAACACTTAATCTTGGTTTTTTTTATTCTTTTGATACCAAAGATATTCTTGTTGGCTATTGTGATGTGGATTGGGTGATCGTTATATGTTTGTATATATTTTGAGCGTATAATTCATCCCTTTTGTGTCTGTTTATCAGACTTTGTGTCTTTTAATTTTCTTTTTGAGTCATTTAAAGGTATTTTTGTTATTTAGGGGCAATTGATGACTTGATGAAGAACATAAGAGAAAAACAAAGTAAAAAAGTGCATTTTTGAAGAAATCTGTGAGTTCTTATTCATAGAATGAAGTCACAGATCAAGTCAAGAAGACACTGCCAGTTCAAGCTGTGACAAGAACCTAGCAAAGCAAATCTACGAGTTAAACCTCGCAGAACTAGGCGGCAGAGAGCACTACGAGAAGAAATCTACTAGTTATGTCTAGTAGTTCAGTTCCATAAAAGACTGTGAGTGACAACTATAAGTTCTTACTCATAGAAGCAGCTAGCAATACAGCCCCATATGTCATTGCGAGTAGAGACTGCAACATTGAAGTCGTAGAATGAAGTTACATAGCAACCACAAATGAAGACCTACGAGTTACAACCATCAGAATGTAGTGACATATCTTATGCCGGCTCAACTACGAGATAAATCTTTGAGGTCCAAGTCACAGATCATGTTCCATATCACCCAGCAAGTGGATTTCAGCCAAATATTCCCCTTACTATATAAACACATTTTTCTTTCCATAATAGGTGTGTTAGAGTGTTGTATGTTAGATTGTAATCTTAAACTTTATAGTAAGAAACATCCTTTCACTTTCACTTTAATCTTGTATTTTTAGATTTAACACTTAATGGTTCGTAACTTAGAATTAGAATATTCAATTAGTGATAAGTAAATCTACTTTTTGTCAAGCAAGCAAGGTTTTGTTGAGCTAGCATAGAAGGGAGCATCAAGAACCCATGAGCTATCTTTATCTTTATCTTTACTTTACTTATACTTATTTGTTAATGAGTGGCTAAATCCTTTTTGTTGAGGATTTGGTGATAATATATATGTGAACACTTTTTATAATGATCTAGTCTATCTTTTATATATCTTGAGTTGTACTTATGCTTAATATATTAACATGTTGATTGTTGGGTATGATCTTTACTTAGTATCTAAGAATGAATTGTGTGCATGAATAAGTGGATCTATCTCTCAGTTGATCAATCTTGAGTATGTGACACTTGAAACTCTTTCATAAAAATCTTTGTTGATAGGAACTAGGTTGTGAACTCTATTATTAGCATGTTGCATTATTATCTCCTTAGCATATCTTTAGAATATTTAGAACATTCATTTTACAATTAGCATAACTTTTGGTGACTTGTACTAAAACAATCATTTGAACCGTTTTGAGTTTTCATTGTGGGAACGATACCCTTACTAGTGTCCGCTATACTTGATAACGACTCGTACACTTGCAAAGGGTCAATCAGACTCGCGCATTCTATTCAGTTTTTAGAGCACCAGTAGTTTAGAGGTACGCTCGGAGTGCATCATTGGGTAGGAAACATCGGTGATCGTAAGAGCACATCGGGCGGTTGCTTTTACTTGGGGAATAACTTGGTTGCTTGGCAAAGCAAAAAGCAAAATTCCATCTCTCTTTTTTTAAAGCCGAATACATTACCACCGAAAGAGCATGCACACAATTACTTTGGATGAAGCAAATCCACAAGGATTATAAGATTGAACAAGGTAAAATAACTCTCTATTGTGATAATATGAGTGCCATTAATATCTCTAAAATTCCGGTTCAACATTCCCACACAAATCACAAAGATATTAGGCATCATTTCATTAGAGAGCTTGTTGAACATTATATTATTTCTCTTGAGCATATGCCTACTAAAAGTCACACTACAAATTTCCGATGGCTAAATGCCGTCGGAAAAGGGTATTTCTCTTCGGAAATATGCTTTTCCGATGGGAAAAAGACGTTGAAGGCCGTCAAAAATAAGCTTGTCGCAAATAACAATTTACCGACGAGCCCCACAAATATGACCATTTCTGACGGCCAGGGCCGTCAGAAAAAGCAAAAAATGTCGTCGGTAATAGTAATCAAAGGTGGTCAAAAGTACTAGTATTTTCGACGGCTTACCTTTATTTTCGACGGGAAATGGCCGTCGAAAAAAAATTAATCATAAAAAAAAATGACGCGCGCTGCATCACCCTATCACCCAAGCTAATTCCATGCGTTTTATATGGTACGAACCCGTGACCTCAATGATAGATAGTGAATGTTGCTCTTACCATTTTACTATAACTTTATATCTGATATCTTTTGCATACAATTTATATATAAGCTATTTATATGTTTGAATACTATCTAATTAAAAAAAAATTGTATAATATTTAAATATAACTATTGATATATTTTTTAAAATATCATTTTTATTAAAATATTTCCCTTATATGATAAGAAATTACATTTTACTAATTTATCGTGAAATAGGCTACGTATATTATATCCTTGTTGATTTTATTTTTTATAATCAATGTTTTACTAAAAAGTTAATAATTTAAACTTATTTCAGTAAAATTTATAATTATTTTGTATGATAAACAAATAGATATTAAAAAATATTATTAGAGTTTATGTTTTCTAAAAAATCTGATATAATAGCGTCAATAAACACAATTATAAATAACTAAATAATTACAAGAATGTAATTACTAATAATTTTACTATATTTTATATTTATTTAATTTAGTTAGATTTACACATAAAGTAGACTTCTTATTAGTACCATTGTTTTGTCCCTAAAGTCCGGTCCCTATTGTATAATTTTCTTATAGTGATCGTCATAAATTTTATTATTTTTTTACATTATCTATGATATAGTTTTTTGAAAAATTCAAAATTAAATCAAAATATTTGGTGAAAATGTGACAGAGATTTCGTTAAAAACAGTAGTGATAAATAAAAAATAACACATATAGTGATACATTTAAAATATTGACCTATAAGTTACATTTTTTTTGTATTATATAAATTATCAAATACATACCATTGTAATTTATTAATTAATATTATAATAATAAATAAATTATTTTTTCCATGACAATGCCATAACAAATAATGTAGAAAATAGTACTACATTTTCGATAGCGTAATTTCCATTAAAATTAATTTGAATTAAATTTTATCATTTTCGACAACACTCTTTATGCTGTAAGAAACGTGTGTAATATTGATTAATTTTTTTCATTATTTCTGACGGCATAAAAAATACTGTCGAAAATATGGATTATTTCCGACCGCACGAAAAATATCATCGGAAATATGGACTATTTCTGACGGCCTATTGGCAATCGAAAATATTATATTACTTTTTTCATATTTTCGACGGCATAAAGACTATTTCCGATGGTTATTCGGCCATCGGAAATGTGGTATTTTATTTTCATTCATTTTCGACGACTCAAATATGGCCGTCGGAAAAGGTACCATTACCGACGACAATTAATGCCGTCGGAAATAGTTCATCACTAATATGCACTTTTTATGTAGTGTCAACTTGCGGATTAGTTTACAAAGTCTTTAGATAAAAAGAGATTTAAATCTCTATGAAGATCCATTGACATGATTTGTGTTGATTGATGTCTATGTGTGATTGTGAGTGGCTTGATAAGCTAAACCATATTGAATATGAATTTCCTTGAGAGCTACTCATATGAGAAGTAATGGTCTTGATAAAATAGCCTTTATTGGTTCTAAATCACGCAGTTGAGCTTTAAAATTTTGTTTTTAAAAGTGCACAAATGCTCCTCTTATATGTTTAAGTTTGAGTAGTTGAGTTTAAAAATGTATATATTATGGATACATTTTAAAGTATATTGCTTAGTACATGATAGATGACCCATGGTTAGTATCCATTTTGTTTCGGCATCCACATAGAATTCAATGAGTATCTTCATGAAAAAGGCTACACAGATTGGTTGTAAAGCCACCCAATGTAGGAAAGGGCCAGACCATTGTGATGAGTGAAAGCCGTGATGAAGTGTATATATTTATGTAAAAAAAAACAAATGTATCAAAGAAGTGTTGAAAGGAATCAATTAAAAAAACTTTGATTCAAAGCCTAAAAAGAAAAGGAAGAAGGCTTACGAGGAGTATAGTTGAAAATTATGTTTGCTCGGGTTGAAAAAAAGAAATAGGATGACGAGCCACATGCACACTCAAGGTCATATGTTGAGTTCTATTCTCTTTAAAGCAAAAATTTGGATGATAATTGTTTTGACATAGATTGGAAAAGCTTTAGATGGATAGGTGTTAAAATGGTTTGCATGTTGATATCATTATTGCTCCTTTTATATATGCTTGAAACATTCCCCCCACACACATGTTTCGCTAAATGTGCTTGATTCATTAGCAATGAAAGACCATCTTTGAGAGATCAATGAAAATCTCTAATTCTCTCTTTGATTTTTAGTAAGTTATGACATAATTTCTCTTAATGCTTAAAATGTGTGCTTGTATGATTACCTTGTGACCAAGCCTACTAGTTGATCAATATGTGTGGCATATGTCAAGGGGGAGCTTAGTTTGTTTAACTTAGTCCTCTATATGACTTGTTTGCTTAATATCTCATAATTTTTCTCAAGTTTCGCTTGTCTATTTCGTAACAAAAGGGGGGAGAAAATGTGTTCCTCACAATGTACTATTGTATTTTTGTCTAAAGAGGAGAATACATGTCTTATGGGGGAGAGATTTGTTTTTATGAGGTAATGGAGTCTTGTATATTTTTACGTATGTATATCTCACCAATCTTCTTTTTTGTTTGTTTTGTTGTGTGTTTCTCACAAGTGCTTTGATGTTTAAAAAGAAGATTCTCGAAGATTCATGAAGACATGAAGACATTTTAGTCTAGGTATCTTTAGTAATGTGAGGATGTGAGAATACAATCAACCATAAATGTCTATTGTATGGTGAGGTTGAGGTTTTATCATGGAATAGCCAATGGGGGAGATTGTTAGGTTTTTGTTTGTGTTGGCTTGATTCCATAACAAAACACTTTTTCTTTATAATCTTTTAGTTGCTTAGGTGGTTTGTGGATTATGTTAGAATCAAACGAAGAAGAGCAACTACTAATGCAAAGTTCGTCTATAAGAGGAAATGTGCTTGCTTGAAAGATAAGGTATCAAGATTCTTCTTCCTCTTGCAAAGCGTATAAGGCACACACACATTGCATCCATATGTGCCCCTGCATCGTTGTGCTCATTTTTTATAACAAATTCACACACTTGATATTGAATGCTCATGCATTGGTGCTAAATTGACTTGTTTTATAGATTGCATGTTTGTGAACTATGTTCAAGTAATAGCATTCTTGTGTGTTATGTGTTTGTACGTTTATGTAACATGGTGTTGGGATTATGCTCAATAATAGTGAGAGTGTAATAATGTATTTGACAATATTTTCATATTGATAAAGTGATTTCTAGTTTAACAAATCTTATAGCATTTATAGTTTAATTATTATAACTGTCAATAGTAAATAATCATAAGGTCAAAACACTGAGAAATGAAGAATTGTTCGCACATTTGGACATGTATGAGGTAGACACAATTCTTTAGTTAGTCTTGAACAATATTCATAAATTAAGATAAAGGTTGGATGCTTTTGCCTTGCTAAAGTTGTAGATTCTTTTGCTAGCATTTGAATGGGATCAAATATGTTAGGACAAAAGAATCTAGTTCAGTAGGTGCATTGAATAGGATCACAGTGAAATACTTTATCCATAACCGTCAATGGATAAAAGTTTTCACTTGAGGACAATCAGAGATTCTATCTCAATCCTGAGATAAGTGATTGACTTATGGTTACAAGTGTTATCATTTGAGCCATCAATGAGTACAATTATATAGCATAGTCTATCCTCGATGGGTTGGTGGTATTCATTTGTTAATCGATAGAGGACTCCATTTATAGATATGGACATCGTGGCTCCATTTATGAAATTTGAGTAGAATATCATCATATGGATATTTTGAGGTATTGGATATTAAATATTAACGTTAAGTTTTAAATAGTGCCTATTGAAATATGGCTTCTGGACAAGTCAAAATATCCAACTTCAAAATTTGGTAATATGTGCAAATATGATAACAAGGAGAGCTATAGGTAGTCTATGAGCACTTGGTGATTAATGGTCATCTTCACGAGGATACATTATTTCCATTAAGATTGTCTAGGGTACGAATGAGGAAAATTAACTTATTCTGAAAATTCCCTTAAAGCGTGTGTCTAATAACCAAAAAGGGGTGAATAGGTTTTAATCAAGTTCATTACATTTTTTTCTTGATTTGTCAATATTCATTATTCACCCAATAAACAAACATGCAACCTCAAGTGTAAAGATGCGGAAATATAAATAACACTTGATTTTTATGTGGAAACCCTCCAAACGGGAAAAAACCATGAGCTATTGTGCTAGCCATACACGATCGCATAAATCCACCATATGAGTAAAAAGTTACACCCTTAAGTAATACTCAGACTTTCACTCTCGACAACCTTAGGCTATGGTCACTACCACTCTTAGTTCATCCCCTAGTGATATCTATGATCCACTACTCTTGGCGTGAGCACCTCTTACCTTACCCCTTGGGCCTTTTACAGTGGCACCTGACCAATTGCTTGCCAACCCACCCTTGGTGGCAAGACTTGACTTGCTTGTGCAACTTCACACCGAAGCCACAAGACTTTGACTCAATGAACAATATATGGTCTATGTGTATATATGACACCATGCTCAAATGCAATTATGTGTAAGACCAAACACAAAATGGTTAACTATAAGTTATAATGCAATTTAACATCCTAGTTATCAAATAATGCCTACATGCCTATATATAAGGACCCAATTAGATGTAGATAAAATCTAGCAACCTAATTGTCAATTAAGTCCAATCAACACAAGTTGTAACAACATATAATCAAGGGCAATATATTTGCAATCAATAAATGCAATCAATGAGGCATACACATAAATGTTCATCAATTAGACTAGATGCACAAGGCAATCCTAATTATTAATTAAGCATACATGAACATATATAGATTAGCTATTTAGGTAAAACAACCTAATTATGCAAGCTCTCACAATACAACAACGCAAACATCAACAACAATCTCTACTTGTAGTAAAAATCCTAATCTAGAGGCATACAAGTCATACAAGAGATATCTTGTTAAGTTAGAACACAAGAATGATAAATATAGTGTTCTACCTACCAAAATACATATGTTGATGAGACCCATGCTAAGAAACATCCTAGATGTAGCTAGATGATGTTTGTTTCATGAAAGGATGATAAGTTTTAGGTTTAGAGAGTTAAAAAAGTAATAATGATGCTTTTTCTCACTAGGGAAACTCTTTCTCTCACTAAGATATGGAAATTCGGAGTTCTAGGTCAGAATGGGTGAGAAGATAACATATATATAGGCATAAGCAAAACGGTATCGTTTTGATAAAATTCCGCCCAGATTCATGTTGTGTGCGGCCCTGTGCATGGGAGTGACCCGCGCTATGGCCGCGTAAATGTCTGCGCACCGGGACTCAAAAAAGCTCCTATCAGGTGATTGCATGGATCACTGTGCGGGTCGAACCTGCATATAACCCGCGCACTGGGAATTCAGCATCCCAACCTCATGTACAAGAGACACAAAACATGAACAAACGACTTCCAAACCTTTTGTATATTATACCGTTGGAAAGGTATGGAAGTCTACTTTCTACTCCAATTAATAAAACATGATTTGGATGACTGTAGAAAAAGTTATGGTCAAATGAGTGACCAAAGGTCAGATTTGGACAACAACAAGAGTACCCAAACCCATGGAAACAACCATGTGACCAAAGACCAAAACCAAGAGAAGAATGAGACCTTCTCAAATGGTCACTCAATACGTTAAGACAAGCAAACTATCGTGCATGAGCGAATAACACACAAAACCACATTTAAAACTAAGAATAAAGTGCATGAAGACACATACAACAACTCAAATACATGTAAGTGTGAATGTGAAAAGATGCACACAAATAAATAATAGACAACACAAATGCAAGATAAAACAAAGCATGCATGAAGTGTGTGTGTGAACCTAAACTCCTCAAGAGGCAAAGTCAAGTGTATATAACTTTTGCTCTTGAAGTCATGGAAATGCTTGGAAACTTGCCAATGAGGACCTAAGCTACCTATTACATAATCATCCCCAATGTGGTGTGTTTTGTCATGAAATAAGCCAATCATAAAATTGAGGTCCTTACAGTCTCCCCCTTTGACTATTTCATGACAAAACAACCACTCACAAATAATTCCTCACACAAATAATAAATCTAGCTATTTTCCTTGAGAATATGTTCTACGCTACAAAAAGAGATACCTAATATTCTAAATCTTCAAGGTATTCAATCTCTTAGTAGATCATCATACCTACACACAATAGTAAGAAAGCACTTTCCAGGAACATGTGCATGTGAGGTAAATGTAAGGACCTCAATTTTATGATTGGCTTATTTCATGACAAATCACACCACATTGGGGATGATTGTGTAATGGGTATCTTAGGTCCTCGTTGGCAAGCTTCCAAGCATCTCCATGACTTCAAGAGTAAAAGGTATATTCACTTGACTCTGCCTCTTGAAGAGTTTAGGTTTACACACACACCTCATGCATGCTTTGTTGATCTTGCATTTGCGTTGATATTGTTTATATGTGTGCATCTCTTCTCAATCACACTTGCACTTCATTTATAGATTTAAGTATGGTATTGTGTTATGTTCGTGCTTGCACGATGGTGTGCTTGTTTTAGCACGTTAAGTGACCATATGAGAGGGTCTCATTCTTCTCTTGGTTTGGTTATATGTAGTAAGGTGTCTAGTTTCAAAAGAGTGTATTTCAATGATTTAATGTTTTTCAAAACTGACTTTTGTATGGTCTTGTGACCATATCTTTTTATAAAATTATTCAAAATGAGTTTTGAAAATTTATGTACAAACTAGACACCCATACCTTTCCAACGGTATATTATTCGTAATATTTTATAACCGTTTGAATTGGTTTTGAAATCTCCAAAATTGACCACAAAAATAGGGCATCTCTGTTGTTGTCCGATTCTGACCTTTGGTCACTAAAATATCCATAACTTTTTCTGCAAACATCCAAATCATGTTTTGTAAATTGGATTAGAAATTATACTTTCATACCTTTCCAACGGTATATTATACAAAAGGTTTGGATGTCGTTTGGTCATGTTTTGAGTCGCTCAAAACTCGAGCTGTTGTGCTGTCTGGCCTGTACCGTGGCCTAGACCGCTGTTAGTGCCATGCCTAGCCAGCAACCTAGGCAGCGGTAATGAACCAGCCATGTCATGATGCATAGACCACGTTCTGGACACTTGCATGTAATATTGGCTAGAATACTTTGGATTAGCATGTATTAAGGGGGGGATACATGGTTTATGGTTTATTTGAGTTTTAAATGCTTTATTCTTGCCAAAATGTATATTTTCATATGTGTTGTATTGTGCTTTAAGTTGATTTCAGGTGACTACAAGAGAAGATCAAGAAGAAGTTCAAGACTTATTGAAGATTAGTCTAAGAGTGTGTAACTCATTGTAACTCATTGTGACCAATCTTCTTTGTATTTGTTTTAGTTTATGTTTAGGGGTTTTGACATGGAATTTTCCAAAGACGGAAATTGTTAGGTTTTTGAAGTTGTGTTGGCATTAATTCTATATCAAAACAATGTTTCACTTGTATTGATTAGTTTTCTTAGATTGATGATGATTCAAGCTTCAAAGAAGATTTGGCAACTTATCAAGCAAGATTATTAAGTCTTCAAAGAGAAATGTGCTTCATTGTTCAACAAAGGAATATTTCGACCTCATTTTTCCTACAAGGCTTAGGCACACACACACGTTGCAACCATATGAGTCCCTACATCATTGTGCTCAATTTTTATAACACATTCACACAATTGATATTGAATGCTCATGCATTAGAGTTCCGAGTAATAAGTTACGAAACTTTTCGGTCACTTACCATGCATTGTCTTCATCTTCATGTATCGAATCAAATTCATAATTTTTTGTCTAAGTTTTGTAGTGTCCATGTGTGTGAGAGAGTCCTGGTTCATAATCCATAAACATATTTGAATTCGGAGTTTGAATACTGGAGAACAGTCGAAAAACGTGAAGGTGAGCGAGGGAGGAAGCAAGTGACCAAAGGCCATTTGCCACCCATCCCCGAGGAGGCACATGGCCATCTCGGGGAGGGGGGCAACCTGCCCCTGTGATGGCCACGTGCCTCCTTGAGGTTGTGAGGTTGCACATGGCCATTGGTCCTCCAAATTTCCTCTCTCTCCCTCTCATTTACAAACACTTTCCCTCTCACATTTGATTCAAGAAGAAAAATTGAAAAATCAAGTTGTGCAGAAATTCTCTCAAACTTTTTCTTCTTCCAAACACCATAACTTTCTCGTTTGAACTCCGATTCAAGTGATTCAAATTTGAGATTGTTTGTCTACCAATTCTCTAACATCTCCAAGAAGGTTTGAAGTCATTTAATCAAGTTTCCTAGTGGCTCTTCATCAAAAAACGGGATTGCACATTTGTCTTAAGGTATTGAAAATTTTCTTCAGTTTTGTTCTTCAAAGTTTTCAATTACCTTGGGTTTTCTTCTTCTATATATGCATGTTTATTGTGTTTACTTTGATTAGACTTTTAGACTCTATAAAAGCTAGATTGAACATGATTAGATTACCTCATGTTGAGTTAAATTTTTCTAAAATCTATGTTTTCATATGTTTAGGAGTTGTTTTGTGCTAGCTTTTGATTTGGGATTATTTGTGCTTCATATTGATTGATTTTTGATGATTACGTAAACCAGGTTCTTTTAATTGAACAGATATTGGATTAGCACATTTGATTGTGTATTTAGAGCTCTTTTAACTTTTATTGAATATTGTAAGAAAAGTATGCTCTAGGTATTTGCTAGAACTTTGATTGATCATATCTCAGGAATCTAGCATGTTTTTGTTTGTTACTAAAGTCATGAATGTGTACTTAGTGTATATGCATTGATTCAAGTTTTAGTTACATGAATGATTCTCAGAATTAATGTGTTTGTGGTGTTTAACATGTTTTAGAATTTTCATTCATGCATAATAACTAGACTATTTTTGTGTTGTGGACTTACATGCTTTTGTTTAGTTCCCATAGGATGTGTTGATCATCATATTCTATGTTGTAAGTTCCTCGGTGTTTGATTGGCTTATTTCGTTGACAACCACATTTGGGGATCTATATGTAAGGGTAGTTTAGGGCTTCATTGTTCGTAACCAAGCTCAAGCATCAAAGGTAAAATCACCTGCTTAACTTTCAATGAAGAGGTATTAGTGCACACACACACTCATGCATTTTATTTTAATTATCTTGCATATATGCTTATTTGCCATCTTGTGTGCCTTGTGTGTCTTAATTCTTGCTTGAGTGTTGAATGTATGTTTATGCCTTAAAAAGAGGATTTTTTCCTCTATTCCGCAGTTTAGACCGCTCTCTGTGCAGTGCCTTCGCCGCGGCCTGTACAACAGTGTTTACTAAAGGATGCACGTTGTGGTTACCGCGGTCTGTGCATGTTGCATACGCCGCGGTCTCCCAAGAGGAGTTTCACAAATGTTGCATGTTGTCCATACCGCGGTCTGTGCACACTTCATACACAACGGCCTACAAAGTGGCATTGTCCAGGCGATACACCACTCTCTGTGCCGCGGTCTGGACACTTACCTGGACCGCGGTACAGCCAGCGGGCATGTCGGGATTTGGTTGCTTTTCACCCAAAACGATGTCATTTGGTGTAGGGAACCATATATATTTGTTCTCTTCTCTTCTCCTTGTTCTCAAGAGTCCAAAAAGCCATTTTTATGTGTTCTTAGTTTTTCTAGAGAGAGAGGGACTCCCAAACACTCATCTTTACTCAACCCAACTTCATCTCCTGATCATCTAGCTTCATTCTAGGATCATTCAAGCATGAAGCATCATCTTCTTCTTGACTAGGTAACTTCTACATGCTCCAGACCTCATAGTTTCATTACAAAGACATGTATGCCTAGGGTTTTAGTCTTTATTGCATATTAAATGCTTGTTTGAATGTTTAATTGTTTTCATGATATTCTTGTGTATTGATTGTTTGTTAAGATGCATTAATTTGTGATAGATAGAATTTAGGACGGTTTTACCCTTCTAGCTAATTCTTCTTGCCTTTGCATTTAGAACATTGATATCTAAGATTTGCTTTAATTGTCATTATTAATCCTAGATAAGCATGAATGTCTTAACCTAGCATTTTTGCATATAGAATATTCTTGCATATTCACTTAGGTTTCCATTATCTCTTCATTGTCGGTTAAGCTTGTGGCTATGTGATTAGTGCACAAGGTTTGTGATCCAAAATCACTATTAAGGCCCGTTAGGTAGAGTGAAAGGGTTATAAAACTGGAGGGTTAGACGGGAGGTCAGCCTAGGTTGTAAACTTTTACTCAATAGTGGATTTTGAGGATCAAGGGTGGCGTTCTAAACAACCAGTGGTTTTTTCCTTTTGAAGGGTTTCCACGTATATGTTGCGTGTTGTTATTATTTTATGTTTGTTGTCTTTTATTTGAACATTTAGTAGAATGGGGTAGAATTGTTAATATTGATTGATTCTCAAAATTGGTAATCTATTGAATTAAAACCTTTTCAGCCCCCCTCTAGGTTATAGACACACTTTCTAGGGAATTTCAATTGGTATTAGAGCCGGTGCCTAGATATACTTAGGTTGTCTGTGCATTGTGTTTGTCTTACCTTGTGCATTTTGGTTGTTTACATTTTGTGTGTTGCATTACATTTGCATCTTCATATCAATTATTACCCTCAAACACTATGAGTGGAAACGGAAATAGTCATGAGGGAGCCTCAAGCACAAGACCCCCTTTGCTCAATGGGGTGGATTATGCTTCTTGGAAGGGTAAAATGGAAGCCTATCTTTGCCAAATAGATGACTGTGCTTGGATGGCTATTAAAGACGGGTATACTCCTCCAACAATGACCATTGATGATGGTGT
Organism: Dipteronia dyeriana; assembly: GCA_032871835.1. NCBI lineage: Eukaryota > Viridiplantae > Streptophyta > Magnoliopsida > Sapindales > Sapindaceae > Dipteronia > Dipteronia dyeriana. The sequence goes on from CM065302.1 coordinate 37,882,479, forward strand.
ACAAGCTCTTAAGCCCAAGTCTAATTGGAGTACTCAAGAGTTTAAAGCGTCCAAGTGGAACAACAAGGCTATGCATGCCATCCTTTATGCCATGGACGATAATCAGTACAAGCTGGTCCAAAACACTAGAATTGCAAAGAAGGCTTGGGACATTCTTCAAACGGCACATGAGGGATCCGAGGTAGTCAAGGACTCAAAGCTCTAAGTCCTCCAAATGCAATTTGAGATGATTAGGATGGAGGAGCATGAATGCTTCAATGACTTCCAAGTGAAGTTGATGGATATTGTCAACCAAAGCCATCAACTTGGTGACCCCTATTCAGATAAGAGAGTCAAGCAAAAAATTATGAGGTCACTTCCGTCCAGATTCAAATCAAAGGTGACGGCACTTGAAGAGAATGGTGAGTACTAGAATATGAAGCCAAGTGAAGTTATTGGAAAACTTCTAGCTTATGAGTCAAGATGGACCACCTCACCCACACCTCCGAAGAAGCAAAAGAGCATTGCCTTGAAGACAACTAAGGTCGAAGAAATAGAGGAGGACTCAGATGAAGAAATGACCCTCATGGTTAAAAGATTCAAGAAATTTATGAAGTTTAAGAGGAAAGGATTTAGGTCTACGGGAAAGGAATTGAAAAAGAAAACTCATTTCAAGAAGATGGAAAAGTCTCAAGAAAGTGACTCCAAGAAGGGCATTCAATACTATGAATGCAGTAGTTTTGGTCACATCGCTCCAGAATGTGCAAATTTGAAGAATAAGAAGAAGGGGAAGGTAATGGCGACTACTTGGAGCGATAGTGAAGACTTAGAAGAGGAAGAAAAATTTTCGGATGATGAAGATAGAGTTACCAACTTCATTGCCTTCACAACATCTCAAAATGGCAAGGAAGTTGTGAGCGATAAGGAAGAAATAAGTGACTCTAGTGATGAGAGTACCTCAACTCTAGATTTGAGATTGATGAGGAAATAGACTATGTAGACTATATGAAGTTTTTTGAAAAGTCTAGATCGAAAAAAAAAAGATTCAAGAGTTGAAAAAGGAGAACCTAGAGTTGACTTTTAAGATTACTCAATTGAGTGAGAAATTAAAGAGTGGAAAAGAGTTAGAAGAGAGTTTGAAGTTGGAGCTTGTGATCACTAAGAAGAGTGAAGAGAACTTAAAGGATGAGCTTAGGGAAGCGAAAGAATTAATTGCCAAGATGACATTCGAAACCAAGAGACTTGAGAATATGCTATCGTGTGGGAAGAGTCCTAGTGATAAAACAGGCTTAGGATATGTGGAAGGCAAGGATGCCACTTCCTTGAAGAATACCATATTTTTCAAGAGTCAAGAGGATAAAGAGACTCAAGGTTCACACCAACAAATGAGTTCGAATGAAGTTGGAGAATCATCAAAGCAAGCTCAAATGAAGGCTCAAACAAATTCTCAAGCTAAAGCTCATCCACCAAAAGCTAGAGCTCATCCACAAAAAGCTAGAACTCATCAAACAAGACCTCAACTTCCAAGGAGCTCTCAAAGTCAACAAAGGAGTTTTAACCCACAACTAAGAAGAGAAGCTAATTTGGCTCAATCACAAAGGGCGTTTCAAATAAGAGATTCGGCTCAACACCAAAGGACAACTCAAAGGAGAGGGAAGTCTTCCATGCTTGCACAAGGATATGGTATGAATTCTTACTTTACTCCCATTTGTCATTATTGTGGTGTTGAAGGTTACATAAGGCCGAATTTTTTTAAATTTATTAAGTTGTGTCGTTTTGAAAGCATGATTGAGAAGAATATGCTTATAATAGCCAAAATGCATGCACCTAGGAATTTTAGAGGCCAATGAACCTAAGGATCCTAGAAATGACAATGTTGCTACTAGGTGGATTAGAACAAATGAGTATGCTTTCCATGTGGCCCAAGTGGCCTTGAAGGCGAAAGCCTCTAACATTTGGTATCTTGATAGTGGGTGTTCTAGGCATATGACCGGAAATAAGAGTTTCTTTGAGACTCTTGTTATGGTGGATTTTGGATTTGTCACCTTTGGTGATGGTTCACGTAAGAAGGTTTTAGGAAAAGGAAACATATCCATCCCCGGTTTGCCCTCCTTACCTAATGCTCTATATGTATATGGCTTGCAAGCTAATCTTATTAGCATTTCACATTTGAATGATGAAGGGCTTTCGGTTTTGTTTGGGAAAGTTGATTGCTCTATTCTAAGAGAAGATGGACAGGTTCTATTGAAAGGCAAGAGATCAAGTGACAACTTTTATTGTCTTGATTCTAATGAAATGTCGTGTAATTTGTCTAGTTGTGATCAAGTTGAATTGTTGCATCAAAGGTTAGGTCATATGAATTTCAATGACTTGAAAGTTCTTGAGAGGTTGAATGTTGTGAAAGGTCTTCCTAAGTTTGGAAATAGGATTGAGGGAGTTTGTGGACCTTGCCAACAAGGAAAGCAAACTAAGAGTGTGCATAAAAAGGGTAAGTATCTTGCCACCAAGGAGCCACTAAAGCTTCTTCATATGGACCTTATGGGTCCCATACAAACCGAGAGTCTCTGTGGCAAGAGGAAGAATAGGGTCCTCCAAGAGATGACCCGTGTGATGTTGCTTAGCAATAATATGCCTAGGAATCTTTAGGCATAGGCCGTCAATACGGCTTGTTATATAGGCAATAGAGTTTTTCTTTGGCCCGGAACTAGGCAAACCTTCTATGAATTGTGGAATGGTAGGAAGCCAAATGTTAGCTACTTCCACTCATTTGGAAGCAAGTGCTACATTTTAAATGACCGTGATCAACTTGGCAAGTTTGATACTAAGAGTGATGAGGGGATTTTCATTGGCTATGCTCTAAATTGTAAGGCCTATAGAGTTTTTAATTTGAAGACACGATGTGTAATGGAATCATTTAATATGGTCATAGATGATTGTAGGCTTAAGGTTAGTAACCATGATGAGGATATTAGTGTGGTTTAGTGCTGTAAAAATGGACTGGCCTGACACATTAGGCACGGCCTGGCCTGGCCAGTCCATTTTTTGAAACAGGCCTGGTCAGGCCTAGCACGCCAGCCTGCCTCAGACGAGCCGTGCTTGCGGGCCATGCCAGGCTGGGCCTCGGGACCGTTTTGGCTAGCCAGGCGAGCCTGGTCCGACGGGCCAGAGGGGTCTGGCAGGCCTGGTCCTGCTGGCTTGATGGGTCTGGTCCAATTTTTTTTCCAAATTATGTTTGTTTGAATTTAGGGTTTAGGATTTGAAATGAATAAAGAGAACGAACAATTTTTAGGATTTGAAATGAATAAAGAAAACGAACATTTATTTATTTATTTATTTATTTATTTTTCACTTATGGAATTCAGTATTACATATTTACATGATTGCCTCATTAAAAACCTTACCAAGAAAAACCCAGTGGGATAAAAACTTGGTAAGGGAAAAAGAGTGCAACCGTTTTACAACTTACAAGTAAATAATAAATACATATGTAAAAGTATAACCTAGTTCTGCCCCTGGCCACTACCTGCAGGGTCATCAATATATAGATTGTCGAAATTTAGAATAAGCTCTTTATCTACAGTTAGATTTTGTAACCATTTTTTATCATGCTCCCATTACCGAAGGCATGTTAGTACCTCCATCATCTCCGGAGACAAACAGTTTCTTCTTGGTTCAATTATGCGTCCACTGGTGCTGAAAACTTGTTCTGAAGACATCATTGACACTGGAATAACCAGTACGTCACGTGCTAAGTGTGACAGAACTGGATGCCTGTACGTATAAGTCTTCCACCATAACAACAAATCAAACTCTTCCTTGTCTTCAACAGCATCGAACTGTGCTTCAAGGTACCTAATAAGTTCGGTACAAGAAGATGGGTTAGATATTTTCCCTGAAGAAGTACTTGCTGATTTGTCCTTTTTTCACTGTTTCAGAAGGCTCCAACTTGTTTGCTTTGGCTCTGTCTCTGGTTGTGTTGATTGGGGGGTGTCAATGTTTCCAAACCTGCTCTCATAAATACGAAAAATCTCGAACAACTTGGTTCAATTGTCAGTAATTTGTTTTGAATAATCTATTGACAAATTAATACCAATAAACTCAAGAAAAACTTCTAAACCAGATAATTTAACCCTAGGATCTACTATAGCACTTAAGGCATAAAGTAGAGGAATGTTAACTTAATATTTTTTCAACTTTGTCTCCATGGCAACAACTGTAGCGCCTAGATGTTCATCTTCTCTATAACTGTTTAACAATTCAGACATTTCCACTATCTGATGGATTACTTGGGAAGACATGGGGTAATATACCCCGGAAAGAGTGGCATTGTAAAAAATATTTAAAAATTGAACAAAAAACTTTGCCACATACCAATCTTCTGTGGTAAGTATTTTTGGACTATGTTGACCTGTTTCGACCAATTTCATGTTATAAAAATATGTAATGGTTGTATCATATTCCAAACAATTTCCTAACATTAAATAAGTAGAGTTCCACCTTACCGGCATATCAGTTTGGAATCGTCGGGGTTTGAGACCGTTTAATTTACAATGTCTCTCGAATTCACTGAATCTAGGATTAGAATTGTAAATTCAAGAAATGGCATCTCTGATGCGATCTATTTGGTCGCTTACCTACTTTAAACCAGCCTGTATAACTAAATTTATAATATGGCATGCACACCGTTGATGGAAGAAATAACCTCCATCTTGCGGGATATTTCTTGCAACAAACAATGCAATAGAGCTAGTATTTGCATATGCATTATCTAATGTAATCGAAAGGATGCGATGCGTGATTTCATAAGTTTCTAAAACTTCAATTATGACATTAAAAATGTTTTCTGTGGTATGTGTAAAATCCATAAGACGAAAACCAATAATTCTTTTTGTTATCCTCCAGTCAGAATCTAAATAGTGTCCCGTGACACATAAATAGTCCTGTTTGGAACATGCATTCCAAATATCAGAAGTTAATGCAACAGAGACACTTAAATGCTGTATTTCAGCAACTAAGTCATCCCTTTGGGTTTCAAACAATCGTATCAAATCATTTCTAGTGGTGGTTCTAGAAACAGGTTCAAATTGGGGGTTATATGTAGATGTGATTAATTCTTTATAAAATGGACTCTCACCAATACTGATCGGTTGATCAGTTTGTACAATGTATCGTGCCAAGCACTCTCTAGCGTGTATGGCGTCGAACTGCCACATAGTAACGGACCCGTCTGGGTGACGTTGAAGTTGTGTCTGGGTTGTAGTGTCTACCTGTCCATGTGCATGCATACATTTATACATATGCCATCTCAAATGACCGGTTCCCCTCGTACTTGTAGCATAATCCTTATGACAAAACTTACATTTAGCTCTGGGGCCAGACGTCCCGTTTGGGAGTGTCATTTGGACTATGTTGAAACATTGCCACACATCTGATGTTAATTTTCTAGGACGTGATGTTGGTGTAACGGAGGAACCAGAAGGTCCCGCTTGAGTATGGGTCGGCTCTAAAATATCAAATTCATCGTTGAGCATATTCAAACCGTCCGAAAAATAAGGCTGCTGGTTAGGATCCATTATCTGAAGTAAGTAAAAATATGAGCACTATAGTAGTTAATAGTCAAATTAAAAATCAAAATTTACTAACAATAATCTTAATTTACTAACAATAATTAATATAAATAATATGACACTAACAATTATTAATTTACTTTTAAAAAAGTAAATAAACAAAAAAATCATAATATACTAACAAAAAATATTAAATTCACTACTACAAATAAAATTGATGAATTTACAAACAACACATATGAAATGAAATACTACACATAAAAATCTTAATATACGGATAAAACTTATTAAAATTAACCACTACTCTTAAATTCATAATATACTGAAAAAAAAAATATTATAATAAACAACTACACAAATAATTCATAATCTACTAACAAAAAATATTAAATTCACTACTACACTTAAAATTCATAATATACTAACCAAAAATATTAAAATAAATAACTACACTAAAAATTCATAATTTATGAATAAAATAATATTAAACGTAACTACTACACTTAACATTCATCATTTACTTATTACAAAAATTAAATTCAGTAATACAAATTAACTTTCTAAATTTACTAATAACAAATATTAAAATTACTACTGAACTTAAAAATCTTAATATACTAAACAAATAATATTAACATTAAAGCCCAAAAATTGATAAACTAACTAACTAAAAAAAATGTTTTCATTTAGTAACTAAAATCTAAACATAAACATATAAATTTACTATGAAAATATGTTTGAGCAAAAGTAATAACAAAATTGTACCTTTAAAATTTGGTGTGTTGGTGGAAAATGTAGAGAATTTTGTAGAGAGAGTAATAATGAAATTGAATGAAAAAGTTAAGAGAGTTGGAGAATATATTAAAGATTGAGATTTGAGAGAATGAGAGATTGAAAGAATGATAGAGAGAGTGATTGGAAAATGAAATGGATGGAAGTATTTATAGAAAAATTTGATTTGTGGGTCAAAATGTAATTTAAAAGATTTGAGGGGGGGTTTGTAATTTTTTTGGGCTCCAACGGCTAGAATTTGAATTCCAACCGTTGGAGGGTTTTTTATTAAAATAAAATTATGGTTGATGGGAGGGACTGGCCGGCCGGCCCAACAGGCCGGTCTAGGCACGCCGACTTGGCGTGCCGTGGCGGGCCGACCTGTAGGGCCTTGTACTAGCGGCCCGGCATGCTGTCTGTCATTGGTCAGGCCACAGTCTGGCTCTCTTCCTTCAAGGGCAGTGCCAAGCACGGCCGGTTGGCTTCGTGGACCGGTCGGACCGACCTGTCTCGGGCTGGCCCATAATTACAGCACTAGTGTGGTTGATGATTCTACCTTGGTGATTATTGATGAGATTTCTAGTGATGAAAAATTAAATCTTGAAAAGGAGGTCACTCAATCTCTTGATAGAAATCCTACTTTGGACTCTAAGGAACCCGCTCCTTGGGTTAGGTATCTCCACAACAAGAGTGACATTCTTGGAAATGTGAATGAGGGTGTGAGGACTAGACATCAATTAGCAAATTAAATTAGTTATACTGGCTACACCTCTAAAATCGAACCCCAAAAAGCTGATGAAGCTTTAAGTGATGAGTTTTGGGTTCTTGCTATGCAAAAAGAGTTAAATCAATTTGAAAGGAATGAGGTTTGGACTCTAGTTCTTAGGCCTAAGAACACTAATGTGATAGGCACCAAGTGGGTCTATAGGAACAAATCAGATAAGGATTGCAACATTATGCGGAACAAAGCTAGACTTGTTGCACAAGGATACTCTCAAATTAAAGGTATCGACTTTGAAGAGACTTTTGCTCCCATTGCCCTGATTAGAGTCCATTAGGCTTCTTTTATCCATATCGTGTGTTCACAAGTTTAAATTGTATCAAATGGATGTTAAGAGTGCCTTCCTCAATGGCTTCTTGTAAGAGGAAGTGTTTGTTGAGCAACCTAAGGGGTTTGTGGATCCACACCACCTCAATCATGTTTATTGCCTTAAGAATGCGCTATATGGGTTAAAACAAGCACCGAGGGCTTGGTATGAGCGCTTCACTCTTTATCTTGTTGACAATGGCTATTCTAGAGGTAGTGTTGACAAGACTTTGTTCATCAAGTGCACTAAAGATGAGCTATTCATAGCACAAATTTATGTTGATGACATCATTTTTGGTTCCACTAACAACTTGAAAGTTCAACAATTTGTTGATGTCATGACTCATGAGTTTGAAATGAGCATGGTTGGTGAACTCAATTACTTTCTAGGCTTGCAAATCAAGCAAATGCATAATGGGATCTTCATATCCCAAGCTAAGTATGCCAAGAACCTAGTAAAGAAATTTGGCCTTGAGAATGCCAAACATTGTGACACACCTATGAGTACCACTTTGAAACTTAGCAAGGATGCTAGTGGAAAAAGTGTGGATCAAATTCTATATCATGGCATGATAGGGAGCTTGCTATACTTGACTGCTAGTAAGCCCGATATAGTTTTTAGTGTTGGTTGTGTGCTAGGTATCAAGCCAATCCCAAGGAATCCCATCTCTCCTCCTGAAGAGAATCATTCGATATGTGAATGGGACATCCAACTATGGGATATGGTACTCTTTTGACACTAATGCTAGTTCACTTGGCTTTAGTGATGCAGATTGGGCAGGTAATTGTGATGAAAGGAAGAGTACATCGGGCGGTTGTTTCTTCCTAGGGAACAATCTTGTGTCTTGGTTTTTCAAGAAGCAAAATTATATCTCATTATCCACAGCCGAGGATGAGTATATAGCCGTTGGGAGTGCTTGCACACAACTCCTTTAGATGAAGCAAATGCTTGTGGATTATGGCTTTGAGCAAGGTACTCTAACCCTTTATTATGATAACATGAGTGCCTTTAATATTTCAAAAAATCATGTCCAACATTCTAGAACTAAACATATTGACATTAGACATCATTTCTTTAGAGAGCTAGTTAAGAGCAAATGCATTGCACTTGAACATGTGGGCACAAATGATCAACTAGCGGATTTGTTTACGAAACCATTAGATTCAACTAAGTTTAAATCTTTTAGTAGGTCTATTGGGATTCGTCATATGCTTTGATGAGTTTTGGTGGTTGATCCCATATGGGGAGCTCAAGCAAAGAGAGCGAACTTGCATTCTAATATGCAAATAATTGTTCAATCTTATGCTCTTTAATTAATTGCTTGAGTATCTTGGATGCATATATTATTATATGACTTTTCATTTAATAAGTGTTTTTTTGCCTTTTTCGAAATGCATGTCTCATTTGTGTTCAAACATGTATTTTTGGACTAGGAAATTTGATTGGGAAGTACATTTGATTGACCCAAAGTTTATCTCCATGTTTATGAAAACTTGATCTTGACATGCTTAAAAAGTTATGCATGATGAATTTATTGAATGCTTACAAAATGACTGCAAATATGTGTGCAAGTGACTTTTGAGACTTCATTCAATAAGGATATTGTATCCATTTCAAGGATTTTCACATTCCTATAGTCTCTCTATCTCTTTACTTATTGAACAAGGCTACTATCATACGGGCATCTTGCCCAGAAAAATCTAAAAGAATGCAATAATCGCTCATGTCTTGTTCAACTTGTAAAGTTTGATAGCTGTTTTTTTTTCCATTGATAATTTGGTGTAAATTGGTTTGACTTCTCTTGGAACCTCATGTGTTATTTTCCTTTGCCAAATACCATGCTTTTGGAAGTTGATATTGCATGTACTTCATTCAAGGCAATCTTTCGCACATGTTCCAATCAATAAAACTTCCATGAATTTCTCATGAATTTCTCTCTCTTAATTAACCTGCATAAAGTTGTTGTATATGATTATGCATTTACATTGCAAATATCTCTCTTTGCTAAAACGTCCAGGTTGGGAAATACTCATTTGCCTATCTTGTGACAAAAAGGGGGAGTAGTATTGGATTTAGGGGGAGTTGATATTGGCATGATTTAAGGGGAGATTGATTTGGTTTTAGGGGAGTTGATATTGGCATGATTTAAGGGGAGATTGACCTATTGAGAGGGAGTGGATCTATTTAGGGGGAGCGTTTGCTATGTGCATTGTTGATTGCATGTTACTTGTTTCTAATTCATGCAAATTGCGTTTGTTTTTATTTATCTTGATCCCTCTCATACACTTGTCTTAGAAAGTGTTCTTTGTTTTGTAGGGATGATCATTCTACAAGAGATGAAAGATTTGAAGATTTAGCTTTAGGTATCTCTTGTAATATAGAATGTTTTTTGTTGACCTCTTGTTGTTTCTTGTTGATTGTTGTGATGATACTTTGTGAGTTAGTGGTTTTGTCATGAAATTGCCAAAGGGGGAGATTGTAAGTTCCTCGGAGATTGATTGGCTTATTTTGTTGACAACCACATTTGGGGATCTATATAGTAAGGGTAGTTTGGGGCTTCATTGTTCGTAACCAAGCTCAAGCATCAAAGGTAAAATCACCTGCTTAACTTTAATTGAAGAGGTATTAGTGCACACACACACTCATGCATTTTATTTTAATTATCTTGCATATATGCTTATTTGACATCTTGTGTGCCTTGTGTGTCTTAATTCTTGCTTGAGTGTTGAATGTATGTTTGTGCCTTAACAAGAGGATTTTTTTCCTCTATTCCGCGGTTTAGACCGCTCTCTGTGCAGTGCCCTTGTCACGGCCTGCACGACGGTGTTTACCAAAGGATGTACGATGTGGCTACCGCGATCTGTGCTTGTTGCATACGTCGCGGTCTCCCAAACGGAGTTTCACAGACGTTGCATGCTGTTCAAACCACGGTCTGTGCACACTGTATGAACAGCGGCCTACAGAGCGGCGTTGTCCAGGCGATACACAGCTCTCTATGCCGCAGTCTAGACAGTTACCTGAACCGCGGTACAACCAACGGTTATGACGGGATTTGGTTCCTTTTCTCCCAAAACGATGCCATTTGGTGTAGGGCACTATATATATTTGTTCTCTTCTCTTCTCCTTGTTCTCAAGACTCCAATAAGCCATTTTTATGTGTTCTTAGTTTTTCTAGAGAGAGAGGGACTCCCAAACACTTATCTTTACTCAACCCAACTTCATCTCATGATCATCTAGCTTCATTCTAAGATCATTCAAGCATGGAGCATCATCTTCTTCTTGACTATGTAACTTCTACATGCTCTAGACCTCATAGTTTCATTGCAAAGACATGTATGCCTAGGGATTTAGTCTTTATTACATATTAAATGCTTGTTTGAATGTTTAATTGCTTTCATGACATGCTTGTGTATTGATTGTTGGTTGAGATGCATTAATTTGTGATAGCTAGAATTTAGGACGGTTTTACCCTTCTAGCTAATTCTTCTCGCCTTTGCATTTAGAACATTGATATCTAGGATTTGCTTTAATCCTAGATAAGCATGAATGTCTTGACCTAGCATTTTTGCATATAGAATATTCTTCAATATTCACTTAGGTTACCATTATCTCTCCATTGTTGGTTAAGCTTGTGGCTATGTGATTAGTGCATAAGGTTTGTGATCCAAAATCTTTATTAGGGCCCGTTAGGTAGACTGAAATGGTTAGTAACTGGAGGGTAAGACGGGAGGTCAACCTAGGGTGTAAACTTTTACTCAATAGTGGATTTTGAGGATCAAGGGTGGCGCTCTAAACAGCCCATGGTTTTTCCCATTTGGAGGGTTTCCACGTATATATTGCTTGTCGTTATTGTTTTATGTTTGTTGTCTTTTATTTGAACATTTAGTAGAATGGGGTAGAATTGTTAATATTGATTAATTCGTAAAATTGGTAATCTATAGAATTAAAACCTATTCACCCCCCCCCCCCCCCCCCCCCTCTAGGTTATTGACACACTTTCTAGGGAATTTGATATGTTGAGTGCTTGTTTGCATTTTTGTATTCATTGATCACATTAGGAAGTCCTTGTTAAAGGTATGAATTCTTGGCTAGGACATGTGGTCTGGATAGCTAAGTAAGGAGTCTTTGTTAGGACATGTGGTCCGAATAATCAAGCAGGGAGACTTTCTAGAGGCAAGAGTGCCTTGGATAGAAAGTAGACTTTTTATTAGTAGACCCGGGATATTAAGATTTGATAGAGTCCAATATGGAGTGAGTTATTTATTGATCACCCTTGAGGTATTTCCAACTTCTTAATGGTGTTGTGTAGAAGTGGAGTCCATTAGAAAGTGTGTCATTTGTTGATCACTTTTGAGGTATATCTTGTCTATTTTCCAATAATAAATGTACCCTGATGGTTGTATTCAACCCGTGGATGTTTCCTCCTTGGAGGTTTTACCACATTAAAAAAATCCATGTATTAATTCTTCCTATCTCTCTTATATACTTGTATGTGCATGTTGGTATCTTGTTTCACAATCTTCATTTCTAGATATTCTTGAAAAACAAGATTGATGTAATATGTTACAAGCACTTCATTTGATCAAAATTTTAAATCTCATTTTATGAGAACTTAGATTTAATTGCATATAATCATCTTTGATTGAGTAATTGTATATATGGAATGGAACAATATTGGGAATACAATTATCTTTTGTTTTTAGTTTCATTGTAATATTTTCACTAGCAACTTGTAAGCTTGATTGACAATACTTTATTTGATATTACATATTGTTTATCCACATATGCTTTATTATCTTAAAAATTGTTATTCAAGCTAGCTAAAGGGATAAACTTATGTTTGTTTTCAAGGTATTGGAAAAAAGTGTAAAAGCCTATACACCTTCCCCCCCCCCCCCCAATCCCATCTAGGTTAGTTTAAGGCAATTTAACCGCTTTTGTACATTTTCACGCATGAAACAATTAATTTAATTACCACCCCTTTTTTTAAAAAAAAAGTTACAACTGCTGGGACTTGGCGAAATATGACTCTACTAGCACAGCCTAGACTACTACTCCCACACTTGAGGAGACGGAACCCACACTTGGGATTAAAGGCCAAGGAGGGACAAATAATATATATATACATATATATATATATATATATATATATATATATATATATATCATGCACCACAGGCATTGAACCGTGGTGGTGGAGACTCCCAATGGAGAGTCCAACCACATTGGCCAGAGGCCTTGTGCAATTACGACCCAATTAAGGGAAATTGATTTATGAATAGCCTAGAATAAATACCCTGTTTTAGGTTTTATTTATTATTATTTAATTTTCCTTAGTTTTAATAATAAATCAAAATCTTAATTCTATAGGAACGATCCTTGATTTTCCGTTGTGCTATCGTTTACAGTTTATGCACTTACAAGGGTTTTATTATTTTGTTTACCTATTTTACAACCAATAAGATGATTCGAGAAAAGATTCATCGATTTCTACGATCGACTTCTCCTTCGATGTGTCAGTCACCACTTACCTTTTGGTCGTCGCCTCCGTCCGACTCTTTCGCAAAGCCTTATTCTGGATCTTTAACTCTTCGTTAGGATCAAGCATATTGTACTTCATGCTCGACATTGACTTGTCTGTGAAATGATGATCCGTATCAGATATGGGAGTTAGAAAATTTATATCACAGATAATTTTAAATCCTTTTCTGATCTAAACATGCGACACAAGGTCTTTTGCGAGACGATATGGTGTCCGTGGCACATTCCATGTTGAATGGAGCCACAAAGTGTTGAATCTAAGATTATCTTCCGATAGCAACACTTTCCAGCTTCTCTATGTTTTAGGTATTGCTAGAATCTTTGAGAACGCTCAACAGTGTCTTTGGACTTTATCTTACTCTGTTCATTCACTCTATCGTCAAAACAAACAGGTTGGTTAGTACTAAAAATGAAATAATGCGGAGATCGACATTAATAATAGACATTTACTAGATTGACTCCACAGACGGGATAATAATATCTTTCATTTCCCTAAGGGTCGTCTACTAAGGGTCCCTTTGTAAAAAAGAAAATGCATTTCCACTTTTTTGTCATCGATGGTAAGGTCAGTAATCAAGTGAGTCATGTGAAGCCTCAAATAGATCGCGAATCGACCTTTTTCATGAACATACTTATTCTAGTAATAGGTATGTAAAAGCGAAGCTAATCAGACTTTAATTCTTTCTTTTCAAGGAGGATGGTTAAACTTAAAAGGATTCTCCAACTATTGGGCATAAGATAGCCAGGGCCAATATCAAAGTGGATTAAAAACCTACAAGCTAGCAAGGAGACACAGAATCAGAACCTTAGTCGAAAGACATATTCGTAGAAACACGCCTATCCTGGGATATCCTAATCCACTCACTCGTGTTTCTTCAGAGCGCGTAGCTCGAAGGATTTGGTGATACTTTACAATACCCTCAACAAGTCCATATCATCGTCAATAAGTACACTTTTAGGATTCTCCTCACCAAGGATGCCTGCGGTCTACCTGAATAAGATGGACCCTCAACATCTAAGTGTTCTAAAAATTCATTAGAGCCTACAACAATTCGCATAGCACCCATTTCTACTAAATCTAACTTATTTGAGTCTACCCTACTTCCTTTAACAATGTAGGTACAGTAACTCGTCGTTCGACAGCAACTAAGTCAGACTCAGCCTCCATAGCTTTATCTCCAAAATTGAAGGTTCATGGATAATTTAATTCAAGCTCAGGATCCGAATTTGTTCTCTCACTCGGCATAACATTTCCAAAGCTAACAAATTCAAAGGAGTATAAGAATCAAGAAAGGAACTAAGAACACCAAATCAAATCCTAAATATTCTTGCAAATCTAGATCGATTCAACAAAACCTAAGCAAATCTAATTCAAGTGACCCTCACTCTAGGGTTCTACGAGGACCTAACAAAAGGGTCTCTAACTTATTAGGTCCCGTTATTCACTTCTTAAATGGATCGAAATATGGGAATTGAATCGATTTTTGCATGAAGAATGAAGAACAATGAAGAACACAAGTAATTTGTCTAAAATATTTCCCTGGATTAATATAGCTAATTTCTTGCAGAGAAAGTAAGTCTTGCAAAAGTAAAAAATAACTAAAGAGAGAAAGTAAGTCTTGCAAAAGTAAAAAATAGCTAAAGAAAAAAGTTCTTACCTTGAAAAGATTTCGGGATGAACTTGTTCGATCAGTTGCTCAATGAAACGAATATGTTTGATGGAAGATTTGTAAAGAAAAAGTATCTTAGTTTTTTTGCTTTGAGACTAAGAAAAAAAGTGAGTAGAGAAGTGGAAGAGGCTAGTTAATAACCTTACGTTTTAACCATGGTCGTTGAAAAGTCCTCATTTGTTGATTGGCTTATTTCGTAAACAACCACATTGTTGGGGTTCATGTAAGGGTAGCTTAGGCTCTCAAGACCTCAAGAGGAGAAACACCAAAGGTAAAATTCTTGTGATTACTTACTTTGAAGAGATAGTTTCACTCACTCATATATTCATGCATAACTCTTGATCTTATATGTTGAGTGTTTTCTTGTTGCATTTTAGTTTAAATGACTCTTGTTGACCTATTTGCATCTTGCTATGAAATTTGTATGTCATGCTAGGCATTAAAATAGGATGCAATTTCATCACTCTTGAACTTATTGTTTTTGTGCATTTGAGTGTTGAAAAAAAAATAGGCCTTGCGCAGTAGACCGCCGCTAGTCATGTGCCACTGAGCTGCGCTGCTGCACCCGCACGTAGTTGAAAAATGTGGGCGGTCGCTGGTGGTACGCTACTCGTCTAGCGCAGCGTCACCAGCGCAAACATCCTAGAGAATCTGCGCTTCTGTTGCACTACTAGGATGCACCACTCGTATAGCACCTGTTTTAAAAATAGGTTGTGCTCTAGTGGTGCGTTACTCGACCAGCGCACGTCACCAACGCACACAGAGGAAGCTGGAACGTTTTTTCCAAAATGACCTCACTTTGTTTGGATCTTATATATATATATAACTCAATGCCTTAAGGTCGTGTATGAGTTCAGAATATCACATTTCTTCCTTAGAACACATTTCAAAGGAAAAACACTTCCAAGAACTCATTTGTAATTAATTGTATTCTCTTAGAATATTTCTAGATACAAATTAGATATTGTTGTGATTACATGATTGAGTATTGCATTGTGATAGCTTCATAGGATTGATTGATCCATGTTTAGCTAAGCTATTTGAACATGTCATTTAACACTTGATATCTAGGATTGCATTAATTGTCATCTCATTATCCTAGATAAGCATATAGGTTTTCCTAGCCTTGTTTGTTCATTGAATATCAACATATATTCACTTAGGACACATTATCTCTTCATTGAGAAGTAAGACTTGTGTTGCTTCCGGGAGTAGGTAGCGTAAAGCACAAGCATGATGAACTAGGTTCACTTATACCGGGATTAGGTAGTGGTGGAAGATTAAACCTGGATTAGGTTGTAATTCCTTTATCATTAGTGGATTCGAGGTTCTAGTGTGGCGCACTCATCAGCCCGTGATTTTTCCCAATTTGGAGGGTCCACGTATATCTCAAGTGTTCTTACCATTTCCGTATTTATTGCACTTGTGGTATCTTTACAACTAGATAGGGTATTTTCGTCAACTTGACTCTTAACGAAAATTGGGTAAAAGTTAATTAAAATCTATTCACCCCCCTCCCCCCTCTAGATTAATATTACACACCATATTATTTGTTTCAATTAGTATCAGAGCAGTTTCCTAGACATACATAGGTGATCCTTGCTCATTTTGGTGTGTGGTGCTTTTTGTGTGTTTGTGTTGACCATTCATATCATTCATTCATAAACACAATGAGTGGAAACGGTGGCAGTGAGGGAGCTTCCAGCATTAGACCTCCACTCCTCACCGGATTTAATTATGCCTCTTGAAAAGGCAAGATGGAGTCGTACATATGCCAAATTCATGATAGGGCATGGATGGCAATTGAAGATGGCTACACTCCACCCATGATGACTCATGCAGATGGAAGAGATGATGTACTCAAATCAAAGGCTCAATGGAATTCAGAAGAGTTTGAGGCTTCAAAGTGGAATAGGAAGGTAATGCATGCCATCCTTTGTGCAATGGATGATAACCAATACAAGTTGGTTCAAAATACTAGGATAGCTAAGGAAGCATGGGACATCCTAGAAGTTGCACATGAGGGACTCGAGGTAGTTAATGAATCGAAGCTTCAAGTTCTCTTAACGCAATTTGAATTGCTCAAGATGGATGAGAATGAGTGCTTCAACGACTTTGAAGTGAGGTTGATGGACATTGTGAACCAAAGTCATCAACTTGGTGATCCTTATTCGGATAGGAAGATCAAGCAGAAGATTATGAAATCTCTACCCGATAGATTAGAGTCTAAGGTGACGGCTTTGGACGAGAATAGTGGGTATAAGGACATGAAGCCTAGTGAAGTGATTGGGAGGCTTCTAGCTTATGATTCTAGGAAATGTCCTAACCCCACACCATCAAAGAAGCAAAAAGATATTTCTTTAAAAGCCTCCAAAGTTGAGAATGAGGAATGTGATGACTCGGATGAAGAGATGGCCTTGCTAATGAGGAAGTTCAAGAAATTCTACAAGTCTGAGAAAAAAGGCTTTGGATCCAAGGGTCAAGACTTGAAGAAAAAGGCCCCCTTCAAAAAAATTGAGCCTAGGCAAGAAAAGACCAAGAAGAAAAGAGTCCAATCCTATGAATGTGGTGGAATAGGTCACTTTGCCTCGGAATGTGTAAATCACAAGAACAAGAAGAAGGGAAAAGTGATGGCTGCCACATGGAGTGAAAGTGATAACTCTAATGAAGGAGATGAGTCTTCGGATAATGAAGAACTCATGGCTAACTTTATAGCATTTACATTCTCTCTTAGGAGCAAAGATGCTAGTGAAGAAGAGAATTATAGTCAAGAGGAAGACTACTCAAGTGATGATGGATCTTCATCACAATCCACAAATGGAAGTGTGGATAGGATGGATCTCAAGGACTACATGGCTAATTTTGAGAGCTCAAGATTAAAGAACAAGAATGAGATCAAGAGATTAAAAGAAGAAAACCTAGACCTCTCAACTCAAGTTGACCAACTAAATGAAGAGTTGGAAAGATCTAAGAGGACTGAAGAAGGGTTGAAGAAAGAGCTTGAAGATGCTAGAGAGTTGTTGGCCAGGATGAACTCTAGCACCAAGAAACTTGACCACATGCTAGATGTTAGAAAGAGGCCAAGTGACAAGAAAGGGCTTGGGTTTGAAGATGACAAGATGTCCTCCACTCCAAGCAAGACCATTTTTGTAAGAAGCTTGAACTTCAATGGGTCCTCTCCTCATCAAACTCCTAGGAAGAAGCTTGATCTAGGAGAGTGTTCAAGTAGTGCTCAAGTGAAGGTGGCACCAAGAAGCCCATCTCAAGCTCATCCTACAAGGGCTCCTCAAGTTAACTTCCCTCAACCAAAAGCTCATAAAGGGAAGACACCTATCATGCAAGCTCAACCAATGAAGCAATCAAGTCTTGCTCAACAATAAAGAAGGAAAGCTCCTCAACAACAAGCAAGACAACAACAAAGACATGAGAAGGCTCCAATGCATCCTCGAGGATATGGTATAATTCCTAACTTTTTACCTACATGTCATTTTTTGTGGTATTGATGGTCACATTAGACCAAATTGCTTTAAGTATATCAAATTGTATATGATTGAAAGCATGATAGAAAAGAAAAAGGCTAGAGCCATGATACATGATCCTAGGACATCTAAAGCCATGATACATGATCCTAAGAAACCTAGAGCCATGATGCATGTCACTAGGAAAAGTGGAACACTTTACATGATCCTAGGACATTTAGAGCCCATGTACCATTGACCACTAGGAAGGAAAATATTGCACCTAGGTGGATTAGATAGGATGCACACATTTGCCATGTTGCACAAATTGCTTTGAAAGCTCATTCTTGTGATTTTTGGTATTTGGATAGTGGGTGCTCTAGGCACATGACCGAAAATAAGAGTTTCTTTGAGACTCTTGTGATGGAGGAGGGAGGAAATGTCACCTTTGGTGATGGATCCAAAAAGAAGGTCAAAGGAAAGGGAACCATTTCCATTCCCAGATTACCTTTCTTGTCTAATGTTTTGTATGTTGATGGTCTAAAAGCCAATTTGATAAGCATTTCACATCTTAGTGATGATGGACTCTCTATCTTGTTTAGGAAAAATGATTGTTCTATCCTATTGTCTAATGGACAAACCTTGTTAAAAGGTATGAGGTCTAGTGACAATTGTTATTGTCTTGAGGCTAGAAGTGTGTCTTGTAATGTGTCCAAGGATGAACAAATAGAGTTGTAGCATGAAAGACTTGGTCACATGAACTTTAGGGATCTAAAAATCTTAGATAAGTTCAATGTTGTGCGAGGCCTTCCCAAGCTTGAGAAAAAGGTTAATGGTGTTTGTAGACCTTGCCAACAAGGGAAGCAAACCAAAAGTATGCACAAAAAGGGCAAGTATAAAATGACTAAATAACCTCTAGAGCTTCTCCACATGGATCTTATGGGTTCTATGCAAACTGAGAGTTTAGGTGGGAAGAGATACATTTTTTGTATGTGTAGATGACTTCTCTAAGTACACTTGGACCTATTTTCTTAGAAAAAAATCTGAAACTTTTGATAAGTTTAAAATGCTTTGCTCCAAAATTCAAAATGAAATGAACTCCAAGATTAAAAGCATTAAGAGAATTAGGAGTGACCATGGGAAGGAATTTGAGAATGCCCATTTTGAAAACTTTTGCAATAGTCTAGGCATTTCTCATGAGTTTTCGGCTCCTAGAACACCTCAACAAAATGGAGTTATTGAGAGGAAGAATAAGGTTCTTCAAGAAATGGCTCATGTGATGTTGCTTAGCAACAATGTCCCTATGAATCTTTGAGCCGAGGCCGTCAAAACAGCTTGCTACATAGGAAATAGAGTCTTCCTTAGGTCCCACACTAGGCAAACCTCCTATGAGTTATGGAAAGGTAGGAAGCCAAATGTTAGCTACTTCCACACTTTTGGAAGCAAATGCTACATTTTGAATGACCGTGATCAACTTGGCAAATTTGATGCTAAGAGTGATGAGGGTATCTTTATTGGCTATGCCTTGAATAGTAGAGCCTATAAAGTTTTTAATCTAAGAACTATGACCGTAATGGAATCATCTAATGTTGTCATTGATGATACTAGGCTCAAGACTAATGACCATGAGGAGGAGGTAGATTTAGTTGTTGACTCCCCTTTTGAGAAAGTAGTTGATATCTCTAATGTTGAAAAGGCTAATCTTGATGATGACATATCACAACTTAGTGATAGGATTCCTCACTTGGACTCAAAAGAACCTGCTCCATGGGTTAGGAAACTTCATGACAAAGATGATATTATTGGTGAGGTTAGTGAGGGTGTTAGGACTAGGCATCAAATGGCTAATCTAATTAGCTACACATGTTACACCTCTCAAATAGAACCCAAGAAAATTGATGAAGCTTTAAAAGAAGAATTTTAGGTTCTTTCCATGCAAGAAGAGCTTAACCAATTTGAAAGGTATGAGGTTTGGACTCTAGTTCCTAGGCCCAAGAACACCGATGTGATAAGTACCAAGTGGGTATAGAGGAACAAATCCAATAAGGATGGCAACATTGTACGAAACAAGGCTAGGCTTATAGCATAAGGATACTCTCAAATTGAGGGTATTGACTTTGAGGAGACATTTGCTCCCGTTGCTAGGATTGAGTCCATTAGACTTCTTTTATCCATTTCTTGTTTGCACAAGTTTAAATTATACCAAATGGATGTTAAGAGTGCCTTCCTAAATGGTTTCTTGCAAGAGTAAGTGTTTGTTAAGCAACCCAAAGGGTTTGTGGATCCTCACCACCATAATCATGTCTATCACCTCAATAAAGCTTTATATGGGTTGAAACAAGCACATAAGGCTTGGTATGAGCGTCTCACCTAATATCTCATAGATAATGGTTACACTAGGGGTAGTGTTGACAAGACTCTATTCATCAAGAAAAACAAAGATGAGCTCTTTATAGCTCAAATCTATATTGATGATATAGTCTTTGGCTCCACCAATGACACCAAAGTCCAACAATTTGTTGATGTCATGTCTCATGAATTTGAGATGAGTCTTGTTGGTGGGTTGAGTTACTTTCTAGGTTTACAAATTAAGCAAATGGATGATGGGATTTTCATATCTCAAGCTAAGTATGCCAAAAACCTAGTGAAGAAATTTGGCCTTGAAAGTGCCAAACATTGTGATACACCCATGAGTACCACTTTGAAGCTAAGCAAGGATGCTAGTGGCAAAAGTGTGGACCAAACTTTATATCGTGGCATGTTGGTAGCTTGCTCTATTTGACTGCAAGTAGGCCCGATATCTCCTTTAGTGTGGGTGTGTGTGCTAGGTACCAAGCGGATCCTAAGGAGTCCCATCTCTCTTCTGTTAAGAGAATCATTCGATATGTGAATGGGACATCCAACTATGGGATTTGGTACTCTTTTGACACTAATGCTAGTCTTGTAGGCTTTAGTGATACAGATTGGGCAGGAAATTGTGATGATAGGAAAAGTACATTGGACAGTTGCTTTTTCCTTGGGAACAACCTTGTCTCTTGGTTTTGCAAGAAGTAAAATTCGATTTCCTTGTCCACGGCTGAGGCCGAATACATTGATTCTGGGAGTGGATGCACACAACTCCTTTGGAGAAGCAAATGCTAGTCGACTATGGATTCAATCAAGGTACTCCTACTCTCTTTTGTGATAACATGAGTGCAATTAATATTTCAAAGAATCCGGTTCAACATTCTAGGACTAAGCATATTGACATCCGTTATCATGTCATTAGAGAACTAGTTGAGAGCAAATGCATTGTACTTGAACATGTAGATACAAATGATCAACTAGCGGATCTATTTACTAAACCCTTAGATGCTACTAGATTCAAGACTCTTAGTAGATCTATTGGGATTTGTTTAATGGAGTGATGTGTTGTGGTCTTTGACCTCATATGGGGAACTCAAGCAAAGAGAGCTATTGTATACTTGTTGCATGCAATTTTTCTTAAATATGTTTATGCCTCTTTATTGATTGCTTGAGTAGCTTGGTTGCACTTATAGTATATTGTATTTTCTTAAATAAGTGTGAACATTGCTTTGATTACAATCCATGTCATATTTATGTTCAAACATGCATTTTTGGACTAGCAGATATACATTGAAAGTACATGTTTGAATGGCTTATAATTATCTCCATGACATAATGATTCTTAAATGAAATGCTAATGAAAAATGATAAAGCATGATTTGTTGATTGCAATTGTTAAATGCAACATATTGTGTGAAACATACTAGTGAGACTAAAATGTTTAATCAATGTCTCTCTTTCTTTATTAGTTGAACATGGCTATTATCATACAGGAATCCTCCCAAAAAAATCAAATAGGGTGCAAAGTAGTTTTTAAAGTTGGATATAGTGCCTTTAAAAC
Organism: Dipteronia dyeriana; assembly: GCA_032871835.1. NCBI lineage: Eukaryota > Viridiplantae > Streptophyta > Magnoliopsida > Sapindales > Sapindaceae > Dipteronia > Dipteronia dyeriana. Next base: position 37,904,460 of record CM065302.1, read on the forward strand.
TTGATATTTATAAGAACTCTATATCCTTGCTTCTCTCAAGACAAATGGTGAAATTTGTTTGAATTATATTGGAAACCTTTGTCATTTGCTTTACCAAATACCATTGTTTTTAGACTTGACTGCAACATATCTTGTATGCAAAGCACTTTTTGACTCACACATTATCTTCAAATAAATCTTCTTGTGTCTCTCCTATCAATTGAGATTGCATAAATGTTGCTTATATAATTATGCAACAATCTTGTATGCTCTTTTCTTTCTTTGCCTTGAGTGATCCGGTTATGGACTTCTCCTTTGCCTATATCATGACAAAAAAGAGGAGTAGAATTGACCTAGCATCGTGATGTTAAGGGAGTAGCATGTGTTGGATTTGAGGGGGAGCATTGCATGAGTGTACTTGTTTGAGGGGGAGATTACATTTAGGGGGAGTAACCAGTTAAGGGGGAGCATTGCATTCACATACATTGCATATTGTTATATTCATATTCTTAAATGCAAATTTTTTTGTTTTAGATTCACTTGATCATCTCACATGCAATTGGTTTGGAAAGCGTATTTGTGCTTGCCTTGCATGTAGGGTTGATAGTTCTACAAGAGATTGAAGACTTGAATTTTTTTTTATGTTTATCTCTTTGTAATGTAGAATATCTTCCCGGTGTTTCTTCTGTTTTGTTTTGTGATGATCAATGTGAGTGGTGGTTTTATCACGAAATAGCCAAAGAGGGAGATTGAAAAGTCCTCATTTGTTGATTGGCTTATTTCGTGAACAACCACATTGTTGGGGTTCATGTAAGGGTAGCTTAGGCTCTCAAAACCTCAAGAGGAGAAGCACCAAAGGTAAAATTCTCTTGCTTACTTACTTTGAAGAGATAGTTGCACACACTCATATATTCATGCATAACTCTTGATTTTGTATGTTGAGTGTTTTCTTGTGTGCATTTTAGTTTAAATGACTCTTGTTGACCTATTTGCATCTTGCTATGAAAGTTGTACGTCATGCTAGTCATTAAAATAGGATGCAATTTCATCACTCTTGAACTTATTGTTTTTGTGCATTTGAGTGTTGAAAAAAAAATAGGCATTGTGTTGGTGGTGCGCTACTCGACCAGCGCATCTCACCAGCGCAACATTCACAGTGGGCCGCCGCTAGTCACGTGCCACTGAGCTGCGCTGCTGCACCCATGCATAGTTGAAAAATATGCGCGGTCGCTGGTGGTGCGCTACTCGTCTAGCGCAGCCTCACCATCACAAACATCCCAGAGAATCAACGCTTGTGTTGCGCTACTGGGATGAGCCACTCGTCCAGCGCCTGTTTTAAAAATAGGTTGTGGGCTGGTGGTGCGCTACTCGACCAGTGCACGTCACCAGCACACACAGAGGAAGCTGGAATGTTTTTTCCAAAACGACCTCACTTTGTTTGGATCTTATATATATATAACTCAATGCCTTAAGGTCGTGTATGAGTTCAGAATATCACATTTCTTCCTTAGAACACATTTCAAAGGAAAAAAACTTCCAAGAACTTATTTTTAATCACTCAAAACATCCCCATGAGCATTAAATCTTCATCTTGCATCATCTAAGTACATTTAGAGTGCATCAATGGATAGGGCTGCTTCATCGCATCTTGTTTGGTAAGTTCTTCACTATCTTCTTACAAGTTAAGTGTTTTGCTTACTAAACCATCTCTTTAATTAATTGTATTCTCTTAGAATATTTCTAGATACAAATTAGAGATTGTTGTGATAACATGATTGAGTGTTGTATTGTGATAGCTTCATAGGATTGATTGATCCATGTTTAGCTAAGCTATTTGAACATGTCATTTAGCACTTGATATCTAGGATTGCATTAATTGTCATCTCATTATCCTAGATAAGCATATAGGTTTTCCTATTCTTATTTGTTCATTGAATATCATCATATATTCACTTAGGACACATTATCTCTTCATTGAGAAGTAAGACTTGTGTTGCTTCCGGGAGTAGGTAGCGTAAAGCACAAGCATGATGAACTAGGTTCACTTATACTAGGATTAGGTAGTGGGGGAGGATTAAACCGGGATTAGGTTGTAATTCCTTTATCATTAGTGGATTCGAGGTTCTAGTGTGGCGCACTCATCAGCCCGTGATTTTTCCCATTTGGAGGGTTTCCACGTATATCTCAAGTGTTCTTACCATTTCCGCATTTATTACACTTGTGGTATCTTTGTAACTAGATAGGAGTATTTTCGTCAACTTGACTCTTAATAAAAATTGGGTAAAAGTTAATTAAAATCTATTCGCCCCCCCCTCCCCTCCCCTCCCCCTCCCCCTCCCCTCTAGATTAATATTACACACCGTATTATTTTTTTCAGTCCCCATGTGCTACAATCGGTATGGTTATCTCTTAACTAGGGTAGGTCAATTTGAAATTCAACTTGTTAAGAGAAGTGCGCCAAAAACGAAGCTCCACGTTAGCTCTAGGGAACTAAACTGACTCAATCCCACTGGTTGACGTTCCCTCTCCCCAAAGCATCTGATCTTTCGACTCTCCACCATCCTTACAAATATGAAGGCTTTACAAGTAGAATCCTAGAGTGAATGCATTCAACTAGACAAATCACTCTACAACCTGGATACTTCACGATATGAGAGTGGGGAACAAACCGTGGTAGCCAAAAACCCACGACAAGCCTAACAATTAATCTTGCCGACATGCCTAGCCTTTGATTCCATTCACCTTAGGCCTAGCCTTTGATCCCACGACAGGCCCAACAGTTAATATGGGTCAAGTCTATGTGCTACAGGTTGACCCATGAACCTGTCAATTAAGAGATATAACTGTTTTGATTAAGTGTAAGCTTCAGATGTTATCAGATAACAACAAAAGCAAGAGTTGTATTGGGATTCAAACTACAAATCATGGAAATCTGGGGAAAAACGAGAAGATTTGATCCTCCACGAAACCACTTATGAGAAGCCTATAAATACAACCACCCTCTCACTATAAAGGGATTCTGAATTATTTCGTTTAAAAAAAAGCTTATCTATGTGCTGATATTCTGCCAAAATACTTTCTCAGATCACCTGAAAATTTCTACATAACCTTTATAGTTCAACTATCCGCAAAACAGTTGCATTCGTTTGAAGTTCTTCGTTCCCAATCCTTTACTATGCTTTTAAAATTCAAAATCTTCAATAATATCTTTTAGAATATCACTTGCATCATCAAGTTTGATGAGAAAATCTTCAATGAGACGTTTAGTTGCTATTTGGTGTGACCGTCCAATGATATTGTACCAAATTATAGTTTAATAATATATATTTATTTTCTCAAGATAAATGGTACAATCTCATTGGAATGGTCTCGCTAAATGACAATGAAACTTTTCCATTAAAGATTTTATCCAAGTTTCACATTGCTTAACTTTTAATTACTGTAGTACGAATCACAAGAAAAAACATGTGAGGACAAAAAAATATCCTGATATTGACTCATTAAGTATTTCTTGTTGCATATTGGTCACCATACGTAGTCTGACATTGGAATATATAATTTTCCCTAAACAACACCATCTTCCGTCCAAAACTCACCACTACCATCAGCTGCACTCCACCATCCCTGCCATCCATCATTATATATCCAGTACCAGAAGCACTTTCTCTTTCTTCAATCTCTCTTTCTCTCGCTAGCTACTTCCCCAAAAGCGCTTTTGCAAGCACCATGAACTCCAACATGCCAAGTAAGTTTTTTTTTTTTTCCCTTATTGTATCATTCTTTCTTATTACACTTAAAAGCTCTTAATTTTTCTCAAAATCTTGTTATTAATTTGGTTTATAATGTTTTCTCTTTCATTAACAACCAACTACAAGCTTTAAAGATTGATCAAGAAATCTGCAGCTTTTAAACCTAGTCGTTCATGAGGAAGGGATTTGAACATTAATTAATTCTTGATCATCGATTTTCAATAATAATAATAATAATAATAATAATTACCTACCGGTCAGCTGTTCTGCATGGATGCACTTTTATCTACCACATAAATGACATGTCTCTCCCGGTGCTAGGGCAAAGCAAAATGGCAATAAAATATGGGTCTTATTTATTTATAAACTTTAAATATATTATTAAAAAAATATTTTCTTAATGATAAAAATATAATAAAGGTTTTTTTTTGTTAATTATAGTGTCTAATGCCTAGAAAATAGGATTATATTAATAATATTAAATAATTATTGAATATCCACTTTTCAAATTTAAAAAAAGTATCTACTTTTAAGGAATTATTATTATTAGAAAAACTCTTAAACTTCTACTTCTATTTTACCATTTAAAAATTATCTATATAACATAAGGTTATATTCTTTTTTATCTACAATAATACAGGTCTATAACTCTCTTTTATTATTATTTTTTTGTTCTTACAACTTACAAGTTACATATCTCTAGTCTATAATATTCTTTAAATTTATTATCTATATTATCCTTAATAAGAGATTGAGATATGTAAATTCAAATTTAATAATTAGATTTTTTTTTCCTAATTGTTTGATGAATCAAGTGGTTATTTTGATATTGTTACTACTTACTAATTATTGTGGTTTGACCTGACTCTATTCACAGTAGATTGAGCGATTTCAACAATTTTAAAATATTTTTAATTTTTTTAATTGATATTAAAAAATTAAAATGATTAGATGATCATAATTTTAAAAGTATTGTCTTAATCTTAAATTTGTTTTAAAACATGATAGTTGTTCTGATATATATATAGTATTGAATTATTTTGAGTTACAAATCTTAAAAGAGATTAAATACAAACTACATTTGAAACATTATTTAAAAAAAATGATTCTTTTCCAAATAAAGGTATAGCTTATAGAATTTTATTAAAAATACTTGTTGTTAATTGAAAAATAGTTGTTAGAAAGGATTCAAATCATCCGTTAAAAAATGGTGTTTCAATTTGTATCTAACTAACTAAATTAGACAATATGTACACAATTATTAACATTTAATTATTTTTTAAAAGCATATACACATGGTTTTGGTTGGTTAGACATAAATTAAGATACTATTTTTTAACAGATAATTTGAATCCTTTCAAAAAATCTTGAAAATAAAAGTTTAATTAAAAAATTTACATCTCAAAAAGTATGAAAAGTTAATTTTTCATAAAAAATTATTTTTATTTTTAATATATATAAGGAGTCTTTTCTTTTCTTTTTCTCCGTTAAGACCTCAAAATATGTTGAGCCGTTCATGGTCTCTCCTTTTTCCATATTCACTTTTAGCTTTTGGTCAAATGGTGCACAACACCCTACTATTCAACAATATAAACCGGGTTTAAATTTCGAAATGCGTATTAAATAGAGAGATAATCACGGCGACGATTAACTACGATACATTTACTATATTGTTAATGGATAATTATGAAAATAAATTATTTTCCTTTAGTTTTATAATTTCTTTTTCAAACCTTTTATATTAATTTTTTTAGATCATTGGATTAAAATGTAATGCCTAGCTTTAACTTCTGCAACTATATAGTTTTGTATAGTAGTATTACCCATCAAGGTGAAGCAACATTCTTCAAATGTGGAAGGTAGTGGGCCATAAAATAGTAACTTAAAATAAAAATGCAAATATTAATATACTTGGGGCAGAAATAAGATAACATTTAATTATATATAAAAATAAAATAAAATAATGGATTTGTTCCCTTTTAGTCCGAACATGGCATCCCCACTAGAAAGATTTCTCCTCACCGCGCATTTAGTATTGAATTTGGCAAATCCCAATAGAATCTTAGTACGTTTGGTGTTATATATATTGGTTTTCTTGTTCCCTATATATTATATCAGTGCAGTATACGTTGACCATTGATTATGAATTTTTTTCGATAAATGTATATACTATGAGTCAAAATATGTAAATCTAATAGTCCACATTCAATACATTGACAAATTTATATCAGTATCCACTGACTTGAAAATTACTATATATATAAAGTGAGAAATCTCTTACTTGAATTTCGGTAAGGACCTTAATGAAATTACATTGATTTTTAATAATTTTAATTTGATTTTTTTTTAAATGATAATTTCATTGAAATCTAAGTATAATAAAATTTGAGAATTTTTCAAATACTAAAACTTTTTTTCTTGAATTTTCCTCTATTTCTAATATTTTTCTAATGCCTTTATACTTAACAAAATCCGGATAAATAGTTCTAGTATTTGAAAATTTCTTAAATTTTATTCCTACGTAGATTTCATTAAAATAGCATCTACAAAAAAAATTCATATCAAAATTCGTAAAAATCGATATAATTTCATCAATATCCTTACCGAAATTAAAATAAGAGATTCTTCACTTAAAAGTTTATATATATTCGTCTGTTGGTAAACCCCTTACATCTTCGTTAAGAAGTCGTAAGTTCGAATCTCCCCTCCAAAAATAACCTCGAATTTATATAATATTTTAAAAACTATATAATAATAAAATATAATTAAGTAAAAATGAAAAAGTGTTTTTTTTAATTATTTCTTTTTCCTTTTTCATCATTGTTTCTTTCTTTTTATTTAATCAAAGAAAAGCAGAAAGGGATTATATCGTTTCTTTTAACTTATCCAAGCCTTCAATGATTGAGTAGAATAATTCGCATTTTTCTCTTCTTCTTTTTTTTGAAATACCTTTTTGGTTGATTTTAATCTATCATATTTTATTCATAAGTCAACATCATCTTCCAAGCATAATTTGGAACTGCCTGGAAACTTGAAAATATATAAAAGATTCATATCATGAAACAGATTAGACATTATCATGGAAGGCTAATATATATTAATTTAGTTATTTTTTGAAAAATAGTTAAAGTTAATAAATTTGGATTGCCTCTTAAAAAAAATTGGAATGTATAATTGTCTAATTGATATATGAAAGATGAGAATGAAAATTTGTAATTAAAAAAAAAATAATGAAGGATACATAATAAATACGTGATTATTAATTGATACACCTAAACAGATTATGAGATTACCTTCCATATTTTCAATATTTTAACTTGGCAAACGCATGTTTTTCGCTTTTTCCTTCTTTCTCAAATGTAATATCATTATATTCGTTTAATTATATTCCTGTCCAAAAAAAAAAAAAAAAAAAAAAAGTGACCTCGAGAGTACTTTTTCAGAAGAAATTTATAACGATTATAAGTGTATTCTATCATAATTTTTCTTTTATTTTTCTTTTAGCAGTGTATCTGAACCTTCCTTATATGTAAACCAAACCTCCCTAAATTTCAATTTGATTGGAATTTGAACTCAAAATTTCTTAAACCATACAAGATATCCGTATCGGTTTAGTTCATCATTAATTAGTACCAAGAAACAAACTACATAAGTGATGTATTGAAGCTTTTAGAGATGCCGTATTAAAGAGTACAGAACAAGTAGGGAAGGCAAAATGGCAATTGGCGAAAGTGCTAATATATGGATATAATATATTATCCATATATTAGCACTTTCGCCAATTGACTATGTTTGACCCTATTTTCCCTATATAACTTAAATTGTTTTTAAAATAAACATATTAAAATTAACTCAATTATTCTCAAAATAACCCTAACAAAATAAATAACTTATCATTCAAACATTAACAAAATTTAGCAATCCAATTATTCTATTACACAATAAAAAGGAATATTAAAAAATCCATCAAGTTTAACGTATTAGTTATTTATCTTCATGAATTTTTCTCTAGTAGACATATAAATGTGAGTATACTTATTGTACACTTATCCGCTTAATCATTTATTACCGGACAAAACAATGCACTTGGGTCAAATAATCCATTTGGCAAAGAGTGTTGAGGTAGATAAATTCGTTATAAATATGCTCATAGCTATATGCCAACCAGAGAAAAACTTGACTTTTCACCCTCTTGGCCTCTTGTTTGAGTAAGAGATATTATTAAAATCATCATTGTAGTTTGACATATTACCTGTTATTCCCTCTAGTTTCATTAATTACCATTATCCTCATGTTACCCTTTTGTTAACCTTTTAATCAAAATACTATTTTTTTTCCATCTATTAAATATAACAACATAAAAAAATTAAAAATAATGTTATTTAAAGAAAGTGAGATAGATTTTCATCGTCAATCTCTGAGATGAACGGTGGAAATAAACTTTTTAAAATAGATATAAAAAAAAAACAATATGGATCTTGTGTAGATCTATCGCCATGGAGCTTTAGAGATGGATCTCCATGGAGTTGTGATCTTTTCCTAGTGTATTCTTTCATAATTTGTAATTTAATTTATTATTATTTTAACAGTATAGCCGGTTCAACCTTCCTTTAATTTAAACTAGACCTCCCTAAATTTTACTTTGATTTGAATTTGAAATCAAAATTTCTTACCGCATTGAACAAACACCCCTTATCGGTTTAGCTAATTAGTACATAGAAACACACTACATAAGTGATGTATTGAAGCTTTTAAAGATGCCTTAATAGAGTACATAAAAAGTTGGGATGACAGTTGACCAAAGTGATCATAATATTTGGACGTGGCTATTTTTTTAGTTAATTTTATGGGGTTAACACTAAGTTAATAACTTGAGTTTAATAGCAGTAACTATAACTTGAGTTTTAATAGCAGTAACTAACAAAAATGCTCATCAACTTGAGACCCCCTTTTTCTAAAAAAGAAGAAGAGGAACAAAAAAAAAATTACAATAAAAGAAAAGCATTTTTTTTCTTGTTTCTTTCCTATCTTCGTAGAATACTTCATTTTTCCTTTTTCTTTTTCTTTATCTCAAGAAAACACAAAGATTCACTAAAATAAATTGCAGAAGAATAGTAATTTTGTCCCTCATATAAGTGATTGGGATTATTTTACATATAAATGCTGAGTTATTGGACGACACTTTTCCTGTGTATAAGGGTCCATTTTATTTGAGACTAATAATGGCCGAAGAGTCGGGTTGAGCCCTACCTTGACACCATAATATTGTTTTTTCAAAATGTAATTCTAAAAATATTTGTTCAGATAATGTGTTTAACTAATTTGTAACTACAACAACTCAAAACATTATCTTATAAATTATAATCATTTGGGCAAAATATTTTAACAAAGTTTGGGGTAGTGTAGAATTATTGTTTTTGAAAAAAATTAGATTTGTGTTAAAATTTGATGCAGTATTGAATCAAACATGCTTTTTGTAAATGTGTTAGCATCAACAATGTACAAAATTGAAGTCGAACCAAAACGATGGTTTCATATATATATATATATTTGTTGCGATTTTACAAGGTGAAATGGCGGAGAGGCTTCTTGGGTCAGAAGCAAAAGAGAATGGTGATTTAAAATGGAGGTTTTGGAGAGAGTCAAAAAAGCTATGGAGGATTGCACTGCCAGCAATGTTAGCAAGAGTGAGTCAATATGGAATGTTTGTGATCACTCAAGGATTTATTGGTCACATTGGAGAAGTGGACCTTGCTGCTTATGCACTCATACAAATCATTGCTATTCGATTTGCAAATGGTATTTTGGTAAGCTTTTAATGTTTCATATCAACAATTCCTTTAATTTTAATCATATGTAGTTAAATAATGAATAAATGAACAATAAGTTAATTGCAGCTTATGAACAGTTTGGTATTATTATTTGTTTACAAATAATCAATCATTGCCAAGTGAATCAAATAACATATGCTTTTGTTTTCAAAATACCCACCTGTGGTACGGCAAAACTAATGTCCAGTTAATTGCATTGAAGTTGGGCATGTCAAGTGCAACTGAGACTCTATGCGGGCAAGCATTCGGGGCAAAGCAATACCATATGCTTGGTATCTACTTGCAGAGATCATGGATCATAAATATTGGCACTGGAATTGTATTGCTCCCAGTGTTCGTCTTCGCAGGACCGATTTTTAAATTACTAGGAGAACAAACAGAGATAGCCAACAAAGCAGGATACATCTCCCTCTGGTTCATTCCCATTCTTTTCTTCTTTGTGTTTTGCTTGACCATCCAAAAGTACTTACAAGCTCAGCTCAAGAACATAATTGTTGGATGGCTCTCTGCTGCTGCATTTCTTCTTCATGTCCTATTGTCATGGATTTTTGTCAGCAAACTTGACCTGGGGATTCCTGGTGCAATGGGCTCAATGATCATATCAAGTTGGTTTATTGTATTTGGAGAGTTTGTTTATTTGTTTGGGGGCTGGTGTCCCAATACTTGGACCGGCTTCTCTACATCTGCTTTTGTTGATTTACTTCCTGTCTTGAAGCTCTCAATATCCTCTGGTGTCATGATTTGGTAAGTTTAATAAGTATTATGTATCTAGTCAAGTCGGTCTTGAAAAAAAGTTTCGGGACCAATGTTACATAGTGTTTCTGCAATAATAGCTCTCTTCCTGTTTTCTTATTAATTTTTTTGGTGATTTTTATGCACTCAATAAATAGCTTAGAGTTATGGTACACTGCAATTCTAGTCCTACTGGCAGGATATATGAAAAACGCAACAGTTCAGATTTCAGCCTTCTCCATTTGGTAAGATTATTATATATATATATATCAATACTAAAACCTAAAAAAATCTGTTTAATTTTAAGTTTTTGATCCAAAAAATATATATGTACTATATTGAATTCACGTTACAGCCTGAACATCATAGCATGGGAATTTATGTTGTGCTTTGGATTTCTGGCCGCCTCAAGGTGATGTTTCAACCTTCCAAGTCTCAATTACAATATATATATATATATATATATATATATATATAATAACATGTTTAGTTGGTACACTTATTATATCATGGGCTATAATCATTATGGCAGTTGAAATGATCAAAATACGAGATTTTAAAAATAAAATTTTATATGACAGATTTTTATTAGACGAAAGTACAGATAACGATAACGTGGTAACCAATCTCATTGAAGAAAATTTCCTTTGAGGTTCATATAATTGAGGGTTTTACTTTTTGTTTATATAGTGTCCGTGTTGCTAATGAACTTGGGAGAGGAGATGCCAAGGCTGCAAAATTTTCTATAAAAGTTGCATTATGCACAGCAACTGGCATTGGAATTTTCTTTATGATAATATGTTTGGTGTTGAGCCGTCAAATTGCTTACTTGTTTACAAGTGACGAGGAAATAGCAGAAACTATGACAAGCCTCTCTCTTCTGCTTTCTTTAACAGTATTACTCAACGGTTTCCAGGCAGTTCTCTCAGGCATGCAATACTAATTTCTCTTTCTCTAACAAATCAAGTCTTTTTTATCGGTATATATATATACACACTTTAAAATTAACTTGTAAAAATGATTGATTGTATTTGCAGGGGTGGCTGTTGGTGCTGGTAGGCAGGGTGTGGTTGCATATATTAACATTACCTGCTATTATCTGATTGGAGTACCTGTTGGTGTTGTTCTTGCATACGTGGCTGATTACAAAATTAATGTAAGACTCCCCCTTTTATATTCGGGCTGGGTCAATCTAATCTTGTATTTTATGTTAGAATAAAGGATTTTAGTTTAAAAACCCCTTAAACTTCAAAAATCCCACCGTACACATTGGTCAACATGTGCGGGGAGCATGCCCTGACCATAGGGAAACCCAGTAAGACGACCGTCTAAGACCCCCGATCTGTTAAGGTTTCTAATTTTATTTTTTATTTTTAAATGATTTTAGTTATAACAAAAAGTCCACTAATCATTTAATTTTTTTCAAACTAATAAATCTATAAATGAGTTCAAAATAGGCCCAACAAAATATTTTTTTTTTAAGAGATCCATAAATTATAAAACTTAATTATTAGAGTATGTTGAATACTTGAATCTTAATCCCAACAATAATTATATTTTATATATTAAAAAAATAGTATTTTTTTGGAGGTGACGTTTCAACACTATCACTGCTTTTATGACTTATGTTTAAAAGACATCTATTATGGTGAACTGACAAAAATGTCCCCAATAGTTGTTTCATCAGAATCTTTCATTCATTATTTTACAGTGAGAGTTAAAAAATAGAGAGAGAGTTTCATTGAAACTTAGGCGCTACGCAGACGCATTCGGGGGTCGACCTCCCCGCAGAGCTCGCGGTGGTCGAGCTGCCCGGTCAGCCCGTGGGGGGGCAGGGGAACTTTTTTTTCTAATCAGTACTTAATATGTTCGAAATATAATTACAAAATGCTTAGAGCCTTTAGTAAAAGTCTCGAGCTTTTTTGGTAAGGGTTCGAGCTTTTTTGCCAAGTGCCCGAGCTTTTTTTACTGGGTTCGAGCTTTTTTACCAAGTGCCCGAGCTTTTTTTTAACTTGGCAAAAAGGCTCGAATCAAGTAAAAAAAAGCTCGGGCACTTGGCAAAAAAGCTCGATTTTAACTTTGCAAAAAGTTTCGAATCAAGTAAAAAAAAGCTCGGGCACTTGACAAAAAAGCTCGATTTTTACTTGATTCGAGACTTTTTGCCAAGTTAAAAAAAAGCTATTGAGCTTTTTTACCAAGTGCCCGACTTTTTTTTACTTGATTCAAGCCTTTTTACCAAGTTAAAAAAAAATCTCGGGCACTTGGTAAAAAAACTCGAACCCATTAAAAAAAACTCAGGCACTTGGCAAAAAAGCTCGAATCAAGTTTTTTTGTCAAGTGCCCGAGCTTTTTTTTAACTTGGTAAAAAGTCTCGAATCAAGTAAAAATCGAACTTTTTTGCTAAGTGCCCGAGCTTTTTATTACTTGATTCGAGCTTTTCTGACAAAAAAACTCGAAGACAAATAAAAAAAACTCGGAAGAGTAAAAAATCTCATAATCATATCAAAATAGCTCGGACACTAATAAAAAAGGTTCGAAGTATTTTTAAAAAGTCTCGAACAGAATCTGGAGACTAAATGTTCATACATGTTCATACAAATATTGGGACATCAAATCATAACGAATGGATATATTGTTAAACTACACAAATATATGATAATGTATAAAAGAAGATCACAAACATATGTTATTTTTTTTAACAGAATCTGGAGATAGACAAGTTTTTTGGAGAGAGATGAGTTGTAGATCGATTTTCAGACAACTATTTTGGAAAGAGAGGAGTTATCGTTTTCAAAGTGTAGATAGAAGCACAATGAGAATAAAAATAGAATATTTAAGGGTAATTTGGATAGTTCACCATAATAGGTGCCTTTTAAACTTAAGTTATTAAAACGGTGACATCATTACAACACACGCATAAAAAGATGACATATCTCACCATTTCCACTATTGATAATTTACAATTATTTATTAGAAGAAAAAAAATCTAGTAAACATACATAAAATATCGAGGGTCTTATTTTTTGTATTTCGCCTCGAGCCCTGAAAATCTCAAGGTTGGCCCTGGTGGGAAGTTTTCTTTTCCGCTGTTGTGAGAGTAGATATCTTAACCGTACATATAGTGTTTAATCTTGACAAATCCCAACAAACTCCTACATGTCCGGTGTCATTTTTAATTATTTTTTTTAAAGGAAGATCATTTACAAAACCACAAACTTTGCACTCATGTTATTCGGATCAAATCCCATAGGAAGTGATCAATAAAATTTAGTATATCATAGAAGTTATACAGGCCATCTAATGTGGAAAAATTCTTTTAAGATAACTGTGTTCACAAACTTCTTTCATTTCACAGGGTATATGGATTGGAATGCTACTTGGAACTGTAATGCAAGTACTCGTGCTCGCCTATGTTACTTGGAAAACCAATTGGGATGAGCAGGTAATTTCATTAAAAAAAAAAAATTACAAACAAATTAAAACATGATAATGAGATTGAAAATATATATTAAATGATCTCAACAAAATTCTGCAATTACCTCCATGCATGACTCTTAAAGCATTTCCAATTCCATGATATTTGAGTGTACTAATGCTATAATTTGACATAACATGAAAAAAAATATACTCTAATACAATGTCAAATGTTGTGTTAAATTTGGTATATGCTATTTTTTGCACCAAATTTGACACAAAGAATAACATATACTAAATTCGGCATAACAATTGTTAATAGTAAAATTTGGTTAGGGGTCAAAGAGAAATTTTCGACTATCCTAGCCCAAATCAAAACCCAAATTCGACATTCTTGAGACCCCGGGCAGACCATAAAGCTACCCCACTAGAGCAGGGAATGATCGTTGGGCTTCAGAACCATCAGGGATGGAGCTGGGCACGACAAGGTCGAGCCCAAACGAGAGCACTGGAATCTGGGCTTCTCAAGGTCACCTACCCAGGCACCTCGGTTCCTGAGGTCGATTTCCAAAACCATCCCGTGAAAGCAAGAGAAGATCGCTGAGCTCAGGAAGCATTCGAAGCGAAGCCCCGACACAAACAAAAGTAAGCCCCTTTCAGACCAAGGCTTCCCGAGGTCAGGTTTGACTCGTAGAAGTCCACAAACATATCTAGAAGCCTGTTGTCTCTGCTGGGCGTGAAAGAAGAATCTCGCCTAAATCTAAACTACCCCTGATACCTCCCAGGAATGTCTACAGGGACATCTCAAGCTCCAAAAGGTCAAGAAAAATCCATCACAAGCTTCTTAGAACAGAGTCAAAGCTTGGATCTACCTCGCTCTGTGAGACAACAGGCAATTAGCTCGGTGACCTCCATGAAAAATCATGCAGTGAGAACATACAGGATCATATCTATGTGATAACCAACATTAATTCCGCATACGTGTGAGACAAGAGTTTGATTCCTAAAAGGAAAGAAACTTATCTTCATCAACAATATCATCGTTACCACTATTTACTCAGGGTCAACGATTTTTAAATAAAGGATCTCGTATCGGAACCCCGTTCACCGGTCACGCAGCAGAAATAGGTTTTAAAAATTCTATACAGATTATATCTGTATATGGGACCAGTGAACTTTGGATCGTAATTATTTTTCGGAACCAATACATACAATATGTATACACAGGAAATTGTAATCAACAAAAATCAGAAGAAGAAAATCTTACCAACGTTTGGAGGCTCCTTCACTTTTCGATATGTTTCTGTCTGAACCACTCGATCTTCCTCGCTATCTCCTGGAACTGGTAACTGCAAGTGGACGCGTCCCGGTCTCAGGAAGTTGAATGAAGGATGTAGAGAAATACTTGAAGAAACTCTTTCTTCTCAATTTGGTGTATTGATTTCACACACACATAAATTGCATCTCATGCAAAAAATATATTGACCGATGTGGTTCCGTATCTTATATATATATATTATAAGCCAATTCTTTTCTCAAAAACAACAGCCCAGCCTATCGCCTCCACCAAATATATATATATATATATTTATATCTCGCCTGCAACCTTTATCACAGGTACTTATCTTTTATATATTCCGTGTATTATTTATAAAAAGTCAACCTCTCTTTTATATATATCTTTATATTGTTTGTATCTTATACAAACACTTATATATGTGCACACATCAATTTGCATCCTATGCAATCTCTTGTGTTATAATTGATATATATCTTTTAATTATCTTTTTTAAATATATCTAATATATTAAAAGTGATAATAAGTATTTTAAATTTAAACTTGAATTCAAATATTCAGATAAATGATTTAGTAAAATAAAATAATCATATTATTTTATCTTCATCTAAATCCATATATCAACTAACACCCTCCAATTAATAGTTAATTAATAATTCATAATTATCAATATAATTAAATAATCTAATTATTTAATTAATTTAACTATTAACATTCATTAATTAAATAATCTCATTATTCAATTAATTTCTGAATATATACGTGTCACTTTTGTAACACAATTGATTGGACAATCCAATTAATTAACCGTGACCATTGTTACCTAAATTGATCGGGCTAGTAAGGGGAGCTAATGGACCCACAGTATTTTGAGCTCCAATAATCCTCGGAATCATTAATTAAACTCTTTAATTTATATTCCTCGATTATTAACTCCGGTGTTATTCCACTAAAAACCTGAAGCTGTACTCTCTCAACTGTACTCTCTCAACTGTAGACGCTTTTACACAGACCGATACAACTCGGTGTCCATCGAAATAGCTATTACATATGGTGTGATCCTCCACAGTAGTTCATAATTAGAGCTGAGTTATAATGTCCATTATACCCCTCTAATCACATATATCCTTTAAGTACCATTGATTCTCTAATGGACAATAAATCCTATTTCCTTACGGAATTAGAAGAGCGCTCATATTTTCCAAGCCCCGAATCAATCCTTAAGAGAACTACCATCTACTTCTCACAAGAAGGAGTGGATTCCACTATTGTATAAAAATCTTCCCAGCCACAAGCCAAACCGTAATCCCAACATACGGAGTATTTTGATCAGAAAATACATCTGATCTCACCAATGGTATATCAAAGACCACGATTTAACCTGAAGGTGTCGATAAGACACTCAGGATTAAGATCACCCATATATAACCATCATTAGTTGATATATATGAATCTCATCGGTAAACGGATCTTGGTGAGAGATTCATATAGATCATGGTCCAGTCCTATATGATCACAACATACAAGGTGCCTTCATTCCCATATCTCATATGAATGATTCAGGATAGAATCATCGTACATTACGGAATGGACAGCAACTATAGATTAACCACAAATAAAGTACCCAACTTTATTTGCTATCTATGGACTCTTTAGATTGCACGTCTTTTACTGTATCAATCCGTATATGACACTCATATACACAGTTCGAGATTACATCTAGCAATCTTGGATGTTTAAATATATGCACAAGTTTATAAAATAAATAAGATAACAGGAATGAATTGAACTTTTCTTTTTATTTATTTCATAAATCCATTTTCAAATTACATCTTTAGGGCATAAACCCCAACAATCTCCCACTTGCACTAAAGCATGTAAGGCATGTAAGGCATGTCTCGTAACCCTAGACCATCTAGGTGACCCGAAAACACTTTAACCTGTAAGGTCTTCGTAAATGAATCAGCATGATTGTCTTGTGAGGCTATCTTGGTGACGATCACATCTCTTCTCTGCACTATCTCTCTAATGAGATGATACTTTCTCTCTATATGCTTCCCTCTTTTGTGGCTTCTTGGTTCTTTAGAATTAGCCACAACACCAATGTTATCACAATAAAGTGTGATGGGCCTATCCAGATCTGGAACAACTTCCAGATCACTCAAGAACTTACGGAGCCAAACAGCCTCTTTAGCAACTTCACAAGCGGCTACATATTCGGCTTCCATGGTGGAGTCAACAATGCAAAATTGTTTGATACTTCTCCACACAATGGCTCCACCACCCAGGGTGAATACTGATCCAGACGTGGATTTCCTAGAATCCTGTCTGACTAAAAATCAGAATCTGTGTATCCTAACTGGATCAAATCCTGCCCAGAATACACTAGCATATAGTCTCTAGTTCTCCAAAGATACTTGAGAATTGTCTTAACAGCAACCCAATGATCCAATCATGGGTTGGATTGGTATCTACTGAATACTCCCACTGCATAACAGATGTCCGGTCTCGTGCATAACATAGCATACATGAGACTACCTACTACCGATGCATATGGTACACGTCTCATATCCTCAACTTCTTGAGGTGTCTTAGGACACTGTTCCTTAGACAAGTGAACTCCATGCGTGGAAGGTAAATTACCTTTTTTGAAGTTTTGCATCGAAAATCGCACAAGAATCTTGTCGATATATGATGCCTGAGACAGTGCTATGAATTTGTTCTTACGGTCCTTTATAAGTTGGATCCCAAGAACATAACTCGTCTCTCCCAAATCTTTCATTTGGAATTGGCTAGCCAGCCAGCCCTTTACATCAGACAACAGTCTCACATCATTCCCAATTAGTAGGATATTATCTACGTATAGGACCAATAAAACTACTTTATTATCAATGATGCGCTTGTAGACACAAGGCTCATCAACATTCTGCTCGAAGCCATAGGTTTTGATCACATCATCAAACCTGATGTTCCAAGATCTAGATGCTTGCTTAAGCCCATAGATGGACCTTTGCAGCTTGCAAACCTTTTGCTCTTGATCTGGAGACATGAATCCCTCTGGTTGCATCATATAGATGCTCTCATCAAGATTGTCATTCAAGAATGCAGCCTTGATGTCCATTTGCGAAATTTTGTAATCGAAATAGGCAGCAATGGATAAGAGAATCCTAATAGACTTAAACATGGCTACTGGTAAGAAGGTCTCTTCATAATCGATCCCCTCTTTCTAGGTATAACTTTTGGACCTTCCCGTCTACTCCTCTCTTTCTCTTATAGATCTACTTACACCCTATGGGTTTTACCCCATCTGGTAAGTCTACAAGATCCCAGACTGAGTTAGAGTACATGGACTTCATCTCGAGATTCATGGCTTTAAGCCATTTCTCTTTATCAGGATCTTCCATTGCATTCTTAAATGTCAATAGATCATCAACACTATCAGTAGAGACAACACCTTGTCCCTCACCTATAGCTAAATAGTGTTCAGGTTGTCTCACAACCCTCTCACTACGTCTAGGTGGTAGTGTATCCTGATCAGGAACCATCTGACTCTCAGATGTTTGTGGAACAACAACTCTTGTTGATAAAGCACTAGTCTCACCAGGCTCCAACTCATTTAATACAATCTTGGAACGAGGTTTATGGACACTAATGTAATTTTCCTCAAGAAACGTTGCATTTGTCGATACAAATACTTTGTTATCTTCAGGACTATAGAAGTGTCCACCTCTGGTCTCGTTAGAGTATCTTACAAACAGGCAGACAACAGATTTTGAGTCTAGCTTTCCAGTTCTATTCTTCAGCACGTGTGCTGGACACCCCCATATACGGAAATATCACAAACTAGTTTTACGACCATTCCACAACTCTAGGGGAGTCTTATGAACAGATTTGGATAGCACTACAATCAAAATGTATGCCGCTGTTTGTAACACATATCCCCAGAAGGAATTTGGTAATGATGAGAAACTAATCATAGATCTCACCATTTCCATTAGGGTTCTATTTCTCCTCTCCGCTACACCATTTTGCTGAGGTGTACCGGGAGCTGTGAGTTGGAAAACTATCCCATGCTCGACCATGAAGTCTTCAAACTCTTGGTCAAGGTACTCACCTCCACAATCCGATCGTAGTGACTTGATAGTCCTACCTAATTGATTCTCAACTTCAGCTCAAAATTCTTTGAACTTTTCAAATGTTTCCGACTTTCGTTGCATCAGGTAGACGTATCCGTATCTTGAGTAGTCATCTATAGAGGTGACATAATACTCATAACCACCCCTCGCTTTAACATTCATCGGTCCGCAGACGTCTGTATGTATAAGCTCTAGCGGTTCTTTAGCTCAAAGCCTTTTTCCAGTAAAAGGTCTCTTAATCATCTTACCTTCCAGACAAGATTCGCAGATAGGTAAGGTGCCAACCTTTAACTCACTTAAAGGTCCACTTTTTACTAGTCTGTCTATCTGGTCATGGTTGATATGACCAAGCCCTAGATGTCAGAGATACGTGTCATTATCTGGAGAAATCTTATGTCGTTTAGTTTTTGGTTTTTCAACCTTAAACATTTCAGTGTTGAGCAGTGTAGTATGTATTAACGGTCTTAACATATACAAATTGTTTTCATTAATTTCTGAACAAATATTCAGACCATTCTTTCCAATAATAACAGCCTTATTATTAAAAGAAACAGAATATTTTTGTTCTAACAACTTAGAAACGGAAATCAAATTTTGTGTAAATTCAGGAATATAAAATACATTGTCCAACAATATATAATTATTACAAAAACGTAATCTAATTATGTCCACTGCTCGTGCCAACACGACATCCCCTGACCCCACACGTATTGAGAAGGCTTGCTTCTCTAGCTGTGTCCAAGAATCGGTCAATTGTAAAGAAGAACAAACATGGTTAGTGGCCCCCGAATCAACTATCCAGGGTGAAGAATCATCTTCTACTAAACACGACTCAAGAACAAGTAAATCATATTTACTTTTCTTGGACTTCTTCTTGCTTTGGGCTTTCTTGGGATTGGGCTTACCCTTTGCTTTCCCAGTAGACCTCTTTCTCTTCTTATTATTAGAGTAGGAAGATGGTTTGGCAACATTTGCCTCACTAATCTTACCCTTGTTGTCCTTAGTCAAGGACTCAAAGGTAGTGAGCTCATTAAGCAACTGTGTGAGATTGAACCTTAACTTGTTCATTCCGTAGTTGTTCTTAAACTGATCGAAACTCTTCAAAAGAGTCATCAGTATGATGCTCACTTGTTGAAGTAGGACATCATGCTCAGGACATGTTCCCGAACTGATGTACCTTTCTTCATACGAGTGACCATGCGGAACTAACAACTTCATGTCACTTTTGCTCGGAGGGTTACCCGAACATGGCTTGCAATGACTCCATGATTTCGAATTCTGAAGTCATTGCTTCATGCTTTGTTACAAGCACATATGTCATAGAAGCCAATAGATATGTTCGGGCCTTCTCATCAGATGAGACCCATCGCTCTTATGCCTCACGAATAGTTCGTGTGGCATTGGCAGCAGGCACTGGAGGAAATTCCCCCGTAAACACAAACTTGAGGTCTTTGGTGACCAATATTACATTAATGTTAAGTTTCCACTTAGTGTAGTTATCACCAGTTAATTTGTCGTTTGTGAGAATTTGAAGTAATGCAGAAGACATTATCGCTGAAATAAATAAAACATTCATTCAGTCATTTATTTAAAACAAGTGCGAGTGCTTTGACATAAATTTAAATATGATGCATGAACATGTTTAACGAACTAGAACTACTCTAAAACTAGTTGTTATACCATGACAATCCAACATACCACAAAGAAGTGCCGCCTTAGGGTCGGTCAAGTCTTTGCATATTGGACCAAGACATTCTCAATCAAATGATATTCTAGAATAACTCTTATTCCATATCATTCAACCATCGTTTATTCAGTCAGGTTTTTAATTAACAAACTTAATCAAAACCTTTGTGAGTGTAACCCACCATTTCAGATCTCACGAGCGTAACTCGAGAATTGTCGTCTTAGGGTCGGTCAATCCCGAAATACCCTCAGAAATCCTATCCGTTAGGAAGTCAACCTTGGTATTGACCTTTATGGAAACCCTCCTTAGGGAGGACGAAAGCAAAGCCGTCACGATGCCCCACTAGGATCTCACGATGTTGAACTAATGATGGAGACCGCGAGATATATATGTCATATATCCCTCTCCCACTCACTATTTTAAAATTAGGGTTTTCTTTTAATCGTTAATGCACCTAGACTTTACAGGATTAAACGACTAACTTTAATCAAGTTATCTAGCACATTAACTAATTAGAACCAAATTCTAATTAACTAATAAATTATTAATGATTTTTAACAATTAAAAATCTAATCTATTAGTGAATAATCTAAGCCTTTGTAAACTATTTACTAGGGTTAGATTATTATGTTAGTGTTTACCAAGTTTTAACTATTAAAACCCTAACACTTTATTTGGATAATTTATTATTAGGTAATTAATCATATTAATCATAATTACAATAAATGACCCTATTAATCTAACTTATTAAACTCTTTAATTACTAGATTAATATTAATGAGAATTATCAAGTTTTCTAACCATTAAAAACTAATCTCATTATTCATAGTCAATTATGTACATTACCCATTTTAATCGCATTAAAAAAAATACATAAAATATTAGGCTATGATACATGTATGACATATCAAATATATTTGTGTAGGCACATCTAATTTAAATGACATACGTATGCATGACAATGCTTTTATCATCACATAATATAAAGCATACATGAATTGACCGAGTACTATGGATTATTTAAACTAAAAAAAAAATGAATCTAAAATTACAAAAAAATTCCCAAGGCATTCCTTGGTTTTCTTGTAATTTCCGAGTCTTCCAATCTCTTCAGGTCACTCCGATTCATCTCATGAATCCATCTTCACGATTTTTCCAGGTTTTCAATATAGATTACAATTTTATTTTTTTTACAATACAAGAATAGTAAAATAAAAATATAATAATCATAATCATAATAATAAATTATAAAACCCATAAACCCTAAATTCACAGTACCATAAAAGTTTACGATCAACCATGTTTAAATTAAACAATTTAATTATAAACATTTATACAATCATAAAGATGGTGCCTACACATTCATACATATAGGGGCATCGAAAACAATTTTTTGTTTCGAAAAATAAATTGGCTCTGATACCAATTGTTGAAACCCCGTTCACCGGTCACGCAGCGGAACTAGATTTTAAATTTTTTATAAAGATCATATCTGTATATGGGACCAGTGAACTTTGGATCGTAATTATTTTTCGGAACCAATACATACAATATGTATACACAGAAAATTGTAATCAACAAAAATCAGAAGAAAAAAATCTTACCAATGTTTGGAGGCTCCTTTACTTTTTGATATGTTTCTGTCTGAACCACTCGATCTTCCTCGCTATCTCTCGAAACTGGTAACTGTGTGTAGACGCGTCCCGGTCTCAGGAATTTGAATGGAGGATATAAAGAAATACTTGAAGAAACTATTTCTTCTCAATTTGGTGTATTGATTTCACACACACATAAATTATATCTCATACAAAAATATATTGACCGATGTGGTTCCGTATCTCATATATATATATATATAATATATATATATAAAAAGCCAATTCTTTTCTCAAAAACAACAGCCCAACCTATCTCCTCCACCAAATATATATATATATTTCTATATATGACACCAATACATCAGTTGCACGCAAACCCTTTTGCTTGCTTTTATATATATATATCAGTTGCACGCCTCTACGAAAGATATATATATATATATTTATATCTCGCCTGCAACCTTTATCACAAATACTTTTCTTTTATATATTCCGTATATTATTTATAAAAAGTCAACCTCTTTTTTATATATATCTTTATATTGTTTATATTTTATACAAACACTTATATATGTGCATACATCAATTTACATCCTATGCAATCTCTTATGTTATAATTGATATATATATTTTAATTATCTTTTTTAAATATATCTAATATATTAAAAGTGATAATAAGTATTTTAAATTTAAACTTAAATTCAAATATTCAGATAAATGATTTAGTAAAATAAAATAATCATCTAAATCCATATATCAACTAACACCCTCAAATTAATAGTTAATTAATAATTCATAATTATCAATATAATTAAATAATCTAATTATTTAATTAATTTAACTATTAACATTCATTAATTAAATAATCTCATTATTCAATTAATTTCTGAATATATACGTGTCACTTTTGTAACACAATTGATTGGACAATCCAATTAATTAACCGTGACCCTTGTTACCTAAATTGATCGGGCTAGTAAGGGGAGCTAATGGACCCACAGTATTTTGAGCTCCAATAATCCTCGGAATCATTAATTAAACTCTTTAATTTATATTCCTCGATCATTAACTCCGGTGTTATTCCACTAAAAACCTGAAGCTGTACTCTCTCAACTGTAGACGCTTTTACACAGACCGATACAACTCGGTGTCCATCGATATAGCTATTACATATGGTGTGATCCTCCACAGTAGTTCATAATTAGAGCTGAGTTATAATGTCCATTATACCCCTCTAATCACATATATCCTTTAAGTACCATTGATTCTCTAATGGACAATAAATCCTATTTCCTTACGGAATTAGGAGAGCGCTCATATTTTCCAAGCCCCGAATCAATCCTTAAGAGAACTACCATCTACTTCTCACAAGAAGGAGTGGATTCCACTATTGTATACAAATCTTCCCAGCCACAAGCCAAACCGTAATCCCAACATACGGAGTATTTTGATCAGAAAATACATCTGATCTCACCAATGGCATATCAAAGACCACGATTTAACCTGAAGGTGTCGATAAGACACTCAGGATTAAGATCACCCATATATAACCATAATTAGTTGATATATATGAATCTCATCGGTAAACGGATCTTGGTGAGAGATTCATATAGATCATGGTCCAGTCCTATATGATCACAACATACAAGGTGCCTTCATTCCCATATCTCATATGAATGATTTAGGATAGAATCATCGTACATTACGGAATGGACCGCAACTATAGATTAACCACAAATAAAGTACCCAACTTTATTTGCTATCTATGGACTCTTTAGATTGCACGTCTTTTACTGTATCAATCCGTATATGACACTCATATACACAGTTCGAGATTACATCTAGCAATCTTGGATGTTTAAATATATGCACAAGTTTATAAAATAAATAAGATAACAGGAATGAATTGAACTTTTCTTTTTATTTATTTCATAAATCCATTTACAAATTACATTTTTAGGGCATAAACCCCAACAGGATCGTGGCGGGATATCTGTGAAATTAAAACCTACTTGGACCATATATAAGTAAGGCCAAGCAGGGTAGAAAGGATATAGGAAAAACAGAGTAAAAAAGAGAGACGACAGAACTAGAGGAAGAGATCGAAAAACTGAAAGAGAAGGGGGCCTAAATTCTATGAACAGAACACGGCTACCGTAATATCCACTATTCGACTAGCATAAAGTTACCACCTTCCTACGATCCTAGAGAGATTGTGAGCATATGAGAAAGAGTTCTGTATACCGCGAGTAATCAATAATAAAGTCTCCACTTGCTATTATCATACAAACATTCATCTTTATCTTAGCAGGTTAGGTATCAAAGGTACCAACCCTGACCACCACCTCTGTGGTAGTGGTTTCGAGGGTGTTAATTGGAATTTCTCACCCTGAGCAAATTTCTCGTTAACAACAATAAATACTGTTTTTTTAATTATAAAAATGTTATTGTATAACTGTATTGAATACATTGATTGTTTATTTTTATGATTTTAAATAATAAAAATATTATATAAATTTAATGAATTAATTATATTTGTTTATTTTTATAATTTTAAATAATAAAAAAATAAAAATAATATTTCAAATAGAATTATATATTAAAATATAATATTAAAATGATATGTTATAGTATTTTACTATTTTTTATATTAAATTTAACATCAACATTAACACATACATCCATCTTATCAATTCTAGATTATCATTTGTTATTATTTATTTTATCAATGACAAAGTATTTTTTGTTGCAGGTGAATATGGCATCGGAGAGACTCAACAAGTGGCTCTTGACACCTTCAGAGGAACCTAAAGGCACCGGCACCCAAGAAAGGTTCAATTAACGGTTGAGTACTATAAATTTTCATATCAAATGTCTAGCTGTTGAGTATTGATGACGACTCTCTTCATCCAAGACTGCATAAAAGTTTTTTTGTTTTCTCTTTAATCAAACAATTCATTGAGACTAGTGAAATTAAATATTTCACGTAGGATTGGCACATTGAGTTGGGTTTGTGAAGCGCATTTTTACCTTCGATAGTTACCGGTAAACAGTGGTATAAATATGGGTCGGTGGGCCGGCTGGCCCGCTCGGCCTGCCAAGGAAGGCAGGCACGGCCTGTCTGGGGGGTGTGCTGTGCCAGGCAACACCCACATTGATGGACCGTATTGAGCCTTAGATCAAGGCATGCCGTGTCGGCACGGTGGGCCGGCATGGCAGGCCGACACAGTGGGCCCATTTATATATAAAAAAAACTTAAAAGAAAACATTTTATTTATAAAAAATATGTTTTAAAGATAAATGTTATTGAAGAGTATTGAACCATGGTCCATAACCCTTGTTTAGATAAATAAGTTTTTATTTATCTTTCCTTCCTTTTTATATTGATTAGACATCTCTTCAATACTCTTATTTATCCGATGTGGGATATGAGATTAAATACAACTATGATTATAAACAATTACTATAACCCAGATTAGAGAAAAATACTATGTTAATGATATTTAATGATTATATATATATATATATGATTTTTGTTCATAGTTGGAAAAGATGAAAATTATTGTATAATAATATAATATCAACAGATGGTTTATTTGATTTTTTTTAACAAAACCATTATTTAATTTGAATAGACTTCCCAACTCTCTTTATGTTTTCCATATTTAGATATAAAAAAATGGACTCAAGAGAATATCATTATGTTATATACTTGTATCAATGAATGGAAATAGAAATTCAATCCCAAATCCCACATTCCACATCGGATAAATAAGAATAATGAATAGAGATATAACCTATATATAAATAAAGAAAAAGTAAAAGAAAACATACTTACTTGGACAAGGGTTATGGGTCACATTCCAATACTCTGTGATGTCTATACTCTATGATATTATTAATAAATTTCATCTTTTTTTTAAAAAAAAATTAAAGTGGGCCGGCCCGTTTGGCCCACCTAGCCGGCACGTAGGCCGGCACGGCACGGCCTGTCATGGCCGTGCCCAAGTTCTGTGTTGGGCCCCTGTTTTCCGAAACAGATCGGGCCTGGCACGGCACGCCCAATTGGGCGTGGCGTGCCAAGCACGGCTTGCCATGGTCGTGCCCACGTGCTGTGCCAAGCCCCTGTTTTCCAAAACAGGCCCAGCAGGCCGTGCCAAAACAGGTCGGGCCGGCCCAATGTTACACCATTACAGGTAAGTACCTAGTACGATTTTGGATTGTTTAGAGTCAGTCAGTTCCGTAACATTTTAAATTGATAATTTTGGAATTTTCATTTAAAGACCATCCTAAAATGCTATTAATATTTTTTTTTCAAAGAATGCTATTAATAAAATTGAAATGAATTAATTTTGTTCATACATTTTTTTAATATTTATTTTTTTAAAGGATTAATATTAAAAACCTCCCATTACCTTTGAACTATTATTAGATATATAGTTTTAAATACTTTTATTTTTAAAATCTCTCTTATAAACTAATATCATTAGCAATCCGCTTGTGTTGACCGGATTTAACTACTAGAAAGTTTAAAATATCTCTATTTAAACTTCAATTATATGAACTAACCATTATGCCTTCATTATTTTACCAATTATATTAATAAAATGATAGAAAATGTGTGAATGCTAACTTGCAAATGAGAAGTTATTTTGTAGACAATTTTATCCCTAAAAATAACAAAATTACAAATAAAACAAAAGCATTGAACATGAGTATTTACTTGGATTTATAAAAAAAGACAAATAAATATATAAATAATTACAAAATCTGGTTTATTTTCAATGCTTCTGGTTCATTTGTAATTTTATTATTTTTAGGAATAAAATTATCCATAAAATAACTTCTTATTTGCAAGTTAACATTCTCTTCTTTTGTGTCGTTTTATTAATTTGTATTTGGTAAATATATGAGGGAATAATGGTCAATTCATACACTTGAAGCTTAAATATAGATATTTTAGACTTTTTAACAGTCAAATTCCGTCAACACAAACGGAATGCTAACAGTGTTAGTCTAAAAGGGAGGTTTCTAAAATAAAAGCATTTGTAAGAGCATCTTCATCTTTAAGTTTATAAATAGTGTCACATATGTATTTCTATTTATTATGGACCCACTTAAAAAAAATAGAGAAATACAAATTCTCATCTCCAATCAAATTATCTAAAGTCAAATATGCAACAATTTTATGACCAATCATAATAAAATAATTGTTCCATTATCTCTTCTATTTAATTTTACAATTAAATGAGCTTTAATACTATTGGTGGAAAGAGTTAGAAATCCTAATCAGCATTTCTAAGAGAGTTTCTAGAATTAAAAACTCAACTCCATATTCTCTAACTTTTTCTTTACTACATCATCTCCATATTAAAGTTAGATAATTGCATGGAGATTTAGAAATCTTAGTCAGCATTTCTAGGAGAGTTTCTAGAATTAGAAACTCAACTCCATATTCTTTAATTTTTTTCTTTACTACATCATCTCCATAATAAAATTAGATATTGTATTGGAGACGGATTTTCTAACTTTTTAATTATTTATCCTATGTGGCACTCAATTTTCTCCAAATGTATATTTGAATTGGAAATGATCTAAGATATGAATCCTTTAATCAAATGACTCAAATTAAAGCATCCCAACTAGGTTGGCATCCCAAAAGCCTGCCATCTCAAGCCTACAACCTCCTTAAGATGACAACTTTTATTGTTAGAAAAAAAAAAAAAAAAAAAAAAATTAACTCTGACGTTTGATAATTGAGAAAACGGAAGACATTTGTAAATCCAATACAATGTGCTAACGTACAATATGGAACGGAGAGTTTCAATTAGATTATGGGTCAATGTTTAATTAGATGAATGTTGCAACAAAACAAATGTGAGAATAAATAGAAGCTTTGTTTATCCGATTGATCTTTCAGTAGTGGGAGTTTGAGTAGATTCCTTTGAAGAGTTCAAAGACCATTGTTAGTGTATTTGGGTATAGGTTGGAGACCCATTATACACCCAATGAGCCAAGAACACAAGCAAAACATGGAGAACCCAAAATCCATGTAGACCATATAGCCCATGCATTGTTATAACTGTATGAACAGTTTTATTTGGTTATATATATATAAATTTTAGAAACTGATTGAGACACACACAAGAAGACACAACATAACGTGAATGTGTGTGTGGCTGCCTAAGTATTCTGTGTATGCATGGGAAGGCAGGAAGACTGTAGACATTGTTTGTGCAATGCATAGCATGGGTTGTTTGATGTTGTCATATGTATACATTATGCATGTATGCAATATGCATGAGATGCATGAGGAAATTTTGTATAGCAAAATGGTGTACAATAATGTGAGAAAGGGTACATGTATGTTTACATGAATATTTACAAAGTGATAAACACAAGAGAGAGATGTGGAGAAATTCATGAGAGAATTTTTTCCCATCCAAGATCAAAGTGTGGGTATATGCATTGTGATCAGTGATTATAGGAGACTTTCTGATCGCGTGATCCTCCTCCGACCAGTGGTACAATTTCAGGTGTTCGATCCCACTTTCGCTAGTATTTCGATTTTCGTATGGTGAACGGTAATGATCCGAGTTCAATTTGTTTTAAGTATCAAATTTTATTTTTATTGGTATCAGAGCACATGATCGGGATTGTATTCTGGTAGAAGAATGCCATGTTAGAATGTTTGTTTATTTTTGGGTTTGTAGAACAATAAATGAACTCTAATGACATTACACATATGCTTTAATTTCATTTTTCTAGAATATTTGTATGCATATATACATGATAATGTGTTCTGGATTTGCTTTGGATTTGCTTGCAATGTGATAGCATCAAAATTGAAAGAATTTTGAAGAATTACAATATGAAACCCGTGACTGTTATGGGGTTCGAAACTCATTGTAATTTTTTTTATTTCTCTACGATCATGGTACCATTAGATAGAGCCTTTCGAGAGCTTTCCAACGATAGGTCATTTGCATAATTTGGATTAGAAACAAAAAAGAAACAATTTCAAATATTTTAGTTCGAGATTAAAATTCTGGAAACCTGTTTGATGTTGAATGTGAGTGAAGAACATGTTCCACGCACCTATGAGCGGAGAGTGTGTTTCACCCTTAACCCAAACATCGTAATTAAGGGCATAAATGGAATTAACATTAAATTTGTTGTTGGATGGTGGTGGTCCCGCGATCGGAAAAGTCTAGGAAGATGGCACGTGCGTCTCACGCTCCTCCCGTGCGAATGGGCAACGTGCGCAACATGATTGAGTGGTTATGTTGTTGTCACGTGTACACGCCAGAAGGTGACATGAGTCGTTGATGTGTCATTAGGGACACGTGGCCTGATCACAACGTAACACGTTGCGTTGTTGGTTTGAGAAAGAAACCGTTGACGGTTTTCAACACCGGAGAAGTTTCCGACGATGGTTTTTAGACCATCTGAACGGTTTTCGATTGCCAATTCATCATGTCACCACCTCACCGATTGGACCGGTTTTCGGTTTTCAGTTTCTATCTCCTGTCGGAAAGTTTTCCGACGGTTGTTTTTGTTTTTGGCAAATTTACTGGTGTCCAATAAGTGGTTTCCGGTCATAAAAACCGGTTTTTTGGCAACTAGAAGTAGTTTTGCCGATGACCGATGGCGGTTTTCCAACAAAAAAAATTCAAAAAAATTATTATTATTATTTTTTAAATCTTTTATTTAATAATTCCATTGATTTGTTTTGCTGCAATGGGAGCTGAATTAATGCCCAATAAATCCGGATGAGATTTTTTCTAAAGACGGATTCTTTCGCAGATTCCAGTGACGGTTTCCAGTGCGGTTTTCTGTGACAATTTTTGGTGAGGACTCTAATGACAGTTTTGGGTATAATTTTTGATGATGGTTTATGGTTACAGTTTCTGGTACTGTTTCCAATGACAGTCCCGATACGATTTCAGGTAACAATTTCCCATGCGAAGTCCAATGACAGTTTCCAGTGGCATTTTCGGCCACTAGGGTATTTTTAGCAGGAATTTTGGCATTGTTTTCTAATGGTCATAGAATTTTCCTACAAAAATTTGGCCATCGAAATTTAGCTTCAGTGGGAGCTATATATATTTAAAAGCCTTTTTTTAAAATTGCCTGTCTAATTAATTATGCAATCGAGAATAAGAAATTTTATTTGAATGTGCATTGAAAATGTACAAGGTTATTAAAAGACAAATTTTCTAAATGACTTAGAAATTTGTTTAGAATAAATCTGCATTATCTCATATGTCTAAATAGAGAAGATTTCATGAATCTTATAAATGATGTATAGCCGCAGTCAATGACTCGTGCTTTCATATGGAGAGATGTAGTACATTGTCTTTTATTAAAATTTCCCGAAGAGTTAATAGATCTATAGGGTTGGAAAAGCTAGAGTAAGGTACCATGATGTATTTTGGTCATATAGCGTGTGAACTAGAAATCGTAGAGGTGTATTACATTCTTGGGAATGTGAGGTGATCTACTACATCCACAATGAATATTCATAGAAGAAGAATACAATGTATAAGTCATAACAAAATATTTTATGGGTCAAACCATTTTTACTACAAAGTAAATAAACCAAAATTATTTATTATAAAACAGTTTATTAAAACAACAATATTTTCTATAACATGGGACTTGGCATGCTATTCCTTCTATACATTTCATATTCATAAAGATCACCACTGAGAAAGACTCTCTAAGTCTTCACAACTCATCTAATTGTCATTTTTTCAAAAATTTGGTCATATTTCGCGTATGCAATAACTCATGTGCAAAGTACTGAATTTATGATGATTAATTTTTTTGAAATGGATGGTAATTAGATGCTTTGAAGACTTTTTCGATTCTGTTGATTAAATTGTTTCATCATTTGTTCGGTTTGCATTTGCAGTAAAATTAAATGTGTACTTTTGAAAGTTAATATGCTTGCATAATAGATTGTATGTCTCTACATAGATTAGCATAAAATATAGATTATTTATCTATAATATTGTGGGCAATTTGATAGCAATAAACTAAATCGTACAATCAAAAGAATAGATAAAAAAATGATTTTGTGTATTTTAAGAGTAAGAAGCCCTTGAGACTATAAAGTGAATCATGATTGAACCTTGGTATAGTACTTATTTACTCGACATAAAAGATGTGATGGCTTATTAAACTAGAAGTTAAATTACTCGCATTATGTTGCGGAGTAACTTTAATAATAGTCTCACATGTATGTTTAATAAGGACAATAGGATTTAAGTAAAGTGGTTTACCTTTCAAAACTTTTAGTTTTGAGCATAAAATAGATATTTCCAAAAAGGGAAGAGAATATAGTCATAACCACTTAATCTTTGATCGGAATATGCTAGAAGTTGAGGGATAACGAATTGAAGAAGGACAAAACTAAAATAGCTTGTTGCAGTTGTGACAATCTGGGTCATTTTCACTTAAAAATGCATTGAGTCGAAAAGAGTAAAACTCAAATTTAAGAATTTATTAACTTAGGTTTAAGTTTCTGGTTAGGTATTTTCTTTTTGAATCTCGTCTTTTATGGACAGTAGACAAGCAAAGATATACCATCCAATAGGAAATTGTAAAGCACACTTTGAGTAAAGTTAGATTAGTAGAGCGGATGTATATGTGTTAGAACAATTTTTAAAGTTTAAAACCTACAAACTGGGTTTGCATGGTAGCCTAAATTTGTACTTCATGATGTTATAATATACACTTGAGATATAATTGTTTTTTTTTAGTGTTCGTGGTTATCCTCATTGATTCGGGTTATCATCAATGATCATGATGGTTGTATGAATATTATTTTAGAAAAGTATATTCATATGGTACTTGATAGTTGCTTAATGGTTTTATAGTATTATACGTCAGTAGAGACGGTTATAATTTTTGTTTGTTTTTGAATCATTACAATGGTAATGGTGCGGTCCGTACAGATATTTTAGCATGCTAGATTAAGTTATGTTGGACTAGATAGAATGAGTATATCAATCAAAGAGGACTAATTAGACTCATTCATCTTAAAGGTCATAGAAATTATATAGCAAGAAAAACAACTAGAAAACCATATAATAAGAAACTAGATCAGGAATTTCAATGCAACTAATTCATTATTACATTTGTGATTGAATGAATGTAAAGGCTAGACATGAAATTTCATATCTAGTTACATTCATTAATATATTTAGACGTCTTGGTTATATCTATTTGATCTCTTACAAATTGAAAGCATTGAATTGCATTCAGATTGTTTGGTTGAGGATCATATTAGATGATAAACTTTTTGAGTTTAAAGAATAAGCCGAGTACGTAAATATCTTTCTGAACGGTTCAAGAATTGTTTAGTAAGAAAGATATAAAAAGATATTTATTTATTCCTAGAACTCCGTAACAAAATAGTGTAGCGGAAAGAAGGAATTAAATACTGTTGGAAATGGTTAGGTCTGTGATGGCGCAAGTAAATTATTTAGTATCTAATTTGAAGATATGTTAATTGTTGCCTATGTACTTAATCATGTTCCACTAGATTAAACACTTCCACACCATATGAATTCTGGATAGGTAGATAGGTTGGTCTGACTAAGATACAACCCTTGGGGTAAGCAGAATATGTTTATAATCTATCTCATTAAAATTAGAAATTGGATGCAAGAAGAGAAGTTGTATCTGTGTTTGATACTTTGTGCATTCCAAAGGATTAAATAAATGATGGTGTATAATCATATAGAAGTGTGACTGAATTTGAATCACAATATGTCATTATTAGATAATGAATTTCTTAGTAGAAATGAATTTAACATAGATATCTGATTTTTTTAGAATTATATGATATGTGTTAATATGCGAGTGACGGTAAATTAAAATATAACTTGATCCTCCATCCCTAGTAGGAGTGGAATTTTACATGGATCTTTCATCCCTAGTGGGAGCGGAAGTAGAAATCTACACCCTAATGGGTGTATAAATCTGCATGGATCTTTCATCCCTAGTGAGAATGAAATAACTATTGAATCAGCCACCGTAATAATTTACCAACTCGTGGAAATAATCACAAAATTATCTCATGTCATCTTTCAAAGATTGAAAGGGAAGTTTTGATTATTACTTCAGTTGACTGTGATGAGCCAAAGATTTTAGAATTGAGCTATCACTTCTATCTACTAAGTGATGAAATCAATGGAAAAGGGAGATGGAGTCTAGAAAAGTGATCATGTTCGGGACTTGGTTCACTTACCGTTCATTCATTAAACCATTATGAACGTATGGGTTCCACATATATCATACGTAAGATGGAAAGTACTAATGAGAGGTATAAGGCGTGTTTAATCATAAATGAAAAAACTTATTCTCTGGAAGAAAAGTTTTCTTCCATACGCCTTATTCTAGCACTAGTCACATATTTGAACCTGGAATTATATCAGTAGATGTAATGATTGTACTTCTCGATAGAGAACTAGAGGAAGAGATTTCCATGGAGTTGTCGGTAAATTTTTGTTTCAAAATACCAAGAGTACATAAGTGTGCTTACTTGATTAATGTATGGTTTGAAACAATCCTCCAAAAAGTGGTATCTTTTGTTTCATCAAGTTGTAATATCTTACAGATTAATGATGACGAAAGATAGTCATGGTAAGTACACTGAATAGGTTAAGGATAATTTTTATATTATATATATATATATATATATATGTGTGTGTGTGTGTGTGTGTGTGTGTGTGTGAACTTTGTGTCTTGACTAGAAAAAGTGAAGAGTTTGTAAAATTATAACGAAATTGTAATTCTCATATTTTCTTTGAGATTTTATATAAGCACAGTGGCTTATATATTAGGAGTGAGAGTTGATTCGGAATGAGCAAATATAAGCTCATAGATACTCCTATTGTGAAATTACAAACTCTTAGCCTCAATGTGTACCTTGAAACTCCATAAGATCAAGTTATTAATTACAAGTTCCTCATGTTAGTACCATACAGAGTCTCATGTAAATTGTTATATGTACAAAGTCTATCGTTAGTTACGTCGTAAGATTGGTGAGTTGACACCAATATAATCCTTGATTACATCATTGAGAGGTTGTCCAGAGGATTATGACATACCTTGAAAGTATGACTAACTACTTAGTGTACATTGTGATATGTACAAGGCCCAATAGAAATTATGCTACAAGATTGGTAAATGTATACCAATATAATCCTAGGTTGAGAGGATTATCATATAACTTTAATAGTAAGGAAATTAATTGTTAATGCTAGCATAATTACAAACATAATGTAATTGAAATATGTCGTCAGGTTGAGACCATCATTCTTACACGTGAGGTCACCTCAGTTACTGAGATAACAAGCTAAGATGAGACACATATATATTAGAGAATATGTAGGATATGTTCTCTCGGAGCTAGTATATATGAATATATCGCCTTGACTTTGTTAAGATGAGGTTCACAATAAATATACTAATATATTTTAGAACCAATCATGATTGACCCCACTATCATTGATATATGATTCAAGCCAGATGTGAGATCTTAATGTGGCACCAGAGAAAGACGAGCTTTAAAGAACTCAGGTTAGCCACGAGAGTTGTGACTAGACTAAGATCTGTACAGTGAATAATTTAAAGACATATGCATTCTTGTTTAGAATGATATTCACTGTAGTTGAGAGATTTAGGGTTACCAGACGAGAGTGTGAGAGGCAGAGTGTTTTGAATTTTTTTAGGTATTTTTATTTATATAGTCCGGTTCTTGGTTCAGGTTTCTGTTTAAACCATAGAATCGGAAACTGAACCGAAACTTTCGGTTTAAAAAAAAAACAAACCGAACCGAACCGCCGCATAAGAAAAAACCGAGAAAAAACCGGTTGGACCGGTTCGGTTCGGTTTGGTTTGGTTATTTTTTGCCCACCCCTAGTGTTATATGTGACCGATGTGAAAAATGAGAGAATGAATTCATACTTCCTCATAGTGCAAGTTTCATTGAAGTTTTACATTAACTTCAAACAGCGTTCTTATGACCATTCACTCTATCTTGAAGTGATAGGATAATGTTAGCACCTTCAACGTGTTATTTCTATGACTATAACAATTCAGCCAATGGGGCACGTCTAGGGTAGCAGTTGTTCTGGAGACGAAAAAATAGAGATGAAATGGGAAGATTTAATGAATTTTTTTCTGGCTTACGTATTCACCGGTCGACAAATTGTATTTGTTATAATTGTGAATACATGAAATGTGATAAAGTCAAGCATATCTTTTGAGGGATTAAGTATGCTTTATACTGATAAAAATTATAAATTAAATCTAGAATACAATAATGAACAATATTATCTCTTGTAAATTTTCTATTTACAAGAGATAATATTGTTCATTATTGTATCCTTTTTATCAGTATAAAGCATACTTAATCCCTCAAAAGATGTGCTTGACTTTATCACATTTCATGTATTCACAATTATAACAAATACAGTTGGTCAACCGGTGAATACGTAAGTTAGATAAAAATTCATTAAATCTTACCATTTCATCTCTATCTTTCCGTCTCCAGAACAACTGCTACCAATTTACTAAGTCTTTATCATTCCAATTAGTCTCATAGTTGGATGCAGATTGTCTTAAGGCACTATTCTCATCATCTGGCTCTATCCCAGCTCTAGAACTACTTGCAGACATGGTAAAGAAACAAAACAATAAAATTTCTAAGTTTTAACTCATAGCTTGTTCCAGGGATTTACATAATGCCAAAGCTCTCCTAGCATGCGGCTAACAGACCCTAGAAATACTGACTTTTGCACCTAGAAATTACTATTATTTCCTTCTTCAACAAGTCTCAAGCCTCTGATACCAAAACGGAGCAAGAAGTTATAGAATAAAAAACAAAGAACAAAGTATAGCAAACTGATTAACATAAAAGGAAATGATCAAAAGTACTTACAAAATAAAGCATAAGTCTGACAGCACTGAAGATATTCAAAATAAGTCTCACACTTTTTATTTTAAGTTCAGAAAATTTTACAAGAGAGGAAAGAGAAGGAGCATACAAAGATTTTAAGAATTAAAACTTAAAAACTGAACTTGGTTATACAAAGGATTATAATCCTTTTATAGACTGAAAAACCAACTTTAGTTATTTTAACCATAAGAATAAACTCTAGATAAACAAGTCATATTAAAAAGAAATTATTCAAATTATTTTGTCTTTCTACCTACAAAGCAAAAATAGTTGATGCGTCACTGTCTGGATAAGGATTCGATGAGATAATAGAGCCACTAAGATAGTAATAATGTTGAGTGGCTAACAGATGTCTGGTGAAAGGCAAAAGGTTAGGAGTCATGTCCAAAGTAAGTGGTAGGGTCATCACTGTCAAAATTGTCTTTTTCCTTTTTTTTTCCTTATCTTGATTGTCTGATTTTGAATCTACTTGAGACATAGTCGTCATAGTTCTTTTCATTTCTTCTGCTATTTTTAGGAGTTCATCATGGGTACTAGCTGTAGCAATTCTGGCTTGATTTTGTGATTTGGCCATAAGAAATTGGGACTGGTCTGGAGATTTGTTACAGAATGTAGAATTATCAGAGAACCATTTTGAGACGCTATCTCTCCCATGTTCTGTAAGATTCATGCCACTCCACCATTTGATTTTTGTCTGTCTTCCAAAGTATGGAATGTTGACATTTTCAATAAGTTTGTCGATAATAACATATTCTAACATGAGAATCCATGTTAAGTTGAAATGTACAAAAAAGAGTAATAAGTCAGGAATGAAATCTCATTCGTCTGGCTTGGCTAATTAAGCAATCCAATAACCATAATCTTCTTTAACAAGCTGGGGAAGAAAATCAATAGTAGGGTCGTATTTGTCCCACCATTCCAAAACATTCAAGAAACCAGAAGGGAATCTGAAGTGGAAAGTTTTTTTTTCAAAATAAATAAACCATGATAGGGAATTACTAGGATTCTGGCAATATAATTTTTTTATCCAAGCATCAATATAGTCCCAATAAGAAAATTCAGATACATGGAAGATTCTGAAAAATTTTCTTTTTATGTTGAGATTACCACCCCACTGGTCTAAAGTAATAATTTTGTAAAGTTTAATTTTTTCGAAGATCAATTTTTCTTTGTCAATTTTGTAAAAAACATCTGATATAAAAATAGAGTCAGTATCAACTAAACTAAATTCATAAAATATATGTCTTCTGGAACTCTGCCAAACAAAGGATCAATAAGAGCATCCGTAAGTTTTTTAGGTTCTTTAAAAAAATGGTCTAACAATGGTGGCATCTCTATTGAAAAGAATATGTCGAAAAAGGGTTTGATGGCATAGGAATAAGTCTGGTGATTGATTTGTGGACGGGTAGGGGAGATAGCTTGATAACTTGGGCTAGTAATTATCAATTTTTCCTGTTTATTGGAGTGTGGGCTTATACAGGAAGAAGTGATAGTTTTAAATGAGTTGCTATCAGCCTTAAAAAGAGAAAAACTATTAGATAACTTTCGTTGACTTTGTGGGCTATGACAAAATGATGGTCCAGTAATAGGATGGATTTGGTTAATGGGCTGGACTTGTGAATAGTTGGGCTGAGAAATTAGTGATAAAGCATATTTGTCTTTATGGCTTGATTTTGGGGGTTGTTATAAGTCATAGATAAGTTATAACTTTTGTCTGGAGATAAATTTGGCCTAGTGCTTCTGCCACCTCTGCCTCATCTGCTACTACTCATGATTCTTTCCCTGTAAAAATTCTCTGGTCAAAAAATATGGAAGACTATTGTCAGAACCTTTCATATATTCAATAGTAAAGTCAAAAGCAGATAATAATGTTTGCCACCTGGCAAAAATTTGCTTAGAGGCTAGATTTTTGACATCTTTTTTTAGAATGTATTTAGTAGATTTACAATCTTTGTTCTAAATCAAATTTCTGGTTGATAAGATCGTCTTGTAATTTTTGTATGGTCAAAACAATGGCTAAAATATCTTTTTTTGACTGTAGAATATTTTTGTTGGGTATCGTTCGAAGATCCTGAAACGTACCTAACCAAACATTCTTTGTCATTTATAATTTGTTTTAGAATACCTTCATATCCTAACTCTGAAGCATCTTTTTCAACTATTTTTGGTGCACTGGGATAACAAATAAACATACAAGGTAATTTTTTAACATGTTGTTTTACCTGTCGAACAACAGAAGTGTGTTCCTCTGTCTAGGGAGAAGGATTTGTTTTTAGTCTTTGGAAAAGGGGTTTACAAATAATTCGTAGTTCTTTATAAAAATTTGCAATATAGTTTAAACATCCCAAAAATCTCTGTAGTTGTGTTTTGTCTTTGATTTCATCAGGAAATTTGTCAATAAAATCAGGACTTCTTTGGATGGGAATAATAGTTCCTCTTCTTATGTTATGTCATAAAAACCTGATATGTGTTTGGAATAAATTGATTTTTGGTGCAGAAATGACCAAACCATGAAATTTTATAGTTTTGAGAAATGTTTCGAGATGTTTCCACTACTGATCAATATTTTTGGAAAATACTAAAACATCACCCATATATACGATTGAAAATTCAGCAAAAGGATTGAAAATCTCATTCATGATACTTTGGAATTCACTAAGAGCATTTTTTAAACCAAAGGGCATGGCATTCCATTCGTATTGCCCAAAAGGAACGGTAAAGGCTGTTTTGTAACGATCTTTTTCAGCAATCTGGATTTACCAAAATCCTGATTTCATATCAAACTTAGAAAACACAATAGAACTTGTTAGGTTTATGAGTTATGTTGGCATTATTCTATATCAAAACAACATTTCCTTTGTATTGTTTAGTTATCTAGGATTCATGATGATTCAAGCTTCAAAGAAGAAATGATAACTATTCAAGTAAGTTCAAGTCTTCAAAGGGAAAAGTGCTTCATGATTCTACAAAGGTATATTAAGACCTTTCTTTTCTCTTTCAAGGCTTAGGCACACACACACACAATTCATACATTTGTGTCCCTGCATCGTAGTGCATCATTTGGCATAACACTTTCACACACTTGAAGTTGAATGCTCATGCATTGGTATGAAAGTAACATGTTTTGGAAAATGCATGATTGGAAACTATCTCTATGTAGTTTGCATTCTTGTGTGAAATGTGTTTGTATGTGTATATGTTTGTATAACATGGATATTGAACTTGATTTTAGTCTTAAAATATTCTTGATTGAGTTCTGGTCATTTCGGTTACTCGTATTATTGATTTCAAGTTCCGAGTCAAAAGTTATGATACTTTCTAGTCATGTTGCGTATATTGTCTTTGTCTTTATATATCGAGTCAAATTCTTATTTTCTAGGTTGAGTATAATATATTTCCATGTCCATGAGAGAGTTATGGTTTGTAATCCACAAACGGATTCGAATTCCGAGTTTGGAGGCCAAAGAACGGTCGAAGAACGCGAGAGGAGTGCAAGTTAGGTGCACCATGGCCAAAGGCCATCAAATGGTGCATGCCCGAGATGGCACGTGGCCATCTCGGCCACAACTCCTTGCTGCCCCGAGATGCCCATGCACCATCTCGGGGAATCATTCTCAAAGGGGTTATTTTGGTCCTTTCATGCTCTTTTGTTCCCTCTCCTTCATATATCTCTTCTCTCTCTCATTTGAATCCAAGGAAGAAGAAAATGTAGTGCAGAAAATTTCCAGGTTTTTTCTCTCAACTTTGAATCACCATATCTCTCTCATTTCTTATCCGATTTGAGTGATTCAAGTTGGAGAAGTTTCGTATTGAATTCCTCTATCATCTCCAAGCAACCTTGAAGTCATTTGTTCAAGTGTTTTCTAGTGGATTGCACCATTTTCGTGACTGTACTTGAAATTGTCAAGGTATTTGTTTATCTTTTGATTTTCTTGATTCTTATGTTCAAATACCTTGGGTCTTCTTCCTACTTGTGTGTATTTGACTTGAAATTATGTTGATGAGTGATATATCTTCAATTAAATACTAGTTGTGCTTAATTAGAAACTTCATTATGAGTTAGGTTTCAATCAAACCTATGTTTTCACATGATTGTGAGTTGTATTGTGCTAGCATCTTATCTAGGACTATTTGTGCTTTGATTGACTTTATTTTCATGATTAATAGTCCTATCATGTGCTAGAACTCATTTGTTGAATAGATCTAGGATTAGCACATTTGATTTTATATTTAGAGTCTATTAGAGTTTAATTGACTATTTTATGAATATATGTTCTAAATGATTGTTAGAGATTTGATTGATCATATCTTGTGTTTCTAGCATTTTTGTGTTAGTACTAAAGTCTTGAATATGTACTTCATGAACATGTTTATTTCAAACTTTAGTAACATGAATAAAATCTAGGTTTAAAGTGTGTGTTTGGAAATTTGGCATGCTCTAGATTTTTATTCATGCATAAGATCTAGACAATCTTGTTTTGTGAACTTTATTGTCTATGTCTAGATCTTCATGGAGTGTACCTAATCCATACATTTCATATGCTCATGCATCATCTTGTGTGGTGTCACTTTTGGATTATAAACTAGAAAATATACTTTGTGTGATAATTGATTTATTCTAGTTTCCATATAATTTGTTGATCATCTTATTCTATGTTGCGTGCTTGTTTGTGTTTTGCATTCATGATCACCTAGATACCTTGTGAGAAGGAAGTGTTGACAATAGGTGTGAGACCTGTGTTGTTGAGCAAGAAAGTCTTGGCAAGAGGTGTGAGACCTTGGATTGTCAAGCAAGAAAGTCTTGGCTAGAGTCGGGAGGACTCGGATAGTTGAGCAGAAGTCTTGTCTATGGTCCTGAGGATCCGGAAAGGTGAGCGAGGAAGTCTTGACAAGAGGTGTGAGGCCTCCAATTGTTGAGCATGAGGGCGACATCTTCATGAGTAGGATAGGAGGGTAGTTTCTAGGTGAAGGGGTCACTTGAGAGATTGTACTTGTCTTATCTACTAGTAGATTTTGTTTGCCGGTGGTTGCTAACCCGTGGATATTTCCTCTTCGGAGGTTTACCACGTTATATCTTGTGTCAACTTTTCTCTATCCCTATCTCTCTTATATTGGTAATTGTTATATGAATAATGTGGATAGAACTTTATATGTAAGTTAACTTCCGTACACAATATTGTTTGTGTATGTTAGATAACTTTGTATCTTGTGATATTTCATTCAAGTTGTAAAGTATCACATTGAAATACTCTAAGTACAACTTATGGAATTTTGTTTACATTGAATATATTTGTTCATAAGATACATTGATTCTTGTTGTATGTTTTGTAGACTAAGAGTGGAGATTTGAGCATACATGAATATATTGTTTTCTCATAATAATCATGTTAAATGTTAATTTTTATGCTTATCAAGGTTTTGTCACTAGTTTTGAAAGATTAGTTAAAAGTGAGAGACAACCTATCCCCCCCCCCCCCCTCTCTAGGTTGTTTAGTATAATCTTGAACATATTATTTTCATAACCTTAAAGTCTTTTTAATAAGTCTGATTTGTTAGGGATTGGATATCTTATCCATT
This sequence comes from Dipteronia dyeriana, assembly GCA_032871835.1. Taxonomy (NCBI): domain Eukaryota; kingdom Viridiplantae; phylum Streptophyta; class Magnoliopsida; order Sapindales; family Sapindaceae; genus Dipteronia; species Dipteronia dyeriana. The sequence goes on from CM065302.1 coordinate 37,946,435, forward strand.
GGAGTGAATCATTTAGAGATTTATAATTTATCACAAGTCTAGGAACTCCCCTTTCTATTACAGCATTCTTTTGAACATAAGAGGCAAGACAACTCCAAGGTGATTTTGAAGGTCTAATAAGCTATTTTTGTAATAGGTATTGGATCTCTTTTTTGCAATATTCAACCATTTCAGTAGTCATTTGAATAGGTCTAGCTTTGGTAGGGATTCCTTTTTCGTTGAAATCTTTATTATAAGGAAGGGTAACAATATGCTTTTTTCCGTTCCAAAAGACATTGAGAATAGAAGAACATACTTCATTTTCTAATTTGCTTTTGAAATTGCTAATCTTTTCTTGGAGGAAATGTTCCTCTAGTTGTTTTTCTTGTCTTTTAAAAACTAAGTCTTATTTAAGGAAAGAAAGTTGGGTTTGTTTTTTAATGAGATTGGCAATACAGTTTTTTAGGATACCTGGGTTGTCTTTATGAATACACTTTTTTTGAAAATATTAAAATTTTTACAAGGACTGGAAAAATGAAAGTCCTTCACTAGTGACTTTAAAAGGTGATATTAAATATAAAAATGGTAATCTCAATATCACGTTTTGGGATAGGGTTTTTACCATAAGGAAGTCATTGATGTAACATATCCCTTCATTACAAACCCTAGCATTGATGAGTTTATACTGAATTTCTAATTGTTGTATGTTTGCTCCGTATAGAGATTCAGTAGTCAATTCAAGGTATTTTGTGGGTACTAGTGCTTCCTTTATACAATTGAGATCAACTCCAGTATCCACTAAAGCATTGACTATAAGATTATAATCTAAAGAGATTCTAATGTCTATTTCAATGTACCATTTTTGGATTCTAACCTCCCTATCAGTATGTATTTGGCTATGATGGGTAAGGTTGACAATTAATTCCTAGTCAGGTTGGGCTGTATCAGAATCGTCAGAACTATTGAAGCTGGATTCTTTAGAAATAGGAGAATTTTCGGAAATAGGAGAATGATCCTTTTCTTTTGACTTGTTTTGTATTTGCATTTCTTAGATATTTTTCGTTATAGCTTTTATTTCTTCTTTAATGTTTTGGATTTCTTTTTAAAGGCCAGTGGTGCTAATTTTCCTAGTCTTGGAGGTTTGAAAATATCCTAAGACATTTTCATCAAAATCGGGTGTTTGAAATTGGGCATTTTTTAAAGGTTTTCTACCTTTAGAGGATGATATAGAATTAAGGGATGATGTTTCTTTTGTAATTTTTTGTTGTAATTGTCTGATATGTTTAGATTTTTGGATATGATCCTCTATATTTTCAATCATACTGATGATGAAGGAATAATCTTGTTGGTCAAGGACATTGATTTCTTTGCATACACAAGGTTGTATGTCAGGATTAGTTTCGGAGAAGCTAGAAAAGGTTTCATCTAAAGAGTCTCCTAAAAATAAGACTTCATCTTCTGAGGAGCTGCATATTTCGATACTAGAATCATAATTTTCATAAAGGATTTGAAGTATTTTGTCTTTAGTATTATCTTCAATGTCTAAACTTCTGATTTTGTTTTTTAATTCGGGGCATTTATTGGTATAATGTCCTTTTTTGCCATACTTGAAACATCCTTTTGACTTTTTGAAAATTTTTAAATTTTTTCTGTTTTTATTATGGGGTTTTGAAAAGTAATTAGCGGTTTTGTCTAGTATGTAATTATAGTTATGGTTTTTCTTTTTTCTGTATTTGTTCTTTTTGTAATTGTTGATTTCTCTGGGGGCTTTTCTTTTCCTAGTATTAGGAAGTCTGTCGAAACCAAATTGTTCACATCAAGAATCGAGCTCTTTTTTGGTGGTCAGTTTTTATTTTTTAAGTTGACTTTTAAGTCTGATATCATTGCATAATTGTAAGGCAACTATATTAATAGTGGCTATGATTTCTCCATAAGTTCAAGTGTTAAGATCTATTTGGGACCAATCAGACATGCCCATTTGTTCTACCATCTTGTCTCTAACTTTGGTTAAGAAGAGTTTTGGTAATCCTGATATGAATTTTTCTTTCCGACAAGAATTAGCATTATCATTTCGTTGGAGACCCCTAGTCAAAAATATGTATTTATACCATTTGAAATCACTAAGTTTTTTACACTTAAGATTTTGAAGTTTCGAAAATTCTTTTCCTTGAAGTCTATTAGGTTTTCCTAAAAAGTGTATTAATATGGTGTAACATAGGACATCAATGTCATTTGGTTGGGATGTGGTAGTGGTTGTGGATGTAGAGGGTATAAAAGAGGAAGGATAAGTGGATGTTCTGGTTGGAGTAGTTGAGGTGATTTCTTTGGTATGGTTTATAATAGTGGTTCTGGCAGTTATGCTTAAAGTATGAGACCACCAGCCAAACAATTGGCCTTCGAATCCTGTGGCTAAAGAAGTAACAACATTGACATGAGTCATATTTTATTTTTTTAATATAAATATATTCGATAGTATGCATTTGTCTGAGGATAGTAACAATCTGATATTCTGATAATCCATCAATATTAAATTGATAACACGCATTTCCCGTATAAGCTCTATAAGGGACAACTTCTTCATTTTGGAGGTCAGGGGCTATAGGTCTAGGGTAATAAGGTTTCGTGTTTTGATAAAATCTAGTGTAATTGTGACTGTCTGCCTTGTCAGTTGAAGTTAATTTTTGGACCATATTGTCAAAGTCTTCTTCGCTAGAAGAAGATGTACGGGTTTTTTCTAAAGTTTGAACTTCTGGTTTAGGTGAGTTTTGAAGTCTTTCTTCCAAGGCTTTTATCAAATCTTTTTCGTCTAATAAATGAACAAAACATTTTTCAATACCAGTAGGATCAGGAAATAAAAGGATTTTCGAGTCATATTCAGGAAGTTTGGATTTCAATTTTTTATCAGTCTTTTGTTGAGGAACATAAACTTGAGGGATCTCTTTGGAAGAGAGGAAAGTTGTTGGTTTAGTCATGTTGAGATCAATTCTTTCTAATTGTTCTCCTAAAGAATTTAGGAAAAGATTGGTATAATTATTTTGTCTCATAACAATACCAATTTGTTGTGAGGATAATGGGGTGTTTGGTGAGAGTGACCCATCGAATATAATACATTCGGTAATATTGTTGTCATCGTCAGGGTCCTCATTTTGTAATTCTATCAAAAAATGTATGGGAGGAGGATGAATTTATTTTTCTTCTCCCCTTCGTGTCTTATAGGTTTTGATGTTGGGTTGGTTAAGAACAAGGCACTGTTGTTCTAGGTTTTTTCTGTTGGAATACCACTCAAAGAACGGTATTTTTTTGTTGAGTTTTTTAAGGTTTTCAGTCCATCTATTGTGGAATTGTTTCCTTTTCTTTTCATTATAATTTAGTTCATATCTTTCTCTCATTCCTTGATTATGAAGGGAATAATAATCAGTCATGAGGAAATTGCAATTAATATGGACTTCTTTGTCAATAACATTGATGGATCTTATATGGGGTTCTGTTTAAGGATTTCGGTCAGAACTTGAGAAGGGGTAGGAGAAGTTTGTCCTTCATTGTTATATCTATGAATGGGTTGAGCTATTTGTTCAGGTGTTTTTTGTATACTAGTAATATGAGTAAGGATTTCAATATTAGTAGGTCTTCTGCGTCTAGGGATAAGATTGATGGGTTATGAGGTTTCACTAGAACTTGGTTTGTATTGGTCTGCCAAATTAGGGGTTTGATTTTGCTTAGGGACCAGACTAGGTATTTGCTGTGCAAAGTTTAATCTAGATAGGCTGGATAAAGAATTCCTTGCTATTTGAGAATCATCTATGGTTCTAGAATTATCATGTTCTCTTCAACAGAGTCCTCTTCTGAAGGATATCCTAAGGGTCCCGTCTTGTTCATTAACACAGTCATGAAGGTTTCTCATATGTGGTTTATAACCCAATCATCAGATAAATTAATATTTTCCCATCTGACGAGTACAGGAACAAGGACATAGACATAATAGGAAGCATTGAAGCACATAGTTTATCCTGTAGGAATTGTAGGGGGTATAAAGCTAGGTATAAGTCTAGAGGTTAGAACACGGTAATGAACTCTATAAACAAGCTTATAATGGCTTGATCTTTCTAGGAATTTGTAGTTATGGGTTTGTATGTCGATTACAAGACACTTATCTTTATGTACATCGGTATTTAATGCGATAGTGAAATTTGGGTAACATTGGAAATACATAGGGCCATAGTTAAGAGTTGTTTCAGCCATTCCAAGAATGGATTCTTTATAATCTGTTATTCTTTTGTCACGTAAAACAATTAACAAAGAATTGTTGAGGCCTACTTTTGATAGAGGTTTGATGCCAACTTGGACACTTCCTATATGCATATCATTAAAGTCAATTTTATTATATATATATATATATATATATGGTAAATCGTATTTTAATCCCTATAGTTTGTCTTAATCTGTTTTTAGTCCACAGTTTTTTAGAATTGTAATTTTTAATCCTAACTCTCTCAAAAACAAACCCATCACCACAATTCCTACCAAATCAGAATCCCAACAAACACAAACCACAAACCACCCAAAAAACAACAACAAACCACAGGGAGAGAAACAGAGAAGAGAAAGAAAATCTCAGGTCCAATGTTAGTCATTGTTCGGCATCAGCATGGATCACCATCGTCATCGTTTTGTTGCACTGCTACTACTTCATCATCGGTTCCGTCAACTACATTTGCTTGGAGCTGACAACACAATCATCGACGGCGGAGAACACGCCGAATTTGACAGAGAAAGTGATGATGGCTATTAAGAAGACGAAAACAGAAGAAGGGGTGGAAATGAAAACGAAAATCTGACGGAGGAACATGACAACGGTAGGGATAGGGAGATAAGGCTAAGATTCGGTGGTTGGTTTGAATGAGTTGGAGAGACAGAGAGATAGATGATGTTTGATCTTCTTTTTTTTTAAATCATTTTTATTTTAAATTTCTATTTTTAGATTTAAATAAAAAATAAAAAAAGAAATATCTAATTGTTTAAAGTTATTTTATTTTTCAATTTTTTTTCCATTCCTAAAATGACAATTTTGCCCTTCAAAAACTAAAGTTTCTAGAGGCTGGATCGTGATTTTATTGATTTACCCTCTTTGACTTAACGGATTTCAGTGAAACCCTAACGGAATTGGATGTAGGGACTGCAGTCCAGATTGTCAGAATAAGTATGGACTAAAAGTTACGCTACTAAAATAACGTGGACTAAACGCAGATTAATGTAAACTACATAGATAAATATGTATATATATATATATATATATATATGTAAGGATTGCATAAACTGAAATACATACCTGAAAGTACTGGTTGAACACTATTGAGAAGAACTGAGAAAGCAAGCAGGACAGAGAGGCTTGAAACCTATTGAAGAACCTCATCATTTCTTGTAAACACATAACCAATTTTTTCACCAAATATTAAACACATAGCCTCGAAAAAAACTCCAATGTAAATTGATATACTTAATTTGACTGTAACAAAAAACTTTGCAGCCTTGGCATTTCCTCTCCCCAATTCATTTGAAACACGAACGCTGTACGTAAATATCATTAAATTCCTCTTATTATTTTCAGATTAGGTATAGAAAGATTCGAGCGGTTTCAGAATGACATACCTAGCGGCCGTACAAAAACCAAGGCATATCTGAAATTCTAAATTTGTGATATTAAGGCTGCAGAGTTGATTTAGAGAAAATACTTCAACATTAGCAGCTGAAACTGTAGGAAGCAGATCATGATATGAGGGTGTGGATGTATTTAAACTCACCAAACGGAGAAGGTAGATATTGCAATGGTGGCATTACTCATATGTCCTGCTAGCAGGATCAGAACAGCATTGTACCATAACTCAAAGCTGTTGAACTCAATTACTAGGTTAGTTGTATTTGGGTTATTTGCATATGCTTGTCACTTTACAAGTGGTGTTTAGTGTTTGCTGATTAATCAGGAATAATAAAGAATGAATGAAACTTATTCCTGATTCATGATTACAGTGTTTAAAGTAGGACTTACCAAAGCATCACTTGAGGATATGGAGAGCTTCAATGCAGGAAACAAATCAGCAAAAGCAGCCCGAGTGAATCCAGTTCATGTATCGGGACACCAGCCGCCAAAGATATAAAAAACTCTCCAATTACCACCAACCAACATGATATGATCATTGCACCCATTGCACCAGGAATGCCCAAGTTCAGTTTGCTCACAAAAATCCATGACAAAAGCACTAGAAGTACAAATGAACCAGCAGAAAACCACCCAATTATCATATTCCTGAGCTGTGTTTGTAAGTACCCCTGTATCGTGAAGGCAAAGACGTAATAATAAACGACTGGGATGAACCAAAGGGAAATGTATTGTGCACTACTTGCTATATCGTCTTCTTGACCAATAAATATGAATATTGATTTTGAGAAAATAAATAGTGGGAGGCGTACTGTTGCAGTGCCAAGATTGATGATCAATGATCTTTGCAAGTAAATACCTAACATGTGTTATTGCTTTGCACCAAAGGCTTGGCCACAGAGAGTCTCAGTTGCACTTGACATGCCCAGCAACAAGATGAAAATATTGAGAAGATGGACACTTGTTAAGTGAATGTAGCGAGCGAGATAATTGTTCAAGTAATTAACCAGCAACTGTGGTACTTAACATTATTCTGCAAATAAGAACTCACCAATATTCCGTTGACAAAGGTTAGAGTAAGGATTTGTGTGAGAGCAAAACCAGCAAGCTTGACTTCACCAACAATCCAATAAATGCTTGTGTTACCACAAGCATTCCAAATCGAGTAACTCTGGCTAACATAGCAGGATACAGTACTAACTCTCTAGTCAAGACCAACTTGATGTATTGTTGATATATTGTAGAAAGACCATTTGTCCAATGAAACAACTATTTTTTTTTTTTAAATATTTAATTGATGTGGCGCTTTTTATTTAACACTTCGAGTTTAGTTTATTAACACTCGACGGTAATTTAGAAATTTTGCTTTAGTTGATTGGTCCACTGTTGACTTTGGGTCACAGGGTTAGTCAAGGGTAATTTGGTATAATTTAGACAAAAGTACGGTCATAATACAGTTTCACCAAATGTTAGGCTATCTTATTACAATTTACCTTATAATATAATGCTTAATTAATTGATCACAAACCCTCAACTAAATTTATTAAGGGCAATGTTTAGGGCACATGTTAAGACACTGTAAAAATAAAGTTACACTATAGTTATTGTCTTTAATCACAATAAATACATAAACAAAACAATAAATATAAATTGATTTTCCTTTTATAGTGTTTTAACATGTACCATAAGGGTACATATTAATACTATCTATTTATTCATGTTTATTATAGAGTAATGCTAGACAACCCAAAAATTTAATTTAAATTTTAACCCAAATGATGTGACAAGTGAGTTGTCACTACCACACACAGCATGTTATGATGTGATTAATGAAAAAATTACTTGTCATATCATTTGAGTTGAAATTTAGACTAAATTTTTGGGTTATCTAACATTACTCTTTATTATATTCATGAATATATAAAAAAATTATGATTTTTCTCCTATATAACGAAGTAAGTGCAAGACATATGAATTATTAATTAAGAATAAAAAAATTGTTATTGATAAAAGCATTTGTTTAATTTTTTAATAATAAGATGATACCAATTCAATAATTGATTACCTAAGAATCTGAAATGCAATGTAAAATTTATATAGGAACAATTATTAAAACTTGCAAATGACTTAATTCTATAATGTTATAACAATAATATTATGTTGAATTTGACCACTTACTTTGAACAACAAAAATTATTCACATTTTACTAAATTTTGATAAAAAAAATAGTCAAAAATCTAAAAAACATATATCATGTATATTATAAATGTATTCTCCACGTTATGAAAATTTATTATTAATGACTAGATTGATATGCTTAATCTAACGATGATCGGAACAAAATAAAATGAATCTTAATAGTATAATTAAACAATTATAATAAAATCAAGGAAATATTATATGTAAAACAAGAATAAAATTTTGTATTTTTAAAAACTATGTAACAAGTGCAATATTTTGAATACTGTTATATAACACAATTAAAATTCAAATAATACTTTTCACAAATGTGATTGATTTTAATTTTTATTGTCATCTCTTGACTTTTAGGTAGACTATGCAAACGAAATAAATTTAGGGAAACTATCATTTTTACTCATATATTATGAAATATTAGTAAATCTACCCCTATGATTGCCTTAATGGCCCTTATGCCCTCTAAAACTAAGCGTATTCACCATATTCCTCCCTTTTGTTAGCTTTTCCATTAAAACCTTTAGTTGACTGTTATCTTCAAAGGGTAATATGGTAACTCTAACTTAAAATCATTTAACAAACTATATATATATATAATAATAATAATAATAATAATAATAATAATAATAATAATAACACACACCCATATATATCAATCTTTCAAACAAACAAAAAAAAACCATCACCATTCATCAATCATCATCATCTCTTCACTTAAACCCTAACTTAATGCATCACAACTCAAACACCCAAACCCTAACCACAACCACAACCACAACTCAAACACCAAAACCCTAGTTGTCGCCACCGCTACTCAAACACTAAAACCCTAGCCATCCACCAACCTCCACCCCCTACAAGCATCGATTTCCTCCCAATCAAGGAGATAAGTACTCGATCTCTTCCCAACCGTTGCATCTTCTCTCTCTCTCTCTCTCTCTCTCTCTCTCTCTCTATCTATGAATCCTTATCTCTTACGAATTTGTCTTTGTTGATCTTCTCCATTGTCGATCTCTAGTCCATCTTCTCTCTACATTATTTCTCTATTATTCAACAAGAGAACGAGTTTCGATATCCTCTGATGAGAGGAGATCAATGCTTATTGGTGTGGGTGTTAGTGGTTGAGTTTGACAGTGGGTGTTGGTGGTTGATTTTAGGAGTGGTGGTTGTGTTTGGGTTTAGGTTTGGGTTTGGGTTTGAGTATGGGCTTGGTTGTGTTTGGGTTTGGGTTTAGGTTTGGGTTTGAGTATGAGTTTTGTTGTGTTTGGCAGTAGGCCATGGTAGGTTCAATTTGAGGGTGTAGATGATTGGATATGATGATGATTTTTGGAAAACCAATGATGGCGGTGTGTTTTGGGTTGACGGTTTTTGGTGATTGTTGTTTAATGTTAGTTTTTTTTTTTTCAATTTTAATTTGGATTTTAAAATTGAATGGGGGGATTCTAGATTGATATTGAATGTGATTGCTAGATGATGATGTTGTTAAACCTGGATTGTGAATCTTTTGAATTTTTGAAAAAAAAAATCTTTTCAATTTATGGATTGTTTGAATGTGATAAAACTACCTTTTTTTTGTTTCTTCATCGAAGACGATGGAGATCTAGATTTCCACCATTTATCTTTTTTTCTTTTATCTTTTTTCCTTTTGCTTTGTAAATTTTCTTTTAATCTCCACTATCCATCTCAAAGATGTAGGGTGAAGACCCATTTAATTTTTTTTTTCTGATTAATTTTTTTCTCAAACCAATTTATTCATAATTATTGAAGGGTAAAAGTGTCATTAATGTGAAATTTAACTTTTTTTAACGGAAAAGCTAACAGAAAAGGGGAATATGACGAATACTTATTGGGGAAATGATACTTCCCTATAGTATACTTTATTAAACTATCTTGATCAGATCTTTATATAAGGAAATTATCTAGAATTTTTCAAATTGAATAATAACACACATACTCGCATACATACATGCATACATATATACATACATATATATATATATATATATATATATATATATATGTTGATGGTAACTTTTGGATTAAATATGATTAGCCACGACTCACACAAGTGAATGCAAATAAAGATGAGCTGTAAATTACAAGAGAGAAAAAATAACACAAGACACGATGTTTATGTGATAAAACTCCAAGGCGGAAAAATGTTCACGGCTACTGATGACGGAAAGAAGGATTCACTATGATAAAAATAATTACACACTCAATCTCTCTTGTACTTTCGTAAACCTATTTTTCATTAACCCCTTCAAGGATGCTATTTGAGTCTATTTATACATACATAAAACCCTAATTCTTGATGTACAAGTAAGAAAAGTTCCTGTAATTAAACGAAACTCTAACTTATTGGGGTCGTCTTATCCTTCTTCCTTATTTTGTATTGAATGTATTTCGACTGTATTAGATCTCTTGCCTATTCTGGACTTTGATATCTATGAGAAAAGTTACTTCCTCATCAAAGTATGCTTCTAGACACCTTATTCTAGTAAGATTCATTCTTTACATGTTTTAATCGTTATTGCATTAAATTTGTGATTGTCCATGTGCCATTCAGCTAGTCATCTGCCATTCACCAAACTTTATTTCCCTCTAGCTGGTGGTTGTACCCTGAGCGTAGGTTTTATCCTGACCATCTAGATAATCCTAATCGGTTTTGTCGTTATGGCGCTAACTCGACCATCTTAATGGGATTATCTCTACCTGATCGTTTAGATAACCCCGATCTAGTGTCATGAAGCCATCTTTGGTCAACTTGGGTTGGTTCTGTTGACTTTAAGTGATGTGGCATCCAGACTCTTGGTTACTGCTGACGTGTCATATTCTCCGAATTACACCAACAACAATATCCCCTTAAACATACAAAATTGAGTATCTCATGCATAAACGGAACTCACTCGGTTACGTGTGTTTAATCTTGTTGTGTAGCTCATAAATGCACGTTCAATGCTTAACAACTAAGCATCAAACCCAGCCATATCCGTTTCATCTGCTCGATGGGCGTGACATAATTGATGCAATCATTAGAGACTTTTTGAATTTTGAATGGCACATGATTTTCGAAGTTCATGCACCTACCCTCACTCTTTCACGTCGTCCTTGGTGACGTCTATATGCCTCAATGACATCAACCACTTATATATATATATATATATATATATATATATATATATATATATATGTGTGTGTGTGTGTGTGTGTGTGTGTGTGTGTGTGTGTGTGTGTTTTGAAACCTTCTCACTTCCCTCTCACAATTTTATACACTTTCTCCAAGCCCTAATTTTCTCTTCTTCTCCAACTCTTCAATTTTCTCCCGTTGTTCATTTTTCTAGCCAACAGTTCACGCTCCATCGCTCTCAACAATCTTTCAAGTATGGATCCTAACCTTCGTCATCAATATTTTGAATTTCTCATGTGTGCCATTGAGGTGGGCAATAAAGAAAATATCGCTAGGCTTGAATACATACTGTGAGATCACTTTCACAAATACACTTCTTCATCTCAACTCATTGCCCTAAATGTAGATTATTCAGTTGCTCGACCGGAGTTTGTAACTTCACATGCTAATCCTCTTGTTTTCACCTCTGTTGGTGCTTGTCCATATATGCCAAAGACAACGAGTTCTAGAAAAATGGCCAGATCATCGCCTAGAGAGTCCACTCGTCTTACGAGTGACTTAAAGATCACTTCACAGAGATTGAAAATTGAGAAGGTCCCAAAAAGACGGCGGGCACATGTGTTGAAGTTTTTTGCTGATCACTCGTGTGCCTTTGACTATGAGATAAATGTGGTGACTGATCATGAACTTGGGAAGTTCATGGCTAGGTTTGATATCCGTTATTCGGTGTTACTGATTTCTAGCGGTGAGTGCGCCATATGGAACCCTCGTTCTGGTGCTATCGCCATCTATGGGGTCATGCTATCTTCTGAAGTCACTCTCCCTATCCAGCCTTTCATCGTTTAATTCTTGGTTGTTGTGGCCATTGCTATTGCACAACTGACCTCTAACTCTTATCGGGTGTTGATCAGCTTATGGAATCTATGGAGGAAAATCGGGGCTAGGCACCCCTGACCCCCCAAGAGATTCTTAACTTCTATACTCTTGGTCGCTTGGATGCTCGGGGCTATATGAAGTCAACTTAAACTAGTCGTTGGATTCCTCATGGTTTTAAGGAGAAACCTGTTCCAATAGCAAAGACCATAAAGGCTTCGCCTGGGTTTTCCTTCCTTAAATAATTACTGGAAAAACAGTTGGTTCTTCGTTAGAGGTGATTAGGGCCAGACTATGGTGGCCAATCCCAATCAACGGCTGAATAGAATTAGCATCCCAAGACACTTCGGTAGCCTCGAGTTGTGGAACAAAAATATGCCTGAGATGACTTGGAATCAGGCTACTTTGGCCGTTAAGGCGACCCAAAATTCTTAGGAGGCCAGGGATCGTCGTAATCTGTTCGTGGAGAAAGACCTGATCGATTTGGGTCTTTTTCCAGCCATCTCCTCCAAACGCAAGCATTGTAAGTCCTGATTCCTTTATCATATAATTCTCTGTTGTTTGTATCTATCCTTATGATCCTTACCAAATTTTTTTTGTAGTGTACGAGATAGACATTGTTGCTAGCGACTAGGCTGAAAAGGTTCAGAACCTTGATCAGGCTAGTAGGAGAAAGGCCGATAATCAAGTGGCTCAGGGGATTGCAGCCCTCGAGCATGATATGGTGGAACATGTTTACGAGTCTAATTCTAACACCACAACTGCCCCCGTTGAGCATGCTGAAAGAAGTAAACGTGGCACCCCTCCAAGAGACAGCATGAGAGGGTCTTCTAGGGATGTATCTACTAGGGAAAAGTCCACCCGGGAGAGATCCAGTAAAGAGACATCCAGTAGAGAAAGATGTAGAAAATAGGGGTTTGGTATAGAGAGATTTGGCGGAGAGGTGACCAGCGGAAAGGTAGCCAAAACTATAGAGGGGTCATTCACCCCCGAGGCTATTTGTAGACGAATGGAGGCCCTATCTGTTGCTAATCTAGTTGTTCCTCAGGCAGGGGTTGATCCTATCATCCTTGAGGAAGATGATTATTATCAAGAGACCCTCACTGACTTGATTTTATGGGAGCAACATTTGAAAAGAAGGGGTGATCGTACATCTGCAACATTTGCTTTCTTTACATCTACAACATCTTCTTCCCTTTCTTCTACCATGATGACCAAGACAGCTGACCCCGTTCTTCTAAAACCGATGGAGTGGGCGCAATTCAACAGAAAATACCTCCTTACCAATCCGAGCCCCTTCAGCCCAAGATGATCGTCCTGCCAATCAGGCTTCTGTTGACCTGTCTGTTCAGCGTCTTGGCAAGGCCCCTATATAATTTTCTATCAATCGTCAGATAGTCTTCACCGATTCTGACTCTGATGATGGTGAACCCAACTCCGTAGATCTTTTTATTGATGACGATGTGCTTAAGGTTACTAAAGAGCATGTTGATAAAGTATCTTTGTGGTTAGATAGGCCGTTTGGGGCTTTGCTAAACATTGCGGTTACCTATTTAGTTGATGAAGCTGGGACCACCCAAGTTGGGAGCATCCCTACTAATATAGTGCATTTGCCTTTTCATCATGATGGTGTCAGTGAAGGTCAAGCTTCTGAAGGGTAGGAATTTGAGGTTCCTATAACTATCCTTCAAGTTACAGAGGGCTGTGTAATTTCAAGAGCCTTAAATGTCGCAAATCTGACCCCTCTAACAACTTTCCTATCAGTCTCTACACCTGGTCGTGATGGGTTCACCCTCTCAGCTCCAGCGACCATTACATCTGGGCCTTCTTTACCTCTCAGTTCGAGTAGTTCTCGTGCTGACTCCATTTCCATGCTTCGCTCCATGTCAGCTGGTGAAGAGTATATCGGTGATGGGTATTAGAGGCAGACCATAGCCATTAGAAATTCTGAGCGAATTAGTTTGATCTTTAATAATGTAGTTTTTGTAAGTATTCTCCCGTTTTGGTTTTCTCTCGTGTCCATTATTACTCTTACTCTTCCTTCTATCTTTTGGTTAGGTGGTGGAAGAGTTGACTAGGGTCCTGACTGATCAAAAGAAACAGGCTGCGGAGATATCTCGGCTAACGAAGGAGCTCACTGAAAAATATGATGCCCTCAAATCCTTAACAGCCAGCAAGTCTAAAATCAAGCAATCTTTTGATGAGAAACTAAAGGATCGTGATGCAACTGAGTGTTCCTTGAGGAGGATTATAGCTAATGTTCATAACAGAGCCTCCACAACTAGTGTGGCAGTTAGGGAACTTACCACGAAGAATGTTGAGCTAAAGGGAAGGGTCGTAAAAGCAAAATTACGGAGTACTGAGCTTGAGTCAAAGGCCATCCTGGCTAAATCGGAGGTAGCCAAACTTAAGGAAGAAGCCCAAGCATCTAAGGACACCCTTACCTTTGCTCAACGGGTCATGCTCGAGTCGCAACAAGCATCTGAGGAGACTCACCTTCATTATGAGAGATTTGTTGGGATTATGTTTAATAGCAAGAGTATAATAATGTATTTGACAATCTTTTCATATTAATAATTGATTTCTAGTTTAACAAATATTATGACATTTATAGTTTAATTATTATAATCGTCAAAAGTAAATAATCATAAGGTCAAAAGACTATACGAAAAGAAGAATTATTCATACATCTTGATATGTTTGAGGTAGAAATAATTATTTAGTTAGCCTTGAACAATAATCACAACTTAAGATAAATGTTGGGCACATTTACATTGTTAAAGTTATAGATTCTTTTGCTAGCATTTGAGTGGGATCAAATGTGTTATGATGAGTCTAAAATCATCAAAGTGTGGGGTCTTTGAGCAAAAGAATCTAGTGCACTAGGTGCATTGAATAGGATCACGGTGAAAAACTTTATCTAGAACCATCAATGGATAAAAAAATTCACTTGAATACAATCGGAGAGTCTATCTCAATCATGAGATATATGATGGACTTATAGTTACAAGTGTTATCATTTGAGATATCATTAAGTACGATTATATAGCATAGTCTTTCCTTGATAGTTTGGTGGTATTCGTTTGTTAATTGATAGAGGACTTCATTTATAGATATGGATATCATGGCTCCATTTATTAAATGTGAGTAGAATATCATCTTATGAATGTTTTGATATATTGGATATTAAATCTTAACGTTAAGTTTTCAATAGTGTCTATTAAATATGTCTTCTGGACAAGTCAACATATCTAAGTTCAAAATGTGGTCATATGAGTAAATATGGTAAATAAAAGAGCTATAGGCGGTCTATGAGCTCTTGGCGATTACTGGTATTCTTCATGAGGATACACTATCTCTATTAAGATTGTCTAGGATACAAATGAGGAACATTAACTTATTCTATCTTTATTTAAGAGTTCAATTTTATTTCTTTAGTGGAATGAACTAAAATTAATAGATCGGACCTATGTGAATCAATTGTTGATTGTGATTAGGTTATGTCTATTGGAGATTAAATTTAGATAGCCCGCCAAGATCCCCAATTCACATAAACTTGCATGGATCGCTTGATATATTCTACCGGATCAATTTCTGGGTCCATTTAGAATTGTTTTGGAGTTCAGAATCCAAAAGCTTTGGAGAGGTGCGATCATATGTGATCAAGACACGCGGGAACTCTTCAAGATACCTGGATTGGGCGGCCAAGGATGTGGGAATCCTTGGGTGGCCCTAAAAAGTGCGGTTAGCATTCTATCAATACATTAAAAATATAATTTGTATATTTTAATTAAATTGGCTATTTAAATTAAATTAATGTATTCATTTAAGGCATGTGGACTTGTTTTTTTTTAGTAAGAATGAGTTTAGTTCACATATGGATTTTTTTTATTAAAGTCCAATGGATTTAATAAAATGGAAACACCAATATTTGGCTCATGTATAGGCCTGGGCGGCTAGGGCTTATAAAATAGCCTAATATATTGTTTTTATTTTATTATTTAATTAAATGAAACTTAATTAATTTGTTATTTATTTATTTATTTTATTAAAAGATAAAATCTCTTTCCTAGTAGGAGAAGGTCTCCTAGTGTCATACTATTGCTAGAAGTATGATAAGAATCAAATATTTTATTTGGTAAGTAGATAAATAAAATGAATTTATTTATCTAGTCAAATTAGGAAGTATTTGATATCTATCAAAACTCTAATTAACTATTGATCAAATTAGGAAGTTTTTGATAAAGTCACAATTTAATTTATATTCAATAATTGGTTATCGGATATATACACTATTGAGTTGGAATATGGGTCTTGGTGTGGAAAAGAATTCTTTTTTGAGTTAGGATTCTTGGCCACCAAGGAAATCCACCTAGAGAGAGGATTCTTGCCCACCAAGTAAATCCTCGTTAGGAGAGGATTTGGACACCTATATATATATGGCTATGTAGAATTTGGCCAAGCCATAAGAAATCCAAGAGAGATTTTGGCCAAGAGAGGTTTTGGAACCTTGGAATTTTGAGTGAAGAAAATTCGGTTCTTGCTATAGATAAATTTGTCCAAATCTAAGATAGGTGTATGTAGAATTCGGTCAAGCATAGAGAAAGGAAGGGGCGTTTTTTTCCGATAGTGCACTAGTATCTTTTACATCAAAGGGCTTGGTGTACAAAAATCGAATCGAGTTCACGCGAGTTTCAATCAAATAGATTGAATACAAGTGACCAAACGTTCTTGGGTTTTCTTTAGGAGAACTGTTGTGACTAACAAAATAAAAAGATTTTATTTGTTTCCATCCTGAGGTATACAATTCAAAGAAAGGGAGCTCACACTCATAGGTGATTCACGTGTGTGCTTCAA
Source organism: Dipteronia dyeriana (assembly GCA_032871835.1). NCBI lineage: Eukaryota > Viridiplantae > Streptophyta > Magnoliopsida > Sapindales > Sapindaceae > Dipteronia > Dipteronia dyeriana. Next base: position 37,963,124 of record CM065302.1, read on the forward strand.
TTGTCACAAGAGAAAGGTACGATACTTTATTATATGATAATTAATCAAAGGTTAAGGTTTTTTTAAATGATTTTTTTTTAAAATATACCAAACCCCTTTGTCGCTTCCGTCGCACAATGTTTCATACACGATTGGCTCAAGATTTAAAGTAGTAGTAGATCATAATGGGAGTGCTCTCCCAAGAGGCCAGGCTAGCCCCTGAAGTTCAGAACGTCGACCGCTATAAGAGGTCTTCTGCTTTTAGCTAGCCACCGCTCAAATGTTCTTTGGTGGTAATGAGCGATCTTCTGAAGAGGCTCACCAGAAATGGGACAAGACAATTCAAAAACACAAGGCTGAGTTCCTGGAGGCTATAAAGAACCAAAGGATCAGGTGAAGGGCTTATAGAGGAGAGTGGCACTTTGACGAAGGGGAATGATGTTGGCCCCTGCCTGATACAGATTAAACTCCCTTCATGACCGACGACCTAGAAGCTGACATCAGCTGGCCAAATTTTAGGGACCTGACCAAGGGGTATAGAGACGATGATGTTCCTTCTAGTGGGTCCGGGCCTGGAGGTCCCTCAAGCACATCGGGTTTGATTATGCTGCCATATCTCATACTTGTTTTGCTTATGTAACCTCTCCTTATCATTTTTGTAACCCAGTTTTTTGATATAAATAATATCATTCTTGTTTGCTACCCTTGTTGTTTTCCAGTAAGTTAAATAACTTTAACTGTATGCTCTTTGTAGCATTGAGTCGGGTAGTTAACCTCTAACCGAGCAATCTATAATTAGTTAGAGCCATTCGTTAACTTGAACTATGTGCGTTTATTTGCAACAAGTCGGATGACTTAACTACAACCAATTCTTTGCATGTGGTTGGGGTCATTCAATGATTCAAACGTTTATTTATTGCCATGCTGAGTTGAATAACCTACCTTTGACTAAGAAATCTATATTTGGTCGGGGATATTTATTAACGTAAACTATATGAGTTTTATTGCATTAAGCTAATTGCCCTAACTTTGACAAAATATCTGCATGTGGATGGGTTCATTCAGTTACACAGATTATTTGTCTATCAGTATTGAGTAGTATTACTTCTAACCCAATCGGTTGCTTTGTTTCCTGATTGCTTTGCTATTTTTTCTTCAAGTAATGTTCTTTTGGGGACCATTTACATGGTATCCAATTTATAGACGTGTGTCTTTTATCTATCAACTAAGTCACTTGGACGTCTCTCAGTAGTCTGCTGTTCAAGATTCGTTGTAATAGGGTAGCTTATATTATACTAACTTTATAGAAGATGCTTAAGTTTTTATTGGCAACTATTTCAAGTACAAATATTTTATTTTCCATTCAACTTTTGGCACATCCCATCAGGCACTAAGGCCTGAAGGCTCTCTAACAGTGTTTCAATACACCCAATTAATTTTGGTGAATGCACATTGTCTTTGCGGCACATATTTTTGTCTCCCTTCACTGGGCCTCCCGGGCGCCTCTATTGGCGTCAAGTAGTCTTTAGGTGCTTCAAGATTGCTTTTGTGAACGAAAGAAAAATTTAGAACACTTTACTTGACTGTTTGGAATTGTTCCATTGAAGGGGCTTTTATTGAATGCTAGAAAAAGATAACAACGAATTAGCAATTATGAAAATAGAAAACAAATCAATTTGTAATCTAATTAAAGAAAAACGTCTAAAGGTAGAAGATATTCAAATATTGTGCATTGCATGGTTTGGGCAGTTCACCCTCTTCTGGTCGGGTAAGGCGGTATGCTCCATGGTCGGCTAACCTTGCCACCTGGTATGGTCCTTCCCACTTATCTGCCAGCGACCCAGCTGATTTTTCCTTTGTATTGGGCGACACCCTCCTAAGAACTAAGTCCCCGAGCTAGAATCTTCTTATCCAAACATGTGAGTTGTAATATATGGTTGCCTGGTAGTGTTCCTTATCTTCAACAAGTTCCTCATTTCCTCCAACTCATCTAGGTTTTGTTCTTGCATCTCAACATTTACGTCGGGGTTAAAAAGTTGTACCCTTGGTGAATTATGAATTACTTCGACCAGGATTACTACTTCTGTCCCCGAACGCCAGTGAATAGGGTGTCTCTCCTATCGAAGTTCTTTTTGTGATTTGGTAGGCCAACAATACTTCATACAGCTTATCCGCCCAATTTTCTTTCTTAGCATCAAGCTTGGCCTTCAGGGTGTGTTTGATTATTTTGTTCACTGCCCCCGTTTGGCTGTTGGTCTGAGGATGGGCTGGTGTGGCATAGTAGTTCTTTATACGGAAATCTTGGCACATTTTTCTGAACATGTCGCTATTGAATTGGGTTATGTTGTCAGCAACAATGGTGTTCGGGATACCAAATCGGTAGATGATGCTCTTCCTCACAAAACTGGTTGTGCTTGTTTCAGTTATGTGTACCAGTGCCTCCGCTTCGACTCATTTAGTGAAGTAGTCTACTGCCACAATGACATGCTTTGCTCCTCATTTCGTTGTCGTTGGCATTAGGCCGATTTGGTCTAACCCCCACTTGGTGAATGGCCAAGGCGACGTCAAGTTCTTTAGTTGCTTAGGTGGCCTTTTGATGTCATTGGCTATTCTCTGGCAATTGCCACACAATTTCGCTACTGTCTGTGCATCCTGGAATAGGGTTGGCTAAAAGAAACCTTATCTAAGGGTCTTGTGTGACAAATTTTTTGCCCTATTGTGGTTCCCACACACTCCTTTGTGAATGCTTTCTAATATATGTCCCCCTTCTGCGGGGCAGACACATCTCTGCAAGGCCTTCGAGAATCATCTCCTGTACAATTCTCCTCTAACCATTGTATATCTGGTTGCCCCATGTTTGAGGCGCTTTCCTTCAGTCACATCTGTTGGAAGCGTTACATCTTCTACGTACTTTCTGATTGGGGTCATCCAAGTTGCCTCCCCTTTGGTATTTTTTTTTCTTTTTTTCTTTTTCTTTTTTTAAATATTAAAACTTTTTCAACATTTTTTTATATATATTGTTTGGCCGTCACTCTCTTTGATAGAGTTTTGGGCGACTAAAAAAATTGTTTTTGCCTTCATTGGTTGGAGCTAAAATTTTGGTTTTTCCAAATGATGTTTATTAAATATTTTTAAAACATAAAAATTTCTAATATAACCCTATTAAATTTTATTAATTTCACAACCCCAGTATGCATGACATGCAAAATAATAAAACGTGTTCCATTGAATCATCACAAACGAAAGAAAACCCAAAAATAAAGCCACAAAATACAAGCATAATATGAACCTGACTAACACTTGGGAATCCAAAATGCCTATATGGAGAGAGAGAGACCTACTTCTTCTTTTTTTACTAGTAGAGCTCTTTGTTAAACAAGATGCACTTCGCTTTGGGACCGCAAAATAAGTGTGTACATTGCCAATTTGTCTTCAGAGTTCAAACTTGCAAAGATGCCCAAGATAGTTGAAGAGATCAGACAGAGAAAGAAGTGCTTCCGCAACATGATGTTTCATTCTGAAGCTAAAGTAAGTAGAGTCAAATATGGGATGTATCATGTTGAAGTCAAACAGTGATTTTGCTTGACTGTATTTTAAAATCAGGCTAACATTCTATATATGCAAGGGAAATTTTGGGCATTTCAATGATTTGAAAAACTCTTAGTATAAAAATACATATATAGTTGAAAGTGTTATAAATGATGCGGATTTCATCCACTTGTCCTCACCGCTTGTTCAAGGAAGATGGTGGATTTTTCCACCATAAATGCACATCATGTCTTCACTTTATTGGTGTTAGATTTGTATGTTGAGGTTTGGTGACTAAGACCCGGTTTGGTATTGCTTCCCCAGCTATTTTTGGGGTTAAAAGTGATTCTGGACCTAAGACAGGGTGTTTGGTAAAATCGTTGGGAAGTGCTTTTAGTCACTTTTAGTTTCTCCCAACTGAGTTTTTTAGAAGCTACAAATACATGCTTTTGGATTTTGGCTTCTGCTTTTAGAAAACGCGCTACAGTAATATTAAATGAAATTCTACTAACTTTCCAACTTTCCAACTTTGTCCTTACCTTTAATGAAATTTTTTTAAGAAAATTGGACTTATATTTTTGTACAAAAAAAAATGTTGCCATAACTGTATAAAAAATTTGGGATAATTAATTCAATAAAGTAGAATAAAATAAAGAAATAAAAAAAATAAAGAAATTGGACTAATTAATTAAATAAAGTATAATAAAAAATGGAGCTAATTAATTCAATAAAGTACCATAATTATATAACACTTAACACTAAACACAAATAAACAAGAAAAATGTAAAGTGTAGCACATTAGTACCAAGTAGATGTCTATGTCCTTTTAGTAATTTTACACACTCACAACACTTTTTATTTCAGTTTACTAAACACATTGAAATTGCTTTTAGTTCTCACAACACTTTTGAAAATCAGTTTACCAAACACTCAGCTGATTCTTCCCACAGCAATTCCAAAAGCACTCCCCCCCACAGCAATTTCAAAAGCACTTCTCCCCACAGCACAGCAATGCCAAACTGGACCTAAGCCTTGGTAAGAGGCAGTTGACTTTTCCTATATATATATATATATATATATATATATATATATATGGCTTTCATTGTAAAAATGGTTGATGAGCTGATATTCCGAAGAAGCACTTTCTCTCGTCTCTCTCACTTTACTTTATTAGTTATTTCATCTATTATTTCATTCGATTTATAACACGTTATCAATATGAAAAATCGAATCTGTAAGAAAAATCCTCTGATGGTTGATTTACTTACATTTCAACATTTTATATCTATATTCAGTTCCGTATAATAAGATGACTTATGTCATTAACGGAACCCATATATATATATATATATATATATATATATATATATATATATATAGTTCTGGATTTATTTATTTGAAATCATTTATTTTTATACACATAGAACTGTTTAATTATACGCAATATATAAGACTGGTTGCAGCTGTGTCAATAGAGACTGGCTACGGCTGTTCAACAGAACCAATTATAGTTTTGGATTTATTTATTATGTTTTTTATATAATATTTCTATTATTTATTTATATGCAAAATATGAGATTGGCTACGCCGACTAACCAAAATTTAAAGTTCCTGGAATTATGACATTTAAGTTGGCACGGTTTTGAAAACCGATGAAAACATAGAGTTTTGGATCCAATATTATATTCATAAAAGCCATACTTCATTATTTGGAACCTGGGGTTCAAACTGGTTGAGAATCTGAAGTTATCTCATATATATGAAGTGATATGCTTACATGTCCTTCATTTGAGAAAAATGTTACACATCTAACAGGATGTTATGAGTATCATAGAAAGGGTTTTAGATTCTAATGAAAAATGAAATTGGAAATAAGATTTTATCCATTTCATACACATCCAGTAGGATGTTGTGAGTATCATAAAAATGATTTAAGATACTGATGAATAATGAAATTGTAAATAATATTTTATCCATTTCATACATGTCCATCAGGATGCTGTGAGTATCGTAAAAAGAATTCAAGATCCTAACGAATAATGAAATTAGAAATAATATTTTATCCATTTCATACACATCCAGTAGAATGTTGTGAGTGTCGTAAAAATTATTTAAGATCCTAACAAATAATGTAATTGGAAATAATATATTATCCATTTCATACTATCCATCAGAATATTGTGAATATCGTATAAATAATTTAAGATCCTAACGTATTATTCATTAAAAAAAAGATTTACACATCCAGTAGGATGTTATGAGTATCATAAAAGGATTTAAGATCCTAATATCATAAAAGGATTTAAGATCCTAATATCACATATAATAAGATTATAAAGGATATTTTATCCATTTTATACTTGCTCTTGAAGTAGTAAAATCAAGAGAGCAAATTTGGATATATTTATATTCATGAGATATCAAAACATACCCCAAGAGTGGATGCTTGTAAATAACAAGAGAAAAGGGTTTTCAAAATAATCCTATTAAAAAAAAAAGAGGGGGAGATATTATTATCATTTGAGATGAGATATAAAATGGCATTAGACATAATATCCATATAATTCCTAGAAGGGAAATATATGTATTGTCGAGAGTGTAACGACTTTTACGGTTTCTGTGGAGTCAGGTTTTTTTTTTTGAATTTAACTTTGTTTAGAGCAAATGTTAATACTGCATCAGGTCTAGGGAATCTGATAGAAAGCTCTGAAAGAGTCAAGATATTATTATTAAATAATACTAAATTATGTATCAGGTCCAAACGGATCTGAAATAAAAAGTTTTGGAAGAGCGATGATATTGTTGTCAAACAATACTAAATTATGTTTCAATAATACTTGATATTATTCTAGAAGAATATAAAGAAATATACTTAGTTCAAGGGCATATAAGATTAAGAAAAGATCAGATCTATCGGATCTGATTAAATGCTTTAGAAGAGCCATAATCTTATTTCCAGATGGTATTTAATTGTGTATTGATGATACTTTATATTACTCAAGCAGAATATAAAGGAATCTATTTAGTTTTAAAGATATATGGAAGAATGAATATCATATTGAAACTATGAGTAACGAGAATGCTTAATATATGTGCATTATTTCTATGATTCAGGCCAGAAATTCATTACAGAAAAGTTATGTGCTTTATCATACGGATTATATTACACTATTATAAAGAGTGTAGAAGTTTATACAGTTATGACTCTAAAGTTCCCGGATCTAAAAATGTTTGTACTTTAGCGTGACCGTCTCGGTCACCTAGGATCTACAATGATGCGCATAGTCATTAAAAATTCTCATAGATATCTATTAAAGAACCATATTCTTTATCCAATGAGAACTTATGTACTGCATGTTCACAGAGGGAACTAGCAGTAAAACCATCTTATTCAAAAAATTGGTTTTGAATTCTCATCATTCTTACAAATAATTTGAGGGGATATATGTGGACGTATTCATCTACCAAATGAGCCCATTTATTATTATATGGTTCTAATTGATACATCTAAGAGATAATCACATGTTCGTGTATTATCAAAACATCTCTATATTACTAAATAATTGATTAATATTTCAAAGTAGGTGGGAATGATGTTCAACATCTAGTTTTCAGATATACTCATAATCAGAACGGATCAAAAGATTCGCTTATTAAACGTCTCCAGATAAGGCTTCTATATCATTATGAGATTAATATTGAATTTGATTAATCTACTATTATATCATTTAAACTTCTGATAGTTTATATTTTTATTCACAATTTGCATAACATCATATTGATTAATTTCCAAATGGGAAAGTTTCTCTAGAAGAGAAGAGTAAATGAAAAGTTATATATATACAAAATTGAGATATCAGTTCGGTTCTCTAGATATATGTGTGTCTTGTTTCAATATTCGTATCTCTCAAATACGAAAGATAATTGATCATCATATGATTGTTAATCCGTTGCCTGGTATATTAAAGGTTAACAAGATTTTATAATTTGCTATCTTATAAACTCCGGTTGGGTGATTGTTCTTGAAAAACAATCAGAGCAAAAAGCAACAAATCAATCATCTGATACATATCAAAAACTTGTGAACCTTTTTAAAAGGTCTTGTTATTAGGACCCTAAAAAGTAAACAAAACGCGAGTTATAAATAAATTCACTTTCTCTAAATCAACTCTATAAGAGTCTGATATATCTAAAGAGATAGAAGTCTATGAAATAACTAAATCCATTGAAATGGAAGAAATCTCAATAGAGATACAAGAATATAGAAATTGAGAAAAATTCTATAAATCATACAAAATATGAAATGACTAAATCCATTAAAATTGAAGTAATCTCAATAGAGATACAAGAGTATAGAATTTGAGAAGATTTATATAAATCATATGAGAGAAATGTGGAATAATAAGGAAACAATCATTGATGATGCATTTTTTTACACAGTAGCGCTACTAAAATTATAAATGAGAATTATGATTTTCATAATATCAATGATTGTAGAAAAATGCATGATTGGCCTAAATGAAAAGAAGCAATTCAAGAAGAATTGACTTCATAAGCCAAACATAAAGTATTTAGACCAATAGTACTCAGGTATCTGGAGATGTCAAACTAATTAGATACTAATGGGTCTTTATACGGAAACATTATGAGAAAAATGAGATCGTGAGATATGAGACACAACTCGTAGTATAAGATTTCTCACAGAAACTTGTTATTCAAAGTATTGAATATGATTACGTTCCAATTTTTTGATAAATTTTTAGCTGCCTTTAAAAGACTTGAAAAACGTCTTATAGACGTAGTAATCATTTATCTATATGATTCACTCAATACAGATATTTATAATCCATAAAGGATTTAACATGCTAGAAGCATATAAATCGAGATCTCGTAATCTGTATTTGCTGAACATACAAAAATCCTTATATTGAATAAAAACAATATTAACTGATTTAGTATAACCGTCTCAGTTAATATCCGATATGTTAAGGATATAATAAATCATATTATATACTCATGTAACTTCATAAATAAATGAGAAATAAAATATTGTCTAAACCTGAAGATCGAGCATAGATCAAATGAAATGCTTGTTTATCAATCAAAATATATTGAAAAGATTATGAAAAGATTCCATATTGATATTACTCCTTAAAGAAAGTCTTTGATGATACTCCCTTCAATCATTTATGATGTTAGTTCATGAAATAAACATCTATATGCTTCAGCTTAACAATTAAGAAGGTTGCTTCTAAAGAATTCATATTAGGGGGAGCGTCCCATTAGGGGAGCATATTAAATGAAGTATATTAATTATATTGAGACATATCTGCATTGTACTCTTTTTCCATCCAATCAGGTTTTTATCTCATTGAGTTTTCCTGATAAGGTTTTTAATGAATTAATTCTCTAAACACACCCAAAAATCAGTTGATCCATAAAGATTATCAAAAATATTACATTTATCCTATTGATCATCGTATATACTTGGTCAAGAAGGTCATTGCAAATATTACTTTGATCTTGCTAATCATTGTATATATATTCCCTTGATCTAGAAGATCATCATAAATATTATATTGACCCGACAGATCAATAAATATCGTTACTTAGGTTTTTCCCACTGGGTTTTCCCTAACAAAGTATAAATGTAAGAAATATTTTGAAGAAAACATTAAACTATGGACATATTTGCATTGCACTATTTTTCGTTCAATTAGGTTTTGTCCCACTAGGTTTTCCAAACAAGATTTTTAATGAGACAATCAAGTTGAGTAAAGTTTTGAATGCACATATGTGTATTATACTCTTTTTCCCTTCGATCAGATTTTATCCTGCTAGTTTTTCCTAACAAGGTTTTTAATGAAATAGTTTTATGAAGGCCTAACACCATAACATCCAGAAAATCATTATATATATTTTGCTAAGGTTTTTTGTATCACTGGATTTTACCTAGCTAATTGAAATACAAGTAATGGAAATCCAAAGGGAAGTGTTATAAATGATGTGGATTTCATCCACTTGTTCAAGGAAGATGGTGGATTATTCCACCATAAATGCACATCATGTCTTCACTTTACAGGTGTTAGATTTGTATGATGGAGTTTGATGACTAAGCCTTGGTAAGTGGTGGTTGTCTTTGCCTATATATATATATGGCTTTCCTTGTAAAAATGGTTGATGAGCTGATATTCTGAAGATCAATAAAAGCTACGCACTTTCTCTTATGTCTCCCTTCTCTCTCTTGCTTTCTCTCACTTTATTTTATTATCTATTTCATCTATTATTTCATTCGATTCACAACAGGAAGAATTTGCTTTATTAAAATAATCATATTTGATCACGTGCTTTCCGTGAAAAACTTGGATGCAACCGATATACCATATTAGAATCTGATGGTAGTGTACTGGTTCCAGTCGGTGACTGACACTTCGCTCGTTAATTTTTTTTCACTTCATCTTCCAATATAGTTGGACCCCAATACCCCTTTATGTTTATTTTTATATTTCCCTTTTCCCGGTTGAGTGGTGTCTAGCTTCTCATAATTCTCTCTCTCCATCATGGCCTCAACCATATCCATATTGCAAGCTCTCTCCTCATCAGTCATCACCCATATGATATCACGATATCACGATATCGTCACGACAATTTTCTAATTTCTATTGGTTGGTGTAAATGTGTAATCAACATTGATTTAAAAGATTTTCGAAACTACAAAGTTTAGTTAGCTGCGTTTTTTTTGAGTTATAATATTCGTACTTTATGTATGTCTAAGTGGAGTAAGGATCACCTTAATATGTCTAAAAATTTACCGTAATACTAACTGAAAATATATTCAGGTGTGTTTTAACTGATCTAGAGGGGGTGAATAGCTTTTAATCTGGTTAATTATCAATTTTTCTTGATATAAAAAAAATACTCAAATAAAATAAACAATCAATCGACAATTTAAAGTGTGGAAACAATAAATAACACATCGATTGATAACGTGAGAAACCCTCCAACTGGACAAAACTCATGGACTATCCATCTAGCCACATACGGTCCTCAAAACCACTATATGTAATGATGTTTACAACATAGGTTGACATATAGTCACACCATTCTCGATCACTAATCCACCACTACTAACTAACAGGCCTTTTATAGTGATTCTTGATCAATTTGCTTGTGCACTACACATCATAGTCATAACACTTAATTTTAAAAAAAGAGATCAACAACCTATGTGAATATATGAATATATTCTAAATACAATTAATGCTAGACAACAATATATGCTTATCTAAAGATTAAATGGTGGCAATAAAAAACAAAGATATCAATGTCTATATGAATGCACATAAAGACCTAACTAGATAAAGATATACAGGTCTAAAATCTAGTTATCAAACAAAATCCAATCAACGAGTTAAACATGGCAAGGACAATAAATGCAATCAACAAATGCAATCAACAAGTCCTAATCAATAATGTCTAAATGTAAGGTATAAAGACTTAGCTAGAGGGCAAAATGATCCTAAATACTAGATATCACAATACAAACCAATCATACAAAGGAACTCATAAATAGATGCAATAAATAGTGTCCTAGCATTTAATCAACTAATAAATGCAATAAAAATATCATCTTGAAATGTATGAACAAATAACAAAGATGAGATTTTTGTTCAACTTACCAAATCAACTTATGATGAAGACTCATGCCTAAAGATCCTCAATAATGCATGAAAGATGATGGGTTTTGGGTTTAAAGAGTAAAAGAAATACTTATGGAGCTTTTCTCACTAAGAGGACTCTTCCTTTCTCTAAAAAAGTGTTCTTAGGGCTCGTTTGGCATACCGTATTGTATTGGATAGTATTGGACTGTACTGGAATGGATTGGACTGGATTTGATTGGATTGGACTGGATTGTATTATTATTGTGTTTGGTTTGTCTTGGATTGGACTGTATTGTATTATTATTGTGTTTGATGATGTATTTTATTAGATTGTATTAAATTTTAAATTATTAAAAATTTATATTATTAAAATTTATATTATTTGATTTATGGATTTTATATATATATATATTATCACTTTATCAGATAACAAATTCATTTTCCCCTTTTCTTTTCAATTTATCAGATCTCGTTCTCTCCTCTCACCACCGCTTCACCAAACCCACCATAGCCTATTTTTCTTTTCTCTCACCACTGTCACACTGGCCTTCATCTTCTTCTCCTTTCGTCATCATGGCCTTCGTCTTCCTCTCCTTCCACCACTTTGGCCTTTGTCTTTTTCTCCCTCTCTTCTGATGTGTGTGGACTGAAATGGTTTGGGTTGTTTGATGGTGATTTGGGTGGATTTGGTGGTGGTTTGGTGTGGATTTGTGGTGGTTTGGGTCGATGTGGTGGTGGTTTAGGCAGAGAGTACACCCTAATACAATACTATATAGACAAACAAACACGCCCTTAAAGATTTAGAAACAAATTAAGAATGAAGAAGATATATATAACAACCTTAGGTAAAATGACGTTGTTTTGGAAAAGAGGCTGTAAAAACGTGTTAGACCGCAGTTTAGGCAAGTGTCCAGACTGCGGTATACATCGCATCCCACTCTTTAGACAATATCGCGGTATAAATCGCTTCAAAGACGACATGCACCAACCATGTAAAAGACTGCTGTACAACACAAAGACTATACTGGACAATACAACGGTGTAGGAATGAAGCATAGCCAGCGGTACAACCAGCAGCCCAATCCGCAATAGAGAAAAAACTCTCTGAACAACACAACAACCACACCTAACCTATAAGAATGTTGTACACATGTGAAATGTGTAATGAGCATGCATGAATATAGATATAACATGAATGTGCACCAACATGTAACATACAGATATATGCAAGGCATGAAACTAAATGAAATTCAATGTAAGAAAAGAAACTTTGCATTCAAGTGTGTGTGTGCAGCTAAATATTTTCAAGAGATTAAGAACAAATGAACTACCTCTCTTGAAGCTCTTTGGGATCTTGGAAGCTTGATGATGAAGAATCACAATTTGATACATAAGCTACCTATTACAAATAATCCCAATGTGGTTTGTCATTAAATAAACCAATCATAAATAGAGGTCCTTACAAATTTAACAGATGAACTAAACGTGATAATACTAACAAACAGGGGGACCATTTTATGTATTAGGTCAAACTAGAGGGACTAAAATAAATTTCATCCTTTTATAAAGTTTAAGTTGTTAGAATGAAGTGTATTTAGAAATGTAGTGTGAAAAGATATAGTGGATTGTAATGAGAAAATATCTTACTCTAGATTTATATATATGACAAATGACAATTGTACCCGACCTTACCCAGACCAGAATCCTAGGGTAGTACCTAGATATTCCTTACTTGGCACCAGCCAGTTGTATGCCCAACCGATTGTGTACCAGACCAGGTCCGGGTATAGGCCGAGTATCTAGTCTTTTTTTAAATACGTTTATCAAATTAAAAAAAAACATAATTTTTTTCCCAAATTTCCCAAATCTCCCTTTTTCTTTGTCGATCGGCCCGACCCTTGCCCTACCTCTCTCTTTACCAAATCTCCCACAACCGACCCTCTTTCCCCCCGTCGTCTCTCTTCCCAGGTCTCTCCAACATTTTCTCAGACTTTCTCACTCTCTCAAATTGATGACTTCTGAGTTTGTTGACTTTATTAACCCGTTTTTCTTCTTCTTTACTAATCAGTTGAGTTTGCTGTTGACTTTATTACCCTATTTGTCTTATTTTTTATTGATCAATTGAGTTTGCTATTGATTTATGTTAGGGTTATTATGTTTTTAGTCCCTCTATTTTACGTTTATCTGAGTTTGGTCAACCGGTTTTAGAATCACTAACTTTATTCCACTAGTTTTATAATAATACCTATTTCAGTCTCTATCGTCCAATTCTGTTAGTTTTTTGTTTACTTTCGTTAGGTCAATAAGTGCATTATGGGAAATTTGATAAAAGCTTCTAGAAACTGGTTTGGAGGAAGGGTAAATCTAAAATTTCATAATTTTTTAAAAATTGAAAAGTAAAGTATTATTAAAAAATTAAAAAATAAAACCAAAAAATCAAATCTAATCCAATAACCCTAACTTTCTCTCTTCTCTCTCTCCACATTCTCTTCTTCTCTTTCTCTTTTCATACGCCACCGTCAAAACATCCAAACAGTCACCAGAAAGTAGACGGATGGTTGTAGCACAAACAGAAAGTCGCTCAGGCGGTCTCATCACCACCGTCAACCTCTGCCTTAACGTCCTGACCATCGACCCGATTTGTTCGATCCGTGAATAATTGCTGATCCACAAAACCCAAGATAGATCCGTATCTCCCTAAAGGTTTGTGGTTGTTTTTTGGTGGTTTGTGGTTTGTGTTTGTGGATTTTCGAGTTTGATTTTGTAGAGTAGGATGCTTTTTTTTATGATGGGTTTGATTTCAAGTTAGATTTTTTTCTTCGATGGCGGTAGTGGTGTTTGAGAGGTTGCCATTAAAAAAACCCCATCTTAGAAAACCTATAAAAAAATCTGGGTTGATTGGTTTGTAGAAGAAGAAAGTAGAAAGAAAAAATTATGGGTTTGGGAGTGTTCGATTTTTTTGGGCTTCTAATTGATGGTGATGATTTGTTATGATATTATGGGTTTTTTTGGGCGTGAGAGAATGGTGATGTTGCAGGGATTTCGGTTTTGATGTTGCAGAGAGTGGTGTTTGATCTCTTACTTTGCCTTTATGAGAAATGAAGAAAGTTGAATTATTGGATCATAGGTTTTAATGTGATCAATTGTGACAATTTACTGAACATTTTTTCAATACCATTCTAATAAACTATTTCAAAAATAGTAAAACTTTGTTTCGTTTTGTAAAAGTATATCGGGGTTGTGTGGGAAATCTTTAAAATTGTTTAAAGATTGCAAATCAAACAATTTGTTAATTTTGATCTATTAGTATTAACACAATGTTGAAAGTTTTGATGTGTGAAACTAAACTGTGAATTAATAGCTACTTAACAAAACTGTGAATCTAGGTTTTGTGTTGTATTGATGAAATTATCTTGGTTTGAATTTGGTTTTCTAAATTTTTTTATATTTTATAGATTGATGTAGGTTTTGTTTGTTTGTTGAGAAAACTTAGATAAAAAGAATACGTAAATTGATGGGTTTGATTGATGATGATAATGATGCTTGATTTCTAGAAAAAAAAATTAAGGTTTTAATTTGGTGGAGATCCAATCTTGATTTCATTTCGCCATGCAAGGACCTCGGTTTTATGATTGACTTATTTCATAACAAACCACACCACATTAGAGATGATTATGTAATGGGTAGCTTAGGTCTTCATTGGCAAGCTTCCAAGCATCTCCATGACTTCAAGAGCAAAATGTATACTCACTTGACTTTGCCTTCTGAAGAGTTTGGATGCACACACACACACACTTCATGCATGCTTTGTTTCATCTTGTATTTGTGTGCATCTTTGCACAATCGCACTTACATGTATTTGGGTTGTTGCATGTGTCTTCATGCACTTCATTCTTAGTTCTAAGTGTGGTTTTGTGTATTGTTAGTGCTTGCACGATTGTGTGCTTGTCTTAGCGCATTGAGTGACCATTTGAGAAGGTCTCATTCTTCTATTGGTTTTGGTCTTTGGTCACATGGTTGTTTCCATGAGTTTGGGCACTCTTGTTATTGTCCAAATCTGACCTTTGGTCACTCATTTGACCATAACTTTTTCTGCAGTAATCCAAATTATGTTTCGTTAAATGTAGTAGAAAGTAGACTTCCATACCTTTCCAACGGTATATTATACGAAAGATTTAGATGTCTTTTGATCATGTTTTGAGCCTCTTGAACATGGGACTGGGATGCTGAATTTCCAGTGCGCGGGTTATACGTGGGTCCGACCCATGCATTCACCTTACGGTTTTTTTTAGAGTCCCAGTTTGCAGACATTTCTGCAGGTATGTGCAGGTCACTACGCGGACTTGGGTAGATTTTTACCAAAACGATGCTGTTTTGCTTGTGCCTATATATATATATATGTTATCTTCTCCGCCATTTTGACCTAGAACTCCAAATTTCCAGATTTTAGTAAGAGAAAGAGTTCCCCTAGTGAGAGAAAGCACCAAGCTTGCTTCTTTAACTCTGTGAACTCAAAACCTATCTCCATCTTGCATTATTCATCATTGAACATCATTTATTGTTCTTCTTACTCTAAATTAGGTATTTATTGCTTGATTAAATACCTAGACTCTACTTTATTGCATATATTTATGAGTCTTGATAACCTGATTGGGTTTATTTGTTGATAGCTAGCATATAGGTCATAGTTGCCTCTAACTAATTAGGTCATGTTGATTGCATTTGATGATTGCATTTATTGTCCATGCCATGTTTATTGACAACTTGTGTTGAAATGACTTTGTTTGATAACTAGGTTGTTATATTGCATTATCTACACTTAGTTAAGCATTGCATGTTTGATTTAACATATTTTGCATTGAGCATTCATTGATTGTTCACTTAGACCATATACTCTTCATAGAGTGAAAGTCTTGTCCTTCTAAATAAAGTTGTACAAGCAAGAGAAGCCTTGCCACCAAGGGTGGGTTGGCAAGCAATTGGTCGGGTGCCACTGTAAAAGGTCCGAGGGGTAGAGTAGGAGGTGCTCATGCCAAGAGTAGTGGATCAGGGGATATCACTAGGGACTTAACCAAGAGTGGTGAGTGGTAATGGCCATATCCTGAGGTTGTCGAGAGTGAGAGTCCGAGTATCACTTGAGAGTGTAACTTTTTACTCATATAGTGGTTTTCTACGATCGCGTGTGGTTAGCACAATAGCCCGTGGTTTTTCCTTTGTTGAAGGGTTTCCACATAAAAATAAAGTGTTCTTTATTATTCCGCATTTTGCAAATGATTTTGTATGTTTGTTTTATTGGGTGAATTTGGATATTGACTAATCAAGAAAAATTGGTAATTAACTTAATTTATCCACCCCCTCATAAAGTGTTCTTTATTATTCCACATTTTGCACTTGATTTTGTATGTTTGTTTTGTCGGGTGAATTTGGATATTGACTAATCAAGAAAAATTGGTACCCCCCCACCCCCACCCAAGGTTTTTAGGGAATTTTCATGCCATTTTTTAAATTAAAATAATGGATCTAGTGGATCTTCATCATCCATCTCATGAGGTATACGGTCTGGATCTCCTCCAAATCCATTTTTTAAATTTAATTCATTTAATAATAATATTAAATAGTTTTTTATATATTTTAATTTTAAATTTAATTTGTTTTTGTTTTTGTTTTTTTATTTATTTATTTAATTAAATAAATAATTACCATACTACCCTTCATCAGGAACCTTTATTGAGGGTATTTTGATCTTTATACCTTCTGACAATGTCAGACTGTTTCTTTTTACGGAATTCCTAACATAAGGATTAAAGTTAGTACTTAGTGGATCAAACTTAAATAAATACAAACTAGAGGGACTAAAAACATAATAATCCTTTAAGTTAATATAAATCAGGTCTAGCTGTGTGCGGACCTGCCTAGCTGCACTCTATTGGAGATTCAAGAAGGGTATCACATTAGCTGACTCTAAAACCTCTGGTCCTCCTTTTGTGTACGATTAGCCTCCTCTTTCACTTCTCAAGATTGCTTCAGGTTTGTTTATCTTGTCTGTGCAATTTTTTTTTTTTTTTTGTTGGTTCTTATGTTTTATGTTTTTGGGTTGTGACTGGATTCTGGTTTTGTTGTATTATATACGTATATGTTGGTTAGAGTGAAATTTAGAGGTACCCTTTCATCATTTTGAGGTTTTGATATGTTTTCTGCTATTGGGTTTTTGTCAAAATGTATTTCAGTATTTGTTAAAAATGAAAGCACTACAATAAACTTGTGTTGAAATATAGGGACTAATTCAATAATTATTCTAATTTTATTTTTAGCCTATGTACAAAACGAGACAACAAACATACCTGCATTGTTTGCAACATTAATAAGGTCCAGTTTGATATTGCTTCCCCAACTACTTTTAGGGTCAAAAGTAATTCTTAACCAAAGACAGGGTGTTTGATAAAATCGTAAGGAAGTGCTTTTGGTCACTTTTCGCTTCTCCCAACTGAGTTTTTGAGAAGTTACAAATACATGCTTTTAAATTTTAGCTTATACCTTTAGAAAACACGCTATAGTGATATTAAATGAAATTTTACTAAATTTTCAACTTTATTCTTGTTTTTAACGAAATTTACCAAAAAAAAATTGGGTTTACATTGCTATACAAAAAAACTATTGTCATAATTATATAAAAAATATAGGACTAATTAATTCAATAAAGTAAAATAAAAAAGAAATAAAGAAATAAAGTAGAATAAAAAAAGAAATAAATAAATAAGGAAATATAGCTAATTAATTCAATAAAATAGAATAAAAAATAAGATTAATTAATTCAATAAAGTACCATAATTATATATAACACTTAACACTAAACACAAATAAACAAGAAAAATGTAAAGTATATCACATTAGCATCATTTAGATATCTATGTCCTTTTAGTAATTTTATACACTTACAATACTTTTTACTTCAGTTTACCAAACACATTGAAATTACTTTTAGTTCTCACAGCACTTTTGAAAATCAGTTTACCAAACACTCAACTGATTTTTCCAACAACAATTTCAAAAGCAATTTTTCCTATAGTAATTCGAAAAGTACTTCTCTCTACAGCACAATAATACTAAACTGAACCTAAATCTACAACGACAAAGTAAGCTAAAACACCTGATCTATATCTCAACTTATATCACAATTTCGTATGTATGGTTCCATTTAATTTAAATAAGACAAATGAAATAATGTTGTAATTGATGTCAGTAATTAGTGAAACGACAGTACTGCTTAATGTGGTCTGGTTCAATGGTCTTATGATATTTCAAGTTTCAGTAGTTGACATTGAAATTTGAAAATGGTATTAAAAAAAATGTGAAATACTGAAATGACACCTAATGATACAAGATGATATGTATTGCATTACCAAGCACTTGAGAAGAAAATTTTCCATTTTGAAATTTTCACTTCCTCACGCCACTGATCTCTTGATTCTCTTCCAGACTCATCCCGTTTCCATTCTTGATATATTCAGTTTCTTTTCAAATTTTTGTCTAGTTCTACTTATAGTGATTTTTTTTCCCTGGCTCTTAAATCTCGACTTCATCTAAGCATGAAAAAAAGAGAAAAAAAAAAGGAAGAGATCAAAATCTGGTGAGGCAGAGGAAAGAAGAAAAAAATGGTAATCAAATTGTTTCATTGTTTGTGCCACGTGGCACTATAGATTGGCTTGTCCCACAGCTAAACGGTGGCGAGACTTACCGATAGAAGATTCCCACCTAGTACAGGAGCATAAACTTAAAATATCCCAAGGCGTGTTAGATTTTAACTATTATTTTTACAATAATCCTGAGACAGGGGGCCGTGTCTCCGTAAGTTCTTGATAGAAGAGGAGAGAGCTTTATTTATAGAGGCCGTTATCTACAGCAATTACAATCGTCTATATCTTCCTCAGCTAGAAATTTCAAGTTACAGATGGACCCCAATAATTTGCAAGCATCAGCCAAAGGCAATAATAATGTATGTCACATAGTGGCAATTCCTTATCCTGCTAGAGGGCACATTAATCCCATGCTCAATCTCTGCAAACTCTTAGTTTCAAGAAATTCTGAGATTCTAATTACATTTGTTGTCACTCAAGAGTGGCTTGGCTTGATCGGTTCTGATGCATATACCAAAAACATAAGCTTTGCCACTATACCGGACAACATTATACCTTCTGAGAAAAATCAACTCGATGATGGAATTACCTTCGTTACTGCTGTTATGACAAAATTGGAAGCTCCTTTTCAGCGGATTCTTGATCGGCTTTACCCACCTGTGACTACCATCATAACTGATGCTTTACTTCTATGGGCTGTCGATACCGGAAATCGCAGAAATATTCCAGTTGCTGCGCTTTGGATTTCTTCTGCATTGACATTTTCCATCTGCTATCATTGCGATCTCTTTAAAGAAAAACAGTTTCCACTTGATTTGGAAGGTGAGTATATACAGTTTTTTTTCTTTTTCTTTTTAGTCTTCTAAAGTGTACTTATTATTAATAATTTTTTTTTAAGGTGAACATGTTGAGCAGGCAGATGCTATTATAGATTTCACTTTGATCATTTTGATCTGAAAATGATTATACTTATTTTGCTTTTGACCGTACGCAGAGCATGCAGATGATGTTATAGACTTCATCCCGGGAATTTCTTCGATACGTGTAGCTGATATTCCGAGTTTTTTTCATAACAAACAATACTCGATAGATGACCGAAGTTTTAAATTGCCGGTATCCAAAGCACAATATTTCCTGTCTACTTCTGTCTTTGAGTTAGAATCACAAGTCTTCAACGTTTTTAAATCGAAATTTAACATTCCTGTCTACTCTGTTGGTCCTTTAATACCTTATAAATCTGAACTTAATTGTGAATCCCCAACAAGTAGTTGTCACGAAGAGCCTCACTATATAAAATGGCTAAATTCTAAGCCTATAAGTTCTGTCTTGTATGTTTCCATGGGAAGTCTTTTTAAGCTTTCAAGAGCTCAATTGGACGAACTAGTAGCTGGAGTGAAAATGAGCGGTGTTCGATGCTTACGGGTTGGGCGTGACGAGACTTGTCGTCCTCAAGATGGCTTCAATGATCTGGGATTGGTGGTGCCTTGGTGTGAGCAATTGAGAGTGTTGAGTCATTCTTCAGTTGGAGGATTTTTGACACATTGTGGGTGGGGTTCCGTTCTTGAAGCTGCCTTTGTAGGTGTTCCAATGCTTGCTCTTCCAATAATGGTGGACCACTTCACAATCAGTAAGCAGATTGTGGAAGATTGGAAGATTGGATGGAGATTAAACAAGGATATAAGAGGTGAACATTCGGTGATCACAAGACAAGAAATTGCAAAGACTATACACGCATTTATGGATATTAACAGCAGTGAGAGGAAAGAATTGATTAAAAGAGCAAAACAAGTTGAAGATATTTTTCAGGCTGCAATTGCAAAAGGTGGATCATCTGACACTAATCTTGATTCTTTCAACAAGGATATCACACCAGGCCAAGCTCATTGAGCATATTCAAGATATTTTGAAGGCTTTAATTTCTATGCTTTTATTTTGAATTTGGAACTTTAGAAATAAATTTCTAAATAAAGAGATTGAGTTCATTGTTTGCTCTCCTCACACAATTGCGTTTGAAATTTTATTTTATTTTTGTTGTAGCCATTTGGCAATTACATTTTATAAAGTTGGGAGTGGCTATTAGCACTCGTCATACTTGATTAGTATGACTTCGGCAGGTTGATCGATACCTAATTCTAGTTTAGATATGATCAATTTCGAAAAAGTAAATAAACAATAATATAAGGTTGCATAATTGTATCATATGAAACGTATATGACATCAGGTAAAAATATTGTTTATGAATGGTATATAAGACGTATATGGATCAATCTAGCTCATATTAAACAACCAATTCATACAAATCACTTTATTAACGAAGTAATAAAGAAATTCCATGCCTATAACTCATGTAATATGTCACATAAACATGCAAATCCTAGCCTATAGAAATATAGTTACTATAATGTTACATGTCATCTTCTGTAGCTTCAGTCTTGATATAGACATGTATGACTTGATTATCTTCACTATCTTCAAAGTCTTCATCCTATTCTTTATCTATAACCAACATTCAAACGTAAAATCTGAACTAACATTTTAGAGACATGTATCATATGTTTGGGTATATACGTCAAACCCATTTATGTTGTGGTATACTTTTTTGAGTTAGGATTCTCTTACGGATCTTTTTTTTTTCTAAATATATCCTTATATGATTGACTATTTATATCACATGACATAATTTGATTGGACTGAAGATATAAATCAAATACATCGAAACATTTATCAACATTTTAATTGGCCCAGGACAAAAAAAAGGAGCCCACTTTTTTATGTTTAGTGCTCACATGATTCACATTTGGATTTTGATAAATAAGAAGTCCAAAAAATGATAGTGCTACTCACACTAGACATAAAATATGGTCCATACAATTATATCAAATTTGGGTTCAAAATAAGAAAAAAGATGTGGAAATCAACTACTTATAAAGATTGGGTTGGATATAGATTTTCATTAGAATTATTATAAGTAAATGCGTAGCTCTATTTACACCCTTGAAATTTTAAATGTGTACCCCTCTTTGTATGTACATTTCATTAAGAGTTTAAAAAAAAAAATCATATTTTGTAGCACAACCCAAACAATATCGAATATGCCCTTTTATTTATTTATTTTTAAAATTTTGAATTTTTTTAAATAAAATAAAATAAAATAAAAAAGGAGGAGGTCTCCTCACCTTTCATTTTTTAATTAAGTTTGTCTCTCCTTATTTACATACGTTATTTTTTTATATGGAAACTGTCATACAGGTTTACTTGTTCGTAACTTTTTTTTTCAGTTTTTTTTTTTTTATATATATATCACAATATAAACTTAATGAAAATTACTTTGATTAAAATTTTTATAATTTTTTTAAAATAATATATAAATATGAAATTTTATATGATTTAAATTGAAATCGAACAAATGACCCTATTTTAAATATTCATCACAGAGCTCCAAAACCTCATGAGGAGCTCTGGTTTGAACACTTAAACTTCTCAAACTTGTTTTGATGTGTGTATAACTTGATATCTTCGTGATCTTCAAAGTCTTCGTCTAACCAACATTCAACATAGTATCCGAACTAGCATTTTGGACACATGCATCAATACGTATAGGTGTATACGTTCGATGTGTCCAATTGTATTGTATTATACGGTATATATATATATTTTATATGATTAATTATTTATGTTATGTGGTATGATTTGATTGGGCTCCACATATAAATGGTGGAACATTTCTCAACATTTTAACACCTTACTTGTTTAAAAAAGTAACATTTTAACACTTAAACTTTAATGGGAATTGATAAAAGTTTTAAAATCCTTCCTGTAAACGTTTTTATTTATCATTTTACTTTAATAAAAACAGTATTTTTAAAATATTATCTATTAAGTTAGGATTTTTTATTAAATAAAAATTACATTTAAAGAAAAAAATTAAAAAATTAAACATTAATTTTTTAAATATGAATAAAATAATAGTTAAAATCCATTAAAAAAAAGAAGAAAAAAAAATGAAAGAGCTTGGATCTGCTAATATTCCTTATCACTCACTTCTTTATGTACTTGAAGAACAGGGACAATCGCCAGTGATTTGCCCGAAGAGCAAGGATTTCTTCCTCTGCATTTGCTACAGTTGATGCGTCCGCTCCCATTGACTCTTTTTGAGTAACATCAATAGGCGTGAAGCTCACATCTGGCTGACTGGCTCCCTAGAAAACTGAACTTCTTTCTTTCTTTTTTTCTTTTTGAAAGATTTTAATTATTTTTTGGTTTCAATCATTTGTTGTTTCGTTTTTTATGAGACTTTTGGTGGTATTTTGCAATAATGTTGACTCATTCAAATTGCTACATATCTTTAGTTTGAGAGGGATTATATTTTTCTAAGAATGAATGAATAATCATTCAAATTTTTATTTTTTTTTGACAAAAAAAAAAAGAAGAACAAGAAGATCTAGGAAGAAGAACAAGAAGATATGAGAAGAAGATCTGGGAAGAGGAAGAAGATCTGGGAAGAAGATGTGAGAAGAGGGGATCTGGAAAAAAGAAAAAAAAAGTATAAGGTTTTTTAAAAATAAAAACAAAAAAAAATGAAAATCATTGAAACATGTTTAATGTATTTTTCATATTTTTTAAATTTAATACTTGTTTTGTTTAGGATCGTGTAAAAAACCATCAAACCGAACTAACCCGTTTAACCCAATCCAAACTTTCTAGGTTGGTTCGGTTTCATAAATAAAAAATTTATTAATTGGTTTATCATTTTTCAAACCGATCAAAGATGATTTTGGTTTGGGTTGTTAAAAATAAAATTCATACAAACCAAACAAATCCAAGTATTTAATAAAATCCAATCCATATTTTTTAGGGTTTTGTAACTTTTATTTATATTTATTTGTTTCTCATATAAATAAATAAGTTTTTTTTTTCTTCTCATTCATTATTATCAACCATTTGGTATTGTACTACTTCTCTTTATTATACATAATAATTTTTTTTATTAAATAAAATACAGTTACTCATCCATTCCATTATATTTTAGAATATGAGTTTTATTATGTATTATTTTTTATTTTTCTGTGATGGTACCTTTTATTGTTAATTTGTTAATTTGTTAATTATATAATATTTTTAATTTTTAAAATAATTAAATAATACCTAGTTAATATTTTTATATTTAAATAATTTTTAATAATAATACAAAAAATGATTTTTAGGTTTAAACCTAAACTGTCAAATCAATCCAAACCAATCCGACGTTTTTTGGTTTGGTTTGAATCGGTTTGGTAAATCACATTGGTTTGATTTGGTTTGAGTTGAAATATAATCAAAACGACACATATCGGTTTGGTTGGATATTGAGCTTCAACCCAAATCAAACCGAAATTACACACCCCCAAATTTATTTTTTATTTTATTTTTATTTTTTAAATTTTATTATTTTAAAATAAAATAAAAAATGATTAATGAACGTGAACTCAAAATCTTCTTAAAAAAATAAAAACGAAAACGGTTTAAAAATCAGCAGCGAGACGTTCCCTTATACTATTATACTCTTATATGTGGAACCTATACTTTCTGCCTCCCCCGCCCAGTTAAGCCCAAAGAAAGGGCACTAATAGAAAGGACTGTCGGTGGACCGAAATTCTTATGATAACATTTAGAACGGCGAGTGCAAAACGAGGTTATAAAATACTTATGCATATCAACATATATTTATAAATACACGACGACTGAAAAACATATCCCAAAACAAGTTGAAGATATTTTTCAGTGAGCAGTAGCGCAAAAGGCAGAACATCTGACAGACACGAGTCTTGACTCTTGACATATATATATATATATATATATATATATATATGGATATTAAAGATATTGATGAAATTATATAAGAATATTGTTAACGGAAAAGTTACTCAGGATGAGAAATTTCTACTAACACCCTCGAGACCACTACCACATAGGTGGTGGTCGGGGTTGGTACCTTTAATACCTAACCTGCTTAGATATGAATGAAAATTTGTATAATAATGACAAACGGGAGCTTTTATGATCGATCACTTTGATATACAAAATTCTCTTTCATACGCTATCTGGAACGTAGGAAGGTGGTCGCTTTATACTTGTTGAATAGTGGAAACAACGGCGGCCGTGTTCTGATTACAAAATTTAGGCCCTCCTCTCCTCTCTCTCTTATCGTCTATATGTGGTCTTTCTTTTCTTTTTCCATGCATATCCTTACCATGCTTAGTCTTATTTATATTTGGTCCAAGTAGTTTTTAATTTCACAAATATCCTGCCACGATCCCATGAATCCGTTCCCTCCTTATCGGACATGATTCGTCATTTGAATTTGAATTTGAATTTGAATTGTTACTGGATTCGATGATATCGTTGACGGTGATAAGTTTGTTTCCTTTTTGGAATCAAACTCTTGACTTTCGCGTACGTGGGATTAATGTTGTTTGTTATGTAGATTTGATCCTGTGTGTACTCAAGACACTTTCTCTATGGAGGTCGCCGAATTAACTAGTCGTTGTCTTATAGAGCGAGGTAGATCCATGCTTTGGCTCTATTTAGAGAAGCTTGGGATAGACTCGTGGGCACTTACTAGAGGTAGTGTAGACTAGGTGAGATTCTTCTTTCATGCCCAACGGAATTGACGGGCTTCTAGAGAGGTTTGTGGGCTTCTATCTTAGGCTACGAATCAAACCTGACTTCATGAAGTGCCCACGAGTGGAAAGAGCTTACTTTTGTTCACGTCAGGCTTCGCTTTGAGTGCTTCCTGAGTTCAACGATCTTTTCTTGCTTTCGTGGGGTGGTTTTGGAGCCTGATCTCAGGAGCCGAGGTTCCTGGATAGGTGGCCTTGAGAAGCCCGGATTCCCATGTTCGCGCTTTGGCTCGACCTATCGTGCCCAGTTTCATCCCTTATAGCTCCGACGCCTGACGGACCTTCCCTGCTCTAGTGGGGTAGCTTTATGGTCTGTTCGAGGTCTCATGAATGTCGAATTTGGGTTTTGATTCGAGCTAGGAGAGTGGAAAATTTCTCTTTGACCCCTAGCCATATTTTACTATTAACAGAAGTCCCCTATGACTTGAACACTGTTTTAAAACCTAGTTCCGCTGCGTAACCGATGAACGGGGTTCCAACAATTAGTATCAGAGCCAATTTTATTTTCGGAACAAGAAATTGTTTTCGATGCTCCGTATGTATGATTGTGTAGGCACGATTTAAATTGACTATATGTTGTTTTTGTATGTATATATATTTTTAATTTACAAAAACATGATTGATCGTTAATTATATGGTACTGTGGATTTAGGGTTTATGGGTTGTATTATTATTAATTTTTTTTTTGTTTATATATTTTTTACTGCTATTGTATTGTTAAAAAAAAAATTGTAACCTATATTGAAGACCTGGAAAAATCACGGAGAAGGATTCATGAGATGAATCGGAGTGACCTGAAGAGACTATAAGACTCGAAAATTAAAAGAAGACCCGAAAATTAAAAGAAGACCAAGGAATGCCTTGGGAAATTTTTTGTAATTTTAGATTCAAATTTTTTTTTAGGTTAAATAATCCACAGTACTCGGTCAATTCATGTATGCTTTATATTATGTGATGATAAAAGCATTGTCATGCATACGTATGTCATTTAGATTAGATGTGCCTACACAAATGTATTTGATATGTTATACATGCATCAGAACCTGTTATTTTATGTATTTTTTTAATGTGATTAAAATGGGTAATATACATGATTGACTATGAATAATGAGATTAGTTTTTAATAGTTAGAAAACTTGGTAATTCTCATTAATATTAATCTAGTTATTAAAGAGTTTAATAAGTTAGATTAATAGGGTCATTTATTGTAATTAGGCCTAATAATAAATGATCCAAATAAAGTGTTAGGGTTTTAATAGTTAAAACTTGGTAAACACTAACATAATAATCTAACTCTAGTAAATAGTATACAAAGGTTTAAATTTGTTAATAGTAAAATTTGGTTAGGAGTCAAAGAGAAAATTTCCACTCTCCTAGCCCAAATCAAAACCTAAATTCGACATTCATGAGACCCCGGGCAGACCATAAAGCTACCCCACCAGAGCAGGGAAGGATCACTGGGCTTTAGAACCATCAGGGATGAAGCTGGGCACGACAAGGTCGAGCCTAAACGCGAGCATTGGAATCCGGGCTTCTCAAGGCCACCTACCTAGGTACCTAGGTTCCTGAGGACGGTTTCCAAAACCACCCCATAAAAGCGAGAGAAGATCACCGAGCTCAGGAAGCATTCGAAGCGAAACCTGACACAAAAAAAAGTGAACCCCTTCCAGAAACAATATCATCGTTTTCGCTATTTACTCGGTTTTAACAACCTTTTTTTTAAAAAATCTCGCCTGATAAGGAGTAAATTGATTCATAGGATCATGGGGGGATATAAGTGAATTCAAACCTACTTGGACCAAATATAAATAGGGCCAAGCATGATAGAAACGGATATAGAAAAAACAGAGTAGAAAAAGAGAGACGACATATATACGATAAGAAAAAGAGGAGAGGAGGGCCTAAATTCTGTAATCAGAACACGGCCGCTGTCGTTTCCACTATTCGACAAGTACAAAGCGATTACCTTCCTACGTCCCAGATAATATATGAGAGAGAATTTCGTATACCAAAGTGATTGATAATAAAGCTCCCGTTTTTCATTATTATACAAATCTTCATTCCTATCTAAGCAGATTAGGTATCAAAGGTACCGACCCCAGCCACCACCTCCTTGGTAGTGGTCTCGAGGGTGTTAGCAAGAATTTTTTGTCCTGAGCAACTTTCCCTTTAACACTTTCTGGTGCCGTCTGTGGGAAATCTCACACCACTATCTTTATATTCACAAGTTTATTGCCCTACAGGAGTCATGAGGCTTTGCTCCTCCCAAGGATAGCCAGGCGCATCATGACAACCTTCTGCCTCATCGACACGAAAGGTCCCAAAGAAATGGAGAAAATCTAGGCTCCGTAGCCAGGTTCAAGACCAGCCAGCCACTGTGCGGGCTTTGGATCCCCCTATGGGAAACCAGGTCGAGCTTGACCAACAAGCGGCGGCCTTCATGGAAACGTCCGCCTTCGACTTCTTGCTAAGGGTATTACTATCCAGCAAGAAAACCTCAGCAATCGAGGGGAGTCAAGCAGGCCCAGGGCTAGGCAACCCGCCTTTGATCGCTTGGGACCTACCCTTCCAAAGCCAGCTTGCAATAGAACGGGACTCCCACTCTCGATCCGGAATAGGTTGGGGCCCATGCCCTTTGTTCCTGAAGCGCTGCCATGCTACCAACCCAGGCAAGTTAAGTCCCCAGCAGACATCCTTCCTCGAGAACGGGGGAGAATTTCTCCACCCAGCGACTTCAAGGAGGGAAGCCTGAGTTAGGGAAGGAGAGAATCAGCAAAGCCCCCAGGCAGATCCCCTCCGAAGAAGGAATCGGGTAGATGTCGCCAGTTCATCAGAAGGGTCCGATAGCGAGGAGACTGAGATCAACTCAAGAGAATCCGAGGGCAAATGCATGAGAAACCAGTTGGTAGAGCTTTAGAAGGAGGTCCAACTGATAAAGAAAGGGAAGTACAAGGAGGACAAGAAGGATCCTCTAAGTGAGATGAATGCCCCTTTCACCAGGAGGATCGGAGAGGCAGAGCTCCCGCCTAAATTCAAAATGCCAACTGACAGATTCTCCGGGACTGAGGATCCCTTGAGCCACTTGGAAAGCTTCGTTCAACAGATGGAGGTCCAGAACACAACTAGGGCCGCTATGTGTTGAATGTTCCCCACTACCCTCACGGATTACGTTAAGACCTGGTTTAGAAAACTACCTGCCGGAAGTGTGGATTCCTTCACCAAGCTATCGACCGATTTTTGCTCATAATTCCCGGGAGTTAAGCCCCGATTGAAAGACCCAATCCATCTACAGTACGTGATCCAGGAGAGAGGGGAAACCCTCCGGGCTTATGTCGAGCGTTTCAACAAGGAAGTCATCCAGATGAGGGTCTTCAATGAGAAATAAACCCTCACCAACTTCAGAAGAAACCTGTGGGCAAGTAAGCTTTTCCGGTCTTTTGCCAATAGACCTCCAGAGACCTACCAAGAAGCCTATGATCGGGCTCTAGAGCAAATTGAGGTCGACGAACAACTCAAGGTCAAGATGGAACACGACGACATGAGAGCCGTAAAGCGATAAAAGAAGGAAGCTCTCAAACCTGAGCAAGCTCAGAAAAGCCAGAACAAACCTTCCAATAAATCGATGTATCGCTTCTCCATTTCTCAACCCAGGTCAGAAAGATATCCAGTAAAACATACTCCTCCACGAGTTTCAACTCCTCCCAGAACAGTGGCCCTAATAGCTCTAGACGAGAGGGGGTATGATCATTACACCCCCTTAAACGTATCCCGTGAAACAGTCTATCTCGCCATTCGGGACAAGGGTTTGCTACAGAAGCCCGCACCCATGAAAGCCCGTATCGATAAGAGAAATCGCTATAAATATTGTGACTTTCACGAAGACACGGGGCACAATACTTCAGAGTGCTACAAACTGTGGAATCAGATCGAGGCTTTGATAAGAGGAGGATGTCTAGTGGAGTTCTTACAACAATTCAGGGATACCATTCAGACTGGAAGGGAGGTGCACGCTGAAGAGAAAGGGGAACATGCAGACCTGATGCAACAAATCCAGATAATACACACCATCAACAAAGGACCTACTCTGGCTGGAACCTCCAATAATTCTAGGAAAAACCATGCAAGGAAAATTCCTAGTATGGACGAAGGGCGGGATATCTTCAAGGTTAACTAGAGACCAACCAACCAACCCCTCCCAGTTGTCACAGATCATCGAAGCGGATGTCTACAACACCTTGCAGCCTCATGATGATCCCATGGTGATCACGGTACAAATTGCCAACTGCATGGTACACCGTGTGCTCGTCGACACAGGTAACAGCGTCGACGTTCTATTTAAGGATACCTTGGAAAAGCTAAATTTGAAATAGTGGTGTTACAATAGCTGCACTACCCCTCTATATGGGTCACTGAGGACTCAATCGACCCTTGGGATCAAAATTCCTACCAGTGATCATTGGAGCCACACCCCTCCAGCAGAATATCATGACAGACTTTGTGGTGGTGGATATCCCATCGGCTTACAATGTAATATTAGGGAGGCCGTTTTTATCATCCTTGAAAGGGGTCCTATCCATTTACCACAACGTCCTGAAGTTTCCAATAGGAGACAATGTGGGGGAAGTTTGGGGAGATCAACAGACAGCCAAGAGATGCTATGTAGTGTTTGCCAACCCAACGGCTCTAGCAAAACAACTTGCCCAAGTGACAACGATCCAAGATATGGCATCCTCTGTATTGACCCTAGTAGATGTATGGCCCACAAATCGCCCTAAGGATGATCCCATAGTGCCAGACAAGGAGAAACAGAGAAGGAAATGGGCCAGCGACCATCCAGTGGATAAGTTTGAAGAGATTCCTGTCCGATTGGGCGATTCCTGGAAGGTCGTCAAAGTCGGAGCCACCCTTGACCCGGGAGTAAAAGAGGGTTTGATCAGTTTACTCACAGAGTTCGATGACATTTTTTCTTGGAATCACAGTGAGATGCTTGGGATCCCAATGACATTGGATGCTCATCGATTAGCAGTAGATCTGACCTTCAAACCCATTAAACAAAAAAGGTGCCACTTCAACGCTGAAAGAAATGTTGCGATCTAGGAAGAGGTGGACAAGATAACCCAAGCAGGCTTCCTCGGAGAGGCACGCTACCCTGAGTGGATTGCCAATGTGGTCATGGTAATAAAGACGAATGAGAAATGACGCATGTGCGTCGATTACACTGACCTAAATCGGGCATGCCAGAAGGACAGTTTCCCTCTACCAAAAATTGATCAGTTAGTTGACTCCACCTCTGGAAACAAGCCCCTAAGCTTCATGGACGCTTTTTTGGGGTACAATCAAATTATGATGCACCCCACCGATCAGGAAAAGACCAGTTTCATCACTAGGTGGGGACTGTATTGTTACAAGGTGATGCCTTTCGGGCTTAAGAACTTAGGAGCTACATATCAACGGTTAGTCAATCGGCTGTTCAAGAAAGAAATTGGAAGATCAATGGAGGTATATATCGATGACATAATCACCAAGTCATCAACCCCTGAAGGCCATCTGGCCGACCTTCGCAGAACATTCATGATCTTAAGGGAAAACCAGATAAGATTGAACTCCTCCAAATGCGACTTTGGGGTGACTGCGGGAAAGTTTCTGGGCTTCATGGTCCATGAAAGAGGCATAGAAGCTAACCCAAAAAAGATTAAGGCTATCCTGGATCTAGAGTCCCCCACGTTGCTTAAACAGGTTCAAATGTTGACCGGGTAAGTAACAGCGCTCAACAGGTTCATTTCTCGATCCACCGATAAGTGTCTCCCCTTTTTCAAAGCCATTAAACAGGGAAGAAACATGAAATGGGACCATGAGAATGAATAAGCTTTTCAAGCATTGAAAAAGTATATGTCAAGCCCTCCGCTACAGGTTAAACCAATCCCTGAGAAGAGCTACATATTTACTTGGCCGTTTTCGAAACTGCGGTTAGTGGGGCTTTAGTCAAGGAATATGGAGATAGGGTCCAGCGGTCTATCTACTATGTGAGTTATGCTTTAACCAAACCCGAGAAGAACTATACTCTTTTGGAAAAGCTCGTTTATGCCTTGGTAACCTCGGTGAGGAAGCTTCGACTCTACTTCCAGGCTCATTCGATAGCAGTGGTGACGGATCAACCCCTCCGTCAATTTTTACAATGGTCGGATGTTTCCGAAAGATTGGTTTTGTGGGCCCTGGAACTCACCCAATTTGATTTGAGGTATAAGCCTAGGACCACAATTAAATCCCAGGCTCTAGCAGATTTTGTAGCAGAGCTCTCGATGCCCCCAGGCTAAGCGACCTCCTCAGCAACAGACGTAGCCCCTGATAAGGTCCCAGGGTCCGACAGATGGTCGGAAGGTTGCAAGTCATGGATCCTTTACACTGATGGAGCCTCTGGGCAAACCGGGGGATGAACGGGTATAGTTCTAATCGACCCAGAAGGAACCGAGTGTTGTCACTGCTTCAGATTTGAACTTAAAACCACTAACAACGAAGCAGAGTACGAAGCCCTTCTAGTCATAATAAGGGCAGCCATAGAGCTCGGGGTTGATTACCTAAATGTTAAGAGTGACTCGTCACTCGTAGTCAACAAAGTCTCCGAGGATTATTAGGCAAAAGAGAATAGCATGATCGCTTACTTGAAACTGGTTCAACAGCTCATGAGCAAGTTTAAAGGTTTCAAAATCTAGCAGGTACCTCGACAACAGAATCGTCGAGCCAACATCTTTGCCAAGATAGCTGTAAATGGTGGCCAGACCTTACCCCACGGGGTCCCTCTTCAAGTGATCCTCCTACCTAGCACAGTGGCAGGTAGGGAAACTTATACCTTGGATCGATAACCATGCTGGATGGATCCAACACCTGATTATCTACAGGATGGGAAGCTTCCCGGGAAGCCCGACAAAGCTAGGAAAGTCAAAAGGCTCTCGGTCCAGTATTTCTTGTTGAATGGGCACCTGTATAGGAGCGAAGATCTCTTCCTCTGCTCCGATGTTTACACCTTGAAGATGCCAAATGGGCATTAAGAGAGGTTCATTCCTAGAAATGCGGAAGCCACATTGGTGGGGAGGATCTGGCATATCAGGTACTCCGCATGGGGTATTATTGGCCAACCATCCATCAAGATGTAAAGAGCTTAGTACGAACCTGCGAGGCATGCTAGAAGGCCGCAAACTTGAGCCACCTCCCCCTAGAGCGATTGTCGTTCCTTAGTTCGCCATACCCCTTTGCTATGTGGGGAGTCGACTTGATCGGACCGCTTCCCACTGCTCCTAGTCAAGCCAAGCATGCTATCGTGACAATTGATTATTTCATAAGATGGGTCGAAGCCGAACCGCTCTCCTAGATATCAGAAGAAAACACAACAAGGTTCATCATAACTAATGTAATTTGCAGGTTTGAAACCCCTTTGCTATTATAGTGGACCTCGGAAAGCAGTTTGACAATGGCCGATTTAAAGATTTTTTCGAAGGCTTGGGAATCGACCTTCTGTTCGCTTCGTTAGCCCACCCCCAGACTAACGGGTTGGTGGAATCCACTAATAAAACCATTAAGAGGCTGTTGAAGAAAAAACTGCAGCAGAAAAAAGGCAGTTGGGCCGAAGAGCTTCTCAAGGTCCTCTGGGCTTACCGTACCATGAGGAGAACAGCCACCGGGGAAACCCCTTATTCTCTAGCCTTTGGGGTTGAAGCAGTCCTTCCTATCGACCACAAACTGACTTCCTTTAGAAACCAACATTTTGAACCAGAGAGCAATGAGGGTAAGCTCCGAGCTAGCTTGGATCTAATGGAGGAAAAACAAGATCGAATAGCTAAGAATGTAGCAGTTTACCAGAGCAGGATAGCCAGAAACTTTAACCGGAGAGTTAAAGCCCGAAACTTTAAGGAAGGGGACCTAGTTCTTAAGAAAGTGACGTTGAATACTAGGAAAAGATTGGACGGGGTCCTGGGTCCCAACTAGGAAGGGTCATACTTGGTAAAAGTGGTGATCCGCAATGAGGCATACAAGCTCGAAAATATGAATGGCCGACTCATCGATCATACTTGGAATGCAGATCACTTGAGAAAATTCTACCACTGAATAAGGGACTCATGAGCGGGCTACCCCTACCTAGTTTTTAGTCTCCAACAATAATGTACTCATTTTTTTTATCAATAAAGCCTGTTTTTTCTCCATCTGCAACTATGTTCTCCAATGATTAAGGTATACATAGAAAAAATTCTACATTATTGTCCCAAGACCAGAGAAAGCCAGGGAAAGCCAGGGAAGCCCCCTCGCCACCCCTAATGCCTCAGTAGGGTACTACCCCCCGCCAAGAAGGTTCTGAGTATAAGAGTTGAGTTGCCATCCAGATATCGAGACCAAGAAATAGCTAGATAGCCCTCCTGATGCCTTGGTCGGGCTACCACCCCCAAGAAGAGTCTGAGTATAAGAGCATAGTTTCCATCCAGATCTCGAGACTAGGAAATAGCTAGATAGCCTTCTTGATGCCCTAGTCGGGCTACCACTCTCAAGAAGGGTCTGAGTATAAGAGCATAGTTGCCATCCAGATCTTGAGATCAAGAAATAGCTAGAACAACCCTCCTGATACCTTGGACAGGTTACAACCCCTAAGAAGGACTCAAGCTTAAGAGCGCGGTATCCATCCTGATCTCCAACCTAGGAGAGGGCTAGGCAATTCTCATTAATACCTTACTCTGGATGCAGAATGGTCTACGAGCAAGCATAGGGACTATCTACTGAAATCATTAAGCTACAAGTCCCTGTCGAGTTAGATAGCCCGAACTAGCTATTTGCTTTCACACTTATTTTCCTATCTTGTTACTTTTCCAAGGGTAAGACAGGTTGTTATAGGGGCTGAACTTACATGCAAATCAGAATTTGAACCAAGTCTAAAACCTAAATTTCATTAATGAATGGGGGATCCTATTCTCCAGTAAGGCTACAGCAAACAGGAAGCCCAACCCTGGTTTCGGGCTACAAAAAAAAAATGATTATCAAGCATGAGTAAAGATGGGATGCCCACCCCCATTTCCAGGCATTAAAAACAAGTTGTGAAAAGATAGACTCAGACTTCTACATCCTTCTGATTTCTTCTAGCTTCCTCTCCCACATGATGAACCTCATCACTTCTTTCACTTTCCAGTGGTCGCTCATCCTTGTTAGCTGCCTCTGCCACCTTACCCTGAGGATTCCCCTCGACGGCTTGTTGCTCAGTTGGGTCCTCATCTTAGACTTCATTGACCACCGTTATAACCTCAGGCGGTATGGCTGTATCAAGAAAATTAGCCATTGACTCTGGCATGCTCTCTCCCCCTACTGTTTCTTCATTTGAAATAATTTTAGAGGGGTCTCAGGCTTCCATAAGATCTCCTTCTGGCTTTGTGTAGAACCCCCCTCGAGGATTCTCTGGGACCTGACGTTGGGAAGATGAGAGGGGGAGAAGAAGATCTAACCCAGCTGTTTGCTTCCCGACTTCGGCCACGTTAGAGGGATCCAAGTCAATACCTAAGGGGCGAGACATCTTTGTGGCCTTGGCCAATATCTCTTCCCTATTCCAGTTAGCAATGATTGACAGGTCAAAGGGAGATGGGAATACTTCAGCGACCTGGTAGGAAGCATAGAAGTAACCTTCGCTGAAGGATGTATCCACCTCGATCTGGAGCTTGGCAATCCGGGCATACATATCTTGATTCTCAGTATCCAGCTTCTTGGCTTCAGCCTTCTAGGAGTCTCTTTGCCTTGACTGCCGCTCTGACTTGAGGGTTTCTTGGTCAAAAGATCTTTTCATCCTCTCATGGGCACAACGAAGCTCGCTCAGTTCAGTCTCCATTTCCTTTTGATTGGAAGTCGTCTCCTCTACAAGAGACTGAGCTTGCGTGAGAAGCCCCCTAACCCTTTCAGTTTCAGCTTCAGCGTGGGTAGCCCGATCATGGTGAAGGGATACCTGTCGACCCATTGTGACATTAAACTTGAAAGCCTACAAAATAAGAAACAAAGGTTAGAGAGCAATCAAAGCTCACAGTCATAGAAAGTAAAGGTAATGACTACCTCGGCCAGAAGGGCAGACCCCTTTGTAAGCATGATGTCTACAGGCATTGAAGCCATCCTAGAAGCCCGCCACTCAGGCAAGACACAGCAAATTGCCTTAGCACCTCATTCTGACCCATCGAGCCCGACTGATGATGGGGGTGAGAAGGGGGAGTCTTAAAAATACAAGCCTCAGGATCCCCCGTAGCCTGAATTGATTGGGGCACAAGCGGGTCTGTTGGAACAGTGGGTAATGTAATTGAAGGAGCGATAACTGTAGTAGGGACCGCTGATGAAGCGGTAGATGTGGTAGTATTAGCAACTTGGTAGGCAGGTCCTCCTTTGATTAGCGCTCTGGAAGCCTGCGACATAAGAATATCCATCATTGACCTAACTTGGGTAGGAGATGGAGATGAAGCGGGTGAAGCAGCAGCTGGGATGGTAGGCCCCCTTCCTCCGAGGGAATTGAGAAGACTCCTCTAAACAATCTAGCAGGAGGGGGAGGAGTCCAAGCTTACTGAGCTTCATGGGAAGTTGGAGCAACAACAAAAACTGTTAAAAAAAAGAGAAAAAGAATGTAAGAAGCAAGCCAGCAAACAGATTAAAGCATAATAACTTGAGATCACTTACGTGGGGCAACATCAGAGATTCGTAAATATTAATTCACTCGGCGGGAATTGAAGGGATCAGCTATGGGATACTTCAAATTTAGATAGTTTCTGGCAAGAATTGCTCTCAACACCGTTTCAGATTCAACGGGTAAGGAATCCCGATCCTATGCTTGTTTGTCTTTGAAAGCCGTGCGGATCTTGAACTCGTACCCACCTATGAAGATTGAGCCCCCCCAATCATCATCGGCCAGTATCCACTCCTTCTTCCAGGCTGGATTCTTCCTTGAAGCTCCATGGATGATGAAGTCAAGCTTGTTTTTGGCCTTGGCATAGAATTGACCTCGAGGGACCCCAGCCAGACTCCTGATTTGGAAAAGGAAAGCCAACTCCTCTACTCTGGGTTCTCGGGTTATCTTGCTGAGCTCACACTGCTTCCTCCACAACACAATGAAGCGGATTAGGTGCCTCCAGAAGCCGACGTCAATTGGAGAGGAGCTAGTTGAAGGGCATTGAGTGCCCTCCGCAAGGTAGGATAGAGGGGAAGCCTGACTCCACTCTCGAGGGCCGCTATATAAAATTGGAAGGATTCCCTGGGGAGGGTTCAAGACATCATAGTCTCTATAAGGGATGGCGAGGGAGACGCTGTCAAGAATACCGTACTTAGATCTTATACGATTGAGGGAGTCCGGGTCAACAGTGGAATTGGGGATAACCCTAAAGTCATACGGTGGAAGCCCCACCGGAAGAGGACTGGCTACCATGACTTGACCCCTCATAATGATGTCGTCTCTTTCTATTACATCAGAGTCTTCATCAACCAAGTCCAGAGGGTTTTTGGGTTGATTCGAGAAGCCGGAGCCGATTGAGACATTCCTACTAGAGCGACGGTGTTGACGAGCCGGGGAAGAATCCTCGTCGCTGGAAATTCCTCACACCTATTTTCAAGGAACTAAGTTAGAGCCGCCAGTGCCCTTGACTAGGGCTTCAATGCTATCAAAAGAGTTTGACATTGCTGAATGAGGAGAGCTTGAAAGTAGATGAAAGACAGTGGTGAGGTTAGAAAAGAAAACGAGAGAGATTAAGTATGAAAATTTGAAAGTGGAGCGATGCGTGAAGAAGAGGCAGCGAGGGTTATAATGACGTTGGCGACATCCTCAGGAAGATTACCACGAGCAGCAGAAATGGCCGTAACGCAACCGGTTTTTTTGAGGAGTACACCAATCCAAGTTCGACACGTCACCTTAACAGTTAATAAGAAGATTTTATTCGAAGATTCCGGGTAATTGCTTTGTAACGGAAAATTTCCTCAATAAATAGGGAATCTGACTCTAACCCCAACTCCACCTCCAGTGTTCAAGTCAGAGGGGACTTATGTTATTAGTAAAATTTGGTTAGGGGTCAAAGAGAAATTTTCCACTTTCCTAGCCCAAATCAAAACCCAAATTCGACATTCATGAGACCCCAGGCAGACCATAAAGCTACCCCACCAGAGCAGGGAAGGATCGCTGGGCTTCAGAACCATCAGGGATGAAGCTGGGCACGATAAGGTAGAGCCCAAACGCGAGCACTGGAAACCCGGGCTTCTCAAGGCCACCTACCCAGGTACCTCGGTTCCTGTGGACAGTTTCCAAAACTACCCCGTAAAAGCGAAAGAAGATCACCTAGCTCAGGAAGCATTCAAAGTGAAACCCAACACAAACAAAAGTGAACCCCTTCCTGACCAAGGCTTCCCGAGGTTAGGTTTGACTCGCAGCCTAAGACAGAAGCCCACCAACCTCTCCAGAAGCCTACTGTCCCTGTTAAGCTTGAAAGAAGAATCACGCCTAAATCTACACTACCCCTGCTACCTCCTAGGAGTGTCTACAGGGACACCTCAAGCTCCAAAGGGTAGAGGAAAATCCATCCCAATCTTCTAAGAAAAGAGTCGAAACGTGGATCTACCTTGCTCTATGAGACAACAGACAGCTAGCTAGGTGACCTCCATGAAAAATCTTGCCGTGAGAACATACATGATCATATCTATATGATAACCAACATTAATTCCGCATGCGTGTGAGTCAAGAGTTTGATTCCTGAAATGAAACAAACTTATCTTCGTCAACAATATCATCGTTTCCGCTATTTACTCGGGGTCAACAACTTTTAAAAAAAAGGATCCCGCCCGATAAGGAGGGAACAGATTCATAGGATCGTGGCGGGATATCAGTGAATTAAAGCCTATTTGGACCAAATATAAATAGGGCCAAGCATGATAGAGAGGGATATAGAAAAAACAGAGTAGAAAAAGAGAGACGACATATAGACGATAAGAAAAAGAGGAGAAAAATGCCTAAATTCTGTAATCAGAACACGGCCGCCGTTGTTTCCATTATTCGATATGTATAAAACGACTACCTTCCTACATCCTAGATAATGTATGAGAGAGAGTTTTGTATACCAAAGTGATCGATAATAAAGCTCCCATTTTTCATTATTATTCAAATCTTCATTCCTATCTAAGCAGCTTAGGTAAGGTACCTACCCGGGCCACCATCTCCGTAGAAGTGGTCTCGAGGGTGTTAGCAGGAATTTCTCGTCCTGAGCAACTTTCCCGTTAACAATATTATTCACTAATATATTAGATTTTTAATTGTTAAAAATCATTAATAATTTTTTAGTTAATTAGAATTTGGTTATAATTAGTTAATGCGCTAGATAACTTGATTAAAGTTAGTCGTTTAATCCTGTAGAGTCTTGGTGCATTAACGGTCAATTGAAAACCCTAATTTTAAAATAGTGAGTGGGAGAGGGATATATGACATATATATCCCGCGGTCTCTATCATTAGTTAAACACCGTGAGATCTGAGTGGGGCCTCATGACAGCTTTGCTTTCGTCCTTCCTAAGGAGGGTTTCCACAAAGGTCAATACCAAGGTTGACTTCCTAACGGATAGGATTTCTGTGGGAATTTCGAGATTGACCTACCCTAAGGCGGTAATTCTTGAGTTAAGTTCGAGAGATCTGAAATGATGGGTTACACTCACGAAGGTTTTGATTAAGTTTGTTAATTAAAAACCTGACTGAATGAACGATGGTTGAATGATATGGAATAAGAGTTATTCTAGAATATTATTTAATTGAGAATGTCTTGGTCCAACATGCAAAGACTTGACAGACCCTAAGGCAGCACTTATTTGTGGTATGTTTGATTGTCGTGGTATAGTAACTAGTTTTATGGTAGTTCTAGTTCGTTAAACATGTACATGCATCATGTTTAAATTTATATCAAAGCGCTTGCACTTGTTTTAAATAAATGACTGAATGAATGTTTTATTTATTTAAGCAATAATGTATTCTGCATTACTTCAAATTCTTGTAAACAACAAATTAACTGGTGATAACTACACTAAGTGGAAACTTAACATTAATGCAATATTGGTCACTAAAGACCTCAAGTTTGTGCTTATGGAGGAATGTCCTCCAGCGCCTGCTACAAATGCCACACGAATTGTTCGAGAGGCATACAAGCGAAGGGTAAGCCCAAACCCAAGAAAGCCCAAAGCAAGAAGAAGTCTAAGAAATGTAAATATGATTTACTTGTTCTTGAGTCATGTCTAGTGGAAGATGATTCTTCAATCTGGATAGTTGATTCAGGGGCCATTAACCATGTTTGTTCTTCTTTACAATGGACTGATTCTTGGACACAGCTAGAGGAACAAGCCTTCTCAATGCGTGTAGGGTCAGGGGATGTCGTGTCGATACGAGCAGTGGGCATAATTAGATTACGTTTTTTTTTAAATTTTTTTATAATAAATATATATTGTTGGACAATGTAGTTTATATTCCTGGATTCACACAAATTTTGATTTCCATTTCTAAATTGTTAGAACAATCGTATTCTGTTTCTTTTAATAATAAGTCTGTTATTATTGGAAAGAATGGTCTGAATATTTGTTCAGGAATTAATGAAAATAATTTGTATGTATTAAGATCGTTAATACATACTACACTGTTCAACACCGAAATGTTTAAGGTTGAAAAACCAAAAACTAAATGACATAAGATTTCTCCAGATAATGACACGTATCTCTGGCATCTAAGGCTTGGTCATATCAACCTTGACTGGATAGACAGACTAGTAAAAAGCGGACCTTTAAGTGAGTTAAAGGTTGACACCTTACCTGTCTGCGAATCTTGTCTAGAAGGTAAGATGACTAAGAGACATTTTACTGGAAATGATCTTAGAGCTAAAGAACCGCTAGAGCTAAAGAACCGCTAGAGCTTATACATACAGACGTCTGCGGACCGATGAATGTTAAAGCTAGGGGTGGTTATGAGTATTATGTCACCTTTATAGATGACTACTTAAGATACGGATACGTCTACCTAATGCAATGGAAATCAGAAACATTTGAAATGTTTGAAGAATTTCGAGCTGAAGTTGAGAATCAATTAGGTAGGACTATCAAGTCACTACGATCGGATCGTGGAGGTGAGTACCTTGACCAAGAGTTTGAAGACTTCTTGGTCGAGCATGGGATAGTTTCCTAACTCACAGCTCATGATACACCTCAGCAAAATGGTGTAGCGGAGAGGAGAAATAGAACCCTGATGAAATGGTGAGATCTATGATTAGTTTCTCATCATTACCAAATTCCTTCTGGGGATATGCATACATTTTGAATGTGGTGCAATCAAAATATGTTCTTAAGACTCCTTAGAGTTGTGGAATAGTCATAAATCTAGTTTGTGA
Organism: Dipteronia dyeriana; assembly: GCA_032871835.1. Taxonomy (NCBI): domain Eukaryota; kingdom Viridiplantae; phylum Streptophyta; class Magnoliopsida; order Sapindales; family Sapindaceae; genus Dipteronia; species Dipteronia dyeriana. The sequence continues at coordinate 38,003,979 of CM065302.1, forward strand.
CATTTCCACATATGGGGGTGTCTAGCACACGTGCTAAAGAACAGAAGTGGAAAGCTGGACTCTAAATTTGTGGTCTATTTGTTTGTAGGATACTCCACGGAGACCAGAAGTGGACACTTCTATAGTCCCGAAGATAACAAAGTATTTGTATCGACAAATACAACGTTTCTTGAGAACAATTATATTAGTGACCGTAAACCTCATTCTAAGATTATATTGAATGAGTTGGAGTCTGGTGAGACTAGTGCTTCATCAACAAGAGTTGTTGATCCACAAACATCTGAGAGTCAGATGGTTCCTGATCAGTATACACTACCACCTAGATGTAGTGAGAGGGTTGTGAGACAATCTGAACGCTATGTAGATATAGGTGAGGGATCAGGTGTTGTCTCTGCTGATAGTGTGGATGATCTATTGACATTTAAGAATTCAATGGAAGATCTTGATAAAGAGGAATGGCTTAAGCCATGAATCTCGAGATGGAGTCTAGGTACTCTAACTCAGTCTGGGATCTTGTAGATTTACAGAATGGGGTAAAATCTATAGGGTGTAAGTGGATCTATAAGAAAAAAAAAGGAGTAGAGGGAAACATAGAGACCTTCAAAGCAAGGCTAGTGGCCAAGGGTTTTACCCAGAAATAAGGGGTTAATTATGAAGAGACCTTCTCGTCACTAGCCATGTTTAAGCCTATTAGGATTCTCTTATCCATTGCTGCCTATTTCGATTATGAAATTTGACAAATGGACGTCAAGACTGCATTCTTGAATGGAAATCTTGACGAGAGCATCTATATGATGCAACCAGAGGGATTCGTGTCTCCAGATCAAGAGCAAAAGGTTTTCAATCTGCAAAGGTCCATCTACGGACTTAAGCAAGCATCTAGATCGTGGAACATTAGGTTTGATGATGTGATCATAACCTATGGCTTCGAGCAGAACGTCGATGAGCCTTGTGTCTACAAGCACATCATTGACAAGAAAGTAGTTTTCTTGGTCATATACGTAAATGATATCCTACTCATTTAGAATGATGTGGAGTTTTTTCTGATGTAAAGGGCTGGCTGGATGATCAAATCCAAATGAAAGATTTGGGAGATGCGAGTTATGTTCTTGGGATCCAGCTTATAAGGGATTGTAAGAACAAACTCATAGCACTATCTGAGGCATCATATATCGACAGGATTCTTGTGCGATTTTGGATGCAAAACTCCAAGAAAGGTAATTTACCTTCTAGACATGGAGTTCACTTGTCTAAGAAACAGTGTCCTAAGACACCTCAAGAAGTTAAGGATATGAGACGTGTACCCTATGCATCGGCAGTAGGTAGTCTCATGTATGTTATGTTATGCATGAGACCGGACATCTGCTATATAGTGGGAGTAGTCAGCAGATACCAGTCCAATCCAGGATTGGATCACTGGGTTGCTGCGAAGACAATTCTCAAGTATCTTCAGAGAACGAGAGACTATATGCTAGTATATTCCAGCAGGATTTGATCCCATTAGGATATATAGATTTTAATTTTCAGTCAGACTGGGATTCTAGGAAATCCATGTCTGAATCAGTATTTACCCTAGATGGTGGAGCCATTGTGTGGAGAAGTATCAAGCAATCTTACATTGCTGACTCCACCATGGAAGCCGAATATGTAGCTGCTTGTGAAGCTGCTAAAGAGGCTGTTTGGCTCCATAAGTTCAAGAGTGATCTGAAAGTTGTTCCAGATCTAGATAAGCACATCATACTTTTTTGTGATAACAGTGGTGATGTGGCTAATTCCAAAGAACCAAGAAGCCACAATAGAGGGAAGCATATAGAGAGAAAGTATCATCTCATAAGAGAGATAATGTAGAGAGGAGATGTGATCGTCATAAAGATAGCCTCACAAGACAATCATGCTTATCCATTTACAAAGACTGCACCGGCTAAAGTGTTTTCGGGTCACCTAGATGGTCTAGGGTTACGAGACATGCCTCACATGCTTTAGTGCGAGTGGGAGATAATAACAGATCATAATCTGTATCTGGGACCAGTGAACTTAGGATCGTAATTATTTTTCGAAACTAATACATACAATATGTAATCACAGGAAATTGTAATCAATATAATCAGTAGAAGAAAATCTTCCCAACGCTTAGAGGCTCATTCACTTTATGATATGCTCCTGTCTAAACCACTCTAACCTACGTTTGGAGACTCCTTCACTTTACGATGTGCCCCTGTCTAAACCACTTGATCTTCCTCGCTATCTCCCGGAACTGGTAACTACGTGTGGGCATATCATCGTCTCAGGAACTTGAATGGAGGATGTAGAGAAATACTTGAATAAACTCTTTCTTCTCAATTTGGTGTATTAATTTCATGCACACATGAATTGCATCTCATACAAAAAATATATTGCTTTTGATATATATATATATATATATATCTATTTATTTATTTTTCACTGCACACAAAGCACACTTGTTTTTTTTTCGTCTTTTGCATATGTATCAGGTGCAAAAAAAAAAAACCTTTTTTCCTTAAAACTAAAAAAAAAAAGCACATGTTCTTTTTTTTTTTTTGTCTTTTGCATATGTATCAGGTGCAAAAAAAAACAACTTTTTTTTTCTCCAAACACAAAAAAAAAAAACACATGCACACCTTGTTTCACACACACACACACACACACACACACACACACACACATATATATATATATATATATATATATATATATATCACGTATGCACACAAATATATATGTATACTTTTTTCTTTTTTTCAATCTATATCTCTATACTTGTTTGTATCCTATACAAACACTTATATATGTGCACACACCAATTTACATCCAATGCAATCTCTTGTATTATAATTGATTTATATCTTTTAATTATCCCTTTTAAATATATCTAATATATTAAAAGTGATAATAAGTATTTTAAATTTAAACTTGAATTCAAATACTTAGATAAATGATTTAGTAAAATAAAATTATCCTATTATTTTATCTTCACCTAAATCCATATATCAACTAACACCCTCCAATCAATAATTAATTAATAATTCATAATTATCAATATAATTAAATAATCTAATTATTTAATTAATTTAATTATTAACATTCATTAATTAAATAATCTCATTGTTCAATTAATTCCCGAATATATACGTGTCACTTTTGTAACACAATTAATTGGACAATCCAATTAATTAACCGTGACCCTTTTTACTTAAATCGATTGGGCTAGCAATGGAACCTAATGGACCCACAATATTTTGAGCTCTAATAATCCTCGGAATCATTAAGTAAACTCTTTAATTAATATTTCTTGATTATTAACTCCGGTGTTATTCCACTAAAAACCCGAAGCTGCACTCTTTCAACTGTAGACGCTTTTACACAGACCGATACAACTCGGTGTTCATCGATATAGCTATTACATATGGTGTGATCCTCCACAGTAGTTCAGAATTAGAGCTGGGTCATAATGTCCGTTATACCCCTCTAATTACATATATCCATTAAGTACCATTGATTCTTTAACGGACAATAATTCCTATTTTCTCACGAAATTAGGAGAGCGCTCATATTGTTCAAGCCCCGAATCAACCCTTAAGGGAACTACCGTCTAATTCTCACAAGAAGGAGTGGATTCCACTATTGTGTACAATCCTTCCCAGCAACAAGCCAAATTGCAATCCCAACATACAGAGTATATTGATTGGGAACAACTTCCGACCTCACCCATGGTATATCAAAGACCACGATCTTACCTGAAGTTGTCGATAAGACACTCAGGATTAAGATCACCCACATATAAACATCATTAGTTGATATATATGAATCTCTCGGTAAACAGATCTTGGTGAGAGATTTATATAGATCATGGCTCAGTCCTATATGATCACATCATACAATGTGCCTCCATTCCCATATCTCATATGAATGATTTAGGATAGAATCATCTTACATTACCGAAGGGACCGCATCTATAGATTAACCACAAATAAAGTACTCATCTTTATTTGCTATCTCTGGACTCTTTAGATTTCAGGTCTCTTAATGTATCCATCTGTTTATGACACCCATATACACAGTTTGAGATTACATCAGACAGTCTTGGATGTTAAATAAATGCACAAGTTATATAATAAACAATACAACAAGAATGAATTGAACTTTTCCTTTTGTTTATTTCATAAATCCATTTACAAATTACATCTTTAGGGCATAAACCCCAATACACTAGAGGTAGAGTTGGGGTTGGAGTCAGATTCCTTATTTAATTGGGAAATTTTCCGTTACAAAGCATTTACTGGGAATCTTCGAATATAATATTCTTATTAACTGCTCAGGTGACGTGTCAAACTTGGGTTGGTATGCTCCTGGAGGAAAACCCGGCAGCATTACCGCCCCTTTCGTTGTTCGAGGTGATCTTTCCGAGGTTGTCGCCGACTTCATTACAACCCTAATTTCTATTTAAACTCAAATTCACTGCCTCTCCCTCATGCATCCTTCCAATTTCAAAATTTCAAACTTCTCCTCTCTCGCTATCTTTTCTAACCTCCTCATTGTCTTTCATCTACCTTCTAACTCTCCTCATTCAGCAATGTCGAACTCTTCTAATAGCATTGAAGCCATGGTCGAAGGCACTGGTGGCTCTAACTTGGTTCCTCGGAAACGAGTGTGAGGAATCTAGAGCGATAAGGACTCTTCCCCGGTCCGTCAGCACCGTCGTTCTAGTAGGAATGTCTCAATCGGCTCTGGCTTCTCGAATCAACCTGACAACCCTCTGAACCTAGTTGATGAAGATTCTGACATAGGAGGGAGGGATGACATCGCTAGAAGGGATCAAGTCACGGTAGTCAGTCCTCTTCTGGCAGAGCTTCCACCGTATGACTTCAGGGTCATCCCAAACTCCACTGTTGACCCCGACTCCCTCAATCGTATAAGATCCAAGTATGGTATTCCTGACAGCGTTTCTCTTGCCATCCCTTACAAAGACTACGACTTCTTTAACCCTCATGAGGGAATTATTCCAATTCATGTGACAGCTCTCGAGAATGGGGTTAGTCTTCCCCTCAACCCTGCACTGCGATGGACCCTCAATGCTCTTCAACTAGTTCTTCTCCAGTTGACGCCTGGCTTATAGAGGCACCTAATAAGCTTCCTTGTGCTGTGGAGGGAGTAGTGTGAGCACAACAAGAAAACCCGGGAACCCGGAGTAGAGGAGTTGGCTTTCCTCTTCCAAATCAGGAGTTTAGCTGGGGTCTCCCGAGGTCAATTCTATGCTAAAGCCAAGAACAAGCTTAACTTCATCATTCCTAGAGCTTCAAGGAAAGTCTCATCCTAGAAAGAGAAATGGATACTGGCCGACGGTGATTGGGGGAGCTCGATCTTTATAGGTGGGCACGAGTTCAAGGTCCCTTTGACTTTCAATGACAAACAAGCATTGGATCAGGACTCTTTGCCCGCTGAATCTGAAACAGTGTTGGGAGCAATCCTTGCAAGGAACTATCTAAATTTGAAGTATCCCACTGCCGATCCTTTCGATTCCCGCAGGGTGAATCAATATTTGTAGATCTCCGATGCTACCCCTCGTAAGTAATCTCAAGTCATTATGCTTTGTTTTGTTAGCTGGCTTGCTTTTTATATCTTTTTTTTTAACGGTTACCTCCCCCTCCTGCTAGATTGTCTCGGGGGGTCTTCTTTATTGTCTCAGAGTGAAGGGGGCCTACCATTCCAGCTGCTGCTTCACCTGCTTCAGCTTCATCTCCTACTCAAGCTAGGTCCAAAATGGCTATTCTTGCGTCACGGGCTTCCAAGGTGCTAAGCAAAAGAGGTCCTGCCTCCGAGGTTGTAAATACGACCACCTATACCCCTTTATCAGCGTTCCCGCTACAGTTAGAGCTTCTACAGTCATACTACCTACTTCTTCGACCTACCCATTAGTGACCCAATCAGTTCAGGCTACGGGGGGTCCCGGAGCTGTTATTACTAAGACTCCGCTTTCTTGCCCTCACTATCAATCGGGCTCGATCGGTCAAGACGTGGTTCTAAAGCAGTTCATTGCGTCTTGCCCAGGTGGTGGGCTCGATCCCTCCAGTGTGGCCGAAGCCGAGAAGCAGCCAACTGAGTTAGACTTTCCTCATTATTCTTTCGTCTTCTCAATGTCAGGTCCTGGAGAATCCTCGAGGGGAGTTCTACCCATGGAACCCAAAGGAGATCTTACAGAAGCCCGAGGTCCCCATAAGGTGGCTTCAAATGAGGAGACAACAGAAGGGGAAATCATGCTTGAGTCAATGGCCAATCTTCTTGATGTAGCCATACCTCCTGAGGTTATGGCGGTGGTCAATAAGGTCAAGGAGGAGGACCCAACTGAGCAAAAAATTGTTGAATGGAATCCTCAGGGTGAGGTGGCAAACCAGGATGAGCGACCACCGGAAAGAGAAGAAGGGAATGAGGTTCATCCTAAGGAGGGAGAAACTAGAAGAAATCAGGTGGATATAAGAGTTTGAACCCATGAGTACCCCATTTTTACTCATGATTGATTATTATTCTTTTCCTTTTTGTAGCCCGGATTCAGGGGTTGGGCTCCCTGTCTGATTGCTGTAGCCTTACCGGGGGATAGGCTCCCTAATTCATTAATGGAATTTAACTTTAAATTTACTTTGAATTGTGATTTCCATGTACTTGCTTTATTTCTGATCTCCATCTAGGTTCAGCCTCTACAGCAACCTGACTTAGCTTGGGGAAAAGTAACAAGATAGAAGAATTGCTTAAGTGTGCATGTAGACGGTTAGTTCGAGCGCTTTGATGCTTGACAGAAACTTATAGCTTAGTGACTTTAGCCGATAGTCCCCTTATTGGGTCGTAGACCTGTTACAGTAAGCAACCACACGTACCTGGAGAATTACCAGCCAGTAATAATCGGGACATCAGAGTTTAAGTAAAAGAGCACTCTAGTGGTTTTATAGCCCGAATAAGGTACCAAGTAGAGAACCATCCAACCATCCCTGGGGCAGGTTACCGCGCTTTTAAAATTGAGTTCTTCTCGGTGGTTGTAACCTGATCAAAGCGTAGGAAGGGCTATTTAGCTATTTCATGGTTTCGAGATCTGGATGGCAAAGCGTAGGGAGGGCTATTTAGCTATTTCATGGTTTCGAGATCGGTTACAGAGCCAAACTAGGTTTTCAAACAGTGTTCAAGTCAGAGGGGACTTCTGTTAATAGTAAAATATGGCTAGGGGTCAAAGAGAAATTTTCCACTCTCTTAGTTCGTATCAAAAGCCAAATTCGACATTCATGAGACCCCGGGCAGACCATAAAGCTACCCCACCAGAGCAGGGAAGGTCCGTCGGGCATCGCAGCTATCAGGGATGAAGCTGGGCACAACCAGGTCGAGCCTATACGTGAACATGGGAATATAGGCTTCTCGAGGCCACCTATCCAGGAACCTCGGCTTTTGAGATCAGGCTCTAAAACAACCCCGCGAAAGCAAGAAAAGAACGCTGAACTCAGGAAGCACTCGAAGTGAAGCCCAACGAGAACAAAAGTAAGCTCCTTCCACTTGTGGGCAATTCCTGAAGTCAGGTTTGATTCGTAGCCTAAGATAGAAGCCCACCAACCTCTCCAAAAGCCCGCCGTTCCCGTTGGGAATGAAATAAGAATCTCTCCTAGTTTACACTACCTCTAGTAAGTGCCCACGAGTCTATCCCAAGTTTCTCTGAATAGAGCCAAAACATGGATCTACCTAGCTCTATAAGACAACGACTGATTAATTCGACGACCACCATGAAGAAAGTGCATTAAGTACACACAGGATCAAATCTACGTAACAATCAACATTAATCCCACTTACGCGTAAGTCAAGAGTTTGATTCCAAAAAGTAAACAAACTTATCACAGTCAACGATATCACCGAATCCAGTAACAATTCAAATTTAAATGACGAATCCCGTCCGATAAGGAGGGAACAGATTCATGGGATCGTGGCAGGATATTTGTGAAATTAAAACCTGCTTGGACCAAATATAAATAAGGCCAAGCATGGTAAGGATATGCAGGGAAAAAGAATAGAAAGACTACATATAGACGATAAGAGAAACATGAGAGGATGGCTTAAATTTTGTAATCAGAACACGGCCGACGTTGTTTCCATTATTCGACAAGTATAAAGTGACCACCTTCCTACGTCCCAGATAGCATATGAGAGAGAATTCTATATATCAAAATGATAGATAATAAAAGCTCGTGTTTGTAATTATTATGCAAATCTTCATTCCTATCTAAGCAGGTTAGGTATCAAAGGTACCGCCACCTCCTGGTAGTGGTCTCGAGGGTGTTACCAGGAATATCTCATCCTGAGCAACTTTCCCGTTAACACTTTCTGACACAGTCCGTGGGAAACTCTCACACCACCATCTTTACATTAACAAGTTTGTTATTTTTCAGGAGTAATGAGGCTTCGCTCCTCCCTAGAACAGCCAGGCGCATCGGAACAGCCTTCAGCTATATCGACACGGAAAGTCTTAAAGAAAGGGATAAAATTCAGGCTTCGTGGCTAGGGCCCAGACCAGTCGGTCACTGTACGGGCTTTGGATCCTCCTATGGAAGATCAGGTCGAGCTTGACAAACAAGCGGTGGCCTTCGTGGAAAACGTCCACCTTCCGCTGCTGTCTGAGGGCATTGCTATCCAGTAGGCAAACCTCTATAGTCGAAGGGAATCAAGTAGGCCCGGGACTAGGCAACCCGTCTTCGATCGCCTGGGACCTACATCTCCAGAGCCAGCCTGTAATAAGATGGGACTTCTACCCTCGATCTGGGATAGTCTATGGCCCATGCCCCCCGTTCCTGAAGCGCTGCCACACTACTAACCCAGGCAAGTCAAGTTCACAGCATATGTTCTTCCCTAGGAGCGGCGGGAGTTTCTTCACCCAAAGACTTCAAGGAAGGAAGCCCGAGTTAGGGAGGAAGAAAGTTAGGGAGGAAGAAAGTTAGTAAGGAAGAAAGTTAGTAAGGCCTCCAGATAGACCCCTTCCGAAGAAGAAGTCGGGTAGAGGTTGCCAGCCCGTCATATGGGTATGACAATGAGGAGACCGAGATCACCTCAAGGAAACCTGAGAGCAAGCGCCTGAGAGACCAGTTGGCTGAACTTCAGAAAGAGGTTCAACAGATAAAGAATGGGAAGTACAATAAGAACAAGAAACACTCTCTAAGTAAAATGAACGCTCCTTTTACTTAAAGGATCCGAGAGGCAGAGCTCCTGCCAAGATTCAAAATGCCGATTGACAGGTTCTCAGGGACTGAGGATCCATTAAGCCACTTGGAGAGCTTCGTTCAACAGATGGAAGTCCAGAACACGACCAGGGCCGCTATGTGTCGAATGTTCCCAACTTTGCTGACGGTACGCTAAGACCTGGTTTAGAAAGCTACCTGTTGGTAGTGTGGATTTCTTCACGAAGCTGTCAACCGATTTCTGCTCACAATTTTAGAGAGTTAAGCCCGGATTGAAAGACCCAATCCATCTACAGTACGTGATCCTGGAGAGAGGGTAAACCCTCTGGGCTTATGTCGAGTGTTTCCATAAGAAAGTCATCCAGATAGAGGTCTTCACCGAGAAAAAAACCCTCGTCAACTTCAGAAAGAACTTGTGGGCAGGCAAGCTTTTATGGTCTTTTGCGAAAAGACCTCCAGAAACCTACCAAGAAGCCTATGATTGGGCCCTGGAGCAAATTGAGGTCGACAAACAACTCAAGGTCAAAATGGAACATGACGACATGAGAGCCGTAAAGCGACAGAAGAAGAAAGCTCCCAAATCTGAGCATGCTCAGAAAAGCCAGAACAAACCTCTCAATAAATCGTTGTATCGCTTTCCCATTTCTCAACCCATATCGAAAAGATATCCAGCAAAACGAACTCCTCCACGATTTTCACTTCCTCCCAGGACAGTGGCCCCAATAGCTCGAGTTGAGAGAGGGTATGATTATTACACCCTCTTAAATGTATCCCGTGAAACAGTCTATCTCACCATTCAGGACAATGGGTTACTACAGAAGCCCACACCCATGAAAGTCCCTATCGATAAGAGAAATCGTTATAAGTATTATGACTTCCATGAAGACGTGGTGCATAACACGCCAGAGTGCTACAACTTGCAAAATCATATCGAGGCTTTGATAAGAGGAGGATGTCTGGTGGAGTTCTTGCAGTAAGTCAGCGATAACATTTAAAGTGGAAGAGAAGTGCAAACCGAGATCCAAGAGCACGCTGAGAAGAAAAACGGGGAGCAGACGGATCTGATGCAACAAATCAAGATAATACATACCATCAGCGGGGGACGTACTCGGATTGGCACCTCTAATAATTCGAGGAAAAACCACGCATGGAAGGTTCCTCGTATGGACAATATGTGGGGTATCTTCAAGGTAGACCAGATCCTGATCAACTCCTCCCAGTTGTCATAGATCATTTTCACCGGGTAGATGTCTACAACACTGTACAGCCTCATGATGATCCTATAGTGATAATGGTACAGATTGCCAACTGCATGGTACACCGAGTGCTCATCGACACAGGCAGCAGCGTCGACGTCCTAATTAAAGACACATTGGAAAAACTTAACTTGAAACAGTGGTGTTACAATAATTGCACCACCCCGCTGTATGGGTTCACTGGGAACTCAATCATACCCATAGGGTCAAAAATCCTACTAGTTATCATCGGCGCCACACTTCTCCAGCAGAATATCATGACAAACTTCATGGTGGTAAATACCCCCTCGACCTACAATGCAATATTAGGAAGACCGTTCTAATCATCCTTGAAAAGGGTCCTATCTATCTACCACAACGTCTTGAAGTTCCCAGTAGGAGACAAGGCTGTGGAAGTTCAAGGCGACCAGCAGACAGCCAGAAGATGCTCGATAGTGTCTGCCAACCCAACAAGTCTAGCAAAACAATTTACCCAGGTGACAACGATCCAGGACGGGGAAGCATTAGTGTTGACTTTGGAAGATGTAAAACCCATAAATTGCCCCGAAGACGACCCTGTTGTGCCAGATGAGCATAGTAAGGAGTGGGCCAGCGGCCATCCTGTGGATAAGCTGGAAGAGGTTCCCATCCGAATGAGTGATCCCTCAAAAGTCGTCAAAGTTAGAGCCACACTTGAGCCGAGGATAAAGGAGGGCCTGATCGGGCTCTTTAAAGAGTTCAATGACATCTTCACCTGGAGTCATGCGAAATGCCTAGGATCCTGATGACTTTGGCCTCTCACCGATTAGCAGTGGATCCGATCTTCAAACTCATCAAAAAAAAAGGTGTCACTTCAACGCCGAAAGGAATGATGCCGTTCAAGAGAAAGTAGAAAAATTGACCCAAACGGGATTCATCAGAGAAGCACGCTACCCCGAATGGATCGCCAACGTTGTTATGGTCACAAAGGCCAATGGAAAGTGGTGCATGTGCGTTGATTATACCGACCTCAATCGGGCATGCCCGAAAGACAGTTTTCCTTTACCAAAAATTAATCAGCAAGTCGATTCCACCACTAGAAACAAGCTCCTAAGCTTCATGGATGCATTTTCAGGGTACAATCAAATTATGATGCACCCCGCTGACCAGGAAAAGACCAGTTTCATCACCGGACAGGGTCTAAATTGCTACAAGGTAATGCCTTTCGGGCTTAAAAATACAAGAGCTACGTATCAACTGTTAGTTAACCGGCTGTACAAACCCAAAATTGGAAGATCAATGGAAGTTTATATCGACAACATGATCACTAAGTCATCAATCTCGGAAGGCCATCTAGACAACCTCCGCAGAATCTTCATGATCTTAAGGGAGAACCAGATGAGATTGAACCCCACCAGGTGCGCCTTTGGGGTCACCGTAGGGAAGTTTCTTGGCTTCATGGTCCACGATAGAGGCATAGAGGCTAACCCAAAATAGATTATGGAAATCCTGGATCTAGAGTCCGCCACGTTGCTAAAAAAGGTTCAAATCTTGACCGGACAGGTAGCAAAGCTCAACAGGTTCATTTTTCAATCTACCGATAAGTGTCGCCCGTTCTTCAAAGCCATTAAGCAGGGAAGAAACATGAAATGGAACCAGGAGAGTGAACAAGCTTTTCAATCCTTGAAAAAATACCTGTCAAGCCCTCCGCTACTGATTAAGCCAAGCTCTGGAGAAGAGCTTCAAATTTACTTGGCTCTTTCAGAAACCGCTGTAAGTGGAGCCTTGGTCAAGGAATGCAGGGATAGGGTCCAATGACCTGTCTACTACGTAAGCCATGCTCTAACCAAGACTGAGAAGAGTTATACCCTTTTGGAGAAGCTCGCTTATGCCTTGGTGACCTCGGTAAGGAAGCTCCGTCTCTACTTTCAGGCTCAACCTCTCCGCCAGTTTTTATAGAGGCCAGACGTATCTAAAAGATTAGTCTTGTGGGCTCTGGAACTCACCTAGTTTGATTTAAGGTATAAGCCCAGGCTCTGGCGGACTTTGTAGCAGAGCTCTGAATGTCCCCGGGCTTAGCGACCTCCGTAACGAAGAATACAGCACCTGAGAAGACTCTAGAATCTGGCAGTTGGCCGAAAGGCTAGTACTCATGGATGCTTTAGGCAGATAAAGCCTTCGGGCAAGCTGGTGGAGGAGCGAGCATAGTTTTAATCTACCTAGAAAGGGCCAAGTGCTGCCACTGTTTCAGATTTGAATTCTAAGCCACTAACAATACGACAGAGTATGAAGCCCTCTGAGTAGGGATAAGGGCGGCCGTAGAGCTTGGGGTCGATTACCTGCAGGTCAAGAGTGACTCGTTGCTCATAGTCAACCAAGTTTCTGGGGATTATCAGGAAAAAGGAGATAACATGATCGCTTACTTGAAGCTAGTCCAACAGCTTAAGAGCAAGTTTAAAAGATTTACGATCGAGCAGGTACCTCGATAATAGAATCGACAGGCTGACGTCCTAGCCAAGATAGCTGCAAACGGTGGCCAGACCTTACCCCAAGGGGTCCCTCTTCAAGTGACTCCCCTACTCAGCACAGTGGCAGGAAATGAGACTTATACCCTGGATCGACAGCCATATTGGATATACCAAATAGTGGATCTTTTTCAAGAGTGGAGACTTCCCGTAGAGCCTGACCAAGCTAGAAAAATCAAAAGGCTCTCAGTCCGGTATTGCTTGGTAGATGGCTACTTGTATAGGAGGGGCAAGTCCCTTCCACTGCTTTGATGTTTACATCCGGAAGATGCCAAATGGGCATTGAGAGAGGTCCACTCCGGGGAATGCAGGAACCACACTAGAGGGGAGGCTCTTGCATACCAAGTGTTCCTCATGGGGTACTGTTGGCCAACCATCCATCAAGACACAAAGAACTTAGTATGATCCTGCAAAGTATGCCAGAAGACTGCAAACTTGAGTCACCTCCTACCAGAGCGGTTGTTATCCCTTAGCTTACCATACCCCTTTGCTATGTAGTTAGTCGACTTGATCGGACCGCTTCCCACTGCTCCTGGTCAAGCCAAGCATGCTATCGTGGCAATTGACTATTTCACAAGATAGGTCGAAGCCGGACCATTATCCCAGATATCAGAAAAAAAGCATAACTAGATTCATTAAGAACAATGTAGTCTGTAGGTTCGGGACCCCTCTAGTCATTGTAACCGACCTCGGCAAGTAGTTTGGCAATGGCCAATTCAAGGATTTCTGCAAGGGCTTGGGAGTCGACCTTAGATTTGCTTTAGTAGGCCACCCTCAGACCAATGGTTTGGTGGAATCCATGAATAAAACCATTAAGAGGCTGTTAAAGAAGAATCTGTAGCAGAAGAAAGGCAGATGGGCAGATGAGCTTCCCGAGGTCCTCTGGGCTTACCGCACCATGAGAAGAACAGCCACCAGGGAAACGCCTATTCTCTAGCCATCAGGGTTGAATTAGTCTTCCTATCAAGCATAAACTGACCTCTTTAGGGTCCAACATTTTGAACTAGGAAGCAACAAGGATAAGCTCCGAGCTAGCTTGGATCTGTTGGAAGAAAAGCAGGATCGAGCAGCTAAGAAAGTTATGGTTTGCCAGAGCAGAATTGCAGGTACTTTAATAGGAGGGTAAAAGCCCGAAACTTTAAGGAAGGGGACATAGTTCTCAGGAAAGTAACATTGAATACTAGGAAGAGGTCAGACCGGGTCCTAGGGCTTAACTGGGAAGGGCCATACCTAGTAAAAATGGTGATCCGTAATGGGGCATACAAGCTCGAGGACATGAATAGCCGACTCATCGATCATACTTGGAATGCAGATCACCTAAGAAAATTCTACCCTTGAACAAGGGACTCATGAGCAGGCTGCCTCAATCTAGTTTTTAATCTTCGGTAATAATGTACTCTATCCCTTTTATCAATAAAGCCTGTTTTCTTGTTTTCTCCATCTTCAACTATGTTCTACAATGATTTAGGTCTTCGTGGAAAATTCCACATTATCATTCCAAGACCAGGGGTTAGCCGGAAAGCCCCCTCGCCACTCTTGTTGCCTTGGCCGGGCACTACTTCCCACCGAGAAGGGTCTGAGTGTTAGAGTATAGTTGCCATCCAGATCTCGAGACCAGGAAATAGTTAAACAACCCTCCTGATACCTTGGTCGGGCTACCACCCCTAATAAGGATCTGAGTGTAAGAGCATAGTTGCCATCCAGATCTCGAGACCAGGAAAAAGCTAAACAGCCCTCCTGATGCATTGGTCGGGCTACCACTCCCAAGAAGGATCTGAGTGTAATAGCATAGTTGCCATCCAGATCTCGAAACCAAGAAATAGCTAAATAACCCATTTGATGCCTTGGTCGGGCTACAACCCCTAAGAAGGATCTGAGTGTAAGAGCATAGTTGCCATCCAGATCTCGAAACCAGTAAATAGCTAAATAGTCCTCTTGACGCTTTGATCAGGTTACAAACCCTGAGAAAAACTCAATTTTAAAAGCGCGGTAACTTGTCCCGGTCCCTGGTCTAAGAGAGGGCTGGATGGTTCTCTACTTGGTACCTCATTCGGGCTATAAAACCACTGGAGGGGCTTAAGGATGGAGGACTCTTTTACTTAAACTTTGATGTTCGGGTTATTACTGGTTGCTAATTCTCCAGATACGCGTGGTTGTATATCATAACAGGTCTACTACCCAATAATGGGACTATCGGCTAAAGTTACCAAGCTACAAGTTTCTATCAAGCGTCGAAGCGCTCGAACTAGCCATCTACCTGCACACTTAAGCAGTTCTCCTATCTTGTTACTTTTCCACAAGCTAAGTCAGGTAGCTGTAGAGGCTGAACCTAGATAGATATCAGAAATAAAGCAAGTGCATGGAAATCATAATTCAAACTAGATTTAAAGTTAAATTCCATTAATAAATTGGGGAGCCTATCCCCTGGCAAGGTTATAACAATCAGATAGAGAGCCCAACCCCTGGATCTAGGCTACAAAAAGGAAAAGAATAATAATCAATCATGAGTAAAGATGGGGTGCCTACCCCCTTTTTCCGGGCATTCAAAACAAGTTACAGGAAGATGGGTTCCAACTTCTGCGTCTTTCTGATTTCTCTAGCTTATTCTTCCTCAGAATGAACCTCGCTCCCTCATTCCCTTTCTGGTGGTCGCTCACAACGAAGCTCACTCAGTTCAGTCTCCATTTCCTTCTGATTAGAAGTCATCTCCTCTACAAGAGACCGAGCTTGTGCAAGAAGTCCCATGACCCTTTCAGTTTCAGCTTCAGTATAGGCAGCCCGATCACGGAGAAGGGATACCTGTTGACCCATTATGACATTAAACTTGAAAGCCTGCAAAGTATGAAACAAAGGTTAGAAAGCAATCAAAGCTCGCGATCCTAGAAAATAAAGGTGATGACTACCTCAGCCTGGAGGGCAGACCCCTTGGTGAGCATGATGTCCACAGTCATTGAGGCCATTCCGAAATGCCTACCACCCGGGCAAGATGCAACGAGCTGCTTTAGAACCACGTCTTGGCCGTTCGAGCCCGATTGATAGTGGGGGCGAGAAGGAGGAGTCTCAGGAATACCAGCTCTGGGACCCCGTAGCCTGAACTGATTGGGGCATTGATGGGTCGGTCGAAGAAGTAGGTAATGTGACAGAAGAAGCTCTAACTGTAGCGGGAACCGCTAATGAAGGGGTAGAGGTGGTCATATTAACAACCTCGAAGGCAGGACCTCCTTTGCTTAGCACCTTGGAAGCTCGCGACGTAAGAATAACCATCTTGGACCTGGCTTGAGTAGAAGATGGAGCTGAAGCAGGTGAAGCAGCGGTTGGAATGGTAGGCCTCTTTTACTCTGAGACAATTGAGAAGACCCCCCGAGACAATCTGGCAGAAGAGGGATGAAAATACAATCAGGGTTAAATCCATAAGGCTAACCTAGAGGGGGGGGGGGGGGTGGGTCAATATATAAACACAAGTAAAGTGTGATACAAACAAGTAATTGTAACACATACACAATCTATATTATAAATAGGAAGTCAACATACATAAATAGTTCTATCCACCATACAAATATTAGAGAGATAGGGATAGAGAAAGTTGACACAAGATATAACGTGGTAAACCTGCGAAGAGGAAACATCCATGAGCTAGCAGCCACCGGCAAACAAAATCCACTAGTAGATAAGACAAGAACAATCTCTCAAGTGACCTCTTCACCTAGAAACTACCCTCCTATCCTGTTCTAGAAGTTTTCGCCCTATGCTCAACAATCCGAGGCTTCACACCTCTTGTCAAGACTTCCTTCCTCACCTTATTCGGATCTTCACAACCCAAGGCAAGACTTCTTGCTTAAATATCTGAGTCTTCCCGACTTTAGTCAAGACTTCCTTGCTCACCTATCCGAGTTCTCCCAACTCTAGGCAAGACTTCTTGCTCGACTATCCAAGGCTTCACACCTTTAGCCAAGACTTCCTTGCTCGACAATCCGAGGCTTCACACCTCTTGCCAAGACTTCTTGCTCAACACCATAGGTCTCACACCTACTGTCAAGACTTCCTTCTCACAAGGCATCTAGGTGATCATGAAGGCAAAATGCAAACAGGCACGCAATATAGAATGCCATGATCAAAACATCCTATGGAAAATACTAGACATGAGCATGAATGCACAAATCACATATAGTCTAGTTTATCATGCGTGAGTAGTCAATCTTAATTATGTAAGATATGATCAACATTAATCATAAACTAGATTCATGCATATATCTAAACTTGAATCACAAGATATGATCAAAAAATCACAAGATCAAGTTTAAATCACAAAAACCTAAAACATGCTAAAATCATATGACAATGTCAAATAGATCTAAGCATAAGTTCTAGAGCATATTCCTAATCATAGATTCAACAAATCACATGAATAGCTCAAAAGAACATAAGCACAAGTATTATGTGAGAATTTTGGCCAAGAGAGACTAATACATGTGATGAACTATTTTTCACAAAATCAATCAATCAAAGATCACAAAATAGTCCTTGAATCAAAGCTAGCATATTACAATCCCAAACATGTGATAACATAGGCAAAATCAAAACCTAACTCAACATGAATGATTTCAATTGAAATTCAACCTAGCTTTGAAAGTGTTCAAAACACAAATCAAAACACTCACAATATACAAATATATGTAGAAGAAGAAAACCCAAGGCAATTGACCAAGTTTTAAAAGAAAACTTAGAGATAAAATCAATACCTTAGTTGATCTAGGTGCAGTCCCGTTTTTATATGATTAGACACCAAAAACAGCAGCAACATTAACTCAAACCTTCAGATAAAAGATGGAGGATGAATAGATGAACACTCTCAACTTTTAATCACTCGAACCAGAGTTCAAATGAAGAAGTTATGGTGTTTGGAAGGTGATAAAATTTAGAGAGAAAATTCTGCACACTTGATTTGAATTTCTTCTTAGAATGAAATGTGAGAGAGAAAGAGATTATAAAGGAGAGGGATAAGAATGAATTATGAAAAGAACAAAACACCCTTAAGAGCCCAAGAATGCATGCTACCTAAGATGGCATGTGGGCATCTTAGAGCAGCAAGCATTCTGTCCCGAGATGGCCACGTGCCATCTCGGGAAAGATTGCTTGGATGCAATCTTTTCCTCTCGCGCTCTCTTTACGTTCTTCGACCGTTCTCCGGCCTCTGATCTCGAAATTTGAATCTTTTTATGGATTACGGACTGTAACTCTCACATGGACATGGACATATAAGATACTTAACTCAAAAAATAATAATTCGACTCGATATACGAAGATGAAGACAATGTGTGAAACATGGGTTGAAAATGTAGTATCTTTTGACTTAGAACTTGAAATCAATAGTATGAGTAACCTAAATGACCGGAACTCAATCAAGAATGATTTAAGATTAAATTCAAGTTCAACATCCATGTTATACAAACATATGCACACACAAACACAATTCACACTAGAATGCAAACTACATAGAGATAGTTTCCAGTCATGCATATTCCAAAACATGTTATTTCCAAACAAATGCATGAGCATTCATCTTAAAGTGTGTGAATGTGTTATACATGGTGCACAATGATGCAGGGACACATATGAATGAATTGTATGTGTGTGTCTATAAAGGTGCACAATGATGCAGGGACACAAATATATGATATGTGTGTGTGTGCCTAAGCCTTGTAAAAGAAAGATAAGGTATTAGTATACCTTTGTAGAACCAAATTGCATCCTTTCTCTTTGAAGACTTAGAACTTGCTTTGACTTATTGTTTCTTCTTCCTTGAAGCTTGAATCATCATGAACCTAAATAACTAAGTCATTACAAGGTAAACATTATTTTGATATTGAATTAATGGCAACACAAACTAAAACCTAACAGGGGAGTGGGAGGGGTCCGAGCTTGCTGAGCTTCACAGGAAGCTGGAGAAACAACGAAAACTGTTAAAAAAAAGAAAAGAAAAAAAAAAGAGATGTAAGAAGCAAGCCAGCTAACAGAACAAAGCATAATGACTTAAGATTACTTACGAGGGGTAGCGTCGGAGATCCGTAAATATTGATTCACCCTCCGGGAATCGAAGGGATCAACGGTGGGATACTTCAAATTAAGATAGTTCTTGGCAAGGATTGCTCTCAACACCGTTTCAGATTCAGCGGGCAAGGAGTCTCAATCCCATGCTGGTTTGTCATTGAAAGCCATAGGAACCTTGAACTCATGCCCACCTATGAAGATCGACCTTCCCCAGTCAACGCCGACCAATATCCATTCCTCCTTCAGGACTGGGTCTTTCCTTAAAGCTCCAGGAATGATAAAGTTAAGCTTGTTCTTGGATTTAGCATAGAATTAACCTTAGGGGACCCCGACTAAACTCCCAATTTGGAAGACGAAAGCTAACTCCTCTGCTTTGGGTTCCCGGGTTATCTTACTAAGTTCACACTACTCCCTCCACAACACAAGAAAGTCGATTAGGTGCCTCAAGAAGCCAGGCGTCAACTAAAGAGGAGCTAGTTAAAGGGTATTGAGGGCCTGCCGTAGTGTATCGTAGAGGGGAAGCCATGCCCCACTCTCGAGGGCCGCCACGTGAATTGGAAGAATTCCCTCGGGAGGGTTAAAGAAGTCGTAGTCTCTGTAAGAGATGGTAAGAGAAATGCTGTCAGGAATACTGTACTTGGATCTTATACGATTGAGGGGGTCGGGGTCAACAGTGGAGTATGGGATGACCCTGAAGTCATACAGCGGAATCTCCATCGGAAGAGGACCGACTATCATGACTTGATCCCTCCTAGGGATGTCATCCCTCCCTCTTATGTCAGAATCTTCATCAACCATGTTCAGAGGGTTGTCAGGTTGATTCGAGAAGCCGAAGCCGATTGAGACATTCCTACTAGAACAACGACGCTAACGGATCGGGGAAGAGTCCTCGTCGCTCGAGATTCCTCGCCCCTGTTATGTTTTAGATTTGTATTGGCTTGATTCCATAACAAAATGCTCTTTGTTTGTATTGCTTAGTTGCTTAGGTGGTTCGTGATTAGATCGGGCTTCAAAGATGGAAAGTGACTTCATATGCAAAGTTCGTCTTCAAGAGGATATATGCTTACTTGGATGATAAGGTATCAAGATTCTTTCTTTTCCTGCAAGGCATAGGCACACACACACAATTCATTCATATGTGTCCCTACTTAGTTGTGCATCATTAAATGCACACACATACACAATTCATATATTTGTGTCCTTGCATCGTAGCGCATCATTTGGTATAACATATTCACACACTTGAAGTTTAATGCTCATGCATTGATATGAAAGTAACATGTTTTGAAAATGCATGGTTGGAGACTATCTCTATGTAGTTCGCATTCTTGTGTGAAATTTGTTTATTTGTTTATATGTTTGTATAACATAGATCTTGAACTTGATTTTAGCCTTATATTTTTCATGATTGAGTTCCGGTCATTTCGGTTACTCATACTATTGATTTCGAGTTCTAAGTCAAAAGATACTACACTTTCAACTCATGTTGCATACATTATCTTCGTCTTCATATATCGAGTCAAATTCTTATTTTCCAGGTTAAGTATCTTATATGTCCATGTTTGTGAGCGAATCCCAATTTGTAATCTTCAAATGGATTCGAATTTGGAGTTTGAAGGCCAAAGAACGGCTGAAGAACGCGAGAGGAGCACAAGGGAAGAGGTGCGGTGGCATAAGCCATCACTTGTCACCTTCCCAAGATGGCACGTGGCCATCTCGGCCCCAAATCCTTGCTGTCCTGAGATGCCAACTCGGAGAGGCCCTAAGGCATGAGGGTAAAATGTCCTTTTGGTTTGTTTATGTTTAAAACCTTTCCTTCCCTCTCATTTATTTTGAGAAAAACGAATTTGAAGAACAAATGTAGAATTTTTCTCTCAACATTTTAATTTTTGTTTTTGTGATAACTTCTTCATTTCAACTTCGAATTACTTGATTCAAAAACTGGTTTTGAGTGTCTTGAAGATTTTTACAAAACCCAAGTATTTCCTGAACCAGAGGATGTCTAGATCTGTCGGTGTGATCAGATCTTCAGTTCATGATTTTCATCCTTGTTGGTAAAATCATCTTCTTTATGGTTATCTTATTAGATCTTCTTATTAATTGATGCCTTTTGATTAAGAAGCATGAATAAGTTGATTTTGATATCATTTTATGGTTTGTTGTTTTGATTTTCAAGTTTAGCAAGATTTTTGATAAGTTGATTGATTTGTGCTAAACTTCATAAACATGAAATTGTTTCTAGAAATCTTTTGTACTTATGCTTTATTGACTATTTCTAGATTTAATTTAATTTTCTAAGAACTAGGTCTACATCAATTGGTATATTTATTTCATTGATTTGGTTCTTAGTTGATAACATGCTTAGGTTGCCTAGATACATTTGTGATTGTTCTTTGAAAGCTTAATCTAGCTATCTAGTTGCATGTCTATAGAATTTGTTGATCATCATTTTCTATGTTGAGTGCTTGTTTGCATTTTCCATTCATTATCACCTAGAAGCCTTGTGAAGAGGTAGGAAGTCTCATATCTTAGAGTGATTCTTTGATTTGAGCAATTGGAAGTCTTACCTAGAGTCGTTAAGACTTGGATAGCTAAGCAAGTGGAAGTCTCGACAAGGGGTGTGAGATCTCGGATTGTTGAGCAAGGAAGTCTCAACTAGAGTCGGGAGGACTCAGATAGTTGACCAAGAAGTCTTGCCTAGGGTTGGGAGGATTCTAAAAGGTGTGCAAGGAATCTTCCTAGAGATAGAAGGTATTGGATAGGAAGTCGGCTTAGTAGATCACTAGGTTCAAGGGTAGAGTAAGAGTGATAGCTTGGAGAGCATGTGTTGATTGATTGAGTGTGTAACTCTTATTTGAAATAGTGGATTTGCTTTTGCCGATGGTTATGGTATCAACTCGTGGATGTTTCCTCTTATAAGGTTTTACCACGTAAATATATTGTGTTGATTTTTAGCATCTTTAATTTCTTCACTTAGTTGATTTGTGTTGCTTGAACATTTGCTTTGTCATATATAATTTTTGATATTATACTAAGTGTTGTATAAGATTGCTTATGTTTTTAAAGAAGATTAAAATTTGAGCATATACCTATTCACCCCTTCTCTAGGTATATTTTACACTATAATTGGTTAAGGGAATTTACAATTGGTATCAGAGCTGGTGTCTAGTAATTAGATATGTCCATATTATAGTGTTTGTTGTTTTTGTGCTATGAGTGATTTGTCACCTGAAGGTTCTTCTAATGCTAGACCTCCACTCTTGAATAGTGGTAACTACTCCTTTTGGAAAATTAAGATGAGAGCTTATATTAGATCCATCAATGAAAAGGCATGGATGAGTATTGAAGAAGGTTATGAGATACCTACCAAAAGGCAAGAAGATGGCATTATGATTTTGAAGCCTAGAGCCGAATGGACGGCTATTGGATTTGAAAATCCTAAGTGGCATCATAGGGCAATGAATGCAATATTTGGTGGTATAGATGGTACTCAATTTATCTACATCCAAAACCTTGAATCGGCAAAGGAAGCATGGGATACTTTGCAAACTATCAATGAGGGTACGTTTGCGGTTCGAAGGTCAAGAGTACAAATGCTTACCTCTCAATTTGAAAGTCTTGTTATGGATGAGGATGAGAAGTTAGTAGACTTTAAAACTAGACTCTTGAATATCACAATTCAAAGTCAAACTTTGGGAGACCCATATCCACAAGAGAGAATTAATTGGAAAATCTTAAGATCCTTACCTAAGATATTTAAAGCAAAGGTGACCACAATTGAAGAAAGCAAGAACGTCGATCTTATGAGGGTTGATGAGCTTCTTGGGTCTCTACAAGCATATGAGCTTGGGTTCAAGCCAAGGTTTGAGGATAAGGGAATAACACTCAAAGTGGCTAATGAGAAGAGTGAAGATGATATGGTTAGTATGATGATAGCTTTCAAGAAATTTCTAAAGAACATATGTTCTAAAAGAGAGGAAGTTGATAAAAAGATCACTCCAAAAGAAGTGGTAGATTGCAAGGATGCATCTAAGAAGAAGCTAATTCAATGTCTTGAATGCAAATAGATTGGATTTATTTCTACCAAGAGTGCTAATGAGAAGAAAGAGTCTAAGAAAAGCTTAGCAATGGCGGCTACTTGGAGTGATGTGAGTGTGAGTGATGTGAGTGTGAGTGATGTAAAAGAGAAAGATGAGTCCTCGGATGATCAAAAATATACTAGCAATTACATTGCTCACTCAGCTATATATGAAGGAAGATTTGAGGATAGTAGTGAAGACTCCTCATGTAGTAAGGAAAGTGAATACATTTCAAGTAATGAAGATAGTGAATTCTCCTCAAATCATGATGAAACAAATTTCAATGACAAGATCTTTCAACTAACAAGTGAAAATGTCAAGAAGAATGATGAGAACAATAAGTTGAAGTTGATCAATACCAATTTAGTGGTGATAATTAAAGCTCTTGAAAATAAGAAGAATATGTCTTTGGAGAAGATAAGCAAGCAAAGTGAAGTCATTAAGGAGCATAAAGAAACCATTGAAAAATATTTTTCAAAGATAGAAGAAAGTGCTCAAGAGCTAGATGATTTGAAAGAAGACTTTACTATGAAGTTGTTTATCATGGAAGGAGAGAATAAGCAAAAAGAGAATAAAGAGCTTAAAGACAAAATCCTTAGTCTAGAGAATAACTTGAAATATAGTAATGAAAGACTAGGAATTTTGAAACAAGAAGTTGAGCAAAGAGATGATTCTCTTGATCGTGCTCAAAGACTTGAAAATGTGCTTAGAGCCAAAATTAGTAAGCATGAGTGTCAAGAGAAGATGCTTAGTGATAAGCTTGATGAGGCTAACAAGATGATAGGTAAGATGTCATCCAGTGCTAGTAAAGTAGAAACTCTCATCAAGATCGGTAAACATCCTAGTGACAAAAGAGGAATAAGTTATTTGAATGAAAATGTTACACCTTCATCTAACAATTCTACTTTTGTGAAAGCAAGTGGTAAAGTGAATATAGGTACTCTCTCTAATGGTGAAGCCATGGATGTAACCGGAGGTGCCTTAACATCAACAATGAGCAACAAAGGAAATTCTCAATAAGGTCAAAGACAAAAATCATCATTTTCTCATGCAAAAGACAAAGCATCAAGGAATGGACATCAAAGAGGTAACAATGTGAGAAGGTATACTACTTCAAATGCTCAAGCTAAAGGTAACCCTCTCACATTTGTACCTATTTGCCATTTTTGTAGCATGGTAGGACATATAAGACCTAGATGTTATGAATACATTCGTAAATGCAAATATGAGAATGATTTGTATGATATGTCTTTGATGAATGGTCCTGGGCAATCATCCATGTATGGATCTAGATTTAGACCTATGAAGACCTTGGAAAAGCATGTTGAAAAAAATATTGTTGATGACTTACTTGTTAAAACACATGTTATGCCTCATACTACTATGCATAAAAAGATTGACAATGCTTTGTTTGACTTGTTTGAAAATGTGACTAATAAAGTCGATTTGCATGGTAGTAAGCCAAAGAATAAGTCAAAGCATGTTGTTAGTAGTAATGAGAAGCATGGTGTTAAGAAAATTTGGATTAGAAAAGGCTCAACTAATATTTCTTCCAAAACCAAAGACAAAGACAAGAAGAGCTATGGAATTTCTCAACCAACTTCTCAACCAAAGCACGCACACTCAAAAGGTAATTTTTCTAAATTTATTCCGGTTTGTCATTATTGCAATGTAATTGGTCACATTAGACCTAGATGTTATGACTATATTAGGCAATGCAAACTAGGAAATAATATGCATGCTAGTGAGCTGAACAAATTTTCTTTAAAAGATTCTAAACATGATAATATTTTTGATACTTTGAAAAATGTGCATATTGATCATGATCATGTGAAGAAACTCACAAAGAAATTTTGGATGGAGAAGCATGATGTGAAAAAGGTTCCTAATCATTATTCTAAACATGTTAATAGTGATAAAACATTGAATGTTGTGCATAATAATGGTAAACATGTAAAGAAGAATGTCATGAAGATTTGTATGGATGAGAATGTGAAAAAACATGATGGTCATATATCTTGTATTGATGAAATATTTGTGCTTGGCAATAACAATGGGTTTAAAACGAGTGATATTTTCATGAAGAAGATAGTTGATGATTTATCTTCTAGATTTCATATTGCCATCAGTAATGATCATGATATTATTTGTGTTGGTTCACCTAAGACCAATATGGTCAAATGTGAGTGCTCTCATACTTGATTGAGTAGCACATATGAGAATTTTTTTTTGTTCATGTTTAATAAGAGTTCTAAGTTTGATGCTTGACTAAGTCATTTGTAATATGCTCGATTTACTATTCAAACTTGGTGTCTCTAGTCAATACATGGACTTAATATTCTCGTACTTTCACTATGATGGTCAAAATTTGTTGGTTGACTTTAGAGAAGTCCAATTTTGAAATCTATTTGGAGTAATTTGTTAAAACTTTTGAAGAAAGTCATTTTATATGTTTGTTTGAGTTGAGATGTTTAGTCATTATTCTCTTAGGAAGACACACCAACAACTTGTTGTCATGAGGACAAACAAGCCAAGAGAGCTCATAAAAAGGGCGAAGACTTTACGTTGATGAAAAAGCTTGATAAGGTATATCTCTACTCTAAAGCTTGCTTTCTTGATTCATCTTTTCAACTCTATGTTTGCATTACATCATGTAGCATGTCATATTAGAGAATTAGTATAGCTTTCGTATGGTTCTTGATGACATTTGCTCTCTAAAGATCATTTAGTGATTTGTTAACAATGATCTTATATATGATGTGTGAAATGCTTGTTTGATTGATGAGTGGCATACTTTTGAAAAAATATGAGCTTCATATTCAATGAAGGCTACTCTATTGAGAAGTAAAGATCTTAAGTAAGTCTCTTTGTATTGCTTTTAGATCATGTGCTTAATCCTTAAAAAAATTGGTTTTCTAAAGTGCACACTTTGCATCTCTCATATGTTTAGTTTGAGTAAGTTGATTTTGAAAATATGTGATTTATGGATGCACCTTAAAGTCTTTTGACTAGTACATTTAAGATGATCTATGGTTAGTATCCATTTTGCTTTGGCAACTATATAGAACTCAACAAGCACCCTCATGAAAAGGGCTACATACTTTGGTTGTGAAGCCACCCAATGTGGAAAGGGCTACACCATTGTGATGAGTGAAATCCGTCATGAAATGTATATTTTTATGTTTAAAAAAAATCAAAGAAGCGTTGCAAAGAATCAATAAAAAAAAATCTTTGACTCAAAGCCTTAAAAGAAACGGAGGAAGGCTTAAATGAGTATAGTTGAAAATTATGATTGCTTGGGTTGAAAAACAGAAATGGGATTACGAGCCACATGCAGACACATGCTCATATGTTGAAATCTATTCTCTTAAAATAAAAAATTTCCGGATGATAATCGGTTTGACCTTTTATGGAAAAGCTTAGGATGAATAGATGTTGATATGGTTTGCATGTTGATGATCCAATTACTCCTTTATATATGTTTGAAGCAAATCCACACACACACTTATTTTGCTTACAGGTGAATTTGATTTGCTAGCAATTTTAGAAGAATTATGAGAGAGATTGAAAATCTTGGTGTATCTCTCATAATTTGTGGAGCTTATTTTGTTGAATTTAGTTAAAATTGCATGATTGTGTGATTGTGTGGATATCATTGTGAACAATATCCTATCTTAATCTTAGATAGAGCACTTATCAAGGAAGAGCATAGTATGCTAGACTTTGTTCTCTTTTATGATAAGTTCACATGATTTTATTTAGATAAAAACATGACATACTTGAACAATGAAAATGCATGTTACTTATCTCATATATTTGCTTTGCTCCCTTATTAAACCCTTGTTTGTCTCTTGGACTGTTCCTTGACAAAAAGGGGGAGAATGTATACCTCACCATGTGTTGATGAAATGTACTTCTTTATGGATTATTGACATTCTTGTATTAAGGGGGAGAGTTCTTTTCTTAAGGGGGAGTAAAGAATTCTTGTATGTTGAGGTTAAGGAACTAAATGGAGTGCTTTAAAGTGAACTTTTATATGAGATAAATGATTTCTTGTTTGATTTTTATGGATATATCTCACCAATCTTCTTTGTAGAAGATCTCTTGTTTGCTTGGTTGTGCTTGTCTCACAGGTGCCTTGATGATTAAAGAGGAGAATCTTAAAGACTCATGAATATTTGAAGATATGTTAGTTTAGGGTTCTCATTGTAATGTGAGGATGTGAGAATGCAATCAACTATGAGTGATCATTGTACGGTGAGGTTGAGGTTTTGCCATGGAATAGCCAAAGGGGGAGATTGTTAGGTTTTATATTTGTGTTGGCTTGATTCCATAACAAAATGCTCTTTTTTTGTATTGCTTAGTTGATTAGGTGGTTCATGATTAGATCGGGCTTCAAAGATGGAAAGCGATTTTCGTATGTAAAGTTCGTCTTCAAGAGGATATATGCTTACTTGGATGCTAAGGTATCAAGATTCTTCCTTCTCCTGCAAGGCGTAGGCGTACACACACACAATTCATTCATGTGTCCCTACTTAGTTGTGCATCATTAAATGCATGCACACACACAATTCATATATTTGTGTCCCTACATCGTAGCGCATCATTTGGTATAACACATTCACACACTTTGAAGTTGAATGCTCATGCATTGGTATGAAAGTAACATGTTTTGGAAAATGCATGATTGGAGACTATCTCTATGTAGTTTGCATCCTTGTGTGAAATGTGTTTATTTGTTTATGTGTTTGTATAACATGGATCTTGAACTTGATTTTAGCCTTAGATTGTTCATGATTAAGTTCCAATCTCGGTTACTCATACTATTGATTTCGAGTTCTAAGTCAAAAGATACTACATTTTCAACTCATGTTGCATACATTGTCTTCGTCTTCATATATAGAGTCGAATTCTTATTTTCTGGGTTGAGTATCTTATATTTCCATGTTCTTGAGGGAGTCCCGGTTTGTAATCTTCAAACGGATTCGAATTCAGAGTTCGGAGGCCAAAGAACGGTCGAAGAACGCGAGAGAAGTGCAAGGGAAGAGGTGCGATGGCTTAAGCCATCACTTGGTACCTTCCCGAGATGGCGCATGGCCATCTCGGCCCCAAAGCCTTGCTGCCCCGAGATGCCCATGCCCCATCTCGGGGAGGCACTAAGGCATGAGGGCAAAATGGCCTTTTGGTTTGTTTCTCTTTAAAACCTCTCCTTCCCTCTCATTCATTACAAGTTAAGAAAAACGAATTTGAAGAACAAATGCAGAATTTTTCTCTCAACATTTTGATTTTTGTTTTTGTAATAACTTCTTCATTTCAACTCCGAATCACTTGATTCAAAAACCGATTTCGAGTGTCTTGAAGATTTCTAAAAACCCCAAGCATTTTCATAACTAAAGGATGTCTAGATCCTTCGTTGTGATCAGATCTTCAGTTCGTGATTTTCAGCCTTGTTGGTAAAATCATCTTCTTCTTAGTTTTCTTCTTAGATCTTCTTATTGATTGATGCCTTTTGATTAAGAAGCATGACTAAGATTATTTTGATATCATTTTGTGGTTTGTTGTTTTGATTTTCAAGTTTAGTTAGATTTGTGATAAGTTGATTGATTTATGCTAAACTTCATAAACATGAAATTGTTTCTAGAAATCTTTTGTTCTTATGCTTGATTAACTATTTCTAGATTTAATTTCATTTTCTAAGAACTAGGTCTACTTCAATTGGTATATTCATTTCATTGATTTGGTTCTTAGTTGATAACATGCTTAGGTTGCCTAGATACATTTATGATGGTTCTTTGAAGCATAATCTGGCTATCTAGTTGCATGTCCATAGAATTTGTTGATCATCATTTTCTATGTTGAGTGCTTGTTTGCGTTTTGCATTCATGATCATCTAGAAGCCTTGTGAAGAGGTAGGAAGTCTCATATCTTAGAGTGATTCTTTGATTTGAGCAATTGGAAGTCTTAGCTAGAGTCACGAGGACTTGGATAGCTAAGCAATTGGAAGTCTAGACAAGAGGTGTGAGACCTCGGATTGTTGAGCAAGGAAGTCTTAACTAGAGTCGGGAAGACTCGGATAGTTGAGAAAGAAGTCTTGCCTAGGCTCGGGAGGATCCGAAAAGGTGAGCAAGGAATCTTTCTAGAGACAAGAGGTCTTGGATAAGAAGTCGGCTTAGTAGTTCACTTGGTTCAAGGGTAGAGTAAGAGTGACAGCTTGGAGAGCATGTGTTGATTGCTTAAGTGTGTAACTCTTACTTGAAATATTGGATTTGGTTTTGCCGGTGGTTGTGGTATCAACCCGTGGATGTTTCCTCTTAGGAGGTTTTACCACGCAAATATATTGTGTTGATTTTTAGCATCTTTAATTTCTTCACTTAGTTGATTTGTGTTCCTTGAACATTTGCTTTGTCATATATCATGAGGAGGTTAGAAAAGATAGCGAGAGAGAAGAAGTGTGAAAATTTGAAATTGGAAGGATGCGTGAGGGAGAGGCAGTGGATTTGAGTTTAAATAGAAATTAGGGTTGTAATGAAATCGGCGACAACCTTAGAAAGATCGCTTCGAATAACGAAGGGGGCAGTAATGCTGCAGGGTTTTCCTCTAGGAGCATACCAATCCAAGTTTGACACATCACCTGAGCAGTTAATAACAAGATTCTATTCGAAGATTCTCAGTAAATGCTTTGTAACGGAAAATTTCCCAAATAAATAGGGAATCAAACTCCAACCCCAACTCTACCTCCAGTGTTCTAGTCAGAGGGGACTTCTGTTAATAATAAAATATGGCTAGTGGTCAAAGAGAAATTTTCCACTCTTCTAGCTCGAATCAAAACCCAAATTCGACATTCATGAGACCCCTGGCAGACCATAAAGCTACCCCACCAGAGTAGGAAAGGTCCGCCGGGCTTCGGAGCTATCAAGGATGAAACTGGGTACGAACATGATGAGCCTAAGTGCGAACATGGGAATCTGAACTTCTAGAGGCCACCTATCCAGGAACCTCGGCTCATGAGATCGGGCTCCAAAACCACCCTTCGAAAGCAAGAAATGATCCATGAACTCAGGAAGCAGTCGAGGCGAATCCTGACGCGAACAAAAGTAAGCTCTTTCCACTCGTGGGCACTTCCCGAAGTTAGGTTTGATTCGTAGCCTAAGATAGAAGTTCAACAACCTCTTCAGAAGCCCGTCGTTCCTATTGGGCATGAAAGAAGAATCTCACCTAGTCTACACTACCTCTAGTAAGTGCCCACGAGTCTATCCCAAGCTTCTCTGAATAGATCCAAAGCATGGATCTACCTCGCTCTTTACGACAACGACTAGTTAATTCGGCGACTTATATGAAGAAAGTGCCGTGAGTACACACAAGATCAAATCTACGTAACAAGCAACATTAATCTCACATACGCGTAAGTCAAGAGTTTGATTCCAAAAAGGAAACAAACTTATCACCTGTCAGCGATATCATCTAATCTAGTAACAATTCAAATTCAAATGATGAATCCCGCCCGATAAGGAGGAAACGGATTCATGGGATCGTGGCAGGATATTTGTGAAATTAAAACCTACTTGGACCAAATATAAATAAGGCCAAGCATGGTAAGGATATGCATGGAAAAAGAAGAGAAAGACTACATATAGATGATAAGATAAAGAGGAGAGGAGGGCCTAAATTCTGTGATCAGTACACGACCGTTGTTGTTTCCACTATTTGACAAATATAAAGAGACCACCTTCCTACGTCCCAGATAGTGTATGAGAGAGAATTTTGTATATCAAAGTTATCGATAATAAAAGCTCCCGTTTGTCATTGTTATACAAATCTTCATTCCTATCTAATCAGGTTAAGTATCAAAGGTGCCGACCCCGACCACCACCTTATTTGTAACACTGGCTTTATTGATAAAAGGAATGGAGTACATTATTGCCGAAGATTAAAAGCTAGGTGGAGGTAGCCTGCTCATAAGTCCTCTGTTCAAGGGTAGAATTTTCTTAAGTGATCTGCATTCCAAGTATGATCGATGAGTCAGCCATTCATGTCCTCGAGCTTGTATGCCCCATTACGGATCACCACTTTTACTAGGTATGGCTCTTCCCAGTTGGGCCCAGTACCCAGTCTGACCTCTTACTGGTATTCAACGTTACTTTACTGAGAACTAGGTCCCGTTCCTTAAAGTTTCAGGCTTTTACCCTCTTGTAAAAGTACATGGCAATTATGCTCTGGTAAACCGCTACTTTCTCAGCTGCTAGATCATGCTTTTCTTCCAAGAGATCTAAGGTAGCTCGGAGCTTATCCTCATTGCTTTCTAGTTCAAAATGTTAGACCCTAAAGAACGTCAGTTTGTGCTCGATGGAAAGAATTGCTTCAACCTAGAAGGCTAGAGAATAAGGCGTTTCCCCGATAGCTGTTCTTCTCGTGGTGCGGTAAGCCTAGAGGACCTCAGGAAGCTCTTCTGCCCATCTGTCTTTCTTCTGCTGCAGCTTCTTCTTTAACAGCCTCTTAATGGTTTTCTTTGTGGATTCCACCAAACCATTGGTCTAGGGGTGGGCTACTGAAGCAAATCTAAGGTTGACTTTCAAGCCCTCGTAGAAATCCTTGAACCGGGTGTTGTCAAACTGCTTACCGAAGTCGGCTACAATGACTAGAAGGGTCCCAAACCTGCAAACTACATTGTTCTTAATGAATCTTATTATGTTTTCTTCTGATATCTGGGATAATGGTCCGGCTTCGACCTATCTTGTGAAATAGTCAATTGCCACGATAGCATGCTTGGCTTGACTAGGAGCAGTAGGAAGTGGTCCGATCAAGTTGACTCCCCACATAACAAAGGGGTTTGGTAAGCTAAGGGATGACAACCGCTCTAGCGGGTGGTGACTCAAGTTTGTGGTCTTCTAGCATGCTTCATAGGATCGTACTAAGTTCTTTGCATCTTGATGGATTGTTGGCCAATAGTACCCCATGCGGAGCACTTGGTATGTCAGAGCCTCCCCTCTAGTATGGTTCCCGCATTCCCCGAAGTGGACCTCTTTAAATGCCCATTTGTTATCTTACGGATGTAAACATCGAAGTAGAGGAAGAGACTTACCCTTCCTATACAAGTAACCATCTACCAAGCAATACCGGACTAAGAGCCTATTGATTTTCCTAGCTTGGTCGAGCTCTCCGGGAAGTCTCCCTTCCTGAAGATGATCCACAATTGAGTCCATCCAGCATGGCTGTCGATCCAGGGTATAAGTCTTCTTTCCTACCACTATACTGGGTAAGGGAATCACTTGAAGAGGGACTCCTTGGGGTAAGGTCTGGCCACCGTTTGCAGCTATCTTGGCTAGGACGTCAACCCGCCAATTCTATTGTCGGGGTACCTACTCGATCTTAAATCCTTTAAACTTGCTCTTCAACTGTTGGACTAGCTTCAGGTAGGCGATCATGTTATCCTCTTTTGCCTGATAATCCCTAGAAACTTGGTTGACTATGAGCAACGAGTCACTCTTAACCTACAGGTAATTAACCCCGAGCTCTGTGGTCGCCTTAATCCCGGCTTAGAGGGCTTCATACTCTGCCACATTGTTAGTGGCTTTAAATTCAAATCTGAAACAGTGGCAGCACTCGACCCCTTTTGGGTCGATTAAAACTATGTCTGTTTCTACTCCAGCTTGCCTGAAGGCTCCATATGTGTAAAGGATCCATGATTTGCAGCCTTCCAACCAGCTGCTAGATTCTGGAGTCTCATAAAGGGTTATGTTCGTTGTTGCAGAGGTTGCTTGGCCCGGGGGCACTGAGAGCTCTACTACAAAGTTCGCCAGAGCCTGGGCTTTAATTGTGGTCCTAGGCTTATACCTTAAATCAAACAGGGTGTGTTCCAGGGCCTATAAGACCAATCTTCCAGATAAGTCCGGCCTCTGTAAAAACTGGTAGAGAGGTTGGTCCGTCACTACCACCACTGTGTGAGCCTGAATGTAGGGACGAAGCTTCCTTACCGAGGTCACCAAGGTATAAACGAGCTTCTCCAAAAGGGTATAGTTTTTCTCGATCTTGGTTAGAGCATGGCTTACGTAGTAGACAGGCCGCTGGACCCTATCCCCGCATTCCTTGACCAAAGCTTCACTTACGGCGGTTTCTGAAACTACCAAGTAGATTTGAAGCTCTTCTCCAGGTCTTGGCTTAACCAGTAGCAGAGGATTTGACAGGTATTTTTTCAGGGCTTGAAAAGCTTGTTCAATCTCCTGGTCCCATTTCATGTTTTTTCCCTGCTCAATGGCGTTGAAGAATGAGAGACACTTATCAGTAGATGGAGAAATGAAC
Organism: Dipteronia dyeriana; assembly: GCA_032871835.1. Taxonomy (NCBI): domain Eukaryota; kingdom Viridiplantae; phylum Streptophyta; class Magnoliopsida; order Sapindales; family Sapindaceae; genus Dipteronia; species Dipteronia dyeriana. The sequence continues at coordinate 38,037,359 of CM065302.1, forward strand.
CTGTTGAGCACTGCTACCTAACCGGTCAAGATTTAAACCTATTTTAGAGAAGTGGGGGACTCAAGATCAAGGATTGCCTTAATCTTTTCTGGGTTAGCCTCTATGCCTCTCTCATGGTCCATGAAGCCTAGAAACTTCCCTACGGTTACCCCAAAGGCACACTTGGAAGGGTTCAATCTCATCTGGTTCTTCTTTAAGATCATGAAGGTTCTGTAGAGGTCATCCAGATGGCCTTCCGAGGTTGATGACTTGGTGATCATGTCATCGATATACACTTCCAATGACCTTCCAATTTTGGGTTTGAATAGCTGGTTGACTGACCGTTAATACGTAGCTCCCGCATTTTTAAGCCCGAAATGCATTACCTTGTAGCAATATAAACCCTGTCCGGTGATGAAACTGGTCTTTTCCTGGTCGGCGGGGTGCATCATAATTTGATTTTACCTTGAAAATACATCCAAGAAGCTCAAGAGCTTGTTTTCAGAGGTGGAATCGACTAGCTGATCAATTTTTGGTAGAGGAAAACTGTCTTTCGGGCATGCCTAATTGAGGTCGGTATAATCGACGCACATGTGCCACTTTCCATTGGCCTTTATGACCATAACCACGTTGGCGATCCATTTGGGGTAGCTTGCTTATATGTTGAAGCCTGCTTGGGTCAATTTGTCTACTTCATCTTGAACGACAACATTCCTTTCAGCGTTGAAGTGACTCATTTTTTGTTTGATGGGTTTGAAGGTCGGATCCACTGCCAATCGGTGAGCGACCAAAGTCATCGGGGATCCCAGGCATTTCGTCATGACTCTAGGCAAATATGTCATTGAACTCTTTGAGGAGCCCGATCATGCCCTTCTTTATCCCTGGCTCAGGGATGGCTCCAACTTTGACGACTTTTAAGGGGTCGCTCATTCGGATGGGAACCTCTTCCAGCTTATCCATTGGATGGCCGCTGGCCCACTCCCTTATCTGCTCCTCATCATCTGGCACTGTAGGGTGGTCTTCGGGGAAATTTATGGGTCCTACATCTTCCAAAGTCAATAATGGTGCTTCTCCGTCCTGGATCGTTGTCATCTGGGTGAATTGTTTTGCTAGAGCTGTTGGGTTGGCATACACTGCATAGCATCTCCTGGCTGCCTGCTGGTTGCCTCGAACTTACCCCACCTTGTCTCCTACTGGGAACTTCAGGACATTTTGGTAGATGGATAGGACCACTTTCAAGGATGATAAAAATGGCCTTCCTAATATTACATTGCTGGCCGATGGGGTATCTACCACCACAAAGTCTTTCATGATATTCTGCTGGAGAGGTATGACGCCAATGATCACTGGTTATGATTTTTGACCCTACGGGTATGATTGAGTCCCAAGTGAACCCATACAGCAGGGGTGGTGCAACTATTGTAACACCACTGTTGCAAGTTAAGTTTTTCAAAGGTGTCTTTAAATAGGACGTCGACGTTGCTGCCTGTGTTGATGAGCTCTCGGTGTACCATGCAGTTGGCAATTTGTACCATTATCACTATAGGATCATTATAAGGCTGTACGGTGTTGTAGACATCTACCTTGATGAAAATGATCTGTGACAACTGGGAGGGGTTGATCGGGCTCTGGTCTACCTTGAAGATACCCTACCTTTCGTCCATTTGAGGAACCTTCCTTGCGTGGTTTTTCCTAGAATTATTAGAGGTGCCAGCCAGAGTAGGACCACGGCTGATGGTACGTATTATCTGGATTTGTTGCATCAGATCCGCCTGCTCCCCTTTTCTCTTCTCAGCGTGCTCACGGATCTCGGTTTGCACTTCTTTTCCATTTTGAATGTTATCCCTGACTTGATGTAAGAACTCCACAAGACATCCTCCTCTTATCAAAGCCTCGATCTGATTTCGTAAGTTATAGCACTCTGACGTGTTGTGCCCCACGTCTTCGTGGCAGTCACAATAATTATAACGATTTCTCTTATCGATAGTGGCTTTCATGGGTACGGGCTTCTGTAGTAACCCCTTGTCTAGAATGGCGAGATAGACTATTTCACGGGATACATTTAAGAGGGTGTAATGATCGTATCCTCTCTCAACTAGAGTTATTGGGGCCACTATCCTGTGAGGAAATGAAGCTCGCGGAGGAGTTTGTTTTGCTAGATATCTTTTCGATCTGGGTTAAGAAATAAGGAAGCGATACATTGATTTATTGGGAGGTTTATTCTGGCTATTCTGAGCTTGCTCAGGTTTGGGAGCTTCCTTCTTCTGTCTCTTTACGGCTCTCACGTCGTCGTGTTCCATTTTAACCTTGAGTTGTTCGTCGACATCAATTTGTCATAGGCTTTTTGGTAGGTTTCTGGAGGTCTCTTGGCAAAAGACCGGAAAAGCTTGCCTGCCCATAAGTTCTTTCTAAAGTTTGTGACTGTTTCTTTCTCGGTGAAGACCCCCATCTGGATGACTTTCTTTTGGAAACGCTCAATATAAGCCCGGAGGGTTTCCCCTCTCTCCTGGATCACATACTGTAGATGGATTGGGTCTTTCAATCGGGGTTTAACTCCCTGGAATTGTGAGCAGAAATCTGTTGACAGCTTCTTGAAGGAATCCACATTGCCAACATGTAGCTTTCTAAACCAGGCCTTAGGGTAATCCGTCAGCGTAGTTGGGAACATTCGACACATAGAGGCCCTAGTCATGTTCTGGACTTCCATCTGTTGAACGAAGCTCTCCAAGTGGCTTAATGGATCCTCAGTCCCAGAGAACCTGTCAGTCAGTATTTTGAATTTTCGTGGGAGCTCCGCCTCTCGGATCCTTCTGGTGAAGGAGCGTTCATTTCACTTAGAGGGTCTTTTTTGTCCTCCTTGTACTTCCCATTCTTTATCGGTTGGACCCCTTTCTGAAGTTAAGCCAATTGGTCTCTCAGGCGCTTGCTCTAGGGATTCCTTGAGGTGATCTCGATCTCCTCATTATCAGACCTCTCTGACGAGCTGGCGACCTCTACCCGACTTCTTCTTCGAAGGAGGTCTATCTGGGGGCTTTGCTGACTTTCTTCCTCCCTAGCTCGGGTTTCTCTCCTTGAAGTTGTTGGGTGAAGAAACTTTCCCAGCTTCCGTGGAAAAACGTCTGCCGCAGACTTGACTTGCTTGGGTTGGTAGCGTGGCAGCGTATCGGGAACGAGGGCATGGGCCCTAGCCTATCCCGGATCGAGGGTTAAAGTCCCGTCTTATTATGGGCTAGCTCCGGAGGGGAAAGTCCCAGGCGATCAAAGACAGGTTGCCTAGTCCCGGGCCTGCTTAGTTCCCCTAAACTGTAGAGATTTACTTGCTGGATAGTAATACCTTCAACCAGCAGCCGAAGGCGAACGTTTTCCAAGAAGGCCACAGCTTGTTGGTCAAGCTAGACCTGGCCTCCCATAAAAGGATCCAAAGCCCGTACATTGGTCGGCTGGTCTGGACCCTGGCTACGAAGCCTAAATTTTCTCTATTTCTTTAGGACTTTTCGTGTCGATGTAGCTGAAGGCTGTCCCGATGGGCCTGGCTGTCCTTAGGAGGAGCGAAGCCTCATGACTCCTATAAAATAACAAACTTATGAATATAAAGATGTTGGTGTGAGAGTTTCCCACAGACGGCGCCATAAAGTGTTAATAGGAAAGTTGATCAGGTTGAGAAATTCCTGCTAACACCCTTGAGACCACTACCTCAGAGGTGGTGGCCGGGGTCGGTACCTTTGATACCTAACCTGCTTAGATAGCAATGAAGATTTGTATAATAATGACAAACAGGAGCTTTTATTATCGATAACTTTGATATACAAAATTCTCTCTCATACACTATCTGGGACGTAGGAAGGTGGTCTCTTTATATTTGTCGAATAGTGGAAACAACAGCGGTCGTGTACTGATCACAGAATTTAGGCCCTCCTCTCCTCTTTATCTTATCATCTATATGTAGTCTTTCTCTTCTTTTTCCATGCATATCCTTACCATGCTTGGCCTTATTTATATTTGGTCCAAGTAGGTTTTAATTTCACAAATATCCTGCCACGATCCCATGAATCCGTTTCCTCCTTATCGGACGGGATTCATCATTTGAATTTGAATTTGAATTGTTACTAGATTAGATGATATCGTTGACAGTGATAAGTTTGTTTCCTTTTTGGAATCAAACTCTTGACTTACGCGTATGTGAGATTAATGTTGCTTGTTACGTAGATTTGATCCTGTGTGTACTCACGGCACTTTCTTCATATAGGTCGCCGAATTAACTAGTCGTTGTCTTATAGAGCGAGGTAGATCCATGCTTTGGCTCTATTCAGAGAAGCTTGGGATAGACTCGTGGGCACTTACTAGAGGTAATGTAGACTAGGCGAGATTCTTCTTTCATGCCCAACGGGAACGGTGATCTTCTGGAGAGGTTGGTTGGCTTATATCTTAGGCTACGAATCAAACCTGACTTTGGGAAGTGCCCATGAGTGAAATGAGCTTACTTTTGTTCGCATCGGGCTTCGTTTCAAGTGCTTCCTAAGTTCAACTATCTTTTCTTGCTTTCTCAGGGTGGTTTTGGAACCCTATCTTAGGAGCCGAGGTTCCTGGATAGGTGTCCTCGAGAAGCCCGGATTCCCATGTTCGCGCTTAGGCTCGACCTGGTCGTGCCCAATTTCATCCTTGATAGCTCTGAAGCCCGACGGACCTTCCTTGCTCTGGTGAGGTAGCTTTATGGTCTGCCCGTGGTCTCATGAATGTCAAATTTGGGTTTTGATTCGGGCTAGGAGAGTGGAAAATTCTCTTTGACCCCTAGCCATATTTTACTATTAACAGATATTAAATATGAGCCACTCATTTTACATACCTTGAGTTGATATGTATGCACTTGTTAAAACTCTTTTATAATTTAGTGACTCACATTCAATATCCTTATATAATTCCATCTGTGTACACTGACAAGAAAATGACTATATATATATATATATATATATATATATATATGCAATAGAAATGACTGAGTTCATTTCTATTGTTAGAAATTAGTTATCATTAGGGATTATCCTATGATAAGTATGGCTAAGAAAATAAGCTAATTGGCTCTTGAATCTTGATGAAGTAATTAGCTAGATAAATTAAATATGCATAAAAAATTCATCCAAAAAAAAATTTAGATTATAAAAGAGGTTAAAATAAAAAGAGAGAATACTGAAAGCTTCTTTAAAGATACATATTTATTTTTGTCGAAATGGTGAGATATGTCACTTTTTTTTGTGCTGCAATGATATCACCGCTTTAATAACTTAAGTTTAAAAGACACCTACTATAGTGAACTACCCAAATTGCCCTTAAATAATCTATTTTTTGTTCTAATTGTACTTCCATCTACACTTTGAAAATGATAACTCATCTCTCTCTCCAAAAACTTGTCTCTCTCCAGATTTTACACAACAAGATACCATATATTTGTCTCTTTTTTCCTCTAGACTTCGACTTTCCATCTTTGGTCTTTCGTGTCTTTACCACCTCCGCGCACCTTCTAGGTATGGTCATAACTATTCATTATCGTTATTTTGAGCTTATTATGCAGGCAATCGAGGTTGGTGGTAAGGAAAATGTCGCTAGGCTCGAGTCTCTTCTTTGGGGTCGTTTTTTCCTTATCCTAACCTACTGCTCTGAATGTGGACTATTTTATGGCCCATCCTAGGTTTTTTCCTTCTTCCTCTAATCCTCTTGGTTCCACTTCTGTTGATGTCCATCCATATATGTCGAAGAATACGAGGCAAACTTCTAGGGCTTCTCCTAAAGAGACTGTTCTCTTGTCAAGAGACTTGAAGATAACTTCCCAGACGTTAAAAATGAAGGACGTTTAGAGGAAACGAAGGGCTTGTTTGCTTAGATTCTCTACGGACCATCCTTACTCTTTTGATCTTGAAAAACGTTTAGTGACGGATAAAGAAATTGTGAAGTTTGTGGAAAGGTTCGACCTTCCCCGTTCAGTAAAACTATTATGTAGTGGCAATCGCGCAGCGTGGAATCCACCCCCTGGTGCGGTCGTAATTTATGGGGCAATGTTTTCTTCTGGGATAACTTTATTTTTACATCCCTTTATCGCTCGTTTCTTGGCAGACATGGGTGTAGGCCCGATTCAACTGACTCCCAACTCGTATCACGTGCTAATCAACCTTTGGCAATTATGGAAAAAGATCGAAGCAAAGTATCCCCCGACCCCCTAGGAGATACGTAATTTTAACACATTGGGTTGCTTATACATAGGTGGGACTTTTGACCTTCAATCGACACCGCATAACAGCTGGATTCCTCATGGTTACTAGGAGAAACTTGCCTATCCAACGCATGAGGACCATTAGGGATTTATCTGGGGGTTTCCCTCATCCAACAAGTATTGGAAGGATAGTTGGTTCTTCATCAATGGAGACTGAGGTGAGGTCGTGGTGGCCGATCCATCCCATCGGCTAAACCGAAATAGAGTCTCGAGGCATTTCTGTAGTCTTGAGCTATGGAATAAAACTGCACCTGTTATGACTCGGGAACAAGCTGATATAGTTGTCAATGCGGCAGACTTCTTGAGAGGTACGAGATCACCATAACATATACTTAGAAAAATAGTTGATTGAGTTGAGTTTCTTTTCCAAGATATTTTTTCGGCGTAGACGCAATAAGTCTTTGTTTCTGAGCTATCCTGATAGTGGAATATCATTATTGTTGCCATTTATTATCCTCTATGATGTTTTCCTTTTCAGTATATTAGCTAGATATTGTCACTGACGAGCAAGATGAGTAGAAAGGCATCGATCGGTTGAGCTGAAAGGCTGCTACTGATCAGAAGGCCCATGGCATAGCCTCTCTGGAACACGACTTGGTGGAGCACATTTATGATATTGATCATGACTTTTCATCGGTTCCCACTGACAAAGTTACAGTAGGCAGTCGTAATGACCATTTCCCTCAGAGTGATAGGAGAGGATCTTCTAGAGATAGGTCCAGTCGGGTTCATTCTTCTACAGAGGGTTCTGACCGTGAGAGGTCAACTCGGGAGAGATCGAGCCAAGACAAACCTTCTGGAGTCAGGTGGAGTCGAGAGGAACCAAATAGGGGCAAGTCTCATAAAACTAGGTCTGATGACAATGCGTCTAGAGTAAAGTGGCCAAGGTTGTCAAAGATTCTTCTGCCCCAGAGGTTATCTATAGAAGAGGGGAGACTATAAATGAGGTACCCTCATTGCCCTCTCAGTCGAAAGATGCCTCTATTCTTTTGGATGAAGAGGAGGATGACGATCAGGGGACTTTAACTGATCTAATTCTAAGAAAGTAACGAACAAAGAAAAGGAGCGATCGGGTGGTTACAATGTCTTTCGCTCCTCTATCTGAGACAATCAGGGTCACCGATGTGGCTATACCTCAGTCTAGCCCTCTGCCTCCTTAAATTTAGTCTGATCGTTCTCCAACGGGTATTCCAGTACATCGTCTGGGGAAGACTACCATAGAGTTTTTGGTCAAGCGCTAAATAGTCTTCACAGATTCAGACTCTGATGATGGGAGGCGTGACTCAGAGTAGTTATCTCTTGACGACGATATGCTGGACGTAAGACTGATGTTGTTGTTAAACTAGCCGAAGATGCTCCAGTAGCCCAACTTGGGGATAAGTCCCCCCTTTCATAACCTAAGTCTCTTGCTAAGGATAGTGTCAATGGAGGTCAAGTTCCCGATGGGTAAAATCGTGAAGCTTCTAGGGTTACCCTTTAGGCTGGTAAAGGTATTGAGGCTGGCCCAACCCTTCTTATAGTGCTTCTGACCGTACCTGCTTCCGACCGGCCTATTCTGTCGATAACCCCTAACATTCCAACTTATGGGTCTCCTTACTGGAGTGAACTTCGAGTTGACCCCCTTTCCATGCTTCGCTCCATATCAGTTGGTGAGGGATACATTGGTGATGGTTATTGGAGAGAGACTAGGGCTGCTAACCCATCTAAGTGGGTTCAGATCGTCATTAAAAATGGAATCTTTGTAAGTGCCGTCTATATTATTTTCCATTTGCCTAACTCGTGGATTCCCTAACTCTTACTTTGCTTTCAAACTGCGGAGGAGCTGACTCAGGCCTTGGCTGGTCAGAAGAGGCAGGTTATAGAGATATCCCAACTGAAGAAGGCTTTTGCTGAAAAAGAAGATGTGCTCAAGTCTTCTTCTGCCAGCTCTTCCAAAGTCAAGCAATATGAGCAGGAGCTAAGAACCCATGCTACGATCGAGCTTTCTTTAAGAAAGACAATAGCCAACATCTAGAATAGGGCTTCCATATTTAAAATAGCCCTCGAACAACTCACTTCGAGAAATGCTGAAGTATAGAGAAGGGTCGCCAGAGCGGAGTCACTGAACTGTCAGCTTGAGTCGAGGGTCATTTTTACTGAAGCGACAACGAAAAAAGATCAAGAGGACTCTCGACTTGCTCAAGACACCCTTACCTATGCCAAGGAGGCTATGCTTTCAACGTAACAGGCATCTGAAAAGGCTCAGATGCATTACGAATTCTTGTCTAGAGACTTGGAGCAGCAACAGGTTAGCATGGAAGTGCTTTTCTAGGAAGCTAGGTCAGCTCTCAAGGTTCAAAATATGGATCATCATAAAAGATCCCCAGCTTTCCATGATATCGTGATGAGGGAATTTGAGAAGAGGCTGACCGCCGCTCAGGCTTTATTCGGGGTTAGAGAAAGGTCTTCAGATGACGCTCGCTGTAAATGGGATAGAGCGATAGAAAAGAATAGTGATGAGTCTATGGAGGCCATTAGGAACTAGAAGATTCGCTGGAGGGCTTACTGCCGATCGATTTGGAAGAACGTTCTTCCTATGCATCTGGAGCTTCCTTCAATATCTTCTCTGGTCGTTTTCTATGCCAATGAAGAGAGTAATTCTTTGAATAAGGGTGCTGATGTTGGTCATTTGCCAAGCACAGACTATTCTTCTCTTATAGTTGATGACCCCGAGGATGCCATCACTTAGCTGAATTTTGAAAACTTGAGCCAAGACTACAGATGCAGTGCTTCTTCTAGTGGCTCTGGGCCCGAAGGCCACCTAATAACTCCAATGTTTAGAAGCTTCCTATTTTATCACATTTGTAATCGTGATTTTGTAATCACATATTTTCTTAATGAAATGAAATTCGCTTGTTGCTTCTGAATGGTTTGTGATTAATTGTAACCATTGATCAACCCAAATTGTGCGAGTTGGGCCACATCTAAGTTAGTCACTTTGGTTGTGATCATATCTTCTTTTCTAGCTTCTTTAACGTTGACCAGGATATTATATTAACCTGAATTGCACTGAGTCTATGCTTTTGACTTTGGCCAAGTAACTCAATGTGGCAGAGCTTGTAAGGGCTATTGTTTGGGGTCAGAGAGTCGCTCGGGTTAACCCATCTGTTGTTCGATCCCTAACCATCATACTGTTATTATGTCAAGAAGTGTTCTTTCGTGACCTATTTGCATGTTATCTAGTTTATAGACTCTTGTCTTTTATCTATCAAGTAGGTCATTAGGAAATCTCCCAATAGTCTGTTGAGTAAGATTCATTGCAATAGGGCATCTCGTATTTTACTAACTTAGCAGGTGCTTGGACTATATCTGTTTTTAAGTAAAAATATTCATCCCTTATTCTACTCTCGGTGCATCCTATCAGGGCTTATGTCTCGAAGGCACTCTAACACTGCTTTATTGCACTTAGTTAGTTTCGGCGAGTGTACGTTGTTTTTTCGGTGCCCTCACCTGACACCAAGCAGTTTCTAAGTGCCCCGAGATCGCTTTTGTATACGAAAGAAAAGTTTTTGAACACTATTCTTGACCTTTGAAACTATTCCCTCGAAGGGGCTTTTATTAAATGTTGAAAAGGAACATAGACTAATCAAGCAACAAGATAAAATTAACTTTTAAAGAAGTAAAAGAAAATAAGAAAAACCAAGGGACCTCTAAGGGTAAGACAATTTCAAGTATTGGACATTGCACAACCTAGGTAACTTGTTTCCTTCGGATCGGGCAAGGTGGTACGCCCTATGTCATGCCAACCTTATCTCCTTGTACGGGCCTTCCCATTTGTCTCCCAAGGCTCCCACTGACTTATCTCTTGTATTGGGTGACACCCTTTTTAGGACTAGATCTCCAAGTTGGAATCTCCTAATCCGAACATGTGAGTTGTAATATCTGGTGACCCTTTGCTATAGGCTGCGGTCCTGACCTTCGACATGTCTCTTTTTTCTTCCAACTCGTCTAAGTTCATTCTCATGATCTAAGCATTCAACTTAGAGTGGAAAAAATACACCCTAAGCGATTTATGAACTACCTCGGCCGGGATTACGGCCTCTACTCCGAACGCAATGAGTAAGGGGTCTCTTCTGTTGAGGTCCTTTCTGTGGTCCGATAGGCCCAAAAAATCTTGTGTAGCTTATCCGCCCAGCTTCCTTTTTTGGCATCTAATTTTTACTTCAGGGTGTGCTTGATTATCTTTTTCATTGCTTCTGTCTGACCGTTGGTCTGTGGGTGAGCCGGTGTCACATAATAATTCCTTATGCTGAAATCCTAACACATGTTTCTGAAATTGTCACTCTCAAATTGGGTTCCATTGTCTGTAATTATCGTGTATGGGATTCCAAACCGGTAGATAATGTTCTTCTTGACGAAACTTGTCATATTGGCTTCGGTTATATGTACCAGCATCTCTGCCTCAACCCATTTGGTGAAGTAATCTATAGCCACTATTGCGTGCTTCGCCTCACCTTTGGTTGCAACTGGCATTGGTCCGATCAGATCCAACCCCTACATGGTAAATGACCAAGTTGACGCCAGGCACCTCAATTGTTCAGGAGGTTTTTTATGTCATTGGCTATCCTATGACAACCCTTACTTTGTTCGGCAATGGCCTGAGCGTATTGAAATAAGGTTGGCCAATAGAAGCCTTGTTTGAGAGTTTTATGTGATAAGCTTTTGCCTCCTAAGTGATTTCCACAAACTCTACCATGGACGCTTTCTAATATCTGTCTGCCTTCTGTAGGGCAGACACATCTCTACAAGGCTTTCGAGAATCCTCTCCTGTATAACTCACCCTTAACCATTGAATACCTTGTAGCTCTGTACTTGAGACGTTTTGCTTCTTTTACTTCTATGGGAAGCGTTCCACTTTCTAGGTATTCCCTGATCGGGGTCATCTAGGTGACTCATCCTCCATCAACCGCATCCACTTCCAATACCTCTTATTGGTCCTCGATGCTTGGCCTTTTGAGATTGGGGACTGGGAGTGTTTTTGACTGCACACCAATGGTAGTCGCTGGGTGATTCTTGTAGGGAAAATCGTGCAATGGAAGCGTGAAAATTTATTAAAATTAGGGTTTCGGTATAAATAAATTTTTCCCTTTTTAATGAAAAGAACCTTAACCCTAGATTAATTAATGTATATAAAAAATATTGTACCTTTTTTTTTCGTGACGATTGAACTAGTGTCGAATTGAATCCGCAAGATCTTCCAATTTAATCACGAACGTGAATCACCTAGGAGTGTAGGCTCCCTTTCTTTAAATTGTATACATGAGGATGGAAACAAACAAAATTTCCTTCTTTGTTATTCACAATAATCCTCCAAGAGAAAACCGAAGAACGTCCGGTCACTTGTGAATTATCAATAAATTTGATTAAAACTATCGTGATCCTTGATTCGATGTTGTACACAAAACCCTTTTGATGCAAATGATACTAGTGTACTATCGAAAACAAAAACGTTTCCTCTTTTCTCTATGCTTGGCCGAATTCTTCACACAATGAGTTGGACGAAGTTTATTTTTTTTATAACATTAAAAAAACAAAAAAAAAAACACTTCTTACACCAAAAACTAAGGCTTGGTCGAAATTTACAACCTATATTTATAGGTCCACAAATCCTCTCCTAAAGAGGATTTACTTGGTCTGTAAGAATCTTATTTTTAGCTGGATTTACTTAGTGACCAAGAATCCTTAAGAATTCTTTTCCAAAAAGAATCCTTAAGAATCCTTTTTCAAAAAGAATTCTTTCCTACAACAAGACTCATAATCCAACTCATTAGTGTATTTGTGACCATATTAAAGATTTCCTAATTAGACTAGATAAATAATTTCTTTTATTTATCTACTTATCAAATATAGTCTTTAATATTAATTATACTACCAACAATATTATAATATTAGGAGACCATCTCCTACTAGGAAAAAGATTTTGACTTTTAATTAAATAATTAATTAATTACCAAATTAAATAATTTTAATTTAATTAAAAAATAAAATAAAATAAACAATATATTAGGCTATTTTATATAGCCTTGCCCCCCCAACACATATACATGGGTCAATATATTATTTTTCTTATTTTATTAAATCCATTAGACCTTAATAAAAAGTCCACATGTGAACTAGACCTATTCTTACAAAAAGAAACAAGTCCACATGCCTTAATACAATTTTAGATGGACCCATAAATTGGTCCGGTAGAATATATCAAGTGATCTATACAAGTTCATGTGGATTGGGGATCTTGGCGGACTATCTAAATTTAAGCTCCAATAGACACAACCCAATCACAATCAATAAATGATTCACTTAGGTCCGATCTATTAATTTTATTAATTCCACTAAATAACTAAAATTGAACTCTTAAATAAAGATAGAATAAGTTAATATATCTCTTTCATACCCTAGACAACCTTATTGGAGAAAGTGTATCCTCGTGAACAATATCAGTAATCGCCAAGAGCTCATAGACCGCCTATAACTCTCCAAGTTACCATATTTACTCATATGACCACATTTTGAACTTGGATATTTTGACTTGTCCATAAGCCATATTTCAATAGACACTATTGAAAACTTAACGTCAAGATTTAATATCCAATACCTCAAAATATCCATATGATGATATTCTACTCTCATTTAATAAATGGAGCAACGATGTCCATATCTATAAATAAAGTCCTCTATCAATTAACAAATGAACACCATCAAACTATCGAGGATAGACTACGCTATATAATCATACGCATTGATGGCTCAAATGATAACACTTGCAACCATAAGTCCATCATTTATCTCAGGATTGAGATAGACTCTCTGATTGACTTCAAATAAAATTTTTTATCCATTGACGGTTCTAGATAAATCATTTCATTTTGATCCAATTTAATGCACCCAGTGCACTATATTATTTTGTCCAAAGACACCACACTTTGATGATTTTAGACTTAACATAACACATTTGATCCTACTCAAATGCTAGCAAAAGAATCTACAACTTTGACAAGATAAAGGTGCCCAACCTTTATCTTAAGTTGTGAATATTATTCAAGAGTGACTAAAGAATTGTGTCTACCTTATACATATGCAGATGTATGCACAATTCTTCTTTTCTCATGGTCTTTTGACCTTACGATTATTTACTTTTGACAATTATAATAATCAAACTATAAAGGCTATAATATTTGTTAAACTAGAAATCACTTTATTAATATGAAAAGATTGTCAAATACATTATTATACTCTTGCTTTCGAGCATAATCCCTACAATTCTATATGTCATGAATCTTCCTAGCAATACTTTGGCTATACCCAAATATGTAGCTGAAATTCCCTAGAAAATGTGTGTCTATACCTATAAGAGGGTGAATAGGTTTTAATCGAATCAATTGCCAACTTTTCGATTAATCAATATTCCAAATATTACCCCAAATTATAAAGCATTCAATAAAACTAATTATACATAACAATGAAAGAACATGATATATACGTGGAAACCCTTCAACAAGGGAAACAACCGCGGGTTATCCTTCTAGCCACATCCGATCCTCAAATCCACTATTGTAATGATGTTTACAACCTAAGTTGACCACATAGTCACACTTCAAGGTTACTAACCCACCACTACTACCCAACAGGCCTTAATAGTGATTCTTGATCAACTTGCTTGTGCACTAACCAATTAGTCACAAGACTTAATCTCAAAGAAGAGTCAAAACAACCTAAGTGAATATATGAACATATTCTAGATGCATAAATCCTATGTTAAGACATTTAATGCTTATCTAAGGATTAAAGATGGCAATGAATGCAAATCCTAGATATCAATTATTTAAATGCAAGTGTAAGTATATTTAGCTAGAAGGGTAAAATTGTCCTAAATGCTAGCTATCATGAAAGCAAACATCTCAACCAACAAACAACAACTCAAGCATGTTATAAATGCAATATAACATAAAAGCATACATTCAATGAGTAATTAATGCTTTTTCTAGGTAAACATAGCCTAGTTAAGAAATAATAAATTCTAGGTCATGTAGAGATTACCTAGTAAATGGAAACAAGAGAAATCCATACTTGGAAGATGTAAGAAGATGCTAGATGCTCATGGATTGATGGTTGGTTGAGTCAAGATGAGTTCTTAAAGCTTCTCTCTAAAAGGAAATCCTTTCTCTCACTAAGAAATGGTTTGGAAGCTCTTGAAAATGAGTTGGGAAGAAGATGATATATTTATATGAAGCTCAAAATGAAACTACATCGTTTTAACAAAACTGCCCAAAAGACATATTGGGCGCTAGTGGTAGTGTTGGTCGAGTAGCGCACCACCAGCGCACAGTCTATTTTTATGTTGGGCGCTATAGGAGTAGCACAGGGTAGTGGCGCACAACCAGCGACATCCAACTGGGCTACCCCTGGACGAGTTGCGCTGGTGTGGTGCGTATGAAGACTAGCGCATCACCAGTAACATTCCTATGGAGAGGCTATACTGGTGTTGGTACTGGTGTGGGCACTGCTCGAGTGACGCACTGCCCACTTCCTTAACACTTATACACAAATTGTGCATAAGAAGAGAGGTGGAGGGAATGCATCCTAATGCCTAACATAACTTGGCATTTTAATCACAAGAAAGAATCAATTTAAACAAGCAAGTGAGAACAAAATTAGGCACAAAACAAGCCAATTAAGCACAAATGCAAGGTGATTAAAACATGCATGAGAGTGAGTGTGTGCACTAAATCTCTTCAGTGAAATTAAGCAAGTGATATACCTTTGAAGTTTGAACTTGATCACGAGAAAAGCCGGCTAAACTACCCTTACATTATAATCCCTGAAAATGTGGTTTGTCAACTGAAATAAGCCAATCAGAATCCGAGGAACTTACAATCTCTCCCTTTGGCTATTCGTGACAAAACCACCTCTCATAAATCATCCTCACAAATAACCAAAACAAAGGACCAGGGTCAATAAAGTTTTTCTACATTACAAAGAGATGCCTAATAAACTAGATCTTTAAGTCATCCATCTCTTGTAGACTTAACATCTCTATAAAACAAAATAACTACACTTTCAAAGACAACTGTATGTGAGGTGATAAATGAAAAATAAAAATAACAAGCAACAAGCAATTTGCAATTTGCATAAAAGGAAGACTTACAAGCAACATGCAACACAATGAAAAAAAAAATGCTCCCCCTAAATGGGCTACTCCCCCTCAATAAGTCACTCTCCCTCAACAAGTCACTCTCAACTCCCCAACTCCCCCTAAATCCACACTTCTCCCCCTTTTTGTCAAAAGATAGACAAAGGGTTATTCCCCATGCGGGTCACTTTAGCAAAGAGAGATATTTTCAAGATAAATGCATAATCATATACGACAACTTTATGCAATTTAATTAATTGAGAGAGAAGCAAGGAAGTTTGAGTTAAAATAAATGTGAAATAATATTGCTTTGGATGGAAGACATGCAACATCAAAGTTTAAGCCATGGTATTTGGCAAAGCAAATATTAAAAGAGTTTCCAAAAGAAGTCAAACCAATTTGTACCCTTTTGTCATTAAACTTTAACACACACAAAGGCAGTGTTTTCAATTCATAATGACCAACCAAGACATGGATATAAAATCCTTATAGATTGAATGGATATGAAATCCTCATTTGTTGTTGTCTTGTTCAACCATTAAGAAAAGAGACATGGCTAAATTGGATGAGACATCCTTATTAGTTGAATGGACACAATATCCTTATTGAGTTTAGCCTTGTCAATTGCATTCACACACATTTGCACATAAATACTTCATGCATAATATTTAAGCATGTCAAACTCAAGTTCACATAAACATGGAGATAAATTTTGGTTCAATCAAATGTACTACCCAATCAAATGTACTACCCAATCAAATTTGCTAGTCCAAAAATGCATGTTTGAACATAAATGTGACATGGATTTCAAATAAGGCAAAGACACACTTTTTGAATAAAAAGTCATATAATAGTATATGCAACCATGATACTCAAACAATTAATTAAAGAGCATAAAATTGAACAATTATTTTTGCTTATTGTAATGCAAGTTCGCTCTCTTTGCTTAAGCTCCCCATATGGGGTCAATCTAAAACAAGTAAAAAAGGGTTATGAGTCCCTATAGACCTACCAAGTCCATTGGATCTAGTTTAGCCTATGGGTGAAACTTTGGCACAATGGCATGTGGGTTCATCTTTTCTAATCCACTCAGGTGACACATTGTCATTCCTAATGGTCAAGGTCATCATATTTCTCCTAGGATCATTGACTCAAGATTTTCTAGGCACATGCATATTGACTCTAGCCCTATTTCTTTCAATCATGCTCCTAGTTCTACACATATTAATATATTTGAAGCAATTTGGTCTAATATGACCATCAACACCACATAAATGACATGTAGGAATAAAATAAGGGGTAATACCATTCCTTTGTGAGGAAAAAGGTGCTTTCCCATGACTTTGAACTTGTCTTTGGTGTTGGATAGGTTCTCTCCTCCTTTGTTGTTGAGTTGGAGAAGATTGCTTCCTTGGCTGGTGGTATTTAGGTTGAGGAAAGCTTGCTTGATATGCTCTCCTTGGTTGGGCTTGAGCTTGATTCCTTGGTTCCACCTTGACTTGGACCATTTTAGAGCACTCTCATAGTTCAATTTTCTTCCTAGGATGAAGTGGAGAAAGAGGTTCTTTGAAGTCCATGCTCTTGACAAATTTCGTCTTGCTAGGAGTTGAGGTCTCTTTGTCATCTTCAAACCCTAAACCTCTCTTGTCACTTGGCTTCTTGCCAACTCCCAACATATGGTCAAGCTTCTCCGTACTCAAAGTCATCTTAGCAATCAACTTTCTAGCCTCTCTAAGCTCCCCCTTCAAGCTTTCCTCCACCTTTCTTCAATTTTTCACTTTCTCACTTAAGTGAGTCACCTCGGTTGATAGATTGAGGTTTTCTTCCTTTAGCCTTTGAACCTCTTTCTTCATCTTCAACCTTGAGCTTTGAAAATGCTCAATGAACCCTTCAAGGTTCATACTCTCTACATTTTCATTTGTAGAGTGAGATGAGGAACTCTCATTACTTGTGTTATCTTCTTTTTGTATTTCCACATCTTCATCACTTGGGGATGTGATGCTCTCACCACTTTCCTCTTGGTAGCTTCATAAAAATTACTTCTAGCTACCTCTTTATCTACTCCTTTTTTAAGGTCACTACTTAAGGCCTTGTTGCCTTTTTTTTACATCTTTCACAAAAGAGGCTTTAAAAGTCGTGTAGTTAAGAACAACCTCTTCATCACTTGACGAATCTCATTCACTTCCACTATCACTTGATGAGGCAACCACTGCCTTTTCTTTCTTCTTCTTCTTCTTCTTCGAATTAGCACACTCGGTGGTAATATGATCGAACCCACTACACTCACAACATTGAATTCTCTTCTTGGAGTCCATATTGTGAGATTTCTCCACTTTTTAAGGGATTCATTTGCTTCAATTCCTTTCCTTTGGATCCAAAACCTTTCTTGTTAAATTTGATGAACTTCTTAAATTTCTTCACCATAGTGGCCATTTCCTCATCTGAGTCATCCTCTTCCTTCTCCACTTTGGAGATCTTCAAAGCCATGCTCTCTTGTTTCATGGAAGGTGTAGGTGTAGAGGTCCACTTTGACTCATAGGCTAGAAGCCTTCAAATCACTTAACTTGGCTTCATTGACTTATAATCACTATTTCTTCAAGAGCCGTCACCTTGGATTCAAATCTAGGAGGAAGTGACCTCAACATCTTTTGCTTGATCCTTCTATCTGAATATGGGTCACCTAGTTGATAACTTTGATTTACGATGTCGATCAACTTCACTTGGAAGTCATTAAAGCACTGTTCCTCCTCCGACCTAATCATCTCAAATTGTGTTTGAAGGGCTTTAAGTTTGGAGTCCTTGACCACTTTAGTTACTTCATGAGCCGTTGATTGATGCTATTTGATTAAGAAGCATGACTAGGATGATTTTGATATCATTTTATGGTTTGTTGATTTGATTTTCAAGTTTAGCTAGATTTGTGATAAATTGAATGATTTGTGCTAAACTTGATAAACATGAAATTACTTCAAGAAATCTTTTGCTCTTATGCTTGATTGACTATTAATAGATCTAATTTAATTTTCTAAGAACTAGGTTGTGTTTCAATTGGTGTCTATATCTTCATATCTATGTTCTTAGTTGATAACATGCGTAGGTTGTCTAGATACATTTGTGATTGATCTTTGAAAGTATAATCTTGCTATCTAGTTGCATGTCTATAGAATTTGTTGATCATAATTTTCTATGTTGAGTCTTGTTTACGTTTTGCATTCATGATCACTTAGATGCCTTGTCAAGAGGTAGGAAGTCTCATATCTTAGAGTGATTGTTTGATTTGAGCAATTGGAAGTCTTAGCTAGAGTCGTGAGGACTTGGATAGCTAAGCAAGTGGAAGTCTCGATAAGAGGTGTGAGACCTCGGATTTTTGAGCAAGAAAGTCTCAACTAGAGTCGGCAGGACTTGGATAGTTGAGCAAGAAATCTTGCCTAGGGTCGGAAGGATCCGGATAGGTGAGCAAGGAATCTTCCTAGAGGCTGGAGGTCTTGGATAGAAAGTTGGCTTAGTAGATCACTAGGTTCAAGGGTAGAGTGAGAGTGATAGCTTGGAGAGCATGTGTTGATTGCTTGAGTGTGTAACTCTTATTTGAAATAGTGGATTTTCTTTCGCCGGTGGTTGTGGTATCAACCCGTGGATGTTTCCTCTTTGGAGGTTTACCACGTAATTATTGTGTGTCTTTGTTAGCAATTTTCATTAAGCATTGTTAAAATTGCATTGTTTTTAAAGAAGACAAAAATTGGAGCATATACCTATTAACCCCCCCTCTTCTAGGTATATTTACACAATAAAGATAAAGGGAAATTTCAATTGGTATCAGAGCTGGTTTCTAGACGCACTCAGATAGATCTTCTTTGTAGTGTTTGTTATCTTTTTTTGTTTCATCATGATTAAAGAAATGTATTTTTTTGTGGCTTCTCTTGTTAAAGGTGAGTCTATTGACTTAGGTGATCAAAAGATCAAAGATCTTATTCAAGAAAATGAAAGGATCTCTAAGATCAATAAGTCTCTCACTAAGAAGTTAGAAAATCATGATTGTAGCTCAAAATGTGTTATTCATCTTAATGACAAAATTCTTAATCTTAAGAAAAACTTGATTTATAGCAATGATAGATTAAGTATTTTGAAGCATGAAATTGAGCAAAGAGATGAATATCTTGATCGTGCTAGGAGAATTGAACATGTGCTTAAAGCAAAACTTAATGAGCATGAGAATCAAGAGAAAGTGCTTAATGACAAACTTAATGAGGCTAAAGAGATGATTAACAAGATGTTATCTAGCTCTAATAAAGTGAAAGCTTTTATTAAGGTTGGAAAGTCTTCAAGCGACAAAAGAGGTTTAGGATATGTTAATGAAAAATCAACTCCTTCATCTAACAAATCTACATTTGTCAAAGCTTGTAGCAATTTAATTGTAGGTACACTCTCTAACGGTAAAGCCATGAATGCTACCGGAGGTGCCTCAACATCAACAATGGAGGTGAAGGAAAAGACTTAACAATACCAAAGACAAGCTACATCATCATCAAATGCAAAAGGCAAGACATCTAGTGTTGCACTCCAAAGAGGTAAAAATGTGAGAAGGCAAAATGAGTTAAATGCTCAAACAAATGGTAAACTTATCAAATTCATACCTATTTGTCATTATTGCAATATGGTAGGACATATAAGACCTAGATGTTTTGAAAGCATTAGTAAATGTAGAATTGCCAATGATTTACATGATATGTCTTTGAATGGTCCTAGGCAATCATCCATGTATGGATCTAGAATTAGACCTAAGAAGACCTTGGAAAAGCATGTTGAGAATAAATGTGTTGATGATTAGTTTGTTAAATCGTGTGTTGTGCCTCGTTCTACTATGCATTGATAATGCTTTGTTTGATTTGTTTGAAAATGTGACTAATAAAGTCAATATGCCGAAAAACAAGTCAAAGCATGTTAATAAAAGTAGGAATGAGAAACAAGCCAAGAAAGTTTGGGTTAACAAAAACACAACACAAAGTTTGGTTGCACAATATGCTTTAAGATATAATTCATCCTATTGTTGGTACCTAGATAACGGTTGCTCTATGAATATGACCAGTAACAAGGAATTCTGAAATTCCCTAGAAAGTGTATGTCTATAACCTAGAGGGGGGGGGGGGGGGGTGAATAGGTTTTAATTCGATATATTACAACTTTTGTGAATTAATCAATATTAACAATTCTACCCCATTCTACTAAATGGTCAAATAAAAGACAACAAACATAGCCAATAACAACATGCAATGTGTACGTGGAAACCCTCCAAATGGGAAAATCCACGAGCTATTTAGAGCGCCACCCTTGATCCTCAAAATCCACTATTGAGTAAAAGTTTACAACCTAGGTTGACCTCCTGTCTAACCCTCCAGTTACAAACCCTTTCACTCTACCCAACGGGCCTTAATAGTGATTTTGGATCACAAACCTTGTGCACAAATCACATAGCCACAAGCTTAATAAACAATGAAGAGATAATGGCAACCTAAGTGAATATGCAAGAATATTCTATATGGAAAAATGCTAGGTCAAGACATTCATGCTTATCTAGGATTGATAATGACAATTAAAGTAAATCCAAGATATCAATGTTCTAAATGCAAAGGCAAGAAAAATTAGCTAGAAGGGTAAAACCGTCCTAAATTCTAGCTATCACAAATTAATGCATCTCAACCAACAATCAATACACAAGCATGTCATGAAAGCAATTAAACATACAAGAAAGCAATTAATATGCAATAAAGGCTAAAACCCTAGGTATACATGTCTTAGTAATGAAACCATAAAGTTTAGAACATGTAGAGAATACCTAGTTATGAACACACAAGAAACCCATGCTTGAAAGATGCTTGATGATTTGGATTTTAAGGATGGTTGAGTAAAAATGACTTCTTGGAGCTTCTCTCACTAAAGAACCTTATCTCTCTCTCAAAAATAGGTTGGGAAGCTCTAAAAACGAGTTGGAAAGAAGATGGTATATTTATATGAGGCCTAAAGTGAAACTGCATCGTTTTGGGCGAAAGGCAACCAAAACCCATCAGGACTGTTGGCTGTACCGCGGTCCAGGCAAGTGTCCATACCACGGTACAGAGAGCGGTGTATCGCCTGGACAACGCTGCTTTGTAGGCCACTGTGCATGCAGTGTTCACATAGCGCCTTCTGGACAGCATGCAACGTCTGTGAAACTCCATATGGGAGGCCACTGCGTATGCAACACGCAAAGACCGCAGTAGACACAACGGGCATTCTCTAGTAAACATCGCTGTGTAGGCCGCGGCGAGGGCACTGCACATAGAGCGGTTTAGACCGAGGTAAAGAGGAAAAAAACTGCCTTTTAAGGCACAAACATAAATTGAACACTCAAACAAAAATAAGACACACAAGGCACACAAAATGGCAAATAACATGCAAGCAAGATGATTAAAGGAAAATGCATGAGTGTGTGTGTGTAGTAGTACCTTTTAAATGAAAGTTAAGCAGGTGATTTTACCTTTGATGCTTGAGCTTGGTTGAACAATGAAGCCCTAAACTACCCTTACATATTGATCCCAAAATGTGGTTGTCAACAAAATAAGCCAATCAAACACCGATGAACTTACAATCTCCCCCTTTGGCTATTTCGTGACAAAACCACTCACTTACAAAGTATCCTCACAAAAAACAACAAGAAACAACAAAAGGTCAACAAAAAAACATTTTATATTACAAGAGATACCTAAATCTAAATCTTCAAATCTTCAAATCTTCAAATCTTTCACCTCTTGTAGAATGATCATCTCTACAAAACAAAGAACTACACTTTCCAAGACAAGTGTATGAGAGGGATCAAGATAAAAAAAAATGAGTGCAATTTGCATGAATTAGAAACAAGTAACATGCAATCAACAATGCACATAGCAAACGCTCCCCCTAAATAGATCCACTCCCTCTCAAAAGGTCAATCTCCCCTTAAATCATGCCAATATCAACTCCCCCTAAATCCAATACTACTCGCCCTTTTTAGCACAAGATAGGCAAATAAGTATTCCCCAACCGGGACATTTTAGCAAAGAGAGATATTTACAATGTAAATGCATATCCATATACAACAACTTTATGCAGGTCAATTAAGAGAGAGAGAAATTCATTGAAGTTTTATTGATTGGAACATGTGTGAAAGATTGCCTTGAATGAAGTACATGCAACATCAACTTCCAAAAGCAGTGTAATCGGCAAAGGAAAAATAACACGTGAGGTTCCAAGAGAAGTCAAACCAATTTGCACCAAATTTTCAATGGAAAAACAAGATATAGTTTAACCAAAAAAATAAATAAGAGCTACTATCAAACTTTACAAGTTGAACAAGATATGAGCGACTATTGCACCCTATTAGATTTTTATGGGCAAGATGCCCGTATGATAGTAGCCTTGTTCAATAAGTAAAGAGAGTGACTATAGGAATGTGAAATCCTTGAGATGGATACAATATCCATAGTGAATGAAGTCTCAAATGTCACTTGCAGATATATTTGCAATCACTTTGTAAGCATTCAATAAATTCATCATGCATAACACTTTAAGCATGTCAATATCAAGTTTTTCATAAACATGGAGATTAACTTTATGTCAATCAAATGTACTTCCCAATCAAATTTCCTAGTCCAAAAATACATGTTTGAACATAAATGAGACATGCATTTCAAATAAGGCAAAAACACACTTATTGAATAAAAAGACATATAATAATATATGCATCCAAGATACTCAAGCAATTAATTAAATAGCATAAAATTGAACAATTATTTGCTTATTAAGATGCAAGTTTGCTCTCTTTGCTTGAGCTCCCTATATGGGGTCAACCACCAAAAACCCATCAATGCATATGACAAATTCCAATAGACCTACTAAGAGATTTAAACTTAGTTGAATCTAATGGTTTCGTAAACAAAACTGCTAGCTGATCATTTGTGCCCACATGTTCAAGTGCAATGCATTTGCTGTCAACTAGCTCCCTAATGAAATGATGTCTAATGTCAATATGATTGGTTCTAGAATGTTGTACAAGATTTTTTGAAATATTAATGGCACTCATGTTATCACAATAAAAGGTTAGAGTACCTTGCTCAAAGCCATAATCCATATGCATTTACTTCATCCAAAGGAGTCGTATGCAAGCACTCCTAGCGGCTATATACTCGGCCTCAGCTGTGGATAATGAGATGGAATTTTGCTTCTTGCAAAACCAAGACAAAAGATTGTTCCCTAGGAAGTAGCAACAGCCCAATGTACTCTTTCTATCATCGCAATTACCTTCCCAATATGCATCACTAAAGCCAACTAAACTAGCATTAGTGTCAAAAGAGTACCATATCCCATAGCTGGATGTCCCATTCACATATCGAATGATTCTCTTCACGGAGGAGAGATGGGATTCAAGTTGTTGGTGGAACCAAAAATGATGTCATCAACATAAATTTGAGCTATGAATAGCTCATCTTTAGTGCACTTGATGAACAAAGAGTTGTCAACACTACCTCTAGAATAGCTATTGTCAACAAGATAAAGAGTGCGGCGCTCATACCAAGCCCTCGGTGCTTGTTTCAACCCATATAGCGCCTTCTTAAGGCGATAAACATGATTTGGGTGGTGTGGATCCATAAATTCCTTAGGTTGCTCAACAAACACTTCCTCTTGCAAGAAGCCATTGAGGAAGGCACTCTTAACATCCATTTGATACAATTTAAACTTGTGAACACACGATATGGAAAAAAGAAGCCTAATGGACTCAAATCGGGCAACGGGAGCAAAAGTCTCCTCAAATTCGATACCCTTAATTTGAGAGTATCCTTGTGCAACAAGTATAATTTTGTCCCGCACAATGTTTCCATTCTCATCAAATTTGTTCCTATGGACCCACTTGGTGCCTATCACATTAGTGTTCTTAAGTCTAGGAACTAAAGTCCAAACCTTATTTCTTTCAAATTGATTTAGCTCTTCTTGCATAGCAAGGACCCAAAACTCATCACTTAAGGCTTTATAAACCTTTTTGGGTTCAATTTGAGAGATGTAACTAGTATAACTAATTTGATTTGCTAATTGATGTCTAGTCCTCACACCGTCATTCACATTTCTAAGAATGTCACTCTTGTTGTGGAGATGCCTAACCCAATGAGCGGGTTCCTTAGAGTCCAGAGTAGGATCTCTATCAAGAGATTGAGTGACCTCTTTTTCAAACTTTGATTTTTCATCACTAGAAATCTCGTCAATATTCACCAAGGTAGAATCATCAACCACACTAATCTCCTCATCATGGTTACTAAGCTTAGGCCTACAATCAACTATGACCACATTAGATGATTCCATTACACTTCGTGTCTTCAAATTAAAAACTCTATAAGACTTACTATTTAGGGCATAGCCAATGAAAATCCCCTCATCACTCTTAGCATCAAACTTGCCAAGTTGATCGGGGATATTTAGAATGTAGCACTTGCTTCCAAATGAGTGGAAGTAGCTAACATTTGGCTTCCTACCCTTCCACATTTCATAGGAGGTTTGCCTAGTCCCGGGCCTAAGAAAAACCCTATTGCCTATATAACAAGCCGTATTGACAGCTTCAGTACAAAGATTCCTAGGCACATTATTGCTATGCAACATCACACGGGCCATCCCTTGGAGGACTTTATTTTCCTCTCTATTACCCCATTTTGTTAAGGAGTTTGAGGAGCTGAGAAGTCATGGGAAATACTAAGACTATCACAAAATTTTTCAAAGCTAACATTTTCAAATTCTCTCCCATGATCACTTCTAATTCTCTTTATTCATTTTATATGAGAATCCTTCTCATTTTGAATTTTATTGCAAAGCATTTTAAAAGATTCAAACGTTTCAGATTTTTCTCTAAGAAAGTAAGTCCAAGTAAATCTAGAAAAATCATCCACACACATAAAAATGTACCTCTTGCCACCGAGACTCTCGGTTTGCATGGGACCCATAAGGTCCATATGAAGAAGCTCTAATGGCTTCTTAGTGACAAGATACTTACCTTTCTTATGCACACTCTTAGTTTGCTTTCCTTGTTGACAGGGTCCACAAACTCCTTCTATCCTATTTCCAAACTTCGGAAGGCCTCTCACAACTTTCAACCTCTCAAGAACTTTCAAGTCTTTGAAATTCATATGACCTAACCTTTGATGCCAATATTCAACTTGATCACAACTAGACAAATTACAGGAGATGCCATTGGAGTCAAGACAATAACAATTGTCACTTGATCTCTTACCTTTCACTAGGACTTGTCCATCTTCTCTCAAAATAGAACAATCAACTTTACCAAACATGATCGAAAAACCTTCATCACTTAAATGTGATATGCTAATAAGATTTTCTTGCAAGCCATCTACATAAAGAGCATTAGGTAATGAGGGAAAACAGGGGATAGATATGTCCCATTTTCCTAAAACCTTCTTACGTGAACCATCACCAAAGGTGACAAATCCACCATCCTCCATAACAAGAGTCTCAAAGAAACTCTTATTTCTGGTCATGTGCCTAGAACACCCACTATCAAGATACCAAATGTTAGAGGCTTTCGCCTTCAATGCCACTTGGGAAACATGGCAAACATACTCATTTGCTCTAGTCCACCTAGTAGCAACATTGTCATTTCTAGGAGCATTGGGTTCATTAGTTCTAAAATTCCTAGGTGCATGCATTTTGGCTCTTCTAAGCATATTCTTCTCAATCATGCTTTCAAAATGAAACAACTTAATAAATTTAAAACAATTCGACCTTATGTGACCTTCAACACCACAATAATGATAAATGAGAGTAAAGTAAGAATTCATACCATATCCTTATGCAAGTATGGAAGACTTCCCTCTCCTTTAAGTTGTCCTTTGGTGTTGAGCCGAATCTCTTATTTTAAACATCCTTTGTGGTTGAGCCATATTAGCTTCTCTTCTTGGTTGTGGGTGAAAACTTCTTTGTTGAATTTGAGGGCTCCTTGGAAGTTGAGGTCTTGTTTGATGTGTTCTTGCTTTTGGTGGATGAGCTTTAGCTTGAGAATTTGTTTGAGCCTTCATTTGAGCTTGCTTTGATGATTCTTCAACTTCATTCGATCTCATTTGTTGGTGTGAACCTTGAGTCTCTTTGACCGCTTGACGTTTGATGAAGATGGTCTTCTTCAAGGAAGTGGCATCCTTGCCTTCCATATATCCTAAGCCCATTTTATCATTAGGACTATTCCCACACGATAGCATCTTGTCAAGTCTCTCGGTTTCGGATGTCATCTTGGCAACCAATTCTTTCACTTCCCTAAGCTCAATCTTCAAGTTTTCTTCACTATTCTTAGTGATCACAAGCTACAACTTCAAACTCTCTTCTAACTCTTTCCCACTCTTTACTTTCTCACTAAAGTGAGTAATCTTGAATGTCAACTCTAGGTTCTCCTTTTTCAAATCTTGAATCTCCTTCTTCTTTTTCAATCTAGACTTTTTAAAAAACTTCACAAAGTCTACATCGTCCATTTCCTCATCAATATCAAATCTAGAGTTGGAAGAGGTACTCTTATCAATAGAGTCACTTATTTCTTCCTTATCACTCACAACTTCCTTGCCATTATGTGATGTTGTAAAGGCAATAAAGTTGGCAACTCTATCTTCATCATCCGTAGATTTTTCTTCCTCTTCTAAGTCTTCACTATCACTCCAAGTTGCGACCATTGCCTTCCCCTTCTTCTTCTTCTTCTTCAAATTTGCACATTCTGGAGCGATGTTACCAAAACCACTGCATTCATAGCATTGAATGCCCTTCTTGGAGTCACTTTCTTGAGACTTTTCCATCTTCTTGAAATAAGTTTTCTTTTTCACTTCCTTTCCCTTGAACCCAAAACCTTTTCTCTCAAACTTCATGAATTTCTTGATTATTTTAACCATGAGGGCCATTTCTTCATATGAGTCCTCCGCTTCTTTTTCCACCTTAGTGGTCTTCAAGGCAATGCTCTTTTGCTTCTTTGGAGGAGTGGGTGAGGTGTTCCATATTGACTCATAAGCTAGAAGTCTTCCAATGACTTCACTTGGCTTCATATTCTTGTACTCACTATTCTCTTCAAGTGCCGTCACTTTTGATTCAAACCTTAACGGAAGTGACCTCATAATTTTTTGCTTGTCTCTCCTATCTGAATAGGGGTCACCAAGTTGATAGTTTTGGTTGACAATTTCCATCAACTTCACTTGGAAGTCATTGAAGCATTCATGCTCTTCCATCCTAATAATCTCAAATTGTATTTGGAGGACTTGGAGCTTTGAGTCCTTGACTACCTCGGTTCCCTCATGTGCCTTTTGAAGAATATCTCAAGCTTTCTTTGCAATCCTAGTGTTTTGAACCAACTTGTATTGATTATCATCCACGGCACAAAGGATGGCATGCATAGCCTTGTTGTTCTACTTGGATGCTTCAAACTCTTGAGTACTCCAACTCGACTTGGGCTTAGGAGCTTCTACACCATCGTCAATGGTCATTATTGGATGAGTATAACCATATTCAATAGCCATCCAAGCACTGTCATCTATTTGGCAAAGATAGGCTTCCATCTTGCCCTTCCAAGTAGCATAATTCACCCCATTGAGCAAAGGGGGTCTTGTGCTTGAGGCTCCCTCATGACTATTTCCATTTCCACTTATAGTGTTTGAGGGTAATAAATGATATGAAGATGCAAATGTAATGCAACACACAAAATGCAAACAACCAAAATGCATAAGGTAAGACACACACAATGCACGGATCACCTAAGTATATCTAGGCTCCGGCTCTGAGACCAATTGAAATTCTCTAGAAAGCGTATGTCTATAACCTAGAGGGTGGTGAATAGGTTTAAATTCGATAGATTACCAATTTTGCGAATTAATCAATATTAACAATTCTACCCCATTATACTAAATGGTCAAATAAAAGATAACAAACATAAACCGATAACAAACATAAACCAATAACAACACGCAATATATACGTGGAAACCCTCCAAATGGGAAAAACCATGGGCTATTTAGAGCACCACCTTTGATCCTCAGAATCCACTATTGAGTAAAAGTTTACAACCTAGGTTGACCTCCCATCTAAACCTCCAGTTAGAAACCCTTTCACTTTACCCAACGGGCCTTAATAGTTATTTTGGATCACAAACCTTGTGCACTAATCACATAGCCACAAGCTTAAGCAACATTGAAGAGATAATGGCAACCTAAGTGAATATGCAAGAATATTCTATATGCAAAAATGCTAGGTCGAGACATTCATGCTTATCTAGGATTAATAATGAAAATTAATGTAAACCCTAGATATCAATGTTCTAAATGCAAAGGCAAGAAGAATTAGCTAGAAGGGCAAAACTATCCTAAATTCTAGCTATCACAAATTAATGCATCTCAACCAACAATCAATACACAAACATGTCATGAAAGCAATTAAACATACAAGCAAGCAATTAATATGCAATAAAGGCTAAAACCTTGGGTGTACATGTCTTAGTAATGAAACCATAAAGTTTAGAGCATGTAGAGAATACCTAGTTATGAACACACAAGAAACCCATGCTTGAAAGATGCTTGATGATTTGGATTTTAAGGATGGTTGAGTAAAAATGACTGCTTGGAGCTTCTCTCACTAAAGAACCTTATCTCTCTCTCAAAAATAGGTTGAGAAGCTCTAAAAATGAGTTGGGAAGAAGATGGTATATTAATATGAAGCCTAAACTGAAACTACGTCGTTTTAGGCAAAAGGCAACCAAAACCCATCAGGCATGCTGGCTGTACCGCGGTCCAAGCATGTGTCCATACCGCGGCACAGAGAGCGGTATAGGCCGCTGTGCATGCAGTGTGCACATACCACGGTCTGGACAGCATGCAACGTCTGTGAAACTCTGCTTGGGAGGCCGCGACTTATGCAACACGCACAGACCGCGGTAGACACAGCGGGCATCCTCTTGTAAACACCGTTGTGCAGGCCGCAGCAAGGGGACTGCACAGAGAGCGGTCTAGAACGCAATATAGAGGAAAAAATCATTCTTTTAAGGCACATACATATATTCAACACTCAAACAAATATAAGACACACAAGGTACACAAAATGGAAAATAAGCATGCAAGCAAGATGATTAAAGTAAAATGCATGAGTGTGTGTGTGCACTAATACCTCTTCAATGAAAGTTAAGCAGGTTATTTTACCTTTGATGCTTGAGCTTGGTTGAACAATAAAGCCCTAAACTACCCTTACATATTGATCCCAAAATGTGGTTGTCAACGAAATAAGCCAATCAAACACCGAGGAACTTACAAATTCTTTAAGAATCTTGTTATGAATGATGGTGGATGGGTTACATTTGGTGATGGCACCAAAATGAAGTTCTAGGCAAGAGAACAATTTGTATCCCCAGATTGCCTAAATTTCGCGACACCTTGTATGTAGATGATCTACAAGCTAATCTAATAAGCATCACTCACTTGTGTGAAATTTCCAAAGAAGTTAGCTTTAACAAGGATGTGTGCACACTAATCAATAAAAAGGGCAAGATTGTTTTGAAATTTAAAAGGTCTTCGGACAATTGCTACTGTTTAGAGGTTGATCCACTAACATGTAATATGGCACAAGAGTGCAACAAGCTTGAATTATGGCATGAAAGATTGGGCCACATGAATTATAAAGATTTAAAGAAGCTTGAGAGATATAACATTGTTAGAGGTCATCCTAGTCTTGGTAAAAAGCTTGATGGTGTTTGTGAACCATGTCAATTAGGTAAACAAACCAAATTTTCTCATAAAAAGAACACTAATTTTTCTACCAAGAAGCACTTAGAACTTGTGCATATGGACCTAATGGGACCAATCCAAACTGAAAGCATAAATGTTAAAAAATACATTTTTGTATGTGTTGATGATTTTTCTCAGTTTGCTTGGGTATATTTTCTTAGAGACAGGACCAAAACTTTTGGTTACTTTAAGAAATATTGTAATCAAGTTCAAAATGAAAAAGGTCTTGGGATCAAGAAAATATGCCGCATTAGGAGTGATCATGGGAGTTAATTTGAAAATGCTAGCTATAGTGAGTTTTGTGATGATTATGGGATTTCACATGAGTTCTCGACTCCTAGAACTCCTCAACAAAATGGTGTTGTTGAGAGGATGAATCATGTCTTGCAAGAGATGGCTAGGGTCATGCTCAATAGCAAGAAATTCCTTAGAAATTTTTGGGCCAAAGTGGTCATTACCGCATGCTATGTCACTAATAGAGTTTTTAGAAGGCCCGACACAAAACAAACCTCCTATGAACTTTGAAAGGGCAAGAAGCCCAATGTGAGTTAATTCCACACTTTTGAGTAAGTGTTTTATTTTGAATGATAAAGATCACTTAGGAAAGTTTGATGCTAAAAGTGATATTGGTCTCTTTCTTGGTTATGCTAATAATAGTCGTGCATATAGACTGTTCAATTTGAAAACTAGGACTATTATGGAGTCTATTAATGTGAAAATAGATGATCTTAGCATGCTTGATATGTGTGATGATAATGGTGTCAATGAACCTAAAGAACGTTTGTTCAATGACACTAAAGTACCAATTGATGTGACTAGTTATGATGAAAGTGAGTCTAGCCATAATGATGATAAGTGTAGTGTTGCTAGAGAAGAAAGTCAAGAGTTAAAAAAAAAGGTTTGAATGATAACCAACAAGATGTTAAAAATTCTAATTCTAATTCTAGACTTAGGAACATGCATTAACAACAAGACATCATAGGTGATTTGAATGAAGGGGTTAGAACTAGAAGGCAACTAGCTAACCAAATTTCATATGCTTGCTACACTTCTCAAATTGAGCCCAAAAATATTAACGAAGCAATTATTGATGAATATTGGGTTAATACCATGCAAGAAGAACTAAATCAATTTGAGAGGAATGAAGTATGGTCTTTAGTTCCTAGACCAAAAGATATCAATGTGATTGGTACAGAATGTGTGTTTAGGAATAAGACCGATGAATGTGGTAAGATAGTATGAGATAAAGCAAGATTAGTGGCTCAAGGATACACTCAAGTTGAGGGTGTAGACTTTGATGAGACTTTTGCACCCGTTGCACGTCTTGAGTCCATTAGGCTTTTGTCGTCCATTGCATGTCTTAAAAAATTCAAATTGTTTCAAATGGATGTCAGAAGTGCTTTTCTCAATGGATACCTTCTAGAAGAAGTGTATGTTGAACAACCTAAGGGTTTTGTAGACCCACACTCTCCTAATCATGTGTTTAAGTTAAAAAAGGCTCTTTATGGCCTTAAGCAAGCTCTTAGAGCTTGGTATGATAGGTTGACTCAATATCTTATAAACAACCAATATAGGAGAGGTGGTATTGATAAAACTTATGTTGATGACATTGTTTTTGGGTCTACATGTAAAACCAAGGTTGATGATTTTGTGAATGTTATGTCAAGAGAATTTGAAATGAGTATGGTAAGTGAACTCAATTACTTTCTTGGCATGCAAGTGAAACATTCTAGCAATGGTATTATGTTGTCTCAATTTAAGAAATTTGGCATTGAAAGTGGAAAAGAATTTGAAACATCTATGAGTACTACATTAAAACTTGACAAAGATGAAAAAGGAAAAAATGTTGATCAAAGTCTCTATAGGAGCATGATAGGTAGCCTTCTCTACCTAATGGCTAGTAGGCCGGATATTTGTTTTAGTGTTGGTTTGCGTGCTAGGTTTCAAGCAAATACAAATGAATCTCACTTGAAAGCCGTTAAAAGAATCACTAGATATAAAAAAGGAACACATAATCTTGGTTTATTCTATTACTTTATACTAATGATATTCTTGTTGGCTATTGTGATGCGGATTGGGCAGGAAACATTGATGATCGTAAAAGCACATCGGGCGGTTGCTTTTACTTGGGGAATAATTTGGTTGCTTGGCAAAGCAAGAAGCAAAATTCCATTTCTCTTTCTTCATTCGAAGTCGAGTATATTGCCGCCGGAAGTGCTTGCACACAACTTCTATGGATGAAACAAATTCACAAGGATTATGAGATTAATCAAGGAAAAATGACTCTCTATTGTGATAATATGAGTGCCATTAACATCTCTAAAAATCCGGTTCAACACTCACGCAAAAAGCATATAAGCATTAGGCATCATTTCATTAGAGAACTTATTGAACATTCAATAGTAACTCTTCAACATATGCCTACTAAAAATCAACTCGCGGACTTGTTCACGAATCCATTGGACAAAGAGAGATTTGTATCTCTTAAAAGATCCATTGGAATGATTTGTGTTGATTAATACTTGTGTGTGGTTATGAGTGGCTTGATAAGCAAAACTATATTGCATATCTATTTCTTTGAGAGCTACTCATGTGAGAAGTAATGATCTTGATAAAATTGCTTTTATTGCTTCTAGATCATGCACTTAATTCTTTGTAAATCTTCTTTTTAAAAAGTGCACAAATGCTTCTCTTATATGTCTAAGTTTGAGTAATTGAGTTTAAAAGCATGTAGATTATGGATGCATCTTGAAGTTCATTGTCTAGTTCATGATAGATGACCTATGATTAGTATCCATTTTTCTTCGGCATCTACATAGACCTTAATGAGCACCTTCATGGAAAGGGCTACACACATTGGTTGTGAAGTAGCCCAATGTAGGAAAGGGCTACACCATTGTGATGAGTGAAAACCGTCTTGAAGAGTATATGTTTATGTAAGAAAAATCAAAGAAGTGTTAAAAAAAATTAATAAAAAAAAAATTCTTTGATACAAAGCCTAAAAAGAAATGGAGGAAGGCTTAAAATGGAGTATAGTTGAAAATTGTGATTGCTCGGGTTGAAAAAAAGAAATGGGATGACAAGCCACATGCACACACACGCTCATATGTTGAAATCTATTCTCCTTAAAGCAAAAAATTCTGATGATAATCAGTTTGACCTTGATTGGAAAAGCTTTAGATGGATAAGTGTTAAAGTGTTTTGCATGTTAATATCACAATCACTCCTTTTATATATGCTAGAAGAATTTTTCACACACATAAATTTTTGCTTAATGTGCTTGATTCATTAGCAATGACAAATTATTTTTTAGAGAATAATGAAAATCTATGATTCTCTTGTTAATTTTGAAAAATAATGGTTTACTATCTTTTATCGCTTGAAATGTGTGATTGTGTGAGTCCCTTGTGAACAAGTTTACTTGCTTATTAATATATGGAGCATATGTTAAGGGGGAGCTTTGAATGGCAATCTTGATGAAGCATCTATATGATGCAACCATAGGGATTCGTGTCTCCAGATCAAGAGCAAAAGGTTTGCAAGCTGTAAAAGTCCATCTATGGGCTTAAGCAAGCATCTAGGTCTTGGAACATCAGTTTTGATGATGTGATCAAAACCTATGGCTTCGAGCAGAATGTCGATGAGCCTTGTGTCAACATGCGCATCATTGAAAAGAAAGTAGTTTTATGGGTTCTATACGTAGATGATATCCTACTCATTAGGAATGATGTGGGAGTGTTATCTGATGTAAAGGGCTCGCTGGCTGGCTAGTCAATTCCAAATGAAAGATTTGGGAGAGGCGAGTTATGTTCTTGGGATCCTACTTATAAGGGATCGTAAGAACAAACTCATAGCACTATCTCATGCATCATATATTGACAAGATTCTTGTGCGATTTTTTATGCAAAACTCCAAGAAAGGTAATTTACCTTCTAGGCATGGAGTTAATTTGTCTAGGAACAGTGTCCTAAGACACCTCAAGAAGTTGAGGATATGAGACATGTACCCTATGCATTGGCAGTAGGTAGTCTCATGTATGCTATGTTATGCACGAGACCGGACATCTGTTATGCAGTGGGAGTAGTCAGTAGATACCAGTCCAACCAAGGATTGGATCATTGGGTTGTGTTCAAGACAATTCTCAAGTATCTTCAGAGAACGAGAGACTTTATGCTAGTGTATTCTGGGCAGGATTTGATCCTGTTAGGATACACGGATTCTGATTTTCAGTCAGATAGGGATTCTAGGAAATCCATATTTGGATAAGTAATTACCCTGGGTGGTAGAGCCATTGTATGGAGAAGTATCAAGCAATCTTGCATTGATGACTCTACCATGGAAGCCGAATATGTAGCCGCTTGTGAAGCTACTAAAGAGGCTGTTTGGCTCCGTAAGTTCTTGTGTGATCTGGAAGTTGTTCCAGATTTGGATATGCACATCACACTTTATTGTGAACAGTGGTGTTGTGGCTAATTACAAAGAACCAAGAAGCCACAAAAGAGGGAAGCATATAGAGAGAAAGTATCATCTCATTAGAGAGATAGTGCATAGAGGAGATGTGATCATCACAAAGATAGTCTCATAAGACAATCATGTTGATCCATTTACGAAGACCTTACCAACTAAAGTGTTTTCGGGTCACCTAGATGGTCTAGGGTTACGAGACATGCCTCACATGCTTTAGTGCAAGTGGGAGATTGTTGGGGTTTATGCCCTAAAGATGTAATTTGTAAAAGGATTTATGAAATAAATAAAAGGAAAAGTTCAATTCATTCATGATGTATTGTTTATTTTATAACTTGTGTATATATTTAACATCCAAGATTGCCGGATGTAATCTCGAACTGTGTATATGAGTTTTATAAACAGATGGATACAGTAAGAGACGTGCAATCTAAAGAGTCCAAATATAGCAAATAAAGCTGGGTACTTTATTTGTGGTTAATCTATAGTTGCGGTTCATTCCGTAATGTACGATTATTCTATCCTGAATCATTCATATGAGATATGAGATATGAGAATTGAGGCACCTTGTATGATGTGATCATATAGGACTGGGCCATTATCTATATGAATCTCTCACCAAGATCTGTTTACCGGTGAGATTCATATATATCAACTAACGATGGCTATATGTGGGTGATCTTAATCCTGAGTATCTTATCGACTCCTTCAGGTTAGATCGTGGTCTTTGATATATCATGGGTGAGGTCGGATGTTGTTCCCGATCAATATGCTCCGTATGTTGGAATTACGGTTTGGCTTGTGGCTGGGAAGGTTTGTACACAATAGTGGAATCCACTTCTTCTTGTGAGAAGTTGATGGTAGTTCCCTTAAAGGTTGATTAGGGACTTGGACAATATAAGCGCTCTCCTAATTTCGTGAGGAAATAGGATTTATTGTTCATTATAGAATCAATGGTACTTAAAGGATATATGTAATTAGAGGGGTATAACGGACATTATGACCCAACTCTAATTATGAACTGCTGTGGAGGATCACACCATGTGTAATAGCTATATCGATGGACATCGAGTTGTATCGGTCTGTGTAAAAGCTTCTACAGTTCAGAGAGTGCAGTTTCAAGTTTTTAGTGGACTAACACCGAAGTTAATAATCAAGAAATATTAATCAAAGAGTTTAATTAATGATTTCAAAGATTATTGGAGCTCAAAATAGTGTGGGTCCATTAGGTCCCCTTGCTATCCCGATCAATTTAGGTAACAAGGGTCACGGTTAATTAATTGGATTGTCCAATTAATTGTGTTACAAAAGTGACACGTATATAACTCGGGAATTAATTGAATAATGAGATGATTTAATTAATGAATGTTAATAGTTAAATTAATTAAATACTTGGATTATTTAATTATATTAATAATTATGAATTATGAATTAACTATTAATTGGAGGGTCTTAGTTTATGTATGGATTTAGGTGAAGATAAAATAATAGGATTATTTTATTTTTATTAAATCATTTATCTAAGTATTTGAATTTAAGTTTAAATTTAAAATACTTATTATCACTTTTAAATATATTAGATATATTTGAAAAGGATAATAAAAAGATATATATATCAATTATAACACAAGAGATTGCATTTGAAGCAAATTGGTGTGTGCACATATATAAGTGTTTGTATAGGATACAAACAAAGTGAAAATATATATATTAAAATGCGGCAGCAGTGTAAAAAAAAAAAAAAATGCTTGTGAAGAAAAAAAACAGGCGTGGCTTTTTTCTATATATATTTAAGATATATATTTGTGAAGAAAAAAAGCAGGCGTGGGTTTTTCTATATATATATAAGATATATATTTGTGAAGAAAAAGTGCAGGCGTCGGTTTTTCTTAAAACACACACACACACACACACACACACACACACACACATATATATATATATATATATAGTTTCATGTTTTATGTTTTTTTGAAACACATAGAAGAAAAGAGTTTCTTCAATTATCTCTACATCCTCCATTCAAGTTCCTGAGACCGTGACGCGCCCACAAGCAATTACCAGTCCCGAAAGATCTCGAGGAAGATCGAGTGGTTCAGACATAAACATATCGAAAAGTGAAGCAGCCTCCAAACGTTGGTAAGTTTTTCTTCTTCAGATTTTTGTTGATTACAATTTCCTGTGTATACATATTGTATGTATTAGTTCCGAAAAATAACTACGATCCCAAGTTCACTGGTCCCAAATACATATTATGATCTGTATTAAAAAAAATTAAAACCTAGTTCTGCTGCGTAACCGGTGAATGGGGTTCCAACAAAGACAACCTATAAAGCAAGTTCAAGTCTTCAAAAGAGAAATGTGTTTCATTGTTCGACAAAGTTATGATTAAGACCTCATTTCTCTTACAAGGCTTTGGCATACACACACATTGCATTCATATGTGTTCCTTTTTCATTGTGTTCATTGTGAATAACATATTCACACTTTTGACATTGAATGCTCATGCATTGGTGTGGAATTGACTAGTTTTTGGAAAATGCATATATATGGAATATGTCTATGAAATAAGCATTATTGTGTGAAATTTGTTTGTATATTTATATGTTTGTATAACATGTACCTTGTACTTGAATTTGGTATTACATTGTTTCTTATTGAGTTCTGGTCATTTCGGTTACTCATACTTTTGATTTCGAGTTCCGAGTCAAGAGTTACGAAACTTTCCTGTCATGATGTATGCATTGTCTTCATCTTTGTGCATCAAGTCGAATTCATAATTTTTGGTCTATTTTTCATAGAATTTGATGTTCGCGAGAGAGTCATGGTTCATAATATGTAAACGGATTCGAATAAGGAGTTCGAAGGCTGGAGAATGGTCAAAGAACGTGGATGTGCAAAAAAGAGAAGGCAAACGACCAAAGTGGCCACCATGCC
Organism: Dipteronia dyeriana; assembly: GCA_032871835.1. Lineage (NCBI taxonomy): Eukaryota > Viridiplantae > Streptophyta > Magnoliopsida > Sapindales > Sapindaceae > Dipteronia > Dipteronia dyeriana. The sequence continues at coordinate 38,074,974 of CM065302.1, forward strand.
ATTCCTCCCGAAATGGCCCATGGCCATCTTGGTGAGGCAATAGGCAAGGTGGGAAATTTGGTCATTTTTCTCTTTTAAATTTCCTCTCCTTTAAATACATCTTCTCTCTCATATTTTCATTTTGAAGAAGTCGAAGAAGTTAGTGTGCTGGAAATTTTCTCTTAATTTTCTCACCTTCCAAACGCTATATCCTTTTCATTTGAGCTCATTTTTGAGTGATTCAACTTGGAGAGTGTTCATCTTTCAATTCTTCATCTATTTCAGGAAGGTTTGAGGAGTTTTGAGTTCTGTTTTTTGTGGTTCTACACACAAAAACGGGACTGCACATTATCACTTAAGGTATTAAACTTCTTCTTGAGTTTTTACTCTTAAATGTGTTCAATTACCTTGGGCTTTCTTCTTCCAAATATGTATGTATTTTATATATAGTTTAATTAGAGTTTTAAACTCTATTGAAGCTAAGAGAGAATCTATTGAAATCTCACATGTTGAGTTAGGTTTTTGAGTTTGCCTATGTTGTCACATGTTTGGAATTGTATTGTGCTAGCTTCTATCTAGGACTATTTTGTGAACTTTGATTGATTGATTTTGTGATAAAATAGTCTCTTCATGTGTTAGGTTCATTTAATTGAATATATCTTAGAATAACACATGTGATTGATGTCTTTGAGCTATTTTGAATTTAATTGAATATATTGAATGAAATACGCTTTAGGTTTTTGCTAGAAAACTTAATTGACCTTTTTACACGACTCTAGCATATTTTTGTGTATATGACTAAAATCTTAAATATGTGCTAAGTGTTCATGTTTTGATTCAAGTTTTAGTTTCATGAATGATTCCAAAGAATAAATGTGTTTTTAGTGTTTTCACATGTTCTAGAATTATCATTCATGCTTAGTAACTAGACTAAATTTGTTTTTGGTCTTTCATGTATATGTCTAGTTCCTATAGGATATGTTTGATCATCATATTCTATGTTGAGTGCTTGTTTGCATTTATGCATTCAATGATCACATAGGAAGTCCTTGTAAAAGGCATGAAGTCTTGGTTAGGACATGTGGTTCGGATAGCCAAACAAGGAGTCTTGATTAGGTTATGTTGTCCGGATAATCAAGTATGTGATACTTTCTAAAGGCATGGGTGCCTTGGATAAAAAATAGACTTTTACTGGTAGAACCGGGATGTTAAGATGCGATGGAGTCCATGGACAGGGTGAGTCATTTATTGATCATTGTAGTGGAATTTCCAACTTCTTGACTGTGTTGGTTAGAGTGGACTCCAATAGAAAGTTAGTCATTTGTTGATCACTTTTAAGGAATTTCCAATCTACCAGTAGAGATTGGGTAGATGTAGAGTCCAATAGAGGGTGTGTCATGTGTTGGTCACTTTTGAGGAATTTCTTACCTACTTTCCAATAAAAGTACCTGATGGTTGTATTCAACCCGTGGATGTTTCCTCTACGGAGGTTTTTGTAGGAAAAAAAATGTTCAAAATGCAACGGAAGCGTGATAAAAACGAAAATTAAGGTTTATGTATAAATAAAAAAAATTCCCTTTTATGCAATGAGAACCATAACCCTAGATTAATTGATGTATATTTAAAGTGTAGTATCTTTTTCTCGTGACGACTGAACAAGTGCCTAATTGATTCCACAAGATCTTCCAATCCAATCACAAACGTGAATCACTTAGGAGTGTGGGCTTCCTGTCTTTAAATTGTATACCTGAGGATGGAGACAAACAAAATCTTTTCTTTGTTAGTTACAAATATCCTCCAAGAGAAAAATCCAAGAACGTCCGTTCACTTGTGAATTATCAATCTACTTGATTGAAACTTGCATGAACCCGATTTGATTTTGTACACAATACCCTTTTGATGTAAAGGATACTAGTATACTATCAAAAACAAAAACGTTCTCTTTTACTCTTTTCCTTAGCCGAATTCCATACCCTATATCTTATAGTTGATTGAATTTTGTCTAGAGTATATTACTAAATTTTCTCGCTCAAAATTCTCTCTTGCCAAGCAAAATTCTCTTAAGAAAACACTAAGGTTGGCCAAAATTTTCACTCTTAAAATCATAGGGCTGGCCGAAATTCACAAGAGGGTATATATATAGGATCACAAATCCTTTCCTAAGAAGGATTTACTTGATTGGCAAGAATCCTTTCCTTAGGTGGATTTATTTGGTAGTTAAGAATCATTTTCTAAAAGGAATTCTATCCTCTTATATATATTTATGAGCTGGCCGAAATTAACAAGAATAAATATTAGGATCACAAATGCTTTCCTAAGAAGGATTTACTTGGTTGTTAAGAATCCTCTCCTTAGGTGGATTTACTTGGTGGTTAAGAATCCTTTTCTAAAAGGAACTCTATCCTCCACCAAGACTCCTAATCCAACTCAATAGTGTATTTGTAAACAATATAAAGACATCCTAATTTGATAAGATAAATAATTTCTTTTATTTATCTACTTATCAAATATAGTCTTTAATATTAAATATACTACCAACAATAGCATAAGTTTAGGAGACCATCTCCTACTAGGAAAAAGATTTTGATTTTTAATTAAATAATTAATTAATCACCAAATTAATTAATTTCCATTTAATTAATTAATAAAATAAAATAATATAATTAAGCTATTCCAAATAGCCTTGCTGCCCAACTCATATATATGGGCCAATATATTATTTTCTTATTTTATTAAATCCATTTGACCTTTATAAAAAGTCCACAAGTGAACTAGACACATTCTTACTAAAAGAAACAAGCCACATGCCTCAATACAATTCTAGATAGACCCCTAAATTGGTCTGATAGAATATATCAAGTGATCCATGCAAGTTCGTGTGGATTGGGGATCTTGGCGGGCTATCTAGATTTAAGCTCCAATAGACACAACCCAATCACAATCAACAAATGATTCACTTAGGTCCGATCTATTTAATTTTAATTCATTTCACTAAAGAACTAAAATTGATCTCTTAAATAAAGATAGAATAAGTTGATGTTACTCATTCATACCCTACACAACCTTATTGGAGAAAGTGTATCCTCGTGAAGAATATCAGTAATCGCCAAGAGCTCATAGACCGCCTATAGCTCTCCAAGTTACCATATTTACTCATATGATCACATTTTCAACTTGGATATTTTTGACTTGTCCAGAATCCATGTTTCAATAGACACTATTGAAAACTTAACGTTAAGATTTAATATCCAATACCTCAAAACATCCATATGATGGTATTCTGCTCTCATTTAAAAAATGGAGCCACGATGTCCATATCTATAAATGAAGTTCTCTATCGATTAACAAATGAATACCACTAAACTATCGAGGATAGACTTTGCTATATAATCGTACTCATTGATAGCTCAAATGATAACACTTGCAACCATTAGTCTATCATTTATCTCAGGATTGAGATTGACTCTCTGATTGTCTTCAAATGAAAAACTTTTATCTCTTGACGGTTCCAGATAAAGTATTTCATTGTGATCCAATACAATGCACCCAGTGCACTAGATTCTTTTGCCCAAAGACACCACACTTTAATGATTTTAGACTCATCATAACACATTTGATCCCACTCAAATGATAGCAAAAAAATATACAATTTTAACAAGATAAAAGCGCCCAACCTTTATCTTAAGTTGTGAATATTATTCAAGACTATCTAAAGAATTGTGTCTACCTCATATATATCTAGTTGTATAAACAATTCTTCTTTTTTTTATAGTCTTTTGACTATATGATTATTTACTTTTGATAATTATAATAATTAAACTATAAATGCTATAAGATTTGTTAAACTAGAAATTACCTTTTTAATGTGAAAAGATTGTCAAATACACTATTACACTCTTGCTATCGAGCATAATCCTAACACTCTCTCACTTGCTCTATAGCAAATGTGTCATATCTCGCATCCCCATGTTCTCTAGATGCCCATCAAAACTCTATTATGGAAGAGTCTTTGTAAAGGGATCAGCTAGATTTTCTGCTGACGCGATCTTGGTAATCGTCGCGTCACCCCTATTCACAATTTCCCTCAGAAGGTGATATGCTTATTCGTATCATGAACCACTTCCATGTCAATCAGGAATTGGTGGAGCCAGACAACCTTTTTAGTAGCCTCGCATGCGGCAACATACTCGGCTTCCATGGTGGAATCAGCAATACAAGATTGCTTGATACTTCTTCATATTACTACCCCTCCTCCAATAGTAAACATAGATCCTGATGTTGATCTCCTGGAGTCAAAATCTGACAGAAAATTAGAATATGTATACCCAACGGGAATTAAATCCCCTCCAGAGTATACAACCAAATAATCTCTCGTTTTCCTTAGATACTTGAAATATGCTTGACTGCCGTCCAGTGATCAGGACCAGACTTCGATTGAAACCTGCTAACTATGCCCATATCAAAACAAATATCTGTTCTAGTACAGAGCATTGCATACATGAGACTTCCAACTGCCGATGCATATGGAACCTTGCTCATAAATTTCTCTTCTTGCTCATTCTTAGGAACTTGTTTCTTAGAAAGTTTGATTCAATGTCTGAAAGGTAACATACCTTTCTTGGAATCTTGCATGGAAAACCTAGACAATATTTTATCTGTGTATGAAGCTTGGGATAATGCAATCGTTCTATTCTTTCTATCCCTTATAACTTGGATACCAAGAATATAACTTGCTTCTCTTAAGTCCTTCATATCAAATTGTTTTGCTAACCGTTCTTTTATTGATGTCAATACACCTACATCGTTTTCGATGAGTAGTATATCATCAATAAAAAGAACTAGGAAAACCAACTTGTCGCCTTTAATACTTTTGTATACACAAGGTTCATCAAGGTTTTGAATAAATCCAAAACTTTTCACGGCTTTATCGAACCATATGTTTTAGGATATGGATGCTTGCTTCAATCCATATATGGATATTTGCAACTTACATACCCTTTCTTCTTAGCCCTTTTCAATGAATCCTTCTGGTTGTATCATGTAGATGCTTTCGTCAAGATTTCCATTAAGGAAAGCTGTCTTGACGTCCAATTGCCAAATCTCTAGGTCTAAAGATGCTGCTATGGATAAGAGTATCCAAATGGATTTAAGCATGGCCGCATGAGATAAGGTTTCTTCATAATCGATACCTTCATTCTGTGTATAACATTTAGCTACCAATCTAGCTTTAAAGGTTTCCACCTTTCCATCCATTCCTCTTTTCCTCTTGTATACCCAATTGCACCAGATGGGTTTTATCCCTTTAGGCAAGTCTATATGAGACCATACTTTGTTTTTGAACATAGATTCAATTTCAGATTGCATTGTCTTTTTCCACTGGCGACAATCAACATCTTCTATTGCTTCCTTGTACGTATAGGGATCATCGTCGTCCGGGAGATTCTCTACAGATTCTCCTAGACCGATGTATCTCTTGGGTTGTCTACTAACCCTCCCACTACGACGAGGTATGGTAGATTGTTGATCTTGTGTTGGTACTGAACTTACAATTGGGCTTGGTTGCAAAACCTCTTGTGGAATTGTATCTCCTAAAATCTCATTCAGGACAATTATACTTTTAGGCATAAAATTATTCATATAGTCTGAAAATTCCCTAAAAACGTGTGTCTATACCTAGAGCGGGGGGGGGGGGGGGGGGGTGAATAGGTTTTAATCAAGTCAATTACCAATTTTCTTAATTAGTCAATATTTAAAATTCACCTAATAGAACAAACATACAATATCAAGTGTAAGGTGCAAAAATATAAATAACACAAGATGTATACGTGGAAACCCTCCAAATGGGAAAAACTACGGGCTGTTAATTGCGCCACACTCGGTCATAGAAATCCACTATATGAATAAAAGGTTACACCCTCAAGTGATTCTCGGACTCTCACTCTCGACAACCTCAGGCTATGGACACTGTCACTCACCACTATTGGTTCAGTCCCTAGTGATATCCCTTGATACACTCTCTTGGCGTGAACGCCTCCTCCTCTACCGCCTTGGGCCTTTTATATCGGCACCCGACCAATTTGCTTGTCAACCCACCCTTGGTTGCAAGACTTCTTTGCTTGTACAACTTCACACCGAAGCCACAAGACTTAACCTCAACGAAGAGTTAACAACCTATGTGAATATGTAAAAATATTCTAAATGCAAATAATGCTAGGCAACACTAAATGCTTATCTAGGAATTTAAGGAATGTCAATAAGTGCAATTCCTAGATATCAATGTCTAAATGAATATTCATAAAGACTTAACTAGATATAGTTATGCAACAGTATATCATAGTTATCAAACAAAGTCATTTCAACATATGTTGTCATTACGCATGGCATGGTCATAAAATGCAATCAATATGACTTAATTAGCTAGAGGCAACAATGACCTAAATGCTAGCTATTACAAAAGCCATATCAACACAAGTTGTCATTAAGCATGGCATGGACTATAATGCAATCACAAAATGCAATCAATGAGTCCTAAAAAATATCTAAATGCAAAGCATATAGATTTAGCTATAAGGGTAAAATGGTCAAAAACCCTAGCTATCAACAAACAAACTCAATCATGTTATCAAGACTCTTAAATATATGCAATAACTAGAGTCTAGATATTTAATCATGCAATAAACACCTAATCTAGTGTAAGAAGAACAATAAAAGATGTTCAATGAAGTTCTTACTTACCTAGTCATGAAACCAAGAACACCCATGCTCATATGATGAAGAATGATGCAAGATGGAGATGGGTTTTTGGTTTGGAAAGTCAAAGAAATAAGCTTGAAGCTTTCTCTCTCTAATGGAGGTTCTCTCTCTCTAAAAATGTGCTCTTTGAGCTCTAAGAATGCAAGGAAGAAGAAGAGAACATATATAAAGAAGCCTTACACAAAACGGTGTCGTTTTTGGACTTGGGAAGCAAAATCCCGCACGACCGTTGTGCATACAGCTGGCCAGGCAAGTGCCTAGGCAGCTGTCCAGGCAGCAGTGAACGGCTGGACATTACCGCTGCCTAGGTTGCTGGCTAGGCATGGCACCAACAGCGGTCTAGGCCGCGGTACACGCCAGACAGCACAACAGCTCGATCTTCCAACGACCCAATACATGACGAAACGACATCCAAACCTTTCGTATAATATACCGTTGGAAAGGTATGAAAGTTTACTCTATTTACAAAACATGAATTGGATTTATTTAGAAAAATTTATGATCATTTTAGTGACCAAAGGTCAGAAACGGACAACAACAGAGATGCCCTGTTTTTGTGGTCACTTTGGTGATTTTAAAACCAATCCAAACGGTCATGAAATATTACGAATAATATACCATTGGAAAGGTATGGGTGTCTAGTTTGTACAGAAATTTTCAAAACCTATTTTGAATTAATATATAAAAAGATATGGTCACAAGACCATACAAAGGTCAGTTTTGAAAAATATTTAAATCATTGAAATACACTTTTTTGAAACTAGACACCTTACTCCATATAACCAAATCAAGAGAAGAATGAGACCTTCTCATATGGTCACTTAAATCGATAAAACAAGCACACCATTGTGCAAGCGTGAACATAATACAATACCACACTTAAATCTATAAATTAAGTGCAAGTGTGATTGTGAGGAGATGCACACATATAAACAATATCAACACAAATGCAAGATTAACAAAGCATGCATGAGGTGTGTTTGTGCACCTAAACTCTTCAAGAGGCAAAGTCAAGTGAATATATCTTTAGCTCTTGAAGTCATGGAGATGCTTGGAAGCTTGCCAATGAGGACCTAAGCTATCCATTATACAATCATTCCCAATGTGGTGCGGTTTGTCATGAAATAAGCCAATCATAAAATCAAGGTCCTTACATAGTCCTTTTCTAGAAATTTAGCATTTGTTGAAACAAATACTTTAAGATCTGAAGGACTATAAAAATAATATCCTTTTGTTTCTTTTGGATACCCTACAAATATGCATGTTTTTGAACAGGACTCCATCTTTTTTGTCTTTCCGTTTAACACGTGCGCAGGACATCCAAATATCCTTAAGTGTCGTAGACTAGGCTTTCGCCTAGTCCACAACTCATGCGGTGTTTTACGAACCGACTTAAATGGTACATCGTTTTGAATGTACATTGCTGTTTCTAAAGCATATCCCTAAAAAGAATTATGAAGTGTTGAATAACTCAACATAGACCTAGCAATGTCCAAAAGAGTTATATTTATCCTTTCTGCCACCCCATTTTGTTGAGGTGTGCTTGGTGCAGAAAATTGAGAAATTATTCCATTATCAAAAAGATATTGCTGAAACTCACCAGATAGATATTCTCCACCACGGTCAGACCTCATGATATTTATGCGTTTCTCAAGCTGATTTTCAACTTCAGCTTTAAATGCTTTGAACATGGCGAAAGCATCCGACTTATGTCTCATGAGATACACATAGCCAAATCTTGACTGATCATCCATGAAAGTGATGAAGTACTTATATCCACCTCTAGCTTGAATGTTCATAGGTCCACAAATATCAGTGTGTATCAAACCTAAACAATCAATGGCTCTTGTGCCTTTGGTCGAAAACGACCTTTGGGTCATTTTTCTTCCAAACAAGATTCACAAGTTGGTAAATCATCTACCTTTAAGTCACTTAGAGGTCCGTCACATACCAATCTTTTAATCCTATTAAGGTTAATATGACCTAGACACAAATGCCATAGGTAGGTTTCATCTTTTGATAATTTTACTCTTTTACGATTAAGTTCCGTTGTTTCCGTGTCTACCAATTGAGCGATATTTCCATGCAAATAGAATAAACCGTTTTTGAATGTACCTTTGCAAATAATTTTTTCACTCTTACTAATAATAAACGCTTTATTAAAAGTAACCGAATAACCAAATTTATTTAAACATGAAATTGAAATTAAATTCCTCTTGAATTGAGGTACATAATAAACATCTATTAAATCTAACTGCCTATGAGAATCTAAACTAATTCTAATATCTCCCACTGAACTAGCAGACACCAACACTCCATTATCTAAATGCAAGTTGAATTCGTTCTTATTAAGCCTTCTCCTTTCTTTGAACCCCTATAAGGAAAAACAAACATGATTAGTGGCTACGGAGTCTATGATCCAAGAATCAGTATAATCTGCCAAAAAACATGTTCCAAGATAATTAATATTACCTTCTTCCTTCTTGTCTTGAGACTTTAGGCAATTTCTTTTCCAATGTCCCTTTTCACCACAAAGGAAACATTTCCCTTTGATCTTGGTTACTTTCTTTGTATTCTTCCAAGTAGGTCCTAGTTGCTTTTTCTTCAGTTGTTTCTTGACCTTCTTACGAGTCTGAACGAAAGCAGCTTTACCTAAGGAATGAATCTCTTGACCCTTGGCTCTTGCAAGGATTTTTTCCGCGCTTTGAACATATTGTATCATGCCTTGAAAGGTGTTTTCCATTTTATTCACGGTGTAGTCCAACTTGAATTGATCAAAGGAATCCGATAGTGAGTTGACAACCATGTCAATTTTGGTCTCACCATCTATCTCAGCACCAGTTTAGCAATGTTGAGATGTGCTATGACTTTCATCATGTGATCTTTCACAGCCTGTCCAGGTTTCATCCTAAGATTCATAAAAGCAGTCACTGCCTCTCTCTTAGTCATCCTAGACCTCATAGCAAACATCTCCTCTAGAGACATTATTATATCGGTAACAGTCTTTATTCCTTCATGTTGTTGTTACAACACGTCGAAGATGGTGGCCATAATGTAACATTTAGCCATCTCATCAGAAGACTCCCACTGCTAATACTCATCTCTTTACTCCTGAGTAGATTCATTAGTAGGAGTAGGTGGTTTAGGAGTGCATAGAACAAACTTATGCTTTTCAGATTGCAATAAAAGCTAAATTTTCCTTTTCCATGTGACATAATTATCACCAGTTAAAGTATTGTTTTTAAGGATGTTGATTAGGGATGGGGTCATGATTTCTGAATAATAATAAAAATTATATAAGTAAATAATCATGATAAAGCACTTTCGAATATTTATCTTGAATTAAATGAAATAATTCAATCGTAAAAATTCAACGTTGATCCAACACCCATAAATATCACGCCTCATTTGGGAGTTCATAACATTTACTAGTTGGACTAGGTCACACCTAATTGTTAACATAACAACCAACGTTTTCAATTTTATCCTTGCAATTTTATTAACAAGAACTCTTGGAAGGATATTAATAAAATTACATTGAGTGTGTTACCAAGTTATCGACCTTCAATATAATCCCTCACGAATATCCCTCATTTGGGAGTAGATATCATTTGGGATAATTGTCTAGTCTATCCTTGTAACGAAGTATCTTGCTAAATTCCATTCATGAATACCTCTTGCGGGGTTATTCACTAAACATAAAGCTTAGCTAAACTTGGACGCCGTAGGTGTTTCAAAACACCTTCTCCCACTCAATTGTTTAAGGCATGTGATCAAATTCTAAATAATGATTTACCAAGTTTTCTAGATGCCAATTTAGATACTTAAACCATTCAATGCATGTTCATACCAAAAGAGATATATGAATGACACACCTATTCTATATGACATGTTATCAATCAATGACAAACATTGCATATTTACAACAAATATAAATAGCTTCAATTTTGTTCTATCCAAGAAAAGCAAGTAAATTACATGTCTTGGAATACAAAAAAAAATTCCTTTCTTGGCGAACAAGTCTTCACGCGACCTTCGTCGTTCGGACTCTCTCGGCTGCCTCCAATGGGCGTGCGCACCCTTGACCCTTATCCATGGGCGTGCGCATGCCACAACCCCATAAAGGGCTTCCATGTGCAGCCCATGGCTTCCATAGGGCTGCCGTGCGTAGCCCATGCCACAACAAACGTGGCTGCATGCTCTTCGCATGCACGTTCGTTGCTACGGCTCGTACGGTCCAAAATTTGTTCCGGTTGCTCCTAATTCTTCAAACCTTCAAGTCTTCAAAACTTGAGTGTATTACAGAAGAATTATAAATAAAATACTGCAGTTTTTTTTATTAAAAAAAAATAAAACTTAGGAACTACCAAGACGGAAATTATGGCGATGATAGACCACCCTTCTTGTTAGAATTCCAAAATAAAAATACATTGAAATTCTAGGACCAAAATTGAGCAATAACAAACCACATATAAAACATATATATATATATATATATATATATCCATACATTCCGATGTAAATATATATGCGAATACCTAGAGTGCCATTTCTTTCTAAAACATGCATATATACAATAAAAAGAAAAAGATTCACGAACACATACATCAATTAATTAAGGGTACAACCAGGCTCTGATACCAATTGTAGGGGAAAAATGGTTCAAAATGCAACGGAAGCGTGAAAAAATTAAAAATTAGAGTTTGCATATAAATGTTTCCCTTTTAAGCAACGAGAACCTTAACTCTAGATTAATTGATGTATATAAAAATTGTCATACCTTTTTCTCGTGACGATTGAACAAGCGCCGAATTGATTCCGCAAGATTTTCCAATCCAATCACGAACGTGAATCACCTAGGAGTGTGGGCTCCCTTTCTTTAAATTGTATACCTGAGGATGGAGACAAATAAAATCTTTTCTTTGTTAGTTACAAATATTCTCCAAGAGAAAAATCCAAGAACGTCCAGTCACTTATGAATTATCAATCTACTTGATTGAAACTCGCGTGAACCCGATTTGATTTTGTACACAAAATCCTTTTGATGTAAAGGATACTAGTATACTATCAAAAACAAGAACGTTATCTGTTTCTCTTTTCTCCTTGGCTGAATTCCACACCTTATATCTTAGAGTTGATTGAATTTTGTCTAGAGTAAAATACTAAATTTTCTCTCTCAAAATTCTCTCTTGCCAAGCAAAATTCTCTCTTAGAAAACATTTAGGTTGGCTGAAATTTTCACTTTGAAAATCATAGGGCTGGCCGAAATTCACAAGGGTATATATATAGGATCACAAATCCTTTCCTAAGAAGGATTTACTTTGTTGACAATAATCCTTTCCTTAGGTGGATTTATTTGGTAGGTAAGAATCCTTTTCTAAAAGGAATTCTATCCTATTATATATATTTATGAGCTGTCCAAAATTCACAAGAATATATATATTAGTATCTTAAATCCTTTCCTAAGATGGATTTACTTAGTTGTTAACAATCTCCTTTTCTAAAAGGAATTCTATCCCCCCACCAAGACTCCTAAACCAACTCAATAGTGTATTTGTAACGATATTAAAGACTTCCTAATTTGATTCGATAAACAATTCCTTTTATTTATCTACTTATCAAATATAGTCTTTAATATTAATTATACTACCAACAATAGCATAATTTCAGGAGACCATCTCCTACTAGGAAAAAGATTTTTACTTTTAATTAAAAAATTAATTAATCACCAAATTAAATAATTTCTATTTAATTAATTAATAAAATAATATAATATAATTAAGCTATTCCAAATAACCTTGCCGCCCAACTCATATGTATAGACCAATATATTATTTTCTTATTTCAATAAATCCATTTGACCTTTATAAAAAGTCCACAAGTGAACTAGACCCATTCTTACAAAAAGAAACAAGCTACATGCCTGAATACAATTCTAGATGGACCCCTAAATTGGTCCGGTAGAATATATCAAGTGATCCATGCAAGTTCGTATGGATTGGGGATCTTGGCAGGCTATCTAGATTTAAGCTCCAATAGACACAACCCAATCACAATCAACAAATGATTCACTTAGGTCCATCTATTTAATTTTAATTCATTCCACTAAAGAACTAAAATTGAACTCTTAAATAAAGATAGAATAAGTTGATGTTACTCATTCATACCCTAGACAACCTTATTGGAGAAAGTGTATCCTCGTGAAGAATACCAGTAATCGCCAAGAGCTCATAGACCGCCTATAGCTCTCAAAGTTACCATATTTACTCATATGACCACATTTTGAACTTGGATATTTTGATTGACACTATTGAAAACTTAACGTTAAGATTTAATATCCAATACCTCAAAACATCCATATGATGGTATTCTGCTCTCATTTAAAAAATAGAGCCACGATGTCCATATCTATAAATGAAGTTCTCTATCGATTAACAAATGAATACAACCAAACTATCGAGGATAGACTTTGCTATATAATCGTACTCATTGATAGATCAAATGATAACACTTGCAACCATTAGTCTATCATTTATCTCATGATTGAGATTGACTCTCTGATTGTCTTCAAATGAAAAACTTTTATCTATTGACGGTTCTAGATAAAGTATTTCATTGTGATCCAATTCAATGCACCCAGTGCACTAGATTCTTTTGCCCAAAGACACCACACTTTAATGATTTTAGACTCATCATAACACATTTGATCCCACTCAAATGATAGCAAGAAAATATACAATTTTTAACAAGATAAAAGCGCCCAACCTTTATCTTAAGTTGTGAATATTATTCAAGACTAACTAAAGAATTGTGTCTACCTCATACATATCTTGATGTATGAACAATTCTTCTTTTCTTATAGTCTTTTGACTTTATGATTATTTACTTTGGACAATTATAATAATTAAACTATAAATGCTATAAGATTTGTTAAACTTGAAATCACTTTATTAATATGAAAAGATTGTCAAATACATTATTATACTCTTGCTATCGAGCATAATCCTTATAGTTTAACCACGTAAAACATGATGTGCCAATTCCTCTTATCCCTCTCATATATTTTTATGTGTATGTTTGTATCTTGTTCTACAAGTTTCATTGTCAGATATCAAGATGTTTGTAATATGTGATTCACAAGCATTTCAAATGATCAAAATTTTAAATGTCTTTGTACTTGTATTTAAACATATTGTATGTAATTGCTATTGGAAGAATACTTGTAAATATTGAATATTAATGAGAATAGAAGCATTATATGTTTGTTAGTTTTATTTGTTAATCTCTCACTTGCAACTTGTAAGCTTGTTTGACAATACCTATCTTGTTTCCACATATTGCTTACTCAAGTATGATTTATTATCTTAAGTACTGTTATCCAAGCTAGCTTGAGGCACAAACAAAAGTTTGTTTTCAAGGGATTGAAAAAGGCATAAAAACCTATTCACCCCCCCCCCCCCCCCATCTAGGTTAATTTAAGGCAATGTAACTGTGTTTGTGCAATTTCAATACTAACAACAATAGTATGACACTAGGAGACCTTCTCCTACTTATAAAAAGATTTTGTCTTTTAATTAATTAATTAATTAACTTCAATTAATTTAATTAATAAAATAAAACAATATATTAGGCGAATAATTTTAGCGTTTCCACTCAAGCATATACCATGGACAAGATATTGTTTTTTCATTTTATTAAATCCATTGGACTTTAATAAAAAGTCCACATGTGAACAAGACCTATTCTAACTAAAAAAGAAATAAGTCCACATGCCTTAAATTAATACATTAATATAATTTAAACAGCCCATGTAAATAAAATGTGCAAATTATATTTGTAATGTATTAATGGAATGCTAATAGCACCCCATTAAGGCCGCCTAAGGATTCCCACATCCTTGGCCGCCCATTCCAGGTATTTGAAGAGATACTGCATGTCTTGATCTCACATAACTGCACCTCTCCAAAACTTTTGGATTTCGAAATCTAAAAACAATTCTAGATGGACCCAGAAATTAGTCCAGTAGAATATATCAAGTGATCCATGCAAGTTCGTGTAGATTGGGGATCTTGGCGGTCTATATGAATTTAAGCTTCAATTGATATAACCTAATCACAATCAACAAATGATTCACTTAGGTTTGATTAATTTTAGTTCATTCCACTAAAGAACTAAAATTAAACTCTTAAACAAAGATAGAATAAGTAAATATTTCCCATTCGTACCCTAGACAGCTTTATTGGAGACAGTGTATCCTCGTGAAAAATACCATTAATCGTCAAAAGCTCATAGACCGCCTATAGCTCTCATTTTTTACTTATATGACAACATTTTGAACTTGGATATTTTCACTTGTCCATAAGCCATATTTTAATAGACACTATTGAAAATTTAATGTTAAGATTTAATATCCAATACCTCAAAATATCCATATGATGATATTCTACTCACATTTAATAAATTGAGACACGATGTCCATATCTATAATTGAAGTCATCTATCGATTAACAAATGAATGCCACCAAACCACCGAGGATAGATTATGCTATAAAATCGTAGTCATTGACGGCTCAAATGATAATGCTTGCAACCATTTGTCCATCATTTATCTCAAGATTGAGATAGACTCTCTGATTGTCCTTAAGTGAAATCTAATATCTATTAACGGTTCTAGATAAAGTATTTCACTGTGATCCTATTCAATACACCTAGTACACTAGATCCTTTTACCTAACTACACTAGACTTTGATGATTTTAGACTTATCATAACACATTTGATCCCACTCAAATGCTAATAAAAGACTCTACAAATATAAAAAGTTAAAGGTGCCCAACCTTTATCTTAAGTTGTGAATATTGTTCAAGACTAACTAAAGAATTGTGTCTACCTCATACATATGCAGATGCGTGAACAATTCTTTATTTCTCATAGTATTTTGACCTTATGATTATTTACTTTTGTCAATTATAATAATTAAACTATAAATGCTATAAGATTTGTTGAAAAAAAAAATCATTTTATTCATATGAAAAGATTGTCAAATACATTATTTCACTCTTACTATAGAGCATAATCCTAACAACGTCCCACTTGCTCTATATCAAGTATGTCATATCTCTTATTCACATATTCTTTAGGTGCCCATCAAAACTCTTTTGTGGTAGAGCCTTTGTGAAAGGATCTGCTAGATTTTCAGCTGACGCGATCTTGGTAATTGTCACATCACCCATATGCACAATTTCCCTCATAAGGTGATACTTCTTTTCAATGTGTTTTATTCTCTTATGGCGTCTTGGTTCTCTCGAATTAGCCACTGCTCCACTGTTGCCATAGTAGATAGTGATCTGCTTATTCACATTTGGAACTACTTCCAATTCAATCAAGAACTGTCGGAGCTAGACAACCTCTTTAGCAGCTTTGCATACGGTAACATACTCAGCTTCCATGTTGGAATAACCAATACAATATTGCTTGATACTCTTCCATATGAATGTGCCTCCTCCAAGAGTAAACACAGATCTTGATGTTGATCTCCTGGAGTCCGAATCTGACTAGAATCAGAATTTGTATATCCAATGGGAATTAAACCCCCTCTAGAGTATACAAGCATATAATCTCTCGTTCTCCTGAGATTCTTGAATATATGTTTGACTGCTGTCCAATGATCAGGACAAGGTTTCGATAGAAACCTGCTAACAATTCCAACTGTAAAAAAAAATATCTGGTCTAGTGTAGAGCATTGCATACATGATGTTGGAACCCGGTTCACTAGTAACACAACGAAAATAGGTTTTAATTTTTTTTATGAAGATCATAAATGATCTGGGACCAGTGAACTTTAGATCGTAATTTTTCAAAACTAATACATATAAAATTATTACAATACTATATTGTTAGGATTATTCTCAATAGCAAGAATGTAATAATGTTTTTTAAAATATTTTTATATTAATAAAAATGATTTCTAGTTTAACAAATCTTATAACATTTATAGTTTAATAATTATAATTGTCAAAAGTAAATAACCATAAGGTTAAAAGACTATGAGAACATAAGAATTGTTCATGCATCCGGATATGTATGAGATAGACACAATTCTTTAGTAAGTCTTGAACAATATTCACAACTTAAGATAAAGGTTGGGCACATTTATCTTGTTAAAGTTGTAGATTCTTTTGCTATCATTTGAGAGGGATTGAATGTGTTATGATGAGTTTAAAATCATCAAAGTGAGGTGTCTTTGGGGAAAAGAATCTAGTACACTAGGTGCATTGAATAGGATCACAGTGTTATCATTTGAGCTATCAATGAGCACGATTATATAGCATAGTCTATCCTCCATAGTTTGGTAGTGTTCATTTGTTAATCGATAGAGGACTTCATTTATAGATATGGACATCGTGGCACCATTTATTAAATGTGAGTAGAGTACCATCATATGGATATTTTGAGGTACTGTATATTAAATCTTAACGTTAATTTTTCAATAATGTCTATTGAAACATGGTTTCTAGACAAGTCAAAATATCCAAGTTCAAAATGTTGTAATATGAATAAATATGGTAACTTGGAGAGCTATATGCGGTCTTTGTGCTCTTGGCGATTACTAGTATTCTTTACGAGGATACACTATCTCCATTAAGATTGTCAAGGGTATGAATGAGCAATATTAACTTATTCTATCTTTATTTAAGAGTTTAATTTTATTTCTTTAGTGGAATGAACTAAAATTAATAGATCGGACAAAGTGAATCATTTGTTGACTGTGATTAGGTTATGTCTATTGGAGCTTAAATTTTGATATCTCGCCAAGATCCTCAATCCACACGAACTTGCATGGATCACTTGATATATTCTACCGGACCAATTTCGGGTCCATTTAAAATTGTGTTGAGGTATGTGAACTTGTTTCTTTTTGTAAGAATGAGCCTAGGTCACATGTGGATTTTTATTAAGGTCCAATGGATTTAATAAAATAAGAAAAATAATATTTATGCCCATGTGTGGTCTTGGGCGACAAAGGCTAAATATTTTAGCTTAATTATATTGTTATTATTATTATTATTTAATTAAATGAAAATTAATTAATTTGGTAATTAATTAATTATTTAATTAAAAGTCAAAATCTTTTTCCCAATAGGAGATGGTCTCCCAATATTATACTATTGCTAGTAGTATAATTAATATTAAAGACTATATTTGATAAGTATATAAATAAAAGGAATTATTTATCTAGTCAAATTAGGAAGTCTATAATATGATCACAAATACACTAATGAGTTGGATTAGGATTCTTGGTGTAGGAAAGAATTCTTTTTGGAAAAGGATTCTTTGTCACTAAGTAAATCCACCTAAGGAAAGGATTCTTGCCCACCAAGTAAATCCTTCTTAGGAGAGGATTTGGTCTCCTATATATATGACCTATTAATTTCGACCAAGACATAATTTTTAGTATGAGAAGTTATTTTCTATTTGTTTTTTATTTTTTAAAAAAAAAAACTTCGTCTAACTCATTGTGTGAAGAATTCGGCCAAACATACAGAAAAGAGAGAACGATTTTGTTTTCGATAGTACATTAGTATCCTTTGCATCAAAAGGTTTGTGTACAACATTGAATAGTTTCAATCAAATTGATTGATAATTCACAAGTGATCGGACGTTCTTGATTTTTCTCTTGAGGATTATTGTGACTAACAAAGAAGTAGATTTTTTTTGTTTCCATCCTCAGGTATACAATTTAAAGAAAGAGAGCCCACACTCTTAGGTGATTCACGTTCGTGATTTGATTAGAAAATCTTGCGGATTCAATTCGATGCTAGTTCAATCGTCACGAGAAAAATGTACAATACTTTAAATATATATCGATTAAACTAGGGTTAAGGTTCTTGTTATTAAAAGGGGGGAATTTTTATTTTTACCAAACCCTAATTTTCACACTTCCGTTGTGCGATTTTCCCTACAATTGGTATCAGAGCCATGTTGTACCCTTGATTAATTGATGTTTATGTACGTGAACCCTTTTTTTTATTGTGATTATGCATGTTTTAGAAAGAGATGACATTCTAGGTATTCGCACATATATATTTACATTAGAATGTATGGATATATATATATATATATATATATATATATATATGTTTTATTATGTGGATTGTTATTGCTCAATTTTGGTCTTAGAATTTCAATGTATTTTGTTTTGGGATTTTAACAAGAAGGGTGGCCTATCTTCGCCATAATTTGCTTCTTGGTAGTTGCTAAGTTTAATTTTTTTTTATTTTGTTGTTGTATTAAAAAAAAACTGCAGTACTTTTTTATTCTTTTGTAATACATTCAAGTATCGAAGACTTGAACATTTGAAGAATTGGAAGCAACCGAAACAAGTTTGGAACCGTGCGAGCCATAGCAACATACGTGCGTGTGAAGAGCACGCGGCCACGATTGTTGTAGCATGGGCTGCACATGGCAACCCTATGGAAGCCATGGGTTGTGCATGGCAGCCCCTTACGGGGTTGTGGGCTGCGCACGCCCATGGGAGGGAGCCAAGGGTGCGCACGCCTATGGGAGACAGTCGAGGGAGTCTAAACGACGAAGGTCGCGTGAAGACTTGTTTGCCAAGAAATGAGTTTTTTGTATTCCAAGACATGTAATTTACTTGCTTTTCTAGGATAGACAAAAATTGTAGCTATTTTTATTTTTGTAAATATTGCAATGTTTTTCTTTGTTTGATAACATGTCATATAGAATAGGAGTGCCACTCATATATCTCTTTTGGAATGAACATGCATCGATTAATTTAGGTGGCATCTAGATAACTTGGTAAATCATTCTATGGAATTTGATCACAAGCTTTAAATAATTGAGTGGGTGAAGGTGTTTTGGAACACCTACGGCCTCCAAGTTTAGTTGAGCTTTATGTTTTGTGTAATAACCTCCCAAGAGGTATTCATGAATGGAATTTAGCAAGATACTTCCTTATAAGGATAGATTAGACAATTAACCCAAACGATATCTACTCCCAAAGGATGGATATTCGTGAGGGCATATATTGAAGGTGTGATTTTATTAGTATCCTTCCAAGAGTTCTTATTAATAAAATTTCTAGGCTAAAATTAAAAACGCTGGTTGTTATGTTAACAATTACGTGGGACCTAGTCCAACTAGTAAGTGGTGCGAACTCCCAAAGGAGGCGCGGTATTTATAGGTGTTGGATCACCGTTGAATTTTTACGATTGAATTATTTTATTTAATTCAAGATAAATATTTGAAAGTGCTTTATCATGATTGTTTACTTATATAATTATTGTTATTAAAAAAAATCATTAACCCATCCCTAATTAAATATCCTAAAAGGCAATACTTAAACTGTTGATAATTATGTCAAATGGAAAAGGAAAATTGGGTTGTTGTTGCAAGTTGAAAAATGTATAAGTTCATTCTGTGCACTCATAAACCACCTACTTCTACTAATAAACCTACTCAGGAGCAAAGAGAT
Organism: Dipteronia dyeriana; assembly: GCA_032871835.1. Classification (NCBI taxonomy): domain Eukaryota; kingdom Viridiplantae; phylum Streptophyta; class Magnoliopsida; order Sapindales; family Sapindaceae; genus Dipteronia; species Dipteronia dyeriana. The sequence continues at coordinate 38,095,200 of CM065302.1, forward strand.
GAGTATCAACAGGTGGGAGTCTTAAGATGAGATGGCTAAATGTTACATTATGGCCACCATCCCAGATGTGTTGCAACAGCAACATGAAGGAATGGAGAGTGCTGCAGATATAATGATGACTTTAGATGAGATATTTACTATAAGGTATAGGACGACTAAGAGAGAGGCAGTGACTACTTTTATGAATCTTAGGATGAAACCTGGACAGGCTGTGAAAGATCACATGACGAAAGTCATAGCACATCTCAACATTGATAAACTGAATAGTGCTGATATGGATGGTGAGACGAAAAATTGACATGATCGTCAACTCGCTGTCAGATTCCTTTGATAAGTTCAAGTTGGACTACACCTTGAACAATAAGGAATGCACCTTGCATGGCCTTATGCTAGATGATCAAAGCACCGAGAAAATCCTTGTATAAGGCAAGGGTTAAGAGATTCATACGGTTAGTAAAGTTGTTATTATTAAGACACGTAGAAAGGTTAAGAAACAACAGAAGAAAAAGCAACTTGGGCCTAACTAGAAGGGGTTTCGGGAAAGGAAAAGACTGAATGAGAATGAATTCAACTTGCGTTTAGGAAACACAACGTTGGTGTCTACTAGTGTAGTGGGAGATATTAGAGTCAATCTAGATTCTAGTAGGCATTTAGATTTAATAAACATTTATTATGTACCTGAATTCAAGAGGAATTTAATTTCAGTTTATTGTTTAAATAAATTTGGTTGTTCGGTTATTTTTAATAAAGCCTTTATTATTAGTAAGAATAAAAAATTTGTTTGCAAAGGTACATTGGAAATGGTTTACTCTATATGCATAGAAATATCTCTCACTTGTTAGACATAAAATCAACATAACATAATCACAAAAGAGTAAAATTATCAAAAGATGAAACTCACCTATGACATTTGCTCCTAGGTCATATTAACCTTAATAGGATTAAAGGATTGGTTAGTGACAAACCTCTAATTGACTTAAAGGTTGATGATCTACCAACTTGTGAATCTTGTTTGGAAGGTAAAATAACCAAAAGGTCATTCACGACCAAAGTCACAAGAGCCATCGAATATTTAGGATTGATACACACTGATGTGTTTGGTCCTATGAGCATTCAAACTAGTGGTGGATATGAGTATTTCATCACTTTCACAGATGATCACTCAAGATTTGGCTATATGTATCTCATGAGACATATATTGGATGCTTTGCCGCCCAACACAATATATGGACCATTATATTATTTTTTCTATTTTATTAAATCTATTGAACCTTAATAAAAAGTCTGCATGTGATCTAGACCCATTCTTACAAAAAGAAACAAGTCCACATGCCTTAATACAATTCTAGATGGACCCCTAAATTGGTACTACAGAATATATCAAGTGATCCATGCAAGTTCGTGTGAATTGGGGATCTTGGTGGGCTATCTAAATTTAAGCTCCAATAGACACAACCCAATCACAATCAACAAATGATTCACTTTGGTCTGATCTATTAATTTTAGTTTATTCCACTAAAGAACTAAAATTGAACTCTTAAATAATGACAGAATAAGTAAATATTTCTCATTCATACCCTACACAAACTTAATTGAGAAAGTGTATCCTCGTGAAGAATACCAGTAATCGCCAAGTGTTCATATACCGCCTATAATGGTACTCTCCAAGTTACCATATTTACTTATACGACCACATTTTGAACTTGAATATTTTGACTTGTCCAGAAGCCATGTTTCAATAGACATTATTAAAAACTTAAAGTTAAGATTTAATATCCAATACCTCAAAATATCCATATGATGGTATTCTACTCTCATTTAAATAAATGGAGCCACACTGTCCATATCTATAAACGAAGTCCTCTATCGCTGAACAAATGAATACCACCAAACTATCGAGGATAGACTATGCTATATAATCGTACTCATTCATAGCTCAAATGATAACACTTGCAACCATAAGTCCATTATTTATCGTAGGATTGAGATATACTCTCCGATTGTCTTCAAATGAAAACTTTTATCCACTGACGGTTCTAGATAAAGTATTTTATTGTGATCCAATTCAATGCACCCAGTGCACTAGATTATTTTGCCTAAAGATACCAGACTTTGATGATTTTAGACTCATCATTACACATTTGATCCCACTCAAATGCTAGCAAAAGAATCTACAACTTTGACAAGATAAAGGCTCCTAACATTTTTATCTTAAGTTGTGAATATTATTTACTGCTAACTAAAGAATTTTGTCTACCTCATACATATCTAGAAGTATGAACAATTCTTCTTTTCTCATAGTCTTTTGACCTTATGATTATTTACTTTTGACAATTATAATAATTAAACTATAAATGCTATAAGATTTGTTAAACTAGAAATCACTTTATTAATATGAAAAGATCGTCAAATACATTATTATACTCTAACTATCGAGCATAATCCCAATAATCTCCCACTTGCTCTATAGGAAATGTGTCATAACTCTCATCCCCATGTTCTCTAGATGCCCATCAAAATGCTGGGATTATGCTTGAAATCACTTTATTAATATAAAAAGATTGTCAAATCATGCTATCGAGCATAACCCAACATTTTGATGGGCATATAGAGAACATGAGGATGAGAGATATAACACATCTGCTATAGAGCAAGTGGGAGATTGTTAGGATTATGCTCAATAGCAAGAGTGTAATAATGTTTTTGACAATCTTTTCATATTAAAAAAAGTGATTTCTTGTTTAACAAATCTTATAGCATTTATAGTTTAATAATTTTAAGTGTCAAAAGTAAATAATCATAAGTTCAAAAGACTAAGAAAAACGAAGAATTGTTCACGCATATGGATATGTATGAGGTAGACACAATTCTTTAGTTAGTCTTGAACAATATTCACAACTTAAGATAAAGGTTGGGCGCCTTTATCTTGTTAAAGTTGTAGATTCTTTTGCTGGCATTTGAGAGGGATCAAAAGTGTTATGATTAGTCTAAAATAATTAAAGTGAGGTGTCTTTAGGCAAAAGAATGCAGTTCACTAAGTGCATTGAATAGGATTACAGTGAATTACTTTATCCATAATCGTCAATCGATAAAAGTTTAAACTTGAAGACAATCGGAGAGTCTATCTCGATCCTGAGATAAATGATGAACTTATGGTTTCAAGTGTTATCATTTGAGTTATCAATGAGTATGATTATATAGCATAGTCTATCCTCGATAGTTTGGTGGTATTCATTTGTTAATAGATAGAGGACTTCATTTATAGATATGGACATCGTGGTACCATTTATTAAATGTCAGTAGAATACCATCATATGGAAATTTTGAGGTATTGAATATTAAATCTTTACTTAAAGTTTTCAATAGTGTCTATTCAAACATGGCTTCTGGACAAGTCAAAATATCCAAGTTCAAAATGTGGTCATATGAATAAATATGGTAACTTGGAGATCTATAGGCGGTCTATGAGCTCTTGGTGATTACTGGTATTCTTCACGAGGATATACTATATCGGTCAAGATTGTCTAGGGTATGAATGAGCAATATTAACTTATTCTATTTTTGTTTAAGAGTTCAATTTTAGCTCTTTAATGGAATGAACTAAAATTAATAGATCGGACCTAAGTTTATCATTTGTTGATTGTGATTAGGTTATGTCTGTTGGAGCTTAAATTTAGATAGCCAGCCAAGATCCCCAATCCACACGAACTTGCATGGATCACTTGATATATTCTACCTGACCAATTTATGGGTCCATCTAGAATTGTGTTGAGGAAAGTGAACTTGTTTCTTTTTGTAAGAATGAGTCTAGTTCACATGTGGAATTTTTATTAAGGTCCAATGGATTTAATAAAATAAGAAAAATAATATTTATGCCCATGTGTGCTCTTGGGCTGCAAAGGCTAAATATTTTAGCTTAATTATATTGTTTATTTTATTTTATTATTTAATTAAATAGAAATTAATTAATTTGGTAATTAATTAATTATTTTATTAAAAGTCAATTAATTAATTATTTAATTATAAGTCAAAATCTTTTTCCTAATAGGAGAAGGTCTCCTAATAATATAATATTGCTGGTAGTATAATTAATATTAAAGACTATATTTGATATGTACATAAATTAAAGGAATTATTTATCTAGTCAAATTAGGAAGTCTTTAATATGGTCACAAATACACTAATGAGTTGGATTAGGAGTCTTGGTGTAGGAAAGAATTCTTTTTCGAAAAGGATTCTTGGTCACTAAGTAAATCCACCTAAGGAAAGAATTCTTACCCACCATGTAAATCCTTCTTATGAGAGGATTTGGTCTCCTATATAAACTACCTATTAATTTCGACCAAGACATAACTTTTGCTGTGAGAAGTTGTTTTTTATTGTTATTAAAAAAAAACTTCGTCCAACTCATTGTGTGAAGAATTCTGCCAAGCATACCGAAAAGAGAGAACGTTTTTGTTTTCGATAGTACACTAGTATCCTTTGCATCAAAAGGGTTTTGTGTACAACATCGAATCAAGGTTCACGCGAGTTTCAATTAAATTGGTTGATAATTCACAAGTGACTCTTTGTTCTTGATTTTTCTCTTGGAGGATTATTGTGACTAACAAAGAAGAATATTTTGTTTGTTTCTATCCTCAGCTATACAATTCGATGCTAGTTCAATCGTCACGAGAAAAAGGAATGATACTTTTTATATACATCAATTAAACTAGGGTTAAGGTTCTTGTTATTAAAAAGGGAAATTTATTATTTATAACAAACCCTAATTTTCACACTTCCGCTGTGCGATTTTCCCTACATATAATATACATATACACAGAAATTTGAAATTAATATAATTAGAAGAATATGTTAGGACATTACCAAGGTTTGAAGGCTTCTTCACTTTCTACAATGCTAAGGTTCCTCGATGTAAGGACCTCAATTTTATGAATTGCTTATTTTGAAATTCCCTAGAAAGTGTGTGTCCATAAACCTAGAGGGGGGCGAATAGGTTTTAATTCGATTGATTAACAATAACGTGAATTAATCTATATTAGCATAACTACCCCATTCTTCCAAGTAATCAAATAAATGACAATAAACCTAAAGCAATAACTACAAACAATATATACGTGGAAACCCTCCAAATGGGAAAAACCACAGGTTGTTCAGTGTATCACACTCGATCCTCAAAATCCACTATTGAATAAAAGTTTATAACCTAGGTTGACCTCCCGTCACACCCAATTTAGTTACTAACTCTTTCACTCTACCCGACGGGCCTTTTATAGTGATTTTGGATCACCAACCTTGTGCACTTACCACTTAGCCACAAGCTTAATCAACAATGAAGAGATAATGGCAACCTAAGTGAATATGTAAGAATATTCTATATGCAAATTGCTAGGTCAAAACATTCATGCTTATCTCGGATTAAAAATGACAAGAAAAGTAAATCCTAGATATCAATGTTCTAAATGCAAAGGCAAGAAGAATTAGATAGAAGGGTAAAACCGTCCTAAATTCTAGCTATCACTAATTAATACTCTCAACCAACAACCAATACCATAAGCATGTCATAAAAGCTATTAAGCACACTAGCATGCCTTTAATTTGCAATAAAAGCTAGAACCTAAGTATACATGTCATAGTAATGAAACTATAAAGTCTAGAGCATGCAGAGAATACCTAGTCATGAACAAATAAGAGACTCATGCTTGAAAGATGCTTGATGATTATGTTTTGAAGTTTGATTGAGTAAAAATGGCTTCTTGGAGCTTCACTCACTAAAAAAACCTTATCTCTATCTTAAAATAGGTTTGGAATCTCTAAAAAATGAGTTGGGGAAGAAGAGAACATATATATATGATCCAAATCAAACTACAACGTTTTGGGAAAGAAAGAATCAATTTTCGGGTGTCAGAAGTGACCTTACGGTGACTTGGATGATAGGTCGCTTCAAGGTCGCTTTGCTCACTGGTTAGGGAGCCAAAATATTCTTGAAAAAGTGACTTGGAAGTCAGGTCGCCTAGCGGTCGCCCTGAGGTTGCCTTGAGGTCGCTTTGCTCTAGGGAAAAAAAACACGACTGCACAACAACTCCAGATTCGAGCAACCCAAAATATGACCAAACGACATCCAAACCTTTCATAAAATATATTGTTGGAATGAAATTGAAGTCTAGTATCTACTACAATTTGCGAGACATGATTTGGATGTCTGTAGAAAGAGTTATGATCAAATGAGTGACCAAAGGTAAGATTTGGACAGCAACAAGAGTGCCGAAACTCATGGAAACAACCATGTGACCAAAGACCAAAACCAAGAGAAGAATGAAACCTTCTCAAATGGTTACTCAACGTGCTAAGACAAGCACACCGTCGTGCAAGCGTGAAAACACACAAAACCACGCTATGAATGTACATAGACAACAATGAATCACGCATTCATAACAAACAAAATGCAAGTAAGTGAGTGTGTTTGAGCAACATATAACGCATGTCAATACAAATGCATAAAATGTGAGTGTGTGCAACTAAAACCTCTTCAAATAAATTAAGCAAGTGATATACCTTTGAAGCTTAAACTTAATTACGATCAAAGCCGGCCTAAACTACCCTTACATAATTATCCCCAAATGTGGTTTGTCAATCGAAATAAGCCAATAAAAAACTGAGGAACTTACAATCTCCCCCTTTCGCTATTTTGGGACAAAACCACTCACTCAAAGTATCCTTAGAGGGAAAATCTGTACAACGGAATAGTTAAAATTTGAAATTAGGGTTTCGGTATAAATAAATTTTTTCCCTTTATAATAAAAAGAACCTTAACCATAGATTAATTGATGTATATAAAAAGTGACGTACTTTTTTCTCATGACGATTGAACTAGCGCCAAATTGAATCCGTAAGATCTCTCAATCCAATCACAAACGTGAATCACCTAGGAGTGTGGGCTCCCTTTCTTTAAATTGTATACCTGAGGATGGAAACAAACAAAACCTTTCTCTTTGTTAGTTACAATAATCCTCCAAGAAGAAAACAAAAAATGTTAGGTCACTTGTGAATTATCAATCAATTTGATTGAAACTCGCGTGAACCTTGATTCGATGTTATACACAAAAACTTTTAATTTAAAGGCTACTAGTGTACTATCGAAAACTAAACGTTCTTTCTTCCTTTCCTACTTTGCCGAATCTCACACTATTTCGTAGAGCAAAGGGAAAACAATTCTGCAAAAAATCTTATGATGGCCGAATTCTCTCCAAGTAGAATTACTAGGTTGGCCAAAATTCTCTCTCTAAAAATATATAGGACTGGCCGAAATTCTCTCTTTCAATAATTTGGGCTGACCGAATTTAAGAGATATATATAGGATCACATATCCTTTTCAAAGGTGGATTTACTTGGTGGGTAAGAATCCTATCCTTAGGTGGATTTACTTGGTGACCAGGAATCCTTTTCCAAAAAGAATTCTTTCCTACACCAAGACTCATAATCCAACTCAAATAGTGTATTTGTAACCATATTAAAGATTTTCTAATTTGACTAGATAAATAATTCTTTTTATTTATCATCAAATATAGTCTTTAATATTAATTATACTACCAACAATAGTATAATATTAGGAGACCATGTCCAACTAGGAAAAAGATTTTGACTTTTAATTACATATTTAATTAATTAATTACAAAATTAATTAATTTCCATTTAATTAATATAATAAAATAAGAATAATATAATTAAGCTAAACTATATAGCTTTGCCGCCCAACACCATATATGGGCCATTATAATATTTTTTCTATTATATGGACCCCTAAATTGGTCCGGTAGAATATATCAAGTGATCCATGCAAGTTCGTGTCGATTGAGAATCTTGGCTGGCTATCTAAATTTAAGCTCCAATAGACACAACCCAATCACAATCAACAAATGATTCACTTAGGTCCGATCTATTAATTTTACTTCATTCCACTAAAGAACTAAAATTGAACTCTTAAATAAAGATAGAATAAGTTAATATTTATTACTCATACCCTAGACAACCTTATTGGAGAAAGTGTATCTGTTAGGTTTTAGTTTGTGTTGGCATGAATTCCATATCAAAATGATGTTTACTTGTAATGACTTAGTTGTTTAGGTTCATGATGATTCAAGCTTCAAGGAATAAGAAACAACAAGTCAAAGCAAGTTCTAAGTCTTCAAAGAGAAAGGATGCAATTTGGTTCTACAAAGGTATACTAAGACTTTATCTTTCTCTTACAAGGCTTAAGGCACACACAAACATATCATACATTTGTGTCCCTGCATCGTTGTGCACCTTTATAGGCACATACATACAATTCATTCATATGTGTCCCTGCATCATTGTGCACTATGTATAACACATTTACACACTTTAAGATGAATGCTCATGCATTGGTTTGGAAATAACATGTTTTGGAATATCCATGATTGGAAACTATCTGTATGTAGTTTGCATTCTAGTGTGAATTGTGTTTGTGTGTGTATATGTTTGTATAACATGGATATTGAAGTTGGATTTAGTCTTAAATCATTCTTGATTGATTTCCGGTCATTTCGGTTACTCATACTATTGATTTCAAGTTCAAAGTAAAAAGATACTACACTTTAAACTCATGTTTCATATATTGTCTTCGTCATCATATATCGAGTTGAATTTTTATATTTAGGGTTAAGTTTCTTATATGTCCATGTCTGTGTTAGATTTATGGTTCATAATCCACAAACAGATTCGAATTTCGATTTCAGAACACGAAGGAGGGTAGAAAGAGAAAGAGCAAGCATTGTCTTCTTTCCCGAGATACCGCGTGGCCATCTTGGGGCAGAAGACTTGCTGCCCCGAGATACCCACGCACCATCTTGGGCAGCAAGCTTTCTTGGTTTCATTTTTCCCCTCTTGGTCATTTCACATGTCCAAGTCTCCCACTCCTTTATAAACTCTTTCCCTCTCACATTTCATTCTAAGAAGAAATTCAAATCAAGTGTGCAGAATTGTTTCTCTAAATTTTCTCATCTTCCAAACACCATAACCTCTTCATTTGAACTCCGAATTGAGTGATTTGAAGTTGAAAGTGTTCAACTATTCATCCTCCATCTTTTCTCTGAAGTTTTTAGTTTATTTCACTCCTGTTTTTGGTGTCTAATCATACAAAAATGGTACTGCACCAAGATCAACTAAGGTATTGATTTTCTCTCTAAGTTTTCGTTTAAAACTTGGTCAATTGCCTTGGGTTTTCTTCTTCTACATATATTTGTATATTGTGAGTGTTTTGATTTGTGTTTTGAACACTTTCAAAGCAAGATTGAATTTCAATTGAAATCATTCATGTTCAGTTAGGTTTTGATTTTGCCTATGTTATCACATGTTTGAGATTGTATTGTGCTAGCTTTGATTCTAGAACTATTTTATGATCTTTGATTTATTGATTTTGTGAAAAATAGTTCCTCACATGTATTAGGCTCTCTTGAAATTCTCATATAATACACGTGCTTATGTTCTTTTGAGTTATTCATGTGATTTGTTGAATCTATGATTAGGAATATGCTCTAGAACTTATGCTTAGATCTATTTGACTTTGTCATATGATTTTAGCATGTTTTAGGTTTTTGTGATTCAAACTTGATGTTGTGATTTTTTGATCATATCTTGTGATTCAAGTTTAGATATATGCATGAATCTAGTTTGTGATTAATGTTGATCATATCTTACATAATCTAGATTGACTACTCATGCATGATAAACTAGACTATATGTGATTTGTGCATTCATGCTCGTGTCTAGTATTTTCTATAGGATGTTTTGATCATAGCATTCTATGTTGCGTGCTTGTTTGCATTTTGCATTCATGATCGCCTAGATGCCTTGTGAGAAGGAAGTCTTGACAATAGGTGTGAGACCTATGGTGTTGAGCAAGAAGTCTTGGCAAGAGGTGTGAAGCCTCGGATTGTCGAGCAAGGAAGTCTTGGCTAGAGGTGTGAAGCCTTGGATAGTCGAGCAAGAAGTCTTGCATAGAGTTGGGAGAACTAGGATAGGTGAGCAAGGAAGTCTTGACTAGAGTTGGAAAGACTCGGATAGTTGAGCAAGAAGTCTTGCCTTAGGTTGTGAAGATCTGGATAAGGTGAGCAATGAAGTCTTGACAAGAGGTGTGAAGACTCGGATTTTTGAGCATAGGGCGACAACTTCTAGAGTAGGATAGGAGGGTAGTTTCTAGGTGAAGAGGTCACTTGAGAAATTGTACTTGTCTTATCTACTAGTGGATTTTGTTTGCCGGTGGCTGCTAAGCCGTGGATGTTTCCTCTTCGAAGATTTACCACATTATATCTTGTGTCAACTTTTCTCTATCCCTATCTCTCTCTAATATTTGTATTGTTGATAGAACTCTTTATTTATGTTGACTTCCTTTTTATAATATAGATTGTGTATGTGTTACAATTACCTGTTTGTATCACACTTTACTTGTGTTTGTATATTGATTAATTGTTTTTAATTAATATATATATTGTGATACAAGCAATCTAGAGGGACAAACTTTTGTTTGTTTCTAAGGGAGTAGAAAAAGGTGCCTAACCTATTCACCCCCCCCCCCCCAATCTAGGTTAGCCTTGAGCATTTAACCGTGATTGTATTTTCAATTGGTATCAGATCTGGACACTAGATTGCGCTTAGTGTGAGTCTAGGGTGATACTTTCATAGTTTTTATAAGGCGTTTGAAGTCATGGGTTTACAAGATGATGTAATGGAAAAAGGAGCCTCAAATACTAGGCCACCATTACTTCGTGGCACTAACTATGGGTATTGAAAGTTGAGGATGAAAGTCTACATCCGCTCTATTGATGAAAGGGCTTGGATGGTAGTGGAAGAAGGTTATAGTCCTCCTACCAAGGTTGTAGAGGATGGAACCATGATACTCAAGCCAAGGAGTGAATGGATAACAAATGAGTTTGAGTTTGCAAAATGGCACCATCGTGCTATGAATGCCATCTTTGGAGGAGTTGATGGGCATAAATTCTCTACATCCAAAATCTTGAATCCGTAAAGGAAGCTTGGGATACTCTCCAAGTTACTAATGAAGGAACCTTAGCGGTGAAGAAATTGAGGCTTCAAATGTTGACATCACAATTTGAAGGTTTACGTATGGGTGAGAAAGAAAAGTTTGAAGACTTCCAATTTCGGCATCTTAACATAGCTAACCAATGTCAAGCATTTGGAGTACCTATCTCAAAAGAGCATTTAAATTGGAAAATCCTTAGGTCTCTTCCTAAGAGATTCAAATCAAAGGTGACGGCCAATTAGGAAAGCAAGGATGTGGATAGTATGAACATCGATGAGTTGCTTTGGTCTCTCCAAACTTATAAGATGTGATTGAAGCCAAAGATCGAGAGTAAGGGAATTACTCTCAATGCTATTGAGGAGGAGAGTGATGATGAAAATGAAGAAATGACACTCTTGGTTAGAAGGTTCAAGAAGTTTCTAAAGAAGAATGCCTAACCTAAAGGCAAGTCTTCTAAGGAAAAAGGAGTCAAGAGAATATCATCTCCAACGATTATGAAGAATAGTCAAGCCATGAACAAGAAAGAGGTTCAATGCTATAATTGTCAAGGTTTTGGTCACTTTGCTAATGAGTGCACCAAAAAGCCATCTAAGAAAGACAAGAAAGGTAAAGTGTTGGCGGTGACTTGGAGTGATGATAATTCTAGTGACAATAAGAGCTCTAGTAGTGAGTCTTCAAGTGATGAAAAATTGGTGAGAAACTTTGTAGCACTAACGGCTTCTCGTTCTTCACTAGATGTTGGTAGTACAATATCTTTGAACAAGAACTTGATGCAAATCATGATGGATGCTCTAGTTCCTTTCCTACTAATCTTGAGTTGTTGAAAAAGATAGAAAAGCTTGAAGAAGCTAGAGACAATGCTCAAAGAGAGGTAGTTGATAAGGATGATTTGATCAAGAAGCAACTAGATGAGTTTGTGGTTGTTACTCATAGACTTCTTGGTGAAGAAGGTGATATTATTAATAAGTTTAGAGAACTTGAAATGATTAACCTTGAGAAGGATAATGTGATATCTTCTTTGAAGAAGAGAGAACAAGAATTGATGGAAGAGATAGACACGGCTAAGGAGGCTATCAAGGATTTAGTGAATGATTCGGTTAGTGTGTCTAGTGTTAGGAATCTTGTTATATCTCATAGTAGTGAAGACGACTTGGTAGTTGAAAAGGAGCTCTTGGAAGCACCACTTCCTACACACTTTGATTAAGTCGTGATTGATAAAAAACCACACAAGAAGAGAATATCAAAAGCCAAGAAGAAGTTGGCGAACAAGGTATCTTTGCAAACTCCTAGTGAACCTAGTTCAACTCCAAAAGGTACAATCTCATATTTTATTCCAATTTTCCATTATTGCAACACAAAAGGTCTCATTAAGCCTAGGTGTTATAAATATATTGAAAAATGCAAATTAGGAAATGAATCTAGGGATAAGGATATTAAACTTCAACATGAACATTCTAAGGCCTTGAAAATTGAGAAACATGATAATTTTCCTAAGTATGAGAAAAAGTTGTGGAGTAGAAAGAATTCTAATCTTGTTCAACTTGACAAAGCTTGTGTTGAAAATGTTAAGGAAGAGTGTGTTAATGATATTCTTGTTAATCAAGTCATTGAAGGACTTTACTCTAGATTTAACATTATTGTCAAGGATGATATTGGAAATGTTTGTGTAGGTACACCCAAGAATAAGTGGTTCAAGGGTGAGTGCTCTTATCATTAATATAAGAAGCACATGTGAGATAGCTTTGAGGCTATATATCAATTGTGTTGAGAATTCTTGCTTACTAGCTTTGAATACTCCATGTATTGATATGAACTTGGTTATCTCACATCATGTTTGTTATGATGGTCAAAATTTGTTGATTGACTTTGAAGAAGTTCTCTTTTATATGTGTTGATTGAGTTGAGATATTATGCTTTTTATACTCTTGTTGTGAAACATCGTCAACTTGGTGTCATGAGGACATTCAAGGCAAGAGTGCTCATAAAAAGGGCGGAAGTATGATATTTGGTGAATATAATGTGCAAAAAGGTATCTCAATACTCTAATGCATATTCTCTTAGATATTCATCTTTTGACTCAATTTTTGACATACATCTCATAGCATGTCATATTTGAGAATTTTGTATAGTATATATATGGTTCTCCTTGACATTTGCTATTTTAGGATCTAATAGTGATATTGTTCACATTGATCTTAATTTTGATGATTGTTTGTGTCTGGTATATTGAGTGGCATTACTTTTGAAAATAAGAGCTTCATATTCTTTGAAAGCTACTCATTAGAGAAGTAATGATCTTGAATAAGTCTATACTTATTGCTCTTAGATCATGTGCTTATGAGCCTTAAAATCTTGGTTTTCTAAAAATTGCACCTTGCTTCTCTTATATGTTTTGCTAGTAGGTTGAGTTTACTAATATGTAAACATTGGATACATCTTGAAGTTTTTGTGCTTAAGTACATTTAAAATGACATATGGTTAGTATCCATTTTGCTTCGGCAATTACATAGAACTCAACGAACACCTTCATGAAAAGGGCTACACACCTTGGTTGTGAAAGCTATCCAATGTTGGAAAGAGCTACACCATTGTGATGAGTGAAAGCCGTCATGAAGTGAACTTTTGTTTATGTAAAAAAAATGGAAAAATCAAAGAAGTGTTGAAATGAAATCAATAAAAAAAATCTTTGATTCAAAGCCTAAAAAGAAAAGGAGGAAGGCTTAAAAAGGAGTTTAGTTGAAAATCAAATGAGCTCGGGTTGAAAAACATAAATGGGATGACGAGCCACATGCACACACACGCTTATATGTTGAAAATCTATTCTCTTAAAAGCAAACAATTCCGGATGATAATCGGTTTGACTTTTTATGGAAAAAGCTTAAGATGAATAGTTGTTGGATATTGTTTGCATGTTAATTATCAAACTACTTCTTGATATATATTTGAAGCATATCTCTCACACACACACACTTTGTTTATGAGTATGACGATATCTTTGCAATTGTTAAAGAATTATGAAAGAACTTAAAAAATCTTTGTGTATCACTCTTAGCATATGAAGTTTATTTTGTTGATATTTCTTCAAATTGCTTGAATGTGTGATTGTGTGAACTTCCTTGTGAACCTTATGCTATCATGAATCTTAGTCATGGAATTTATCAAGGGGGAGCATTGTATGCTAGACATTGTTCTCTTTTATGATATGTTCACATGCTTTATTTTGTTACATGTTGGCATATTTTGAATTAATGATACTTGTAAGATATTACTCACTATCTTTGTCTTGCATGATGATTCATTCTTAAGTCATATGTCATTGTTTTATATATTTGTGACTAATAAACTTGTTTTGTCTTTCACTCACTTTTGTATATTTATAGCATCTTATTTCGTAAGAACAAATGGGAAGAACTAAAGTTACCCGAAGTGGAAATCAATTGAATCCCATTGTGAAAGCCAAGTCAACCTCAAAGAGATCCAAAGCTTCAAGGTCAAAGGATTTAGGGATTTTTGTAACTAAAAAGATATTTCAAGAGAGAGGCATTGACTTAGGTAAATATAAAGATTCTTATGTTCTTAAATGCATTAAGGATAGAGATTGGGAATCTTGGGTGAGCATGCTAGGAATAGTGAATGACACTATTGTTAGAGAATTTTATCATGAATATAGAGAGAGTGCCACCTTATTGGATGCTTTGATGGATGTTAGGGGTGTTGTGTTTAGAGTTAACCCTGTAAACATTAACAAGTTTCTTGGGCTATCTAGTGATATTGATTCAAACTTTCTAGATGTTGATATCATTGAGAATCTTAATATCATGGCTAGAACTCTATGTGACAATGCTTCTTTTGAGTGGAAAGGTAGAGCATATATTAGTCAACATGAGTTAACTAAGGCAAGTGCATTTTGGCATCTTTTCATTTGCACAAATATTATTGGATCTTCAAATTCAACCCAGTTGAATAAAGACAAAATCAAAATAGTATATGCCTTAGTGACTAATCAACCTATAAACCTTGGGGATTTGCTTATGTTTTATTTGGATAATGCGGCTTTCTCAACTAGAGGAGATAAGAAGCTTGCATTACCTGGGTTTATAACTTCTTTGTGTTTAGCTCGTGGTGCTCAAAGTAGTGGAGATGATATGTTGGTACAACCCTTGGAAAGTATAGTGATAAACGTGTGTCATAAATGTCATATAAGGATAAGGGTAAGACATGTGATACTTTTAGACTTTTTAGTTCACAAGTTGATTGTCAAGAGACTAGCATAAACATTCTTTCGGATTGGGCTTTGCAATTGAAGAAGAAGGTTGATGAGCTTAGTGCTATAGTTGAAAAACAAGATGCTAGAATAAAAGAGTTGGAGGAGTGTATTGCATCAAGTTCAAGACCACCTCTCAAGCATTATGTTAGGTCAACTACACACATATCTTTCTTTGGTGGATCTAATAGCTGGCATTTGAGTTTCATGGTATGTTTCTTACCTTTTGCCATCATTTCATGTCAAAAATAGAGAGAAAGAGTTGTTATGAATTGCTAGTTACTTAGTTTCCTTTTTATGTTGTTTTTGTGAACTTTTAAACTTTCAATGGCTTGTAATAATTAGTCTTAAGATTTGGTTAAGGATTCTTGTATTTGGCATGTATTGAGGGGGAGATACATGTATTTGTGGACTTAATTGTATATTCTTATCTATATTATATGTTTCCATTTGTTGTTTTTCTCTTGTATATGCAATATGCTTTGAGATGATTTATAGGTTGCTTCAAGAGAAGAACAAGATGAAGTTCAAGAGTTGGTGAAGATTAGTTATAGGAATCTTACTCATTGTAATGTGAGGGAGTGATTTTGTGACCCATCTTCATTTATATATTTGTAGTAAATGTATAGGTGTTTTGACATGGAATTTGCCAAAGTGGGAGATTGTTAGGTTTTAATTTGTGTTGGCATGATATCCATATCAAAATGATGTTTACTTGTAATGACTTAGTTGTTTAGGTTCATGATGATTCAAGCTTCAAGGAAAAAGAAACAACAAGTCAAAGCAAGTTCTAAGTCTTCAAAGAGAAAGGATGCAATTTGGTTCTACAAAGGTATCCTAAGACTTTATCTTTATCTTACAAGGCTTAAGGCACACACACATATCATACATTTGTGTCACTGTATAGTTGTGCACCTTTATAGGCACACACATACAATTCATTCATATGTGTCCCTGCATCGTTGTGCACCATGTATAACACATTCACACACTTTAAGATGAATGCTCATGCATTGGTTTGGAAATAACATGTTTTGGAATATGCATGATTGGAAACTATCTCTATGTAGTTTGCATTCTAGTGTGAATTGTGCTTGTGTGTGTATATGTTTGTATAACATGGATATTGAACTTGGATTTAGTCTTAAATCATTCTTGATTGAGTTCCGGTCATTTCGGTTACTCATACTATTGTTTCATACATTGTTTTCTTACATTGTTTTCGTCTTCGTATATTGAGTTGAATTATTATATTCTGGGTTGAGTATCTTATATTTCCATATTTGTATGAGAGTTATGGTTTGTAATCCGTAAACAGATTCAAATTTTGAGTTCGGAGGCCGGAGAACGGTCGAAGAACGTGAAGGAGGGTCAAAGGAGAAAGAAGCAAGCATTGTCTTCTTTCCCGAGATGGCGCGTGGCCATCTCGGGGCAGAAGGCTTACTGCCCCGAGATGCCCACGCGCCGTCTCGGGTAGCAAGCTTGCTTGGTTTCATTTTCCCCCTCTTGTTCATTTCACATGTCCAAGTCTCCCACTCCTTTATAAATTCTTTCCCTCTAGCATTTCATTCTAAGAAGAAATTCAAATCAAGTGTGCAGAACTTTCTATCTAAATTTTATCACATTCCAAAAACCATAACTTGTTCATTTAAACTCCGATTTTAGTGATTCAAAGTTGGGAGTGTTCATTTATTCATCCTCCATTTTTTCTCTGAAGGTTTGAGTTTATTTTGCTGCTGTTTTTGGTGTTTATTCATACTAAAACGGGAGTGCACCTAGATCAACTAAGGTATTGATTTTCTCTCTAAGTTTTCTTTTAAAACTTGGTCAATTGCCTTGGGTTTTCTTCTTCTACACATATTTGTATATTATGAGTGTTTTGATTTATGTTTTGAACACTTTCAAAGCTAGATTGAATTTCAATTGAAATCATTCATGTTGAGTTAGGTTTTTATTTTGCCTATGTTATCACATGTTTGGGATTATATTGTGCTAGCTTTGATTCTAGGACTATTTTATGATCTTTGATTGATTGATTTTGTTAAAAATAGTTCCTCACATGTATTAAGCTCTCTTGGCCGAAATTCACATATAATACATGTGCTTATGTTCTTTTGAGTTATTCATGTGATTTGTTGAATCTATGATTAGGAA
The DNA here is from genome assembly GCA_032871835.1 of Dipteronia dyeriana. NCBI lineage: Eukaryota > Viridiplantae > Streptophyta > Magnoliopsida > Sapindales > Sapindaceae > Dipteronia > Dipteronia dyeriana. The sequence continues at coordinate 38,112,677 of CM065302.1, forward strand.
TATGCTCTAGAACTTATGCTTAGATCTATTTGACTTTGTCATATGATTTTAGCATGTTTTAGGATTTTGTGATTTAAACTTGATTTTGTGATTTGTTGATCATATCCTGTGATTCAAGTTTAGATATATGCATGAATCTAGTTTGTGATTAATGTTGATCATATCTTACATAATCTAGATTGACTACTCATGCATGACAAACTAGACTATATGTGATTTGTGCATTCATGCTCATGTCTAGTATTTTCCATAGGATGTTTTGATCATAGCATTCTATGTTGCGTGCTTGTTTGCGTTTTGCATTCATGATCACCTAGATGCCTTGTGAGTAGGAAGTCTTGACAATAGGTGTGAGACTTATGGTTTTGAGCAAGAAGTCTTGGCAAGAGGTGTGAAGCCTCGGATTGTCAAGCAAGAAAGTCTTGGCTAGAGGTGTGAAGCCTTGGATAGTCGAGCAAGAAGTCTTGCCTAGAGTTGGGAGAACTCAGATAGGTGAGCAAGGAAGTCTTGACTAGAGTCAGGAAGACTTGGATAGTTGAGCAAGAAGTCTTGCCTTAGGTTGTGAAGATCCGGATAAGGTGAGCAAGGAAGTCTTGACAAGAGGTGTGAAGCCTCGGATTGTTGAGCATAGGGCGACAACTTCTAGAGTAGGATAGGAAGGTAGTTTCTAGGTGAAGAGGTCACTTGAGAAATTATACTTGTCTTATCTACTAGTGGATTTTGTTTGCCGGTGGCTACTAGCACGTGGATGTTTCCTCTTTATGTATGTTGACTTCCTCTTTATAATATAGATTGTGTATGTGTTACAATTACGTGTTTGTATCACACTTTACTTGTGTTTATATATTGATTAATTGTCTTTAATTAATATATATATTGTGATACAAGCAATCTAGAGGGACAAACTTTTGTTTGTTTCTAAGGGAGTCAAAAAAGGTGCCTAACCTATTCACCCCCCTCCCCCTCTAGGTTAGCCTTGAGCATTTAACCGTGATTGTATTTTCAATATCCTCGTGAAGAACATCAGTAATCGCCAAGAGCTCATAGACCGTCTATAGCTCTCCAAGTTACCATATTTACTCATATGACCACATTTTGAACTTTGATATTTGGACTTGTAGGGAAACATGTGTTCAAAACGCAACGGAAGCGTGATAAAAAAATGAAATTATGGTTTGCTTATAAATAAAAGTTTTTTCCTTTATGCAACGAGAACCTTAACCCTAGATTAATTGATGTATACAAAAGTATCGTACCTTTTATTCGTGACGATTGAACAAGTGTCGAATTGATTCGGAAAGATCTTCAAATCCAATCACAAACGTGAATCACCTTGGACTGTAGGCTCCCTTACTTTATATTGTATACCTAAGGATGGAGACAAAGCAAAATCTTTTCTTTGTTAGTTACAAATATCCTCCAAGAGAAAAATCCAAGAATGTCCAGTCACTTGTGAATTATCAATCAATTTGATTGAAACTCGTGTGAACCTTGATTCGAAGTTGTGCACAAAACCCTTTTTGATGTAAGGATATTAGTATACTATTGAAAACAAAAACGTTCCCATTATTTCTATACTTGGCTGAATTCACACACTACTGCTTAGAGATGATCGAATTTTGTCTAGAGTAAAATAAGATTTTTATCCCTCAAAATTCCTATGATGGCCGAATTCTTCTCTTATAAAAATAAGGTTGGCCGAAATTCACCTCTAATTGCCTTAGGGCTGGCCTAATTTCTCATACTCATATATATAGGATCATAAATCCTTTCCTAAGAAGGATTTACTTGGTTGGCAAGAATCCTTTCCTTAGGTGGATTTATTTGGTAGTTAAGAATCCTTATCTTAAAGAAATCTAACTTCTCCTATATCCATATGTGTTGGCCGAATTCTTCTCTTTGATGTAGATTAGGAGAGTTTATTCTTTCCTAAGAAGGAATACTTGATGGACAAGAATCCTATCCTTAGGTAGATTAACTTGGTGGTTAAGAATCCTTTTCAAAGAAGAATTCTACCACTAAGTAGTTTTACTTGGTGACCAAGAATCCTTTTCCAAAAATAAATCTTTTCTACACCAAGACTCCTAATCCAACTCAATAGTGTATTTGTAACCATATTAAAGACTTCCTAATTTGATTAGATAAATAATTCCTTTTATTTATCTACTTATCAAATATAGTCTTTAACATTAACTATACTACCAACAATAGTATAGTTTTAGAAGACCATCTCCTACTAGGAAAAAGTTTTGACGTTTAATTAAATAATTAATTAATCAACAAATTAATTAATTTCTATTTAATTAAATAATAAAATAAAAATAATATATTTAAGCTATTTTTAATAGCCTTTGCCTCCCATACGAAATATAAGGACCATATATTATTTTTCTTATTTTATTAAATCCATTGGACCTTAATAAAAAAGTCCACATGCGAACTAGACCTATTTTTACAAAAAGAAACAAGTTCTCATGCCTTATTACAATTCTAAATGGACCCCTAAATTGGTCCGGTAGAATATATCAAGTGATCCATGCAAGTTCGTGTGGATTAGAGATCTTGGCGGGCTATCTAAATTTAAGCTCCAATAGACACAACCCAATCATAATAAACAAATGATTCACTTAGGTCCGACCTATTTACTCATGTGACCAAACTTTGAACTTGGATATTTTGACTTGTCTAGAAGCCATGTTTCAATGGACACTATTGAAAACGTAATGTTAAGATTTAATATCGAATACCTCAAAACATCCATATGATGGTATTCTACTCTCATTCAATAAATGGAGCCACGATGTCAATATCTATAAATGAAGTCCTCTATCGATTAACAAATAAATACCACCAAACTATCGAGGATAGACTATGCTATATAATCGTACTCAATGATAGCTTAAAGGATAACACTTGCAACCATAAGTCCATCATTTATCTCAAGATTGAGATAGACTCTCCAATTGAGATAGATAAAGTATTTCATTTTGATCCTATTCAATGCACCCAGTGCACTAGATTCTTTTGCCCAAAGACACCACACTTTAATGATTTTAGACTCATCATAACACATTTGATCCCAGTCAAATGCTAGCAAAAGAATCTACTACTTTGACAAGATAAAGGCTCCTAACCTTCTATCTTAAGTTATGAATATTATTCAAGACTAACTAAAGAATTGTGTCTACCTCATACATATATAGATGTATGAACATTTCTTCTTTTCTCATAGTCTTTTGACCTTATGATTATTTACTTTTGACAATTATAATAATTAAACTATAAATGCTATAAGATTTGTTAAACTAGAAATCAATTTATTCATATGAAATGATTATTAATTATAATATTACACTCTTGTTATCGAGCATAATCCTAACAATCTCCCACTTGCTCTATACCAAATGTGTCATATCTCTCATCCCCATGTTCTCTAGATGCCCATCAAAACTCTTTTGAGAAAAAGCTTTTGTAAATGGATCCGCTAGATTTTCTGCTGACGCGATCTTGGTAATCGTCACGTCACCCCTATACACAATTTCCCTTAGAAGGTGATACTTTCTTTCAATGTGTTTCCCTCTCTTATGACTTCTTGGTTCTCTCGAATTAGCCACTGTTCCAGTATTATCACAATAGATAGTGATATGCTTATTCTTATTAGGAACCACTTCCAAGTCAATCAGGAATTGGCGGAGCCAGACAACCTCTTTAGCAGCCTCGCATGCGGCAACATACTCGGCTTCCATGGTGGAATCGGCAATACAAGATTGCTTGATACTCCTCCATATGACTGCCCCTCCTCCAAATCAGAATCTGTATACCCAATGGGAATCAAATCCCCTTCAGAGTATACAAGCATATAATCTCTCGTTCTCTTAAGATACTTGAAATATGATTGACTGCCGTCCAGTTATCAGGACAAAACTTCGATTGAAACCTGCTAACTATGCCCACAAGACAACAAATATCTGGTCTAGTGCAGAGCACTGCATACATGAGACTTCCAACTGCTGATGCATATAGAACCTTACTCATGAATTGTTCTTCATGTTCATTCTTAGGAACTTGTTCCTTAGAAAGTTTGATTCCATGTCTGAAAGGTAACATATCTTTCTTAGAATCTTGCATGGAAAACCTAGACAATATTTTATCTATGTATGAAGCTTAGGATATGCAATTGTTCTATTATTTATATCTCTTATGACTTGGATACCAAGAATATAACTTGCTTCTCCTAAGTCCATCATATCAAATTGTTTTGCTAACCATTCTTTTATTGATGTCAATACACCTATATCATTTTCGATGAGTAGTATATCATCAACGTAAAGAACTAGGAAAACCAACTTGTCGCCTTTAATCCTTTTGTATACACAAGGTTTTGAATAAATCCAAAATCTTTTATGGCTTGATCGAACCTTATGTTCCAGGATCTGGATGCTTGCTTTAATCCATATATTGATCTTTGCAACTTGCATACCTTTTCCTCTTGGCCGTTTTCAATGAATCCTTCTGGTTGCATCATATAGATGCTTTCGTCAAGACTTTCATTAAAGAAAGTTGTCTTGACGTCCATTTGCCAAATCTCTAGGTCTAGAGATGCCGCACTGGATAAGAGTATCCTAATGGATTTAAGCATGGCCACAGGAGAGAAGGTTTCTTTATAATTGATACCTTCCTTCTCTGTATAACCTTTAGCTACCAATCTAGCTTTAAAGGTTTTCACCTTTCCATCCATTCCTCTTTTCCTCTTGTATACCCACTTGCACACGATGGGTTTTATCCCTTTAGGCAAGTCTACAAGAGACCAGACTTTGTTTTTGAACATAGATTCAATTTCGGATTGCATTGATAATCAACATCTTCCATTGCTTCTTTGTACGTATAAGGATCATCGTCATCCGGAAGATTCTCTATAGATTCTCATAGACCAGTGTATCTCTCGGGTTGTCTAACAACCCTCCCACTACGGTGAGGTATGGTAGATTGTTGATCTTGTGTTGGTACGGAAATGACAATTGGGCTTGGTTGTGAAACCTCTTATGGAATTGTATCTCCTAAAAGCTCATTTAGGACAATTTTACTTTTAGGCACAAAATTATTCATATAGTCCTCTTCTAGAAGTTTGGCATTTATCGAAACAAATACTTTAAGATCTAAAGGACTATAAAAATAATATCCTTTTGTTCCTTCTGGATACCCTACAAATATGCATGTTTATGAACGGGACTCCATCTTTTCTGCCTTTCCTTTTAACATGTGAGCAGGATATCCAAATATCCTTAAGTGTTGTAAACTAGGCTTTCGCCCGGTCCACAACTCATATGGTGTCTTAGGAATCGACTTAGATGGTACATCGTTTAGAATATACATGGCAGTTTGTAAAGAATATCCCAAAAAGAACTAGGGAGCGTTGAATAACTCAACATAGACCTAACCATATCCAAAAGAGTTCTATTTCTTCTTTCTACCACCCTATTTGGTTGAGGTGTGCCTGGTGTAGAAAACTGAGAAATTATTCTATTATCAATAAGATATTGCTGAAACTAACCAAATAGATATTCTCCACCACGATCAGACCTCAAGATTTTTATGCGTTTCTCAAGCTAATTTTCTATGTCAGCTTTAAATGCTTTTAACATATTAAAAGCATCCGACTTATGTCTCATGAGATACACAAAACCAAATCTTGAGTGATCATCCGTGACAGTGATGAAGTACTCATATCCACCTCTAGCTTGAATGCCCATAGGTCCACACATATCAGTGTGTATCAATCCTAAACATTCGATGGCTCTTGCGTCTTTGGTCATAAATGACCTTTTGGTCATTTTACCTTCCAAACAAGATTCACAAGTTGGTAGATCATCAACCTTTAAGTCACTTAGAGGTCTGTCACTTACCAATCTTTTAATCCTATTAAGGTTAATATGACATAGGCGCAAATGCCATAGGTAGGTTTTATCTTTTGATAATTTTACTCTTTTATGATTATGTTCCGTCAATTTCGTGTCTAACAAGTGAGAGATATTTCCATGCAAATAGAATAAACCGTTTTCCAATGTATCTTTGAAAACAAATTTGTTATTCTTACTAATAATAAAACCTTTATTAAAAACTAACCGAATATCCAAATTTATTTAGACAAGAGACCGAAATTAAATTCCTCGTGAATTGTGGTACATAATAAACGTTTATTAAAACTAAATGCCTATAAGAATCAAAATTGATTCTAATATCTCCCACTACACTAGTAGACACCAATGCTCCAATGCCTAAATGCAAGTTGAATTCTTTCTTATTTAGTCTATTCCTTTGACCCTTTTCACAACAAAAGAAACACTTTACTTTGATCTTGGTTACTTTCTTGGTCTCCTTCTAAGAAGGCTCAAGTTGCTTTTTCTTCTGTTGTCTCTTGACCTTCTTATGTGTCTTTAGCAGTAGCAACTTACCAAGCATATGAATCTCTTGACCCTTGCCTTTCACAAGGATTTTTTCCGCGCTTTGAACATCTTGCATCAGGCCTTGCAAGGTGTATTCCTTAATATTCACGGTGTAGTCCAACTTAAATTGATCAAAGGAATCCAATAGTGAGTTGACAATCATGTCAATTTTGGTCTCACCATCTATCTTAGCACCATTCAGTTCAGCAATGTTGAGATGTGCTATAACTTTAATCATGTGATCTTTCACACCCTGTCCAGGTTTCGTCCTAAGATTCATAAAAGCAATCACTGCCTCTCTCTCTTAGTCATCCTAGACCTCATAGCAAACATCTCCTCTAGAGAGATCATTATATCGACAACATTCTCCATTCCTTCATGTTGTTGTTGCAACATGCAGGAGATGATGGCCATAATGTAACGTACATTTAGCCATCTCATCTGAAGACTTCCACTACTGATACTAATCTCTTTGCTTCTTGAGTTAGATTCATTAGTTTGGTTGTTAAGGAATATACAAAATGAACTTATACTTTTTAGCTTGCAACAACAACCCAATATTCTTTTTCCATGTGACATAATTATCATCGGTTAAAGTATTATCTTTTAGGATATTGATTAGGGATGGGGTCTTGACTTCTTTTTAATAACAAAAATTATATAAGTAAACAATCATGATATAGCACTTTTGAATATTTATCTTAAATTAAATGAAATAATTCAATCGTAAAAATTCAACGGTGATCCAACACCTATAAATGTCACGCCTCCATTGGGAGTTCGCAATATTTACTAGTTGGACTGGGTCCCACCTAATTGTTAACATAACAAACAACGTTTTCAATTTTAGCCTTGTGGTTTTATTAACAAGAACTCTTGGGAGGATATTAATAAACTCACATTGAGTGTGTTACCAAGTTATCGACCTTCAATATAATCCCTCACTAATATCCCTCATTTGGGAGTAGATATTCTATCCTTGTAAGGAAGTATCTTGCTATATTCCATTCATGAATACCTCTTGGGAGGTTATTCACGAAACATAAAGCTCAACTAAATTTGGAGGCCGTAAGTGTTCCAAAAACACCTTCTCCCACTCAATTGTTTAAGGCGTGTAATCGAATTCCAAATAATGATTTACCAAGCTATCTAGATGCCAATTTAGATACTTAAACAATTCAATGCATGTTCATACGAAAAGAGATATATGAGTGGCACTCCTATTCTATATGACATGTTATCAAATAATGACAAACATTGCAATATTTACAAAAATATAAATAGCTCCAATTTTGGTCCATCTTAGAAAAACAAGTAAATTACATATATCTTGGAATACAAGAACTCCTTTCTCGGCGAACAAGTCTTCACGTGACCTTTGTCGTTCAGACTCCCTCGGCTACCTCGTATGAGCGTGCGCATGCCACAAACCCATTAAGGGCTGCCATGCGCAGCCCATGGCTACCAAAAGGGCTGCCGTGCGCAGCCCATGCTACAACAAACGTTGCTACGCGCTCTTCGCAAGCAAGTTCGTTGTTACGCTCGCACTGTCCCAAACTTGTTCCGGTTGCTCCTAATTCTTTAAACCTTCGAGTCTTCGAAACTTGAATGTATTACAGAAGAATTTAAATAATAAAATACTGCAGTTTTTTTTTATTGCAACTACAAAATAAATAAAAAAATATGGCAACTACCAAGAAGGAAATTATGGCGATAATAGACCACCCTTCTTGTTACAATCCCAAAACAAAATTACAATGAAATTCTAGGACCAAAATTGAGCAATAACAAACCACATATAAAACATATATATATATATATATATATATATATCCTTACATTCCAATGTAAATATATATGTGAATACCTAGAGTACCATCTCTTTCTAAAACGTACAAATAAACGATAAAAGAAAGATTCACGAACACATACATCAATTAATCAAGGGTATAACCTTGCTCTGATACCAATTGTAGGGAAAAACGGGTTCAAAACGCAATGGAACCATTATAAAAAAAATGAAATTAGGGTTTGCGTATAAATAAAAAAATTTCCCTTTATGCAACGAGAACCTTAACCGTAGATTAATTGATGTATATATAAGTATCGTACCTTTTATTCGTGATGATTGAACAAGTGCCGAATTGATTCCGCAAGATCTTCCAATCCAATCACAAATGTGAATCACCTTGGAGTGTGGGCTCTCTTACATTATATTGTATACCTGAGGATGGAGAAAAAGCAAAATCTTTTCTTTGTTAGTTACAAATATCCTCCAAGAGAAAAAACCCAGAACGTCCAGTCACTTGTGAATTATCAATCAATTTGATTGAAACTCACGTGAACCTTGATTCGATGTTGTGTACAAAACCCTTTTGATGTAAAGGATATTAGTATACTATCAAAAACAAAAACATTCCTTTTTTTTCTTTACTTGGCCGAATTCACACACTATTTTTTAGAGATTATCAAATTTTATCTAGAGTAAAATCAGATATTTCTCCCTTAAAATTCCTATGATGGCCGAATTCTTCTCATAGAAAAATAAGGTTGGCCGAAATTAACATCTGATTGCCTTAGGGCTGGCCGAATTTCTCATACTCATATATATAGGATCATAAATCCTTTCCTAAGAAGGATTTACTTGGTTGGCAAGAATCTTTTCCTTAGGTGGATTTATTTGATAGTTAAGAATCCTTATCTAAAAGGAAGTCTAACTTCTCCTATATCCATATGTGTTGGCCGAATTCTTCTCTTTGATGTAGATTAGGAGAGTTTATTCTTTCCTAAGAAGGATTACTTGATGGACAAGAATCCTATCCTTATGTAGATTAACTTGGTGGTTAAGAATCTTTTTCAAAGAAGAATTCTACCACTAAGTAGTTTTACTTGGTGACGAAGAATCCTTTTCCAAAAAGAACTGTTTCCTACACCAAGACTCCTAATCCAACTCAATAGTGTATTTATAACCATATTAAAGACTTCCTAATTTGATTAGATAAATAATTCCTTTTATTTATATACTTATCAAATATAGTCTTTAACATTAACTATACTACCAACAATAGTATAGTTTTAGGAGACCATCTCCTACTAGGAAAAAGATTTTGACTTTTAATTAAATAATAATAAATCAACAAATTAATTAATTTCTATTTAATTAAATAATAAAATAAAAATAATATATATAAGCTATTTTTTATAGCCTTTACCGCCCATACCAAATATAAGGATCATATATTATTTCCTTATTTTATTAAATCCATTGGACCTTAATAAAAAAGTATACATGTGAAATAGACCTATTCTTACAAAAAGAAACGAGTTCTCATGCCTTATTACAATTCTAGATGGACCCCTAAATTGGTCCGCTAGAATATATCAAGTGATCCATGCAAGTTCGTTTGGATTGAGGATCTTGGCGGACTATCTGAATTTAAGCTCCAATAGACACAACCCAATCACAATCAAAAAATGATTCACTTAGGTACGATCTATTTAATTTCAGTTCATTCCACTAAAGAACTAAAATTGAACTCTTAAATAAAGATAGAATAAGTTGATGTCACTCACTCATACCCTAGACAACCTTATTGGAGAAAGTGTATCCTCTTGAAGAATACCAATAATCGCCAAGAGCTCGTAGACTGCCTATAGCTCTCCAAGTTACCATACTTACTCATATGACCACATTTTGAACTTTGATATTTTGACTTGTCCAGAAGCCATGTTTCAATAGACACTATTGAAAACTTAACGTTAATATTTAATATCCAATACCTCAAAACATCCATATGATGGTATTCTACTCTCATTCAATAAATGGAGCCACGATGTCCATATCTATAAATGAAGTCCTCTATCAATTAACAAATTAATACCACCAAACTATCGAAGATAGACTATGCTATATAATCGTACTCATTGATAGCTCAAATGATAACACTTGCAACCATAAGTCCATCATTTATCTCAAGATTGAGATAGACTCTCCGATTATCTTCAAATAAAAACTTTTATCCTTTGACGGTTCTAGATAAAGTATTTAATTTTGATCTTATTCAATGCACCTAGTGCACTAGATTCTTTTGCCCAAAGACACCACACTTTGATGATTTTTGACTCATTATAACACATTTGATCTCACTCAAATGAAAGCAAAAGAATCTACAACTTTGAAAAAATAAAGGCGCCCAACATTTTATCTTAAGTTGTGAATATTATTCAAGACTAACTAAAGAATTGTGTCTACCTCATACATATCTAAATGTATGAACAATTCTTCTTTTCTCATAGTCTTTTGAACTTATGATTATTTACTTTTGACAATTATAATAATTAAACTATAAATGCTATACGATTTGTTAAACTAGAAATCACTTTATTCATATGAAACGATTGTTAATTACAATATTACACTCTTGCTATCGAGCATAATCCTAACAGGACTTGCTTAGAAGCCATATTTCAATAGACCTTATTGAAAACTTAACGTTAAGATTTAATATCCAATACCTCTAAACATCCATATGATGATATTCTACTCTCATTGAATAAATGGAGCCACGATGTCCATATCTATAAATGAAGTCCTCTATCGATTAACAAATGAATACAACCAAACAATCGAGGATAGACTATTCTATATAATCGTACTCGTTGATAGCTCAAATGATAACACTTGCGACCATAAGTCCATCATTTATCTCAGGATTGAGATAGACTCCCCGATTGTCTTCAAGTGAAAACTTTTACTCATTGACTGTTTTAGATAAATTATTTCACTATGATCCAATTCAATGCACCCAATACACTAGATTCTTTTGCCCAAAGACAAGACACTTTGATGATTTTAGACTCATCATAACACATTTGATCCCACTCAAATGCTAGCAAAAAATCTACAACTTTGAAAAGATAAAGGCGCCCAACCTTTTTATCTTAAGTTGTGAATATTATTTAAGGCTAAGTAAACAATTGTGTCTACCTCATACATATCTAGATGTATGAACAATTCTTTTTTTCTCATAGTCTTTTGACCTTATGATTATTTACTTTTGACAATTATAATAATTAAACTATAAATGCAATAAGAATTGTTAAACTAAAAATCACTTTATTAATATGAAAAGATCATCAAATACATTCTTATACTCTTACTATCGAGCATAATCCCAACAATCTCCCACTTGCTCTATAGCAAATGTGTCATATCTCTTATTCCCATGTTCTCTAAATGCCTATCACAACTCTTTTGTGTAAGAGACTTTGTAAATGGATCCACCAGATTATCTGCTAACGTGATCTTGGTAATCGTCACGTCACCCCTTTGCACAATTTCCCTCAGAAGGTGATACTTTCTTTCATTGTGTTTCCCTCTCTTATAACTTCTTGGTTCTCTCGTATTAGCCCTTGTTCCACTGTTGTCACAATAGATAGTGATCTACTTATTCGTATCAGGAACCACTTCTAAGTCAATCAAGAATTGGCAGAGCTAGATGGCCTCTTTAGGAGCCTCGCATGCGGCAACATACTCAGCTTCCAAGGTGGAATCAGCAGTATAAGATTGTTTGATACTCCTCCATATGATTGTTCCTCCCCTAATAGTAAACACGGATCCTGACGTTAATCTCCTAGAGTCAGAATCTGACTGAAATGCAGAATCTGTATACCCAATGGGAATTAAATCCCGTCCAAAGTATACAAGAATATAATCTCTCATTCTCCTTAGATAATAGAACATATGCTTGACTGTCTTCCAGTGATCAGGACCAAGCTTCGATTGAAACCTGCTAATTATGCCCACAACAAAACAAATATTTGGTCTAGTACAGAGCATTGCATACATGAGACTTCCAACTGCCGATGCATATGGAACCCTACTCATGAATTGCTCTTCATACTCATTCTTAGGAACTTGTTTCTTAGAAAGTTCGAGTTCATGTCTGAAAGGTAACATACCATTCTTGGAATCTTGCATGGAAAACCTAGACAATATTTTATCAATGTAAGAAGCTTGGGATAATGCAATCGTTTTATTCTTTATATCCTTTATGACTTGGATACCAAGAATATAACTTGCTTCTCCAAAGTCCTTCATATCAAATTATTTTGCTAACTATTCTTTTACTGATGTCAATACACCTACATCGTTTCCGATTAGTAGTATATCATCAATGTAAAGTACTATAAAAACCAACTTGTCACCTATAATCCTGTTGTATACACATGGTTCATCAAGGTTTTAAATAAATACAAAAATTTTCACGGCTTAATCGAAACTTATGTTCTAGGATCTAGATGCTTGCTTCAATCCATATATGGATCTTTGCAACTTGCATACTCTTTCCTCTTTTCCTTTTTCAGTGAATCCTTTTTGTTGCATCATATAGATGCTTTCGTCAAGACTTCCATTAAGAAAAGCTGTTTTGACGTCCATTTACCAAATCTATAAGTCTAGAGATACCGCAATGGATAAGAGTATCCTAATGGATAAGAGTATCCTAATGGATTTAAACATGGCCACATGAGAGAAGGTTTCTTCATAATCGATACCTTCCTTCTATGTATAACCTTTAGCTACCAATCTAGCTTTAAAGGTTTCCACCTTTCCATCCATTCCTCTTTTCCTCTAGTATACCCAATTGCATCCAATGGGTTTTATCCATTAACGCAAGTCTACAAGAGACCCGACTTTGTTTTTGAACATAGATTCAATTTCGGATTGCATTGCCTTTTGCCAGTGGTGATAATCAACATCTTTCATTGCTTCTTTGTACGTATAGGGATCATCGTCATCTGAAAGATTCTTTACAGATTCTCCTAGATCGATGTATCTCTCGGGTTTTTTACTAACCATCCCACTACGATGAGGTATGGTAGATTGTTGATCTTGTGTTGGTACAGAACTTACAATTGGGCTTAGTTGTGAACCACTTATAGAATTATGTCTCCTGAAAGCTCATTCAGGACAATTATACTTTTAGGCACAAAATTATTAATATAGTCCTCCTCCAGAAATTTAGCTTTGTCGAAACAAATACTTTAAGTTTTGAAGGATTATAGAAATAATATCTTTTCGTTCCTTTAGGATACCTTACAAATATGCGTGTTTCTGAACATGACTCCATCTTTTCTGTCTTTCCTTTTAACACGTCCAGGATAACCAAATATCCTTAAGTGTAGGCTTTCGCCTGGTCCACAACTCATGCGGTGTTTTAGGAACAGACTTAGATGGTACGTCATTTAGAATGTACATAGCGGTTTGTAAAGCATATCCCCAAAAAGAATTAGGGAGCGTTGAATAACTCAATATAGACCTTACCATGTCCAAAAGAGTACTATTTCTCCTTTCTGCCACCCCAATTTGTTGGGGTGTACCTTGTGCAGAAAGCTGAGAAATTATTCCATCATCATTAAGATATTGCTGAAACTCACCAGATAGATATTCTCTACCATGATCTGACCTCAAAAATTTTATTCGTTTCTCAAGCTGATTTTCTACCTCTAGCTTAAATGCTCATAGGTCCACACACATCGGTGTGTATCAATCCTAAACATTCGATGCCTCTTGTGCCTTTAGTCGTAAATGAACTTTTGGTCGTAAGGATTTTTTCAACGCTTTGAACATCTTACATTAGGCCTTGCAAGGTGTATTCCTTATTATTCAAAGTGTAGTCCAACTTGAATTGATCAAAGGAATCTGATAGTGAGTTGACAATCATGTCAATTTTCGTCTCACCATCTATCTTAGCACCATTTAGTTCAGCAATGTTGAGATGTGCTATGACTTTCATCATGTGATCTTTCACAGCCTGTCTAGGTTTCATCCTAAGATTCATGAAAGCAGTCACTGCCTCTCTCTTAGTCATCCTATACCTGATAGCAAACATCTCCTCTAGAGACATCAGTATATAGGCAGCAGTCTCCATTCCTTGTATTTTTGTTGCAATAATGTAACATTTAGCCATCTATCTGAAGACTCCCGCTGTTGATACTCATCTCTTCGCTCATGAGTAGATTCATTAGTAGGAGTACATGGTTTAGGAGTGCACAGAACGAACTTATGCTATTCGGATTGTAACAAAAGCCCAATTTTCCTTTTCCATGTGACATAATTATCACCAGTTAAAGTATTGTCTTTTAAGATGTTGATTAAGAATGTGGTCATGATTTTTGAACAATAACAAAAATTATATAAGTAAATAATTATGATAAAGCACTTTTGATTATTTATCATGAATTATATATAAAATAATTCAATCGTAAAATTAAACGGTGATCCAACACCCATAAATGTTACGTCTCTTTTGGGGGTTCGTACCATTCCAAGTTGGACTAGGTCCCACCTAATTGTTAACATAACAACCAACGTTTCAATTTTAGCCTTACAATTTTAATAACAAGAATTCTTGGGAGGATATTAATAAAAATACATTGAGTGTGTTACCAAGTTATCGACCATCAATATAATCTCTCACGAATATCCCTCCTTTGGGAGTAGATATCGTTTGGGCTAACTGTCTAGTCTATCATTGTAAGGAAGTATCTAGATAAGTTCCATTCATGAATACCTATTGGGAGGTTATTACATGAAACATAAAGCTCAACTAAACTTGAAGGCCATAGGTGTTCCAAAACACATTCTCCCACTCAATTGTTTAAGGCGTGTGATCGAATTCCATAGAATGATTTACCAAGTTATCTAGATGCCAATTAGATACTTAAATCATTCAATGCATGTTCATACCAAAATAGATATATGAGTAACACTCCTATTCTATATGACATGTTATCAAACAATGACAAACATTGCAATATTTACAATAATATAAATAGCTACAATTTTGGTCCATCCTAGAAAAGTAAGTAAATTACATGTCTTGGAATACAAAAAACTCTTTTCTTGGCGAACAAGTCTTCAAGCAATCTTCGTCGCTTGGACTCCCTTGGTTGCCACCCATGGGAGTGCGCATCCTTGGTCCCTTCCCATGGGCGTGAGCATGCCACAACCCCATAAAGGGTGGCCATGCGCAGCCCATGGCTTTCATAGGGCTGCCGTGCGCAGCCCATGTCACAACAAACGTGGCCGCGTGCTCTTCGTACGCACAGTTGTTACTTGGCTCGCACGGTCTCAAACTTGTTCCGGTTGCTTCCAATTCTTCAAACCTTCGAGTATTCAATACTTGAATGTATTACAGAAGAATTTTAAATAAAAAAATACTGCAGTTTTTTTTTAATTACAATATAGTGCAGTATTTTAATTACAATAGCAAAATAAATAAAAATTTAGCAACTACCAAGAAAATTATGGTGATGATAGACCACCCTTCTTGTTACAATCCCAAAACAAAAATACATTGAAATTTAGGACCAAAATTGAACAATAACAATCCACACATAAAACATATATATATATATATATATATACATATATACATATCTATACATTCCAATGTAAATATATATGCGAATACCTAGAGTGCTATGTCTTTCTAAAACATGTATATATACAATTAAAAGAAAAAGATTCACATACACATACATCAATTAATCACGGGTACAACCAGGCTTTGATACCAATTGTAGGGAAAATCGTGCAACGGAAGCGTGAGAAAATTTATAGAATTTAAAATTTTCCCTTTATAATAACAAGAACCTTAACCCTAGATTAATTGATGTATATAAAAAGTGTCATACATTTTTCTCGTGACGATTGAACTAGCGCCGAATTGAATCTGTTAGATCTTCCAATCCAATCACTTGGGAGTGTGGGCTCCCTTTCTTTAAATTGTATACCTGAGGATGGAAACAAACAAAATCTTTCTCTTTGTTAGTTACAATAATCCTCCAATAAGAAAACAAAAAACGTTAGGTAACTTGTGAATTACCAATCAATTTGATTGAAACTCGCGTGAACCTTGATTCGATGTTGTACACAAAACCTTTTAATGAAAAGGATACTAGTGTACTATCGAAACCTAAACGTTCTTTCTTCCTTTTCTTCTTTGCCGAATCTCACACAATTTCTTAGAATTGATATAATTTTTTCTAAAGGAAAGACACATTTTTATCCCAAAATTCTTATGATGGCCAAATTCTCTCCAAGTAGAATTACTAGGTTGGCCGAAATAATCTCTATAAAAATATATAGAGATTGCCGAAATTCTCTCTTACAATAATTAGGGCTTTCCGAATTTAAGAGATATATACAGGATCACAAATCCTTTCCTAAAAAGGTTTTACTTGGTGGGTAAGAATTCTATCCATAGGTGGATTTACTTGGTGACCAAGAATCCATTTCCAAAAACAATTCTTTTCTACACCAAGACTCCTAATCTAACTCATATAGTGTATTTGTAACCATATTAAAGATTTCCTAATTTGACTAGATAAATAATTTCTTTTATTTATCTACTTTTCAAATATAGTCTTTAATATTAATTATACTACCCTCAATAGTATATTATTAGAAGATCATCTTCTACTAGGAAAAACATTTTGACTTTTAATTAAATAATTAATTAATTACCAAATTAATTAATTTCCATTTAATTATGCAATAAAAAAAATTAATATAATTAAGCTAAACTATATAGCTTTGCCGCCCAACACCATATATGTATCATTATATTATTTTTTTTCTATTTTATTAAATCCATTGAGCCTTAATAAAAAGTCCACATGTGAACTAGACCCATTCTTACATAAAGAAACAAGTCCACATGCCTCTATACAATTCTAGATAGACTCCTAAATTGGTCTGGTAGAATATATCAAGTGATCCTTGCAAGTTCGTGTGGATTGGAGATTTTGGCGGGCTATCTAAATTTAAGCTCTAATAGATACAACCCGATCACAATAAACAAATGATTCACTTAGGTCCGATCTATTAATTTTACTTCATTCCACTAAAGAACTAAAATTGAACTATTAAATAAAGATAGAATAAGTTAATATTTCTGACTCATACCGTAGACAACCTTATTGGAGAAAGTGTATCCTCGTGAAGAATATCAGTAATCGCCAAGAGCTCATAGACCACCTATAAGACTCCAAGTTACCATATTTACTCATATGATCACAATTTGAACTTGGATATTTTGACTTGTCCAGAAGCCATGTTCCAATAGACAATATTGAAAACTTAACGTTAAGATTTAATATCCAATACCTCAAAACATCTATATGATGATATTCTACTCTCGTTTAATAAATGGAGCCACGATGTCCATACTATAAATGAAGCCCTCTATCGATTAACAAATGAATACCACCAAACTATCGAGGATAGACTTTGCTATAAAATCGTACTCATTGATATCTCAATTGATAACACTTGTAACCACGAGTCCATCATTTATCTCAGGATTGAGATAGACTCTCCGAATGTCTTCAACTGAAAACTTTTATCCATTGACGATTCTAGATAAAGTATTTCACTATGATCCAATTCAATGCACCTAGTGCACTAGATTCTTTTGCCCAAAGACCCCACTTTGATGATTTTAGACTCATCATAACACATTTGATCCCTCTCAAATGCTAGCAAAAGAATCTACAAATTTGACAAGATAAAGGCGCCCAACCATTTTATCTTAGGTTGTGAATATTATTCAAGACTAACTGAAGAATTTGTGTCTACCTCATACATATCTAGATGCATGAACAATTCTTCTTTTCTCATAGTCTTCTGACCTTATGATTATTTACTTTTGACAATTATAATAATTAAACTATAAATGGTATAAGATTTGTTAAACTATAAATCACTTTATCAATATGAAAAGTTTGTCAAATACATTATTATACTCTTGCTATCGAGCATAATCCCAGCAATCCTCACAACAAAAAGAAACAACACGAGGTCAACAAATACGTTATATATTACAAGAGATACCTAAAGCTAAATCTTCAAATCTTCTATCTCTTATAGAATGATCATTTCTACAAAACTAAGAACTACACTTTCCAAGACAAGTGTATGTAAGGGACCAAGATAAATAAAAACAAGCGCAATTTGCATGAAATAGAAACAAGTAACATGCAATTAACAATGCACATGCAAATGCTCCCCCTAAAAGAGACAATTCCCTCTAAAAAGGCATTCTCCCCTTATATGTAAAAGCAACACAAACTTCCCCTAAATACAATATTACTCGTCTTTTTTGTCACAAGATAGACAAAAGAGTATTCCCCAACCGTGACGCTTTAGTAAAGAGAGATATTTGCAATGTAAATGAATAATCATATACAACAACTTTATGCAATTTAATTAAGAGAGAGAGAAATTCAAGAAAGTTTGATTTTTGGAACATGTGTGAAAAGATTGCCTTGAATGAAATACATTCAACATTAACTTCCAAAAGCATGGTACTTGGCAAAGGAAAAAAGCACATGAGGTTCCAAGAGAAGTCAAACCAATTTGCACCAGTTTGTCTATAAAAAATAAGATATAGTTTAACAAAAGATAAGAGCAACTATCAAGCTTTACAAGCTAAACAAGACATGAGCTACTATTGTGCCCTTTTAGATTTTTCCTGGTGAAATGCCCGTATGATAGTAGCCTTGTTCAACAAGTAAAGAGAGAGAGAATATTAGATTATGAAATCCTTGAAATGGATACAATATCCTTATTGATTGAAGTCTAAAAGTCACACTCACACAAATTTGCAATCATTTTAAAGCATTCAAAAAATTCATCATGCATATCAATTCAGGCATGTCAAGATCAATTTTTCATAAACATGGAGATAAACTTTGAGTCAATCAAATGTACTTCCCAATCAAATTTCCTAGTCCAAAAATACATGTTCGAACACAAATGAGACATGCATTTCAAATAAAGCAAAAGCACACTTATTGAATAAAAATTCATATAATAGTATATGCATCCAAGATACTCAAGTAATTAATTAAAGTGCATAAAATTGAACAATTATTTGCTTATTGAAACGCAAGTTTGCTCTTTTTGCTTGAGCTCCCCATATGGGGTCAAACATCAAAACTCATCAATGCATATGACAAATCCCAATAGACCTACTAAGAGATTTAAACTTAGTTGAATCTAATGGTTTAGTAAACAAGTCCGTTGGTTGATCATTTGTGCCCACATGTTCAACTGCAATGCATTTGCTCTCAACTATCTCTCTAATGAAATGATGTCTAATGTCAATATGCTTGGTTCTAGAATGTTGGACAGGTATTTTTGAAATATTAATGGCACACATGTTATCACAATAAAGGGTTAGAGTACCTTGCTCAAAGCCATAATCCACAAGCATTTGCTTCATCCATAAAAGTTGTGTGCAAGCACTCCCAGTAGCTATATACTCAGCCTCATCTGTGGATAAAGATATGGAATTTTGCTTCTTGCAAAACCATGACATAAGATTGTTCCCTAGGAAGAAGCAACCGTCCGATATACTCTTCCTATCATCACAATTACCTGCCCAATCTGCATCACTAAAGCCAACTAAGCTAGCATTAGTGTCAAAAGAGTACCATATCCCATAGTTGGATATCCCGTTCACATATCGAATGATTCTCTCCACAGATAAGAGATGGGATTCCTTGGGATTGGCTTGGTACCTAGCACACACACCAACACTAAAGGCTATATCAGGCCTACTAGCTGTCAAGTATAGCAAGCTCCCTATCATGCTTCGATATAGGCTTTGATCCACTCTTTTCCCACTAGCATCCTTGCTAAGTTTCAATGTGGTACTCATAGGTGTGTCACAATGCTTGGCATTCTTAAGGCCAAATTTCTTCATTTGGTTCTTGGCATATTTAGCTTGGGATATGAAGATCCCATCATGCATTTTCTTAATTTGCAAGCCTAGAAAGTAATTTAGCTCACCGACCGTTCATTTCAAGCTCATGAGTCATGACATCAACAAATTGTTTAACTTTCAAGTTGTTGGTGGAACCAAAAACGATGTCATCAACACAAATTTGAGCTATGAATAACTCATCTTTAGTACACTTGATGAACAAAGTCTTGTCAACACTTCCTCTAGAGTAACCATTGACAACAAGATAAAGAGTGAGGCACTCATACCAAGCCTTCGGTGTTTGTTTCAACCCATATAGTGCCTTCTTGAGGCGATAAACATGATTGGGGTGGTGTGGATATATAAACCCCTTAGGTTGCTCAACAAACACTGCCTCTTGTAAGAAACCATTGATAAAGGCACTCTTAATATCCATTTGATGCAATTTAAACTTTTGCACATAAGATATGGATAATAGATGCCTAATGGACTCTAATCGGGCAATGAGAGCAAAAGTCTCCTCAAAGTCGATACCCTCAATTTAAGAGTACCCTTGTGCTACAAGTCTATTCTTGTTCCGTACAATGTCCCATCCTCATCGGATTTGTTCCTGTAGACCCACTTGGTGCCTACCACAGTAGTGTTCTTAGGCCTAGGAACTAGAGTCCAAACCTCATTTCTTTCAAATTGGTTTAGCTCTTTTTGCATAGCAAGGACCCAAAACTCATCACTTAAGGCCTCATCAACCTTTTTGGGTTTAATTTGAGAGGTGTAACAAGTATAACTAAATTGATTGGCTAATTGATGCCTAGTCCTAACACCCTCTTTCACATCCCCAAAAATGTCACTCTTGTTATGGAGATGTCTAACCTAAGGAACGGTTCCTTAGACTCCAAAGTAGGATCTCTATCAAGAGATTGAGAGACCTCTTTTTCAAGAGTTGACTTTTCATCACTTGAAGTCTCACCAATCTTCTCTAAGGGAGAATCATCAAACACACTAATCTCCTCACCATAGTTACTGACCTTAGGCCTACAATCATCTATGACCACATTAGATGATTCAGTGACACTTCGTGCCTTCAAATTTAAAACTCTATAGGCTTTATTATTTAGGGCATAGGCAATGAAAATCCCCTCATCACTCTTAGCATCAAACTTGCCAAGTTGATCACGGTTATTTAGAACGTAACACTTGCTTCCAAATTAGTGGAAGTAGCTAACATTTGGCTTCCTACCCTTCCACAATTCATAAGAGGTTTGCCTAGTCGCGGGCCTTAAAAACACAATATTTCCTATATAACAAGTTGTATTCACGGCTGTAAAGTCCTCATTTATTGATTGACTTATTTCATGAACAAACAACATATTGAGGTTTTATATATGGGTAGCTTAGGCTCTCAAGACCTCAAGAGAAGAAGCACCAAAGGTATATTTCTTGTGCTTACTTGCTTAGAGGAGATATAGTTGCACACACTCACAATTCAGGCATATTTCTTATTCGTATATATTGTGTATTTATATGAGTGTGCATTCATGTTTTGATAACTCTTCTTGCATGTTTATATTGATCACATCTTTGCATTTGTATTGAAATGCATTATGTGTTGCTCACACACACACTTACTTGCATTTGATTTGTTATGCATGTGTGCTTCATTGTTTCCTAGGTGCATTCTTAGTGTGGTTTTGTGTGTTGTTCACACTTGCATGATGGTGTGCTTGTCTTAGCCCATTAAGTGACCATTTGAGAAGGTTTCAATCTTCTCTTGGTTTAGTTATATGGAGTAAGGTGTCTAGTTTCAAAAGAGTGTATTTCAATGCTTTAAATGTTTTTCAAAAATGACCTTTGTATAGTCTTGTGACCATATCTTTTAATAAATTGATTCAAAATGAGTTTTGAAATTTTGTGTACAAACTAGACACCCATACCTTTCCAGCGGTATATTATTCGTAATATTTTATGACCGTTTGGATTGGTTTTAAAATCTCCAAAGTGACCACAAAAACAGGGCAACTCTGTTGTTGTCCGTTTCTGACCTTTGGTCACTCAAATGACCATAACACTTTCTACAGATGTCCAAATATTTTTTTATAAATTTTAGTAGAAATTAAACTTCCATACCTTTGCAACGGTATATTATACGAAAGGTTTGGATGTCGTTTGGTCATGTTTTGGGTTTCTTGAAACTCAAGCTGTTGTGCTGTCTTGTTTTTCCCGAGAGCATAGCGACCTCAAGGCGACCTCACTTCCAGGTCACCCTAAGGTCGGTTCTGACACCCGAAAATCAGTTATTTCTCTCTCTAAATGTCGTAGTTTGATTTGGATCATACATATACTTCATCTTCTTCCACATTTCGACCTAGAACTCTGAATTTCCAGATCTTCGTGAGAGAAAGCTCCAAGTTTGCTTCTTTGACTCTCCAAACCCAAAACCCATCTCCATCTTGCATCCTTCTTCATCATATGAGCATGGGTGTTCTTGGTTTCATGACTTGGTAAGAAATAACAAACTTTATCTTTGATTATTGTTCTTAAACTCCAAGAGTTCGTTTTTATTGCATAGGATTTATAGAAATCATTTTTGAATGCATATTTTTGTTGAATGATGACATGATTGGGTTTGCATTTTGATAGCTTAAATTGATTAGGTCATTTTTACCTTAAAACTAGGTCATAAACATTCTTGTGTGATTCATTATTGACTAGGTTGATAGATTGTTCATTAATCAACTTGTTAAGCTTTTGAATGTTTATGTGATGTTTATGTGATGTTTTTGTGACAATTAGTTTGTTAGAAAATCTCTACACAACTAATTGAGTTTATTATTGATAGACATTGGTCTAAGACTTGCATTTATTGTGTGGCTAAATGCTTTGTCTCAATCACATGAATATACACAAAGTATATGTTGAATACATTGTAAGCATATTTGTTGATTCATTGTGATTGTTTGTGATAGCTAGGATTGTTGTTGTTGATAACTTCTAGCTTAATATTTATGCTTTGCATTTAGGTATTGTTTAGGACTCATTGATTGCATTTAGTGATTGCATTATAGTCCTTGCCATGCTTAATGACAACATGTGTTGATTTGGCTTTTATGATAGCTTTATAGGATTGTTTGTGCTATGTTTAGCTAAGCTTTATGACATGTCATTTAGCTCTTGATATCTAGGATTGCATTTATTGTCATCTCATAATCCTAGATAAGTATATAAGGTACCCTAGCCTTGTTTGTTGTTAGAATATCATCATATATTCACATAGGGTGCTTATCTCTTCATTGAAGGGAAGTAAGTCTTGCGTTGCATCCGGAAGTAGGTTGCTTCAAGTGTAAGCAAATTGGCCTAGGTCCACTTAATACCGGGATTAGGTAGTAGTAGTGGGTTATATACCGGGAGTAGGTTGTAACGCCTTTATCATCAGTGGATTCATTGTTCGAGTGTGGCGCACTTAACACCCCATGGTTTTTTCCATTTGGAGGGTTTCCACGTATATCTCAAGTGTCTTTATTATTTTCACACTTATTACACTTGCGATATTATTGTGACTAGTTAGGGGTATTTTCATCTAATTGACCGTTAACGAAAATTAGGTAAAATTTGATTAAAATCTATTCACCCCCCCTCTAGATTAATATTAAACACACCATAATATTTGCTTCAACGGCCTCGGCTCAAAGATTCCTAGGAACATTGTTGCTAAGCAACATCACATGAGCCATCTCTTGGAGGACCCTATTCTTTCTCTCTACAACTCCATTTTGTTGAGGAGTTAAAGGAGTCTAGAACTCATAGGAGATTCCAAGACTATCAAAAAAAAAATCAAAGCAAACATTTTCAAATTCTCTCCCATGGTCACTCCTAATTCTCTTAGTGCATTTTATGTGAGAATCCTTCTCATTTTAGTGCAAACCATTTTAAAATTTTCAAAAATTTCAGATTTTTCTCTAAGAAAGTAGGTTCATGTAAATATAGAAAAGTCATCAACACACACAAAGATATACCTCTTGCCACTGAGACTCTCGGTTTGCATGGGACCCTTAAGGTCCATATGAAGAAGATCTAGTGGCTCCTTGGTGGTGAGATACTTACCCTTCTTATGCACACTCTTAGTTCGCTTTCCTTATTGACAAGGTCCACACACTCCCTTAATCCTATTCCCAAACTTAGGAAGGCCTCTTATAACATTCAACCTCTCAAGAACTTTCAAGTCTTTGAAATTCATATGACCTAACCTTTGATGCCACAATTCAACTTGATCACAACTAGACAAATTACAAGAGATGTCATTGTAGTCAAGGCAATAACAATCCTCACTTGATCTCTTGCCTTTCAGTAAAACTTGTCCATCTTCTTTTAGAATAGAGCAATCAACTTTGCCAAACATAACCGAAAGCCCTTTATCACTTAAATGTTATATGCTAATACGATTGGCTTGCAAGCCATCTATATAAAGAGCATTGAGCAATGAGGGCATACCGGGGATAGATATGTTCCCTTTTCCTAAAACCTTGTTACGTGAACCATCACCAAAGGTGACAAATCCACCATCCTCCATAACAAAAGTCTCAAAGAAACTCTTGTTTCCGGTCATGTGCCTAGAACAACTACTATCAAGATACCAAGTGTTAGAGGCTTTTGCCTTCAAGGCCACTTGGGCCACATGGCAAAAATACTCATTTTTTCTAGTCCACCTAGTGGCAACATTGTCATTTCTAGTAGCCTTGGGTTCATTTGCTCTAAAATTCTTAGGTACATGCATTTTGGCTCTTCTAAGTATATTCTTCTCAATCATGCTTTCAAAATGACACAACTTAATAAATTTAAAATATATTTGCCTTATGAGACCTTCAACACCACAATAATGGCAAATGAATGTAAAGTAAGAATTCATACCATATCCTTGTGCAAGCATGGAAGAGTTCACTCTCCTTTGAGTTGTCTTTTGGTGTTGAGCCGAATCTTTTCTTTGAAACATCCTTTATGGTTGAGCCAAATTAGCTTCCCTTCTTGGTTATGGGTGAAAAGTCCTTTGTTGACTTTATGAGCTCCTTGGAAGTTGAGGTCTTGTTTGATAAGCTCTAGCTTTTTGTGGATAAGCTTTAGCTTGAGGATTTGTTGGAGCCTTCATTTGAACTTGCTTTGATGATTCTCCAACTTTGACCGATCTCATTGGTTAGTGTAAAGCTTGAACTTCTCTAACCTCTTGACTCTTGACAAAGATGGTATTTTTCAAGGAAGTGGCATACTTGCTTTCAACATATCCTAGGCCCTTCTTATCACTAGGGCTCTTTCCAATTATTTTGCTTCATTAAGCTCAATCTTCAAGTTCTCTCCACTCTTTTTAGTGATCACAAGCTCCAATTTCAAGCTCTCTTCTAACTCTTTTCCACCTTTTACGTTCTCACTCATGTGAGTTATCTTGGAAGTCAACTTGAGATTCTTCTTTTTTAACTCTTGAATCTCCTTCTTCTTATTTAATCTAGACTTTTCAAAAAACTTCATTAAGTTCACGTAGTCCATTTCATCATCAATCTCAACCTAAAGTTAGAAGAGGTACTCTCATCACTAGAGTCATCTACTTTTTCCTTATCGCTCATAACTTCCTTGCAATTATGAGATATTGTGAAGTAAATGAAGTTTACAACTCTATCTTCATCATCTTAAGATTTTTCTCTTTCTTTTAAGTCTTCACTATCGCTTCAAGTGGCCGACATCGCATTCCCTTTCTTCTTTTTCTTCAAATTGGCACATTTTGGAGGAATGTGACCAAAGCCATTACATTCATATCTTTGAATGCCCTTCTTGGAGTCACTCTCTTGAGACCTTTCCATCTTCTTGAAGGGAGTTTTCTTCTTCACTTCCTTTCCCTTAGACCCAAATCCTTTCCTCTCAAACTTCATGAATTTCTTGAATCTTCTAACCATGAGGGTCATTTCTTAATCCTCTTTCTCTTCCTCTTCTTTAACCTTGGAGGTCTTCAAGGCAATACTCTTTTGCTTATTTTGAGGTGTGGGTGTGGTGGTCCATCTTGACTAATAAGCTAGAAGTCTTCCAATGACTTCACTTGGCTTCATATTCTTGTACTCACTATTCTCCTCAAGTGCACCTTTGATTTGAACCTTGACGTAAGTGACCTCATAATTGTTCACTTGATTCTCCTATCCGAATATGGGTAACCAAGTTGATGGCTTTGGTTGACGATATCCATCAACTTCACTTGAAATTCATTGAAGTATTCATGCTCCTCGATCCTAATCATCTCAAATTGCATTTGGAGGACTTGGAGCTTTGAGTCCTTGACTACTTCGGTTCCCTCATGAGCTGTTGTCCTAAGCCTCCTTTGCAAACTTAGTGTTTTGGACTAACTTGTACTGATTATCGTCTATCGCGTAAATGATGGCATGCATAGCCTTGTTGTTCCACTTGGATGCATCAAACTCTTGAGTACTCCAACTAGACTTAGGTTTGAGAGCTTCTACACCATCGATAGTCATCTTCGAAGGAGTATAACCATCTTTTATTGCCATCCAGGCCCCGATCATCAATTTGGCAAAGATATGATTCTATCTTGCCCTTCCAAGATGCGTAATTCACCCCATTGAGCAAATGGGGTCTTGTGCTTGAGGCTCCCTCATGACTACCACTATTTTCACTCATAGTGTTTGAGGGTAATGAATGTAATACGAATGTAATGCAAATGCAATGTCTCACAACAAAAAATAAACAATCAAAATGCACCAAGCAAGACACACATAGATCACGGATCACCTAAGTATATCTAAGCACCTGATTTGATACCAATTGAAATTCCCTAGAAAGTGTGTGTCTATAAACCTAGAAGGGGGTGAATAGGTTTTAATTCGATTGATTACCAATTTTATGAATTACTCAATATTAACAGAACTACCCCATTCTTTCAAGTTTTCAAATAAAAGACATTAAATATAAAGCAATAACAACACGCAATATATACGTGGAAACCCTCCAAATGGGAAAAACCACAGGCGGTTCAGTGCGCCACACTCATTCCTCAAAATCCACTATTGAATGAAAGTTTACAACCTAGGTTGACCTCCCGTCACACCCAATACAGTTACTAACCCTTTCACTCTAACCGACGGGCCTTTTATAGTGATTTTGGATCACCAACCTTGTGCACTAACCACTTAGCAACAAGCTTAATCAACAATGAAGAGATAATGGCAACCTAAGTGAATATGCAAGAATATTCTATATGCAAAATGCTAGGTCAAAACATTCATGCTTATCTAGGATTAAAAATGACAAGAAAAGTAAATCCAAGATACCAATGTTCTAAACGCAAGGGAAAGAAGAATTAGCTAGAAGGGTAAAACCGTCCTAAATTCTAGCTATCACTAATCAATACTCTCAACCAACAACCAATACCATAGGCATGTCATAAAAGCTATTAAGCACACAAGCATGCCTTTAATTTGCAATAAAATCTAGAACCTAGGTATACATGTTATAACAATGAAACTATAAAGTCTAGAGCATATAGAGAATACCTAGTCATGAACAAATAAGAGACCCATGCTTGAAAGATGCTTGATGATTATGTTATGAAGTTTGATTGAGTAAAAATGGCTTCTTAGAGCTTCTCTCACTAAGAAAACCTTATCTCTCTCTTAAAATAGGTTTAGAAGCTCTGAAAAATTAGTTAGGGAAGAAGAGAACATATGTATGTGATCCAAATCAAACTACGACGTTTTGGGAAAGAAAAAATCAATTTATGGGTGTTAGAAGCGACCTTAGGGTGACCAGGATGATAGGTTGCTTGAATTTCGCTTTGCTCTCGGGTTAGGGAGATAAAATATGCTTGAAAAAATGAATTGGAAGTCAGATCGCCATGAGGTCACCCTAGAGTCGCCCTGAGGTCGCCTTGAGGTCGCTTTGCTCCCGGGAAAAAAAACATGACAGCACAACATCTCCAGATTCAAGCTACCCAAAACATGACCAAACAAAATCCAAACCTTTCATATATTATACTGTTGGAAAGGTATTGAAGCCTAATTTCTACTCAAATTTATAAGACATGATTTGGATGTCTGTAGAAAGACGTATGGTCAAATGAGTGAGCAAAGGTCAGATTTGGACAGCAAAAAGAGTGCCCAAACTCATGAAAACAACCATGTGACCAAAAACCAAAACCAAGGAAAGAATGAGACCTTCTCAAATGGTCACTCAATGCGCTAAGACAAGCACACCAATGTGCAAGCACAAAAACACACAAAACCACACTATGAATGCACATAGACAACAATGTAGAACACATGCATAACAATTCAAATGCAAGTAAGTGAGTGTGTGTGAGCAACACATAACGCATGTCAATACAAATGCATAATATGTGAGTGTGTGCAACTAAAACCTCTTCAAAGAAATTAAGCAAGTGATATATCTTTTAAGCTTGAACTTGATTACAAGCAAAGCCGGCCTAAACTACCCTTACATAATTATCCCCAAATGTGGTTTGTCAATCGAAATAAGCCAATCAAAAACCGAGGAACTTACATATTTCATGACAAACCACACCACATTGGGGATGATTATGTAATGGGTAGCTTAGGTCCTCTTGGCAAGCTTCCAAGTGTCTCCATGACTTCAAGAGTAAAAGATATATTCACTTGACTTTGCCTCTTGAAGAGTTTAAGTGCACACACGCACCTCACGCATGTTTTGTTGATCTGGCATTTGTATTGATATTGTTTATATATGTTCATCTCTTCACAATCACACTTGCACTTCATTCTTAGTGTTTAGTGTGGTTGTTGTGTATTTAATTCGTATATTGTTGTTTGATCGGGTACGTCCACGTTTGCACGATGGTGTTCTTGATTTAGCACGTTGAGTGACCATTTGAGAAGGTCTTATTCTTATCTTGGTTTGGTTATATGGAGTAAGGTGTCTAGTTTCAGAAGAGTTGATTTCAATGATTTAAATGTTTTTCTAAACTGACCTTTGTATGGTCTTAAGACCATATCATTTTATACAATACTTAAAAATGAGTTTTGAAAGTTTTTGTACAAACTAGACACCCATACCTTTCCAACGGTATATTATTTATAATATTTCATGACCGTTTTGATTGGTTTTGAAATCTCCAAAGTGACCACAAAAATAGGGTAACTCTGTTGTTGTCCGTTTCTAACATTTGGTCACTCAAATGACCATAATTTTTTTACATACATCCAAATCATGTTTTGTAAATTGTATTAGAAAGTATACTTCCATACCTTTCCAACAATATAATATATGAAAGGTTTCGATGTCGTTTGGTCACGTTTTGGATTGCTCAAATCTCGGGTTGTTGCGGTGTCGCAGCTGTGGTTGTCCATGAGCACACCTCACTAGTACCTCCTGGACAGTAGGTGTGTGCTTGTGTGGCACTATTCGACAAGTGCATCTCACCAGCGCACTGAGTAAATTTTTGGTATTTTTTAAAACGATTTAGTTTTGCTCTAGGGCTCATATTTATATGTCGTCTTCTTCTTCACTTGTTTTTCAGAGCTTCCTAACCATTGTTTAGTGTGAGAAAGTATTTCCTTTAAGAGAGAAGCTACGAGAGTGGTTCCTTGACTCTCCAAACCCAAAACCTATACATCCATTGCATTAATCGCACATGGGTCTTCATCAATCTTGACTTGGTAAGTAACAAACATCTCATCTTCATTTATTGTTCTTATTGTTCAAGAATTCATTTTTATACATATGATATGTTAAAATCTTGTGTTGAATGCATTTATCGATGACTTATAACATGATTGGGTTTGTTTGTTGATAGCAAGAATTTAAGACATATTTGCCCTTTAGCTAATTAGGTTATATTGATTGCATTTAATGATTGCATTTATTGACCATGTCGTGTTTATTGAAAACTTGTGTTGAAGTGGCTTTGTTTGATAACTAGATTGTAATATTGCATACCCATATCTAGTTAAGTCTTTATGCATTGCAATTAGACATCATTGGTTATGCCTCGTTGACTGCATTTATTGATTGCAAAATTGCCCTTGATTATTGTTGTGACAACTTGTGTTGGTTGAACTTTTATTGACAATTATGTTGTTAGATTTTATCTACATCTTATTGAGTCCTTATTTGTGGGCATATAGGCATTGTTGATAACTATGATGTATTATTGCATTATCTACATCTAGTTAAGCATTTTGTGTTTGGTCTTACACATTATTGCATTTGAGCATAGTGTCATATATACACTTATACCATATACTCATCATTGAGTCAAAGTCTTGTGGCTTCAGTGTGAAGTTGTACAAGCAAGAGAAGCCTTGCAACCAAGGGTGGGTTGGTAAGCAATTGGTCGGGTATCCACTGTAAAAGGCCCGAGGGGGTATAGTAGAAGGTGCTCACGCCAAGAGTAGTGGATCAGGGGATATCACTAGGGACTGAACCAATAATGGTAAGTGGTAGTGGCCACAACCTGTGGTTATTGAGGGTGAGAGTCCGAGTATCACTTGAGGGTGTAAATATTTACTCATACAGTGGATTTCTGCGATCAAGTGTGGCTTACTTAACAACCCGTGGTTTTTTTCCCGTTTGGAGGGTTTTCCACGTATACATCTTGTGTTATTTATATTTCTGCACTTTACACTTGATGTTGTATGTTTGTTTTATTGGGTGAATTTTGAATATTGAATAATCAAGAAAAAATGGTAATTGACTTGATTAAAACCTATTCACCCGCCTCTAGGTTATTAGACACACATTTCTAGGGCTATTTTCACTGGACAACCTCTATACTAATCCCATACCGAAGAAGAAAAAGAAAAGCCAAGATTCCGATGAAAATGTAAATGATTATTATATTCGGCTCATGTCCTATTTGGAGAAGAAAGATCAAACTCGGTAATGGTCCATTCATATTCTCCTATATTTTTCTTATCTATTGTATTTAAATGTGATTTATGTATATTGTATTGACAAACGAAATAGTGTCACACACATTTGGACAATACCTGATGCGTGTTGCTTTTTGGTTTAATGCATACATTTCAAATGTGTGTAATTTAACACATGAATTGCATCAAATGCAAATTAAAGTGACCTGATTAGGTTTTTTTTCTTTTCCTTATGTGTTAATACACACACTTTTCTTGTTTAAAAACTAAAGACCGAATCAGTTTCTTGTATGCATTAATGTATTTTTTAAGTTTGATATCAGTTATACATTAAGTTCTCAAAGAATTAAATATATATCAAATATATATTTTTATCTATTATAAACTAAATGATATCTTTTCTTTGATTTTAATTTTTTTTTTTAATGTCTCATGTCTTTAAATGATAATTAAATATTTATTTTGAATTTAAACATTTTAAATTCAATTTCAAATATTTAATTTAATAACATAAAATAATCATATTATCTCATTATATTCAAAATCAAATATCAACCTACACCCTCCATTTAGTGATTAATAACATAATTAAATAATCTTATTATTTAATTTATTTAATCACCATTATTCATTAACTAAATAATCTCATTATTCAATTAATTCCCGAATAAATACGTATCACTTTTGTAACACTATTAATTAGACAATTCAATTAATTAACCGTGACCCTTGTTACCTTAATCGATCGAGCTAACAAGGGGACCTAACGGACCCACAGTATTTTGGAGCTTCAATAATCCTAGGAATCATTAATTAAACTCTTTATTTAATATTTCTTGATTATTAACTTCGATGTTATTCCACTAAAAGCACGAAGCTGCACTCTCTTAATTTCAGACATTTTTACACAAAGCGATACAACTCCGTGTCCATCGATATAGTTATTACACATGGTGTGATCCTATTCAATTCACCTAGTGCACTAGATTCTTTTACCCAAAGACACTACACTTAGATGATTTTAGACTCATCATAACACATTTGATCCCACTTAAATGCTAACAAAAGAGTCTACAACTTTAACAAGATAAATGCACCCAACCTTTATCTTAAGTTGTGAATATTGTTAAAGACTAACTAAAGAATTGTATCTACCTTATACATATTCATATGTATGAACAATTTTTCATTTCTCATAGTGTTTTAACCTTATGATTATTTACTTTTGACAGTTATAATAATTAAACTATAAATGCTATAAGGTTTATTAAACTAGAAATCATTTTATAAACATGAAAATATTGTAAAATACATCATTACACTATTGCTATTGAGTATAATCCTGACATCTATTCACCCCCTCTTGGCTTGGCGTGGAGTTATTTGGGTTCCTCCTATAGGCACTGGATTCTCGACAACAGTTGGCTTGGAGATCACATCCTCGTTAGGCTCATATGTATGAGCCAAAATTCGATCACTTTGAGGTGGAGCGAAGTGCGGCCTGACTAGCAGCATACTTCAGGTTGGACTCATTTATTCTTTCGCTTTATAGGCTAGCTTATCGCAAACCACGTCAAGATAGAATACAACAAGGACAAAACAGAGTTAAGGACAAAATTCATTTCATGCCAAAACAGGGGAAAGATAGGTACAATACTCACATCGCTTTTGATTGTAAGAAATGGTAGCAAAAAGCCCAGCTTGGATCAACTCCTCTCTGTTGAACAAGTAAGGCTGACCTCTCTTCTCCAACATTCTAACAGCTGTGTTGGCCAAGCGATTAACCTCTCTGTCACTCAGTGAAGGAGACATTTTTGACCAATTATCCGGGGAAGTATAGTACCTAGGCACAATAACCTTGGCAAGTTTCAACTAAACTAGCCTATGACAATAGGGGCGTAGCTCAGTTGGTAGATGGATGGGCTTGAGGCTTGGACAAATGACTTCCAGGTCAACGGTTCGAATCCTACCAATGGCGAAAGCTTTAAAATACATGGTCCCAGATTAATAGATATTGTTAACAACAAAAATAACTAAACGAGCTTACGAAAACGTTGAGGTTTATAAGCATTATATTCCTTAACACCAACTTATATGAGAATGTGGGTTGAATTTAAATCCATTTCCCTCATGCTTTCACATTTGTAATATTTCTAACAAGTGAGGTCAATTGTGTACCCATAGAAATAATTAATTGATTGGCGAAGGCATAGTTTTATTTTTTATAATTGTTGCATGATTATATAAATTCACATCAATTAACTGTTAAACACATACTGCATTTGAGTTTCACGTCATCTAGTTCTTATAGCGATATTAACCAAATGGTTTCGACATTAGTTTTCCAAATATATTATCTTCCAAAAAAAAAAATTACCCTAATTTCTAACCATGACTTTAGCCACTCATCTGTTGCCCCTTCTCTTCCTTGTCAATAGCACCGCTTTGTCACCGTCCCTTTTTGAATTAAACGTAGGTTCAAGTGTTGTATAACTCGATCCCCTTGATATATATGACTTCTTTGATCCTATCCCCACCACCGCTTACACTAATAGGGCTTTAGGCCGATGATAAAAGAGGGTGTGGTTAATAGGAATAGGGTTATAAGAGCCACTCCAACCTCGATATGGCCCATTGGTATTCCTGAATATGCATATCAATTTATTTATACAAGTTATGTCTAAACCCGAAGCTATTGCTTTTTTATTAATGAAAAAGAGTAATGCTATTTACCCAAATTTGGTGTTCAAATGATGTGTCATCACTATAATCCATTCATTTAAATCATGTAAATCTAATACAAGTTAAATGAATGAATTATAGTGATGTCATATCATTTGGGGGGCAAAGTAGTATTAATGAATAAAAAAATTAAGAAAAATGAAAAGAAAAAGAAAAGCTAAAGCAAGGAGCGTCATAGGCCAAAAAAAAAACAATTTAAAAAGGCATATATGCCTCAAAAGAAGACAAGGAAACATGACCTAAACTAATTGACCAGATGAAATGGCACAAACACGGTTAAATTGCTTTAGGCTAACCAAGAGAGGGGTGAATAGATTTTTGTACCTTTTTCAATCCCTTAAAAACAAACTTTTGTTTGTCCCTCTAGTTAGCTTGAATAAAAATACTTAAGATAATAAAGCATACTTGAGTAAGCAATATGTGTTATCAAGATAAGTATTGTCAAACAAGCTTACATGTTGCAAGTGAGAGATTAACAAATAAAACTAACAATCATACAATACTTGTATTCTCATTAATATTCAATATGTACAAGTATTCTTCCAAAATCTATTATATACAAATATGTTTAATGTACAAGCACAAAGACATTTCAATTTTGATAATTCAAAGTGCTTGTGAATCACATATTACAAACATCTTTTCTTTTCAAGATATATAACAATGAAACTTGTAGAACAAGATACAAACATACAATTACAAATATATGAGAGGGTTAGGGAGAATTGAAACATCATGTGTTTACATGGTAAAACCTCCATAGAGGAAACATCCACAGGTTGAATACAATTATCGGGTACTTTTATGAGAAAATAGATAAGAAATTCCTCAAAAGTGACCAACATATGACACACTCTCTATTGGACTCTACATCTACCCAATCCATAATGATAGATTAGAAATTTCGCAAGAGTGATCAACAAATGACTCACTTTTTGTTGGAGTCCACTATAGCCAACACCGTTAAAAGGTTGGAAATTTTACTAGAATGGTCAACAAATGACTCACCCTATCCATGGACTCCATCGCATCTTAACATTTCACATCTACAAATAAAAGTCTACTTTCTATCCAAGGCACCCATGCCTCTAGAAAGTCTCCCATGCATGATTATCCAGACCACATGTCCTAATCAAGACTCCTTGCTTGGCTATCCGGATCACATGTCCCAACCAAGACTTCATGCCTTTTACAAGGACTTCCTATGTGATCAATGAATGTATAAATGCAAACAAGCACTCAATATAGAATATGATGACCAAACATATCCTATGGGAACTAGACATGCATGAAAGTTCACATCACAAGTATAATATAGTTACTATAGATGAATGATAAATCTAGAACATGTGAAAACACTAAACCATATTTAATATCTAGAATCATTCATGAAACTAAAACTTGAATAAAACATGAACACTTAGTACATATTCTAGGTTTTATTAACATACACAAAAATATGATAGAATCTTGTGAAAAAAGTCTATTAATTTTTCTAGCAAAAACCTAAAGCATATATCATTCACAATATTCAATTAAATTCAAGAATAGCTATAAGAAATCAATCAAATGTGTTATTCCTTAAGATATTCAATTAAATGAACCTAACATATGTAGAGACTATTTTTGTCAAGAATCAATCAATCAATACTCACAAAACAGCCCTAGGTAGAAGCTAGCATAATACAATCCCAAACATGTGAAAGCATAGGCAAAATAAAAAACCTAACTCAACATGTGAGATTTCAATTGATTTTCTCTTAGCTTCAATAGAGTCTAAAACTCTAATTAAACTATATATAAAACATATACATAGAAGGAAGAAGAAATCCCAAGGCAATTGAACACATTTAAGAGCAAAAACTTAAGAAGAAATTCAGTACTTTAGTAAAACTTGTGCAGTCCCATTTTTGTGTGTATAGCCACCAAAAACAACAATTTAAACTTCTCAAACCTTCTTGAAAAAGATAGAGAATTGAAAGATGATACTCTCTAATTCGAATCGAATGAAATAGAGCTCAAACGAAGAAGATATATTGTTTGAAAGGTGAGAAAATGTAGAGAGAAAATTCTGTACAACTATTCAAAGTTTCTTCTTCAAATGGAAATGAGAGAGAGAAGAGATATTTAAATGAGAGCGAAAGAAAGTGAGCAAAAGGACAAAAATACCCTCAAGCCTACTGCCTCCCCGAGATGACATGTGGGCATCTTGGGGGCAGCAAGGCATCTTGCCTGAGATGGCCACATGCCATCTCGGTAAGATAGGCTTGATGGCCTTGCTCCACTCCCTTGCACTCCTCTCTTGTTCTTCAGCCGTTCTCTGGCCACCGAACTCTAAATTTGAATCCATTTTTAGATTATAAACCAGGACTCTCTCAAGCACATGGAAGTCTAAACTTTGACTAGAAATTATGAATTCGACACGATATATGAAGATGACGATATTACATGCAATATGACCGAAAAGTTTCGTAACTCATGACTCGGAACTCGAAATCGAATGTATGAGTAACCGAAATGACCGAAACTTATTAAGGAACAATATATTACCAAATTCAAGTCAAAGTTCCATGTTATACAAATATCAAAATATACAAACACAGATCACACAAGAATGCTTATTTCATAGACATAGTCCACATACATGCATTTTTCTAAAACTAGTAAATTTAACACCAATGCATGAGCATTCAATATCAAGTGTGTGAATGTATTATACAAATTGAGCACAGTTATATAGGGATTCATATGGATGCAATGTGTGTGTGTGCCCTTAAGCCTTGTAAGAAAAATGAGGTACTTAATATACCTTTGTTGAACAATGAAGTACATTTCTCTTTAAAGACTTGTACTTGCTCGATAGGTTGCCATATCTTCTTTTGAAGCTTGAATACCCATCAACTTTAAGACAACTAATCAATACAAGTGAAACATTGTTTTGATATGGAATTATGCCAACATTGACCAAAAACCTAACACCAGACCAAAAAAATCATTCTTTTCTCTCTCAACCTATACGGCCCAAGTTTATTCACATTTTAGGTTTTTATTATGTAACATCTGAAGTTTTTTTTTCTTCTGATATTCTATGACATCTGAAGTCGGATGGCCATCACTTGTGAGTTTTTGAATCAATCTATCATCAAAACCAAGGGTGTGTCCTGTAAGCATTTTTCATGTGCTATTTTTTAAAAATAAAAAAAAATAAAAACAGGGTTTTTGGTTTCAATTTTAAAATTTAAAAATGCTTGTGGTAGCATATATAAAAAATAAGTATTCTAAAAATAAAAACGTGCCCGGTAGGTTAAACAAAAAATATCAAAAAAAGATTATAATTTATCCCAAATATTTATCAACTAAGTCATCACTTTTTTATTAAATTAAATTACATTTAATGAAAGAATTTAAAATATTTAACACCAATTTTTTATTAATTATAAATTAAATGGAAAATAATTAGAATCTTCTGAAAGGAAAAAAAAAAGTTAGCGTGGATCTTGAGTAGATCACCTAAACAATTGCAACTCAAGAACTTCCAAATATTTTCCGTTTCCACTCCACCAAAAAAGACATTACAAGTAAGTAAATCAAACATCAAAAAGCAAATTAAGCAAGAAAAAAAAATGCAAATTAGTCAAGATCCACATAACAACAGAAAAAAAAAACAAACTCAAAAAGCAAAAAATCATGATTTTACTTTAATGAATTCCGATACAAAAACTAATTTTCTAGTGGGTTGTTGTCAAAAGTATCAATTTTCAATTTCAAAAAGCAAATACATTTTTAAATTGTTAGGTTTTTTAGTTTATCGTTGGCATAATTCTACATCAAAACGACATTTCTTTTGTATTGATTAGTTTTCTAGGATTTACTGTTTATCAAGCTTCAAGGAAGTTGGACAACATTTCAAGCAAAATGGTGGCTACAAGAGGAACAAACTTAATTGCATAGCAAAAGGTATATCTAGACCTCTTTCCTCCTGCAAGGCCTTAGGTAGACACATACATTACATTCATATGTGTCCCTGCATCATTGTGCACATTTCGTATAACACATGCAAACACAAGTTATAGTATGCACATGTTGGGGTTTATGCCCTAAAGCTTGTAATTTGTAAATGTGAATGAAACATTATTAAAAATAAGTAGTTTATTCATTCTATAAATCTGTCTCATTGTTAGGTTTTAGTTTGTGTTGGCATTAATTCCATTTCAAAATGATGTTTACTTGTAATGATTTAGTTGTTTAAATTCATGATAATTCACGCTTCAAGGAAGAAGAAACAACAAGTTAAAGCAAGTTCTAAGTCCTTCAAGAGAAAGGATGCAATATGGTTCTACAAAGGTATACTAAGACCTTATCTTTCTCTTACAAGGCTAAGGCACACACACACATATCATACATTTGTGTCCCTACATCATTGTGCACTTTTAA
Source organism: Dipteronia dyeriana (assembly GCA_032871835.1). Classification (NCBI taxonomy): domain Eukaryota; kingdom Viridiplantae; phylum Streptophyta; class Magnoliopsida; order Sapindales; family Sapindaceae; genus Dipteronia; species Dipteronia dyeriana. Next base: position 38,150,963 of record CM065302.1, read on the forward strand.
AGGCACACACACACATATCATACATTTGTGTCCCTGCATCGTTGGGCACTATTAGAGGCATACACATACAATTTATTCATATGTGTCTCTGCATAATTGTGCACCATGTATAACACATTCACACACTTGATGATGAATGCTCATGCATTGGTTTGGTAATAACATGTTTTGGAATATGCATGATTGGAAACTATCTCTATGTAGTTTGCATTCTAGTGTGAATTGTGTTTGCATGTGTATTGTAGGGAAAAAACTGTTTAGAAACGCAACGGAAGCGTGTGAAATATGAAATTAGGGTTTGTGTATAAATTAAATTTTTCCCTTTTATGCAACAAGAATCTTAACCCTAGACTAATTGATGTATATAAAAGTTTCGTACCTTTTTCGCATGACGATTGAACAAGCATCGAATTAATTCCGCAAGATCTTCCAATCCAATCACGAACGTGAATCACCTAGGAGTGTGGGCTCCCTTTCATTAAATTGTATTCCTGAGGATGGAGACAAAGCAAATATCTTTTCTTTGTTAGTTACAAATATCCTCCAAGAGAAAAATCCAAAAACGTTCGGTCACTTGTGAATTATCAATCAATTTGATTGAAACTCGCATGAACCTTGATTCAATGTTATACACAAAACCCTTTTGATTTAAAGGATATTAGTATACTATCGAATACAAAAACGTTCCCCTTTTTTCTCTTCTAGGCCGAATTCACACACACCCTTTATCTATGAGTTGATCGAATTTTGTCTAGAGCAAAAACTAATTTTTCTCCCTCAAAATTCTCTCTTGCTATGCCAAATCCTCTCTTGAAAATTACCTAGGCATGACCAAAATTTTCATTATAGAATTCATAGGGTTGGCCGAAAATCACACACATATATATATAGGATCATAAATCCTTTCCTAAGAAGGATTTACTTGGTTGGCAAGAATCCTTTCCTTAGGTGGATTTATTTGGTAGTTAAGAATTCTTATCTTAAAGAAATTCTATCCTTTTGTATATATATATGGGCTGCCCGAATTTTATATGATATAGATTAGGATCACAAATCCTTTCCTAAGAAGGATTACTTGGTAGTTAAGAATACTTTCCTTAGGTAGAATTACTTGGTGAATAAGAATCCTTATCAAAAAGAAATTCTATCCTAACACCAAGACTCCTAATCCAACTCAAAAGTGTATTTGAACCATATTAAAGACTTCCTAATTTGATTAGATAAAAAACTCCTTTTATTTATCTACTTATCAAATATAGTCTTTAACATTAACTATACTACCAACAATAGTATAGTTTAGAGGAGACCATCTCCTAACTAGAAAAGATTTTGATTTTTAATTAAATAATTCATTAATCAACAAGTTAATTAATTTCCATTAAATTAAATAATAATAAAATAAAAATAATTTATTTAAGCTATTCACCATAGCCATTGCCGCCCATACCTAATATAAAGGCCATATATTATTTTTCTTATTTTATTAAATCCATTGGACCTTAATAAAAAGTCCACATGTGAACTAGACCAATTCTTACAAAAAGAAACAAGTTCACATGCCTTATTACAATTCTAGATGGACCCTTAAATTGGTCCGGTAGAATATATCAAGTGATCCATGCAAGTTCGTGTGGATTGGGGATCTTGGCGGGCTATCTAAATTTAAGCTCCAACAGATACAACCCAATCACAATCAACAAATGATTAACTTAGGTCCAATCTATTTAATTTTAGTTCATTCCACTAAAGAACTAAAATTAAACTCTTAAATAAAGTTAGAATAAGTTGATGTTACTCATTTGTACCCTAGACAACCTTATTAGAGAAAGTGTATCCACATGAAGAATACCAGTAATCGCCAAGAGCTCATAGACTGCTGCCTATACCATATTTACTCATATGACCACATTTTGAACTTGGATATTTTGACTTGTCCAGAAGCCATATTTCAATAGACACTATTGAAAATTTAACGTTAAGATTTAATATCAAATACCTCAAAACATCCATATGATGGTATTCTACTCTCATTCAATAAATGGAGCCACGATGTCCATACCTATAAATGAAGTCCTCTATCGATTAACAAATGAATACCACCAAACTATCGAGGATAGAATATGCTATATAATCGTACTCATTGATAGCTCAAATGATAACACTTGCAACCATAAGTCCATCATTTATCTCAGGATTGAGATAGACTCTCCGATTGTCTTCAAATGAAAACTTTTATCTATTGATGGTTCTAGATAAAGTATTTCATTTTGATCCTATTCAATGCACCTAGTGCACTAGATTCTTTTTCCTAAAGACACCACACTTTGATGATTTTAGAATCATCATAACACATTTGATCCCACTCAAATGCTAGCAAAAGAATCTACAACTTTGACAAGATAAAGGCGCTCAACCTTCTATCTTAAGTTGTGAATATTATTTAAGACTAACTAAAGAATTGTGTCTACCTCATACATATCTAGATGTATGAACAATTCTTCTTTTTCTCATAGTCTTTTGACCTTATGATTATTTACTTTTAATAAATTATAATAATTAAACTATAAATGCTATAAGATTTGTTAAACTAGAAATCACTTTATTTATATGAAACGATTGTTAATTACAATATTACACACTTGCTATCGAGCATAATCCAAATAATCTCCCACTTGCTCTATAGCAAACGTGTCATATCTCTCATCTCCATGTTCTTTAGATGCCCTTTAAAAGTCTTTTGAGGAAAAGCCTTTGTAAAGGGATCCGCTAGATTTTCTGCTGACTCGATCTTGGTAATCGTCACGTCACCTCTATGCACAATTTCCCTTAGAAGGTGATACTTTCTTTCAATGTGTTACCCTATTTTATGACTTCTTGGCTCTCTCAAATTAGGCACTGCTCCATTATTGTCACAATAGATAGTGATCTGCTTATTCGTATCAGGAATCACTTCCAAGTCAATCAAGAATTGGCGGAGCTAGATAGCCTCTTTAGCAGCTTCGCATGCGGCAACATACTCGGCTTACATGGTGGAATCAGTAATACAAGATTGCTTGATACTCCTCCATATGACTGCCCCTCCTCCAATGGTAAACACAGATCCTGATGTTGATCTCCTAAAGTCAGAATCTGACTGAAAATCAGAATCTGTATACCCAACCGGAATTAAATCCCTTTCAGAGTATACAAGCATATAATCTCTCGTTCTCCTTAGATACTTGAAAATATGCTTGACTGCCATCCAGTGATCAGGACCAGGTTTCGATTGAAACCTGCTAACTATGCTTACAGCAAAAAAAATATCTGGTCTAGTGCAAAGCATTGCATACATGAGACTTCCAGTTGCCGATGCATATGGACTCATGAATTGCTCTTCATGCTCATTCTTAGGAACTTGTTCCTTAGAAAGTTTGATTCCATGCCTGAAAGGTAACATACCTTTCTTGGAATCTTGCATGGAAAACCTAGACAAGATTTTATCTATGTATGAAGCTTAGGATAAAGCAATCGTTCTATTCTTTCTATCCCTTATGACTTGGATACCAAGAATATAACTTGCTTCTCCTAAGTCCTTCATATCAAATTGTTTTGCTAACCATTCTTTTATTGATGTCAATAAACCTACATCGTTTCCGATGAGTAGTATACCATCAACATAAAGAATTAGGAAAACCAACTTGTCACCTTTAATCCTTTTGTATACACAAGGTTCGTCAAGGTTTTGAATAAATCCAAAACATTTTACAGCTTGATCGAACCTTTTGTTCCAAGATCTAGATGCTTGCTTCAATCCATATATGTATCTTTGCAACTTGCATACCCTTTCTTCTTGGCCCTTTTCAATGAATCCTTCTAGTTGCATCATACAGATGCTTTTATCAAGATTTCCATTAAGGAAAGATGTCTTGACGTTCATTTGCCAAATCTCTAGGCCTAGAGATGCCGCAATGGATAAGAGTATCCTAATGGATTTAAGCATGGCCACAGGAGAGAAGGTTTCTTCATAATCGATACCTTCCTTCCGTGTATAACCTTTAGCTGCCAATCTAGCTTTATAGGTTTCCACCTTTCCAACCATTCCTCTTTTCCTCTTGTATACCCACTTGCACCCGATAGGTTTTATCCCTTTAGGCAAGTCTACAAGAGACTAGACTTTTTTTTAACATAGATTCAATTTTGGATTGCATTACCTTTTGCCAATGGCGACAACCAACATCTTCCATTGCTTCCTTGTACGTATAGGGATCATCGTCGTCCAGAAGATTCTCTATAGATTTTCCTAGACCGATGTATCTCTCGGGTTGTCTAATAACCCTCCCACTATGACGAGGTATGGTAGATTGTTGATCTTGTGTTGTTATTGAAATTACAATTGGGCTTGGTTACGAAACCTCTTGTGGAATTGTATCTCCTAAAAGCTCATTTAGGACAATTCTACTTTTAGGAACAAAATTATTCATATAGTCCTCTTCTAGAAATTTAGCATTTTGTCGAAACAAATACTTTAAGATCTTAAAGGACTATAAAAATAATATCCTTTTTTTCCTTTTGGATACCCTACAAATATGCATGTTTCTGAACGGGACTCCATCTTATCTGTCTTTCCTTTAAACACGTGCGCATGACATCTAAATATCCTTAAGTGTTATAAACTAGGCTTTCGCCCAGTCCATAACTCATTCGGTATTTTAGGAACCGACTTAGATGGTACATCGATTAGAATATACATGGCAGTTTGTAAAGCATATCCCTAGAAAAAACTAGGGAGCGTTGAATAACTCAACATAGACTTAACCATATCCAAAAGAGTTCTATTTCTCCTTTCTCCCACCCAATTTTGTTGAGGTGTGCCTGGTGTAGAAAACTGAGAAATTATTCCATTATCAATAAGATATTGCTGAAACTCACCAGATAGATATTCTCCACCGCGATTGGACCTCAAGATTTTTATGCATTTCTCAAGCTGATTTTCTACTTCAGCTTTAAATGCTTTGAACATATCAAAAACATCTGACTTATGTCTCATGAGATACACATAGCCAAATCTTGAGTGATCATCCGTGAAAGTGATGAAGTACTCATATCCACCTCTAGCTTGAATGCTCATAGGTCCACACACATTAGTGTGTGTCAATCCTAAACATTCGATGGCTCTTGCGCCTTTGGTCGTAAATGACCTTTTGGTCATTTTACCTTCCAAACAAGATTCACAAGTTGGTAGATCATCAACCTTTAAGTCACTTAGAGGTCCGTCCCATACCAATCTTTTAATCCTATTAAGGTTGATATGACCTAGGCGCAAATGCCATAGGTAGGTTTCATCTTTTGACAATTTTACTCTTTTATGATTAGGTTCCGTTGATTCCGTATCTAACAAGTGAGAGATATTTCCATGCAAATAAAATAAACCGTTTTCCAATGTACCTTTGCAAACAAATTTGTTATTCTTTGCAATAATAAAGCCTTTATTAAAAGTAACCGAATATCCAAATTTATTTAGACAAGAGACCGAAATTAAATTCCTCTTGAATATTGGTACATAATAAACGTTTATTAGTACTAAATGCGTATAAGAATCAAAATTGATTCTAATATCTCCCACTACACTAGTAGACACCAACGCTCCATTGCCTAAATGCAAGTTGAATTCATTCTTATCCAGTCTATTCCTTTGACCCTTTTCACCACAAAAGAAAAATTTTCCTTTGATCTTGGTTACTTTCTTGGTCTCCTTTTAAGAAGGCTCAAGTTGCTTTTTCTTTTGTTATCTCTTGACCTTTTAACGGGTCTTAACAGTAGCAATTTTACCAACCATATGAATCCTTTGTCTAGAGACATCATAATATCGGCAGCAGTCTCAATTCCATCATGTTGCTGTTGCAGTATATTGAAGATGATGGCCATAATGTAACGTACATTTAGCCATCTCTTCTAAAGACTTCCACTACTGATACTCATCTCCTTGCTTCTGAGTAGATTCATTAGTTTGGTGGTTAAGAATATACAGAATGAACTTATACTTTTCAGCTTGCAACAACAACCAATATTTCTTTTCCATGTGACATAATTATCACCGGTTAAAGTATTATCGTTTAGGATATTGATTAGGGATGGGGTCATGATTTCTTTTTAATAACAAAAATTATATAAGTAAACAATCGTGATATAGCACTTTTGAATATTTAACTTGAATTCAATAAAATAATTCAATCGGAATAATTCAATCGGAAAAATTCAACGGTGATCCAACACCCATAACTGTCACGCCTCCTTTGGGAGTTCGCAATATTTACTAGTTGGACTAGGTCCCAACTAATTGTTAACATAACAACCAACGTTTTATTTTTAGCCTTGTGATTTTATTAACAAGAACTCTTGGGATGATATAAATAAACTCACATTGAGTGTGTTACCAAGTTATCGACCTTCAATATAATCTCTCACGAATATCCCTCCTTTGGGAGTAGATATCGTTTGGGCTAATTGTCTAGTCTATTCTTGTAAGGAAGTATCTTGCTAAATTCCATTCATGAATACCTCTTGGGAGGTTATTCATGAAACATAAAGCTCAAGTAAACTTGGAGGCCGTAGGTGTGCCAAAACACCTTCTCCCACTCACTTGTTTAAGGCATGTGATCGAATTCCAAAGAATGATTTACCAAGTTATCTAGATGCCAATTTAGATACTTAAACCATTCAATGCATGTTCATACCAAAAGAGATATATGAGTGGCACTCCTATTCTATATGACATGTTATCAAACAATGACAAACATTGCAATATTTAGAAAAAATATAAATAGCTAAAATTTTGGTCCATCCTAGAAAAACAAGTAAATTACATATATCTTGGAATACAAGAATTCCTTTCTTGGCGAACAAGTCTTCACGCGACCTTCTTCGTTTGGACTCCCTTGGTTACCTCTCGTGGGCGTGCACACCCCTTTCCCTTACTCATGGGCATGTGCATGTCACAAGCCCATAAAGGGCTGCCATGCGCAGCCCATGGCTACAACAAGGGCTGCCGTGCGCAGCCCATTCCACAACAAACATGGTTGCGTGCTCTTCGCACGCACGTTCGTTGTTACGGCTCGCACGGTCCCAAACTTGTTCCAGTTACTCCTAATTCTTCAAACCTTCGAGTCTTCAAAACTTGAATGTATTACAGAAGAATTTACATAACAAAATACTGCAGTTTTTTTTTTATTACAACAACAAAATAAAAAAAAAATAGCAACTACCAAGAAGGAAATTATGGCGATAATAGACCACCCTTCTTGTTACAATCCCAAAACAAAATTACATTGAAATTATAGGACCAAAATTGAGCAATAAAAATCCACATATAAAACATACATATATCCATACATTCCAATGTAAATATATATGTGAATACCTAGAGTGCCATCTCTTTCTAAAACATGCATATATACAATAAAAGAAAAAGATTCACGAAAACATACATCAATTAATCAAGGGTACAACCAGGCTCTGATACCAATTGTAGGGAAAAACGGTTTAGAAACGCAATGGAAGTGTGTGAAAAACTAAATTAGGGTTTGCGTATAATTTTTTTTCCCTTTTATGCAACGAGAACCTTAACCCTAGATTAATTGATGTATATAAAAGTATCGTATCTTTTTCGTATGACGATAGAACATGGGCCGAATTAATTCCGCAAGATCTTCCAATCCAATCACGAACGTGAATCACCTAGGAGTCTGGGCTCCCTTTTTTTAAATTGTATTCCTGAGGATGGAGACAAAGCAAATATCTTTTTTTTTGTTAGTTACAAATATCCTCCAAGAGAAAAATCCAAGAACGTCCGGTCACTTGTGAATTATCAATCAATTTGATTGAAACTCGCGTGAACCTTGATTCAATGTTGTACACAAAACCCTTTTGATTTGAAGGATATAAGTATACTATCGAATACAAAAATATTCCCCTTTTTTCTCTTCTAGGCCAAATTCACACACACCCTTTATCTATAAGTTGATCGAATTTTGTCTAGAGCAAAAAATAATTTTTCTCCCTCAAAATTCTCTCATGCTATACCAAATTCTCTCTTGAAAATTACCTAGGCATGGCTGAAATTTTCATCATAGAATTCATAGGGCTGGCCGAAAATCACACATATATATATATGATCATAAATCCTTTCCTAAGAAGGATTTACTTGGTTGGCAAGAATCATTTTCTTTAGGTGGATTTATTTGGTAGTTAAGAATCCTTATCGTAAATAAATTCTATCCTTTTGTATATATATATGGGCTGGCCGAATTTTATATGATATAGATTAGGATCACAAATCCTTTCCTAAGAAGGATTACTTGGTAGTTAAGAATCCTTTCCGTAGGTAGATTCACTTGGTGGTTAAGAATCCTTTTCAAAAATAAATTCTATCCTAATACCAAGACTCCTAATCCAACTCAAAAGTGTATTTGTAACATTATTGAAGACTTCCTAATTTGATTAGATAAATAACTCCTTTTATTTATCTACTTATCAAATATAGTCTTTAACATTAACTATACTACCAACAATAGTATAGTTTTTAGGAGACCATCTCCTAAATGGAAAAGATTTTGACTTTTAATTAAATAATTAATTAATCAACAAATTATTTAATTTATATTAAATTAAATAATAATAAAATAAAAATAATATATTTAAGCTATTCACCATAGCCATTGCCGCCCATACCTAATATAAAGGCCATATATTATTTTTCTTATTTTATTAAATCCATTAGACCTTAATAAAAAGTCCACATATGAACTAGACCTATTCTTACAAAAAGAAACAAGTTCACATGCCTTATTACAATTCTAGATGGACCCTTAAATTGGTCCGGTAGAATATATCAAGTGATCCATGCAAGTTCGTGTGGATTGGGGATCTTGGCGGGCTATCTAAATTTAAGCTTCAATAGACATAACCCAATCACAATCAACAAATGATTCACTTAGGACCAATCTATTTAATTTTAGTTCGTTCCACCAATGAATTAAAATTGAACTCTTAAATAAAATAGAATAAGTTAATGTTACTCATTCGTACCCTACATAACCTTATTGGAGAAAGTGTATCCTCGTGATTGTAGGGAAAAAACGGTTTAGAAACGCAGCGGATGCGTGAGAAAAACGAGATTAGGGTTTGCGTATATATAAAAAAAAATTCCCTTTTATTCAACGAGAACCTTAACCCTAGATTTATTGATGTATACAAAAGTATCGTACCTTTTTCGCGTGACGATTGAACAAGCGCCGAATTGATTCTGTAAGATCTTTCAATCCAATCACGAACGTGAATCACCTAGGAGTGTGGGCTCCCTTTCTTTAAATTGAATTCCTGAGGATGGAGACAAAACAAATATCTTTTCTTTGTTAGTTACAAATATCTTCCAAGAGAAAAATCCAAGAACGTTCGGTCACTTGTGAATTATCAATCAATTTGATTGTAACTCGCATGAACCTTGATTCGATGTTGTACACAAAACCCTTTTGATGTAAAGGATATTAGTATACTATCGAATACAAAAATGTTCCCTTTTTTTCTCTACTTGACCGAATTAACACACTATTGATTAGATATGATCGAATTTTGTCCAGAGTAAAATCAGATTTTTCTCCCTCAAAATTCCTGTGATAGCCGAAACTTTTTCTTTCTCCAATAAAGCTTGGCCGAAATTACCTCTAATTTCCTTAAGGCTGATTGAATTTATCATCCACATATATATAGGTTCATAAATCCTTTCCTAAGAAGGATTCACTTGGTTGGCAAGAATCCTTTCCTTAGGTGGATTTATTTGGTAGTTAGAATCCTTATCTAGAAGGAAATCTATCCTATCCTATATTATACATGTGATGAACGGAATTCCCTTGTTTGAAGATGATTAGGAGTGTTTAATCTCTCTTAATAAAGATTACTTGATGGACAAGAATCCTATCCTTAGATAGATTAACTTGGTGGTTATGAATCCTTTTCAAATAAGAATTCTACCACTAAGTAGTTTTACTTGGTGACCAAGAATCCTTTTTCAAAAAGAATTCTTTCCTACACCAAGACTCCTAATCCTGCTCAATAGTGTGTTTGTAACCATATTAAAGACTTCCTAATTTGATTAGACAAATAACTCCTTTTATTTATCTACTTATCAAATATAGTCTTTAACATTAACTATATTACCAACGATAGTATAGTTTTAGGAGACCATCTCCTAATAGGAAAATATTTTGACTTTTAATTAAATAATTAATTAATCAACAATTTAATTAATTTCAATTTAATTAAATAATAATAAAAAAATAATAATATATTTAAGCTATTCACCATAGCCATTGCCGCCCATACCTAATATAAAGGCCATATATTATTTTTCTTATTTTATTAAATCCATTGGACCTTAATAAAAAGTCCACATGTGAACTAGACCAATTCTTACAAAAAGAAACAAGTTCACATGCCTTATTACAATTCTAGATGGACCCTTAAATTGGTCCAGTAGAATATATCAAGTGATCCATGCAAGTTCGTGTGGATTGGGGATCTTGGCGGGCTATCTAAATTTAAGCTCCAATAGATACAACCCAATCACAATCAACAAATGATTAACTTAGGTCCAATCTATTTAATTTTAGTTCATTCACTAAAGAACTACAATTAAATTCTTAAATAAAGATAGAATAAGTTGATGTTACTCATTCATACCCTAGACAACCTTATTGGAGAAAGTGTATCCTCGTGAAGAATACCAGTAATCGCCAAGAACTCATAGACCGCCTATAGCTCTCCAAGTTATCATATTTACTCATATGATCACATTTTTAACTTGGATATTTTGACTTGTCTAGAAGTCAAGTTTCAATAGATACTATTGAAAACTTAACGTTAAGATTTAATATCCAATACCTCAAAACATCCATATGATGGTATTCTACTCTCATTTAATAAATGGAGCCACGATGTCCATATCTATAAATGAAGTCCTCTGTCGATTAACAAATGAATACCACCAAACTATCGAGGATAGATTATGCTATATAATCGTACTCATTGATAGCTCAAATGACAACACTTGCAACCATAAGTCCATCATTTATCTCAGGATTGAGATAGACTCTCCGATTGTCTTCAAATGAAAACTTTTATCCATTGACGGTTCTAGATAAAGTATTTCATTTTGATACTATTCATTGTACCCAGTGCACTAGATTCTTTTGCCCGGAGACACCTCACTTTGATGATTTTAGACTCATCATAACACACTTGATCCCGCTCAAATTCTAGCAAGAGAATATACAACTTTAACAAGATAAAGGCGCCCAACCTTCTATCTTAAGTTGTGAATATTATTCAAGACTAACTAAAGAATTGTGTCTACCTCATACATATCTAGATGTATGAACAATTCTTCTTTTCTCATAGTTTTTGACCTTATGATTATTTACTTTTGACAATTATAATAATTAAACTATAAATGCTATAAGATTTGTTAAACTAGAAATCACTTTATTCATATGAAAAGATTGTTAATTACAATATTACACTCTTGCTATCGAGCATAATCCTAACAGTGAAGAATACCAGTAATCGCCAAGAGCTCATAGACTGCCTATAGCTCTCCAAGTTACCATATTTACTCATATGACCACATTTTGAACTTGGATATTTTGACTTGTCCAGAAGCCATGTTTCAATAGACACTATTGAAAACTTAATGTTAAGATTTAATATCCAATACCTCAAAACATCCATATGATGGTATTCTACTCTCATTCAATAAATGGAGCCACGATGTCCGTATCTTTAAATGAAGTCCTCCATCGATTAACAAATGAATACCACCAAACTATCGAGGATAGACTATGCTATATAAGCGTACTCATTGATAGCTCAAATGATAACACTTGCAACCATAAGTCCATCATTTATCTCAGGATTGAGATAGACTCTCCGATTTTCTTCAAATGAAAACTTTTATCTATTGACGGTTCTAGATAAAGTATTTCATTTTGATCCTATTCAATGCACCCAATGCACTAGATTCTTTTGCCCAAAGACACCACACTTTGATGATTTTAGACTCATCATAACACATTTGATCCCACTCAAATGCTAGTAAAAGAATCTAAAACTTTGACAAGATAAAGGTGCCCAACCTTCTATCTTAAGTTGTGAATATTATTTATGACAAACTAAAGAATTATGTCTATCTCATACATATCTAGATGTATGAACAATTCTTCTTTTCTCATAGTCTTTTGACCTTATTATTATTTACTTTTAATAAATTATAATAATTAAACTATAAATGATATAAGATTTGTTAAACTAGAAATCGCTTTATTTATATGAAACGATTGTTAATTACCATATTACACTCTTGCTATTGAGCATAATCCTAACATGTATATGTTTGTATAATATGGATATTGAACTTTTATTTAGTCTTAAATCATTCTTGATTGAGTTTCAGTCATTTCGGTTACTCATACTATTGATTTCAAGTTCTAAGTCAAAAGATACTACACTTTCAACTCATGTTTCATACATTGACTTCGTCTTCGTATATCGAGTCGATTTTTTTTTTTTGGGTCGAGTATCTTATATGTCCATGTCCGTGTGAGAGGTATGGTTCTTAATCAAAAAACAGATTCGAATTCTGAGTTTGAAGGCCGGAGAACGGTCGAAGAACGCGAGGAAAGCGCGAGGGGAATGCACCATGGCCAAGAGGCCATGGAGGTGTGCATGCCCGAGATGGCGCGTGGCCATCTCGGCCACACAACCTTGCTGTCCTGAGATACCCATGTGCCATCTCGGGGGAGCACTAACAAGTGAGGACAATTTAGTCTTTTCATCTTTCTTCTTTCCCACTCCTTTATAATCTCTTTACTTATCACAATTCATTCTAAGAAGAAATTCAAATCAAGTGTGCAGAAATTTTCTCTCTAAATGTTCTCACCTTCCAAAAACCATAACTTATTCATTTGAACTCCGATTTGAGTGATTCGAAGTTGAGAGTGTTCATCTATTCATCCTCCATCCTTTCTCTGAAGGTTTGAGTTAAATTTGCTGCTGTTTTTGGTGTCTAATCATACAAAAACTGGACTGCACCTAAATCAACTAATGTATTGATTTTCTCTCAAAGTTTTCTTTTAAAACTTGGTCAATTACCTTGGGTTTTCTTCTTCTACATATATTTGTATATTGTTAGTGTTTTAATTTGTGTTTTGATCACTTTCAAAGCTAGATTGAGTTTCAATTAAAATCATACATTTTGAGTTAGGTTTTGATTTTGCCTATGTTATCACATATTTGGGATTGTATTGTGCTAGCTTTGATTCTAGGACTATTTTATGATCTTTGATTGTTTGATTTTGTGAAAAGTAGTTCCTCACATGTATTAGGCTCTCTTGGCCGAATTTCTCACATAATACATGTGCTTATGTTCTTTTGAGCTATTCATGTGATTTGCGAATCTATGATTAGGAATATGCTCCAGAACTTTTGCTTAAATCTATTTGACTTTGTCATATGATTTTAGCATGTTTTAGGTTTTTGTGATTTAAACTTAATCTTGTGATTTGTTGATCATATCTTGTGATTCCAGTTTAGATATATGCATGTATCTAGTTTATGATTATTGATGAGCATATCTTACATAATCTAGATTGATTACACATGTATGATAAACTAGACTATATGTGATTTGTGCATTCATGCTCATGTCTAGTATTTTCCATAGGATGTGTTGATCATAGCATTCTATGTTGTGTGCTTGTTTGCATTTTGCATTCATGATCACCTAGATGCCTTGTGAGAAGGAAGTCTTGCCAATAGGTGTGAGACCTATGGTGTTGAGCAAGAAGTCTTGGCAAGAGGTGTAAAGCCTTGGATTGTTGAGCAAGGAAGTCTTGGCTAGAGGTGTGAAGCCTTAGATAGTCGAGCAAGAAGTCTTACCTAGAGTTGGGAGAAATCGAAAAGGTAAGCAAGGAAGTCTTGACTAGAGTCATGAGGACTTAGTTGAGCAAGAAGTCTTGCCTTGGGTCGTGAGGATCTGGATAAGGTGAGCAAGAAAGTCTTGACAAAAGATGTGAAGCCTCAAATTGTTGAGCATAGGGCGGCAACTACTAGAGTAGGATATGAGGGTAGTTTCTAGGTGAAGAGGTCACTTGAGAGATTGTACTTGTCTTATCTACTAGTAGATTTTGTTTGCCGGTGGCTGCTAGCCCTTGGATGTTTCCTCTTCGGAGGTTTACCACTATATCTTGTGTCAACTTTTCTCTATCCCTATCTCTTTAATATTTGTATTGTGGATAGAACTCTATATGTATGTTGACTTCCTTTCTATATAATAGATTGTGTATGTGTTACAATTACTTGTTTGTATCACACTTTACTTGTGTTTATATATTGATTAATTGTCTTTAATTAATATATATATTGTTATACAAGCAATATAGAGGGACAAACTTTTGTTTGTTTCTAAGGGAGTCGAAAAAGGTGTCTAACCTATTCACCCCCCCTCTAGGTTAGCCCTGAGCATTTAACCGTGATTGTATTTTCAATTGGTATCAAAGCAGGACACTAGATTGCACTTAGTGTGAGTCCGGGGTGATATTTTCACGGTTTTTGTAAGGCGTTTGAAGTCATGGGTTTACGAGATGATGTAATAGCGGAAGGAGCCTCAAATACTAGGCCACTATTACTTCGTGGCACTGACTATGGGTATTGGAAGTTTATGATGAAAGACTTCATCCGCTCTATTTATGAAAGGGCTTGGATGGTAATGGAAGAAGGTTATAGTCCTCCTACCAAGGTTTTAGAGAATGGAACCATGATACTCAAGCCAATGTGTGAATGGACAACAAATGAGTTTGAGGTTGATAAATGACACCATCGTGCTATGAATGCCATCTTTGGAGGAGTTGATGGGCATCAATTCTCCTACATTCAAAATCTTGAATCCGCAAAGGAAGCTTGGGATACTCTCCAAGTTACTAATGAAGGAACCTTAGCGGTGAAGAAATCGAGGCTTCAAATGTTGGCATCACAATTTGAAGGTTTAAGTATGGGTAAGGAAGAAAAGTTTGAAGACTTCCAATTCCGGCTTCTTAACATAGCTAACCAATGTCAAGCACTTGGAGTACTTATCTCAAAAGAGAGTTTAAATTTGAAAATCCTTAGGTCTCTTCCTATGAGATTTAAATCAAAGGTGAGTTGTTTGGGTGTGGAAAGCAAGGATGTGGATAGTATGAATATCGATGGGTTGCTTGGGTCTCTCCAAACTTATGATATGTGCTTGAAGCCAAAGATCAAGAGAAGGGAATTGCTCTCAATGCTATAGAGGAGGAGAGTGATGATGAAAACGAAGAAATGGCACTCTTGATTAGAAGGTTCAAGAAGTTTCTAAATAATAATGCCAAGCCTAAAGGCAAGTCTTCAAAGGAAAAATGAGTCAAGAGAACATCATCTCCAATGATTGTGAAGAATAATCAAGCCATGAACAAGAAAGATGTTCAATGTTATAATTGTCAAGGTTTTGGTCACTTTGCTAGTGAGTGCACCAAGAAGCCATCTAAGAAAGACAAGAAAGGCAAAGTGTTGGCGGCTACTTAGAGTGATGATAATTCTAGTGACAATAAGAGCTCTAGTAGTGAGTCTTCAAGTGATAAAGAGTTGGTGAGCAACTTTGTAGCTCTAACGGCTTCTCATTCTCCACTAGATGTTGGTAGTATAATATCTTTGAACAAGAACCTTGATGCAAATCATGATGGAAGCTCTAGTTCCATTCCTACTAATCTTGAGTTGTTGAAAAAGATAGAAAAGCTTGAAGAAGCTAGAGACAATGCTCAAAGAGAAGTAGTTGAAAAGGATGATTTGATCAATAAGCAACTAGATAAGTTTGTGGTTGTTACTCGTAGACTTCTTGGTGAAAAAGGTGATATTATGAAGAAGTTTAGAGAACTTGAAATTGTAAACCTTGAGAAGGATAATGTGATATCTTCTTTAAAGAGAGAACAAGAATTGATGGAAGAAATAGACACGGCTAAGGAGGCTATCAAGGATTTAGTAATCGATTCAATTAGTGTGTCTAGTGTTAGGAATCTTGTTAACTCTTATAGTGGTGAAGACGACTTGGTAGTTAAAGAGGAGCTCTTGGAAGTGTCACTTCCTGCACATTTTGATGAAGTCGTGATTGATAAGAAACCACACAAGAAGAGATGATCAAAAGCCAATAAGAAGTTGGCGAACGAGGTATCTTTGCAAACACCTAGTGAAGCTATTTCAACTCCAAAAGGTACAATCTTATCTTTTATTCCAATTTTCCATTATTGCAACACAATAGGTCACATTAAGCCTAGGTGTTATAAATATATTGAAAAATGTAAATTAGGAAATGAATCTAGGGATAAGGAGATTAAACTTCAACTTGAACATGCTAAGGCCTTGAAAGTTGAGAAACATGATAATTTTTCTAAGCATGAGAAAAAGTTATGGAGTAGAAGAATTCTAATCTTGTTCAACTTGACAAAGCTTGTGTTGTAAATGATAAGGAAGAGTGTGTTAGTGATATTCTTGTGAATCAAGTCATTGAAGGACTTTACTCTAGATTTAACATTGTTCTCAAGGATGATATTGGAAATATTTATGTAGGTACACCCAAGAACAAGTGGTTCAAGGGTGAGTGCTCTTATCACTAAAATAAGAAGCACATGTGAGATAGCTTTGAGGCTATATATCAATTGTGTTGAGAATTCTTGCTTACTAGCTTTAAATACTCCATGTATTGATATGAACTTGGTTATCTCACATCATGTTTGTTATGATGGTCAAAATTTGTTGTTTAACTTTGAAGAAGTTCTTTTGTTATATGTGTTGATTGGGTTGAGATGTTATGCTTTTTATACTCTTGTTGTGAAACATCGTCAACTTGGTGTCATGAGGACATTCAAGGCAAGAGTGCTCATAAAAAGGGCGAAAGTATGATATTTGGTGAATATAAGGTGCAAAAAGGTATCTCTATACTCTAATGCATGTTCTCTTAGATATTCATCTTTTAACTCAATTCTTGACATACATCTCATAGCATGTCATATTAGAGAATTTTGTATAACATACATATGGTTCTCATTGACATTTGCTATTTTAGGATCTAATAGTGATATTGTTCACATTGATCTTAACTTTGATGATTGTTTGTGTATAGTAAATTGAGTGGTATTACTTTTGAAAATATAAGCTTCATATTCTTTGAAAGCTACTCATTAGAGAAGTAATGATCTTGAATAAGTCTTTTTATTGCTCTTAGATCATGTGTTTATGAGCTTTAAAATCTTGGTTTTCTAAAATTGCACCTTGCTTCTCTTATCTGTTTTGCTAGTAGGTTGAATTTACTAATATGTTAACATTGGATACACCTTAAAGTTTTTGTGCTTAAGTACATTTAAAATGACCTATGGTTAGTATCCATTTTGCTTCGGTAATTACACAGAACTCAATGAGCACTTTCATAAAAAGGGCTACACACATTGGTTGTGAAAGCTACTCAATGTTGGAAAGAGCTACACCATTGTGATGAGTGAAAGCCGTCATGAAGAGAATTTTGTTTATGTAAAAAAAGAATGGAAAAATCAAAAAAGTGTTGAAATGAAATCATAAAAAAAAGGTCTTTGATTCAAAGCCTAAAAAGAAAAGGAGGAAGGCTTAAAAAGGAGTTTAGTTGAAAATCAAATGAGCTCGGGTTGAAAAACAGAAATGGGATGACGAGCCACATGCACACACACACTCATATGTTGAAATCTATTCTCTTATAAGCAAAAAATTCCGGATAATAATCGGTTTGACTTTTTATGGAAAAAGCTTAAGATGAATAGTTGTTGGAAATTGTTTGCATGTTGATTATCAAACTACTTGTTGATATATATTTGAAGCATATCTCTTACACACACACTTTGTTTATGAGTATGATGATATCTTTGCAATTGTTGAAGAATTATGAGAGAACTTGAAAAATCTTTGTGTATCTCTCTTAGCATATGAAGCTTATTTTGTTGATATTTCTTCAAATTGCTTGAATGTGTGATTGTGTGAACATCTTTGTGAACCTTATGCTATCAGGAATCTCAGTTATAGCATTTATCAAGGGGGAGCATTGTATGCTAGACATTGTTCTCTTTTATGATATGTTCACATGCTTCATTTTGTTACATGTTGGCATATTTTGACTTAATGATACTTGTAAGATATTACTCACTATCTTTGTCTTGCATGATGATTCATTCTTAAGTCATATGTCATTGTGTTTATATATTTGTGACTAATATGTTTGTTTTGTATTTCACTCACTTTTGTTGTATGTATATAGCATCTTATTTCACAAGAACAAATGGGAAGAACTAAGGTTACCGGATCGGAAGTGGAAATCAATCGAATCCCATTGTGAAAGCCAAGTCTACCTCAAAGGGATCCAAAGCTTCAAGATCAAAGGATTTAGGGATCTTTGAAACTAAAAATATATTTCAAGAGAGAGGCATTGACTTAGGAAAAT
The DNA here is from genome assembly GCA_032871835.1 of Dipteronia dyeriana. Taxonomy (NCBI): domain Eukaryota; kingdom Viridiplantae; phylum Streptophyta; class Magnoliopsida; order Sapindales; family Sapindaceae; genus Dipteronia; species Dipteronia dyeriana. The sequence continues at coordinate 38,169,519 of CM065302.1, forward strand.
GTAAAGATTCTTATGTTCTTAAATGCATTAAGGATATAAATTGGGAATCTTGGGTGAGCATGCTAGGAATAGTGAATGACACTATTGTTAGAGAATTTTATCATGAATATAGAGAGAGTGCCACCTTATTGGATGCTTTGATGGAGATTAGGGGTGTTGTGTTTAGAGTTAACCCGGTAAACATTAACAAGTTTCTTGGGCTATCTAGTGATATTGATTCAAGCTTTCTAGATGTTGATATCATTGAGAATCTTAATGTCATGGGTAGAACTCTATGTGACAATGCTTCTTTTGAGTGGAAAGTTAGAGCATATATTAGTCAACATGAGTTAACTAAGGCAAGTGCATTTTGGCATCTTTTCATTTGCACAAATATTATTGGATCTTCGAATTCAACCGAGTTGAATAAAAACAAGATCAAAATAGTATATGCCTTGGTGACTAATCAACCTATAAACCTTGGGATTTGCTTATGTTTTACTTAGATAATGCGGCTTTCTCAACTAGATGAGATAAGAAGCTTGCATTACCGGGGTTTATAACTTTTTTTTGTTTAGCTCGTGGTTTTCAAAGTAGTGGAGATGATATGTTGGTACAACCCTTGGAAAAGTATAGTGATAAACGTGTGTCATACATGTCATATAAGGATAAGGGTATGACATGTGATACTTTTGGACTATTTAGTAGTTCACAAGTTGATTGTCAAGAGACTAGCATAAACGTTCTTCTCGATTGGGCTTTACATTTGAAGAAGAAGGTTAATGAGCTTAGTGCTATAGTTGAAAAACAAGATGCTAGAATAAAAGAGTTGGAGGAGTGTATTGCATCAAGTTCAAGACCACCTCTCAAGCATTATGTTAGGTCAACTACACGCACAACTTTCTTTGGTGGATCTAGTAGCTAGTATTTGAGTCTCATGGTATATTTCTTACTTTTTGGCATCATTTCATGTTAAAAGGGGGGAGAAAAGAGTTGTTAAGTGTTGCTAGTTACTTAGTTTCCTTTTTTTGTTGTTTTGTGAAATTTTGGACTTTCAATGGATTGTAATAATTAGTCTTAAGATTTGGTTAAGAATTCTTGTATTTGGCATGTATTGAGGGGGAGATACATGTATATGTGGACTTAATTGTATATTCTTATCCATATTAGATGTTGCCATTTGTTGTTTTTTCTCTTGTATATGCATTGTGCTTTGAGATGATTTGTAGGTTGCTTCAAGAGAAGATCAAAATGAAGTTCAAGAGTTGGTGAAGATTAGTTATAGAAATCTTACTCATTGTAATGTGAGGGAGTGATTTTGTAACCTATCCTCATTTTTATATTTGTAGTAAATGTCTAGGTGTTTTGACATGGAATTTACCAAATGGGGAGATTGTTAGGTTTTAGTTTGTGTTGGCATTAATTCCATATCAAAGTGATGTTTTCTTGTAATGATTTAGTTGTTTAAATTCATGATGATTCAAGCTTCAAGGAAGAAGAAACAACAAGTCAAAGCAAGTTCTAAGTCTTCAAGAGAAAGGATGCAATACGGTTCTACAAAGGTATACTAATACCTTATCTTTCTTTTACAAGGCTAAGGCACACACACACATATCATACATTTGTGTCCCTAAATCGTTGTGCACTTTTATAGGCAAACACACACATATCATACATTTGTGTCCCTGCATCATTGTGCACCACTATAGGCACACACATATAATTCTTTCATGTGTCCCTGCATAATTGTGCACCATGTATAACACATTCACACACTTAAAGATGAATGCTCATGCATTGGTTTGAAAATAACATGTTTTGGAATATGCATGATTGGAAACTATCTCTATGTAGTTTGCATTCTAGTGTGAATTGTGTTTGTGTGTGTATATGTTTGTATAACATGGATATTGAACTTGGATTTAGTCTTAAATCATTTTTGATTGAGTTCCGGTCATTTCGGTTACTCATACTATTGGTTTCAAGTTCTAAGTCAAAAGATACTACACTTAGTTTCCTTTTTATGTTGTTTTTGTGAACTTTTGAACTTTTAATGGCTTGTAATAATTAGTCTTAAGATTTGGTTAAGAATTCTTTTATTTGGCATGTATTGAGGGGGAGATACATGTATTTATGGACTTAATTGTATATTCTTATCCATATTAGATGTTGCCATTTGTTGTTTTTTCTCTTGTATATACATTGTGCTTTGAGATGATTTGTAGGTTGCTTCATGAGAAGATCAAAATGAAGTTTAAGAGTTGGTGAAGATTAGTTATAGGAATCTTACTCATCGTAATGTGAGGGAGTGATTTTGTGACCTATATTTATTTTTATATTTGTAGTAAATGTATAAGTGTTTTGACATGGAATTTGCCAAAGGGGGAGATTGTTAGGTTTTAGTTTGTGTTGGCATTAATTACATATCAAAATGATGTTTACTTTGTAATGACTTAGTTGTTTAGGTTAATGATGATCCAATCTTCAAGAAAGAAGAAACAACAAGTCAAAGCAAGTTCTAAGTCTTCAAAGAGAAAGGATGCAATTTGATTCTACAAAGGTATACTAAGACCTTATCTTTCTCTTACAAGGCTTAGGCACACACACAAATATCATACATTTGTGTCCCTGCATCGTTGTACACCATTATAGGCAAACATATACAATTCATTCATATGTTTCCCTGCATCGTTGTTCACCATGTATAACACATTCACACACTTTAAGATAAATGCTCATGCATTGGTTTGGAAATAACATGTTTTGGAATATGCATGATTGGAAACTATCTCTATGTAGTTTGCATTCTAGTGTGAATTGTGTTTGTGTGTGTAAAAGGTTGTATAACATGGATATTGAACTTGAATTTAGTCTTAAATCATTCTTGATTGAGTTTTGATCATTTCGGTTACTCATACTATTGATTTCAAGTTCTAAGTCAAAAGATACTACATTTTCAACCCATGTTTCATACATTGTCTTCGTCTTCATATATCGAGTCAAATTATTATTTTATGGGTTAAGTATCTTATATGTATATGTTTGTTTGAGAGTTACAGTTTGTAATCCATAAACGGATTTGAATTCTGAGTTCGGAGGCCAGAAAACGGTGGAAGAACGTGAGGGAAGCGCGAGGAGAATGCACCATGGCCAAAAGGTCATGGAGGTGTGCATGTCCGAGATGGCGCATGGCCATCTCGGGTGCACAACCTTGCTGCCCTGAGATGCCCAAGCGCCATCTCAGGGGGAGCACTAACAAGTGAGGGAAATTTGGTCTTTTCATCTTTCTTCTTTCCCACTCCTTTATAATCTCTTTCCCTCTCACATTTCATTCTAAGAAGAAATTCAAATCAAGTGTAAAGAAATTTTCTCTTCAAATTTTCTCACCTTCCAAACACCATAACTTCTTCATTTGAACTCCGATTTGAGTGATTCAAAGTTGAGAGTGTTCATCTATTCATCCTCCATCTTTTCTCTGAAGGTTTGAGTTAAGTTTCTGCTGTTTTTGGTGTCTGATCATACAAAAACGGGACTGCACCTAAATCAACTAAGGTATTGATTTTCTCTCAAAGTTTTCGTTTAAAACTTGGTCAATTGCCTTGGGTTTTCTTCTTCTACATATATTTGTATATTGTGAGTGTTTTGATTTTTATTTTGAACACTTTCAAAGCAAGATTGAGTTTCAATTGAAATCATACATGTTGAGTTAGGTTTTGATTTTGCCTATGTTATCACGTGTTTGGGATTGTATTGTGCTAGCTTTGATTCTAGGACTATTTTATGATCTTTGATTGTTTGATTTTGTGAAAAATAGTTCCTCACATGTATTAGGCTCTCTTGCCCGAATTTCTCACATAATATATGTGCTTATGTTCTTTTGAGCTATTCATGTGATTTGTTGAATCTATGATTAGGAATATGCTCTAGAACTTTTGCTTAAATATATTTGACTTTGTCATATGATTTTAGCATGTTTTAGGTTTTTGTGATTTAAACTTGATCTTGTGATTTGTTGATCATATCTTGTGATTCAAGTTTAGATATATGTATGTATCTAGTTTATGATTATTGTTGAACATATCTTACATAATCTAGATTGATTACTGAAACAAATAATATGGTGTGTAATATTAATCTAGAGGGGGGAGAGGAGGTGAATAGATTTTAATTAACTTTTAACCAATTTTCGTTAAGAGTCAAGTTGACGAAAATACCCCTATCTAGTTACAGTGATACCACAAGTGTAATAAATGCGGAAATAGTAAAAACACTTGAGATATATGTGGAAACCCTCCAAATGGGAAAAACCACGGGCTGATGATTGCGCCACACTAGAACCTCGAATCCACTAATGATAAAGAAATTACAACCTAATCTCGGTATAAGTGAACCTAGTTCATCATGCTTGTCCTTTAAGCCACCTACTCTCGGAAACAACACAAGTCTTACTTCTCAATGAAGAGATAAAGTGTCCTAAGTGAATATATGATGATATTCAAAGAACAAACAAGGCTAGGAAACCCTATATGCTTATCTAGGATAATGAGATGACAATTAATGCAATCCTAGATATCAAGTGCTAAATGACATGTTCAAATAGCTTAGCTAAAGATAGATCAATCAATCCCATGAAGCTATCATAATACAAAACTCAATCATTTCATCACAACAATCTCTAATTTGTATCTAAAAATACTCTAAGAGAATACAATTAATTAAAGAGGTGGTTTAGTAAGCAAAACACTTAACTTGTAAGAAGATAGTGAAGAACTTACCAAACAAGATGTGATAAAGCAGCCTTATCCATAGATGCACTCTAGATGAACTTAGATGATGCAAGATGAAGATTTAATGCTCATGGGAATGCTTTGAGTGATTAAAAATGAGTTCTTGGAAGTGTTTTTTCTTTGAAATGGGTTATAAGGGAGAAATGTGATAATCTGAACTCATACACGACCTTAAGGCATGAGTTATATATATATATAAGATCCAATCAAAGTGAGGTCGTTTTGAAAAAAATGTTACAGCTTCCTCTGCGTGCGCTGGTGACGTGCGCTGGTCGAGTAGCACACCACCAGCACATCAGTAGTACAACACAAGCGCAGATCCTCTTGGAAGTTTATGCTGGTGAGGCTGCGCTAGATGAGTAGCGCACCACCAGCGCACGCCCACATTTTTCAGCTATACGCGGGTGCAGCAGCAAAGATCAGTGGAGCAACACTAGCGACAGTCCACTGTGAAAGTTGCGTTGGTGAAGTGCGCCAGTCGAGTAACGTACAACCAGCGCAAGGCCTATTTTTCAACACCCAAATGCACAAAACAATAAATTCAAGAGTGATGAAATTGCATCATATGTTAATGCCTAGCATGACATACAACTTTCATAGGAAGATGCAAATAGGTCAACAAGAGTCATGTAAACTAAAATGCACACAAGAAAACACTCAACAAATAAGATCAAGAGTTATGCATGAATATGTGAGTGTGTGCAATTATCTCTTCAAAGTAAGTAAGCACAAGAATTTTACTTTTGATGCTTCTCCTCTTGAGGTCTTGAGAGCCTAAGCTACCCTTACATGAACCCTAACAATGTGGTTGTTCACGAAATAAGCCAATCAACAAATGAGGACTTTTCAATCTCCCCCTTTAGCTATTTCGTGAAAAAACCACCACTCACATTGATCCTCACAAAACAAAATAGAAAAACACTGGGAAGATATTTTACATTACAAAGAGATAAACATAAAAAAAAACTTCAAGTCTTCAATCTCTTGTAGAACTATCAACCCTACACACAAGGCAAGCACAAATACTCTTTCCAAACCAAGTGCATGTGAGATGATCAAGTGAATATAAAACAAAAGCATTTGCATTTAGAAATATGAGTATGATATCATGAAATGCTCATGCAATGCTCCCCCTCGACGGGTTACCCCCTACATGTAATCTCCCTCTCAAAGCCAACACATGTTACTCCCCTAACATCCCAATGCTAGGTCAATGCTACTCTCTATTTTTGTCATGAGAGAGGCAAATGAGAAGTTCCCAACCGGGTCACTCAAGGCAAAGAAAGAAAAGAGCATACAAGATTGTTGCATAATTATATAAGCCACATTTATGCAATCTTAATTGATAGGAGAGACACTAGGAGATTTATTTTGAAAACAATGTATGAATCAAAAGGTGCTTTGCATACAAGACATGTTGCATTTAAGTCCAAAAACAATGGTATTTGGCAAAGCAAATGACAAAGGTTTCCAATATAATTCAAACCAATTTCACCATTTGTCATGAGAGAAGCAAGGATATTGAGTTGTATAGATCTATGTTTTAAATGGCACTATATCCAACTTTATAAGCTAAACATGGCATGAGCAACTTTGTACCCTATTTGATTTTTCCGGGAGGATACCCGTATGATAGTAGCCATGTTCAACTAATAAAGAAAGAGATACATTGATTAAACATTTTAGTCTCACTAGCATTTGCACACAGTGTTTTGCGTTTAACAATTGCAATCAACAAATCATGCTTTATCATTTTTCATTAGCATGTCTTTTAAGAATCATCATGTCATGGAGATAATTATAGGTCATTTAACATGTACTTCCAATGTATATCTCCTATTCCAAAAATGCATATTTGAACATAAATATGACATGGCTTGTAGTCAAAGAAGAATTCACACTTATTTTAAAAAATACAATATACCATAAGTGCAACCAAGCTACTCAAGCAATCAATAAAGAGGCATAAACATAATTTTAAGAAAAATTGCATGCAACAAGTATACAATAGCTCTCTTTGCTTGATTTCCCCATATAGGGTCAAAGACCACAACACATCACTTCATTAAACAAATCCCAATAGATCTACTAAGAGTCTTGAATCTAGTAGCATCCAAGGGTTTAGTAAATAGATCCGCTAGTTGGTCATTGGTACCTACATGCTCAAGTACAATGCATTTGCTCTCAACTAGTTCTCTAATGAAATGATGACGGATGTCAATATGCTTAGTCCTAGAATGCTGAACCTGATTCTTTGAAATATTAATTGCACTCATGTTATCACAAAAGAGAGTAAGAGTACCTTGATTGAATCCATAGTCGACTAGCATTTGCTTTATCCAAAGGAGTTGTGTTCATCCACTCTCAGCTGTGGACAAGGAAATCGAATTTTGCTTCTTGCAAAATTAAGAGACAAGGTTGTTCCCAAGGAAAAAGCAACCTCCCAATGCACTTTTCCTATCATCACAATTTCCTGTCCAATCTGCATCACTAAAGCCTACAAGACTAGCAATAGTGTTAAAAGAGTACCAAATCCCATAGTTGGATGTCTCATTCACATATCGAATGATTCTCTTAATAGAAGAGAGATAGGACTCCTTAGGATCCGCTTGGTACCTAGCACACACACCCACATAAAGGAGATATCAGACCTACTTGCGGTCAAATAGTGCAAGCTACCAATCATGCCATGATATAAAGTTTGGTCCACACTTTTACCACTAGCATCCTTGCTTAGCTTCAAAGTGGTACTCGTAGGTGTATCACAATGTTTGGCACTGTCAAGGCCAAATTTCTTTACTAGGTTTTTGGCATACTTAGCTTGAGATATGAAAATCCCATCATCCATTTGCTTAATTTGTAAACCTAGAAAGTAACGCAACTCACCAATAAGACTCATCTCAAATTCACATGACATCAACAAATTGTTAAACTTTGGTGTCATTGGTGGAGCCAAAGACTATATCATCAACATAGATTTGAGCTATAAAGAGCTCATCTTTGTTTTTCATGATGAATAGAGTCTTGTCAAAACTACCCCTAGTGTAACCATTGTCTAAGAGATATAGGGTGAAACGCTCAAACGAAGCCCTTGGTGCTTGTTTCAACCCATATAAAGCTTTCTTGAGATGATAGTCATGATTAGGGTGCTAAGGATCTACAAACCCTTTGGGTTGCTCAACAAACACTTCCTCTTGTAAGAAGACATTGAGGAAGGTACTCTTAACATCCATTTGATATAACTTGAACTTGTGCAAACAAGAAATGGATAAAAAAAAGCCTAATGGACTCAATCCTAGAACCAGGAGCAAATGTCTCCTCAAAGTCAATACCCTCAATTTGAGAGTATCCTTGTGCTACAAGCCTAGCCTTGTTTCTCACAATGTTGTCATCCTCATCGGATTTGTTCCTATATACCCACTTGGTGCCTATCACATTGGTGTTCTTAGACCTAGGAACTAGAGTCCAAACCTCATTTCTTTCAAATTGGTTAAGCTCTTCTTGTATAACAAGCACCCAAAATTCATCTTTTAGAGCTTCATCAATTTTCTTGGGTTATATTTGAGAGGTGTAGCAAGTGTAGCTAATAAGATTAGCCATTTGACGCCTAGTCCTAACACCCTCACTAATTTCACCAATAAAGTCATCTTTGTCATGAAGTTTCCTAACCCATGGAGCAGGTTCTTTTGAGTCCAAGTAAGGAATCTTATCACTAAGTTGTGCTATGTCATCATCAAGATTAGCCTTTTCAACATTAGAGATATCAAATACTTTCTCCAAAGAGAAGTCATCAGCTAAATCTACCTCCTCCTCATGGTCATTAGTTTTGAGCCTAATATCATCAATGACAACATTAGATGATTCCATTACGGTCCTAGTTCTTAGATTATATACTCTATAGGCTCTACTATTCAAGGCATAGCCAATAAAGATACCCTCATCACTCTTAGCATCAAATTTGCCAAGTTGATCACGGTAATTTAAAATGTAGTATTTGCTTCCAAAAGTGTGGAAGTAGCTAACATCTGGCTTCCTACCTTTCTATAACTCATAGGAGGTTTGCCTAGTGTGGGGCCTAAGGAAGACTCTATTTCCTATGTAGCAAGCCGTATTGATGGCCTCGGCCGAAAGATTCCAAGGGACATCGTTGCTAAGCAACATCACAGGGGGCATTTCATGAATAACCCTATTTTTCCTCTCAACAATTCCATTTTGTTGAGGTGTCCTAAGAGCCGAAAACTCATGAGAAATGCCTAGACTATTGCAAAAGTTTTCAAATTGGGCATTCTCAAATTCCTTCCCATGGTCACTCCTAATTCTCTTAATGCTTTTAATCTTGGAGTTCATTTCATTTTGAATTTTAGAGCAAAGCATTTTAAACTTGTCAAAAGTTTCTGATTTTTCTCTAAGGAAATAGGTCCATATGTACCTAGAGAAGTCATCTACACACACAAAAATGTATCTCTTTCCACCTAAACTCTCGATTTGCGTAGGACCCATAAGATCCATGTGGAGAAGCTTTAGAGGTTCTTTGGCGGTTATATACTTGCCCTTTTTGTGCATACTTTTGGTTTTCTTCCCTTGTTGGCAAGGTCCACAAACACCATTAACCTTTTTCCCAAGCTTGGGAAGGCCTCGCACAACATTGAACTTATCTAAGATTCTTAAATCCCTAAAGTTCATGTGACCAAGTCTTTCATGCCACAACTCTATTTGTTCATCCTTGGACACATTACAAGACACATTTCTTGCCTCAAGACAATAGCAATTGTCACTAGATCTCATCTGGGAATGGAAATGGTTCCCTTTCCTTTGACCTTCTTTTTGGATCCACCACCAAATGTGACATTTCCTCCCTCCTCCATCACAAGAGTCTGAAAGAAACTCTTATTTCCAGTCATGTGCCTAGAGCACCCACTATCCAACTACCAAAAATCACATGAATGAGCTTTCAAGGCAATTTGTGCAACATGGCAAATGTGTTCATCCTTTCTAATCCACCTAAGTGCAGTATTTTTCTTCCTAGTGGTCAATGGTACATGGGCTCTAAATGTCCTAGGATCATGTAAAGGTGTTCCACTCTTTCTAGTTACATGCATCATGGCTCTAGGTTTCTTAGGATCATGCATCATGGCTCTAAATGTCCTAGGATCATGCTTCATGGCTCTAGCCTTTTTCTTTTTTTTGATGCTTTCAATCCTACACAATTTGATATATCTAAAGCAATTTGGTCTAATGTGACCATCAATACCACAAAAATGACATGTAGGTAAGATGTTAGGAATTATACCATATCATTAAGGATGCATTGGAGTCTTCCCATGTCTTTGTGATTGTCTTGCTTGTTGTTGAGGAGCTTTCCTTCTTTGTTGTTGAGCAATACTTGATTGCTTCCTTGGTTGATCTTGCATGATAGTTGCTTTCTTTTTGTGAGCTTTTGGTTGAGGGAGGTTAACTTGAGGAGCCCTTGTAGGATGAGCTTGAGGTGGGCTTCTTGGTGCCACCTTCACTTGAGCACTTTTTAAACACTCTCCTAGATCAAGCTTCTTCCTCGGAGTTTGATGAGGAGATGACCCATTGAAGTTCATGCTTTTTACAAAAATTGTCTTGGTTGAAGTGGAGGACATCTTGTCATCTTCAAACCCAAGCCCTTTTTTTGTCACTTGGCCTCTTTCCAACATCTAGCATGTGGTCAAGTTTCTTGGTGCTAGAGTTCATCTTTGCCAACAACTCTCTAGCATCTTCAAGCTCTTTCTTCAACCCTTCTTCACTCCTCTTAGATCTTTCCAACTCTTCATTTAGTTGGTCAACTTGAGTTGAGAGATCTAGATTTTCTTATTTTAATCTCTTGATCTCATTCTTGTTCTTTAATCTTGAGCTCTCAAACTTGGCCATGTAGTCCTTGAGATCCATCCTATCCACATTTCCATTTGTGGTTTGTGATGATGATCCATCATCACTTGAGTAGTCTCCCTTTTGACTATCATTCTCTTCTTCACTAGCATCTTTGCTTCTAAAAGAGGATGTAAATGCTATGAAGTTAGCCATGAGTTCTTCATCATCCGAAGACTCATCTCCTTCATTAGAGTCATCACTTTCACTCCATGTGGCAGCCATCACTTTTCCCTTCTTCTTGTTCTTGTGATTTGCACATTCCGAGGCAAAGTGACCTATTCCACCACATTCATAGTGTTGGACTCATTTCTTCTCGGTCTTCTCTTGCCTAGGCTCAAACTTCTTGAAGAGAGCCTTTTTCTTCAAGTCGTGACCCTTGGATCCAAAGCTTTTCTTCTCAGACTTGTAGAATTTCTTGAACTTCCTCATTAGCAAGGCCATCTCTTCATCTGAGTCATCACCTTTCTCCTTCTCAACTTTGGAGGCTTTCAAAGCAATATCTTTTTACTTCTTTGATGGTGTGGGGTTAGGACATTTCCTATATTCATATGCTAGAAGCTTCCCAATTACTTCACTTGGCTTTATGTCCTTGTAACCATTATTTACTTCCAAAGCCGTCACTTTAGACTCAAACCTATCGGGTAGAGATCTCATAATCTTCTTCTTGATCTTTCTATCCTAATAAGGATCACCAAGTTGATGACTTTGGTTCACAATGTCCATCAACCTTATTTCAAAATCATTGAAGCACTCGTTCTCATCCATCTTGAGCAATTCGAATTACGTTTGGAGAACTTGAAGCTTTGATTCCTTAACCACGTCGGTTCCCTCATGTACAACTTCTAGGATGTCCCATGCTTCCTTAGCTATCCTAGTGTTTTGAACCAACTTGTATTGGTTATCATCCATTACACAAAGGATGGCATGCATCGCCTTCCTATTCCACTTTGAAGCCTCAAACTCTTATGCATTCCACTGAGCCTTTGGTTTGAGTACATAATCTCCTCCATCTGCGGGAGTCATCATGGGTGAAGTGTAGCCATCTTCAACCGCCATCCATGCCCTGTCATGAAATTGGCATATGTACGACTTCATCTTGCCTTTCCAAGAGACATAATTCAACCTGGTGAGGAGTGGAGCTCTAGTGCTGGAAGCTCCCTCATTGCCACCGTTTCCACTCATTATGTTTATGAATGAATGATATGAATAAAAGTGTATGAATATTCAATACAAACAAACAAAATGCAACACACACCAAAATGAGCAAGGATCACCTATGTATGTCTAGGAACCTGCTCTGATACCAATTGAAACAAATAATATGGTGTGTAATATTAATCTAAAGGGGGGGGGTGAATATATTTTAATTAACTTTTACCCAATTTTCGTTAAGAGTCATGTTGATGAAAATACCCCTATCTAGTTACAAAGACACCACAAGTGTAATAAATACGGAAATAGTAAAAACACTTGAGATATACTTGGAAACCCTCCAAATGGGAAAAACCATGGGCTGATGATTGCGCCACACTAGAACCTCGAATCCACTAATGATAAAGAAATTACAACCTAATCCCGGTTTAATCCTCCACCACTACCTAATCCCGGTATAAGTGAACCTAATTCATTATGCTTTTGCTTTAAGCCACCTACTCCCGGAAGCAACACAAGTCTTACTTTAAATGAAGAGATAAAGTATCCTAAGTGAATATATAATGATATTCAATGAACAAACAAGGCTAGGAAACCCTATATGCTTATTTAAGATAATGAGATGACAATTAATGTAATCCGAGATATCAAGTGCTAAATGACATGTTCAAATAGCTTAGCTAAACATAGATCGATCAATCCTATGAAGCTATCACAATACAACACTCAATCATGTCATCACAACAATCTCTAATTTGTATCTAAAAATATTCTAAGAGAATACAATTAATTAAAGAGATGGTTTAGTAAGCAAAAAACATAACTTGTAAGAAGATAGTAAAGAACTTACCAAACAAGATGTGATCCCTATCCATAGATGCACTCTAGATTAACGATCAATCGTGTTTTTGTAAATTTTTAAAAAATATACATACAAAAACATCATACAGTCAATTTAAATCATGCCTACAAAATCATACATACAGGAGCATCGAAAACAATTTCCTGTTCCGAAAATAAAATTGGCTTTGATACCAAATGTTGGAACCCGGTTCACCGGTCACGCAGCGGAAATGGGTTTTTAATTTTTTTAAACAGATCGTAATCTGTATCTGGGACCAGTGAACTTATGATCGTATTTATTTTCGGAACAAATACATATACTAATTATTACACTAAAAAAATATATACTTAAATACAGGAAATTGTAATCAATAATAAAAAAGAATATTAAAAGAACCATACCAACGTTTGGAGACTTCTTCACTTTTTCGATTTGCTCCTGGTCTGTACCACTGATCTTCCTCGCTATATCCCGGGACTGGTAACTGCATGTGGGCGTGTCACGTACTCACGAACTTATGAGGATGTATGGGAAGAAAAGAAGAAGAAACTATTTCTTCTAAGTGATTTACGCCACTATGCAACACTAGCACTATTGTACTCACTAAAAAAATGCTATTCTTTTCTTCACTTTGATATCACGCAAATACTTACTTGAATATATCAAAACAATTGCATATATGTCTCACACACTGCATTGCTCTCTTTTTCAATTCAATGAATGCATAGATATCTATATCTTTTTTCTCTTGACTTTTTGTTTTGTTTTTGTTTAAAAAAGTTACCTCACTGTTGTGTTGCTTTTCCAACACCTGTATAGCATATCTTTAATATTTAAAACTTAAATAAAAAATAAAATATGACTTCGGATATATATCATATATGTATATATATATATATATATATATATATATATATATTGTCATATGTGAAGTTTAAGTACGTGCACGTAATAAACAAAAAAGATAAATTGCCAGGTGGACATCCAAATAAGCATTCAGAAAATATCCTACAAGACATCACCGAAGAAGAGAAAACCCGAGTAAGCAGATGATGAACAAAACCTACTCAGGGTCAATCGACGTCATATACTACTCGGGACTGGTTAAATGACATTTTTACTCGGGATCAAATGATGTTACTCGGGACCAGCCAGTATTGTCCTTACTCGGGACAAACATGAAGAATACAGAATAAAAAGCCCAGTGCATAGCTCACACGGATCAAGTCATTAAAATACACGAAGATATCCATATGAAAAAGGAATCCAAACAAGAACAGGATATTAAGAAGGAAAGGTTCCCAATCAGGGAACAACTTTATTTCTTCAAAAAGACTACGCTCTTACAAGGAAATAAGCCCTAATTGGATTGCATTACTAGAGTCCCATTCGATCTCATTACAAGACTCCGAAACAGAAAAGAAGACAACCAGCTTCAAGCAAGTAAATAAACATAATTAAATACAAAGATCTTTGATTACTTGTACAAAGCAGATTAGGGTTCTATAAACATATAAATAGACCCATAATCTCATCACAAATGAGATATAGAGCAATCATATAAAAACTATCGAGAGAAGAAAGAGAGATCGAGAATTGTATTTTTATTATTTCATAGTGGATTTTGGCTTGGTTGATCATTCAACCACCCGTGGACGTTTCTCCGGACATCGTAGTTTTACCACGTAAAAAACTTACGTCCGATTACTTTCTCCTTCTCTTTCTCTTTGAAATCACAGCCAAAATGCAATCCTTGTTGACAATTTCTCACACATCCAGAAATCGACATCAACAATTGGCGATAGAAGGAGGGTACTGAACCTCTGATTTAATTAAAGATAATGACAGGAAGCAGAAGCAGTTCCGGGGATGTCCAAAAATCTCCAGATAACTTCCATGTTGACAGCAGCTCGCGAGATCTCGCTACAACCACAGAGAACCAACCTACATTCCTGACGTGGATCCAGCAAGTTCCTCCAACCAGTGGAGGCCTGACACAACGTTTCGCAAGAAGCGTTGCAACAATTGGTGGAAGACGCAGCAAAGGAAGAAGTTGATCTACTGGCTGCAGAGGTACAAACTCCTACCTCCCGCTTGTGAGGCTTCATTCGGTTGTGATAGGGCCAAAACTAAATTCACCGAAAGCCGGAAGGAACTCTTTTCCAATCAATTAGGCTGGACTTGAAATCCCTTGAAGAGGAACGACCATGCCAGAAACAGAACCAGGATCAGACAGCCCGTGCTAGACACCGTAAACATGACCGCTATTGGGATCGGTCGTCATCAGAAGATAGCAATCGGCACTATCGCCAGCGTCATCATGGAATCATACGTGAAACCCGATATCAAAGTGAAGAGCCAATGACAATCACCCAGCGGTTCAACCATAAGGGAAGTCTTGTGGGAGACAGAGATGTCGTAATCCAGAGCCTAACTTGAGAAGTCGAGAACAATAGGCGTCAAATGGATGCACTGGTCAGACGTTATGGGTACAACAATTTATCTGACGAGGATTCTGACTACCGATTCACTTGGGACATCCTACGGACTACATTCCCAGAAAGATTCAGGATGTCACACGTGGAGCAGTTCAAGAATGGATACAGACCCAAAAGAACATGTCAGACGTTATAAAAGTTCTATGGCCTAGTATGCCCATAGCGATCCCTTACTATGCCTCAATTTTCCACAAACTCTAGGAGACATAGGCTCAAGATGGTTCGGGAGATTGCCCCTAGCAAGCATCGAAAGTTTCAGTGAACTAAGCAGGAGTTTTTCAAGGCAATTTATGAGCAATGTTCACAGGAAAAAATCAGTGGCTCAACTTTCTTAAATAAAACAAGGGAAAGATGAGTCGCTGAAGAAATACCTGGGAAGGTTCGGCCAAGCAGTAACAGAAATCGGCAGTGCAAATGATGAATCAATAATTGTTGCATTCATCAACAAGCTACAGAATGGACGTTTGTCTTTTGACTTAAGAAGAGCCCGTTTGACCAGATATGCAGATATGTTGGACATGACAGGAGGATATGCACTAGCCGAGGAAGAAGAGTTAGCCACTAGAGGATGCTACATGCATGGAGGAAAACCCGAGATGGACGCTGAGTCCAAGGTGCATAACCAAAAGGGGAAACAGAATAGAAACAGTAAAGAAAAGAGTAAGGACGGGGGAAACAGGTGTAATGTCGAACAAACCACGGAAAAATACCGAGGCAGATACACCAACTACACCCCACTTCGAAAAAACCAGGAGGAAATCCTAGCCATTCTGGAAACAAAGAATATGGTACAAGAGCCTCGACGACATTCTCTGTTTGCTGGACGAGATACCACCAAATACTATAGATTCCATAACGAAACCGGTCATGAGACTTTCAAGTGTTACCAGCTCAGAGATTACATAGAAACCCTCATTCGGGAAGGACATCTACAAGATGTAATCTTGAAAGGGGATGAGAAATCAGAAACAAAGAAAGAGATCAGGGCTGATCACAGCTCTGGTCGAAATCAAAGGGCTAGTCCAGAGGCCAATCAAGTAATACATACAATCTTTGGAGGACCATCTAATGG
Organism: Dipteronia dyeriana; assembly: GCA_032871835.1. Classification (NCBI taxonomy): domain Eukaryota; kingdom Viridiplantae; phylum Streptophyta; class Magnoliopsida; order Sapindales; family Sapindaceae; genus Dipteronia; species Dipteronia dyeriana. The sequence continues at coordinate 38,185,746 of CM065302.1, forward strand.
GAGAAGTAACCGAGAGCGAACACAGGAAATCAGAGAAGCAGTAGAAGCAAGAAATAACATTGATGTAAACTCAGTCGAGCCGGACCCGAAAAGGGTAAAGGAAGGATGGGACCCAATAACATTCACAGAAGCAAATTCACATGGGGTCGATGTTCTGCCAAAAGATGCCTCGGTTATAAGTACCCGGATTGGTCACCGGGAAGTCAGGAGAATCCTGATCGATAATAGAAGTTCGACAAACATTCTCAATGTAGCCGTCTATAATCAGCTCAGGTTAGACCGAAAGGACCTACAACATTTCCATACTCCACTTAGAGGATTCGGGGGAATTGAGTTCAGGTCACTCAGGACGGTAAAGTTCCCCGTAATGATCGGAGTGGCACCTTATCAGAGAACTTTGTTGCTCGACTTCGTTATAGTAGACTTAGACCATTGGTCGTATAATGTGTTGTTGGGTCGGCTATTCTTAAATAAAACTAAGGCCGTAACAGCCACTTATACCTTAATGATCAAATTCCCGACTGAACAAGAGGTAGTCAAAGGATCCCAAGAGATGGCCCGAAGAGTTAACTTGTCAGTATACAAAGACAAAAATGATGAACAGGCTTGCACTATAATACAGCCAAGTGAAAACAAAGAGCCACTGTCATTTGAGTTCGATCCAAAGGAAGAACTAAATGAATCCAAAACTTAACCGGTCGAAGAAATCATCTTGAAAGAAGATGAACTAGATAAGAGGATCAAGATCGGGGCCAACTTGGAAGGAAAAGTCAAATAAAGCCTCATTGACTTACTCAAAGAATACAGGGATGTATTCGCTTGGAGTCATGAAGACATGGTCAGGATAGATGCCCGAATAATATCTCACCATCTCACAGTAGACCTGAATGCAAAACCGGTGATACAAAAGAGAAGATCATTCAATCTCGAGAGAAGTCAGGCAATCAAACAGGAAGCAGAGAAGCTACTCGCTGTAGGGTCGATTAGAGAGGTCAGCTATCCTCAATGGGTAGCTAACATAGTCCTCGTCCAAAAGAAGAATGGACAATGGAGAATGTGCGTAGATTTCACAGATCTGAATAAGGCATGCTCAAAAGACAGTTTTCCACTTCAGAGGATAGATCAATTGGTGGACGCTACGTTAGGCCATGAATTGCTCGGTTTTATGGACGCCTACTCGGGATATAACCAAATCCGGATGAACAAACCTGACGAAGAAATGACAGCATTCACAAATGATCAGGGTTTGTACTGTTACACAGTGATGCCTTTCGGATTAAAAAATACAGGGGCAACATATCAAAGGCTGGTCAACAGAATATTCGCACCGCAAATAGGAAGGAACATGGAAGTATACATTGATGACATGTTGACTAAGAGCATCACGACAGGCAAACATACTTCATACCTGCGGGAGACATTTGATGTCTTAAGGAGATACCAAATGAAGCTAAATACAAACAAGTTTTTATTTAGAGTTCATTTAAAAAGATTCCTGGGTTTTCAAGTTCACAAAAGAGGAATCAAAGTCAACACCGAGAAGATCCAGGCCCTACAGAAAAAGACTTCACCGAGGACACTCAAAGAAGTACAGAGCCTACCATGATGCTTAGCTTCCTTGGGTAAATTCATCTCAAAGGCCACAGACAAATACGCACCCTTTTTCAAAGTAATTTAAAAAGGAAAAGGACTCGAATGGAATGAAGAGTGCGAGCAGGCATTCTTAAAAATTAAAGAATACCTAGGACAGGCTCCCATCCTTTCAAAACCTCAGATAGGAGAGACACTCCATTTGTACTTATCAATTATATAACTAGCAGCAAGCTCAGTCCTAGTTAGAATAAAAGATGAAGTACAGAAGCCATTATACTATACCAGCAAGGCACTTCTACCAGCGGAGACTAGGTATTCACAGGCAGAGAAAATGGCCCTAGCATTGGTTTCAGCAGCAAGGAAGCTAAGGCAATATTTTTAGGCTAATACAATCCAGGTACTCACTGACTACCCATTAAAGCAAATTCTACAGAAGCCAAAGATTTCGGGGAGACTGACCAAATGAGCTATCGAGCTAAGTGAAATCGATATCCACTACGTCCTTAGGACATCCCTCAAAGGGCAAACAGTGGCAAATTTTATAGCAGAGTTCACAGAGCCTAACCTGGAAGCAAAAAGGATGTTAGGAAAAGATTTCCCATGGAAATTGTATACTGATGGCTCTTCAAACACTCATGGCAGCGGGGCAAGGATCATAGTATGCACTCCAGAATGAGATGATTTCGAATGTGCCATGAGATTTGACTTCAAAGCAACCAACAATCAATCTGAGTACGAGGCGCTACTAGCTGGACTTAGAGTCTGCATAGCTCTCGGGGCAGATGAAGTCGAGATATTCAGCGATTCACAGGTAGTTGTCAACCAAGTCCTAGATGAGTAGCAAGCTAAGGATGAAGGCATGATAGCCTACCGCGACATTGCAAAACAGCTCCTCCAGAAATTCAAAGAATATAAGATTGCCCAGATACCCAGGGAAGAGAATTAAAAGGCAGACACATTGTCCAAACTAGCGTCATCAACAACCAAAATCAGGTTAAAGATTATTCCGGTTGCACATCTCCTTAAACCGAACACAGCTGAACCGAGAAACTTAGAAATTTCAAAATCTAAACACCGCCAAACTTTTGAATGACTCAGCTAAAAAGGTTCCTAAACAAAGGCGTGCCCCCGAAAGATCCCTTACAAGCAAAACGTATCAGGTATAGATCAACAAGGTACACATTGGTTGGAGGATAACTATACAGAATGGGGTATTCCCGAAAACTCCAAAGATGTATGTCAGAGGAGGATGCATATCAAATATTACAAGAAGTCCATGAAGTAGTTTGCGGAAACCACAATTGGGGTAAAAGTTTGGCACACAAGGTACTCAGGTAAGGTTACTATTGGCCTACTCTATTCTTAGATGAACATCAATGTTCAGAGAGTTGCAATACTTTCCAGAGGATTGCTAATGAAATCTGACAACCCCCTGATCAGCTCAGAAACCTCACATCCCTATGGCCATTTGCCATGTGGGGTTCGGATTTACTCAGCCCAATGCCAGTTGGGACAGGGGGTAGAGCAAAGTATGCCATAGTAGCCGTTGACTATTTCACGAAGTGGGTAAAAGCTGAAGCATTGGTGCATATCACAGAAGAAAACACCATAAATTTTTTGAAAAAGAATATACTTTATAGGTTTGGAGTCGCAAACACTATAATCACTGACAACGGCACCCAGTTCGATAACCTGATATTCAGACAGCTATGCAAAAAGTACCAGATTGTCAATTACTATACCACACCTGCCCACCCTCAAACAAATGAGCAGGTCGAAGCAGTAAACAAAATCATCAAGCACACAATCAAGGCAAAGCTAGATGCCAAGAAAGGAAGTTGGGTTTAAAATCTCCCCGAAGTATTATGGGCATACTGGACAACAGCAAGAACGTCAACAGGAGAGACTCCATTCACTTTAGCGTTTGGAACATAAGTTGTTATCCCCATAGAAATGTCATATGCGTCACCCCGGGTTAGGCTATATGATGAATAACAGAATATTGATATGCTATTACAAAGTCTAGATAAACTAGAAGAGAAAAGGGAGAAGTCCTGAATACGAAATATGGCATATCAGCAAAGAGTAGCTTGCCACTACAACTCTCATGTTCGGGTCAGGAAATTCCAGCTAGGAGACCGGGTACTCGGGAAGGTGTAATTGAACACAAAAAAAGCTGCAGGTTCCCTTGCTGACAAGTGGGAAGGCCCATACGAAGTCGAAGGAATAGCTGGCCACAGAGCATATTGGATTGCATGACCCAATGGAGGGTTTTACCCCGACCATGCAATGCCCAATATCTGAAGATTTTCTATCCTTAAATTATTTTTCGTTCTTTTTTCTAGTCAGAAAAATTTTAGTTAGGTTAGATATTTGTTGTGGAATTTAAAAACTTTGTTGATTTTGCAGTTATGAATAAAAATAAAAGTCAAGATTTCTGAAAGATAAAAGCATCAAACCCGGGATTTTTGAAAGAAAGCATATGATAATAACATATGGAAGACAAGCGTGATAATAAGAACATGCAAATAGAATAATCGGGACCATTAATTCTCAAATGGGCGGAGAAGCTCGAAGGAGCATGCCAGCCGAGCCAGGTCAATTGACCTTAGCAAAAAGGCAAACCCGATGCACCAGCTTGGGACGCTATCAGGAAAAATTCTGGTGAAATGAGTAATTGTGTTAAGCGATTCAAAAAGCTTAACGATTCGGCAAACCCTTGCGTATAAAAACTGGGGAGACGTCCTGGGTAATGCGTAAGGACTCGAACATATGATCATGGTTAGCCTTGATGTAATGTTTGGGTAGCAATCGTGTATGAACCATAAGTATAAACCTACTTGTCTGTTTTAAGATGACTCGGTTAATAATACTAGCCAGTTTAATAAGATACTTGGCATAAAAATTGCAAACATAAAAATTGCAAGAGCCAATTTATAAAATACTTGACATAAAGATTGCAAGAGCCAGTTTAATAAGATACTTGGCATAAAAGTTGCAAGAGCCAGTTTAATAAGATACATGGCAATAAAATTATTCGGGTGACAACCGGTTTAATAAGATACTCGGTGAAGTTACCCGAACATCAGAGTTAGCCAGTTTAATAAGATGCTTGGCATTAAAAATATTTAGGTGACAACCGGTTTAATAAGATACTCGGTGAAGTTACCCGAACATCAGAGTTAGCCAGTTTAATAAGATACTTGACATTAAAATTATTCGGGTGACAACAGGTTTAATAAGATACTCGGTGATGTTACCCGAATATCAGAGTTAGCCAATTTAATAAGATACTTGGTAACAAGATTGCAACAACCGGTTTAATAAGATACTTGGCATTAAAAATTATTCAGGGAACAAAATCGGTTTAATAAGATACTCGGTTAAGTTACCCGAACATAAATAGCTGGTTTAATAAAATACTCGGCAACAATAGTCAAGTAGAAGAAATTCGTTGAAGCAATAAATCAGATCAAGACCATTTGGTTCAGAAAAGTTACCCGGGATTTTATTAATCTCCAAAGAATCGTTACAAAAAATTATTACAAAGAATTCTTTACAAAAGAATTATATTAGAATTACAAAGAGAATTACAGATTTTTATACAAAACTTATAAAAATTCTACAAAAATTAAGGTTGTGAGGATTTAGAACTCTTGCCAATACTCGGGTCGGGCACCATCTCGTACTCACAGAGCAGACTTTCTTTAGAAGGCCAAGCGATTGTATCGACTGAGTCATCCATCCACTGCCTGTAATCCTCTCCTGGGATCGGTCTGAGATCGGGGACCACACCCTCCACGACCGACTCTTGACTACTATAAAAAGTCAAGAGGGAGTGCTCGGATGAAACCTCTAAATGCATAGGATAAGGCTATTTGCCTCAGCTACGGCAGTAAGCTCTCCACTCATTCATCTGAGTCTGAAAAGATTCCAGGGACCGATCCACATAATGTTTGATTGACAGCTCCCAGTTGATTCGAGCCTTCTCAGTCGCCCTATTCTTAACTTTGAAGAACTCGCCAACTGAAACTAGCCCTCGCTGAAACTCCAGAAGGAGAAGGGTATCGTAGGTTTGGGATCTTTTAAAATGATCAACCCCCTGGACTTCAAGTTCAAGCCTAGCCTCTTTAGATAGGGATTCGGTTGTCAGAGCTTGGCGTTCCTAGTCCTCGATCTTCTGTTCTTATGCCGACTTGGACTGCTCCGCTTCCTGCTCGGCATTAAGCATTGATTCTTGGGCAGAAGACAATAAGTTTTGAAGTGATGTAGCCTTCTCTTCTGCTGAAGAAGCCCTCTCATCGGCCTCCATCTGATTCGCCAGACAGTGGTAGATAAAAACTTAGGCAGAACCAACCTCTTGTTGATAAGTCGTTTCGACCCGAGCACGATGATCCTCGCTTTCCTTTACCTGAGCTTCGAGACGACTTATTCTATCATCTTGACGTTGCTGTGTCTGAACCAGCTCAGCGAACTCGACTACCATCTATAAAAAGTTTAATTAAAAAATCTAAAAAATCTAGCAAACAGGGCAAATGAAGAAAAATGATAACTTACATAAGATGCACTATTGAAAAAATTCTAAAGACAGTCTGTCAGAGAGCCATCCCTAAAAAAGCTCTAGCGGTTGTCTCTAATGAAAGCTCGACCGGATGATATCTCCCGTAACATATCTTGGGGAGAAGGTTATGAAGGAACCTCCGAGGGTTCAGCCCCTAGATCTTCAACCTTATGGGGAAATGGGCCCTTGTTCGGTTCAAAAGTCTCCACACCCGCCGATGCTGCAACGACAACACTCGGGGGAATCTCAACCCCAGTATATTCATCACTGGAGTCGATGAATGAGACCACCCGAGGGATCTAAAGTGGGCGAGTAGGAGAATCCACCACTTTTTGTTTCTCAGTCCGAGAACGGTGAAAGCTGAGATTAGCTGTGGGATCTTCCTAAGTATCATCCCGAAAGACTATAAAAAATTTAGGATCTACAGGTGCTTGTCCCACGAAGGTATTACCTCCATCACTGGTATCAGACCATTCGACAGGCTCCTCACCAGAACCCTAGCTTGCCTCTCCCCGTCACCAGACAGTTGGGTATGATCCGTTGGGCCGCTCGGACCACTAGTCTCCCATGCTGTCAGTTGAACGATGTTCTTGAGGACATATTCGGGAACCTGCTCTTCGACCACATTAGGTTCCTTGTTAGACTCAGGCAAGGCAATGCCGTCATGTTTTAGTTCCATTCTCATAAGCCTGTGATAGACTTTCCTCGACCCTTTAGAGCTTGAGGTGTTCCTGTAGACATTTGTAGGAGATCACATGGATCTGATCCACTTAGAGACCCTCTTTCTCCTCGTATTGTGAAGGGGGCAGCGGGCTCCTAGATAGCTGGTGGGCTTCAAGTTTAGGCTATGAGTTTAAGTTTGACCTCCGAGAGCCTTAACCTGAAGGGAGCTTGCTTTGCTTGTCGGGCTTTACTTCGAGTGCTTATTGAGCTCGACAATCATCCCTTGCTTCTTTAGGGTGGTTTTGGAGCCTGGCCCTAGGAATTGAAGTTCTTGGGTAGGTGGCCCCGAGAAGCCCGGACTCCAGTTTTTACGTGGGGGCCCGACCTGATCGTGTCTAGCTTCATCTCTAGTAGTTTTGAAGCCCATCGATCCTTCCTTACTTATGCGGGGTAATTTTATGGCCTTCCCGAGGTCTTATGAATATCGAATTTGGGCTTTGACTAGGCTAAAACAGTGGAATTTTTTTTTTTGACCCCATTAGCCAAATTTTACTATTAACACATATATCACTGCTCACTGTTCAATTGTTTAAAGTTGAAAAACCTAAAACAAAACCTGAAACATTTCTCCTAATAATGAAACGTATCTGTGGCATCTTATATTTTGCCATATTAACCTTGACAGGATAGACAGACTAGATAAAAGTAGGCCTTTAAACCAGTTAAAGGTTAGCAACTTACCTGTTTACGAATCCTGTTTAGAAAGTAAAATTAACAAGAGACCTTTTACTAGAAAAAGAGCTTGGAGCTATAGAACCACTAAAGCTTATACATTCAGACATATGTGGATTGATGAATGTTAATGCAAGGGGTGGTTATGAGTGTTATGTCAAATTTATTGATGACTAAGATTGGTTTATACTCAATAGCAAGATTTTGATAATGTATTTGACAATCTTTTCTTATTAATAAAGTGATTTCTAGTTTAACAAATCTTATAGCATTTATAGTTTAATTATTATAATTGTCAAAAGTAAATAATCATAAGGTCAAAAGGCTATGAGAAATGAAGAATTGTATGAGGTAGACACAATTCTTTCGTTAGTCTTGAACAATATTCACAACCTAAGATAAAGATTAGACGCCTTTACCATGTTAAAGTTGTAGGTTCTTTTGCTAGCATTTGAGTGGGATCAAATGTGTTATGATGAGTCTAAAATCATCAAAGTGTTCTGTCATTAGACAAAAGAATCTAGTGCACTAGGTGCATTGAATAGGATGACAGTGAAATACTTTATCCATAACCGTCAATGAATAAAAGTTTTCACTATAAGACAATCGGAAAGTCTATCTCAATCCTAAGATAAACTGTGGACTTATGGTTACAAGTGTTATCATTTAAGTTATCAATGAGTATGATTATATAACATAGTCTATCCTCGATGGTTTGGTGGTATTCATTTGTTAATTGATAGATTTATAGATATGGACATCAAGGCTCCATTTATTAAATGTGAGTAGAATATCATCAAATGGATATTCTGAGGTATTGGATATTAAATCTTAACGTTAGGTTTTCAATAGTTTCTATTGAAATATAGCTTATGGACAAGTCAAAATATCCAAGTTCAAATTATGGTCATATGAGTAAATATTGTAACTAGGATAGCTATAGGCAGTCTATGAGCTCATAACAATTACCGGTATTCTTCATGAGGACACATTATCTCTTTTAAGATTGTCTAGGGTATGAATAAGGAACATTAACTTATTCTATCTTTAGTTAAGAGTTCAAATTTAGTTCTTTAGTGTAATAAACAAAAATTAATAGATCGAACCTAAGCGAATAATTTGTTGATTGTTATTAGGTTATGTCTATTGTAGCTTAAATTTAAATAGCACGCCAAGATCCCCAATCCACACGAACTTGGATGGATCACTTTATATATTATGCAGTACCAATTTCTAGGTCCATCTAGAATTGTTTTTGGATTTTGGAATCCAAAAGTTTTGGAGAGGTGCGTCATGTGTGATCGAGACATGCGGTAACTCCTCAAAATACCTGGAATGGGTGGCCAAGGATGTGGGAATCCTTAGGTGGCCTTAATGCGGTGCGATTAGCATTCCATTAATACATTAAGAATATAATTTACACATTTTAGCTAAATGGGTTGTTTAAATTATATTAATGTATTAATTTAAGGCATGTGGACTTGTTTTTTTTTAGTAAGAATGAGTCTAGTTTACATGTAGAATTTTTATCAAAGTCCAATGGATTTTATAAAATGAAAAAACAATATATGGCCCATAAATATGGCTTAGGCGGCAAAGGCTAAAGTTTATTGGCCTAAAATATTGTTTTATTTCATTACTTAATTAAATGGAAATTTATTAATTAAAAATCAAAATCTTTTTCTTAGTAGTAAAAGGTCTCCTAGTGTCATATTGTTGTTGGTAGTATGATAAGTATCAAACACTTTATTTGATATGTAGATAAATAAAGGGAATTTATTTATCTAGTTAAATTAGGAAGTATTTGATATCTATCAAAACTCTAATTGACAATTGGTCAGATTAGGAAATTTTGATAAAGTCACAATTAATTTTTATTCAATAATTTATTATTGGATAATACATTAATGAGTTGGAATAGGGTAGAATTTCAAAAATTGATAGAAGTTATGGTGGAAAACAAATCCTTCTTGTGGGACGATTCTTGGCCAATACACAAATCCTCTTTGTGGGAGGATTTTCGGCCACCACATAAGAATCCTCTTTGTGTGAGGATTTTTGTCACCTATATATACACTTATCATGTAATAACCCTAATATTCTAGAGAGAGAATTCAGCCAAGACCTAGAATTTTGAGAGAGAAAAATTCAGTTTTGCTCTAGAGAATATTCGACCAACTCATAAGAAAAGTGTGTGAGAATTCGGCAAGAAGAAAAAGAGAGAAAGAGAGTTTTATTTTCGATAGTGCACTAGTAGCTTTTACATCGAAAGTCTTTGTTCACATCACTGAATTTGGTTCACGTGAGTTTTGATCAAAAGATTGTTAATTCACAAGTGACCAAATGTACTTTGTTTTCTCTTGGAGGGTTATTGTGACTAACAAAAGAAAAAGGTTTTTGTTTTTCCATCCTCGGGTATACAATTCAAATAAAGGGAGCCTACACTCCTAGGTGATTCACATTCGTGATTGGTTTGGAAGATATTGTGGTTTTCTTGTAGGCGTAATATCAATTGTCACGGTTAAAGGTATGTTACTTTTTATTATATGTTAATTAATCAAGGGTTAAGATTCTTTCTTTTAAAGGAGTTTTTTTTTAAGAAATATACCAATCAAATCTTTCGCTTCCACCGTGCGTTTTTTATCCTACATACTACTCTAGGTACGGATATATCTATCTAATGCAATGGTGGTCGAAAACTTTTGAAAAGTTTAAAGAATTTCGAGCTAAGTTGAAAACCAATTAGGCAAGACTATCAAGGCTCTACGATCGGATCCTGGAGGTGAGTATATTGACCAAGAGTTTGAAGACTAGTTGGTTGAGTATGGGATTGTGTCCCCACTTACTGCTCCTGGAACACCACAACAAAATAGTGTTACGAAGAGGAGAAATAGAACACTAATGGAAATGGTGAGATCTATGATTAGTTTCTCATCATTACCATATTACTTTTAGGGATATGCACTACAAACGGTGGCCTACAGTTTGAATGTAGTATCATCCAAATTTGTTCATAAGACTCTTTTAGAGTTACTGAATGATCATAAAGTTAGTTTGAGATATTTCTGCATGTGAGGGTGTCTAGTACATGTACTGAAGAACAGAACTGGAAAGCTGGACCCTAAGTTTATGGTCTGCTTGTTTGTAGGTTATTCCAAGGAGACTAGAGGTGGATACTTCTATACTTCTAAGAAGACAAAAGTATTTGTATTGACAAATGCAACGTTTCTTGAGGATAACTGTATGAGTGATCATAAACCACGAAGCAAGATTCTGTTAAATGAGTTAGAGCCTGGTATGACCAATGTTTAATCAACAAGAGTTGTTGTTCCACCTACGTCTGAGAGTCAGACGGTTCCTAGTTTGACCACACTACCACCTAAGCATAGTGGGAGGGTTGTATGATAACTTGATTGCTATTTAGGTATTGGGAAGATACAGGTTATCATCTCTGATGATAATGTGAATGGTCCATTGTCATTTAAACATGCAATGAAAGATTCTGACAAAGAGGTGGCTTAAAGTCATGAATCTCGAGATGGAGTCCGTATACTCCAACTCAGTCTGGGAACTTATAAACTTACGAGAAAGGATAAAACCCATGGGTTGAAATAGATCCACAACAGAAAGAGAGGAGTAGACGGAAAGGTAGAGACCTTTAAAGCAAAGGTAGCGAAAAATGGTTATACCCAAAAGAAAGGGGTCGATTATGAAGAGATTTTCTTGCCAGTTGCTATGTTTAAGTGTATTCAAATTCTCTTATCCATTGTTGCCTAGTTTGATTATGAAATTTGGCAATTGGATGTCAATATTACATCTTGAATGGAAATCTTGATGAAAACATCTATATGACGCAACTAGAGAGATTCATGTCCCAAAATCAAGAGCAAAAGGTTTGCAAGTTGCAAAGGTCCGTTTATGAACTGAAACAAGCATCTAGATCTTGGAACATTAGGTTTGACAACACTATAAAAACCTATGGCTTTAGGCAAAATGTCGATGAGCCTTGTATTTGTAAGCGGATCATTAACAAGAAGATATTTTTCTTAGTCCTATACATAGATGATATCCTACTCATTGGGAATGATGTAAGGGTGTTATCAGAAGTAAAGAGCATGCTGACAAGCTAATTCCAAATGATAGATTTAGGAGAGGCAAGTTATGTTCTAAGGATCTATTTAGTTAGGGATCATAAGAACAAACACTTAGCATTACCTCAGGCATCATATATCTATAATATACTCATACGATTCTAGATATAGAACTCTAAAAAAAGTTATTTACCTTTCAGGTATTGAGTTCACTTCTCTAAGGAACAGTCTCCTAAGACACCTCAATAAGTTGAGGATATGAGACAAATCCCTATGCATCAGGAGTAGGTAGTCTCATGTATGCTACGTTATGCACAAAATTGGACATCTAATTCTCAGTAGGAGTAGCCAGCAAATTTTAGTCCAACCCATTATTAGATCATTGGGTTGCAATAAAGACTATTCTTAAGTATTTTTGAAGAACGAGAAACTATATGCTAGTATATTCAGAACAGGATATGATCCGTTAGGATATACAGATTCAAACTTTCAGTCAGACAAGGATTCTGAGAAATCCATGTCTAGGTCAGTATTCACCCTTTGTTGTAGAGCCATTGTATGGAGGAGTGTCAAGAAGTCAAGTATTGCTGATTCCACCATGAAATCGAATATGCAGCAGTTGTGAAGCAGATAAAGAGGATGTCTGGCTCCGTAAGTTCTTGAGTGAACTAGAAGTTGTTCACGATCTGGATAAGCCCACCATACTTTATTTTGATAACAGTAGTGTTGTGGTTAATTTCAAAGAATCAAGAAGCCATAAGAGAGGGAAGCATATAGAGAGGAAATATCATCTCATTAGGGAGATAGTGCCGAGAGAGTATGTGACCGTGGTCAAGATAGCATCACAGAAGCTTGTAATTTTTAAATTTGAATGAAACATTAATAACAAAAAGAGTTTATTCATTTTATAAATATGTCTCATACATTTAAATCACGTGTAATTAACATCCAAGATTACCAGATGTGATCTCTAACTGAGTATATGAGTGTCATATACAGAGGTATTCAGTTTGAGATAAGCAATCTAAAGAGTTTATACGTAGCAAATAGAGTTGGATACTTTAATTGTTGTAAATTTACAGCTGAGGTCCACTCTGTAATATATGGTGGTCTTATCCGAGACTATTCATATGGCGATAGAAGAATGGAGGCACCTTATAAGATGTGATGGAGGCACTTTATATGAGGTGATCATATAAGACCGGGCCACGATATATAAAATCTCTAACCAAGATCCGTTATATGATGAAATTCATATATATTGACAAATGATGGCTATATATGGGTGATCTTAATCCTGAGTGTCTTATCAACTCCTTCAAGTAAGATCATACTTTTTGATATACCATAGGTGAGATCTGAGTTGCATTTCGGGTCAATAACTTCATATGTTGGAATCGTGGTTTAGGTTGTGGCTAGGACAGTCTGTACATAATAGTGGAATCCACTCCTTCTTACGAGAAGTATATAGTAGTTCCCTTAAAGGTTGATTTTGGGCTTGAACAATATGAGCCCCTCATTCTTCCTTAAAAGAAGTTGGATTTATTGTTCATTAGAGAATCAATGGTACTTAATGGAAAATATATAATTAGAGGTGTATACTTATGGAGGATCATACCATATGTAATAGCTATATCGATGGACACTAAGTTTTTGGTTTGTGTAAAAACATCTACAATTACGAGAGTACAGCCTCAGGTTTTTAGTGGAGTAACTCTGAGGTTAATAATAATGAAATATTAATTAAAGAGTTTAACTAAATTTTTAGAAGATTATTGAAGCTCAAGACTATAGGTCCAGTAAGCCCCCATGCTAACCAAGAATGTTGAAGGTAACAAGGTTCACGGTTAATTAATTAGATTGTCCAACTAATTGTGTTACAAGAGTGACACATATTTATTCAGGAAATTTATTAAATGATGAGATTATTGAATTAATATTTATTAATTAAATTAATTAAATAATTTGATTATTTAATTAATAAATTAATAATTGAGAATTATCAATTAATTATTAATCGGATGGTACATTTTCGAACCTTGACTGAGACAAAGGATAAAATAATAAGATTATTTTATTTCCTAACTAGTTCAAGTGTTGAAGTTTTAGTGAACTAGGGTTACGTGGGATTTTTGAATCCTACACTACATTGGACACTAAATTGCTTATTATCTTATTTGGAATAAGATTAGTGTATTGTTTTTAGATATATATATATATATATATGTATATATTATTATTATTATTATTATTATTAATATTATTAAAACAACAAGACAAAAAAACAATTAGAGCGACACGTGAAACAAAACAAAAGTAAAAAGAAGAAGCAAATTAGGTGGTGTGGCCATATTCAAACAAATTAAATTGTTGGAACCTGTTAGATAGTGAAGAAGATTGGTACAAATTAGAAAGCAAATTCAAGAATTAAAGACCGAAGGAGTTAGCCTTGAGGTATGATTTCGAATCTTACTTATTATTTATTCTTATATATTGTACATGGTTCATAGAGTCGTTAAATTATTTTTAAAATAATTTAAAAAATCTCTTTCCATTGTGCGACATTGGGGCTTACAATATATGCATTAGACTTAAATTGACAACTTGTGTAAATTGCATGTTCTAGGACTATCTCTACGAAATTGTATACTTGTGTATTCTTGTAATTATATGTTAGAGTTTGTGTGATATTGGACTTGAATTTGTGCTTATTAAAAATCCCCTAGTCTTTATAGTGCAAATATACCTAAAGAGGGGGGGGGGGGGGGGGGGGGGGGGGGTGACTAGCTATAGGCTCAAATTTTAAACTTCTTTAAAACACAAGCAATTTTAATCTATACTTAGAGCAATTTTCAATACAATCACTTTAACAATATGATATGAATGACAATATAGCAAAAGTTAAAGCAATCCAAATCAACTAAGTAAAGAAATTAAATTGCTAAAAATCAACACAAGATATTTAGATGGTAAAACCTCCAATGAGGAAACATCCACGGGTTGATACCACAACCACCGAAAAACTATAATCCACTATGTCAAATAAGAGTTACACACTTAAACAATCAACATATGAAATGCTCTCCGAGCTATAACTCCTACTCTACCCTCGGGCCTAGTGAATTACTTGCCTACTTCCTATCCAAGATGTGACAAACACACCTCTAGGAAGAACTCCTTATCCAAGGCTCTCTTTCCTCTAGGAAGATTTTTGCTTGCCTATCCGGATTCACCAAGCCTAGACAAGTCTTCTTGCTTGACTATCAGGACCTTGTGTCCTAGCTAAGACTCCTTGCTTAAGTTAAAGATTTACTAACTCTAACAAAAGACTTCAACATCATACAAGGCAATGATCTAAGTGATGTGCACAAATGCAATAATGATGCAATCACAAGCAAATAGAGAATTGATCAAACAAGACTCTATGAACATGCAATCAAGATAACTAGATAAGGTTTTCAAAGATCAATCACAAAATATATCTAGAATCCTAAGCATGTTATCAACTAAGAACTAGTTATGAAAAATAGACATACCACTTGAATATGACTTAGTTCTTAGGACATGAAATCAAATCTAGAAACTGGCAATAAAGCACAAGAATACAAGAATATTTCTAGAAGCAAGTTCATGTTAATCAAGTTTAGACTAAAATCTCACAAATGAACACAATACAAACTAAAGTCGAAAATCAATTAAAAAAACCATAAAATGAAATCAAAATCATCCTTATTAATCAAATAAGAACATTCATGAAGAAGATCATAGAAGAAAACTAGAAAGAGAATGATTTACCACCAAAAGATGAAATCTCGAGTAGAAATCTATACACTACGAAATATCTAGACATTTGTTGGTCCTTAAAATGCTTGGAGTTTGTATATCTTCTCAAGACACTCAATTTCGGTTTTTTAATCAAGTAAATTGGAGTAGAATTGAAGAAGATATCACAAAAACAAAAATTCAAAAGTTGAGAGGAAAATTTTCTGCACTAGTGTTTTTGAAACTTCAACTATCTCAACTCATGAACTTGTGAGAGAAAAAAAGAGGGAAACCAATAAAAGGCAAAGGGGAAGAGATAACTACCCTGAGATGGTGCATGGCCATCTCAGGGGCAGATGGCTGTCCCTCTCGAGAAGGCAATGCGCCATCTCGTGGAGGTGTGGCTTGATGGCTTTGGCCATCACCATTTCCCCTTTTGCATTCCCTAAGCATTCTTCAACCGTTCTTTGGCTTTCGAACTCTGAATTTTAATCCGTTTTTTGATTACAAACTGAGACTCTCTCTTGAACATGGATGTCGATGAAATTTTTCCCCGAAAAATATATATTCGATTCGATATATAAGGACGAAGACAATGCATACAACATGACTGAAAAGTTTCATAACTCTTGACTCGGAACTTGAAATCAAATATTTGAGTAACTAAAATGACCAAAACTCAATAAGGAACAATATAAGACCAAATTCAAGTCCAAGATTCATGTTATACAAAAACTAAAAATACAAACACGTATCACACAAGAATGCTTATTACAAAGACATAGTCCACAAGCATGCATTTTTCAAAACTTGTCAATTCCATACCAATGCATGAGCATTCTAAATCTAGTGTGTGAATGTGTTATACAAAATGAGCTCAACGGTGCAGAGACACATATGAATGTAATGTATGTCTGTGCCTAACACACCTTGCAAGTGGAAGAAGAATCTTGATACCTTAGCAAGCATTTTTCTTCTTGAAGACGATCTTTGCATGAGTAGTCGTTTTTCTTAATTGAAGTCCAATTCAAACAAGAACCACCTAAGAAACTTGAAAATTCCCAAATAAGCATGTGTCTAAATACCTAGAGAGGGGGTGAATAGGTTTTAATCAAATCAATTGCCAATTTATCTTGATTTGTCAATATTCAAAATTCACCCAACGAAACAAACATACAACATCAAGTGTAAGGTGCGGAATTATAAATAACACAAGATGTATACGTGGAAACCCTCCAAATGGGAAAAACCACGAGCTGTTAAGTGTACAACACTCGATCACTAAAATCCAATATATGAGCAAAGGTTACACCCTCAAGTGATTCTTGGACTATCACTCTCGACAACCTCAGGCTATGGACACCGCCACTCACCACTCTTGGTTCAGCCCCTAGTGATATCCCTTGATACACTACTCTTGGCGTGAACGCCTCCTACTCTACCCCTTTGGGCCTTTTACAGTGGCACCCGACCAATTGCTTACCAACCTTTGGTTGCAAGACTTGAATTGCTTGTGCATTACACACCGGTAGCCACAAGACTTAATTCTCAATGATGAGATCAACAACCTATGTGAATATGTAAAAATATTCTAAATGCAAATAATGCTAGGAAAAACACTAAATGCTTATCTAAGAATTAAAGAATATCACAAAGTACAATTCCTAGATATCAATGTCTAAATTAATGCTAAAAACGACTTAACTAGATATGGATATGCAATATTACAATCTAGTTATCAAACAAAGCCATTTCAACACATGTTGTCATTAAGTATGGCATGGTCAATAAATGCAATCATCAAAATGCAATCAATATGACCTAATTAGCTAGAGGCAAATATGACCTATATGCTAGCTATCACTATAGCCATATCAACACAAGTTGTCATTAAGCATGTCAAAGACTATTATGCAATCACAAAATGCAATCAATGAGTCCTAATTAATAATGTCTAAATGAAACACATAAAGACTTAGCAAGAAGGACAAATATATCCTAAATTCAAGCTATCAACAAACAAACCCAATCACGTTATCAAGACTCATAAATATATGCAATAAACTAGAGTCTAGGTATTTAATCATGCAATAATCACCTAATCTAGAGTAAGAAGAACAATAAAAGATGTTCAATGAAGTTCTTACTTACCTAGTCATGTAACCAAGAATACCCATGCTCATATGATGAAGAATGATGCAAGATGGAGAAGGGTTTTGGGTTTGGAGAGTTAAAGAAGCAAACTTGGAGCTTTCTCTCACTAGGGGGACTCTTTCTCTTACTAAGATCTGGAAATTTAGAGTTCTAGGTCGAAATGGGGAAGAAGATGAAATATATATATGATCCAAATCAAACTACGGCTTTCCTCTTCGAGTAGGGCTTCACCGGCAGTCTCTCAGTGCGTAAGGCAAATTAGGTCGCTGTTATGTTCACCATGCCAGCGGTTTGAAACCTTGCCCTGTGGAGGCTTTCCGGAAATGGCTTGCTTATATTCTTCGCCCTTGGTCTACGCGGATCAGGGGCCCAGCTAACCTTGGAGAAAAATGATTTCTGGGCGTCAGAAACAACCTTAGGGCGATCTGGAAGTGAGGTCGCCTTGAGGTCGCTATCTCTCGGGAAAACGCGACAGCACAACAGCTTGAGCTTCAAGCGACCCAAAACATGACCAAACGACATTCAAACCTTTCAAAAAATATACCGTTGGAAAGGTATGGAAGTCTACTTTCTACTCCAATTTACAAAACATGATTTGGATATATGTAGAAAGATTTATGGTTAATTGAGTGACCAAAGGTCAGATTTGGACTTTAATAAGAATGCCCAAACACATGGAATAAAACCATGTAACCAAAGACCAAACTAAGAGAAGAGTGGGACCTTCTCAAATGGTCACTGAACGCACTAAAACAAACACATCATCATGCAAGCGTGGACATATCCGGTCAAGCAACGGAATACAAATCAAGCGCACAACAATCACCACATTTAAGACTAAGAATGAAATGCCTAATAACATATGCAACAACTCAAAAACATGAAGTGTGTGTGTGTACAATAACAAACTCATGTCAATATAAATGCATATATATGAAATGTGAGTGTGTGCAACAAAATCTCTTCACTAAGAATTATGGACAAGTGAACTACCTCTTGAAGCTCACCGGGATCTTGGACGCTTGTTATTAAAAGCCTAAGCTACACATTACACATTGAATCCCTAATGTGATTTGTCATGAATAAGCCAATCATAAAATTGAGGTTCTTACACAACCAAGGAATACAAAGAAATAGAGTTTTGTTATGGAATCAAGCCAACACAAATCTAAATCTAACAATCTCCCAATTTGGCTATTTTATGACAAAACCTTAACCTCACCATACAAAAGTCACTCGTGGTTGATTTCATTCTCACATCCTCACATTACAAGAGATACCAAGACTAGATTGTGTTCAAGTGTTCATGAGTCTTCAAAAACCTCTTCTTTAAATCATTAAATCACATGTGAGACAAATGCAACCGACCAAACAAGAGATCTCTTAAAATAAAGATTATTGGTGAGATAAACACACACAATATATATATATTCAAGACTTCCTTATCTCATACAAAGAAAATATTTATATACAAGAATCTCTTATCTCATATAAAGAAAAAAGTTCTCCCCCTCAAGACAACTCTTAGACAAAAATACATGTGTTAATAGTAAAATTTGGCCATGGGTCAAAGAGAAATTTTCCACTTTCCCACCACAAGTCAAAACTCATAATCGACGTTCATGAAACCCGGGCAGACCATAAAGCTACCCCACAAGAGTAGGGAAGGCCAGCCCGACTTTAAAACTATCAGAAAGCAAGCTAGGCACTACCAGGATGAGCCCTACAAGAACACTGGAACCCGGGCTTCTCCAGGCCACCTATTTGGGAACCTCGGTTCCTGAGGTCGAGCTCCTCAACCACCCCGTGAAAGCCAGAGGGGGTATCTAAGCTTAAGAGACATTCGAAAGAAGCCCGACGAGCAAAGTAGGCTCCCTCCGGGTTAAGAATCATGAGGACAAACTTAACAACAGTCTTAGACAGAAGCCCACCAACCTCTCCAGAAGCCCGTTGTCCCTATTGGGCATGAAAGAGGAATCACGCCTAAATCTACAGTACCCAGGCTATTTCCCAGGAATGTCTACAAGGACACCTGAAGCTCTTAAGGGTCAGGGAAAATCCATACCAAGCTTCTGAGAACAGAGTCGAAGCATGGACCTACCTCGCTCTATGAGACGACATGCAACTAGCTCGGTGACTTCCATGAAAGACCATGCCGAGATAACATACAAGATCATATCTATGTGATAACCAACATTAAATCCGTATACGTGTGAGTCAAGAGTTTGATTCCTAAAAGGAAACAAACTAATTTTTGTTAACAATATCATCGTCTCCGCTATTTACTCGGGGTCAACAACTTTTAATTAAAGGATCTCGCCCGATAAGGAGGAAACAGATTCGTAGGATCGTGGTGGGATATCAGTGAATTCAAACCTACTTGGACCATAGATAAATAGAGCCAAGCATGACACATAAAGGGGATACATATATACAAAAAAAAAGTAGAAGTAAATGAAAAACAGACGAAGAACGACAGATAGAAGAAAAGAAAAGAAAAGAAAAGAAAAGAAAAGCAGAGGGGAAGACCTAAATTCTGTGTTCAGAACACGGCCACCTTCGTTTCCACTATTCGATAAGCACGAAGTTACCACATTCCTAGATCCTAGAGAGACTATGAGCATATGAGAGAGTAATCTGTATATTAAAGCAAGTAATCAATAATAAGAGCTCCCATTTGTATCTTTACACTCTAGCCTCTCGTTTACCTCTAAAACAGGTTTGGTATCAATGGTACCGACCTTGGCCACCACTTCCGTGGTAGTGGTCTCGAGGGTGTTAATAGGAATTTCTCATCCTGAGTAAATTTCCCGTCAACACTTTCTGGCACCGTCTGTGGGTGACTCTCATACCACCATCTTTATATTCAAACGTTTGTTATTTTACAGGAATCATGAGGCTCTGCTCCTCACAAGGACAACCTGGTGCATCGGGACAACCTTCTGCTGCGTAAACACGAAAGGTCCCAAAGAAAGGGAGGAAATCCATGCTTTATAACCAGGTTCAAGCTCAGCCAGCCATTGTGCGGGCTCTGGATCCCCCTCTAGGAAATTAGGTCGAGCTTGACCAACAAGCGGCGACCTTCGTAGAAAACATTGGCCT
Organism: Dipteronia dyeriana; assembly: GCA_032871835.1. Lineage (NCBI taxonomy): Eukaryota > Viridiplantae > Streptophyta > Magnoliopsida > Sapindales > Sapindaceae > Dipteronia > Dipteronia dyeriana. Next base: position 38,206,404 of record CM065302.1, read on the forward strand.
TCGACTGCTCGTTGAGGGTATTACTATCCAACAAGCAGACCTTTGCAATCGAGGGGAGTCAAGCATTCCCGGGGCCAGGCAACCCGCCTTTGATCGCCTAGGACCTACTCCTCGGGAACTAGCTCAGAATAGAACAGGACTCCCAACCTCGATCTGGGATAGGTTAGAGCCCATGCCCAAGGCAAGTCAAATCCACGGTGGACGTCCTTCCCCGAGAGCGAAGAGAGTTTCTCTACCCAACGAATTCAAGGAGGAGAGCCCGAAGTAGGGAATAAAAAAGTCAGCAAAGCCCCTGAGAAGACCCCCTCAGAAGAAGGAACCAGGTAGAGGTCGCCAGTTCATCAAAAGGGTCCGATGGTGAGGAAACTGAGATCAACTTAAGGAAATCCAAAAGCAAACGCCTTAAGGACCAGTTGGCAGAGCTTCAGAAGGAGGTCCAATTGATGAATAAGGGAAAGTACAAGAAGGACAAGAAAGATCCTCTAAGTGTAATGAATGCTCTCTTCACTAGAGGGATCAGGAGGCAGAGCTCCCACCTAAATTCAAAATGCCAACTGACAGATTCTTCGGGACTGAGGATCCCCTGAGCCACTTAGAGAGCTTCGTTCAATAGATGGAGGTCCAAAATCAACTAGGGTCGCTATGTGTCGAATGTTCCCTTCTACATTCACGGATTATGCTAAAACCTGGTTTAGGAAACTACCTGCTGGTAGTGTGGACTCCTTCACCAAGCTATCAACCAATTTCTGCTTACAATTCTAGATAGTTAAGCCCCGATTGAAGGACCCAATCCATCTACAGTACGTGATCAAAGAGAAATGGGAAACCCTTCGGGCTTATGTCGAACATTTCCACAATGAGGTCGTCCAGATGGGGGACTTTATTGAGAAAAAAACCCTCACCAACTTCAGAAAGAACCTGTGGGTGGGAAAGCTTTTTCAGTCTTTCACCGAGAGACCTCCGGAAACCTACGAAGAAGCCTATGATGGGCTCTAGAGCAGATTGAGGTCGACGAACAGCTCAAGGTCAAGATGGAACACGATGACATGAGAGCCTTAAAACTACAAAAGAAAGAAGCTCCCAGACCTGAGCAACCTCAGAAAAGTCAGAACAAACCCCCCAATAAATCAACATACCTTTTCCCCCTTTCTCAACCCAGACCGGAAAGGTATCCAGAAAAACGAACTCCTCCTCAAGCTTCACCACCTCCTTGGACAGTGGCCCCAATAGCTTACGATGAGAGGGGATACTACCATTACACTCCCTTAAATGCGTCCCAAGAAACATCGCCATTCGGGACAAGGGTTTGCTACAGAAGCCTGCTCCCATGAAAGACCCGGTTGATAAGAGAAATCACTATAAATATTGTGACTTTCATGAGGACGTGGGGCACAACACTTCAGAATGCCACAACCTGCGGAATCAAATCGAGGCTTTGATAAGAGAAGGATCTCTGGTGGAATTCTTACAACAAGTCAGGGAGAAAATTCAAACTGGAAGGGAAGTATAAACCAAGATGGAAGATCATGTCGAGAAAAGAAAGGGCGAGCAAGAGGACTTGATGCAACAGATCCAGAAAATACATATCATCAGTAGAGGGCCTACTCTGGCCGGTACCTCTAATAGTTCTAAAAAAAACCATACGATGAAAGTCCCTCGAATGGATGAAGGGCGGGATATTTTTAAGGTCAACCAGAGACCGACCAACCCCTCCCAGCTGTCACTGATCATTTTCACCAAAGCAGATGTCTACAACACCGTGCCGAGAGTGAAAGAGGGCTTGATCAGGCTCCTCATAGAGTTCAACGACATTTTTGTTAGAGTCATGTTGAGATGCCAATGATCCCGATGACATTAGCTGCTCATCGATTGGCAGTGGATCCAACTTTCAAACCTATTAAACAAAGAAGGCACCACTTTAACACCGAAAGAAATGTTATGGTTCAAAAGAAGTGGACAAACTGACCTCGACGGGCTTCATTCGAGAAGCACGTTATCCCGAGTGGATTGCCAACGCGGTCATGGTCACAAAAGCAAATGGAAAATGGCACATTTATATAGATTACACTGACCTCAACCGGGCATGCCCGAAAGACAGCTTCCCTCTACCAAAAATTGATCATTTGGTAAATTCTACCTCCGGAAACAAGCTTAAGATCTTCATGGATGCATTTTCAGGGTACAATCAAATTATGATGCACCCCCCGGACAAGGAAAAGACTAGTTGCATCACAGCACAAGGTTTGTATTGCTATAAGGTGATGCCTTTCGGGCTCAAGAACGCTGGAGCTATTTATCAGCGGCTAGTCAATCGATTGTTCAAGCCTAAAATCGGCAGGTCAATGAGGTGTATATCGAATACATGATCACCAAGTCTTCAACCTCGGAAGGCCACTTGGGCTATCTTTGTAGAACCTTCGTGATCCTAAGGGAGAACCAGATGAGGTTGAACCCTTTCCAAATGTGCATTTGGGGTAACTACGAGGAAGTTTCTGGGCTTTATGGTCCATGAAAGAGGCATAGAGGCTAACCCGAAAAAGATCATGGCTATCCTGGATCTAGAATCCCCCACGTCTCTTAAACAGGTTCAAGCCTTGACCAGACAGGTAGCAGCGCTCAATAGGTTCATCTCTCGGTCTACCGATAAGTGTCTACCATTCTTCAAAGCCATCAAGCAGGGAAGAAATATGAAGTAGGATCACGAGAGCGAACAAGCTTTTCATGCCTTGAAAAAATACCTATCAAGCCGTCCACTACTGGTAAAGCCAAGTCCTGGAGAAGAGCTTCAAACATACTGCCATTTCAGAAACCGCCGTAAGCGGGGCCTTGGTCAAGGAATGGGGGGATAGGGATTCAGCGACCTATTTACTACGTAAGTGACACTCTAACCAAGCCCGAAAAGAACTATACCCTGTTGGAGAAGCTCGCTTATGCCTTGTTGACCTCGGCAAGGAAGCTTCGTCCCTACTTCCATGCCCATTTAATAGCAGTGGTGACAGGACCAACCCCTCTGTCAATTCTTACAAAGGCCGGATGTTTTCGGAAGGCTGGTTTTATGGGGCCTAGAGCTTGCCCAGTTTGATTTAAGGTACAAGCCTAGGATCGTAATAAAAGCTCAAGCACTAGCAGACTTTGTAACAGAGCTCTCCATACCGTCATGCCAAGCAACCCCCGCGGTAGCAGATGTAACCCCCGATGGGATTCCAGAATCTTACAAATGGCCAGAAGGTTGCGAGTCATAGACCCTCTACACTGATATAGCTTCCAGGCAAGCCAGAGGAGGAGCGGACATAGTCCTAATCTACCCAGAAGGAACTGAGTGTTGCCACTGTTTTAGATTTGAATTTAAAGTAACGAACAATGAGATAAAGTATGAAGCCTTTCTAACCGGAATAAGGGCAGCATTGAGCTCGGGGTTGATTACAAGAATGTTAAGAGCGACTCTTCACTCGTGGTCAATCAAGTGTCCGGGGACTACCAGGCAAAATGGGATAATATCATCGCTTACCTGAAATTGGTTCAACAACTCAAGAGCATATTTAAGGGATTCAAAATCGAGCAGATACCTCGACAACTGAATCATCAAGCTGACGTACTTGCCAAGATAGCTACATATGGTGGCCAGACCTTACCCTACACTGTACCTCTTCAAGTGATCCCCCTACCAAGCAAAATGACAGGTAAGGAAGCTTATACCTTGGATCGACAATCGTGATAGATGAATCCGATAGTGGATTAACTACAGGATGGGAAAATTCCCGAGGAGCCTGATCAAGCTAGGAGAGTCAAAAGGCTCTAGGTCCGATATTGTTTGGTTGATGGGCATCTATACCGGAGAGGAAGATCCCTTTCCCGATTTCGATGTCTACACCCTGAAGATGCCAAGTGGCTTTGAGAGACGTTCATTTCAGGGAATGCGGGAATCACATTGGTGGGGAGGCTTTGGCATATCAGGTTCTCCGCATGGGATATTATTGGCCAACCATCCATCAAGACACGAAGAACTTGGTACAAGCCTGCGAGGCATGCCAAAAGGCCGTAAACTTGAGTCACCTCTCTCTAGAGCGGTTGTCGTCCCTTAGCTCGCCATACCGCTTTGCTATTTGGGGAGTCAACTTGATTAGACCGCTTCCTACTGCTCCAGGTCAGGCCAAGCATGATATCGTGGCAATTGATTATTTAACAAGATGGGTTGAAGCTGGACCGCTCTCCTAAATATCAAAATAAAACACAATAAGGTTCATCAAGACTAATAAAGTTTTTAGGTTCGGAAACCCTCTTGTCATTATAGTTGACCTCGAAAAACAGTTCGATAATAGCCGATTCAAAGATTTTTATGAAGGCTTAGGAATAGACCTTCAGTTTTATTCAGTAGCCCACCTCCAGACCAACGATCTGGTGGAATCCATGAGCAAAACCATTAAGAAGTTGTTGAAGAAAAAACTACAGCAGAAGAAAGACAGATGGGCAGAAGAGCTTCCGAGGTCCCCTGAGCTTACCGCACTACAAGAAGAACAGCTACCGGGGAAATGCTCTACTCGTTAGCCTTCAGGTTGAAGCAGTCCTACCTATTGAGCACAAATTGACCTCCTTTAGAGTCCAACATTTCAACCTAGGGAGTAATGAAAGTAACCTCTGAGCTAGCTTGGACCTCCTGGAAGAGAAACAAGATCGAATAGCCGAGAAGGTAGTAGTCTACCAGAGCAGGATTGCCAGGTACTTCAACAGGAGGGTAAAGGCCAGAAACTTCAAAGAAGGGGACCTAGTTCTCAGGAAAGTAACGTTGAATACCAGGAAGAGGTCAGACGGGGTCTTAGGGCCCAATTGGGAAGGACCATACCTAGTAAAAATGGTGATCCGCAATGGCGCATGCAAACTCGAGGATTTGAATGGCTGACTCATCGATCATTCTTGGAATGCAGATCACTTAAGAAAATTCTACCTTTGAACATGGGACTTATGAAAAGGCGGCCTCCACCTAGTTTTCTTTTATCTCCAACAATAATGTACTCCATCCATCGTATTAATAAAGCATGCTTTTCTTATTTTCTCCATCTTCAACTATGTTCTACAATGATTTGGGTCTATGTGGAAAATTCGACATTGTCACCCCAAGACCAGGAGTAGGTCGGGGAAGCCCCCTCGCCACTCCTGAAGCCTTGGCCAGGCACTACCCCCCGCCAAAAAGGGTCTGAACATAAGAGCATAGTTTCCATCAAGATCTCGAGACCAGGAAATAGCTAGATAGCCCTCATGATGCTTTGGTCGGGTTACCTCCCCCAAGAAGGGTCTGAGTGTAAGAGCATAGTTGCCATCCAAATCTCGAGACCAGGAAATAGCTAGATAGCCCTCATGGTGCCTTGGTCGGGCTGCCACCCCTAAGAAGGGTCTGAGTGTAAGAGAATAGTTGCCATACAGATCTCAAGACCAGGAAATAGCTAGATAGCCTTCTTGATTCTTTGGTCGGGCTACCACCCCCAAGAAGAGTCTGAGTGTAAGAGCATAGTTGCCATCCAGATTTTGAGACTAGGAAATAGCTAGATAAGCCCTCTTGATGCCTTGGTCGGGGTACCACCACCAAGAAGGATTATAGTTTAAGAGCACAAAAGCCCTCATGATCCCTAGCCTAAGAGAGGGCTAAACAGTTCTTTACTTGATGCCTCACTCGGGCTACAACCCCTTAAAGGGGCTCAAGGACGGAGGGCATGATTTACTTAAACTCTAAACATCCCAGTTATTATTGGTTACTAATTTTCCTTGCACATGTGATTCCTTACTATAACAGGTCTATGATCAAACAAGGGATCGAATAAAGACGTTGAGCTATAAGTCTTTATAGTTGGAAAGCCTGAGCTAGTTGTCTACTTTCACGCCTAAGCGATGTTCTTATCTTGTTATTTTTCCAAAGCTAAGTCAATTTGCAATAGAGGCTGAGCCTAGAGGGCGACCAGAAAAGAAGCAAGTACATGTAAGCCAAAATATGAATCAGATCTCAAGTTAAGTTTTATTAATAAATGGGGAAGCCCATTCCCCAGTAAGGCTACAGCAGACAGGGAGCCCAACCCCTGATTCCGGACTACAAAAGAAAAATGAAATGATTAATGATCAAGCATGGGTAAAGATGGGATGCCCATCCCCTTTTTCAGGCATTCAAAACAAACTATAAAAATGAGAATTCAAACTGCTGCCTCCTCCCGATGCCCTCTAGCCTCCTCTTCCGTAGGATGAACCTCGCCCTCTGTTCCCTTTCTGATGGTCTCTAATCCTGGATAACTGCCTCTACCGCCTCCGCTACCTCCTCCTAAGGACGTACCTCGACTACCTCATGATCAACAGGGTCCTCCTCCACCTCAACTGCTTCAGGATCAACAGGTCCTTCTCCATAACTTCATTGATCACCTACATAACCTCAGGCGGTATGGCTACATCAAGAAGGTTGGCCATTGACTCTGGCATTCTCTCTTCCAATGCTTTTTCTTTCTCTAAAGAAATTCTAGAGAGGTCTCAGGCTTTCGTAAGACCTTCTTCTGGCTCCATGGGTAAAGCCCCCTTCGAAGACTCTTCAGGACCTGATGTTGGGAACACGAAGGGAGGATAAGGAAGGTCGAATCTAGCTATTTGCTTCCTAGTTTCGGTCACGTTGAAGGGATCCAAGTCTTCACCTACAGGGCGAGACATCTCTGTGGCCTTAGCCAATATCTCCTCCGTATTCCAATTAGCAATGATCGACAGGTTAAAGGGAGATGAGAGGGCTTCGATGACCTGGTAGGAAGCGTAGAAATAACCTTCGCTGAAGGACGCATCCACCTCGGCCTGGAGTTTGGCAATTCGAGCATGCATATCTTGATTCTCAGCGTCCAGGTTCTTGGCTTCGGCCTTATAGGAGTCTCTCTGTCTAGCCCGCCGCTCTTACTTGAAGGTCTCTTGGTCAAAGGATCTTTTCATCCTCTCATGGTTGCAGCGAAGCTTGCTCAGTTCAGTTTCCATTTCCCTTTGATTGGAGGTCATCTCCTCTACGAGAGACCAAGCTTGCGTGAGAAGCCTCATGACCCTTTCAGTCTAAGCTTCAGCCTGGGTAGCCCGATCACGAAGAATGGATACTTATCGACCCATTGCGACATTAAACTTGAAAGCTTGCAAAATATGAAACGAAGGTTAGAAAGATCAACCAAAGCTCGCAATCACAAGAAAAGAAGATAATGGCTACCTCGGCCACCTCTTTGTAAGCATGATGTCCACAAGCATTGAAGCCATCCTAGAAAGCCTTCCACCCGGGCAAGATGCCACAAATTGCTTTAGAATCTCATCCTGGCAGTTCGAGCCTGACTGATGATAGGGCCAAGAAGGGGGAGTCTCCAGAACACCAGCATCGGAATCCCCCATAGCTAGAACTGAATCGGGTGCAGGTAGGTTGATTGGAGCAGTGGGTAATGCAACTGAAAGAGTGACAACTGTAGCGGGGACCGCTGATGAAGGGGTAGATGTGGTCGTAGCAGCAAACTGGGAAGCAGGGCCTTCTTTGATTAGCGCCTTGGAAGCCCGCAACATAAGAACAACCATTCTGGACTTGGCTTGGGTTGAAGATAGAGTTGGAACAGGCGAAACAGCAGCTGGGATAACAGGCCCTCCTCTCTCCGAGGCAATCAAGAAGACCCCTCAGAGTAATATAGCATGTGGGGGAGAGGTCTGAGCTTCACGGGAAGCTGGAGCAACAATAAAATCTTTTAAAAATAAAAGAAGATTTAAGAAGCAAGCCAGCTAATAGACTAAAGTGTAATAACTTGAGATCACTTATGAAGGGTAGCATCAGAGATCCACAGATATTGGTTCACCCGACGGGAATCGAAGGGATCAGCGGTGGGGTATTTTAGATTCAGGTAGTTCTTGGCAAGGATTGCCCTCAACACTGTTTCGGATTCAGCGGGCAAGGAATCCCGATTCCATGCTGGTTTGTAATTGAAAGCCGTGGGGACCTTGAACTCATGACAGCCTATAAAGATCGAGCACCCCCAGTCATCATCGGCTAGTATCCATTCCTTCTTCCAGACTGTATCCTTCCTTGAAGCTCCAGGAATGATGAAGTTAAGCTTGTTCTTGGCATTGGCATAAAATTGACCTCGATGGGCCCCGGCCAGACTCTCAATTTGTATGAGGAAAGCCAACTCCTTTGCTCCAGGTTCCTGGGTTATTTTGTTGAGCTCACATTGCTCCCTCTATAGCACAAGAAAGCCAATTAGGTGCCTCTAGAATCCAGGCGTCAACTGGAGAGGAGCTAATTGAAGGGCTTTGAGGGGCCGCTGTAAGGTAGGGTGGAGGAGAAGCCTGACCCCACTCTTGAGGGCCACCACATGAATCGGAACGAGCCCTTGATAAGGATTGAAGACGTCGTAGCCTCTTTAAGGGATGGCGAGGGAGACGTTATCAGGAATGTTGTACTTAGATCTGATGTGACTGAGGGAGTCCGGGTAAACAGTGGAGTTGGGAATGACCCTAAAATAATAAGGTGGGAGCCCTGTTGGAAGAAGACCGAGTACTGCGACATGGCCCTTTTAGGTGGGTCTTCTTTCTCTCCTATGTCTGAATCTTTATCAACCAGCTCCATAGGGTTATCGGGTCAATTCTAGAAGCCAGAATTGATAGAGACGTTCTTATTAGAGCGTCGACGTTGACAGACCAGGGAAGTTTCCTCGTCGCTCGAGATTCCCTACACCCATTTCTGAGGAACCAGGTTAGAGCCTTCAGTGCCTCGACCAGAGCATCGATGCTATCAAATGAGTTTAACATGGCTGAACAATGAGAGCTTAAAGGTAGTTGAAAGACGGTAGTGAGCTTAGAAAGAATAACGAGAAAGAAGGAAGGAATCTGAAAGTTTTGAAATTGAGAGAAAGCATGAGGAAAGTGATGGTAAGGCCGGGTTTAAATAGAGGTTAGGGTTGTAACGACGTCGATGATATTCTCTGGAAGATAATCTAGAGCCACTGAGAGAGTCGTAGTGCAACCATTTTTCCTCGAAGAACACACTAATTCAAATTCAATAGTGGATAATTAATGAGAAGATTACGATCGAAATTCTCATTAATTGTTTTATAATGGAAAATTTCCCAATTAAACATGGAATCTGACTCCAACCCCTACTCTACCTCCGGTGTTCAAGTCAGAGAGGACTTATGTTAATAGTAAAATTTGGTCAGGGGTCAAAGAGAACTCTTCCACTTTCCCACCACAAGTAAAAACTCATAATCGACGTGCATGAAACCCGTGCAAACCATAAAGCTACCCTACAAGAGCAGGCAAGGCTAACCCGGCTTCAAAACTATCAGAAAGTAAGCTAGGCACGACCAGGACGAGCCCCACAAGAACACTAGAACCCGAGCTTCTCAAGGCCACCTATCGGGGAACCTCGGTTCCTGAGGTCGAGCTCCTCAACCACCCTGTGAACGCCATGAGGGGTCTCCAAGCTCAAGAGACATCCAAAAGAAGTACGACAAGCAAAGTTGGCCCACTCCAGGTTAAGACTTCTGGAGGACAAACTTAACAGTAGTTTTAGACAGAAGCCTACCAACCTCTCCAGAAGCCCGCTGTCCCTATTGGGCATGGAAAAGGAATCACACCTAAATCTACACTACCCCGGCTACTTCCTAGGAATGTCTACAGGGACACCTCAAGCTTCCAAGGGTCAAGGAAAATCCATACCAAGCTTCTGAGAATAGAGTCGAAGCATGGACCTACCTCGCTCTATGAGACGATAGACAGCTTGCTCAGTGACCTCCATGAAAGACCATGCCACGATAACATACAAGATCATATCTATGTGATAACCAACATTAAATCCGTATACGTGTGAGTCAAGAGTTTGATTCCTAAAAGGAAACAAACTCATTTTCGTTAACAATATAATCATTTCCGCTATTTACTCGGGGTCAACAACTTTTAAATAAAGGATCCCCCCGATAAGGAGTAAACCGATTAGTAGGATCGTGGTGGGATATCAACGAATTCAAACCTACTTGGATCAGATATAAATAGGGCTAAGCATGACACACAAAAGGGGATATAGATATACAAAAAAAGAGAAGTAAAATTAGATGAAAAATAGAGGAAGAACGACAAATAAAAGAAAAGAAAAGAAGAGAGGGAGGCCTAAATTCTGTGTTCAGAACACGGCCACCTTCGTTTCAACTATTCGACAAGCACAAAGTTACAACCTTCCTAGATCCTAGAGAGACTGTGAGCATATGAGAGAGTAATCTGTATATCAAAGTAAGTAATCAATAATAAAAGCTCCCATTTGTATCCTTGCAATCTATCCTCTCATTTACCTCTAAAATAGGTCAGGTATCAATGGTACCGACCCCGGCCACCACTTCTGTGGTAGTGGTCTCGAGGGTGTTTGTAGAAATTTCTCATCCTGAGCAAATTTCCCGTCAACAACATGAATACATGGTGAGGAACATATTTTCTCCCCCTTTTTGTCAATGAATGGACTCGATAAGAATTAGAAACATTATGAGATATTAAGTAAACAAGTCTTGTAGAGAACTAAGTTAAACAACTAAGCTTCCTTAACATATGCCACACATATTGATCAACTAGTAGACTTGTTCACAAGGGAATAACACAATCACATATTTCAAGCAATAAGAGGAATTATATCATTACTTTTCAAAGTCAAAGAGAGAATCATAGATTTTCATTGATCTCTTAAAAATAATCTCTCATTGCAACACTTTTTAGGCTTAGAATCATAGAGGAATTATATCATTACTTGTTAGGCTTAGAAGCAAGGATTTTTTTTATTGATTCTTTTCAACACTTCTTTGACTTTTTTTTCAACCATAAACATAAACATATACTCTTCATGACGACTTACACTCATCATAATGGTGTAGCTCTTTCCTATATTGTGCTGCTTCACGACCAATGTGTGTAGCCCTTTTGATGAAGGTGCTCGTTGAGCTCTATATAGAAGACGAAGAAAAATTGATACTAACCATTGGTCATCTATCATATACTAGGCAATAAACTTCAAGATGTATCCATAATCTACATATTTTCGAACTCAACTACTCAAACTTAAACATATAAGAGAAGCATTAGTGCACTATTTATAAAATGAGTTTTTCAAAGCTCAAGTGCATGATCTAGAAACAATAAAAGCTATTTTCTCAAGATCATTACTTCTCAAATGAGCAGCTCTCAAAGAAATTGATATTCAATAATGTTTAGCTTTTCAAGACACTCACAATCACACATAGACATTAATAAACACAAATCATGCCAATGGATTTTGGAAGAGACTTAAATCTTTCTTTGTCAAAAGACTTTGTAAACAAATTCGCAAGCTAATTTTTGGCAGGTATATGCTCAAGAGAAATAACAGAATGTTCAATAAGTTCTTTAATGAGATGATGCCTAATATCTATGTGCTTTATGAGGGAGTGTTGTACCGGATGTTTTGAAATGTTAACGGCACTTCTATTGTCACAATAGAGAGTCATTTTACATTGTTCAATCTCATAATCCTTGACGACTTGCTTCATCCAAAGAAGTTGTATGCATGCACTTCTGGCCATAATGTACTCAGCTTTAGAAAAGGAGAGAGAAATGGAATTTTGCTTCTTGCTTAGCTAAGCAACCAAGTTATTCCCCAAGTAAAAGCAACTGCCCGATGTACTCTTACAATCATCAATCTTTCCTTGACATGACACTAACAAACTCATCAACCATGGTTTTACTTGTAGACCTAAAAACAATGTCATAAACATATATTTTAGCAACAAAAATATAATTATCATAATGCTTAAAAAATAAAGTTCTATCAATGCCACCTCTCTTATAATTGTCCTCAACAAGATATTGAGTCAATCTTTCATACCATGTTCTAGGAGCTTGTTTAAGGCCATACAGAGTCTTTTTCAATTTATACACATGATTAGGAGAGTGTGGGTCTAAAAAACCCTTAGGCTGTTCAACATATACTTCATCTTGAAGATAACCATTGTGGAATGTACGTTTTACATCCATTTGAAACAATTTAAACTTCCTAAGACAAGTAAGGGATAGTAAAAGCCTAATGGACTCAAGAAAGGAAATCAGTGCAAAAGTTTCATCAAAGTCTACACCCTCTACTTGTGTATACCCTTGAGCAACCACCTAGCTTAATTCCTTACAATATTTCCATTTTCATCCGTCTTATTACTAAAAACCCATTTAGTCCCAATGACATTTATATCATTGGGTCTAGGAACCAATTACCATACTTCATTCCTCTTAAATTGATTAAGTTCTTCTTGTACATCCCTAACCCAAAACTCATTATCTATAACCTCATTAATGTTTTTGGGTTCAACTTGAGATGTGTAGCAAGCATAAGAAATTTGGTTAGCTAGTTGTCTTTGTTAGGTTTTAGATTGTGTTGGCATTAATTCCATATCAAAATGATGTTTACTTGTAATGATTTAGTTGTTTAGATTCATGATGATTCAAGCTTCAAAAAAGAAGGAACAACTTGTCAAAGCAAGTTTAAAGTCTTCAAAGAGAAAGGATGCGATATGGTTCTACAAAGGTATACTAAGACCTTATCTTTCTCCAACAAGACTTAGGCACACACACAATTCATACATTTGTGTCCCATGCATCGTTGTGCACCATTATAGGCACACACATACAATTCATTCATATGTGTCCCTGTATCGTTGTGCACCATGTATAACACATTCACACACTTGAAGATGAATGCACATGCATTGGTATGAAAAATAAAATGTTTTGAAAAATGAATGATTGGAGACTATCTCTATGTAGTTTGCATTCTAGTGTGAATTGTGTTTGTACGTATATATGTTTGTATAGCTTGTATATTGAACTTGAATTTAGTCTTAAATCATTCTTGATTGAGTTCCGGTCATTTCGGTTACTCATACTATTGATTTCAAGTTCTAAGTTAAAAGATACTACACTTTCAACTCATGTTGCATACATTGTCTTCGTCTACGTATATCGAGTCAAATTATTATTTTCTGGGTTGAATATCTTATATGTCCATGTCCATGAGAGAGTTATGGTTTGTAATCCGCAAACGGATTCAAATTTCGAGTTTGGAGGCTGGAGAACGGTCGAAGAACGCGAAGGAAGGTCAAGGGAAAAAGAAGACAGCAAAATACTTCTTTCCCGAGCCATCTCGGGGCAGAAGGATTGCTGCCCTGAGATGCCCATGCGCCATCTCGGGTATCAACCAAGCTTGGCTGCTTCTCGTCCCTTTTGTTCATTTCATATGTCCATTTTTCCTCTCCTTTATATATCCCTTCCCCCTCACATTTCATTCTAAGAAGAAATTCAAAAACTTGAGTGCATAATTTTCTCTCCACATTTTCTCAGTTTCCAAACACCATAACTTCTTCATTTAACTCCGATTTGAGTGATTCAAAGTTTAGAGTGTTTGTCTATTTATCCTCCATCTTTTCTCTGAAGGTTTGAGTTAGTTTTATTGCTTTTTTTGGCGTCTAATCTCACAAAAACGGGACTGCACCAAACTCAACTAAGTTATTGATTTTCTCTCAAAGTTTTCTTTTAAAACTTGGTCAATTGCCTTGAGTTTTCTTCTTCAACATATATATGTGTCTTATGATAGTTTTGATTTGAGTTTTGAACTCATTTAAAGCTAGATTGAGTTTCAATTGAAATCTCACATGTTGAGTTAGGTTTTGATTTTGCCTATGTTTTCACATGTTTGGGATTGTATTATGCTAGCTTTGATTCTAGGACTATTTGATGATCTTTGATTGATTGATTTTGTGAAAAATAGTTCCTCACATGTATTAGGCTCTCTTTGGTTGAAATCTCACAATGATACATGTCCTTGTGTTCTTTTGAGCTATTCATGTGCTTTGTTGAATCTATGAATAGGAAATATGCTTTAGAACTTTAGCATTAATCTAAATGAATTTGTCACATGATTTTATCATGTTTTTGGTTTATGAGATTTAAACTTGATTATATGTTAATTGAACATATCTTGTGATTCAAGTTTTAGATCTATGCATGTATCTAGGTTATAATTAATTTTGAACATATCTTACATGATCTAGATGGATTAAATATGCATGATTGACTAGACTACATTTGTTTTGTGCATTCATGCTCATGTCTAGTATTTTCCATAAGATGTGTTGATCATAACATTCTATGTTGCGTGCTTGTTTGTGTTTTGCATTCATGATAACCTAGATGCCTTGTGAGAAGGAAGTCTTGACAATAGGTGTGAGACCTATGTTGTTGAGCAAGAAAGTCTTGGCAAGAGGTGGGAGACCTCGGATTGTCAAGCAAGGAAGTCTTAGGGTCGTGAGGATCCGGAAGGGTGAGCAAGGAAGTCTTGACTAGAGTCGGAAGGACTCAGATATTTGAGCAAGAAGTCTTGTCGAGGATCGTGAGGATCCAGAAGGGTGAGCGAGAAAGTCTTGACAAGAGGTGTGAGGCCTCGAATTGTTGAGCAAGAGGGCAACATCTTTATGAGTAGGAAAGGAGGGTAGTTTCCAGGTGAAGGGGTCACTTGAGTGATTATACTTGTCTTATCTACTAGTGGATTTTGTTTGCCGGTGGTTGCTAACCCGTGGATGTTTCCTCTTTGGAGGTTTACCACGTTATATCTTGTGTCAACTTCTCTCTATCTCTATCTCTTTAGTATTTGTATTTGTTATTTGAATACTATGGATAGAACTCTTTATGTAAGTTGACTTCCTTTCTATAATATAGATTGTGTATGTGTTACCATTACTTGTTTGTATCACACTTTACTTGTCTTTATATATTGATTAAGTGTCTTTAATTAATATATATATTGTGAAACAAGCAATCTAGAGGGACAAACTTTTGTTTGTTTCTAAGGGAGTCGAAAAAGATGTCTAACCTATTCACCCCCCCCCCCCCCCCCCCCTCTAGGTTAGCCTTGAGCATTTAACCGTGTTTGTATTTTCAGGAGCACACCATCTTGCACGTGTGGATGTAACCAATCAAGCAACATAATACGAATGAGAAACTTGCTTATGCATAGTAGAATGAGATGCAACACAAGGTTTCATAACGATATCATCAACAATTTTATTCTCAACATGCTTTTTAAAGGTCTTTTTAGATCTAGATCTTACTTCATACATTAATGATTGCCTAGGACCTTTTGACAAAGACTTATCATGTAAATCATTTTCAAATTTACACTTACGAATATAAGCAAAACATCTAGGTCTTATGTGCACAACCATGTTGCAATAATGACAAATAGGTATGACTTTGAGAGATTTACCTTTGGCTTGCGCTTTCAACTCATTTTGTTCTCTCACATTTTTCCCTCTTTGATATGCAACACTTAATGCCTTGCTTTTGCATTTAATGAAGATTCACATTGTCTTTTGCCTTGTTGAGTCTTTTCCTTAACCTTCATTGTTGATGTTGAGGCACCTCTGGTACCATTCATGGCTTTACTGTTAGAGAGTGTACCTACATAAACTTCACCACTAGCTTTGACAAAAATAGGTTTGTTAGAAGAAGATGTAATCTTTTTATTTACATAACCTAAACCTCTTTTGTCACTAGGATGTTTACCACTCTTGATGAGATTTTCTACTTTAATAGCACTAGATGACATCTTACTCATCATCTTATTAAATTCATCAAGCTTGTCACTAAGGATTTTCTCTTGATTTTCATGATTAATAATTTTGTCTCTAAGTTCATTTTCAAGTCTCTTACCTCAATCAAGAGAATCATTCCTTTGCTCAATCACTTTCATTAAAATTCTTAATCTATCATTGCTATCATTCAATTTTTTCTCAAGATTAAGAATTTTGCATTTAAGAGCACTAATCTCTTTTGAGCAAAGTTCATGATTTTCTAACTTCTTATTGCCCTATTGATCTTAGGGATTCTTTCATTTTCTTGAATAAGATCATTGATCTTTTGCTCTTCCAAGTCAATAGGCTCACCTTTAACAAAAGAAGCCACAAAGGAATACACTTCCTTGAAAGTTCCCTAAAACGTGTGTGTCTATAACCTAGAGGGGGGGTGAATAGGTTTTAATCGAATCAATTACCGATTTTTCGATTAATCAATATTAACACAATTACCCAGAGTAAACAAGCATTCAATAAAATCAATTATGCTTAAAAAAAATAACAACACAAAATATTTACGTGGAAGCCCTCCAAATGGGAAAAACCACGGGTTGATATGTACGCCACACTAGATCCTCAAATCCACTATTGAATGAAAGTTTACAACCTAGGTTGACTTCCCGTCACACCCACCAGTTACTAACCCTTTCACTCTACTCAACGACCTTAATAGTGATTCTTGATCTATTTGCTTGTGCCCTAACCACTTAGTCACAAGACTTAACATCAATGAAGAGTCAAACATAACCTAAGCGAATATGATAAAATATTCAAACATGCAAGTAATGCTAGGCAACACTAAATGCTTATCTAGGAATTTAAGAATGTCACTAAGTACAATTCCTAGATATCAATGTCTAAATGAATGTTCATTAAGACTTAACTAGATATAATTATGCAACAATATATCCTTGTAATCAAACAAAGTGCCAATCAACACATGTTATCATAAAACATGGCAAGGACTATAATGCAATCACAAAATGCAATCAATGAGTCTTAAACAATATCTAAATGCAAAGCTTATAGATTTAGCTAGAAGGGCAAAATGGTCACAAACACTAGCTATCACAAAATATAAATCTCAACTAACAATCAACAACCCAAGCATGTTATAAATGCAATTAAACTCAATAACATACATTTAATGAACAATAATTGCTAAACCTAGGCACACATGTCATAAGAATTGAACAAGAAAATATAGGGCATGTAGAGATTACCTAGTGAAAGACAAACAAGAAAAACCATGATTGGAAGATGGTAGATGCTCATGGATTGGAATTTGGTTGAGTCAAAATGGGTTCTTGGGAGCTCTCTCTTTCTCAGAGTTAATTTTCTCTCTCAAGAAAAAACTTGGTGAGTAAAAATGGCTTATTGGACTCACACACCCAAAGAGAAGAGAAGAGAACATATATATATATATATATATATATATATATATATATATATATATATATTGTGCCCTACACGAAATGGCATCGTTTTGAACAAAGGGCAACTGATTCCCGTTGTGACCGATGTATGTACCGCTGCCTAGGCAAGTGTCCAGACCGCGGTATCGCTTGGGAATATCCGCTGCCTAAACCGCGGTACAGGCAATGTCCAGACCGCGGTAGAGCCAGTGGTGCATCACTGGGAAACTCCACTAAGGAGACCGTTGTGCATGCAACGTGCACAGGCCGTGGTAGCAGCAGCGTGCAATGCCAGGAGAACACCGTTGTGCATACCGTGGTGGAGGCAATGCACAGGGAGCAGTCTTGGCCGCAGTCAAGAGGAAAAAACTCTTCTAAGGGCAAACTAAATGCAACAAACACCCAAGCAAGATGAACTAGGTTCACTTATACCGGGATTAGGTAGTGGTGAAGGATTAAACCAGGATTAGGCTGTAATTCCTTTATCATTAGTGGATTCCAGGTTCTAGTGTGGCGCACTCATCAACCCGTGGTTTTTCCCATTTAGAGGGTTTCCACGTATATCTCAAGTGTTCTTACTATTTTCGCATTTATAACACTTGTGGTATCTTTGTAACTAGATAGAGATATTTTGGTCAACTTGACTCTTAACGAAAATTGGGTAAAAGTTATTTAAAATCTATACACCCCCCTCTAGATTAATATTACACACCATATTATTTGTTTCAAGAGGGAAGTGAGATGTTTTAAAGAGAGAACGAACAAATGACCAAATTACCCTCATGCCTTAGTGCCTCCCCGAGATGGCACACGGGCATCTCGGGCCAGCAAGGCTTTTGGGCCGAGATGGCCACGCGCCATCTCGGGGAAAGTGCTCAAGTGATGGCTTATGCCATTGCACCTCTTCCCTTGCGCTACTCTCGCGTTCTTCAATAGTTCTTTGGCCTCTAAACTCCGAATTTGATTATGTTTGAAGATTAGGAACCAGAACTCCCTCACAGACATGGAAATATATGATACTCAACCCAAAAAATAAGAATTCGACCTGATATACATAGACGAAGAAAATGTATGCAACATGAGTTGAAAGTGTAGTATCTTTTAACTTATAACTCGAAATCAATAGTACGAGTAACCGAAATGAACGGAACTCAATAATGAACAATCTAAGACTAAAATCAAGTTCAAGATCCATGTTATACAAGCATATAAACAAAAAAAAAAACACATTTTACACAAGAATTCATACTACATAGAGAAAGTCTCCAATCATGCATTTTCCAAAACATGTTACTTTCATACCAATGCATGAGCATTCAACTTCAAGTGTGTGAATGTGTTATACCAAATGATGCACTATAATTTAAGGACACGAATGTATGATATATGTGTGTGTGTGCATTTAATGGTGCACAAATAAGTAGGGACACATATGTATGAATTGTGTGTGTGTGCGCTTATGCCTTACAAGAGGAAGAAGAATCTCGATACCTTTGCATCCATAGTACCAATCCTCTTGAAGATGAACTTTGCATCATGAGAAGTTGTTTTTCTTCCTTGAAGCTCTTATGATCATGAACCAATTAAGCAACTAAGCATTACAAAGAAATGAAGTTTTGTTATGGAATCAAGCCAACACAAATCTAAAACCTAACATTCAACTATCTCGACTCTTGAGCTTGTGAGAGAAAAAGAGAGGGAAACCAATAAAAGGCAAAGGGGAAGAGATAACCACCCCAAGATGGTGTATGGCCATATCAGGGGTAGAGGGTTATCCCTCTTGCAATGGCCACACACCATCTCGGGGAGGTATGGCTTGATGGCTTTGGCTATCGCTACTTCCCTTTTGAGCTCACTAAGTGTTCTTCGACCATTCTTTGGCCTTCGAACTCAGAATTTGAATCTATTTTCGGATTACAAACCGACAGTCTCTTATAAATATGGACATCTATGAAACTTTGCCTAAAAAATATAAATTCGATTCGATATATGAAAATAAAGACGAAGATAATACATGCAACATGACCAGAAAGTTTCATAACTCTTGACTCAAAAATTGAATTCAAATATACGAGTTACCAAAATGACTGAAACTCAATAAAGAACAATATAAGACCAAATTCAAGTCCAAGGTCTATGTTATACAAACAAATAAACATACAAATACAAATCATACAAGAATTTTTATTTCAAAGACATAGTCCACAAACATGCATTTTTCTAAACTTGTCAATTACACACCAATGCATAAGCATTCAAAATCAAATGTGCGAATGTGTTATACATAATTAGCAAAATGATACAGGGACACATATGAATGAAATGTGTGTGTGTGTGCCTTATATGCCTTACAAGAGGAAGAAGAATCTTGATACCTCCACATCCAAGCAATCACTTTTCCTCCTGAAAACTATCTTTGCATGATAGTCGCTTTTCTTCATTGAAGTCCAATTCAAGCACACACCACCTAAGCAAATAAAGCACGACAAAGAAAGAGAGTTTTGTTATGGAATCAAGCCAACACAAATCTAAACCTAACACTTATATTATTCCTCATTGAGTTTTGGTCATTTCGGTTACTCATTCAATAAGTTTCAAGTTCCAAGTAGGAAGTTACGAAACTTTCTTTGTCTTTAACGTACATGGTTTTCATCTTTGTGTTTGAAGTTGGATCCCAATTTTTTTGTGAATTTTTTTTAACATCCTTGTGCATGAGGGAGTTCCAGTTCATAATCTTGAAATATTTTAATTTAGATTTTGGAGGCCGGAAACGGTCAAATATTGAGTGAGGGGAGGTGAAGGAACAAAACTAGAGGGCCAATCACCTCTCCTCGTGGAGGTGCGTGGCTTCCACGGGAAGAAGCGGCTTCTACCCCCATGGTGCCCATGTGCCTCTATGGGATTGTATAGGTGGCAACCCTTGATTGGTTGCTTCGTTTTGTTCTTCAATTCCCACCTTTTAATATCTTATTTTCCTCTTATTTCATTCCAAGAAGAAATATTGAAAAACATATTGCAGAATTTTCTCTCCATTTTTCCCAACTTCCAAATACCATAACTTTCTCATTCGTAGTCCGAATTTAGTGATTAAAGTTGGAGAATCTTCATCTACTAGTCCTTTATCATTTCCCTAAGATTTTAGAGTCATTTGATCAAGTTTTCTTGTAGCTCTTCTCACAAAAATGAGACTGCACGATTTTCACTTATGGTATTTATTTCTCTCTTCAGTTTGTTCTTCAAGTCTTCAATCACCTTGGGTTTTCTTCTTCTATATATGTATATTTGATGTATAATCATTGATTAGAGTAATGAACTCTAATAGAGCTAGTTTAAACTTTAATTGACATGTAAGTTGAGTTAGGTTTCTTAAACCTGTGTTGTCACATGCTTGTGGAGTTTTATTGTGCTAGCTTTTAATCTAGGGCTATTTGTGTGTTTATTGATCTTATTTTAGTGATTGTTAGCCTTTTTCATTTATTAGATCTCTTAAATTGAATATCTGATGAAAAAGCACATTTGATTGTTGATTTAGAGCTTAATAGAATCTAAGAGAATATCTTGTGATTATAAGCTCTAAATATTTTGCTAGATATTCATTTTTGAATTTATTAATTGAATCTAGAATTTGTATTTGATTGAACATAGTCTCGGTTTTTACTGTGTGTTTGGTGTTTCACATACTCTAGGTTATTTGTTCATATCATAAGATCTAGAAAAAATTGTTTTGTGCATTTGAATGATAAAAGTTTAGTTCTTCCTGATTTGTGTCTAATCTACACATTTCATATGTACATGCACCATTTGTATGATTGCATTGTTTTTAGGATTGCAAACTAGGAATACATATTATGTGTGCTCAATAATTCATTTCTAGTTTCCTTAGGATATATTGATCATATATACTATGTTGTATGTGTTTGCATCATTTGCACTCACTTAGATCATTTGCCTTGCAAAATGTACGAAGACTCATATTGGAGAGTGTATCTTCGAGTTTGAGCGTGGAAGTCTTGTCTAGAATCTGGGTGATCCGAATAGCTAAGCATTGAGTCTTAACTATAATTGGGGTGATCTGGACAGTCAAGTAAGGAGGCAACTTTTTCATTTGGTAGGATAGAAGGGTGGCTCTATTAGTGGATTGGTCACTTAAAGATTGTACTTTTATCTTAATAGTGGAATTTTTGTTCCTGGTGGTTGTGGTATCAACTTGTGGATGTTTCCTCTTAGGAAGTTTTGCCACGTAAAATATCATGTGTTAAATTTCTCTATCCCTATCTCTTTGAGATTTGCATACGTGTTGATAAATATCTTGTTTGGTATCTTTGTAATTGATATTCGTATTCTATCCAATTTTGTATATGCAAAAGGCTTGTGTTTAATGGGTCTATATACAAATTGAAATTGTATCACATGTAAGTTGTTGTCTACATTTACTTTGCTTGACTAGGAATATGTTTTATTGAACTATATATGCTTGTCTTTGCTTAATAAATTGTAACACAAGCTCTCTGGAGGGACACACTTGTGTTTATTTCAAGGGATTGAAAAGTGGTGTAAAAACCTATTCACCGCCTTCTAGGTTAGCTTAAGGCAAATTAATTGTGTTTGCATTTTTATTTGGTATCAGAGCGGGTCATTGGAGGGCACTTAGTGAGTTCCCAAGATACACTCACGATGATTTGTAGAGCTTTGAAGCAATGGGACTTCAAGATAATGTAATGGTGAGGATGAAATCCTATATCTAATCCACTGGTTAGAGAGCATAAATGGTTATGGAAGAAGGCTATCCACCACCTAGTAAAGTTCTAGAAGATGGCATAGAAATTTCCAATCCTAGAAGTGAATGGATGGCTAAATATTTTGAAGTTGCTAAATTGCACCACCGAGCCATGAATGCAATCTTTGTAGTAGTTGATGGACAATAATTCCCCTACATACAAAATTTTGAATCTGCCAAAGAGTCTTGGGATACACTCCAAGTCATAAATAAAGGTACATTGGCGGTAAGAAAGTCTAGGCTTTAAATGTTGACATAATAATTCGAAAGCTTGCAAATATATGATGAAGACAAGTTTGAAGACTTCTAATTTAGGCTTCTTAATATCGCTCTCAAGGCTATTGAAGAGGAGAGTGATGATGAGAATGAAGAAATGGCTCTAATGGTTAGAAAATTTAAGAAGTTTCCAAGATGAAGTACCAAGCCTAAAGGTAGTTTTTCTAAGGAAAAAGGATGTCAAGAAATCATCTTCTCCAAGAGTTGATTTGGATGGTCAAGCCAAGAACAATAAGAAGGTTTAATGCTTTGAATGTCATGGTTTTGGACATTTTACAAATGAGTACACTAAAAAGAAGTTCAAGAGAGACAAGAACGGTAAAGCTATGGCGGGCACTTGGAGTGATGGTAGTTCTAATGATGTGGAAAGCTCAATTGATGAGTCCTCAAGTGATGAAGAGCATGTAAGCAATTTTCGTTGCTCTTACAGCTTCTCTCAGTAAGCTAGAAGATGATTGTGAAGTTCTCATAAACAAGAAAAGTGATTAAGGTCATCAAGAAGATACAAGATTGATAGCAACCAATCTCGAACTTATGGCCAAGATTAGGAATCTTGAGATCCAAAGGGATGAAGCCTTGAGAGAGGTTAGAGAAAAAGATTACTTGATCAGGAATCAAGTGGATGAGTTTGAAGAAACCTCTCATAGACTCTTAAGTGACAAGAATGATATTTTGAAGAGATTAAATGAGGTAGAGAGGCTTGTTTGTGATAATAAAGAGATTGTCAAAAATATAAGGGTTAAAGAGCAAGCTTACATTGAAGAGATCAAAATTACTAAGCAGGCCATTAAAGACTTAGTCAATGGTTCGGTCTAGGTGAGGAATGTCACAAATCTTGTTAAACCTCAAGGAGAATCTAGCAACTTAAAAGGCAAGGAGAAGCTTGAAATATCATCACCTACTTCAAGGAAGGCTATGTTACGATTATGCTCAACAGCAAGAGTGCAATAATGTATTTGACAATCTTCTTAGAATAATAAATTGACTTCTAGTTTCAACAAATCTTATAGCATTTATAGTTTAATTATTATCATTGTCAAAAGAAAATAATCATAAGGTCAAAAGACTATGAGAAAAGAAGAATTGTTCGTACATCTGGATATGTATGAGGAGGACACAATTCTTTAGTTAGTCTTGAATAATATTCATAACTTAAGATAAATGTTGGGCGCCTTTATCTTATTAAAGTTGTAGATTCTTTTGCTAGCATTTGAGTGGAATCAAATGTGTTATGATGAGTCTAAAATCATTAAAGTGTGATGTCTTTAGGCAAATGAATCTAGTGCACCAGGTGCATTGAATAAGATCACAGTGAGATACTTTATCCAGAACCGTCAATAGGTAAAAGTTTTCACTTGAAGATAATCGAAGAGTCTATCTCATGTAGGGAAAAACGGTTTAGAAACGCAGCTGAAGCGTGAGAAAAAACGAGATTAGGGTTTGCGTATAATTTTTTTTTCCCTTTTATGCAACGAGAACCTTAACCCTAGATTAATTGATGTATATAAAGGTATCGTACCTTTTTCGCGTGACGATTGAACAAGCGCCGAATTGATTCCGTAAGATCTTCCAATCCAATCATGAACGTGAATCAGCTAGGAGTGTGGGCTCCCTTTCTTTAAATTGTATTCTTGAGGATGGAGACAAAGCAAATATCTTTTCTTTGTTAGTTACAAATATCCTCAAAGAGAAAAATCCAAGAATGTTCGGTCACTTGTGAATTATCAATCAATTTCATTGAAACTTGCATGAACCTTGATTCAATGTTGTACACAATACCCTTTTGATGTAAAGGATATTAGTATACTATTGAATACAAAAACGTTCCCCTTTTTTCTCTTCTAGGCCTAATTCACACACACCCTTTATCTATGAGTTGATCGAATTTTGTCTAGACAAAAAACTAATTTTTCTCCCTCAAGATTCTCTCTTGCTATGCCAAATTATGTCTTGAAAATTACCTAGGCATGGTCGAAAATTTCATCATAGAATTCATAGGGCTGGCCGAAAATCACACACATATATATAGGATCATAAATCCTTTCCTAAGAAGGATTTACTTGGTTGGAAAGAATCCTTTCCTTAGGTGGATTTATTTGGTAGTTAAGAATCCTTATCTTAAAGAAATTCTATCCTTTTGTATATATATATAAGGGCTGGCTGAATTTTATATGATATAGATTAGGATCACAATTCCTTTCCTAAGAAGGATTACTTGGTAGTTAAGAATCCTTTCCTTAGGTAGATTTACTTGGTGGTTAAGAATCCTTTTCAAAAAAGAATTCTATTCTAACACCAAGACTCCTAATCCAACTCAAAAGTGTATTTGTAACCATATTAAAGACTTCCTAATTTAATTAGATAAATAACTCCTTTTATTTATCTACTTATCAAATATAGTCTTTAACATTAACTATACTACCAACAATAGTATAGTTTTAGGAGACCATCTCCTAATAGGAAAAGATTTTGACTTTTTATTAAATAATTAATTAATCAACAAATAAATTAATTTCCATTTAATTAAATAATAATAAAAAAAAAATATATTTAAGCTATTCACCATAGCCATTGCCGCCCATACCTAGTATAAAAGCCATATATTTTTTTTCTTATTTATTAAATCCATTGGACCTTAATAAAAAATCCACATGTGAACTAGACCTATTCTTACAAAAAGAAACAAGTTCACATGCCTTATTACAATTCTAGATGGACCCATATATTGGTCCGGTAGAATATATCAAGTGATCCATGCAAAATCGTGTGGATTGGGGATCTTGGCGGGCTATCTAAATTTAAGCTCCAATAGACTTAACCCAATCACAATCAACAAATGATTCACTTAGGTCCAATCTATTTAATTTTAGTTCATTCCACTAAAGAACTAAAATTGAACTCTTAAATAAAGATAGAATAAGTTGATGTTACTCATTCATACCCTAGACAACCTTATTGGAGAAAGTGTATCCTCGTGAAGAATACCAGTAATCGCCAAGAGCTCATAGACCGCCTATGGCTCTCCAAGTTACCATATTTACTCATATGACCACATTTTGAACTTGGATATTTTGACTTATCCAGAAGCCATGTTTCAATAGACACTATTGAAAACTTAACGTTAAGATTTAATATCCAATACCTCAAAACATCCGTATGATGGTATTCTACTCTCATTCAATAAATGGAGCCACGATGTCCATATCTGTAAATGAAGTCTTCTATCGATTAACAAATGAATACCACCAAACTATCGAGGATAGACTACGCTATATAATTGTACTCATTGATAGCTCAAATGATAACAATTGCAACCATAAGTCCATCATTTATCTCAGGATTGAGATAGACTCTCTGATCGTCTTCAAATGAAAACTTTTATCTATTGACGGATCTAGATAAAGTATTTCATTTTTATCCTATTCAATGCATTCGGTGCACTAGATTCTTTTGCCTAAAGACACCACACTTTGATGATTTTAGACTCATCATAACACATTTGATCCCACTAAAATGCTAGCAAAAGAATCTACAACTTTGACAAGATAAAGGCCCCCAACCTTCTATCTTAAGTTGTGAATATTATTAAAGACTAACTAAAGAATTGTGTCTACCTCATACATATCTAGATGTATGAACAATTCTTCTTTTCTCATAGTCTTTTGACCTTATGATTATTTACTTTTGACAATTATAATAATTAAAATATATATGCTATGAGATTTGTTAAGCTAGAAATCACTTTATTCATATGAAAAGATTGTTAATTACAATATTACACTCTTGCTATCGAGCATAATCCTAACATCTCAATCCTGAAATAAACGATGGACTTATAGTTGCAAGTGTTATCATTTGAGCTATCAATGAGTATGATTATATAGCATAGTCTATCCACGATAGTTTGGTGATATTCATTTGTTAATCGATAGTGGACTTCATTTATAGATATGAACATAATGGATCCATTTATTAAATTTGAGTAGAATATCATCATATGGATGTTTTGAGGTATTGTATATTAAATCTTAATGTTAAGTTTTCAATAGTATCTATTTCAATATGGTTTCTGGACAAGTAAAAATATCCAAGTTCAAAATGTGGTCATATGAGTAAATATGGTAACTAGGAGAGCTCCTATTGGTGGTCTATCAGCTCTTGGCGATTACTTGTATTTTTCAAGAGGATACACAATCTACATTAATATTGTCTATGGTATGAATGAGAAATATTAACTTATTTTTTATTTATTTAAGAGTTCAATTTTAGTTCTTTAGTGGAAAGAACTAAAATTAATATATTTGACCTAAGTGAATCATTTGTTGATTGTGATTAGGTTATGTCTATTGGAACTTAAATTTAGATAGCCAGCTAAGATCCCCAATCCATATGAACTTGCATGGATCACTTGATATATTCTACCAGACCAATTTATGGGTCCATTTAGAATTATGGTAAGGCATGTTGACTTGTTGCTTTTAGTAAGAATAGGTCTAGTTCACAAGTGGATATTTTATTAATGTTCAATGGATTCAATAAAATGGAAAAACAATATTTGGCTCATATTTATGTAGCTTGGGTGGCAAGGGCCTATATAATAGCCTTATATATATATTGTTTTTTTATTATTTAATTAAATGGAAATTAATTAATTTATTAATTAATTAATTGTTTAATTAAAAGTCAATATCATTTTCCTAGTCGGAGAAGGTCTCCAAGAGTCATATTATTGTTGGTAATATGATAAGTATCAAATTCTATATTTGATAAGTACATAAATAAAAGGAATTTATTTATCTAGTCAAATTAAGAAGTATTTGATTTCTATTAGAACTCTAAATAGACAATTGGTCAAATTAGAAAGTTTAGATATAGACACAATATAAGTTATATTCAACAATTGGTTATTGAATAAATACACTATTGAGTTGGATTTAGAAGTCTTGGTGTGGAAAAGAATTCCTATTTGAAAAGGATTCTTGGTCACCAAGTAAATCTTTCTAGAGGTAGGATTCTTGTCTGCCAAGTAAATCCTCCTAAGGAGAGGATTTGGTCACCTATATATATATATTCCTGTAGAGGAATTCGACCAATCTAATAATTCAATACTATAGAATTCGGCCAAGGCTTGCTGGTAACTTGAGAGAAGTTTTTTTTTTCTTATATAGTTAAAAAAAATAAAAAACTTCATCCAACCATTGTGTGTAGAATTCGGCCAAGGAGAAGGGAAAATGGTTTTCTGTACAAAAATCGAATCGGGTTCACGCAAGTTTCAATCAAATAGATTGATAATTCACAAGTGACCAAACGTTCTTTGGTTTTCTCTTGGAGGATTATTGTGACTAGCGAAAGGAAAAAGTTTTTGTTTGTTTCCATCCTCAGGTATACAATTAAAAGAAAGGGAGAACATATTCCTAGGTGATTCATGTTTGTAATTGGAATGGAAGATCTTGTAGATTCAATTTGGCATAACTTCAATCGTCATAAGAAAAAGGTACGATACTTTGAATATACATCAATTAATCTAGGGTTAAGGTTTTTTCTTTTTAAAGGGAAATTTTTTAAAATATACCAAACCCTAATTTTACAATTCTACCGCATTTTGAATCATTTTTCCCTACATTTGGTATTAGAGCCAGGTTGTACCCTTGATTAATTAATTTATATATACATGAATCTATTTCTTTTTATTATAAATAGGCGTGTTTTAGAAAGAGATGTCACTCTAGGTATTCGTATATATACTTACATTGGAATGTGTGAGTATATATATTTATATATCTACATGTGTGTGTGTGTGTGTGTGTGTGTGTGTGTGTGTGTGTTTCATAATGTGATTTGTTATCGCTCAATTTTGGTCCTAGAATTTCAATATATTTTTGTTTTGGGATTGTAACAAGAAGGGTAGCCTATCATCGCCATAATTTCCATATTGGCAGTTGTTAAGTTTTTTTATTATTTTATTGTTGTAATAATAAAAAACTGTAGTAATTTATTGTTTAAAATACTGTTGTAATATATTCAACTATCGAAGATTTAAAGAGTTAGAAACAACCGGAACAAGTTTGGTACTGTGCGTGCCATAGCAACAATCGTGCGTGCGAATGAGCACGCAGCCGTGATTGTTGTGGCAAGGGTTGCGCATGAAAACCCTATGGATGCCATAGGCTACACATGACAACCCTTTATGGCGTTGTGGGGTGTACACACCCATGGAAGGCAGCCAAGGGGTGTGTAGGAAAAATCGTGCAGCGGAAAAGTGAAAATTAATAAATTAGGGTTTCAGAATAAAAAAAAACCTTTAAAAGAAAGAACCTTAACCTTGGATTAATTGATGTATATAAAAAGTGTCGTACATTTTTCTCGTGACGATTGAACTAGCACCGAATTGAATCCGTAAGATCTTCCAATCCAATCACGAACGTGAATCACCTAGGAGTGTGGGCGCTCTTTCTTTAAATTGCATACCTGAGGCTGGAAACAAACAAAATCTTTTTCTTTGTTAGTCACAATAATCCTCCAAGAGAAAAATCCAAGAACGTTAAGTCACTTGAGAATTTTCAATCTACTTGATTGAAACACATGTAAACCCGATTTGATTTTGTACACAAAACCCTTTTGATGTAAAGGATACTAGTGTACTATCAAAAACAAAAACGTTCTCTTTTTCTCTTCTCCTTGGCCGAATTCTACACCCTATATTTATGAGTTAACCGAATTTTATCTAGAGAAAAAAACTATTTTTTTCTCCCTCGAAATTCTCTCTTGCTTGGCCAAATTTTCTCTTAGAAATTAACCTTGCATGGCCGAAATTTTACTCATAAAAAACTTGGGCTGGCCGAAATTCAAGAGGTGGTATATATAGGATCACAAATCCTTTCCTAAGAAGGATACTTGGTTGGCAAGAATCCTTTCCTTAGGTGGATTTACTTGGTGAAAAAAAAACCTTTTTCAAAGAAGAATTCTACTCTACACCAAGACTCCTAATCAAACTCATTAGAGTATTTGTGTCCATATTAAATATTTCCTAATTTGACTAGATAAATAATTCCTTTTATTTATCTACTTATCAAATAAAATCTTTAAAATTGTACTACCAACAATAGTATAATATTAGGAGACCTACTCTTACAAGATTTTTTATTATTTTTAATTAAACAATTAATTAATTGCCAAATTAATTAATTTCCAATTAATTAAATAAAATAAAATAAAAAACAATATATTAAGCTATTTTATATAGCCCAACACATATACATGGGCCAATTTATTATTTTTCTTATTTTATTAAATCCATTGGACCTTAATAAAAAAGTCCACATGTGAACTAGACCCATTCTTACAAAAATAAACAAGTTCACATGCCTTAATACAATTCAAGATGAACCTCTAAATTGGTCCGGTAGAATATATCAAGTGATCCATGCAAGTTCGTGTGTATTGGGGATCTTGGCAGGCTATCTAAATTTAAGCTCCAATAGACACAACCCAATCACAATCAACAAATGATTCACTTAGGTCCAATCTATTTTATTTTAGTTCATACCACTAAAGAACTAAAATTGAACTCTTAAATAAAGTTAGAATAAGTTGATGTTACTCATTCATACCCTAGACAACCTTATTGGAGAAAGTGAATCCTCGTGAAAATACCAGTAATCGCCAAGAGCTCATAGACCGCCTATAGCTCTCCAAGTTACCATATTTACTCATATGACCACATTTTAAACTTGGATATTTTGACTTGTCCAGAAGCCATATTTCAATAGACACTATTGAAAACTTAACGTTAAGATTTAATATCCAATACCTCAAAACATCCATATGATGATATTCAACTCTCATTTAATAAATGGAGCCATGATGTCCTTATCTATAAATAAAGTCCTCTATCAATTAACAAATGAATACCACCAAACTATCGAGGACAGACTATGCTATATAATCTTACTCATTGATAGCTTAAATTATAACACTTGCAACCATAAGTCCATCATTTATCTCAGTATTGAGATAGACTCTCCGATTGTCTTTAAGTGAAAAACTTTTATCCAATGACGATTTTGGATAAAGTATTTCACTGTGTTCTTATTCAATGCACCCAGTGCACTAGATTCTTTTGCCTAAAGACACCACACTTTGATGATTTTAGACTCATCATAACACATTTGGTCCACTCAAATGCTAGCAAAAGAATCTACAACTTTGACAATATAAAGGTGCCCAACCTTTATAATAAGTTGTGAATATTATTCAAGACTAACTAAAGAATTGTGTCTACCTCATACAGATCTAGATGTATGAACAATTCTTCTTTTCTCATAGTCTTTTGACCTTATGATTATTTACTTTTGACAATTATAATAATCAAACTATAAATTCTATAAGATTTGTTAAGCTAGAAATCACTTTATTCATATGAAAAGATTGTCAAATACATTATTATACTCTTGCAATCGAGCATAATCCCAATAGTGTGCAATCGAACGATGGCCGCTTGAAGACTTGTTCGCCAAGAAAGGAGTTTTTGTATTTCAAAAAAAAAATTGTAATTTACTTGCTTTTCTAGGATGGACCGAAATTGTAGCTATTTATAGTTTCGTAAATATCGTAATGTTTGACATTGTTTGATGACATGTTGAAATTCCCTAGACAGTGTGTTTATAACCTAGAGGGGAGGGGGGTGAATAGTTTTAATTCGATAGATTACCAAATTTTCGAGTTAATCAATATTATCAATTCTACCCCATTCTACTAAGTGTTCAATTAAAAGATAACAAAAATGAAACAATAACAACACGCAATATATACGTGGAAACCTTCCAAATGGGAAAAACCACGGGTTGTTCAGTGCGCCACACTCGATCCTCAAAATTCACTATTGAGAGAAAGTTTACAACCTATCTAACCCTCCAGTTACTAACCTTTTCACTCTACCCAGCGGGCCTTAATAGTGATTTTGGATCACCAACCTTATGCACTAATCACAATGCCACAAGCTTAATCAACAACAAAGAGATAATGGCAACCTAAGTGAATATGCAAGAATATTCAATATGCAAAAATGCTAGGTCAAGACATTAATGCTTATCTAGGATTAATAATGATAATTAAAGCAAATCCTAGATATCAATGTTCTAAATGCAAAGGCAAGAAGAATTAGCTAGAAGGGTAAAAATGTCCTAAGTTCTAGCTATCACAAATTAATGCATCTCAACCAACAATCAATACACAAGCATGTCATAAAAGCAATTAAACATACGAGAAGCATTTAATATGCAACAAAGACTAAAACCATAGGTATACATGTCTTAATAATGAAACTATGAAGTTTAGAGTATGTAGAGAATACCTAGTCAAGAACAAACAAGAGACTCATGCTTGAAAGATGCTTGATGATGCTTGAAGATTGTGATTTGAAGTTTGGTTGAATAAAAAATAAGTTCTTGGCGCTCTCTCTCTCTAGGATTCAATTTCCCTCTCTTGGGAATTCAATTTCAGAGCTCAAGGTTTGATTTGGGAATAAGTTGATATATATAAGGTGCAAAAATGATATGCACAAGAAAATACGTTTTTGCCCAAACAGGTTTTTTACCCCTTGTTTTGCCCCATGAAGGGGCAAAAAGTTTGGGAGCGAAAAGGGCTGCCACAATTTTCGCTGCTGGTTTCACCCCTAGAGGGGGCAAAGAGTTTGGGAGTGAAAATGGCTGCCACAATTTTCATTGTTGGTTTAGCCCTTGGAGGGGGCGAAACGTTGAGCGAAATCTGCTCTCAGCACTCCACCTTGAAATTCAAGCATATCAAAACATGACCAAACAATTTCGAAACCTTTCGTATAATATACCGTTGGAAAGGTATGGAAGTCTATGTTCTACTCCAATTAATAAAATATGATTTGGATGACTATAGAAACAATTATGGTCAAATGAGTGACCAAAGGTCAGAAACCGACAACAACAGAGAAGCCCTATTTTTTATGGTCACTTTGTAGATTTCAAAACCAATCCAAACGGTCATGAAATATTACGAATAATATACCATTGGAAAGGTATGAAATATTATGAATAATAAAAATCATTTTAGAGCAATGTATAAAATGTTATGGTAACAAGACCATACAAAGTCAGTTTTGAAAAATACTTAAATCATTGAAAACCATTCTTTCGAAACTAGACACATTACTAAAAATAACCAAACCAAATCTAACTCAATGCACACAATAAGTAATCATATGATTAAAAGCAATGCATGATCATGGAAACATAAATGCAATCATAGATGCAATAAAAAAATGCATGAAGTGCAAGTGTGATTGTGAAAGAATGCACACATAAGCATTGAGAAACAAGGAATAAATGCATGTCAATACAAATGCATGCTAGTGTTTGTGTGCAACTAAATCTCTTCAAAGAGTTAAACAAGTGATATACCTTTGAATCTTGACCTTTGAATCTTGACCTTTGAATCTTGACCTTTGAATCTTGAACTTGATCACAAGCAAAGCTGACCTAAACTCCCCTTACATAATTATCCCCAAATGTGGTTTGTCAATCGAAATAAGCCAATCAAAAATCGAGGAACTAACACATGTCATGTAGAATATGAGTTTCACTCATATATCTATTTTGTTATGAACATGTAGTGAATGATTTAGGTATCCAATTGGCATATAGATAACTTGGTAAATAATTCTATGGAATTCGATCACACACCTTAAACAATTGAATAGGAGAAACTATTTCAAAACACCTGCGGCCTCTAAGTTTAGTTAACCTTTATGTTTCGTGTAATAACCCCCCAACGGGTATTCATGAACGGAATTTAGCAAGATACTTCGTTACAATGATAGACTAGACAATTGACCCAAACGGTATCTACTCCCAAAGAAGGGATATTCGTGAGGGAATATATTGAAGGTCGATAACTTGGTAACACATTCTATGTGATTTTCTTAATATCCTCCCAAGAGTTCTTGTCAATAAAATCGTAAGGCAAAAGTTGAAAATGCTGGCTGTTATGTTAATAATTAGGTGGGACCTAGTCCAATTAGTAGATGGTATGAACTTCCAAATGAGGCGTGACATTTATGAGTGTTGGATCACCGTTGAATTTTACGATTGAATCATTTTATTTAATCAAAGATAAATATTCAAAAGTGCTATATCATGATTGTTTACTTATATAATTTTTGTTATTATAAAGAAATCATGACCCCATATCTAATCAACATCCCAAAAGATTATACTTTAACTGATGATAATCATGCCATATGGAAAAGAAAAATTGGGTTGTTGCTGCAAGCTGAAAAATATAAGTTTGTTCTGTCAACTCTTAAATCACCAACTCCTACTAATGAATCTACTGAGGAGCAACGAGACGAGTATTAGCAGTGGAAGACTTCAGATGAGAAGGCCAAATGTAACATTATTGCCACCATCTCCAACATGTTGCAACAACAACATAAAGGAATGGAGACTGCTGACGATATAATGATGTCTCTAAAAGAGATGTTTGCTATGAAGTCTGTTAGGATTATGCTCGATAGCAAGAGTGTAATATTACAATTAACAATCGTTTCATATAAATAAAGTGATTTATAGTTTAACAAATCTTATAGTATTTATAGTTTAATTATTATAATTGTCAAAAGTAAATAACCATAAGGTCAAAAGACTATGAGAAAAGAAGAATTGTTCATACATCTAGATATGTATGAGGTAGACACAATTCTTTAGTTAGTCTTAAATAATATTCACAACTAAAGATAGAAGGTTGGACCCTTTATATTGTCAAAGTTGTAGATTCATTTGCTAGCATTTGAGTGGGATCGAATGTGTTATGATGAGTCTAAAATCATCAAAGTGTGGTGACTTTGGGCAAAAGAATCTAGTGCACTGGGTACATTGAATAGGATCAAAATGAAATACATTATCTAGAACTGTTAATGGTTAAAAGTTTTCATTTGAAGACAATCAGAGAGTCTATCTTAATCCTGAGATAAATGATGGACTTATGGTTGCAAATGTTATCATTTTAGCTATCAATGAGTATGATTATATAGCATAGTCTATCCTCGATATTTTGGTGGTATTCATTTGTTAATCGATAGAGGACTTCATTTATAGATATGGACATCATGGCTCCATTTATTGATGAGAGTAGAATACCATCATATGGATGTTTTGAGGTATTGGATATTAAATCTTAATGTTAAGTTTTCAATAGTTTATCTCATAGACCGCCTATAGCTCTCCAAGTTACCATATTTACTCATGTGACCACATTTTGAACTCGGATATTTTGTCTTGTCCAGAAGCCATGTAATCTACCGGACCAATAAGAGTCCATCTAGAATTGTAATAAGGCATGTGAACTTGTTTCTTTTTGTAAGGATAGGTCTAGTTCACATGTGGACTTTTTATTAAGGTCCAATGGATTTAATAAAATAAAAAAAATAATATATAGCCTTTATACTATGTATGGGCAGCAATGGCTATGGGAATAGCTTAAATATATTATTTTTATTTTATTATTTTTTAATTAAATGGAAATTAATTAATTTGTTGATTAATTAATTGTTTAATTAAAAGTTAAAATCTTTTCCTATTAGGAGATGGTCTCTTAAAGACTATACTATTGTTGGCAGTATAGTTAATGTTAAAAACTATATTTGATAAGTAGATAAATAAAAGGAGTTATTTATCTAATCAAATTAGGAAGTCTTTAATATGGTTACAAATACACTTTTGAGTTGGATTAGGAGTCTTGGTGTTAGGATAGAATTCTTTTCTGAAAAGGATTCTTAACCACCAAGTAAATCTACCTAAGGAAAGGATTCTTAACTACCAAGTAATCCTTCTTAGGAAAGGATTTGTGATCCTAATCTATATCATATAATTTTTTGCCAGCCCTATGAATTCGATGATGAAAATTTCGGCCATGGCTAGGAAATTTTCAAGAGAGAATTTGTCATAGCAAGAGAGAATTTTGGGGGAGAAAAATTAGTTTTTGCTCTAGACAAAATTCTATCAAATGGGTGTGTGTGAATTCGGCCTAGAAAAGAATAAAAGGGAACGTTTTTGTTTTCGATAGTATACTAATATCCTTTACATCAAAAGGGTTTTGTGTACAACATTGAATCAAGGTTTACTCGAGTTTCAATCAAATTGATTGATAATTAACAAGTGACCGGACGTTCTTCGATTTTTCTCTTGGAGGATATTTGTAACTAACAAAGAAAAGATTTTTGCTTTGTCTCCATCCTCAGGAATACAATTTAAAGAAAGGGAGCCCACACTCCTAGGTGATTCAAGTGCATGATTGGATTGGAAGGTCTTTCAGAATCAATTCGACGCTTGTTCAATCGTCATGCGAAAAAGGTACGATACTTTTTTATACATAAATTAATCTAGGGTTAAGGTTCTTGTTGCATAAAAGGGAAAATTTTTATTTATACCCAAACCCTAATTTTTGTTTTTATCACATTTCCGCTGCATTTCTAAACCGTTTTTTCCCTATAATTGGTATCAGAGGCTGGTTGTACCTTTGATTAATTGATGTATGTGTTCGTGAATCTGTTTCTTTTATTGTATATATGCATGTTTTAGAAAGAGATGGCACTCTAGGTATTCACATAAATATTTACATTGAAATGTATAGATATATATATATGTTTTATATATGGATGGTTATTGCTCAATTTTGGTCCTAGAATTTCAATGTAATTTTATTTTGGGATTGTAACAAGAAGGGTGGTCTATTATCGCCATAATTTCCTTCTTGGTAGTTGCTAAGTTTTTTTTAATTTGTTGTTGTAATAAAAAAAACCTGTAGTATTTAATTATGTAATTTCTTCTGTAATAAATTCAAGTTTTGAAGACTTGAAGGTTTGAAGAATTAGGAGTAACCGAAACAAGTTTGGGACCGAGCGAGCCGTAACAATGAATGTGCGTGCGAAGAGCGTGCATCCACATTTGTTGTGGCATGGGCTGCGCACGGCAGCCCTTGTTGTAGCCATGGGCTGCGCATGGCAGCCCTTTTTGGGCTTGTGACATGCGCACGCCCATGGGTAAGGGCAAGGGGTGTGCACGCCCATGGGAGGTAGCCAAGGTAGTCCGAACGATGAAGGTCGAGTGAAGACTTGTTCGCCAAGAAAGGAGTTCTTGTATTCCAAGATATATGTAATTTACTTATTTTTCTAGGATGGACCAAAATTGTTGCTATTTATATTTTTGTAAATATTGCAATGTTTGTCATTGTTTGATAACATGACATATAGAATAGGAGTGCCACTCATATATCTCTTTTGGTATGAACATGCATTGAATGGTTTAAGTATATAAATTGGCATCTAGATAACTTGGTAAATCATTCTTTAGAATTCGATCACAAGCCTTAAACAATTGAGTGGGAGAAGGTGTTCTGGAACACCTACGAACTCCAAGTTCAGTTGAGCTTTATGTTTCGTAAATAACATCCCAAGAGGTATTCATGAATGGAATTTAGCAAGATACTTCCTTACAAGGATAGACTAGACAATTAGCCCAAACGATATCTACTCCCAAAGGAGGGATATTCGTGAGGGATTATATTGAAGGACGATAACTTGGTAACACACTCAATGTACATTTATTAATATCCCCCCAAGAGTTCTTTTTAATAAAATTGCAAGGTTAAAATTGAAAACGTTGGTTGTTATGTTAACAATTAGGTGGGACCTAGTCCAACTAGTAAATGGTGCGTACTCCCAAAGGAGGCGTGACATTTATGGGTGTTGGATCACCGTTGAATTTTTACGATTGAATTATTTTATTTAACTCAAGATAAATATTCAAAAGTGCTATATCATGATTGTTTACTTATATAATTTTTGTTATTAAAAAGAAATCATGACCCCATCCCTAATCAATATCCTAAAAGATAATACTTTAACTGGTGATAATTATGTCACATGGAAAAGGAATATTGGTTGTTGTTGCAAGCTGAAAAGTATAAGTTCATTCTATATATTCCTTAACCACCAAACTAATGAATCTACTCAGGAGCAAAGAGATGAGTATCAGTAGTGGAAGTCCTTAGAAGAGATGGCTATATGTACGTTACATTATGGCCATCATCTCCAACTTGTTGCAACAGCAACATGAAGGAATGGAGACTGATGCCGATATTATGATGTCTCTAGACAAAGATTCATATGGTTGGTAAAGTTGCTACTGTTAAGACTCGTTAGAAGGTCAAGAGAAAATAGAAGAAAAAGCAACTTGAGCCTTCTTAGAAGGAGACCAAGAAAGTAACCAAGATCAAAGGAAAGTGTTTCTTTTGTGGTGAAAAGGGTCAAAGGAATAGACTGGATAAGAATGAATTCAACTTGCATTTAGGCAATGGAACGTTGGTGTCTACTAGTGTAGTGGGAGATATTAGAATCAATTATGATTCTTATAGGCATTAAGATTTAATAAAACGTTTATTATGTGCCACAATACAAGAGGAATTTAATTTCAGTCTCTTGTCTAAATAAATTTGGATATTCGGTTACTTTTTATAAAGGTTTTATTATTAGTAAGAATGACAAAATTATTTACAAAGGTACATTGGAAAACGGTTGATTCTATTTGCATGGAAATATCTCTCACTGGTTAGACACGAAATCAATGGAATATAATCATAAAAGAGTAAAATTATCAAAAGATGAAACCTACCTGTGGCATTTGCACCTAGGTCATATTAACCTTAATAGGATTAAAAGATTGGTATGTGATGGACCTCTAAGTGACTTAAAGGTTGATGATCTACCAAGTTGTGAATCTTGTTTGGAAGGTAAAATGACTAAAAGGTCGTTTACGACCAAAGGCGCAAGAGCCATCGAATGTTTAGGATTGATAGACACTGATGTGTGTGGACCTATGAGCATTCAAACTAGAGGTGGATATGAGTACCTTATCACTTTCACGGATGATCACTCAAGATTTGGCTATGTGTATCTCATGAAACATAAGTCAGATGCTTTTGATATGTTCAAAGCATTTAAAGCTGAAGTAGAAAATCAGCTTGAGAAACACATAAAAATCTTGAGGTCCGATCGTGGTGGAGAATATCTATCTGGTGAGTTTCAGCAATATCTTATTGATAATGGAATAATTTCTCAATTTTCTACACCAGGCACACCACAACAAAATGGGGTGGCAGAAAGGAGAAATAAAACTATTTTGGATATGGTTAGGTCTATGTTGAGTTATTCAACGCTCCCTAGTTCTTTTTGGGGATATGCTTTACAAACTGCCATGTATATTCTAAACGATGTACCATCTAAGTCGGTTCCTAAAACACCGCATGAGTTGTGGACTGGGCGATAGCCTAGTTTACAACACTTAAGGATATTTGGATGTCCTACGCAAGTGTTAAAAAGAAAGACAGATAAGATGGAGTCCCGTTCAGAAACATGCATATTTGTAAGGTATCCAAAAGAAACAAAAGGATATTATTTTTATAGTCCTTCAGATCTTAAAGTATTTGTTTCGACTAATGCCAAATTTCTAGAAGAGGACTATATGAATAATTTTGTGCCTAAAAGTAGAATTGTCCTAAATGAGCTTTTAGGATATATAATTTCGTAAGAGGTTTCGCAACCAAGCCCAATTGTAAGTTTCGTACCAACACAAGATCAACAATCTACCATACCTTGTCGTAGTAGGAGGGTTGTTAGACAACCCGAGAGATACATCGATCTAGGAGAATCTGTAGAGAATCTTTCGGACGACGATGATCCCTATACGTACAAGGAAGCAATGGAAGATGTTGATTGTCGCCATTGGCAAAAGGCAATGCAATCCGAAATTGAATCTATGTTCAAAAATAAAGTCTGGTCTCTTGTAGACTTGCCTAAAGGGATAAAACCCATCGGGTGCAAGTGGGTATACAAGAGGAAAAGAGGAATGGATGGAAAGGTGGAAACCTTTAAGGCTAGATTGATAGCTAAAGGTTACACACAGAAGAAAGGTATCGATTATGAAGAAACCTTCTCTCTCATGGCCATGCTTAAATCCATTAGGATACTCTTATCCATTGCGGCATCTCTAGACCTAGAGATTTGGCAAACGGATGTTAAGACAGCTTTCCTTAATTGAAGTCTTGACGAAAGCATCTATATGATGCAACCAGAAGGATTCATTGAAAAGGGCCAAGAGGAAAGGGTATGCAAGTTGCAAAGATCCATATATAGATTGAAGCAAGTATCCAGATCCTAGAACATAAGGTTCGATCAAGCCGTTAAAGGTTTTGGATTTCTTCAAAACCTTGATGAACCTTGTGTATACAAAAGGATTAAAAGCGACAAGTTTGTTTTCCTAATTCTTTACGTTGATGATATACTACTCATCGAAAACGATGTAGGTGTATTGACATCAATAAAAGAATGACTAGCAAAACAATTTGATATGAAGGACTTAGGAGAAGCAAGTTATATTCTTGGTATCCAAGTCATAAGGGATAGAAAGAATAGAACGCTTGCATTATCCCAAGCTTCATACATAGATAAAATCATGTCTAAGTTTTCCATGCAAGATTCCAAGAAAGGTATGTTACCTTTCAGGCATGGAATCAAACTTTCTAAGGAACAAGTTCCTAAGAATGAGCATGAAGAACAATTCATGAGTAGGGTTCCATATGCATCAGCAGTAGGAATTCTCATGTATGCAATGCTCTGCACTAGACCAGATATTTGTTTTGCTGTAGGAAAAGTTAGCAGGTTTCAATAGAAACTTGGTCTTGATCACTGGACGACAGTCAAGCATATTTTCAAGTATCTTAGGAGAACGAGAGATTATATGCTTGTATACTATGGAGGGGATTTAATTCCCGTTGGGTATACAGATTCTGATTTTCAGTTAGATTCTAAATCCAGGAGATCGATATCAGGATCTGTGTTAACCATTGGAGGAGGGGTAATCATATAGAGGAGTATCAAGCAATCTTGTATTGCTGATTCCACCATGGAAGCTGAGTATGTTGCCGCATGAGAGGTTGCTAAAGAGGCTGTCTGGCTCTGCCAATTCTTGATTGACTTGGAAGTGGTTCTTGATGCGAATAAGCAGATCACTATCTATTGTGACAATAGTGGAGTAGTGGCTAATTCGAGAGAACCAAGAAGTCATAAGAGAGGGAAACACATTGAAAGAAAGTATCACCTTCTAAGGGAAATTGTGCATAGGGGTGACGTGACGATTACCAAGATCGCGTCAACAGAAAATCTAGCTGATCCCTTTACAAAGGCTCTTCCTCAAAAGAGTTTTGATGGGCATCTAGAGAACATGGGGATGAGAGATATGACACATTTTCTATAGAGCAAGTGGGAGATTGTTAGGATTGTGCTTGATAGCAAGAGTGTAATATTGTAATTAACAATCGTTTTATATAAACAAAGTGATTTCTAGTTTAATAAATCTGATAGCATTTATAGTTTAATTATTATAATTGTCAAAAGTAAATAACCATAAGGTTAAAAGACTATAAGAAAAGAAGAATTGTTCATACATCTAGATATGTATGAGGTAGACACTTCTTTAGTTAGTCTTAAATAATATTCAAAACTTAAGATAGAAGGTTGGGCGCCTTTATCTTGTCAAAGTTGTAGATTTTTTTGCTAGCATTTGAGTGGGATTGAATGTGTTATGATGAGTCTAAAATCATCAAAGTGTGGTGTCTTTGGGAAAAATAATCTAGTGCACTGGGTGCATTGAATAGGATCAAAATGAAATACTTTATCTAGAACCGTCAATGGATAAAAGTTTTCATTTGAAGAAAATCGGAGAGTCTATCTTAATCCTGAGATAAATGATGGACTTATGGTTGCAAATGTTATCATTTAAGCTATCAATGAGTACGATTATATAGCATAGTCTATCCTCGATAGTTTGGTGGTATTCATTTGTTAATCGATAGAGGACTTCATTTATAGATATGGACATCGTAACTCAATTTTATGAATGAGAGTATAATACCGTCATATGATGTTTTGAGGTATTGGATATTAAATCTTAACGTTAAGTTTTCAATAGTGTCTATTGAAATATGGCTTCTGGACAAGTAAAAATATCCAAGTTCAAAATGTGGTCATATGAGTAAATATGGTAACTTGGAGAGCTATAGGCGGTCTATGAGCTTTTGGCGATTACTAGTATTCTTCACGAGGATACACTTTCTCCAATAAGGTTTTCTAGGGTACGAATGAGTAACATCAACTTATTCTATCTTTATTTAAGAGTTCAATTTTAGTTCTTTAGTGAAATGAACTAAAATTAAATAGATTGGACCTAAGTGAATCATTTGTTGATTGTGATTGGGTTGTGTCTATTGGAGCTTAAATTTAGATATCCCGCCAAGATCCCCAATCCACATAAACTTGCATGGATCACTTAATATATTCTACCGGACCAATAGGGGTCCTTCTAGAATTGTAATAAGGCATGTGAACTTGTTTCTTTTTGAAAGAATAGGTCTAGTTCACATGTGGACTTTTTATTAAGGTCCAATGGATTTAATAAAATAAGATTAATAATATATGGTCTTTATACTAGGTATGGGCGGCAATGGCTATGGTGAATAGCTTATATATATATTATTTTTATTTTATTATTATTTAATTAAATGGAAATTAATTAATTTGTTGATTAATTAATTAATTAATTAAAAGTCAAAATCTTTTTCTATTAGGAGATGGTCTCCTAAAAACTATACTATTGTTGGTAGTATAGTTAATGTTAAAGACTATATTTGATAAGTAGATAAATAAAAGGAGTTATTTATCTAATCAAATTAGGAAGTCTTTAATATGGTTACAAATACACTTTTGAGTTGGATTAGGAGTCTTGGTGTTAGGACAGAATTCTTTTTTGAAAAGGATTCTTAACCACCAAGTAAATCTACCTAAGGAAAGGATTCTTAGCTACCAAGTAATCTTTCTTAGGAAAGGATTTGTGATCCTAATCTATATCATATAATTTTCGGCCAGCCCTATGAATTCAATGATGAAAATTTCGGCCATGCCTCTGTAATTTTCAAGAGAGAATTTGGCATAGCAAGAGAGAATTTTAAGGGAGAAAAATTAGTTTTTGCTCTAGACAAAATTCGATCAACTCATAGATAAAGGGTGTGTGTGAATTCGGCCTAGAAGAGAAAAAAAGGAACGTTTTTGTATTCGATAGTATACTAATATCCTTTACATCAAAAGGATTTTGTGTACAACATTGAATCAAGGTTCACGCGCGTTTGAATCAAATCGATTGATAATTCACAAGTGATCGGACGTTCTTTGATTTTTCTCTTGGAGGATATTTGTAACTAACAAAGAAAAGATTTTAGCTTTGTCTCTATCCTCAGGAATACAATTTAAAGAAAGGGAGCTCACACTCCTAGGTGATTCACGTTTGTGATTGGATTGGAAGATCTTGCGGAATCAATTCGACGCTTGTTCAATCGTCACGCGAAAATGGTACGATACTTTTATATACAACAATTAATCTAGGGTTAAGGTTCTTGTTGCATAAAAGGAAAAAAAATTATTTATACGCAAACCCTAATTTTTGTTTTTATCACGTTTCTGCTGCGTTTCTAAACCGTTTTTTCCCTACAAATTCTTGGACGAGTAAGAAAGAGGCAGTGACTTCTTTCATGAATCTTAGGATGAAACCAGGATAGGATTTGAAAGGTTACATGATGAAAGTCATAGCTCATCTCAACATTGCTGAACTCAACGGTGCTGAGATAAATGGGGAGACGTAATTTGACATGATTGTCAATGCACTGTTGGATTCCTTTGATCAGTTCAAGTTGGACTACATCTTGAACAATAAGGAATACACCTTGAAAAGCTTGATATAAGATGCTCAAAGCGCTGGGAAAATCCTTATGAAAGGAAAAGGTCAAGAGATTCATGCGATAGGTAAAGTTGCTACTGTTAAGACCCCTAAGAAAGAGACAAAAAAAG
The DNA here is from genome assembly GCA_032871835.1 of Dipteronia dyeriana. Taxonomy (NCBI): domain Eukaryota; kingdom Viridiplantae; phylum Streptophyta; class Magnoliopsida; order Sapindales; family Sapindaceae; genus Dipteronia; species Dipteronia dyeriana. The sequence continues at coordinate 38,249,517 of CM065302.1, forward strand.
TAACCAAGATCAAAGGGAATTGTTGCCTTTGTGGTGAAAAGAACCAACAGAAGAAAAAGCAACTTGAGCCTAACGAGAATGGGTTCCGAGAATGGAAGAGACTAAATGAGAATGAGTTTAACTTGCGTTTAGGCAACAGAGCATTGGTGTATACTAGTGTAGTGGGAGATATTAGAATTAGTTTAGATTCTTGTAGGTATTTAGATTTAATAAACGTTTATTATGTACCTCTATTCAAGAGGAATTTGATTTCATTTTCTTGTTTAAATAAATTTGGATATTCGTTTACTTTTAATAAAACTTTTATTATTAGTAGGAATAACATATTTGTTAGCAAAGGTACATTGGAAAACGGTTTATTCTTTTTGCATAGAAGTATCTCTCATTTGTTAGACACCGAATCAATACAACCTAATCATAAAAGAGTAAAATTATCAAAAGATGAAACTTACTTATGGCATTTGTGCCTAGGTTATATTAACCTTGATAGGATCAAAAGATGGGTTAGTGATGGACCTTTAAGTGACTTAAAGGTCGATAATAATCTTGTTTAGAAGGTAAGATGACCAAAAAGTCATTCAGGACGAAAGGCACACGAGCCATTGAATGTTTAGGATTGATACACACTAATGTGTGTCGTCCTATGAGCATTCAAGCTAGAGGTGGATATGAGTAATTCGTCACTTTCAAGGATGATTACTCGAGATTTGGCTATGTGTATCCCATGGGACATAAGTCGGATGCTATTGGCATGTTCAAAGCATATAAAGCTAAAGTTAAAAATCAACTTAAGAAACACATAAAAATCTTAAGGTCTGATCGTGGTGGAGAATATCTATCTGGTGAATTTCAGCAATATCATATTGATAATGGGAGAATTTCTCAGTTTTTTGCTCAAGTGCACCTCAATAAAATGGGGTTGTAGAAGGAAGAAATACAACTCTTTTGGAGATGGTTAGGTCTATATTGAGTTATTCAACTCTCTCTAATTATTTTTTGGGATATGCTATGCAAACCGTGTAAGAACCTAGATTTTATGATTGGCTTATTTCATGACAAACCACACCACATTGGGGATGATTATGTAATAGGTAGCTTAGGTCCTCATTGGCAAGCTTCCAAGCATCTCTATGACTACAAGAGTAAAAGGTATATTCACTTGACTTTGTCTCTTGAAGAGTTTAGGTTCACACACACTTCATGCATGATTTGTATCAACATGCATTTGTGTCGTATTACTTATGTGTGCATCCTTACTCACAATCACACTTGCATTTCAATCATAGTCTTAAGTGTGTTTGTTGTGCGTTTAATTCGTATTCTATTGCTTGATTGGATACGTCCACATGTGCAAGATGGTGTGCTCTTGAAAATACGAACACGGTTAAATGCTCAAGGCTAACCTAGAGTGTGGGTGAATAGGTTAAACATCTTTTTCGACTCCCTTAGAAACAAACAAAAGTTTGTCCCTCTAGATTGCTTGTATCACAATATATATATTAATTAAAGACACTTAATCAATATATAAAGACAAGTAAAGTGTGATACAAACAAGTAATGGTAACACATACACAATCTATATTATCGAAAGGAAGTAAACTTACATAAAGAGTTCTATCCATAGTATTCAAATAACAAATACAAATACTAAAGAGATAGAGATAAAGAAAAGTTGACAGAAGATATAACGTGGTAAACCTCCGAAGAGGAAACATCCACGGGTTAGCAACCACCGGTAAACAAAATCCACTAGTAGATAAGACAAGTACAATCTCTTAAGTGACCTCTTCACCTAGAAACTACCCTCATATCCTACTTATGAAGATGTCTCCCTCATGCTCAACAATATGAGGCCTCACACCTCTTGTCAAGACTTCCTCGCTCACCTTTCCGGATCCTCACAACCCAAGGCAAGACTTCTTGCTCAACTATCTGAGTACTCCTGACACTAGTCAAGACTTCCTTACTCACCTACCCGGATCCTTATGACCCTAGGCAAAACTTCTTGCTTGTCTATCCGAGTCCTCCCGACTCTAGCCAAGACTTCCTTGCTTGACAATCCAAGGTCTCACACCTCTTGCCAAGACTACTTGCTCAACAACATAGGTCTCACACCTATTGTCAAGACTTCCTTCTCACAAGGCATCTAGGTGATCATGAATGTAAAACGCAAACAAGCACGCAACATAGAATGCTATGATCAACACTTCTATGGAAAGTACTAGACATGAGCATGAATGCACAAATCAAATGTAGTCTAGTCAATCATGCATGTTTAAATCATCTACATCATGTAAGATATGTTTAACATTAATCACAACCTAGATTCATACATAGATCTAAACTTGAAGCACAAGATATGTTCAATAAATCAGAAGATCAAGTTTAAATGACACAAACCAAAAACATGCTAAAATCATATGACAAAGTCATTTAGATTTAAGCTAAAGTTCTCGAGCATATTCATATTCATTGATTCAATAAAACACATAAATAGCTCAAAAGAACATAAGCACATGTATTATTTGAGAATTCGGCCAAGAGAGCCTAATACATGTGAGGAACTATTTTTCACAAAATTAATCAATCAAAGATCATCAAATAGTCCTAGAATCAAAGCTAGCACAATACAATCCAAAACATGTGAAAACATAGGCAAAATCAAAACCTAACTCAACATGTATGATTTCAATTGAAACTCAACTTAGCTTTAAAAGAGTTCAAAACTCAAATCAAAACACTCACCATACACATATATAAGTTGAAAAAGCAAGGCAATTGACCAAGTTTTAAAAGAAAACTTTGAGAGAAAATCAATACCTTAGTTGATTCAGGTGCAGTCCCGTTTTAGTGTGTTTAGACTATAAATACAGCAATAAAACTCATCAAACCTTCATAGAAAAGATGAAGGATGAATAGAAAAACACTCTCAACTTCGAATCACTCAAACCGGAGTTCAAATAAAGAAGTTATTATGTTTGGAAGGTGAGAAAATGTAGAGAGAATTTCTGCACACAAGTTTGAATTTCTTCTTAGAATGAAATGCGAGAGGGAAAGAGAATATAAAGGAGAGGTAATGAAAAAAGCCAAAAGATCAAAATAGCCTCGTTTGATATTGCTTTCCTGATATGGCATGTGGGCATCTCAGGGCAGCAAGGTGTTACAGCCGAGATGGCCACGTGCCATCTTGGGCTTGCACCTCTTCATGGCCTTTGGCCATGGTGCAATTCCCTTGGGCTTCCCTCGTGTTCTTGGGCCGTTCTCTGGCCTCCAAACTCAGAATTCAAATCCGTTTGTGGATTACAAAACGTAACTCTCACACAGATATGGACATATAAGATACTCAACCCAGAAAATAATAATTCGACTCGATATACGAGTACAGATACAATGTACGCAACATGAGTTAAAAGTGTAGTATCTTTTGACTTAGAACTTGAAATCAATAGTAGAGTAACCAAAATGACCGAAAATCAATCAAGAATGATTTAAGACTAAATTCAAGTTCAATATCCATGTTATACAAACATATACACACACAAACACAAGTTACACTAGAATGCAAACTTTATAGAGATAGTCTCCAATCATGCATTTTCCAAAACATGTTATTTCCATACTAATGCATGAGCATTCATCTTCAAGTGTGTGAATGTGTTATACATGGTGCACAACGATGCAGGGACACATATGAATGAATTGTATGTGTGTGCCTATAACGGTGCACAACGGTGTAGGGGCACAAATGTATGAATTGTGTGTGTGTGCCTAAGCCTTGTAAGAGAAAGATAAGGTCTTAGTATACCTTTGTAGAACCAAATTGCATCCTTTTTTTTTTGAAGACTTAGAACTTGCTTTGACTTGTTGTTCATCCTTCTTTGAAGCTTGAATCATCATGAATCTGAACAACTAAATCATTACAAGTAAACATCATTTTGATATGGAATTAATGCCAACACAAACTAAAACCTAACAGCTCCTTTTAGAGCTTTGAGAGATCTTTGTAGTCTCTATTGCGCGGATCAGAGCGTGGGTAGGCTACCTATGCAGTACCTACGCACTGGCTTGATAAGGGACTTTCCATCTCTTGGTTTTAGGTCATTACACAGACATTTGCATGGGTCACTGCGCGGGTATAGACCCCTGTACTATGTTGTTCTAGGTAGAATTTTATCAAAACGACACTGTTTTGCTTGTGCCTAAATATATGTTATCCTCTCGCCCATTTAGACTAAGAACTATTAGGTTTTAGATTATGTTGGCATTAATTCCATATCAAAATGATGTTTACTTGTAATGATTTAGTTTTTTAGGTTCATGATGATTTAAGTTTCAATGTAAAAGGAACAACTAGTCATAGCAAGTTCAAAGTCTTCAAAGAGAAAGAATACTAAATGGTTCTATAAAGGTATATTAAGACCTTATTTTTTTTCTTAGAAGGCTTAGGTATATACACACAACTCATTCATATATGTCCCTATATCGTTGTGCCCCATTTATAACACATTTACACACTTGAAGATGAATGCTCATGCATTGGTATGAAAATAATATGTTTTGGAAAATACATGATTGTAGACTATGTTTATGTAGTTTGCATTCTAGTGTAAATTGTGTTTGTATATGTATATGTTTGTAAAACATGGATTCTTGATTGAGTTCCAAACACTTTGATTACTCACACTTTCAATTTCAAGTTCTAAGTCAAAATATATGATACTCTCCAGTCATGTTGCATACATTGTCTTTGTATTCGTATATCGAGTCAAATTATTTTTTGCTAGATTGAGTATCTTATATTTACATGTCCATAAGCAAGTTACGGTTCATAATCTGGAAACGGATTTGAATTATGAGTTTAGAGGTCGGAGAACGATTGAAGAACGCGAAGGGGGGTCGAGGAAAAGAATAAAGCATCAAGCTCTTTTTTCCTGAGATAACGCTTGGCCATCTCGGGCAAGAAGGATTGCTGCCCCGAGATGCCCACGTTCCATCTCATGCAGCAAGCAAGCTTGTGCTCCTTCTTGTCCCTTTTGGTCATTTCACATGATACCTTTCCCTCTCCCTCTCCCCTCTCATATTTCATTTTAAGAGAAGATATTCAAACTTGAATGCAGAATTTTCTCTTAAAATTTTCTCCCCTTTCAAACGCTCTATCTTCTTCATTTGAACTCCAATTTGATTGATTCAATGTTGAGAGTGTTCTTCTACACGCCCTCTATCTTTTCTTAGAAGGTTTGAGTTGGTTTTACTGCAGTGTTTAGTGTCTATCTACAAAAAAAAAAAAATTGTCTGAAGCTTACTAAGGTATTGATTTTCTCTTCAAACTTGATCAATTGCCTTAGGTTTTCTTCTCCTCTATATATATATATATATGTGTCTTGTGATTATTTTGATTTGAGTTTTGAACTCATTTAAAGCTAGATTGAGTTTCAACTGAAATCTCACATGTTCAGTTAGGTTTTTATTTTCCTATGTTTCACATATTTGGGATTGTATCGTGCTAGATTTAATTCTAGGACTATTTGATGATCTTTAATTGATTGATTTTGTGAAAAATAGTTCCTCACACGTATTAGGCTCTCTTTGGCCGATCTCTCTATATAATACTGCTAATAGCCAAATTTTACTAGGGACTAAAGAGAAATTTTCCACTATCCCAACCCAAATCCAAACGCGAGATCACATATCCTGGAACCCCTGTTCCTGGGGTCTGGCTTCAGAACCACCTGTAAAAGCAAGGAAAGGTCACCGAGCTCAGGAAGAAATTAAGGTCAAGCCCAAAACAAACGAATCGAACTTCGTCCACCAAATCAAGGCTCCCCAAGGTCGAAACTAACTTGCAGCCTCTCCAGAAGCCAACAATCCTGCCCAAGCACAGAGAGAGACCCATTAAGTGCCCATCTTGCACTACAGTATTGTAGGGAAAAACGGTTTAGAAACACAACGGAAGCGTGAGAAAAATGAGATTTGGGTTTGCGTATAAATAAATAAAAAATTCCCTTTTATGCAACGAGAACCTTAACCCTAGATTAATTGATGTATATAAAAGTATCGTACCTTTTTCGCGTGACGATTGAACAAGCGCTGAATCAATTCCGCAAGATCTTCCAATCCAATCACAAACGTGAATAGCCTAGGAGTGTGGACTCCCTTTCTTTAAATTTATTCTTGAGGATGGAGACAAAGCAAATATCTTTTCTTTGTTGGTTACAAATATCCTCCAAGAGAAAAAAAAATCCAAGAACGTCCGGTCACTTGTGAATTATCAATCAATTGATTGTAACTCGAGTGAACCTTGATTCGATGTTGTACACAAAACCTTTTGATGTAAAGGATATTAGTATACTATCGAAAACAAAAACGTTTCCCTTTTTTTTCTTCTTGGCCGAATTCACACACTATTGTTTAGAGATGATGGAATTTTGTCTAGAGTAAAATCAGATTTTTCTCCCTCAAAATTCCTATGGTGGCCTAGACTTTCTCTAAGAAATATATGCTTGGCCGAAATTCACCTCCAAAAACATTAGGGCTGGCCGAATTCATCATCCACATATATATAGGTTCATAAATCCTTTCCTAAAAAGGATTCACTTGGTTGGCAAGAATCCTTTCCTTAGGTGATTTATTTGGTAGTTAGAATCCTTATCTAAAAAGAAATCTATCCTATCCTATATAATACATGTGATGAACGAAATTCCCTTTTTGATGTAGTTTAGGAGAGTTTAATCTTACCTAAGAAAGATTACTTGATGGACAAGAATCCTATCTTTAGGTAGATTAACTTGGTGGTTATGAATCCTTTTCAAATAAGAATTCTACCACTAAGTAGTTTTACTTGGTGACCAAAAATCCTTTTCCAAAAAGAATTCTTTCCTACACCAAGACTCCTAATCCTACTCAATAGTGTGTTTGTAACCATATTAAAGACTTCCTAATTTGATTAGATAAATAACTTCTTTTTATTTATCTACTTATCAAATATAGTCTTTAACATTAACTATACTACCTACAATAGTATTGTTTTTGGAGACCATCTCCTAATAGGAAAAGATTTTGACTTTTAATTAAATAATTAATTAATCAACAAATTAATTAATTCCCATTTAATTAAATAATAAAATAAAATAATATATTAAAGCTATTAACTATAGCCTATGCCGCCCATACCTAGTATAAAGGCCATATATTATTTTTCTTATTTTATTAAATCCATTGGACCTTAATAAAAAGTCCACATGTGAACTAGACCTATTCTTACAAAAAGAAACAAGTTCACATGCCATATTACAATTCTAGATGGACCCCTAAATTGGTCTGGTAGAATATATCAAGTGATCCATGCAAGTTCGAGTGGATTGGTGATCTTGGCGGGCTATCAAGATTTAAGCTCCAATAGACACAACCCAATCACAATCAACAAATGATTCACTTAGGTCCAATCTATTTAATTTTAGTTCATTCCACTAAAGAACTAAAATTGAACTCTTAAATAAAGATAGAATAAGTTGATTTTACTCATTCATACCCTAGACAACCTTATTGGAGAAAGTGTATCCTCGTGAAGAATACCAGTAATAGCCAAGAACTCATAGACCGCCTATAGCTCTCCAAGTTACCATATCAACTCATATGACCACATTTTGAACTTGGATATTTTGAATTGTCCAGAAGTCATGTTTCAATAGACACTATTGAAAACTTAACGTTAAGATTTAATATCTAATACCTCAAAACATCCATATGATGGTATTCTACTCTCATTCAATAAATGGAGCCCGATGTCCATATCTATAAATGAAGTCCTTTATCGATTAACAAATCAATACCACCAAACTATCGAGGATAGACTATGCTATATAATCGTACTCATTGATAGCTCAAATGACAACACTTGCAACCATAAGTCCATCATTTATCTCAAGATTGACATAGACTCTCCGATTGTCTTCAAATGAAAATTTTTATCCATTGACGGTTCTAGATAAAGTATTTATTTTGATCCTATTCAATGCACCTAGTGCACTAGATTCTTTTGCCCAAAGAAACCACACTTTGATGATTTTAGACTCATCATAACATATTTGATCCCACTCAAATGCTAGCAAAAGAGTCTACAACTTTAACAAGATAAATGCACCCAACATTCTATATTAAGTTGTGAATATTATTCAAGACTAACTAAAAAATTGTGTCTACCTCATACATATCTAGATGTATGAACAATTCTTCTTTTCTCATAGTCTTTTGACCTTATGATTATTTACTTTTGACAATTATAATAATGAAACTATAAATACTATAAGATTTGTTAAACTAGAAATCACTTTATTCATATGAAAGAGATTGTTAATTACACTATTACACTCTTGCTATCGAGCATAATCCTAACAAGTATTGCTTCGTCTCTCAGAAGGAAGATTTGAACCCATCTGGACCAGTGGGAAGAAGCTCGCCATAGCTCTATTACCCCAAAAAATGTCCACACAACCACTTCAAGTTCCAAGTGATCCGGAAGGGTCTATCCAAACTCATAGTACTGAGACCAGGGTATAAATCTACCTTGCACTACGAAATGTTGAACGCTATGCACGAGGACCTCCATGAGGAATCGCACCATGAAGACACACATGATCATATCCATACTTTATCGAAACACTGTGTACTTGCATAGTAAGTGTTTGAGTCCAAAGAGGAAACAAACTTATCTCTAAAAGATAATCTCAACTCCGTCATTAGATCAAAATCAATAACATTCAAAATAAGATATCCCACCCAATAAGGAGGGATTTAATTCAGAGAATCATGGCTGGAGAATCACGAATTTAACCTATTTGGATTGTGTATAAATACGCCTAAATATACCGGAAGAAAAAAAAGTGAATAAGAAAGGATTCTTGGCCTTAATTCCATAACCGAAACACGACCATCGTTGTATTTTACTACTCTACATACACGAGGTTGCCAATCTACTGTATCCCAGTAAAATTGAGAGATTGTATATGAGAGCTTTTCGTACGATATAGTAGATTTATAATAAAGAGCTATATTTCCGTCTTTATTGCATTTATATTTACACATCCATCTTTATTGAATCAGGTTAGGTACCTAAGGTACCAACCCGGTCACCACCTACGTGGTAGTGGTCTCGAGGGTGTTAACCGGAATTTCTCAACCCGAGTAAATTCTCCGTTAACACTTTCTGGCTGCGTCTGTGGGAACGAACCCACACAGTAATTTTTACACTTTTAAATTTGTTGTTTTGTAGTAATCAGGAGGCTTCGCTCTTCTCAAGGACAACCCAAAACCTCAGGACATCCATCTGCCCCCTCAACCTAGAAAAGGTAGAAAAAGGGAAAGAAATCCAAGCACCGTAAGCCAGCCTCACATCAGCCAGGCGCAATGCGGGCTCCAACTCCTTTGGCGGTGAACCAAGTTATGATCAGTTAGGATGCAACAACCATTATGGAAAATGTCCGCCTCTGTCTAGCTGCAAAAGGAATTGATCCTTAATTAGCAGATCTGGGAATCCGAGGAGAGGCGAGCCGACCTACTGCTAGGCAGTCTGCCTTCAATCGGTTGAGACCCCCCCTCCCCACCGATCCGATCACTGTCCATCATAAGACAGGGCCTACAACTTCCATCTAGGATAGGCTAGGGCCTATGCCCTCAGTCCTGAATAGGCCGACCAACTATCAACCTAAGCAGGTTAAGTCGACAGTCGACGTTCTACCAAAGGCACCTTGCAGCCCTTCTCGATTTGTGACATCCAGAAAGGAACCTCGTGCTGAAACTGGGGATAGCCAACAAAATTTGTAAACAAAGCCCACCCTGAGGATGACAAAGTTGAAGTATCCAGCTCGTCAGGGGAATCTGACAATGAGAGCTCGGAGGTCGATTCTATGAAGCATAAAAATAAGTGCCTAATGGACCAGCTGGCTAAGATGCATAAGGAGATCCAACATTTGAAAATAGGGAAGAGTAAGGAGGTCAAAAATAACCCTCGAAGCGAGATGAATGTCCCATTTACCAGAAGAATCAAGGAGGCAGAGCTCCCACCAGAGTTTAAGATGCCATTAGACAAGTTCTCCAGTACGAAGGATCCTTTAAGCAACTTAGAGAGCTTTATCCAACATATGGAAGTCTAGAACATAACTATGGCCGCTATGTGCCAGATGTTCCCTACTACGCTAACAGTTTATGCCAAGACCTAGTTTAAAAAGCTACCTGCTGGCACTGTGGACTCCTTCACAAAGCTGTCAACTGATTTCTGCTCACAATTCTGGGGAATCAAACCCCGGACCGAGGATTCCATCCATTTACAGTACATGATTTAGGAGAGTGGGGAAACCCTCTAGGCTTCTGTGGAGCGGTTCCATAAGGAAGTATCTAGATGGGGGTCTTCACTGAGAAATAGACTCTTGCCAATTTTAGGTGGAACCTGTAGACGGGTAAGCTTTTCCGATCCTTTGCCAAGCGACCTCCGGAGACCTACCAAGAGGCCTATGATCGGGCTCTAGAGTAAGTCGAAATCAACTAGCAGCTAAATGTTAAGATGAAGCATGGCGATATGAGAACGGCAAAATGATAGAAGAAGGAAACTCCCAGACCTAAACTAGTTCAGAAAAATCAGAATAAACCTCCCAACGGGTGGACCTTCTCTTCCCTTCCCCATTTCTCAACCCAAGCAAGAAAGGTACCTAGTAAGGCGAACCCCTCCGCGGACTTCACCTCTTCCCAAGACAGTAGCCCCTGTAACACAAGATGAGAGAGGATATGATCACTACAACCTCTTAAATGCATCCCGTGAAACAATTTACCTCGCCATCCAGGATAAAGGGTTACTACAGAAGCCCATACCATGAAAGTCCCCGTCGATAAAAGGAATCGGTATAAGTACTGTGACTTTCTTGAAGATGTGGGTCACAACACTTCAGAGTGCTATAATTTGCGTAGCCAGATCGAGTTTCTTTTAAGAGGAGAATGCTTGATAGAGTTCTTGCAACAAGTTAGGGACAACATATATACTGGGAGGGAAGTACAAGCTGAGATCCACGAGCACAACGAGAAGAGAAAAGGGGAGCAGGTAGATCTGATGCAGCAATTCCAGGTGCTACATACCATCAACGGAGGACCCACATTGGCTAGCACATCTAATAGTTAAAAAAAACATGCGAGGAAGCTCCCTCGTGTAGATAAAGGGTGAGGTATCTTCAAGGTCGACAAGAGCCTAGCTAACCCCTCTCAGTCTGTGCAAATTATTTTTACCGAGGAGGATGTCTACAACACCATGCAACCTTATGATGATCCCATGGTGATCACGGTACAGATTGCCAACTGCAAGATCCACCGTGTGCTCGTCGACACATGCAGCAGCGTCGACATCCTCTTTACAGATACCTTAGAGAAGCTAAATTTGAAACAGTTGTGTTATAATAGCTGCTCAACCCCACTGTATGGATTCACTGGGAACTCGATCATACCTGTGGGGTAGAAGATCCTTCCAGTGATCATTTGAACAGCACCTCTCCAGTAAAATGTTATGACAGACTTCGTGGTGGTAGATACTCTATCAGCTTTTAATGCAATACTAGAAAGACCCTTTCTATCGTCCTTGATAGGGGTCCTATCCATTTACCGTAACGTCCTGACCAGCAAACAGCCAGAAAGTGCTACGCAGTATCTTCCAACCTAACAACTTTAGCAAAACAATTTGTATAGGTTATAATATTCCTGGATAGGGAAACACCCGGGATGGCCCTGGAGGATATAGAGCCTGCTGCTCAACCAGAGGATAACCCCGTGATCCTAGATGAAGAAGAATAGAGCAAGGAATGGGTCTGCGGGGATCCTATGGATAAGCTTGAAGAGATACCCATCTGGATGGATGGCCCTTTAAAGGTCATCAAGATCGGAGTTTCCTTAGAGCCAGAAGTGAAAGAGGGTCTGATTAGGCTCCTTAAAGAATTTAATGACATCTTTGCCTGGAGTCACAACGAGATGCCCGGGATCCTAATGTCATTGAATGCTTATCGATTAGCAGTGGATCCAACCTTCAAACTAATCAAGCAGAAAAGGCATCACTTTAACGCCAAAAAAAATAATGTTGTTCAGGAGGAAGTAGACAAATTAATCAGAGCGTGCTTCATCAGAGAGGCGCGTTAGCCTGAATGGATCGCCAACGTGGTCGTGGTCATGGTCACTAAGGCGAATGGAAAGTAGCGTATGTGTGTTGATTACACTGACCTCAACCGGGCATGTCTAAAAGACAGTTTTCCTTTACCGAAGATCCATAAGCTGGTTGACTCCACGTCCAGAAATAAGCTCTTAAGCTTCATAGATGCATTATTGGGATAAAACCAGATTAAGATGCATCCAACCGACCAAGATAAGACTAGTTTCATTACCGGAAAAGGTCTATATTGTTATAAAGTGATGTCGTTTGGTCTCAAGAACACTGAGGCTACATACTAGCGGTTGGTTAACCGACTGTTCAGACATGAGATTGGAAAGTCGATAGAGGGATACATCAACAACATGATCAAAAAATCATAATCTGTAGAAGGACATCAGGACGACCTTCGTAGAACTTTCATGATCCTAAAGAAAAACCATATGAGATGGAACCCCTCCAAATGTGTCTTCAGGGTAACTGCGGGAAAGTTTATGGGCTTCATGGTTCATGAGAGAGGAATAGAGATTAACCAAAAAAAGATCAAGGCTATCTTAGATCTAGAATCCCCCATGTCACTTAAACAGGTTTAAGTCTTGACCGAGCAGATAGCAACGCTCAACAGGTTCATTTTTCGGTCTACCGATAAACAAAATCCACTAGTAGATAAGACAAGTACAATCTCTCAAGTGATCCCTTCACCTAGAAACTACCCTCCTATCATACTCATGAAGATGCCGCCCTCTTTCTCAACAATCTGAGGCCTCACACCTCTTGTCAAGACTTCTTCGCTCACCCTCTTGGATCCTCACGACCCTAGACAAGACTTCTTCCTCAACTATCCGAGTCCTCTCGACTCTAGTCAAGACTTTCTCGCTCATCCTTCTGGATCCTCAAGACCCTAGGCAAGACTTCCTTGCTTGACAATCCAATGTCTCCCACCTCTTGCCAAGACTTCCTTGCTCCACAACATAGGTCTCACACCTATTGTCAAGACTTCCTTCTCACAAGGCATTTAGGTGATCATGAATGCAAAACGGCAAACAAGGACGCAACATAGAATGTTATGATCAACACATCCTATGAAAAATACTAGACATGAGCATGAATGCACAAAACAAATGTAGTCTAGTCAATCATGCATGTTTAATTCATCTAGATCATGTAAGATATGTTCAACATTAATTACAACCTTGATACATGCATAGATCAAAAACTTGAATCACAAGATATGTTAAATTAATCACATAATCAAGTTTAAATCTCATAAACCAAAAACAAGCTAAAATCATATGACAAAGTCATTTAGATTAAAGCTAAAGTTTTAGAGCATATTCTTATTCATAGATTCAACAAAAACACATGAACAGCTCAAAAGAACATAAGCACATGTATCATTGTGAGAAATCGGCCAAAGAGAGCCTAATACATGTGAAGAACTATTTTTCACAAAATCAATCAATCAAAGATCATCAAATAGTCCTAGAACAAAAGCTAGCACAATCCAATCCCAAACATGTGAAAACATAGGCAAAAACAAAACCTAACTCAACATGTGAGATTTCAATTGAAACATAACCTAGCTTTAAATGTGTTCAAAACTTAAATCAAAACAATCACAAGACACATATATATGTTGAAGAAGAAAACCCAAGGCAATTCACCAAGTTTTAAAAGAAAGCTTTGAGAGAAAATAAATACATTAGTTGATTTTATTGCCGTCCCGTTTTTTTGAGTTTAGACTCCAAAAACAGCAATAAAACTCACTCAAACCTTCAGAGAAAAGATGGAGGATGAATAGACAAACTCTCTCAACTTTGAATCACTCAAATCAAAGTTCAAATGAAGAAGTTATGGTGTTTGGAAGGTGAGGAAATGTAGAGAGAAATTTCTGCACTCAAGTTTCAAATTTCTTCTTAGAATGAAATGTGAGAGGGAAGGGAAATATAAAAAAGAGGGAAAATGGGAACATGAAATGACCAAAAGGTACAAGAAGCAACCAAGCTTGCTTTCTGCCCGAGATAGCGCGTGGGCATCTCGGGGCAGCAAGCCTTCTGCCCCGAGATGGCCACGAGCCATCTCGGGAAAGAAGAGCTTTGCTGTCTTCTTTTTCCCTCGAACTCGGAATTCAAATCCGTTTGCTGATTACGAGTCGTAACTCTCTCACAGACATGGAAATATAAGATACTCAACCCAGAAGTTAATAATTCGACTCGATATATGAAGACGAAGACAATGTATGCAACATGAGTTGAAAGTGTAGTATCTTTCGACTTAGAACTTGAAATCAATAGTATATGTAACCGAAATGACAGGAACTCAATCAAGAATGATTTAAGACTAAATTCAAGTTCAATATCCATGTTATACAAATATATACACATACAAAAACATTTCACACCAGAATGCAAACTACATAGAGATAGTCTCCAATAATGCACTTTCCAAAATATGTTATTTCCATCCTAATGCATGAGCATTCAACTTCAAGTGTGTGAATGTGTTATAAATGGTGCACAACGATGCATGGACACATATGAATGAATTGTATGTGTGTGCCTATAATGGTGCACAATGATGCAGGGACACAAATGTATGAATTGTGTGTGTGTGCCTAAGCCTCGTAAGAGAAAGATAAGGTCTCAGTTACCTTTGTAGAACCATATTGCCTCCTTTTTCTTTGAAGACTTTGAACTTTATTTGCCTAGTTGTTCCTTCTTCTTTGAAGCTTGAATCATCATGAATCTAAACAACTAAATCATTACAAGTAAACATCATTTTGATATGGAATTAATGCCAACACAATCTAAAACCTAACAATCTTCCCCTTTGGCAATTCCATGTCAAAACACCTATACATTTACTACAAATATAAAAATGAAGACAGGTCACAAAGCCACTCCCTCACATTACAATGAGTAAGATTCCTATAACTAATCTTCATCAACTCTTGAACTTCATCTTGATCTTCTCTTAAAACAACCTACAAATCATCTAAAAGCACAATGCATATAACAGAGAAAAATAACAAATGGCATCATTTAATATGGATAAGAATATACAATTAAGTCCACAAATACATGTATCTCCCCCTCAATACATGCCAAAACACAAGAATTCTTAACCAAATCTTAAGACTAATTATTACATGCCATTGAAAGTTCAAAAGTTCACAAAAACAACATAAAGAGAAACTAAGTAACTAGCATCTCTTTCTCCCCCTTTTTGACATGAAATGATGCCAAAAGTTAAGAAATATACCACAAGACTCAAATACTAGCTACTTGTTCAACTAAAGAAAGTTGTGTGAGTAGTTGATCTAACATAATGCTTGAGAGGTGGTCTTGAACTTTAAGCAATACACTCCTCCAACTCTTTTATCCTAGCATCTTTTATCCTAGCATCTAACATAATGCTTGAGAGGTGGTCCATGACGGCTTTCACTCATTACAATGGTGTAGCTCTTTCCAACATTGGTTAGCTTTCACAACCAATGCTTGAGATGTGGTCTTGAACTTGATGCAATACACTCCTCCAACTATTTTATTCTAGCATCTTGTTTTTCAACTATAGCACTAAGTTCATCAACCTTCTCCTTCAATTGTATAGCCCAATCCGGAAGAATATTTGTGCTAATCACAAGACTATCAACTTGAGAACTACTAAATAGTCCAAAAGTATCACAAGTCGTACCCTTATTCTTATATGACATGTATGACACATGTTTATCACAATACTTTTCCAAGGGTTGAACTAACACATCATCTTCTCTACTCTTAACCCCACGAGCTAAACATAAAAAAGTAATAAACCCCGGTAATGCAAGCTTTTTATCACCTCTAGTAGAGAAAGTCGCACTATCAATGTAATACATGAGAAGATCTCCAAGGTTTATAGGTTGATTAGTCACCAAAGCATACACTATTTTGATCTTGTCCTTATTCAACTCGGTTGAATTTGAAGATCCAATAATGTTAGTGCAAATGAATAAATGCCAAAATGCACTAGCCTTAGTTAACTCATGTTGACTAATATATGCTCTACCTTTCCACTCAAAAGAAGCATTGTCACAAAGAGTTCTACCCATGATATTAAAATTCTTAATGACATCCATATCTAGAAAACTAGAATCTATATCATTAGATAGCCCAAGAAACTTGTTACTGTTTTCCGGGTTAACTCTAAACATAACACCCCTTAATCTCCATCAAAGCATCCAAGAAGGTGGCACTTTCCCAATATTCTAGATAAAACTCTCAAACAATAGTGTCATTCACTATTCCTAGCATGCTCACCCAAGATTCCCAATTTTTATCCTTAATGCATTCAAGAACATAAGAATCTTTACATTTACCTAAGTCAATGTCTCTCTCTTGAAATATCTTTTTAGTTGCAAAGATCCCTAAATCCTTTGACCTTGAAGCTTTGGATCCCTTTGAGGTAGACTTGGCTTTCACAATGGGATTCGATTGATTTCCACCTCCGGTAACTTTAGTTCTTCCCATTTGTTCTTGTGAAATAAGATGCTTTGTACAAATAACAAAAGTGAGTGAAAGACAAAACAAACTTATTAGTCACAAATATATAAACACAATGACATATGACTTAAGAATGAATCATCATGCAAGACAAAGATAGTGAGTAATATCTTACAAGTATCATTAAGTCAAAATATGCCAACATGTAACAAAATGAAGCATGTGAACATATCATAAAATAGAACAATGTCTAGCATACAATGCTCCCCCTTGATAAATGCTATAACTGAGATTCATGATAGCATAAGATTCAAAAAGATGTTCACACAATCACACATTCAAGCAATTTGAAGAAATATCAATAAAATAAGCTTCATATGCTAAAAGAGATACATAAAGATTGTTCAAGTTCTCTCATAATTCTTCAACAATTGCTAAAATATCATCATACTCATAAACAAAGTGTGTGTGAGAGAGATATGCTTCAAATATATATCAATAAGTAGTTTGATAATCAACATGCAAACAATTTCCAACAAATATTCATCTTAAGCTTTTTCCATAAAAATTCAAACCGATTATCATCCAGAATTTTTTGCTTTTAAGAGAATAGATTTCAACATATGAGCGTGTGTGTGCATGTGGCTCGTTATACCATTTCTGTTTTTCAACCCGAGCTCATTTGATTTTCAACTATACTTCTTTTTAAGCCTTCCTCTTTTTCTTTTTAGGCTTTGAATCAAAGAATTTTTCTTTTCATGATTCCATTTCAACACTTCTTTGATTTTGTTTTTCTTTTTTTTTAAACATAAACAAAATTCACTCCATGACGGCTTTCACTCATCACAATGGTGTAGCTCTTTCCAACATTGGGTAGCTTTCACAACCAATGCTTGAGAGGTGGTCTTGAACTTGATGCAATACACTCCTCCAACTCTTTTATTCTAGCAACTTGTTTTTCAACTATAGCACTAAGCTCATCAACCTTCTTCTTCAAATGTAAAGCCCAATTCGAAAGAATGTTTATGCTAGTCACTTGACAATCAACTTGTGAACTACTAAATAGTCCAAAAGTATCACATGTCTTACCCTTATCCTTATATGACATGTATGACACACGTTTATCACTATACTTTTCCAAGGGTTGTACCAACATATCACCTCCACTACTTTGAAGCTAAACACAAAGAAGTTATGAACCCCGGTAATGCAAGCTTCTTATCTCCTCTAGTTGAGAAAGCCGTATTATCCTAATAAAACATAAGCAAATCCCCAAGGTTTATAGGTTGATTAGTCACCAAGGCCTATTCTATTTTGATCTTGTCTTTATTCAACTCGGTTGAATTCGAAGATCCTATAATATTTGTGAAAATAAAAAGATGCCAAAATGCACTTGCCTTAGTTAACTCATGTTGACTAATATATGCTCTACCTTTCCACTCAAAAGAAGCATTGTCACATAGAGTTCTACCCATGATATTAAGATTCTCAATGATATCAACATCTAGAAAGTTTGAATCAATATCACTAGATATCCTAAGAAACTTGTTAATGTTTACCGGGTTAACTCTAAACACAACACCCCTAATCTCCATTAAAGCATCCAATAAGGTGACATTTTCCCTATATTCATGATAAAATTCTCTAACAATAGTGTCATTCACTATTCCTAGCATGCTCACCCAAGATTCCCAATTTCTATCCTTAATGCATTCAAGAACATAAGAATCTTTACATTTACCTAAGTCAATGTCTCTCTCTTGAAATATCTTTTTAGTTGCAAAGATCCCTAAATCCTTTGACCTTGAAGCTTTGGATCCCTTTGAGGTAGACTTGGCTTTCACAATGGGATTCGATTGATTTCCACTTCCGGTAACTTTAGTTCTTCCCATTTGTTCTTGTGAAATAAGATGCTTTGTACATATAACAAAAGTGAGTGAAAGACAAAACAAACTTATTAGTCACAAATATATAAACACAATGACATATGACTTAAGAATGAATCATCATGCAAGACAAAGATAGTGAGTAATATCTTACAAGTATCATTAAGTCAAAAATTTGCCAACATTTAACAAAATGAAGCATGTGAACATATCATAAAAGAGAATAATGTCTAGCATACAATGCTCCCCCTTGATAAATTCTATAACTAAAATCAATGACAGCATAGAGTTTACAAAGATATTCACACAATCACACATTCAAACAATTTGAAGAAATATCAACAAAATAAGCTTCTTATGCTAAGAGAGATACACAAAGATTTTTCAAGTTCTCTCATAATTCTTCAATAATTTCTAAGATATCATCATACTCATAAACAAAGTGTGTGTGTGAGAGATATGCTTCAAATATATATCAAGAAGTAGTTTGATAATCAACATGCAAACAATTTCCAACAACTATTCATCTTAAGCTTTTTCCATAAAAAGTCAAACCGATTATCATCCGGAATTTTTGCTATTAAGAGAATAGATTTCAACATATGAGCGTGTGTGTGCATATGGTTCGTCATCCCATTTCTGTTTTTCAACCCGAGCTTATTTGATTTTCAACTAAACTCCTTTTTAAGACTTCCTCCTGTTCTTTTTAGGCTTTGAATCAAAGTTTTTTCTTTTATTGATTCTTTTTCAACACTTCATGACGGCTTTCACTCATCACAATGGTGTAGCTCTTTCCAACATTGGGCGGCTTCACAACCAAAGTGTGTAGCCCTTTCCATGAAGGTGCTCGTTGAGTTCTATGTAGTTGCTGGAGCAAAATGGATACTAACCATAGGTCATCTATCATGTACTAAACAATAAACTTTTAGATGCATCTATAATCTACACATTTTCAAACTCAACTACTCAAACTTAAACATATAAGAGAAGCAAAGCGTAATTTTTTGAAAATCAAGTTTTTATGGCTCAGAAGCACATGATCTAAGAGCAACTAGTAAATATTTATTCAAGATCATTACTTCTCTAATGAGCAGCTTTCAAAGAATATGAAGCTCATATTTTCAAAAAGTATGGCACTCATCATTCAAGCAAGCATTTCAAGCATCATGAATAAGATCTTTGTGAACACATCACTAAAAGATCTTTATAGAGCAAATGTCAACAAGGACCATATGAATGGTATACTAGTTCTCTAATATGACATGCCATATAATGCAATGCAAGAGTAGAAATAACTTTCTCTAAAAGTCTTAACAAGATAATCACCAAATAGATTTCATAAGAGTAACTTCTCAAAAGTTAATCAATGGATTTTGACTATCAAAACAAAGTTAAGTGAGATAGCTAAGTTCATGTCTAGACGTGGAGTATTCCAAGCTATCTAGCTAGAATTCTCAACACGCTTGACACTTAGCCTTAAAGCTAACTCACCTGTGCTACTTACACTAGAGGTAAGAGCACTCACCCTTGAACCATTTGTTCTTGGGTGAACTTTCACACAAAAATCATGATCATTTCTCATGGCAAAAATATATCTAGAAGATAAATCATCAACTATCTTCTCTATAAAGATATTACTCATGTAAAACACTTTATTATTGCCATCAACAAAGATATTATCAAGACTATACATATGATCATGTGAAACACTCATTTTCACCCAAATCTTCTCAACTATTTTCTTTATATCATTATCATTATCACACAAAATTCAAAGTTTTATCATGCAAGAAACATTTATAGAAGATTTTCACATCTCATTAACATGCATCACATTCCCTAGTTTGCATCATCTAATTTACTCACGACAATATAGCAAAATTAGCAAACCGGAATAAATTTTGAGATGTTACTGTTTTGGTGAGAGTGTACCGATGGTGAAGACTCCTTAATTTCCTTGATTTTGCACTTGACCTTGGAAGACATTGTTGGAACCTAGTTCACCGGTCACGTAGCGGAACTAGGTTTTAAAATTTTTATACATATCATATCTGTATCTGGGACCAGTGAACTTTTGATCGTAATTATTTTTTAGAACCAATACATACAATATGTAAACACAGGAAATTGTAATCAATATAATCAGAAGAAGATATACTTACCAACGTTTGGAGGCTCCTTCACTTTTCGATGTGCTTCTGTCTGAACCACTCGATATTCCTTGCTATCTCCCGGAACTGGTAACTGCGTGTGGACGCGTCACGATCTCAGAAACTTGAATAGAGGATGTAAAGAAATACTTGAAGAAACTCTTTATTTTCAATTTGGTGTATTGATTTCAAGCACACACAAATTGCATCTCATGCAAAAAATATATTGACAGATGTGGTTCCGTATATGATATATATATATATATATGTTGCATGCACAAGTTAGTCCCTTATATGCACACGATGAACAACAATATATATGTATATATTTTTCACTGCAATTTTTTGAATTTTTATATATATATTTATATCTCAAGAGGTCACGCCTCTGTTTGGCTTCAATATATATATAAATATCTTTTTTTTTTGTTTCCTATACAAACACTTATATAAATGCACATACCAATTTGCATCTAATACAATCTCTTGTGTTATAATTGATATATATATTTTATTTATCATTTTCGAATATATCTAATATATTTAAAGTGATAATAAGTATTTTAAATTTAAACTTAAATTCAAATACATAGATAAATGATTTAGTAAAATAAAATAATCATATTATTTTATCTTCACCTAAATCCATATATCAACTAACACTCTCCAATTAATAGTTAATTCATAATTCTTAATTATCAATATAGCTAAATAATCTAATTATTTAATTAATTTAACTATTAAAATTCATTAATTAAATAATCTCATTATTCAATTAATTCCCGACTGTATACATGTCACTTTTGTAACTAAATTAATTGGACAATCCAATTAATTAATCGTGACCCTTGTTACCTAAATCGATCGGGCTAGCAAGGGGACCTAATGGACCTACATTATTTTGAGCTCCAATAATCGTCAGAATCATTAATTAAACTCTTTAATTAATATTCCTTGATTATTAACTCCGGTGTTATTCCACTAAAACCCGAAGCTGTACTCTCTCAACTGTAGACGCTTTTACACAGACCGATACAACTCGGTGTCCATCGATATAGTTATTACATATGGTGTGATCCTCCATAGTAGTTCATAATTAGAGCTGGGTCATAATGTCCATTATACCCCTCTAATTACATATATCCTTTAAGTACCATTGATTCTCTAATGGACAATAAATCTTATTTCCTCACGAAATTAGGAGAGCGCTCATATTGTCCAAGCCCGAATTAACCCTTAAGGGAACTACCATCTACTTCTCATAAGAAGGAATGGATTCCATTATTGTGTACAAACCTTCCCAACCATAAGCCAAACCGTAATCCCAACATATGGAGTATACTGATCAGGAAATGCATCTGACCTCACCCATGGTATATCAAAGACCACGATCTAACCTGAAGGAGTCGATAAGACACCCAGGATTAAGATCACCCATATATAGCCATCATTAGTAGATATATATGAATATTATCGGTAAACGGATCTTGGTGTGAGATTCATATAGATCATGGCTTAGTCTTATATGATCACATCATACAAGGTGCCTCCATTCCCATATCTCATATGAATGATTCAGGATAGAATCAATGTACATTATAGAATGGACCGCAGCTATAGATTAACCACAAATAAAGTACCCAACTTTATTTTTTATCTATGGACTCCTTAGATTGCACGTCTCTTACTGTATCCATCCGTATATGACACTCATATACACACTTAGAGATTACATCTGGCAATCCAGGATGTTAATATGTACATATGTTTATAAAATAAATAACATAACAAAAATGAATTGAACCTTTCTTTTTATTTACTTCATAAATCCATTTACAAATTACATGCCTAGGGCGTAAACCCCAACAATCTCCCACTTGCACTAAAGCATGTGAGGCATGTCTCGTATTCCTAGACCATCTAGGTGACCCGAAAATACTTTAGCCGGTAAGGTCTTCGTAAATTGATCAGCATGATTGTCTTGTCAGGCTATCTTGATAACGATCACATCTCCTCTTTGCACTATCTCTCTGATGAGATGATACTTTCTCTCTATATGCTTCCCTCTCTTGTGGTTTCTTGGTTTTTTGGAATTTGCCACAGCACCACTTTTATCACAATAAAGTGTGATGAGCTTATCCAGGTCTAAAACAACTTCCAGATCACTCAAGAACTTAAGGAGCCAAACAGCCTCTTTAGCAGCTTCACAAGCAACTACATATTCGGCTTCCATAGTGGAGTAAGTAATACAAGATTGCTTGATACTTCTCCACACAATGGCTCCACCACCTAGGGTGAATACTGATCCAGACGTGGATTTTCTAGAATCCCTGTCTGACTGAAAATCAGAATCCGTGTATCCTAACGGGATCAAATCCTGCCCGAAATACACTAGCATATAGTCTCACGTTCTCCAAAGATACTTGAGAATTGTCTTGACAGCAACCCAATGATCCAATCCTGGGTTAGATTGGTATCTGCTGACTACTCCCACTGTATAGCAGATGTCCGGTCTCATGCATAACATAGCATACATGAGACTACCTAATGTCGATGCATAAGGTACACGTCTCATATCCTCAACTTCTTGAGGTGTCTTAGAACACTGTTCCTTAGACAAGTGAACTCCATGTCTAGAAGGTGAATCACCTTTCTTAGAGTTTTGCATCGAAAATCGCACAAGAATCTTATCGATATATGATGCCTGAGACAGTGCTATGAGTTTTTTCTTACGACCCCTTATAAGTTGGATCCCTAGAACATAACTCGCCTCTCCTAAATCTTTCATTTGGAATTGGCTAGTCAGCTAACCCTTTATATCAGACAATACTCCCACATCATTCCCAATGAGTAGGATATCATCCATGTATATGACCAAGAAAACTACCATTTTATCAATGATGCGCTTGTATACACAAGGCTCATCGATGTTTTGCTCTAAGCCATAGGTTTTGATCACATCATCAAGCCTAATGTTCCAAGATTTAGATGCCTGCTTAAGTCCATAGATGGACCTTTGCTGCTTGCAAACCTTTTACTCTTGATCCAGAGACACGAATCCCTCTGGTTGTATCATATAGATGCTCTCATCAAGATTGTCATTCAAGAATGCAGTATTGACGTTCATTTGACAAATTTCATAATCAAAATAGGCAGCAATGGATAAGAGAATCCTAATAGACTTAAACATGGCTATTGGCGAGAAGGTCTCTTCATAATCGACCCCCTCTTTCTGGGTATAACCCTTAGCCACTAGCCTTGCCTTGAAGGTCTTTACCTTCCCGTCAACTCCTCTCTTTCTCTTATAGATTCACTTATACCCTATGGGTTTTACCCCATCCGGTAAGTTTACAAGATCCCAGACTGAGTTAAAGTACATGGACTCCATCTCGAGATTCATGGCTTTAAGCCATTCTTCTTTATCATGATCTTCCATTGCATTCTTAAATGTCAATGGATCATCAACACTATTAGTAGAGACAACACCTTGTCACTCACCTATAGCTAAATAGCGTTCAAGTTGTCTCACAACCCTCTCACTACGTCTAGGTGGTAGTGTATCCTGATCAGGAACCATCAGACTCTTAGATGTTTGTGAAACAATAACTTTTGTTGATGAAGCACTAGTCTCACCAGGCTTCAACTCATTTAATACAATCTTGGAACGAGTTTTATTGTCACTAATGTAATTGTCCTCAAGAAACGCTGCATTTGTCGATACAAATACTTTGTTATCTTCAGGACTATAGAAGTGTCCACCTTTGGTCTCGTTGGAGTATCATACAAACAGGCAGACAACAGATTTGGAGTCTAGCTTTCTAGTTCTATTCTTCAGCACGTGTGCTGGACACCCCCATATACGGAAATGTCACAAACTAGCTTCACGACCATTCCACAACTCTAGGGGAGTCTTAGGAACAGATTTGGATGGCACTACATTCAAAATGTATGCCGCCATTTGTAACGCATATCCCTAGAAGGAATTTGGTAATGATGAGAAACCAATCATAGATCTCACCATTTCCATTAGGGTTCTATTTCTCCTCTTTGCTACACCATTTTACGGAGGTGTACTGGGAGTTGTGAGTTGAGAAACTATCCTAAGCTCGACCATGAAATCTTCAAACTCTTGTTCAAGGTACTCACCTCCACGATCCTATCGTAGTGACTTGATAGTCCTAGCTAATTGATTCTCAACTTCAGCTCGGAATTCTTTAAACTTTTCAAATGTTTCCTACTTTCGTTGCATCAGGTAGACGTATCCGTATCTTGAGTAGTCATCTATAAAGGTGATATAATACTCATAACCACCCCTCGTTTTAACATTCATCGATCCACAGACGTCTATATGTATAAGCTCTGGCGGTTCTTTATCTCTAAGCTCTTTTCCAGTAAAAGGTCTCTTAGTCATCTTACCTTCCAGACAAGATTCGCAGACAGGTAAGGTGCCAACCTTTAACTCAGTTAAAGGTCCGCTTTTTACTAATCTGTCTATCCGGTCAAGGTTGATATGACCAAGCCTTAGATGCCAGAGATACGTGTCATTATGTGGAGAAATCTTATGTCGTTTAGTTTTTGGTTTTTCAACCTTAAACATTTCGGTGTTGAGCAGTGTAGCATGTATTAACAGTCTTAACACATACAAATTGTTTTCATTAATTCCTGAACAAATATTCAGACCATTCTTTCCAATAATAACAGACTTATTATTAAAAGAAATAGAATATTTTTGTTCTAACAACTTAGAAACAGAAATCAAATTCCGTGTAAATTCATTGTCCAACAATATATAATTATTACAAAAACGTAATCTAATTACGCCCACTGTTCGTGCCGACACGACATCCCCTGACCCCACACGCATTGAGAAGGCTTGCTCCTCTAGATGTGTCTAAGAATCAGTCCATTGTAAAGAAGAACAAACATGGTTAGTGGCCCCCGAATCAACTATCCAGGGTGAAGAATCATCTTCCACTAAACACGACTTAAGAACAAGTAAATCATGTTTACTTTTCTTAGACTTCTTCTTGCTTTGGGCTTTCTTGGGTTGGGGCTTACCCTCCGCTTTCCCAATAGACCTCTTTCTTTTCTTATTATTAGATTAGGAAGATGGTTTAGCAACATTTGCCTCACTAGCCTTACCCTTGTTGTCCAAAGTCGAGAATTGCCACCTTAGGGTCAATCAATCCCGAAATACCCTCAGAAATCCTATCTGTTAGGAAGTCAACCTTGGTATTGACCTTTGTGGAAACCCTCCTTAGGGAGGACAAAAGCAAAGCCGTCACGAGGCCCCACTCGAATCTCACGGTGTTGAACTAATGATGGAGACCGCGGGATATATA
This sequence comes from Dipteronia dyeriana, assembly GCA_032871835.1. NCBI lineage: Eukaryota > Viridiplantae > Streptophyta > Magnoliopsida > Sapindales > Sapindaceae > Dipteronia > Dipteronia dyeriana. Next base: position 38,275,545 of record CM065302.1, read on the forward strand.
TGTCATATATCCCTCTCCCACTCACTATTTTAAAATTAGTGTTTTCTATTAACCGTTAATGCACCTAGACTCCATAGGATTAAACGACTAACTTTAATCAAGTTATCTAGCGCATTAACTAATTAGAACCAAATTCTAATTAACTAATAAATTATTAATTATTTCTAATCTATTAGTGAATAATCTAAGCCTTTGTAAACTATTTACTAGGGTTTGATTGTTTTGTTAGTGTTTACCAAATTTTAACTATTAAAACTCTAACACTTTATTCGGATCATTTATTATTAGGTAATTAATCATATTAATCCTAATTACAATAATTGACCCTATTAATCTAACTTATTAAACTCTTTAATAACTAGATTAATATTAATGAGAATTACCAAGTTTTCTAACCATTCAAAAGTAATCTCATTATTCTTAGCCAATTATGTACATTACCCATTTTAACCACATTAAAAAAATACATAAAATATCAGGCTATGATGCATGTATGACATATCAAATATATTTTGTGTAAGCACATCTAATCTAAATTACATACGTATGCATGACAATGATTTTATCATCACATAATATAAAGCATACATGAATTGACCGAGTACTGTGGATTATTTAACCTAAAAAATTGGAATCTAAAATTACAAAAAAAATCATAAGGCATTCCTTGGTCTTCTAGTAACTTCAGATATCTTCCAATCTCTTCAGGTCACTCCGATTCATCTCATGAATTTTTCTTCGCGATTTTTCCATGTCTTCAATATAGGTTACATTTTTTTTTATAATACAATAACAGAAATATATATATATATATATATATATAAACAAAATAATAATAATAATAATACAACCCATAAACCCTAAATCCACAATATCATATAACAAACGATCAATCATGTTTTTGTAAATTAAAAATATATATATACATACAAAAACATCATACAGTCAATTTAAATTGTGCCTACACAATTCATACATATAGAGCATCGAAAACAATTTCCCCGTTTTGAAAAATAACCTGGTTCTGATACCAATTGTTGGAACCCCATTCACCGGTCACGCAGCGGAACTAGGTTATAAAATTTTTATACATACCATATCTGTATCTGGGACTAGTGAACTTTTGATCATAATTATTTTTCGGAACCAATACATACAATATGTAAACACAGGAAATTGTAATCAATATAATCAGAAGAAGATATACTTACCAACGTTTGGAGGCTCCTTCACTTTTCGATGTGCTCCTGTCTGAACCACTCGATCTTCCTTGCTATCTTCCGGAACTGGTAACTGAGTGTGAGCGCATCACGGTCTCAGGAACTTGAATGTAGGATGTAGAGAAATACTTGAAGAAACTCTTTCTTATCAATTTGGTGTATTGATTTCACGCACACATAAATTGCATCTCATGCAAAAAATATATTGACAGATGTGGTTCCGTATATGATATATATATTTTTTTTTATAAGCCAATTCTTTTCTCAAAAAAATCAACCCAGTATCATGCCTCCAACAAATATATATATATATATGTTGCACGCACCAGTTAGCCCTTTTATGCGCACGAAGAACAACAATATATATGTATATATTTTTCACTGCTCTTTTTTGACTATATATATATATATATATATATATATATATATATATTTATATCTCAAGAGGTCACGCCTCTGCTTGGCTTCAATGTATATATAAATATTCTTTTTTTTGTATCCTATACAAACACTTATATATGTACACACATAAATTTGCATCTAATGCAATCTCTTATGTTATAATTGATATATATCTTTTAATTATCCTTTTCAAATATATCTAATATATTTAAAGTGATAATAAGTATTTTAAATTTAAACTTAAATTCAAATATTTAGATAAATGATTTAGTAAAATAAAATAATCATATTATTTTATCTTCACCTAAATCCATATATCAACTAACACCGTCCAATTAATAGTTAATTAATAATTAATAATTATCAATATAATTAAATAATCTAATCATTTAATTAATTTAACTATTAAAATTCATTAACTAAATAATCTCATTATTCAATTAATTCCCGAATATATACGTGACACTTTTGTAACACAATTAATTGGACAATCCAATTAATTAACTGTGACCCTTGTTACCTAAATCGATCGGGCTAGCAAGGGACCTAATGGATCCACAGTATTTTGAGCTCCAATAATCCTTGGAATCATTAATTAAACTCATTAATTAATATTCATTGATTATTAACTCCGGTGTTAATCCCCTAAAAACCCGAAGCTGCAATCTCTCAACTGTAGACGCTTTTACACAAACCGATACAACTCGGTGTCCAACGATATAGCTATTACATATGGTGTGATCCTCCACAGTAGTTCATAATTAGAGCTGGGTCATAATGTCCATTATACCCCTCTAATTACATATATCATTTAAGTACCATTGATTCTCTAATGGACAATAAATCCTATTTTCTCACGGAATTAGGAGAGCGCTCATATTGTCCAAGCCCCGAATCAACCCTTAAGGGAACTACCATGTACTTCTCACAAGAAGGAGCGGATTCCACTATTGTGTACAAACCTCCTAGCCATAAGCCAAACCGTAATCCCAACATACGGAGTATATTGGTTAGGAAATGCATCTGACCCCACCCATGGTATATCAAAGACCATGATCTTACTTGAAGAAGTCGATAAGACACTCGGGATTAAGATCACTCATATATAGCCATCATTAGTTGATATATATGAATCTCATCGGTAAACGGATCTTGGTGTGAGATTCATATAGATCATGGCCTAGTCCTATATGATCACATCATACAAAGTACCTCCATTCCCATATCTCATATGAATGATTCAGGAAAGAATCACTATACATTACGGAATGGATCGCATCTATAGATTAACCACAAATAAAGTACCCAGCTTTATTTGCAATCTATGGACTCTTTAGATTGCACGTCTCTTACTGTATCCATCTGTATATGACACTCATATACACAGTTTGAGATTACATTCGGCAATCCAGGATGTTAATATGTACACAAGTTTATAAAATAAATAACATAACAAAAATGAATTGAACCTTTCTTTTTATTTACTTCATAAATCCATTTACAAATTACATGCTTAGGGCATAAACCACAACAGATATGGCCTTTGAAATCCTCTTGTTCCTTAGTAGCTTGCCTTTAGTTGTAGAAGACTCCACTTGCTCATCTACAATTCTTAAGTCACTTGAATTTCAATGAAGATTACCAAAACTCTTTGGCCTTCATGATTGCCAACTCCTCTTCCTTACCTTTGATCATTACCTTCAAGAAATAAAAGCAAATTATTAGCAAAATCATTTGTTAATCTATCTAACATACGAGCTTCTTCAACCATCTTCTTTTTTAGACATTTGATCACTTCATTCTTCACTTCAAATACTTTTAACGCTTTATCTCTTTCCTTGTCAAGAGTTTGAACTCTTGCCATCATGTAGAAGTTAATGGTCTTTGACATGCAATTCTCTTCATTGAGTTACAAAGACAAGTAATCATGTCTAGGTCGATCATCCTTCAGAAAAGCTTCTTCATCTTTGCTTTTGTCACTTACATTCTTTTCAAGCTTATCAACAAAATTGTTAGTAGACAAATGAAATATAAATCAAGAAGAACCTTTTTCACAACCAAGGAATGAGGACAACAAAAAATAAACAATTGTAGACTAGAGGTTGATATCCATGAATAGTTATTACTTTGTAGATCCTTAATCACAATAACTACGTTAAGTGACCCGCTCTGATACCAATTGTAAGAATGTGTACAAGGTTATACTACACATTCTAGAGGGGGGGGGGGGGGGGTGAATAGGTTGTCTCTCATTTTTGACAAATCTTTCGAGACTAGTTACAAAACCTTGATAAGCATACAAATTAACATTCAACATGATTGTTATGAGAAAACAATATATTCATGTATGCTCAAATCTCCACTCTTAGTCTACAAAACATACAACAAGAATCAGTGTATCTTATGAACAAATATATTCAATGTAAATAAAATTCCATAAGTTGTACTTAGAGTATTACAATGTGATGCTTTACAACTTGGATGAAATATCACAAGATACAAAGTCATCTAACATACACAAACAATATTATATAAGAAAGTCAACTTACATAAAGAGTTCTATCCATAGTATTCAAATAACAAATACAAATACTAGAGAGTTAGGGATAGAGAAAAGTTGACACAAGATATAACGTGGTAAACCTCCGAAGAAGAAACATCCACGGGCTAGCAGCCATCGGCAAACAAAATCCACTAGTAGATAAGACAACTACAATCTCTTAAGTGACCTCTTCACCTAGAAACTACCCTCCTATCCTAATCTAGAAGTAGCTACCCTATGCTCAACAATCTGAGGCTTCACTCCTCTTGTCAAGTCTTTCTTGCTCACCTTATCCGGATATTCGTGACCCAAGGCAAGACTTCTTGCTCAACTATCAGAGTCCTCCCGACTCTAGTCAAGACTTCCTTGCTCACCTATCCGAATTCTCCCAACTCTAGGTAAGACTTCTTGCTCGATTATCCAAGGCTTCACACCTCTACCCAAGACTTCCTTGCTCGACAATCTATGGCTTCACACCTCTTGCCAAGACTTCTTGCTCAACACCAAAGATCTCACACCTATTGTCAAGACTTCCTTCTCACAAGGCATCTAGGTGATCATAAATACAAAACGCAAACAAGTACGCAACATAGAATGCTATGATCAACACATCCTATGGTAAATACTAGACATGAGCATTAATGCACAAATCACATATAGTCTAGTTAGTCATGCATGTGTAATCAAATCTAGATCATGTAAGATATGTTCAATATTAATCACATCCTAGATACATGCATATATCTAAACTTGAATCACAAGATATGTTCAACAAATCACAAGATCAAGTTTAAATCATAAAAACCTAAAACATTCTAAAATCATATGACAAAGTCAAATAGATTTAAGCAAAAGTTCTAGAGCATATTCCTAATCATAGATTCAACAAATCACATGAATAGCTCAAAAGAACATAAGCACATGTATTATGTGAGAAATTCAGCCAAGAAAGCCTAATACATGTGAGGAACTATTTTTCACAAAATCAAACAATCAAAGATCATAAAAAAGTCCTAGAATCAAAGCTAGCATAATACAATCCCAAACATGTGATAACATAGGTAAAATCAAAACCTAACTCAACATGTATGATTTCAATTGAAACTCAACCTAGCTTTGAAAGTGTTCAAAAAACAAATCAAAACACTCACAATATAGAAAAATATGTAGAAGAAGAAAACCCAAGGCAATTGACCAAGTTTTAAAAGAAAACTTTAAGAGAAAATCAATACCTTAGTTGATTTAGGTGCAGTCCCGTTTTTGTATGATTAGACACCAAACACAGGAGCATGATTAACTAAAACCTTAAGAGAAATGATGGAGGATGAATTGATGAACACTCTCAACTTTGAATCACTCAAATCGGAGTTCAAATAAAGAAGTTATGGTGTTTGGAAGGTGAGAAAATTTAGAGAGAAAATTTCTGCACACTTGATTTGAATTTCTTCTTAGATTGAAATGTGAGAGGGAAAGAGTTTATGAAGGAGTGGGAAACTTGGACATGTGAAATGAACAAGAGGGGCAAGATAAAGCCAAGCAAGCTTGCTGCCCAAGATGAAGCCAAGCAAGCTTGCTGCCCAAGATGGCGCATGGGCATCTCGGGGCAGCAAGCCTTCTGGCCCGAGATGGCTACGCGCCATCTCGGGAAAGAAGAGCTTTGCTATCTTCTTTTTCTTTCAACCTTCCTTCGCGTTCTTCGACCAATCTCAGTCCTCCAACCTCGAAATTCAAATCCATTTACGGATTACGAGTCGTAACTCTCTCACGGACATTGACATATAACATACTCAACATAGAAAATAATAATTCGACTCGATATACGAAAACGAAGACAATGTATGCAACATGAGTTGAAAATGTAGTATCTTTCGACTTAGAACTTGAAATCAACAGTATATGTAACCGAAATGACCGAAACTCAATCAAGAATGATTTAAGACTAAATTCAAGTTCAATATCCATGTTATTCAAATATATACACATACAAACACATTTCACACTAGAATGCAAACTACATAGAGATAGTTTCCAATCATGCACTTTCCAAAATATGTTATTTCCATACCAATGCATGAGCATTCATCTTCAAGTGTGTGAATGTGTTATAAATGGTGCAAAACGATGCATGGACACGTATGAATGAATTGTATGTGTGTGCCTATAATGGTGTACAATGATGCAGGGACACAAATATATGAATTGTTTGTGTGTGTGCCTAAGCCTCTTAAGAGAAAGATAAGGTCTTAGTATACGTTTGTATAACCATATTGCACCCTTTCTCTTTGAAGACATAGAACTTGCTTTGACTTGTTGTTTCTTCTTCCTTAAAGCTTGAATCATAATGAACCTAAACAACTAAGTCATTATAAGTAAATATCATTTTGATATGGAATTCATGCCAACACAAACTAAAACCTAACATGCCTATAATGGTGAACAACGATGCAGGGACACAAATGTATGAATTGTGTGTGTGTGCCTAAGCCTTGTAAGAAAAAGATAAGGCCTTAGTATACCTTTGTAGAACCATATTGCATCCTTTCTCTTTGAAGACTTTGAACTTGCTTTGACTAGTTGTTCCTTCTTCTTTAAAGCTTGAATCATCATGAATCTTAACAACTAAATCATTACAAGTAAACATCATTTTGATATGGAATTAATGCCAACACAATCTAAAACCTAATAGGGCCTTGGTCAAGGAATGTAAAGATAGGGTTCAACGGCCTATCTATTACATGAGTCGCGCCCTAACCAATCCGGAAAAGAATTATACCCTTTTGGAGAAGCTCACCTATGCCCTGGTGACCTTGTCAAGAATGCTCCGTCCCTACTTTCAAGCTCACTCAATAGCAGTAGTAACGGACCAACCTCTTTGTCAATTCTTGGAAAGTCCAGATGTGTCCAGACGACTTGCTTTATGGGCCCTTGACCTTACCCAGTTTGATTTTAGGTATAAACCCAGGACCATAATCAAAGCCTAGGCTTTAGGGGAATTTATGGCAGAGTTCTCAGAGCTCTCAGGCCAAGCGACCTCCGTAGTTGTAAATATAGCTCCTAAGAAGATTCCTGAGTTTGGCAGTTGGCCAGAGCACAGCGAGTCCTGGATCTTATACATAGGTGGAGCATCCGGATAGGTTTGGGGAGGAGCTGGCATAGTGCTAATAGGCAAAGAGGAGGCTGAATGTTGCCATTGTTTCATATTCGAGTTTAAGGCCACCAATAATGAGGCGGAGTATAAAGCCCTCCTAGCAGGGTTGAAGGCAGTCGTCCTGCTCGGGGTTGATTACCTACAGGTCAAGAGTGATGCAATGCTCATAGTCAATCAGGTTTCCAGGGTGTATCAGTAAAAAAGAGATAACACGATCACCTACTTGAAGCTGGTTCAACTGCTTAAAAATAAATTTAAGGGATTCAAGATCAAACATGTACCACGATAATAGAATCGTCTAGCAGATGTCCAAGCCAAGATAGCTGTGAATGGTGGCAATGCCTTACCTCGAAGAGTTCCCCTCCAAGTGATAACTGAACATAGCAGCGGGCAAGAAGATTTGTACCCTGGATCGTCAGCCATGCTGGATGGATCCAATAGTGGTTTATCTCCAAGAAGGAAAGCTTCCCGAGGAGGCTGGCCAAGCCAGAAGAATTAAGAGGCTCTCCGTCTGATATTTCTTGGTAGAAGGATGCCTTTATAGGTAGGTCCCTTCCCCTACTTCGATGTTTACACCCTGATTATACCAAATGGGCATTAAAAGAGGTTCACTCTAGGAAATACGGGAACCACATTGGTGGGGAAGCTCTGGCATATCAGGTACTCCACATAGGGAAACTATCCATCAAGATGTAAAGAACTTTGTACAATCCTGTGAACCATGCCTAAAGACCTCAAACTTGAGCCACCTCCAGAGCGTCTGTCATCTCTCAGCTCATTTTATTCCTTTTGCTATGTGGGGAGTCGATCTGATCGGACCACTTCCTACCGCTCCTGGACAAGCCAAGTATGCTATTGTGGTGATCGACTATTTCACAAGACTGCTCGAAGCCGTACTGCTCTCCAGATATCGGAAGAGAACACAACAAGGTTTATAAAAAACAATGTAGTTTATAGGTTCAAGACCCCTTTTATCATTATAATTGACCTCGACAAGCAGTTCGATAACGGTCGATTCAAGGACTTTTGCAAAGGCTTGGGAATTGACCTTAGATTTATCTCAGTAGTCCACCCTCAGACTAATAGGCTGGTTGAATCCACCAATAAGACTATCAAAAAGCTGTTAAAGAAAAGGTTACAGTAGAGAAAGGGTAGATGGGCCGAGAAGTTTTCTGAGGTCTTATGGGCCTACCGTACTATAAAGAGAACAGCCACCGTAGAAATGCCTTATTCTTTAACCCTCAGAGTTGAAGCAGTTCTTCTCATCGAGCATAAGCTAACCTTCTACAGAGTTCAACATTTTGAACATGAAAGCAATGAGGATAAGCTCCGAGCTAGCCTATATCTCTTGGAAGAGAAACAAGATCAGGTAGCTGAGAAAATAGCGATTTACTAGAGCAAGATCGCTAGGTACTTTAATAGAAGAGTTGATGGTTGAAACTTCAAGGAAGGAGACCTAGTTCTTAGGAAAGTGTTAACGGGAAATTTGCTCAAGATGAGAAATTCCAACTAACACCCTCGAGACCACTACCACGCAGGTGGTGGCTGGGGTCGGTATCTTTGATACCTGACCTGTTTAGATAGAAATGATTGTCTGAATGACAATAGCAAATCAGAGCTTTATTATTAAACACTTGTGATATATAGAAATCTCTCACGTACACTCACAATCTCTCTAGAACATAGGAAGGTGGCAACTTCGTGCTTGTCGAATAGTGGATACCACGACAACCGTGTTTTGATCACAGAATTTAGGCCCAACGTAATTCTCTTTTTATTTCACTCTATTTATGTCTCTCTCCATTTCGTCTCTGCTTGGCCTTATTTTATATCTGGTCCAAGTAGGTTTAAACTCATAAATATCCCACCACGATCATATAAATCCGTTCCTCCCTTATCGGACAGGATTCGTTTTTTTGAAAGTTCTTGACTTTGAATTCGTAACGGATTCGATAATATCTTTGACAAGGATAAGTTTGTTTCCTTTTTGGAATCAAACTCTTGACTTACACGCATATGGAATTAATATTGGTTATAATATAGATACGATCTTGTGTGTATTCATGGCATGATTCTTCATGGAGGTTATTGAGTTAGCTGTGCGTTGTCCTGTAGAGCGAGGTGAACCCCCATGCTTTTGTTCTGTTTTCAGAAGCTCAGGAATGGACTCGTGGGCACTTACTTAGGGTAGTGTAGTTTAGGCAAGATTCTTTTTTCATGCCTAGCAGGGACAGCGGGCTTCAAGAGAGGTTGGTAGGCTACTGACTTAGGATACGAGTCGAACCTGACCTTAGGAAGATGTGGTCTGATAGGAGCTCACTTTTGTTTGTGTCGGGCTTTGCTTCGAGTGCTTCCTGAGCTTGGGCGATCTTTTTTCACTTTCACAAGATGGTTTTGGACCCCGATCCTACGAACCGAGGTTCCGGGATAAGTGACTCCGAGAAGCCCGGATTCTAGTGTTCGCGTGTAGGCTTGACCTGGACTTGCCTAGCTTCACTCCTTATAGCCTTGATGCACGATGATCCTTCCTCGATTCTATGGGGTAGCTCTAGGACTTCCTAGAGGTCCCATGAATGTCAAATTTGGGCTTCGATTCAGGCTAGGAGAGTGAAAAATTTCTCTTTGACCCCATAGCCAAATTTTATAATTAACAGAAGTCCCCTCTGACTTGAACACTAGAGGTAGAGTGTGGGTTGGAGTCATATTCACTATTTATTTGGGAAATTTTCCGTTACAAGGTAATTAATGGAAATCTTGAATGAAATCTTCTCATTAATTGTTCGGGTGACGTGTTATCGGTGGATTGGTACGTTCTCCAAAATAGTCTTGCTACATTACGACCGCCCCGAGATTTGAGGCGATCTTACAGAAGATTTGGTTGATGTCAATGGATATTCCACCCCTATTTGGCCTCATCATCCCTTTCTTCACACTTTCTTTCAATTTCAAATTTTCAGACTTCCTCTCACTTAATGTTTTCTCCCACCACATCATTGTCTTTCACCCACCTTCAAGCTCTTTTCATCCAACAATGTCGAACTCCTCTGACAACATTGAAGCTATGGTCGAGGGCACTGACAGTTCTAATTTGGTTCCTCAGAAACGGGTGTAAGGAATCTCGAGCGACGAGGACTCTTCCCCTGTTAGTCAGTACCACCACTCCAGTACGAGTGTTTTGATAGGCTCCGGCTTCTCCAATCAACTCGACAACCCTCTGAACTTAGTTGATGAGGATTCCGACGTAAGAGAGAGGGTCGACACCGTTAGAGAGGTTCAAATTGCGGTGTCTGGGCTTTCTTCAGTAAAGCCTCTTCCTTATGAATTTAGGGTTATCCCTGACTCTACTATTGACCGATAATTGATCAATCGCATTCGGGATAAATATGGAAATCCTAAAGGTGTCACCCTCACTGTTCCCCATAGGAACAATGACATTTTTAACCCTCCTGCAGGCGTGCTCCCCATTCACTTGGCGACCTTTAGAGTGGAGCCAGACTCCCCTTTCACCCTACTCTTTGGCTGGCTTTTAACGTCCTTCAACTAGCTCCTCTTCAGATGGCACCCAGCTTCTGAAGGCATCTGATTTGCTTCCTCATGCTGTGGAGGGAACTGTGCGAGCTGAGCAAGGTCAACAAGGAACCCGGAGCAGAAGAGCTGGCCTACCTCTTTCAAATCGGAAGTTTATATAGAGGTCCCCGGGGACAGTTCTATATGAAGGCCATGAACAAGCTCAACTTCATCATCCCCGGCACTTCGAGAAAACAACCAGCTTGGAAAGAAGAATGGATATTATCGAGGGGAGATTGGGGAATCTCTATATTCATCGACGGATATGAGTTCGCGGTTCCTACCACCTTCAACGATAAACCCTCATAGGACCGGGATTCCCTGCCTACCGAGTCCGAGGTTGTGTTGAAGACTATTCTCACCATGAACTATCTGAACCTGATGTCTCCAACTGCTGATCCCTTCGATCCATAGAGGGTGAACAAGTATTTGTGGATCTTCGATGTTTCCTCTTATGAGTAATATTAAGTTATTATGCTTTGTTTTGTTAGCTGATTTGCCTAAGACATCCTTCATTTTTTAAAACATTTTTTATGGTGGTTCCAGCTTCCCGTGAAGTCCAGCAAGCTCTGACCCCTCCCTCTCCTACCAGGTCGTCCTAGGGAACCTTCTTGGCTACCTTGGAGAAAGAAGAGTGAACTCTTTCAGCCGCTGCTTCGCATGCTCTTGCTCTATCGCCTTTCCAGATGAGATCTAAGATGGTTATTCTCGGATCGTGAGCTGCTAAACCTCTAAGTCGAGAAGAACCCGTTCTCCAGGAGACTGGAATGACCCCCACTACAGCTGCTGCTTCTCAGGTCATATTACCCACTTATTCAGCTAATCCAGCTACATCACCAGCAGTTCAGGCTCCAAGGGATCCCGAGTCTAGTATTTCTGAGATTCCCCATTCTCACCCCCACCATCAGTCGGGCTCGGTTGGTCAATCTGAGGTTCTGAAGCAGTTTGTTCCGTCTTGCCCGGGTGGCGGGCTCTCTAGGATAACTTCCATGCCCTTGGATATTCTGGTTACCAAGAGGTCTTCCCTCCTAGCCGAGGTAGTCTTCGCCTTTATTTTCTCATGTAATAACTTGACTTATCATTTTCTAGCATGAATTCCCTTTGCAGGCCTTCAAATTTCAAGTAGCCATAGGACACCAAGTAGCTTTCCTCCGTGATCGGGCAGCTAAGGCTGAAGCTGAGGCTGAGCGAGCTATGAGATTGTTGGCGTAGGCTAAAGCCTTGATCCAGAAGATGACTTCTAGCCAGAAGGGGATGGAAGCACAATTGTCGGAGCTTTAGTGTGACCATGATAGGTTGAAGTGGTCTTTCGATGAGGAAACCCTTTGGTCTTAGTGTAGAGCCAATCAGCGGGATGATTGGAAGGAGGAAGCGAAGCCACTAGATGTTGAGAACCAAAATCCGTAGTCCCAGATTGCCAAGTTTCAGGCCGAAGTAGAAGCCTCTTTTAGCGAGGGGTATTTATATGCCTCCTTTCAGGTGGTGGAGGCCCTCCCCTTCCACTTTGACCTCTTTAGTATCGCCGACTGGGATAGGGAATATATCATGTCTCGGGCTGTAGAGATATCTCACCCCAATAATGATGAAGCAGGTCCTTCTATAGGAGACAAAGCAGGGAAAAAGTCTAAAATACCAGATCTGGCTCCTTATGTCCCTACTTTCCCTGTGTCAGGTCCCGACAAATCTTCGAGGGGGGTTCAACCAGAATAAGGCCCTACAAAAGTCCAAGGTCCCTCTAAGGTGCCTTCAAGGGAGGAGCCATCAATAGAAGAGATTATGCCAAAGTTAATGGCTAACCTTCTTGATGCAACCATACCTTCTGAGGTCATAGCGGTGGCCAACAAGGTCTTGGTAGAGGACCCTACTGAGCAACAGACAATCAAGGGGCATCCTCATAAAGATGTGGAGAAGGCGATTATCCGGGATGAGCAATCACCAGAACGAGAAGAATAGGACAAAGTTCATCCGGAATGAGGAGAAGCTGGAGGAAATCAGAAGGACGCAGAAGTCTGAATCTATATTCTTATAGCTTGTTCTGAATAACCGTAAAGGGGGGTGGTCATTCCATTCTTACCCATGCTTGATCATCATTAGATTGCTGTAGCCTTACCGGGGAATAGGCCCCTCATTTCAATAATAGAACTTAACTTTAGATCTGGTTCGAATTCTGATTAGCATGTACTTGCTTCATTTATGATCTCCATCTAGGTATAGCCTCTATAGTAGCCTGACTTAGCTTGGGAAAAGTAACAAGATAGGAAAACTGCTTAAGTGTGAAAGTAAATAGCTAGCTCGAGCTTTTCGACTCTTGACAGAAACTTATAGCTCAGTGACTTTAGTAAATAGTCCCCTGGTGTGATTGTAAGCTAGTCCGCACCTGTCTCAGTAAGCAACCATATATACACGGGGAATTAGCGACCAGCAGTGACTGGGACATTGGAGTTTAAGTAAAAGAGTTTTCCATTCTTTAGCCCTTCTAGGGGGTTATAGCCCAAGTGAGTTATCAATGATAGCTATCTAGCTCTCTATTAGTCTGGAGATCAAGATGGCTATCGAGCTCTTAAGCTCAAGTCCTTCTTAGAGGTTGTAACCCGACAAAGACATCAGGAGGGCTATCAAGTTATTTCTTGGTCTTGAGATCTGGATAGCAGCTATGCTCTTGCACTTAGATCTTTCTTTGGGGTTGTAGCCCGACTAAGGCATTAGGAGAGCTAACTAGCTATTTCCTGGTCTTGAGATCTTGATGGTAACTATACTCTTACACCTAGGCCCTTCTTGGGGGTGGTAGCCTGACCAAGGCATCAAGAGGGCTATCTAGCTATTTTCTGGTCTCAAGATCTGGATGGCGACTATGCACCTACACTCAGACCCTTCTTGGGGGTGGTAGCCTGACCAAGGCATCAGGAGGGCTATCTAGCTATTTCCTGGTCTCGAGATCTGGATGGTAACTATACTGTTACACTCAAACCCTTCTTGGTGAGGGGTAGTGCCCGGCCGAGGCATCAGGGATAGTGAGGGGGCTTCTTGTGCTAATCCCTGGTCTTGGGACGATAATGTTGAATTTCCTATGTAGACCTAAATCCTTGTAGAACATAGTTGAAGATAGAGAAAAAACAGATTTTATTGATAAAAAGAAAGGAGTACATTATTGCTAGAGATTTAAAACTAGGTGGAGGTAGCCTACTCATGAGTCCTCTGTTCAGAGGTAGAATTTTCTCAAGTGATTTGCATTCCAAGTATGATCGATGAGTTGGCCATTCATGTCTTCGAACTTGTATGCCCCATTACGGATCACCACATTTACCAAGTATGGCCCTTCAAAGTTGGGCCCCAAGACACCGTCTGACCTATTCCTGGTATTCAACGTCACTTTCCCGAGAACTAGGTACCCTTCCTTAAAGATTTGGGCTTTAACCCACTGGTTAATATATCTAGCAATCCTGCTATGGTAAACTACAACCTTCACAGCTACTTGATCTTGTTTTTCTTCCAAGAGATTCACGTTAGCTCGAAGTTTGTCCTCATTGCTCCCTGGTTCAGAATGTTAGACTCTAAAGGAGGTCAATTTGTGCTCAATGGGAAGCACCGCTTCAACCCCTAAGGCTAGAGAGTAGGGCATTTTCCCGGTAGTCTTTCTTCTCATAGTACGATAAGCCCAGAGGACCTCAGTAAGCTCCTCAGCCCATCTACCCTTTTTCTGTTGTAGTTTCTTTTTTAACAGCTTCTTAATAGTCTTATTGGTGGATTCCACCAGCCCGTTAATCTGGGGGCAGGCTACTGAAGAGAACCTAAGGTCGATTCCCAAGCCCTCATAAAATTCTTTGAATCCACCATTATCAAACTGCTTGCCGACGTCAGCTATAATGGCAAAAGGGGTTTCGAACCTACAAACTACATTATTTTTTATGAATCTTGTTATGTTTTCTTCCAATATCTAGGAGAGTGGTCCAACTTCAAACCATCTTATGAAATATTCGATTGCCACGATAGCATGCTTGGCTTGACCAAAGTAGTTGAAAGCGGTCCGATCAAGTCGAATCCCCACACAGCAAAGGGGTATGGTGATCTAAGGGATGACAATCGTTCCGGCGATAGGTGACTCAAGTTTGCGGTCTTCTGGTAAGCTTCTCATTGAGCCTGCTTTCTGTGGGCATGACTGGAAATGTCTACGCCATCAACGAGGGAATCGATGGAGTCAAGGCAGACTTTCAACATGATATAATAGGGTTTGGAGGCTGTGAAAAAAAAAAACAGAAAGGACAGAGGCGTAGCTGAAGAGATTTGCCAAAAAGAGGTATTTATTAAAATTTGAAGTTTAAAAGTGAAGCGTGAGGAAAGTGGTGAAGAAGCCGGGTTTAAATAGAGGTGGGAGAAGCAGTGACGTCCATAAAATCTTCAGTGGGATTGCCTCGAATCGCTGTTGCGGCCGTAGCCTGATTATCTAAGGGAAATCACTAGTCTTTTCCTGCACGTCACTGGTATAATTAATGAGGAGATTTCTACCCATATTTGGTAACGATAAAAGAGGAAAAGTTTCCCAATTAAAATAAAGAATCTGACTCCAACCCCAACTCAATCACCGGTGTTCAAGTCAGAAGGGACTTCTCTTAATAGCCAAATTTAGCTAGGGACCAAAAAGAAATTTTCCACTCTCCAAGTCCGAATCCAAACAAGAGATCACCTATCCTGGAACCCTGGTTCCTGGGGTTTGGTTTTGGAACCACCTCGTAAAAGCAAGGAAAGGTCACCGAGCTTAGGAAGCATTTAAAATGAAGCCCGACACAAACGAATCGAGCTCCTTCCACCAAATCAAGGCTCTTCAAGGTCGAAACTGTAGGGAAAATAAGCGCATAGAAGCGTGAAAAAATTTAAAAGTAAGGTATCGGTGTAAATAAAAAATTTCTCTTTTAATAACAAGAACGTTAACCCTAGATTAATTGAATATAAAGTATCATACATTTTTCTCATGACAATTGAACAAGCGCCGAATTGAATCCGCAAGATTGTCCAATCCAATCACGAACGTGAATCACCTAGGAGTGTGGGCTCCCTCTCTTTAAATTGTATACCTGAGGATGGAAACAAACAAAATCTTTTCCATTATTAGTTACAATTATCCTTCAAGAGAAAATCCAAGAAAGTCCGGTCACTTGTGAATTATCAATCTACTCTATTGAAACTCGTGTGAACCCGATTTTATTTTGTACACAAAACCCTTTTGATGTAAAGGATACTAGTGTACTATCAAAAACAAAAACGTTCCCTTTTTTCTCTTCTTGGCCGAATTCACACCCTATATCTTAGAGTTGATTGAATTTAGTCTAGAGTAAAATACAAAAAAATTCTCCCTCAAAATTCTCTCTTAGAAAATACTTAGGTTGGCCGAAATTTTCACTCTAAGAATCATAGGGCTAGCCGAATTCATCAAGGGGATATATATAGGATCACAAATCCTCATCTAAGAAGAATTTTATTAGTTGTCAAGAATCCTTTCCTGAGGTGGATTTACTTGGTAGTCAAGAATCATTTTCAAAGAAGAATTCTACTTTACACCAAGACTCTTAATCCAACTCATTAGAGTATTTGTAACTATATTAAAGATTTCCTAATTTGACAAGATAAATAATTCCTATTTTATCTACTTCTCAAATATAATCTTTAATATTTATTATACTACCAACAATAGTATAATATTATGAGAGCTTCTCCTAATAGGAAAAATATTTTGACTTTTAATTAAATAATTAATTTCCATTTAATTAAATAATTAAATAAAAAATAATATATTTAGGCTTTTACACATTAGCCTTGCCACCTATAACAACATATAGGTATATATATTATTTTTCTTATTTTATTAAATCCATTGGACCTTAATAAAAAGTCCACATGTGAACTAGACCCATTCTTACAAAAAGAATCAAGTCCACATGCCTCAATACAATTCTAGATGGACCCCTAAATTAGTCCGATAGAGTATATCAAGTGATCCATGCAAGTTCGTGTGGATTGGGTATCTTGACTGGCTATCTAAATTTAAGCTCCAATAGACACAACCCAATCACAATCAACAAATGATTCACTTAGGTCCGATCCAATAATTTTAGTTCATTCTACTAAAGAACTAAAACTGAACTCTTAAATAAGGATAGAATAAATTGATGTTACTCATTCATACCCTAAAAAACTTTATTGGAGAAAGTGTATCATCGTGAAAAATATCAGTAATCGCCAAAAGCTCATAGACCGCCTATAGCTCTCCAAGTTACCATATTTACTCATATGACCATATTTTAAACTTGGATATTTTGACTTGTCTAGAAGCCATGTTTCAATAGACACTATTGAAAACTTAACGTTAAGATTTAATATCCAATACCTCAAAACATCCATATGATGGTATTAAACTCTCATTTATTAAATGAAGCCACGATATCCATATCTATAAATGAAGTCCTCTATCGATTAACAAATGAATACCACCAACTATCGAGGATAGACTATGCTATATAATCGTACTCATTGATAGCTCAAATTATAACACTTTCAACCATAAGTCCATCATTTATCTCAGGATTGAGCTAGATTCTTCGATTGTCTTCAAATGAAAAACTTTTATTCATTAACGGTTCAGATAAGTATTCCATTATGATCCAATTCAATGCACCCAGTGAAGTAGATTGTTTTGCCCAAAGACATTAAACTTTGATGATTTTAGACTCATCATAACACATTTGATCCCACTCAAATGCTACCAAGAGAATCTATAACTTTGACAAGATAAAGGCACCCAACCTTTTATCTTAGGTTATGACTATTATTCAAGACTAACTAAAGAATTGTGTCTATCTCATACATATCTAGATGTATGAAAAATTCTTTTTTTCTCATAGTCTTTTGACCTTATGATTATTTATTTTTTGACAATTATAATAATTAAACTATAAATGCTATAAGATTTGTTAAACTAGAAATCACTTTATTAATATGAAAAGATTTTCAAATACATTATTACACTCCTGCTATCGAGCATAATCCTAACAATCTTTCACTAGCTCTATAGCAAATGTGTCATATCTCTCATCCCCATGTTCTTTAGATGCCCATCAAAACAGTTTTATGGAAGAGCCTTTGTAAAGGGATCCGCTAGATTTTCTACTGACGCGATCTTAGAAATCGTCACGTCACCCCTATGCACAATTTCCCTCAGAAGGTGATGCTTTCTTTCAATGTGTTTCCCTCTCTCATGACTTCTTGGTTCTCTCGAATTAGCCACTGCTCCACTATTGTCACAATAAATAGTTATCTGCTTATTCGCATCAGGAACCACTTCCAAGTCAATCAAGAATTGGTGGAGCCAGATAGACTCTTTAGTAGCCTCCATACGACAAAATACTAAGCTTCCTTGGTGGAATCAGTAATATAAGATTACTTGATACTCCTCCATATGACTGCCCCTTCTCCAATAGTAAACATAGATCCTGTTGTTGATTTCCTAGAGTCAGAATCTGACTGAAAATTAGAATCTATATACCTAACGGGAATTAAATCCTCTTCAGAGTGCACAAGTATATAATCTCTCATTCTCCTAAGATACTTGAAAATATGCTTAATTGTCGTCCAGTGATCAGGACCAGGCTTCGATTAAAACCTGTAAACTATGTCCACAACAAAACAAATATCTGGTATAGTACAGAGCATTGCATACATGAGACTCGCTACTCATGAATTACTCGTAATCTTATTCATAGGAACTTGTTCCTTAGAAAGTTTGATTCCATGTCTGAAAGGTAACATACCTTTCTTGAAATCTTGCATGGAAAACCTAGACAATATTTTATCTATTTATGAAGCTTGGGATAATGCAATCGTTCTATTCTTTCTATCCCTTATAACTTGGATACTAAGAATATACCTTGCTTCTCTTAAGTCCTTCATATCAAATTGTTTTGCTAACCATTCTTTTATTGATGTCAATACACCTACATCATTTCCGATGAGTAGTATATCATCAATGTAAAGAACTAGGAAAACCAACTTGTCACCTTTAATCGTTTTGTATACACAAGGTTCGTCAAGGATTTGAATAAATCCAAAACTTTTCACGGCTTGATCGAACCTTATGTTCCAGGATCTGGATGCTTGCTTCAATCTATATATGGATCTTTACAACTTTCATACCCTTTCCTCTTGGCATTTTTAATGAATCCTTCTGGTTGCATCATGTAGATGCTTTCATCAAGACTTCCATTAAGGAAAGTTGTCTTGACGTTCAGTTGCCAAATCTCTAGGTCTAGAGATGCCGCAGTGGATAAGAGTATCCTAACGGATTTAAGCATAGCCACAGGAGAGATGGTTTCTTCATAATTGATATTTTCCTTCTATGTATAACCTTTAGCTACTAATCTAGCTTTAAAGGTTTCCACCTTTCCATCCATTCCTCTTTTCCTCTTGTATACCCACTTGCACTCGATGGGTTTTATCCCTTTAGGTAAGTCTATAAGAGACCAGACTTTGTTTTTGAACATAGATTCAATTTTGGATTGCATTGCCTTTTGCCAATGGCGACAATCAACATCTTCCATTGCTTCCTTGTATGTATAGAGATCATCGATGTCCGAAAGATTCTCCAAAAAATTTCCTAGACCGATGATTCTCTCGGGTTGTCTACTAACCCTCCCGCTATGACGAGGTATGGTAGATTGGTGATCTTGTGTTTGTACGGAACTTACAATTGGGCTTGGTTACGAAACTACTTGTGGAATTGTATCTCCTTAAAGCTCATTCAGGACAATTATACTTTTAGGCACAAAGTAATTCATATAGTCCTCTTCCAGAAATTTAGCATTTGTCGAAACAAATACTTTAAGATCTGAAGGACCATAAAAATAATAGCCTTTTGTTCCTTTTGGATACCCGACAAATATGCCTGTTTCTGAAAGGGACTCCATCTTTTTTGTCTTTCCTTTTACACGTGCGTAGGACATCCAAATATCCTTAAGTGTTGTAAATAGGCTTTCAATCGGTCCATAACTCATACGGTGTTTTAAGAACCGACTTAGATGGTACATCGTTTAGAATAAACATGGCAGTTTGTAAAGCATATCCCCAAAAAGAATTAGGAAGCGTTCAATAACTCAACATATACCTAACCATGTCCAAAAGAGTTCTATTTCACCTTTCTGCCACGCAATTTTGTTGAGGTATACCTGGTGCAGAAAAACTGAGAAATTATCCCATTATCAATAAGATACTACTGAAACTCACTAGATAGATATTCTCCACCACGATCAGACCTCAAGATTTTTATGCGTTTCTCAAGTTGATTTTCTACTTCAGCTTTAAATACTTTGAACATATCAAAAGCATCCGACTTATATCTCCTGAGATACACATAGCCAAATCCTAAGTGATCATCCGTGAAAGTGATGAAGTACTCATATCCACCTCTTGCTTGAATGCTCATAGCTCCACACACATCAGTGTGTATCAATCCTAAATATTCGATGGCTCTTATGCCTTTGGTTGTAAATGACCTTTTGGTCATTTTATCTTCCAAACAAGAATCACAAGTTGGTAGATCATCAACCTTTAAGTCACTTAGAGGTCCGTCACTTACCAATCTTTTAATCTTATTAAGGTTAATACGACTTAGGCGCAAATGTCATAGGTAGGTTTCATATTTTGATAATTTTACTTTTTTATGATTAGGTTCCATTGATTCCGTGTTTAATAAGTGAGATATTTCCATGCAAATAGAATAAACCGTTTTTCCAATGTACCTTTGCAAATAAATTTGTCATTCTTACTAATAATAAAAGCTTTATTAAAAGTAACCGGATAACCAAATTTATTTAAACAAGAAACTGAAATTAAATTCCTCTTAAACTGAGGTACATAAGAACGTCTATTAAATCTAAATGCCTATAGGAATCTAAACTAATTCTAATATCTCCAACTGAACTAGCAGACACCAACGCTCCACTGCCTAAACGCAAGTTGAATTCGTTCTCATTAAGCCTTCTCTTTTCCTTGAACCCCTGTAGGGAAAAACAACATGATTAGTATCTCCAGAGTCTATGATCCAAGAATCCATAGAATCTGCAAAAAAACATGTTTCAAGATAATTAATATTACCTTATTCCTTCTTGTCTTGAGACTTTAGGCAATTTCTTTTCCAATGTTCCTTTTCACCACAAAAGAAAAAACTCCCTTTGATCTTGGTTACTTTCTTTGTCTCATTGTTAGTAGGTCCTAGTTGCTTTTTCTTCTGTTGTTTCTTGACCTTCTTACGGGTCTTAACAATAGCAACTTTACCTATTGTATGAATCTTTTGACCCTTGCCGTTCACAAGGATTTTTTCCACACTTTGAACATCTTGCATCAGGCCTTGCAAGGTGTATTCCTTATTATTCAAGGTGTAGTCCAACTTGAATTGATCAAAGGAATCCGACAATGAGTTGACAATCATGTCAATTTTAGTCTCACCATCTATCTAAACACCATTCAGTTCAGCAATGTTGAGATGTGCTATAACTTTCATCATGTGATCTTTCACACCCTGTCCCGGTTTCATCCTAAGATTCATAAAAGCATTCACTGCCTCACTCTTAGTTGTCCCAGACCTCATAGCAAACATCTCCTCTAGAGACTTCATTATATCGACAGCGGTCTCCATTCCTTCATGTTGCTGTTGCAACAGGTCACAGATGGTGGCCATAACGTAACATTTAGCCATCTCATCAGAAGGCTCCCACTGTTGATACTAATCTCTTTGCTCCTGAGCAGATTCATTAGTAGGAGTAGGTGGTTTAGGAGTGCACAAAACAAACTTATGCTTTTCAGATTGCAACAAAAGCCCAATTTTCCTTTTCCATGTGACATAATTATCACTAGTTAAAGTATTGTCTTTTAGGATGTTGATTAGGGATGGGGCCATAATTTCTGAACAATAACAAAAATTATATAAGTAAATAATCATTATAAAGCACATTCGAATATTTATCTTGAATAAAATAAAATAATTCAATCGTAAAACTTCAACGGTAATCCAACACCCATAAATGTCACGCCTCCTTTGGGAGTTCGCAACATTTACTAGTTGGACTAGGTCCTACCTAATTGTTAACAAAACAACCAACATTTTCAATTTTAGCCTTGCAATTTTATTAAAAGAACTCTTGGGAGGATATTAATAAAATTACATTGAGTGTGTTACCAAGTTATCGACCTTCAATATATTCCCTCATGAATATCCCTTCTTTAGGAGTAGATATCGTTTGGGTTAATTGTCTAGTCTATCCTTGTAAGGAAGTATCTTGCTAAATTCCGTTCATGAATACCTCTTGGGAGGTTATTACACGAAACATAAAGCTCAACTAAACTTGGAGGTCGTAAGTGTTCCAAAACACCTTCTCCCACATAATTATTTAAGGCGTTTGATCGAATTCTAAAGAATGATTTACCAAGTTATCTAGATGCCAACTTATATACCTAAACCATTCAATGCATGTTCATACCAAAAGAGATATATGACTGGCACTCTTATTCTATATGGCATGTTATCAAACAATGACAAACATTGCAATATTTTAAAAAATATAAATAACTTCAATTTTGGTCCATCCTAGAAAAGCAAGTAAATTAAATGTCTTGGAATACAAAAAACTTCTTTCTTGGCGAACAATTCTTCACGCGACCTTCGTCGTTTGGACTCCCTCGGCTGCCTCCCATGGGCGTGCGCACCCTTGGCTCCCTTCTATGGGCGTGCGCATGCCACAACCCCTTAATGGGCTGCCATGCGCAGCCATGGCTTCCATAAGGCTGCCGTGTGCAGCCCATGCCACAACAATCGTGGCCGCGTGCTCTTCGCACGTACGATTTTTGCTATGGCTCACACAGTCCCACACTTGTTCTGGTTGCTTCCAATCCTTCAAACCTTCGAGTCTTCGATACTTGAATGAATTACATAAGGATTTTAAATAAAAGAAATACTGCAGTTTTTTTTATTACAATATAGTGCTGTATTTTTATTACAATAGCAAAATAAATAAAACTTTAGTAACTACCAAGAAGGAAATTATGGCGATGATAGGCCACCCTTCTTGTTACAATCCCAAAAAAAAATACAGTGAAATTCTAGGACTAAAATTGAGCAATAATAGTCCACATATAAAACATATATATATATATATATATATATATATATATATATATCCATACATTCCAATGTAAATATATATGCGAATACCTAGAGTGTCATCTCTTTCTAAAACGTGCATATATGCAATAAAAGAAAAAGATTCACGAACACATACATCAATTAATCAAGGGTACAACCAGAATCTAATTCCAATTGTAGGGAAAATACGAGCAGCGGAAGCGTGAAAAAAAAAAATCAGGGTTACGGTATAAATAAAATTTTTCCATTTTAAAAACAAGAATCTTAATCCTACATTAATTGATGTATATAAAGTATCGTACCTTTACCTCGTGACTATTGAACAAGCGCCGAATTGAATCCACAAGATCTTTCAATCCAATCACGAACGTGAATTACCTAGGAGTGTGGGCTCCCTTTCTTTAAATTGCATACCTGAGGATGGAAACAATTATTTTTTTCTTTGTTAGTTACAATTATCCTCCAAGAAAAAATCCAAGAACGTCCGGTCACTTATGAATTATCAATCTACTCAATTGAAACTCGTGTGAACCCGATTTGATTTTGTACACAAAACCCTTTTGATGTAAAGGATACTAATGTACTATCAAAAACAAAAACGTTCCCTTTTTTCCTCTTCTTGGCCGAATTCACACCCTATATCTTAGAGTTGATTGAATTTTGTCTAGAGTAAAATACTAAATTTTTCTCTCTCAAAATTCTCTCTTAGAAAATACTTAGGTTGGCCGAAATTTTCACTCTAAGAATTATAGGGCTGGCCGAATTCATCAATGGGATATATATAGGGTCACAAATTATCACCTAAGAAGGATTTACTTTGCTGGAAAGAATCTTTTCCTTAGGTGGATTTACTTGGTACTTAAGAATCCTTTTCAAAGAAGAATTCTATTTTACACCAAGACTCATATTCCAACTCATTAAAGTATTTGTAACCATATTATAGATTTACTAATTTGACTAGATAAATAATTTCTATTATTTATGTACGTATCAAATAAAATCTTTAATACTAATTATACTACCAACAATAGTATAATATTAGGAGACCTTCTCCTAATAGGAAAAAGATTGACTTTTAATTAAATAATTAATTAACCAACAAATTAATTAATTTCCATTTAATTAAATAATTAAATAAAAAATAATATATTTAGGCTTTTACACATTAGCCTTGCCACCTAAAACAACATATAGGTATATATATATATATATATATATATATATATTATTTTTCTTATTTTATAAAATCCATTGGACCTTAATAAAAAACCCATATATGAACTAGACCCATTCTTACAAAAAGAAACAAGTCCACATGCCTCAATACATTTCTAGATAGACCCCTAAATTGGTCCGGTAGAGTATATTATCAAGTGATCCATGCAAGTTTGTATAAATTGGGGATCTTGGCGGGCTATCTAAATTTAAGCTCCAATAGACACAACCCAATCACAATCAACAAATGATTCACTTAGGTCTGATCTATTAATTTTAGTTCATTCCACTAAAGAACTAAAATTGAACTCTTAAATAAAGATAAATTAAGTTGATGTTACTCATTCATACCCTAGAAAACCTTATTGGAGAAAGTGCATCCTCGTGAAAAATATCAGTAATCGCCAAGAGCTCATAGACCGCCTATAGCTCTCCAAGTTACCATATTTACTCATATGAACACATTTTGAACTTGGATATTTTGACTTGTCCAGAAGTCATGTTTCAATAGACAGTATTGAAAACTTAACGTTAAGATTTAATATCCAATACCTCAAAACATCCATATGATGATATTCTTATCTCATTTAATAAATGGAGCCACGATGTCCATATCTATAAATGAAGTCATCTATCGATTAACAAATGAAAACAACAAAACTATCGAGGATAGACCATGCTCTATAATCGTACTCATTGATAGCTCAAATGATAACACTTGCAACCATAAGTCCATCATTTATCTCAGGATTGAGATAGACGCTCCGATTGTCTTCAAGTGAAAAAATTTATTCATTGACGGTTCTAGATAAAGTATTTCATTGTGATCCAATTCAATGCACCCAGTGCACTAGATTCTTTTACCCAAAGACACCACACTTTGATGATTTTAGACTCATCATAACACATTTGATCTCGCTCGAATGCTTGGAAAAGAATCTACAACTTTGACAAGATAAAGGCGCCCAACCTTTTATCTTAAGTTGTGAATATTATTCAAGACTAACTAAAAAGTTCTGTTTACCTCATACATATCTAGATATATGAACAATTCTTATTTTCTCATAGTCTTTTGACCTTATGATTTTTTTACTTTTGACAATTATAATAATTAAACTATAAATGCTATAAGATTTGTTAAACTAGAAATCACTTTAATAATATGAAAAGATTATCAAATACATTATTACACTCTTGCTATCGAGCATAATACCAACATAAACTACCTTGCAGCCTCTCCAGAAGCCATCCATCCTCCCCAAGCATAGAGAAAGACCCATTAAGTGCCCATCTTGAACTATAGTACTACTTCTTCTCTCTGAAGGAAGACTCGAATCCACCTGGACCAGTGGGGCGAAGCTCGCCAAAGCTCTATTACCACCAAAAAGAGTTTGTGTGGCCACCTCAAGTTCCAAGGGCTCCGGAAGGGTCTAGCCAAACTCATAGTACTAAGACCAGGGTATGAATCTACCCCGTACTACAAAATGTTAAACGTTATACATGATGACCTCCATGAGGAATCGCACCATGAAGACACACAGGATCGTATCCATACATCATCGAAACACCGTGTACATGCGTGGCAAGTGTTTGAGTCCAAAGAGGAAATAAACTTAACTCTAAAAGATATTCACAACTCAGTCATTAGATCAAAATCAACAAGATTCAAAATAAGATATCCAGCCCGGTAAGAAGAGATTGGATTCAGAGAATCATGGCCGGAGAATAGCCAATTAACTTATTTGGACTGTGTATAAATACACATAAATATATAGGAAGAAGAAAGAGTGAATAAGAAAGGATTCTTGGCCTAAATTCCATAATAGGAACATAGCCGTCATTTTATTCTACTGTTCGACATGCACGAGGTTGCCACTCTACTGTATCCAAACAAAATTGAGAGATTGTATATGAGAGCTTTTCGTATAATATACTAGATTTATAATAAAGAGCTATATTCCCATCTTCATTACATTTTTATTTACACATCCATCTTTTTTTAGTCAAGTTAGGTACCTAAGGTATCAACCCCGGCTACCACCTAAGTGGTAGTGATCTCGAGGGTGTTAACCGGAATTTCTCACCTCGAGTAAATTCTCCGTTAACAAATACATGTTGTGTTGTTCTTTAAGTTATTCATGTGCTTGATTTCTTTTATAAATGTAATATGCTCTATAACATGTTTTGTATATGAGATTAAAAACATGCTCATGTATTAATTGAACATATCTTGTGATTCAAGTTTTAGATCTATGGATGTATCTAGGTTGTAATTAATGTTGAACATCTTTCACACGATCTAGATGAATTAAACATGCATAATTAACTAGACTACATTTGATGTGTACATTCAATCATATGTCTAGTATTTCCCATAGAATTTGTTGTTCATCATTTTCTTGTGTGCTTGTTTATGTTTTGCATTCATGATCACTTAGATGCCTTGTATGAAGGAAGTCTTGACAATAGGCATGAGGAGGACTCAGATAGCAAAGCAATTGGAAATCTCGACAAGAGGTGGGAGACCTCGAAATGTTGAGCAAGAAAGTCTGGACAAAAGGTGGGAGACCTCGGAATCTTGAGCAAGGAAGTCTTGATAAGAGGTGTGAGGCCTTGAAATGTTAAGCAAGGTGGTGACATGTTCATTGGTAGGATAGGAGGGTAGTTTTTAGATGAAGGGGTCACTTGAGTGTGTTGGGATTAAGCTCGATAGCAAGAGTATAATAATGTATTTGACAATCTTTTCATATGAATAAGGTGATTTTTAGTTTAACAAATCTTATAGCATTTATAGTTTAATTATTATAATTGTCAAAAGTAAATAATCTTAAGGTCAAACGACTACGAGAAAATAAGAATTGTTCATACATCTAAATATGTATGAAATAGACACAATTCTTTAGTTAGACTTGAATAATATTCATAACTTAAGATAAAGGTTAGGCACCTTTATCTTGTTAAAGTTGTAGAATCTTTTGCTAGCATTTGAGTGGGATCAAATGTGTTATGATGAGTCTTAAATCATCAAAGTGTGGTGTCTTTGGGTAAAAGAATCTAGTGCACTAGGTGCATTGAATTGGATCACAGTGAAATACTTTATCTAGAACCGTCAATGGATAAAAGTTTTCACTTGAAGACAATCGGAGAGTCAATCTCAATCCTGAGATAAATGATGGACTTATGGTTGCAAGTGTTATCATTTGAGCTATCAATGAGTATGATTATATAGCATAGTCTATCCTCGATAGTTTGGTGGTATTTATTTGTTAATTGATAGAGGACTTCATTTATTGATATGGACATCGTGGCTCCATTTATGAAATGTGAGTAGAATATTATCATATGGATGTTTTGAGGTGTTGAATATTAAATCTTAACGTTAAGTTTTCAATATTGTCTATTGAAACATGGCTTCTGGACAAGTCAAAATATGCAAGTTCAAAATGTGGTCATATGAGTAAATATGGTAACTTAGAGAGCTATAGGCGGTCTATGAGCTCTTGGCGATTACTGATAAGGTTGTCTAGGCTATGAACGAGAAATATTAACTTATTTTATCTTTATTTAATAGTTCAATTTTAGTTCTTTAGTGGAATGAACTAAAATTAATAGATTAGATCTAAGTGAATCATTTGTTGATTGTGATTGGGTTGTGTCTATTGGAGCTTAAATTTAGATAGCCCGCCAAGTTCCTTAGTCCACACGAACTTGCATGGATCACTTGATATATTCTACCGGACCAATTTAGGGGTTAAGAAGAAAAGTTTGAAGACTTCCAATTTCGGCTTCTTAACATTACTAACCAATGTCAAGCACTTGGAGTGCCTATCTCAAGAGAGAGGTTAAATTGGAAAATTCTTAGGTCTCTTCCTAAGAGATTTAAATCAAAGGTGACGACAATTGAGGAAAGCAAGGATGTGGATAACATGAACATCGATGAGTTGCTTGGGTCCCTCCAAACTTATGAGATGTGTTTGAAGCTAAAGACCAAGAGTAAGGAAGTTGCTCTCAATGCTTTTGAGGAGGAAAGTGATGATGGAAATAAAGAGATGGCTATTTTGGTTAGAAAGTTCAAGAATTTTCTAAAGTAAAATGCCAAGCCTAGAGGTAGGTTTTCTAAGGAAATGGGAGTTAAGAAACCATCGTCTCTAAGGGATGAGAAGAATAGTCAAGCCAAGAACAAGAAAGGTGTTCAATGCTTCAATTGTCATGGTTTCAGTCACTTTGCTAGTGAGTGCACCAAGAAGCCATCTAAGAAAGACAAGAAGGGCAAAGTGTTGGTGGCTACTTTGAGTGATGATGATTCTAGTTATGATGAGAGCTCAAGTAGTGAGTCTTCAAGTGATGAAGATTTAGTGAGCAACTTTGTAGCTTTAACGGCTTCTCACGTTCCACTAGAGATTGAGAGTTCAATATCTTTGAACAAGAACTTTGATGCAAACTATCAACGAAGCACTAGTTCCATTCCTACCAATTTTGAGTTGTTGGCCAAGATAGAGAAGCTTGAAGAAGCTAGAGATAATGCTCTAAGAGAGGTAGTTGAGAAGGATGATTTGATCGAGAAATAACTAGATGAGTTTGTGATTGTTACTCGTAAACTTCTTGGTGAGAAAGATGATATTATGAAGAGTTTAGAGAACTTGAAAAGATAAAACTTGAGATGGATAATGTGATATCTTATTTGAAGAAGATAGAACAAGAACTAATGGAAGAGATAGACGCAGCTAAGGAGTCCATCAAAGACTTAGTGAATGATTCGGTAAGTGTGTCTAGTGTTAGAAATCTTGTTAACTCTCATAGTGGTGAAGACGACTTGGTAGTTGAAGAGGAGCCCTTGGAAGCACCACTTCCTACTCACTTGGATGAATTCGTGATTGACAAGAAACCACACAAGAAGAAAAGATCAAAAGACAAGAAGAAGTTGGCAAACAAGGTATCTTTGCAAACACTTAGTGAAGCTAGTTCAACTCTAAAAGGTACAATCTTATCTTTTATTCCAATTTGCCATTATTGCAACACAGTAGGTCACATTAAACCTAGGTGTTATAAATTGATTGAAAAATGCAAATTCGGAAATGAATCTAGAGATAAGGAGATTAAACTTCAACTTGAACATGCTAAGGCTTTGAAAGTTGAGAACATGATAATATTGCTAAGCAAGAAAAGAACTTGTGGAGTAGAAATAAAGCTAATCTTGTTCAACTTGACAAAACTTATGTTGAAAATGTGAAGGAAGAGAGTTTTAATGATATTCTTGTTAATCAAGTCATTGAAGGACTTTACTCTAGATTTAACATTGTTGTCAAGGATGATATAGGAAATGTTTGTGTAAGGACACCCAAGAACAAGTGGTTCAAGGGTGAGTGCTCTTACCACTAAAGTAAGAAGCACATGTGAGGTAGCTTTGAGGTAATATATCAATTGTGTCGAGAATTCTAGCTTGCTAGCATTGACTACTCCATGTATTGATATGAACTTAGTTATCTCACATCATGTTTGTTATGATGGTCGAAATTTGTTGGTGCACTTTTCAGAAGTTCTTTTTATATATGTGTTGGTTGAGTAAAAATATTATGCTTTTTATACTCTTGTTGTGAAACATCGTCAACTTGATGTCATGAGGACGTAAGGATGATATTTGGTGAATATAATGTGCAAAAGGTATTACTATACTTTAATGCATGTTCTCTTAGATATTCATATTTTGACTCAATCTTTGATATACATCTCATATCATATCAAATTAGAGAACTTTATATAGTATACATATGATTCTCATTGACATTTGCTATTTTAGGATCTAATAGTGATATTGCTCACACTGATCTTAACTTTGATGATTGTTTATGCATAGTATATTGAGTGGCACTACTTTTGAAAATATGAGCTTCATATTCTTTGAAAGCTACTCATTAGAGAAGTAATGATCTTGAATAAGTCTTTACTTATTGCTTTTAAGATCATATGCTTATGAGCCATAAAAATCTTGGTTTTTTAAAATTGTACTTTACTTTTCTTGTATGTTTTGCTAGTAGGTTGAGTTTACTAATATGTAAACCTTGGATACATCTTGAAGTTTTTGTGCTTAAGTACATTTAAAATGACCTACGGTTAATATCCATTTTGCTTTGGCAAATACGTAGAACTCAACGAGCACCTTCATGAAAAGGGCTACACACATTGGTTGTGAAGCTACCCAATATTGGAAAGAGCTACACCATTGTGATGAGTGAAAGCCGTCATGAAGTGAATTTTTATTATGTTTTGAAAAAAAAAATCAAAGTAGTGTTGAATTGGAATCATGAAAAGAAAATTTATTGATTCAAAGCCTAAAAGGAAAATGAGGAAGGCTTAAAAAGGAGTATAGTTGAAAAATCAAATGAGCTCGGGTTGAAAAATAAAAATGGGAAAACGAGTCACATGCACACACACACTCATGTGTTGAAATATATTCTCTTAAAAGCAAAAATTTCGGATGATAATCGGTTTGACTTTTTATGGAAAAAGCTTAAGATGAATAGATGTTGAAAATTGTTTTCATGTTGATTATTAAACTACTTCTTGATATATATTTGAAGCATATCTCTCTCATACAGACTTTGTTTATGAGTGTGTTGATATTTTAGCAATTGTTGAAGAATTATGAGAGAACTTGAAAATCTTTGCGTATCTCTCTTAGCATATGAAGCTTATTTTGTTGAGATTTCTTCAAATTGCTTGATTGTGTGATTGTGTGAATATCTTTGTGAAATTTATGTTATCATTGATTTTAGTTATGGAATTTATATAGGGGGAGCATTGTATGCTAGACATTGTTCTCTTTTATGATATGTTCACATGCTTCATTTTGTTACTTGTTGCCATATTTTGACTTAATGATATTTGAAAGATATTACTCACTATCTTTCTCTTGCATGTTGATTCATTCTTAAGTCATATGTCTTTGTTCATTATATTTTTATGACTAATGTGTTTTTATTGTTTTCACTCACTTTGGTTATATGTGTATAGCCTCTTATCACACAAGAAAATAGGTAGAACTGAGATTACCGGAAATGGAAATCAATTGAATCCTGTTGTGAAAGCCAAATCTACCTCAAAATGATCCAAAACTTCAAGAACAAAAGATTTAGGGATATTTGGAATTAATAAGATATTTCAAGAAAGAGGCATTGACTTTGGTAAGTGTTAAAGATTCTTATGTTCTTAAGTGCTTAAATGATAGGAAATAGAAATCTTGGGTGAGCATGTTAGGAGTTGTAAATGATACTTTTGTTAGAGAATTTTATCTTGAATATAAGGCAAGTGCCACCTTGTTAGATGCTTTGATGGAATAAGGGGTGTTGTATTTAGAGTTAACCTGGAGAACATTAACAAGTTTCCTGGGCTATCTAATG
Organism: Dipteronia dyeriana; assembly: GCA_032871835.1. NCBI lineage: Eukaryota > Viridiplantae > Streptophyta > Magnoliopsida > Sapindales > Sapindaceae > Dipteronia > Dipteronia dyeriana. Next base: position 38,307,217 of record CM065302.1, read on the forward strand.
ATATAGATTCTAATTTTCTAGATGTTGATGTTATTGAGAATATAAATATCATGGGTAGAACTCTTTGTGACAATGCTTCCTTTGAGTGGAAAAATAGGGCATACATTAGTCAACATGAGTTAACTAAGGCTAGTGCATTTTGGCATCTATTCATTTGCACTAATATTATTGGATCTTCTCATTCAGCTGAACTTAATAAGGACAATATCAAAATAGTGTATGCCTTGATAACTAATCAACCGATAAACCTTGGAGATCTTCTTATGTATTACATTGGTAGTGCGGCTTTCTCTACTAGAGGTGATAACAAGCTTGCATTATCGGGGTTTATTACTTCATTGTGTTTAGCTCGTGGGATTAATTATAGTGAAGACGATGTGTTATTTCAACCCTTGGAGAAATATTGTGATAAGCGTGTGTCTTACATCTCCTATAAGAATAAGGGTATGACTTGTGATACTTTTGGACTATTTAGTAGTTCTCAAGTTGATAGTCATGTAGTTAGGACAAATATTCTTTTAGATTGGGTTATACAATTAAAGGAGAAGGTTGATGAACTCGGTGCAATAGTTGTTCAACAAGATGCTACAATTAAAGAGTTGGAGGAGTGCATTGCATCAAGCTAAAGACCACCACTCAAGCATTAGAATAGATCGACTACTCGCACGACTTTCTTTGATGGAACAAGCGGCTAGTATTTGATCTATGAGGTACATTTCTTAATCTTTTGGCATTATTTCCTGTCAAAAAGGGGGAGAAAGAGTATATGCTAGTCGCTTAGTTTAATTTTATGTTGTTTTGTGAACTTTTGAACTTAGTGGTATGTAATAATTAGTTTTAAGATTTGGTTAAGAATTTTTGTGATTTGGCATGTATTGAGGGGGAGATACATGTTTTTATGGACTTTGATTGTATATTCTAATCCATTTGTTGTTTTTCTCTCGTATATGCATTGTGCTTTTAGATGATTTGTAGGTTGATTCAATAGAAGATCAAGATGAATTTAAAGAGTTGATGAAGATTAGTTCTAGAAATCTTACTCATTGTAATGTGAGGAAGTGATTTTGTGACCTATCTTCATTTTTATATTTGTAGTAAATCTATAGGTTTTTTGACATGGAATTTGCCAAAGGGGGAGATTGTTAGGTTTTATATTATGTTGGCATTAATTCCATATCAAAATGATAGTTACTTGCAATGATTTAGTTGTTTAGATTCATGATGATTCAAGCTTCAAAGTAAAAGGAACAACTAGTCAAAGCAAGTTCAAAGTCTTCATAGAGAAAGGATGCTATATGGTCTACAAAGGTATATTAAGACCTTATCTTTCTCTTACAAGGCTTAGGCACACACACACATAATTCATTCGTATGTGTCCTTGCATTGTTGTGCCCCATTTATAACACATTCACACACTTGAAGATGAATGCTCATGCATTGGTATGAAAATAACATGTTTCGAAAAATGCATGATTGAAGACTATGTCTATATAGTTTGCATTCTAGTGTGAATTGTGTTTGTATGTATATTATGTTTGTAAAACATGCATATTGAACTTGATTTTGGTCTTAAATCATTCTTGATTGAGTTCCAAACTCTTTGGTTAGTCACACTTTCAATTTCAAGTTCTAAGTCAAAAGATATGATACTTTCCAGTCATGTTGCATACATTGTCTTCGTATTCGTATATCGAGTCAAATTATTATTTTCTTGGTTGAGTATATTATATGTCTAAGTCCATGAGAGAGTCACAGTTCATAATCCGTAAATGGATTCGAATTTTGAGTTTGGAGGTCAGAGATTGATTGAAGAACGAGAATGGAGGTCTAGGAAAAGAAGAAAGCACCAAACTCTTCTTTCCCGAGATGGCGCGTGGCCATCTCGGGCAAGAAGGCTTGCTGCCCCTAGATGCCCACGTGCCATCTCAAGCAGCAAGCAAGCTTGTGCTCCTTCTTGTCCATTTTAGTCATTTCATATGATACCTTTCCCTCTCCTTTATATTTCCCTTCCCTCTCACATTTCATTTTAAGAGAAGAGATTCAAACTTGATTGCAGAATTTTCTCACATTCCAAACACTCTATCTTCTTTGTTTGAACTTTGATTTGAGTGATTCAAAGTTGAGAGTGTTCATCTACACGGCCTATATCTTTTCTTAGAAGGTTTGAGTTGATATTACTGCAGGTTTTAGTGTCTATCCACTAAAAAAAAGGGATTGTCTCAAGTTTACTAAGGTATTGATTTTCTCCTAAAGTTTTCTTTTAAAACTCGATCAATTGCCTTGGGTTTTCTTCTCCTCTATATATATGTGTCTTGTGACTATTTTGATTTGAGTTTTGAACTCATTTAAAGCTAGATTGAGTTCCAATTGAAATCTCACATGTTGAGTTAGGTTTTTATTTGCATATGTTTCACATGTTTGGGATTGTATTGTGCTAGCTTTGATTCTAGGGCTATTTGATGATCTTTAATTGATTGATTTTATGAAAAATAGTTCCTCACATGTATTAGGCTTTCTTTGGCCGATCTCTCTATATAAAACATGTTGTGTTGCTCTTTGAGTTATTCATGTGCTTGATTGCTATTATGAATGTAATATGCTCTAGAACATGTTTTGTATATGAGATTAAAAACTTGATCATGTATTAATTGAACATATCTTGTGATTCAAGTTTTAGATCTATGCATGTATCTCGGTTGTAATTAATGTTGAACATCTTTCACATGATCTAGATGAATTAAACATGCATGATTAACTAGACTGCATTTGTTGTATGCATTCATGCATATGTCTAGTATTTTCCATAGAATTTGTTGATCATAATTTTCTATGTTGCGTGCTTGTTTGCGTTTTGCATTCATGATCACAAAAATGCCTTGTGAGAGGGAATTCTTAACAATAGGCGTGAGGCCTATGATTTGTTAAGCAAGGAAGTCTTAGCTAGAGTTGAGAGGACTCGGATAGCTAAGCAAGTGGAAGTCTCGACACGAGGTGGGAGACCTCAGAATGTTGGGCAAGGAAGTCTCGACAAGAGGTGGGACACCTTGAAATGTTGAGCAAGGAAGTCTTGACAAGAGGTGTGAGGCCTTGAAATGTTGAGCAAGGTGGTGACATGTTCATTGGTGGGATAATAGGGTAGTTTCTAGGTGAAGGTGTCACTTGAGAGATTTTACTTGTCTTATCTACTAGTGGATTATGTTTGCCAGTGGTTGCTAACCCATGGATGTTTCCTCTTCGGAGGTTTATCACGTAAATACCTTGTGTCAATTCTCTCTATCCCTACATGTTTTATATATTGATTAATTGTCTTTAATTGATATATATATATATATATATATATATATATATATATTGTGATACAAAGCAATCTCGAGGGACAAACTTTAGTTTGTTTCAAATGAAGTCGAAAAATGTGTCTAACCTATTAACCCCCCCCCCCCCCCCCCCCCCCCCCCCCCCCCCCCCCCTATTACAAGTAGAGATTTTTTTTGATGATTGGGTTGTTGTATTGTGATAGCTAGCATATAGGTCATATTTGCCTCTAGCAAATTAGGTCATTTTGATTGCATTTTGATGATTGCATTTAATGACCATGCCATGCTTAATGACAACTTGTGTTGAAATGGCTTTGTTTGATAACTAGGATATTGTATTGCATATCTATATCTAGTTAGGTCTTTATGAGCATTCATTTAGACATTGATATCTAGGAATTGTACTTAGTGACATTCTTAAGTTCCTAGATAAGCATTTAGTGTTTTGCCTAGCATTACTTGCATTTAATTTTTTTTTGTACATATTCAAGTAGGTTGTTGATCTCTTCATTGAGAATTAAGTCTTGTGGCTATCAGTGTGTAATGCACAAGCAATTCAAGTCTTGCAACCAAGAGAAAGTTGGGAAGCATTGGTCAAGTGCCACTATAAAAGGCCCGAGGGGTAGAGTAGGAGCTGCTCACGCCAAGAGTAGTAGATCAGGGTATATCATTAGGGATTGAACCAATAGTGGTGAGTGGTAGTGGTCCATAGCCTGAGGTTGTCGAGAGTGAGAGTCCGAGTGCCACTTGAGGGTGTAACCTTTTTTTCATATAGTGGATTTCTGTGATCGTGTGTGGATAGTAGAATAGCCCGTGGTTTTTTCCAGTTTGAGTGTTTCCACGTATATATCAAGTGTTCTTTACATTTCTAGACTTTACACTTGATTTTCTTTGTTTGTTTATTGGGTGAATCTTTAATAATGACTTATCAAGAAAAATCAGTAATTGACTTGATTAAACCCCCCCCCCCTCCCCCCCCCCCCCCCCCTCTAGGTTATTAGACACACGCTGTAAGTGTCCTTAAGTGTTGTAAATTAGGCTTTCGCCCAGTCCAAAACTCATGCAGTGTTTTAGGAACCGACTTAGATGGTATATCGTTTAGAATGTACATAGCGGTTTGTAAAGCATATCCCCACAAGGAATTAGGAAGTGTTTAATAACTCAACATAGACCTAACCCTGTCCAAAAGCGTTTTATTTCTCCTTTCTGCCACCTCATTTTGTTGAGGTGTACCTGGCATAAAAAACTGAGAAATTATCACATTATCAATAAGATATTGTTGAAATCACTAGATAGATATTCTCCACCACGATCAGACCTTAAGATTTTTATGTGTTTCTTAAGTTGATTTTCTACTTCAGCTTTAAATGCTTTGAACATGCCAAAAGCATCCGATTTATGTCTCATGAGATATACATAGCCAAATCTCAAGTAATCATCAATGAAAGTGATGAAGTACTTATATCCACTTATAGCTTGAATGCTCATAGGACCACACACATCAGTATGTATTAATCTTAAACATTCAGTGGCTCTTGTGCCTCTTGTCTTGAACAACCTTTTGGTTATCTTACCTTCCAAACAAGATTCACAAGTTGGTAGATTATCAATCTTTAAGTCACTTAAAGGTCCATCACTAACCAATCTTTTGATTCTATCAAGGTTAATATGACCTAGGCGCAAAAGCCATAGGTAGGTTTCATCTTTTGATAATTTTACTCTTTTATGATTAGGTTGCATTGATTCCGTGTCTAACAAGTGAGAGATATTGCTATGCAGATAGAATAAACTATTTTCCAATATACCTTTGCAAACAAATTTGTTATTCCTACTAATAATAAAATCTTTATTAAAAGTAACCGAAAATCCAAATTTATTTAAACAAGAAATTGGAAATTTCTCTTGAATTGAAGAACATAATAAACGTCTATTAAATCTAAATTCCTACGAGAAACTAAATTAATTATAATGTCTTCCATTGCACTTGCAGACAAAAATGCTTCATTTCCTAAACGCAAGTTGAAATCATTCTATTAAGCCTTTTCCTTTCCTTGAACCCTTATAAGGAAAACCAAACATGATTAGTGGCTTTGGAGTCTATGATCCAAGAATCCATAGAATCCACCAAAAAACATGTTTCAAGATAATTAATATTACCTTCTTCCTTCTTGTCCTGAGACTTTGGGCAATTACTTTTCCAATGTCCCTTTTCACCACAAAGGAAGCACTTCCTTTTGATCTTGGTTACTTTCTTTATCTACTTCTTATTAGGTCGTAGTTGTTTTTTCATCTATTGTTTCTTGACCTTCTTATGGTTCTTAACAGTAGCAACTTTACCTACAGTTTGAATCTCTTGTCCCTTGCCTTTCATAAGGATTTTCAAGACGCTTTGAACATCTTGCATCAAGCCTTGCAAGGTGTATTCTTATTGTTCAAAGTGTAGTCCAACTTGAACTGAACAAAATAATCTGATAGTGAGTTGACAATCATGTCAATTTTCGTCTCACCATCAATCTCAACACCATTCAGTTCAGCAATGTTGAAATGTGCTATGACTTTTATCTTGTGATCTTTCACAGCCTTTCCAGATTTCATCCTAAGATTCATGAAAGCAGTCATTGATTCTCTCTTAGTCGTTCTGGACTTCATAGCAAACATCTCTTCCAGAGATATCCTTATATCGACGGTAGTCTCCATTCCTTCATGTTGATGTTGTAACACGTCGAAGATGGTGGCCGTCATGTAACATTTAGCCATCTCATATTAAGACTTCCACTGTTGATACTCATCTCTTTGCTCCTGGGTAGATTCATTACTAAGGGTAGATGGTTTAGGAGTACACAGAAAAAACTTATACTTTTCGGATTGCAATAAAAGTCAAACTTTCCTTTTCCATGTGACATAATTATCATCAGTTAATGTATTGTCTTTTAGGATATTGATTAAGGATGGGGTCACGATTTCTTTTTAATAACAAAAATTATAAAAGCAAACAATCATGCAAAGCACTTTCGAATATTTATCTTGAGTTAAATAAAATAATTCAATCATAAAATTCAACGGTGATCCAACACCCATAAATGCCACGCCTCTTTTGGGAGTTTGCAACATTTACTAGTTGGACTAGGTCCCACCTAACTGTTAACATAACAACCAACGTTTTCAATTTTAGCCTTACAATTTTATTACACGAACTCTAGGGAGGATATTAATAAAATCACATTAAGTGTGTTACCAAGTTATCGACCTTCAATATATTCCCTCGCGAATATCCCTCCTTTGGGAGTAGATATTGTTTGGGGCAATTGTCTAATCTATCCTTGTAAGGAATTATCTTGCTAAATTCCTTGCATGAACTTGGGGGGTTATTACACGAAACATAAAGATCAACTAAACTTGGAGGCCATAGGTGTTCCAAAACTCCTTCTCCCACTCAATTATTTAAGGCGTGTGATCGAATTTCATAGAATGATTTACCAAGTTATCTAGATGCCAATTAGATACCTAATCCATTCAATGAATGTTTATGCCAAAAAAGGTATATGAGTGGCACTTCTATTTTACATGACATATTATCATACAACAATAAATATTGTAATATTTGTGAATATATAAATATCTATAATTTTGGTCCATCCTAGAAAAGCTAGCAAATTAGATATGTCTTGGAATACAAAAATTCCTTTCATGGCTAACAAGTCTTCACACGACCATCATCCGTTTACACCCCTTGGTTGCCTCCCATGGGCGTGCACACCCCTTGGCTCCATAAAAGGTTGCCGTGCGCAGCCCATGCCACAAAAATCGTGGTTGCGTGCTCATGCGCACACACGATTGTTCCTATAGTGCGCACGGTACCAAACTTGTTCCGGTTGCTTCCAATTCTTTAAATTGTTGAGTCTTCGATACTTAAATATATTACAACAGTATTTAAAACAAAAAAAAAATCTACAGTTTTTTTTTATTACATCAATAATATAAAACAAAAAACTTAACTACCAAGAAGGAAATTATGGCGATAATAGGCCACCCTTCTTGTTACAATCCCAAAATAAAAAATACATTGAAATTATAGGACCACAATTGAGCAATAACAAATCACATTATAAAACATATATATATATATTTATATATATATATATATATTCATACATTCCAATATAAATATATATGTGAATACCTAAAGTGTCATCTCTTTCTTAAACAAGTATATTAACAATAAAAAGAAATAGGTTCACATATATATACATCAATTAATAAAGGGTACAACCTAGCTCTGATACCAATTGTAGGGAAAAATCGATTCAAAATGCGGCGGAAACATAAAATTAGGGTTTGGTATATTTTAAAAAGTTTCCCTTTAAAAAGAAATAACCTTAACCCTAGATTAGTTGATGTATATTAGAAGTATCGTACCTTTTATCTCATGACGATTGAACTAGCGTCGAATTGAGTTCGCAAGAACGTACAATCCAATCATGAACGTGAATCACCTAGGAGTGTGGGCTCTCTTTCTTTAAATTGTATACCTGAGGATGGAAACAAACAAAATATTTTTCTTTTGTTAGGCACAATAATCCTCTAAGAGAAAAAACCTAAGAACGTTCAGTCACTTGTGAATTATCAATCTATTTAATTGAAACTCGGGTGAACCCGATTCGATTTTTGTACATAAAACCGTTTTGATGTAAAGGATACTAGTGCACTATCGAAAACAAAAACATTCCCCTTTTATTTTCTCCTTGGCCGAATTCTATACACAATATCTATGAGTTGGCCGAATTTTATCTAGAGCAAAAACTAAAATTTTTTCCCACGCAAAATTCTATCACTTGGCCGATTTTTCTCTCATAAAAACCCTAGCCTTGGCCAAAAATTCACTTGGAATTATTAGCCTTGGCTGAATTTTATATGTAGATATATCTAGGTTCTCAAATCCTTTCCTAAAGAGGATTTACTAAGTGGGCAAGAATCCTCTCTATAGGTGGATTTACTTGGTGATAAAGAATTCTTTTCATAAAAGTTTTTTTTTTTCCATACCAAGACTCATAATCCAACTAAAATAGTGTATTTATTCACTAACCAATTATTGAATATAATTAAATTGTGACTATAATAAAACTTAAAGATTTTGACTTTTAATTAAACAATAAATTAATTAATTTCCATTTAATTAAATAATAACAATAAAAAACAATATATAAGGCTATTATATAGTCCTTTGCCTCCCAAGCTATATAAATATGGGCCAAAAAATATTTTTCTATTTTATTAAATCCATTGGACTTTAATAAAAGGTCCACATGTAAACTAGACTCATTCTTACCAAAAGAAACAAGTCCACATGCATTAATACAATTCTAAATGGACCCATAACTTGGTCCGGTAGAATATAACAAGTGATCATGCAAGTTCATGTGAATTGGGGATCTTGGCAGGCTATCTAAATTTAAGATCCAATAGACATAACCTAATCACAATTAACAAATGATTAACTTAGGTCCAATCTATTAATTTTAGTTCATTCCACTAAATAACTAAAATTGAACTCTTAAATAAAGATAGAATAAGTTAACATTGTTCATTCGTACCCTAGACAATCTTAATAGAGATAGTGTATCCTCGTGAAGAATACCAGTAATCGCTAAGAGCTCATAGACCGCCTATAGATCTCCAAGTTACCATATTTACTCATATGACCACATTTTGACTTGTCCAGAAGCTATATTTCAATAGATCCTATTGAAAACTTAAAATTAATATTTAATATCCAATACCTCAAAACATCCATATGATGATATTCTACTCACATTTAATAATGTAAAAATGTATTTGACAATCTTTTCATATTAATAAAGATATTTCTAGTTTAACAAATCTTATAGCATTTACAGTTTAATTATTATAAATGAAAAAAAGTAAATAATCATAAGGTCAAAAGACTAAGAGAAAAGAAGAATTGTTCGTACATCTGGATATGTATGAGACAGACACAATTCTTTAGTTAGTCTTGAATAATATTCACAACTTAAGATAAAGGTTGGGTGCCTCTACTTTGTTAAAGTTGTAGATTCTTTTTCTAGGATTTCAGTGGGATCAAATGTGTTATAATGATTCTAAAATCATCAAAGTGTGATGTCTTTAGACAAATGAATCTAGTGCACTAGGTGCATTGAATAGGATCACAATGAGATACTTTATCCAAAACCATCAACGGATAAAAGTTTTCACTTGAAGACAATCGGAGAATCTATCACAATCCTGAGATAAATGATGGACAAATGATTGCTAGTGTTATCATTTGAGCTATCAATGAGTACGATTATATAGCATAGTCTTCATCGATAGTTTGGTGATATACATTTGTTAATCGATAGAGGACTTCATTTATAGATATGGACATCATGGCTCCAGTTATTAAATATGAGTAGAATATCATCATATGGATGTTTTGAGGTATTGGATATTAAATCTTAATGTTAAGTTTTCAATAGTGTCTATTGAAATATGGCTTCTAGATAGATTAAAATATCCAAGTTCAAAATGTGGTCATATGAGTAAATATGGTAACTAGGAGAGCTCTTATTGGCGGTCTATGAGCTCTTAGCGATTACTTGTATTCTTCACGAGGATACACTATCTCCATTAAGATTGTCTATGGTATGAACGAAAATATTAACTTATTTTTCCTTTATTTAAGAGTTCAATTTTAGTTCTTTAGTGGACTGAACTAAAATTAATATATCTGACCTTAGTGAATCATTTGTTTATTGTGATTAGATTATGTCTATTGGAACTTAAATTTAGATAGTCCGCCAAGATCCCCAATCCACACGAACTTGCATGGATCACTTTATAGATTCTACCGGACCAATTTATGGGTCCATTTAGAATTACGGTAAGGCATGTTGACTTGTTTCTTTAAGTAAGAATGGGTCTAGTTCACAAGTGGACCTTTTATTAAAGTCCAATGGATTCAATAAAATGGAAAAACAATATTTGGCCTATATTTATATAACTTGGGCGGCAAGGGCCTATATAATAGCCTTATGTATTGTTTTTATTTTATTATTTAATTAAATAGAAATTAATTAATTAATTATTTAATTATTTAATTAAAAGTCAAAATCTTTTTCCTAATTGGAGAAGGTCTTCAGGAGTCATATTATTGTTGGTAATATGCAAAGTATCAAATACTATATTTGATATGTAGATAAATAAAAGGAATTTATTTATCTAGTCAAATTAGGAAGTATTTGATTTCTATTAAAACCATTTATTAAATATGAGTAGAATATCATCATATGGATGTTTTGAGGTATTGGATATTAAATCTTAATGTTAAGTTTTCAATAGTGTCTATTGAAATATGGCTTCTAGATAGATTAAAATATCCAAGTTCAAAATGTGGTCATATGAGTAAATATGGTAACTAGGAGAGCTCTAATTGGCGGTCTATGAGCTCTTAGCGATTACTTGTATTCTTCACGAGGATACACTATCTCCATTAAGATTGTCTATGGTATGAACGAAAATATTAACTTATTTTTCCTTTATTTAAGAGTTCAATTTTAGTTCTTTAGTGGACTGAACTAAAATTAATATATCTGACCTTAGTGAATCATTTGTTTATTGTGATTAGATTATGTCTATTGGAACTTAAATTTAGATAGTCCGCCAAGATCCCCAATCCACACGAACTTGCATGGATCACTTTATAGATTCTACCGGACCAATTTATGGGTCCATTTAGAATTACGGTAAGGCATGTTGACTTGTTTCTTTAAGTAAGAATGGGTCTAGTTCACAAGTGGACCTTTTATTAAAGTCCAATGGATTCAATAAAATGGAAAAACAATATTTGGCCTATATTTATATAACTTGGGCGGCAAGGGCCTATATAATAGCCTTATGTATTGTTTTTATTTTATTATTTAATTAAATAGAAATTAATTAATTAATTATTTAATTATTTAATTAAAAGTCAAAATCTTTTTCCTAATTGGAGAAGGTCTTCAGGAGTCATATTATTGTTGGTAATATGCAAAGTATCAAATACTATATTTGATATGTAGATAAATAAAAGGAATTTATTTATCTAGTCAAATTAGGAAGTATTTGATTTCTATTAAAACTTTAAATTGGTCAAATTAGAAAGTTTTGATATAGTCACAATTTAATTTATATTAAATAATTGGTTATTGAATAAATACACTATTGAGTGGATTAAGGAGTCTTGGTGTGGAAAAGAATTTCTCTTTGAAAAGGATTTCTCTTTGAAAAGGATTATTGGTCACAAAGTAAATCCTCCTAGAGGTAGGATTCTTGCCTACCAAGTAAATCCTCCTAAGGAGAGGATTTGGTCACCCATATATATTCCTATAGAAGAATTCGGCCAAACTAATAATTCAATACTCTAGAATTCAGCCAAGGCTTGTTGGTGACTTGAGAGAAGTTTTTTTTTTCTTATATAGTTAAAAAAATAGTTAAAAAATAAAACTTCATCGAACCATTGTGTGTAGAATTCTGCCAAGGAGAAGAGAAAAGGGGAACATGTTTTGTTTTCGATAGTACACTAGTATCCTTTATATCAATAGGGTTTTGTGTACAAAAATCGAATCGGGTTCACGCGATTTTTAATCAAATAGGTTGATAATTCACAAGTGACCAAATGTTCTTTGGTTTTCTCTTGGAGGATTTTTGTGACAAACAAAAGGAAAAAGTTTTTGTTTGTTTCCATCCGCATGTATACAATTCAATGAAAGGGAGCCCACACTCCTGGGTGATTCACATTCATGATTGGATTGGAAGATCTTGCGAATTCAATTTGGTGCAACTTCAATCATCACGAGAAAAAGGTACAATACTTTTAATAAACTGTTAGGATTATGCTCGATAGCAAGAGTGTAATATTGTAATTAACAATCGTTTCATACGAATAAAGTGATTTCTAGTCCAACAAATCTTATAGCATTTATAGTTTAATTATTATAATTGTCAAAAGTAAATAATCATAAGGTCAAATGACTATGAGAAAACAAGAATTGTTCATACATCTAGATATGTATAAGGTAGACACAATTCTTTAGTCAGTCTTGAATAATGTTCACAACTTAAGATAAAAGGTTGGGCGCATTTATCTTGTCAAAGTTGTAGATTCTTTTCCTAGCATTTGAGTGGGATCAAATGTGTTATGATGAGTCTAAAATCATCAAAGTGTGGTTTCTTTAGGAAAAAGAATCTAGTGCACTGGGTGCATTGAATAGGATCACAATGAAAAACTTTATCTAGAACCGTCAATGGATAAAATTTTTCATTCGAAGACAATCAGAGAGTCTATCTCAATCCTAAGATAAATGATGGACTTATGGTTGCAAGTGTTATCATTTGCGCTATCAATGAGTACGATTATATAGCATAGTCTATCGTCGATAGTTTGGTGGTATTCATTTGTTAATCGATAGAGGACTTCATTTATAGATATGGACATCGTGGCTCCATTTATTGAATGAGAGTAGAATACCATCATATGGATGTTTTGAGGTATTGGATATTAAATCTTAACGTTAAGTTTTCAATACTGTCTATTGAAACATGGCTTCTGGACAAGTCAAAATATCCAAGTTCAAAATGTGGTAATATGAGTAAATATGGTAACTTGGAGAGCTATAGGCCGTCTATGAGCTCTTGGCGATTACTGGTATTCTTCACGAGGATACATTGTCTCCAATAAGGTTGTCTAGAGTATGAATGAGTAACATCAACTTATTCTATCGTTATTTAAGAGTTCAATTTTAGTTCTTTAGTTGAATGAACTGAAATTAAATAGATTGGCCCTAACGGTACCATTGGTTGATTGTGATTGGGTTGTGTCTATTGGAGCTTAAATTTAGACAGCCCGTCAAGATCCCCAATCCACACGAACAAGCATTGATCACTTGATATATTCTACCGGACCAATTTAGGGGTCCATCTAGAATTGTAATAAGGCATGTGAATTTGTTTCTTTTTGTAAGAATAGGTCTAGTTCATATGTGGACTTTTTATTAAGGTCTAATGGATTTAATAAAATGAGAAAAATAATATATGGTCTTTAAACTAGGTATGGGCAGCAATGGCTATGGATAATAACTTTAATATATTATTTTTATTTTATTAAATGGAAATTAATTTATTTGTTGATTAATTAATTATTTAATTAAAAGCCAAAATCTTTTCCTATTAGGAGATGGTCTCCTAAAACTATACTATTGTTGGTAGTATAGTTAATGTTAAAGACTATATTTGATAAGTAGATAAATAAAAGGAGTTATTTATCTAATCAAATTAGGAAGTCTTTAATATGGTTACAAACACACTATTGAGTAGGATTAGGAGTCTTGGTGTAGAAAAGAATTCTTTTTGGAAAACGATTCTTGGTCACCAAGTAAAACTACTTATTGGTAGAATTCTTATTTGAAAAGGATTCATAACCACCAAGTTAATCTACCTAAAGATAGGATTCTTGTACATCAAGTAATCTTTCTTAGGTAAGATTAAACTCTCCTAAACTACATCAAAGAAGGGAATTTCGTTCATCACATGTATTATATAGGATAGGATAGATATCTTTTTAGATAAGGATTCTAACTACTAAATAAATCCACCTAAGGAAAGGATTCTTGCCAACCAAGTGAATCCTTCTTAGGTAAGGATTTATGATCCTATATATATGAGCATGATGAATTCGGCCAGCCCTAAGGCAATTAGAGGTGATTTCGGCCAAGCTTTATTTTAGAAAGAGAAAGTTTCGGCCATCATCGGAATTTTGAGGGAGAAAAATCTGATTTTACTCTAGACAAAATTCGATCATCTCTAGTCAATAGTGTGTGAATTCGGCCAAGTAGAGAAAAAAGGGGAACGTTTTTGTTTTCGATAGTACACTAGTATCCTTTACATCAAAAGGGTTTTGTGTACAACATTGAATCAAGGTTCACGCGAGTTTCTCTTGGATAATATTTGTAACTACCAAAGAAAAGATATTTGCTTTGTCTCCATCCTTAGAGGTACAGTTTAAAGAAAGGGAGCCCACAATCTAAGGTGATTCACGTTCGTGATTGGATTGGATGATCTTGAGGAATCAATTCAGAGCTTGGTCAATCGTCACGCGAAAAAGGTATGATACTTTTATATACATCAATTAATCTAGGGTTAAGGTTCTCATTGCATAAAAGGGAATTTTTTTTATTTATACGCAAACCCTATTCTCATTTTTTCTCACGCTTCCGTTGTGTTTCTGAACCATTTTTTCCCTTCAATTGGTATCAGAGCCTGGTTGTACCCCTTGATTAATTGATGTATGTGTTTGAGAATCTTTTTCTTTTATTGTATATATGCATGTTTTAGAAAGAGATGACACTCTAGGTATTCACATATATATTTACATTGGAATGTATGGATATATATATGTTTTATATGTGGATTGTTATTGCTCAATTTTGGTCCTAGAATTTCAATGTAATTTTGTTTTGGGATTGTAACAAGAAAGGTGGTCTATTATTGCCATAATTTCCTTCTTGGTAGTTGCTAAGTTTTTTTTGTTATTTTGTTGTTGTAATAAAAAAAACTGCAATATTTTGTTATGTAAATTCTTCTGTAATACATTCAAGTTTCGAAGACTCGAAGGTTTGAAGAATTAGGAGTAACCGGAACAAGTTTGGGACCGTGCGAGCCGTGACAACAAACGTGCGTGCGAAGAGCGCGCAACCACGTTTGTTGTGGCATGGGCTGCGCACGGCAGCCCTTGTTGTAGCCATGGGCTGCGCATGGCAGCCCTTTATGGGCTTGTGACATGTGCACGCCCATGGGTAAGGGCAAGGGGTGTGCACGCCCATGCGAGGTAGCCGAGGGAGTCCGAACGACAAAGGTCGCATGAAGACTTGTTCGCCAAGAAAGAAGTTCTTGTATTCCAAGATATATGTAATTTACTTGTTTTTCTAGGATGGACCAAAATTGTAGCTATTTATATTTTTGTAAATATTGCAATGTTTGTCATTGTTTGATAACATGTCATATAGAATAGGAGTGCCACTCATATATCTCTTTTGGTATGAACATGCATTGAATGGTTTAAGTATCCAAATTGGCATCTAGATAACTTGGTAAATTATTCTTTGGAATTCGATCACACGCCTTAAACAATTGAGTGGGAGAAGGTGTTTTGGAACACCTACGGCCTCCAAGTTTAGTTGAGCTTTATGTTTCGTGAATAACCTCCCAAGAGGTATTCATGAATGGAATTTAGCAAGATACATCCTTACACGGATAGACTAGACAATTAGTCCAAACGATATCTACTCCCAAAGGAGGGATATTCGTGAGGGATTCTATTGAAGGTCGATAACTTGGTAACACACTCAATGTGAATTTATTAAATCCTCCCAAGAGTTCTTGTTAATAAAATCACAATGTTAAAATTGAAAAATGTTTGTTGTTATGTTAACAATTAGGTGGGTCCTATTCCAACAAGTAAATATTGCGAACTCCTAAAGGAGGCGTGACATTTATGGGTGTTGGATCACCGTTGAATTTTTACGATTGAATTATTTCATTTAATTCAAGATAAATATTCAGAAGTGCTTTATCATGATTATTTACATATATAATTTTTGTTAATATAAAGAAATCATGACCCCATCCCTAATCAATATCCTAAAAGATAATACTTTAACTGATGATAATTATGTCACATGGAAAAGGAATATTGGGTTGTTGTTGCAAATTGAAAAGTTTAAGTTCATTCTGTATATTCCTTAACCATCAAAACTAATGAATCTACTCTGGATCAAAGAGATGCGTATTAGTAGTGGAAGTCTTTTAGATGAGATGGCTAAATATACGTTACATTATGGCCATCATTTTCGACGAGTTGCAACAACAACATGAAGGAATGGAGACTGTTGCCGATATTATGATGTCTCTAGAGAATGATTCATATGGTTGGTAAAGTTGCTATTGTTAAGACCTGTTAGAAGGTCAAGTAATAACAGAGGAAAAAGCAACTTGGGCCATATTAGAAGGAGACCAAGAAAGTAACCAAGATCAAAGGGAAGTGTTTCCTTTGTGGTGAAAAGGGTCAAAGGAATATACTAAATAAGAATGAATTCAACTTGCATTTTGGCAATGGAGCATTGGTGTCTACTAGTGTAGTGGGAGATATTAGAATCAATTTTGATTATTATAGGCATTTAGTTTTAATAAACGTTTATTATGTACCTCAATTCAAGAGGAATTTAATTTCAGTTTCTTGTTTAAATAAATTTGGTTATACGGTTACTTTTAATAAAGCATTTATTATTAGTAAGAATGACAAAATTATTTGGAAAGGTACATTGGAAAACGGTTTATTCTATTTGCATGGAAATATCTCTCACTTGTTGGACACGGAATCAATGGAACCTAATCATAAAAGAGTAAAATTATCAAAAGATGGAACCTACATGTGGCATTTTCGCCTAGGTCATATTAACCTTAATAGGATTAAAAGATTGGTATGTGACGGACCTCTAAGTGACTTAAAGGTTGATGATCTACCAACTTGTGAATCTTGTTTGGAAGATAAAATGACCAAAAGGTCGTTTACGACCAAAGGCACAAGAGCCATTGAATGTTTAGGATTGATACACATTGATGTGTATGGACCTATAAGCATTCAAGCTATAGGTGGATATGAGTACTTCATCACTTTCACGGATGATCACTCAAGATTTGGTTATGTGTATCTAATGAGACATAAGTCAGATGTTTTTGATATGTTCAAAGCATTTAAAGTTGAAGTAGAAAATCAGCTTGAGAAACGCATAAAAATCTTGAGGTCCGATCGTGGTGGAGAATATCTATCTGGTGAGTTTCAGCAATATCTTATTGATAATGGAATAATTTCTCAGTTTTCTGCACCTGGCACACCTCAACAAAATGGGGTGGCAAAAAGAAGAAATAGAACTCTTTTTGATATGGTTAGGTTTATGTTAAGTTATTCAAAGCTCCCTAGTTCTTTTTGGGGATATGTTTTACAAACTTCCATGAATATTCGAAACGATGTACCATTTAAGTCGGTTCGTAAAATGCCAAATGAATTGTGGACTAGGCGAAAGCCTAGTTTACGACACTTAAGGATATTTGGATGTCCTGCGCACGTGTTAAAAGGAAAGACAGATAAGATGGAGTCTTGTTCAGAAACATGCATATTTGTAGGGTATCCAAAAAGAACAAAAGGATATTATTTTTACAGTCCTTCAGATCTTAAAGTATTTGTTTCAACAAATGATAAATTTCTAGAAGAGGACTATATGAATAATTTTGTGCCTAAAAGTAGAATTGTCCTAAATGAGCTTTTAGGAGATACAATTCCACAAGAGGTTTCGTAACCAAGCCCAATTGTAATTTCCGTACCAACACAAGATCAACAATCTACCATACCTCGTCGTAGTCGGAGGGTTATTAGACAACCCAAGAGATACATCGGTCTAGGAGAATCTGTAGAGATTCTTCCGTACGACGATGATCCCTATACGTACATGGAAACAATGGAAGATGTTGATTGTCGCCATTGGCAAAAGGCAATGCAATCCGAAATTGAATCTATGTTCAAAAACAAAGTATGGTCTTTTGTAGACTTGATTAAAGGGATAAAACCCATCGGGTGCAAGTGGGTATACAAGAGGAAAAGTGGAATGGATGGAAAGGTGGAAACCTATAAAGCTAGATTGGTAGCTAAAGGTTATACACAGAAGAAAGGTATCGATTATGAGAAACCTTCTCTCTGGAGGCCATGCTTAAATCCATTAGGATACTCTTATCCATTGCGGCATCTCTACACCCAAAGATTTGGCAAATGGACGTCAAGACAGCTTTCCTTAATGGAAGTCTTGAAGAAAGCATCTATATGATGCAACCAGAAGGATTCATTGAAAAGGGCTAAGAGGAAAGGGTATGCAAGTTGCAAAGATCCATATATGGATTGAAGCAAGCATCCAGATCCTGGAACATAAGGTTCGATCAAGCCGTTAAAGGTTTTGGATTTATTCAAAACCTTGATGAACCTTGTGTATACAAAAGGATTAAAGGCGACAAGTTGGTTTTCATAGTTCTTTACGTTGATGATATACTACTCATCAGAAACGATATAGGTGTATTGACATCAATAAAAGAATGGTTAGCAAAACAATTTGATATATGAAGGACTTAGGAGAAGCAAGTTATATTCTTGGTATCCAAGTCATAAGGGATAGAAAGAGTAGAATGATTGCATTATCCCAAGCTTCATACATAGATAAAATCTTGTCTAGGTTTTCCATGCAAGATTTCAAGAAAGGTATGTTACATTTTAGACATGGAATCAAACTTTCTAAGGAACAAGTTCCTAAGAATGAGCATGAAGAGCAATTCATGAGGAGGATTTCGTATGCTTCGGCAGTAGGAAGTCTCATGTATGCATTGCTCTGTACTAGACCAGATATTTGTTTTGCTGTGGGCATAGTTAACAGGTTTCAATCGAAGCCTGGTCCTGATCACTGGATGGCAGTCAAACATATTTTCAAGTATCTTAGGAGAACGATAGATTATATGCTTGTATACTTTGGAGGGGATTTAATTCCCGTTGGGTATACAGATTCTGATTTTCAGTCAGATTCTGACTCCAAGAGATCGACATCAGGATCTGTGTTTACCATTGAAGGAGGGGAAGTCATATAGAGGAGTATCAAGCAATTTTGTATTGCTGATTACACCATGGAAGCCGAGTATGTTGCTGCATGCGAGGCTGCTAAAGAGGTTGTCTGGCTCCGCCAATTCTTGATTGACTTGGAAGTGGTTTCTGATGCGAATAAGCAGATCACTATCTATTTTGACAATAGTGGAGCAGTGGCTAATTCGAGAGAACCAAGAAGTCATAAGAGTGGGAAACACATTGAAAGAAAGTATCACCTTCTAAGGGAAATTGTGCATAGGGGTGACGTGAAGATTACCAAGATCGCGTCAGCAGAAAATCTAGCGAATCCCTTTACAAAGGCTCTTCCTCAAAAAAGTTTTGATAGGCATCTAGAGAACATGGGGATAAGAGATATGACACATTTGCTATAGAGCAAGTGGGAGATTGTTAGGATTATGCTCGATAGCAAGAGTGTAATATTGTAATTAACAATCGTTTCATATGAATAAAGTTATTTCTTGTTTAACAAATCTTATAGCATTTATAGTTTAATTATTATAATTGTCAAAAGTAAATAATTATAAGGTCAAAAGACTATAAGAAAAGAAGAATTGTTCATACATTTAGATATGTATGAGGTAGACACAATTCTTTAGTTAGTCTTGAATAATGTTCACAACTTAAGATAAAAGGTTGGGCGCCTTTATCTTGTCAAAGTTGTAGATTCTTTTGCTAGCATTTGAGTGGGATCAAATGTGTTATGATGAGTCTAAAATCATCAAAGTGTGGTGTCTTTGGGAAAAAGAATCTACTGCACTATGTGCATTGAATAGGATCACAATGAAATACTTTATCTAGAACCGTCAATGGATAAAAGTTTTCATTCGAAGACAATCAGAGAGTCTATCTCAATCCTGATATAAATGATGGACTTATGGTTGCAAGTGCTATCATTTGAGCTATTAATGAGTACGATTATATAGCATAGTCTATCGTCGATAGTTTGGTGGTATTCATTTGTTAATCGATAGAGGACTTCATTTATAGTTATGGACATCGTGGCTCCATTTATTGAATGAGAGTAGAATACCATTATATGGATGTTTTGAGGTATTGGATATTAAATCTTAACGTTAAGTTTTCAATAGTGTCTATTGAAACATGGCTTCTGGACAAGTCAAAATATCCAAGTTCAAAATGTGGTCATATGAGTAAATATGGTAACTTGGAGAGCTATAGGCCGTCTATTAGCTCTTGGCGATTACTGTATTCTTCACGAGGATACATTTTCTCCAATAAGGTTGTCTAGGCTATGAACGAGAAATATTAACTTATTTTATCTTTATTTAATAGTTCAATTTTAGTTCTTTAGTGGAATGAACTAAAATTAATAGATTAGATCTAAGTGAATCATTTGTTGATTGTGATTGGGTTGTGTCTATTGAAGCTTAAATTTAGATAGCCCGCCAAAATCCCCAATCCACATGAACTTGCATGGATCACTTGATATATTCTACCGGACCAATTTAGGGGGTCCATCTAGAATTGTAATAAGGCATGTGAACTTGTTTCTTTTTGTAAGAATATGTCTAGTTCATATGTTGACTTTTTATTAAGGTCCAATGGATTTAATAAAATGAGAGAAATAATATATGGCTTTTATACAAGGTATAGGTAGCAATGGCTATGGATAATAGCTTTAATATATTATTTTTATTTAATTAAATGGAAATTAATTAATTTGTTGATTAATTAATTATTTAATTAAAAGCCAAAATCTTTTCCTGTTAGGAGATGGTCTCCTAAAACTATACTATTGTTGGTAGTATAGTTAATGTTAAAGACTATATTTGATAAGTAGATAAATAAAAGAAGTTATTTATTTAATCAAATTAGGAAGTCTTTAATATGGTTACAAACACACTATTGAGTAGGATTAGGAGTCTTGGTGTAGGAAAGAATTCTTTTTGGAAAACGATTCTTGGTCACAAAGTAAAACTACTTAGTGGTAGAATTCTTATTTGAAAAGGATTCTTAACCACCAAGTTAATCTACCTAAAGATAGGATTCTTGTCCATCAAGTAATCTTTATCAGGTAAGATTTAACTCTCCTAAACTACATCAAAGAAGGGAATTTCATTCATCACATGTATTATATAGGATAGGATAGATTTCTTTTTAGATAAGGATTCTAACTACCAAATAAATCCACCTAAGGAAAGGATTCTTGCCAACCAAGTGAATCCTTCTTAGGAAAGGATTTATGATCCTATATATATGAGCATGATGAATTCAGCCAGCCCTAAGGCAATTAGAGGTGATTTCGGCCAAGCTTTTTTTTAGAAAGAGAAAGTTTCGGCTATTATAGGAATTTTGAGGGAGAAAAATCTGATTTTACTCTACACAAATTTCGATCATCTCTAATCAATAGTGTGTGAATTCGGCCAAGTAGAGAAAAAAAGGGAATGTTTTTGTTTTCGATAGTACACTAGTATCCTTTACATCAAAGGGGTTTTATTTATGACATCGAATCAAGGTTCACGCGAGTTTCAATCAAATTGATTGATAATTCACAAGTGACCGGACGTTCTTGAATTTTTCTCTTGGAGAATATTTGTAACTAACAAAGAAAGTTATTTGCTTTGTCTCCATCCTTAGGAATACAATTTAAAGATAGGGAGCCCACTATCACTCGTGATTGGATTGGAAGATCTTGAGGAATCAATTCAGAGCTTGTTCAATCATCACGCGAAAATAGTATGATACTTTTATATACATCAATTAATCTAGGGTTAAGGTTCTCGTTACATAAAAGGGAAATTAATCTAGGGTTAAGACATTTCATTTGATGAAAATTGCTCTCTAAGGTATCTCTATATCCTAAAGATTGCGTTCTAGGTTTTTCATCTCTCAACTCATTGTTTGCACTACATCATGTAGTATGTCATTTTAGAGAACTTAGTATAATATACATATGGTTCTCATTGACATTTGCTCTCTAAAGATCTTATAGTGATGTCGTTTACAAATGTCTTATATATGATGTGTGAAATGTTTGTTTTAATAGTTGCTTGTTTTTGAAAATATGAGCTTCATATTCTTTGAAAGCTACTTTCTTGAGGAGTAATAATCATAAGTAAATCTCTTGTACTGCTTTTAGATCATGTGCTTGTAAGCCATAAAAAACTCTGTTTTCAAAATGGCACTTTGCTTCTCTTGTATGTTTTGTTGAGTAAGTTGAGTTTGAATATGTGTAAGTTGTGGATACACCTTGAAGTCTCATGACTAGTACATTCAAGATGACCTATGGTTAGTATCCTTTTTGTTTCGGCGCAACTACATAGAACTCAATGATCACCTTCATGAAAAGGGCTATACCATTATGATAAGTGAAAGCCTTAATGAAGCGTATACGTTTATTTTTGAAAAATCAAAGAAGTGTTGAATAAGAAAAATTAATTAAGATCTTTGATTCAAGCCCAAAGGAAAAAAAAGGCTCAAATGAGTATAGTTGAAAATCATTAATGCTCAGGTTGAAAAATAGAAATATAATGATGAGCCATAAGCACAGACACGCTCATATGTTGAATTATATTCTCTTTAAAGCAAAAATCTTGGATGATGATTGAAACAAATATTATGGTGTATATAGAATTAATCTAGAGGGGGTGAATAGATTTTAAACAATTTTACCCAATTTTCGTTAAAGGTCAAGTTTACAAAAATACCCCTAGCTAGTTAAAATAAAATTACAGGTGTAAAAATACGAAAATATAAATGACACTTGAGATATACGTGGAAACCCTACAAATGGAAAAAACCACGGGCTGATATGTGCGGCACACACGAACCTCAAATCCACTAATGACAGGAGAATTACAACTTAATTCCGGTTTAAATTCACCACCACTACCTAATCCCGGTATAAGTGAACCTAGTCCATCTTGCTTGCGATTTAAGCTACCTACTCCCGGAAGCAACACAAGACTTACTTCTCAATGAAGAGATAAAATGTCCTATGTGAATATGTGATGATATTCAATGAACAAACAAGGCTAGGAAACCCTATATGCTTATCTAGGATAATGAGATGACAAATAATGCAATCCTAGATATCAAGTGCTAAATGACATGTTCAAGAAGCTTAGCTAAACATAGATTAAACAATCCTATGAAGCTATCACAATACAACACTCAATCATGGCATCACAACAATCTCTAATTTGTATCTAGAAAATATTCTAAGAACATACAAATAATTAAAGAGAAGGTTTAGCAAGTAAAACACTTAACTTGTAAGAAGATAGTAAAGAACTTACCAAACAAGATGTGATGAAGCAACATTATCCATTGATGCACTCTAAATAAACTTAGATGATGCAAGATGAAGTTTTGATGCACATGGGAATGCTTTGAGTGATTAAAAATGAGTTCTTGGAAGAGTTTTTCCTTTGAAATGTGTTCTAAGGAAAATATATGGTATTCTGAACTCTTGCACGACTTTAAAGCACTGAGTTATATATATATATATATATATATATATATATAAGATCCAAACAAAGTGAGGTCGTTTTGAAAAAAACGTTCCAGCTTCCTCTGTGTGTGCTGGTGACGTGCGCTGATCAAGTAGTGCACAACCAGCGCACAGCCTATTTTTACAACAGGTGCTGGATGAGTGGCGCATCCCAGTGGCGCAACACATGTGCAAATTCTCTGGAATGTTTACGTTGGTGAGGTGCGATGGATGAGTAGCGCACCACCAGCGCACGCCCACTTTTTTCAACTGTGCGCTGGTGCAATGACGTAGCTCAGTGGCGTATGACTAGCGGCGTTCCACTGGAATGTTAAGCTAGTGAGGGCGCTGGTCGAGTAACGTACCACCAGCGTACAACCTGATTTCAACACTCAAACATACAACTTCAACAAGTTCAAGAGTGATGAAACATGCATCCTATTCTAATGACAAACATGACATAAAACATTTAATTATAAGATGCAAATAAATCAATAAGAGTCATCAAAATGCACACAAGAAAGCACTCATCATATAAGAATTAAAGTTTGCATGAATTTGTGAGTGTGTGCAACTATCTCTTCAAAGTAAGTAAGCACAAGAATTTTACCTTCGGTGCTTTTCCTCTTGAGGTCTTGAGAGCCTAAGCTACCCTTACATAATTCCTCAAAAATGTGATATGTTCACGAAATAAGCCAATCAACAAATGAGGACTTTACAATCTCCCACTTTGGCTATTTCATGACAAAACCACCACTCACATTGATCCTCACAAAACAAAATAAAAACACCGGGAAGATATTCTACATTACAAAGAGATAAACATAAATAAAAAAACTTCAAATCTTTAATCTCTTGTAGAACTACCATCTCTACACACAAATCAAGAACAAATACACTTTCCAAACCAAGTGCATGTGAGATGATCAAGTGAATACAAAACAAAAGCAATTGCATTCAATAATATGAGTATGACATCGTTAAATGCTTTTGCAATGGTCCCCCTCAACGGGTTACTCCCCCTACATGTAATCTCCCCCTCAAACAAGTACACTCATGCAATGCTCCCTCTCAAAGCCAACACATGCTACTCCCCTAACATCACAATGCTACGTCAATCCTACACCCCCTTTTGGTCATGATATAGGCAAAGGAGAAGTTCCGAACCGGGTCACTCAAGGCAAAGAAAGAAAAGAGCATTAAAGATTGTTGCATAATTATATAAGCCACATTTATGCAACTCTATTAATAGGAGAGAAACAAGGAGATTTATTTGAAAGAAAATGTGTGAATCAAGAATGCTTTCCATACAAGACATGTTGCAATCGAGTCCAAAAACAATGGTATTTGGCAAAGCAAATGACAAAAGTTTCCAATATAATTCAAACCAATTTTACCATTTGTCATGAGAGAAGCAAGGATATAGAGATTTTATAGATATCAAATTAATGGCACTATATCCAACTTTATAAGCTAAACATGGCATGAGCAACTTTGCACCCTATTTGATTTTTTCGGGAGGATACCCGTATGATAGTAGCCATGTTCAACTAATAAAGAAAGAGAGACAATGATGCAACATTTTAGTCTCACTAGCTTTTTCACACAATATTTTGCATTCAACAATTGCAATAATCAATTCATGCTTTATCATTTTTCATTAGCAGGTCATTTAACAATCATCATGTCATGGAGATAATAATAGGTCATTCAATATGTACTTCTATATAGATCTCCTAGTCCAAAAATGAATGTTTGAACATAAATATGACATGGATTGTAATCAAAGCAAAGTTCACACTTATTGGAGAAAATACAATATTTTATAGTAAGTGTAACCAAGCTACTCAAGCAATCAATAAAGGAGCATAAACATTTAAAAAAAAATGGATGCAACAAGTATACAATAGCTCTCTTTGCTTGAGTTCCCATTATGGGGTCAAAGACCACTACACATCACTCCATTAAACAAATCCCAATAGATCTACTAAGAATCTTGAATCGAGTAGCATCTAAGGGTTTAATAAATAGATCCGCTAGTTGATCATTAGTACCTATATGCTCAAGTACTATGCATTTGCTCTCAACTAGTTCTCTAATGAAATGATGACGGATGTCAATATGCTTAGTCCTAGAATGCTGAACCGGATTCTTTGAAATATTAATTGCACTCATGTTATCACAAAATAGAGTCAGAGTACCTTTATTGAATCCGTAATCGACTAGCATTTGCTTCATCCAAAGGAGTTGTGTGCATCCACTCCCAGCAGTAATGTATTCGGCCTCAGCCGTGGACAAGGAAATCGAATTTTGCTTTTTGCAAAACCAAGAGACAAGGTTGTTTCCAAGGAAAAAGCAACCGCCCGATGTACTTTTCCTATAATCACAATTTCCTGCCCAATCTGCATCACTAAAGCCTACAAAACTAGCATTAGAGTCAAAAGAGTACCAAATCCCATAGTTGGATGTCCCATTAACATATCGAATGATTCTCTTAACGAAAGAGAGATGGGACTCCTTAGGATCCGATTGGTACCTAGCACACACACCCACACCCATACCCACACTAAAAGAGATATTGAGCCTACTTGCAGTCAAATATAGCAAGCTACCAATCATGCCATGAAATAAAGTTTGGTCCATACTTTTACCACTAGCATCCTTGCTTAGCTTCAAGGTGGTACTCATGGGTGTATCATAATGTTTGGCACTTCCAATGCCAAATTTCTTCACTAGGTTCTTGGCATACTTAGCTTGAGATATGAAAATCTCATTATCCATTTGCTTAATTTGTAAACCTAGAAAGTAACTTAACTCACCAACAAAACATATCTCAAATTCATGAGACATGACATCAACAAATTGTTGGACTTTGGTGTCATTGGTGGAGCCAAAGACTATATCATCAACATAAATTTGAGCTATAAAGAGCTCATCTTTGTCTTTCTTGATGAATAAAGTCTTGCCAACACTACCCCTAGTGTAACCATTGTCTATGAGATATTGGGTGAGACACTCATACCAAGCCCTTGGTGCTTGTTTCAACCCATATAAAGCTTTCTTGAGATGATAGACATGATTAGGGTGGTGTGGATCTACAAACCCTTTGGGTTGCTCAACATATACTTCCTCTTACAAGAAGCTATTGAGGAAGGCACTCTTAACATCCATTTAATATAATTTGAACTTGTGCAAACAAGAAATGGATAAAATAAGCCTAGTGGACTCTATCCTAGCAACGAGAGCAAATGTCTTCTCAAAGTCAATACCCTCAATTTGAGAGTACCCTTGTGCTACAAGTCTAGCCTTATTTTGCACAATATTGCCATCCTCATCGGATTTGTTCCTATATCCCCACTTGGTGCCTATCACATTGGTATTCTTGGGCCTAGGAACTAAAGTCCAAACCTCATTCCTTTTAAATTAGTTAAGCTCTTCTTGCATGGCAAGAGCCCAAAATTCATCTTTTAAAGCCTCATCAATTTTCTCGGGTTCTATTTGGGAGGTGTAACAAGTGTAGCTAATTAGATTAGCCATTTGATGCCTAGTCCTAACACCCTCACCAACCTCTCCAATAATGTCATCCTTGTCATGGAGTTTTTTAACCCATGGAGTAGGTTCTTTTGAGTTCAAGAGAGGAATCCTATCAATAGGTTGTGTTATGTCATCATCAAGGTTAGTCTTTTCAACATTAGAGACATCAACCACCTTCTCCAAAGGGGAGTCATCAACTAAATCAACCTCCTTCTCATGGTCATTAGATTTGAGCCTAGTATCATCAATAAGAACATTAGATGATTCCATTACGGTTCTAGTCCTTAGATTGAAAACTCTATAGGCTCTACAATTCAAGGCATAGCCAATAAAGATACCCTCGTCACTCTTAGCATCAAATTTGCCAAGTTGATCACGGTCATTCAAAATGTAGCATTTGCTTCCAAAGGTGTGGAAGTAGCTAACATTTGGCTTTCTACCTTTCTATAACTCATAAGAGGTTTGCCTAGTGTGGGGCCTAAGGAAGACTCTATTTCCTATGTAGCAAGCCGTATTGACGGCATCAGCCCAAAGTTTTCTAGGGACATTGTTGCTAAGCAACATCACACGGGCCATTTCTTGAAGAACCCTATTTTTCCTCTCATCAACTCCATTTTGTTGAGGTGTCCTAGGAGTCAAAAACTCATGAGAAATGCCTAGACTATTGCAAAAGTTTTCAAAATGGTCAGTCTGAAATTCCTTCCTATAGTCACTCCTAATTCTCTTAATGCTTTTAATCTTGGAGTTCATTTCATTTTGAATTTTAGAACAAAGCATTTTAAACTTGTCAAAAGTTTTAGATTTTTCTCTAAGGAAATAAGTCCATATGTACCTAGAGAAGTCATCTACACAAACAAAAATGTATCTCTTTCCACCTAAACTCTCGGTTTGCATAGGACCCATAAGATCCATGTGGAGAAGCTCTAGAGATTCCTTGGTGGTAACATACTTGCCCGTTTTGTGCATACTTTTTGTTTGGTTCCCTTGTTGGCAAGATCCACAAACACCATTAACCTTTTTCCCAAGCTTGGGAAAGCCTCGCACAATATTGAACTTATCTAAGATTCTTAAATCCCTAAAGTTCATGTGACCAAGTCTTTCGTGTCACAACTCAATATGTTCATCCTTGGACACATTGTAAGAGATACCCCTAGCCTCAAGACAATAGCAATAGTCACTAGATCTCATACCTTCTTACAAGGTTTGTCCATTTGGCAATAGGACAGAACAATCATTTTTCCTAAACAAGACTGAAAGTCCTTCATCACTAAGATGTGAAATGTTTATCAAATTGGCTTTTAAACCATCCACATACAAGGCATTGGACAATGAGGGTAATCCGGGAATGGAAATGGTTCCATTTCCTTTAATCTTATTTTTGGATCCATCACCAAAGGTGACATTTCCTCCCTCCTCCATCACAAGAGTCTCAAAGAAAATCTTATTTCCAGTCATGTGCCTAGAGCACCCACTATCCAAATACCAAAAATCACAAGAATGAGCATTCAAGGCAATTTGTACAACATGTCAAAAGTGTTCATCCTTTATAATCCACCTAGGTGCAGTATTTTTCTTCCTAGTGGTCAATGGTACATGGGCTCTAAGCGTTCTAGGATCATGCAAAGTTGTTCCATTATTCCTAGTGGCATGCATCATGGCTTTAGACTTTTTCTTCTCTTTCATTCTTTCAATCCTACACAATGTAATATATCTAAAGCAATTTGGTCTAATGTGACCATCAATACCACAAAAATGACATGTAGGAATGAAGTTAGGAATCATACCATAACCTTGAGGATGCATTTGAGCCTTCTCATGTCTTTATGGTTGTCTTGATTGTTGTTGAGGAGCTCTCCTTCTTTGTTGTTGAGCAAGACTTGATTGCTTTCTTGGTTGAGCTTGCATGATAGGTATCTTCCCTTTGTGAGCTTTCGGTTGAGGGAAGTTAACTTGAGAAGCCCTTGTAGAATGGGCTTGAGATAGGCTTCTTGGTGCCACCTTCACTTGAGCACTACTTGAACACTCTCCTAGGTCAAGTTTCTTCCTAGGTGATTGATGAGAAGAGGACCCATTGAAGTTCATGCTTCTTACAAAAATTGTCTTGCTTGGAGTGGAGGACACCTTGTTATCTTCAAACCCAAGCCTCTTCTTTTCACTTGGCCTCTTTCCAACATCTAGCATATGGTCAAGTTTTTTGGTGCTAGAGTTCATCTTGGCCAACAACTCTCTAGCATCTTCAAGCTCTTTCTTCAACCCTTCTTCACTCCTCTTAGATCTCACCAACTCTTCATTTAGTTGGTTAACTTGAGTTGAGAGATCTAGGTTTCTTATTTTAATCTCTTGATCTCATTCTTGTTCTTTAATCTTGAGCTCTCAAACTTACCCATGTAGTCCTTGAGATCCATATTATCCATACTTCCATTTATGGATTGTGATAAAGATCCATCATCACTTGAGTAGTCTTCCTCTTGACTTTCATTCTCTTCTTCACTAGCATCTTTGCTCCTAAGAGAGGATGTAAATGCTATGAAGTTAGCCATGAGTTCTTCATCATCTGAAGACTCATCTCTTTCATTAGAGTTATCACTTTCACTCCATATGGCAGCTATCACTTTTCCCTTCTTCTTCACCTTCTGATTTGTACATTCCAGGGCAAAGTGTCCTATCCCACCACATTCATAACATTGGACTCCTTTCTTCTCAGTCTTTTCTTACCTAGGCTCAAACTTCTTAAAGAGAGCCTTTTTCTTCAAGTCTTGACCCTTGGATCCAAAACCTTTCTTCTCGGACTTAAAGAATTTCTTGAACTTCCTCATTTGCAAGGCCATTTCTTCATCCGAGTCATCACTTTCCTCATTCTCAACTTTGGAGGCTTTCAAAGCAATATCTTTTTGCTTTTTCGATGTTGTAGGGTTATAACATTTCCTAGATTCATAAGCTAGAAGCCTCCTGATCACTTCACTCGGCTTCATGTCCTTGTAACCACTATTTTCTTCTAAAGTCGTCACCTTAGACTCAAATCTATTGGGTAAAGATCTCATAATCTTCTGCTTGATCTTTCTATCCGAATAAGGATCACCAAGTTGATGACTTTGGTTCACAATGTCCATCAACCTCACTTCAAAGTCATTGAAGCACTCGTTCTCATCCATCTTGAGCAACTCAAATTGTTTTTGGAGAACTTGAAGCTTCGACTCCTTAACCACATCAGTTCCCTCATGTGAAACTTCTAGGATATCCCATGCCTCCTTAGCTATCCTAGTATTTTGAACCAACTTGTATTGGTTATCATCCATTACACAAAGGATGGCATGCATTGCCTTCCTATTCCATTTTGAAGCCTCAAACTCTTGTGCATTCCACTATGCCTTTGGTTTGAGTACATTATCTCTTCCATCTGCAGGAGTCATCATGGGTGGATTGTAGCCATCTTCAACTGCCATCCATGCCCTGCCATGAATTTGGCAAATGTATGACTCCATCTTGCCTTTCCAAGAGGCATAATTAAACCCGGTGAGAAGTGGAGGTCTAGTGCTAGAAGCTCCATCGTTGCAACCGTTTCCATTCAATGTGTTTAATTAATGAATGATATGAATGCAAATGAATGAATGATCAATACACACATAAAATGCAACACACACCAAAACGAGCAAGGATCACCTATATATGTCTAGGAACCTGCTCTGATACCAATTGAAACAAATATTATGGTGTGTATAGAATTAGTCTAGATGGGGGGTGAATAGATTTTAAACAATTTTACCCAATTTTCGTTAAAGGTCAAGTTTACGAAAATGACCCTAGCTAGTTACAATAAAATCACATGTGTAAAAATGCGGAAATATAAACGACACTTGAGATATACGTGGAAACCCTACAAATGGGAAAAACCACGGCCTGATATGTGCGCCACACACGAACCTTGAATCCACTAATGGCAAGAGAATTACAACCTAATCCCGGTTCAAATTCACCACCACTACCTAATCCAGGTATAAGTGAACCTAGTCCATCTTGCTTACGATTTAAGCTACCTACTCCCGGAAGCAACACAAGACTTACTTCTCAATGAATAGATAAAATGTTCTATGTGAATGTGTGATGATATTCAATGAACAAACAAGGCTAGGAAACCCTATATGCTTATCTAGGATAATGAGATGACAAATAATGCAATCCTAGATATCAAGTGCTAAATGACATGTTCAAGAAGCTTAGCTAAACATAGATTAAACAATCCTATGAAGCTATCACAATATAATACTCAATCATGGCATCACAACAATCTCTAATTTGTATGTAGAAAATCTTCTAAGAACATACAAATAATTAAAGAGAAGGTTTAGCAATTAAAACACTTAACTTGTAAGAAGATAGTGAAGAACTTACCAAACAAGATGTGATGAAGCAAACCTATCCATTGATGCACTCTAAATGAACTTAGATGTTGCAAGATGAAGTTTTGATGCACATGGGAATGCTTTGAGTGATTATAAATGAGTTCTTGGAAGAGTTTTTTCTTTGAAATGTGTTCTAAGGAAACTATATGGTATTTTGAACTCTTGCATGACCTTAAGGCACTGAGTTATATATATATAAGATCCAAACTAAGTGAGGTCATTTTGGAAAAAATGTTCCAGTTCCTCTGTGTGCGCTGGTGACGTGTGCTTGTCGAGTAGCGTACCACCAGCGTACTGCCTATTTTTACAACAGGCACTGAACGAGTGGCGCATCCCAGTGGCGTAACACATGCGCAAATCCTCTAGAATGTTTGTGCTGGTGAGGTGCGCTGGATGAGTAGCGCACACCCACTTTTTTCAACTCTGTACGGGTGCAATGGCTCAGCTTAGTGGTGCATGACTAGCGGTGTTTCACTGGAATGTTGCACTGGTGAGGTGCGCTGGTCATGTAGCGTACCACTAGCACATAACCTGATTTCAACACTCAAAAATACATCTTCAACAAGTTCAAGAGTGATGAAACATGCATCCTATTTTAATGCCAAACATGACATAAAACATTTAATTACAAGATGCAAATAAATCAATAGGAGTCATCAAAATGCACACAAGAAAACACTCAACATATAAGAATTAAAGTTATGCATGAATTTGTGTGTGTGTGCAACTATCTCTTCAAAGTAAGTAAGCACGAGAATTTTACCTTCGGTGCTTCTCCTCTTAAGATCTTGAGAGCCTAAGCTACCCTTACATAATACCCCAAAAATGTGATTTGGTCACAAGCTAATCAACAAATGAAGACTTTACAATGATTGATTTGACCTTTTATGGAAAAGCTTAAGATGAATAAAGGTTATATGGTTTGCATGTTGATGATCAAATTACTCATCCACATATGCTTAAAGCAAAATTCAAACACACACAAACACACACACATACACTTTTGCTTATAAAGTATTTTGGTATTCTAGCAATTTAAGAAGAGTTATGAGAGAGATTGAAAATCTTGATGTATCTCTCGTAATTTGTGAAGCCTATTTTTTTTTTTGGATTTCTTTTCAAATTGTTTGAATGTGTGATTGTGTGGATATCATTGTGAACAATATTCTATATTGATCTTAGATAGAGCACTTATCAAGGGGGAACATAGTATGCTAAACTTTGTTCTCTTTTATGATTTGTTCACATGATTTGCTTTGTTTTATGTTGACATATTGATTGAATAAGATAACTAAATCTTGAGAATCCAAGATATCTATCTTGAAATACTTGCATGAATTTGTTGGCAACAGATTTCTCCTTGTTTAGGGTTGATAGTAGTTAAGATTACAATTAATTCATTCAAACTTGAGGTTGGTCTTAGTTGTAGTTGTAATCAATTCCTCCTAGCTCTAGATTGATTAATTTTCTCCTTGATTGAGGTTGATAGTATGTGTGATTCAACCAATTCCTTCATATTTTAAGGTTGATAGTAATTGTGGTTGAAACCAATTCCTCCATTTTTGATTGAATTTTGTTGTTTAATACATTTGTTTATTTTTGTAAAATGTACCTATATGCTTGAAAGAAACGTTTATGAATTTATGATTCATTATTTCATCATATGTCTTTTATATTTATCTTGTTGACTAACACTCACTTGGATCTCATTTCCACCCATGTGTTTTCGTGTTTTAGTTTTTACAACAAAGCCATGGGAAGAAACAGGTTTCCAATCTTATCAAATCACCAAAACCAATAGATGAACATAAATCTACTCTAACAATCTCTAAAAAAAACCCAACTAGTAAAAGCCTTGGGTGTTATGGGAATTAAAAAGCTTATCCAAGATAGGGGTGTTGATTTAATTAAGGGTTCTTACATTCATCATTCTATATAAGAAAGGCAATGGCGTAGAAGGATAAATTCTGTTTGGGTTGTTAATGAGAGCCTTATAAGGGAGTTCTATTTTGAGTATAAGGAGAGCACAACTTTTGAAAATGGCTTAATGATTGTTAGAGGAAAAATATTTAGGGTCTTCTCGGATAGCATCAACAAGTTTCTTGGTCTTTCTAATGATGTTATTTCAGAACTACTTGTTGTGGATAACATTGATCACTTGAATCTTATACGAAGAACTTTAGTGAGGATGATGGATTTGAATGGGGAAAGAGGGCATATATAGGCCAAAGTAAGTTGACCAAGTTTAGTGCCTTTTGGTATCTTTTTGTATGTGCAAATTTTGTAAGATCTACAAATGCTTCTGAACTTAACAAGGAGAAGATCAAGATTGTGTACGCCTTAGTTGCAAACAAACCCTTAAACCTTAGTGATCTCTTGATGGAACACATAGAGAGTGCAACTACTTCACCAAGATTAGAAAAAAAGCTTGCATTTCTAGAGTTTATTTCTCAATTTTGTATGAAGCTTAGAGTTTTGAAGCTTAATGATGATATGCTTCTACCTTCTTTGGAATTTGTTTTGTTACAAATGATTAGTGTTTATGTCATACAAAGAAAATAGGAAGGTTGTGACACTTGTAGGCTTTTTGGTGAGCATCGTGAGCCATGTGTTATGTCAAGCACAAATTGTCTACCGGAATGGGCCACGCAATTTCAAGAGGGGCTTATAAACAGGGTTAAGGAGCTTGATGCTAAGGTGGTGGAACTAGGTACAAAAGTGATACAACAAGAAGAGAAGATCAAGTACCTAGAAAGAAAATATTGCCTCTTGCAATTCGTCCAATGAAAATACAATCACGGTTAAATGCTCAAGGCTAACCTAGATGGGGGGGGGGGGGGGTGAATAGGTTAGACACCTTTTTCGGCTCCCTTAGAAACAAACAAAAGTTTATCCCTCTAGATTGCTTGTATCACAATATATATATTAATTAAAGACAATTAATCAATATATAAACACAAGTAAAGTGTTATACAAACAAGTAATTGTAACACATACACATTCTATTCTATAGAAAGGAAGTCAACATACATAAAGAGTTCTATCCATAATACAAATATTAGAGAGATAGGGATAGAGAAAAGTTGACACAAGATATAACGTGGTAAACCTCCGAAGAGGAAACATCCACGGGCTAGTAGCCACCGGCAAACAAAATCCACTAGTAGATAAGACAAGTACAATCTCTCAAGTGACCTCTTTAACTAGAAACTACCCTCTTATCCTACTCTAGAAGTTGTCGCCCTATGCTCAACAATCTGAGGCTTCACACCTCTTGACAAGACTTCCATGCTCACTTTATCCGGATCCTCACAACCCAAGGCAAGACTTATTGCTCAACTAACCCTCACGACTCTAGTCAAGACTTCCTTGCTCACCTATCCGAGTTCTCCCAACTCTAGGCAAGACTTCTTGCTCGACTATCCGAGTTCTCCCAACTCTAGGCAAGACTTCTTGCTCGACTATCCAAGTACTCCCAACTCTAGGCAAGACTTCTTGCTCGACTATCCAAGGATTCACATCTTTAGCCAAGACTTCCTTGCTCGACAATCCGATGCTTCACACCTCTTGCCAAGACTTCTTGCTTAACATCATAGGTCTCACACCTATTGTCAAGACTTCCTTCTCACAATGTATCTAGGTGATCATGAATGCAAAACGCAAACAAGCACGCAACATAGAATGCTATGATCAACAAATCCTATGGAAAATACTAGACATGAGCATGAATGCACAAATCACATATAGTCTAGTTAATCATACATGTATAAACAATCTAGATCATGTAATATATGTTCAATATTAATCACAACCTAGATACATGCATAAATCTAAACTTGAATCACAAGATATGTTTAATAAATCACAAGATCAAGTTTAAATCACACAAACCAAAAACATGCTAAAATCATATGACAATGTCAAACATATTTAAGCAAAAGTTCTAGAGAATATTCCTAATCGTAGATTCAACAAATCACATGAATATCTCAAAAGAACATAAGCACATGTATTATGTGAGAATTTCAGCCAAGAGAGCCTAATACATGTGAGGAACTATTTTTCTCAAAATCAAACAAACAAAGATCACAAAATAGTCCTAGAATCAAAGCTAGCACAATATAATCCCAAACATGTGATAACATAGGCAAAATCAAAACCTAACTCAACATGTATGATTTCAATTGAAATTCAACCTAGCTTTGAAAGTTTTCAAAACACAAATCAAAACACTCACAATATACAAATATATGTAGAAGAAAAAAACCCAAGGAAATTGACCAAGTTTTAAAAGAAAACTTTGAGAGAAAATCAATACCTTAGTTGATTTAGGTGCAGTCCCATTTTTGTATGTTTAGACACAAAAAAGTAGAAAAATTAACTCAAACCTTCTGAGAAAAGATGGAGGATGAATAGATGAACACTCTCAACTTAGAATCACTCAAATAGGAGTTCAAATGCAGAAGTTATGGTGTTTGGAAGGTGAGAAAATTTAGAGAGAAAATCTCTGCACACTTGATTTGAATTTCTTCTTAGAATGAAATGTGAGAGGGAAAGAGATTACAAAGGAGATGGATAAGAATGAATTATCATAAGACCAAAACACCCTTAAGAGCCCAAGAATGTATGCTACCTGAGATGGCATATGGGCATCTCGGGGGAGCAAGCATTCTATCCCGAGATGGCCACGCGCCATCTCGGGAAAGATTGCTTGGATGCAATCTTTTCCTCTCGCGCTCCCTTCGCGTTCTTTGACCATTCTCCAGCCTCCAAACTCAGAATTCAAATCCGTTTATGGATTACAAACCATAACTCTGACACGGACATGGACATATAAGATACTCAACCCAAAAAATAATAATTCTACTCGATATATGAAGACGAAGACAATGTATGAGACATGAGTTGAAAGTGTAGTATCTTTTGACTTAGAACTTGAAATCAATAGTATGAGTTACCGAAATGACCAGAACTCAATCAAGAATTATTTAAGACTAAATCCAAGTTCAATATCCATGTTATACAAATATATACACACACAAACATAATTCACACTAGAATGCAAACTACATAGAGATAGTTTCCAATCATGCATATTCCAAAACATGTTATTTCCAAATCAATGCATGAGCATTCATCTTCAAGTGTGTGAATGTGTTATACATGGTGCACAACGATACAGGGACACATATGAATGAATTGTATGTGTGTGCCTATAAAGGTGCACAATGATGCAGGGACACAAATGTATGATATGTGTATGTGTGCCTATAAAGGTGCAAAACGATACAGGGACACAAATGTATGATATGTGTGGGTGTGTATATGCCTTGTAAGAGAAAGATAAGGTCTTAGTATACCTTTGTAGAACCAAATTGCATCATTTCTCTTTGAAGACTTAGAACTTGCTTTGACTTGTTGTTTCTTCTTCCTTGACGCTTGAATCATCATGAACCTGAACAACTAAGTCATTACAAGTAAACATCATTTTGATATGGAATTCATGCCAACACAAACTAAAACCTAACATCCACTATAAAGCATTATGTGAGATCAATAACATGAATAACTTTCTTTGGTAATGTTTGATCTTGAGGTATTTGTTTTTAACCTTTAGGCTTCATATCATGTCAAAAAGGGGGACAAAAAAAATGATACTTAAATCTATGCTTTCTTAATCTTAGTGTTGTTTTAGTTTTTGGTATAATTTTTATTTGATTTTATTTGGTATCTTGAGTTCTTGGTTTGTAATATTTGGATGATAATATTTTGTTAATGGACAATATGCATTTATATAGGGGGAGACATTTATCCATTTGGACTTTATTGACATTAAAATAAATATCTTGCCATATATGTATATTTCTCTTGTTTATACTTTATGTTTCAAGATGATTTTATGAGGTGACAAGAGACGACTACATGGACGAGTTCAAGATCTGATGAAGATTATTCTAAGGGAACTAACTCATTGTAATGTAAGGGTAAGCTTTTGTGACCAATCATCATTTTGTAAGTTTAAGTATTTGTATAGGTGTTTTGACATAGAATTTGTCAAAGGGGGAGAGTGTTAGGTTTTTAAGTTTAGTGTTGGTATAATTCTACATCAAAACTACATTTCCTTTGTATTGATTAGTTGTCTAGGATTTATGGTTTACCAAGCTTTAACGAAGTTGGACAACATTTCAAGCAAAGTGGTGGCTATAAGAGGAACAAGCTTAATTGCATATCAAGAGGTCTATCTAGACCTCTTTCCTCTTGCAAGGCCTTAGGCACACACTTACATTGCATACATATGTGTTCTTGCATCGTTGTGCACATTTGGTATAACACATACATACACATGCATAAGACTTAAATTGACAACTTGTGTAAATTGCATGTTCTAGGACAATCTCTAGGAAATGGTATACTTGTGTGTTCTTGTGTCTATATGTTTGTGTTTGTGTGATACAAAATTTTAATTTGTACTTATGTTATTCTTTTGAGTTTCGGTTGTTTCGGTTACTCATTCATTAAGTTTCAAGTTCCAAGTAGGAAGTTACAAAACTTTTCGTGTCTTTAATGTCCATGGTTTTCATCTATGTGTTTAAAGTTGGATTCCATATTTATTATGA
Source organism: Dipteronia dyeriana (assembly GCA_032871835.1). Taxonomy (NCBI): domain Eukaryota; kingdom Viridiplantae; phylum Streptophyta; class Magnoliopsida; order Sapindales; family Sapindaceae; genus Dipteronia; species Dipteronia dyeriana. The sequence continues at coordinate 38,345,283 of CM065302.1, forward strand.
AAATTTTATTGGCATCCTTGTGCATGAGGGAGTCTCAGTTCGTAATCCAAAAATGGATTTAAATTTAGAGCTTGAAGGCCCAAAAATTGTCAAAGAACGCAAAGGTGTGCGAGGGGAGGTGAAGAAACCAAATTAGAGGGGCAATCACCTCTCCCTGTGGAGGCACGTGGCCTCCACGAGAAGAACTCACTTATGCCCCAATAGAGCCCACACGCCTCCATTCGATGGCAAAGGTGGCACCTCTTGATTGGTTGCTTCTTTCGGTTCTTTAATTCCCTCATTTAAATATCTTCTTTCTTTCTCATTTCATTACAAGAAGAAAAATTGAGAACATAAGTACATAATTTTCTCTCCAAATTTTTCCAACTTCCAAACACCTTAACTTTCTCATTCGGAGTACGAATTGGTTGATTCAAGTTTGAGAATCTTTATCTACCAGTCCTTTATCATTTCTACAAGATTTTGGAGTCAGTTGATCTAGTTTTCTGGTAGTTCTTCTCACAAAAACGAGACTGCATGTTTTTCGCTTATGGTATTGATTTCTCTCTTAAGTTTGATCTTCAAGTCTTCAATCACCTTGGGTTTTCTTCTTTTATATATGTATGTTTGATATGTAACTATTGATTAGAGTAATGAACTCTAATAGAGCTAGTTTGAGCTTTAATTGACATGTATGTTGAGTTAGGTTTCTTAAACATGTGTTGTGACATGCTTGTGGAGTTGTACCGTGTTAGCTTTTAATCTAGGGCTATTTTTGTGTTGATTGTTATAATTTCAATGATTGTTAGCCTTTTGCATGTGCTAATATCCTAAATTGAATATTTTATGAAAAAGAACATTTGATTGTTGATTTAGAGCTCAACAAAATCTAAGAGAATATCATATGATTATACGCTATAAATATTTTGCTAGAGATTCATTTTTGTATTTGTTAATTGAATCTAGCATTTTTATTTGATTTAACATAATCTTGGTTTTTAGTGTGTGTTTGTTGTTTCAAATACTTTGGGTTGTTTGTTCATATCATAAGATTTAGATAAAATTGCTTTGTGCATTTCAATGATAAAGACTAGTTCTTCATGATTTGTGTCTAATCTGCACATTTCATATGTACACATCATTTGTATGATTGCATTGATTTTTAGGATTGTAAACTAGGTATACATATTATGTGTGCTCATTGATTATTTTCTAGTTTCCGTAGAATATATTGATCATATATACTATGTTGCATGTGTTTGCATCTTTTCCACTCACTTAGATCATTTGCCTTGCAAAAGGTACGAAGACTCATATTGGAGTGTGTATTTTCGAATTTGAGTTTGGAAGTCTTGGCTAGGATCGGGGTGATATGGATAGCTAAGCATGGAGTCTTAACTAGGATCCGGGTGATCCAGATAGTTAACTGTAGAAGTCTTGGCTAGGATCATCAAGGTGATCCGGATAGCTATGCATGGTGTCTTGACTCGGATAGAGGTGATCCGGATAGTTAAGAGTGGAAATCTTGGATAGGATCATCATGGTGATCTGGATAGCTAAGTATGGTGTCTTGACTAGGATCGCGGTGATCCAGATAGTCAAGCAAGAAGGCAACACTTTCAATGGGTAGGATAGAAGGGTGGCTCTATAGGTGGATTAGTCACTTGAGAGATTGTACTTTTATCTTATTATTGGAAGTTGTTTTGCTGGTGGTTGTGGTATCAACCTATGGATGTTTTCTCTTAGAAGATTTTCCCACGTAAAAAATCATGTGTTAATTTTCTCTATCCTCATCTCTTTGATATTTGTATATTTGTTGATAAATATCTTGTTTGGCATCTTTTTATTTGATATTCATATTCTATCAAGTTTTGTATATGCAAAAGGCTTGTGTTTAATGAGTCTATATACAAAGTGAAATTGTATCACATGTAAATTGTTGTCAACATTTACTTCGTTTGACTAGGCATATCCTTTATTGAACTATATATGCTTGTCTTTGCTTAATAAATTGTGATACAACCTATCTAAAAGGGAAAAACTTTTGTTTGTTCCAAGGGATTGAAAAGATGTGTAAGAACCTATTCACCCCCTCCAGGTTAGCTTAAGGCAAATTAATCGTGTTTGCATTTTCATAAATTGCTTCACATGGATCTCTTGGAGAAGTATATCGGTGACTCCAACACTATAAGAATTGAGATCCCCATTCAGAGATGCCAATCTGACGCTGATATGGTCAGATCGACATTGCGGAAGAGGATTTCACCTCCTCCAACATTAGCGTGCCACTCCTCCATTTCTCATCATAGAGAAGAAGAAAAAGAAAAGAAAAAAAAGTGATTTGTTTTTTATAAAAAAAAAACCAAAATAGAAAACATAGATAACATATCTAACGTGTTTTCCATTATTTTCAATTTTAACACTAGTTATTTTCCCCATTTTTTTTAAACAAAATGAAAAACGATTAACAAACGTAAATTCGAAATCATTTTTAGAAAATAAAAATAACCCAAAAGATGGGTTCCAGATAGGCCATAAATATGTGATAACCAGTGTTATAGTAAGCATCTCTGACCGATATGAGGAAGGCCTACTCAGCCTTCCTTGGTGTTGGGATTATGCTCAATAACAAAAGTGTAATAGTGTATTTGACAATCTTTTCATATTAATAAAATGATTTCTAGTTTAGAAAGCTTATAGCATTTATTGTTTAATTATTGTAATTGTCAGAAGTAAATAATCATCAGGTTAAAAGACTATGAGAAAAGAAAAATTGTTCCTACATTTGGATATGTATGAGGTAGACACAATTCTTTAGTTAGTCTTGAACAGTATTCACAACTTAAGATAAAGGATGGGCGTATTTACCTTGTTAAAGTTATAGATTCTTTTGCTAGCGTTTGAGTGGGATCAGATGTGTTATAATGAGTCTAAAATCATCTAAGTGTGGCTTCTTTAGGCAAAAGAATCTAGTGCACCAGGTGCATGGAATAGGATCATAGTGAAATACTTTATCTAGAACCGTCAATAAATAAAAGTTTTCACTTAAAGACAATCGGAGAGTCTATCTCAATCCTGAGATTAATGATGGACTTATGGTTACACGTGTTATCATTTGAGCTATCAATGAGTACAATTATATAGCATAGTCTATCCTCGATAGTTTTGCGGTATTCATTTGTTAATCGATAGAGAACTTCATTTATAGATACGGACATGATGGCTCAATTTATTAAATGTGAGTAGAATATCATCATTTGTTGATTTTGATTAGGTTGTGTTTATTGGAGCTTAAATTTAGATAGTCCACTAAGATTCCTAATTCATACGAACTTGCATGGATCACTTGATATAATCTATCAGACCAATTTCTCGGTCCATCTAGAAATGTTTTGGATTTAGGAATCGAAAAGCTTTGAAGAAGTGTGGTCATGTGTGATCAAGACACGCGAGAACTCTTCAAGATACCTGTAATGGGCGGTCAAGGATGTGGGATTCCTTGGGCGGCCTTAATGGGGTGCGATTAGCATTCCATTAATACATTAAGAATATAATTTGCACATTTTAATTAATTGGGATGTTTTAATTAAATTATTGTATTAATTTAAGGCATGTGGATTTGTTTCTTTTTTTAGTAAGAATGGGTCTAGTCCACATGTGGAATTTTTATTAAAGTCCAATGGATTTAATAAAATGAAAAAAAACAATATTTGACTCATGTATAGGCTTGGGCGGCTAGGGCTTCTAAAATAGCCTAATATATTGTTTTTATTTTATTATTTAATTAAATGGAAATTTATTTATTTATTTATTTATTAATTATTTAATTATAAGATAAAATCTTTTTCTTAGTAGGAAAAAGTCACCTATTGACATACGATTGTAGGTAGTATTATAAGTATCAAAAACTTTATTTGATAATTAGGTAAATAAAAGGAATTTATTTATCTAGTCAAATTAGAAAGTATTTGATTTCTATCAAAACTCTAATTGACTATTGGTCAAATTATGAAGTTTTTGAGAAAGTCACAATTTAATTTATATTCAATAATTGGTTTTTGAATAAATACACTATTGAGTTGGAATATGAGTCTTGGTGTGGAAAAGAATTCTTCTTTGAGTAAGGATTCTTGGCCACCAAGTAAATCAACCTAGAGAGAGGATTCTTGCCCAACAAGTAAATCCTCCTTAGGAGAGGATTTGGACACCTATATATATGTGCTTGTAGAATTTGGCCAAGCCATAAGAAATCCAAGAGAGATTTTGGCCAAAAGAGGTTTTGGAACCTTAGAATTTTAAGTGAAAAAAATTCGGTTCTTGCTCTAGATAAATTTATCCAACTATAAGATAGGTGGATGTAGAATTCGGCCAAGCATAGAGAAAAGAGGTAACATTTTTGTTTTCGATAGTTCACTAGTATCTTTACATCAAAAGGGTTTAATGTATGAAAATCGAATCGGGGTTCACGTGAGTTTCAATCAAATAGATTGATAATTCACAAGTGACCAAATGTTCATGGGTTTTCTATTGGAGGATTATTGTGACTAATAAAATAAAAAGATTTTGTTTGTTTCCATCCTCAGGTATACAATTCAAAGAAAGGGAGCCCACACTCTTAGATGATTCACGTTCGGATTGGATTGAAAGATCTTGCGGATTCAATTCGGTGTAACTTCAATCGTCACGAGAAAAAGGTATAATACTTTATTATATGTTAATTAATCAAGGGTTAAGGTTCATTCTCTTAAAGGAATTTTTTTTAAATATACCAAACCCCTTTTCCGCTTCCGCCGCGTGATTTTTCCAACAATAGGCTACCGGGCATCTAGTTGGTGACTAGTATTGACTAGTCACTGGCTAGTCGGCCTAGACGTTTTTCTTTTAAAAAAATATCACTCTTCCAAAATAGAGCATCTCGTCACAACATCACCATTGTAGCCGCCGTTATTGTCTAGTCATCCTCGCTAATCACTCCGGCAGTCTTCTAGGGTTAGTTTTCTTAGTTCAGAGAAAATAAAAAAAAAATAGTGAAAAAAAGCCCGAAAAAAAAATGTTTGAGAAGATCAAAGAGGTAAATCCTTAAAAAAAATATAGTAATAAAAAATTAATTTTTTATTTCTAAATCAAAGCAAGAGGCATAATAGTTAATAATACTTTTAGATATTTCAAAAACAAAATAATACTACTTTCCAAACCAAAATATTGTTCTTTTATTTTTCTTTATGTAATAACAATTTTCTCTTTTCCATTCTCCAAAATATTGTTTTTCAAAATTCACATGATCTCTTTATCAACATCAATAATTGGACTTAAAATTATATGCTTTTGTGAATATTACAGATTTACATTGTGGGTTACTATAATTAATAGAATTTTAGAATAATCGAATTACCAGTTAATCTAATTTTAAATATACTAAGTAATGGTATGCTTAATGAATTTCTTATTGGTGTTATTTTGGTTAAATTTAATTGTAATAAGATGGAAAATGAATTTAACAAACTCATGGTTGTCTAAATTTGAAGAGAGATCGTTGATTGTATTGATCAATATTTCATAATGGATAAGTTTGAACTTTTGAAAAATCGTATAATACAACTTAATTAGCTTTTGATTGTATTTGCATTCCATATTTCCTTTAAAATTTGTTTCATTTGTTTTTAATTATGCTAATGTATTTATTTAGAATAAACATTTTATGAGGCAAGTCTTACCATGCCCTTTTGACTACGTGTATCTTGTTATTTAATTAATAAAATTTTCTAGAATTATCGATATTCAAATAAAAATATTTAGTTATCGATGTTCAAACAAAAACAAATTCAGCTCATCCTGCTGTTTAATCCTAGTTACGTCCCTGGAGATGATGAAGTTAAAGATGAGTTATTGTGAAAAGAAATGAAAAAGATGAGTTTGAACATTGAAGAGAGAGAGAGAGATGGAAAGAGGGTGTATGGGTTGAAAATTGAAATGTGGCAGCATGGTTTAGAAGATAAGAAGATGATAAGAATAATGATTTTAAGGGCCTCTATTTAATGACTGGCTTATTTCATGATAAACCACATTGAGGATGGTCTTGTAATAGGTAGTTTAGGTTCTCGATGACAAGCTTCCAAATATCTTCATGACTTCAAGTGCGAAAGGTATATTCACTTGACTTCGTCTCTTAATGAATTTAGGTACACACACACGCATTTCATGCATGCTTTGTTCATCTTGCATTTGTGTTCTAATTGCTAATATGTGTGCTTCTTTTACACATTTCACATGTACACCTTATTGTTAGATCTAAGTGTGGTTATTTATGGTGTAATTTGATTCTGGTTATGCAATCAAAAACATCCATACTTGCATGATGTTATGCTTGTTTTAATGCGATGTGTGACCACTAGAGCCAGTCCCTTTTCCTCTCTTGGATTGGTCTTGGTCACATGGTCTTATACCATGAGTTTGGGCATTCTTGTTGTTGTCTAAATCTGACCTTCAATCACTCAAATGACCATATCTCTTTCTGTAGTTATCAAAACCTCACTTTATAAAAAACAATAGAAAGTAGATATCCATAAATTTCCAATCGTATATTATTCATAATACTTTATGACCTTTTGGATTATGTTTTAAATCTCTAAATTGACCACTAAAATAAAGCAACTCTATTTTTTCCTGAATCTGATATTGGTAACTTAAATGACCATAACTCATTTTATAAATATCAAAATCTTATTTTCTAAAAGTTTATAGAAAGTAGACATCCATATCTTTCCAACAGTATATTATATAAAAGGTTTCGATATCGTTTAATCATGTTTGGGTTGCTCGAATCTAAAGTAGTTGCGTTGTTGCATTTTTTCCCGAGAGCAAAGCGACCTACCTTCTAAGTTGCCTTCAAATCGGTTTTGATGCCCAAAAATTTGTTTTTCTTCTAAAAAAATGACATTGTTTAATTTAAACACTATATATACTTCATCTTCTACCTTATTTCAATCTACCACTCAAAAAATTCACACTTTAGAAAGAGTAAGAGTTACCCTAATGTGAGAAGGTTCAAGAAACCATTTTTAACTCTCCAAACCCAAACCCATATTTATCTTGCATCTCTAGCATCATTCAAGAATGGGTTTTCATTAATGTCTTCACTTGGTAAGTTGAACAAACATCTTATCTCATTTATTCTTCTATTTCATGAAGATATATCCTTTATTGTTTAGAATAGCAAATCTTCGCATTAATTGCATATCTATTGAAGTTATGACATGTTTAGGGTTTGTTTGTAATAGCTTGCATGGTTATGTTATTTTGCTTAAAAAGATAAGACTTGAATGTTCTTGTGAGATTGTTTGTTGACTAGGTTGGAAGTCTTCGAATTTGCCTTTCTCATTCATTTGCAATTTTTCAAATTGTGATGTGAGAATTTGAAACCATGATTTCCTAACTGCCAATGTTCCTTCATTGGTAACTCGGAGAGCATCTCATGCTTCCTTGGTAGACTTTAGGTTTTGGATATAAGAGAATTGATGACTATCAACTTCTCCAAACATAGCATGACAGCCCGATGATGCCATTTTGCCAAATCAAACTTATTTGTTGTCCATTCACTCCAAGGTTTTGAAACAATAGAACCATCTTCGAGCATCTTAATAGGAGAGGTATATCCCTCTTCTACCATCATCCAAGCCCTCTAGTAGATAGAGTAGATGTAAATTTTCATCTGTAGTTTCCAAAAACCGTAGTTATCGCTTTTGAGCAGAGGAGGTATAGAATTGGAAGCACCTTCGATCATTGTTTCCACCTGAAGAACCATGAGTGTATCCTAGATCTCACTAATCTCCATCTAACGGCCTATAGGTCCTAAGATCAAAAATTAGAGTTGTGAATTTCATAAAATGGACGCAGAAAAAAAAATTAGGTTTTAAGATTTTGTTTTCGGACCTTTATACATATACACGAATATAAATAAGGATTCAAGAATACCTCATTGATTTTCTCCTTCGTTTCTATTCGATCTGTCACCACTAAGCCTTCTGAACAATGATCCATGAATTGATAACTGTGTGTGGGCACGCCATGAATTTTGGGAGTAAAGAATGGAGGCTACAGAGAATGAGAAGACAACTCCCTGTTTTCTTACTAGGGTTCGGATAAGTTGAAGAAGAAATAAGCTTATTTTTTTACCTTTTCTATCCTTATTGCTTCACACTCCCTCTATTTCTATTAGGTTAGGTTATTTTGTTTCCTGATATTATATCTATATATATTATCAGTGGACTAGGATTTTACTGTGAAAATAACCCTAAAAGTGCGTGTATCCTAACCTAGAAAGGGGGGGGGAGGGGGTTAATAGGTTTTAATTTGATTGATTACGAACTTTTCGAATTAATCAATGCTAATGAAACTACCCCATATTATTAAATATTCAATTACACATAATCAAACATAAAACACAAAAGACACAAGTATTTGATTTACGTGAGGAACCGACAAACTGGGCAAAAACTCACGGACTAACCACTTAGCCACACACGGTCCATAAAATCCACTACTTAAATGAAAGTTTACAACCTAGGTTTACCTCCCGTCACACCATCCATGGTTACTAACCCTTTCACTCTATCCAACAGGCATATAACAGTGATCTTGGACCAACAAGTTTGTGTAGTAAACACTTAGTCACAAAGCTTAGCAACCATGAAAGAATATGCAACCTATGTAAATATATGGAAATATTCTGAATGTAAAAATGCTAAGTTAACACATTTAATCTTATCTGAGGATTCAAAGATGGTAATGAATGCAAATTTTGTATATCAATTATCTAAATGCAAGTGCAAGTAGATTTAGCTATATGGGTAAAATCGTCCTAAATGCGAGCTATCACAAAATACTAATCTCAACCAACAATCAACAACCCAAGCATGTTATAAATGAAATTAAACACAAAGGCATGCATTTATTGGAACAATAAAAGCTATTCCTAGGTTAACATGTGTAAAATACCTATAAGGTTATACTAAACAACCTACAAGGGGGGGGGGGGGGGGGGGGGGGTGAATAGGTTTTCTCTCACTTTTAACAATTTTTTCGAGACTTGTGACAAAAACATTGAGGAGCATACAAATTAACATTCAACACGATTGTTATGAGAAAACAATTTATTCAAATATGATCAAATCACCACCCTTAGTCTACAAAATATATAACAAGAAATAATGTATCTTATAAACTAAGATATTCAATGTAGAGAAAATTCCATAAGTTGTACTTAGAGTATTAAAAATGTGAAACTTTACAACTTGAATGGAATATCCCAAGATACAAAGTTATCTAACATACACAAACAATATTATGTAATGAAGTCAATTACAAATATGACAATATTCAAAAATATCAATTACACACACACACACACACACACACATATATATATATATATATATATATATATATATATATATATATACGAGAGATAGGGATAGAGAAAATTGACACAAGATATTTATATGGTAAACCTCTGAAGAGGAAACATCCACGGGTTGATTCCGCAACTACCGGCAAACATAATCCACTAGTAGATAAGACAAGTATAATCTCTCAAGTGACCCCTTCACCTAGAAACTACCCCTCTTATCCTACTCAATGAACTTGTCACCACCTTGCTCAACATTTTAAGGCTTCACACCTCTTGTCATGACTTCCTTGCTTAGCTATCCAAGGCTTCACATCTCTAGCTAAGACTTCTTGCTCAACTATCCAAGACTTCACACCTCTAGTCGAGACTTCCTTGCTCAAATCAAAGAATCACTCTAAGAAATGAGACTTCCACTTGCTCAACAATTCAAGGCTTTACACCTATTGTCAAGACTTCCTCTTTACAAGGCATCTAAGTGATCTTGAATGCAAAACGCAAACAAGCACGCAACATAGAAAATGATGATCAACAATTTCTATGGAAACTAGAATTAACCAATGCGCACACAAAGTAAATTTTCTAGTTTATAATCCAAAATGACACCACACAAGAAGATGCATGAGTATATGAAATGTATGGATTAGGTACACTTTATGAAGATCTAGACATAGACAATAAAGTTCACAAAACAAGATTGTCTAGATCTTATACATGAAAAAAAAATCTAGAGCATGCCAAATTTCCAAACACACACTTTAAACCTTTTTATTCATGTTACTAAAGCTTGAAATAAACATGTTCATGAAGCACATATTCAAGACTTTAGAACTAAAACAAAAATGCTAGAAACACAAGAAATGGACAATCAAATCACTAGCAATCATTTAGAGCATATATTCACAAAATAATCAATTAAACCATAATAGACTCCAAATATAAAATCAAATGTGCTAATCCTAGATCTATTCAGTAAATGAGTTCTAGCACATGATAAGACTATTAATCATGAAAATAAAGTCAATCAAAGCACAAATAGTCCTAGATAAAAAGCTAGCACAATACAATTCACAATCATGTGAAAACATAGGTTTAAATAAAACCAAACTCACAATCAAGTTTCTAATTAAGCACAACTAGCATTTAATTGAAGCCCTATCACTCATCAACATATGTTCAAGTCAAATACATACAAGTAGGAAGAAGACCCAAGGTATTTGAACATTAGAATAAATGAAATCAAAAGATAAAGAAATACTTTTTCAAATTCGAGTGCAGTCACGAAAATGGTATGATCCACCAGAAAAATTGAACAAATGACATCAGGGTTGCTTGAAGATGATAAAAGACTTCAATACAAAACTTCTCCAACTTGAATAACTCAAACCGGATAAGAAATGAGAGATATATAAAGTTGAGAGAAAAAACATGGAAATTTTCTGCACTACATTTTCTTCTTCCTTATATTCAAATAAAAGGGGGAAGAGATATACAAAGGAGAGGGAACCAAAGAGCATGAAAAGACCAAAATGACCCCTTTTGTAATGCTTCCCCGAGATGGCATGTGGGCATCTTGACGCAGCAAGAAGTTGTGTCCGAGATGGCCACGCGCCATCTCGGGTAGGTGCCCAAATGATGGCTTATGCTATCTCACATCTCCCTTGCACCCCTCTCGCGTTCTTCAACCGTTCTCTGGCCTCTAAAATCTGTATTCAAATCTGTTTGAAGATTACAAACTGGGACTCCCTTACGAACATGGACATATAAGAAACTAAACCGAGAAAATAAGAATTCGATTCAATACACAAAGACGAAGATAATGTATGTAATATGACTGGAAAGTTTCATAACTTTTGACTTAGAACTCGAAATCAATAGTATGAGTAACTGAACTGACTGAAACTCAATCATGAACAATCTAATACTAAAATCAAGTTCAAGATCTATGTTATACAAACATATAATCATACAAACACATTTCTCACAATAATGCAAACTACATAGAGAGTCTTCAATCATGCATTTTCCAAAACATGTTACTTTCATACCAATGCATGAGCATTCAACTTCAAGTGTGTGAATGTGTTTTACCAAATGAAGCATGACAATGTAGGGACACATATGGATGTAATGTGTGTATGTGCCTAAGCCTTGAAAGAGAAAAGAAAGGTCTTAATATACCTTTGTAGAATCATTTGTCCCTTTGAAGACTTGAACTTGCTTGAATAGATGTCATTTCTTCTTTGAAGCTTGAATCATCATGAATCCTAGACAACAAAACAATACAAAGGAAATGTTGTTTTGATATAGAATAATGCCAACATAACTCAAAGTCCTAACAACATGGCATATAAATGAAAACAAGACATTTTAGGACATGTAGAGATTACCAAGTAAAATAAAAGATGAAGTCTCATGCTTGGATGATGCAAGAATGATGGTAGATGCTCATGGAATGAGATTTGGTTGAGTAAAAATTGGTTCTTGGATCTCTCTCTCACTAAGAGTCAATTTCTTGCACTTAGGGCTTTCAATTTCAGATATCTAGGTCTAAAAGATGAAGAAGAATGTATTTATAGAGTAAAAAAACGAAGCAGAGGAAAAACTGGAAACTGCCCTGAGATAGAGCAATGTGCTGGTAGAACCCGCGCAGTACCCGCGGTTGTGCTCGTACACCATGACTCTAAAAATCCCTCCAGGACCATTGTGCAGGTACTAAATGGGTGCTTACCTACCCACTTACTTGTACAAACTTGCGCTATGCCAGTGGATGAGCTTGTGCACAGAAAGAGCCGTCAAACATCGATGAATGGATGATGCTTGGGTAGCCTGCCCTTATAATTACCCGCACATTGCTCTATATGGGGATGCTAAAAAGAAAAACTAACACACTAAGCACACAATGGAATGCACACAAAAAATAAATAGTAAGGAATAATGCAATAAACATGCAAGAATGAGAATGGAGTGTGTGTGGGTGTGCAATTAAATCTCTTCAAAGAGTTAAGCAAGGGGCTAAGTGATAAACCTTTGAAGTGCTCTTGAGTTTGATGATGTCATTGAAGCTTGATCATGATCAATAAGGCCTAATATACCCTTATAAGTTAATCCCCAACTGTGGTTTGTCAATCGAAACAAGCCAACCAATAATTGAGGGACTTACAATATCCCCTTTTGGCTATTTCGTGACAAGAGGTCAACAAAAAAAGTTTTTCTACGTTACAATGAGAAACCTAGATACTAGATCTTTAACTTTTCAAGCTCATGTATAATAGCCACCCCTACAAAACAATGAGAACTACAGTTTCCAAGGCAAGTGTATGTGAGATGATCAAGAGATAATAAAAGATAAAATAAAGGCAATTTGCATAAAAGAAAGCAAACAACAATGCAAATGCAAATGCAAATGCTCCCTCTAAATGGGTTACTCCCCTTCAACAAATAAATCTCCCCTAATATGCAACTCTCAACTCCTTCTAAATCATGCCACACTCAATTCCCTATAAATCCACACTACTCCAGCTTTTTGTCACAAGATAGACAAATGGGTATTCCCAATGGGTCACTTTAGCTAAGGGAGTTATTAGATTCAAAGATAAGTGCATAATCATATACGTCAACTTTGTACAACTTAATTAAGTGAGAGAGAAGAGCAAGGAGATTTGAATTTTAAGAGAATGTATGAAATTATTGCCCTTGATGGAAGACATGCAACAATAGCTTTCATAACATGGTATTTGGTAAAGCATATATCAAAAGAGTTTCCAAAAGAAGTCAAACCAATTTGTACCTTTTTGTCAAAAATGAACAAGATATAACACTAAAAAATTTCAACACACACGCAAGCAACATTTTCAATTCTTAATGACCAATTAAGACACGGATATAAAATCCTTATTGATTGAATGGATATGAAGTCCTTATTAGTTGTTGTCTTGTTCAACCATTAAGAAAAGAGACAAGGCTAAATTTGGATGAGACATCCTTATTTATAGAATGGACATAAGGTCCTTATTGAGTTTAGCATTGTCAGATGCTTTCACACATAATTTCACACACATAATTCATGTATAATATCTAAGCATGTCAACATCAAGTTCTCATAACATGGAGATAAGTTATAGGTCAATCAAATGTACTTCTCAATCAATTTTCCTAGTCCAAAACTGTATGTTTGAACATAAACGAAACATGGATTGCAAACAAGGCAAAGACACACTTATTGAATAAAAGACCATATATATATATGTATATATGTATGTATGTATGTATAACCATGATTCTCAAGCAAATAATAAAAGAGCATAAAGTTGATAAATTTTCTGCTTATTTCAACAATGCAAGGTTGCTCTCTTTGCTTGAGCTCCCAATATGGGGTCAATCACAAAGCTCATCAAGGCATATGACAAATCCCAATAGACCTACTAAGTGACTTGAACCTAGTTGAGTTTAAGGGCTTTGTAAAAAGATCTGCTAGTTGATCATTTATGCTTACATGCTCAAGTGCTATGCATTTATTTTCAACTAGCTCCCTAATGAAATGATACCTAATGTTTATATGCATAGTCCTAGAGTGCTGAACAGGATTCTTAGAAATATTAATAGTACTCAAGTTATCACAATAATGGGTAAAAGTACCTTGATCAAAGCCATAATCCATAAGCATTTGCTTCATCCATAAGAGTTGTGTGCAAGCACTCCCAGCGGTTATGTATTCCGCTTCAGATGTGGATAATGAGATTGAATTTGACTTCTTGCAAAACCAAGACACTAAGTTGTTTCCTAGAAAGAAGCAACCTCCCAAGGTGTTCTTCCTATCCTTCTAATTACCTGCCTAGTCTGCATCACTAAAACCAACTACACTAGTATTAGTATCAAAATAGTACCATATCTCATAGTTGGATGTCTCATTCCCATATCGAATGATTCTCTTCACAGTAGAGAGATGGGACTCCTTGGTATCTAGCATACACACCCACACTAAATGCTATATCAAGCATACTAGCTGTCAATTAGAGCAAGCTACCAATCATGCCATGATATAAACTTTGATCCACACTTTTCCCACTAGTATCCTTGCTAAGTTTTAGAGTGGTACTCATGGGTGTTTCACAATGTTTGGCATTCTCAAGGCCAAATTTCTTCATAAGGTTCTTGGCATACTTAGCTTGGGATATGAAGATCCCATCAAGCAATTGCTTGATTTGTAAGCCTAGAAAGTAATTTAATTCCCCCAACCACACTCATCTCAAATTCAAGAGACATGACATCAACAAATTGTTGAAATTTTGACTTGTTGGTGGACCCAAGGACAATGTCATCAATGTATGTTTAAGCTATAAAAAGCTTAGCCTTATTTCACTTAATGAACAAAGTCTTGTCAACACTGCTGCTAGAGTAGCTATTGTTAACAAGATAAAGGGTAAGGCATTCATACCAAGCCCTTGGTGCTTGTTTCAACCCATAAAAAGCCTTTTGAAGGCGATAGACATGATTGGGGTGGTGTAGATCTACTAACCCTTTGGGTTGTTTAGCAAACACTTCCTCATGCAAGAAACCATTGAGGAAAGCACGTTTAGCATCCTTTTGATGCAATTTGAACTTATGCACATTTGAAATGAATAAGAGAAGCCTAATAGACTCAAGAGGGCAACAAGAGCAAAAGTTTCCTCAAAGTCAATACCCATAATTTAAGAGTATCATTATGCTACAAGTCTAGCCTTATTGCTTACAATGTTACAATCCTCATCTGACTTGTTCCTAAACACCCATTTGGTGATTATGACATTAAAGTCTTTAAGTCTAGAACTAGAGTCCAAACCTCATTTCTTTCAAATCGGTTTAGCTCTTCTTGAATGGCAAGAACCCAAAATTCATCATTCAAGGCTTCATCAACCTTTTTGGAATCAATTTGAAAGGTGTAACAAGTATAGGTAATTTGATTAGTCATTTGTTACCTAGTCCTAACACCCTCATTGACATCTCCAATGATATTACTTTTATCATCTAGTCTTCTAACCTAAGGAGAAGGTTCATTAGAGTCCAATGATGGATCTCTATCAAGAGGTTTATCATCCTCTTCACTATTATTTAACTTCAAGTCACTTAAAGTCTCACCACACTTCATCAAAGGTAAGTCATGAGATACATCAACCTCCTCACCATGGTTATTAGACTTGGGCCTACAATCCTCTATGACAACATTTGATGATTCCATGACACTTCAAGTTTTTAAATTGAAAACTCTATAGGCCTTACTATTTAGAGCATAGCCAATAAAAATACCCTCATTACTCTTAGCATCAATTTTTTTAAGTTGAACTCGGTCATTAAGATTGTAGCATTTGCTTCCAAAAGAGTGGAAATAGCTAACATTTGGCCTTCTACCCTTCCAAACCTCAAAGGAAGTTTGCCTAGTACCGGGCCTTAGCAACACTTTATTTTCTATGTAGCAAGCCATATTAATGGCCTCGGCCCAAAGATTCCAAGGCATATTATTGCTAAAAACTTCACTCGGGCCATCTCTTGCGGGATCCAATTCTTCCTCTCAACAACTCTATTTTATTGAGGTCATCGAGGAGCCAAAAAGTCATGAGAAATGCCAACACTATTACAAAAAATTTCAAAACAAGTATTTTCAACTTTCTTACCATGATCACTCGTAATTATTTTAATGCTTTTAATGTGAAAGTTCTTTTCATTTTTAATTTTAGTGCTAAGAGTTTTAAACTTTTCAAAAGTTTCAGACTTTTCTCTAAGAAAATAAGCCCATGTAAATCTTGAAAAATCATCAACACAAATAAAAATGTATATCTTTCCACCGAGACTCTCGGAATGCATGGGACCCATATGGTCCATATGAAGAAGCTTTAACAGCTCTTTTGTGGTGAGATTCTTACCCTTTTTATGCACACTTTTAGTTTGCTTCCCTTGTTGGCAAGGTCCACAAACTCCCTTGGGAAGGCCTCTCACAAAATTCAACCTCTTAAGGACTTTCAAGTCTTTCAAATTCATGTGGACAATCCTTTGATGCCACAACCCGATTTGATCTCAACTAGAAAAGTTGCAAGAGATATCATTGGAATCAATACAATAACAATTGTCACTTGATCTTTTGCCTTTCAATAAGACTTGCCTATCTTCTTTTAGAATAGAGCAATCAACCTTACCAAACATAACCAAAAGCCCTTCATCACTTAGATGTGATATACTAATAAGATTAGCTCACAAGCCATCCGTATAAAAACCGTTGGGTAAGAAGGGCAAAACGGGAATGGATATGTTTCCTTTCCCTATAACCTTCTTTCGTGAACCATCACCAAAGGTGACAAATCCACCATCCTTCATCACAAGGGTCTCGAAGAAACTCTTGTTACCGTTCATGTGCCTAGAACACCCACTATAAAGATACAAAGTGTTAGAGACTTTGGGTTTCAAGGCTACTTAAGCAACATAGTAAAAATACTCAACTTTTCTAGTCCACCTAGTAGCAACATTTTCATTCCCAGGAGCCTTGGGTTAATTGGCTCTAAAATTCCTAGACGCATGCATTTTGGCTCTTATAAGTATATTTTTCTCAATCATACTTTCTATTTTATACAAATTAATATACTTAAAACAATTTTGCCTTATGTGGCCTTCAATACCACAATAATGACATATAAGAGTAAAGTAAGAATTCATACCATAGCCTTGTGAAAATATGTGAGGTTTCTTCTCTTTTGATTTGTCATTTGATGTTGAGCCACTTCTCTTCAATATGGTTGAGCCAAGATTGCATCCCTTCTTCATTAAGTGTAAGGCCCCTTTTTCGATTTTGAGGTGTCCTTAGAAGTTGGGGTTTTGTTTGTTATACTCTAGCTTGTTATGGTTAAGCTTTGGCTTGAGTTTTTGTTGAAGCCTTGATCTGAGCTTGTTTTGAAGACTCTCCAGCTTCAACCCTTTTTGTTGATTGTTGTGGACTTTGGATATTCTTTAACTCTTCACTTTTGGTAAAAGTATTCTTCTTCAAGGATGTGGTCTCCATGACTTCCACATATCCTAAGCCCCTCTTATTACTAAGGCTCTCCCACTCGAGAGCATCTTGTCAAGCTTCTCGGTTTCAGAGGTCATCATGGTAATTAGTTCTTTAGCTTCTCCAAGTTCCTTCTTTAAGCTTTCCTCACTCTTCTTGACCAAGACTAGTTCCAACTTCAAACTTTCCTCTAATCCTTTTGCATTCTTCACTTTCTGTCTCAAATGAGCCATCTTAAAAGTCAATTCAAGATTCTCCTTTTTCACTTTTGAATCTCCTTCATCTTCTTCAATCTAGAGTTCTCAAAGAACTTCATGAAGTTTACATTGTCCATCTCCTCATCAATATCAAACTTGGACTTAGAAGAAATACTCTCTTTAATTGAGTATTCTTCTTCTTCTTGCTTGACCTCTTCTTCTCCTTCGTCACACATAACTTCCTTACCACTGTGAGATGATGAGAAATCAATGAATTTGGCAACTCATTCTTCATCGTCCGAAGACTTTTCTTCAACCTATAAGTCTTCACTATCACTCCAAGAGGCAATCATGGCATTTCCTTTTTTCCTATTCTTCTTCAAATTGGCACACTTTAGAGCAATGTGTCCAAAGCCACTACATTCATAACATTGAATGCCCTTCTTGGAGTCATTTTCTTTTGATTTTTCCACATTTTTGAAAGGAGTCTCCTTTTTCACTTCCTTTCCCTTGGACCTAAATCTTTTCTTCTCAAGCTTTATGAATTTCTCGAATCTTTTGACCATAAGGGCCATCTCCTCATCTGAGTCTTCCTTCTCCTCTTCAACCTTTGAGGTCTTCAATGCAATACTCTTTTACTTCTTTAGAGATGTACATGTGGAAGTCAATCTAGACTCATAAGGTAGAAGTCTTCTAATGACCTCACTAGGATTCATATTCTTGTAGTCATTATTCTCTTTAACTTCCATCACCTTTGAATTAAATCTTGATGGAAGCGACCTCATAATTTTTTGCTTGATTCTCCTATTCGAATAGGGGTCACCAAGTTGATGGCTTTGATTGACTATGTCCATCAACTTCATTTGAAAGTCATTGAAGCATTCATGCCCCTCCATCCTAATAGTCTCAAATTGCATTTGAAAGACTTTGAGCTTGGAGTCCTTGACTACTTAGGTTCATTATGAGCTGTTTGTAGAATCTCTCAAGCCTTCTTTACATTCATAATGGTTTGGATCAACTTGTATTGATTTTCATCCATGGCATAACGGATGGCGTGCATAGCCTTGTTGTTCCAATTGGATGCTTCAAATTCTTGTGTATTCAATCGAGAATTAGGCTTAGAAACTTCATCTTCTTCTTCAGTGGTCATTGTTAGAGTGTAGCCATCTTCAATTTCCATCAATGCTCGGACATCTATTTAGCAAAGGAAGGACTCCATCTTGGCATTTCACGAGGCATGGTTCATTCCCGTGAGCAAAGGAGGTCTTGTGCTCGAAGCTCCCTCAGTTACTCCATCGTTCCCACTCATAATGTTTGAGGTTTATGAATTAGACAAGTGCAGATGCAATGCAACAACAAAATGTAAAAATAGAAACAAGCAAAATTAAAAGTGCAAGACACACACAAATCATGGATCACCTAAGTATGTCTAGGCACTGACTCTGATACCAATTGAAAATAACCCTTAAAGTGTGTGTATCCTAACCTAGAGGGGGGGGGGGGGGATAGATTTTAATTCGATTGATTACCAACTTTTCAAATTAATCAATGTTAATGAAACTACCTCATATTATCAAACATTCAATTAAAAATA
Source organism: Dipteronia dyeriana (assembly GCA_032871835.1). Taxonomy (NCBI): domain Eukaryota; kingdom Viridiplantae; phylum Streptophyta; class Magnoliopsida; order Sapindales; family Sapindaceae; genus Dipteronia; species Dipteronia dyeriana. The sequence continues at coordinate 38,364,470 of CM065302.1, forward strand.
ATCAAGCATAAAACATAAAAGACACAAGTATTTTATTTATGTGAGAAACCCTCCAACTGCGCAAAAACTCATGAGCTAACCACTTAGCCACGCACAATCAACAAAATCCACTACTTAAATGAAAGTTGACAACCTAGGTTAACCTCCCGTCAAACCATCCATGGTTACTAACCCTTTCACTCTACCCAACTGGCTTATAATAGTGACCTTGGACCAACAAGCTTGTACACTAAACACTTAGTAACAAAGCTTAACAACCATAGAGAGAATATGCAACCTATGTGAATATATGAAAATATTCTATACGCAAAAATGCTAGGTTAACACATCTAAGCTTATATAAGGATTTATAGATGGCAATGATTGCAAATCCTAGATATCAATTATCTAAATGCAAGTGCAAGTAGATTTATCTAGAAGGGCAAAATCGTCCTAAATGCTGGCTATCATAAAATACTAATCTCAACCAACAATAAACAATCCAAGCATGTTATAAATGCAATTAAAGACAAAGGCATGCATTTAATGAACAACAAAATCTATTCCTAGGTAAACAATGCATATGAATGAAAATAATAAATTCTAGGACATGTAGAGATTACCTAGTCAAAGAAAAGATGGGTTCTTGGATCTCTCTCTCACTAGGAGTCAATTTCTCTCACTTAGGGCTTTCAATTTTATAGATCTAGGTCTAAAAGAAGAAGAAGATGATGTATTTATCAGGTAAAAAAATGAAGCAGAGCAAAAACATGAAACTGTCCTGAGATAGCACAGTGCACGGGTAGGACCCATACACTACCCGTGGTTGTTCCTGTGCACCGGTACTCTGAAAAAGCATCCATGCCTATTGCATAGGTATTGCATAGGTGACTACATGTGCACTAACCCACATAGACTAGCGTTATACATGGGGATGTGCCCAAGCAAAGAGAGAGCCATCAAACCTCGATACGCGAGTGATGCGTGGGTAGCCTTTCCGTATAATTACCCGCCTACTGCCTTGTATGGGGATGATGAAAAGAAAAACTCAGACACTAAGCTCATAATGGAATGCACAATAAAAAATAAGGCACAGTGTAATAAACATGCAAATAAGAATGAAGTGTGTGTGTGTATGCAACGAAACCTTTTCAAAGAGTTAAGAATGTCCTAAGCGATATACCTTTGAAGTGCTCTTGAGTTTGATGATGTCGTTAAAGCTTGATCATGATTAATAAGGCGTAATCTACCCTTACAAGTTAATCCCCAAGTGTGGTTTGTCAATCGAAATAAGCTAATCAATAATTAAGGAACTTACATAGTGACCCAACTAAGACAGGATTCTAAATCTTATAATAATATATATTGTTAATAAGACTTGAACCCTTGAACTCTTTAAAGGAAATTTAAAATAATCTCTATTATTTTATTCCTTTGCTCTTATCAAGGTTCGAACCTGTAACCTGCAAATAATAATTTTTAGTTATAAATTTATCAATTAAATAATCTTATAATTTAATTATTAATAATTTTTTAATTAAATAATCATATTATTTAGTTAAGTCCCATAATGTATCAAAGTCACTTTCGTAACATAATTAATTAGACCATTCAATTAACTGTGAACCTTGTTACCAATAATCGTAAAGGGCTAGTAAGGGGATCTAACAAACCCATAGTTTTGAGCTCCAATAATACTTAAAAAAGTTAATTATACTCTTAAATTAATATTTCAATATTATTATCCTAGAAGTTATTGCATATGGTACGATCCTCCACAAGTAGTTCATAAGTAGAGCTAGGTCATAAAGTTCGTTATACCTCTAGTTATATCTTTTCCTTTAAGTACCATTGATTCTCTAATGAGTAATTATATCCTTCATTCCTTTATGGAAGAAGGAAAGCACTATAATTGTTCAAGCCCCGAATCAACCTTTAAGGGAACTACTCATCTACTTCTCGTATGAAGGAGTGGATTCCTCTATTGTATGTGAACCGTCCCAACCACAAGCTAAATCGTGACTCCAAGATACATAGTTATTAATTGGAATTATTACTTTAATCTTACCCATGGTATGTCAAAAGCAACAATCCAACCTGAAGGAGTTAGCAAGACACTCAAGATTAAGATCACCCATATACAACCATCGTTTGTTGATATACATGAATCTCTTCATTTAACGGATCTTGGTAAGGGATTCATATAGATCGTGGCCTTGTCCTATGTGATTTCAACATATAAGGTGCCTCCATTCCAATGTCACTATATGAGTAGTCTAGGATAAGACCACCTTACATTACATAATGGACCGTAGTTGTAAATTAACCACAAATAAAGTGTCCAGGTTTATTTGCACTCTAAGGACTGTTTAGATTGCATGTCTTAAACTGAATCCATCTATATATGACACTTGTTTACTCAACTAGAGATTACAACCAGCAATCTTAGATGTTTTTCACATATGATATAAGCGTACAGATATTAAGAAATCAATATTTACATAATGAATATTCCTTTATTACATTTTTATAACATTTACATATTACTTGCTTCAGGGTATAAATCCCAAAAATCTCCCAGTTATACTAAAGCAAGTTGGACATCTCTCATAATCCTATACCCTTTAGGTGACCTTCAAACTCTTTAGTTGTTAAGGTCTTTGTTAATGGATCAACCAGGTTTTCTTATGACGTAATCTTGGTCACAATCACGTCTCCTCTCTACACTATCTCCCTAGTGAGATGATATTTTCTATCTATATGCTTCCCTCTTTTGTGGCTTCTTGGTTATTTGGAATTAGTCACAACACCACTATTATCACAATAAAGTTTGATGGACTTATCTAAATCTGGAACAACTTCCAGATCACACAAAAAATTATGGAGCCATGCAGCCTCCTTAGCAACCAACCAGTTGTGAGATGCAATAAAGTATGATAAAGAGGAGTAGGCACATGAAGTATGAACTCGCATGTCATGAATCTCACACCTGAGAGCGCTCTCATTTCGTGAACTACTCACTTCCACACCTCGAGCATAATTCGCTCCGAATCTAAACCTCATGTGAAGTCTTTCTTTTCTTTCCACTCGGATTCCTAAGTTCACAATCATTTTAGGTATGCAAATATAGAATTTTTGTATAGAAGACCAATGTATTGCATACAATATACATTAAAAGACTGCTATTTTTCTAGTGAACTGACCTAAAAAGGAATCACTATGCCATGAACATGGAAGATCATGCTTCAACAAACATTTCCAATCTAGACTCATCCTATATCAAAAAGGTCTTTCCCTTTGGTTGAAATGGGGCCATTGGGTTAATTGTGGTGACAAAAGAAATAGGGAAAATTAGAGTTCAAAAAATCACCAATCATGCTCAACTCAAATACACAACCACATATATAGTTCTACTTTGCAATTAGACTTTGAATTAGAATCTAGGTAATGACTTTACATATACTTGTGCTTCACAATTGTACTTTATTTTTTGAGTACTTTTACATTGACATTCAAGGCTTAGCTTCTTTGTTTTTTTTCCTTGATTTCATTTCTTTCTTTTTGCATTCATTTTCTTTACTTTACATTTTGCACACTTACATTTGACAATTTATCTCTAAATGCAAATATTGGTATTTTTACATTTGGGGCTTATGCTTTTACACATTTACACAATAATACCTTAATACACGCTTTCTTTACATATGAGAGCTAGTTAACTTTCAAACAGCACATGACACAATACATCCTAACATGATTGCAATAAAAAGGATAGGCATGTGTTTGGCTTATGGATATATGGTTGTATGCGGTTCCAAGTGAAAGGGATATGTGTTTGGCCTCAAGTTTAGCATGGGAGGACACAATCAGGGATTAGGAATGCGTTTAGGCTTCTTTGAGTAGTAATTTGCACTCACATTGCCTATGAACATTTCCATAATTTGTCTATCGTGGGAATGAATGCATCTGTCAAGCAGAGTAGTATATATATGATAAATGTAATGTCCTATGGCATATGATGCACATGACGAGAATAGTGTATAAGAATAGAAAAACTATAACGCTAAAATGCGATATTTTCTAGGGCTTGTGTTTGTGAACTCAAAGGTAGTATCCATTATTAAAACATTGTGCAAGAGCACTGAGTCCCCTCAACTTGAGCACAAAAAGGATAGGACTAGCCCATGATCTGCAAGTGAGACCTTATAGTGACACCAAGATACTCAATTAAGCACACTACACTTAAGTAAACGCGCCAAAAGCACATGCTCAAGGCATCACACCCAAGCTAGTTAAAGAAAATTTTGGCCATGCGACAAATCAAAAAATTTGGACCAAAAGGACTAAAAATGACTCAAAAAGATAAAAAGATTACTTAACAAAGCATCTACAACCCTAATTCAAAACTCAACATTGTCCCTAATGTTGGAAACAAGAAAGTCCGGACTAACAGTGCCCCCCTAACATGACTCAAGACAAACAAACCTAGGCAATATCACAACACAGTCAATGCCCAACAAAAATAAAAATTAATCATAACTAGGCTTAACATAAAAAATAAAGCAAGCAATGCAATATTGAAATAGCACACAAGCACCTACATACATGTTCAAAACCAACATCTAGCATTTTCACAAAATTTACAAAATGAGGGACATTTACCTCCTAACCGAATCTAACAATATGCATATATAAGACCTGTACAAAATATGAGCAAAACCCCTAAATTAAATGGGTCTATTTATGTTCAATTAAAAACCATAAAATCACATTTATTATCCACAAAAGCCTTCATCTCATCTATTCTACAAAAATAACAGATCAATAAAATCCAATAATCAAAATTGTCATCATTCATATTGACTCATCTTATCAACATCCAAACATTTAATCAATTATATCCACAATATAATGTCTCCCCATATTCAGAAACAAAAGAATAATTAGAATTGAATACTTCCATCAAAATTAATTCATCAAATAATAAGGCAAGAAGGGAAAAATTCAAGATTTCAAAATTATTGAAACCAAGGTGGTTACTTTCTTGCATCCTAGATGAGGATAAGGTTCTTGCCTATTTTATTAGTACTATTTGCTTGCTCGTCCCTCTAAGACTTGCAAGTTGTCATGTTTCATCACAAGAGATTAAGAACCTAGCTTTGACACACAAATATCTCATAAAAAGATTCATCAACCATCAACGAAAGTATATCAATAATGAAATAATAGTTGTCTTAAAGATCAAAATATCTAACAAAATAAATCCAATCATCCAAAACCCAAAATATCCGACAATGATTTAACTAACGAACTAGAACAAAAGTCGAAATGGATAAACCTTGGTGGGTTGCCTCCCACAAGCGCTCTATTTATAATCTTGGCAAGATGTTGTTGTTGTTCTATGTTTCACTTATCAGTAATGAGCCAACTCCCTCTATGCATGCTTTAATACTTTTATACGGTTTTAGTCTATGTCTGTTAACCTTTAATGTCCTATAATCCTTCAAGTTATAGACCTTAACTATCCAATTTGGCAAGATGTTAATAACTCGGTGTGGTCCCGATGATCATGACTTAAGTTTTCCTAGAAAGAGCCTCAGACAAGAAGCATAAAGTAATGCAAACATTCCCGAGTGGAAGTCTTTCCTTACCAAATTTTTGTAATGGATGATTTTAGTCTTCTCTTTGTAGATCTGTGCATTCTCATAGGCTTGCAACCTAAATTCCTCAAGTTCATTCAACTGGAGACTTCTTTCTTTACCTACTTTGTCATATTCCAAATTCAACCACCATTTTTTTTAAACTCCAATTCAACCTTTTGATGGCCTACCATGCACGATATTCCTATTCAACGGTATGTGCCATGACTTATTGAACACCAAGCTATAGGGAATCATTCTGATGGGAGTCTTGTAGGCTGTCTGATACGCCCATAGGGTGTTATTCAATCTTGTAATCACTCCGTGTAGAGTTGAGCGTATTCTCCAAAATCTACATGATATGTCTATTGCTTACTTCAGTCTGCCCTGACGTGTGTGTGTGGTACACTATGGACTCCATACTTCTTTATTAGGTTGCCAAAAAACCTTGTTACAAAATTGGCTTCTTCTGTCACTAATTATAACTCATGGAGTCCCAAACCGAGCGTAAATATTCTCTTTTACGAACTTAACCACCACCTTACCATTCATATTTGTGGCAACTACTTCTGCCAACTTCGTGACATATTCAATTCCTACCAAGAAATAGATGTTTCATCTCAATGATAGGAAAAGGTCCCAAGAAATCAAGCTCCCAGATATCGAATATCTTTGCCATTTGGATTCCTGTATGAGGCATCTAATTCTGTTAACCAATATTCCTGATGCGTTAGCACCTATCACATGTTGTACAAAGCTGGAATGCATCTCTGAACAAGGTCTCGCAACAGAATCATGACTGAAGAACCTTTAGTACAGTCTTTCTTACACTTAAATATCCCCCACACTGTAATTTATGGCATAACTTCAAAATGTAACTCTAATCGGAATCTAGCACATACCTCTAGAATACCTGATCTAGCTCATGTTTGAAAAGATATGACTCATCCTAGAATTTTATTTTAGCTTTAGTGATAACCTCTTCTTTCCCTATGAATTAAGCTCTACTAGAATCACTCTATGAGTTAGGTAATTTTCCAGGCCTGTGTACCATGGCTCATCACCTTACACATCCCACAACAACACATCCCACAACAACTCATCTGGAAAGCACCTTACACATCACTCTACGATTTTGGACACTCCTGAACTAGTCTGATGAGGTGGTCTACCACCACATTATCACAACCCTTCTTTTATCAGATCGCTAAATAAAACACATGTAGCAGCAAAACCCATTTGTTCAACCTTAGCTTTACATATTTCTTCCGGAGGAGATATCCGAGTGTCACATGGTCTGAGTACACTACCAGCTTGGCCCCCACCAAGTACTGCCTGAAATTCTCCAATGCAAAGATAACAGATAGTAGATCCTTTTCTGTTGTTGAATAATTTAGTTGGGCTTCATTCAAGGTTCATGATGAGTAGAATATCACATTTGGGACCTTGTCAACCCTTTGCCTCAAAATCACACCTACTGCATGTTAGGTTTTTGGTTTTGTGTTTGTATTATTCCATATCAAAACTATGCTTATGTTTCACTTGTATTGATTAGTTGTCTTAAAGATGGTGATGATTCAAGATTCAAAGAAGATATTGCAACTAATCAAGCAAGTGCAAAGTCAAGAGAAATGTGCTACATTGGTTCAACAAAGGTATATTAATGACCTCATTAGCTTAGGCACAAATACACACGTTGCATCCATATGTGTCCTTACATCATTGTGCTCATTTTGTATTACACATTCACACACTTGATATTGAATGCTCATGCATTTGTACTAAATTGACTAGTTTTGGAAATTGCATGTGTTTGAACTATGTCTAGGAAATAGCATTCTTGTGTGATATGTGTTTGTATGTTTATTTCTTTGTATAGCATGGACCTTAAACTTGAATTCGGTCTTATATTATTCCTTACTGAGTTCCGGTCATTTTGGTTACTCACACATTTGATTTAGAGTTCCGGGTCAAGAGTTATGAAGCTTTCCGGCCATTTTGCATGCATTGTCTTCATCTTTATATATAGAATCAAAACTTTAATTCCTGAGAAAAGTTTCTCAGATGTCTATGTGCGTGAGAGAGTCCCAGTTTGTAATCTGAAAACATATTTGAATTCGAAGTTTGGAGGCCAGAGAATGTTCGAAGAACGCAAAGGAGTGCAAGAAAGGAAAGAAGTCCATCAAGCCCATCTTTTCAAAGATGGAGCGTGACTATCTCGGGCAAGATACCTTGCTAACCCCGAGATGCCCATGCACCATCTCGGGGAGGCAGCAAGCTTGATGCTATTTTTGGTCAATTCCCCTTTTTAGTTCCCTTTCCTTTATAAACTCTTCCCTCTCACATTTTCATTTGAAGAACTTTGAGGAGGCCTATGTGCAGAAAATTTTCTCTCAAATGTTCTCACCTTCCAAACACTTTATCTTTTTAATTTGAACTCCATTTTAAGTGATTAAAATTTAAGAGTGTTCATATATCATATCTTTATCCATTCCAAGAAAGTTTGAGGAGTTTTGAGTGTTGTTTTTTGATGGTTCTACACACAAAAATGACACTCCACATAATCTCTCAAGGTATTGATTTTTTTCTCTTGTTTTTGCTTCTAAATGTGTTCAATTATCTTGGGCATCTTTCTTCCATCTTTGTATGTGTTTTGTATATTTTTAACTATAGTTTTAGACTCTATTGAAGCTTGATTGAATACTGATTGAAATCTCACATGTTGAGTTAGGTTTTGATTTTACCTATGTTTTCACATGTTCGGGATTATATTGTGCTAGCTTCTTATCTAAGACTATTTTGTGGGTTTTAATGAATTGATTTTTGATAAAATAGTCTCTACTTGTGTTAGGTTCATCTAATTGAATGCTTAAGGAATAACACATTTGATTATTGTTGACGATGATTTTTGGATCACGTAGGACCGATCACGTGTCTAACAAGTTTTTATAAATTGACAAAGATGTTATGAAAAAGATATAAAAAAGTAGAGTATGCAAACATAGGTTTACATGGTAAAACCCCAGGAAGGGGAAGCATCCACGGTTGCCAATGACAATGAGAAGAAATTCACTATGAATAGAATGATTACACCCACTGTTCCTCTTTTTTTATTGTTCCTCTCTCTCTCTCTCTTTTTGTGTCTATTCGTGTATCTTTCATGTATACCCTTCTCTCCTTTTACAATGAGATTATGGGCCTATTTGTATGTGAATAGAAACCTAATCTGTGTTATACAAATAAGGAAAGTTGATAGTGTTTATTTAGGACTGGTAAGTTGTTGAAGTCGTCTTTATCTTATTTTCTGTTTCGGAGATCTTGTATATTGAATTAGAGTCTTCATAGAATTCTAGTTGAATAGTCTGTTTAGGAATTATATCCTAATTGGTGCACAATCTTCTAGAAGAGCAGAGTTATTGCTTGATTTAGACTTAGTTTCTATTTAGTGTTTATCCTTCTGGAAGCTTTGAGTTCTTTCCGTAATAGAATTCTGACATTGAAAAGGAAACATGGATATTTCCTTATTTGAGTATGATTCTAAATTCCTTGTTTGAGTAAAATCATTCATTTTCATATTCAAGTCGTAGTTACCTTTAATACCTCCCACACAATATTTAACTGACTAATCACCTAATCCCGACCAGACCTTTTGTGTCCCGATCGGGTGGTCTTTACCTAATCAGGTTGTCTCTACCCGATCGATTATTTTTCCCTACCATCTTAGGTAATCTTGACTAGGCCTTGAGATTATCTATTAATTGCCTTTGGTTGATCTTTCACGACTATTTTCTGTGACCTGACAGATCTAATCACCGTGTTTGTAGGTGATCATGCTGATCTGTCATGCTCTCAAAAAATCCCTATAACAACTATATTCTTAGAGCTATTTTTGAACTTAATTGAATATAGTGAATGTGATATGCTCTAGGATTATTGCTAGAAATCTAATTGACTTTGTCATATGATTTTAGCATATTTATGTGTATGTGCCTAAAACCTTGAATATGTGCTAAGTGTTCTTATTTTGATTTAAGTTTTAGTTTTATGAATGATCCGAGATATTGATTATTTTTAGTGCTTTCATATGATCTAGGTTTATCACTCATGTATAGTAACTAAACTGGATTTGTGATATGAACTTTCAAGAATAGGTCTAGTTTCCATAGGATATGTTTGAACATCGTGTTCTATGTTGAGTGCTTGTTTGCATTTATGCATTCATTATTCACATAGGAAGTCCATGTATAAGGTATGAAGTCTTGGTTTGAGGCATGGGTGCCTTGGATAGCCAAGCAAGGATCGGGGCATGTGGCCTGAACAATCAAGCATTGGAGACTTTCTAGAAGCATGGGAGTAGACTTTTATTGGTATACCCGGGATGTTATGATATGATGGAGTCTATGGATAAGGTGAGTCATTTGTTGACCATATTAGTTGAATTTCCAACTTCTTAACGATGTTGGTTAGAGTGGACTCAAATATAAAGTGTGTCATTTGTTGAAAACTTTTCAGGAATTTCCAATCTAAGAGTAGGGATTGGGTAGATGTAGAATCCAATAGAGAGTGAGTCATGTGTTGGTTACTTTTGAGAAATTTCTTATCAACTTTCTAATAAAAGTACCTGATGGTTGTATTCAACCTGTGGATGTTTTCTTTACGGAGGTTTTACCACATAAAAACATGATGTGTCAATTCTTCCTAACCCTCTCATATATTTGTATGTGTATGTGTATATCTTGTTCTACAAGTTTGATAGTTAGATTTCTTGAAAGATAAGATAGTTTTATTCTGTGATCTACAAGCACTTCAAATGATCAAAATTGTAAATGTTTTTGTACTTGTATATTAAATATATTTGTTTGTAATAGTCTTTGAAAGAATACTTGTACATATCGAATATTAATGAGAATATAAGTATTGCATGTTTTTAGTTTTATGTGTTAGTCTTTCACTTGCAACGTATAAGCTTGTTTGAAAATACTTAACTTGGTAACACATTTTTCTTTCTCAAGTATGTTATATTATCTTAAGTATTGTTATCCAAGCTAACTAGAGGGACAAACAATTTTTTTTTTAAAAGGGATTGAAAAAGGATGAAAACCTATTCACCCTCTCTAGGTTAGCCTAAGGCAATTTAACCGCGTTTGTGCAATTTCATTTGGTATCATAGTAGGACGTTGAAAGAAACTTAGTGAGATCTAGGCTACAAACTCGATTGATTGTTCAGTTTTTTAAAGCAATAGGTCTACATGAGGAGTTGATGTCCGAAGGAGAATCAAACTCTAGACCTCCATTTCTCAAAGGATATAATTACGGGTTCTGGAAGTTAAGGTTGAAAGCTTACATCAGATCTATAGATGAATGGGAGTGGATGTTGATTGAGGAAGGTTACCATCATCCTAACAAAATGCTTGAAGATTGATCTATAGTTCCGAATGTAGAGAAAAATCGATTCAAAACTTGGTGGAAACGTAAAATTAGGGCTTGGAATGCTTAAAAAAATTTCCCTTTAAAAGAAAGAACCTTAACCCTAGATTAATTAACGTATATTTAAAGTATCATACCTTTTTTTCTATCACGATTGAAATAACGTCGAATTGAATCTGCAATATCTTCCAATCCAATCACGAACGTGAATCACCTAAGAGTGTGGGCTCCCTTTCTTTAAATTGTATACCTGAGGATGGAAACAAACAAAATCTCTTTATTTTATTAGTTACAATAATCCTCCAAGAAGAAAAATAAAGAACGTTAGGTCACTGGTGAATTAACAATCAATTTGATTGAAACTCGTGCGAACCTTGATTCGACGTTGTACAAAAAACCCTTTAATGTAAAGGCTACAATTGCACTATCGCAAGCAAAATGTTCTTTCTTCCTTTTCTTTTTTGCCGAATTTTCACACACCAATCTTTAGAGTTGGATGAATTTTGTGTAGAGCAAAAAACTAAATTTTTCTCTTTCAAAATTCTTTCTTAGCCGAATTTTACTCTTGTATAAACCCTAGCCTTGGCCGAATTTTCTTCTTGCATAAAACCTAGCCTCGGATGAATTTCTCAAGTAAAATTATGCCTTGGCCGAATTCACCTAGATGTATATATAGGTTTCTGTAATCCTCTCCTAAGGAGGATTTACTTGGTGGGCAAGAATCATATCTCAAGGTGGATTTACTTGGTGATAAATAATTCTTTTCAAAGAAAGATTTCTTTTCCACACCAAGACTCCAAATTTAACTCAAATAGTGTATTTATTCATTAACCAATTATCGAATATAGTTAAATTGTGACTATATTAAAACTTTCTAATTTGACCCATTGTTAACTAGAGTTTTAATAGAAATCAAATACTTCCTAATTTGACTTGGACAAATAAATTCCTATTATTTATCTACTTATCAAATATAGTATTTGATACTTATCATATTACCGATAATAATATGACTCTAGGATGCCTTCTCCAACTAAGAAAAAGATTTTGACTTTAAATTAAACAATTAATTAATTAATTTCTATTTAATTAAATAATAAAATAAAAACAATATATTAAGCTATTTTACAAGCCCTAGCTGCCCAAGCCTATACATGGGACAATAAATTGTTTTTTTTCTATTTTATTAAATTCATTGGATTTTAATAAAAAGTTCATATGTAAACTAGACCCATTCTTTCTAAAAAGAAACAAGTCCACATGCCTTAATACAATTCTAGATGGACCTATAAATTGGTCTGGAAGAATATATCAATTGATCTATGAAAGTTCGTGTGGATTGAAGATCTTGACGGACAATCTAAATTTATGCCCCAATAGACAACCTAATCACAATCAACAAAAGATTCACTTAATTCCAATAAAAAACTAAAATTGAACTCTTAAATAAAGGTAGAATAAGTTAATATTTCTTATTCATACCCTAAACAATCTTAATGGAGATAGTGTATCCTCGTGAAGAATATCAGTAATCGCCAAGAGCTCATAGACCGCTTATAGCTCTCCAAGTTACCATATTTACTCATATGACCACATTTTGAACTTGGATATTTAGACCTGTCCAAATGCCTTATTTCAATAGACACTATTGAAAACATATTGTTAAGATTTAATATCCAATACCTCAAATGGAGCCACGATGTCCATATCTATAAATGAAGTCCTCTATCGATTAACAAATGAATACCACCAAACTATTGAGGATAGACTATGCTATATAATTGTACTCAATGATAGCTCAAATGATAACACTTGCAACTACAAGTCCATCATTTATTGCAAGATTGAGATAGACTCTCCGATTGTCTTCAAGTGAAAACTTTTAACCATTAACTGATCTGGATAAAGTATCTCACTGTGATCTTATTCAATGCACCTAGTGCACTAGATTCCCTTGCCAAAGACACCACACATTGATTATTTTAATTATTTTAGACTGATCATAACACATTTGATCCCACCTAAATGCTAGCAAAAGAACCTACAACTTTAACAAGATAACAACGCCAACCTTTTTCTTCAATTGTGAATATTATTCAAGACTAACTAAAGAATTGTGTCTACCTCATACATATCCAAATGTACGTGCAATTCTTCTTTTCTCACAGTCAATTGACCTTATGATTATTTACTTTGACATTTCTAATAAGTAAACTATAAATGCTTTAAGATTTGTTAAACTAGAAATCACTTTAGTAATACGAAAAGATTATGAAATACATTATTACACTCTTGCTTTTGAGCATAATCCCAACAATCTCCCACTTGCTCTATAGCAAATGTGTCATATCTCTTATCACCATATTCTCTAGGTGCCCTTCTAAACTCTTTTGTGGAAGAGCCTTTGTGCAGGGATCCACTAGATTTTTTGCTGACGCGATCTTGATTAGCGTCACGTCTCCCTTATGCATAATTTCCATTAAAATATCATACTTTTTTTCAATATGTTTCCCTTTCTTATGACTTCATGGTTCTCTCGAATTAGCCACTGCTCCACTATTGTCACAGTAGATAGTGATCTGCTTATTCGCATCAGGAACCACTTCTAAGTCAATCGAGAATTGGTGGAGCAAGGCAACCTCTTTAGTAGCTTCGCATGTGGCAACATACTCAGCTTCCAAGGTGGAATCAGCAATATAAGATTGCTTGATACTCTACCATATGATTGCCTCTTCTCCAAGTGTAAACAAAGATCCTGATGTTGATATTTTGGAGTTAGAATTCTATTGGAAATCATAATCTATATACCCAACAAGAATTAAATCCCCTACAGAGTATACAAGCATATAATCTCTCTTTCTCATGAGATACTTGAAAATATGCTAGACTGTCGTCTAGTGTTCAGAACCAGGTTCCGATTGAAGCCTGCTAACTATGCCAACATCAATAAATATCTGGTCTAGTGTAGAACATTACATACAAGAGACTTCTAACTGCCGAGGCATATGGAACCATACTCATCAATTGCTCTTCATACTCATTCTCAGGAACTTATTCCTTAGAAAGTTTGATTCGTATCTGAAAAGGTAACATACATTTCCTAGAAGTTTTCATGGAAAACCTAGACAAGATTTTTTCTATGTGTGAAGCTTGGGATAAGGCAATCGTTCTATCCTTTCTATCCCTTAAGACTTGGATACCAAGTGTTGGGATTATGCTCGATAGCAAGAGTTTAATAATGTAATTGACAATCTTTTCACATTAATAAAGTGATTTCTAGTTTAACAAATCTTATAGCATTTCTAGTTTAATTATTATAATTGTCAAAAGTAAATAATCATAAGGTCAGAAGACTATGAGAAAAGAAGAATTGTTCATACATCTAGATATGTACAATGTAGAAACAATTCTTTAGTTAGTCTTGAATAATAATCACAACTTAAGATAAAAGGTTGGGCACCTTTATCTTGTCAAAGTTGTAGATTCTTTTGCTAGCATTTGAATGGGATCAAGTGTGTTATGATGAGTCTAAAATCATCAAAGTAAGGTGTCTTTGGGCAAAAGAATCTAGTGCACTGGGTACATTGAATAGGATTACAATGTAATACTTTATCTAGAACCGTTAATGGATAAAAAAATTCATTTAAAGACAATCGAAGAGTCTATCTCAATCCTGAGATAAATGTTGGACTTATGGTTGCAAGTGTTATCATTTCAGCTATCAATGAGTACGATTATATAGCATAGTCTATCCTCGATAGTTTGGTGGTATTCATTTGTTATTCGATAGAGGACTTTATTTATAGATAAGGACATCGTGGCTTCATTTATTAAATGAGAGTAGAATACCATCATATGGATGTTTTGAGGTATTGGATATTAAATCTTAACGTTAAGTTTTCAATATTGTTTATTGAAACATGGCTTCTGGACAAGTCAAAATATCCAAGTTCTAAATGTGGTCATATGAGTAAATATGGTAACTTGGAGAGCTATAGGTGGTCTATGAGCTCTTGGCGATTACTGATATTCTTCACGAGGATACACTTTCTCCAATAAGGTTGTCTAGGGTATGAATGAGTAACATCAACTTATTCTATCTTTATTTAAGAGTTCAATTTTATTTCTTTAGTGGAATGAACTAAAATTAAATAGATCGGACCTAAGTGAATTATTTGTTGATTGTGATTGGGTTGTGTCTATTGGAGCTTAAATCTAGATTGCCCGCCAAGATCCCCAATCCACTCGAACTTGCATGGATAACTTGATATATTCTACCGGACCAATTTAAGGGTCCATCTAGAATTGTATTGAGGCATGTAGATTTGTTTCTTTTTGTAAGAATGGGTCTAGTTCATATGTGGACTTTTTATAAAGGTCAAATGGATTTTATAAAATAAGAAAATAATATATTGGCCCATATATATTGATATGGGCGGCAAGGCAATTTAGAATAACTTAATTATATTATTTAATTAAATAATAAAATAAAAATAATATAATTAAGCTATTCTTAATAGCCTTGCTGCCCAACTCATATATATGGGCCATATATTATTTTTCTTATTTTAATAAATCCATCGGACCTTAATAAAAAATCCACATGTGAACTAGACCTATTCTTACAAAAAGAAACATATTCACATACCTCAATACAATTCTAGATGGACCCCTAAATTGGTCCGGTAGAATTTATCAAGTGATCTATGCAAGTTCGTATGGATTGGGGATCTTGGCGAGCTATCTAAATTTAAACTCCAATAGACACAACCCAATCAAAATCAACAAATGATTCACTTAGGTGCGATCTATTTAATTTTAGTTCATTCCACTAAAGAACTAAAATTGAACTCTTAAATAAAATAGAATAAGTTGATGTTACTCATTCATACCCTAGACAACCTTATTGGAGAAAGTGTATCCTCTTGAGGAATACCAGTAATCGCCAAGAGCTCATAGACCGCCTATAGCTCTCCAAGTTACCATATTTACTCATATGACCGCATTTTGAACTTTGATATTTTAACTTGTTCAGAAGCCATGTTTCAATAGACACTATTGAAAACTTAACGTTAAGATTTAATATCCAATACCTCAAAACATCCATATGATGGTATTCTACTCTCATTTAATAAATGGAGCCACGATGTCCATGTCTATAAATGAAGTCCTCTATCGATTAACAAATGAATACCACCAAACTATCGAGGATAGACTATACTATATAATAGTACTCATTGATAGCTAAAATGATAACACTTGCAACCACAAGTCCATCATTTATCTCAGGATTGAGATAGACTCTCCAATTGTCTTTAAATGAAAACTTGTATCCATTGACGGTTCTAGATAAAGTATTTCATTGTGATCCTATTCAATGCACCCAGTGCACTAGAGTCTTTTGCCTAAAGACACCTCACTTTGATGATTTTAGACTCATCATAACACTTTTGATCCCATTCAAATGCTATCAAAAGAATCTACAACTTTGACAAGATAAAGGCCAGGCCTTGTATCTTAAGTTGTGAATATTATTCAAGAATACCTAAAGAATTGTGTCTACCTCATACATACCTGGATTTATGAACAATTCTTCTTTTCGTATAGTCTTTTGAACTTATGATTATTAACTTTTGACAATTATAATAATTAAACTTTAAATGCTATAAGATTTGTTAAACTAGAAATCACTTTAATAATATGAAAATATTGTCAATTACATTATTACTCTTGCTATTGAGCATAATCCCAACAATCTCCCACTTGCTCTATAGCAAATGTGTCATATCTCTCATCCCCATTTTCTCTAGATGCCCATCAAAACTCTTTTGTGGAAGAGCCTTTGTAAAGGGAACCGCTAGATTATCTGCTGACGCGATCTTGGTAATCGTCACGTCACCCCTATACACAATTTCCCTCAAAAGGTGATACTTTATTTCATTGTGTTTCCCTTTCTTATGACTTCTTGATTCTCTCAAATTAGCCACTGTTCCACTATTGTCACAATCGATAGTGATCTGCTTATTCTCATCAGGAACCACTTCCAAGTCAATCAAGAATTGGCAGAGCCAGACAACCTCTTTAGCAGCCTCACTTACGGCAACATACTCGGCTTCTATGGTGGAATCAATAATAAAATATTGCTTGATACTCCTCCATATGATTGCCTCTCCTTCAATAGTAAACACATATCCTGATATTGATCTCCTGGAGTCAGAATCGGACTGAAAATCAGAATCTGTATACCCAACGGGAATTAAATCCCTTTCAGAGTATACAAGCATATAATCTCTCGCTCTTATGAGATACTTGAAAATATGCTTGGTTGTCGTCTAGTTATCAGAACCAGGCTTAGGTTGAAACCTGCTAACTATGCCCATAGCAAAGAAAATATCTGGTCTAGTACAGAGCATTGTATACATGAGACTTTCAACTGCTGATGCATATGGAACCCTACTCATGAATTGCTTTTTCTGCTCATTCTTAGGAACTTGTTCCTTAGAAAGTTTGATTCCATGTCTGAAAGGTAACATATCTTTATTGGAATCTTGCATGGAGAACCTAGACAAGATTATATCTATGTATGAAGGTTAGGATAATACAATCTTTCTATTCTTTCTATCCCTTATGGCTTGGATAACAAGAATATAACTTGCTTCTCCTAAGTCCTTCATATCAAATTGTTTTACCAACCATTCTTTTGCTAATGTCAATACACACACATTGTTTCTGATGAGTAGTATATCATCAACGTAAAGAACTAGGAAAACCAACTTGTCACCTTTAATCCTTTTGTATACACATTGTTCATCAAGGTTTTGAATAAATCCAAAACTTTTCACGGCTTGGTCGAACCTTATGTTCCAGGATCTGGATGCTTGCTTCAATCCATATATGGATCTTTACAACTTACTTACCATTTCCTCTTGACCTTTTTCAATGAATCCTTCTGGTTGCATCATATAGATGCTTTCGTCAAGATTTCCATTAAGGAAAGCTGTTTTGACATCCATTTGCTAAATCTCTAGGTCTAGAGATGCCGCAATGGATAAGAGTATCCTAATGGATTTAAGCATGGCCACAGGAGAAAAGGTTTCTTCATAATCGATACCTTCTATCTATGTATAACCTTTAGCTACCAATCTGGCTTTGAAGGTTTCCACCTTTCCATCCATTCCTCGTTTCCTCTTGTATACCCACTTGCACCTGATGGGTTTTATCCCTGTAGGCAAGTTTTTTTAACATAGATTCAATTTCGGATTGTATTGCCTTTTGCCAATGGCGACGATCAACATCTTTCATTGCTTCATTGTACTTATAGGGATCATCGTCGTCCAGAAGATTCTCTACAGATTCTTCTAGACCGATATATCTCTCGGGTTGTCTACTAACCCTCACATTATGACGAGGTATGGTAGATTATCGATCTTGAGTTGGTACGAAACTTACAATTGGGCTTGGTTGTGAAACCTCTTGTGGAATTGTATCTCTTAAAAGCTCATTCAAGACAATTCTACTTCTAGGCACAAAATTATTCATATAGTCTTTTTTTCAGAAATTTTGCATTTGTTGAAACAAATACTTTAAGATCTGAAGGACTATAAAAATAATATCCTTTTGTTCCTTTTGGATACCCTACAAATATGCACGTTTCTGAACGAGTCTCCATCTTTTCTGTCTTTCCTTTTAACACGTGCGCAGAACATCCAAATAACCTTAAGTGTTGTAAACTAGGCTTTCGCCCGGTCCATAATTCATGTGGTGTTTTAGGAACCGACTCAGATGGTACATCGTTTAAAATGTACATGGCAGTTTGTAAAGCATATCCCAAAAAGAATTTGGGAGCATTGACTAACTCAATATAGAACTAACCATGTCCAAAAGAGTCCTATTTCTCCTTTCTGCCTCCCCATTTTGTTTGAGGTGTGCCTGGTGCAGAAACTGAGAAATTATCCCATTATCAATAAGATATTGCTGAAACTCACCAGATAGATAATCTCCACCACGATCTGACCTCAAGATTTTTATGCGTCTCTCAAACTGATTTTCTACTTTAGCTTTAAATGTTTTGAACATGTCAAAAGCATCTGACTTATGTCTCATGAGATACATATAGCCAAATCTTGAGTGATCATCTATGAAAGTGATGAAGTACTCATATCCACCACTAGCTTGAATGCTTATAGGTCCACACATATCAGTGTGTATCAAACCTAAACATTCAATGGTTCTTGTGCTTTTAGTCGTAAACGACCTTTTCGTCATTTTACCTTCCAAACAAGATTCACAAGTTGGTAGATCATCAACCTTTAAGTCACTTAGAGGTCCGTCACTTACCAATCTTTTAATCATATTAAGGTTAATATGACATAGGCATAAATGCTATAGGTAGGTTTCATCTTTTGATAATTTTACTCTTTTATGATTATGTTATGTTGATTTTGTGTCTAACAAGTGAGAGATATTTCCATGCAAATAGAGTAAACCGTTTTCCAATGTACTTTTGCAAAAAAATTTGTCATTCTTACTAATAATATAAGCTTTATTAAAAGTAACCGAATAACAAAATTTATTTAAACAAGAAACTGAAATTGAATTCCTCTTAAATTAAGGTACATAATAAACTTCCATTAAATCTAAATACCTATAAGAATCTAAACTAATTATAATATCTCCCACTGAACTAGCAGACACTAACACTCAATTGCCCAAACGCAAGTTGAATTCGTTCTCATTAAGCATTCTTCTTTCCTTGAACTCCTGTAAGGAAAAACAAACATGATTTGTGGCTCCGGAGTCTATGATCCAAGAATCCATAGAATCCGCCAAAAAACATGTTTCAAGATAATTAATATTACCTTCTTTCTTCTTGTCTTGAGACTTTAGGCAATTTCTTTTCCAATGTCCATTTTCAATATAAAGGAAACACTTCCCTTTGATCTTGGTTACTTTCTTTTTCTCCTTCTTTGTAGGTCCTAGTTTTTTTTTCTTCTGTTGTTTCTTGACCTTCTTACGGGTCTTAACAGTAGCAACTTTACCTACGGTATAAATCTCTAGACCTTTGACTTTCACAAGGATTTTCTTGGCGCTTTGAACATCTTGCATCAGACCTTGCAAGATGTATTCCTTATTATCAAGGTGTAGTCCAACTTTAATTGATCAAATGAATCTGACAGTGAGTTGATATTCATGTCAGTTTTAGTCTCACCATCTATCTCAGCACCATTCAGTTCAACAATGTTGAGATGTGCTATGACTTTCATCATACGATCTTTCATAGCCTGTCTAGGTTTCATCCTATGATTCATAAAAGCAATCACTGCCTCTCTCTTAGTCATCCTAGACCTCATAGCAAACATCTCCTTTAGAGACATCATTATATCGGCAACAATCTCCATTCCTTCATGTTGTTGTTGCAACACGTCGAAGATGGTGGCCATAATGTAACATTTAGCCATCTCATCAGAAGACTCCCACTGCTGATACTCATCTATTTGATCTTGAGTAGATTCATTAGTAAGAGTATGTGGTTTAGGAGTGCACAGAACGAACTTATGCTTTTAGGATTGTGATAAAAGCCCAATTTTCCTTTTCCATGTGACATAATTATCACCAGTTAAATTATTGTCTTTTAGGATGTTGATTAGGGATTGGGTCATGATTTCTGAACAGTAGCAAAACTTATATAATAAATAATCATAATAAAGCAATTTTGAATATTTATCTTGAATTAAATGAAATAATTCAATCATAAAAATCCAACCGTGATCCAACACCCATAAATATCAGGCCTCCTTTAGGAGTTCGTAATATTTACTAGTTGGACTTGGTCCCATCTAATTGTTAACATAACAACGTTTTCAGTTTTTGCCTTGTAATTTTATTGACCAGAACTCTTGGGAGGATATTAATAAACTCACATTGAGTGTGTTACCAAGTTATTGACCTTCAATATAATCCCTCACGAATATCCCTCCTTTGGGAGTAGATATAATTTGGGCTAATTGTCTAGTCTACCCTTGTAAGGAAGTATCTTGTTAAATTCCACTCATGAATACCTTTTGGGAGGTTATTACACGAAACATAAAGCTCAACTAAACTTTGAGGTCGTAGGCATTCCAAAACACCTTCTCCCACTCAATTGTTTAAGGCGTGTGATAGAATTCCAAAGAATGATTTACCAAGTTATCTAGATGCCAATTTAGGTACCTAAATCATTATATGCATGTTCATTCCAAAAGAGATAAATGAGTGGCACTCCTATTCTATATGTCATGTTATCAAACAATGGCAAACATTGCAATATTTACAACAAATATAAATAGCCTCAATTTTGGTCAGTCCTAGAAAAGCAAATACATTACATGTCTTGGAATACAAAAAACTCCTTTCTTGGCGAACAAGTCTTCACGCGACCTTCATCGTTTGGACTCCCTCGGTTGCCTCCCGTAGGTGTGCGCACCCTTGGCTCCCCACCCATGGGCGTGCGTATGCCACAACCCTATAAAGGGCTGCCATGTGCAGCCCGTGGCTTCCATATGGCTGCCATGCGCAGCCCATGCCACAAGAAACGTGGCCGAGTGCTCTTCACATGCACGTTTGTTACTACGGCTCGCACGATCCCAAACTTGTTCCGGTTGCTTCCAATTTTTCAAACTTTCAAGTCTTCGATACTTGAATGTATTACAGAAGAATTATAAATAAAAATATTGCAGTTTTTTTTATTACAACAAAAAAAAAAACTTAGCAACTACCAAGAAGGAAATTATGACGATGATAGACCACTCTTCTTGTTACAATCC
Organism: Dipteronia dyeriana; assembly: GCA_032871835.1. Classification (NCBI taxonomy): domain Eukaryota; kingdom Viridiplantae; phylum Streptophyta; class Magnoliopsida; order Sapindales; family Sapindaceae; genus Dipteronia; species Dipteronia dyeriana. The sequence goes on from CM065302.1 coordinate 38,386,317, forward strand.
CAAAACAAAATACATTGAAATTCTAGGACCAAAATTGAGCAATAACAATCCACATATAAAACATATATATATCCATACATTTCAATGTAAATATATATGCGAATACCTAGAGTGTCATCTCTTTCTAAAACATGCATATATACAAGAAAAAAAAAGATTCACGAACACATACATCAATTAATAAAGGGTACAACTAGACTTTGATACCAATTGTTGGGAAAATCAGTTCAAAACACAATGGAAGCTTGAGAAAATTAGAAAATTAGAAAATTAGGGTTTACGTATAAATAAAATGTTTCCCTTTATAATAACAAGAAATTTAACCCTAGATTAATTGATGTATATTAAAAGTGTCGTACCTTTTTCTCGTGCCGATTGAACAAGTGCGAATTGATTTCGTAAGATCTTCCAATCCAATCATGAACATGAATCACCTAGGAGTGTGGGCTCACTTTCTTTATCTTGTATACCTGAGGATGGAAACAAACAAAATCTTGTTCCTTGTTAGTCACAATAATCCTCTAAGAGAAAAAATCAAGAACGTCCGGCCACTTCTGAATTATCAATCAATTTGATTGAAACTCACGTGAACCTTTATTTGATGTTGTACACAAAACCCTTTTAATGTAAAGGATACTAGTGTACTATCGAAAATAAAGGTTCACGCGAGTTTCAATCAAATTGATTGATAATTCACAAGTGGCCGGATGTTCATGATTTTTTCTCTTGAAGAATTATTGTGACTAACAAGGAACAAGATTTTGTTTGTTTCCATCCTCAGGTATACAAGATAAAGAAAGGGAGCCCACACTCCTAGATGATTCACGTTCGTGATTGGATTAGAAGATCTTACCAAATCAATTCAGCGCTTGTTCAATCGTCACGAGAAAAAGGTACGACACTTTTTTTTTACATCAATTAATCTAGGGTTAAGGTTCTTGTTATTATAAAGGGAAATTTTTTATTTATACTCAAACCCTAATTTTATAATTTTCTCACACTTCCGTTGCATTTTGAACCGATTTTCCCTAAACCAAGATTATAACTTGCTTCTCTTAAGTCATTCGTATCAAATTGTTTTGCTAATCATTTTTTTACTGATGTCAATACACCTACATTATTTCCGATCAGTAGTATATCATTAACGTAAAGAACTAGGAAAACCAACTTGTCGCCTTTAATCCTTTTATATACATAAGGTTTATCAAGGTTTTAAATAAATCTCAAACTTTTCATAGCTTGATCGAACCATATGTTCTAGGATCTGGATGATTGCTTCAATCCATATATGGATCCTTACAACATGTATAACTTTTCCTCTTGGCGCTTTTCAATGAATTCTTCTGGTTCCATCATATAGATGTTTTTGTCAAAACTTCCATTAAGGAAGGCTGTCTTATTGTCCAATTGCCAAATATCAAGGTCTAGAGATGCCGCAATGTATAAGAGTATCCTAATGGATTTAAGCATGGTCACAGGAGAGAAGGTTTCCTTATAATCGATACCCTTCTTCTGTGTGTAAAATTTAGCTACCAATCTAGCTTTAAAAATTTCCACCTTTCCATCCATTTCTCCCTTCCTCTTGTATACCCATTTGCACCTAATGGATTTATCCCTTTAGGCAAGTCCAAAAGAGACCAGACTTTGTTTTTGAACATATATTCAGTTTCGGATTGCAATGCATTTTTCCAATGGTGACAATCAACATCTTCTGCAGCTTTCTTGTATGTTTAGGGATTATCGGAGTCTAGGAGATTCTTTACTGATTCTCCTAGACCGATGTATCTTTCGGGTTGTTTACAAACCCTCCCACTACGATGAGGTATGGTAGATTATTGATCTTGTGTTGGTACGGAACTTACAATTGGGCTAGGTTATGAATCCTCTTGTGGGATTGTATCTCTTGAAAGCTCATTCAGGACAATCTACTTTTCGGCAAAAAATTATTCATATAGTCCTCTTCCATAAATTTAGCATTTGTTGAAACAAATACTTTAAGATCTGAAGGACTATAAAAATAATATCATTTGGTTCCTTTTGGATACCCTATAAATATGCATGTTTCTGCACCAGACTCCATCTTTTCTATCTTTCCTTTTAACACGTGCACAGGACATCCAGATATCCTTAAGTATTGTAAACTAAGCTTTCTCCCGGTCCACAACTCATGCGGTGTTTTAAATGCCGACTTAGATGGTACATCGTTTAGAATGTACATAGCGGTTTGTAAAGCATATCCCCAAAATGAATCAGGGAGCGATGAATAACTTAACATAGACCTAACCATGTCAAAAAGAGTTTTTTTACTCCTTTCTACCACCCTATTTTGTTGAGGTGTACTTGGCGCAGAAATCTGAGAAATTATCCCATTATCAATAAGATATTGCTGAAACTCACCAGATAGATATTCTTTACCATGATCAGATCTTAAGATTTTTATATGTTTCTCAAGCTGATTTTCTACTTCAGCTTTGAATGCTCTGAACATGTCAAAAGCATCCGACTTATGTCTCATGGGAACACATAAAAAAATCTTGAGTAATCATCCATGAAAGTGATGAAGTACTCATATCCACCTCTAGCCTGAATGCTCATAGGACCACACACATCAGTGTGTATTAGTCCTAAACACTCAATGGCTCTTGTTCCTTTGGTCGTGAATGACCTTTTGGTCATCTTACCTTCCAAACAAGATTCACACGTTGGTAGATCTTTAACCTTTAAGTCACTTAAAGGCCCACCACTAACCAATCTTTGATCCTATCAAGGTTAATATGACTGAGGCAAAAATGCCATAGGTAGGTTTCATCTTATGATAATTTTACTCTTTTATGATTAGGTTGCATTGATTCTATTCTAACAAGTGAGAGATATTGTTATTCAAATAAAATAAACCATTTTCCAATGTACCTTCGCCAAAAGTTTGTTATTCCTACTAATAATAAAAGCTTTATTAAAAGTAACCGAAAATCCAAATTTATTTAAACAAGAAACAGATATTAAATTCTTCTTGAATTGAGGTACATAATAAACGTCTATTAAATCTAAATGCCTATAAGAATCTAATCTAATTCTAAAATCTCCCACTGTACTATCAAACACCAACGCTCCATTGCCTAAACGCAAGTTGAATTCATTCTCATTAAGCCTTCTCCTTTCCTTGAACCCCTATAAGGAAAAACAAACATGATTAGTTGCTCCGGAGTCTATGATCCAAGAATTCATAGAATTCACCAAAAAACATGTTTAAAGACAAGAGGTGTGAAGCCTCAGATTGTTGAGCATAGGGCAACAACTTCTAGACTAGGATAGGAGGGTAGTTTCTAGGTGAAGAGGTCACTTGAGAGATTGTACTTGTCTTATCTACTACTGGATTTTGTTTGTCGGTGGCTGCTAGCCCGTGGATGCTTCCTCTTCGGAGGTTTACCACGTTTATCTTGTGTCAACTTTTCGCTATCCCTATCTCTCTAATATTTGTATTGTGGATAGAACTCTTAATGTATGTTGATTTCCTCTTTATAATATAGATTGTGTATGTGTTACAATTACCTATTTGTATCACACTTTATTTGTTTTTATATATTGATTAATTGTCTTTAATTAATATATATTGTGATACAAGCAATCTAGAGGGACAAACTTTTGTTTGTTTCTAAGGGAGTCGAAAAAGACGGCTAACTTATTCACCCCTTATCTAGGTTAGCCTTGAGCATATAACCGTGATTGTATTTTCAATTGGTATCAAAGCAGGACACTAGATTGCACTTAGTGTGAGTATGGGGTGATACTTTCATGATTTTTGTAAGGCGTTTGAAGTCATGGGTTTACAAGATGATGTAATGGCGGAAGGAGCCTCAAATACTAGGCCACCATTACTTCGTGGCACTAACTATTTTTATTGTAAGTTGAGGATGAAAGCCTACATCCGCTCTATTGATGAAAGGGCTTGGATGGTAGTGGAAGAAGGTTATAGTTCTCCTACCAAGGTTTTAGAGGATGGAACCATGATACTCAAGCCAAGGAGTGAATGGACAACAAATGAGTTAGAGGTTACAAAATGGCACCATCGTGCTATGAATGCCATCTTTGGAGGAGTTGATGGGCATCAATTCTCCTAAATTCAAAATCTTGAATCCGTAAAGGAAGCTTGGGATACTCTCCAAGTTACTAATGAAGGAACCTTAGCGGTGAATAAATCGAGGCTTCAAATGTTGGCATCACAATTTGAAGGTTTAAGTATGGGTGAGGAAGAAATGTTTGAAGACTTCCAATTTCGGCTTCTTAACATAGCTAACCAATGTCAAGCACTTGGAGTACCTATCTCAAAAGAGCAGTTAAATTGGAAAATCCTTAGGTCTCTTCCTAAGAGATTCAAATCAAAGGTGACGGCCATTGAGGAAAGCAAGGATGTGGATAGTATGAACATCGATGAGTTGCTTGGGTCTCTCCAAATTTATGAGATGTGCTTGAAGCAAAAGATCAAGAGTAAGGGAATTGCTCTCAAAACTATTGAGGAGGAGAGTGATGATGAAAATGAAGAAATGGAACTCTTGGTTAGAAGGTTCAAGAAGTTTCTAAAGAAGAATGTCAAACCTAAAGGCAAGTCTTCTAAGGAAAAAGGAGTCAAGAGAACATCATCTTCAAGGATTGTGAAGAATAGTCAAGCCATGAACAAGAAAGAGGTTCAATGCTATAATTGTCAAGGTTTTGGTCACTTTGCTAGTGAGTGCACCAAGAAGTTATCTAAGAAAGACAAGAAAGGCAAAGTGTTGGCGGCTACTTGGAGTGATGATAATTCTAGTGACAATGAGAGCTCTAGTAGTGAGTCTTCAAGTGATGAAGACTTGGTGAGCAACTTTGTAGCTCTAACGGCTTCTCATTCTTTACTAGATGTTGGTAGTATAATATCTTTGAACAAGAAGCTTGATGCAAATCATGATGGATGCTCTAGTTCCATTCCTACTAATCTTGAGTTGTTGAAAAAGGTAGGAAAGCTTGAAGAAGCTAGAGACAATGCTCAAAGAGAAGTAGTTGAGAATGATGATTTGATCAAGAAGCAACTAGATGAGTTTGTTGTTGTTACTCATAGACTTCTTGGTAAAAAAGGTGATATTATGAAGAAGTTTAGAGGACTTGAAATGATTAACCTTAAGAATGATAATGTGATATCTTCTTTGAAGAAGAGAGAACAAGAATTGATGGAAGAGATAGACACGGCTAAGGAGGCTATCAAGGATTTAGTGAATGATTCGGTTAGTGTGTCTAGTGTTAGGAATCTTGTTAATTCTCATAGTGGTGAAGACGACTTGGTAGTTGAAGAAGAGCTTTTAGAAGCACCACTTCCTACACACTTTGATGAAGTCGTGATTGATAAGAAACCACACAAGAAAAGAAGATCAAAAACCAAGAAGAAGGTTACGAACAAGGTATCTTTGCAAACTGCTAGTGAAGCTAGTTCAACTCCAAAAGGTACAATCTCATCTTTTATTCCTATTTGCCATTATTGCAACATAATAGGTCACATTAAGCCTTGGTGTTATAAATATATTGAAAAATGCAAATTAGGAAATGAATATAGGGATAAGGAGATTAAACTTCAACTTGAACATGCTAAGGCCTTGAAAGTTGAGAAAGATGAGAAACATGATAATTTTGCTAAGCAGGAGAAAAAGTTGTGGAGTAGAAAGAATTCTAATTTCGTTCAACTTGACAAAGCTTGTGTTGAAAATGTTAAGGAAGAGTGTGTTAATGATATTCTTGTTAATCAAGTCATTGGAGGACTTTACTCTAGATTTAACATTGTTGTCAAGGATGATATTGGAAATGTTTGTGTTGGTATATCCAAGAACAAGTGGTTCAAGGGTGAGTGCTCTTATCACTAATATAAGAAGCACATATGAGATAGCTTTGAGGCTATATATCAATTGTGTTGAGAATTCTTGCTTGCTAGCTTTGAATACTCCATGTACTGATATGAACTTGGTTATCTCACATCATGATTGTTATGATGGTCAAAATTTGTTGATTAGCTTTGAAGAAGTTCTCTTGTTATATGTGTTGATTGAGTTGAGATATTATGCTTTTTATACTCTTGTTGTGAAACATGGTCAACTTGGTGTCATGAGGACATTCAAGGCAAGAGTGCTCATAAAAAGGGCGGAAGTATGATATTTGGTGAATATAATGTGCAAAAAGGTATCTCTATACTCTAATGCATATTCTCTTAGAAATTCATCATTTGACTCAATTTTTTACATACATCTCATAACATGTTATATTAGAGAATTTTGTATAGTATACATATGGTTCTCATTGACATTTGCTATTTTAGGATCTAATAGTGATATTGTTTACATTGATCTTAACTTTGATGATTGTTTGTGTTTGGTATATTGAGTGACATTACTTTTGAAAATATGAGCTTCATATTCTTTGAAAGCTACTCATTAGAGAAGTAATGATCTTGAATAAGTCTCTACTTATTGCTCTTAGATCATATGCTTATGAGCCATAAAATCTTGGTTTTCTAAAAATTGCACCTTGCTTCTCTTATATGTTTTGCTAGTAGGTTGAGTTTACTAATATGTAAACATTGGATACACCTTGAAGTTTTTGTACTCAAGTACATTTAAAATGACCTATGGTTAGTATTCATTTTGCTTCGGCAATTACATAGAACTCAATGAGTACCTTCATGGAAAGAGCTACACACATTGGTTGTGAAAGCTAACCAATGTTAGAAAGAGCTACACCATTGTGATGAGTGAAAGCCGTCATGAAGTTAATTTTTGTTTATGTAAAAAAAAAATTATGGAAAAATCAAAGATGTGTTGAAATGAAATCAATAAAAAAAAATCTTTGATTCAAAGCCTAAAAAGAAAATGAGGAAGGCTTAAAAAAGTGTTTAGTTCAAAATCAAATGATCTCGGGTTGAAAAACAGAAATGGGATAACGAGCCACATGCACACACACGCTTATATGTTAAAAATCTATTCTCTTAAAAGCAAAAAATTCCGGATGATAATCGGTTTGACTTTTTATGGAAAAAGCTTAAGATGAATAGTTATTGGAAATTGTTTGCATGTTGATTATCAAACTACTTCTTGATATATATTTGAAGCATATCTCTCTCACACACACACTTTGTTTATGAGTATGATGATATCTTTGCAATTGTTGAAGAATTATGAGAGAACTTGAAAAATCTATGTGTATCTCTCTTAGCATATGAAGCTTATTTTGTTGATATTTCTTCAAATTGCTTTAATGTGTGATTATTTGAACTTCCTTGTGAACCTTATGCTATCATGAATCTTAGTCATAGCATTTATCAGGAAGGAGCATTGTATGCTAGACATTGCTCTCTTTTATGATATGTTCACATGCTTCATTTTGTTACATGTTGGGATATTTTGACTTAATGATACTTGTAAGATATTACTCACTAACTTTGTCTTACATGATGATTCATTCTTAAGTCATATGTCATTGTTTTATATATTTGTGATTAATAAGCTTGTTTTGTCTTTTACTCATTTTTATATGTTTATAGCATCTTATTTCGCAAGAACAAATGGGATGAACTAAAGTTACCGGAAGTGGAAATCAATCGAATCCCATTGTGAAAGCCAAGTCAACCTCAAAGAGATCCAAAGCTTCAAGGTCAAAGGATTTAGTGATCTTTACAACTAAGAAGATATTTCAAGAGAGAGGCATTGACTTAGGTAAATGCAAAGATTCTTATGTTCTTAAATTTATTAAGGATAGAAATTGGGAATCTTGGGTGAGCATGCTAGGAATAGGGAATGACACTATTGTTAGAGAATTCTATCATGAATATAGAGAGAGTGCCACCTTATTGGATGCTTTGATGGATGATAGGGGTGTTGTGTTTAGAGTTAACCCGGTAAACATTAACAAGTTTCTTGGTCTATCTATTTATATTGATTCAAACGTTATAGATGTTGATATCATTAAGAATCTTAATATCATGGGTAGAACTCTATTTGACAATGCTTCTTTTAAGTGGAAAGGTAGAGTATATATTAGTCAACATGAGTTAACTATGGCAAGTGCATTTTGGCATCTTTTCATTTGCACAAATATTATTGGATCTTCGAATTCAACCGAGTTGAATAAAGACAAGATCAAAATAGTATATGCCTTAGTGACTAATCAACCTATAATCCTTGGGGATTTGCTTATGTTTTATTTGGATAATACGGCTTTCTCAACTAGAGGAGATAAGAAGCTTGCATTACCGGGGTTTATAACTTCTTTGTGTTTAGCTCATGGTGCTCAAAGTAGTGGAGATGATATGTTGGTATAACCCTTGGAAAAGTATAGTGATAAACGTGTGTCATACATGTCATATAAGGATAAGGGTAAGACATGTGATACTTTTGGACTTTTTAGTTCACAAGTTGATTGTCAAGTGACTAGCATAAACATTCTTCCGGATTGGGCTTTACATTTGAAAAAGAAGGTTGATGAGCTTAGTGCTATAGTTGAAAAAAAAGATGCTAGAATAACTGAGTTAGAGGAGTGTATTGCATCAAGTTCAAGACCACCTCTCAAGCATTATGTTAGGTCAACTACACGCAAATCTTTCTTTGGTGGATCTAGTAGCTAGTATTTGAGTCTCATGGTATGTTTCTTATTTTTTGGCATCATTTCATGTCAAAAAGGGGGAGAAAGAGTTGTTATGAATTTCTAGTTACTTAGTTTCCTTTTTATGCTGTTTTTGTGAACTTTTGAACTTTCAATGGTATGTAATAATTAGTCTTAAGATTTGGTTAAGAACTCTTGTATTTGGCATGTATTGAGAGGGAGATACATGTATTTGTGGACTTAATTGTATATTCTTATCCATATTATATGTTGCCATTTGTTGTTTTTCTCTTGTATATGCATTGTGCTTTAAGATGATTTGTAGGTTGCTTCAAGAGAAGATCAAGATGAAGTTCAAGGGTTGGTGAAGATTAGTTATAGGAATCTTTCTCATTGTAATGTGAGGGAGTGATTTTGTGACCTATCTTCATTTTTATATTTGTAGTAAATGTATAGGTGTTGTGACATGGAATTTGCCAAAGGGGGAGATTGTTAGATTTTAGTTTTTGTTGGCATGAATTCCATATCAAAATTATGTTTACTTGTAATAACTTAGTTGTTTAGGTTCATGCTGATTAAAGCTTCAAGGAAGAAGAAACAACAAGTCAAAGCAAGTTCTAAGTCTTCAAAGAGAAAGGATGCAATTTGTTTCTACAAAGGTATACTAAGACCTTATCTTTCTCTTACAAGGCTTAGGCACACACACACATATCATACATTTGTGTCCCTGCATAGTTGTGCACCTTTATAGGCACACACACACATATCATACATTTGTGTCCCTGCATTGTTGTGCACCATCATCGTTGTGAACCGTGTATAACACATTCACACACATTAAGATGAACGCTCATGCATTGGTTTGGAAATAACATGTTTTGGAATATGCATGATTTGAAACTATCTCTATGTACTTTGCATTCTAGTGTGAATTGTGTTTGTGTGTGTATATGTTTGTATAACATGGATATTGAACTTGGATTTATTCTTAAATCATTCTTGATTGAGTTCCGGCCATTTCGGTTACTCATACTATTGATTTCAAGTTCAAAGTCAAAAGATACTACACTTTCAACTCATGTTTCATACATTGTCTTCGTCTTCATATATCGAGTCAAATTATTATATTCTGGGTTGAGTATCTAATATGTCCATGTCCGAGTGAGAGTTACACTTTGTAATCCGAAAACGCTTTAGAATTCTGAGTTTGGAGGCCAGAGAACGGTCCAAGAACGCGAAGGAGGGTTGAAAGAGAAAGAAGCAAGCATTGTCTTCTTTCCCGAGATGGCACGTTTCCATCTGAGGGCAGAAGGCTTGCTGCCCCGAGATGCCCATGCGCCATCTCGGGCAGCAAGCTTGCTTGACTTCATTTTTCCCCTCTTGTTCATTTCACATGTCCAAGTCTCCCACTTCTTTATAAACTCTTTCCCTCTCACATTTCATTCTAAGAAGAAATTCAAATCAAGTGTGCAGAATTGTCTCTCTAAATTTTCTCACATTTAAAACACCATAACTTCTTCATTTTAACTCTGATTTGAGTGATTCGAAGTTGAGAGTGTTCATATATTCATCCCCCATCTTTTATATGAAGGTTTGAGTTAATTTTCCTGCTATTTTTGGTGTCTAATCGTACAAAAACGGGACTGCACCTAGATCAACTAAGGTATTGATTTTCTCTCTAAGTTTTCTTTTAAAACCTGGTCAATTGCCTTGGGTTTTATTCTTCTACATACATTTGTATATTGTGAGTGTTTTGATTTGTGTTTTGAACACTTTCAAAGCTAGATTGAATTTCAATTGAAATCATTCATGTTGAGTTAGGTTTTGATTTTGCCTATGTTATCACATGTTTGGGATTGTATTGTGCTAGCTTTGATTCTAGGACTAGTTTTTGATCTTTGATTGATTGATTTTGTGAAAATTAGTTCATCACATGTATTAGGCTCTCTTGGCCGAAATTCTCACTTAATACATGTGCTTATGTTCTTTTGAGCTATTCATGTGATTTGTTGAATCTATGATTAGGAATATGCTCTAGAACTTATGCTTAGATCTTTTTCAAATTGTCATATGATTTTAGCATGTTTTAGGTTTTTGTGATTTAAACTTGATCTTGTGATTTGTTGATCATACCTTGTGATTCAAGTTTAGATATATGCATGAATCTAGTTTGTGATTGATGTTGATCATATCTTACATAATCTAGATTGACTACTCATGCATGATAAACTAGACTATATGTGATTTGTGCATTCATTCTCATGTCTAGTATTTTCCATAGGATATTTTGATCATAGTTTCTATGTTGCGTGCTTGTTAGCGTTTTGCATTCATGATCACCTAGATGCCTTGTGAGAAGGAATTATTGACAATAGGTGTGAGACCTATGGTGTTGAGCAAGAAGTCTTGGCAAGAGGTGTGAAGCCTCGGATTGTCGAGCAAGGAAGTCTTGGCTAGAGGTGTGAAGCCTTGGATAGTCGAGCAAGAAGTCTTGCCTAGAGTTAGGAGAACTCAAAAAGGTCAGCAAGGAAGTCTTGACTAGACTCGGGAAGACTCAGATAGTTTAGCAAGAAGTCTTGCATTTGGTTGTGAAGATCTGGATAAGGTGAGCAAAGAAGTCTTGACAAGAGGTGTGAAGCCTCAGATTGTTGAGCATAGGGCGACAACTTATAGAGTTGGAAAGGTGGGTAGTTTCTAGGTGAAGAGGTCACTTGAGATATTGTACTTGTCTTATCTACTAGTGGATTTTGTTTACCGGTGGCTGCTAGCCCGTGGATGTTTCCTCTTCAGAGGTTTACCACGTTATATCTTGTGTCAACTTTTCGCTATCCCTATCTCTGTAATATTTGTATTGTGGATAGAACTCTTTATGTATGTTGACTTCCTCTTTATAATATAGATTGTGTATGTGTTACAATTACCTGTTTGTATCACACTTTACTTGTGTTTATATATTGATTAATTGTCTTTAATTAATATATATATTGTGATACAAGCAATCTAGAGGGACAAACTTTTGTTTGTTTCTAAGGGAGTTGAAAAAGGTGGCTAACCTATTCACCCTCCCCTCTGGGTTAGCCTTGAGCATGTAACCGTGATTGTATTTTCAGTCTTAACAATAGTAACTTTATATACGACATGAATCTCTTGTCCCTAGCCTTTCACAAGGATTTTCTCAGCGCTTTGAACATCTTGCATCAGGCCTTGCAATGTGTATTCCTTATTGTACAAGGTGTAGTCCAACTTGAATTGATCAAAGAAATCTGATAATGAGTTGATGATCAAGTCAGTTATTGTCTCATCATGTTTCTCAGCACCATTCAGATAAGCAATGTTTAGATATGCTACAAATTTCATCATGTGATCTTTCACAGCCTGTCCAGGTTCCATCCAAAGATTTATGAAAGCAGTCAATGCCTCTCTCTTAATCATCCTGGACTTCATAGCAAACATCTCTTCCAGAGACATCATTATATCGGCAGCAGTCTCCATTCCTTCATGTTGCTATTGAAACACGTCGGAGATGGTAGCTATAATTGGAACATTTAGCCATCTCATCTGAAGACTTCCACTGTTGATACTCATCTCCTTGCTCCTGAGTAGATTCATTTGTAGGAGTAGGTGGTTTAGGAGTACACATAATGAACTTATGCTTTTTAGATTGCGATAAAAGCCCAATTTTCCTTTTTCATGTGACATAATTATCACCGGTTAAAGTATTTTCATTTAAGATGTTGATTAGAGATGGGGTCATGATTCCTTTATAATAACAAAAATTATATAAGTAAACAATCAGAATAAAGTACTTTCGAATACTTATCTTGAATTATAAAATAGTTCAATCGTAAAATTCAATGGTGATCCAACACCCATAAATGTCACGCCTAATTTAGGAGTTCGCACCATTTACTAGTTGGACTAGTTCCTACCTAATTGTTAACGTAATAGCCAACGTTTTCAATTTTAGCATTATGATTTTATTAACAAGAACTCTTGGGAAGATATTAATAAAATCATATTGAGTGTGTTACCGAGTCATCGACCTTCAATATATTCCCTCACGAATATACCTCATGTGGGAGTAAATATCGTTTGGGCATATTGTCTAGTCTATCCTTGTAAGGAAGTATTTAAGGTGTGTGATCGAATCCCATAGAATGATTTACCAAGTTATCTAGATGCCAATTAGATACTATTGACGGTGATTATTGGATCGTATCACGCGTAGAACAAAATGTATATGAAATCACAAAATTTCTAATTACGAATAGTTAAGAAAGTAAAAGAAACACGAGGATTTTATGTGCTAAAATCATAAGATCAGGGAAACGTCCACGAATATCTGGAACCGGCAAGGAAAGAAATTCACTATGAATGATCGATTACACACCCAGTCTCTCGTGCTCTCTAGAGTTTTAATTTATCTTCAACCCTTTCATGGGTGTTATTAAGGTCTATTTATACATGCATAGAACCCTAATTTGTGTTATACAAGTAAATAAAGTTGACGTGTTAGAGTCGTTTTATTTTTCTTTCCTGTTTCGCGCTCTTCACGCATTAGGTCTCTTGCCTAATTTGGACTTTAGCATCGATTGGGAAATTTGCTACTTATCAAAGTGTGCTTCGAGACACCTTATTGGAGTATGACTCATTCTGTGTGTATTTGATAGTATCCACTTGGCGATCTGTCGATCATCTGCCAAAACCCGACCAAGCCTTATTCTCCCCAACCAATGATTCAATCCCGACTAGAGGCTTTGACCTGACTATCTCGATATCCCCGACCGAGTGTTATAAAACCATCTTCAATCAACTTAGATAGGTTCAGGAAGGTTAACTCTTGGTGACGTGGCATCTCCAACTCCTGCATCTTTAGGTAGTTATGTTGTCTCATCATTCTTTAGATTTTACCAATAACAATACCCCTTAAACACACGAGGTAGGATACACAACTTTCACAAGTAGGATGCATTTGGCTAGGTGTGTTTAATTCACTCTATCATTTTTGTCTTGTAGTCCATTAAAGACCTTTTAATGCACTACAGTTTTCAACCACGCATATTTCGGCTAATGAAATCATTACGTATCTTTTTTGAATTCAAATGGTGTGTGGTTTTCGGTCCTCGCGTACCTCCCCCATTTTTGGCTGATGACGCTTGTCTACTAAGTGATGTCACTTGCTTGTTTATATTGTCTTAAGGCGTTTCGCTTCTCTTTTTATGATTCAATATTTTTCTTTAGCAAAAAACAATCCCTTTACTTTCTTTTCCTTCGAGCCCTTGCTCTTCTCAGATCTTCTATCCTTTCAAACGTTTTTCAAGGTATTGGCTCTATTCTTCTTCGTGCCATTGAGGCCGTTGATAATGAGAATATCGCTAGGCTCGAGTCCATTCTCTGGGGTCATCTTCATGCTTCTTACCAACTCACTGCATTGAATGTTGATTATTCTATGGTTCACCTAGAGTTTGCTCCCTTTCCCTCTGATCTTTCTGACTCTTATTCAGTTGATGTGTTATGTATATATGTAGAAAGCAAAGTAGTTCCAGGCGGACCACCAGAGTCTCTCCTAAGGAATTTGCATGTGTAGCAGTCTACTTGAAATATCTTCACAACTTCTCAAAATGAAGGATGTACCATGAGAATGACAAGTTTGGATGCTGAAGTTCAGCACCGACCATCCCTGTTCGTTCGACTCGGAGATAAATGTTGTGACTGACGTTGAGCTAGCAAAACTCGAGAATCGATTTGATCTGACCAGTATGTAAAAATTATGTTGTAGCAGCGATCAAGCAGTGTGGAATCCTCCCCCTGGTACCGTCGCTATATACGGGGCTATATAGTCCTCAAGGGTTACTCTCCCTATTCAACCTTTTATCGCTCGAGTCCTAGCAGACGCTGGTGTTTCTCCCGCCTAACTGACCTCCAATTCTTACCGGGTGTTGATCAGTCTAGGGCATCTATGGAAAAAACTTGGGGCGTATAAGAGGTTCGTAACTTTTATATGCTGAACCGTTATGGCAGTAGGAGAACTTTCTACCTTCAATCCATATCTCAGAGCTTGTGGATTCCTCATGGATATAGGGGAAACCTGTACCCCTTGGGATAAAGATCATAAGGGGTTTATTTGAGGGTTCCCCCCTTCAAACAATTACTGGAAGAACAGTTGGTTATTCGTTGGGGGTGACTGGGGTGAAGTAGTTGTTGCTGACCCTGTACAAAGGTTGATACGAACAGTGTTCTAAGACACTTTTATTGTCCCGAGCATTGAAACAATACTTCTCCCTCTCTAACAAAAGCTAGGCTGATATGGTTGTTGAGGCGACTGTGACTTCTTGGGAAGAGAGGGATCATCGTTTCCTTTATATTGAGGCAGATTTGATCGAGGCAGGGTTTTTTCTGCGATCTCTACCTGTTGCAGATGATGTAAGTCACCCTTGCTTTGTTTTAAATGTAATCTGACATGCATGTCTTTTCTCTACACTGATTGTTGATTATCTTATGGTACTTACTTTTTTTTCAGCATATGACGTGGACATCGTTACGGGTGATTAGGCTGAGAAAGCAAAGAATGTCGATCGTGTTAGTAGGAAGGCTGCAGTTGATCAGGATGCCTAGGGAATTGCTCCAGCAGAACATGATCTGGTGGAACATATGTATGAATCTGACCGTCATTCCTCAAATGTTCCCGCTGAACAAGTTGGGATAAGTAATTGCCATCCTCTTCGAGTTTGAGGCGACCGCCGCAGCCACTCTAAGGAAAGGGTCGATCGGGTGCGATCTAGCTCTAAGCCATCTGACCAAGAGAAGCGTGGTCGAGGTAGGTATGAACTAGAGTGTTGGGAAAGGGACGATTCGCAAAGGAGGAAATCTCACGATGCGAATGTGGTAGACAGAGCTCCAAGCCATAAAGTAGCTAATACTGTTGAAAGGTCATCTGCTCCAAATGCTCTTTATAGGAAGACAAGTCTCTCATCTGGTGTTCACTCAGCATTTGTCTGTTCCAGTGGTTGATCCAATCATTTTAAAAGAAAATGAGGATCAGGAGACTGTCTTCGACCTCATCTCACAAGAACTGCGGTCCAATAGAAGGAGCGATCAGGGTACATGGAACTTGCCTTCAGTCCCCTCTAACAAATTAGGATTGCAGACCAGACGCTTCCTTCCAATGAGTCTTCCCAGGTTTAGCCTGTACCACCCTCTTAGTGCCTTAGGAAGGCTTCTATACAGTTTACCATTTGGTATCAGATCATTTTTTTCGACTTAGAATGTGATGATGGTGGTCCCGACTAGAGGGAGAGAGTAACCAAAGAAGATTTCCTGGATTTAACGGAGAAGCAGACTTTCCATTCTGTTTTGGATTTAGGGGAAGGAGTAGCTATACAGTTGGAGGGGGATGTGAGGGTTACTGAGCCTATTGGTGCTCCTTCCACTATATCTATTGGCACTCTTCCTCTTGAGGGTGCTTCATCTACTAATCATCTTGGGGAAGATGTTGCGATTTTGAAGACTCCAACCACTACTGACCACACTATCCCCTCCTCTTCTCGGGCTCAGTTTACTCCTCTGTTTCCACCGCTGAGCTTTCTCATCTTCTTTCATCCAGCAGTTCTCAGAGGTTGGATACATTGGCGAAGGCTACTGGAAGGATGCCAAATATGCTATAGATTTTGAGTGGGTCCACATGATATTTAATAATGGCATTTTTGTAAGTCTTTTCACCATTTTTGTTGTTTATCTTTCGATCCTTCTGTTTTCCTAATTTGCCTTTCATTAATCATTTGTAGGCAGTGGAGGTGTTCACTCGGGCTCTTACTGAGAATGATGAGGCTTTAAAGTCTTCAGCTGCCAGTGCTTTCAAGGCTAACCAGTATGTAGAGAAGCTGAAGACACATACAACAAGTGAGATGGCCTTGAGAAAAATGCTTGTGAACGTTCAGAGTAGAGCCATGACATCTGATCAGGCTCTTAAAGAGCTCACTACTAGGAAAGTTGAGGTGAAGAAGAGAGTTGCCAGGACTGAACTATAGAGTGCTGAATTGAATCAAGTGTCATCTTGGCTGAGACGGTAGTGAAGAAGGCTCAGGAAGAAGCTTGGATTGCTTAGGACTCCCTTGCCTCATCACAGCAGAAGAAGTTGGAGGTGCAACAAGCGTCTAATGAGGCTCGGCTTCATTATGAGCACCTCGCCAAAGACTTGAAGCAGTAGCAGATCGGTACAGGCGTCTAATGAGGCTCGGCTTCATTATGAGCACCTCGCCAAAGACTTGAAGCAGTAGCAGATCGGTACAGAAGTTCTTTCCCATGATGCTAGGTCAGACCTTAAGGTTCAAAATGTTGATCGATACTAGAGGTCCCCTGCTTTCAATGCTACGCTACTGAGGGAGTTTGAGAGAGGCCTGGAAATTGCCAGGATGTTCTTCAGTGTGAAGGATAGGTCTTTCAAAGAGGCTCGCTTGAAGTGGGACCAGACAATATCTAAACTTTAGAAAGAATCCTTGGTGGCCATCAGGAATCAATGGATTAAGTGGAAGGCCTACTGTAAATCCATCTGAAAAGATCCCCACCTTATGCATCTCTAACACCCTTCGAAAGTATCTCTTGTGTCCTTCCATGCTGGTCAGGAAAGTGGCACTCTGACCAAAGGGACCGACATTGGTCCTTCTGCCGATGTAAATTATTCTCCCTTCATTTTAGGTGATCCTAACGATGATATCTCATGGATAGATTTTGGAGACTTCGGTGATGGCTAAGATGATAATGTCCCTCTATTTCGGCCCTGGTGGTTCCTCAGCTGCTTGGAATAATTGATGCATCTCTACTCTTATAACCAATTCTTGTGTATTACTTTTGTAATTTTTGAAATTATGACAATCAGTGTGTATCTTCCCCTTACTACTTGTTTTTGGGATATGTTTGGTTTTCAGTGTGTGGTTTCTTATGCTTGCGGTTACATATATTTTCAGTGCAACCTGAGCTACGCATGCTGACCCATGCCAAGTTGATCGTTATGAGTTAGGCTAAGCAAAACCACTTACATCTTGATCGTATAGGCTAGATAAAATGCTTATCTAAGGCCGTGTCATCACGTAATTATTGACTCATTGCCTCGTTTTGGTGGTTAAATGCCCTTAGAAGATTGAACCATATTCTATAATGATCTCGGGTCCACTTCGGGTAAACCCACCGTGTTTTGTCAGTCGGGGTGTTTTTCTCGATCGTCTTCTTATCAATCTTTATATTGGGCATTGTTCATTTATAAACCAACTGTGTGGTTTTTATTTATAGACTATTGTTTTTTATCTACCAACTAGGTCATTGGGATGTCTCCTAATAGTTTGTTGGTCAAGATTCGCTGCGATAAGGCATAACTTGTCCTACCAACTTTATAAGCATCTATGACCGTATTTGCCTTATCTTATAGGTAGGATTTGCACCTTATCCAACTTTTGGTGCATCATATCGGGGTTGTATGCCTAAAGGCGCCCTAACAGTGCTTCATACGCACCTAATTAGTTTTGATTAGTGTGCACTGTCTCGGTGACATATGCTTTTGGCCCCCTGACTAGGCTACTAGGGATCCCTTATCAGCTTTGACCGATATCTTAAGGTATCCAGTGAACGCTCTTATGAGCAAATGCTTGGTTTTGAACACTGTGTTGGATTATTTATAACAGCTTTCCATGGGGGTTTTTACTGATTTCTCAAAAAATAAAAAACAATTAGCTAATAACAATTCAAAGCTTAAGCTATGTAAACAACAGAAAACAAAAATAAGAATCTCCTCATGGTAGAAGATCATTAAATACTGTTCATTGCATGGCCTGGGTAGCTCGGTCCTCTCAGGTCGGGAAAGGCGATATACTCCATGTCCTGCCCCGATGTCGTGCATGTTTATACCTGCCCTGCTGCTGTACGTGGTTGACGATCCATCTACATGTAGTTTCCAAGCAAATAGATCCTTTTCTCTTAACATCTTGATCACTTCACTGTTCGACTCCGCGAATTCTGTAACCATATATGCTATAACTTGTCCGTTGATCGTCGCTATTGGCGAGTTTACTATGTCAAACTCACTTTGTTCCACTGCCCATTTAGTCAGCCTTCTTGACACCTTGGGTTTTTATAAAATCTGTTTCAATGGACAGTCGATATATACTTCAATTTTATGAGCTTGCAAATACGATATCTGCTTTCTTGCTGCTGTTACTAGGGCCAAAACCATTTGTTTAGATGGAGTATATCTCGTTTCCGCAGGTAATAAAGCTTTTCTGGTGTAGTATACAGGTTTATGTGTTCTCTTTTTCAATCTGACAACTACTGACCTTGTCGCTATGTTTGTCATGGACAGGTAGAGGTAGAGCACTTCCCTTTCAAGTGGTTTAGATAATTTCAGAGCTTTTCACAATTATTCTTTGATTTTTTTGAACTCTTGCTCACACTTATCATTCGATTCTACCCCATTGTCTTGCTTAATTGCTTTGAAAAAGGGTAGGCATTTGTCCGTTGAATTACTTATGAATCGACTCAGTGACACTAGGCAACCCATCAATCTTTGGATTTCCTTCAATATCTTAGGAGACCTCATTGCTTCCAAGGCTCTTATTTTCTTCGGGTTTACTTCGATCCCTCTGTGGTGAACTTGAAATCCCAGGAACATGCCTAATGGTACTCTAAATACGCACTTCATTGGATTTAGCTTCATCCTATATTTTCTTAACACCTCAAACGTCTCCTTTAGGTTGATTGGATGATCTCTGAATGTCACACTTTTGGTTAGCTTATCGTTTACGTATACCTCCTTATTCCTACCAATCTGTCTAGCAAACATTTTAATTACCAACCTTTGGTAAGTTGGCCCGACGTTCTTTAACCCAAACGGTATGACCTTATAGCAATACAGTCTCTGGTTAGTTGTGAATAGGTATTTTCCTCATTTGGTTCAAACATTCTGATTTGGTTTTTATCTGAATAGGCATCCATGAAACCTAACAGTTTATGACCAGCCGTTGCATCTACCAACATGTCAATCCGAGGTAAAAAGAAGTTGTCCTTCGGTCATGCTTTGTTAAGGTCGGTGAAATCCACACACATCCTCTATTGGCCATTTTTTTTTCACCAGAACTATGTTGGCAACCCAGTTGGGATATTTCATATCTCGAATGGATCCTGGGGTCAATAGCTTGTCCACCTCTTCCTATATAGCCTTGCTTCTTTCTGGGTTGAAGTGTCTCCTTTTCTGGATAACTGGTTTCTGATCGAGATTCGCTGCTAAGTAATGTGAAATTGTCCTTGGATCGATCCTTGGCTTGTCCATGTGCTCCCAAGTGAAAGCATCTTTGTATTCTTTTAGGAGTTCGACCATCTTACTTTGATCGTTTTTCGTCAGTTGGGACCCAAGCCTAACAGTCTTCTTGGGATCATTGTTACTCATGGCAACTTCCATGGTTGCTTTCTTTGGGCCTTTGTCACTCTCTAGCGCTGCCTCTCTAGGGTCTAGATCGAACTCGGTCGGGGTTTCAGCCTTTGCCTTCATTGGGTCAACTTTTAGGTCTTCATCTTTTTTGACAGCTTCCATTTGCATTACCCCTGACTCTGCCTTTTCCCTGTAAACGGTGAGATTCACTTTCTTGAACCATTCCTGTGAGCTTTTCATGATCCTCACTACATCTTTAGCAGGAAATTTCACCATGAGTGTGTAGGTTATAGTTACGGATTTTATTTTGTTCTAGAAAGGCCGACCTAGTTTAGTATTATGTGGCCATTTCTCAACATTTACGACCATGAAATCTAGCAATACTTTCTTCGTACAAGGAAAGCTTCCAGTAACAGTTCCCAATGCTTTAACCTCGGTTCCTCCGAAACCCCTCCATGGAACCTTCAGTGGTTGGAGATCACTCCTTTATAGTCCGAGTTGATCAAACGCCTCTATGCTCAAAATGTTTGTTGAGCTACCATTGTCGATCGGTATTCTTCTCACTTACCTATGCCCGATGTGAACCGACACAACAATTGCGTCATTTGGTTTGACCTCCGACTCTTGTTTGTTCGCTTCAGTTAAAATTATTGGTCCCCATCCTTGCTTTGCTTTCTTCCGATCGGGACCCTAGATGATTCACCTCCGTACTTCTTTGTCTATTCATGGCTTCCATAACTTCGGACATCCTTTCTCGGCTACTACTTCCAGTATTGGGAGCACAAAAAGTGGTATTGATTTCCCCGATATCCGAGTCTTTCTTTGGGCTCCTATAACTCATATCCCCATCCCCTGTGTGGATATCCTTTTGTTTATCTTTACCTCTTCTGAGGATGACATCAGTAAGATGACCTTCTCGGATTAGCTTCTCAATGTAATCCCTGAGTTGGTAACACTTGGAGGTTTCGTGGCCATTCTCCTGGTGGAATATGCAGTACTTGGTAGTATCTCTTCTGGCAAAGCTAGATTGCCTCAGCGGTTTTTTATATAAGTTTTTATCTTCTATAACATTTAGAATTTCCACCTGCTTATTGGCTAATGGCATATAATTGGTGTACTGGCGCCTTGAGTTCTTTCTTGTTCTATCGTTATCTCTTCACCTCTATTTCCCTTTTACCCCGTTGCCCTTCTGGTCATTCTTGCCATTGTTTTTCGAACCACTTTCCTAGTTCTTTTGACTGTGACCAGGACGACCTCTATTTATAAATTCTCCCCTATGGGCAATCTGCTCTTCTTTTGTATAGCGTACCCCCCACATGATATACTATGCTTGTATATGTGGTGGGTCCCCACTGTCTCAGGCTTAAGGTTAGGTGACTGTGTTGCAAGCTATTTTTGAATACGGAAACCACTGCATCATCATTAGGGTCCCGAACCTCTGATACATCCTGCAAGAACCTGGTCAAGTAATCTTTTAACTTTTCATCCTTCCTTTGCCTCAAGGTAGAAAGAGCTGACACCGATTTTCTCCTCTAGATATTACCCATAAATTATCTGGTGAACGCTCGTTTCAACCCCTTGAAACTCCTAATGGACCCCGATGATAATCCACCGAACCATTTGGATCTCTGATCCCCTAATGTTTGAGGGAACATACGACACATGAGAGCGTCGTCATAATCATACTGAGCCATGACACTCTGGTATCTCCTAACATGTTTCTATGGATCGATATTGGCTTTGAACTGCTCCACATGCAGAATCATAAATTTCTCCTAAAAGCGAGCCCACCTTATGGCATCGACGAACGGGTTCCCAAGACTCCCGACTAAGGGGTTATCTTGATTTTGCTTTTTTTCCAAAGCTTCCATCCTCCCAAGAAGGACTTCGTGCTTCCCTTTGGGTTCACTATGACTGTCTAACTTTTGGTGTATTGTGTTCCCATACGGGTCCCTTCACCCTCTGGAGCATGCTCAACATCACTTAAATTCAGTCGAGGATTCTTACTTTGTCCATTATACTTGTCTTCCTTCTCAGGATATAGTCTTGCACCATCATACCCTGTGATATCCTCGCGTGAGCTTGACTCCTCATGTTCCTCCACCCTTCAATCCTGGTGAAGGCTGCTTCTTCTGTGTGAATGCCCTCTTTTGTCCCATTTCTCTGCTCTATTTCTTCCAGACTTTTGGGGCGTACCTGGAGTAGTTACCACGATCTTAGAGTGCACCTTGGGTTCTTGAGCTACCACAGGTGTAAAGAGCTGGTACAGCGAATTCAGGTTCGCGGTTGCTGTTATGCTAATTCCCTTTCCAGTTGCATCATCAATGACTCTCTATAAGGATTCTTGAATTTACCTGAATGCATCTAGAGATATCCCAATAGTCAAGCCCGTGGTTATGATGGCGTCCTGTCCGTTTGATGGTGGAGTTCTTAAAGGTGGATTTGTTCCTAGTGCATCGGCGTCCACGACATTTGCCTCTCGTGAGACATCAACGCTGGGACAAATCCCTGTCAGTGCTAAAAACCATGATTTTACTTCGTATTACTAAACCTCGGGCTAATTATAACATTGGAGGTTCACCCCCTCCTTCTACCGCCCGTTGTTGATGGTGATTTTTGGATTGTATCATACATCAAATAGAATGTATATGAAATCACACAAATTCTAAGTACGAGTAGTTAAAAAAGTAAAAGAAACACGAGGATTTTACGTGGTAAAACCCAAAGAACAGGAAAACGCCCACGGTTGCCGGGAACCAGTGAGGAAAGAACAACACTATGAAAAATCGATTACACACCCAGCCTCTCGTGCTCTATAGAGTCTTGATTTATCATCAACACTTTTGTGGGTGTTATTAGGGTCTATTTATACATGTATAGAACCCTAATTCGTGTTATACAAGTAAATGGAGTTGATGTGTTTGAGTAGTTTTATTCTTCTTTCTTGTTTCGCGCTCTTCACACATCAGTTCTATTGCCTAATTTGGACTCTGGCATCGATAGGGAAATTTACTTCCTCATCAAAGTGTTCTTCGAGACACCTTATTGGAGTATGACTCATTTTGCGTGTATAAAATACAATCACGGTTAAATGCTCGAGGCTAACCTAGAGGGGGGGGGGGGGGTGAATAGGTTTGACACCTTTCTCGACTCCTTTGGAAACAAACAAAAGTTTGACCCTCTAGATTTCTTGTATCACAATATATATTAATTAAAGACAATTAATCAATATATAAACACAAGTAAAGTGTGATATAAACAAGTAATTGTAACACATACATAATCTACATTATAGAAAAGAAGTCAACATACAAAAAAAGTTCTATCCACAATACAAATATTAAAGAGATAGGGATAGACAAAAGTTGACACAAGATATAACGTGGTAAATATCCAAAGAGGAAACATCCACGGGCTAGTAGCCACCGGCAAACAAAATCCACTAGTAGAAAAGACAAGTACAATCTCTCAAGTGACCTCTTCACCTAGAAACTACCCTAATATCCTACTCTAGAAGTTTTCGCCCTATGCTCAACAATCCGAGGCTTCACACCTCTTGTCAAGACTTCCTTGCTCACCTTATCCGGATCCTCACGACCCAAGGCAAGACATCTTGCTCAACTAAGTCCTCACGACTCTAGTCAAGACTTCCTTGCTCACCTATCCGAGTTCTCCCAACTCTAGGCAAGACTTATTGCTTGACTTTCCAAGGCTTCACACCTCTAACCAAGACTTCTTGCTCGACTGTCCAAGGCTTCACACCTCTAGCCAAGACTTCCTTGCTCGACAATCCAAGGCTTCACACCTCTTGCCAAGACTTCTTGCTCAACACCATAGGTCTCACACCAACTGTTAAGACTTCATTCTCACAAGGCATCTAGGTGATCATGAATGCAAAACACAAACAAGCACGCAATAAAGAATGCTATGATTAACACATTCTATGGTAAATACAAGACATGAGCATGAATGCACAAATCACATATAGTCTAGTTAGTCATGCATGTGTAATCAAATCTAGATCATGTAAGATATGTTCAATATTAATCACATCCTAGATACATGCACACATCTAAACTTGAATAACAAGATATGTTCAACAAATCACAAGATCAAGTTTAAATCACAAAAATCTAAAACATGTTAAAATCATATGACAAAGTCAAATAGATTTAAGCAAAAGTTCTAGAGCATATTCCTAATCATAGATTCAACAAATCACATGAATAGCTCAAAAGAATATAAGCACATGTATTATGTGAGAAATTTAGCCAAGAGAGCCTAATACATGTGAGGAACTATTTTTCACAAAATCAAACAATCAAAGATCATAAAATAGTCCTAGAATCAAAGCTAGCACAATACAATCCCAAACATGTGATAACATAGGAAAATCAAAACCTAACTCAACATGAATGATTTCAATTGAAACTCAACCTAGCTTTGAAAGTGTTCAAAACACAAATCAAAACACTCACAATATACAAATATATGTAGAATAAGAAAACCCAAGGCAATTGACCAATTTTTAAAAGAAAACTTTGAGAGAAAATCAATACCTTAGTTGATTTAGGTGCAGTCCCGTTTTTGTATGATTAGACACCAAAACCAGCAGTAAAATTAACTCAAACTTTCAGAGAAAATATGGAGGATGAATAGATGAACACTCTTAACTTGGAATCACTCAAATCGGAGTTCAAATGAAGAAGTTATGGTGTTTGGAAGGTGAGAAAATTTAGAGAGAAAATTTATGCACACTTGATTTGAATTTCTTCTTAGAATGAAATGTGAGAGGGAAAGAGTTTATAAAGGAGTGGAAAACTTGGACATGTGAAATGACCAAGAGGGCCAAGATGAAGCCAAGCAAGCTTGTTGCCCGAGATGGCATGTGGGCATCTCGGGGAAGCAAGCCTTCTGCCCCGAGATGGCCACGCGCCATCTCGGGAAAGAAGTGTATGCTTGCTTCTTTCTCCTTCGACCTTCCTTCCCGTTCTTCAATAGTTCTCTTGCCTTCGAACTCTGAGTTCGAATCCATTTGCGGATTACGAACCGTAACTCTCACACGGACATGGAAATATAAGATACTCAACCCAAAAAAAAATGGACTCGATATACGAAAACGATCTTAGAACTTTATATCAATAGTATGAGTATCCGAAATGATCGGAACTCAATCAAGAATGATTTAAGACTAAATCCAAGTTCAATATCCATTTTATACAAACATATACACACACAAACACAATTCACACTAGATTGCAAACTACATAGAGATAGTTTCCAATCATGCATATTCCAAAACATGTTATTTCCAAACCAATGCATGAGCATTCATCTTAAAGTGTGTGAATGTGTTATATATGGTGCACAACGATGCAGGGACACATATGAATGAATTGTATGTGTGTGCCTATAATGGTGCACAACGATGCAGGGACACAACTGAATGAATTGTGTATGTGTGCCTAAGCCTTGTAAGAGAAAGATAAGGTCTTAATATACCTTTGTAGAACCATATTGCATCCTTTCTCTTTGAAGACTTAGAACTTGCTTTGACTTGTTGTCTCTTCTTCCTTGAAGCTTGAATCATCATGAATCTAAACAACTAAGTCATTACAAGTAAACATCATTTTGATATGGAATTCATGCAAACACAAACTAAAACCTAACAATCTCCCCTTTAGCGAATTCCATGTCAAAACACTTATCCATTTACTACAAATATAAAAATGAAGATAGGTCACAAAATCACTCCCTCATATTACAATGAGTAAGCTTCCTATAACTAATCTTCACCAACTCTTGAACTTCATCTAGATCTTCTCTTGAAGCAACCTACAAATCATCTCAAAGCACAATGCATATACAAGAGAAAAACAACAAATGGCAACATATAATATGGATAAGAATATACAATTAAGTCCACAAATACATGTATCTCCCTCTCAATACATGCCAAATACAAGAGTTCTTAACCAAATCTTAAGACTAATTATTACATACCATTGAAAGTTCACATGAAAAGGAAACTAAGCAACTAGCAACTCTTAAAAACTCTTTCTCCATGACATGAAATGATACCAAAAGGTAAGAAACATACCATGAGACTCAAATACTAGCTACTAGATAAACCAAAGAAAGATGTGCGTGTAGTTGACCTAACAAAATGCTTGAAAGGTGGTCTTGAACTTGATGCAATACACTCCTCCAACTCTCTTATTCGAGTATCTTGTTTTTCAACTATAGCACTAAGCTAATCAACCTTCTTCCTCAAATGTAAAGCCCAATCCAGAAGAATGTTTATGCTAGTCACTTGACAATCAACTTGTGAACTACTAAATAGTCCAAAAGTATCACATGTCTTACCCTTATCTTTATATGACATATATGACACACGTTTATCACTATACTTTTCCAAGGGCTGTACGAACATATCATCTCCACTACTTTGAACACCACGAGCTAAACACAAAGAAGTTATAAACCCCAGTAATGCAAGCTTCTTATCTCCTCTAGTTGAGAAAGCCGCATTATCCAAATAAAACATAAGCAAATCCCCAAGGTTTATAGGTTGATTAGTCACCAAGGCATATACTATTTTGATATTGTCTTTATTCAACTCGGTTGAATTCAAAGATCCTATAATATTTGTTCAAATAAAAAGATGCCAAAATGCACTTGCCTTTGTTAACTCATGTTGACTAATATATGTTCTACCTTTCCACTCAAAAGAAGCATTGTCACATAGAGTTCTACCCATGATATTAAGATTCTCAATGATATCAAAATCTAGAAAGTTTGAATCAATATCACTAGATAGCCCAAGAAACTTGTTAATGTTTACCGGGTTAACTCTAAACACAACAACCCTAATCTCTATCAAAGCATCCAATAAGGTGGAACTCTCTCTATATTCATTATAAAATTCTCTAACAATAGTTTCATTCACTATTCCAAGCATGCTCACCCAAGATTCCCAAATTCTATCCTTAATGCATTTAAGAACATAAGAATCTTTACATTTACCTAAGTCAATGCCTCTAATTTGAAATATCTTTTTAGTTGCAAAAATCCCTAAATCCTTTGACCTTGAAGCTTTGGATCTCTTTAAGGTAGACTTGGCTTTCACAATGGGATTCGATTGATTTCCACTTCCGGTAACCTTAGTTCTGCCCATTTGTTCTTGTGAAATAAGATGCTATATACATACAACAAAAGTGAGTGAAAGACAAAACAAACATATTAGTCACAAATATATAAACACAATGACATATGACTTAAGAATGAATCATCATGCAAGACAAAGATAGTGAGTAATATTTTACAAGTATCATTAAGTCAAAATATGCCAACATGTAACAAAATGAAGCATGTGAACATATCATAAAATAGAACAATGTCTAGCATACAATTCTCCCCCTTGATAAATGCTACACCTAAAATTCATGACAGCATAAGGTTCACAAAGATGTTCACACAATCACACATTCAAGCAATTTGAAGAAATATCAACAAAATAAGCTTCATACGCTAAGAGAGATACACAAAGATTTTTCAAGTTCTCTCATAATTCTTCAACAATATCTAAGATATCATCATACTTATAAACAAAGTGTGTGTGTGAGAGATATTCTTAAAATATATATCAAGAAGTAGTTTGATAATCAACATGCAAACAATTTCCAACAACTATTCATCTTAAGCTTTTTCCATAAAAAGTCAAACCAATTCTGTTTTTCAACCCGAGCACATTTGATTTTCAACTAAACTCCTTTTTAAGCCTTCCCTTTTTTCTTTTTAGGCTTTGAATCAAAGATTTTGTTTTTTATGATTTCATTTCAACACTTCTTTGATTTATCCTTTTTATTCTTTACATAAACAAAATTCACTTCATGACGGCTTTCACTCATCACAATTGTGTAGCTCTTTCCAACCTTGGGTAGCTTTCACAACCAATGTGTGTAGCCCTTTCCATGAAGGTGCTCGTTAAGTTCTATGTAATTGCCGAAGCAAAATGGATACAAACCATAGGTCATTTTAAATGTACTAAAGCACAAAAACTTCAAGATGTATCCAATGTTTACATATTAGTAAACTCAACCTACTAGCAAAACATATATAGCATAGTGCAAATTTTAGAAACCAAAATTTTATGGCAAATAAGTACATGATCTAAAAGCAATAAGTAGAGACTCATTCAAGATCATTACTTCTCTAATGAGTAGCTTTCAAAGATTATGAAGCTCATATTTTCAAAAGTAATGCCACTGAATATACTATACACAAACAATCATCAAAGTTAAGATCAATGTGAACAATATCACTATTAGATCCTAAAATAGCAAATGTCAATGAGAACCATATGTATGCTATACAAAATTCTCTAATATGACATGATATGAGATGTATGTCAAACATTGGGTCAAAAAATGAATATCTAAGAGAACATGCATTAGAGTATAGAGATACCGTTTTGCACATTATATTCACCAAATATCATACTTCTGCCCTTTTTTATGAGCACTCTTGCCTTGAATGTCCTCATGACATCAAGTTGATGATGTTTCACAACAAGAGTATAAAAAGCATAATATCTCAACTCAATCAACACATATAACAAAAGAACTTCTTCAAAGTTAATCAATAAATTTTGACCATCATAACAACAATGATGTGAGATAACCAAGTTCATATCAATACATG
The DNA here is from genome assembly GCA_032871835.1 of Dipteronia dyeriana. Classification (NCBI taxonomy): domain Eukaryota; kingdom Viridiplantae; phylum Streptophyta; class Magnoliopsida; order Sapindales; family Sapindaceae; genus Dipteronia; species Dipteronia dyeriana. The sequence goes on from CM065302.1 coordinate 38,415,043, forward strand.
GAGTATTCAAAGCTAGGAAGCAAGAAATCTCAACACAATTGATATATAGCCTCAAAGCTATCTCACATGTGCTTCTTATATTAGTGATAAGAGCACTCACTCTTGAACCACTTGTTCTTGGGTGTACCTACACAAACATTTCCAATATCATCCTTGACAACAATGTTAAATCTAGAGTAAAGTCCTTCAATGACTTGATTAACAAGAATATCATTAACACACTCTTCCATAACATTTTCAACACAAGTTTTGTCAAGTTGAAGAAGATTAGTATTCTTTCTACTCCATAACTTCTTCTCATGCTTAGCAATATTATTATGTTTCTCAACTTTCAAGACCTTAGCATTTTCAAGTTGAAGTTTAATCTCCTTATCCCTAGATTCATTTCCTAATTTTCATTTTTCAATATATTTATAACACCTAGGCTTAATGTGACCTATTGTGTTGCAATAATGGCAAATTGGAATAAAAGATGAAATTATACCTTTTGGAGTTGAACTAGCTTCACTAGGAGTTTACAAAGATACCTTGTTCGATAACTTCTTCTTGGCTTTTGATCTTTTCTTCTTGCGTGGTTTCTTATCAATCACGACTTCATCAAAGTGTGTAGAAAGTGATGCTTTCAAGAGCTCCTCTTCAACTACCAAGTTGTCTTTACCACTATGAGAGTTAACAAGATTCCTAACACTAGACACACTAACCGAATCATTCATTAAGTCTTTGATAGCCTCCTTAGCCGTGTCTATTTCTTCCATCAATTCTTGTTCTCTCTTCTTCAAATAAGATATCAAATTATCCTTCTCAAGGTGTATCATTTCAAGTTCTCTAAACTTCTTCATAATATCACTTTTCTCACCAAGAAGTCTACGAGTAACAACCACAAACTCATCTAGTTGCTTCTTGATCAAATCATCCTTCTCAACTAATTCTCCTTGAGCATTATCTCTAGCTTCTTCAAGTTTTTTTTTCTCTTTTCAACAACCCAAGATTAGTAGGAATGGAACTAGAACTTCCATCATGATTTGCATCAAAGTTCTTGCTAAAAAATATTGTACTACTAACATCTAGTGGAGACTGAGAAGTCGTTAGAGCTATTAAGTTGCTCACTAACTCTTTATCACTTGAAGACTCACTAGAATTATCATCACTCCAAGTAGCCACCAACACTTTGCCTTTCTTGTCTTTCTTAGATGGCTTCTTGGTGCACTCACTAGCAAAGTTACCAAAACCTTGACAATTATAGCATTGAACCTCTTTCTTGTTCATGGCTTAACTATTCTTCACAATCCTTGGAGATGATGCTCTCTTGACTCCTTTTTCCTTAGAAGACTTGCATTTAGACTTGACATTCTTCTTTAGAAAATTCTTGAACCTTCTAACCAAGAGTGCCATCTCTTCATTTTCATCATCACTCTCCTCCTCAATAGCATTAAGAATGATTCCTTTACTCTTGATCTTTGGCTTCAAGCACATCTCATAAGTTTAGAGACCCAAGCAAGTCATCGATATTCATACTATCCACATCCTTGCTTTCCTCAATGGCTATCACCTTTGATATGAATCTCTTAGGGAGAGACCTAAGGATTTACCAATTTAAATGCTCTTTTAAGATAGGTACTCAAAGTGCTTGACATTGGTTAGCTATGTTAAGAAGCTGGAATTGGAAGTCTTCAAACTTTTCTTCATCACCCATACTTAAACCCTTAAATTGTGATGCCAACATTTAAAGCCTCGATTTCTTCACCTCTAAGGTTCCTTCATTAGTAACTTGGAGAGTATCCCAAGCTTCCTTTGCAGATTCAAGATTTTGAATGTAGGAGAATTGATGCCCATCAACTCCTTCAAAGATGGCATTCATAGCATGATGGTGCCATTTAGCAACCTCAAACTCATTCGTTGTCAATTCACTCCTTGGCTTGAGTATCATGGTTCCATCCCTTTGAACCTTGGTAGGAGGACTATGACCTTCTTCAACTACCATCAAAGCGCTTTCATCAATAAAACGGATATAGGCTTTCATCCTCAACTTTCAATACCTATAGTTAGTGCCACGAAGTAATGGTGGCCTAGTATTTGAGGCTCCTTCCGCCATTACATCATCTTGTAAACCCATGACTTCAAACACCATGCAAAAACAATGAAAGTATCACCCCAGACTCACACTAAGTGCAATCTAGTGTCCTGCTCTGATACCAATTGAAAATACAATCACGGTTAAATGCTCAAGGCTAACCTAAAGGGAGGGAGAGGGGGGGAATAGGTTAGACACCTTTTTCGACTCCCTTAGAAACACACAAAAGTTTGTCCCTTTAGATTGCTTGTATCACAATATATATATTAATTAAAGACAATTAATCAATATATAAACACAACTAAAGTGTGATACAAACAAGTAATTGTAACACATACATAATCTACATTATAGAAAGGAAGTCAACATACATAAAAAGTTCTATCCACAATACAAATATTAAAGAGATAGGGATAGACAAAAGTTGACACAAGATATAACGTGGTAAACCTCCGAAGAGGAAACATCCAAGGGCTAGCAACCACTGGTAAACAAAATCCACTAGTAGATAAGACAAATACAATCTCTCAAGTGACCTCTTTACCTAGAAACTACCCTCCTATCCTATTTTAGAAGTTGTCGCCCTATGCTCAACAATCCGAGGCTTCACACCTCATGTCAAGACTTCCTTGCTCACCTTTTCCAGATCCTCACTACCTATGGCAAGACTTCTTGCTCAACTAAGTCCTCACGACTCTAGTCAAGACTTCCTTGCTCACCTAACCGAGTTCTCCCAACTTTAGGCAAGACTTCTTGCTCGACTATCCAAGGCTTCACACCTCTAGCCAAGACTTCCTTGCTCGACAATCCAAGGCTTCACACCTCTTGACAAGACTTCTTGCTCAACACCATAGGTCTCACACCTATTGTCAAGACTTCCATCTCACAAGGCATCTAGGTGATCATGAATGTAAAATGCAAATAAGCACGCAACATAGAATGCTATGATCAACACATCCTATGGTAAATACTAGAAATGAGCATGAATGCACAAATCACATATAGTCTAGTTAGTCATGCATGTGTAATCAAATCTAGATCATGTAAGATATGTTCAATATTAATCACATCTTAGATACTTGCATACATCTAAACTTGAATAACAAGATATGTTAAACAAATCACAAGATCAAGTTTAAATCACTAAAACCTAAAACATGCTAAAATCATATGACAAAGTCAAATAGATTTAAGCAAAAGTTCTAGAGTATATTCCTAATCATAGATTCAACAAATCACATGGATAGCTCAAAAGAACATAAGCACATGTATTATGTGAGAAATTCAGCCAAGAGAGCCTAATACATGTGAGGAACTATTTTTCACAAAATCAAACAATCAAAGATCATAAAATATTCCTAGAATCAAAGCTAGCACACTGCAATCCCAAACATGTGATAACATAGGCAAAATCAAAACCTAACTCAACATGAATGATTTCAATTGAAACTCAACCTGGCTTTGAAAGTGTTCAAAACAAAAATCAAAACACTCACAATATACAAATATACGTAGAAGAAGAAAACCCAAGGCAATTGACCAAGTTTTAAAAGAAAACTTTGAGAGAAAATCAATACCTTAGCTGATTTAGGTGCAGTCCTGTTTTTGTATGATAAGACACCAAAAAAGGAAGTAAAATTAACTTAAACCTTCAGAGAAAAGATGGAGGATGAATATATGAACACTCTCAACTTCGAATCACTCAAATCGGAGTTCAAATAAAGAAGTTATGGTGTTTGGAAGGTGAGAAAATTTAGAGAGAAAATTTCTGCACACTTGATTTGAATTTAGTCTTAGAATGAAATGTGAGAGGGAAAGAGTTTATAAAGGAATGGAAAACTTGGACATGTGAAATGACCAAGATGGGCAAGATGAAACCAAGCAAACTTGCTGCCCCGAGATGGCCACGCGCCATCTCTGGAAAGAAGTGTATGCTTGCTTCTTTCTCCTTCGACCTTCCTTTGCGTTCTTCGACCGTTCTCCGGCTTCCGAACTCGGAATTCAAATCCGTTTACTGATTATGAACCGTAACTCTCACACGGACATGTACATATAAGATACTCAACCCAGAAAAAAATAATTCAACTCAATATATGAAGACGAAGACAATGTATGAAACTTGAGTTGAAAGTGTAGTGTCTTTTGACTTAGAACTTGAAATCAATAGTATGAGTAACCGAAATGACCGGAACTCAATCAAGAATGATTTAAGACCAAATCCAATTTCAATATCCATGTTATACAAACACATACACATACAAACACAATTCACACTAGAATGCAAACTACATAGAGATAGTTTCCAATCATGCATATTCCAAAACATGTTTTTTTCCAAACCAATGCATGAGCATTCATCTTAAAGTGTGTGAATGTGTTATACATGGTGCACAACGATGCAGGGACACATATGAATGAATTATATGTGTGTGCCTATAATGGTGCACAATGATACATGGACACAAATGTATGATATGTGTGTGTGTGTGCCTATAATGGTGCACAATGATGCAAAGACACAAATGAATGAATTGTGTGTGTGTGCCTAAGCCTTGTAAGAGAAAGATAAGGTCTTAGTATACCTTTGTAGAACCATATTGCATCCTTTCTCTTTGAAGACTTAGAACTTGCTTTGACTTGTTGTTTCTTCTTCATTGAAGCTTGAATCATCATGAACCAAACAACTAAGTCATTACAAGTAACCATCATTTTAATATGGAATTCATGCCAACACAAACTAAAACCTAACAGTGTATTTGATAGTATACACGTGTCGATCTACGAATCATCTGCCAAAACCCAACCAAGCCTTATTCTCCCCGACCAATGATTCAATCTCGACCAGAGGCTTTGACCTGAGCATCTCGATAGACCTGACCGTCTGTTATGAAACCATCTTCGGCCAGCTTATGTAGGTTCAGGAAGGTTGACTCTTGGTGATGTGGCATCTCCAACTCTCGCATCTTTAGGTTGTTATGTTGACTAATCATTCTTTAGATTTTACCAATAACAGATACCTAAACCATTCAATGCATGTTCATACCAAAAGATATAAATGAGTGACACTCGTATTCTATATGACATGTTATCAAACAACGACAAACATTGCAATATTTACAAAAATATAAATAGCTACAATTTTAGTCGATCCTAGAAAAACAAGTAAATTACAATTTTTTGGAATAAAAAACCTCATTTCTTGCCAAAAAAGTCTTCATGCGTCCATCGTTTGCGCACCCCTTGGCTGCCTCCCATGATCATGCACATCCCACAACCTCATAAAGGGCAGCCATGGGCAGCCCATGGCTTCCATAGGGCTGCGCACGTTTGTTGCTATGGCTCACACGGTCCCAAACTTGCTCCGGTTGCTTCCAATTCTTCAAACCTTCAAGTCTTTGATACTTGAATGTATTACCAAAGAATTTTAAATAATAAAATACTGTAGTTTTTTTAATTAAAACTACAGTAGTATTTTAATACAATATAGTGCAGTTTTTTTAATACATCATTTTACTACAACATTTTTATTACAATAGCAAAATAAATAAAAAACTTAGCAACTACAAAGAAGAAAATTATGGCGATGATAAGCCTTCTTTCTTGTTATAATCCCAAAACAAAAATACATTGAAAATCTAGGACCAAAATTGAGCTATGACAATCCACATATTAAAACACACACACACACACACACACACACATATGTATATATATCCATACATTCCAATACAAATATTTATGCGAATACCTAGAGTGCCATCTCTTTCTAAAACATGCATATTAACAATAAAAAGAAATAGATTCATGTGCACATACATCAATTAATCAAGGATACAACCAGGCTCTGATACCAATTGTAGGGAAAAACCGATTCAAAATGCGGTGGAAACATAAAATTAGGGTTTGGTATATTTTAAAAAATTTCTCTTGAAAAGAAAGAACCTTAACCCTAGATTAATTGACGTATATTAAAAGTATAGTACCTTTTTTCCGTGACGATTGAACTAGCACAATTAAATCCGCAAGATCTTCCAAACCAATCACAAAAGTGAATTACATAGGGGTGTGAGCTCCCTTTCTTTAAATTGTATACCTGAGAATGGAAACAAATAAAATCTCATTCTTTTGTTAGTCACAATAATCCTCCAAGAAGAAAAACAAAGAACATTAGGTCACTTGTGAATTATCAATCAATTTGATTGAAACTCGTGTGAACCTTGATTCGATGTTATACACAAAACCTTTTAATGTAAAGGCTACTAGTTTACTATTGAAAACAAAATGTTCTTTCTTCCTTTTCTTCTTTGCTTAATTTTCATACACCAATCTTTAGAGTTGGATGAATTTTGTCTAGAGCAAAAAACTAAATTTTTCTCTCTTAAAATTCTATCTTGGCTGAATTTTACTATTGTATAAATTCTAGACTTGGCCGAATTTTCTTCTTGTATAAAACCTATCCTTAGCTAAATTTCTCAAGTAAAATTATGCCTTGGCCGAATTCACCTAGATGTATATATAGGTTTCTCTAATCCACTCCTAAAGAGGATTTATTTGGTGGGAAAGAATCCTATCTCTAGGTGGATTTACTTCGTGACAGAGAATCTTTTTCAAAGAAAGAATTCGTTTCCATACCAAGACTCTTAATCCAAATCAAATAGTATATTTATTCAATAACCAATTATTGAATATAATTAAATTGTGACTATATTAAAACTTCCTAATTTGACCAATTGTCAACTAGAGTTTTAATAGAAATAAAATACTTTATAATTTGACTAGATAAATAAATTCCTATTATTTATCTGTTTATCAAATACAGTATTTGATACTTATCATATTACCAACAATAATATGACTCTAGTAGACCTTCTCCAACTAGGAAAAAGATTTGACTTTAAATTAAAAAATTAATTAATTAATTGATTAATTAATTAATTTCCATCTAATTAAATAATAAAATAAAAAACAATATATTAAGCTATTTTACTAGCCCTATCCGCCCAAGCCTATACATGGGCCAATAAATTTTTTTTCTATTTTATTAAATCCATTGGATTTTAATGAAAAGTCCACATGTGAACTAGACCCATTCTTACTAAAAAGAAATAAGTTCACATTCCTTAAAGCAATTCTAGATGGACCCATAAATTGGTCTGGTAGAATACATCAATTGATCCATTCAAGTTCGTGTGAATTAGGGATCTTGGCGGGATATCTAAATTTAGGCTCCCATAAACATAACCTAATCACTGTAGGGAAAAAACCACCCGCAGCGGAAGCGTGAGAAAATTTATTAAATTAGGGTTTTGGTATAAATAAAAAAATTCCCTTTTAATAACAAGAACATTAACCCTTAATTAATTGATGTATAAAAAAAGTATCATGCCTTTTTTTTGTGACGATTGAACTATCGTCGAATTAAATCTGTAAGATCTTCCAATCCAATCACGAACATGAATCACCTAGGAGTGTGGACTCCCTTTCTTTAAATTGTATACCTGAGGATGGAAACAAACAAAATCTTCTTCTTTGTTAGTCATAATAATCCTCCAAGAGAAAAACCAAGAATGTCCGGCCACTTGTGAATTATCAATCAATTTGATTGAAACTCGCGTGAACCTTGATTCGATGTTGTACACAAAACCCTTTTGATGCAAAGGATACTAGTGTACTATCGAAAACAAAAATGTTCACTCTTTTCTCTATGCTTGGCTGATTTTTTTTTATATAACAATAAAAAACAAATAAAAAAAAATTCTCACACCAAAAATTCGTGCTTGGTCGAATTTAATAGGTATTATGTATAGGAGATTAAATCCTCTCCTAAGAAGGATTTACTTGGTGGTTGAGAATCCTTTTCCAAAAGAAATTCTTTCCTACATCAAGACTTTTAATCCAACTCAATAGTGTATTTGTAACCATATTAAATACTTCCTAATTGGACTAGATAAATAATTTCTTTTATTTATCTACTTATTAAATATAGTCTTTTATATTAATTATACTACCAACAATAGTATAATTTTAGGAGACCATCTCCTACTAGGAAAAAGATTTTGACTTTTAATTAAAAAATTAATTAATTTCCATTTAATTAAATAATAAAATAAAAATAATATAATTAAGCTATTCTTAATAGCCTTGCCGCCCAACTCATATATATGGGCCATATATTATTTTTTTTATTTTATTAAATCCATTGGACCTTAAAAAAAAGTCCACATGTGAACTATACCCATTCTTACAAAAAGAAACATGTTCACATGCCTCAATACAATTCTAGATGGACCCCTAAATTGGTCCGGTAGAATATATCAAGTGATCCATGCAAGTTCGTATGGATTAAGGATCTTGGCGGACTATCTAAATTTAAGCTCCAATAGACACAACCCAGACACAACCCAGACACAATCAACAAATGATTCACTTAGGTTCAATCTATTTAATTTTAGTTCATTCCACTAAAGAACTAAAATTGAACTCTTAAATAAAGATAGAATAAGTTGATGTTACTCATTCATTCCCTAGACAACCTAATTGGAGGAAGTGTATCCTTATGAAGAATACAAGTAATCGCCAAGAGCTCCTAGACTGCCTATAGCTCTCCTAGTTACCTTATTTACTCATACGAGCACATTTTGAACTTGGATATTTTGACTTGTCCACAAGCCATGTTTCAATAGACAATATTGAAAACTTAACCTTAAGATTTGATATCCAATACCTCAAAACATCCATATGATGGTATTCTACTCTCATTTAATAAATAGAGCCACTATGTCCATATCTATAAATGAAGTCCTCTATCGGTTAACAAATGAATACCACCAAACTATCGAGGATAGACTATGCTATATAATTGTACTCATTGATAGCTCAAATGATAACACTTGCAACCATAAGTCCATCATTTATCTCAGGATTGAGATAGACTCTCCGATTGTCTTCAAATGGAAACTTTTATCCATTGACGGTTCTAGATAAAGTATTTTTTGGGATCCTATTCAATGCACCTAGTGCACTAGATTCTTTTGCCAAAGATACCACACTTTGATTATTTTAGACTCATCATAACACATTTGATCCCACTCAAATGCGAGCAAAAGAATCTACAACTTTAACAAGATAAAGAGCCCAAACTTTATCTTAAGTTGTGAATATTATTCAAGACTAACTGAAGAATTATGTCTACCTCATACATATCTAGATGTACGAACAATTCATCTATTCTCATAGTCTTTTGACCTTTTGATTATTTACTTTTTACAATTACAATAATTAAACTATAAATGCTATAAGATTTGTTAAACTAGAAATCACTTTATTAATATGAAAATATTTTCAAATACATTATTATACTCTTGTTATCGAGCATAATCCTAACAATCACAATCAACAAATGATTCACTTAAGTCCAATATATTAATTTTAGTTCGTTCAACTAAAGAACTAAAATTGAACTCTTAAATAAAGATGGAATAAGTTAATATTTCTCATTTATACCCTAGACAATCTTAATGGAGATAGTGTATCCTCATGAAGAATATCAGTAATCACCAAGAGCTCATACACCTTCTATAACTCTCCAAGTTACCATATTTACTTATATGACCACATTTTGAACATGGATATTTTTACTTGTCCAGAAGCCATATTTCAATAGACACTATTGAAAAGTTAATGTTAAGATTTAATATCCAATACCTCAAAATATCCATATGATGTTATTCTATTCTCATTTAATAAATGGAGCCACGATTTCATATCTACAAATGAAGTCTTCTATCGATTAACAAATGAATACCACCAAACTATCGAGGATAAACTAAGCTATATAATCGTACTCATTGATAGCTCAAATGATAACACTTGCAACCATAAGTCTATCATTTATCGCAGGATTGAGATAAACTCTCTGATTGTCTTTAAGTGAAAACTTTTATCCACCTCACTGTGATCTTATTCAATGGACCTAGTGCACTAGATTCCTTTACCCAAAGACACCACACTCTTATGATTTTAGACTCATCATAACATATTTGATCCCACTCAAATGCTAGCAAAAGATTCTACAACTTTAACAAGATAAAGGCACCCAACCTTTGTCTTAAGTTGTGAATATTATTTAAGACTAACTAAAAAATTATGTCTACCTCATACATATCCAGATGTACGAACAATTCTTCTTTTCTCATAGTCTTTTGACTTACTGATTATTTACTTTTGACATTTATAATAATTAAACTATAACTATTATAAGATTTGTTAAACTAGAAATCACTTTAGTAATATGAAAAGATTGTCAAATACATTATTACATTTTTGCTATCGAACATAATCCCAACACCGAAACCAAGAGGTGAATGGAATTCAAATGACTTTGAGTCGGCTAAACGGCATCATATGGCCATGAATGCCATCTTTGGATAAGTGGATAGTACGCAATTTTCCTATATCAAAAACTTGGAGACCACTAAAGATGTTTGGGATATGCTTTAAGTGACCAATGAGGGAACAAAGGCGGTTAGGAAATCTTAGATCCAAATGCTTACATCTCAGTTTGAAATGTTGCAAATGAATGAGGATGACAAATTTGATGACTTCCAATTTAAGCTTTTGGACATAGCAAATCAATGCCAATCACTTGGCATACCAATCTTAAGAGAGAGACTCAATTGGAAGATCTTAATGTCTTTGCCCAAATGGTTCAAAGCTAAGGTGACAACTATTGAAGAGAGTAAAGACGTTGATAGCATGAGTGTCGACGAATTGCTAGGATCTCTTCAAGCCTATGAGGAAAGCGTGATACCTAAAGCTAAGAGCATGAGAATAGCTCTCAAAGTCAACAATGAGGATAGTGAATATAATGATGAGTAGATGACATTATTGGATATGAAGTTTCAAAAGTTTATAAGGAGAAATGCCAAGCTAGGTGGCAAATATTTTAAGGAGAAGAATGTTAAGAAATCATCATCTCCAAAGAAGTAAAAGAGTGGTCAAGCCAAGGGCAATCAAAAAGTTAAATGTTTCAAGTGCAAGAAGTTTGGTCATTATGCTTCGGAGTGTCAAAATGAGAAGACAAATAAGGACAAGAAAGGTAAGGTTATGGCGGCCACATGGAGTGATGATGACTCTAGTGAGGATGAGGGCTCTAATGAACAGTCTTTAAGTGAAGAAGAGTTTGTTAGCAACTTTGTATCTTTCACGGCCTCTTACAATATGCTAGAGGAAAATTGTCTAACATCTTTGAACAATGTTGTTGATTCAAATCATCAAGAGTAATCTAGTTTTAAGCCAACCTATCTTGAGTTGTTGACTAAAGTGGAGAGTCATGAAAAGGAGAAAAGAAAAGTCTTAAGTAAGGTTGAAAAAAAGGGTGATTTGATCACATTGCAAGTAGATGAGTTTTTAAGAGTCACTCAGAGGCTTATAAGTGAAAAAGATGAAAACCTAAAGAAGCTTAGTGAGGTTGAAGATAGTCCTTGAGAAAGAAAAGATGATTTCTACTTTGAAAGAGAAGGAGCAAGAATATATTGAGGAAATCGACAATGCTAAAGAGGCCATTAAAGACTTAGTCACTGGATCGATTGATATATTAAAAGTGAAGAATCTTGCTAATTCTCAACGACGTACAAATGGATTGATAGTTGAGGAGAAGCTCATAGAAGCATCACTTCCTACAAGCAAGGTGAATGTTGAAGTTGATAAGAAACCTCTTAAGAAGAAAAAATCTAAGGCTAAGAAGAAATCAAAACACAAGGTATCTCAACAAACTCCTACTATTGTTACTTCTACTCCGGAAGGTACAATCTTACCTTTTATTCTTATTTGTCACTTTTACAATATTATAGGTCACATTAGGCCCAAGTACTTTAAATATATTGACCGTTGAAAATTAGGAAATGCATCTAGGGATAATGAGATTGGACTTCAATTCAAGCATGCTAAGGCTTTAGAATTTGAAAAGCATGATATGGTTGCAAAGCATGGTGAGTATGTTTGGAGTGAGAAGAAAGCAAACCTTGCTAATCTTGATAAACATGTGATGTTAAACTAGAAAAGAAGAGTATCAATGACATTATTTTAGATCAAGTCATTGAAGGATTTTACTCTCATTTTAATATTGTTGTCAAGAAAGATGTTAATAATGTTTGTGTAGATTCACCCAAGAACAAGTGGTCCAAGGTTGAGTGCTTTTATCATTAGAGTAAGTTACACATGTGAATAGCTTTATGATTAGTGTCATGTTGTGAAACTTTTGCATACTTGCTTTAGTTTATTATGACTTGACATGAACTTAGCTATTTCACAAGAATTGCTATGATAGTTGAAATATATTGGCTACCTCTAGAGAAGTTGCATCAATGTAGTCGATATGGCATTGTTTATGTTAAAACTTTTAGAGAAAGTAATTATATATATATATATATATATATGTGTGTGTGTTTGAGTTGAGGTGTTTAGTCTTTATTCTCTTAGGAAGACAAACCAATAACTTGTTATCTAGGAGACAAACAAGCCAAGAGAGCTCATAAAAAGAGCTAATGCTTTACATTGGAAGAAAAAGCTTACTAAGATACTTCTATATCCTAAAGCTTGCTTTCTATTTTTCATCTTCGACTATATGTTTATATCACATCATGTAGCATGTCATATTAGAGAGCTAGTATAGCATTCTTATGGTTCTCATTGACATTTGCCCTTTCAAGATCTTTTAGTGATAATGTTCACATTGATCTTAATCATGATGTGTGTATTATATGTTTGATTGCTGAGTGGCATATTTTGAAAAATATGAGCTTCATATTCTTTGAAAGCTAATCTCCTAAAAAGTAATGATCTTGAGTAAATCTATTTATATTGCTCCTAGATCATGTGCTTGTAAGCCATAAAATTTGGTTTTCAAAAATGCAATTTGCTTCTCTTATATGTCTTGTTGAGTAAGTTGAATTTGCTAATATGTACATTATGGATACACCTTGAAGTCTTTTGACTAATACATTTAAGATGACCTATGGTTTCCATTTTGCTTCAGTAACTATATAGAACTCAGCAAGCACCTTTATGAAAAAGGCTACACACTTTGGTTGTGAAGCCGTCCAATGTAGGAAAGGGCTAAACCATTGTGATGAGTGAAAGCCGTCATGAAGTGTATGTGTTTATGTTTTAAAAAAATCAAAGAGGAGTTGAAAAGAATAAAAATTAATAATTCTTTAATTCAAAATCATAAAAAGAAAAGGAAGAAGGCTTAAATAAGTTAAGTTGAAAATCAAAAGTGCTCGGGTTGAAAAACAGAAATGGGAGCCACATGCACACACCCACTCAAATATTGAGTTCTATTCTCTTATAAGTAAAATTTTATGATGATAATCGGTTTGACCTTTTATAGAAAAGCTTAAGATGAATAGATATGGAAGTAATTTGCTTGTTGATCATCAAGTTACTCATCTTCATATATTTGAAGCAAAATCACACACACACACACTTTTTACTTGTAAATATTAGATTTTCAACCAATATTTGTTGAATTATGAGAGAACTTGAAAATCTTGGTGTATCTCTTATAGTTTATGGAGCTTATTTTGTTTGATTTCTTTAAAATTTCTTTATTGTGTGATTGTGTGAATGTCATTGTGAACATTATTCTATCTTGATCCTAGATAGAACATTTATCAAGGGGGAGCATAATATGCTAATTTTTTTTTCTCTTTTATAATATCTTCACATGTTTTATCTTGTTTTATGTTGGCATTCTTTATATAATGTATCTTGTGAGGTGTTGCTTGTTGTTTTTATTTTGCATGATGATTCATTATCTTATCATATGTTTTATATGTATATTTTTATGTGACTAACTTGCATTGATTGTTTTCCACTCAATATTGTTTTTTGTATTTGTCTACACTAAGTCATGGGACAAACTAAAGCAACCGGTGGTGGAAATTATTCTAAGCCCATTGAAAAGTCCAAATCATCCTCCAAGGGACCCAAAACCTCTAAGGTGAAATCTCTAGGTGTTGTGAGAACTAAGAAGCTATTTCAAGAAAGAGGTATTGACTTGACCAAATGTGTAGGTTCTAATGTTCATAGATTCTTGACTGAGAGAAATTGGGAATCATGGATAAACATGCTTAATATGGTTAATGATAGTATTTTAAGAGAATTCTATCATGAATATAAAGAGAATGCTACCTATCTAGATTCATTAATGGATATAAGATGTGTTTTCTTTAGAGTAAATTCGGAGACTATTAATAATTTTCTTGGATTGCCTAATGATATTGTGTCAGACTTTCTAGATGTGGATGTGATTTAAAATCTTAATTTCATGGTTTAAACTTTATGTGATGACATGTCTTTTGTATGGAAGAATAGAGCTTATATTAGTCAAAGTGAGTTAATTAAGGTGAGTGCTTTTTGGCATCTCTTTACATGTACTAATCTTGAAGAATCTTCTAACACCACCGAGCTTAATAAAGAGTAAAATAGTGCGGCTGTAACAACTAGGTTGGACAAAAAGTTAGCACTACCGGGGTTTATAACTCATTTGTGTTGGGCTCATGGTGTTAAATCACTAAAGGAAAATGTGATACCAACTCCCTTAGAAAAATTTAGTGACAAAAGGGTGACATTAATGTCATACAAGAACAAGGGAAAGGCTTGTGATACATCAGGGCTTTTAGTGGAAATCAAGAGGCAAGCCGTGTGGTAAGCACAAGCTCTTTTCCGATTGGGCAACTGTAGGGAAAATCACACAACGGAAGCTTGAAAATTAGGGTTAAGTATATTTAATTTTTTTTCCCATTTAATAGAAAAAACCTTAACCATAGATTAATTTATGTATATTAAAAGTATTGTACCTTTTTCTAGTGACGATTGAACTAGCGTCAAACTGAATCCGTAAGATCTTACAATCCAATCACGAATGTGAATCACCTAGGAGTGTGGGCTCCCTTTCTTTAAATTGTATACCTAAGGATGGAAACAAACAAAATCTCTTTCTTTGTTAGTCACAATAATCCTCCAAGAAGAAAACAAATAGCATTAGGTCACTTGTGAATTATCAATCAATTTGATTGAAACTCGTGTGAACCTTGATTCGATGTTGTACACAAAACCTTTTAATGTAAATGCTACTAGTAAACTATCAAAAACTAAACGTTCTTTCTTCCTTTTATTCTTTGCCGAATTTCACACTATTTCTTAGAGTTGATCGAATTTTGTCTAGAGCAAAACCAAAATTTTCTCTCAAAATTCTTATGGTGACCGAATTCTCTCCAAGTAGAATTTCTTCTCTTTGGCTGAATTATATAAGCCATATATATAATGGCCGAATTCACTCCCCTAACCTATTTAGGGTTGGCCGAATTCAACCTACATTTAGTTTAGGAGACTTTATCATCTCCTAAAAAAGATTTACTTGATGGGCAAGAATCCTATCCTTAGGTAGATTTACTTGGTGACCAATAATCCTTTTCCAAAATGAATTCTTTCATACACCAAGACTCCTAATCCAACTCAAATAGTGTATTTGTGACCATATTAAAGATTTCCTAATTTGACTAGATAAATAATTCCTTTTATTTATTTACTTAACAAATATAATCTTTAATATTAATTATACTACCAACAATAGTATAATATTAGAAGACCTTCTCCTACTAGAAAATGTTTTTTGGCTTTTAATTAAATAATTAATTAATTAACAAATAATTAATTTCCATTTAATTAAATATTAAAATAAAAACAATATAATTGAGCTAAAATATTTAGCCTTGCCGCCCATAACATTATATAGACATATATATATATATATATATATATATATATATTATTAAATCTATTGGACCTTAATAAAATGTCCACATGTGAACTAGACTCATTCTTACAAAAAGAAATAAGTCCACATGCCTTAATACAATTCTAAATGGACCCATAAATTGGTCCGGTAGAATATATCAAGTGATCCATGCAAGTTTGTGTGGATTGGGGATCTTGGCGGACTATCTAAATTTAATCTCCAATAGACACAACTCAATCACAACAAATAAATGATTCACCTAGGTCCGATCTATTAATTTTAGTTCATTCCACTAAAGAACTAAAGTTGAACTCTTAAATAAAGATAGAATAAGTTAATATTGCTCATTCATACCCTAGACAAACATAATGGAGAAAGTGTATCATCATGAAAAATACCAGTAATCGCCAAGAGCTCATAGACAGCTATAGCTCTCCAAGTTACCGTATTTACTCATATGACCACATTTTGAACTTGGATATTTTGACTTGTCTAGAAGCCCTGTTTCAATAAACACTATTGAAAAATTAACGTTAAGATTTAATATCCAATACCTTAAAACATCCATATGATGATATTCAATTCTCTTTTAATAAATGGAGCTATGATGTCTATATCTTTAAATAAAGTCCTTTATCGATTAACATGTTGGAACCATGTTCATCAGGTACGGAGCGGAACTATCTTTAAAATGTTTAATACTGATCATAATCTGTATCTGGGACCAGTGAACTGTGGATCGTAATTATTTTTCGAAACTAATACATACAATATGTAAACACAGGAAATTGTAATCAATATAATCAAAAGAATAAAATCTTTCCAACGTTTGGAGGCTCTTTCACTTTATGATATGCTCCTGTTTGAACCACTCTTACCAACGTTTGAAGACTCATTCAATTTATGATGTGCTTTTGTCTTGTAAGTTCCTCGGTGTTTGATTGACCTATTTCATTGACACCAACAATTAGGGACTAATATGTAAGGGTAGTTTAGGTCATCATTGTTCGTGACCAAGCTCAAGCTTCTAAGGTATATCATTTGCTTAACTCTTTGAAAAGATTTAGTTGCACGCACACAATTCATGCATGTTTTTTTCACCTTGCAATTGTGTTCCTTATTGCGTATATCTGTGCATTATTTACACATTGCACACACACACTTTCACGAATTTGTATTGACAAGCATTTATTCCTTGTTACTCATGTGTGCATTCCTTGTTACTCATTTGTGTGCTATGTTTGTATTGTGTCCATGCTTACATGATGGTGTACTTCTCTTAGTGTGTTGAGTGACCATTTGAGAAGGTATCATTCTTCTCTTGGTTTGGTTATTCAGAGTAATGTGTCTAGTTCCAAAAATGTGTATTTCAATGATTTAAATGTTTTTTAAAACTGACCTTTGAATGGTCTTATGACCATATCTTTTTATAAAATAATTCAAAATGAGTTTTAAAAGTTTCTATGAAATATAGACACCCATACCTTTCCAACGGTATATTATTCATAATATTTCATGTTCGTTTGGATTGGTTTTAAAATTTCCAAAGTAACCACAAAGACAGGGCAACTCTGTTGTTGTCTGTTTCTTACCTTTGGTCACTCAAATGATCATAACCTTTTCTACAGACATCCAAAACATGTTCTATAAATTGTAGTAAAAATTACACTTCCATACCTTTCCAACGGTATAATATATGAAAGGTTTAGATGTCGTTTGGTCATGTGTTAGGTTGCTCGAAGCTCAAGCTGTTGAGCTGTTAAGTGTGTACAGTGGTCTAGACCGCTTTTGGTGCACATGCCTAGCCAGCGACCTAGGCAACGGTCTTTTCCAGCCATACCATGCTACATAGATCGCGGCTTAGACACTTTCTTAGACCATGGTATGCACAGTGGTTATAACGGGACTTTGTTTCCCAAGTCCAAAACGATGTCATTTCACTTCGGCATTATAAATACATCCTTAACTCATCTTTTTCATTCTATGGTGCACATCCCTAGCCAGCGACCTCGGCAACGGTCTTGTCTAGCCATGCCATGCTGTATAGACAATGGCCTGGACACTAGCCTAGGCCATAGTACACATAACGGTCATAACGGGAGTTTGTTTCTTAAGTAAAAAACAATGTCATTTCACTTGGGCATTATAAATACATCCTTAACTCATCTTTTTCATTTTATGACTCTAAAAAACGAACCCTAGAGTGAGAGAGATTTTATTGAGAGAGAAAGCTTCACTAAAGCTTGATTAACTCACCAATGCCAAAACCCATCATCCTTCATGCATTATTGTGCATCATCCAAGCATGGGTATTCTTTTTTTCTTTGACTAGGTAAACTCTACATGCCTTAGACTTCATTGCTTCATTACTATGTCATGTATGCGTATGTTTTAGTTTTTATTACAAATTAAATGCATGTTCTTATGTTTAATAGCTTTTATAACATACTTGTGATGTTGGTCGTTGGTTGAGAACAATGATTAGTGATAGAAAGAATTTAGGACGATTTTACCCTTCTAACTAAATCTCTATGTTTTGCATTTATATATTGTTTATGTCTAATTGATTGCTCCTTGCCATGTTCATGACAACTTTTGTTGATTGGCTTTTATATGATAACTAGGTTTTAGTCTCTCATAGCTATATCTAGTTAGGTCTTGCACTTGCATTTAGACATTGATATATAGGAATTGCATTTATTGATATCCTTAGATTCCTAGATAAGCATTTAGTGTAGCCAAGCAATATTTGCATGTTTGAATATTTCATCATATTTACTTAGGTTGTTTTGACTCTTCATTGAGGTTAAGTCTTGTGGCTAAGTGGTTAGTGCACAAGCAAATATATCAAGAATCACTATTAAGGCCCGTTGGGTAGAGTGAAAGGTATAGTAACTGGAGGGTGTGATAAGAGGTCAACCTAGGTTGTAAACTTTCATTCAGTAGTGGATTTGTGGATCGAGTGTGGCGCACATATCAGCTCGTGGTTTTTCCCATTTAGTGGGTTTCCACATAAATATTGTGTGTTGTTATTGTTTTAAGCATATTTGGTTTTATTGACTGCTTGTTTATTCGGGGTAATTTGTGTTAATATTGATTAATCAAAAAATCGGTAATTGATTCAATTAAAACCTATTCACCTCCTCTAGGTTTAGACACACACACTCTAAAGGGAATTTTTAATTGGTATCAGAGCGGGCGCCTAGATATACTTAGGTGATCCGTGCTCTGTGTGTGTCTTGCTTGTGCATTTTTGTTGTTTGCATCTTCTGTGGTGCATTACATTTGCATATCATTCATTTATAACCCAAACACTATGAGTGAGATTGAGAAGAGCAAAGAGGGAGCATCAAGTATAAGACCACCTTTGCTTAAGGCTGATAATTATGCCTCATGGAAATGGAGTCTTATATTTGCCAAATAGATGATCGTGCATGGATGGCGGTTGAAGATGGGTACACTCTTCCGAAGATGGCCAATGATGTTGGAGATGAAGTTCTCAAGCCAAAGTCTCAATAGAGCACACAAGAATTTAAAGCTTCCAAGTGGAACAACAAGGCTATGCATGCAATCTTTTGTGCCATGGATGACAATCAATACAAGTTGGTTCAAAATACTAGGAATGCAAAAGATGCTTAGGAGATTCTACAAATGGCTCATGAAGTAACCGAAGTGTTCACGGACTCTAAAATTTAAGTCCTTCAAATGCAATTTGTGACAATTCAGATAGAAGAGGACGAGTGCTTTAATGACTTCCAAGTGAAGTTGATGGACATCGTAAATCAAAGCCATCAAATAGGTGACATATATTTGGATAGAAGGATCAAGCAAAAGATCATGAGATCACTCTCTAAGAGATTTGAGTCCAAGCTGATGGCACTAGAAGAAAATAGCAACTACAAGACTATAAAGCCGAGTGAAGTGATTGGAAGGCTTCTAGCCTATGAGTCTTGGTGGACTTCTACACCTACACCTTTTACGAAGCAAAAGAACATAGACTCAAAGACATCCAAAGTAGAGATGGAGGAGGATGACTCAGATAAGGAGATGGCTCTTATAGTGAAGAGATTCAAGAAGTTTATGAAACTTCACAAGAATGACTCAAAGAAGAAGATTGAGCCAAGGCAAGTGAATCCTACAAGAAAAGGCATTCAATGCTATGAGTGTAGTGGGTTCGGTCACATAGCCACCGAGTGTGCTAATTTGAAAAAGAAGAAGAAGAAGAAGAAAGGAAAGGTTGTATCCACCTCATCAAGCGATAGTGTAATGAAAAAGATTCCTCAAGTGATGAAGAGGTAGTTCTCAACTACATGAATTTTGAAGCATCCATTGTAGAAGATTATGAAAAAGGAAACAAGGCCTTAATTTGTGACTCTATAGGGGAAATTAAAGATAAAGGAGCTAGAAGTGCGATTGATGAAGGTATTTATAGAGGTGTTGTAAATGTGACAATAAAAGACACAAGTGATGACTCTAGTTATGAGAGTTCCTCATCTCACTATACATATGGAAATTTAGAGAGTATGAACCTTGAGGATTTTCAAAGCTCAAGGTTGAAGATAAAGAAAGAGGTTTGAAAGCTAAAAGGAAAGAACCTCAAGCTATCAACCGAAGTGACTCACTTAAATGAGAAAGTGAAGAATGGGAGAAAGGTGGAAGAAAGCTTGAAAGAAGAGCTGAGAGAAGCTAAAGAGTTGATTGCTAAGATGACTTCGAGTACGGAGAAGCTTGACCATATGTTCGGAGTTGGTAAGAAGCCAAGTGACAAGAGAGGTCTAGGGTTTGAAGAGCAAAGAGACCTCAACTTCTAGCAAAACGGTATTTATCAAGAACATGGACTTCAAAAAGCCTTTTTCTTCACTCCATCCTAAGAAGAAAATTAAACTTAAAGAGTACTCTAGAAATGTCCAAGTCAAGATGGCACCAAGAAGTCAAGCTCAAACTCAACCAATAGAAGAACATCACGCAACCGTCCCTCAACCTAAATGCCATCAAGCTAAGAGGCACTTTCTGCATGTTCAACCAGGGAAGCAATCTTCTCCAACTCAACAACAAGCGAGAAGAGAACCAACACCACACAAAAGGAAAGCTCAAAGATATGGTAAAACACCTTTGTCCTCACAAAGGAATGGTATGACCCTTTATTTTATTCCTTCATGTCATTTTTATGGTGTTGATGGTCATATTAGACTAAATTGCTTCAAGTACATTAACATGTGCAGAACTAAAAACAAGATTGCAAGAAAAAGGGCTAGAGCCAATATGCATGTGCCTAGGAAAGCTAGTGCTAATGATCCGTTGAGTAATATGATGGTCTTGACCATGAGGAATGACAATGTGTCACTTAAGTGGATTAGAAAAGATGAACTCACATGCCATTGTGCAAAGGGTTTACCTATATGCTCAACTGAGTGCAATGGACTTGGCAAGTCTAAAGGGACTCATATCCCCTCTTGACTTGTTTTGATTGACCCAATATGGGGAGCTCAAGCAAAGAGAGCAAATTGGCAATGCATTGTACTCATTGATAATATTTTTGCTTCTTTATTATTTCCTTGAGATGATTAGGTGTACATTTTTTTATAAGTGTACAAATTTGCTTTACATGCAGTCCATGTCTTATTTATGACCAAACATGCATTTTTTAGAATAGAAGAATTTTTTGGGAAGTACATTTTGAATGACCTATAATTGATCTCCATGACATGTTGATTCTTTCTATGACATGCTTTAAAGTAATATGCATGATGAAATTATTGAATGCTCTAAAATGAATGCAAAAATGTGTGTGTGAAAGCAATTATAAGACTTCATTCAATAAGGATCTTGTATCCATTTCAAGGATTTTACAACACAAAAGTCTCTCTCTCTTTACTTATCGAATAAGACTACTATCATATGGGCATTCAAAATGAGACACGCATACCTTTCCAATGGTATATTATTCATAATATTTCATGACCGTTTGGACTGGTTTTGAAATCTCCAAAGTAACCATAAAAACAGGGCAACTTTGTTGTTGTATGTTTCTGACCTTTGGTCACTCAAACAATCATAACTCTTTCTACATATATCCAAATCATGTTTTAGAACTTAGAGTAGACAGTAGACTTCCATACCTTTCCAACGGTATATTATACGAAAGGTTTGGATGTCGTTTGGTCACGTATTGGTTTGCTCAAAGCTTGAGCTGTTGTGCTGTCAGGCGTGTACTGCGGTCCATACCGCTTTTGGTGTCATGCCTAGTCGGTGACCTAGGCAGCAGTCTTGTCCAGCCATGCCATGCTATATAGATCACGGCCTGGACACTTGCCTATGCCACGGTACGCATAGCGGTCCTAACAAGACTTTGTTTGCCAAGTCCAAAACGATGTCATTTCACTTGGGCATTATAAATACATCCTTAACTCATCTTTTTCATTCTATGACTCTAAAAAACAAACCCTTGAGTGAGAGAGAGAATTTATTGAGAGTGAAAGCTTCATTAAAGCTTGATTAACTCTCTAAAGCCAAAACCCACCATTTTTCATGCATTGATTGCTCCTTGCCATGTTCACCCACCATATTTCATGCATTGATTGCTCCTTGCCATGTTCATGACAACTTTTGTTGATTGGCTTTTATAAGATAGCTAGGTTTTAGTCTCTCATAGTTATATCTAGTTAGGCACTTGCATTTAGATGTTGATATCTAGGAATTGCATTTATTTATATCCTTAGATTCCTTGATAAGCATTTAGTGTAGCCTAGCACTGTTGGCATGTTTGAATATTTTATCATATTCACTTAGGTTGTTTTGAATCTTCATTGAGATTAAGTCTTATGACTAAGTGGTTAGTGCACAAGCAAATAGATCAAGAATCACTAATAAGGCTCGTTGGGTAGAGTGAAAGGTATATTAACTGGAGGGTGTGACAAGAGGTCAACCTAGGTTGTAAGTTTTTATTCAATAGTGGATTTAAGGATCGAGTGTGGCGCACATATCAGGCCGTGGTTTTTCCCATTTGAGGGTTTCCACGTAAATATTGTGTGTTGTTATTGTTTTAAGCATAATTGATTTTATTGAATGCTTGTTTATTCGGGGGTAATTTGTGTTAATATTGATTAATCGAAAAATCAGAAATTGATTCGATTAAAACCTATTCACCCCCCTGCTAGGTTTAGGCACACACATTCTAAAGAGAATTTTCAGTTGGTATCAGAGCGGGTGCCTAGATATACTTAGGTGATCTGTCCTCTGTGTGTGTCTTGCTTGTACAATTTTTTGTTTGCGTCTTGTGTGGTGCATTACATTTGCATCTCATTCATTTATAACCCAAACACTAGAAGTGAGCTTGGGATGAGCAAAGAGGGAGCATCAAGTATAAGATCAAATTTGCTTAAGGGTGATAATTAAGCCTCATGGAAAGGCAAGATGGAGTCTTATATTTGCCAAATAGATAATCGTGCATGGATGGCGGTTGAAGATGGGTACACTTTTTCGAAGATGGCCAATGATGATGGAGATGAAGTTCTCAAGCTTAAGTCTCAACGAAGCACACAAGAATTTGAAGCTTCCAAATGGAACAACAAGGCTATGCATGCAATCTTGTGTGCCATGGATGACAATCAATACAAGTTGGTTCAAAATACTTGGAATTAAAAAGATGCTTGGGAGATTCTACAAATGGCTCATGATGGAATCGAAGTGGTCAAAGACTCTAAAATTAAGTCCTTCAAATACAATTTGAGATAATTCAGATGGAAGAGAACCAGTGCTTTAATGACTTCCAAGTGAAGTTGATGGACATTGTAAATTAAAGCCATCAACTAGGTGACTATATTCGGATAGAAGGATCAAAAGATAATGAGGTCACTCCCTAAGAGTTTTGAGTCCAAGGTGAAGGCACTAGAATAAAATAGCAACTACAAGACTATAAAGCCGAGTGAAGTGATTGGAAGGCTTTTAGCCTATTAATCTAGGTGGACTTCTACACCTACATTTCCTAAGAAGCAAAAGAACATAGCCTTGAAGACATCCAAAGTAAAGATGGAGGAGTATGACTTAAATGAGGAGATGGCTCTTACGGTGAAGAGATTCAAGAAGTTTATGAAACTTCATAAGAATGACTCAAAGAAGAAGATTGAGCCAAGGCAAGAGAAGCCTACAAGAAATGGCATTCAATGCTATGAGTGTAGTGGGTTCGGTCACATAGCCACCGGGTGTGCTAATTTGAAGAAGAATAAGAAAGGAAAGGTGGTGTCCACCTCATCAAACGATAGTGAAGTGAAAAAGATTCTTCAAGTGATGAAGATGTAGTACTCAACTACACGGCTTTTGGAGCGTCTCTTGTAGAAGATTTTGAAAAAGGTAACAAGGCTTTAATTTGTGACTCTTTAGGGGAAATTGAAGATAAAGAAGCTAGAAGTGTGATTGATGAAGCTACTTATGGAGGTGTTGTAAATTTGACAACAAGAGACACAAGTGATGACTCTAGTTATGAGAGTTCCTTATCTCACTCTACAAATGGAAATGTAGAGAGTATGAACCTTGAAGGGTTCATTAAGGGTTTTCAAAGCTCAAGGTTGAAGATGAAGAAAAAGGTTCGAAAGCTAAAGAAAGAGAACCTCAAGCTATCAACCGAAGTGACTCACTTAAGTGAGAAATTGAAGAATACGAGAAAGGTGAAAGAGAGCTTGAAGAAGGAGGTGAGAGAAGCTAGAGAGTTGATTGCTAAGATGACTATGAGTACAGAGAAGCTTGACCATTATGTTAGGAGTTGGTAAGAAGCCAAGTGACAAAAGAGGTTTAAGGTTTGAAGATGACAAAGAGACCTCAACTTCTAGAAAAACAGTATTTATCAAGAGCATGGACTTCAAAAAGCCTCTTCCTCTACTCCATCCTAAGAAGAGAATTGAAGAGAGTGCTCTAGAAATGTCCAAGTCAAGATGGCACCAAGAAGTAAAGCTCAGACTCAACCAATGAGAGAACATCAAGCAACCGTCCCTCAACCTAAATGCTATCAAGCCAAGAGGCACTTTCTGCATGTTCAAGCAATGAAGCTATCTTTTTCAACTCAACAACAAGCCAAAAGAGAACCAACACCACACAAAAGGAAAGCTCAAACACATGGGAAAACACCTTTGTCCTCATATAGGAATGGTATGACCACTTATTTTATTCCTTCATGTCTTTTTTATGGTGTTGATGGTCATATTAGACCAAATTGTTTCAAGTACATTAACATGTGTAGAGCTAAGAACATGATTGAAAGAAAATGGGCTTGAGCCAATATGCATGTGCCTAGGAAAGCTAGTGTTAATGATACAATGAATAATATGATGGTCTTGACCATTAGGAATGACAATGTGTCATCTAAGTGGATTAGAAAAGATGAATTCACTTGCCATTGTACTAAGGGTTCACTCATAAGCTTATCTAGGTCCAATGGACTTGGTAAGTCTATAGGGACACATATCCCCTCTTGACTTGTTTTGATTGACCCCAAATGGGGAGCTCAAGCAAAGAGAGCAAATTGGTGATGCATTGTGCTCATTGATAATATTTATGCTTATTTATTAATTGCTTAAGATGATTAGGTGTACATTTTTTTTATAAGTGTACAAATTGACTTTACATGCAATCCATGTCTTATTTATGACCAAACATGCATTTTTTTTGGAATAGGAGAATTGATTGGGAAGTACATTTTTAATGACCTATAATTGATCTCCATGACATATTGATTCTTTCTATGACATGTTTTAAAGTAATACGCATGATGAAATTATTGAATGCTCTAAAATGAATGCAAAAATGTGTGAGTGAAAGCAATTATAAGACTTCAATCAATAAGAATCTTGTATCAAGTTCAAGGATTTTACAATCTAAAAGTATATCTCTCTTTACTTGTTGAACAAGGCTACTATCATACAGGCATTCCACCCGGAAAAGTCAAAAAGGGTGCAATAGTTGCTCATGACTTGTTTTACTTGTAAAGTTTGATATAGTTGTTCTTAAAATAAATTCATTTTACAATCTATATCTTGTTTATTCCATGACAAAGGGTGAAATTGGTTTGAATTCTCTTAGAAACCCTTGGTATTTTACTTTGCCAAATACCATGTTTTGATCTTGTATACAACTTGTTTTGTATGCAAAGCATTCGTTCACACATTTTTTATGTAATAAAACTCCTTGATTCTCTCTTCTTCATTGAATTGCATAAATTTGTTTATATGATTATGCATATGTCTTGTGCCATAAGCTCTCCTTGCTAATGCCTTCTTAAAGGGATTCTCATTCAACTATCCCATGACAAAAAAGGAGGAGGGGTGTAGATTTAAAGGGAGTTGAGAGTGGCATAATTTAGGGGGATTTGAGAGTTGCATGTGAGAGGAGGTTGTCTTGTTGAGGAGGATTTAACCCATTTAGGGGGAGCATTTGTTTTTGGATTATTGATTGCATATTGCATGTTTCTATTATATGCAAATTGCTTGTGTGTTTATTTGTCTTGATCACCTCACATGCACATGTCTTGAAAAGTGTAGTTATATGGTTTTGTAGGGATATTAATTCTACAAGAGATGGATGACTTAAAGATCTAGTGTTTAGACATCTCGTTGTATTGTAGAAACATTTTATGTTGACCCCTTGTCTTTTATTTTATTTATTTGTCAGGATGATATGTGAGTGGTGGTTTGTCATGAACTAGCCAAAGGGGGAGACTGTAAGTTCCTCAGTGTTTGATTGGCTTATTTCGTTGACAACCACATTTGGAGATTAATATGTACGGGTAGTTTAGGTCATCATTGTTCGTGACCAAGCTCAAGCTTCTAAGGTATATTACTTGCTTAACTCTTTGAAAAGATTTAGTTGCTCAGACACACCTCAAGCATGTTTTGTTCACCTTGCGTGTGTGTTCCTTATTGCTTATATGTGTGTATCATTAACATATTGTACATGCACACTTTCATGAATTTGTATTGACAAGCATTTATTCCTTGTTACTCATGTGTGCATTCCTTGTTACTCATTTGTGTGGTGTGCTTGTGCTGTGTCCACGCTTGCACGATGGTGTTCTTGTCTTAGCGTGTTGACTAACCAATTGAGAAGGTCTCATTCTTCCATTGGTTTGGTTATTTGGAGTAATGTGTCTAGTTCCAAAAATGTGTATTTCAATGATTTAAATGTTATTTAAAACTAACCTTTGTATGGTCTTATGACCATATCTTTTTATACGATGATTCAAAATGAGACACACATACCTTTCCAATGATATATTATTCGTAATATTTCATGACCGTTTGGACTGGTTTTGAAATCTCCAAAGTAACCATAAAAATAGGGCAACTCTGTTGTTGTCTGTTTCTGACCTTTGGTCACTCAAATGACCATAACTCTTTCTATAGATATCCAAATTATGTTTTAGAACTTGGAGTAGACAGTAGACTTCCATACCTTTCCAACGGTATATTATACGAAAGGTTTGGATGTCGTTTGGTCATGTGTTGGGTTGCTTGAAGCTCTAGCTGTTGTGCTGACAGAAGTGTACCGCGGTCCAGACCACTTTTGGTGCACATGCCTAGCCAGCAGCCTAGGCAGTGGTCTTGTCCAGTTATGCCATGCTGCATAGACCCCGGACTAGACACTTGCCTAGGCCACAGTACGCACAACGGTCGTAACGGGACTTTGTTTGCCAAGTCCAAAACGTTGTCATTTCACTTGGGCATTATAAATACATCCTTAACTCATCTTTTTCATTCTATGACTCTTAAAAATGAACCCTAGAGTGAGAGAGAGAGTTTCTTGAGAGAGAAAGCTTCATTAAAGATTTATTAATTCTCCAAAGCCAAAACCCACCATCCTTCATGGATTATTGTGCATCATCCAAGCATGGGTCTTCTTGTTTTCTTTGACTAGGTAAACTCTACATGCCCTAAACTTCTTTGCTTCATTACTATATCATGTATGCCTAGGTTTTAGTTTTTATTGCAAATTAAATGTATGTTCTTGTGTTTAATAGCTTTTATAACATGCTTGTGATGTTGGTTGTTGGTTGAGAACATTGAATAGTGATAGCTAGCATTTAGGACGATTTTACCCTTCTAGCTAAATCTCTATGTTTTGCATTTAGATATTATTTATGTCTAATTGATTGCACTTGTTAATTTCATTGACTGCTCCTTGCCATGTTCATGACAACTTCTATTGATTGGCTTTTATATGATAACTAGGTTTTAGTCTCTCATAACTATATCTAGTTAGGTCACGTACTTGCATTTAGACATTGATTTATAAGAATTGCATTTATTGATATCCTTAGATTCCTAGATAAGCAATTAGTGTAGCCTAGCATTATTTGCATGTTTGAATATTTCATCTTATTCACTTAGGTTGTTTTGACTCTTCAATGAGGTTAAGTCTTGTGATTAAGTGGTTAGTGCACAAGCATATTGATCAAGAATCACTATTAAGGCTTGTTGGGTAGAGTGAAAGGGATAATAACTAGAGGGTGTGACAAGATGTCAACTTACGTTGTAAACTTTCATTCAATAGTGGATTTGAGGATTGATTGTGGCGCACATATCAGCCCGTGATTTTTCCCATTTGAAGGGTTTCCACGTAAATATTTTGTGTTGTTATTGTTTTAAGCATATTTGGTTTTATTGAATGCTTGTTTATTCGGAGTAATTTGTGTTAATATTGATTAACCAAAAAATCGGTAATTGATTCGATTAAAAACCTATTCACCCCCCCCCCCCCCTCTAGGTTTAGACACACACATTCTAAAGGGAATTTCATGTCTGAAGCACTCGATGTTCCTCGCTATCTCCCGGCACTGGTAACTGCGAGTTTGGTGTATTGATTTCACGCACACATAAATTGCATCTCATGCAACACTTATGCCTTTTTTTTCTTTTTGCGTGTGTATCAAGTACACAAAAAAAACAACTTTTTAAAAACTTTTCCTTATGCCTGCACTTCCATATATATATATATATATATATATATATATATATATATACATCATATGCAAATTCTTCTTTTAACTATTGTTTCATGTGTACCCACCAATTTCCATCCAATGCAATCTCTTGTGTTATTAATTGATATATATATATAAATATATATTAAAAGTGATAATAAGTATTTTAAATTTAAACTTAAATTCAAATACTTAGATAAATGATTTAGTAAAATAAAATAATCCTATTATTTTATCTTCACCTAAATCCATATATCCACTAACACCCTCCAATTAATAGTTAATTAATAATTCATAGCTATCAATATATTTAAATAATCTAATTATTTAATTAATTTAACTATTAACGTTCATTAATTAAATAATTTCGTTATTCAATTAATTTCTGAATATATACGTGTCACGTTTGTAACACAATTAATTGGTCAATCCAATTAATTAACTGTGACCCAAGTTACCTAAATCGATCGGGCTAACAAAGGGACCTAATGGACCCATAGTATTTTGAACTCCAATAATCCTCAGAATCATTAATTAAACTCTTTAATTAATATTCCTTGATTATTATCTTTAGTGTTATTCCACTAAAAATTCGAAGTTGTACTCTCTCAACTGTAGACGTTTTTACACAGACCAATACAACTCGGTGTTCATCAATATAGCTATTACACATGGTGTGGTCCTCCACAATAGTTCATAATTAGACCTGGGTCATAATGTCCGTTATACCCCTCTAATTACATATATCCTTTAAGTACCATTGATTATCTAATGGACAATAAATCCAATTTCCTCACGGAATTAGGAAAGCGCTTATATTGTCCAAGCCCTGAATCAACCTTTAAGGGAACTACCATCTACTTCTTACAAGAAGGAGTGGATTCCACTATTATGTACAAACTTGCCCAGTCACAAGACAAACCGCAATCCCAACATACGGAGCATATTGATCAAGAAATTCATGTGACCTCACCTACGGTATATCAAAGACCACGATTTAACCTGAACGAGTCGATAAGACACTCAGGATTAAGATTACCCATATATAGCAATCATTAGTTGATATATATGAATCTCATCGGTAAACGGATCTTGGTGAGAAATTCATATAGATCATGGCCCAGTCCTATCTGATCACATCATAGAAGGTGCCTCCATTCCCATATCTCTTATGAATAATTCAGGATAGAATCACCGTACGTTACGGAATGAACCGCAGCTGTAGATTAACCACAAATAAAGTACCCAGCTTTATTTGCTATCTATGGACTCTTTAGATTGCACGTCTCTTACTGTATCCATCCGTATATGACACTCATATACACAGTTCGAGATTACATCCGGCAATCTTGGATGTTAAATATATGCACAAGCTATAAAATAAACAACACAACAAGAATGAATAGAACTTTTCCTTTTATTTATTTCTTAAATCCATTACAAATTACATCTTTAGGGCATAAACCCCAACAATCTCCCACTTGCACTAAAGCAAGTGAGGCATGTCTCGTAACCCTAGACCATCTAGGTGACCCGAAAACACTTTAACGGTAAAGTCTTCGTAAATGGATCAGCGTGATTGTCTTGTGAGGCTATCTTGGTGACGATCACATCTCCTCTTTACACCATCTCTCTAATGAGATAATAGTTTCTCTATATATACTTCCCTCTCGTGTGGCTTCTTAGTTCTTTGGAAATAGACACAATACCACTATTATCACAATAAAGTGTGATAGGCCTATCCTGATCTGGAACAACTTCCAGATCACTAAAGAACATACATAACCAAACAACCTCTTTAGCAGCTTCACAAGCAGCTACATATTCGGCTTCCATGGTGGAGTCAGCAATGCAAGATTGCTTGATACTTCTCCATACAATGGTTCCACCACCCAGGGTGAATATTGATCCAGACATGGATTTCCTAGAATCCTTGTCTGACTGAAAATCATAATCCATGTATCCTAACGAGATCAAATTCTGCCCGGAATACACTAGCATATAGTCTCTCGTTCTCCGAAGATACTTGAGAATTGTCTTGACAGCAACCCAATGATCCAATCTTGGATAAGACTGGTATCTGCTGACTGCTCCCACTACATAGCAGATGTCCGGTCTCGTGCATAACATAGCATACATGAGACTACCTATTGTCGATGTATAAGTGAAACAAATATAATGGTGTGTTTAATATTAATCTAGAGGGGGGGTGAATAGATTTTAAACAAATTTACCCAATTTTTGTTAAAAGTCAAGTTGACAAAAATGCCCCTACTTAGTTACAGAAATACCACAAGTTTAATAAATATGGAAAAAGTAATGACACTTGAGATATACGTGGAAACCCTCCAAATAGGAAAAACCACAGGCTGATGAGTGCGCCACACTAGAACCTCGAATCCACTAATGGCAAAGGAATTACAACCTAATCCCGATTTAATCCACCACCACTACCTAATCCCAGTATAAGTGAACCTAGTCCATCTTGCTTACGATTTAAGCTACCTACTCCCGGAAGCAACACAAGTCTTACTTCTCAATGAAGAGATAAAATATCCTAAGTGAATATATGATGATATTCAATGAACAAACAAGGCTAGGAAACCCTATACGCTTGTCTAGGATAATGAGATGACAATTAATGCAATCCTAGTTATCAAAAGCTAAATGACATGTTCAAGAAGCTTAGCGAAACATAGATCAAACAATCCTATGAAGCTATCACAATACAACACTCAATCATGTTATCACAAAAATCTCTAATTTGTATCTAGAAAATGTTCTAAGAACATACAAATAATTAAAGAGATGGCTTAGTAAGTAAAACACTTAACTTGTAAGAAGATAGTGAAGAACTTACCAAACAAGATGTGATGAAGCAACTCTATCCATAGATGCACTCTAAATGAACTTAGAAGATGCAAGATGAAGGTTTGATGCACATGGGAATGCTTTGAGTGATTAAAAATGAGTTCTTGGAAGAGTTTTTCCTTTGAAATGTGTTCTAAGGAAAATATGTGATGTTCTGAACTCTTACACGATCTTAAGGCAAAGAGTTATATATATATAAGGTCCAAACAAAGTGAGGTCATTTTGGAAAAAATGTTCCAGCTTTGTCTGTGTACGCTGATGACGTGCGCTGGTCGAGTAGCTCACCACCAGCGCACAACCTAATTTTACAATAGACGATGGTCGACTGGCGCAGCTCAGTGGCTCAACACATGCGATAATCTACTGGAATGTTGCGTTAGTGAGGCTGCGCTAGTCGAGTAGCGCACTGCCCATTTTTGTATCTTTGCATTGGTGCAGAAGTGCAACACATGCGACAATCCACTAGAATGTTGCGCTGGTCGAGTAGCATACCACCGGCGCAATGCCTAATTTCAACACTCAAACACACACAATTAATAAGTTCAAGAGTGATGAAAAATGCATCCTATTCTAATGCCAAACATGACATAAAACATTTAATTACAAGATGCAAATAAATCAACAAGAGTCATTTAAACCAAAATGCACACAAGTATAAACATTCAACAT
Organism: Dipteronia dyeriana; assembly: GCA_032871835.1. Taxonomy (NCBI): domain Eukaryota; kingdom Viridiplantae; phylum Streptophyta; class Magnoliopsida; order Sapindales; family Sapindaceae; genus Dipteronia; species Dipteronia dyeriana. Next base: position 38,447,422 of record CM065302.1, read on the forward strand.
ATATGAATAAGAATTATGCATGAATATGTGAGTGTGTGGAACTATCTCTTCAAAGCAAGTAAGCACAAGAATTTTACCTTTGGTGCTTCTACTCTTAAGGTCTTGAGAGCCTAAGCTACCCTTACATAAACCCCATAAATGTGGTTTGTTCATAAAATAAGCCAATCAACAAATGAGGACTTTACAATCTCCCCCTTTGGCTATTTCGTGACAAAACCACCACTCACATTGATCCTCACAAAACAAAATAAAACACCGGGAAGATATTCTACATTACAAAGAGATAAACATCAAAAAAACTTTAAATCTTCAATCTCTTGTAGAACTATCAATCCTACACACAAAGCAAGCACAAATACACTTTCCAAACCAAGTGCATGTGAGATGAACAAGTGAATATAAAAACAAAAGCAATTGCATTCAAGAATATGAGTATGACATCGTGTAATGCTCATGCAATGCTCCCCCTCAACGGGTTACTCTCCCTACATGTAATCTCCCCAAAAACAAGTACAACTCCCCTTAAACCCAACACATGCTACCACATGCAACTCCCCTAACACCACAATGCTAGGTCAATGCTTACTCCCCCTTTATGTCATGATATAGGCAAAGGAGAAGTCTTCAACTGGGTCACTCAAGGTAAAGAAAGAAAGGAGCATACAAGATTATTGCATAATTATATAAGTCACATTTATGCAACTCTATTAATAAGAGAGAAACAAGGAGATTTTTTTGAAGAAAATGTGTGAATAAAAAATGCTTTGCATACAAGACATGTTGTATTCAAGTCAAAAACAATGGTATTTGGCAAAGAAAATGACAAAGGTTTCCAATATAATTCAAACCAATTGCACCATTTGTCATGAGAGAAGCAAGGATATAGAGATTTTATACATATCAAGTTTTAATGGCACTATATCCAACTTTATAAGCTAAACATGGCATGAGCAACTTTGCACCCTTTTTGATTTTTTCGGGAGGATACCCGTACGATAGTAGCCATGTTCAACTAATAAAGAAAAAGAGACATTGATGCAACATTTTAGTCTCACTAGCTTCTTTTCACACAATATTTTGCATTCAATAATTGCAATCAACAATTCATGCTTTATCATTTTTCATTAGCATGTCATTAAAGAATCATCATGTCTTGAAGATATTTATAGGCCATTCAATATGTACTTCCTATGTAGATCTCCTAGTCTAAAAATACATGTTTGAACATAAATATGACATGGATTGTAATCAAAGCAAAGTTCACACTTATTGAAAAAAATACAATATACTATAGTATAAGTGCAACCAAGCTACTCAAGCAATCAATAAAGGAGCATAAACATTTTTTTTTTAAAAACAATTGCATGCAACAAGTATACAATAGCTCTCTTTACATGAGTTCCCCTTATGGGGTCAAAGACCACAACACATCACTCCATTAAATAAATCCCAATAGATCTACTAAGAATCTTGAATCGAGTAGAATCTAAGGGTTTAGTAAATAGATCCGCTAGTTGATCATTAGTACCTACATGCTCAAGTACTATGCATTTGTTCTCAACTAGTTCTCTAATGAAATGATGACGGATGTCAATATGTTTAGTTCTAGAATGTTGAACTGGATTCTTGAAAATATTAATTGCACTCAAGTTATCACAAAAGAGAGTAAGAGTACCATGATTTAATCCGTATTCGACTAGCATTTGCTTCATCCAAAGGAGTTATGTGTATCCACTCCCAACGGCCATGTATTTGGCCTCAGCCGTGGACAAGGAAATCGAATTTTACTTCTTGCAAAACTAAGAGACAAGGTTGTTCCCAAGGAAAAAGCAACCGCCCGATATACTTTTCCTATCATCACAATTTCCTGCCCAATCTGCATCAGTAAAGCCTACAAGACTAGCATTAGTGTCAAAAGAGCACCAAATTCCATAGTTAGATGTCCCATTCACATAACAAATGATTCTCTGTTAGGTCCTAAGGGAGATTATTAGGTCCTAGATTTGTGTTGGCTTGATTCCATAACAAAACTTAATTTCTTTGTATTGCTTAGTTGCTTAAAAGGTTCATGATGATAAGAGCTTCAAGGAAGAAAAACAACTTCTCATGATGCAACGTTCATCTTCAAGAGGATTGGTACTATTCTTGGATGCTAAGGTATCGAGATCCTTCTTCCTCCTACAAGGTGTAGGCGCACACACACATAATTCATTCATATGTGTCCCTACTTTGTTGTGCATCATTATATGTGCACACACATACAATTCATTCATATGTGTCCCTGCTTTGTTATGCACCTTTATGTGCACACATACAATTCATACATTTGTGTCCCTGTATCATAGCACATCTTTTGGTATAACACTTTCACATACTTGAAGTTGAATGCTCATGCATTGGTTTGAAAGTAGCATGTTTTGGAAAATGCATGATTGGAGACTATCTCTATGTAGTTTGCATTCTTGTGTGAAATGTGTTTGTTTGTTTATATGTTTGTTTTACATGGATCTTGAACTTTAATTTTGTCTTAAATCATTCTTGATTGAGTTCCAGTCATTTTGGTTGCTCATACCATTGATTTCGAGTTCTAAGTCAAAAGATACTACACTTTCAACTCATGTTGCATACATTGTCTTTGTCTTCGTATATCGAGCCGAATTATTTTTTCTGGGTTGAGTATCTTATATGTCCATGTCCATGAGGGATTTCTAGTTTGTAATCTTCAAACAGATTTGAATTCGAAGTTCGGAGGACAAAGAACGGTCGAAGAACGCGAGGAGAGCGCAAGGTGTGAGGTGCGATGGCTTAAGCCATCAACATGCACCGACCCGAGATGGCGTGTGGCCATCTCGGCCATATGAGTGTTCTGCCCCGAGATGCCCACACGCCATCTCAGGGAGACTCTAAGGAAGGAGGTTTTTTTGGTCATTTGGTCTTTTAAAATCTTTAAAACCTCGCATTCCCTCTCATTTGATAAGAGCAGAACAAGCTGAGAAATTGTAAAACAATTGCAGAATTTTTCTCTTAACATTTTGATTTTTGTTTTTGTGATAACTTCTTTATTTCTACTCAGAATCACTTGATTCAAAACCGATTTCGAGTGTCTTGAAGAGTTCTATAAACCCCAAGCATTTCCAGAACCAAAGCATGTCTACATGTTTCTTTGTGATCTGATCTTCAGTTCGTGATTGCATCCTTGTTGGTAAAATCATCTTCTCCTTAGTTTTCTTCTTATATCTTCTTATTGATTGATGTTATTTGATTAAGAAGCATGACTAGGATGATTTTGATATAATTTTGTGGTTTGTTGATTTGATTTTCAAGTTTAGCTAGATTTGTGATATATTGAATGATTTGTGCTAAACTTGATAAACATGAAATTGTTTCTAGAAATCTTTTGTTCCTATGCTTGATTGACTACTTCTAGATTTAATTTCATTTTCTAAGAACTAGATCTACATCAATTGGTATATTCATTTCATTGATTTGGTTCTTAGTTGATAACATGCTTAAGTTGTCTAGATGCATTTGTTATTGATCTTTGAAAGCATAATCTAGTCATCTAGTTGCATGTCTATAGAATTTGTTGATCATCATTTTCTATGTTGAGTGCTTGTTTGCGATTTGCATTCATGATCACTTAGATGCCTTGTGAAGCGGTAGAAAGTCTCATATCTTAGAGTGATTTTTTGATTTGAGCATTTGTAAGTCTTAGCTAGAGTCGGGAGGACTTGGATAGCTAAGTAAGTGAAAGTCTCGACAAGAGGTGTGAAACCTTGGATTGTTGAGCAAGAAAGTCTTGGCAAGAGGTGTGAAGCCTTGGATTGTCAAGCAAGGAAGTCTTGGCTAGAGGTGTGAAGCCTTGGATAGTCAAACAAGAAGTCTTGCCTAGGGTCGGGAGGATTCGGATAGGTGAGCAAGAAATCTTCCTAGAGACAGGGGGTATTGGATAGGAAGTTGGCTTAGTAGATCACTAGGTTCAAGATAGAGTGAGTGAGAGTGAGAGTGAGAGCTCGTAGAGCATGTGTGATTGCTTAAGTGTGTAACTCTATTTTAAATAGTGGATTTGCTTTTGCCGGTGGTTGTGGAATCAACCCGTGGATGTTTCCTCTTTGGAGGTTTTACCACGTAAATATCGTGTGTCTTTGTTTGCAATTTTCATTAAGCATTTAGAATAACATTTTTTAAAAAAGAAGATAAAAAATTAGAGCATATACCTATTAACCCCCCCCCCCCCCCCCCCCCCCCCCCCCCCCTCCCTCCTGGTATATTTCACTACAAAGATAAAGGGAATTTCAATTGGTATCAGAGCCGATGTCTAGGTACTTAGATAGATCTTCTTTTGTAGTGTTTGTTATCTTCATTTGTTTCATCATGATTAAGGAAATGTATTCTTTTGTGGCTTCTTTTGTTGAAGGTGAGTTTATTGACTTAGATGATCAAAAGATCAAAGATCTTATTCAAGAAAATGAAAGGATCTCTAAGATCAATAAGTCTCTCACTAAATAGAAAATCATGATTGTAGCTTAAAATGTGTTAATGATCTAAATGACAAAATTCTTAATCTTGAGAAAAACTTGATTGATAGCAATGATAGATTAAGTATTTTGATATATGAAATTGAGCAAAGAGATGAATCTCTTGATCATGCTAAGAGAATTGAAAATTTGCTTAGAGCAAAATTATTTGAGCATGAGAATCAAGGGAAAGTGCTTAATGACAAACTTAATAAGGATAAAGAGATGATTAACAAGATGTTATCTAGCTCTAACAAAGTGAAAGCTCTCATTAAGGTTGGAAAGCTTTCAAGTGACAAAAGAGGTTTAGGCAATGTTAATGAAAATCAAATCATTCATCTAACAAATCTACTTTTGTCAAAGCTTGTAGCAATTTAAGTGTAGGTACACTCTCTAACGGTAAAGCCATGAATGCTACCGGAGGTTCCTCAACATCAACAATGAAAGTCAAAGAAAAGACTCAACAATGCAAAAGACAAGTTACATCATCATCAAATGCAAAAGGCAAGACATCTAGTGTTGCACGCCAAAGAGGTAAAAATTTGAGAAGGCAAAATGAGTTCAATGCTCAAGCAAATGGTAAACTTCTCAAATTCATACATATTTGTCATTATTGCAACATGGTAGGACACATAAGACCTAGATGTTATGAATACATTGGTAAATGTAGAATTTCCAATAATTTGCATGATATGTCTTTGAATGGTCCTAGGCAATCATCCATGTATGGATCTAGAATTGGACCTAAGAAGACCTTGGAAAAGCATGTTGAGAATAAATGTGTTGATGATTTGTTTGTTAAATCTTGTGTTGTTCCTCGTTCTACTATGCATAAGAAAGTTGATAATGCTTTGTTTGATTTGTTTGAAAATGTGACTAATGGAGTCAATGTGCCTAAAAACAAGTCAAAGCATGTTAATAAAAGTAGGAATGAGAAACTTGTCAAGAAAGTTTGGGTCAAGAAAAATACAACACAATGTTTGGTTGCACAATATGCTTTAAGAGCTAATTCATCCTATTGTTGGTACCTAGATAGCGGTTGCTCTAGGAATATGACCGGTAATAAGGAATTCTTTAAGAATCTTGTTATGAATAATGGTGGATGGTTACATTTGGTGATGGCACCAAAAAGCAAATTCTAGGCAAGGGAACAATTTGTATCCCCGGATTGCCTAAACTTTGTGACACCTTGTATGTAGATGGTCTACAAGCTAATTTAATAAGCATCACTCACTTGTGTGAAATTTTTAAAGAAGTTAGCTTTAACAAGGATGTGTGCACGATAATTGATAAAAAGGGTAAAATTGTTTTGAAAGTCAAAAGGTCTTCGGACAATTGCTATTGTTTAGAGGTTGATCCACTAACATGTAATATAGCACATGAGTGCAACAAGCTTGAATTATGGCATGAAAGATTGGGCCACATGAAATATAAAGATTTAAAGAAGCTTGAAAAATATGACATTGTTAGAGGTCTTCCTAGTCTTGGTAAAAAGCTTGATGGTGTTTGTGAACCTTGTCAATTAGGTAAACAAACAAAAGTGCCTCATAAAAAGAACACTAATTTTGCTACCATTAAGCCCTTAGAACTTGTGCATATGGACCTAATGGGACCAATTCAAACTGAAAGCATATATGGTAAGAAATACATTTTTGTATGTGTTGATGACTTTTCTCGGTTTGCTTAGGTATATTTTCTTAGGGACAAGACCGAAACTTTTGGTTGCTTTAAGAAGTTTTGTAATCAAGTTCAAAATGAAAAAGGTATTGGAATCAAGAAAATATGTCTCATTAGGAGTGATCATAGGAGTGGATTTAAAAATGCTAGATTTAGTGAGTTTTGTGATGATTATAGGATTTCACATGAGTTCTTGGCTCCTAGAACTCCTCCACAAAATGGTATTGTTGAGAGGAAGAATCGTGTCTTGCAAGAGATGGCAAGGGTCATGCTTAATAGCAAGAAAGTCCATAGAAATCTTTAGGCCGAAGCGGTCAATACCGCATGCTATGTCACTAATAGAGTTTTTAGAAGGCCCGGCACAAAATAAACATCCTATGAACTTTGGAAGGGCAAGAAGCCCAATGTGAGTTACTTCCACACTTTTGGGAGTAAGTTTTTTATTTTGAATGATAGAGATCACTTAGGAAAGTTTGATGCTAAAAGTGATATTGGTCTCTTTCTTGGGTATGCTAATAATAGTCTTGCATATAGAGTGTTCAACCTAAAAACTAAGACTATTATGGAATCTATTAATGTGAAAATAGATGATCTTTGCATACTTGATTTGTGTGATAATCATAGTGTCAATAAACCTAAAGAACATTTGTTGAATGGCACTAAAGCACCTATTGATGTGACTAGTTGTGATAAAAGTGAATCTAGTCATAATGATGATAATGGTAGTGTTGCTAGAGAAGAAAGTCAAGAGTTAGAAAATGGTTTGAATGATGACCAACAAGATGTTGAAAATTCTAATTCTAGACTTAGGAACATGCATTACCAACAAGACATCATAGGTGATTTGAATGAAGGGGTTAGAACTAGAAGACAACTAGCTAACCAAATTTCATATGCTTGCTACACTTCTCAAATTGAGCCCAAGAATATTAATGAAGCAATTATTGATGAATAATGGGTTAATGCCATGCAAGAAAAACTAAATCAATTTGAGAGGAATGAAGTGTGGTCATTAGTTCCTAGACCAAAAGATATCAATGTGATTGGTACAAAATGGGTGTTTAGGAATAAGACCGATTAATGTGGCAAGATTGTGAGAAATAAAGCAAGACTAGTGGCTCAAGGATACACTCCAGTTGAGGGTGTAGACTGTGATGAGACTTTTGCATCCGTTGCACGTCTTGAGTCCATTAGACTTTTGTTGTCCATTGCATGTCTTAAGAAATTCAAATTGTTTTAAATGGATGTCAAAAGTGCTTTTCTCAATGGATACCTTTAAGAAGAAGTGTATGTTGAACAACCTAAGGGTTTTATAGACCCACACTCTCCTAATCATGTGTTTAAGTTGAAAAAGGCTCTTTATGGCCTTAAGCAAGCTCTTAGAGATTGGTATGATAGGTTGACTCAATATCTTATTGACAACCAATATATGAGAGGTGGTATTGATAGAACGTTATTCGTCAAGCATTATAACAATGACATTTTTGTTGCACAAATATATGTTGATGATATAGTGTTTGGGTCTACATGTAAAACTAAGGTTGATGATTTTATGAATGTGATGTCAAGAGAATTTGAAATGAGTATGGTAGGTGAACTCAATTACTTTCTAGGCATGCAAGTGAAACAATCTTGCAATGGTATCATGTTGTCTCAATCTAAATATGCTAGAAATCTTGTTAAGAAATTTAGCCTTGAAAGTGGAAAAGAATTTGAAACACCTATGAGTACAACATTAAAACTTGACAAAGATGAAAAAATAAAAAATGTTGATCGAAGTCTCTATAGGAGCATGATAGGTAGCCTTCTCTACCTAACGGCTAGTAAGCCGGATGTTTGTTTTAGTGTAGGTTTGTGTGCTAGGTTTCAAGCTAATCCAAAAGAATCTCACTTGAAAGCCGTTAAAAGAATCATTAGGTATATAAAAGGAACACATAATCTTGGTTTATTCTATTCCTTTGATACTAATGATATTCTTGTTGGCTATTGTGATGCGGATTGGGCGGGAAACATTGATAATATTAAAAGCACATTGGGCGGTTGCTTTTACTTGGGGAATAATTTGATTGCTTGGCTAAGCAAGAAATAAAATTCTGTCTCTCTTTCATCATCCGAAGCCGAGTTCATTGCGGCCGGAAGTGCTTGCACACAAATTCTATGGATGAAACAAATTCTCAAGGATTATGAGATAAATCAAGGTAAAATAACTCTCTATTGTGATAATATGAGTGCCATTAACATCTCTAAAAATTCGGTCCAACACTCACGCACAAAGCATATAGACATTAGGCATCATTTCATTAGAGAACTTATTGAACATTCAATAGTAACTCTTGAACATATGCCTACTAAGAATCAACTTGTGGACTTGTTCACAAAGCCCTTAGACAAAGCGAGATTTGTATCTCTTAGAAGATCCATCGGCATGATTTGTGTTGATTAATGCTTGTGTGTGGTTATGAGTGGCTTGATAAGCAAAACTATATTGTATATCTATTTCTTTGAGAGCTACTCATGTGAGAGGTAATGATCTTGATAAAATAGCTTTTATTGCTTCTAGATCATGCACTTAAGTCTTTGTAAATCTTGTTATTAAAAAAAAAGTGCACAAATGCTTCTCTTATATATTTAAGTTTGAGTAATTGAGTTTGAAAGTATGTAGATTATGGATGCATTTTAAAGTTCATTGTCTAGTACATGATAGATGACCTATTGTTAGTATCCATTTTGCTTCGGCATCTACATAGAACTCAACGAGCACCTTCATGAAAAGGGCTACACAGCTTGGTTGTGAAGCCGCCCAATGTAGAAAAGGGCTACACCATTGTGATGAGTGAAAGCCGTCATGAAAAGTATATGTTTATGTTAGAAAAATCAAAGAAGTGTTGAAAAAGAATCAATTTAAAATAAAAAATCTTTGATACAAAGCCTAAAAAGAAATGGAGGAAGGCTTAAAATGGACTATAGTTGAAAATTGAGATTGCTCGGATTGAAAAACATAAATGGGATGACGAGCCACATGCACACACACGCTCACATTTTGAAATCTATTCTCTTTAAAGCAAAAATCTGGATGATAATCGGTTTGACCTTGATTGGAAAAGCTTTAGATGGATAGGTGTTGAAATAGTTTGCATGTTGATATCACAATAACTCCTTTTATATATGCTTGAAGCATTTTTCACACACACACATTTTTGCTTAATGTGCTTGATTCATTAGCAATGAGGGATTATTTTTTAGAGAATAATGAAAATCTATGATTCTCTTGTTTAATGTTGAAAAAAAATGATTTATTATCTTTTATTACTTGAAATGTGCGATTGTGTGAGTCCCTTGTGAACAAGTTATCTTGCTTATTAATATGTGGAGCATATGTTAAGGGGGAGCTTGATTTGTTAAACATAATTCTCTATACAACTTGTTTGCTCACTATCTCATGATTTCATTGTGCATCCCTTATACACTTGTAGACATTTTCAATTGGCATTTATCTCTCTAGGTAATGTAATATGTTTTTGTCTATTCCTTTCAAAAATGGGGAGAAAGTGTTTCCTCACCATGTTACTTGTTTTTGATATAAAGGGGAGACAATCCATTAAGGGGGAGAAAATTTTTGTGTTTGCATGAGATAAGAAGTGTTAAGGGATCTTTTGTTTGGTATTTGTATATTGTTTGTTTATCTCACCTATATTCTTTGTATAAGATTTCTTTTGGTTGTTCTTGTCCCGCAGGTGTTTTGAATGTGTGAAGATATTCTTAAAAACTCATGAAGACATTTTAGTCTAGGAATATCTCTTTAATGTGGGTATGTGAGAATGCAATCAACATTGATTATGAGAGATCATTGTACGGTGAGGTAGAGGTTTTGTCATGGAATAGCCAAAGGGGAAGATTGTTAGGTCCTAGATTTGTGTTGGCTTGATTCCATAACAAAACTTCATTTCTTTATATTTCTTAGTTGCTTAAGTGGTTCGTGATGATAAGAGCTTCAAGGAAGAAAAGTAACTTCTCATGATGCAAAGTTCATCTTCAAGAGGATTGGTACTATTCTTGGATGCTAAGGTATCGAGATCCTTCTTCCTCCTACAAGGTGTAGGCGCACACACACATAATTCATTCATATGTGTCCCTGCTTTATTGTGCATCATTATATGTGCACACACATACAATTCATTCATATGTGTCCCTGCTTTGTTATGCACCTTTATGTGCATACACACAATTCATACATTTGTGTCCCTGTATCATAGCACATCATTTGGTATAACACTTTCACATACTTGAAGTTGAAGTCTCATGCATTGGTTTGAAAGTAGCATGTTTTGGAAAATGCATGATTGGAGACTATCACTCTGTAGTTTGCATTCTTGTGTGAAATTTTTTTGTTTGTTTATATGTTTGTTTTACATGGATCTTGAACTTGAATTTTTTCTTAAGTCATTCTTGATTGAGTTCCGGTCATTTCGGTTACTCATACCATTGATTTCGAGTTCTAAGTCAAAAGATACTACACTTTCAACTCATATGGCATGCATTGTCTTCGTCTTCGTATATCGAGTCAAATCCTTATTTTCTGGGTTGAATATCTTATATTTCCATGTCCGTGAGGGATTTCTGGTTAGTAATCTTCAAATGGATTCGAACTCGGAGTTCGGAGGCCAAAGAACGGTCGAAGAACGCGAGGAGAGCGCAAGGGGTGAGGTGCGTGGCTTAAGCCATCAACATGCACCAACTCGAGATGTCGCGTGGCCATCTTGGCCCCAAGAGTGTTCTGCCCCGAGATGCCCACACACCATCTCAGGGAGACACTAAGGAAGGAGGGTTTCTTTAAAACCTCTCATTCCCTCTCATTTGATAAGAGCAGAACAAGTTGAGAAATTGTAGAACAGTTGCAGAATTTTTCTCTCAACATTTTGATTTTTGTTTTTGTGATAACTTCTTCATTTTTACTCCGAATCACTTGATTCAAAAACGGATTTCGAGTGTCTTGAAGAGTTCTACAAACCCAAAGCATTTCCATAACCAAAGGAGGTCTACATTGTTCGTTGTGATCTGATCTTCAGTTCGTGATTGCATCCTTGTTGGTAAAATCATCTTCTTCTTAGTTTTCTTCTTACCACTTAAATATCGTGTGTCTTTGTTTGCAATTTTCATTAAGCATTTAGAATTGCATTTTTTAAAAAAGAAGATAAAAAATTGGACATATACCTATTCACCCCCCACCCCTCTAGGTATATTTCACTACAAAGATAAAGGGAATTTCCTTCTCTTAACGGAAGAGAGATGGAACTCCTTAGGATCCGATTGGTACCTAGCACACACACCCACACTAAAAGAGATATCGGGCCTACTTGCGGTCAAATAGAGCAAGCTACCAATCATGCCACGATATAAAGTTTGGTCCACACTCTTACCATTAGCATCCTTGCTTAGCTTCAAAGTGATACTCATAGGTGTATCACAATGTTTGGCACTTTCAAGGCCAAATTTCTTCACTAGGTTTTTGGCATACTTTACTTGAGATATGAAAATCCCATCATTCATTTGTTTAATTTGTAAGCCTAGAAAGTAACTTAGCTCACCAACAAGACTCATTTCAAACTCATGAGACATGACATCAACAAATTGTTGGACTTCGGTGTCATTTGTGGAGCCAAAGACTATATCTTGAGCTATGAAGAGCTCAAATTTGTCTTTCTTAATGAACAGAGTCTTGTCAACACTGCCCCTAGTGTAGCCATTGTCTATGAGACATTGGGTGAGATGTTCATACCAAGCCCTTGGTGCTTGTTTCAACCCTATATAAAGCTTTCTTGAGATGATAGACATGATTAGGGTGATGAGGATCTACAAACCCTCTAGGTTGCTCAACAAACACTTCTTCTTACCACTTCAAAATGTAGCGTTTGCTTCCAAAGGTGTGGAAATAGCTAACATTTAGCTTTCTAAATTTCCATAACTCATAGGAGGTTTGCCTAGTATGGGGCCATAGAAAGACTCTATTTCCTATGTAGCACGCCGTAATGACGACTTCAGCCCAAGGATTTCTAGAGACTTTGTTGCTAAGCAACATCACACGGGCCATCTCTTGAAGAACCCTATTTTTCCCTTTAACAACTCCATTTTTTTGAGGTGTCCTAGGAGCCGAAAACTCATGAGAGATGCTTAGAATATTGCAATAGTTTTCAAAATGAGCATTCTCAAATTCCTTCCCATGGTCACTCCTAATCCTTTTAATGCTTTTAATCTTGGAGTTCATTTCATTTTGAATTTTGGAACAAAGCATTTTAAACTTGTCAAAAGTTTCAGATTTTTCTCTAAGAAAATAAGTCCATGTGTTCCTAGAGAAGTCATCTACACAGATGTATCTCTTTCCACCTAAACTCTCGGTTTGCAAGGGACCCATAAGATCCATGTGGAGAAGCTCTAGAGGTTCCTTGGTGGATAAATACTTGCTCTTTTTGTGCATACTTTTGGTTTGCTTCCTTTGTTGGCAAGGTCCACAAACACCATTAACCTTTTTCCCAAGCTTGGGAAGGCCTCGCACAATATTAAAATTATCTAGGGTATGTAAATCCCTATAGTTCATGTGACCAAGTCTTTCGTGCCACAACTCAATTTGTTCATCCTTGGACACATTGTAAGAGACACATCTAGCCTCAAGACAATAACAATTGTCGCTAGATCTCATACCTTATAACAATGTTTGTCCATTTGGCAATAGGATAGAACAATCATCTTTCCTAAACAAGACAGAAAGTCCTTCATCACTAAGATGTGAAATGCTTATCAAATTGGCTTTTAAACCATCAACATACAAAGCATTGGACAATGAGGGTAATTCGGGAATGGAAATGGTTCCCTTTCCTTTAACCTTCTTTTTGGATCCATCACCAAAGGTGACATTTCCTCCCTCCTCCATCATAAGAGTCTTAAAGAAACTCTTATTTCCAGTCTTGTAGTTACTCTTAAACTGATCAAAACTCTTCGAAAGGGTCATCAGTATGATGCTCACATGACTGGGTTTTTCAATGGCCTTGTCATTGACTTCTGCCTTGTTGAAGTATGACATAATGCTCAAGACATGTTCCCGAACTAGCGTACCTTCCTTCATACGAGCGAGCATAGCGGAACGAACAGTTTCATGTCACTTTTCCTCGGAAGGTTGCCCGAACATAGCTTGCAATGACTCCATGATTTCTAATTCTGAAGTCATTGCTTCATGCTTTGTGACAAACACGTATGTCATAGAAGCCAACATATATGTTTGGGCCTTCTCATCAGATAAGACCCATCGCTCATATGCCACAGGAACAGTTCGTGTGGCATTAGCAACAGGCACTAGAAATCATTCCTCCGTAAGAACAAACTTGAGGTCTTTGGGGACCAATATTGTATTAATGTTAAGTTTCCACTTAGTGTAGTTATCACTAGTTAATTTGTCGTTTAAGAGAAATTGAAGTAATGCAGAAGACATTATTGCTGAAATAAATAAAACATTCATTCAGTCATTTATTTAAATCAAGTGCGAGTGCTTTGGCATAAATTTAAACATGATACATGAACATGTTTAACGAACAAGAACTACCCTAAAACTAGTTACTATACCACGATATTCCAACATACCACAAAGAAGTGTCGCCTTAGAGTCGGTCAAGTCTTTGCATGTTGGACTGAAACATTCTCAATCAAATGATATTCTAGAATAACTCTTATTTCATATCATTCAACCATCATTTATTCAGTCAGGTTTTTAATTAACAAACTTAATCAAAACCTTCGTGAGTGTAACCCACCATTTCAGATCTCACGAGCTTAACTCGTGAATTACCGGCTTAGTCGGTCAATCTCGAAATACCCTCAGAAATCCTATCCGTTAGGAAGTCAACCTTAGTATTGACCTTGGTGGAAACCCTCCTTAGGGAGGACGAAAGCAAAGTCATCATGAGGCCCCACTCGGATCTCACGGTGTTGAACTAATGATGGAGACCGCGGGATATATATGTCATATATCCCTCTCCCACTCACTATTTTAAAATTAGAGTTTTCTTTTAACCGTTAATGCACCTATACTCTACAGGTTTAAACGACTAACTTTAATTAAGTTATCTAGCGCATTAACTAATTCGAAACAAATTCTAATTATCTAATAAATTATGAATAATTTTTAACAATTAAAAATATAATCTATTAGTGAATAATCTAAGCCTTGGTAAACTATTTACTAAGCAGATTATTATGTTAGTGTTTACCAAGTTTTAACTATTAAAACCCTAACACTTTATTCGGATCGTTTATTATTAGGTTATTAATCAAATTAATCCTAATAAATGACCCAATTAATCTAATTTTTTAAACACTTTAATAACTAGATTAATATTAATGAGAATTACCAAGTTTTCTAACCATTAAAAAACTAATCTCATTATTCATAGCCATTTATGTATATCGTCCATTTTAATCACATTAAAAAAAATACATAAAATATCAGGCTATGATGCATGTATGACATATCAAATATATTTGTGTAGGCATATCTAATCTAAATGATATACATATGCATGGCAATGTTTTTATCATAACATAATAAAAAGCATACATGAATTGACCGAGTACTGTGGATTATTTAACCTAAAAAATTGTAATCTAAAATTATAAAAAATTTCCCAAGGCATTCCTTGGTCTTCTAGTAACTTCAGATATCTTTCAGTCTCTTCAGGTCACTCCGATTCATCTCATGAATCCGAAACAGGAAATCTGCACGGAACACACTAGGCAACACTTGCCAACGGAACTGTGCAAGTTGAGAATAGTACTGTCTGAACAGTACGCATGAACAGTGCCCACCGTGAACAGTGTCCGGTGAACAATACCGTGTTTCTAGTTCTTCGTTTACATGTTACAATTATATTTATTTACAATACAATAACAGTAAAAATAAATAAAATAAAAATTATACAACTCATAAACCCTAAATCCACAGTACCATAAAAATTTACGATCAACCATGTTTAAAACAATTTAATTATAAACATTCATACAATCATACATACAGGATCATCGAAAACAATTTCTTGTTCCAAAAAATAAATTGGCTCTGATACCAATTGTTGGAACCCCGTTCACCTGTTACGCAATGGAACTAGCTTTTAATTTTTTTAATACAGATCATAATCTGTATATGGAATCAGTGAACTTGGGATCGTAATTATTTTTCGGAACTAATACATACAATATGTAAACACGGGAAATTGTAATCAATATAATCAAAAGAAGAAAATCTTACCAACGTTTGGAGGCTCCTTCAATTTAAGATATGCTCTTGTCTGCATCACTCTTACCAACGTTTGGAGACTCCTTCACTTTACGATATGCTTCTTTCTGAACCACTCGATCTTCCTCGCTATCTCCAGGCACTGGTAACTCCATGTGGGCGCGTCACGGTCTTAGAAACTTTAATGGAGGTTGTAGAGAAATATTTGAAGAAACTCTTTCTTCTCAATTTGGTGTATTGATTTCACGCACACATAAATTACATCTCATGCAACACTCATGCCTTTTTTTTTTCCTTTTTGTGAGTGTATCAGGTACATAAAAAAAAATAAACTTTTTTTAAAAAAAATTCCTTACGCCTGCACTTCCAATTATATATATATATATATATATATATATATATATATATATAATGTGTGTATTAGGTATTTGCATCATATGAAAATTCTTCTTTTGACTATTGTTTCACGTGCACCCACCAATTTGCATCCAATGCAATCTCTTGTGTTATTAATTGATATATATCTTTTAATTATCCTTTTTAAATATATAAAATATATTAAAAGTGGTAATAAGTATTTCAAATTTAAACTTAAATTCAAATACTTAGATAAATGATTTAGTAAAATAAAATAATCCTATTATTTTATCTTCACCTAAATACATATATTAACTAACACCCTTCAATTAATAGTTAATTAATAATACATAATTATCAATATAATTAAAAAATCTAATTATTTCATTAATTTAACTATTAACATTCATTAATTAAATAATCTCATTATTTAATTAATTCCCGAATATATACGTGTCACTTTTGTAACACAATTAATTGGACAATCCAATTAATTTACCGTGACCCTTGTTACTTAAATCGATCGGGCTAGCAAGGGGACCTAATGGACCCACAGTATTTTGAGCTCCAATAATCCTCGGAGTCATTAATTAAACTCTATAATTAATATTCTTTGATTATTAACTTTGGTGTTATTCCACTAAAAACCCGAAGTTGTACTCTCTCAACTACAGACGCTTTTACATAGATCGATACAACTCAGTGTCCATCGATATAGCTATTACACATGGTGTGATCCTCCATAATAGTTCATAATTAGAGTTATGTCGTAATGTCCGTTATACCCCTCTAATTACATATATCCTTTAAGCGCCATTGATTATCTAATGGACAATAAATCCTATTTCCTCACGGAATTAGGAGAGCGCTCATATTGTCCTAGCCCCGAATCAACCTTTAAGGGAACTACTTTCTACTTCTCACAAGAAGGAGTGGATTCCACTATTATGTACAAACCTTCCAGCTACAAGACAAACCGCAATCCCAATATACGGAGCATATTGATCAAGAAATGCATGTGACCTCACCCATGGTATATCAAAGACCACGATTTAACCTGAAGGAGTCGATAAGACTCAGGATTAAGATCACCCATATATAGCCATCAATAGTTGATATATATAAATCTCATCGGTAAACGGATCATGGTGAGAGATTTATATAGATCATGGCCCAGTCCTATATGATCACATCATACAAGGTGCCTTCATTCCTATATCTCATATGAATGATTCAGGATAGAATCACCGTACATTACGGAATGAACCGTAACTATAGATTAACCACAAATAAAGTACGCAGTTTTATTTTCTATCTATGGTCTCTTTAGATTTCACGTCTCTTATTGTATCCATCCGTATATGACACTCATATACACAGTTCGAGATTACATCCAGCAATCTTTGATGTTAAATATATGCATCAGTTATAAAATAAACAACACAACAAGAATGAATAAAACTTTTCCTTTTATTTATTTCATAAATCCATTTATAAATTACCTCTTTAGGGCATAAACCCCAACATAACAAATGAATACCACCAAAAAATTGAGAATAGACTATCCTATATAATCGTACTCATTGATAGCTCAAATGGTAACACTTGCAACCATAAGTCCATCATTTATCTCAAGATTAAGGTAGACTCTCTGATTGTCTTCAAGTGAAAACTTGTATCCATTAAGGAAATTACTGGAAAAAGTATTTCACTTTTATCCTATTTAATGCACTCAGTGCACTAGATTTTTTTGCCCAAAGACACCATACTTTAATGATTTCAGACTCATCATAACTCATTTGATCCCACTCAAATGCTAGCAAAAAAATCTACCACTTGAACAAGATAAAGGTGCCCAACCTTTATCTTAAGTTGTGAACATTATTCAAAACTAACTAAAGAATTGTGTCTACCTCATGCATATCTAGATGTACGAACAATTCTTCTTTTCTCAAAGTATTTTGACCTTATGATTATTTACTTTTGAAAGTTATAATAATTAAACTATAAATGCTATAAGATTTGTTAAAATAGAAATCACTTTTATTAATATGAAAATAATGTCAAATATATTATTACACTCTTGCTATCGAGTATAATCCCAACAATCTCTCACTTGCTCTATGGCAAATGCATCATATCTCTTATCCCCACCATATTCTCTAGGTGTCCATCAAAACTCTTTTGTAGAAGAGTCTTTGTGAAGGGATCCGCTAGATTTGCTGTTGACGCGATCTTGGTTATCATCTCATCTTCCCTATGCTCAATTCCCTTAAAAGGTGATACTTTCTTTCAATGTGTTTCCCTATCTTATGACTTCTTGGTTCTCTCGAATTAGCCACTGCTCCATTATTGTCACAATAGATAGTGATCTGTTTATTCACATCAGTAACCGCTTCCAAGTCAATCAAGAATTTGCGGAGCCAGACAGCCTCTTAAGCAGCCTTGCATACGGAAACATACTCGGCTTCCATCGTGGAGTTAGCAATACATGATTGCTTGATACTCCTTCATATGACTGCCCCTCCTCCAAGTGTAAACACAGATTCTGATGTTAATCTTCTGGAGTCAGAATCCGATTTGGAAATCAAAATTTGTATAACCAACGGAAATTAAATCCCCTCCAAAGGATACAAGCATATAATCTATCATTCTCCTTAGATACTTGAAAATATGCTTGACTGTCTTCCAGTGATTAGTACCAGGTTTCAATTGAAACCTGTAAACTATGCCAACAACAAAATAAATTTCTTGTCTAGTGCAGAGCATTGCATACATGAGACTCCCAACTGCCGAGGCATATGGAACCCTACTCATGAATTGCTCTTTATGGTCATTCTTAGGAACTTGTTCTTTAGAAATTTTGATTCCATGTCTGAAAGGTAGCATACCTTTCTTGAAATCCTGCATAGCAAACCAAGACAAGCTTTTATCTATGTATAAAGCTTGGGATAATGCAATCATTCTATTATTTCTATCCCTTATAACTTGGATACCAAGAATATATCTTGCTTCTCCTAAGTCCTTCATATCAAATTGTTTTGCCAACCATTCTTTTACTGATGTTAATACACCTACATCGTTTCTGATGAGTAGTATATCATCAAAGAACTAAGAAAACTAACTTGTCACCTTTGATCTTCTTGTATACACAAGGTTCGTCAAGGCAAAAAAATTTTATGGCTTGATCGAACCCTATGTTCCAGGATCTGGATGCTTGCTTCAATCCATATATGGATCTTTACAACTTATATTCCCTTTCCCCTTGGCCTTTTTCAATGAATCCTTCTGGTTGCATCATATAGACGCTTTCAACAAGAATTCCATTAAGGAAAGTTGTCTTGACATTCATTTGCCAAATCTCTAAGTCTAGAGATGCCGCAACAGATACGAGAATCCTAATGGATTTAAGCATGGCCACAGGAGAAAAGGTTTCCTCATAATCGATACCTTCCTTCTGTGTGTAACCTTTAAGGCTTCCACTTTTCCATCCATTCCTCTTTTTCTCTTGTATACCCACTTGCACCTGATGGGTTTAATTCCTTTAGCCAAGTCTACAAGAGACCAATTTTTTTAAAAAAACATAGATTCAATTTCCGATTGCATTGCATTTTTCCATTGGCAACAATCAACATCTTCCATTACTTCCTTGTACGTATAGGGATCATCATCATCCGGAAGATTCTCTACAGATTCTTCTAGACCAATGTATCTCTCAGGATGTCTACTAACCCTCTCACTACGATGAGGTATGGTAGATTTCTTATCTTGTGTTGGTACAAAACTTGCAATTGGGCTAAGTTGTGAAACCTCTTGTGGAATTGTATCTACTGAAAACTCATTCAGGATAATTCTACTTTTAGGCACATAATTATTCATATATTCCTCTTCTAGAAATTTTACATGAGTCGAAACAAATACTTTAAGATCTAAAGGACTATAAAAATAATATCCTTTGGTTCCATTTGGATAGCCTATAAATATGCATGTTTCTGAACGGAACTCCATCTTTTATGTCTTTCCTTCTAACACGTGCACAAGACATCCAAATATCCATAAGTGTTGTAAACTAGGCTTTCGCCCAGTCTACAACTCATGCGGTGTCTTAGGAACCAACTTAGATGGTACATCGTTTATAATGTACATAGCAGTTTGTAAAGCATATCCCCAAAAATAATTAGGGAGCGTTGAATAACTCAACATAGACCTAATCATGTCCAAAAGAGTTTTATTTCTCCTTTCTATCACCCTATTTTGTTGAGGTGTACCTGGCGTAGAAAACGGAGAAATTATCCCATTATCAATAAGATATTGCTGAAACTCACCAGCTACATATTCTCAACCACGATCAGACCTCAAGATTTTTATTTGTTTCTCATGCTGATTTTCTACTTTAGCCTTAAATGCTTTGAACCAGTCAAAAGTATCTGACTAATGTCTTATGAGATATACGTAGCCAAATCTTAAGTAACCATCCATGAAAGTGTTAAAGTATTTATATCCACCTCTAGCTTGAATGCTTATAGGACCACATACATCAGTGTGTACTAATCCTAAACATTCAGTGGCTCTTGTGCCTTTGGTCGTGAACAACTTTTTAGTCATTTTACCTTCCAAACAAGATTCACAAGTTGGTAGATCATCAACTTTTAAGTCACTTAGAGATCTATCACTAAATACTCTTTTAAACATATCAAAGTTAATATGACCTAGGTGCAAATGCCATAGGTAGGTTTCATCTTATGATAATTTTATTCTTTTATGATTAGGTTCCGTTAATTATGTGTCTAACAAGTGAAAGATATTGCTATGCAAATAGTAAAATCCATTTTTCAATGTACCTTTGCAAACAAATTTGGTATTCTTACTAATAATAAAACCTTTATTAAAAGTAACTGAAAATCCGAATTTATTTAAACAAGAAATCGAAATTAAATTCCCTTTGAATTGTGGTACATAATAAATGTTTATTAAATCTAAATGCCAACTAGAATCTAGATTGACTCTAATATCTACCACTGCACTGGCAGATACCTATGCTCTGTTTCCTAAAAGCAAGTTGAATTCATTCTCATTCAGTCTGTTCTTTTCCCGGAATCGCTTGTAGTTAGGCCCAAGTTGTTTTTTCTTCTGTTCTTTCTTGACCTTCTTACGGTTCATAACAGTAGTAACTTTACTAGCTGTATGAATCTCTTAATCCAAGCCTTTCACAAGGATTTTCTTGGTGCTTTGAACATCTTGCATCAGGTCATGGAAGGTGTATTCCTTATTGTTCAAGGTGTAGTCCAACTTAAACTAATCAAAGGAATCTGACATTGAGTTGACAATCATGTCAATTTTGTCTCACCATCTATCTCATGACCATTGAGTTCAGTAATGTTGAGATGTGCTATGACTTTCATCATGTGATCTTTCACAGCTCGTCCAGGTTTCATCCTAAGATTCATTAAAGTAGTCACTACCTCTCTCTTTGTAGTCCTGGACTTTATAGCAAACATTTCTTCTAGAGACATCATTATATCGGCAACAGTCTCCATTCCTTCATGTTGTTGTTGCAACACGTCGTAGATGGTGGCCATAATTGTAACATTTAGCCATCTCATTTGAAGACTTCCACTGTTGGTACTCTTCTCTTTGCTCCTCAGTAGATTCATTAGTTTTGTGGTTAACTAATAGACAAAATGAATTTATGTTTTTCAGCTTGCAACAACAACCCAATTTTCCTTTTCCATGTGACATAATTATCATCAGTTAAAGTATAATCTTTTAGGATGTTGATTAGGGATAGGGTGATGATTTCTTTTTAATAAAAAAATTTATATAAGTAAATAATCATGATAAAGCACTTTCGAATATTTATCTTGAATTAAATAAAATAATTGAATCGTAAAATTCAACGGTGATCCAACACCCATAAATGTCCCCCCTACTTAGGATTTCACACCATTTACTAGTTGAACTAGGTCCCACCTAATTGTTAATATAACAACCGACGTTTTCAATTTGAGCCTTGCGATTTTATTAACAAGAACTCTTGAGAGGATATTAATAAAATCACATTGATTGTGTTATCAAGTTATCGATCTTCAATATATTTCCTCACGAATATCCATCCTTTGGGAGTAGATATCGTTTGGGCCAATTATCTATTCTATCCTTTTAAGAAAGTATCTTGCTAAATTCCATTTAAGAATACCCCTTAAGGGGTTATGACACGAAACATAAAGCTCAACTAAACTTGGGGGCCGTAAGTGTTCCGAAACTCCTTCTCCCACTCAATTGTTTAAGGCGTGTGATCAAATTCCATAGAATGATTTACCAAGTTATCTAGATGCCAATTAGATACCTATACCATTCAATGCATGTTCATACCAAAAGAGATATATGAGCGGCACTCCTATTTTATATGACATGTTATCAAACAATGACAAACATTGCAATATTTATGAAAATATAAATAGTTACAATTTTGGTCTATCTTAAAAAGCAAGTAAATTACATATGTTTTGGAATACAAAAACTCCTTTCTTGGGGAAC
Source organism: Dipteronia dyeriana (assembly GCA_032871835.1). Taxonomy (NCBI): domain Eukaryota; kingdom Viridiplantae; phylum Streptophyta; class Magnoliopsida; order Sapindales; family Sapindaceae; genus Dipteronia; species Dipteronia dyeriana. The sequence goes on from CM065302.1 coordinate 38,469,787, forward strand.
AAGTCTTCTCGCGACCATCGTCCGTTTGGACACCCTTGGACCTCAGCTGCCTCCCATGGGCATGCACACCCTTTAGCTCCATAAAGTGTTATCATGCGCATCCCATGTGATCCATAGGGCTGCCATGTGCAGCCCTTGGCATCCATGGGGCTGCCGTACGCAGCCCATGCCATAACAATCGTGGCTCGTGCTCGTTAACATGCACAATTGTTGCTATGGCACCACGGTCCCAAACTTGTTCCAGTTGCTTCCAATTCTTCAAACCTTCGAGTCTTCAATACTTGAATGTATTACAGAAGAATTTTAACTAATAAAATACTACTATATTTTTAATACAATATAGTGTAGTTTTTTTTTATTACTACAACAAAATAAAATAAAAAACTTAGCAACTACCAAGAAGAAAATTGTGGTGATAGTAGGCCACCTTTCCTGTTACAATCCCAAAACAAAAATACAATGAAATTCTAGGATAAAAATTGAGCAATAACAATCCACATATTAAAACACACACACACACACACATATATATATATATATATACATATATATATATATATATACATATATATATATATATATCCATACATTCCAATGTAAATATATATGCGAATACCTAGAGTGTCATCTCTTTCTAAAACATGCATATATACAATAAAAAGAAAAAGATTCATGTACACATACATCAATTAATCAAGGGTACAACCAGGCTATAATACCAATTGTAGGGAAAAATTGATTCAAAACGCAGTGGAAGCATAAAATTAGGGTTTGATATGTTTTTAAAAAAATCCCCTTAAAAAAAAGAACCTTAACCCTATATTAATTGACGTATAATAAAAATATCGTACCTTTTTATCGTGACGATTGAACAGACGTCAAACTGAATCTGTAAAATCTTCCAATTCAATCACGAACTTGAATCACCTAGGAGTGTGGGCTCCTTTACTTTAAATTACATTCCTAAAGATGGAAACAAACAAAATCTTTTTCTTTGTTAGTCACAATTATCCTCCAAGAAGAAAAACAAAAAATGTTAGGTCACTTGTGAATTATCAATCAATTTGATTGAAACTCACTTGAACCCTGATTCGATGTTGTACAAAAAACCATTTTAACGTAAAGGCTACTGGTGCACTATCGATAACAAAACGTTCTTTCTTCTATTCTCCTTGACCAAATTCAATACACAATATCTATGAGTTGGACGAAGTTTTTTTTTTCTTATAACTATAAAAAAACAAATAAAAAATAACTTCTCACACCAAAAATTAGGACCTAGTCGAAATTCTATATAGTAGTATATATAGGTGGCTGAAAATCCTCCTAGAAAGTGGATTTCTACATCACCAAGACTCCTATCAAAATTTGGACTCAATCCTCTTAAAAAGAGGATTTCTTTTTAATTTAGGAGACTAAATCCTCTCCTAAGAATGATTTACTTGATGGGCAAGAATCCTTTCCTTTCGAGGATTGACTTGGTGGGCAAGAATCATTTCCTTCGGAGGATTTACTTGGTGACCAAGAATTCTTTTCTAAGAGGAATTTTTTCTACACCAAGACTCCTAATCCAACTCAAATAGTGTATTTATTCAATAACCAATTATTGAATATAATTAATTTGCGACTAAATTAAAAGCTTCATAATAGAAATCAAATACTTCCTAATTTGACTAGATAAATGAATTCCTAATATTTACCTACTTATCAAATATAGGATTTGATACGTATCATGTTACCAACAATAATATGACTCTAAGAGACCATCTCCTAATAGGAATTTTTTTTTGACATTTTATTAAAATAAATAATTAATTAATTTCCATTTAATTAAGTAATAAAATAAAAATCAATATATAAGACTAAAAAAATAGTCTCTTGACGCCCAAACCTATATATATGGACCAAATATTGTCTTTCCTATTTTATTAAATCCATCGGACTTAAATAAAAAGTTCACATGTGAACTAGACCCATTCTTACTAAAAGAAACAAGTTCACATGCCTTAATACAATTCTAGATGGACCCATAAATTGGTACGGTAGAATATGTCAAGTGATCCATGCAGGTTCGTGTGGATTGGGGATCTTGGCAGGCTATCTAAATTTAAGCTCCAATAGACATAACCTAATCACAATTAAAAAATGATTCACTTAGGTCCGATCTATTAATTTTAGTTCATTCCACTAAAAAATTGAAATTAAACTCTTAAATAAAGATAGAATAAGTTAATATTGTTTATTCATACCTAGACAATCTTAATAGAGAAAGTGTATCCTCGTGAAGAATATCAATAATCACCAAAAGCTCATAAACCGCCTATAGCTCTCCAAGTTACCATATTTACTCATATGACCACATTTTGAACTTGGATATTTTGACTTGTCCAGAAGCCATATTTCAGTAGACACTATTGAAAACTTAACGTTAAAATTTAATATCCAATACCTCAAAACATCCATATGATGCTATTCTACTCTCATTTAATAAATGGAGCCACGATGTCCATATTTATAAATGAATCCTTTATCGATTAACAAATGAATACCACCAAATTATCGAGGATAGACTATCTTATATAATCGTACTCATTGATAGCTCAAATGATAACACTTGCAACAACAAGTCCATCATTTATCTCAGGATTGAGATAGACTCTCTGATTTTCTTCAAGTGAAAACTTTTATCCATTGATGGTTCTGGATAAAGTATTTCACTGTGATCCTATTCAATGCACCCAGTGTACTAGATTCTTTTACCTAAAGACTCCAAACTTTAATGATTTTAGACTTATCATAACACATTTGAACCCACTCAAATACTAAAAAATGAATCTACAACTTTAACAAGATAAAGGTTCCCAACCTTTATTTTAGGTTGTGAATATTATTCAAGACTAACTAAATAATTGTGTCTACCTTATACATATCCAGATGTACGAACAATTCTTCTTTTCTCATAGTCTTTTGACCTTATGATTATTTACTTTTGACAATTATAATAATTAAACTATTATTGCTATAAGATTTGTTAAACTAGAAATCACTTTTGTTAATATGAAAAGATTGTCAAATACATTATTACACTCCTGCTATCAATCATAATCCCAACATATAGTATTGGTGCTTAATCTCTCACAAGTTATCAACCAAGAGCGTATAGAATTGGTTATCCATTTGAGATTAAATATAAATTAAGATTATGAATGTCCGGATTTCACTTGAGGAGTGTACTCTTTTTAATCCTTCCATTCAATTGAGCTTAAGAAAATCAAGTAGAGTGTATACATAATTCTTTACAAAAATAATTTCTCAACAAATTAGTAGAGAGAGTAGTATTCAATTCAAGACAAATTCATTTTTGAAATCAATTAAAATAAAAAATGAAACATACTTGATAGATTAATAAAAGAGACAAAGTTCAATACAATGCCGAAGGTTCACAAATGAATCACATGAAAATACAATCAAGGTTAAATGCTCAAGGCTAACCAAGAGGGGGGGGGGGGGGGGGGGGGGTGAATGGATTAGACACCTTTTTCGACTCCCTTAGAAACAAACAAAAGTTTTTCCCTCTAGATTGCTTGTATCACTATATATATATATTAATTAAAGACAATTAATCAATATATAAACACAAGTAAAGTGTGATACAAACAAGTAATTATAACACATACATAATCTATTCTATAGAAAGGAAGTCAACATACATAGAGAGTTCTATCCACAATACAAATATTAGAGAGATAGGGATAAAGCTCATTCCATTTCTGTTTTTCAACCCGAGCTCATTTGATTTTCAACTAAACTTCTTTTTAAGCCTTCCTCCTTTTCTTTTTAGGCTTTGAAACAAAGATTTTTTAGATGATTTCATTTCAACACTTCTTTGATTTTTCCATTTTTTTTACATAAACAAAAATTCACTTCATGACGGCTTTCACTCATCACATTGGTGTAGCTCTTTCCAACATTGGGTAGCTTTCATAACCAAGGTGTGTAGCCTTTTTCATGAAGGTGCTCGTTGAGTTCTACGTAATTACCGAAGCAAAATGGATACTAATAATAGGTCATTTTAAATGTACTTGAGCACAAAAACTTCAAAGTGTATCCAATGTTTACGTATTAGTAAACTCAACCTTCTAGCAAAACATATAAGAGAAGCATAGTACAAATTTTTAGAAAACCAAGATTGTATGGCTCATAAGCACATGATCTAAGAGCAATAAGTAGAGACTTATTCAAGATCATTACTTCTCGAATGAGTAGCTTTCAAAGAATATGAAATTCATATTTTCAAAAGTAATGCCACTCAATATACTATACACAAACAATCATCAAAGTTAAGATCAATGTTAACAATATCACTATTAGATCCTAAAATAGCAAATGTCATTGAGAACCGTATGTATGCTATACAAAATTCTCTAATATGACATGCTATGAGACGTGTATCAAAAATTGAGTCAAAAGATGAACATCTAAGAGAATATGTATTAGAGTATAGAGATACCTTTTTGCACATTATATTCACCAAATATCATACTTCCGCCCTTTTTATGAGCACTCTTGCCTTGAATGTCCTCATGACATCAAGTTAACGATGTTTCACAACAAGAGTATAAAAAGCATAATATCTCAACTCAATCAACACATATAACAAAATAACTTCTTCAAAGTTAATCAACAAATTTTGACCATCATAACAAACATGATGTAAAATAACCAAGTTCATATCAATACATGGGGCATTCAAAGCTAGCAAGCAAGAATTCTCAACACAATTGATATATAGCCTCAAAGCTATCTCACATGTGCTTCTTATATTAGTGATAAGAGCACTCACCCTTGAACCACTTGTTCTTGGGTGTACCTACACAAACATTTCCAATATCATCCTTGACAACAATGTTAAATCTTGAGTAAAGTCCTTCAATGACTTTATTAACAAGAATATCATTAACACACTCTTCCTTAACATTTTCAACACAAGCTTTGTCAAGTTGAACAAGAATAAAATTCTTTCTACTCCACAACTTTTCCTCATGCTTAGCAAAATTATCATGTTTCTTAACTTTCAGGCTTTAGCATGTTCAAGTTGAAGTTTAATCTCCTTATCCCTAGATTCATTTCCTAATTTGCATTTTTCAATATATTTATAACGCCTACGCTTAATGTGACCTATTGTGTTGCAATAATGGCAAATTGGAATAAAAGATGAGATTGTACCTTTTGGAGTTGAACTAGCTTTACTAGGAGTTTGCAAAGATACCTTGTTTGCCAACTTTTTCTTGGCTTTATATCTTCTCTTCTTGTGTGGTTTCTTATCATTCACGACTTCATCAAAGTGTGCAGGAAGTGGTACTTCCAAGAGCTCCTCTTCAACTACCAAGTCGTCTTTACCACTATGAGAGTTAACAAGATTTCTAACACTAGACACACTAACTGAATCATTTACTAAATCCTTGATAGCCTCCTTAGCCGTGTCTATCTCTTCCATCAACTTTTGTTCTCTTTTCCTTAAAGAAGATATCACATTATCCTTCTCAAGGTTAATCATTTCAAGTTCTCTAAAATTCTTCATAATATCACCTTTTTCACCAAGAAGCCTATGAGTAACAACCACAAACTCATCTAGTTGCTTCTGGATCAAATCATCCTTCTCAACTACATCTCTTTGAGCATTGTCTCTAGCTCCTTCAAGCTTTTCTATCTTTTTCAACAACTCAAGATTAGTAAGAATGGAACTAGAACTTCCATCTTGATTTGCATCAAGGTTCTTGTTCAACGATATTGTACTACCAACATCTAGTGAAGAATGAGAAGCCGTTAGAACTACAAAGTTGCTCGCCAATTCTTCATCACTTGAAGACTCACTACTAGAGCTCTCATTGTCACTAGAATTATCATCACTCCAAGTAGCCGCCAATACTTTTCCTTTCTTGTCTTTCTCAGATGGCTTCTTGGTGCACTTACTAGCAAAGTGACCAAAACCTTGACAATTATAGCATTGAACCTCTTTCTTGTTCATGGCTTGACTATTTTTCACAATCCTTGGAGATGATGTTCTCTTGACTCCTTTTGTCCTTAGAAGACTTGCCTTTAGGCTTGGAATTCTTCTTTAGAAACTTCTTAAACCTTCTAACCAAGAGTGCCATTTCATCATATTCATCATCACTCTCCTCCTTAATAGCATTGAGAGCGATTCCCTTACTCTTGATCTTTGGCTTCAAGCACATCTCATAAGTTTGGAGATACCAAAGCAACTCATCAATATTCATACTATCCACATCCTTGCTTTCCTCAATGGCCGTCACCTTTGATTTGAATCTCTTAGGAAGAGACCTAAGGATTTTCCAATTTAAACGCTCTTTTGAGATAGGTACTCCAAGTGCTTGACATTTGTTAGCTATGTTAAGAAGCAGAAATTGGAAGTCTTCAAACTTTTCTTCCTCACCCATACTTAAACCTTCAAATTGTGATGCCAACATTTGAAGCCTCGATTTCTTCACCGCTAAGGTTCCTTCATTAGTAACTTGGAGAGTATCCCAAGCTTCCTTTACAGATTCAAGATTTTAAATGTAGGAGAATTGATGCCCATCAACTCCTCCAAAGATGGCATTCATAGCATGATGGTGCCATTTAGCAACCTCAAACTCATTTGTTGTCCATTCACTCCTTAGCTTGAGCATCATGGTTACATCCACTAAAACCTTAGTAGTAGGACTATAACCTTCTTCCACTACCATCCAAGCCCTTTCATCATTAGAGAGGATGTAGGCTTTCATCCTTAACTTCCAATACCCATAGTTAGTGCCACGAAGTAATGATGGCCTAGTATTTGAGGCTTCTTTCGCCATTACATCATTATGTAAACCCATGACTTCAAACACCTTGCAAAAACCGTGAAAGTATCACCCCGGACTCACACTAAGTGCAATCTAGTGTCCTGCTCTGATACTAATTGAAAATAAAATCACGGTTAAAAGATCAAGGCTAACCTAGAGGGTGGGTGAATAGGTTAGATACCTTTTTCGACTCCCATAAAAACAAACAAAAGTTTGTTCCTCTAGATTGCTTGTATCACAATATATATATTAATTAAAGACAATTAATCAATATATAAACACAAGTAAAGTGTGATACAAATAAGTAATTGTAACACATACATAATCTATTCTATATAAAGGAAGTCAACATACATGGAGAGTTCTATCCAGAATACAAATATTAGAGAGATAGGGATAGAGAAAAGTTCACACAAGATATAACGTGGTAAACCTCCGAAGAGGAAACATCCACGGGCTAACAGCCACCGGTAAACAAAATCCACTAGTAGGTAAGACAAGTACAATCTCTCAAAAGACCTCTTCACCTAGAAACTACCCTCCTATCCTACTCTAGAAGTTGCCGCCCTATGCTCAACAATCAGACGCTTCACACCTCTTGTCAAGACTTCCTTGCTCACCTTACACGGATCTTCACAACCTAAGGCAAGACTTCTTGCTCAACTATTTGAGTCTTCCCGACTCTAGTCAAGACTTCCTTGCTCACCTATCCGAGTTCTCCAACTCTAGGCAAGACTTTTTGCTAGACTATCCAAGGCTTCACACCTCTAGCCAAGACTTCCTTGCTTGACAATCCAAGGCTTCACACCTCTTGCCAAGACTTCTTGCTCAACACCATAGGTCTCACACCTATTGTCAATATTTCCGTCTTACAAGGCATCTAGGTGATCATGAATGCAAAATGCAAACAAACAAGCAACATAGAATGCTATGATCAACACATCCTATGGAAAATACTAGACATGAGCATTAATGCACAAATCACATATAGTATAGTTAATCATGCATGTATAAACAATCTAGATCATGTAAGATATGCTCAATATTAATTACAACCTAGATACATGCATAGATCTAAACTTGAATCACAAGATATGTTCAATAAATCTCAAGATCAAGTTTAAAACACACAAACCTAAAACATGCTGAAATCATATGACAAAGTCAAATATATTTAAGCAAAAGTTCTAGAGCATATTTCTAATCATCAACAAATCACATGAATAGCTCAAAAGAACATAAGCACATGCATTATGTGAGAAATTCAGCCAAGAGAGCCTATTATATGTACTGAACTATTTTTCTCAAAATCAAACAATCAAAGATTACAAAATAGTCCTAGAGTCAAAGCTAGCATAATACAATCCCAAACATGTGATAACATGGGCAAAATCAAAACCTAACTCAACATGTATGATTCCAATTGAAATTCAACCTAGCTTTGAAATTGTTCAAAACAAAAATCAAAACACTCACAATATACAAATATAAGTAGAAGAAGAAAACCCAAGGCAATTGACCAAGTTTTAAAAGAAAACTTTGAGAGAAAATCAATACCTTAGTTGATTTAAGTGCAGTCCCATTTTTGTATGATTAGACACAAATAACAGCAGCAAAATTAAATCAAACCTTCAGAGAAAAGATGGAGGATAAATAGATGAACACTCTCAACTTAGAATTACTCAAATCAGAGTTCAAATGAAGAAGTTATGGTGTTTGGAAGGTGAGAAAATTTAGAGAGAAAATTTCTGCACACTTGATTTGAATTTCTTCTTAGAATGAAATGTGAGAGGGAAAGAGTTTATAAAGGAGTGGGAAAGAAGAAAGCAAGAAATACCAAAATAGCCCTCTTTGTTAATGATTCCCTGAGATGGCGCGTGGGCATCTTGGGGCAGCAAGGTTGTGTGGCCGAGATGGCCACGCGCCATATCTGGCTTGCACACCTTCATGGCCTTCGGCCATGGTGCAATCCCCTCTCGCTTCCCTCGCGTTCTTCGACCGTTCTCTGGTCTTTCGAGCTCAGAATTCGAATCCGTTTACAGATTACGAATCATAACTCTCACACGGATATGGACATATAAGATACTCAACCCAGAAAATAATAATTCGACTCAATATAAGAAGACAAAGACAATATATAAAACATGAGTTGAAAGTGTAGTATCTTTTGACTTAGAACTTGAAATCAATAGTATGAGTAACCGAAATGACCGGAACTCAATCAAGAATGATTTAAGACTAAATCCAAGTTCAATATCCATGTTATACAAATATATACACACACAAGCACAATTCACACTAGAATGCAAACTACATAGAGATAGTTTCCAATCATGCATATTCCAAAACATGTTATTTCCAAACCAATGCATGAGCATTAATCTTAAAGTGTGTGAATGTGTTATACATGATGCACAACGATGCAGGGACACATATGAATGAATTGTATGTGTGTGCCTATAATGGTGCACAACGATGCAGGGACACAAATGTATGATATGTGTGTGTGTGTCTCTAAGCCTTGTAAGAGAAAGATAAGGTCTTAGCATACCTTTGTAGAACCAAATTGCATCCTTTCTCTTTGAAGACTTAGAACTTGCTTTGACTTGTTGTTTCTTCTTCCTTGAAGCTTGAATCATCATGAACCTAAACAACTAAGTCATTATAGGTAAACATCATTTTGATATGGAATTCATGCCAACACAAACTAAAACCTAACATCACATCAACCCCTTAGTGTAGATTTAGCTACTCGTAGTCATTACAAAGCACAAACTAAAAGAAGTAAGTGAAAATAGACCCATGAAGAGATTCTCCTTCCCTGAAGCTTCAAATCAAATCTTCTAAAGCTCTTATTGAGTAGAAATCAAAGAGATGATGTGTGGGTTTTTGGATGTAATGGAAGAAAAAGATTCCTAGATCTATAGAGCGAAAAAGTGAGAAAAATCTATATGTGGGTGTGTGGGTGTGTGGGTGATCTAACAAACAAATCTTTATATAGGATTCCTAAAATATGTCTGAAATGTTGATGTGTCCAGGTCTGACGCTCGTAGTGCATGTTTGGTGCACGGATGAAGACCAGTGCATTGGGTAAGTTTCTAGTTTTTTCTCCCTGTGTGCGGGTAGTGCACGAGTAAGGTGCCCGCACAATACCAACGCACTAAAGCCTTCATTTTTTTCCTTTGCACCTTTTGATCCCTTTACGTATGAAAGTCCTAATTCTTGTTTCCCATACAAGAATTGCACCAAATGCCTGTAATCACTATAAACAAGCCAATTTGACACATAAAAATACACGAAGATGAGAAAGAGGACATGGAAATAAGGGCCAAATATATAGTGCAATTTTGGCACGATCAATGGCTCACCGTTTAGTTGATGATTGCTTTGATGTGACCACGGTTTCAATGCTTCATCAATATATTAAACCCAAAAAGTCTTTACGAAGTTATCTTTTCCAAATTTGATATGATGAACCTCTTACAACTTTGAAGTCTAGTTACTTAGCTTGTAAATTCTTCGGTTGTTGTTGGTTTAGCTAATAACATAAAGCTTATTTGTCTCTGTTAATGATTGACTCATGATATTTTCTACCATCATAGGTCCAATTTTCAATGTTCTTCGAGGTAAACTTTTTCTTCAAGTGCATCACACTTCCTTCTTTCTTTTAACTTTTTACTGAAATCTATTTTATGTTTAGCGGTCGGATCTAGAAACCCTCTCTGATTTCATCCTTCTCTCAGGATAAATTCTTTTCACCGTACCTTGTTTGCGAATTCGCTAGCATGCGCACATCTCCTGGCTCTGATACAACAGATAATCAACCCCCTAGCACTCCTCTTTTTTTAGTTTGAGATTGCTAGAGTGGCTCGAGTTTTTTGTCTGCTTATACTGCAGTTGCCATGGTGGTTTTTTTATGGATGTGACCCATTTAATGACTGTAATAATATCCCACTTCTTTTCTCTGATGATCTTTTTCTTATGCCATGCCTCTCTTTTTTCACTGGAATCTTTGACAGACAAGATTTTATCTTTGGCTGACTAGAAACTTTAATCGATCAGATTCTAGTTTTCGCTGACATGACTCTAAATGACCAGATTCTATCTTTTGCCAACCAGATTCTATCTTTAGTTGATCATATTCAATCTTCAGCTGACTAGAAACTCTAATCGACCAAACTCTATCTCTAATTAACCAGAAACTTTAACTGACCAGATTCAATCTCTAAATGACAATAAACTATAATCAACCAGATTCTATCTTTTATCGATAGTGTGCATGGTGTTATCGGTAATTGACGAATGCATTCATGGTTTTGAGTTTTGTTGACCTATCCGATCAAGAAGCTTTCAAAAAGCAACCTTATCTGAGTCAAAGTTGATAATCCTTTCACCATAAAAATTCTCAGCAAATCGTTAGTTAAAGCATGACCTTTAATGACCATTTTAAGGAGTAACCCTTACTCGGATTCTTTTTTTTAAAGCATCAATTGGACTCCATTTATGGTTTTGAAGTATAAGTAATAAGAAATGATTTCTCAGGTAATAAAAGATAATAGTTAGTCATAAACGAGTTTTATTCATATAAGGCATAGCATATGTGATAAAGAGTATAATCTTTATATTAATGGGAGAGATCAAACCCGGAATGATGAAGGTAGTTGTTAGCAATGTGAGGCCAATGCTACTCTTCTATATATGATGGCCACCAAGGTTATATGGTCTCTTGTTTATTGAAACATTTAAGTGTGTCGAGATTGAATTTGAGTCCCGCATGCCAAGGCAAGAGTCGATTCTTGAGCTAGCATTTTCAACTTGATTTCTATGCCAAGTATGCCAACTTGATATCATCATTACACAACATTATTTATTTTTTTACTAGCAAACTTTAAAATTTTATAACTTTACAATTAAGTTAATTGCCCAAAATGTCATCATTACACAAAATTATTTACATTTTTACCATCAAATATTTTATAAAAAAAAATCATTACTCAAACTAAAATTTTATTTTTGGCACTGTAATTTTTTTTAAACGTGTCATTGTATGTGCGGATAATAAGCCAAAGGACTGAAATACCCCGATAACCATTTTCTTTGGCTAACCATGGACTGACAAAAGGATCAAAGTGATGAATTTTAAATAAAGGAGAGACTAAAGTGATGAAAATAGCAAGTACATTTACAAAGATAGCAAATCACAAAAAAGACAAGACTTAAGTGAAATTCTACCTAATAAATAACATAACAATCGAGAGAAATCGTACATCTATTTATGAATGATTTCATCACTACTTTTAAGCGCTTTTGGAAGTGCTTTTACCAAGATCAAAGTCTTAATTAAATTAAACCAAATTATCTTTTCGTTATTTTTTTTTGTTATATACGAATATATATATATATATATATATATATATATATATATATACGTGTATATATATATATATATATATTCTATGGTTGCGAAATAGATCGATAAAACCATAAGGTTAAATGTGTATAAATCAACTAACCTCATCTACATACCGAACTTGAAGTCATGTCGTTTCACTCTTAGATCCTTCATGGTTGAATCGATGAAGAGTTGAGTGAGTTCAGTTGAGAATTGACATTGGGTGTTTTATACCAAGATAGGCTCAGTTTAAGACACATGTCAAGGTAAACTTGTCCTCAGACCCTTATTTTTCTATACTGAACCGTAACGTTCTTGAGGTCATTAAATATTCCTCAAGATGAAGTGTGTTGTTAATGACACATCCGTGGAAGGCTCTAATTTATAGAAAAATTTATAGAACCCAGTATGGCCCTAACAGTGCTTCATACGAACCCAGTTAGTTTCGGTGAGTGTTCCATGTCTTAACGACTTATGCTTTCGGCCCTCTCACTGGGGTCATCGGGATCCCTATCTATTTTAACCGATATTTTGAGGTATCCTGTAAAAAATCTTATGAATGAATGCTTAGTTTCGAACACTGTGCTCGATGTTTATAACAGCGCCCTCTAGGGATTTATCAAGTTTACAGTTAAATACGCAACCATGTTGATGTCCTTGGCTTGGTATTCATTTATAACTTGATTGACCACCACCTGTGAGTCACTAAATATTTCCAACTCATCTGATCCCAGTGCCGTACACACCCTAAGGCCTACCAGAAGTGCCTCATATTCTACCATATTGTTAGTGGCTTTAAAGTTAAATTGCAAGGCACATTCCACCTGGTCACCTTCTAGCGTGGGTATAACTATGCCTACCCCTGCTGCAGTACATGTTTGACAATCCATCTACATATAGTTTCCAAGCAAACAGATCATTTTCTCTTAACATCCTAATCACTTTGTTCTTCGGCTCAACGAATTCAGTAACCAGATCCGCTATAACTTGTCCCTTGATGACCGCTCTTGGTGAGTAGACTATATCAAACTCACTTAGTTCCACTGTCCATTTAATCAGCCTTCCTGACACCTCAGGTTTTGATAAAAACTGTTCAATAGACAGTTGGTACATAATTCAGTTTTATGAACTTTATAATACAGTCTCAGCTTTCTCGTTGTTGTTACCTGGGCCAAAGCAATTTGTTCAGCTGGAGAGTATCTTGTTTCCATAGGTAACAAAGTTTAACTGGTATAGTATACAGATTTTTGTGTTCCCTCTTCCAATCTGACCAGTACTGACCCTGTCGCTACGTTTGTTATAGAGAGGTAAAGGTAGAGCACTTCCCCTTTAAGTGGTTTAGATAATATCGGAGCATTTCCCATGTAGTCTTTGATTTTTCTGAACACTTGTTTGCACTCATCATTCCATTCTACCCCATTGCTTTGCTTAATTGCTTTGAAAAAGGGTAGGCATTTGTTTGTTAATTTACTTATGAACCTACTAAGTAACGCTAGGCAACCCGTCAATTTTTGGATTTCCTTCAATGTCTTGGGAGACCTCATTTCTTCCAAAGCTCTTATTTTCTCTGGGTTTACTTCGTTCCCTCTTTAGTGAGCTTGAAATCACAGCAACCTGTCTGATAGTACACTGAATACGCACTTTTTTGGATTTAGCTTCATCCATATTTTCATAGCACCTCAAACATCTCCCTTAGGTCGGTTGGATAATCTCCGGACATTACACTTTTGGTTAGCATATCATCCATGTATACCTCCATATTCCTTCTAATCTGTTGAGCGAACATTTTATTTACCAATCTTTGGTAAGTTTCCCCAGCGTTCTTTAACCCAAACGACATGACCTTATAACAATACAATCCCTGGTCAGTTGTGAATGAGGTTTTTTCCTTTTCTGGTTTGAACATTCTGATCTGGTTGTAACCTGAATAGGCGTCCATGAAACTTAACAGTTCATAACCAACCGTTGCATCTACAAACGGATCAATCCGAGGTAATGGGATGCTTTGTTAAGGTCGGTGAAATCCACACACATCCTCTATTGGCCATTTTTGTTTTTCACTAAGACTACGTTGGCAACCCAATCGGGATATTTCAACTCCTGAATTGATCCTGTGGCTAATAGCTTGTCCACCTCTTCCTTGATCACCTTGTTTTTTTCTAGGTTGAAGCGTCTACTCTTTTAGATAATGGGTTTCTGAACGGTATTCACTGCTAATTAATGTGAAATTGTCCTTGGATCGATCCCTAGCATGTCCTCATGCTCCCAAGCAAACACATCTTTGTATTCTTTTAGGAGTTTGACCATCTTGCTTTGATCGTGCTTCGTCAGTTAAGACCCAAACCTAACGATCTTCTTGGGATCATTTTTACTCAAGGCAACTTCTATGGTCGGTTCATCCGGGTCTTTGTCACTCTCTGGCACTGCCTCTCTCGGATCTACGTCGAACCAGATCGAGGTCTCAGCCCTTGCCTCCGTTGGGTCTACTTTTAGGTCTTTATCATTTTTTATAGCATCCACTTGCATTACCCCTAATTCTGCCTTTTCCATGTATACAGCAAGATTCGCTTTCCTGGTCGACTCTTGTGAGCTTTTCATGATCCCCACTTCAGTTTCAGTTAGAAATTTCACCATGAACTCGTAGGTTGCAGTTATGGCTTTTATTTTGCGACCTAGCAGAGTGTTATATGGCCAATTCTCAACATTTATGACTATGAAGTCCAGCAATACTGTCTTCGTACAAGAAAGCTTCCAGCTTCTACTGGTAGTTTAACGGTTCCCAACGCCTTGATATCAGTTCCTCCGAAACCCCTCAATGAAACCTTCAGTGGTTGGAGATCACTCATCTATAGTCTGAGTTGATCAAACGCCTCTATGCTTAAAATGTCTGTTAAGCTACCATTGTCTATCAGTATTCTTCTCACTTGCTTATGCCCGATGCGAACTGACACAACAATCACGTCGTTTGGTCTGACCTCCGACTCGTGTGCATCTGCTTCAGTGAAAAT
The DNA here is from genome assembly GCA_032871835.1 of Dipteronia dyeriana. Lineage (NCBI taxonomy): Eukaryota > Viridiplantae > Streptophyta > Magnoliopsida > Sapindales > Sapindaceae > Dipteronia > Dipteronia dyeriana. The sequence goes on from CM065302.1 coordinate 38,485,032, forward strand.
TATTAGTCCCCATCCTTACTTTGATTTCTTCCGATCGGGACCTAGATGATGCACCTCCATACTTCTGTGGTTGTTCAAGGCTTCCCTAACTTCAGGCATCCTTTCTCTGCTACTACTTACAGTACTGGGGCCACCAAAAATGGTGTTGATTGCCCCACTATCCGAGTCTTTCTTTGGGCTCCTATCCCGATCCCCTGTGTGGATATCTTTTCGTCGATCTTCACCTCTTCTAAAGATGACATCCGTAAGATGACCTTTCTGGATTAGCTTCTCAATCTAATCTCTGAGTTGGTAACACTTGGAGGTTTCGTGGCCATTCTTCTGGTGGAACCTACATAACTTGGTAGTATCTCTTCTGGCAAAGTTTGACTGCCTCGAGGGTTTTTTATATAAGGTTTTGTCTTCTATTATATTCAGAATTTCCTCCTGCTTTTTGGCTATGGGGTATAATTGGTGTACGGCGCCTTGAGTTCCTCCATGTTCTATCATCATCTTTTTACCCATCTTTTCCTTTTCCTCAATTGCCCATCTGGTCATTCATACCGTTGTTTTTCAAACCGTTATCTTAGCTCTTTTGACAACTGGTAGGACGACCCCCGTGTATGAATTCTCCCCCATGGGCAATTTGTTCTTCTTCTGCCATGGAGTATCCCCCAACATGATCTACCATGCTTGCATATGTGGTCAGTCCCAGCTGTCTCAGGCTTAAGGTTAGGTGACTGTGCTATAAGTTGTTTATGAATGCGGACACCACAGCGTCATCATCAAGTCCTGAACCTTCGATACCTCCTACAAAAACCTGGGTAGATAGTCTTTTAATTTTTCATCTTTTCTTTGACTCAAGATGGAAAGAGCTGACATCGATTTCCTCCGCTAAATATTTCCCATAAATTGTCTGGTGAATGCTCGTGTCAATCTTTCGAAACCCTTGATCGATCTCGATGATAATCCTCTGAACCACCTGGACCCCTGATCTCCTAATGTCTAAGGGAACATACGACACATGAGGGAATCATTATAGTTGTACTGAGCCATGACGCTCTGGTATCTCCTGACATGTTCCTGCGGATCGATATTGGCTTTGAATTGCTCCACATGTGGTATCCTGAATTTTTTCGAAAAGTGTGCCTACCTTATAGCATCAGCAAACGAATTCTTAAAACTCCCGACCAAGGGGTTATCTTGACTTTGCTTTTTCTCTAAAGTTTCTATCCTCCTAAGAAGAACTTCGTACCGTTCTTTGGGTTCGCCACGTCTGTCTAACCTTTAGTGGACTATGAGCCCATATGGATCCCTTCGCCCTCTAGAAGTGCGCTAGTCATCGTTTAAATTCGGTTGGGGCTTCTTACTCTGTCCATCATACCTGTCTTCTTTCTCAAGGTATTAACTTGCATCGTTAAACCATACGGTATCCTTGCATGAGCTTGACTCTTCACGTTTCTCTGCTCTTCTATCCTGGCGAGGGTTGTTTCTTCTTCATGAATGTCCTCTTTTGTTCCGTTGCTCTGCCCTATCTCTTCCATATTTTTGGGGCGCGCCTGGAGTAGTTACCACGCTTTCAGAACACACCTTGGGTCCTTGAGCTACCACGGGTCAAGAGAGTTCTATGGTGAATTCAGATTTATGGTTGCGGTTATGCTAATTCCCTATCTAACGGCATCATCAATGACTCTCCGTAGGGATTCTTGAATTTTCCTAAATGTATATGGAGATATTCTTGTAGTCAAGCACGTTGTTGTGATGACGTCCTGTCTGCTTGATGGTGGAGTTCTTGAAGGTGGATCTGTTCTTAGTGCATCGGTGTCCACGACATTCGCCTCTCATGAGACATCAACGTTGCGCGGGGCAAATCTCTGTCAGCGCTGAAAACCATGATTTTACTTTGTATGACCAAATCTCTGGCTAATTATAACGTCGAAGGTTAACCCCTTTCTTCTAGCACCAGTTGTTGACAGTGATTTTTGATTGGGTCACACATCGAATAGAATATATATGAAATCATACAATTGCTAATTACGAATAGTTAAGAATGCAAAATAAACACGAGGATTTTAAGTGGTAAAACCCCAAGAACGGGGAAACGTCCACGGTTGCAAGAAACCGGGGAGGAAAGAATTTCACTATGAACAATCGATTACATCGATTACACACTCAATCTCTCATGCTCTCTAGAGTCTTAATTTTTCTTTAAACCTTTCATGGGTATTATTAGTGTCTATTTATACTTGAATAGAACCCTAATTCGTGCTATACAAGTAAATGAAGTTGACGTGTTTGAGTCGTTTTATTCTTTTTTTCTGTTTCGTGTTCTTCAAGCATTAGGTCTCTTACCTAATTTGGACTCTAGCATCGATAGAGAAATTTGCTTCCTTATCAAAGTGTGCTTCGAGACACCTTATATGAGTATGACTCATTTTGCATGTATTTGATTGTATCCACGTGTCGATCTGTCAATCATCTACCAGTGATTCAATCCCCGACCGGAGGCTTTAACTCTACCATCTCGATAGCCCCGACCGAGTGTTATGAAACCGTCTTTAGTCAGCTTATGTAGGTTCAGGAGGGTTGACTCTTGGTGACGTGGCATCTCTAACTCCCGCATCTTTGGGTAGTTATGATGACTCATCATTTTTCAGATTTTACTAATAACAACATATATATCAAGTGTTCTTTATATTTCCGCACTTTATACTTGATTTTGTTTGATTGTTTGTTGGTTGATTCTTTAATATTGTCTAATAAAAAAAATTGGTAATTGAATTGATTAAAACCTATTCACCCCCACCCCCCTAGGTTTATTAAACACACCTTTTAAGGGTTATTTTCACACTTCAACTTCCTTACTCTTGGACATATTACAATAGATGACACTAGCTTCAAGACAATAACAATTGTCGCTAGATCTCTTTCCTTTTAGCAAGGTTTGTCCATTAGACTTCAAAATTGAGCAATCATTCTTGTTAAACAAGACAGATAAACTATCATCACTATGATGAGAAAAGCTTATAAGATTGGCTTGCAAGTCATCAACAAACAAAGCATTTGACAATGAGGGTAAACTGGGAATGGAAATGATATCATTCTCTATGACTTTCATTTTAGATCCATTACCAAAGGTGACAAATCCATCATTCTCCATGACAAGAGATTCAAAGAAACTCTTGTTCCTCAACATGTGCCTAGAGCACCCACTATCCAAATGCCAAGTATAGAATTGGCCATCAAAGCTATTTGAGCCACTTAGAAAAAATATTCATCTCTTCTAATCCACCTAGGTGAAACATTCTCTTTCCTAGTGGTCTTAGAAACATTGGCTCCAAATTTCCTAAAATCATACAAATTGCCTCTAAATTTCCTAGGAACATGCATATTGGCTCTAGCCCCATTTCTTTCATTCATGCTTTCAATCCTACACATCTTTATATATTTAAAGCAATTTGGTCTAATGTGACCATCAACACCACAAAAATGACATGTGGGAGTAAAGTAAGTAGTCATATCATTCCCTTAAGAGTATGAAGGTGCTTACACATGTCTTTGAGCTTGTCTTTGATATTGGATTAGTTCTCTCCTTCGTTGTTGTTGAATTGGAGTAGATTGCTTCCCAGATTGAGCTTGCATGGTTTGCTTCTTGGCTTGGTGGTATTTAGGCTGAGGAAAGCTTGCTTGAAGAACTCATGTTGCTTAATGACGTGGTAAATTGTTGTCATTAGAAAATGTACACCAAAAAAGTATATATAATTTCCTTTTTGATGATCTTAAAATGCGTGAACAAGTATAGTGACAAGTTAGGGTATCGTCCATAGGGAAAGGAAAATCAAATGGCTAAAACTAGTTAACTGGTATTAAACTAAAATAAAGCATGAAAAAATAAATATCAATGGTTTGGTTTTGAAAAGTTTATAACTACGATGCAACTACAATTAGGCTAGTTAATCTAACATGCAACTAAGTTAATAAGAAATGTGTGTCAAAATATGATAGTGAGAACTAAGGAATTGACAGGTCCAACAAGTGAATAATGGACAAACTATGAACTTTCATGAATGCACATTAATCTATTATAACCAATCTAGATGTATAGAATTGGTTGTATATCATTTATGAGTGTCCAATCTAGATATATAGTATTGGCCACCACAAGTGATTGTTCATGAATGCACATCTATCAAATTAAGGGACTAATCTCTTTATAAAATCGCCAACCTAGATGTATAATCTCACAAGTCACCAACCCAGATATATAGAATTAATTACCCATTTGAGATTAAATAGAAATTAAGATTAATGTGTCTAGGTCTCACTTAAGGGATGTACTCTTGTTTGACCATTCCATTCTATTCAGCTTAAGAAGACCAAGTAGATGTATACCTAATCAACTACTCAAATCATTTCTCCATAAACAAGCAAAGAGAGGAATGTATAATCAAATACCCATTTGTTATGAAATTAATTAAATCAAAAATAAAACATAATTGATAGATTTAATATAATGAATAGAGTTCAATACACCCAACATCCACAAGTGTTTCACATCAATCCCTTAGTGGGATATTTAGCTACTCATGACAAATACATAAAAATAACTAAGAGAATAGAGATAGAGAAGACCCATGTAGAGACTTCCTTTCTTGAAGCTTGAATCCAATCTCCAAGTGTCTTTGAGTAGATGAGGAAGATGATGGTTAGATTTGGTAAGGAATGATTCCTAAATCTAAGGTTAATGGTTAGGTATGTAAGGGAGACAAAAGATAGAGAACGATTATTTTTGTGGCTGGAAGAGTGGAGAATGTATTTTTGAAATAAGAACAAGATATATATATATATATATATATATATATATATATATATATATATATGGTTTCCAAAACTAGGTATGAAAATGTTGATGTTGCAGGTCTTATGCGCGTAGTGCACTGGTAGTGTGAGGGTATGCTACCTGTGCAGTCTTCTTTTCCCAGTTGATCTGCTTTCTGGTTTTTGCATCTGTATGGGTTATGCTGAGCTTTGCTTTGAAATCCTTGTTTCGATGCACATGTTATGTACGGATAGTGCACGGGTAAGTACCTGTGCAGTGGGCACTTCGGGTTCCCACTTACTGTGTGCGGGTAGGGTACCTGTGTAGTAAGGTTTCTCTTCTGTTGTGAATTTAGCATGTTTTTTACACACACTTTACACTTTTTAACTCGGATATCTGAATTGCACCAAATGCCTAAAATCACAGTATAAGAGCCCATAAGACATGAAATTACACTAAAAAACAAGACAAAGGATAAGGTATAAGGGCCAAAATATATAACAATTTTGGCACGATCAGTTAACCTTGAGCTTGATTCCTAGGTTCCATCTTAACTTGAGAATTTTTATAGCACTCTACTAGTTCAAAATTCTTCCTAGGATGTTGTGGGAGTGGAGGCTATTTAATATCCATGCTCTTGACAAACATGGTCTTGCTTGAAGATGAGGTCTCTTTGTCGTCTTCAAATCTAAGACCTCTCTTATCACTTGGTCTCTTGCCAACTCCCAACATGTGGTCAAGTATCCTCATGCTTGAAGTCATCTTAGTAATAACTTTTCTTGCTTCTTCAAGCTTTTTTTCCATCAATTCCTCATTCCTTTTAGCTATCTTCACTTCTCCATTCAAATGAATCACCTCAGTTGATATTTTGAGATTCACTTCTTTTAGTCTTCAAATCTCTTTCTTCATCTTCAATCTTGAGCTTTAAAAGTGCTCAATAAACCTTTTAAGGTCAATGCCTTCTACATTTCCATTTGCAGAATGAGATGAGGAGCTCTCATCACTTGAGTCATCGTCAATTTGTTGGTCCTCCTCTTACTTCTTTGCTCTTGAGAGAGTATGTGAAGGCATTGAGGTTTGCCACTTGATTTTCATCATCTAAGGATCCTCCTTCCTCTTCTAAGTCATCATTGTGGATCCAAGTAGTAGCCATTGCCTTTCATTTCTTCTTGTTCTTCAAGTTACTGCAATCCGTGGAGGTGTGTCCAAATCCTCCATATTTATCATATTAGATCTCTTTGCAGGGACAATCGTGCAACGAAAGCATGAAAAATTGAGAGTTAGGGTTTTGGTATAAATAAAAATTTTCCCTTCATAATAACAAGAACCTTAACCCTATATTAATTGATGCATAGAAAAAGTGTCGTACCTATTTCTCGTGACAATTGAACTAGCACCGAATTGAATCCGCAAGATCTTCCAATCCAATCACTAACGTGAATCACCTAGGAGTGTGCGCTCCTTTCTTTAAATTGTATACCTGAGGATGGAAACAAACAAAAACTTTTTCTTAGTTAGTCACAATAATCCTCCAAGAAAAAATCAAATAACGTTAGGTCACTTGTGAATTATCAACCAATTTGATTGAAACTCACTTGAACCTTGATTCGATGTTGTACACAAAACCTTTTAATGTAAAGGCTACTAGTGTACTGTCGAAAACTACACGTTCTTTCTTCCTTTTCTTCTTTGTCGAATCTCACACTATTTCTATAAGTCGATCAAATTTTGTTCTAGAGCAAAAACAAATTTTCTCTCACAAAATTCTATGGTAGCCGAATTCTCTCAAAAATTCTAAGCCATGGCCGAAATTATGTAAGCCATATATATATATATATATATATATATATATGATTGCCGAATTCCTAGCCCTAAAATATATAGGCTTGGCCGAATTCAACTTTTATTTAATTTAGGAGACTTAATTCTTTCCTAAGAAGGATTTACTTGATGGGCAAGAATCCTATCCTTAGATGGATTTACTTGGTGATCAACAATCCTTTTTCTAAAAAGAATTCTTTCCTACACCAAGTCTCCCAATCAAACTTAAATAGTGCATTTATAACCATATTAAAGATTTTCTAATTTGACTAGATAAATAATGTTAGGTTTTAGCTTGTGTTGGCAATAATTCCATATCAAAATGATGTTTACTTGTAATGATATAGTTGTTTAGATTCATGATGATTCAAGCTTCAAGGAAGAAGAAACAATAAGTCAAAGTAAGTTCTAAGTCTTCAAGAGAAAGGATGCAATACGGTTCTACAAAGGTATACTAAGACCTTATCTTTCTCTTACAAGGCTTAGGCACACACACATATCATACATTTGTGTCCCTGCATCGTTGTGCACCATTATAGGCACACACACACATATCATACATTTGTGTCCCTGCATCATTGTGCACCATTATAGGCACACACATACAATTCATTAATATGTGTCTCTGCATCATTGTGCACCATGTATAACACATTCACTCACTTGAAGATGAATGCTCATGCATTGGTATGGAAATAACATGTTTTGGAATATGCATGATTGGAAACTATCTCTATGTAGTTTGTATTCTAGTGTGAATTGTGTTTGTGTGTGTATATTTTTGTATAACATGGATATTGAACTTGGATTTAGTCTTAAATCATTCTTGATTGAGTTCCGGTCATCTGGGTTACTCATACTATTGATTTCAAGTTCTAAGTCAAAAGATACTACACTTTCAATTGTCTTCGTCTTCATATATCGAGTCGAATTATTATTTTCTAGGTTGAGTATCTTATATGTCCATACCCGTGTGAGAGTTATGGTTCTTAATCTGCAAACGGATTCAATTTCCAAGTTCGGAGGCCGGAGAACGGTCGAAGAACAGGAAGGGAGCGCGAGAGGAAAAGATATACATTCAAGCAATCTTTCCCGAGATGGAGTGTGGCCATCTCGGGACAGAATGCTTGCTGCCCCAAGATGTCCACGCACCATCTCGGGTAGCAAGCATGCTTGGGCAATTAAGGGCAAAATGGTCATTTCATTCTTCATTCTTATCCCACTCCTTTCTAAACTCTTTCCCTCTCACATTTCATTCTAAGAAGAAATTCAAATCAAGTGTGCAGAAACTTTCTCTCTAAATCTTTTCACCTTTCGAACACCATAACTTCTTCATTTGAACTCCGATTTGAGTGATTCAAAGTTGAAGGTGTTCATCTATTCATCCTCCATCTTTTCTTTAAAGGTTTGAGTTAATTTTTCTGCTATTTTTGGTGTCTAATCATACAAAAACGGGACTGCACCTAAATCAACTAAGGTATTGATTTTCTCTCAAAGTTTTCTTTTAAAACTTGGTCAATTGCCTTGGGTTTTCTTCTTCTACATATATTTGTATATTGTGAGTGTTTTGATTTATGTTTTGAACACTTTCAAAGCTAGATTGAGTTTCAATTGAAATCATACATGTTGAGTTATGTTTTGATTTTGCCTATGTTATCACATGTTTCGGATTGTATTGTGCTAGCTTTGATTCTAGGACTATTTGATGATCTTTGATTGATTGTTTTTGAGAAAAATAGTTCCTCACATGTATTAGGCTCTCTAGGCTAAATTTCTCACATAATACATGTGCTTATGTTCTTTTGAGCTATTCATGTGATTTGTTGAATCTATGATTAGGAATATGCTCTAGAACTTTAGCTTAAATCTATTTGACTTTGTCATATGATTATAGCATGTTTTAGGTTTTTGTGATTTAAAATTGATCTTGTGATTTGTTGATCATATCTTGTGATTCAATTTTAGATATATGCATGTATCTAGTTTGTGATTAATGTTGAACATATCTTATATGATCTAGATTGATTATACATGCATGATAAACTAGACTATATGTGATTTGTGCATTCATGCTCATGTCTAGTATTTTCATAGGATGTGTTGATCATAGCATTCTATGTTGCGTGCTTGTTTGCATTTTGCATTCATGATCACCTAGATGCCTTGTGAGATGGAAGTCTTGACAATAGGTGTGAGACCTATGGTGTTGAGCAAGAAGTCCTGGCAAGAGGTGTGAAGCCTTGGATTGTCGAGTAAGGAAGCCTTAGCTAGAGTTGGGAGAACTTGAATAGGTGAGCAACGAAGTCTTGACTAAAGTCATGAGGACTTAGTTGAGCAAGAAGTCTTACCTTGGGTCGTGAGGATCTGGATAAGGTGAGCAAGGAAGTATTGACAAGAGGTGTGAAGCCTTGGATAGTCGAGCAAGAAGTCTTGCCTAGAGTTGGGAGAACTCAAAAAGGTCAGCAAGGAAGTCTTGACTAGACTCGGGAAGACTCAGATAGTTGAGCAAGAAGTCTTGCATTGGGTTGTGAAGATCTGGATAAGGTGAGCAAAGAAGTCTTGACAAGAGGTGTGAAGCCTCAGATTGTTGAACATAGGGCGACAACTTCTAGAGTAGGATAAAAGGGTAGTTTCTAGGTGAATAGGTCACTTGAGAGATTGTACTTGTTTTATCTAATAGTGGATTTTGTTTCCTCTTCGGAGGTTTACCACCTTATATCTTGTGTTAACTTTTCTCTATCCTTATCTCTCTAATATTTGTATTGTGGATAGAATTCTCTATGTATGTTGACTTCCTTTCTATAGAATAGATAGTGTATGTGTTACAATTACTTGTTTGTATCGCATTTTACTTGTATTTATATATTGATTAATTGTCTTTAATTAATATATATATTGTGATACAAGCAATCTAGAGGGACAAACTTTTGTTTGTTTCTAAAGGAGTCGAAAAAGGTGTCTACCCTATTTAACCCCCCGTCCCCCTCTCTCTAGGTAAGCTTTGAGCATTTAACCGTTATTGTATTTTCAATTGGTATCAAAGCAGGACACTAGATTGCATTTAGTGTAAGTCCGGGGTAATACTTTCACAGTTTTTGTAAGGCGTTTGAAGTCTTAGGTTTACAAGATGATGTAATGGCGGAAGATGCCTCAAATACTAGGCCACCATTACTTCGTGGCACTAACTATGGGTATTGGAAGTTGAGGATGAAAGCCTACATCCACTCTATTGATGAAAGGGCTTGGATGGTAGTGGAAGAAGGTTATAGTCCTCCTACCAAGGTTTTAGTGGATGGAACCATGATACTCAAGCCAAGAAGTGAATGGACAACAAATGAGTTTGGGATTGCTAAATGGCACCATCTTGCTATGAATGCCATCTTTGGAGGAGTTGATGGGCATCAATTCTCCTACATTCATAATCTTGAATCCGTAACGGAAGCTTGGGATACTCTCCAAGTTACTAATGAAGGAACCTTAGCAGTGAAGAAATTGAGGCTTCTAATGTTGGCATCACAATTTGAAGGTTTAAGTATGGGTGAGGAAGAAAAGTTCAAAGACTTCCAATTCCGGCTTCTTAACATAGCTAACCAAGGTTAAGCACTTGGAGTACCTATCTCAAAAGAGCATTTAAATTGGAAAATCCTTAGGTATCTTCGTAAGAGATTTAAATCAAAGGTGAAGGCCATTGAGGAAAGCAAGGATGTGGATAGTATTAATATCGATGAGTTGCTTGGGTCTCTCCAAACTTATGAGATGTGCTTGAAGTCAAAGATCAAGAGTAAGGGAATTGCTCTCGATGCTATAGAGGAGGATAGTGATGATGAAAATGAAAAATTGGCACTCTTGGTTAGAAGGCTCAAGAAAATTCTAAAGAAGAATGCCAAGCCTAAAGGCAAGTCTTTTAAGGAAAAAGGAGTCAAGAGAACATCATCTCCAAGGATTGTGAAGAATAGTCAAGCCATGAACAAGAAAGAGGTTCAATGCTATAATTGTCAAGGTTTTGGTCACTTTGCTAGTGAGTGCACCAAAAAGCCATCTAAGAAAGACTAGAAAGGCAAAGTGTTGGTGGCTACTTTGAGTGATGATATTTCTAGTGACAATGAGAGCTTCAGTAGTGAGTCTTCAAGTGATGAAGAGTTGGTGAGCAACTTTGTAGCTCTAACGGCTTCTCATTCTCCACTAGATGTTGGTAGTACAATATCTTTGAACAAGAACCTTGATGCAAATCATGATGGAAGCTCTAGTTCCATTCCTACTAATCTTGAGTTGTTGAAAAAGATAGAAAAGCTTGAAGAAGCTAGAGACAACGCTAAAAGAGAAGTAGTTGAAAAGGATGATTTGATCAAGAAGCAACTAGATGAGTTTGTGGTTGATACTCGTAGACTTCTTAGTGAAAAAAGTGATATTATGAAGAAGTTTAGAGAACTTGAAACGATAAACCTTGAGAAGGATAATGTTATATCTTCTTTGAAAAAGAGAGAACAAGAATTGATGGAAGAAATAGACACGGCTAAGGAGGCTATCAAGGATTTAGTAAATGATTCGGTTAGTGTGTCTAGTGTTAGGAATCATGTTAACTCTCATAGTGGTGAAGACGACTTGGTAGTTGAAGAGGAGCTCCTGGAAGCATCACTTTCTACATACCATTATGATGAGTGAAAACCGTCATGAAGTGAATTCTGTTTATGTAAAAAAAATGGAAAAATAAAAGAAGTGTTGAAATGAAATCATAAAAAAAAATATTGATTCGAAGCCTAAAAAGAAAATGAGGAAGGCTTAAAAAAGAGTTTAGTTGAAAATCAAATGAGTCACATGCACACACACGCTCATATGTTGAAATCTATTCTCTTAATAGCATAAATTCTAGATGATAATCGGTTTGACTTTTTATGGAAAAAGCTTAAGATGAATAGTTGTTGGAAATTGTTTGCATGTTGATTATCAAACTACTTCTTGATATATATTTGAAGCATATCTCTCTCAAACAAACTTTGTTTATGAGTATGATGATATCTTTGCAATTGTTGAAGATTTATAAGAGAACTTGAAAAATCTTTGTTTATCTCTCTTAGCATATGAAGCTTATTTTGATGATATTTCTTCAAATTGCTTGAATGTGTGATTGTGTGAACATCTTTGTGAACCTTATGCTATCATGAATCTCAGTTATAGCATTTATCAAGAGGGAGCATTGTATGCTAGACTTTGTTCTCTTCTATGATATGTTCACATGCTTCATTTTGATACATGTTGGCATATTTTGACTTAATGATACTTGTAAGATATTACTCACTATCTTTGTCTTGCAAGATGATTCATTCTTAAGTCATATGTCATTGTGTTTATATATTTGTGACTAATATGTTTGTTTTGTCTTTCACTCATTTTTGTTGTATGTATATAGCATCTTATTTCCCAAGAACATATGGAAAGAACTAAAGTTACCGAAAGTGGAAATCAATCCAATCCCATTGTGAAAGCCAAGTCTACCTCAAAGGGATCCAAAGCTTCAAGGTCAAAGGATTTAGGGATCTTTGCAACTAAAAAGATATTTCAAGAGAGAGGCATTGACTTAGGTAAATGCAAAGATTCTTATGTTCTTAAATGTATTAAGGATAGAAATTTGGAATCTTGGGTGAGCATGCTAGGAATAGTGAATGACACTATTGTTAGAGAATTTTATCATGAATATAGAGAGAGTGCCACCTTATTGGATGCTTTGATGGAGATTAGGGGTGTTGTGTTTAGAGTTAACCCAGTAAACATTAACAAGTTTCTTGGGCTATCTAGTGATATTGATTCAAGATTTCTAGATGTTGATATCATTGAGAATCTTAATATCATGGGTATAACTCTATGTGACAATGCTTCTTTTGAGTGGAAAGGTAGAGCATATATTAGTCAACATGATTTATCTAAGGCAAGTGCATTTTGGCATCTTTTCATTTGTACAAATATTATTGGATCTTCGAATTCAACCTAGTTGAATAAAGACAAGATCAAAATAGTATATGCCTTGCTGACTAATCAACCTATAAACCTTGGGGATTTGCTTATGTTTTACTTAGATAATACGGATTTCTCAATTAGAGGAGATAAGAAGCTTGCATTACCGGGTTTTATAACTTCTTTGTGTTTAGCTCGTGGTGTTCAAAGTAGAGGAGATGATATGTTGGTACAACCCTTGGAAAAATATAGTGATAAATGTGTGTCATACATGTCATACAAGGATAAGGGTAAGACGTGTGATACTTTTAGACTATTTAGTAGTTCACAAGTTGATTGTTAAGAGACTAGCATAAACATTCTTCCGGATTGGGCCATACATTTGAAGAAGAAGGTTGATGAGCCTAGTGTTATAGTTGAAAAACAAGAAGCTAGAATAAAAGAGTTAGGGGAGTGTATTGCATCAAGTTCAAGACCATCTCTCAAGCATTATGTTAGGTCAACTACACGCATAACTTTCTTTGGTGGATCTAGTAGCTAGTATTTGAGTCTCATGGTATATTTCTTACCTTTTGGCATCATTTCATGTCAAAAAGGGTGAGAAAAGAGTTGTTAAGTGTTGCTAGTTACTTAGTTTCCTTTTTATGTTGTTTTTGTGAACTTTTAAACTTTCTATGGCTTGTAATAATTAGTCTTAAGATTTGGTTAAAAATTCTTGTATTTGGCATGTATTGAGGGGGAGATACATGTATTTGTGGACTTAATTATATATTCTTATCCATATTAGATGTTGCCATTTGTTGTTTTTTCTCTTGTATATGCATTGTGCTTTGAGATGATTTGTAGGTTGCTTCAAGAGAAGATCAAGATGAAGTTCAAGAGTTGGTGAAGATTAGTTATAGGAATCTTACTCATTGTAATGTGAGGGAGTGATTTTTTGACCTATCTTCTTTTTTATATTTGTAGTAACTGTATAGGAGTTTTGACATGGAATTTGTCAAAGGGGGAGATTGTTAGGTTTTAGTTTGTGTTGGCATTAATTCCATATCAAAATTATGTTTACTTGTAATGATTTAGTTGTTTAGATTCATGATGATTCAAGCTTCAAGGAAGAAGAAACAACAAGTCAAAGCAAGTTCTAAGTCTTCAAGAGAAAGGATGCAATATGGTTCTACAAAGGTATACTGAGATCTTATCTTTCTCTTACATGGCTTAGGCACACATACACATATCATACATTTGTGTCCCTGCATCGTTGTGCACCATTATAGGCACACACACATATCATACATTTGTGTCCCTGCATCTTTGTGTACCATTATAGGCACACACACACACATATCATACATTTGTGTCCCTGCATCGTTGTGCACCATTATAGGTACACACAAACAATTCATTCATTTGTGTCCCTGCATCGTTGTGCCCTATTATAGGCACACACAAACAATTCATTCATATGTGTCTCTGCATCGTTGTGCTCATGCATTGGTATGGAAATAACATGTTTTGGATATGCATGATTGGAAACTATCTCTATGTAGTTTGCATTCTAGAGTGAATTGTGTTTGCATGTGTATATGTTTGTATAATATGGATATTGAACTTGGATTTAGTCTTAAATAGTTCTTGATTGAGTTCCCGTCATTTCAGTTACCCATACTATTGATTTCAAGTTCTAAGTCAAAAGATACTACACTTTCAACTCATGTTACTTACATTGTCTTCGTCTTCGTATATCGAGTCGAATTATTATTTTTTCGGTTGAGTATCTTATATTTCCATGTCCGTGTGAGAGTTACTATTTGTAATCCTTAAACGGATTCAAATTCTGAGTTTGGAGACCGGAGAACGGTCGAAGAACGTGAAGAGAGCGCGAGAGGAAAAGATATGCATTTAAGCAATCTTTCCCTAGATGGCGCGTTGCCATCTCGGGACAGAATGCTTGCTGCCCCGAGATGCCCACGCACCATCTCAGGCAGCAAGCATGCTTGGGCACTTAAGGGTAAAATGGTCATTTCATGCTTCATTCTTATCCCACTCCCTTATAAACTTTTTCCTTCTCACATTTCATTCTAAGAAGAAATTCAAATTAAGTGTGCAGAAATTTTATCTCTAAATTTTCTCACCTTCCAAACACCATAACTTCTTCATTTGAACTCCGATTTGAGTGATTCAAAGTTAAGAGTGTTCATATATTCATCCTCCATCTTTCCTCTGAAGGTTTGAGTTAATATTTCTGCTTTTTTTCTGTCTAATCATACAAAAACGGGACTGCACCTAAATTAACTAAGGTATTGATTTTCTCTCAAAGTTTTCTTTTAAAACTTGGTCAATTGCCTTGGGTTTTCTTCTTCTACATATATTTGTATATTGTGAGTGTTTTGATTTGTTTTTTGAACACTTTCAAAGCTAGATTGATTTTCAATTGAAATCATACATGTTGAGTTAGGTTTTGATTTTGCCTATGTTATTACATGTTTGGGATTGCATTGTGCTAGCTTTGATTCTAGGACTATTTGATGATCTTTGATTGATTGATTTTGAGAAAAATAGTTCCTCACATGTATTAGGCTCTCTTGGCCAAATTTCTCACATAATATATATACCTATGTTCTTTTGAGCTATTCATGTGATTGGTTGAATCTATGATTAGAATATGCTCTAGAACCTTTGCTTAAATCTATCTGACTTTGTCAACTGATTTTAGCATGTTTTAGGTTTTTGTGATTTAAACTTGATCTTGTGATTTGTTGATCATATCTTGTGATTCAAGTTTAGATATATGCATGTATCTAGTTTGTGATTAATGTTGAACATATCTTATATGATCTAGATTGATTATACATGCAGGATAAACTAGACTATAAGTGATTTGTGCATTCATGCTCATGTCTAGTATTTTCCATTGGATGTGTTGATCATAGCATTCTATATTGCGTGCTTGTTTGCATTTTGTATTCATGATCACCTAGATGCCTTGTGAGAAGGAAGTCTTGACAATAGGTGTGAGACCTATGGTGTTGAGCAAGAAGTCTTGGCAAGAGGTGTGAAGCCTTGGATTGTCGAGCAAGGAAGTCTTGGCTAGAGGTGTCAAGCCTTGGATAGTCGAGCACTAAGTCTTGCCTTGAGTTGGGAGAACTCGGATAGGTGAGCAAGGAAGTCTTGACTATATTCGTGAGGACTTTGTTGAGCAAGAAGTCTTGCCTTAGGTCGTGAGGATCCGGATAAGGTGAGCAAGGAAGTCTTGACAAGAGGTGTGAAGCCTCGGATTGTTGAGCATAAAGCGGCAACTTCTAGAGTAGGATAGGAGGGTAGTTTCTAGGTGAAGATGTCAATTGAGAGATTGTACTTGTCTTATCTACTAGTGGATTTTGTTTGCCGGTGGCTGCTAAACTAGACCCATTCTTACAAAAAGAAACAAGTCCACATGTCTCAATACAATTCTAGATGGACCCCTAAATTGGTCCGGTAGAATATATCAAATGATCCATGCAAGTTCGTGTGGATTGGGGATCTTGGCGGGCGATCTAAATTTAAGCTCCAATAGACACAACCCAATCACAATCAACAAATGATTCACTTAGGTCCGATCTATTAATTTTAGTTCATTCCACTAAAGAACTAAACTTGAACTCTTAAATAAAGATATAATAAGTTATTATCCCTCATTCATACCTTAAACAATCTTAATGGAGAAAGTGTATTCTCGTGAAGAATACCAGTAATCGCCAAGAGCTCATAGACCACCCATAGCTCTCCAAGTTACCATATTTACTCATATGGCCACAATTTGAATTTGGATATTTTGACTTGTCCAAAAGCCATGTTTCAATAGACACTATTCAAAAATTATCGTTAAGATTTAATATTCAATACCTTAAAACATCCATATGATGATATTCTACTCCCATTTCATAAATGGAGCCACGATGTCCATATTTACAAATGAAGTCCTCTATCGATTAACAAATGAATACCACCAAACTATCGAGGATAGACTATGCTATATAATCGTACTCATTGATAGCTCAAATGATAACACTTGCAACCATAAGTCCATCATTTATCTCAGGATTGAGATAGACTCTCTGATTGCCTTCAAGTGAAAACTTTTATCCATTGACGGTCCTAGATAAATTATTTCACTGTGATCCAATTCAATGCACCCAGTGCACTAGATTTTTTTACCTAAAAACACCACACTTAGATGATTTTAGACTATCAAAACACATTTGATCCCACTCATATGCTAGCAAGAGAATCTACCACTCATATCCCAACCTTTGTCTTAAGTTGTGAATATAATTCAAGACTAACTAAAGCATTGTGTCTACCTCATACATATCTAGATGTATGAACAATTCTTCTTTTCTCATAGTCTTTTGACCTTATGATTATTTACTTTTGACAATTATAATAATTAAACTATAAATGCTATAAGATTTGTTAAACTAGAAATCATTTTGTTAAAATGAAAAGATTGTCAAATACATTATTATTCTCTTGTTATCGAGCATAATCCCAACACTCTTTTCTTGTTAGATTATCTTGATTTTGCTCAAACTTATTAAAGGGAGTCTTCTTATTCACCTCATTTCCTTTGGATCCAAAACCCTTCTTTTAAACTTAATGAACTTATTGAATCTCTTTACCATGAGGGTCATCTCCTCATTCGAGTCCTCTTCCTCTTTTTCAACCTTACAATTCTTCAAAGCAAGGCTCATTTGATTCTTAGAAGGTATATGTGTAGGAACCTTAATTGACTTATTGGCTAAGGGCCTTCCAATCTCCTTACTTGGCTTCAATGTCTTGAAGTCGCTATTGTCTTCAAATGATGACATTTTAGATTTGTAAGTTCCTCGATTGTTGATTGGCTTATTTCGGTTGACAAAACATATATTTGGGGATTAAAATGTAAGGGTAATTTAGGTCAACTTTGCTCGTGATCAAGTTCAAGCTTTAAAGGTATACCGCTCGCTTAATTTCTTTGAAGAGTTTTAGTGCACACACTCACTCCTATGCATGTTTTAATTACCTTACATTAGTGCTTAATTGCTTTCTTTGGTGCCTATTTTAACTATATCTTGCTTGCTTGGATTGCATGATGTTTGGTCTTGCTTCTGTCCCCTTGACCTTTGTAACAGGGAAGTGCATGGGTCATGCGCTGGTAGCCACCCGCGCAGTGGCCTAATGGTTTATGTGTCAGGTAACTGCACGGACACTTGCACGGGTCTTGACCCGTGCATTTCACTGGTTGGATTTTTCCATTCCTCGACTTTGGTCCATTGCACGGACACATGCGCCTTTTAGCGAGAGTATACGCGGGTCACTGCGTAGTTAAAGACACACGCACAGACCCGCGCATTATGCTTTGTCTGGTCTGTTTTTTTCAAAACGACGCAGTTTTGTTTAGGGTTCATATTTATATACCATCTTCTTCCTCATTCTTTTGTAAGAGCTAAAAATCACATCTTTGTGAGCGAAAGTAACTCCTAGAGAGAGAGCTTCTAACAACTCATCTTGACTCAACCAACCGTCAATCCATGAGTATCTAGCATCTTCTTGCATCCTCCAAGCATGGATTTTTTCTAGTGTTCTTTGACCAAGTAATCTCTACATGACCTAGAATTTATTGTTTCATTACTAGGCTATGTTTACCTAGAAAAAGCATTAATTACTCATTGAATGTATGCTTTTATATTTTATTGTATTTATAACATGCTTGAGTTGTTGTTTGTTGGTTGAGATGTATGTTTTCATGATAGCTAGCATTTAGGACCATTTTACCCTTCTAGCTAAATCTACTTGCACTTGCATTTAGATAATTGATATCTAGGATTTGTGTTCATTGCCATCTTTAATCCTTAGAGAAGCTTAAATGTGTTAACCTAGCATTTTTGCATTTAGAATATTGTTATATATTCACTTAGGTTGTGTTTATGTCTTGTGACTAAGTGGTTAGTGCACAAGCAAGTAGATCAAGAATCACTATCAAAGGCCCGTTGAGGAGAATGAAATGGTTAGTAACCGTGTATGTTGTGACAAGGAGGTCAGCCTAGGTTGTAAACTTTCATTCAATAGTGGATTTGAGGATCAGATGTGGCTAGAAGGATAGCCCGTGGTTTTTCCCTTGTGGAAGGGTTTCCACGTATATAACATGTGTCATTTATTGTTTTAAGAATTATTAGTTTGATTGAATGCTTTATAATTTTGGGTAATATTTGGTAATATTGATTAATCAAAAAATTGGTAATTGATTCTATTAACCCCCCCCCCCCCCCCCTCCATTCTGGGTATAGACATTCACACTTTTAAGGGAATTTTAATTGGTATTAGAGCCAGTTGTCACGGGCTTAGAGTTTGCGCAGCACACCCGTGCGGCACTTAGGCAAATTCTATGAGAATGTTGCTAAGTAAGCCTTACAAGAGAGAGATTTGAAAGAGTAGAAGAGCTTGAATGGAAAACAAAGATTGTATTGCTATGAAAGGAGCTTTACAATGCCTTGGATACTAGAATGCTTGAGTTTCTAGGATGATTTACAAATGAGGGGGGGTTGGCTATTTATAGGTGAGCCACCTCCTTAGGGAATGTTCTAGATTAATCTAGGAGATTAGGTCTCCAGAATATTCTACACCTAGCTAGAATACTCTACATGCATTTATATGCCTTTACAAGGTTCTAGATTATTCTACAACTATCTAGTTAAATACAAGAATGGTGTAGAGAGGGCTGGGTTGCTAGAGACTTCCAGAAGCTTGACCAATGCTGGAATTATGGAGAAGTCTCTAGAATCTTCCAAGAGCTTAGCATAGTTGTGGCCTTTGTTGGGCTCTTGGGCTTGACAGCTTGCGGCCCGTGACATCCTCCCCCACCTAAGTTCGCAACGTCCTCGTTGCGTGGGCGCTGAGTATGTTGGAGTTGGGCACAAGTTGGTTCATTTCTGCGGAAGGTCTTCGGCTTGGGAAGCCTCCCTTGAGAGACGGAATTCGAGTCTCGCATCCTTAGCTCGACGCAAGTGGGCTGGCTAGGTTTCGAAGGTGATCCAGCATCTTGGGTGCCTTCTCTCGGTGCCTTCGATCGCTTCCCATGGCTTGTGCGCTTCTTACTCCTTCGAATGCCTACAATCGGCTGATTCTGTGGAGAAATGGGAGAAATTGGTGTCTCCTCGAGCCGTACGGTGGATAGCATCCTACATGGCTGTGGTATGCGTCCCACCGGGATGATGAGTGCCATGCCCCTGTTAAGAATGCTAAGTGAGTTCACAGCGGGTAGGGGGAAAGCGTTGGCTTGCTCAAAGAACGTCATGCCTAGCACCACTTGGTAGTCATCTAAGGGAACCACCGAGAAGTTGAGCTTTCCACTCCAAGGGCCTAGGTGGACAATGACGTCTTTTGCTGTGCCATCAATTTGCTTGGCCGGAGAGTTGGCAGCTTTAATGATGGCGTATTCACCATTGGTGATGCGAAGACCAAGTCGTTTGGCTTCGTCTGTTGAGATAAAGTTGTGCGTTGCTCCGGTGTCTAGCATTGCACGAACTTGTTTGCCTTTGATGGTGGCATTCACGAACATAAGGCCTTTGGTAAGTGTAGGAGGCACGGGTTGCCCTTTGAGTGCATAAAGCTGTTGGAGAGAACTCATGCTTGCTTGGGGCTCAATTGCCTTAGTTTCTTCTAGTTGGGTAACCATGGCATTGAGCATCTTTCGCTTTGGGCAGTCATGTACCCAATGTGGCCCATCACAAATGAAGCATGGATTCTTCGGCTTGATCAAAACGGGTTTACCTCCATTGGTGTTGTCACGCCGGTTGTCACCATTGGGAGTTCTGTTTGGTCCTTCGCTCTTGCGATTGTGGTCTTTAGACTCGTCTCCCCTACCTTTTTCATGGTTGTCGGTCATTTCCTTTATCTTGGTGAGGTCGGCAAGGGATTCTGCAGCGGCGATGGCTGCATCAATGTCTTGCATGTTCCGCCTTTCTAGCTCCACTCTCGCCCATTCCTTGAGACCGTCCATGAAGAGGAATAGTTTGTCTTTATCGGACATATCTTCGATCTCGAGGATTAAGGTAGAGAACTCCTTGATGTAGTCATGGATGGATCCAGACTGCTTGAGGCGACGAAGGCGGCTACAGGCCTCCTTATCGGCGTTGGTTGGCGAGAACTGTCTCTTGAGTTCTCGTTTGAAGTCTTCCCATGTACGGATGGGATGGATAGTATCACCATGCTTCCGTCGCCACCATAGTTGAGCAGAATTCCGAAGGAAGGTGGGAGCATTGGTGATCCGTGTAGCATCATCCCTAACTCCTTTGGCCTCAAAGTACTGTTCTAGGCCGAAGAGGAAGTTTTCCACTTCCATGGCGTTACGATTGCTGTTGAATGTGGATGGCTTAGGGATTTGGATGGCACCCCATGTGCTCGTGCTAGCGAAGGCACCATTGCCAAAAGTTGGGTTGTTTTTGAACGAAGTCCATTCGGTGCGAACTTCATCCATCTCGACTCGAATGGCCCGCAACTCTTGCTCGACGAAGGTGCGAGTGTTGCGGATTTCTTCAGTAAATTGGCAGATTTCCTCCCGAATGCCCTTCTGGAACTCTTGTAGCATTGCCTTGGTCGCCTGAGCTATTATGGCGTAATTGGTTTCTAGGCCATCGAGGTGGTCGACCACGGTGCTCAAGGTGGTTTGCATTTCGGAGAGGGCTTCATCGTGGACATCCACGCGAGATTCCAAAGCGTCCATGGACGGACCCTTGGACTTGCTACGCTTGGTGTGGGTGCGTTGCTCGCCACGACCATGCGCTTGCTCTTCCACTATAGCAGCAACTTCGCTATCGGAGGCCATGACTCGTGCTAGCTGTGGTTGCTTAACCAGGCTTTGATACCAACTGTCACGGGCTTAGAGTTTGCGCAGCACACCCGTGCGGCACTTAGGCAAATTCTATGAGAATGTTGCTAAGTAAGCCTTACAAGAGAGAGATTTGAAAGAGTAGAAGAGCTTGAATGGAAAACAAATATTGTATTGCTATGAAAGGAGCTTTACAATGCCTTGGATACTAGAATGCTTGAGTTTCTAGGATGATTTACAAATGAGGGGGGGTTGGCTATTTATAGGTGAGCCACCTCCTTAGGGAATGTTCTAGATTAATCTAGGAGATTAGGTCTCCAGAATATTCTACACCTAGCTAGAATACTCTACATGCATTTATATGCCTTTACAAGGTTCTAGATTATTCTACAACTATCTAGTTAAATACAAGAATGGTGTAGAGAGGGTTGGGTTGCTAGAGACTTCCAGAAGCTTGACCAATGCTGGAATTGTGGAGAAGTCTCTAGAATCTTCCAAGAGCTTGGCATAGTTGTGGCCTTTGTTGGGCTCTTGGGCTTGACAGCTTGCGGCCCGTGACACAGTGCCTAGATATACATAGGTGATTCGTGCTTTGTGTGTGTGTCTTGCCTTGTGCATTTTGTTTGATTACATCTTTGTTTATTGCATTAGATTTGCATATCATTTATAACCCAAACACAATAAGTGAGAGTGGGATGAGTATAGAGGGAGCATCGAGCATCAGACCTTTTTTACTCCATGGAGTGAACTATGTTGTATGGAAAGGCAAGATGGAGTCCTACATTTGCCAAATAGATGACCGTGTTTGGATAGCGGTAGAGAATGGCTACACTACTCCAGCAATGACCACTAAAGATGGAAGTGTTGTCTCTAAGCCTAAGTCCCAATGGAGCACACAAGAATTTAAAGCCACTAAGTGGAACCACAAGGCAATGCATGCCATCTTATGTGCTATGGATGATAAGAGTGCTAAGAAGACTTCAGAGATCTTAGAGACTGCTCATGAAGGCACCGAGGTAATCAAAGACACCAAACTCCAAATTCCTCAAATGCAATTCGAGACAATTAGGATGGAGAAGCATGAGTGGTTCAATGACTTCCAAGTGAAGTTGATGGACATAGTGAATCAAAGCCATCAACTAGGTGACCCATACTCAGATAGAAGGATCAAGCAAAAGATCATGAGGTCACTTCCCAAGAGGTTTGATTCCAAGGTGACGACACTTGAAGAAAATAATGACTACAAGATAATGAAGCCGGGTGAAGTGATTGGAAGGCTTTTAGCCTATAGTCTAGGTGGACTTCTACACCTATACCTCTTAAGCAGCAAAAAAGCTTAGCCTTGAAGACATCCAAAGTAGAGAATGAGAAGAATGATTCGGATGAAGACATAGCCCTAATAGTGAAAAGCTTCAAGAGATTTTTGAAGCTACAAAAGAAAGGTAATACCTTTAAAGGAGATGACTTCAAGAAAAAGACTCACTTCAAGAAGATTGAGCTAAGTAAAGAGAAGCATTCAATGCTTCGAATGTGGAGGATTCAGGCACATGTTCACAAATTGTACTAACTTGAAGGATAAGAAGAGAGAAAAGGCAATGGTCACTACTTGGAGTGGCAGTGATGACACTGAAATAGATGATGACTCTTGTAATGATGAGGAGGAAATGGCCAACCTTGTATCATTTACTACTTCTCACAAGGGGGACAACAAAGTGAAAGTGATTGAAGAGTGTTCCTCAAACTTGATTGATTGTGAGAAGAACTACTTTGCCTTTCCGGTCTCCTACGATGAAAGAGCTCAAGTTGTAACCAAGTGTTTCTCACTTAAAGGGTTCAAGAATGGTGACTTATAAAATGGAGATCAAAAAGAAGCAACATCAAGAGAAGATATCATTGAACAAATGAGCCATGATAGCATAAGTGATAGTAACATTGACCAAGAAAGCTCATGTTTCGATAACTCTTGTGGCAATGTAGTGAACCATCAAGAGTTTATTGACTATCTTCAAGCTTGTTTGAAGAAGAAAAAGGATGAAGTTTTTAAGTTGACAAAAGAAAATCTTCAATTAAGAACTAAAGTGGCTCAGTTGGATGAGGAAATGACACTTGTCAATGTGAATGAAGTGAGGTTTGAAAAGGATCTTAAGGAGGAAAAGAAAAATATTGCTAAGATGACTTTGAGCATGGAGAAGCTTGATCATATGTTAGGAGTAGGCAAGAAGCCAAGTGATAAGAGAGGTTTAGGTTTTGAAGATGATATGGAGACCTCAACTCCTAACAATACGGTGTTTATAAATAGCATGAACATCAAAGAGTCTCTTCCTCCACAATATCCTAGGAAGAAAATTGAATTAGGAGAGTGCTCTAAAAATGTCCAAATCAATATGGCACCAAGTAGTCAAGCTCAAGCTCAACCAAAAAGAGCATATCAAGCAAGCCTTCCTCAACACAAATTCCACCAACCAAGAAAGCAAACTTCTCCAACTCAACAAAAAAAGAGAAGAGAATCGATAGCACACCAAAGGCAAGCTCAAAGACATGGTAAAGCTCTTTTGTTCTCACAAATGAATGGTATGACACCTCATTTTATTCCTACATGTCATTTTTATGGTGTAGATGGTCATATTAGACCAAATTACTTCAAGTATATTAACATATGTAGAACTAGAAGCATGATTGAAAAGAATAAGGATAAAACCAATATGCATGTGCTTAAGAAGTCTAGAGTTAATGATTCTAGGAGAAATATGATGACTATGACTACTAGGAATGACACTGGGTCACCTAAATGGATTAGAAGAGATGAACCCACATGTCATTATGCTAAGATTTCACCCATAGACTCAACTAGGTCCAATGGACTTGGAAGGTCTATAGGGACTCATATCCTATTTTGACATGATTTGGATTAACCCCTTATGGGGAACTCAAGCAAAGCAAATATTTGTTCAATTTGATGCTCTTTAATTAATTGCTTGAGTATCTTGGGTGCATATATTATTGTATGACTTTTTATTCAATAAGTGTGCTCGTGCCTAATTTGAAATGCATGCCTCATTTGTGTTCAAACATGCATTTTTGGACTATAAAAGTTGATTGGGAAGTACATTTGATTGACCCAAAATTTATCTCCATGTTCATGTGAACTTGTTTGTGACATGTTTAAATATTATGCATGAATTATGTGTGTGAAATTGTGTGGAGAAGCAATTGACAAGGCTAAGTAAAATAAGGACCTTGTGTCCATTCAATTAATAAGGATGTCCCATCCAACTTTTTCTTGTCTCTCTTCTTAATGGTTGAACAAGACAACAACCAATAAGGATTTCATATCCAATCAATCAATAAGGA
This sequence comes from Dipteronia dyeriana, assembly GCA_032871835.1. NCBI lineage: Eukaryota > Viridiplantae > Streptophyta > Magnoliopsida > Sapindales > Sapindaceae > Dipteronia > Dipteronia dyeriana. The sequence continues at coordinate 38,509,793 of CM065302.1, forward strand.
TTTTATATCCATTTCTTGGTTGATCATTAAGGATTGAAACAATTGCTTTTGTGTGCTTAAAATGTTTCTAAAAGCTATATCTTGTCTTTTACGACAAAATGGTACAAATTGGTTTGACTTCTTTTGGAACCCCCCTTTTGATATCTGCTTTGCCAAATACCATGCTTTTGAAAGTTGATGTTGCGTGTATTTCTTTAAAGGCAATTATTTCACATGTTTTTAAAAATCAAACTCACTTGCTCTTCTCTCTCATTTAATTAAATTGCATAAAGTTGTTGTATATGGTTATGCATTTAAATTGCAAATATCTCTCTTTGCTAAAGTGACCCGGTTGGGGAATACCCTTTTGCCTATCTTGTGACAAAAAGGGGGAGTAGTGTCGGATTTAAGGGAAAGTTGAAAATGGCATGATTTAAGGGGAGACTGGCCTATTGAGAGGAAGTTGACCTATTTAGGGGGAGCCTTTGCTAGAGGGAGTTGACCGATTTAGAGGGAGCATTTGTTATTGCATTATTGATTGCATGTTGCTTGTTTATATTGTTAGGTTTTAGTTTGTGTTGGCATTAATTCCATATCAAAATGAAGTTTACTTGTAATGATTTAGTTATTTAGATTCATGATGATTCAAGCTTCAAAGAAGGATGAAGAACAAGTCAAAGCAAGTTCTAAGTCTTCAAAGAGAAAGGATGTAATTTGGTTCTACAAAGGTATACTAAGACCTTATCTTTCTCATACAAGGCTTACGCACACACACACAATTCATACATTTGTGTCCCTGCATCATTGTGTACCATTATAGACACACACATACAATTCATTCATATATCTCCTTGCATCTTTGTGCACCATGTATAACACATTCACACACTTGAAGATGAATGCTCATGCATTGGTATGGAAATAACATGTTTTGGAAAATGCATGAGTGGAGACTATCTCTATGTAGTTTGCATTCTAGTGTGAATTGTGTTTGTGTGTGTATATGTTTGTATAACATGGATATTGAACTTGAATTTAGTCCTAAATCCTTCTTGATTTAGTTCCGTTCATTTCGGTTAATCATACTACTGATTTCAAGTTCTAAGTCAAAAGATAATACACTTTCAACTCATGTTACATACATTATCTTCGAATTTGTATATCTAGTCGAATTATTATTTTTTGGGTTAAGTATCTTATATTCCCATGTCTGTGTGAGAGTTACGGTTCATAATCCGTAAACAGATTTGAATTCCGAGTTCGAAGGACAATGAACGATCGAAGAACGCAAGGGAAGTGCAAGGGGATTGCACCATGGCCGATGGCCATGGAGTGGTGCATGCTCGAGATGATGTGTGGCCATCTCAACTGCAACACCTTGCTCCCTCAAGATGCCCATGCGCTATCTCAAGGAAGCAATATCAAAGGAGGCTATTTTGGTCTTTTGGCTTCTTTCATTAACTCTCCTTTATATTCTTTTTCTTTCTCACATTTCATTCAAAGAAGAAATTCAAACTAGTGTGCAGAAATTTTCTCTTTACATTTTCTCATCTTCCAAACACCATAACTTCTTCATTTGAACTTTGATTTGAGTGATTTGAAAATAAAAGTGTTTGTTTATTCATCCTCCATCCTTTCTCTGAAGGTTTGAGTGAGTTTTATTGCTGTTTTTGGAGTCTAAACACTCCAAAACGGGACTGCACCTAAATCAACTAAGGTATTGATTTTCTCTCAAAGTTTTCTTTTAAAACTTTGTCAATTGCCTTGGGTTTTCTTCTGTGTATTGTGAGTGTTTTGCTTTGAGTTTTGAACCCTTTTAAAGCTAGGTTGAGTTTCAATTGAAATCATACATGTTGAGTTAGGTTTTGATTTTGCCTATGTTTTCACATGTTTGGGATTGTATTGTGCTAGCATTGATTTTATGACTATTTGATGATCTTTGATTGATTGATTTTGCAAGAAATAGTTCATCACATGTATTAGGCTCTCTTGGCCGAATTCTCACATCAATACATGTGCTTATGTTCTTTTGAGCTATTCTTGTGTTTTGGTTGAATCTATGATTAGGAATATGCTCTAGAACTTTAGCTTAAATCTAAATGACTTTATCATATGATTTTAGCATGTTTTTGATTTGTGTGATTTATACTTGATCTTGTGATTAATTGAACATATCTTGTGATTCAAGTTTAGATATATTTATATATCTAGGTTGTGATTAATGTTGAACAGATCTTACATGATCTAGATTGATTATACATGCATGATTGACTAAACTACATGTGATTTGTGCATTCATGCTCATGTCTAGTATTTTCCATAGAATGTGTTGATCATAGCATTCCATGTTGCATGCTTGTTTGCGTTTTGCATTCATGATCACCTAGATGCCTTGTTAGAAGGAAGTCTTGACAATAGGTAGAAGATCTATGTTGTTGAGCAAGAAGTCTTGGCAAGAGGTGTGAGACCTTGGATTGTCAAGCAAGGAAGTCTTAGCTAGAGTCAGGAGGACTCAGATAGTCGAGCAAGAAGTCTTGACTAGGGTCATGAGGATCCGTATTGGTGAGCGAGGAAGTCTTGACTAGAGTCGGGAGGACTCAGATAGTTGAGCAAGAAGTCTTGCCTTGGGTCATAAGGATCCGGTAAGGTGAGCGAGAAATTCTTGACAAGAGGTGTGGGGCCTCAAATTGTTGAGCATGAGGGTGACATCTTCATGAGTAGGATAGAAGAGTAGTTTCTAGGTGAAGGGGTCACTTGAGAGATTGTACTTGTCTTATCTACTAGTGGAATTTGTTTGCCGGTGGCTGCTAGCCCGTGGATGTTTCCTCTTCGGAGGTTTACCACGTTATATCTTGTGTCAACTTCTCTCTATCCCTATCTCTCTAGTATTTGTATTTGTTATTTGAATACTATGGATAGAACTCTTTATGTAAGTTGACTTCCTTTCTATAATATAGATTTTGTATGTGTTACAATTACTTGCTTGTATCACACTTTACTAGTTTTTATATATTGATTAAGTATCCTTAATTAATATATATATTGTGATACAAGCAATCTAGAGGGACAAACTTTTGTTTGTTTCTAAGGGAGTCGAAAAAGGTATCTAAGCTATTCACCCCCCTATAGGATAGCCTTGAGCATTTAACCGTGTTTGTATTTTCAATTGGTATCAAAGCACGACACTAAATTGCGCTTAGAGAGAGTCTGGGGTGATACATTCATGGTTTTTGCAAGGCGTTTGAAGTCATGGGTTTAGAAGATGATGTAATGGCGGAAGAAGCCTCAAATACTAGGCCACCATTACTTCGAGGCACTAACTATGGGTATTGGAAGTTGAAGATGAAAGCCTACATCCGCTCTATTGATGAAAGGACTTGGATGGTAGTGAAAAAAGGTTATAGTCCTCCTACCAAGGTTCAAGAGGATGGAACCATGATACTCAAGCCAATGAGTGATTGGACAACAAATAAGTTTGAGGTTGCTAATTGGCACCATCGTGCTATGAATGCCATCTTTGGAGGTGTTGATGGGCATCATATCTCTTACATTCAAAATCTTGAATCCGTAAAGGAAGCTTGGGATACTCTCAAAGTTACTAATGAAGGAACCTTAGCGGTGAAGAAATCGAGGCTTCAAATGTTGGCATCACAATTTGAAAGTTTAAGTATGAGTGAAGAAGAAAAGTTCAAAGACTTCCAGTTCCGGCTTCTTAATATTGCTAACCAATGTCAAGCACTTGGAGTACCTATCTCAAAAGAGCATTTAAATTGGAAAATCCTTAGGTCTCTTCCTAAGAGATTCAAATCAAAGGTGACGGCCATTGGGGAAAGCAAGGATGTAGATAGTATGGGCATTGATAAGTTGCTTGGGTCTCTCCAAACTTATGAGATGTGCTTGAAGTTAAAGATTAAGAGTAAGGGAATCGCTCTCAATGCTATAGAGGAGGAGAGTGATGATGAAAATGAAGAGATGGCTCTTTTGGTTAGAATGTTCAAGAAGTTTCTAAAGAAGAATGTCAAGCCTAGAGGCAAGTCTTCTAAGGAAAAGGGAGTTAAGAGAACATCATCTCCAAGGAATAAGATGAATAGTCAAGCCATGAACAAGAAAGATGTTCAATGCTATAATTGTCATGGTTTTGGTCACTTTGCTAGTGAGTGCACCAAGAAGCCATTTAAAGAAAGACAGGAAATGTAAAGTGTTGGTGGCTACTTAGAGTGATGATAATTCTAGTGACAATGAGAGCTCTAGTAGTGAGTCTTCAAGTGATGAAGAGTTGGTAAGCAACTTTGTAGCTCTAACGGCCTCTCATTCTCCACTAGATGTTGATGGTACGATATCTTTGAACAAGAACTTTAATGTAAATCATCATGAAAGCTCTAGTTCCATTCCTACTAATCTTGAATTGTTGGAAAAGATATAAAAGCTTGAAGAAGCTAGAGATAATGCTCAAAGAGAAGTAGTTGAGAATGATGATTTGATCAAGAAACAACTAGATGAGTTTGTGGTTGTTACTCGTAGACTTCTTGGTGAGAAAGGTTATATTATGAAGAAGTTTAGAGAACTTGAAAAGATAAAAATTGAGAAGGATAATGTGATATCTTATTTGAGGAAGAGAGAACAAGAATTGATGGAAGAGATAGACACAGCTAAGGAGACCATCAAAGACTTAATGAATGATTCGGTAAGTGTGTCTAGTGTTAGGAATTTTGTTAACTCTCATAGTGGTAAAGACGATTTGGTAGTCGAAGAAGAGCTCTTGAAAGCACCACTTCCTACACACTTTGATGAAGTCGTGATTGATAAGAAACCACACAAGAAGAGAATATAAAAAGCCAAGAAGAAGTTGGCGAACAAGGTATCTTTGCAAACTCCTAGTGAAGCTAGTTCAACTCCAAAAGGTACAATCTCATATTTTATTCCAATTTGCCATTATTGCAACACAATAGGTCACATTAAGCCTAGGCGTTATAAATATATTGAAAAATGCAAATTAGGAAATGAATCTAGGGATAAGGAGATTAAACTTCAACTTGAACATGCTAAGGATTTGAAAGTTGAAAAACATGATAAGTTTGCTAAGCATGAAAAGAAGTTTTAGTGTAGAAAGAATATTAATCTTGTTCAACTTGACAAAGCTTGTGTTGAAAATGTTAAGGAAGAGTGTTTTAATAATATTCTTGTCAATCAAGTCATTGAAGGACTTTACTCTAGATTTAACATTGTTGTTAAGGATGATATTGGAATTTTTTGTGTAGGTACACCCAAGAACAAGTGGTTCAAGGGTGAGTGCTCTTATCACTAAAATAAGAAGCACATGGGAGATAGCTTTGAGGCTATATTTTAATTTTGTTAAGAATTCTTGCTTTGCTAGCTTTGAATACTCAATGTATTGATATGAACTTGGTTATCTCACATCATGGTTGTTATGATGGTCAAAATTTGTTAATTAACTTTAGAGAAGTTCTTTTGATATATGTGTTGATTGAGTTGAGATATTATGCTTTTTATACTCTTGTTTTGAAACATCATCAACTTGGTGTCATGAGGACATTCAAGGCAAGAGTGCTCATAAAAAAGGCGAAAGTATGATAATTGGTGAATATATTGTGTGAACATCTTTGTGAACTTTATGCTATCATTGATTTTAGTTATAGCATTTATCAAGGGGGGGCATTGTATGCTAGACATTGTTCTCTTATATGATATGTTCACATGTTGCCATATTTTGACTTAATAATACTTGTAAGATATTACTCAATATCTTTGTCTTGCATGATGATTCATTCTTAAGTCATATGCCTTTGTGTTTATATATTTGTGACTAATATGCTTGTTTTTGTCTTTCACTCACTTTTGTTTTATGTATAGAGCATCTTATATCACAAGAACAAATGGGAAAAACTAAGGTTACCAGAAGTGGAAATCAATCGAATCCCATTGTGAAGGTCAAGTCTACCTCAAAAGGAACCAAAGCTTCAAGGTCAAAGGATTTATGGATCTTTGGAAATAAGAAGATATTTCAAGAGAGAGGCATTGACTTAAGTAAGTGTAAATATTCTTATGTTCTTAAATGCATTAAGGATAGGAATTGGGAATCTTGGGTGAGCATGTTAGGAATAGTGAATGAAACTCTTGTTAGAGAGCTTTATCTTTAATATAGAGACAGTGCCACCTTATTGGATGCTTTGATGGAGATTAGTGGTGTTGTGTTTAGAGTTAACCCGGAAAACATTAACAAGTTTCTTGGGCTATCTAATGATATAGATTCGAACTTTCTAGATGTAGATGTCATTGAGAATCTTAATATCATGGGTAGAACTCTTTGTGACAATGCTTCTTTTGAGTGGAAAGGTAGAGCTTATATTAGTCGACATGAGTTAACTAAGGCGAGTGCATTTTGGCGTCTATTCATTTGCACTAACATTATTGGATCTTCGAATACAACCGAGTTGAATAAAGACAAGATCAAAATAGTGTATGCCTTGGTGACTAATCAACCTATGAACCTTGGGGATCTACTTATGCTTTATATTGAGAGTGCGGCTTTCTCTATTAGAGGAGATAAAAAGCTTGTATTACCGGGGTTTATAACTTCTTTGTGTTTAGCTCGTGGTGTTAACAGTAGAGGAGATGCTGTGTTGGTACAACCCTTGGAAAAGTATAGTGATAAACGTGTGCCGTACATGTTATATAAGGATAAGGGTAAGACATGTGATACTTTTGGACTATTTAGTAGTTCACAAGTTGATTGTCAAGAGACTAGCACAAACATTCTTCCGGATTGGGCTTTACATTTGAAGAAGAAGGTTGATGAGCTTAGTGCTATAGTTAATAAACAAGATGCTAGAATAAAATAGTTGGAGGAGTGTATTGCCTCAAGTTCAAGACCACCTTTCAAGCATTATGTTACATCAACTAGGCACACATCTTTCTTTGGTGGACCAAGTAACAAGTATTTGAGTCTTATGGTATGTTTCTTACCTTTTGTCATCATTTCATGTCAAAAAGGGGAATAAAGAGTTGCTAGTTACTTAGTTTCTTTTTATGTTGTTTTTGTGAACTTTTGAACTTTCAATGGTATGTAATAATTAGTTTTAAGGTTTGGTTAAGAATTAATGTATTTTGGCATGTATTGACGGGGAGATACATGTATTTGTAGACTTAATTGTATATTCTTATCCATATTATATGTTGCCATTTGTTGTTTTTTCTCTTGTATATGCATTGTACTTTGAGATGATTTTTAGGTTGCTTCAAGGAAAGATCAAGATGAAGTTCAAGAGTTGGTGAAGATTAGTTATAGGAATCTTACTCATTGTAATGTGAGGGAGTGATTTTGTGACCTATCTTCATTTTTATATTTGTAGTAATTGTATAAGTGTTTTGACATGGAATTTTCTAAAGGGGGAGATTGTTAGGTTTTAGTTTGTGTTGGCATTAATTCCATATCAAAATGAAGTTTACTTGTAATGATTTAGTTGTTTAGATTCATGATGATTCAAGTTTCAAAGAAGGATGAACAACAAGTCAAAGCAAGTTCTAAGTCTTCAAAAAGAAATGATGCAATTTGGTTCTATAAAGGTATACTAAGACCTTATCTTTAGCTTACAAGGCTTAGGCACACACACACACAACTCTTACATTTGTGTCTCTACATCGTTGTGCACCATTATAGGCACAGACATACAATTCATTCATATGTGTCCCTGCATCGTTGTGCACCATGTATAACACATTCACACACTTGAAGATGAATGCTCGTGCATTTGTATGGAAATAACATGTTTTGGAAAATACATGATTGGAGACTATCTCTATATAGTTTGCATTTTAGTGTGAATTGTGTTTGTGTGTGTATATGTTTGTATAACATGGATATTGAACTTGAATTTAGTCCTAAATTACTCTTGATTGAGTTCCGGTCATTTTGGTTACTCATACTATTGATTTTAAGCTGTAAGTCAAAAGATACTACACTTTCAACTCATGTTACATACATTGTCTTCGTATTCGTATATCGAGTCGAGTTTTTTCTTTGTTGAGTATCTTATATTTCCATGTCCGTGTGAGAGTTACAGTTCGTAATCCATAAACAGATTTGAATTCCGAGTTCAGAGGCAAAAGAACGGTCGAAGAACGCGATGGAAGCGCAAGGGGATTGCACCATAGCCGATGGCCATGAAGTGGTGCATGCCAGAGATGGCACGTGGCCATCTCTGCTGCAACACCTTGCTGCCCCAAGATGCCCACGTGCCATCTCAGGGAAGCAATATCAAAGGATGCTATTTTGGTCTTTTGGCTTCTTTCATTCCCTCTCCTTTATATTCTTTTTCCCTCTCACATTTCTTTCAAAGAAGAAATTCAAACTAGTGTGCAGAAATTTTCTCTCTACATTTTCTCACCTTCCAAACACCATAACTTCTTCATTTAAACTTTGATTTGAGTGATTCAAAGTTGAGAGTGTTTGTCTATTCATCCTCCATCTTTTCTCTGAAGGTTTGATTTAGTTTTATTGCTGTTTTTGGAGTCTAAACACTCCAAAACGGGACTGCACCTAAATCAATTAAGGTATTGATTTTCTCTCAAAGTTTTCTTTTAAAACTTCGTCAATTGCCTTGGGTTTTCTTCTTCAACTTATATATGTGTATTGTGGGTGTTTTGATTTGATTTTTGAAATCTTTTAAGGCTAGGTTGAGTTTCAATTGAAATCATACATGTTAAGTTAGGTTTTGATTTTGCCTATGTTTTCACATGTTTGGGATTTTATTGTGCTTGCTTTGATTCTAGAACTATTTGATGATCTTTGATTGATTGATTTTGTGAAAAATAGTTTCTGACATGTATTAGGCTCTCTTAGCAGAATTCTCACATCAATACATGTACTTATGCTCTTTTGAGCTATTCATGTGTTTTGGTTGAATCTATGATTAGGAATATGCTCTAGAACTTTAGCTTAAATCTAAATGACTTTGTCATACGATTTTAGCATGTTTTTAGTTTGTGTGATTTAAACTTGATCTTGTGATTAATTGAACATATCTTGTGATTCAAATTTAGATCTATGCATGTATCTAGGTTGTGATTAATGTTAACCATATCTTACAAAATCTAGATTGATTATACATGCATGATTGACTAGACTACATGTGATTTGTGCATTCATGCTCATTTCTAGTAGTTTCCATAGGATGTGTTGATCATAGCATTCTATGTTATGTGTTTGTTTGGGTTTTGCATTCATGATCACCTAGATGCCTTGTGAGAAGGAAGTCTTGACAATAGGTGTTAGACCTATGTTGTTTAGCAAGAAATCTTGGCAAGAGGTGTGAGACCTTGATTGTCAAGCAAGGAAGTTTTGGCTAGAGTCGGGAGGACTCAGATAGTTGAGCAAGAAGTCTTGCCTAGGGTCATGAGGATCTGGATAGGTGAGCGAGGAATTCTTGATCAGAGTCGGGAGAACCCTGATAGTTGAGCAAGAAGTATTGCCTTGGGTCGTGAGGATCTGGTAAGGTGAGCAAGGAAGTCTTGACAAAAGGTGTGAGGCCTCGGATTGTTGAGCATGAGGGCGACATCTTCATGAGTAGGATAGGAGGGTAGTTTCTAGGTGAAGGGGTCACTTGAGAGATTGTACTTGTCTCATCTACTAGTGGAATTTTTTTGCCGGTGGCTGCTAGCCCATGGATGTTTCCTCTTCAGAGGTTTACCATGTAATATCTTTGGTCAACTTCTCTCTATCCCTATCTTTCTAGTATTTATATTTGTTATTTTAATACTATGGATAGAACTCTTTATGTAAGTTGACTTCCTTTCTATAATATAGATTGTGTATGTGTTACAATTACTTGTTTGTATCACACTTTACTTGTTTTTATATATTGATTAAGTATCTTTAATTAATATATATATTGTGATACAAGCAATCTAGAGGGACAAACTTTTGTTTGTTTCTAAGGGAGTCTGAAAAGGTGTCTAAGCTATTCACCCCCCCCCCCCCCCTTTAGGTTAGCCTTGAGCATTTAACCGTGTTTGTATTTTCATATATTATATGAAAAATTTTCTTGTTGTTTATTTTTCTTGATCACCTCACATACACTGGTCTTGGAAAATGTAGTTATATTATTTAGTAGGGACGTTGATTCTATAAGAGATGGATGACTTGAAGACCTATTGTTTAGGCATCTCTTTGTAATGTAGAATGTGTTTGATGACCCCTTGTCATTTAGTTTATTTATTGGTGAGGTTGAATTACGAGTGGTGGTTTTGTCACGAACTTGCCAAATGGGGAGATTATAAGTTCCTCGGTTGTTGATTGGCTTATTTCAGTTGACAAACAACATATTTGGGGATTAAAATGTAAGGGTAGTTTAGGACGGCTTGGCTTGTGACCAAGTTCAAGCTTCAAAGGTATATTGCTTGCTTAATTTCTTTGAAGAGTTTTAGTACACACACTCACTCCCATGCATGTTTTAATTACCTTGCATTAGTGCTTAATTACTTTCTTGTGTGCCTATTTTATCTATCTCCTGCTTGCTTGGATTGCATGTTGTTTGGTCTTGCTTCTGCCCCCTTGACCCCTTGTAACAGGGAAGTGTGAGGGTCATGCGCTGGTAGCAACCCGCGTAGTGGCCTGATGGTTTCTGTGTCAGGTAATATGAATATAAAATCGCGCAACGGAGGCGTGAAAGATTGAAATTAGGGTTTCGGTATAAATAAAACATTTTTCCTTTACAATAACAAGAACCTTAACCCTAGATTAATTGATGTATATAAAAGTGTCGTACCTTTTTTTCATAACGATTGAACTATCGCTGAATTAAATCCTTAAGATCTGCCAATCCAATCACGAACATGAATCACCTAGGATTGTGGGTTCTCTTTCTTTGAATTGTATACCTGAGGATGAAAACAAACAAAATCATTTACTCTGTTAGTCACAATAATCCTCCAAGAAGAAAACAAAGAACGTTAGGTCACTTGTGAATTGTCAATCAATTTGATTGAAATTCGCGTGAACCTTTATTCGATGTTGTACACAAAACCTTTTACTGTAAAGGCTACTAGTGTACTATCGAAAACTAAACATTAATTCTTCCTTTTCTTCTTTGCCGAATCTCACACTATTTATTAGAGTTGATCAAATTTTGTCTAGAGTAAAAACAAAATTTTCTCTCAAAATTCTTATGGTGGCCGAATTCTCTCCAAGCAGAATTATATAGGTTGGCCGAAATCTTCTCTTTAAAAATACTAGGGATGGCCGAAATTTCTCTCTTAGAATATATGGCTGACCGAATTCAAGATATATATATATAGGATCACAAATAATTTCCTAAGAAGGATTTACTTTGTGGGTAAGAATCTTATCCTTAAGTGGATTTACTTGGTGACCAAAAATCCTTTTCCAAAAAGAATTCTTTCCCACAACAAGGCTCCTAATCTATCTCAATAGTGTATTTGTAACCATACTAAAGATTTCCTAGTTTGATTAGATAAATAATTCTTTTTATTTATCTTCTTATCAAATATAATCTTTAATATTAATTATACTACCAACAATGGTATAATATTAAGAGACCTTCTCCTACTAGAAAAAAAATTTGACTTTTAATTTAATAATTAATTAATTTCTATTTAATTAAATAAAAAAAATAAAATAATATAATTAAGCTAAACTATATAGCTTTGCCGCCCAACACCACATATGGGCCATTACATTATTTTTTTCTATTTTATTAAATCCATTATACCTTAATAAAAAGTCCACATGTGAACTAGACCCATTCTTAAAAAAAGAAACAAGTCCACATGCCTCAATACAATTCTAGATGGACCCCTAAATTGGTCCAGTAAAATATATCAAGTGATTCATGCAAGTTTGTGTGGATTGAAAATCTTGGCGGGCTATCTAAATTTAAGCTCCAATAGACACAACCCAATCACAATCAACAAATGATTCACTTAGGTCCGATCTATTAATTTTAGTTTATTCCACTAAAGAACTCAAATTGAACTCTTAAATAAAGATAGAATACGTTAATATTCCCCATTAATACCCTAGACAATCTTAATGGAGAAAGTGTATCCTCGTAAAGAATATCAGTAATCGCCAAGAGCTCATACACCGCCTATAGCTCTCCAAGTTACCATATTTACTCATCTGAACACATTTTGAACTTGGATATTTTGACTTGTCCTGAAGCCCATTTCAATAGACACTATTGAAAACTTAACGTTAAGATTTAATATCCATTACCTCAAAAATCCATATGATGATATTCTACCCTCATTTCATAAATAGAGCCACGATGTCCATATCTATAAATGAAGTCCTCTATCGATTAACAAATGAATACCACCAAACTATCGAGGATAGACTATGCTATATAATCGTACTCATTGATAGCTCAAATGATAACACTTGCAACCATAAGTCCATCATTTATCTCAAGATTGAGATAGACTCTCAAATTGTCTTCAAATGAAAATATTTTATCCAATGACGGTTTTGGATAAAGTATTTTACTGTGATCCTATTCAATGCACCCAGTGCACTAGATTGTTTTGCCCAAAGATGCCACACTTTGATGATTTTAGACTCATCTTAACACATTTGATCTCACTCAAATCCTAGCAAAAGAATCTACAACTTTGACAATATAAAGGCACTCAACCTTTATCTTAAGTTGTGAATATTATTCAAGACTAACTAAAGAATTGTGTCTACCTCATACATATCAAGATGTATTAACAATTCTTCTTTTCTCATAGTCTTTTGACCTTATGATTATTTACTTTTGACAATTATAATAATCAAAATGTAAATGCTATAAGATTTGTTAAACTAGAAATCACTTTAGAAATATGAAAAGATTGTCAAATGCATTATTATACCAGTGCTATCGAGTATAATCCCAACCTAATTGTGTGGACACTTGCGCGGGTCTTGACCCACACAGTACCCGTGCATTTCACTGGGTGGATTTTTCCATTCCTCGACTTTTGTCCATTGTGTGGACACATGCGCGCCTTAGCGCGAGTATGTGCGGGTCACTGCACGGGTAAGGACCCGCACACAGACTCTCGTAGCAATTTTGTTTAGGGCTTGTATTTATATACCATCTTCTTCCTCATTCGTTCTTAAGAGCTAAAAATTACATCTTTGAGAGGGAAAGTAGCTCCTAGATAGAGAGAGCTTCCAAGAACTCATCTTAGCTCAACCACCGTCAATCCATGAGCATTTAGCATCTTCTTGCATCCTCCAAGCATGGATTTTTTCTGGTGTTCATTGTCTAGGTAATCTCTACATGATCTAGAATTTATTGTTTCATTACTAGGCTATGTTTACCTAGAAAAAGCATTAATTACTCATTGAATGTATTGTTTTATATTTTATTGCATTTATAACATGCTTGAATTGTTGTTTGTTGGTTGAGATGTATGATTTCATGATAGCTAGCATTTAGAACGATTTTACCCTTCTAGCTAAATCTACTTGCACTTGCATTTAGATAATTGATATCTAGGATTTGTGTTCATTGCCATCTGTAATCCTTAGATAAGCTTAAATGTGTTAACCTAGAATTTTTGCATTTAGAATATTGCTATATATTCCTTTAGGTTGTGTTGACTCTTCATTGAGGTTAAGTCTTTTGACTAAGTGGTTAGTGCACAAGCAAGTAGATCAAAAATCACTATCAAAGGCCCGTTGGGGAGAATGAAATGGTTAGTAACCGTGTACGGTGTGATAGAAGGTCAACCTAGGTTGTAAACTTTCATTCAATAGTGGATTTGAGGATCGGATGTGGCTAGAAGGATAGCCCGTTGTATTTCCATTGTATAAGGGTTTCCACGCATATATCGTGTGTCATTTATTATTTTAAGCATAATTAGTTTAATTGAATGATTTATAATTTGTGGTAATATTTGGTAATAGTGATTAATTGAAAAATTGGTAATTGATTCGATTAAAACCTATTCACCCCCTAGGTATAGACATACACATTTTTAAGAGAATTTTCAGGATTTGAACCTTTCAGAAAGAGACCTCATGATCTTTTGCTTGATCCTTCTTTCCGAGTATGGGTCACCTAGTTTATGGTTTTGGTTGATGATGTCCATCAACTTCACTTGAAAGTCGTTGAACCACTTATGTTCCTCTGTCCTAATCGTCTTAAATTGCATTTGGAGAACTTGGAGCTTGGAATCCTTGATTACTTTGGTTCCTTCATGGGCCGTCTCTAGAATGTGGCAATACCTCCCTTGCATTCCTAGTTGTTTAGATCAACTTGTATTGATTGTTTTCCAGGGCGTATAGGATGGCATGCATTGCCTTGTTGTTCCACTTGGATGCTTCAAATTCTTGTGTGCTCCATTGAGACTTAAGCTTAGGCACACTACTTCTATCTTCGATGGTCCTAGTGGGAGTAGTGTAGCCATCTTCTATTGTTATCCATGCACGGTCATCTATTTGGCATACGTAAGACTCCACCTTGTCTTTTCTTGAAGCATAGTTTACCCCATTGCGCAGCATGGGTCTTGTACCTGAAGCTCCATCGTTTCCACCACCATTCCCACTCATAGTGATTGGGGTTTTTGAATGGGATGAATGCAACTGAGATGCAACAAACAAAATGCAAAATGTAAGAGACATAAAAAGCAAGAATCTCCTAAGTATGTCTAAAAACGTGCTTTGATGCCAATTGAAATTACACTTAAGCGTGCGTCTAAAAAAACTAGAGGAAAGGGGTGAATAGGTTTTAATCAATTGATTACTATTTTTCGATTTAATCAATGTGAACAAAAAAACTACCCTGTATTGGCAAGCTTTCAAATAACAATAAAATACGGAAAAAATAATAAAAACACACAAGTTGTTTGTGAGAAACCCTCTAACTGGGAAAAACTCACAGGCTATCCTTCTAGCCACAAACGGTCCTCAAAATCCATAATTTGAATGAAAGTTTACAACCTAGGTTGACCTCAAGTCATACTATTCTTGGTCACTAACCCTTTCACTCTACCCAACAAGACTTTAACAGTAATCCTAGACCAATAACCTTGTGCACTGAACTACTTAGTTATGTGAATATGTAGGAATATTCTAACATGCAATTAAAGCTAGGCTACACTAAATGGTTATCTAGAGATGTTAAGATGGCAATAAGCACAAATCCTAGATATCAATATCTAAATGCAAATCAAGAAGATTTAGCTAGATGACAAAATTTTCCTAAATGCTAGCTATCAAGAAACATATATTCCCAACCAACAAACAACAACTCAAGCATGTTAAAAATACCATTAAACATGAAGAAATAAGAAATTAGATGTTAATCTTGGCAAACATGGCATAAAGAATGAACGAATAAGTTCTAGAGCATGTTAGAGTTACCTAGTCAAATAAAGCAAGAAGGCCCAAGATTAGATGATGCTTGGATGATGCTAGTGTAAGCCCTAGAGTCCCACAGCGGAAGAAAAATTTAAGACTTTTTTAAAAATAATTTAACGACTCTATGAACCATGTACGATATGTAGGAATAAATAAATGGCAAGATTCGAAATCATACCTCAAGGCTAACTCCTTCGTTCTTTAATTCTTGAATTTCTTTCTGATTTGTAGCTTCGGATCTTCCTCGTTATCTCCCAGGTTCCGGCAAGTGCGTGTGGTCGCGTCACAGGCTTCAGGAGGTTGTATGGACGTTGAAGAAACAACAAAAAACAACTCTTGCTTTGTGTGTGGAGAATTCGGCCACTTGAATAATAAAGAACAAAAACAAACAAAAACAAAAAACAAAAAACTCTTTTTTTTTTCTTTTTCTTTGATTTGGCAGCACCACCCTATTTTTTTTTTCTTTTGATTCAACATCTTCAATTGTTATTTTTCTCTATTTTTTATAATAATAATAATAAATATATATATATATATAATAAAAACAAGATATTAATCCTACTCCAAATAGGATAATTAGTATTTTAGTGACCAGGTTAGTATGGGATTCTAAATCCCATATAACCCTAGTTCACTAAGATTTAAAAACTTAACCTAGTTAGGAAATTAAATAATCCTATTATTTTATACTTTGTCTCGGTCACGGTTCAAACCTATAACCTCCATAAAATAATGAATTTAATTCATAATTCATAATTCATAATTCATAATTCATAATTATTAATACAATTAAATAATCACATTATTTAATTTAATTAATTATTATTCCATTAATTAATTAATCACATTATTTAATTAATTGCCTAAATAAAATTCTTGTTACTTTCGTAACATAATTAATTAGACCATCCAATTAATTAACCGTGACCATTGTTACCATCAACGTCAAGGGCTAACAAGGGAACCTAATTGACCTACAATCTTGAGCTCCAATAATCCTTAGAAAAAATTAAGTAAACTCTTTAATTAGTATTTCATGATTATTAACCTTAGAGTTACTCCACAATTACCTCGAGATTGCACTCATGTAACTGTAGATGTTTTTCCATAAACCAAAAACTCAGTGTCCATTGATATAGCTATTACATACGGTATGATCCTCCACAAGTGGTTCATAATTAGAGTTGGGTCATAAAATCTGTTATATCCCTCTAATTATATCTTTTCCATTAAGTACCATTGATTCTCTAATGAAAAATAAATCCTAACTTCCTTTACGGAAGAAGGGGATCACTCATATTGTTTAAGCTCTGGATCAACCCTTAAGGGAACTATTATCTACTTCTTGCAAGAAGGAGTGGATTCCACTATTGTGTAAAGACCTTCCCAGCTATAAGCTAAACCGCGATTCCAACATATGAAGTTATTGATCGAATGGTATATCAAAAACCATCATCTAACCTGAAAGAGTTGATAAGACACTCAGGATTAAGATCACCCATATATAGTCATCATTTGTCGATATATCATCATGTAACGGATCTTAGTGAGAGATTCATATAGATCGTGACCCAGTCCTATATGATCACATCATATAAGGTGTCTCCATTCTCATATCACCATATGAATAGTCTATGGTAAGACCACCATACATTACGGAATGAACCGCAACTGCAGATTTACCATAAATAAAATACACATCTCTATTTACTATCTACGGACTCTTTAGATTGCTCATCTCAAACTGAATACTTATGCATATCACACTCATATACTTAGTTAGAGATTACATCCGGCAATCTTGGATGTTAAGTACATATGACATAAATGTATGAGACAGATGTATAGAATGAATAAACTACGTCTTTTATCAATGTTTCATTCACATTTACAAATTACAAGCTTTGGGGCAAAAGCTCCAACAGCTAGATACACATGGGTATGAGTTTGGTTGAGTAAAAATTGGTTCTTTGGAGTCTCTCTCTCTAAGAAATCACTTTCTCTCACTAGATTTAAATTTTAGACTCCTCAAAAAGAATTTGAGGAAGAAGAAGATGTATTTATAAGCCAAAACATGATCTACTGGCAAAAAGATAAAACTGCCCTTAAATGGCGATTCAGCAGCCAGGTTCAACGGTTAGGCAAACTATCGTTCCAACCGCCATTTGATCATAGCGCATTAGGTGTGGTTCGGTATTCACATTTGGCGGTTAGGCTGACTGCCAGATTCAACCATAGAATGAGGACAGAATCACCAGGTATGATTTGGCGGTCAGAACGCCGGTTAGGCAGGCCGCCGATTAAACTATAGAATTAGGACAGAATCTTTTTCGTCCAACAGTGGTCTCATTCAGTGGTCAGGCCGACCTTCGAATCAACCGCTGATTCCAAACAGTGGGGAATCCTCACCAATTAATCAACACGCTAAAACAAAGCACACCAATGTGCGAGCACGGGCAATTTTGATCAACAAATGGAAAATGAAATACATATAACACAACCACACTTAGAACTAACACCAAGGTGCATATGTGAGAAGTGTAAAGAAGAACACATATATAAAAGAAAGAAACACAAAAGCAAGATATGCAAGACATGCATGAGAGAGTGTGTGTACAACTAGTCTCTTCAAAAAGAGTTAAGCAAGTGATATAACTTTGAAGTGCCCTTGAGCTTGATGATTTCATCGACACTTGATCACAAACAATGAGGCTTAATCTACCATTACAAGCAAGTCCTCAATATGGTTTTCTCAACAGAATGAGCAAATCAAAATATGAGGAACTTACAGCAATTTATGAAGTTGACACACATGATTGGGGAATGAAGGGTCCCCAAAGCCTTTTGGTTGTCGCATGTAGACTTCTTAATTTAGAAATCCATAAAGAAATGCATGGTGAACATCCAACTATCGAATTGACCATTTTTTATGGATTGCAAGAGATAGAACAACTTGTATAGTAGTATGTTTCATAACCGAACTAAAAGTCTTTGTATAGTCAATTCCTTCTTGTTGGCGAAACCAATTAGCTACAAGACGAGCTTTGTAGCACTCAACGGACCAATCTGAATTTTTCTTTATTTTGAACACCCATTTATTGGATAATGCATTCATATATGGAGTGCGCTCAACAAATGACCAAGTACCACATTGTTGCATGGCTTTAAATTCTGAACACATAGTTGTATGACATTCAGCATGTTTTAAAGCTTGACTACAACATGATGGTTCAACCTGTTCAGGCATAAAAGTTATTTTTAAAGCATACTTTCTGTTAGGGACACGAGTTCCTACCTTCCCTCATATAACCATAGTATGGGTAGATGAGGATGTAGGAACTAGTATATCAGGTGTATGATGATAATTTTGTGATTGCTCATTTTCTATGGTGGAGGCCAATTATTGATCTAAAATAGGTGGTTCACATATAAGTTCATTGGTGGAGGTCAATTGGTGATCTAAAACTGGTGGATCGCATACGAGTTCATTTGAGTTGGGAACATATATGGATGGGTAAGATACGATGTGAGGCGGTGAGGAAAATGATAATTTATGGGGAATTATTAATGGAGAGTCTGGTAGTTTGTCAGACAATTGAGAAACATGTTGACGATTCTTAAATGGAAAATAAAATTCATAAAAATAGCATGACTAGATAAATAAATTCATCCATTATCAATATCATAACATTGATATCCATGGTGATTGTGCAAGTAACCCAAAAAATATATATTTTTTCGATCAAAATTGAAGCTTGATTTTATTATATGGACAAAGATAATGAAAACATGCACAACCAAAAACATGAAAAAAAATTATAATTCGAAACTCGAAGAAAAAACTTTTCATATGGCAAAACATTTTCTAAAACCTTTGTAGGAAGACATTTAATTAAATACACTACAGTATTTGTAAGACCTTCTATTTTGTGATTAACTTATTTCATGACAGACCACACCACATTAGAGATGATTATGTAATGGATAGCTTAGATCCTCTTCATGATTATCAAGGCAAGCTTCTAAGCATCTCCATGACTTCAAGAGTGAAATGTATATTCACTTGACTTTGTCTCTTGAAGAGTTTAGGTTCACACACACTTCATGCATGCTTTGTTCACCTTGCATTTGTGTCTTTTATTGGTTATACGTGTGCATTATTTACGCATTGCATACACACTTACATGTATTTGTATTGACATGCTTTTATTCCTTGTTACTCATGTGTGCATTCCTTCACAATCACACTTGTAGTTCATTTCAAGATTTAAGTATGGTTTTGTATGATGTAATTCATTTCCCGATGTCTGATCGAAAATGTATGTGCTTGCACGTTGGTGTGCTTAAGTTTATATCGTGATGTTTGATCACTCTAGAAGTTGTCTCTTCCAGGTGCCAATCGACGGTCATTATCGGCGGTTATGGTGACCCCCGATTGAACCATTATTTGAAACTAGAAGTTTTGGCTTGTGATAGGTGGTTTTGATCGGCGATTTGAGGGATTGCCGAATGGGGCACCATTTGAATCCAGTGGGATTCGACGACTTGATTGGTGGTTGGATGGCCGCCCGAATTACATCCAGAATGCCAAGTCCAAAATGACGGTTGGATCGGTGGCCACACTGACTACCAAATGTGACCGTCGAATTGCACCTAACAGGACAAAATGGTCTTTTCACATCAACTCATTTATGGTCACTCTAAAAGCCACCTTTCTCTTCTTCTTCTCCAACTCTCATGCATTTATAGAAACCCTAAAGAGAGAAAGAAAGAGTCTTGAGAGAGAGAAATCTTCTTTAAGCTTCATCAACTCTCCAAACTTTCATGGGTCTTCATCAATCTTGACTTGGTGAGTAAGAACAAACATCCCATCTACATTTACTTTTTATTAAGTCCAAAAAATCATTTTTAATGCATAGGATTTATAGAAAACATTTTTGAATGCATTATTTTGTTGATTGATAACATTATTGGGTTTATATTTTGAAAGTTTAATTCATTAGGTCATTTTTGCCTAAAAAGATAGGTCATAAATATTCTCTACACACTTTTTGATGACTATGTTGATTGATTGTCTTATTAATCATATAGTCAAGGTTTATGAATATTTATGCATGTTTGTTTAACAATTAGTTTGTTGGAAATTCTCTACACAACTAATTGAGATTACATGTATGGGCTTGTATGATTTGTTTGATAGTTATGATTGGTTTGTCATTGATAACATCTAGCTAAGTCTTTATGCTTTGCATTTAGACATTAACAACTTGGATTTATTGATTGTTCATCAATCTCCTAGTTGTGCATTTTGTGTGTTAGTCCAGCACTTGATTTCATTTGAGCATCATTCACATGTTCACACATAGACTTTGAATTCTCTTCATTAAGTCAAAGTCTTTTGGCCTCTAGGTTAAGTCGCACAAGCAAGTGAAGTCTTGCAATCAAAGGTTGGTTGGCAAGAATTTGTTGCCAAGAGCCACTATAAAAGGCTCGTTGGGTAGATTAGGAGGTGCTCACACCAAGATTAGTGGATTAGGGGATATCATTAAGGATTGAACCAAAAGTGGCGAGTGGTAGTGCCCATAGCATGAGGTTATCGAGAGAGAAATTTCATGTATCACTTGAAGGTGTAACCTTCTTTTTATATTGTAGATTTCTTTGGCTCAAGTGGCTAATGTAGCTAGTCCCATGGTTTTTCCCGTTTGGAGGATTTCCACATAAAAATCAAGTGTTCTTTAATTTCCCCACTTTGCTTTATTTTTATTATTGTTCGAATTGAGTTTTGCATGGCAATATTGACTTATTGAAAAAGTTGTAATCATTGATTAACAACCCATTTACCCCCCCCCCCCCCCCCCCCCCCCCCCCCCTCTTGCGTTGTTTAGACACACCTTAGTTTATTTTCAATATTAAAAGCCTGAACCCAATATTCATATGGCATGTTAGTAGTAGCTAAAAGAGTGAGATCGGTGTCTATAATGTGATGGTGCTTTCTTTTGGCAACTTCGTTTTGCTCCAAAGTGGACAAGATAATTGATGAGAAATACCATGTGTTTTCTATGAAAGCTTGAAAAGATTTACTAATACATTCACAACCCCATCGGTTTGAAAATATTTTATTTTTCAAGTACTTTTCTAAGCTGGACTTACGATTGGGGTACCACCAAATTTGTGTTGTAGAGTCAGACATTCACAAGACAGCGTTTCGCTTGCATGACGGTCACTATAAATTCAATGTCATGCCCTTCGGTTTGACCAATGCCCCATCTACCTTCCAGAGTTTAATGAACGATATTTTGAGGCCGTATTTACGTACATCCTTGCTTGTATTTTTTTATGACATTCTAGTGTGTTCCTCAGTTGGACAGACCACCTGGATCATCTTCAAAATGGTCTGAAAGTTCTATCTAACAATCAGCCTTTTGGCAAGCAATCCAAGTGTTGTTTTAAAGTTTTATAGGTCGCCTATCTGGGCCATGTTATATCAGAAGCTGGTGTGGCGGTTGACCTAGAAAAACTCCATTCGGCCTTGGAATGGCCCGTCCCTACTACAGCTAGAGGTGTCCGCGGATTCTTAGGGCTCACCGGTTATTATCGAAAGTTTGTTAAGGATTTTGGTAGTATTACGGCTCCTCTAACATAGTCCCTAAAGAAAGAAGGATTTATCTAGTCTCCTGTAGCAACCGACGCTTTCTCTCAACTTAAGCATGCCCTAATAACGGCTCTAGTACTTCATCTTCCAGATTTCACCCAACCATTTGTAGTTTAATGTAATGCTTACGAAGTTGGTATAGGAGCAATTCTGTAACAACAGGACCAGCCCATGGCTTATTTCAGCGAAGCTCTGAAATCCTTTACTCTAGCTCTATCTATGAAAAAGAGATGCTCGCAATCGTAAAAGTGATTCACAAATGGTGTTCGTATCTGCTAGGTCGGCCCTTTATAGTTTGAACAGATCACAAAAGTCTAAAGTATTTGCTAGAGCAACGTATCACCACCCCGCTCAAACACAATGGCTACCAAAAATCCTCGGCCATGACTACACCATACAATATAAGAAAGAAACGAAAAATAATGGCATTGATGCTCTGTCCCGTAAAGTTGAGCTCGAATTCCTTGTTATCTCTTTACCAGTTACAGATTGGTTGTCATCTCTACAGCAAGAAGTCGCCAGTGATCCCTACTATCAACAACGCATAGATTCTGCTACCCCACAACAGCTGCAACAATATTCTTTGTGTGATGGTGTATATTTCAAACAAGGAAGGGTCTTATTAAGTCCCCACTCAAGTTTAATTCCAATAATTCTGTCACCAAATCATTCATCTCCAGTTGGAGGTCATTTTGGCTACCACAAAACACTAAGTCGGGTTCAAACAGGGTTTACTTGGTCAGCTATTCATGCCTCAGTCAAAGACTTCATTCAGTGTTGTGATGTTTGCCAACGTTGCAAACATGATTCCATGACTTCAACCGAACTACTTCAACCACTTCTGGTACCGGATAAAGTTTGGTCGGATATTTCCTTAAACTTCATAAAAGGGTTACCACCGTCGCATGAAAAGTCAGTAATCAGTAATTATGGTTATTGTCGATCGTGTAACAAAGTATGACCATTTCATTCCCCTCTATCATCCTTACATTGCTCTCAGCGTCGTAAAGGTATTCATGGATCATATAGTACGACTCCACGGAATGCCTACGTCTATTGTAAGGGATAGAGATCGAGTTTTTATTAGCTTATTTTGGAAAACTTATTTCCAGCTTCATGGAACTGACCTACGAATAAGTTCTAGTTATCACCCCTAAACAGACAGAAAAATGGAGGTTGTGAATCACACTCTCGAGCAGTACTTGCGCTACATTACGAGCGACCAACATCGCAAATGGCAATAGTAGATTTCGTGGGTTGAGTATAGCTACAACACCTCTACCCATTCTTCCACCAAGGTCACTCTTTTCGAAGCAGTGTATGGAATTCCTCCTCCTAATTTGCTATCATGTCCCAGGCACAACTAAAGTGAATGATGTGGATGAATTTCTACATACTTGAGAAGACATACTCTCTGAATTATGATGGAATCTACTATTGGCTCAAGACCGAATGAAATCGCAGGAAGACTATAACCGTAGGGATGTTAGCTTTGAGGTGGGGGATTATGTGTATCTTAAACTACAGTTGTATCGGTATAAAACTATAGTCTTTAGTAGTTCTTTAAAGTTGGCCCCAAGGTTCTTCGGACCCTATAAAGTTCTCTTGCGAGTTGGGACTGTAGCATACAAGTTGGAACTACCTACATGATCACAGATACTTGATGTTTTTCATGTAAGTTTGCTGAAGAAACAGCTTGGACCAGCTGCCATAGCTGTAAGCAATAATATTCCCCTAATATCTGAAGCATCTGAAATCTTACCCCAACCTGAAAGGGTCTTGGATAGTCGCACAGTTCGTAAAGGCAAGTATCGACCGAAGATAGAAGTATTAATCAAATGGGTTGGAGCACCGATCGAAGATGCAACATGGGAGAACAGTTGGCGTTTTTCAAAGACTTATCCTAGTTTTATCCTTGAGGACAAGGACACGGTAAGGGGGGAAGAATGATATGCGATGAGCACCCTACGCATGTTGCCTACATGCAAGTCTAAGTTAGTAGTAGTCTTAAAATGGGATTGAATAAGTTAATGGTTAGTGATAATTGTTTGCTAGTTTGGATGAGATTGTGTGCATAAGGATATTGCCAATATGTTCCTACCTTCTAGTGTTGGAACCTCATTCACCGGTCACGCAACGGAAATGGGTTTTAAAATTTTTTATACAGATCGTAATCTGTATCTGAGACCAGTGAACTTATGATCGTATTTATTTTCGGAACAAATACATATAATAATTATTACACTAATAAAATATATATGTAAATACAGGAAATTGTAATCAATAAAAAAAAGGAAGATTAAAATAATCATACCAACGTTTGGAAGCTCCTTCACTTTTTGATATGCTCCAGGTCTGTAGCACTGATCTTCCTTGCTATGTCCCGAAACTGGTAACTGCGTGTGAGCGCATCACGGTCTCAGGAACTTTGAATGAAAAATGTAGAAAAACTAAGAAACTATTTCTTAATTTTTACTATGCAACACTTGCACCATTTGCATCACATGCAAATTCTGATATATATGTCTTACGCACACACTAATTGCTTCAATAGCAAAATTGATCTGCGCCTAATTCTTCTTTTTTAAACGAAAAAACTTGATGCACGCTTTTTGAAAACCAAACAAAAACTATCTCATATTTTTTTCTTTTTGTTAGTAGAACTCAGCATGTCATTAATGCGTGCACCATTTGCCTTTGCACAAAAAATATCATATATATATATATATACATATATACATATGTGTGTGTGCGCGTGCTTTTCATGCACATTGGTTGGTTTGTTTGTTTGTTTGTTTGTTTTTTTAAAATAATATATATCTAATATATAATATTAAAATTTTTGATCAAATCTATATTTGATTTTTAAAAACTTTCAAATAAAAAATATCTCATATATTTTATTTGATTTTAATTTTGAATTCAAATTATTTAAATTCAAAAATAAAATATTTAATTTAATAAAATAAAATAATCATATTATCTTATTTTATTCAAAAATAAATATCAGCATACACCCTCCATTTAGTGATTAATAACATAATTAAATAATCTCATTATTTAATTTATTTAATCACCATTATTCATTAATTAAATAATCTCATTATTTAATTAATTCCCGAATAAATATGTGTAACTTTCGTAACACAATTAATTGGACAATCCAATTAATTAACCGTGACCCTTGTTACCTAAATCGATCGGGCAAGCAAAGGGACCTAATGGACCCACAGTATTTTGAGCTCCAATAATCCTCAGAATCATTAATTAAACTCTTTAATTAATATTCTTTGATTATTAACTCTGTTGTTATTCCACTAAAAACCCTAAGCTGCACTCTCTCAACTGCAGATGTTTTTACACAGACCGATACAACTCGGTGTCCATCGATATAGCTATTACATATGGTGTGATCCTTCACAGTAGTTCATAATTAGAGTTGGGTCATAAAGTCCATTATACCCTTCTAATTACATATACCCTTTAAGTACCATTGATTCTCTAATGGACAATAAATCCTATTTCCTCACGGAATTATGAGAGCGCTCATATTGTCTAAGCTCCGAATCAACCCTTAAGGGAACTAACATCTACTTCTCATAAAAAGGAGTGGATTCCACTATTGTGTACAAACCTTCCCAAGCACAAGCCAAACCACAATCTCAACATACGGAGTATATTGATCAGGAAATGCATCTGACCTCACCCATGGTATATCAAAAACCACGATCTAACCTAAAGGAGTGGATAAGACACTCAGGATTAAGATCACCCATATATTGCCATCATTAGTTGATATATATGAATCTCATCGGTAAACGGATCTTGGTATGAGATTCATATAGATCATGGCTCAGTCCTATATGATCACATCATACAAGGTGCCTCCATTCTCATATCTCATATGAATGATTCAGGATAGAATCACAGTACATTACGGAATGGATCGCAACTATAGATTAACCACAAATAAAGTACCCAGCTTTATTTGCTATCTATGGACTCTTTAGATTGCACGTCTCTTACTGTATCCATCCGTATATGACACTCATATACACAGTTCGAGATTACATCCGGCAATCTAGGATGTTAATATGTGCACAAGTTTATAAAATAATTAACATAACAAGAATGAATTGAACATTTTTTTTATTTACTTTTTAAATCCATTTACAAATTACATGCTTAGGGCATAAACCCCAACATCTAGTTGTTAGTTGTCAGGATGTAAGCCTTTATAAGGCAAGGATACTTTGGAATAAAGGTATTGAATGACGATTTTTAAACACCTTCTCCATGTTCTCTCTTGTTTACAGTGTCCTTTATTTTTTCAAGTGATTGGGTGATGGTATTTGATTATGTTCAATGAAAACCATTATATTTCCATTGTTTCATTGCATTTTTATTTGTTAATGTCGTATTTCTTGTTTTGTTACTATTATTTTATTAAATCTTGAGTTTGACAGAGACAATATACTGAGAAATCAGGTTGAGAACTCTGAATATTTTAAGTTAGATATTTTAAGTCAGGTTGAAAAATCTGATTATTTTTATATGCAGCTTTAGGTTCTTCTAAGAGGACAAAAGAATGTCCGTGAGGCAGTGAAACACTTTGAGAAGGCTAGAGGAAAGAGGAGCAACAGGGGGTTCAAAGTTTAAGTTAATTTAGTACTTAAAATTTAGGAACAGCATGGGATGCATTTCTGACTTTTGCAATCCAAAGTTTGCTAGACTTTAGGTATCTATTGTGTTCCTTATTATATTTGTTCTACCTTCTAACATTACTTTACACAACGGGTGCCTTGTTTGAGACATAGTTTTATTACCTCCAATGTTATGAATGAATTAGTATTTTATTTCAAGCATCTTTATGAATTGATGAGCCACAACATACCCCCTTTAATGTTTTAGGCTTAGGATGAAAACCTCTTTGATGTGTGGTAATTTACTCGGAGTTTGAATCTCAAGATAACATTTGTTAGTAAATTTTCTTGCCCAGGACCACTGTTTTAGAGGTAGATTTGATTAATTTTATAAAAGTGTTCACATTTGTTAGCATTGGTGTTTCATTAATCAATAACACGGGTGCGTTTAATTGGTTAATGACACTGGTGTGTTTAATTGATCAAAAACACTGGTGTATTTAATTATTGAACACTAGTGTGTTTAATTGATCAATAACACGTGTGTATTTAATTGTTCAGCACTCGTGTTTAATAGTCCATGTGAAGGCTATGTTGGTGTCAAGTTTGTTTAATTCTTACAAGTGTAATGGTGGTGAAAATGGTCGTGTTGTGGTCAAGTAAATGCAACCAATGTAATGATAATGGCTTGATTAAGTTTTTTTTTCCAAAGAGTCACAATTTGATCACTCTGTTAATTCTAACAGACGCATGTCGAGTTAAATTTGCAATAATAAAAATAAGAGAAAATTTACAGTAGTAATAATAAGGTAAAATTTGCAAATATATATATATATATATATATATATATATATATATATATGAACAATAAGGGCCTTGAGAAGCCAAAACATTGAAGCATCTGTTTCCAAAATAGGTGTTATACCATCATATTATAGTTAAGCTTATAGCTAGAGTAGCATACAAACCATATTTCTACAAGAGCATCTGAATAAAAGGGAAACTGTGATTTTATAAGCAGAACTAACCATTCAAGTCTAAAACTATGGACCAAAATCTGTATTATTCCAGATACAAATTATTTCAACGCAATCTTGCATTTGGAAGATCTTGTTTGTTGTCAAATATAAGCAAAATAGCCTCTCCCAAATCATCCTGAAACCAGAAAAAAATTCTAATATTTTATTCCAAATAGTCAACGAAAGACAAAGCAGAAAAATGTGCAGCTAAAAAATTTGAAGCTTAGAAATACCAATGGTTCGTCCTGTAAACGTTTTTCGATTGTTGTTTTTTAAAAATAAAAATGAAAATGAAAACAGTATTTTTGATTTCAGTTTTAAATTCTGAAAACACGTCCGGTAGCATATACTGAAAGTTAACCGAAAAAACGCATCTGGTAGGTTAACCGAAAACTATCAAAAATTGAAATATCAATTTAGGCATTTTGTTTAATATTATTACAACTATAAACAAATTTATTAAATAATTAACCAATGTAATTTTTGTATTGTAATTTTTAAATTAAACAAAAGTAACACATCAAAAATTAATTCAAAAAATCATATCAAAAAATGAATTAATCAAAACTAAACTCTTAAATTATAAATAAATAGTTATAATATATATATATATATATATATATATATATATATTATAATAAAAATATAACTGTATATATTATATTGATATATATATATATATACATATTATAATAATATTATTTTATATTAAAAATTATTATATTTTTTTATATTATATTATATTATATTTTTATATATTACATTATATCGTATATAAATATAAAATATTTGATACTATATATATAATACTATATAATATATTATTGTATATAATAACATTATAAATATATATCATAATATATATATTATTAATATGTATATATAGTTATATTATAATATTATGTAATATATATATATATATATATATATATATATTATAGTATTAATATATACTTATATATTATATTATATATATTATATATTAAATATACTAATTACGTAAATATTATAATATATAATATTTTATATAATATTTATATATTTAATATATATTATAATATATATTATAATATTATATAATATATATATATATATATATATATATTATTGCATGAATGCTTTTAGTTCTAGTTGGAAATAAATTATTCTGGAGTGTTTATATATATATATGTAAGAGGCAAAGAGGGGCACTTTGGTCATTTGAAAATCTTATCCCGTCTTGTCCTAACCATATCAAACGCATAACAATATAATTAATAGTTAAAAATATATATATATATATATATATAAAGTGAAAAATAAAAAGAAAAACATAAACATAAACAGAAAACAAGTATTTTGTGTTTTTCAATTCTATCACTTTTAACACTGGTTTTGTTTTTCTTTTTTTAAAAATAAAATAAAATGAAAAATGGTTAACGAGCGCGTTTTCAAAATCGTTTTTAAAAAATAAAAACGACAACTAACTGAAAAACAACTGCAGAACAGGGTCTAAGACTCAAAATTCAAAAAAATCTACCAAAGGAATATACTACAATCCTAAGTAAACACAATAAACTGCAATTATATTAGGACACTCACTTATCTTAATTTTGAGAAGCTAGCATAGAACTGGATCAAGGAATCAAAATATAACAGTTCAATCCTACACAACATTGCAGGGAAAAGTTTAACATATTTATAATTTTAAGCTATAGTGGTAAAAGAGTTGAGGAATAAAAAAAGTTTTTTTAATAAAAAAAAGACAGAATAGTAAAAACAGTAGCCATAAAACAAAAAATGGGGGAGATGTACATCATCGCACAACAACATTTCCACATAGTTATCATCTTTAATCTTCGATCAGACAGACCTAAGCCTAACACCTGTATCAACCAAAGTTCTAAACTCAATAGTAAACCTGGTCAAATCAACATTCGCAACGCCTTATACCACCTAACACAACTCATCGTACGTTAAATTCCTATGAACTTGGACAAACTCTATTTCATCAGCCTCGTAAAAATTCCTCACTCATTTACCATAATAAGTGATTATCAATTTCGTTGGATCCATTTATGCATTTCAACCAACAAAAATATCACATTTAGAATTCCATTTATTAAACCAGTTACACATTAAACAATGTGCAATCCAATTAATAAGACCAGTGCAAACCAATTAAACATACCAGGACAACCGAATTAAACACACCGGGACAACCCAATTAAACACACCTGGGCAACTCAAATTAAGCTTATCAGTGCAAACCAATTAAACACACCAGTACAAACCAATCAAACACATTAGGATAAAACCAACTAAACACACCAAGCCAACCGAACTAAACACACCAGTGCACCATAATTAAACAAGTCAAGGCAAACCAATAAAACACACCAGGGCAAAACGAATTAAACACACTACACCATGACCAATTAAACACACCAGGGTAAACCAATTAAACATACTATGACAAACTAAATTAAACATATCAAAATTAAACACACCTGAGTAAACCAAATTAAATACATCGGGCCAAACTAAATTAAACACCCTGGGAAAAATAAGTTTAACACATCAGGAAAAACCAATTAAACATGTAAAGATAACCAATTAAATACACTAGGGCAAACCAATTTACACACACCAAGGCAAATCAAATTAAATATACAACGTACTGCAAATCAATTAAACACACCGCAAACTAAATTCTTCAACCTAAATTCATCAATTAATTTGCAACCTGAAACAAATTAAATTAGTGTTTCAAATACAAACCTAATTTGAAGCCATATTCGTGACAAAAAATGTTACATAGAGTTATTGGTTTGAATAAAGGTGGTGTTACAGAGATATTGCTTCGAAAAATAAATGGGTTCATTACAGAGATATTGTTTTTAGTAGAGATTGAAGACTGATATAATTTCAGACAAAGGAACGAGAGAGAGAAAGAATGAAGAGAGAGAAAATTTCTGATAGAGATTGTAGAGAGAGAGAACAAAGAGAGGTAAAGATTGAAGATGTACTATTTCTGACAAAAGGAGAGAGAAGTTGTCATTTTAGTAGAGCTGCCAAAATTGACCCGTAACCCGCCAACCCGACACGAACCCGAGGCACTTAAACTGGTTGGGTTGGCTTCTTAACGGGTTCGGGTCATAATCGGGTGAACTCGTGTAACCTGTTTATTATATGGGTCGTGTCGGGTTTGACTAAACGGGTTCACGGGTGACCCGTTTAACCCGTTTAGTCATATAAATACATTTATAATTGTTCTTATTACAAGGGTTATAAATGACTTTTGGCATACCATATAAAAACATTCTTTAGGTTACAACAACAGCCATCAGACTAAACACTCTCAAATCCTTAACCCTAACTTCACCAAAATCACCTCTCACTCTCTCCCTTTCACTCTTTCTATTTTTTTCTTCCTTTCACTATGCTCTATTTTATTTTAAATTTCAGATCTGTGACTGATGACCAGCGGCGACTGATAATCAGCGGCGACTGATGACCAGCGGCGACTGCAATGACCAGCGGTGACTGAAATCGATGGCAGAGCAGTGGCGACTGATGATCGACGAAACTGAGACAGAGCAGCGGCGACTGACGATCGATGGATTCGGGGTGGGATTAGGTTGTTAGTGCAACGAAGCTGCGACGATGCCGGAGAGCAGTGGCAACTGACGTGGGCCGATTTGGAAAGACGACGGCAGATCTTGGTCGAGCTTGACTCCTTTAATTCACGGCGGCGGATTTTGGTCGATCTTGTTCATCAATCTTCACGGCAGCGGAAACCTATGTTATTATTAGTGAATCTATTAGAATATTCTGTTACACTGCCATTTGAATCCATTTGAATCTGTGTTATTATTCATGGGAAACATGTGAATCTGTTACACTGTCATTTGTAATTTTGTTTGGTTTGGTCTCATCAATACAACACTATCCGTGTTAAACGGGTTCGGGTTAAACGGGTCACACCGCTGAAACCCGACCCATTATAACCCCAATTAGATTATTAAACGTGTTACGGGTCAACCCGTCTAACCCGTATATTTATTCGTATCGTGTTGGGTTTTAAAAGGTTAACCCGTTTAATTAAACGGGTCGTGTCGGGTTAAGGATTAATATTATTCGGGTCGTGTCGGGTTGAGGTCAACCCGACCCATGAACCCGAATTGCCAGCCCTACATTTTAGACAAAAAGAAAAATGTAAACAAAATATTGAAAACTGGAAAAATGAGGGTAATTTAGTCTCCACAATGGATTGTTTGATACAAACAATTAATTTTGGATAAATTTAGAAAAGCCCTTTTTTTTCCTCGTTTAAAAAGGGCTATTTCCTTTTTAAAGAATACACCACCAAAACATTAGGCTTAATAAAAGACAAACCAATAAACACCAAGGTGCGGTATGTGTCAGGGTGAGAAGGACAGACGTAATGGGTCTTACTATTGGTAGATAAGAAAAATCTACTTATTTTGATTATTTGAAAACAAAAGTACAAGAGAGACTGATGATATGATGAGAACACTAGAAATGATTAGGCAAGGGCTTTGAGTCTCTGAACCAAATCTGCAATATACTTGTTCTGAATCTCCTTATTAAGAAGAAAGTCTCTCCAACGGTTTTGATTTGCTCTGATGGACACACCAGGCTCCTTGTCATCCTCCACCATGACTGTGTTGACAGCCTCCACTACATCTGCCTTGGAAAAGTAGCCATTGTCTTCTCTCCTCTTGACCTCCACTCCTGCTCTCATGTCCCATGCTACAAGCTTGGAGTTAACAAACTGGTCACCTTTCATAGGCAACAGAACCAACTGGCAATCATTTAATAGACCTTCTATGAGAGAACTGTATCCTACATGGGTGACAAAGCATCCAACACTTTGATGTGCCAAAACGAGATGCTGATGGACCCATCCTGCGTGCACCACTCCCTTGTCTCCTATTCTCTCCATGAACCCATCTGGTAGAACATTGGCTAGCTCTGTCTCTGCATTTGTGTTTTTTGGAAAGTTAAGGACCAGAAGGAATGGTAGACCTGTGAGTTCCAACCCAAGAGCCAGTTCTCTTATCTGCTCTTTGCTCAGAAATGATTCACTGCCAAATGCGCAATAGATCACCGACTTGGCTGGAAACCCACCCAACCACTTGGACCATTTGTGCCCAATATCACCGACTGGAGATTCAGGGACTAGTGGACCAGTTAAAAGGACAGGTTTTTGAAACTGGGTCTTCATGAAATCCACATAAGGGCCTTCCATTTCAATGCATGATCTGTTGGCAATGGCAGTGCAACCGTTGAGGCACTCAAGGACTCTCTCGTAAACACTTGGCTTGCCATGGAAACTCATGAACACGTACAAGAAGTCTCGGGCCTCAAACTCCTTGAGAGCAATATTATTGTCAGACGGGAACCCATTTGGAGCTCTCACTAGGTCATCAATGGTGTTGCTCTTCTGCCGTGGAGGGACCATCACATAGGCATCTGAAATGGTAGCAAAAATCGAGAACCGAAGCGTCTTGATGCCAAGTTCTGAGGCCACCTTGGGAACCCAATGCTGGGCAAAATCAAAGATGACAAATTGTGGTTTGAGTTGTGATAACAGACTACTGATCTGAGGTTGAAGCAGGTCTATGGCTTGCTTCAGGATCTCAGCCATGGCAGGTGTCATGTCAGCGGTGCTGTCAAAGCCTGGAGGGAGACCTTCAATTTCTGGGATTGGGATAGGGATGATTTCGGCTTCTGGAGTCAGCTTCATTGTAGATTGGATCCGTGAAATGTTACCAGGAGCGGACAAGAATGAGACTTTGACTCCATGAGCACAAAGTCTGTTTGAAAGTTGAACAAAAGGATTTATGTGACCAAAAGCAAAATATGGGAACATCACTACATGAAGTGCTTCATCATTACTTGCCATTTTTCTTGTTTCAAACTTTTAACAGCTTTCTGTTTTTCTTTCTGTTTTTCTCATCACCCATATAAAGAAATTCAACGCATGCCAAGCATTAATTACAAGAAATAAACATACGTGAACCACGTAGCTCCACGGCAAATGTCGCTTTCTACAAAACAAGTGTATATATCACAAATTCACAATGGTGGCCCGGCCACTTATTTCTTTTGGTCCCATCATTTATTGTAAATTTGTAATCCAGCGCTGCTGAGATACAAACCGCAAAACAAACCAACTTCGGCACAAGTTGTCACTTGCCGACAATTGTTATTCCACTTTTGTATTCAAACATAACGTGTGTCAATTGGACTAACATTTCATCATGGCGAAGTGAAGAAATCACTATTTATATGTATTTATTTACCATGATCACACGCGAGGGTAGGATACGAATTGAGATGAGAAGATGAGATGTCCAAACAAGCTTAAGCATGAGCGGAGCACGGGCAGCCAGAAATAAATAAATATACTATATATATATATATATCGTTGACGTTGATTTTTGGATCATGTAGGATTGATTACGAGTTTAACGGGTTTTTGTAAATTGTTAAAGATGTTATGAAGAAAGATAGAAAAAATAAGAAAGCATACACATACAAGTTTACATGGTAAAACCCTAAAGCGGGAAAACGTCAACAGTTGCCGGCAACGACGATAAGAAATTCACTATAATTTAATGATTACACACTCAATCTCTCCTTCTATTTTGACGTATCTTTCTCTTTCTTTCTTTCTATGTATACTTTTCTATGTGTTGTTGTATATCTTTCTACAATGAGATTATGAGTTTATTTATATGTGTATATAACCCTAATCCTTATTACACAAATAAGGAAAGGTGGTAGTATTTAATCAGGACTTGTAACTTGTTGAAGTTGTCTTTGTCTTCTTTCCTGTTTCTGATATCTTGTGCATTGAATTATAATCTTCGTAGGACTTTATTTGAGTAGTCCTTTTCGGACTTATTCTCGATTGGTGCACGATCTTCTAGAAGAGCAAGTTTATTGCTTGAGTCGTAGTTGCCTTTAATTTCTTCAATGCGTTGTCCGACTGATCAATTGTCTAATCCCGACAAGAGTTCTTTTATCCCGATCGGCTAGTTTCCGTGACCAGGTTATTTGTGCCCAATCGGTTAGTTTTTCCGACCATCTTGGGTAATTGACACGTCCTAAAGAAGTGTTTCTACTCCCAAGTATAAGAGTGTCATAGTTATAAATTAACCGGAAAAACCAGGTCGAACCACAGGGAGGTTGTTTACTTGTCCTTGTAAAATTAATTATCTAGATTAATTACTAAGCTTGTTATAAAATGTAAATCAATTAAAATTAACACTGGGGCTAAGGGATCCAGTGTTGGTAATTCGAATATGATCAAATTATTAATATTTAGTCCAGATTAATTGGAGGGCATTCCACTCCACTGACCACTTTCTGATAGATGTGGGTAAAAGTACTCATTGTGCTAGACAATATCTGTCTGTCTATAGTGAGTCAAAAACTCCATAAAGATTAGAGGGGAGAAACCACTCTCTGATAGATATGGATAAAAATACCCATGTGCTAGACAATATCTGTCTGTCTACAGTGAGTCAAAAACTCCATAAAGATCAGAGGAGAGAAACTACTCTCTGATAGATACGGGTAAAAGTACCCACTGTGCTAGACAATATCTGTCTGTCTACAGTGAGTCAAAAACTCCACAAAGATCAGAGAGGAGAAAGCATAAAAAAAAAACTTACCAAAATTGGATCGTATTTTCCATACCAACAGTATCACATTTGGCCCCAGCTATATAAAATTAACCAGACATAATTTAACTAGAAAATAACTATTTTATATAAACTGAGAATTTAAGAACAAAAGAGAGAGATTTTCACAAATCTAATATCAGATTTGTAATCAGAATGTGTAAATTAGGGGGGAGAGGTCCCTTATTTATACAAAATACGGATGAAAATCGACCATCGGATAAATTTAGAATAGAGCGTCTAGATTGCGCCACGTCATCAGTGAACAGTGACAGTGAACTGTGACCTGTGAACTGTGAACAGTGAACGCATCCATGAAAGTGAATAGTGAATAGTGCACCGGCTTCTAGAATATTATTCTCTGAAGCACGTGTACGGTCCAATCACAATTTAGGCCAATAGAAATGTGTCACATCACCGGTCAATAATCTTCTAGAAAGTCAACTATGAACAGTGTACCGACTTCTAAAATGTGATTCTCTACAGCCGCATGTACGGTGCACTCGCAGTTTGGGCCAATAGAAATGTGTTATCTCATCAGGAACAGTGAAAGTCAACTGTTAACAGTGAATAGTCAAAATTATAAAAATACCCTATGTGACCTTCCTAAGGTTTTTGACATTCTAAACTTGAAAACGATGTTTGTTTTGCCATCTGACTTCTCTATAATTATAAATTGATTGAATTACCTCTGAAATACAAAAAAAAAATACACTGATTACTACACAACACATTTATTTAAGTGAGCGAATGAAATTATGTCTAAATTGGGGAATTAATCATATTGGAAGTGTTATATGATGATATTATCCCTTATTTAGTAAACATACACTTTTTAGTATTAATCACACCCCCCCAACCAACTTATTGCTAGTCAGTAGCAACAAAAGCGAAAATAGTAAAAACTCAAATTCAAATCTCTAAACTACCAAATAGACAAACTCTCTCATACCTCTTTTCTCACCATTTGACAACCGGTCATCAATTGAGTTATCAATCAAACTTTCTTGTGTTCAATAAAGATCAACATAATAACTATGAAATTCAATTGAAATTAAGCAACATTTTCATTTCAAAATCTCATCAGGGCTTATTCCTTAGGCAGTAGTTTTATTTCTTCTTCTTTTTTTGGTTTTTTTAAATATAACAAAATTGGAAATAAACATTCCATCTTTAATCCATGTAGCGGGCTTTAGGCCAATGACACCCAAACCAGTTGGCTTTAGGGCATTAAGTGTTAAAACACTTCTACGGGCTTAATTACTCGGATTGCAGACGTTTTAATTTTTTTAAATTGTACAATTCCTTTAAACTTTCTCTTTGACCCGTGTAACGAGCTTTGGGTCAATGACTCCCAAACCAGTTTGTCTTAGGGCATTAGGTGTTGAAGCACCCCTCGGACTTAATTTCTAGAGTTAAAGAGGCTACGAAACTGTATTTTATTCTAATCCAGACTTCACCATTTTGCGCGAACACTCTATGCTCACTAAGGCATGAGGCCCGGCTACTAAGTAAGAGTTTTGGTCACAACACAAAATTATTTTTATTATTATTATTATTATTACTATATATATTTTTAAACAATACCAGTGCCTTCGGTTGTTACCCTTGAATGATGTTTCAGAACTAAATATCGTAAAATCTTAACTTACTGCACATAATCACGTGTCAATGTGCGTGTGTGTCCAGAATAGTTCATAAAATTTCTCAAGATGACATAATGAACAAAATGATTAGTCAATGATATTTCAATGAGAGTTTATAAATTTGAATACTCAGAAGATAGGAAAAAAATGCATCAAAACTACAAAGATGCATCTCAGAAGTATCTAAAAGATCTCCTTACTCGGCCATCTTTACAAAAAAAAATGGTCAGAAGTTAGTTTTTTTTTTTTGAAAAACAAAAGTTATTGAATCAACTATCTCCTCCCCCAAACCAGAACGAGACATTGTCCCCAATGTCTTTAGAAAGAGGTAAGGTTTAGAAGATATCACCTGAACAACTTGAAAGACAACAAAAGAAATACAAAATAAAGGAAAATAAAATGCATAAAAACCATGGGATAATCACAAACTGAGATTCAGATCAATTCTACGTTTCTTGTTCTCTTCATCAATGGACCAATCTATTTTGGAGGTTGAGGGATCTGTCTCATAATTAAAAGCTTGTAACTGGTCAATCAGCTCATGAGAACTTGAAACAGAGATAAAGATTTTTCGGATTGAAGGCGGAATGTAATAATTTTTCTAAGCATGATCAAGAAATGAAAGCAAACCAGCAAAAAATTTATTAACATTCAACAAAACGATGGGTTTCTGATGGATGTATAGTTGCTCCTAGGATGCTATTGTAAAGATTTCTTCTAAGGTTCCAAAACCACATGGAAAAGCTATAAACGAATCAGCATGATGTAACATAGCAGTCAATCTTTCAGGCATACCTGAAACAACTAGCTCTTCGTCGTTTGTCTTTCCGATGATGTCTGCTACAGTCATAGATTTTGGGACAATACCTAGAACTTGACTACCTCCGTCTCGTGTAGCTCGTGAAACACACCCCATTAATCCCAAGTTACCTCCTCCATACACTAGGTGTATTTTTCGCTTAGCCAAAACCTTACCAAGATGAGTTGCAGCATCAACAAACTCTCTGTATTTCCCATAATTTATGCCACCAAACACACAAATGTTTGTGAATCGTTTAGCTGAAGGTGACACCATTAATGCACTATCTGAAATTTTCTTTTGATTGTATATGAGTGCTTGAAGCAAATGCTTGTATTTATAGATCTCGAAAAGGTAATACAATGATACACCTATATGTATAGGGCGGAGTATTTGTCAATGATCTTAGATCCAAATGGTTCAAAAATCAAAAGTAAACAACAATAATTACAAAAGACATTAAATGCGGAAGGAAAAGGATAATAAAAACAAAAGGATATTTACTGGTAGTTGTGATTGTGGCTCACATCTTCCTCTGGTTTTACATCCAGAAACGGCTTTAACACCCTCTATGGGTCGGGAATATGCTTCCCATCCAATTTTCTTATAAATTGGCAAACAAGATCTTTTAAAGTCAGATTCCCAAAGACTATATTGTGAATGTTCTTTTTGAAATTGTGGCAATAATCGGTCAATTGCCATTTGCACATATCCACTAGGATGTGCATCAAGAGTCGTTAGGGTATTATCCAATGACTCCATACGCAAATTATGCCTAATGAATAAAAGTTTATCTTCCCGATTATTAGACACCATTCCTAAAGAACGACAACGTGTGTTGCAAGTTGTACGTGCACATTTGTGACAAGTAACCCCTAACTTCTTAGCTATTCATTTTTTTGCAAGGTTAATTCTTCCAAAACTAGCCTTGTAAGCTAAATGAATCAGCAGACTCACCTGCTAGATGTAACTTAGCTTCGATCAACCAGCGAATTTCAACTGAATGTTGTTTATTATCAGTAATCGTAATCTTTCGGAACGTGCTTTGTAAATCTTTTTCAGAGCATTTTGAGGCAACGATGGAAAATGTTTTCATAGGTTTTTGAAAATTTCGTCCATGCCTTGTTATGGGGATCAATTATTTGGGAAAACTAAATTAAACCGACTTGAATTGTCACAGAGTACCGTTATCCACCACTTAACCGAGGTTATATAGCAAAACACACCGAGCAAAAATTGAACCTAGATATTAATCCTACAAAAATTCAAAACGTAAAAGCGAACAAAAACAAAAATAATAATTGCAAAAACAAATAAAGTCAAAAGCAAAAGGTTTGTTTCCTGTTGGATGTCTTAGTGGGTTTTTAACCATGTTGTTGGTGAATGTGGGTGATTGTGATCTCCTAATTAATCTACCACTAGATGTTCGAGATCAACGTCTCATGCAAATTTAATGAGGGTTCATGGAGGTGAAATACACAAAAATGAAGAAAATAAAAGAAAAAGTGATAAAAATAACAAGATGCAAAATTCTAAGAGTGTAAATGCAAATATACACAAGTGTTAGGGCAAAAGTATAAATAATTATAAATATAGGGACTAAAGTGAAAATATGATAATTACAGGGACTGATATGCAAAAATGAAAAATAAAATGACATATATGCAAATACAAACTAGATCTAAGCTAAAATGCAAACAAAAAGTTGAAGGACTTAAATGTAAAAATGTGATTAATGATTACAGGTGTTTTTTTTTTAAGTGGATGAAGTTTATGATTAAGATGAGTGATGCAAAATTGAATACAAAATAAGAAGAAAGAAGATAGAAAACATAAATAGCAAAATTAAAATAAAATTAAAAAGAAATTACTTCTACAAAGAAAAAACAGACTTACCTCTCGGGCAGTGGCTCCAAAAACTTGACACGTCCTAAAGAAGTTTTCTTACTCCCAAGTATAAGAGTGTCAAAGTAATAAATTAACTGGTAAAACCGGACCGAACAACATGGAGGTTGTTCACTTGTCCTTATAGAATTAATTATCTAGATTAATTACTAAGCTTGTTATAAAATGTAAATATATTAAAATTAAAATTGGGGCTAAGAGATCCACCGTTGGTAATTCGAATATGATCTAATTATTAATATTTAGTCCAGATTAATGGGAGGGTATTCAACTCCACTGACCACTCTCTGATAGATATGGGTAAAAGTACCCACTGTGCTAGACAATATCTGTCTGTCTACAGTGAGTCAAAAACTCCACAAAGATCAGAGGGGAGAAACCACTCTCTGATAGATATGGGTAAAAGTACCCACTATACTAGACAATATATGTATATCTATAGTGAGTCAAAAACTCCACGAAGATCAGAGGGGAGAAACCACTCTCTAATAGATATGGGTAAAAGTACCCACTGTGCTAGACAATATCTATCTGTCTACAATGTGTCAAAAACTCCACAAAGATCAGAGGGGAGAAAGCATAAAAATAATAAACTTGCCAAAATTGGATCATATTTTCCATACCAACAATATCACATTTGGCTCCGGCTATATAAAATTAGCCAGACATAATTTAACTAGACAATAGCTATTTTATTTAAACTGAGAATTTGAGAACAAAAGAGAAAGAATTTCACAAATCAAATATCTGATTTGGATTCAGAATGTGTAAATTAGGGGGGAGAGGTCCCTTATTTATACAAATTACGGATGAAAATTAACCATCGGATGAATTTAGAATGGAGCGTCCAGATTGTACCACGTCATCAGTGAACAGTGAACAGTAAAAACATCTGTGAAAGTGAATAGTGAATAGTGAATAGTGCACCGACTTCTAGAATATTATTCTCTGCAGCATGTGTATGGTGCACTCACAATTTAGGCCGATAGAAATGTGCCACATCATCTGTCAATAATCTTCTAGAAAGTCAACTATAAATAGTGCACTGACTTCTAGAATGTGATTCTCTGCAGCCATGTGTACGGGGTACTCGAAGTTTGGGCCAATAGGAATATGTCATGTCATCAGGAACAGTGAAAGTCAATTGTGAATAGTGAAAGTCAACTGTGAACAGTGAAAGTCAAAATTACAAAAATGCCCATCGTGGCCTTCCTAAGGTTTTTGACGTTCTAAACTTGAAAATGATGTTTGTTTTGTCATCTGACTTCACCATAATTCTGAATTGATTGAATTACCTCTAAAATTCAAAAAAAAAAATACACTGATTAATAAACAACCTATTTATTTAAGCGAGCGAACGAAATTATGTCTAAATTGAGGAATTAATCATATTGGAAGTGTAAAATGATGATATTATCCCTTAGTAAACATACACTTTTCAGTGTTAATCACTAATCTTGACTAGGCCTTGAGATCATCTATTAATTGCCTGGGATTGATCTTCCCTGGCTGACTTTTGTGATATGGCATATCTAATCACCATTTTTTCAAGTGACTTGTCATGCTATCAAACAATCCCTATAACAATACCCCTTCAAATCCGCGAGATGAGCTCTTGACGGCTCAACGAATAGGATTTGCATAGTTTTAATTTTTTGACACTTCTAAACTTATTGCTCTAACCTGATCAAGTATCTTATTTAACTGATCATTTTTTTCGACTAGTCGGTGTTCTAGCTCTTTGCTCAAGATAATTCCCGACTGTCTTAATTTGATCGATGTCCAGGCCTTTCACTCAGAATGATTTCTGACCGTTTTTATTCTTCATTCGGTGTCCTGACTTATTGCTTAGGATAATTCCCGACCGTCTTGATTCTTCAGCCGGTGTCCTGGCATTTCACTCAGGATAATTCTCAACCGTCTTGATTCTTCATCCAAGTGGTGTTCTGGGAACCTTACCCCATTTTCCCCTATTTTTTCCATGTAAACAAGTCCCGAAGGATTTCTCCCAGTTTTGTCCGTTTACATAGGTTTGGCCGAATCGTTAATGCAATACTAACACGGCTGAATCGTTAGTGCAATACTAACACGGCCGAATCGTTACTGCAATACTAACAGGGCCGAATTTCATCAGGTTTTTCCCGATAGCGTACCCGAGTGTTTTTTCTCGGTAAAACCAGAATCTAGAAGTGGCTAGATTGCTGACAGTGCTTTATATACACCAAGTCAGTTCAGCAGGCGTGTCGAATCTCTAATAACCGACTTCTCAACCTCTCGGGCACCTTTACCCACTAATGAAGGTGCCGGCGCTACGAGTTTATCTTTGATAACAATGATGATTATTAAAAATTTGAACACCATTCTTAGCTTTTTTATTTATTGATTTGAAAATCAACATCAAAATATCAAAAAATAATTAAATAAAAACTAAAAATCTAAAACAAACTGAAAATATCATAAACAAAAAATGAAAGCAACTAAGCTATCTCTCTTAGGGGAAGGTTTTTTTTTTAGACTAAGTTCTGTCAACCATGAGCTTGTGTAGGGTTCTCAATAAATAATGTTGATTGTCCCTTCGCCACTGTCTCGGCTCGGACTTCGCTTTTTCTCCTGATTTTTCTTTAGCTGATCGCCCCGGTGGGAGTCCTTTTTTTGATCGTCAGTCCCTTTAAGAATTAAATCTTTGAGGTGACCCTCCATGATGAGTGTCTCGATATGGTCTCTTAGTTGGTAGCACTTTGATGTGTCATGACCAATTTCCTTATGGAACCTACAGTATTTTGTTGTGTCTCTTCGAGTGTAGATTGACTATCTAGGAGGATATTTGACTAGCTTTTGGTCTTCTACGATCACTAGGATTTCCTCTTGTTTCTTAGTAAAGGAGTATAGTAGGTGT
This sequence comes from Dipteronia dyeriana, assembly GCA_032871835.1. Classification (NCBI taxonomy): domain Eukaryota; kingdom Viridiplantae; phylum Streptophyta; class Magnoliopsida; order Sapindales; family Sapindaceae; genus Dipteronia; species Dipteronia dyeriana. The sequence goes on from CM065302.1 coordinate 38,552,417, forward strand.
ACAAACCATGAAACTTTGTGTCATTCCGACTGTTTCTAATATTGCTCTTGTCACTCTCCTAGTGATCACTCTTCTGGTTCTTTATATAGCTATCACTTGTTTTGGCATTCTCTCTGGGGTGTTCCCTGTGTACACAACTACCCCTTTGAGCTAGCTCATCTTCTTCAGCCATTGCATAACTGTCTACCACATCCATCAAGTCGGCATACATATATGGGTACTTCCTCCTCAAATTGAAGGAAAGTTGACTCTTCTGTATGTTGTTGGTGAAGGCGGCCACCACAGCTTCATCATTGGGATTATGGATCCCTAACACTTCCTGAGAGAACCTTTTCAGGTAATCTTTTAATGATTTGTTATTTCCTTGTTTAAGGGTGGCGAGGTGAGCTATTGATTTCATCTTTTGTGTATTTTCCAAGAATTGTCGTGAAAAAACATAGGTTAACTCAGTAAAATTATTGATTGTTTCCTAAAGGAGCCTTCCAAACCACCTAGACCCTAAATCCCCAAGTGTTTATAGGAACGTCAAACACATTAATGGGTCATTGTAAGCGTACTGTGCCATCGTACTTCGAAAACGTCTCACAAGTTCTTTTGGATCCGTGTTTGCTTTAAATTACTTGACCTGAGACATTCTAAATCTTTCCGAGAACTGGGTTTGGAGAATACTGTTCACGATGGAACTTTCAGAAATATATTCCAGTAAATCTTTAAGCCCCTATTGACGTTCTAATGCTTCCACCTTCTGGGTTAATTTTTGTATCAAGATATCTCACTTATCTTCTGGCTAGTTATCCCTTCCCGATCGCTGATGGCCGATAGGCCCATGTTGGAATCTTAGCGGGGACTTGCCCCTTTGGCGTGTTCTACGAGGTAGTTGGTCGCTGTCATCTGACAAGCTAGATCGATCTCTCCTATGAACACCTCTGTAGATTTCATCTGACTCAGAGTTCGCTTGATACCGATCTTGCCTACCTTGTCCGTTAATTCCTTCATCTCCCTTTTAGTGGCACTCCCTCTTTCCATGGTGATCAGCTCTTTCTCTACTAGTCTTACGGGGCACGCCTGGGGTCACATCCACTATTTCAGAGCGCACCTTAGAGTCTTGGGGCACCACAAGTGTAGATAATTGATATGGCGAGGTCAGATTAGCAGTTGTTGTTATATTTGTTGGGATTATGCTAGATAGCAAGAGTGTAATAATGTATTTGACAATCTTTTCATATGAATAAAAGTGATTTATAGTTTAACAAATCTTATAGCATTTATAGTTTAATTATTATAATTATCAAAAGTAAATAATCATGAGGTCAAAAGACTGTGAGAAAATAAGAGTTGTTCGTACATCTGGATATGTATGAGGTAGACACAATTCTTTAGTTAGTCTGGAATAATATTCACAACATAAGATAAAGGTTGGTCGTCTTTATCTTGTCAAAGTTGTAGATTCTTTAGCTAGAATTTGAGTGGGATCAAATGTGTAATGATGAGTCTAAAATCATCAAAGTATGGTGTCTTTGGGCAAAAGTGCATTGAATAGGATCACAATGAAATACTTTATCCAGAACTGCCAATAGATAAACGTTTTCACTTGAAAACAATCGGAGAGTCTATCTCAATTTTGCGATAAATGATAGACTTATGGTTACAAGTGTTATCATTTGAGTTATCAATGAATACGATTATATATTATAGTCTATCCTCGATAGTTTGGTGGTATTCATTTGTTAATCGATAGAGGACTTCATTTATAGATATGGACATCGTGGCTCCATTTGTTAAATGTGAGTAGAATATCATCATATGGATGTTTTGAGGTATTGGATATTAAATATTAACGTTAAGTTTTCAATAGTGTGTATTGAAATGTGGTTTCTGGACAATTAAAAATATCCAGGTTCAAAATGTGAACATATGAGTAAATATGGTAACTTGGAGAGCTATAGGAGGTCTATGAGCTCTTGGCGATTCCTGATATTCTTCACGATGATACACTATCTCCATTAAGATTGTCTAGGGTATGAATGAGCAATGTTAACTTATTCTATCTTTTTTAACAGTTCAATTTTAGTTCTTTAGAGGAATGAACTAAAATTAATAGATTGGAGCTAAGTGAATCATTTGTTGATTGTGATTAGGTTATATTTATTGGAGCTTAAATTTAGATAGCCCGCCAAGATCCTCAAGTCACACGAACTTGCATGGATCACTTTATATATTCTACCGGATAAATTTATGGGTCCATTTAGAATTGTATTAAGGCACGTGGACTTGATTCTTTTAGTAAAAATGGGTCTAGTTCACTTGTGGACCTTTTATTAAAGTCCAATGGATTTAATATAATGGGAAAAACAATATTTGTCCCATATTTGTATAGCTTGGGCGGCAAGGGACTATATAATAGCCTTATATATTGTTTTTTATTTTATTATTTAATTAAATGTAAATTAATTAATTTTTTAATTTTTTAATTTTTTAATTTTTTAATTAACAGGTCAAAATCTTTTTCGTAGTGGGAGATGGTCTCCTAGAGTCATATTATTCTTGGTAATATGATAAGTATCAAATACTATATTTGATAGGTAGATAAATAAAATAAATTTATTTATCTAGTCAAATTATGAAATATTTGATTTCTATCGGGACTCTAATTGACAATTGGTCAAATTATGAAGTTTTTGATTTAGTCACAATTTAATTATATTCAATAATTGGTTATTGAATAAATACACTATTTGAGTTGGATTAGGAGTTTTGGTGTGGAAAAAAATTTTTCTTTGAAAAGGATTCCTTAAGAAGAATTCTTGGTCACCAAGTAAATCCTCCTAATGAAAGGATTCTTGCCCACCAAGTAAATCCTTCTTATGAGAGGATTTGAGAAACCTATATATATCCCTATGTAGGGTTCGGCCAAAGAATAAATTTTTTATGTTGAAAATTTTGACAAAGCTAGAGAATTTTGAGAGAAAAAATATTTTTTTGTTGTAGACAAAATTAAGTCAACTCATAGATATTGTGTATTGAATTCGGCCAAAGAGAAGAGAAAAGGGGAACGTTTTTGTTTTCGATAGTACACTAGTATCCTTTACATCAAAAGGGTTTTGAGTACAAAAATCGAATCGGGTTCATGCGAGTTTCAATCAAATAGATTGATAATTCACGAGTGACCGAACGTTCTTGAGTTTTCTCTTAGAGGATTATTGTAACTAACAAAAGAAAGATGTTTTGTTTGTTTCCATCATCAAGTATACAATTTAAAGAAAGGGAGCCCACACTCCTAGGTGATTCACGTTCATGATTGGATTGGAAGATCTTGTGGATTCAATTCGGCGCTAGTTCAATCGTAATAAGAAAAATGTGCGATACTTTTAATATAAGTCAATTAATATAGGGTTAAGGTTCTTTCTTTTAAAGGAAAATTTTCAAAATATACCAAACCCTAAGTTTACGCTTCCGTCACATTTTGATTCGATTTTTCCCTACAATTGGTATTAGAGTCTAGTTGTACCCTTGATTAATTGATGTATATATATATATATATATATATATATATATATATATATATATCTATTTCTTTTATTGTAAATATGTATGTTTTATAAAGAGATGACACTCTATGTATTTATATATATATATATATATATATATATATGTTTTTTATGTGATTTTTTATTGCTCAATTTTGGTCCTAGAATTTCAATGTATTTTTGTTTTGGGATTGTAACAAGAAGGGTGGCATATCATCGCCATAATTTCCTTATTGGTAGTTGCTTAGTTTTTTATTTTATTTTATTGTTGTAATAAAAAAAACTGCAGTATTTTATTACTTCAAATATTGTTATAATATTTTCAAGTATCGAAGATTTGAATAACTGGAAGCAACCGGAACAAGTTTGGTACCATGCACGCCATAGCAACAATCGTGTGTGCGAATGAGCACGAGCAACTATTGTTGTGGCATGGGCTGCACACGACAGCCCCATGGATGCCAAGGGATGTGCATGGCAGCCCTATGGATCCCATGGGCTGCGCACGACAGCCATTTATGGAGCTAAGAGGTGTGCATGCCCATGGGAGGCAGCTAAGGGTGTCCAAACGGACGATGGTCGCGTGAAGACTTGTTCTCCAAGGAAAGAGTTTTTGTATTCCAAGGCATATATAATTTACTTGCTTTTCTAGGATTAACCAAAATTGTAGCTATTTGTATTTCGTAAATATTGCAATGTTTATCATTGTTTGATAACATGTCATATAGAATAGGAGTGATACTCATATATCTCTTTTGGTATGAATATGCATTGAATGGTTTAGGTATCTAATTGACATCTAGATAACTTGGTAAATCATTCTATGGAATTCGATCTCACGCCTTAAACAATAGAGTAGGAGAATGTGTTTCGGAACACCTACGTCCTCAAAGTTTAGTTGAGCTTTATGTTTCGTGTAATAGCCCCCAAGGGGTATTCATGAAAGAGTCACAATTTGATCACTCTGTTTAATTCTAACAGACGTACGTCTAGTTAAATTTGCAATAATAATAATAAGAGAAAATTTATAGTAGTAATAATAAGATAAAATTTGCACATATATATATGGACAATAAGGGCCTTGAGAAGCCAAAATATTGAAGCATCTATTTCCAAAATAGGTGTTGTACCATCATATTATAGTTAAGTTTATAGCTAGAGTAGCATACAAACCATATTTCTACAAGAGCATCGGAATAAAAGGGAAACTGTGATTTTATTAATAGGCAAAACTAACCATTCAAGTCTAAAACTATGGACCAAAGTCTGTATTATTCTAGATACAAATTATTTCAACGCAATCATTGCATTTGGAAGATCTTGTTTGTTGGCAAATATAAACAAAATAGCCTCTCTCAAATCATCCTGAAACCAGAAAATAATTCTAATATTTTATTCCAAATAGTCAACGAAACACAAAACAGAAAAATGTGCAGCTAAAAATTTTGAAGCTTAGAAATACTAATAGTCCGTCCTGTAAACGTTTTTCAGTTTTTATTTTTCGTAAATAAAAATTAAAATGAAAACAGTATTTTTTGTTTCAGTTTCAAATTCTGAAAACGCATCCGATAACATATATTGAAAGCTGTATTTTGAAAATGAAAACGGAAAAAACGCATCTGGTAGGTTAATCGAAAGCTATCAAAAATTGAAATATCAATTTTGTCATTTTGTTTAATATTATTACAACTATAAACAAATTTATTAAATAATTAACCAATGTAATTTTTGTATTGTAATTTTTAAATTAAACAAAAGTAACACATCAAAAATTAATTCAAAAAAACATATCAAAAAATGAATTAATCAAAGCTAAACTCTTAAATTATAAATAAATAGTTATAATATATATATATATATATTATAATAAAAATATAACTGTATATATTATATTGATATATATATATATATATATATATATATATATATATGTTGACGTCGATTTTTGGATATGCTAACAATGATTGGATTTCGGCTATTAATTCAAAGAGAAAGAGACTATAGAAAGTAATCAAGACACAAGTTTTACGTGGTAAAACTCTGATGGCCGGAGAAACATCCACGGGTGGTTGAATGATCAACCAAGCCAAAATCCAATATGAATAAAGTTATTGCAATCCTCAATCTCTCTTTTTTCTCTCTATATTTTGCTATGATTGCAGTATATATCTCCCATTTTGTGAGATTATGGGTCTATTAATATGTTCATAGAACCCTAATCTACTTTGTACAAGTAATAGATATTTGTATTTAATTACAATTATGTACTTGCTTGAAGCTGATTGTCTTCTTTCCTGTTTCGGAGTCTTGTATTGAGAGTGAATGAGACTCTAGCAACGTAGTCCAATTAGGACTTATTTCCTTATAAGAGCAGTCTTTTTGAAGAAGTAAAGTTGCTGCCTGATTGGAAACCTTTCCTGTTTAATATTCTATTTTTATTGGGATTCCTTTTTGATATGGATATCTCTGTACATCCTAATGACTTGATCCATATGAGCTATGCACTGAGGCCTTTATTTGATTTTCATCATGTTTCTCCCGAGTAAGAGCAATACCTGCTGATCCCGAGTAGGGCCAGTTGTTCCCGAGTAGAAATGTCACTTAATCAGCCCCGAGTGTCATTTATCTGATCTTGAGTAGTATATAACATTAATTGATCCTGAGTAGGTTTCGTTCAACATCTTCTTACTCGGGTTTTCTCTTCTCTAGTGCTGTCTTATAGGACATTTTCTGAATGTCTTTTCGGATGTCCATCTGGTAATTTATCCTTTTTGAAGATGACATGTTTGTGCGATAAAATTTCACATAAGACAATACCCCCTTAAAATGTTTTTGCTGAACAAGGTTTCATTTTCGGGCAAAAGTATTTTAATTAGTTTTTTAATATCTTTTTAGTGCCCAAGTAAATATCTTGTCATAATGACGTGTCTTAATGGTGACTCTGCAAATTTGATTTGCCCCCTTACGCAAAATCTTTAATGACGGTGACGTTTTAAGGTTCTGACGGCGAAAGCTAGTTCTCTCTTTGACACTTGTCCTTTGCCTCTTCGTTTTTCGATATCAATTATGAGAAACGACTTACGTGTTTCCCCGTATGCCGCCTACGTCATCAATCCTCATCATTGTTTCTTTCCTGCCTTGAGATTCTAAGGTTTCGTGTTATTATTTCTTTAAATTCTTCACTGAGAAACAGTGTTGGTTCATTCTCAACGATTTTCAACTGAAAAATTTCTTAAACCCAGATTTCTTTATGTAGAAGGTCGCGATTCTCCGTTAAAGATCTTGCATCAAAATTTATTTAAGGTTAGTTTTAATGGAGTCATCTTCCCGCCATTGTCTTTTTAATGTTGCTCTTGATTCATTATAACGCAGGGATTTCTAGTTGGTTTCCTGCATTAGAAGATTATTGGGGGAAATCCCTGCTGATGAACCTCTATTTTTAGAAGTTGATGTTTTTAGGCTTTACCCTGAGGTCACTTTTAGTCCTGTATCCAGTTCTTCATCTAGTTCTGACACTGATGTTTCTAATCATAGGGTATCTCTTCGAAGGATGGGGAAACATCAAAGCAGAAGTGAAGTCCGTAAGCACAACTCGGGCAATATTCAGATTCGGGAACAGACTGTTAATGAGAACGATGTTGAAGAGGCATCCAAAATCTCTCACCTTTCTTTCTCTACTACCCGCCCGAGTGGATTTGATACCGAGCCGAACGTAGTCGGGGCAGATGAAGTAGAAAAGTATCGTTCCTAATTTGATCTGCCAAATTCGGTCACTTTGATTCCAGCGGGTGATAGAGCTGCATGGAATCCTCCCCCGGGTATGGTGGTGATCTACGGATCCATGCTCTGCTGCTGTATCACTCTTCCTTTCCAGCCATTCATTGCCTGGTTTTTGGCTGAAGCAGGGATTGCTACAGCTCAGCTGGCCTCGAATAACTAAAATATTTTGATGTGCATGTGGAACATGTACATCCGGATGAACTTATCGCCTCTATCCCTAAATGAAATCAGGCACTTTTTTACACTGAGGCAATCAGGCAAGTCACAGACTTACTTCTTCATGTCTAATTCGCCAGATTGCTGGGTCCCTAAGGGGACAAAAGTGAGTCGGGAAGCTGATATCTCTGATGACCCTAAAAAGAGGGATTTTATATGGGGATTTCCTACGTTCAACAAGTTCTTGAAGAACAGTTGGTTTTTCGCTAGAGGGAGTCTCGGGCTTGAAGTTACTGTTTCAGCTGGGGGTACTCGGACGGTGTTGAAGGTCCTGCAACTGATCTGAGCTTCCACTGTTCTCGAGGTGAGAAGCGAAAAGCAGTCAGCTCCCCGACTCTCCCACTAAAGGTCCCTTGAGTGGTCTCATTTTTTGACTCCAGTGATGAATATGTTGTGGATAAGATTCCCGCGAGCATCAATGTTGGAGCGTCAGCGGATGCAGTGGCTTCAGAGCCAAACAAGGGTTCCCCTACCCTTGAGGTTGGAAATCTAGGGGTTGAATCCTCGGGGGTTCCTTCATATCCTTCTCCCCAGGATATGCTGCGGGAGATGTCATCTGGTCGGGCATTTATCGGAGACGACCGTTGGAGCCGTTTCTGAGATGGCTCTCTGACTGACCGTCTTCTGAATTTTTTTAACGGTGCATCTTATGTAAGTTGCATTTTTCTTTAATTGTTTTGCTTGTTTGCCCGATTTTCAGATTTTTAATTAAACCTTTTTTGTAGATGGTGGCCGAATTCACTGAGCTAGTTCAGATGCAGCAACATCAAGCTGATTGAATAAGGCGTTTGGAAGCTCAGCTAAAGGAAAGTTAGGATCGGCGTGCTTGGGTCAAAACGGCTTATCATCAGGAGGTTGGTTCTGTATAATTTTTTACCGACCACTGTCTGGAAAAGCAGATGGAGGTAGAGGAGAGGGCTTCTTCGGCAGAAGAGAAAGCAACATCACTTCAGAACTTATTGTCTTCTGCCCAAGAATCAATGCTTAAGGCCGAGCAGGAAGTGGAGCAGTCTAAGTCGGAGTATAAGCAGAAAATTGAAGATCTGAAGCGCCAAGCGTTGACAGCCTAATCCTTATCCCGATAGGCCAGGCTAGAACTTGAAGTACAAGGGGTGAATCGTTTCAAAAGATCCCCTGCTTACGATGCTCTTCTCCTTCGGGAGTTTCAAAAATGACTGGTTTCAGCTGGCGAATTCTTTAAAGTCAAGAATCGGGTAACTGAGAAGGCCCGAACCAATTGGGAGCTGTCAATCAAACATCATGTGGATCGATCCTTGGAGTCTCTATAGACTCAGATGAAGGAATTGAGAGCTTACTGCCATAGCCGAGGTAAAAAGCCTCATCCTATGCATTTAGAGATTCCATCCGAACACTCTCTATCGACCTTCTACACCAGTCAAGAGTCAGTCGTGAAGGGTGTAGAGCCTGATGTCTGGCCGATTCCAGGAGAGGTTTATAGCCAATGAATGGATGACTCAGTCGATACAATTGCTTGGCCTTCTAATGAAAGTCTGATCCGCGAGTACGAGATGGTGCCTGACCCAAGTATTGGCAAGGGCTCGAAATCCTCACAACCTTGATTTTTGTAGAATTGTAAAAAAATCTTTGTAATTCTTTTGTAGATTTGTAGAAATTTGTAATTCTTTGTAAAGAATTCTTTGGAGAGATTAATAAAATCCCAAGTTTATCTTTTTTGAGAAGAATGGTCTTGATCTGTTTTCATTACTAAAGAAATTTCTTGACTGTTGCCGAGTATGTTAAACTATAATGTTCGGGTAAATTCATCGAGTATCTTATTAAACCGGTTGTTTTTTGAATAGCTTTAAACGCCAAGTATCTTTTTAAAATGGCTATTGCGATTTTTATGCCAAGTATTTTATTAAACTGGCTATTTATGGTATTCGGGTAACTTGACTGAGTATCTTATTAAATCAGTTTCGTTCCCCAAATAATTTTTAATGGCAAGTATCTTATTAAATTGGCTAGTATTAACCGAGTCATCTTAAAACGGGCAAGTAATTTTATACTTGTGTTTCATACATGGTTGCAACCCGAACATTACATCAAGGCTCACCATGATCGTATGTTCGAGTCCTTACGCATTACCAAAGACGTCTCCCCAATTTTTATGTGCAAGGGTTTGCCGAATCGTTAAGCTTTTTGTTTCGCTTAACACAACTACGAATTTCACCGGGATTTTTCCCGATAGCGTCCGGAGCTGGTGCATTGGGTTTACCTTTTTGCTAAGGTCAATTGACCTTTCTCGGCTGGCATGCTTCTTCGAGCTTCTCCACCCATTCGGGAATTCATGGTCCTGAGAATTCTGTTTGCATGTTCTTATTATCATGACTGTCTTTCATATGTTCTTATTATCATATGCTTTCTTTTGAAAATCCCGAGTTTGATGCTTTTATCTTTCAAAAATCCCGAGTCATGATTTTTTATTCATAACTGCAAAATCAACAAAGTTTTAAATTCCACAGCTACTATTTGATCTAACTAAAACTGTCCTGACTAGAAAAAAGAACAAAATAATTTAAGGATAGAAAATCTTCAGATATTGGGCATTGCATGGTTGGGGTAAAACCCATCTATTGGGTCGTGCAATCCAATATCCTCAATGGCCAGCTATTCCTTCGATCTTGTACGTGCCTTCTTATTTATCAGCTAGGGATCCTGCAGCTCTATTTTTTGTGTTTAGTGACACCTTCTTGAGTACCAGGTCTCCTAGCCGAAATTTCTTGACCCGAACATGAGAGTTGTAGTGGCGAGCTACTCTTTGCTAATACGTCATGTTTTGTATTTGGGATTTCTCCCTTTTTTCTTCTAGCTCATCTAGACTTTGTAGTAGCATATCAAAATTCTGAACTTCATCATATAGCCTCACTCGGGGTGATGCGTATGATGTTTCTATGGGGATAACAGCTTCTGTTCCAAACGCTAAGGTGAATGGAGTCTCTCTTGTTAACGTTCTTGTTGTTGTCTGATATGCCCATAGTACTTCGGGAAGCTTCTCAACCCAGCTTCCTTTCTTAGCATCTACCTTTGCCTTGATTGTGTGCTTGATGATTTTGTTCATTGCTTCAACTTGCTCATTTGTTTGAGGGTGGGCATGTGTGGCATAGTAATTGGCAATCTGGTACTCTTTGCACAATTGTCTGAATTTCAGGTTATCGAACTGGGTGACGTTGTCTATGATTAGTGTTTAGGACTCCAAACCTATAAAGTATATTCCTTTTTACAAAATTTACGGTGTTTGCTTCTGTGATATGCACCAATGCTTCAGCCTCTACCCCTTTCGTAAAATAATCAACGTTTATTATGGCATGCTTCGCTCCACCCCCTATCCCGGCTGGCATTGGGCCGATTAAATCTAAACCCCAAATGGCAAATGGCCATGGGGATGTGAGGTTTCTGAGTTGCTCAGGGGGTTTTCGGATGTTGTTAGCGATCCTTTGGCAATTATTGCAACTCTCCGAACATTGTTGTGCGACTAAGAACAAAGTAGGACAATAATAGCCTTACCTGAGTATCTTGTGTGCCAAGCTTTTACCCCCAGTGTGGTTTCCACAAACTCATCCATGGACTTCTTGTAATATCCGATATGCATCCACCTCTGACACACACCTTTGGAGTGTTCGGGAATACCCTCTTCTGTATAGTTCTCCTCCAATCAATGTTATCTTACGGATCTATACCTGATACGTTTTGCTTGCAAGGGATCTTCCGAAAGCACGCCTTCTTCCAGGATCCCTTTCAATTGAGTCATCCAACCGTCTGGAGGTGTTCGAATTTCTAAAATTTTTAAGTTTTTCGGTTCAGTTGTGCTTGGTCTGAAGAGATACGCAACCGAAATAGTCTTTGGTCTGATTGTGGTTGTTGCTGATGCTAGTTTGGACAATGCTTCTGCCTTTTCATTCTCCTCCCTGAGGATCTGGGCCATCTTGTATTCCTTGAATTTCAAGAGGAGCTATTTTGCAATGTCACGGTAGGCTATCATGCCTTCATCCTTGGCTTGGTACTCATCCAAGACTTGGTTGACAACTACCTGTGAATCGCTGAATATCTCAACTTCATCCGCCCTGAGAGCTATGCAGTCTCTGAGTCCAGCTATGAGCGCCTCCTACTCGGCTTGATTGTTGGTTGCTTTAAAATCAAACCTCATGGCACATTCAACATCATCTCTTTCTGGAGTGCATACTACGATCACTGCCCCACTGCCATGAGTGTTTGAAGAGCCATCTACGTATAATTTCCATGGGAACTTTTTGCTCATCATTCTTTTTGCTTCCAGGTTTGGCTCTGTGAACTTTGCTATAAAATCTGCCACTGCTTGCCCTTTGAGGGATGTCCTGGGGATATAGTGGATGTCGAATTCACTTAGCTCGATTGCCCATTTAGTCAGTCTTCCTGAAATCTCTGGCTTCTGTAGAATTTGCTTTAATGGGCGGTCGGTGAGAACCTGGATTGTATGAGCTTGAAAATATGGCAATAGCTTTCTTGCTGCCGAAACCAATGCTAGGGCCATTTTCTCTGCCCGTGAATACCTGGTTTCCGCTGGTAGAAATGTCTTGCTAGTGTAGTACACCGGCTTCTGTACTCCATCTTCTGTTCTAACTAGGGCTGAGCTTGCTGCTAGTTCTGTGATTGATAAATATAGATGGAGTATCTCTCCCATCTGTGGTTTTGAGAGGATGGGTGTCTGCCCTAGGTATTCCTTAATTTTTAGAAAAGCATGTTCACACTCTTTATTCCATTTGAGCCCTTTTCCTTTTTTGATTACTTTAAAAAAGGGTGAGCATCTGTCTGTTGCTTTTCAGATGAATCTACCCAAGGAAGCTAAACATCCTGTAAGGCGCTGTACTTCTTTGAGTGTCTTTGGTGAAGTCATTTTCTGCAGGGCCTAGATCTTCTTGGGGTTGACTTCGATTCCTCTTTGGTGAGCTTGAAAATCCAGGAATCTTCCTGAAGGAACTCCGAAAAACACTTGTTAGGATTTAGCTTTATCTGGTATCTCCTAAAGACATCAAATGTTTCTCGCAGATCTGAAGTATGCTTGTCTGCTGTGATGCTCTTGGTCAGCATGTCATCAATGTACACTTACATGTTCCTTCCTATTTACCGTGAAAAGATTTTGTTGACCAACCTTTGATAGGTTGCTCCTGCGTTTTTCAATCCGAATGGCATCACTGTATAATAGTATAAACCCTGATAAGTTGTGAATGCTGTTTTTTCTTCGTCAGCCTTGCTCATCCTGATCTGGTTATACCCCGAGTAAGTATCCATGAAACTGAGCAATTCGTTGCCCGATGTCGCATCCACCAACTGATCTATCCTCAGAAGTGGGAAACTATCTTTCGGGCACATATTGTTCAGATCTGTAAATCTACGCACATCCTCCACTGTCCATTCTTCTTTTGGACGAGGACTACATTAGCTACCCATTGAGGGTAATTGATCTCTCTAATCGATCCTACAGCGAGTAGCTTCTCTACTTCCTGTTTGATTGCCTAACTTCTCTCGAGATTGAATGACCTTCTCTTTTGTATCACCGGTTTTATATTCAGGTTTACTGTGAGATGGTGAGATATTATTCGGACATTTATCCCGACCATGTCTGCATGACTCCAAGCGAACACATCCTTGTATTCTTTGAGTAGATTAACGAGGCTTTGTTTGACTTTTCCTTCCAGAATTGCCCTAATTTTGATCGTTTTGTCTGGTTCATCTTCTTTCAAGATAATCTCTTCGACTGGTTCAGTTTTGACTCATTCGACTCTTCCCTTGGATCGAATTCGAATGACATCGACTCTTTGTTTTGATTCGGCTGCATTATTGTGCATACCATTTCGCTATCATTCTTGTCCTTGTATACTAACAGGTTTGCTCTTCGGGGCCATCTCCTGGGATACTTTGACTACCCCGACCCCCTGTTCTGTTGGGAACTTGATCATTAATGCATAAGTGGCTGTCACAGCCTTAATCTTATTCAGGAATGGTCATCCTAACAATGCATTATATGGCCAATTGTCCAAGTCTACTACCACAAAGTCAAGCAATACAGTTCTCTGGCAATGTGCCACTCCAATTTTCACAGGTAATTTCACTGTCCCGAGTGATCTGACCTCAATTCCTCCGAATCCTCTAAGTGGGGTATGAAAAGGTTGTAGGTCCTTTCGGTCCAACCTGAGTTGATCATAGACGGTTATATTGAGAATTTCAACTGAACTTCCATTATCTACCAAGATCCTCCTGACTTTCCGGTGACCGATCCAAGCAATTATGACTAAGGCGTCATTTGGCCGAATATCAACTCCATTGGAATCTGCTTCTGTGAAAGTTATTGGGACCCATCCTTTCTTAACCTTTTTCGGGTTTGGCTTGACCGAGTTCACGTTAAAGTTATTCCTTGCTTTTACTGCTTCTCTGATTTCTTGTGTTCGTTCTCGGTTGCTTCTCCCAGTAGATGGTCCTCCAAAGATAGTATGAATTACTTCATTGGCCTCTGGACTAGCCCTTTGATTTCGACCAGAGTTGTGATCGGCCCTGACCTCTTTCTTTATTTCTGACTTCTCATCCTTTTTCAAGATTACGTTTTGTAAATGCACTTCCTGAATGAGGATTTCTATGTAATCTCTTAGCTGGTAACACTTGGAAGTCTCATGACCGGTTTTTTTATGGAATCTGCAATATTTAGTTGTATCTCTCCTGGCGAACTGAGACTGTCATCTTGGTTCTTGTACCATATTCTTTTCCTCTAAAATTGCTAGGATTTCCTCATGCTTCTTCCGCAGGGGGTGTAATTGGTGTATCTTCCTCAGTATTTTTCTGTGGTCTGCTCGGCATTACGTCCGTTACCCCCGTCCTTACTCTTTTCTTTGTCGTTTCCTTTCTGTTTTCTCTTCTGGTTCTGCACCTTGGACTCAACGTCCTTCTATTTGGGTTTTCCTTCATGCATGTAGCATCCTCCCGTGGCTAACTCTTTTTCCTCTGCCAGTGCATATCCTCCCGCCATATCCATCATGTTTGCATATCTGGTCAGACGGGCTCTTCTTAAATAAAAAGATAGTCCTCCTTTCTGCAGGTTGTTGATGAATGCAGCAATTATTGCTTCATCGTTTGCACTGCCAATTTCTGATACCGCTTGGCCGAATCTTCCTGGTATTTCTTCAGTGACTCATCTTTCCCTTGCTTTATTTGAGCAAGGTGAGCCACTGACTTTTTCTTGTGAACATTACTCAGACATTGCCTTGAGAAGCTCCTACTCAGTTCACTGAAATTTCTGATGCTTGTTGGGGGCAATCTCTCGAACCACCTTGAACCCATATCTCCTAGAGTTTGTGGAAAGTTGAGACATAGTAATGGATCACTGTGGGCATACTGAGCCATGACACTTTTATAGCATCTCACGTGCTCCTTTGGATCTGTATCTTTCTTAAACTGCTCCACGTGTGGCATCCTAAATCTTTCTAGGAATGGGATCGTAAGATTTCCCTGGTGAATTGACTGTTAGAATAGTCATCAGATAAATCGTTATACCCATAACGTTTGATCAGTGTGTCCATTTGACGTCTGTTGTTCTAGACTTCTCAAGTTAAGCTCTGGATTACAACATTTCTGCCTCCCACTGGACTTCCCCGATGGTCGAACCGTTGGGTGATTGTCATTCCTCTTTCTGGCTCTTAAATTTGATGTTGGGTTTCACGTATGATTTCGTGATGACGCTTGCGATAGTACCGATCATTGTCTTCTGATGACGACGGATCCAGTGCTGGTCATGTTTACGGTGTCTATCACAGGCTGTCTGATCCTGGTTCTGCCTCTGGCGTGGTAGTTCCTCTTCAGGTGTTTCACATCCAGCCTGATTGATTGGAGTAGGGTTCTTTTCCACTCCTGTGTATTTATTTTTGGCCCTACTACAACCGAACGAAGCCTCGCAGGTAGGAGGTTATGGGTTTGTGCTTCTGTAGCCAGTAGATCAACTCCTTCCTTTGCTGCATCTGCCACCAATTGTTGCAACTCCTCTCGGAAGCGCTGTGTCAGGTCTCTGCTGGTAGAAGGAACTTGATGGATCCCCGCAAAGAATGTAGGTTGGTTTTCCGTTGTTGCGGTGAGATCCCGCGAGGTACTGCCAACATGGAAGTTGTCCGGAGATTTTTGGACATCCCTAGAATTGCTTCTGCTTTCTTCCATCGCTTTTGATCAAGTCGGAGGTTCAACCCCTCATTTTAGCGCCAATTGTTGATATCGATTTTTGGATATGCCAACAAGGATTAGATTTCGGCTATTAATTCAAAGAGAAAGAGACTAGAGAAAGTAATCAAGACACAAGTTTTACGTGGTAAAACTCCGATGGCAGGAGAAACATCCACGGGTGGTTGAATGATCAACCAAGCCAAAATCCAATATGAATAAAGTTATTACAATCCTCAATCTCTCTTTTTTCTCTCTATATTTTGCTTTGATTGTTGTATATATCTCCCCTTTTGCGAGATTATGAGTCTATTTATATGTTTATAGAACCCTAATCTGCTTTGTACAAGTAATAGATCTTTGTATTTAATTACAATTATGTACTTGCTTGAAGCTGATTGTCTTCTTTCCTGTTTCGGAGTCTTATATTAATAGTGAATGAGACTCTAGCAATGTAGTCCAATGAGGACTTATTTCCTTATAAGAGCAGTCTTTTTGAAGAAGTAAAGTTGCTGCCTGATTGGGAACATTTCCTGTTTAATATTCTTTTTTTTATTATGATTCCTTTTTGATATGGATATCTTCGTGCATCCTAATGACTTGATCCAAGTGAGCTATGCACTGGGGCCTTTATTTGATTTTCATCATGTTTGTCCCGAGTAAGAGTAATACCAGCTGATCGCGAATAGCGCCACTTGTTCCCTAGTAGAAATGGCACTTAATCAGCCCCGAGTGTCATTTATTTGATATCGAGTAGTATATAACGTTAATTGATCCTTAGTAGGTTTAGTTCAACATCTTCTTACTCGAGTTTTCTCCTCTGGTGCTGTATTGTAGGATATTTTCTAAATGCCTATTCAGATGTCTACCTGGCAATTTATCCTTTTTAAAGATGACGTGTTCGTGTGATAAAATTTCACATACGACAATATACATATTATAATAATATATAAAATATATATTAAATATTATTATATTTATTACATAAATATGTATTATATATATAATATATGATATTTTATTATTATATATTAATATATAATATCTTATTATATTTAATAATATATAATCATAATATTATATATATATATATATATTATAGAACAATAATATAGTAATGTATATAGTATTAATAGGTATATATAAATATATTATAATATTATATATATATATATATTACATAAATATATATTATATATATAATATTTAATATCTTATTATATTTAATAATATATCTAAAATCATAATATTATATATATTATAGAATATTAATATACTAATTACGTAAATATTATAATATATAATATTTTATATAATATTTATATATTGTAATATATATTATAATGTAATATTATATATGATATATATTATATTATATATTATAATTGTTGTATGTGAATTTTACCAAGCATACACGTCATTGACAAGAAGGAAAAAATAGCCAGGTGGACGCCCAAATGGGCACTCAGGAAATATCCTACGAGGCAT
This sequence comes from Dipteronia dyeriana, assembly GCA_032871835.1. NCBI lineage: Eukaryota > Viridiplantae > Streptophyta > Magnoliopsida > Sapindales > Sapindaceae > Dipteronia > Dipteronia dyeriana. Next base: position 38,569,621 of record CM065302.1, read on the forward strand.
CATTAAATAGAAGAAAAGCCCGAGTACGCATATGTAGAATGAAACCTACTCGGGATCAGTTAACAACACTCGGGATTGGTTAAACAACGCTTCCACTCGGGCTCAAACGACGCTACTCAGGACCATCAGGTATTATTCTTACTCGGGAATAAATACAAATCGAGTAAGAACTTGGTGCTTATTTCACATGGATTAAGTCATTAAATACGCGAAGATATCCATCAGAAAGGAATTCCAAATAATGGAACTTTAAGTTAGAAGAGTCCCCCAATCAGGGAATAACTTGATTTCTTTACGAAGACTACATTCTTATATGGAAACAAGTCCAAATTGAACTACACTACTAGAATCCCACTCGATTTCCATGAGAGACTCCGAAACAGGAAAGAAGACAAATCAACCTCAAGCAAGTAACCGAATCACAATTAAATACAAAGATCTTGTATTACTTGTACAAAACAGATTAGGGTTCTATAAGCATATAAATAGACCCATAATTTGGCTCCAAAAGATATAGGCAATATAGCATACAGCAATCATAGAAAATACAGAGAGAAAAAAAAGAGATCGAAAGCTTGTAAACATCATATTCTTATAGTGGATTTTGGATTGGTTGATCCTTCAACCACTCGTGGACGTTTCTCCCGTCGTCGGAGTTTTACCACGTAAAACTTGTCTTTGTTACTCTCTCTGCATCTTTTTCTCTTTGACTCAATAGCCGAAATCCAATCCTTATTGGCTTTTCTGACATAATCCAGAAATCGACGTCAACAATAATATACGTAAAATATAATATATTATAATATATAATATTATAATATATATATTATAATAATTATAATATACATATATATATATATATATATATATATATAAATATAATATATATCATTATAATATATATAATTGTATGAATGCTGTTAGTTCTAGTTGGAAATAAATTATTCTGGAGTGTGTATATATATATATATAAGAGGCCAAGAGGGGCACTTTAGTCATTTGAAAATATTATCCCGTCTTGTCCTTGCTATATCAAACACATAATAGTACAAATAATAGTTTAAAAAATGATTTTTTTTATAAAAAAAGTGAAAAACAAAAAAAAAGTATTTCGTGTTTTTCAATTTTTTCAGTTTTAACACTGATTTTGTTTTTTGTTTTTTTTCAAAAATAAAATAAAAAAACGGTTAACGAACGTGTTTTCAAAATCGTTTTAAAAAAATAAAAACAAAAACAGACTGAAAAATAGCTGCAGAATGGGGCCTAAGACTCAAAATTCAAAAAAATCTACCAAAGGAATATACTACAATCCTAATTAAACACAATAAGCTGCAATTATATTAGGGCAATCACTGATCTTAATTTTGAGAAGCTAGCATAGAACTGGATCAAGGAATCAAAATATAAAAGTTCAATCCTACACAACATTGCAGGGAAAAGTTTAACATATTTATAATTTTAAGCTATAGTGGTAAAAGAGTTGAGGAATAAAAAAAGTTTTTTCAATAAAAAAAAGACAAGAACAATAAAAACAGTAGCCATGAAACAAAAAATGGGAGAGTTGTACATCATCGCACAATAACATTTCCACATCGCTATCATCTTTAATCTTCGGTCGGATATACCTAAGCTTAACACCAGTATCAACCAAAGTTCTAAACTCAATGGTAAACCTGGTCAAATCAACATTCGCAACGCCTTGTACCACATAAGGCAACTCATCGTAAGTTAAATTCCTACAAACTTGGACAAACTCTATTTCATTAGCCTCGTAAAAGTTCCTCACTCATTTACCATAATAAGTGATTATCAATTTCATTGGATCCATTTCTGCATTTCAACCAACAAAAATATCACATTTAGGATTCCATTTATTAAACCAGTTACACATTAAACAAGATGCAACCCAATTAAATAGACCAGTGCAAACCAATTAAACGCATCGAGACAACCCAATTAAACACACCAAGACAACTCAAATTAAGCACATCAGTACAAACCAATTAAACACACTAGTACAAACCAATTAAACACATTAGGGCAAAACCAACTAAACACACTAAGCCAACCGAACTAAACACACCAGTGCACCATAATTAAACAAGTCAGGGCAAACCAATAAAACATACCAAGACAAAACGAATTAAACACACAATGGAAAAACAAATTAAACACACCATGACCAATTAAACACACTAGGGTAAACCAATTAAACACACTACAAAAAAATAAGTTAAACACACTAGAATAAACCAATTAAACACAATAGGACAAACCAATTTACACACACCAGGCAAATCAAATTAAACATATCATGTACTGCAAATCAATTAAACACACCGCAAACAATATTCTTCAACCTAAATTTGCAACCGAAACAATTAGTGTTTCAAATACAAACCTAATTTGAAGCCAAATTCGTGACAAAAAAAAGTTACAGAGAAAGTTATGGGTTTGAATAAAGGTGTTGTTACAGAGATATTGCTTCCATCAACAATGGTTTGAAAAATAAATGGGTTCATTACAGAGATATTGTTTCCGGTAGAGATTGAAGACTGATATAATTTCAGACAAAGGAACAAGAGAGAGAAGAAATGAAGAGAGAGAGAGAACAAAGAGAGGTAAAGATTGAAGATGTGCTATATATGACAAAAGGAGAGAGAAGATGTCATTTTAGACAAAAAGAAAAAAGTAAACAAAATATTGAAAAATAAAAAAAATGAGGAGTAATTTAGTCTCCACGATGGATTGTTTCTTGTTTGATATAAACAATCAACTTACTAATTTTCAGTAAATTTAAAAAAGCCCTTTTTTTCTTCGTTTAAAAAGGGCTATTTCCTTTTTAAAGAATACACCACCAAAACATTAGGCTTAATAAAAGACAAAACAATAAACACCAAGGTGCGGTAGGTGTCAGGGTGAGAAGGACAGACGTAATGGGTCTTACTATTGGTAGATAAGAAAAATCTACTTATTTTGATTATTTGAAAACAAAAGTACAAGAGAGACTGATGATATGATGAGAACACTAGAAATGATTAGGCAAGGGCTTTGAGTCTCTGAACCAAATCTGCAATATACTTGTTCTGAATCTCCTTATTAAGAAGAAAGTCTCTCCAACGGTTTTGATTTGCTCTGATGGACACACCAGGCTCCTTGTCATCCTCCACCATGACTGTGTTGACAGTCTCCACTACATCTGCCTTGGAAAAGTAGCCATTGTCTTCTCTCCTCTTGACCTCCACTCCTGCTCTCATGTCCCATGCTACAAGCTTGGAGTTAACAAACTGGTCACCTTTCATAGGCAACAGAACCAACTGGCAATCATTTAATAGACCTTCTATGAGAGAACTGTATCCTACATGGGTGACAAAGCATCCAACACTTTGATGTGCCAAAACGAGATGCTGATGGACCCATCCTGTGTGCACCACTCCCTTGTCTCCTATTCTCTCCATGAACCCATCTGGTAGAACATTGGCTAGCTCTGTCTCTGCATTTGTGTTTTTTGGAAAGTTAAGGACCAGAAGGAATGGTAGACCTGTGAGTTCCAACCCAAGAGCCAGTTCTCTTATCTGCTCTTTGCTCAGAAATGATTCACTGCCAAATGCGCAATAGATCACCGACTTGGCTGGAAACCCACCCAACCACTTGGACCATTTGTGCCCAATATCACCGACTGGAGATTCAGGGACTAGTGGACCAGTTAAAAGGACAGGTTTTTGAAACTGGGTCTTCATGAAATCCACATAAGGACCTTCCATTTCAATGCATGATCTGTTGGCAATGGCAGTGCAACCGTTGAGGCACTCAAGGACTCTCTCGTAAACACTTGGCTTGCCATGGAAACTCATGAACACGTACAAGAAGTCTCGGGCCTCAAACTCCTTGAGAGCAATATTATTGTCAGACGGGAACCCATTTGGAGCTCTCATCAGGTCATCAATGGTGTTGCTCTTCTGCCGTGGAGGGACCATCACATAGGCATCTGAAATGGTTGCAAAAATCGAGAAGCGAAGCGTCTTGATGCCAAGTTCTGAGGCCACCTTGGGGACCCAATGCTGGGCAAAATTAAAGATGACAAATTGTGGTTTGAGTTGTGATAACAGACTACTGATCTGAGGTTGAAGCAGGTCTATGGCTTGCTTCAGGATCTCAGCCATGGTAGGGGTCATGTCAGCGGTGCTGTCCAAGCCTGGAGGGAGAGACCTTCAATTTCTGGGATTGGGATAGGGATGATTTCGGCTTATGGAGTCAGCTTCATTGTAGATTGGATCCGAGAAATGTTACCAGGAGCGGACAAGAATGAGACTTTGACTCCATGAGCACAAAGTCTGATTGAAAGTTGAACAAAAGGATTTATGTGACCAAAAGCAAAATATGGGAACATCACTACATGAAGTGCTTCATTACTTGCCATTTTTCTTGTTTCAAACTTTTAACAACTTTACGTTTTTCTTTCTGTTTTTCTCATCACCCACATAAAGAAATTCAACGCATGCCAAGCATTAATTACAAGAAATAAACATACGTGAACCACGTAGCTCCACGGCAAATGTCGCTTGCTACAAAACAAGTGTATATATCACAAATTCACAACGGTGGCCCGGCCACTTATTTCTTTTGGTCCCATCAATTATTGTAAATTTGTAATCCAGCGCTGCTGAGATACAAACCGCAAAACAAACCAACTTCGGCAAAAGTTGTCACTTGCCGACAATTGTTATTCCACTTTTGTATTCAAACATAACGTGTGTCAATTGGACTAACATTTCATCCTGGCGAAGTGAAGAAATCACTATTTATATGTATTTATTTACCATGATCACACGCGAGGGTAGGATACGAATTGAGATGAGAAGATGAGATGTCCAAACAAGCTTAAGCATGAGCGGAGCACGGGCAGCCATAAATAAATAAATATACTATATATATAATGTTGACGGTGATTTTTGGATCACGTAGGATTGATCACGCGTTTAATTGGTTTTTGTAAATTGTTAAAGATGTTTTGAGGAAGATAGAACCCCAAAACGGGAAAACGTCCACGGTTGCCGACATCGACGAGAAGAAATTCACTATAATTTAATGATTACACACTCAATCTCTCATTCTTTTTTGACGTCTCTTTCTCTCCATTTCTTTCTATGTATACTTTTCTATGTGTTGTTGTATATCTTTCTACAATGAGATTATGAGTTTATTTATATGTGTATAGAACCATAATCCTTATTACACAAATAGGAAAATGTGGTAGTATTTAATCAGGACTTGTAACTTGTTGAAGTTGTCTTTGTCTTCTTTCATAGTTCGGATATCTTGTGCATTGAATTAGAATCTTCATAGGACTTTAGTTGAGTAGTCCTTTTAGGACTTATTTCCCAATTGGTGTGCGATTTTCTAGAAGAACAGATTTATTGCTTGTGTCATAGTTGCCGTTAATTTCTTCAACGCATTGTCCGGCTGATCAATTGTCTAATCCCGACCAAACTTCTTTTATCCCGATCGGCTAGTTTCCGTGACCAGGTTATTTGTGCCCAATCGGTTAGTTTTCCCGGCCATCTTAGGTAATTGACACGTCCTAAAGAAGTATTCTTAGTCCCATGTATAAGAGTGTCATAGTAACAAATTAACCGGTAAGACCGGGTCGAACCACATGGAGGTTGTTCACTTGTCCTTGTAGAATTAATTATCTAGATTAATTACTAAGCTTGTTATACGATGTAAATCAATTAAAACTAAAAGTGGGGCTAAGGGATCCACTGTTGGTAATTCGAATATGATTCAATTATTAATATTTAGTCCAGATTAATGGGAGGGTATTCCATTCAACTGACCACTCTTTGATAGATATGGGTAAAAGTACCCACTGTGCTAGACAATATCTATCTGTCAACATTGAGTCAAAAACTCCACAAAGATAAGAGGGGAGAAAGCATAAAAATAATAAATTTACCAAAATTGAATCATATTTTCCATACTAACAGTATCACCTTTGGCCCCGACTATATAAGATTAGCAGACATAATTTAACTAGAAAATAGCTATTTTATTTAAACTGAGAATTTAAGAACAAAAGAGAGAGAATTTCACAAATCTAATATCAGATTTGGATTCAAAATGTGTAAATTAAAGGGGGGGGGGGGGGGGGGGGGGGGGGAGAGAGAGGTCCCTTATTTATATAAATTACGGATAAAAATTGACCATCGGATGAATTTAGAATGGAGCGTTCAGATTGCGCCACGTCATCAATGAACAGTGACATTGAACAATGAACAGTAAACGCATCCGTGAAAGTGAATAGTGAACAGTGCTCCGACTTCTAGAATATTATTCTCTGTAGCACGTGTGCGGTGCACTCACAATTTAGGTCAATAGAAATGTGTCACATCATCTGTCAATAATCTTCTAGAAAGTCAACTATGAACAGTGCATCGACTTCTAGAATGTGATTCTCTGCAGCCACGTGTACGGTGCACTCGCTGTTTGGGCCAATAGGAATGTGTCACGTCATCAGAAACAGTGAAAGTCAACTGTGAACAGTGAATAGTCAAAACTACAAAAATACCCTACGTGGCCTTCCTAAGGTTTTTGACATTCTAAACTTGGAAACGATGTTTGTTTTGCCATCTGACTTCTCCATAATTTTGAATTGATTGAATTACCACTGAAATATAAAGAAAAATATATTGTATTACTACACAACATATTTACTTAAACGAGCGAACGAAATTATATCTAAATTGGAGAATTAATCGTATTGGAAGTGTAAAATGATGATATTATCCCTTAGTAAACATACACTTTTCAGTGTTAATCACACCCCCCCAATGAGCTTATTGCTAGCCCCTAGCAACTAAAGCGAAAATAGTAAAAACTTAAATTCAAATCTCTAAACTACCAAATAGACAAACTCTATAATACCTCTTTTCTCACCCTTTGACAACCAATCATCAATTGAGTTATCAATCAAACTTCCTTGTGCTCAATAATGATCAACACAATAACTATGAGATTCAATTGAAATTAAGTAACATTTTCATTTCGAAATCTCATCAGAGCTTCTTCCTTAGGCAGTAGTTTTATTTCTTCTTCTTTTTTTTGGTTTTTTTTTTTAATATAACAAAATTGGAAACAAACATTCCATATTTAATTCATTTAGCGAGCTTTAGGCCAATGACTCCCAAACCAGTTGGTTTTAGGGCATTAAGTGTTAAAACACTCATATGAGCTTAATTACTCGGATTGCAGATGTTTTATTTTTAATAGTACAATTCCCTTAAGGTTTCTCTTTAACCCGTGTAACGAACTTTGGCTCAATGACTCCCAAACTAGTTGGTCTTAGGCATTAGGTGTTGAAGCACCCCTTGGACTTAATTGCTCGAGTTAAAGAGACTACGAAACTGCACTTTATTCTTATCCAGACTCCACCGTTTTACACGAACACTCTATACTTACTGAGGCATGAGGCCCGGCTATTAAGTAAGAGTTTTGGTCACAACATAAAATTATTATTATTATTATTATTATTATTATTATTATTATTATTATTACAATATATATTTTTAAACAAGACCAGTGCCTTCGGTTGTTACCCTTGAATGATGTTTCAGAACTAAATATCGCAAAATCTCAACTTACTACACATAATCACGTGTCAATGCGTGTGTGTGTCTAGAATAGTTTGAAAAATTTCTCAAGATGCCTTAATGAACAAAAGGATTAGTCAATGATAATACAATGAAGAGTTTATAAATTTGAATAGCCAGAAGAGAGGAAAAAAATGCATCATAACTACAAAGATGCATCTCATAAGCATCTAAAAGATCTCCTTACTCGGCCATCTTTATAAAAAAAATGGTCAGAAGGTAGTTTTTTTTTTTTTTTGAAAAACAAAAGTTATTGAATCAACTATCCCCTCCCCCAACCAGAACGAAACATTGTCCCCAATGTCTTTAGAAAGAGTTAAGATTTAGAAGATATCACATGAACGACTTGAAAGACAACAAAAGAAATACAAAATAAAGGAAAATAAAATGCATAAAAACCATGGGACAATCACAAACTGAGATTCAGATCAATTCTGTGTTTCTTGTTCTCTTCATCAATTGACCAATCTATTTTAGAGGTTGAGGGATATGGCTCATAATTAAAAGCTTGTAACTAGTCAATCAGCTCATGAGGACTTAAAGCAATGATAAAGATTTTTCGGATTGAAGGTGGAATGTAATAATTTTTCTAAGCATGATCAAGAAATGAAAGCAAACCATCATAAAATTTATTAACATTCAACAAACCGATGGGTTTGTCATGGATGTGTAGTTGCTCCCAGGATGCTATTGTAAAGATTTCTTCTAATGTTCCAAAACTACCGGGCAAAGCTATAAACGTATCAGCATGATGTAACATAGCAGTCAATCTTTCAGGCATACCTGAAACAACTAGCTCTTCGCCGTTTGTCTTTCTGATGATGTCTGTTGCGGCCATAGGTTTTGGGACAATACCCAGAACTTGACTACCTCCGTCTCGTGTTGCTCATGAAACACACCCTATTAATCCTATGTTACCTCCTCCATACACTAGGTGTATTTTTCGCTCAGCCAAAACCTTACCAAGATGAGTTGCAACATCAACAAACTCTTTGTATTTCCTATAATTTGTGTCACCAAACACATAAATTTTTATGAATTGTTTCGTTGAAGGTGACACCATTAATGCACTCTCTGAAATTTTCTTTTGAATGTTTATGAGTGCTTGAAGCAAAAAGAAAACAAATGCTTGTATTTATAGATCCTGAAAAGGTAACACAATGATACACCTATATGTATAGGGCGGCGTATTCGTCAATGTGTTAGATCCAAATGGTTCAAAAATAAAAAAGTAAACAACAATAATTACAAAAGACATTAAATACGGAAGGAAAAAGATAATAAAAACAAAAGGATATTTACTGGTTGTTGTGATTATGGCTTACATCTTCCTCTGGTTTTACGTCCAGAAACGGTTTCTACGCCCTATATGGGTCGGGGATATGCTTTCCATCCAATTTACTTATAAATTGGCAAACATGGTATTTTAAAGTCAGATTTCCAAGACTATATTGTGCATGTTCTTTTTGAAATTGTGGCTATAATCGACCAATTGTCATTTGCACATATCCACTAAGATGTGCATCAAGAATCGTTAGGATATTATCCAATGACTCTCTACGTAAACCATGCCTAATGAATAAAAGTTTATCTTCCTGATTATTAGACACCATTCCTAAAGAACGATAACGTGTGTTGCAAGTTGTACATGCACATTTGTGACAAGTAACCCCTAACTTCTTAGCTCTTTTTTTTTTTTGCAAGGTTACTTCTTCAAAAACCAGGCATGTAAGATATAAATGAATCAGCAGACTCACCTGCTAGACGTACCTTAGCTTCGATCAACCAGCGAATTTCAACAGGAATGTTGTTTATCATCAGTAAGCGTAATATTTCGGAACGTGCTTTGTAAATCATTTTCAGAGCATTTTGGGGCAACGATGGAAAATGTTTTCACAGGTTTTTGAAAATTTCGTCCATGCCTTGTTTTGGGGATCAATTATTTGGAAAACTGAATTAAACCGACATGAATTGTCACGGAGTACCGTTATCCGCCACTTAACCGGGGTTATATAGCAAAACACAACAAGCAAAAATTGAACCTAAAAATTAATCCTGTAAAAATTCAAAATGTAAAAGTAAACAAAAACAAAATAATAATTGCAAATACAATTAAAGTCAAAAGCAAAAGGTTTGTTTCCTGTTGGATGTCTAAGTGGGTTTTCAACCATGTTGTTGGTGAATGTGGGTGATTGTGATCTCCTAATTAATCTACCACTAGATGTTCGAGATCAACGTCTCATGCAAATTTAATGAGGGTTCATGGCGATGAAATACACAAAAATGAAGAAAATAAAATAAAAAGTGATAAAAATAACGAGATGCGAAATTCTAAATACAAATATACACAAGTATTGGGGCAGACTTGCAAATATTTATAAATATAGGGACTGATATGCAAAAATGAAAAATAAAATGACCTATATACAAATACAAACTAGATCTAAGCTAAAATGCAAATAAAAAGTTAAATGACTAAAATGCAAAAATGTGATTAATGATTACTAGTGTTTTTTTTTAAGTGGATGAAGTTTATGATTGAGATGAGTGATGCAAAATTGAATACAATATGAGAAGAAACAAGATAGAAAAAAAATAGCAAAACTAAAATCAAATTAAAAAGAAATTACTTCTATAAAGAAAAGGCAGACTTACCTCCTCGGCAGCGGCGCCAAATACTTGACACATCCTAAAAAAGTGTTCCTACTCCCAAGTATAAGAGTGTCATAGTATTAAATTAACCGGTAAGACCGGGTCGAACCACAAGGAGGTTGTTCACTTGTCCTTGTAGAATTAATTGTCTAGATTAATTACTGAGCTTGTTATAAAATGTAAATCAATTAAAATTAAAACTAGGGCTAAGGAATCCACTGTTGGTAATTCGAATATGATCCAATTATTAATATTTAGTCCAGATTAATGGGAGGGTATTCCACTCCACTAACCACTCTCTGATAGATGTAGGTAAAAGTACCCACCGTGCTAGACAATATTTGTCTGTTTACAGTGAGTCAAAAACTCTATAAAGATCAAATGGGAGAAACAACTATCTGATAGATATGGGTAAAAGTACCCACTGTGCTAGACAATATCTGTATGTCTACAGTGAGTCAAAAACTCCACAAAGATCAGAGGGGAGAAACCACTCTCTGATAGATATGGGTAAAAGTACCTACTGTGCTAGACAATATCTGTCTGTCTACAGTGAGTCAAAAACTCCACAAAGATCAAAAGGGAGAAAGCATAAAAATAATAAACTTACCAAAATTGGATCATATTTTCCATACCAACAGTATCACCTTTGGCCCCAACTATATAAAATTTGTCAGACATAATTTAACTAGAAAATAGTTATTTATTTAAACTGAGAATTTGAGAACAAAAGAGAGAGAATTTCACAAATCTAATATCAGATTTGGATTCAGAAAGTGTAAATTAAGGGGGGTAAGGTCCCTTAACTATACAAAATACGGGTGAAAATTGACCTCGGACGAATTTAGAATGGAAAGTCCAGATTGTGCCACATCATTAGTGAACAGTGACAGTGAACTGTAAACGCATCCGTGAAAGTGAATAGTGAATAGTGAATAGTGCACCGGCCTCTAGAATATTATTTTCTACAGCATGTGTACTGTGCACTGACAATTTAGGCCAATAGAAATGTGTCACATCATCGGTCAATAATCTTCTAGAAAGTCAACTAACAGTGCATCGACTTCTACAATGTGATTCTTTGGAGCTGCGTGTACGGTGCAGCACTCGCAGTTTGGGCCAATAGGAATGTGCAATATCATCAGGAACAGTGAAAGTCAACTGTGAACAGTGAAAGTCAACTGTGAACAGTGAATAGTTAAAATTAAAAAAATGTCCTTTGTGGCCTTCCTACTGTTTTTGACGTTCTAAACTTGAAAACGATGTTTGTTTTGGCATCTGACTTCTCCATAATTCTAAATTGATTGAATTACCTCTGAAATACTAAGAAAAATACACTGATTACTACACAACACATTTATTTAATCGAGCGAATAAAATTATATCTAAATTGGGGAATTAATCATATTGGAAGTGTAAAATGATGATATTATCCCTTAGTAAACATACACTTTTCAGTGTTAATTAGTAATCTTGACTAGGCATTGAGATCATCTATTAATTGCCTTGGATTGATCTTCCATGGCTGACTTCTATGACGTGGCAAATCTAATCACCGTGTTTTCAAGTGATCATGCTGACTTGTAATGCTATCAAAAAATCCCTATAACAATACCCCCTCAAATCCGTGAGATGAGCTCTTGAAGGCTCAACGAAGGGGATTTGAATAGTTTTAATTTTTTACACTTCTGAACTTATTGCTCTAACCTGAACAAGTATCTTATTTAACTGATAATTTTTTTTGGACTAGTTGGTGTTCCAGCTCTTTGCTCAGGATAATTTCCGACTGTCTTGATTCGATCGGTGTCCTAGTCTTTTACTCAGAATAATTTCTGACCGTTTTGATTCTTTAGTCGGTGTCATGGCTTTTTGCTCAGGATAATTCCCGATCGTCTTGATTCTTCAGCAGGTGTCCTGGTATTTCACTCAGGATAATTCTCGACCGTTTTGATTCATCAGCCAAGAGGTGTTCTGGTAACCTTACCCCATTTTCCCTGTTTTTTCCATGTAAACAAGTCACGAAGTATGTCTCCCAGTTTTGTCCATTTACAAGGGTTTGGATGAATCGTTAGTGCAATACTAACATAGCCGAATCGTTAGTGCAATACTAACAGGGCCAGATTTCACCAGGTTTTTCTCTATTATGTACCTGAGTGTTTTTTCTTGGTAAAACCGGAATCTAGGGGTGGCCGGATTACTAATAGTGCTTTATATACACCCAGTCAGTTCGGTAGGCGTGTCAAATCTCTAATAACCGACTTCTCAACCTCTCGTACACCTTCACCCATATGAAAGTGCCGGCATTGCGAGTTTATCTTTGATAACAATGATGATTATTAAAAATTTGAACACTGTTCTTAGCTTCTTTATTTATTGATTTGAAAATCAACAACATCAAAATATCAAAAAATAATTAAATAAAAACTAAAAATCTAAAACAAACTGAAAATATCGTAAACAAAAATTGAAAGCAATTAAGCTCTCTCTCTTAGGAGAAGGTTTTTTTTTTATGAACACTAAGTTCTGTCATCCATGAGCTTGTGTAGGGTTCTCAATAGATAATGTTTATTGGCCCTTCGCCACTATCTTGGCTCGAATTTCGCTTTTTCTCTTGATTTTTCTTTGGCTGATCGCCCCGGTGGGAGTCATTTTGTTGATCGTTAGTCCCTTTAAGAATTATATCTTTGAGGTGACCCTCCATAATGAGTGTCTCGATGTGGTCTTTTAGTTGGTAGCACTTTGATGTGTCGTGACCAATTTCCTCATGGAACCTGCAGTATTTTGTTGTGTCTCTTCGAGCATAGATTGACTGTCTCTGATGATATTTGACTAGCTTTTGGTCTTCTACGATCGTTAGGATTTCCTCTTGTTTCTTGGTAAGGGAGTATAGTTGGTGTACAGACCATGAAACTTTGTGTAGTTCTGAATCTTCACTCTCCTAGTGATCACCCTTCTGGTTCTTTATATAGCTATCACTTGTTTTGGAGTTCTCTCTGGGGCGTCCCCTGTGTACATAACTACCCCCTTGAGCTAGCTCCTTTTCTTCAGCCATTGCATAACTGCCTACCACATCCATCAAGTCGGTATACATATATAGGCACTTCCTCATCAAATTGAAGGAAAGTCGACCCTTATGTAGGTTGTTGGTGAAGGCGGCCACCACGGCTTCATCATTTGGATTATGGATCCCTGACACTTCCTGAGAGAACCTTTTTAGGTCATCTTTTAATGATTCGTTCTTTCCTTGTTTGAGGGTGGCGAGGTGAGCTATTGATTTCCTCTTTTGTGTATTTTCCAAGAATTGTCATGGAAAAACATAGGTTATCTCTCGAAAATTCTTAATTGTTTCCTGGGGGAGCCTTCCAAACCACCTAGACCCTAAATCCCAAGTGTTTGAGGGAATGTCAAACACAACAATGGGTCATTGTAAGCGTACTGTGCCATCACATTTCAAAAACGTCTCACATGTTCTTTTGGATCCATGTTTGCTTTAAACTACTTGACCTGAGACATTCTAAATCTTTTCGAGAACTGGGTTTTGAGAATATTGTTCACGATGGAACTTTCAGAATCATCGTCCAGTAAATCTTTAAGCCTCTGTTGACGTTCTAATGATTCCACCTTCTGGGTTATTTTCTGTATCAAGATATCTCGTTTATCTTCAGGCTCGTTATCCATTCCCGATCGCTGATGATCAATGTGCCCACGTTGGAATCTTAGTGAGGACTAGCTATTCGGTGTGTTCTGCGGGGTAGTTGGTCATTGTCTTCTGACAAGCTAGATCGATTCCGTCTATGAACACCTCTATAGATTTCATCTGACTCAGAGTTCGCTTGATACCGATCTTGCCTACCTTGTCCGCTAATTTCTTCATCTCCTCTTTGGGGGCATTCCCCCAGTCCATGGTGATCAGCTCTTTCTCTAATAGTCTTACAGGGCACGCCTGGGGTCACATCCACTATTTCAGAATGCACCTTGGGGTCTTGGGGCACCACAAGTGTAGATAATTGATATGGCGAGATCAGATTAGCAGTTGTTGTTATATTTGTTTGGATTATGCTCAATAGCAAGAGTGTAATAATGTATTTGACAATCTTTTCATATGATAAAAGTGATTTATAGTTTAACAAATCTTATAGCATTTATGGTTTAATTATTATGATTGTTAAAAGTAAATAATCATAAGGTCAAAAGACTATGAGAAAAGAATAGTTGTTCGTACATTTGGATATGTATGAGGTAGACACAATTCTTAGTTAGTCTTGAATAATATTCACAACTTAAGATAAGGGTTGTGCACCTTTATCTTGTCAAAGTTGTAGATTCTTTAGCTAGAATTCTAGTGGATCAAATGTGTAATGATGAGTCTTAAATTATCAAAGTATGGTGTCTTTAGGCAAAAACGCATTGAATAGGATCACAATGAAATACTTTATCCATAATTGCCAATGGATAAAAGTTTTCACTTGAAAACAATCAGAGAGTCTATCTCAATCTTGCGATAAATGATAGACTTATGGTTGCAAGTGTTATCATTTGAGCTATCAATGAGTACGATTATATAATATAGTCCATCCTCGATAGTTTGGTGGTATTCATTTGTTAATCTATAGAGGACTTTATTTATAGATATGGACATCGTGACTCCATTTATTAAATGAGATTAGAATATCATTATATGGATGTTTTGTGGTTTTGGATATTAAATCTAAACGTTAAGTTTTCAATAGTGTCTATTGAAATGCGGTTTCTGGACAAGTAAAAATATCCAAGTTCAAAATGTGGTAATATGAGTAAATATGGTAACTTGGAGAGCTATAGGCGGTCTATGAGCTCTTGGCGATTACTGATATTCTTCACGAGGATACACTATCTCCACTAAGATTGTCTAGGGTATGAATGAGCAATATTAACTTATTCTATCTTTATTTAACAGTTCAATTTTATTTCTTTAGAGGAATGAACTAAAATTAATAGATTGGACCTAGGTGAATCATTCGTTGATTGTGATTAGGTTATTTTTATTGGAGCTTAAATTTAGATAGCCCACCAAGATCCCCAAGTCACACGAACTTGCATGGATCTCTTTATATATTCTACCGGACCAATTTATGGGTCCATTAAGAATTGTATTAAGGCATGTGAACTTGATTCTCTTAGTAAGAATTAGTCTAGTTCACTTGTGGACCTTTTATTAAAGTCCAATGGATTTAATAAAAATGGGAAAAACAATATTTGGTCCAATATATAATAGCCTTATATATTGTTTTTTATTTTATTATTTAATTAAATGTAAATTAATTAATTTATTAATTTTTAATTATTTAATTAACGGTTGTTAACCAAAAAATCGCTCAGGGTAAGGAATTACAGCTAACACCCTCGAGACCACTACCACGGAAGTGGTGGCCGGGGTCGGTACCGTTGATACCTGACCTGTTTAGAGGTAAACGAGAGGCTGGATTGCAATAATACAAATAGGAACTTCTATTATTGATTACTTGCTTCGATATACAGATCACTCTCTCATATGCTTACAGTCTCTCTAGGACCTAGGAAGTGGCAACTTTATGCTTGTCGAATAGTGGAAACAACGGCGGCCATGATCTGAATACAGAATTTAGTCATTCCTCTCTTCTTTTCTTTTCTTCTATCTGTCGTTCTTCTTCTGTTTTTCGTCTATTTCTATTTCTTTTTTTTCCTATCTCCTTCTGTGTCATGCTTGACCCTATTTATATCTGGTCCAAATAGTTTTGAATTCGCTGATATCTCGCCACGATCCTACGAATCTGTTTCCTCATTATCGGGCGAGATCCTTTATTTAAAAGTTGTTGACCCGAGTAAATAGTGGCAAGGATGATATTGTTAACGAAAATGAGTTTGTTTCCTTTATGGAATCAAACTCTTTACTCACACGTATACGGAATTAATGTTGGTTATCACATAGATATGATCTTGTATGTTATCGCGGCATGATTTTTCATGGAGGTCACCGAGCTAGCTGTCTATCGTCTCATAGAGCGAGGTAGATCCATGGTTCGACTTTGTTCTTAGAAGCTTGGGATGGATTTTCCCTGACCCTTGAGAGCTTGAGGTGTCCCTGTAGACATTCCTGGGAGGTAGCCAGGGGTAGTGTAGATTTAGGCGTGATTCCTCTTTCATGCCCAACAGGGATAGCGTGCTTCTAGAGAGGTTGGTTGACTTCTGTCTAAGACTACTGTTAAGTTTGTCCTCTGAAAGTCTTAACCCGGAAGGGGCCTATTTTGCTTGTCGGGCTTCTTTCGAATGTTTTGTGAGCTTGGAGACCCCCTAGCTTTCACGGGGTGGTTGAGGAGCTCGACCTCAGAAATCTAGGTTCCCTGATTGGTGGCCTGGAGAAGCCCGGGTTCCAGTGTTTGTGTAGGGGCTCATCCTGGTCGTGTCTATCTTACTTTCTAATAGTTTTAAAGCCGGGCCGGCCTTCCCTGCTCCTGTGGGGTAGATTTATGGTCTACCTAAGTTTCATGAACGTCGATTATGGGTTTTGACATGTGGCGGGAAAGTGGGAAATTTCTCTTTGACCCCTAGCCAAATTTTACTATTAACAGAAGTCCTCTCTGACTTTAACACCGGAGGTAGAGTTGGGGTTGAAGTCAGATTCCTTGTTTAACTGGGAAATTTTTTCGTTATAAAACAATGAATGAGAATTTCGAACGAAATCTTCTCATTAATTATCCAATATTGAATTTGAATTAGTGTGCTCTTCGAGGAAAAACGGTTGCACTATGGCTCTCTCCGTGGCTCTAGGTGATCTTCCTGAGGATATCGCCGATATCATTACTCCCCTAACCTCTATTTAATCCCGGCCTCACCATACCTTTCTTCACACTTTTTTTCAATTTCAAATTTTCTTACTTCCTCTCTCATTATTTTCTCTAACCTCACCACCGTCTTTCATCCACCTTCAAGCTCTCCTCGCTCAACAATGTCAAACTCTTCTGATAGCATCGAAGCTTTGGTCGAGGGCACTGGCGGCTCTAACTTATTTCCACGAAAATGGGTACTAGGAATCTCGAGCGACGAGGATACTTCTCTGGCCCATCAGCGCCGTCGTTCCAGTAGGAACCTCTCCATCTGCTCCGACTTCTCGAACAAACCCGATAACCCTCTGCAGTTGGTTGATGAAAACTCTGACGTAGGAGAGAAGGACGACCTCGCTAGGAAGGGTCAAGTCACGGTAGCCGGTCCTCTTCCGTTGGGGCTTCCACCGTATGATTTTAGGGTCATTCCCAATTCCACTGTTGTCCTGGAATCCCTCAGTCGTAACAGATCTAAGTACGGTATTCCTAATAGCGTTTCCCTCGCCATCCTTTACAGAGACTAAGACGTCTTTAATCCTCTCAGGGAATCCTTTCGATTCACGTGGCAGCCCTTGAGAGTGGGGGTAGGCTTCCCCTCAATCCTACCTTACGGCGGGCCCTTAACGCCCTTCAATTAGCTCCTCTCCAGTTGACGCCTGGCTTCTAGAGGAACCTAATCAGCTTCCTTGTGCTGTGGAAGGAGCAGTGCGAGCTCAGCAAAATAACCCGGGAACCCGAAGCAGAGGAGTTTGCTTTCCTCTTCCAAATCGGGAGTCTGGTCGGGGTCCCTCGAGGTCAATTCTATGCCAAGGCCAAGAATAAGCTTAACTTCATCATCCCTGGAGCTTCAAGGAAGGATCTAGCCTGGAAGGAGAAATGGATACTGGCCGGCGATGATTGGGGGTGCTCAATCTTCATAGGCTGGCATAAGTTCAAGGTCCCTACGGCTTTCAATGACAAACCAGTGTGGGATCGGGATTCCTTGCCCGCTGAATCTGAAACAGTGTTGAGGGCAATCCTTGCCAGGAACTACCTGAATTTGAAATATCCCATCGCCGATCCCTTCGATTCCTGCCAGGTGAACCAATATCTACGGATCTCCGATGCTACCCCTCGTAAGTGATCTCAAGTTATTACACTTTAATCTATTAGTTGGCTTGCTTCTTAAATCTTCTCTATTTTTTTAATAGTTTTTATTGTTGCTCCAGCTTCCCGTGAAACTCAGCAAGCTCGGACCCCTCCCCTTCCTACTAAGTTACCCCGAGGGGTCTTCTCGATTACCTCGGAGAGAGGGGGCCCTGTCGCCCTAACTGCTGCTTCGCCTGTTCTAGCTCCATCTTCAACCCAAGCTAGGTCCAAGATGGTTATTCTTGTGTCGCAGGCTTCCAATGTGCTAATCAAAAGAGGCACTGCTTCCCAGGTTGCTACTACGACCACATCTACTCTTTCATCAACGGTCTCCGCTACAGTTGTCGCCCCTTCAGTTGAATTACCCACTGCTCCAATCGACCTACCTGTGCTCCATTGTGTTCAGGCTACGGGGGATCCCGAGGCTGGTGTTCTGGAGACTCTCCATTCTCGCTCCCATTACCAATCGGGCTCGACTGGCCAGGACTAAGTTCTAAAGCAGTTCGTGGCGTCTGGCCCGGGTGGAGGGCTTTCCAGGATGGCTTCAATGCCTGTGGACATCATGCTTACCAAGGGGTCTGCCCTCCTGGCTGAGGTAACCATTGTCTTTGCTTCTTGTGATTGCGAGCTTTGGTTGCTCTCTATAACCTTCGTTTCATATTTTGCAGGCTTTCAAGTTTAATGTCGCAATGGGTCGACATGTATCCCTTTTTCATGACCGGGCTACCTAGGCTGAAGCTGAAACTGGTCATGGGGCTTCTCGCGCAAGCTCGATCTCTTTTAGAGGAAATGACCTCCAATCAAAGGGAAATGGAAACTAAACTGAGCGAGCTTCACTGTGACCAAGAGAGGAAGAAAAATCCTTTGACCAAGAGATTCTCAAGTCAGAGCGGCGGGCTAGGCAGAGAGACTCCAGGAAGGCCGAAGCCAAGAAGCTGGACGCTGAGAATCAAGATATGCATGCTCGGATTGCCAAGCTCTAGGCCAAGATGGATGCATCCTTCAGCGAATGTTACTTCTACGCTTCCTACCAGGTCGCCGAAGCCCTCCCCTCTCTCTTTGACCTGTCATTCATCACTAACTGGAATAGGGAAGAGATATTGGTTAAGGCCACAGAGATGTCTCGCCCCTTAGGTGATGACTTGGATCCCTCCAAATGGCCAAAGTCGGGTCCTAGAGAATCTTCGAGAGGGATCCTAAACACGGAGCCAGAAGAAGATCTTACGAAAGCTAGAGACCTCTCTAGAATTGCTTCAGACGAAGAAACAGCAGGGGAAGAGAGCATGCCATAGTCAATGGCCAATCTTCTTGATGTAGCCATACCTACTGAGGTTATGACGGTGATCAATGAAGTCGTAGAGGAGGACCCTGTTGATCCTGAAGCAGTTGAGGTGGAGGAGGACCCTACTGATCATGAGGCAGTCGAGGCGCATCCTCAGGAGGAGGTGGCGAATACGGTAGAGGCAGTTAACCAGAATGAGTGACCACCAGAAAGAGGAACAGGGGGCGAGGTTCATCATGTGGAAGAAGAGGATGGAGGGCATCGAGAGGATACAGCAGTTTGAATTATCTTTCTTGTAGTTTATTTTGAATGCCTAGAAAAGGGGGTGGGCATTCCATCTTTACCCGAGCTCTATCATTCATCATTTCATTTTTTTTTGTTAGTAGCCCAGAATCAGGGGTTGGGCTCCCTGTCTGCTGTAGCCTTACTGGGGGATAAGCTCCACCATTTATTAATAAAACTTAACTTAAGATCTGGTTCATATTTTTACTTACATGTACTTGCTTCTTTTTTGACCTTTCTCTAGGTTTAGCCTCTATTGCAAATTGACTTAGCTTGGGAAAAATAATAAGATAAGAACATTGCTTAAGCGTGAGAGCAGATAGCTAGCTTTCTAACTACAAAGACTTGTAGCTCAACGTCTTTAGTTGATAGTCCCCTTGTTTGATTTTAGAACTGCTACAGTAAGCAATCACATGTACAAGGAGAACTAGTAACCAGCAATAACTGAGATATTTAGAGTTTAAGTAAATCGAGCCTTCCATCCTTGAGTCCCTTTAGGGGGTTGTAACCTGAGTGAGGCATCAAGTAAAGAACTGTTTAGCCCTCTCTTAGGCTAGGGATCGGGAGGGCTTCAGTGCTCTTAAACTCGAATCCTTCTAAGTGGTGGAAGCCCGACCAAGGCATCAAGAGGGCTTATCTAGCTATTTCCTGGTCTCGAAATCTGGATGGCAACTATGCTCTTACACTCAGACCCTTCTTTGGGGTGGTAGCCCGACCAAGGAATCAGGAGGGCTATATAGCTATTTCCTGGTCTCGAGATCTGAATGGTAACTACGCTCTTACACTCAGGCCCGACCAAGGCATCAAGAGTGTTATCTAGCTATTTCCTAGTCTCGAGATCTGGATGGTAACTATGCTCTTACACTCAGACCCTTCTTGGGTGTGGTAACCCAACCTAGGCTTTAGGAGTGCTATCTGGCTATTTCCTAGTCTCGAGATCTGGATGGTAACTATGCTCTTATACTCAGACCTTTCTCGGGGGTGGTAGCCCGACCAAGACATCATGAAGGCTGTCTAGCTATTTCCTGGTCTCGAGATCGGGATGACAACTATGCTCTTACTCTCAAACCCTTCTTGGGGGTGGTGGCCCGACCAAGGCATCAAGAGGGCTATCTAGCTATTCCCTGGTCTCGAGATCTAGATGGCAATTATGCTCTTATACTCAGACCCTTCTTGGCGGGGGGTAGTGCCCGGCCGAGGCATCATGAGTGGCGAGGGGGCTTCCCTGGCTTACCCCCTGATTTTGGGGTATGATGTCAAATTTTCCACGTAGACCCAAATCATTGTAGAACATAGTTGAAGATAGAGAAAATAAGAAAAACAGGCTTTATTGATACGAAGGATGAAGAACATTATTGTCAGAGATAAAAAAACCTAGGTGGAGGCCGCCTACTTATGAGTCCCCTGTTCAAGGGTAGAATTTTCTTAAGTGATCTGCATTCCAAGTATGATCGATGAGTTAGCCAATCATATCCTCGAGTTTGTATGCCCCATTACGGATCACCATTTTTACTAGGTATGGTCCTTCCCAGTTGGGCCCTAGGACCCCGTCTAACCTCTTCTTGGTATTCAACGTTACTTTCCTGAGAACTAGGTCCGTTTCTTTGAAGTTTCGGGCATTTACCCTCCTGTTGAAGTACCTGGCAATCCTGCTCTGGTAGACTGCTACCTTCTCGGCTATTCGATCTCGTTTCTCTTCCAGGAGGTCCTAGCTAGCTCGAAGCTTACTTTCATTGCTCAGTGGTTTGAAATGTTGGACTCTAAAGGAGGTCAATTTGTGCTCGATAGGTAGGACTGCTTTAACCCCGAAGGCTAGTGAGTTGGGCGTTTCCCCGGTAGCTGTTCTTCTTGTAGTGTGGTAAGCCCATAAGACCTCGGGAAGCTTCTCTGCCCATCTACCTTTCTTTTGTTGTAGCTTTTTCTTCAACAGTTTCTTAATGGTTTTGTTCGTGGATTCCAATAGTCTGTTGGTCTGGGGGTAGGCTACCGAAGCAAATCGAAGGTTGATTCCCAAGCCTTCATAAAAATCTTTAAACCGGTAATTGTATAACTGTTTTTTGAGTTCAGCTATAATGGCAATAGAGGTTTCGAACCTGTAAACTACATTAGTCTAGATGAACCTCGTTGTGTTTTCTTCTGATATCTGGGAGAACGGTCCGACTTTGACCTATCTTGTGAAATAATCGATTGTCACGATATCATGTTTGGCAAGACCTGGAGCAGTAGAAACAGTCCGATCAAGTCGACTCCTCACATAGCAAAGGGGTATGGCGAGCTAAGGGACGACAACCACTCATGAGGGAGGTGACTCAAGTTTGTGACCTTCTGACAAGTTTCGCAGGCTTGCACCAAGTTCTTCGCATCTTGATAGATGGTTGGCCAATAATATCTCATAAGGAGAACTTGATATGCCAAAACCTTCCCACCAATACGGTTCCCTCATTCCCTGGAATGAACCTCTCTCAAAGCCCACTTGGCATCTGAAGGGTGGAAACATAGGAGCAGGGGAAGGCTTCCCCTCTGGTGTAGGTGCCCATCCACTAAACAATACCGGACCGAGAGCCTTTTGACTCTCCTAGCTTGATCGGGCTCCCCGGGAAGTGTCCCATCCTGTAGATAATTCACTATTGGATCCATCCAGCACGGTTGTCGATCTAAGGTATAAGTTTCCTTACCTATCACTGTGTTAGGTAAGGGGATCACTTGAAGGGGGACTCAATGGGGTAAGGTCTGGCCACCATATGCAGCTATCTTGGCAAGCACGTTAGCTCGACGATTCAGTTGTCGAGGTACCTGCTCGATTCTGAATCCTTCAAATCTGCTCTTGAGTTGCTGAACCAATTTCAGGTAAACAATCATATTATCCCCTTTTGCCTTATAATCCCCGGAGACTTGGTTGACCACGAGCGAAGAGTCGCTCTTAATATTCAGGTAATCAACCCCGAGCTCTATGGCTGTCCTTATTCTGGCTAGAAGGGCTTCGTACTCTACCTCATTGATCGCGACTTTAAATTCAAATCTGAAATAGTGGTAGCACTCAGTTCCTTCTGGGTAGATTAGGACTATGCCAGCTTCTCCCCCAGCTTGCCCGGAAGCTCCATCAATGTAGAGGATCCACAACTCGCAACCCTCCTGCCAGCTGTCAGATTCTGGAATCCTCTCAGGGGCTACTTCTATTACTGTGGGGGTTGCTTGGCCTGAAGGTATTGAGAGCTTTGCTACAAAGTCTGCTAGTGCCTGAGCTTTTATTGTGGTCCTAGGCTTGTACCTTAAATCAAACTGGGTAAGCTACTTGGCCCGTAAAACCAGCATTCCGAAAATATCCGGCCTTTGTAAGAATTGACGGAAGGGTTGGTCCGTCACCACTGCTATTGAATGAGCATGGAAGTAGGGATAAAGCTTTCTTGCCGAGGTCACCAAATCATAAGCGAGCTTCTCCAACAGGGTATAGTTCTTTTCGGGCTTGGTTAGAGCGTGACTTACGTAGTAAATAGGTCGTTGGACCCTATACCGGCATTCCTTGACCAAGGGCCAGCTCGCGGCGGTTTTTGAAACGGCCAAGTATATTTGAAACTCTTCTCTAGGACTTGGCTTAACCAGCAGTTGAGGGCTTGATTGGTATTTTTTTCAAGGCTTGAAAAGCTTGTTCACTCTTCTGATCCCATTTTATGTTTCTTCTCTGCTTGATGGCTTTGAAGAATGGTAGACACTTATCGGTAGACCGAGAGATGAACCTATTGAGCGCTGCTACCTATCCGGTCAAGGCTTGAAGCTGTTTAAGAGACGTGGAGAATTCCAGATCCAAGATAGCCATGATCTTTTCCGGGTTATCCTCTATTCCTCTCTCATGGACAATGAAGCCCAGATACTTCCCTGCAGTTACCTCAAAGGCGCATTTGGAAGTTGAACCTCATCTGGTTCTCCCTTAGGATCATGAAGGTTCTACGAAGGTCGCCCAGATGGCCTTCGGATGTTGAAGACTTGGTGATCATGTCATCGATATACACCTCTATTGACCTCCCGATTTTGGGCTTGAATAACTGATTGACTAGCCGCTGATAAGTAGCTTTAGCGTTCTTGAGCCCGAAAGGCATAACCTTGTAGCAGTACAAACCTTGCGCTGTGATGAAACTGGTCTTTTCCTGGTCCGCGGGGTGCATCATAATTTGATTGTACCCTGAAAATGCATCCATGAAGCTCATGAGTTTGTTTTTGAAGGTAGATTCGATCAGCTGATCAATTTTTGGTAGAGGAAAGCTGTTCTTCGGGCATGCCCGGTTGAGGTCAGTGTAATCAACACATATGTGCCACTTTGCATTTGCCTTTATGACCATGACCACATTGCCATCCACTCGGGATAACGTGCTTCTCGAATGAAGCCCGTCTAGGTCAGTTTGTCCACCTCTTCCTGAACCGTAACATTTCTTTCGGTGTTAAAGTGGTACTTTTTTTGTTTAATGGGTTTGAAGGTCGGATCCACTACCAATCGATGAGCAACTAATGTCATCGGAATCGCTGGCATCTCAGTATGACTCCAACCAAAAATGTCGTTGAACTCTGTAAGGAGCCTGAAAAAAAACCCTCTTTCACTTCCGGTTTAAGGGTGGCTCCGATTTTGACGACCTTCGAGGGATTGCCCACTCGGACAGGAATCTCTTCTAGCTTATCCACTGGATGGCCGTTGGCCCATTCCTTTCTCTGTTATTCCATGTCGGGCATTATTAGGTCGTCTTCAGGGTGATCAGTGGACCCTACATCTCCTAGGTTTAATACAGTGGTTGTCTTGGATCGTTGTCACCTGGGCGACATCTCCTAGGTTTAAGTGTTATCATTTGAGCTATCAATGACTACGATTATATAGCATAGTCTATCCTCGATAGTTTGGTGGTATTCATTTGTTAATCGATAGAGGACTTCATTTATAGATATGGACATCGTGGCTCCATTTATTGAATAAGAGTAGAATACCATCATATGGATGTTTTGAGGTATTGGATCTTAAATCTTAACATTAAGTTTTCAATAGTGTCTATTGAAACATGGCTTCTGGACAAGTCAAAATATCCAAGTTCAAAATGTGGTCATATGATAAATATGGTAACTTGGAGAGCTATAGGCGGTTTATGAGCTCTTGGCGATTACTGGTATTCTTCACGAGGATACACTTTCTCCAATAAGGTTTCTAGAGTACGAATGAGTAACATCAACTTATTTTATCTTTATTTAAGAGTTCAATTTTAGTTCTTTTGTAGAATAGACTAAAATTAAATAGATCGGACCTAATTGAGCCATTTGTTGATTGTGATTGAGTTGTGTCTATTGGAGCTTAAATTTAGATAGCCCGTCAAGATCCCTAATCCACACGAACTTGCATGGATCACTTGATATATTCTACCGGACCAATTTAGGGGTCCATCTAGAATATTAATAAGGCATGTGAACTTGTTTCTTTTTGTAAGAATAGGTCTAGTTCACATGTGGACTTTTTATTAAGGTCCAATGGATTTAATAAAATAAAATAAATAATATATGGCCTTTATACTAGGTATGGGCGGCAATGGCTATGGTGAATAGCTTAAATATATTATTTTTATTTTATTATTATTTAATTAAATGGAAATTAATTAATTTGTTGATTAATTAATTATTTAATTAAAAGGCAAAATCTTTTCCTATTAGGAGATGGTCTTCAAAAAACTATACTAGTGTTGATAGTATAGTTAATGTTAAAGACTATATTTGATAAGTAGATAAACAAAATGAATTATTTGTCTAATCAAATTAGGAAGTCTTTAATATGGTTACAAATACAATATTGAGTTGGATTAGGAGTCTTGGTGTATGATAGAATTCTTTTTAGAAAAGGATTCTTAACTACCAAGTAAATCTACCTAAGAAAAGGATTCTTAACCACCAAGTAAATCCTTCTTAGGAGAGGATTTGGTTTCCTGTATATACTACTTGTAAATTTCGACCAAGCCTTAGTTTTTTGGTGTGATAAGTTGTTTTTTATTTGTTTTTTTATTGTTATAAAAAAAAAACTTCGTTCAACTCATTGTGTGAAGAATTCGGTCAAGCATAGAGAAAAGAGGGAACGTTTTTATTTTTGATAGTACACTAGTATCCTTTGCATCAAAAGGGTTTTGTGTACAACATCGAATCAAGATTCACGCGAGTTTCAATCAAATTGATTGATAATGCAAAAGTGACCGGACGTTTTTGGTTTTTCTCTTGGAGGATTATTGTGACTAATAAAGAAGAAGATTTTGTTTGTTTTCATCATCAGGTATACAATTTAAAGAAAGGGAGCCGATGATTCACATTCGTGATTGGATTGGAAGATCTTACGGATTAAATTCGACGCTAGTTCAATCGTCACGAAAAAAAAAGGTACGATAATTTTTATATACATCAATTAATCTAGGGTTAAGGTTCTTTTTGTTCTAATTTTCTCACGCTTCCGTTGCGTTTTTGAACCATTTTTTCCCTACATGTTTAGTTATATAATTTTTGTTATTAAAAAGAAATCATGACCCCATCCCTAATCAACATCCTAAAAGATAATACTTTAACTGATGATAATTATGTCACATGTTATAGGAAAATTGGGTTGTTGTTGCAAGCTAAAAAATATAAGTTCGTTCTGTCTATTCCTAAACCACCAAATCCTACTAATGAATCTACTGAGGAGCAAAGAGACGAATATCAGCAGTGGAAATCTTCAAATGAGATGGCTAAATGTTAAATTATGGCATCCATCTCTGACGTGTTGTAACAACAACATGAAAGAATAAAGACTACTGCCAATATAGTGATGTCTTAGGAAGAGATGTTTGCTACGAAGTCCAGGTAGACTAAGAGAGAGACAGTGACTGATTTCTTGAATCTTAGGATGAAACCTATACAGGATGTGAAAGATCACATGATGAAAGTCATAGCTCATCTCAACATTGCTAAACTCAATGGTGTTGAGATAAATGGTGAGACGAAAATTGACATGATTGTCAACTCACTGTCGGATTCCTTTGATCAGTTCAAGTTTTACTATACCTTGAACAATAAGGATTACACCTTGCAGGGCCTGATGCAAAATGATCAAAACACCGAGAAAATCCTTTTGAAAGGCAAGGGCTAAGAGATTCATACAGTTAGTAAAGTTGCTACTGTTAAGACCCGTAAAAAGGTTAAGAAACAATAGAAGAAAAAGCAACTTGGGCCAAACTAGAAGGGGTTCCAGGAAAAGAAAAGCCTGAATGAGAATGAATTCAACTTATGAGTTGGCAACGGAGCGTTGGTACCTACTTGTGCAGTGGGATATATTAGAGTTAATTTAGATTCTTATAGGCATTTAGATTTAATAGACGTTTATTATGTACCTCAATTCAAGAGAAATTTAATTCCAGTTTCTTGTTTAAATAAATTTGGATATTCGGTTACTTTTAATAAAACTTTTATTATTAGTAGGAATGACAAATTTGTTTACAAAGGTACATTGGAAAATGGTTTATTCTATTTGCATAGCAATATCTCTCACTTGTTAGACATGGAATCAACACAACCTAATCATGAAAGAGTAAAATTATCAAAAGATGAAACCTACCTACGGCATTTGCGCCTGGGTCATATTAACCTTGATAGGATCAAAAGATTGGTTAGTGATGGACCTTTAAGTGACTTAAAGGTTAATGATCTACCAACTTGTGAATCTTGTTTGAAACGTAAGATGACCAAAAGGCCGTTCACGACCAAAGGAACAAGAGCCACTGAATGTTTAGGACTAATACGCACCGATGTGTGTGGTCCTATAAGCATTCAGGCTAGAGGTGGATATGAGTACTTCATTATTTTCACAGATGATTACTAGAGATTTGGTTATATGTATCTCATGAGACATAAGTCGGATGCTTTTGACATGTTCAAAGCATTTAAAGCTGAAGTAGAAAATCAGCTTGAGAAACATATAAAAATCTTAAAATCTGATCGTGGTGGAGAATATTTATCTGGTGAGTTTCAACAATATCTTATTGATAATGAGATAATTTCTTAGTTTTCTACACCAGGTACACCTCAACAAATTGGGGTGGCAGAAAGGAGAGATATAACTCTTTTTGATATGGTTAGATCTATGTTGAGTTATTCGACGCCCTCTAATTCTTTTTAGGGATACGCTTTACAAACCGCTACGTTAAGTCAGTTCCTAAAAAACTGCATGAGTTTTGGACTGGGTGAAAGCCTAGTTTACAACACTGAAGGATATTTGGATGTCCTGCGCACGTGTTAAAAGGAAGGACAGAAAAGATGGAGTCCCGTTCAGAAACATGCATATTTGTAGGGTATCCAGGTGGAACCAAAGGATATTATTTTTGTAGTCTTTAAGATCTTAAAGTATTTGTTTCGACAAATGCTAAATTTCTAGATGAGGACTATCTAATAATTTTGAGCCTAAAAGTAGAATTTTCATAAATGAACTTTTAGTAGATACAATTCCACAAGAAGTTTCATAACCTAACCCAATTGCAAGTTCTATACCAACACAAGATCAAAAATCTACCAATCCTCATCGTAGTGGGAGGGTTAATAGAAAACCCGAGAGATACATCGGTCTAGGAAAATCAGTAGAGAATTTCCCAGACGATGATAATCCCTACACATACAAGGAGCCATGGAAGATGTTGATTGTCGCCATTGACAAAAGGTAATGCAATCCGAAATTGAATCTGTTTTCAAAAACAAAGTCTGGTCTCTTGTGAACTTGCCTAAAAAGATAAAACCCATTGGGTGCAAGTGGGTATTCGGAATTTATGGAAAGGCAGAAACCTTTAAAGCTAGATTGATAGCTAATGGTTACACACAGAAGGAAGGTATCGATTATGAGGATACCTTCTCTCCTGTGTCCATGGTTAAATCCATTAGGATACTCTTATCCATTGTGGCATCTCTAGACCTAGAGATTTGGAAAATGGACGTTAAGATAGCCTTCCTTAACGGAAGTCTTAACGAAAGCATCTATATGATGCAACCAGAAGGATTCATTGAAAAGGGCCAAGAGGAAAAGGTATGCAAGTTGCAAAGATCCATATATGGATTGAAGCAAGCATCCAGATCCTGGAACATAATGTTCGGTCAAGCTGTGAAAAGTTTTGGATTTATTCAAAACCTTAAAGAACCCTATGTGTACAAAAGGATTAAAGGCGATAAGTTGGTTTTCCTAGTTCTTTATGCTGATGATATACTACTCATCAGAAATGATATAGGTGTATTGAAATCAGTAAAAGAATGGTTAGCAAAACAATTTGATATGAAGAACTTAGGAGAAGCAAGTTATATTTTTGGTATCCAAGTCGTAAGGGACAGAAAGAATAGAATGATTGCATTATCCCAAGCCTCATACATAGATAAAATCTTGTCTAGGTTTTCCATGCAAGATTCCAAGAAAGGTATGTTACCTTTCAGACATGGAATCAAACTTTCTAAGGAACAAGTTCCTAAGAATGAGCATGAATAGAAATTCATAAGGTTCCATATGCCTCGGCAATTGGGAGTCTTATGTATGCAATGCTCTACACTAGACCAGATATTTATTTTGTTGTTTGCATAGTTAACAGATTTCAATCGAAACCTGGTTCTGATCACTGGACGGCAGTCAAGCATATTTTCAAGTATCTCAAAAGAACAAGAGATTATATGTTTGTATACTCTGTAGGGGATTTAATTCCCTTGGGCATTACGATTTCAATTTCCAATCGGATTCTGTCTCTAGAAGATCAACATCAAGATCTGTGCTTAGACTTGGAGGAGGGGCAGTCATATGGAGGAGTAAGAAGCAATCTTGTATTGCTAATTCCACCATGGAAGCCGAGTATGTTGCCACATGTAAGGCTACTAAAGAGGTTGTCTGGCTCCGCCAATTCTTGATTGATTTGGAAGCGGTTTCCGATACGAATAAGCATATCACTATTTGTAGTGACAATAGTGGAGCAATGACTAATTTGAGAGAACCAAGAAGTCATAAGAGAGCGAAACACATTGAAAAAAAATCTCACCTTTGAAGGGAAATTGTACATAGGGGAGACGTGACTATAACCAAGATCGCGTCAGCAGAAAATCTAGCGGATCTCTTCACAAAGGCTCTTCCACAAAAGGGTTTTGATGGTCACCTAGAGAATATGGGGATAAAAGATATGACACATTTGCTATAGAGCAAGTGGGAGATTGTTGGGATTATGCTCGATAGCAAGAGTGTAATAATGTATTTAACAATCTATTCATATTAATAAAAGGTTTTTTTAGTTTAACAAATCTTATAGCATTTATGGTTTAATTATTATAATTGTCAAAAGTAAATAATCATAAGGTCAAAAGACTATGAGAAAATAAGAGTTATTCGTACATCTGGATATGTATGAGGTAGACACAATTCTTTAGTTAGTCTTAAATAATATTCACAACTTAAGATAAAGGTTAGGCGTCTTTATCTTGTCTGTTAGGATTTTAAGTTATGTTGGCATTATTTTATATCAAAACAACATCGCCTTTGTATTGTTTAGTTGTTTAGGATTTATGATGATTCAAGCTTCAAAGAAGAAATGACAACTATTCAAGCAAGATCAAGTCTTCAAAGAGAAATGTGCTTCATTGTTCTACAAAGGTATATTACAACCTCTTTTCTCTTTCAAGGCTTAAGAGTGCACACACATAAATCATTCATGTGTCCCTGCATAGTTGTGCACCATTTGCACACACACACACATATCATACATTTGTGTTCCTATATCATTGTTCATCAATTGGTATAACACATTCACACACCTGACTTTGAATGTTCATGCATTGGTATGAAAGTAACATGTTTTGAAAACGCATGATTGGAGATTATGTCTTTGTAGTTTGCACTCTAGTGTGAAATGTGTTTGTATATTTATTTGTTTATATAACATGGACCTTGGACTTGAATTGATGTTATACTATTCCTTATTGAGTTCCAATTATTTTTGTTGCTCATACATTTGATTTGAAGTTCCGAGTCAAAAGTTATGAAACTTTCCAATCATGTTGCATACATTGTCTTCGTCATCGTGTATCGAGTCAAATTCTTTTTTTTTGGTTAAGTTTCTTATATGTTCATGTGGGATTACCGGTTCATAATCTACAAATATATTCGAATTCGGAGTTCGAAGGCCAGAGAACGGTCGAAGAACGCAAGAGCAGCGCAAGGGAGTGGTGCGATGGCAAAAGCCATCAAATAGGCACTCACCCGAGATGGCGTATGGCCATCTCGGCCACAAACCCTTGCTGCCTCGAGATGCCCATGCGCCATCTTGGGGAAGTATTATAAAAGGGGTCATTTTGGTCTTTTCATGCTCTTGAGTTCCCTCTCCTTTATATATCTCTTCCCTCTCTCATTTGAATCCAAGGAAGAAGACAATGTAGTGCAGAAAAATTTCCAGATTTTTTCTCTCAACTTTGAATCACCATATCTCTCTAATTACTTATTCGATTTGAGTGATTCAAGTTGGAGAAGTTTTGTATTGAATTCATCTATCATCTTCAAGTAACCTTGAAGTCATTTGTTCAAGTTTTCTGGTGGATCGCACCATTTTCGTGACTGTACTCGAAATTGATAAGGTATTTGTTTATCTTTTGATTTCTTTGATTCTAATGCTCAAATACCTTGGGTCTTCTTCCTACTTGTGTGTATTTGACTTGAACAAATGTTGATGAGTGATAGATCTTTAATTAAATGCTAGTTGTGCTTAATTAGAAACTTGATTGTGAGTTAGGTTTCAATCAAACCTATTTTTTCATATAATTGTGAGTTGTATAGTGCTAGCATCTTATCTAGGACCATTTGTGCTTTGATTAAATTTATTTTCATGATTAATAGTCTTATCATGTGCTACAACTCATTTGCATAATAGATCTAGGATTAGCTCATTTGATTTTATATTTAGAGTCTATTATAGTTTAATTGACTATTTTGTGAATATATGCTCTAAATGATTGCTAGAGATTTGATTGACCATATCTTGTGTTTCTAGTATTTTTGTATTATTTCTAAAGTATAGAATATGTGCTTCATGATCATGTTTATTTTAAGCTTTAGTAACATGAATAAAATCTAGGTTTAAAGTGTGTGTTTAGAAATTTGGCATGCTCTAGATTCTTTATTCATGTATAAGATCTAGACAATGGGTCTAGATCATGTTGAATGTTAATTTGCCTGCTTATCAAGGTTTTGTCACAAGTCTCGAAAGAATTGCTAAAAGTGAGAGACAACCAATTCACCCCCCCCCCCCCCCCCTCTAGGTTGTCTAGTATAACTTCATAGGTATTTACATTGTCAAAGTTATAGATTCTTTAGCTAGCAGTTGAGTGGGATCAGATGTGTTATGATGAATCTAAAATCATCAAAGTGTGGTGTCTTTGGGCAAAAGAATCTAGTGCATTGGGTGCATTGAATAGGATCACAATGAAATGCTTTATCCAGAATCGTCAAAGGATAAAAGTTTTCACTTGAAGACAATCGAAGAGTCTATCTCAATCCTGAGATAAATGATGGACTTATGGTTACAAATGTTATCATTTGAGCTATCAATGAGTACGATTATATAGCATAGTCTATCCTGATAGTTTGGTGGTATTCATTTGTTAATCGATAAAGGGCTTCATTTATAGATATGGACATCGTGGTTCCATTTATTAAATGAAAGTAGAATATCATCATATGGATGTTTTGAGGTATTGGATATTAAATCTTAAGGTTAAGTTTTCAATAGTGTCTATTGAAATATGGCTTCTGGACAAGTCAAAATATCCAAGTTCAAAATGTGGTCATATGAGTAAATATGGTAACTTGGAAAGCTATAGGCGATCTATGAGCTCTTGGCGATTACTGATATTCTTCATGAGGATACACTATCTCATTAAGATTGTCTAGGGTATGAATGAGCAATATTAACTTATTCTATATTCTTTATTGATTGTGATTAGGTTATGTCTATTGGAGCGTAAATTTAGATAGGTTGTCAAGATCCCCAATTCACACGAACTTGCATGGATCACTTGATATATTATACCGGATAAATTTATGGGTCCATTTAAAATTGTATTAAGGCATGTGGACTTGTTTCTTTTAGTTAGAATGGGTCTAGTTCAGATGTGGACCTTTTATTAAAGTCCAATAGATTTAATAAAATAGAAAAAATAATATTTGGCTCATATTTGTATAGCTTGGGCGGCAAGGGACTATATGATTGCCTTATATATTGTTTTTTATTTTATTACTTAATTAAATAGAAATTAATTAATTTATTAATTAATTTATTTGTTAATTAAAAGTCAAAATCTTTTTCCTAGTAGAAGATGGTCTCCTAGAGTCATATTATTGTTCATAATATGATAAGTATCAAATACTATATTGATAAGTAGATAAATAAAATGATTTTATTTATCTAGTCAAATTATGAAGTATTTGATTTCTATTAGGACTCTAGTTGACAATTGGTCAAACTAGGAAGCTTTTGATTTAGTCACAATTTAATTATATTCGATAATTTGTTTATTGAATAAATACACTATTTGCGTTGGATTAGGAGTCTTGGTGTGGAAAAGAATTCTTCTTTGAAAAGGATTCTTGATCACCAAGTAAATCCTCATAATGAAAGGATTCTTGCCCACCAAGTAAATCCTTCTTAGGAGAGGATTTGAGAAACCTATATATATCCCTATGTAGGGTTCGGCCAAAGAATTAATATTTTATGTTGAAAATTTTGGCCAAGCTAGGGAATATTGAGAGAGAAAAAACTAGTTTTCGCTCTAGACAAAATTCGGTCAACTCATAGATATTGTGTATTGAATTCGGCCAAGGAGAAGAGAAAAGGGGAACGTTTTTGTTTTCAATAGAGCACTAGTATCCTTTATATCAGAAGGGTTTTGTGTATAAAAATCGAATCAGGTTCACGCGAGTTTTTATCAAATAGATTGATAATTCACAAGAGACCGAATGTTCTTGGGTTTTCTCTTGGAGGATTATTGTAACTAACAAAAAAAACAATTATGTTTGTTTCCATCCTCAGGTATACGATTTAAAGAAAAGGAGCTCACACTCTTAGGTGATTCACATTCGTGATTGTACCGGAAGATCTTGCGGATTCAATTTGGTGCTAGTCACGAGAAAATGGTACGATAATTTTAATATATATCAATTAATCTAGGGGTTAAGGTTCTTTCTATTAAAGGGAAATTTTTTAAAATTTACCAAACCCTAAGTTTACTCTTCCACTGCATTTTGATTTGACTTTTTCCCATAATGTTTATTCCTTGACTAGCGATGTCTTTAATGACTCACCGTATGGACTCTTGGACCTGCTAGAATACGTCTAAGGAAATCTCTAGGGTAGCGTTTGTGAAGGTTATTGCAGCTTGACCAGTTGAAGTTGGTGTCACT
Organism: Dipteronia dyeriana; assembly: GCA_032871835.1. Taxonomy (NCBI): domain Eukaryota; kingdom Viridiplantae; phylum Streptophyta; class Magnoliopsida; order Sapindales; family Sapindaceae; genus Dipteronia; species Dipteronia dyeriana. The sequence continues at coordinate 38,603,899 of CM065302.1, forward strand.
GAGGGTGGGCTTTCTCTAACGGTGTTGGCGTTTATTGGGTCAGAATTGTTACCAACACGTAGGGTGCCAAGATCGTTCGGAGACTAGCTTCCATCTCTGATGTTTGTCATGTTGTTGTTTCACAAGTTCTCTATTTTTTTTTTGAGAATTATGTTCACGAATTTGCTCACATGCATATATTTTGATGCTGATAAAACAGATAATCCACCCCCTATAACCCTTTTTGTTTTGGTCTTGCAAGAGTATCTCGGTGTTTCGTCTGTTTATGTTAGTTCCTCGAAGTTGAGTTCCTCGAAGTTGAGTTCCGTCACCCCTCCTCCTAGCGTCAGTTGTTGACGGTGATTTTTAGATCATATAGGATTGATCACGTGTCTAACAGGTTTTTGTAAATTGTTGAAGATTTTATGAGAAAGCTAGTAGAAAGAAGAAAACATGCACATATAAGTTTACATGGTAAAACCCGCAACCAAGGAAACGGTGAGAAGAAATTCACTATAATTTAATGATTACACACTCAATCTCTCTTTTTTTATGTCTCTCTCTCTTTCTTTCTATGTATAATTTTCAATGTGTTGTTGTATATCTTTCTACAATGAGATTATGGGTCTATTTACATGTGCGTAGAACCATAATCCTTGTTACACAAATAAGGAAAGGTGATAGTATTTAATCAGGACTTGTTACTTGTTGAAGTTGTCTTTGTCTTCTTTCTTGTTTCGGATATCTTGTGCATTGAATTAGAATCTTCGTAGGACTTTTGTAGAGTAGTCCGTTTAGAACTTATCTCCCGATTGGTGCCCGATCTTCTAGAAGAGTAGATTTATCACCTGATTTGGACTTTCTAATATGTAGGAGGAAATTGTAATATTTCCTTATTGGAACGTTGTTCTAGATTCCTTGTTTGAGTAAGATCAATCTTTTTCGCAGTTTAGTCATAGTTGCCTTTAATGTCTCTCACTCGTTGTCCAATTGATCAATTGTCTAATCCCGACCAGACTTTTTTTATCCTGAACGGATGGTCCTGACCACGTTGTCTCTACCCCGATCAGCTAGTTTCCCCGACCAGGTTATTTGTATCCGATCGGTTAGTTTCCTGACCATCTTGGGTAATCTTGACTAGCCCTTGAGATCATCTATTAATTGTCTTGGATTGATCTACCCTGGTTGACTTTTATGACGTGGCATATCTAATCACCATGTGTTCAAGTAATCATGCTGACTGGTCATGCTATCAAAAAGTCCCTATAACAATAAAGTTGTTGGCGGTGATTTTTGGATCACGTAGGATTGATCACGCGTCTAACAGGTTTTTGTAAATTGTTGAAAATGTTATGAGAAAGATAGAAAAAAAAACATGCACATATAAGTTTACATGGTAAAACCCCAAAGTGGAGAAACGTCCACGGTTGCCGGCGACGGTGAGAAGAAATTCACTATAATTAAATGATTACACACTCAATCTCTCCCTTTTTTGACGTCTCTCTCTCTTTTTTTCTATGTATATATTTCTATGTGTTGTTGTATATCTTTCTACAATGAAATTATGGGTCTATTCGGTGTGCATAGAACCATAATCCTTGTTACATAAATAAGGAAAGGTGGTAGTATTTAATCAGGACTTGTTACGTGTTGAAGTTGTCTTTGTAATCTTTCCTGTTTTTGATATCTTGTGCATTGAATTAGAATCTTCGTAGGACTTTAGTTGAGTAGTCTGTTTATGACTTATTTCCCAATTGGTGCGCGATCTTCTAGAAGAGCAGATTTATTGCTTGGTTTGGACTTTCTAATATGTAGGAGGAAATAGTAATATTTCATTATTGGAATGTTGTTCTAGATTCCTTGTTTGAGTAAGATCAGTCTTCTTCGTATTTGAGTCGTAGTTACCGTTTATGTCTCTCACGCGTTGTCCAACTGACCACTTGTCTAATCTCGACCAGACTTCTTCTATCCCTATCGGATGGTCTCGACCAGGATGCCTCTACCCGATCGGCTAGATTCCCCGACAAGGTTATTTGTGCCCGATCGGTTATTTTTCTCGACCATTTTGGGTAATCTTGACTAGGCCTTGAGATCATCTATTAATTGCCTTAGATTGATCATTCTCGGCTGACTTTTATGATGTGGCATATCTAATCACCATGTTTTCAAGTGATCATGTTGACTTGTCATGCTATTAAAAAAATCCTTATAACATTACCCCCTTAAATCCGTGATATGAGCTCTTGACGGTTCAACAAATGGGATTTGAATAGTTTTCATTTTTTGACGCCTCTGAACGTATTGCTCTAATCAATCAAGTATCTTATTAAACTAATCATTTTTTTTGGACTAATCAGTGTCCTGGCTCTTTGCTCAGGATAATTCCCAACTGTCTTGATTCGGTCGGTGTCCTGGCCTTTGACTCAGGATAATTTTTGACCGTTTTGATTCTTCAGTCGGTGTCCTAGCTTTTCTCTTAGGATGATTCCTGACCGTCTTGATTCTTCAGCCGGTGTCCATGCTTTTCGATCAGGATAATTTTCGACCGTCTTGATTCTTCAGTCAAGAGGTTTTCTGGGAACCTTGCCCCACTTTTTCTTATTTTTCTCATGTTAACAAGTCACCAAGGAAGTCTCCCAGTTTTGTCTGTTTACAAGGGTTTGGCCAAATTGTTAGTGCAATACTAACACGGCCGAACGCATTTCACCAGGTTTTCCTCGATAGCGTACCCGCGTGTTTTTTCTCGATAAAACAGGTATCTCGAGGTGGCCGAATTGCTGACACTACTTTATATGCACCCAGTCGGTTCGGCAGGTGCTCCGGATCTCTAACAACCGACTTCTCAGCCTCTCGGGCATATTCACCCAGCATGGCAGGTGTCGGGGCTGTAAGTTTATCTTTGATAACAAAGATGATTATTAAAAATTTGAACACCATTCTTGGCTTCTTTTTTATTGATCTGAAAATCAACAACTCCAAAATATCAAAAAATAATTAAATAAAAACTAAAAATCTAAAACAAACTGAAAATATCTTAAACAAAAACTGAAAGAAACTAAGTTATCTCTCTCAGGAGAAGGTTTTTTTTTTTAAGACTAAGTTTTGTCATCCATGAGCTTGTGTAGGTTTCTTAAATGATAATGTTCACTATCCCTTCACCACTATCGCGGCTCGAACTTCGCTTCTTCTTCTGATTTCCCGTTGGTTGATAGCCCCGATAGGGGTCCTTTTACTGATTGTCAGTCCCTTTAAGAATTAAATCTTTGAGGTAACCCTCCCTAATGAGTGTCTCGATGTGGTCTCTTAGTTGGTAGCACATTGATGTGTCATGACCAATTTCCTTATGGAACTTGCAGTATTTTATCGTGTCTCTTCAAGCGTAGATTGACTGTCTATGAGGATATTTGACTAGCTTTTGGTCTTATACAATCGCTAGGATTTCCTGTTGTTTCTTGGTAAGAGGAGTATCGTTGGTGTACTGACCATGGAACTTTCTGTCGTTCCGACTGTTTCTACAATTGCTCTCATCACTCTCCTGGTGATCACCCTTCTGGTTCTATATATAGCCATCACTTGTTTCGGCGTTCTCCCCGGGGCACCCGCTGTGTACATAACTACCCCCTCTGAGCTAGCTCCTATTCTTCAACTTGCATAACTGTATGCCACATCCATCAGGTCGGCGTACGTATCTGGGCACTTCCTCCTCAAATCTAAGGAAAGTCTACCCTTCTATAGGTTGTTGGTGAAGGTGGCCACCATATCCTCATCATTGGGATTATGGATCCCTGACACTTCCTGAGAGAACCTTTTCAAGTAATCTTTTAATGATTCGTTTTTTCCTTGTTTGAGGGTGGTGAAGTGAGCTATTGATTTTCTCCTTTGAATATTTCCCAAGAATTATCATGAAAAAGTCTGGGTTAACTCTTAGAAATTCTTAATAGTTCCCTGAGGGATCCTTCCAAACCACCTAGACCCTAAATCCCCAAGTGTTTACGGGAACGTCAAGCACAACAATGGGTCAATGTAAGTGTATTGTGCCATCGCACTTCGAAAACGTCTCACATGTTCTTTTGAGGTGCATTTGGCATGAAGATGTGACATGACAAGGTGGGACTGGACAAGACAGGACAGAACAGAACATGTTGTTATATGTTATGTTTAGAAGGCCTGGACACAACTATAAATTGTACCGTTATGCGTTTGGTATGACTGGTACAGGACGGAACAAGAGATTAAAATGACTAGAGTACCCCTCTTATATATATAACAACATAGACAATAATATTATATATATTAATATATAATAATATTAAATAATATTAGATCGTTGATTATTATATTATATATATATTATTTGATATTATTATATATCAATATGATATATAATATTAAATATTAGTATAGAAAATATAATATTTATATATATATATATATTATAATGTATCATATATATATATAGTATCATATATATATATATATATATATATATATATATATATATATCATATATTAAATAAATAATATATATATATGTCTACGTAGTAATAATATTATATATATAAATAATTGATATATTATTATATATAATAATAAAATATAATTTAATATATATATATATATTATATTTATACTATATATATATATTAATATATAATATATTTCATATAATAAATAATATATATATATATTATATAAAATATATATGTAATATAAATATAATATATATATAATATATAATATATATTATATATTATATTCTATATTATATTTTATTATTATATTAATATATATATATATATCCTATATATAATATATAATATTCTATATGTAATTATAATATATAATATAGTTTATAATTTATTGGACATGATTGTAATTGTTTGAAAATTTAAAGGGTAAATTGGTCTTTTCGACACTTGTCTCATGTCTTGTCCTAGGATCTTGGGTGGGACAAGTTTTTGTGATTTTTGTCCCACCTTGTCCCGTACTGTCCCATGTTAAGGACGCGCCAAACGTGGGACAATAACAAACTGTCTCACGTTGTCATGTCCTGTCCCGTGTACCAAACGCACCCTTGGATCCTTGTTTACTTTAAATTGCTCGACCTGAGACATTCTAAATCTTTCCGAGAACTGGGTTTGGAGAATATTGTTCATGAAGGGACTTTCGGAATCGTCGTCCAGTAAATCTTTAAGCCCCTGGCGATGTTCTAATGCTTCCACCTTCTGAGTTAATTTCTGTATCATGATATCTCGCTTATCTTCTAGCTCGTTATACATTACCAATCGTTGATGGTCGATGTGCCCACGTTGGAATCTTAGCGGTGACTTGCCCATTCGGCGTGTTCTGCGGGGTGGTTGGACGCTGTCATCTGACGAGCTAGATAGATCCCGTCTACGAACACCTCTGCGGATTTCATCTTACTCAAAGTTCGCTTGATACTGATCTTGCCTACCTTGTCTGCTAATTCCTTCATTTCCCATTTAGGGGCATTCTCCATTTCCATGGTGATCCACTATTTCTCTACTAGTCTTACGGGGCACGTCTGGGGTCACATCCACTATTTCAGAATGCACCTTAGGGTCTGGGGGCACCATAGGTGTAGAAGATCCTTATTTACAAGAATTGAACATACGTGAACCACATAGCTCCACGCCAAATGTCGCTTGCTACAGAACAAGTTTATATATCACAAATTCACAATGGTGGCCCGGCCACTTATTTCTTTTGGTCTTATCATTTATTGTAATTTTGTAATCCAGCGCTGTTGCGATACAAACCGCAAAACAAACCAACTTCGGCAAAAGTTGTCACTTGTCGATAATTGTTATTCCACTTTTGTATTCAAACATAGCATGTGTCAATTGGTCTAACATTTCATCATGGCGAAGTGAAGAAATCACTATTTATATGTATTTATTTAACTAGATCACACGCACGGGCAGCCATATATATAGAGATGAATTTATAAAGAGCCTAAAAATTTATGGATTTATTATTTTTAGCCATATAAAATATTTTTATTGTTTTTAACACTCTTGACTCATTTTGGCCAAGTTTGCTCTTATTTGATTTAAAATAATAGAAAATAAAAAGTGGGGTTCTAGCTCTTGTTAGGTTTCAGGCAACAGAAGAAGAAAGAGAAAGAGAATAGAGAGAGAAAAAGATACCTCGTCAACCATCGTCGTCGCCACCCCTTCCCCTTGCACGTCAACGCCGCCACCTGCAGTGACCGTCCTCCCGATCTCGTCAACGTCGTGCCTTTTCCTTGACCGTTTTTCACTTGTTGACGATGCAGCTTGGAGCGACCGTAAGCTCGTCAACAGCGCGACAAGTTTTTGACTTTCATATGATTTCTTACATAATACAACAGTTAATCACTATTATCATTTAGAAAAAAAATTGGTTTTCTGTAAAAACAATATATTGTTGAGTTGGATTTGGTTCGATTTCTATTTTAGCACATTTGAATTGCTTGAACTGCTGTTGATATTGCTCTTGTGTTGCAAATTTGATTTGGTGACGGTTAATTGTGAAATATGTGTTTTTTTTATTTGTAACATGTAATTAGATTGTAATTAGATTGAGATTTTATGACTGGATTTAGTATGTTATTAAGTTGTCTCGATAAACTTCCCTCTTCCCCCTTAATTAAAATATAAGTTAAGTTAATTAGCTGTGAAAAGGTTTCTTCACAATGGAAATCATGTCATTTTTGCTTCAAAATCGTTTTTAAAAGGATTATGCGGCTTGCCTTAGTTGAGAATGAGGAGATTGTTTTGAGATTTCTGGTTACTGCTTGGTTGCTTTGGCAATGGTAGAGTGGTCAAAGAGCTTAGAGATTGCTAGAGTGGGGCTAGTGAACTCGTTGCAAATTTCAAAACTGGTGAAATGGTATGAGGTTGGTTTACACAGAGGACAGGTCTCAAATGACAATGTATGGTGTGTGTGTGTGTGTGTGTCTTTGCCTGGTTGCTTTAAACTTAACATGGATGCAACTTTGGATGTTGATGGTGGACGCTAAGGGGATAGTATTGTGATCAGAGATAACTCAGGTATTATAGTAAGGGTTGTTGAGTTTCAACTAGATGGTTACAGTGGGGATTACAGAGGCAAAGGCAATTCTTGAGAGGCTTACTATGGCTGCTGAATTGGGTTGTTTTGGAATTTGGTCTTCAAAATAAATTCATTCAATACTGGAATCTAATTTAACAAAGTCTACAATACGAAATATAGTAAATAACTGGCATGTAACTTTGTTAATTACTGACATGTAACAATACTGGAATTTTATCTTCAAAATAAATTCATTCAATACTGTGCGTATATCGCAAACATGAATTCATTTAATACTGGAATTCAAATTAAACTGGCATGTAACTTCAGAACCAACACTGCATATAACAATACTGAATTTTTTTAGAATCAGTGTTTTTCAAACGTGAAACTTAATACAAACTGGCATGTAACTTTAGAACCAATTGACATGTAACTTAAAATTAAACCAGCATGTAACTTAAATTTTAACTCGCATGTAACTTTAGAACTACCTGGCATGTAAGTTCAGAACCAACTGGCATGTAACTTCAGAACCAACTGACATGTAACAATACTGGAATTTGATCAATGAACTATATTCATTCAATACTAGAAATTGATATTTCACAATGCCAAATTCATTCAATAAAGTCTACAATTAACTTGTAACTTGACATACGATTGATATGTAACTTGGCAAGTCAAGTGGCATGTAACTTGAAAATCGATTTCCAAGTTATATGTCAGTTGATTTTCAATTTACATGTTAGTCATATTCAAGTAACATGTTAGTTATAAATTTGAAGTTACATGTTAATTAGTTTCCAACTTTCAAATAAACATGTAACTTGAAAATCGATTTCCAAGTTACATGTATGTTGATTTTCAATTTACATGTTAGTCATATTCAAGTTACATGCCAATTAATTAAATTTGAAGTTACATGATAATTAGTTTCCAACTTTCAAATAACTAAATAACAAGTTACATGCCAAAACCCACCGCCAACATTTCAAGTTACATGGCAATTTATTCAAACATAAAAAGAGGGAAGAAAACAAGCTTCGATACAAGCTAAAATCATCACCCATGAGAACAAATCTTCCCAATAACAGTACCTATCCAATAAATAGCATGCCTAGCCAATTCATGCACAATTCTGTTACAACTCTTAGGAGCAAAAGAAATATTCATCTGCCTGTATCGATCTATCGATAAAAGAATATAAAAAATAAATTGTTGGTCACACACTCCAACAATCAAATTTTTATGTATACAAAATTACAAATTAACAATACCAAAAACATCCGACTCAATCAAAACTGGAAACCACCCCTTGTAAACAACCCAAATAAGACCTTCCAGAACTGTTTTTGCTTCAATGACATCAACAAAGACAATTCCATCAAAAACAAGTGCAGCACTTACTCTGCTTCAAATCCAACAATCCCATCTCGCATACATTCCACCAGAAAAGTCAGGAACCATCAACACTGCATAAAATCAATACAAGTTTGTAATTACTTGATTACAATTTTAATCAATTTCAGCAATTACTAGAAAGCAAAAAAAGGGACTTAAATTATCATTTCTGTTTTCTTTTATTATTTGTTTTAGTGTCACAAAAGAAAAGAAAAGGGGCATCACTTATCAGTTATAGAAAATTCAAAATCATATACATCTCACGATACTTATTTTCACTAATACAACAAATACATAACCTAAAAGTTTTAGTTCATTTGAATCTAAAAGTAGAGCCTTTTAGTCCCAAAACAACCAAATTTAGTGACTTTACAACGAAATATCACAATAGCAATGTTGATTAAATTGAAGACCCACATCATCAAACTCATATCAGCATTTAGCTCATGCACCAAAAAAATTGAAAATAAAAACCTAAGGTTTTTTATTTTTTGGTTTTTCAAATTTTAAAAAGTGAAATCAACTACAATTATAAGCAGATGATTACTGTCAACACCTCCACTCACATTCCAATCTCAAAATAGAGTATTATTATCTCTTCAAAAACACTATGTCTAAATTTCACCAGTATCATCGTTTTAGTGGACACCCATAAGCGATTCCCAAAATTAAAATTCTGTTGTAGTGCGATTCTTGGTTCAATGACATGCTTAGTTTTTGGTCTAACAAAGTTAAACTTAGCTTTTGTTTATGATTAATAAATTATATGCAACCAAAATAGAAAAATATAATGTAGAGTCTAACCAAATATGATGAAGTCTATGCTTTTGTTAGGCATTACATCTTCTCTTCTCCATTGACACAATAGCCCTGAAATCTAACCAGATTTCGGTGTTATAGTTAGGCAATAAACAAAACAATTGGCACTCAAAATGAACACAACAAAACACAAAACTTCAATTTGAACTCCGAATGAACACATAACAATGAATACCATATAAATAAACAAACCCAGGAACTTAACATTCAATAGACAATTGATAGACCCTTCAAGTAATAAAACTAATACTAAGTTTAACCACAAAACACACTCATTAGAGCTCAAGTTTTGTACATAGAAACTCAAACAATATTACTATTTCAACAATAACACACAAAACCCGTCTCAAGAACTAACTATTGGATTTCAATAATCTAACCACAAACAAAATAAACCAACTTCAAATTGAAGATAAATTGAACAAGCATTGATTCCCAACTAAAAACTCACTTTAAATACACAAACCCTAGATGACTCAGATTGACAAATAGACTCATAACCCAAAAAAAAATTAACAGAAACCATTAGCAAAAGAATTTTATTTTGTCAAAAACCAATGGAAATGAAAAAAAAAATTCAAAGTTTAAATCAAAGCAATGGAAAGTGAAATAATATGTAAGCTTATGTTTTGAAATCTCTTTGGTGCATCGCTCATTGTGAATGTACGGTCGCGTTTGGAACCCATTTCGCGTCTTTGAAACTTCTTGACGTTGTTAAAGAAGTCGTCGCACCATTTGCGGTCCCTCTTCACCACCACCAACCATCTTATTATGTCAGCCGAATCTACTTCAGGAGAGAAGCGTATTCCGGATTTTCATTCTTCTGGCTTCGGTTGAAGAGGGATACACCTAAGAGAGAGACAAAGAAGACGGCTCTGGGTTTTCTTACCAGTGATGTGAATAAGAGATATTGAGATGCCGCAGCTGGGTTTCATTGAAAAGGGAAACTAAAAAGACGCATATGAAAAAAATGTTATAGACAGACAGACAAAATGCAGAACAAATTACCAGGTTGAAGAGAGAAGATATGATTTTGAAATATGAATTGTCTAGTGGAAATGACGGGGGGAATTTTTAGTGTGTGAAATAATGATAAAATAAGGGGTAGATTTGTCGGTTCAAGTCTAAATATGATAAATTTAATAAAATATAAATTGATGGTTAAAAACAATAAATATATAAACTTTTTGGTTATTTCTTACGATTTATATATATACTGCTTATCATATCAGATATACCTGAGATTAATAAATCTTCGGGATCATATGATCGTACATGAGATCATGTGATCGTACGTTAGACCATATGATCGTACGTGTTTATAATATTATCGCATAAGTTACATGTGATCACAACTGTTATATGTATTTTTTGTCAACATGACACGTCAGCAAAGGTAGAGGATAATACGGAAATGTAGTGATTCCATGTCATCAAAAGTCTACCGGTCAACGAGAGGGAAAGTAAAGTCGTCCAGTAAAAGAAGTCTTAATGAACGAAGATCTCTACTCCGTGAGATCTGATATGAAATATGACCCTATCAGGACATGATGTATCAAATGAAGATCCACTCAGATACTAAATCTAAGAATCAAACTTTAATAAGGGAATATTTCTATTTCCTCTTCAGTATCAGAGAATTCTAATTGGGAAGAAACTCAGAGCATCCAAAAGGATGAACCCCAAACAAGAAATAAGTCTTAAATGAAGTGTATTACTAGAATCCTACAAAGATTCTAATTAATAAATCCACCACTTGTATGACAAGAACTAGGGCAACCCTAGATCGAACCATATAAATACAGCCATGTATTTGTTATAACGGGACATGATCGTCATCAGCAATTTACGCTTAGAAGAGAAAGAGATACAAAATATGAGCAATTACCAGAGAGAAAAACGAGTATTGAGTGTGTAATTATTCTATTAATAGTGGATATCCTTTCACTGTCACCGGCACCGTGGATGTTTCTCTGCCTTGGGGTTTTACCACGTAAAATATTTGTTATGTTTGATTTATTATTTATTTCCTACTCTTCTACATCACCATTCTTAAATACGAACAAATCCTATCGCATCAACGTGGAGAAAGAGGTTTTGATTATCCAACCTCTAATTGGTTAAGGCTTTGATCTGCCTTCGTGTTAATGTTTGGCAGTTGACTTTTTAATGATCCAAAAATCACCGCCAACAACAACAAAAACAAATTTTAATGTGATCACTTGTTTTTGTTATAATCACATGTAACTTATATGCAACAACATTGTAAACATGTTCGATCACATGATCTTATGTACGATTACATGATCCTTGAGATTAGTTATATATATATATATATATATAATGTCCTTTAGACTTCATTATAATTTATCATTAATTTCAAAAAATATTTCAAAATTTCAGATAATAAAATATTATCCAATTCTTGTTTTTAATTTTCATCTAATGTTATTTTCATACGTGTAGATTCTAATTATATAACGTTTTTTGTCAAAATTTAATGAAACGTAAATATCTTTTATTTTTCAAAGTGATTCTTAAAAACACTTATAAAATCTAAATAATTGTTTGCATCAATTTCACAATGTATTTCATATTTTTTAGTAGTTTGTTATTGAATCAATGTTCACCATCTTATCATTGAAAAAAGGAAACATACTTTATTCAAAAAATCACTTTAAAAAGGTTGGTTTAAATACATTCTTGAATTTTTTAAAGAGTATTGATATTGTCACCTATAAAATTAATTAGTACACCCAATTTTATTAAAAAATTTAATTATAAAAATATCTCAATAGAAACTTAAAGATAAGGAGTAATTACTTTAATTAAAATTAATCAAATACTATGTAAACTCATTAATTACACTCATATCTTTAACTATATCCCTTTATTAAAAAAAAAAACTTATGACAAACCCTAATTAAACTCTAATTTTAATTCAAATATCAAACGTTCTCATCATCACATGGTTATCAAATAACAAATAAATAGCAAAGAACTCTAATCATACAGAGGTAGGTATTCTTTTATGAAACGAAGAAATATAAAAGTATCATATCATTTGCTTGTGTATAGTCTGATTATGCGAAATAAGTAATTGAAAGTTTAAAGAATAAAATGTTGAAAAGGTTAGAACATTTTAACTTTTCAATTTAAGAACTTCAGGTTCGTATATAACGAGAATGATGAATTTTTAACAGAACTCATGTCATTTTAAGAATTTAGATACATCTGTGAACTGTTATACACAAATCTAATAATAATTTTCAATAAAAAAAATTCAAGTTTTGATTAGCTCAAAACTTTGAACTTCAGATTAATTTTTTTATATATATTTAGAACTTCAGGTCCCAGATAACAAAAACTTATGCACATGAATCTCAATTCATTATTAAACTTTAGGTTTATAGATTTTAATTGTATATCTAGAACTTCAAGTTCTAAGTAATAAAAATCAGTGTTCAAAAAAATGTCTAGGCAGCCGCCTAAGCATTGTACTGCCTTCCACCCTATCGAATCAGCAATTTCGACCATAAAAATCGGTCAACAGAGGTCAACGACGGTCAACAGAGGTCAACGGAAAAGCTACCGAGTTAGACCGGTTTTTAAGAGATTAATCAGTCTAAGCTATTTTTTTTAATTAAAAAAAACCACCAAAACAATGTAAATCAAACCCAAAATCCACTTCCCAGATCATGAAAATCACAAGCATATACCAAAATCTAAAATCAAACCCAAAATCAAACCTCTGCCAGTCGCCAACCACAACAAAGGTCCACTAAAACGGCACCAAGATTCAATGGTGCTCTTGGTCTCTTGCAAATTTAATCAATGGAGAAAAAATGAGCAAAATCAACACACAAATTAGATTCGAGTGTTGTTAACAAACAAAACCCACCAAAATTTAATGAAAAATGACTCAAAAACAAGTATAATGGATGAGTGGGAAAGCTTAAAACGATCAAAAATGGTGGAAGAAAAGTTTGTAGAGAAGAAGGCTTGAAAAAGAGATAGAGAGAGAAGGTCTGAAAGAGAGATAGAGAGATAGAGAGAGAAGGTCTGAAAGAGAGAAGAAGAGTAAAGATATTTGACTTTTAAAAAACATATTTGTAAAATAACAAAACAGACCCTCTCTCAATACAAAAATCTAAAATATACAACAAGAAGTAAAACTATATTAAACGAGTCCAAGACATAAAAACGAAAAGGGAATTATGTTGATGATTTTTTTAAAACTTTTGTCATAATTTGAGTTTTATTATTGGTTTTATAGGTATAAAAAACAAATATATATATATATATATATATATATATATATATAAACAATCGCCTAGGCACCACCTAGAGCGTTTAGAGGCTAGGCACTGGTCTACCGTCTGACTAGCACCTAGCGTTTACTATAACACTGATAAAAATCATGTTCTATTAAATTAAAGGATTTGTTCATATACGAACCCCAACTTCATAAGTGAACTTTTTTCAAGACTTCATATCCAAATTAAGTAGCCTTTTTGCCTAGATGATTTCCGAATAAATAAAATCAAAGATTTTTCAATTAATATCATTCACCGGAAATCTGAAATGTGGAAGCAAAATCGACTACAGGTTGTATCACCGGTCGAAAGTTGTTATTGGTAAATTCTATATGATGCAACACGTCAGTAAAAGACTATGGTCAGGGGTGCCACGTCACTGGAAGACGATCAGATTAAGTCAACCCAAGTAGGTCGGAGAAGACCGACCAGCTCCCCCGACTAAGATAATGCAGATGATCGGGTTAGTAAATCCGATCTGGTCATCAAGATGGTTGGGGCCAGGGTCAGGTAGAATCGCTGATATGAGGAAACAAGAATGGTCGAGAAAATAGATGATCGGACTCGTGACACGTGTACAACACCCAGATTCGATGGAATCATGACTCAAATACGTTGAAAAGGAGTCCGGTTAGAACAAGGCTTCTGAAAGTGCACTCTGATAAGGAAACGAACTTCCTTATAGATATCAGAGTCCAGATCATGAAAGAAATCTAAAGACAAGTGAAATACAAATCAGCCCCAAATAGGAAAGAAAGAAAGCACAACTCTAATAATTTAGAATCTCATTAAACGACAAAGACTTTCCTTACGTGTACATTAAGAATTAAGATTCTATGCATGTATAAATAGACCCTAAAAATACCAGAAACGGAGTAAACGTGATTTGATTAGCAAAAGCCAGAGAGAGATAGAGTGTGTAATCCTCTTTTAAAATAGTGAATTCTTGTTGCCGCTATTGGCAACCATGGACATTTCCCCACATTGAGGTTTTACCACGTAAAACTCTGTGTCTTATTTATTTTTCGTTTACTTTTTGTTTACAGCTAGTTATTATTCTGCATTAATTGTATGATAGAGGTTAATCCAGAAATCACCGTCAACAACTGGCGTTAGAAGGATGGGCGGGGGGAACCTCCGATAGTGTTTGGTTTATGTGATTAATTTCAAAAGAAGTTAGCTAAAAGAGACATCATGGACACTAGTAGAGACAGAAGTCCATCTCCTCACAATGTTGATGCAACATGTGATGTCAATGCCCTAAATCTTGTGGATGTCGCCGCTACAGGAGAAGATCCATTCTTAAGGACCCCGCTATCCACTAGACCTAATGTTGTTACATCCACAGGTGTAGCCACCGATATTTCCCCGGAAGCGTTCAAGTAGATCCAAAAGTCCCTACAAAAAGTCATCGAAGATGCCGCTAAGCAGAGGATCAGCATATCAGCCACGACTAACTTAAGTTCACCGTATCAACTTTCCACACCGATCGTTGCCCAAGACCCTAAGGTGCGCTCTGTGATAGTAGCGGTCACTCCAGGAGCACCCTAAAAACCTAGAAGAGATAAGGCGGAACATCATGAAAAAATGAGGGTTCGCATAGAAGAGGTGGCCAAGAAGATAGGGGAGCGAGGGAACACCGGGAGTCTAGTTCGTGGGAAGATGTAGAGAGGTACAATGGAGCGGAAACCTACCTTGAATGGGTACATAGATATGATGAGCAGTGAAAAAGGTCCCACTCACATTCAAATGTCGATGAAAAAGCTTCTAGAAGGCGTACGGAGAAAACCCTTGTGGTTAGGCGTGACCCCTTCGGGGACTAGATCAGCGGAAGGGTCCCTAGGAACCCATATGGGCTCACTATCTATCAGAGGTTCGATGAACGTGGAGAGCCAGAGGGGGAACAATAGATTCTCTTTAGGAGGATAGAAGCCCTTGAACGAAAACAGAGCTTGGGAAACCCACTGATTGGGAGCTCTAGAAGTCTGTTTGCTGCTTCAATAAGCCAGACCCATTTTTTAGAGAAATTCATAATGTCGCTTATGGAGCATTTTAAAGCCAATACTGACCCACAGGAGCATATAAGGTGGTACCAAAGTGCAATGTTGCATTATGATTATGATGACACCCTCATGTGTCGCATGTTCCCGCAAACGTTGGGAGATCAGGGATCTAGATGGTTTGGAGGGCTATCCGCATGTTCCGTTAGAAATTTTGAAGAGTTAGTACAAGCATTCACCAGGCAATTCATGGGAACATTTAGCGAAGGAAGTCCATATCAGCTTTATCGGCACTGAAGCAAAGGAAAGACGAGAATTGAAAGACTACTTTACCAGATTCTCGTAAGAGGTGTCAGAAGTGCAAGATCCCAATGACGATGCAGTAGTGTTGGCTTTCATCAACAGTTTACAACACAACCATCTGACCCTAAGCCTAAGGCAAATGGGACCGACCACGTACACGAGTATGGTAGACCATGCGGAGGATACGTCATGGCAGAGAAGGAATAGCTAGCCTATGGTGGAGAACTTATACACGGGGGTCAACCCAAAAGTAGCCAAAAGCACAAGGGCAGTAAACCAAAGAATAGCGGCAAAGGAAAGCAAAAAGGTAGTGGAGAAAAAGGTAAGGATGGACGAAAGAGCAATGACAAAGGTGGTAGGCAATTCAAGAGGCAATACACTAATTACACTCCGTTGGCCAGAGGGCAGGAAGAAATCTTGAATGTGATAGAAGATAAGAATCCGTACAAGAAACCCCCAAAACAGTTAAGTTTTGCTTGAAGAGACATCACCAAGTACTGCAGGTTCCACCAGGAGAACGGCCATAAACCTCTAAGTGTTATCAGTTGAGGAATACATCAAAAAGCTAATCAGATAAGGACACCTCAAAGACATGATCCTTAGGAGTGGGGATGACCAGTATAAGAACCCCATAATAGAAGAGCGAGATAGAAGTCAGAAGAGTCCCAGAAGAGATCCAGGTAATGGAGCAATCAATACTATCTTTGGTGGGCCATACACCGGAAGTAATAGTCGAGAGAGGATGTCCAAAGTTAGAGAAGTCATAAATGGTCAGAGAAACCTAGGGACCGATCAAAAGTAATCCAAATAAGGTTGGGACCCTATAATTTTCACCAAAGCAGATGCACATGTATTGGAAGTAAGGCCGAACGATGTAAATACAGTATCGGTTCGCGTGGGACATATGGAAGTAAGACGGGTATTGATCGACAATGGAAGCTCGATGGATATTCTAAGTGTAGAAGTGTTTGACCAACTCAGACTGCAAAGAAGAGATCTTCAGCCACTAAAAGTCCCACTTAGAGGCTTCAGAGGAGTAGAGGTAAGGTCGCTAGGAACGGTGAAGTTGCCCGTGGAGATCGGAAGCTCTCCCTGTACCAAGATAGTATTACTAGATTTTATGGAAACCAAGAAATTCAAAATATCTATAGCAAAGATTGGGTCCATACCTAGAGTACAAGCGAGTGCGGCAGAGACACAAGTTTAGGAGCAAAGAAAAGCAAGAATCTGAAGAAGGTGAAAAGCTAGGGTTTTCTACAGAGAAGTTCTGTGAAGTCGTGAGGAAAAATGAAAGGTCCCTAGGTTATATATGAGCAAATGACATCACACCAACATGCATACGTAACTAGACACGAATGGGGGTAGGTGCACATGTAACAAAAAACACACGCCGTTTGAAATTTGAAAAAGTGGCTGAATGATTGCATCGGCCGAAATGAGCGTGATTGACATTAACGTTCAGTCGCACAGCATTAAATGCATATTTATGAACACCACGAAAAAATAATAATAAAAATAAGTTAAACATACTTCGCCGAGTAGGTTCCATTTCGAATGAGATACTCTGTCTTGTATGTTTAAGGGGGTGTTGTTATTGGAAAATCTAGATGATGCAACACGTCAGTAAAAGACTAGGGTCGGGGGTGCCACGTCGCTGGAAGACGATCAGATTAAGTCAACCCAAGTAGATCAGAGATGACCCGATTAGTTCCGCTGACTAAGATAATGCTAATAATTGGGTTAGTAAATCTGATCATGTCGTTAAGATGGTCAGGACCAGGGTCGGGTAGAATCGCTGATCAGGGTAAAACAAGAATGGTAGGGAAAATAAATGATCGGACCCATGACACGTGGACAGTGTTGGGGTTTATGCCCTAAGCATGTAGTTTGTAAATGGATTTATGAAGTAAATAAAAAAAAGGTTCAATTCATTCTTGTTATGTTATTTATTTTATAAACTTGTGCACATTTTAACATCCTAAATTACCGGATGTAATCTCGAACTGTGTATATGAGTGTCATGTACTGATGGATACAATAAAACAAAAACAAAAAACAAAGAACTTGGGTATACGTGCAAACATATATATTAACTGAAGAAGAGAAAAACAAAAAAAAAAAAGAACTTTTGTTTAAGTGTGTGCAAGTCGTTGTACTAAGAAAATAAAAATAAACTATTATTATTATTATCATTATTTAACTACTAGAAGTGTTCTAGTGGTTTTTTTTTAAGAAGAAAGAGTTTCTTCATTCGTTTTTCTCTACACCATCCATCCTAAGTTCTTGAGAACCGTGACGCACCCACATGCAGTTACCAGTCCCGGGATATAGCGAGGAAGATAATTGGTACAGACCAGGAACATATCGTAAAGTGAAGGAGCCTCCAAACGTTGGTATGGTTCAATAATCTTCTTATTATAGATTACAATTTCCTGTATTTACATATATATTTTATTAGTGTAATAATTTGTATATGTATTTGTTCCGAAAATAAGTACGATCGTAAGTTCACTAGTTCAAGATACAGATTACGATTTGTATAAAAAAAAATTAAAACTCATTTCCACTGCGTTACCTGTGAACGATGTTCCAACAATTGGTATCAGAGCCAATTTTATTTATGGAATAGAAAATTATTTTCGATACTCCTGTATGTATGATTGTGCAGACATGATTTAAATTGACTGTATAATGTTTTTGTATATATATATATTTTAAATTTACAAAAAAATGATTGATATTTAATTATATGGTACTGTAGATTTAGGGTTTATGGGCTGTATTTTATTTTTTTTAATTTTTTTAAATTTTTTTACTGTTATTGTATTGTAATATAATATATATATATATATATGTGTGTGTGTGTGTGTGTGTGTGTGTGTGTGTGTGTGTGTGTGTGTGTAACCTATATTGAAGACCTGGAAAAAACACGAAGAATGATTCATGAGATGAATCAGAGTGACCTGAAGAAACTAGAAGACTCGGAAATTACAAGAAGGCAAGGAATGCCTTGGGGTTATTTTTGTAATTTTAGATTCCAATTTTGTTTTTAGGTTTAATAATCCACAGTACTAGGTCAATTCATGTATGCTTTATATTATGTGATGATAAAAGCATTGTCATGCATACGTATGTCATTTATATTAGAAGTGCCTACACAAATATATTTGATATGTCATACATGCATCATAACCTGATATTTTACGAATTTTTTTTAATGTGATTAAAATTGGTAAATACATAAATTGGCTATGAAAATGAGATTAGTTTTTTAATGGTTAAAAACTTGGTAATTCTCATTAATATTAATCTAGTTATTAAAGAGTTTAATAAGTTAGATTAATAGGGTCATTTTTGTAATTAGGATTAATATGATTAATTTCCTAATAATAAATGAAACGAATAATGTGTTAGAGTTTTAATAGTTAAAACTTGGTATACACGAACATAATAATCTGAGCTTAGTAAATAGTTTATAAATGCTTAGATTATTCACTAATAGATTAATTTTTAATTGTTAAAAATCATTTATTAATTAATTAAAATTTGTTTCTAATTAGTTAATGCACTAGATAACTTGATTAAAGTTAACTGTTTGATCCTGTAGAGTCTAGGTGCATTAACGAATAATAGAAAACCCTAGTTTTAAAATAGTGAGTGGGAGAGGGATACATGACATATATATCCTGCGGTCTCCATCATTAGTTCAACACCGTGAGATCCGAGTGGGGCCTCGTGACGGCTTTGCTTTCGTCCTCCCTAAGGAGAGTTTCCACCAAGGTCAATACCAAGATTGACTTTCTAACGGATAGGATTTCTGAGGGTATTTTGGGATTGACCGACCTTAAGGCGGCAATTCTCGAGTTAAGCTCGTGAGATCTGAAATGGTGGGTTACACTCACGAAGGTTTTGATTAAGTTTGTTAATTAAAAACCTGGCTGAATAAACGATGGTTGAATGATATGGAATAAGAGTTATTCTAGAATATCATTTGATTGAGAATGTCTCATTTGATTGAGAATGTCTCGGTCCAACATGCAAAGATTTGACTGACCTTAAGGTGACACTTATTTATGGTATGTTGGATTGTCGTGGTATAGTAACTATTTTTAGGGTAGTTCTAGTTCGTTAAACATGTTCATGCATCATGTTTAAATTTATACCAAAGCACACGCACTTGTTTTAGATAAATGACTGAATGAATGTTTTATTTATTTCAGCAATGTCTTCTGCACTACTTCAAATTCTCGTAAATGACAAATTAACTGGTGATAACTACACTAAGTGGAAACTTAATATTAATACAATTTTGGTCACCAAAGACCTCAAGTTTGTGCTTAAAGAGGAATGTCCTCCAACGCCTACTGCCAATGCCACACGAACTGTTCGTGAGGCATACCAGTGATGGGTCTCATCTGATGAGAAGGACAGAATATATATGTTGGCTTTAATGACAAACGTGCTTTTCACAAAGCACGAAGCAATGACTTCAGCATTCAAAATCATGGAGTCATTGCAAGCTATGTTTGGGAATCCTTCCGAGCAAAAGCAACACGAAGTTGTTCGTTCCACTATGTTTGCTCGCATGAAGGAAGGTACATCAGTTTGGGAACATGTCCTGAGCATGATGTCATACTTCAACATGGCAGAAGTCAAAAGAGAGGCCATTGAAGAATCCAGTCAACTGAGCATCATACTGACGACTCGTCTGAAGAGTTTTGATTAGTTTAAAAGCAACTACAGGATGAACAAGTTAATGTTCAGTCTTACACAGTTGCTCAATGAGCTCGCAACTTTTGATTCCTTGATTAAGGACAACAAGGGCAAGACCGGCGAGGCCAATGTTGCCAAACCATCTTCCTCTAATAATAAGAAGAGGAAGAGATCTGCTGGGAAGGCAAAGGGTAAGCCCAACCCCAAGAAAGCCCAAAGCAAAAAGAATGACACCTCCACTGACCAAGGCAGGGGAAAATGTTTCCATTGCGACAAGGTTGGACACTAGAAGAGGAAATGTCCTCAATATCTGGAGGAGCCTGCCAAGAAGAAGATGAAAATACAAACACGGTTATGAAAATACAAACACGGTTAAATGCTCAAGGCTAACCTAGAGGGGGGGTGAATAGGTTAGGCACCTTTTTCGACTCCCTTAGAAACAAACAAAAGTTTGTCCTTCTAGATTGTTTGTATCACAATATATATATATATATATCAATTAAAGACACTTAATCAATATATAAAACAAGTAAAGTGTGATACAAACAAGTAATCATAACACATACACAATCTATATTATAGAAAGGAAGTCAACTTACAAATAAAGTTCTATCTATAGTATTCAAATAACAAATACAAATATAAGAGAGATAAGGATAGAGAAAAGTTGGCACAAGATATAACATGGTAAACCTCCGAAGAGAAAACATCCACGGGTTAGCAACCACCGACAAACAAAATCCACTAGTAGATAAGACAAGTACAATCTCTCAAGTGACCCCTTCACCTAGAAACTACCCTCTTATCCTACTCATGAAGATGTCGCCCTCATGCTCAACAATCTGAGGCTTCACACCTCTTGTCAAGACTTCCTCGCTCACCCTTCCAGATCCTCACGATCTTAGGGAAGACTTCTTGCTCAACTAATTGAGTCATCCCGACTGTAGTCAAGACTTCTTCGCTCACCCTTCCGGATCCTCACGACCCTAGGCAAGACTTCCTTGCTTGACAATCCAAGGTCTCCCACCTCTTGCCAAGACTTTCTTGCTCAACAACATAGGTCTCACACCTATTGTCAAGACTTCCTTCTCACAAGGCATCTAGGTGATCATGAATGCAAAACGCAAACAAGCACACAACATAGAATGTTATGATCAACACATCCTATGGAAAATACTAGACATGAGCATAAATGGACAAAACAAATGTAGTCTAGTCAATCATGCATGTTTAATCCATCTAGATCATGTAAGATATGTTCAACATTAATTACAACCTAGATACATGCGTAGATCTAAAACTTGAATCATAAGATATGTTCAATTAAGACATAATCAAGTTTAAATCTCATCAACCAAAAACATGCTAAAATCATGTGACAAAGTCATTTAGATTAAAGCTAAAGTTCTAGAGCATATTTCCTATTTATAGATTCAACAAAGCGCATGAATAACTCAAAAGAACACAAGCACACGTATCAGTGCGAGATTTCGGCCAAAGAGAGCCTAATACATGTGAGGAACTATTTTTCACAAAATAAATCAATCAAAGATCATCAAATAATCCTAGAATCAAAGCTAGCACAATACAATCCCAAACATGTGAAAACATAGGTAAAATCAAAACATAACTCAACATATGAGATTTCAATTAAAACTCAATCTAGCTTTAAATGAGTTCAAAACTCAAATAAAAACAATCACAAGACACATATATATGTTGAAGAAGAAAACCCAAGGCAATTGACCAAGTTTTAAAAGAAAACTTTGTGGGAAAATTAATACCTTAGTTGATTTTGGTTCCCGTTTTTGTGAGATTAGACTCCAAAAACAGCAATAAAACTAACTCAAACCTTCAGAGAAAAGATGGAGGATGAATAGAAAACATCTTTCAACTTTGAATCACTCAAATCAAAGTTCAAATGAAGAAGTTATGGTGTTTTGAAGATGAGAAAATTTGGGAGAAAATTCTGCACTCAAGTTTTTGAATCTCTTCTTAGAATGAAATGTGAGAAGGAATGGATATATAAACGAGAGGGAAATGTGCATATGAAATGACCAAAAGGGACAAGAAGCATTCAACCTTGCTTGCTACCTGAGATGCATGCGTGGGCATCTCGGGGCACCAAGCCTTCTGCCCCGAGATGGCCACGCGCCATCTCGGGAAAGAAGAGCTTTGCTGTCTTCTTTTTCCCTTGACCTTCCTTCACGTTCTTCGACCGTTCTCCGGTCTCCGAACTCAAAATTTGAATCTGTTTACGGATTACAAACCATAACTCTCTCACAGACATGGACATATAAGATACTCGACCCAAAAAATAATAATTCGACTCGATATACGAAGACAAAGATAATGTATGCAACATGAGTTGAAAGTGTAGTATTTTTTGACTTAGAACTTGAAATCAATAGTATGAGTAACCGAAATGACCGAAACTCAACCAAGAATGATTTAAGACTAAAATAAAGTTCAATATCCATGTTATACAAACATATACACGTACAAACACAATTCACACTAGATTGTAAACTACATAGAGATAGTCTCCAATCATGCATTTTCCAAAACATGTTATTTTCATACCAATGCATGAGCATTCATCTTCAAGTGTCTGAATGTGTTATACATGGTGCACAAAGATACAAAAACACATATGAATGAATTGTATGTGTGTGCCTATAATCATTCACAATGATGCAGGGACACAAATGTATGAATTGTGTGTATGTGTGCCTAAGCCTTGTAAGAGAAAGATAAGGTCTTAGTATACCTTCGTAGAGCCATATTGCATCATTTCTCTTTGAAGACTTTGAACTTGCTTTGACTAGTTGTTCCTTCTTCTTTGAAGCTTGAATCATGAATCTTAACAACTAAATCATTACAAGTAAACATCATTTTGATATGGAATTAATGTCAACACAACATAAAACCTAACAGAAGAAAACGAAAGGTAAATATGATTTACTTGTTCTTGAATCTTGTTTAGTGAAAGTTGATTCTTCAACCTGGATAGTTGATTCAGGTTTGTTCTTCTTTATAGTGGACTAATTCTTGGACACCGCTAGAGGAGGGAGCCTTCTCAATGCGTGTGGGGTCAGAGGATGTCGTGTCGGCACGAGTAGTGGGCGTAATTAGATTATGTTTTTTGTAATAATTATATATTGTTAGACAATGTATTTTATATTCCTAGATTTATACGGAATTTGATTTCTGTTTCTAAGTTGTTAGAACAAAAATATTCTGTTTCTTTTAATAATAAGTCTATTATTATTGGAAAGAATGGTCTGAATATTTATTCAGGAATTAATGAAAACAATTTGTATGTGTTAAGACCATTCATACATACTACACTGCTCAAGGCTGAAATGTTTAAGGTTGAAAAACCAAAAACTAAATGACATAAGATTTCTCTAGATAATGAGATGTATCTCTAGCATCTAAGGCTTGGTCATATCAACCTTGACCGGATAGACAGACTAGTAAAAAGCGGACCTTTAAGTGAGTTAAAGGTTGGCACCTTATCTGTCTGTGAATCTTGTCTAGAAGGTAAGATGACTAAAAGACCTTTTACTGGAAAAGGGCTTAGAGCTAAAGAACTGCTAGAGCTTATACATACAGATGCATTTGGACCAATGAATGTTAAAGTTAGTGGTGGTTACGAGTATTATGTCACCTTTATATATGACTACTCAAGATACGGATACGTCTACCTGATGCAACAAACGTCGGAAACTTTTGAAAAGTTTAAAGAATTCCGAGTTGGAACCCTGTTCACCTGTTAAGCAGCGAAATTAGGTTTTAAATTTTTTTAATAGAAATCATAATCTGTATCTGGGACTAGTGAACTTGGGATCGTAATTATTTTTCAAAACTAATACATACAATATGTAACACAAGAAATTGAAATCGATATAATCAGAAGAAGAAAATCTTACCAATGTTTGGAGGCTCCTTCACTTTACGATATGCTTCTGTCTGAACCAATCTTACCAACGTTTGGAGACTCCTTCTCTTTACTATGTGCTTCTGTCTGAACCACTCGATCTTCCTCGCTATCTACCGGCACTGGTAACTGCATGTGGGCACATCACAGTGTCAGGAACTTGAATGGAGGATGTAGAGAAATACTTGAAGAAACTCTTTCTTCTCAATTTGGTGTATTGATTTCACACACACATAAATTGCATCTCATGCAAAACTTACGCCCCTTTTATTTTTATTTTTTATTTTCTTTTCTTTTCTTTTTGCATCTGCCTCAGGTACACAAAAAAAAAACAAATTTTTATCTCAAACTCAAAATCACGCCACTATTCACTTTATATATATATTATGTGTGTATTAGGTATTTGTATCATATGCAAATTCTTCTTTTGACTATTGTTTCATATGCACCCACCAATTTGCATCCAATGCAATATCTTGTGTTATTAACTGATATATATATATATATATATATATATATCCTTTAATTATCATTTTCAAATATATCAAACATATTAAAAATGATAATAAGTATTTTAAATTTAAACTTAAATTCAAATACTTAGATAAATGATTTAGTAAAAAACAAATAATCCTATTATTTTATCTTCACCTAAATCCATATATCAACTAACACCCTCCAATTAATAGTTAATTAATAATTCATAATTATCAATATAATTAAATAATCTAATTATTTAATTAATTTAACTATTAACATTCATTAATAAATAAACTCATTATTCTATTAATTCCCGAATAGATAAATATGTGTGTGTGTGTGTGTCACTTTTGTAACACAATTAATTAGACAATCCAACTAATTAACAGTGACCTAAATCGATCGGGCTAGCAAGGGGACCTAATGGACCCACAGTATTTTGAGCTCCAATAATCCTCGGAATCATTAATTAAACTCTTTAATTAATATTCTTGATTATTAACTTCGGTGTTATTCTACTAAAAACCTGAAGCCGCACTCTCTCAACTGTAGACGCTTTTATACAGATTGATACAACTCGGTGTCCATCGATATAGCTATTACATATGGTGTGATCCTCCACAGTAGTTCATAATTTGAGCTGGGTCATAATGTCTGTTACACTCCTCTAAATACATATATCCTTTAAGTACCATTGATTCTATAATGAACAATAAATCTTATTTTCTCATGGAATTATGAGAGCGCTCATATTGTCCAAGCCCCGAATCAACCCTTAAGGGAACTACCATCTACTTCTCACAAGAAGGAGTGGATTCCACTATTGTGTACAAACCTACCCAGCCACAAGCCAAACCTCAATCCCAACATACTGAGTATATTGATCAGGAAATGCATTTGACCTCACCCACGGTATATCAAAGACCACGATTTAACCTGAATGAGTCGATAAGATACTCAAGATTAAGATCACACATATATTGCCATCATTAGTTGATATATATGAATCTCATCGATAAACGGATCTTGGTGAGAGATTCATATAGATCATGGCCCAGTCCTATATGATCACATCATACAAGGTGCCTCCATTCTCATATATCATATGAATGGTTCAGGATAGAATAATCGTACATTACGGAATGGACCGCGGCTATAGATTAACCACAAATAAAGTACCCATCTTTATTTACAATCTATGGACTCTTTAGATTGCACGTCCCTTACTGTATCCATCTGTATATGACACTCATATACACAGTTCGAGATTACATCCGGCAATCTTGGATGTTAAATATATGCACAAGTTATAAAATAAACAACACAACAAGAATGAATTGAACTTTTCCTTTTATTTATTTCATAAATCCTTTTTCAAATTACATATTTAGGGCATAGACCACAACAATCTTCCACTTGCACTAAAGCATGTGAGGCATGTCTCGTAACCCTAGACCATCTAGGTGACCCAAAAACACTTTAGCCGATAAGATCTTCGTAAATGGATCAGCATGATTGTCTTGTGAGGCTATCTTGGTGACAATCACATCTCCTCTATGCACTATCTCTTTAATGAGATGATACTTTCCCTATAAATGCTTCCCTCTTTTGTGACTTCTTGGTTCTTTGGAATTAGCCACAGCACCACTTTTATCACAATAAAGTGTGATGGGCATATCCAAATCTGGAACAACTTCTAGATCACTCAAGAACTAACGGAGCCAAACAACCACTTTAGCAGCTTCACAAGTGGCTACATATTCGGCTTCCATGGTGGAGTCAGCAATGCAAGATTGCTTGATACTTCTCCACACAATGGCTCCACCACCCAGGGTGAATACTAATCCAGATATGGATTTCCTAGAATCTCTGTCTGACTGAAAATCAGAATCGGTGTATCCTAACGGGATCAAATCCTGCTCGAAATACACTAGCATATAGTCTCTCGTTCTAGAAAGATACTTGAGAATTGTTTTAACAGCAACCCAATGATCCAATCCTGGGTTGGACTGGCATCTGCTGACTACTCCCACTGCATAGCAGATGTCCGGTCTCGTGCATAACATTGCATACATGAGACTACCTACTGCTGATGCATAGAGTACATGTGTCATATCCTCAACTTCTTGAGGTGTCTTAGGACACTATTCTTTAGACAAGTGAACTTCATGGCTAGAAAGTAAATTACCTTTCTTAGAGTTTTGCATCGAAAATCGCACAAGAATCTCGTCGATATATGATGCCTGAGACAGTGAAATGAGTTTGTTCTTACGATCCCTTATAAGTTGGATCCCGATAACATAACTCGCCTCTCCCAAATCTTTAATTTGGAATTGGCTAGCCAGCCAGCCCTTTACATCAGACAGCACTCCCACGTCATTCCCAATAAGTAGGATATCATCTACTTATAGGACCAAGAAAACTACTTTCTTATAAATGGTGCGCTTGTAGACACAAGGCTTATCGACGTTCTACTTGAAGCCATAGGTTTTGATCACATAATCAAACCTAATAATCTAATATCTAAAAGCTTGCTTAAGTCCATAGATGGACCTTTGCAGCTTGCAAACCTTTTGCTTTTGATCTAGAGACACTAATCCCTCGGGTTGCATCATATAGATGCTCTCATCAAGATTGTCATTCAATAATGCAGTCTTGACGTCCATTTGTCAAATTTCTTAATCGAAATAGGAAGCAATGGATAAGAGAATCCTAATAGACTTAAACATGGCTACTGGCGAGAAGGTCTCTTCATAATCGACCCCCTCTTTCTGGGTATAACCCTTGGCCACTAGCTTTGCCTTGAAGGTCTCTATCTTCCCGTCTGCTCCTCTCTTTCTCTTGTATATCCACTTACACCCTCTGGGTTTTACCCTATCTGATAAGTCTACAAGATCCCAGACTGAGTTAGAGTACATGGACTCAATCTTGAGATGCATGGCTTTAAGCTATTCCACTTTATCAGGATCTTCTATTGCATTTTTAAATGTCAATGGATCATCCACACTATCAACAGAGACAACACCTTGTCCCACACTTATACCTAAATAGCATTTAGTTTGTCTCATAAACCTCTAACTACGTCTAGGTGGTAGTGTATCCTGAATATAAACCATCTGACTCTCAGATGTTTATGGATCAACAACTCTTGCTGATAAAGCACTAGTCTCACCAGGCTCCAACTCATTTAATACAATCTTTGAACGAGGTTTATGGTCACTAATGTAATTGTCCTCAAGAAACATTGCATTTGTTGATACAAATACTTTGTTGTCTTCATGACTATAGAATTGTCCACATCTGGTCTCCTTAGAGTATCCTACAAATAGGCAGACAACAGACTTTGAGTCTAGCTTTCCAGTTTTGTTCTTTAGCACGTGTGCTGGACACCCCCATATGCAGAAATGTCACAAACTAGATTTACGACCATTCCATAACTCTAGGGGAGTCTTAGGAACAGATTTGGATAACACTACATTCAAAATGTATGCCACTGTTTGTAACGTATGTCCCCAAAAGGAATTTGGTAATGATGAGAAAGTAATCATAGATCTCACCATTCCCATCAGGGTTCTATTTCTCCTCTCCGCTACACCATTTTGCTGAGGTGTACCGGAAGCTGCGAGTTGGAAAACTATCCCATGCTCAACCATGAAGTCTTCAAACTCTTGGTCAAGGTACTCACCTCCACGATCCGATCGTAGTTACTTGATAGTCCTACCTAATTGATTCAGAACTTCAGCTCGGAATTCTTTGAACTTTTTAAATGTTTCCAACTTTCGTTGCATCAGGTAGAAGTATCTGTATCTTGAGTAGTCATATATAAAGGTGACATAATACTCATAACCACCCCTAGCTTTAACATTCATCGGTCCGTAAACGTCTACATGTATAAGCTCTAGCGGTTCTTTAACTCTAAGCCCTTTTCCAGTAAAAAGTCTCTTAGTCATCTTACCTTCCAGACAAGATTCACAGACAGGTAAGGTGTCAACATTAACTCATTTAAAGGTTTGCTTTTTACTAGTCTATCTATCCGGTCAAGGTTGATATGACCAAGCCTTAGATGCCAGAGATACGTGCCATTATTTGGAGAAATCTTATGTCGTTTAGTTTTGGGTTTTTCAACCTTAAACATTTCGGTGTTGAGCAATGTAGTATGTATTAACGGTCTTAACATATATATATTGTTTTCATTAATTCCTGAATAAATATTCAGACCATTCTTTCCAATAATAACAGACTTATTATTAAAAGAAACAAAATATTTTTGTTCTAACAACTTAGAAACGGAAATCAAATTTCATGTAAATCCAGGAATATAAAATACATTGTCCAATAATATATAATTATTAAAAAAATGTAATCTAATTACGGCCACTGCTCGTGCCGACATGACATCCCCTGACCCCTCACGCATTGAGACGGCTTGCTCCTCTAGCTGTGTCCAATAATCAGTCCATTGTAAAGAAGAACAAACATTTATAGTGGCCCCTGAATAAACTATCTAGGGCGAAAATCATCTTCCACTAAGCATGACTCAAGAACAAGTAAATCGTATTTACCTTTCTTAGACTTCTTCTTTCTTTGGGCTTTCTTGGGTTTGGGCTTACCCTTCGCCTTCCCAGCAGACCTCTTCCTCTTTTTATTATTGGAGGAAGGTGGTTCGGTAACATTTGTCTCACCGGTCTTGCCCTTGTTGTGGCAATGACTCCATGATTTCGAATGCTGAAGTCATTGCTTCGTGCTTTGTGACAAGCACATCTGTCATTGAAGCCAACAGATATGTTTGGGCCTTCTTATTTGATGAGACCCATCGCTGGTACGCCTCATGAACAGTTCATGTGGCATTGGCAGCATGCACTAGAGGACATTCCTCCGTAAGCAAAATTGCATTAATGTTAAGTTTCCACTTAGTGTAGTTATCACTAGTTAATATGTCGTTTGTGAGAATTTGAAGTAATGCAGAATACATTATTGCTGAAATAAATGAAACATTCATTCAGTCAATTTATTTAAAACAAGTGTGAGTGCTTTGACATAAATTTAAACATGATGCATGCACATGTTTAACAAACTAGAACTACCCTAAAACTAGTTACTAAACCACGACAATCCAACATACCACAAAGAAGTGTCGTCTTAGGGTCGGTCAAGTCTTTGCATGTTGGATCGAGACATTCTCAATCAAATGATATTCTAGAATAACTCTTATTCCATATCATTCAACCATCATTTATTTAGTCAGGTTTTTAATTAACAAACTTAATCAAAACCTTCGTGAATGTAACCCACCATTTCAAATCTCACGAGCTTAACTCGAGAATTGCCGCTTTAGGATCGGTCAATCCCGAAATACCCTCAGAAATCCTATCCGTTAGGAAATCAACCTTGGTATTGACCTTTGTGGAAACCCTCCTTAGGGAGGACGAAAGCAAAGCCGTCATGAGGCCCCACTCGGACCTCACGGTGTTGAACTAATGATGGAGACTGCGGGATATATATGTCATATGTCCCTCTCCCACTCACCATTTTAAAATTACGATTTTCACATAGACTCAACAGGATGAAACAGCTAACTTTAATCAAGTTATCTAGTGCAGTAACTAATTAGAAACAAATTCTAATTAACTAATAAATTATTAATGATTTTTAACAATTAGAAATCTAATCTATTAGTGAATAATCTAAGCCTTTGTAAACTATTTACTAATGTCAGATTATTATGTTAATGTTTACCAAGTTTTAACTATTAAAACCCTAACACTTTATTTGGACCATTTATTAATAGGTTATTAATCAAATTAATTCTAATAAATGACCCTATTAATCTAATTTATTAAACACTTTAATAACTAGATTAATATTAATGAGAATTATCAAGTTTTCTAACTATTAAAAAAACTAATCTCATTATTCATAGCCATTTATGTATATTGCCCATTTTAATCACATTAAAATAAAATACATAAAATAACAGGCTATGATGCATGTATGACATATCAAAATATTTGTGTAGACACATCTAATCTAAATGACATACATATGCATGACAATGCTTTTATCATCACATAATATAAAGCATACATGAATTGACCGAGTTCTGTGGATTATTTAACCTAAAAAATTGGAATCTAAAATTACAAAAATTTCCCAAGGCATTCCTTGGTCTTCTAGTAACTTCAGATATCTTCCAGTCTCTTCAAGTCACTCCGATTCATCTCATGAATCCGAAACAGGAAATCTGCACGGAACGCACCAGGCAACACTTGCCAATGGAACCGTGCAAGATATGAAAGTACAGTGTGAATAGTACCCAGTGAACAGTAACCAGGTGAACAGTACCCGGTGAACAGTGGCGATGAAAAGTGTTCAGCGACGTACGTTTTTAGATCTTCATTTACGGGTTACAATTTTTTTTAATTACAATACAATAACAGTAAAATAAAAATATAAAAATAATAATAAATTATACAACCCATAAACTCTAAATCCACAGTACCATCAAAATTTACGATCAACCATGTTTAAATTAAACAATTTAATTATAAACAATCATACAATCATAAAGATGGTGCATACACATTCATACATATAGGAGCATCGAAAACAATTTTCTGTTCCGAAGAATAACTAGGATCTGATACCAATTGTTGGAACCCCATTCACCGGTTAGGCAGCGGAACTAGGTTTTAAAATTTTTTAATACAGGTCATAATCTGTATCTGGGACCAGTGAACTTGGGATAATAATTATTTTTCAGAACTAATACATACAATATGTAAACACAGGAAATTGAAATCGATATAATCAGAAGAAGAAAATCTTACCAACGTTTGGAGACTCATTCACTTTACGATATGCTCCTGTCTGAACCAATCTTACCCAACTTTTAGAGAATCATTCTCTTTACGATGTGCTCCTGTCTGAACCACTCGATCTTCCTCGCTATCTCCCGGCACAGGTAACTACGTGTGTACGCGTTACGGTCTCAGGAACTTAAATGGAGGATGTATATAAATACTTGAAGAAACTCTTTCTTCTCAATTTGGTGTATTGATTTTACGCACACATAAATTGCATCTCATTCAAAATTTATGCCCTTTTTATTTTAAAATTTTCTTTTCTTTTCTTTTTGCATGTATATCAGACACACAAAAAAACAACTTTTTATCTCAAACTCAAAATCACGCCACTATTCACTTTATACATATTATGTGTGTATTCGGTATTTGCATCATATGCAAATTCTTCTTTTGACTATTGTTTCTTATGCACCCACCAATTTACATCCAATGCAATCTCTTGTGTTATTAATTGATATATATATATATATATATATATATATATATATATCTTTTAATTACCATTTTCAAATATATCAAATATATTAAAAGTGATAGTAAGTATTTTAAATTTAAACTTAAATTAAAATACTTAGATAAATGATTTAGTAAAAATAAAATAATCATATTATTTTCTCTTCACTTAAATCCATATATCAACTAACACCCTCCAATTAATAGTTAATTAATAATTCATAATTATCAATATAATTAAATAATCTAATTATTTAATTAATTTAACTATTAAAATTCATTAATTAAATAAACTCATTATTCAATTAATTCTCGAATATATGTGTGTGTGTGTGTGTGTGTGTGTGTGTGTGTGTGTGTGTGTGTGTGTGTGTGTGTGTCACTTTTGTAACACAATTAATTGGACAATCCAGCTAATTAACCGTGACCCTTGTTACCTAAATCGATTGGGCTAGCAAGGGGACCTAATGGACCCACAGTATTTTAAGCTTCAATAATCCTCGGAATCAATAATTAAACTCTTTAATTAATATTCCTTGATTCTTAACTCCGGTGTTATTCCACAAAAAACCCGAAGCTGCACTCTCTCAACTGTAAACGCTTTTACACAGACCGATACAACATAACTCGGTGTCCATCGATATAGCTATTACATATGGTGTGATCCTCCACAGTAGTTCATAATTAGAGATGGGTCATAATGTTCGTTATACCCTCCTAATTACATATATCCTTTAAGTACCGTTGATTCTATAATGAACAATAAATCCTATTTCTCACGGAATTAGGAGAGCGCTCATATTGCCAAGCCCCGAATCAACCCTTAAGGGAACTACCATCTACTTCTCATAAGAATGAGTGGATTCCACTATTGTGTACAAACCTTCACAGCCACAAGCCAAACCGCAATCCCAACATACTGAGTATATTGATCAGGAAATTAATCTAACCTCACCCTTGGTATATCAAAGACCACAATTTAACCTGAATAAGTCGATAAGACACTCAGGATTGATCACCCATATATAGCCATCATTAGTAGATATATGTGAATCTCATCGATAAACGGATCTTGGTTAGAGATTCATATAAATCATGACCCAATCCTATATGATCACATCATACAAGGTTCCTCCATTCCCATATCTCATATGAATGATTCAGGATATAATCATCGTACATTACGGAATGGACCGCAAATATAGATTAACCACAAATAAAGTACCCAACTTTATTTGTTATCTATGGACTCTTTAGATTGCACGTCCCTTACTGTATCCATCCGTATATGACACTCATATACATAGTTCGAGATTACATCTGACAATCTTGGATGTCAAATATATGCACAAGTTATAAAATAAACAGCACAACAAGAATGAATTGAACTTTTCCTTTTATTTATTTCATAAATCCATTTACAAATTACATATTTATGGCATAAACCCCAACATTCCGAGCTGAAGTTGAGAATCATTTAGGTTGGACTATCAAGTCACTACGATCGAATCGTGGAGGTGAGTACCTTGATAAAGAGTTTGAAGACTTCATGGTTGAGCATTGGATAGTTTCCCAACTTACAGCTCCCGGTACACCTCAGCAAAATGGTGTAACGGAGAGGAAAAATAGAACCCTGATCTAAATGGTGAGATCAATGATTAGTTTCTCATCATTACCAAATTCCTTTTGGGGATATACGTTACAAACAGCGGCATACATTTTAAATGTAGTGCCATCCAAATCTGTTTGTAAAACTCCCCTAGAGTTGTGGAATGGTCGTAAAGCTAGTTTGCGATATTTTTGTATATGAGGGTGTCCAGCACACGTGCTGAAGAACAGAACTAGAAAGCTAGACTCCAAGTCTGTTGTCTGCCTATTTGTAGGATACTACAATGAGACCAGAGTTGGACACTTTTATAGTCCCGAAGACTACAAAGTATTTGTATCGACAAATGCAACGTTTCTTGAGAACAATTACATTAGTGACCATAAACCTCATTCCAAGATTGTATTAAATGAGTTGTAGCCTGGTGAGACTAGTGCTTCATCAACAAGAGTTGTTGATCCATAAACATCTGAGAGTCAGATGGTTTCTGATCAGGATACACTACCACCTAGACGTAGTGAAAAGGTTGTGAGACAACCTGAATGCCATTTAGGTATAGGTGAAGGACAATGTGTTGTCTCTGATGATAATGTGGATGATCCATTGACATTTAAGAATGCAATGGAAGATCCCTATAAAGAGGAATGGATTAAAGCCGTGAATCTCGAGATGGAGTCCATGTACTCTTACTCAGTCTGGGATCTTGTAGACTTACCGGATGGGGTAAAACCCATAGAATGTAAGTGGATCTACAAGAGAAAAAAAGAAGTAGACGGGAAGGTAGAGACCTTCAAGGCAAGGCTAGTGGCCAAGGGTTATACACTGAAATAGGGGATTGATTATGAAGAGACCTTCTCGCCTGTAGCCATGTTAAAGTCTATTAGGATTCTCTTATCCACTGCTGCCTATTTCGATTATGAAATTTGGCAAATGAACGTCAAGACTGCATTCTTGAATAGCAATCTTAATGAGAGCATCTATATGATGCAGCCAGAGGGATTCGTGTCTCCATATCAAGAGCAAAAGGTTTACAAGCTGCAAAGGTCCATCTATGGACTTAAGCAAGCATCTAGATCTTGGAACATCAGGTTTAATGATGTGATCAAAACCTATGGCTTTGAACAGAACATTGATGAGCCTTGTGTCTACAAGTGCATCATTGACAAGAAAGTAGTTTTCTTGGTCCTATAAGTATATGATATCCTACTCATTGGGAATGATGTGGGAGTGTTGTCTGATGTAAAGGGTTGGCTGGCTAGCTAATTCTAAATGAAAGATTTGGGAGAGGCAAGTTATGTTCTAGGGATCCAACTTATACGGGATCGTAAGAATAAACTCATAGCACTATCTCAGGCGTCATATATCGACAAGATTCTTGTGCGATTTTTTGATGAAGAACTCTAAGAAAGATAATTTACCTTTCAGGCATGGAGTTCACTTGTCTAAGGAACAGTGTCCCAAGACACCTCAAGAAGTTGAGGATATGAGATGTGTACCGTATGCAGCGGCAGTAGGTAGTCTCATGTATGTTATGTTATGTTATGCATGAGACCGGACATCTGCTATGTAGTGGGAGTAGTCAGCAGATACCAGTCCAACTCAGAATTGGATCATTAGGTTATTGTCAAGACTATTCTCAAGTATCTTCGGAGAACGAGAAATTATATGCTAGTGTATTCTGGACAGGATTTGATCTTGTTAGGATACATGGATTCTGATTTTCAATCTGACAGGGATTCTAGAAAATCCACATCTGGATCAGTATTCACCCTGGGTGGTGCAGCCATTGTGTGGAGAAGTATCAAGCAATCTTGCATTGCTGACTCCACCATGGAAGCTGAATATGTAGCTGCTTGTGAAGCTGTTAAAGAGGTTGTTTGGCTCCATAAGTTCTTGAGTGATCTGGAAGTTGTTCCAGACCTGGATAAGCCCATCACACTTTATTGTGATAACAGTGGTGTTGTGGCTAATTCCAAAGAACCAAGAAGCCACAAGAGAGGGAAGCATATAAAGAGAAAGTATCATCTCATCAAAGAGATAGTGCAGAGAGAAAATGTGATCGTCACCAAGATAGCCTCACAATACAATCATGTTGATCCATTTATGAAGACCTTACCGGCTAAAGTGTTTTCGGGTCACCTAGATGGTCTAGGGTTACGAGACATGCCTCACATGCTTTAGTGCAAGTGGGAGATTGTTGGGGTTTATGCCTTAAGCATGTAATTTGTAAATGTATTTATGAAGTAAGTAAAAAGAAAAGTTCAATTCATTCTTGTTATGTTACTTATTTTATAAACTTGTGCACATATTAACATCCTAGATTGCCGGATGTAATCTCGTTCTGTGTATATGAGTGTCATATATGGATGGATACAGTAAGAGATGTATAAATTCCCTTAACCAATTATAGTGTAAAATATACCTAGAGATGGGTGATTAGGTATATGCTAAAATTTTAATCTTCTTTAAAAACACAAGCAATCTTATACAACACTTAGTATAATATCCAAAATGATATATGATAAATCAATCGACCCAAATCAACTAAGTGAAGAAATTAAATATGCTAAAAATCAACACAAGATATTTACATGGTAAAACCTCCTAAGAGAAAACATCCACAGGTTGATACCACAACCACCGGCAAAAGCAAATCCACTATTTCAAATAAGAGTTACACACTCAAGCAATCTACACATGCTCTCCAAGCTATCACTCTTACTCTACTCTTGAACCTAGTGATCTATTAAGCCGACTTCCTATCCAATACCTCCTGTCTCTAGGAAGATTCCTTGCTCACCTTTTCGGATCCTCCCCACCCTCGGCAGGACTTCTTGCTCAACTATCCGAGTCCTCCCGACTCTAGTTGAGACTTCTTTGCTCAACAATCCAAGGTTTCACACCTCTTGTCGAGACTTCCACTTGCTTAGCTATCCAAGTCCTCCCGACTCTAGCTAAGACTTCCAATTGCTCAAATCTAAGAATCACTCTAAGATATAAGACTTCCTAACTCCTCACAAGGCTTCTAAGTGATCATGAATGCAAAACACAAACAAGCACTCAACATAGAAAATGATGATCAACAAATTCTATGGACATGCAACTAGATTGCTAGATTATGCTTTCAAGGAACAATCACAAATGTATCTAGGAAACCTAAGCATGTTATCAACTAAGAACCAAATCAATGAAATGAATATACCAATTGATGTAGACCTAGTTCTTAGAAAATGAAATTAAATCTAGAAATAGTCAATCAAGCATAAGAACAAAAGATTTCTAGAAACAATTTCATGTTTATCAAGTTTAGCACAAATCAATCAACTTATCAGAAATCTAGCTAAACTAGAAAATCAAATCAAAAAACCAAAAAAATATATCAAAATCATCTTAGTCAAGCTTCTTAATCAAAAGGCATCAATCAATAAGAAGATCTAAGAAGAAAACTAAGAAGAAGATGATTTTACCAACAAGGATGAAAATCACGAACTGAAGATCTGATCACAACGAAAATTCTAGACATCCTTTGGTTCTGGAAATGCTTGGGGTTTGTATATCTATTCAAGACACTCAAAATCAGTTTTTAAATCAAGTGATTCGGAGTTGAAATGAAGAAATTATCATAAAAACAAAAATCAAAACGTTGAGAGAAAAATTCTGCACTTGTTCTTCAAATTCGTTTTTCCCAACTTGTAATGAATAAGAGGGAAGGAGAGGTTTTAAAGAGAAACAAATCAAAAGACCAAATTTCCCTCATGCCTTAGTGCCTCCCCGAGATGGCACGTGGGCATCTTAGGGCAGCAAGGCTTTGGGGCCGAGATGGCCACATGCCATCTCGGGAAGGTGCCAAGTGATGGCTTGTGCCATCGCACCTCTTCCCTTGCGCTTCTCTCGCGTTCTTTGGCCTCTGAACTCCGAATTCGAATCTGTTTGAAGATTACAAACTGGGACTCCCTCACAAACATGGAAATGTAAGATACTCAACCCAGAAAATAATAATTCGACTTAATATATGAAGACGAAGATAATATATGCAACATGAGTTGAAAGTGTAGTATCTTTTAACTTAGAACTCAAAATCAATAGTATGAGTACCCGAAATGACCGGAACTCAATCATGAACAATCTAAGACTAAAACCAAGTTCAAGATCCATGTTATACTAACATATAAATAAACCAACACATTTCACATAAGAATGCAAACTACATAGAGATAGTTTCCAATCATGCATTTGTCCAAAACATGTTACTTTCATACCAATGCATGAGCATTCAACTTAAAGTGTGTGAATGTGTTATATCAAATGATGCACAATGATGCAGGGACACAAATATATGATATGTGTGTGTGCACGCCTACGCCTTGCAAGAGGAAGAAGAATCTTGATACCTTAGCATCCAAGTAAGCACATATCCTCTTGAAGACGAACTTTGCATGCGAAGTCGCTTTCCATCTTTAAAGCCCGATCTAATCACGAACCACATAAGCAACTAAGCAATACAAACAAATAGTGTTTTGTTATGGAATCAAGCCAACACAAATCTAAAACCTAACAATCTCCCTCTTTGGCTATTCCATGACAAAACCTCAACCTTACCATACAATGATCACTCATAGTTGATTGCATTCTCACATCCTCACATTACAATGAGAACCCTAAGCTAACACATCTTCAAGTCTTCATGAGTCTTCAAGATTCTCCTCTTTAATCATCAAGGCACATGTGAGACAAGCACAACCAAACAAACAAGAGATCTTCTACAAAGAAGATTGGTGAGATATATCCACAAAAATCAAACAAGAAATCATTTATCTCATATAAAAGTTCACTTTAAAGCACTCCATTTAGTTCCTTAACCTAAAAATACAAGAATTCTCTACTCCCCCTTAAGAAAAGAACTCTCCCCCTTAATACAAGAATATCAATAGTCCACAAAGTGGTACATTTCTTCCACACATGGTGAGGTATACATTTCTCCCCATTTTTGTCAAGGAATAGTCAAAGAGACAAACAAGGGTTTAGTAAGGGAGCAAAGCAAATATATGAGATAAGTAACATGCATTTTCATTGTTCAAGTATGTCATGTTTTTATCTAAATAAAATCATGTGAACTTATCATAAAAGAGAACAAAGTCTAGCATACTATGCTCCCCTTTGATAAGTGCTCTATCTAAGATTAAGATAGGATATTGTTCACAATGATATCCACACAATCACACAATCAAGCAATTTTAAAGAAATTCAACAAAATAAGTTCCACAAACTATGAGAGATACACCAAGATTTTCAATCTCTCTCATAATTCTTCTAAAATTGCTAGCAAATCAAATTCACTTGTAAGCAAAATAAGTGTCTGTGTAGATTTGCTTCAAACATATACAAAGGAGTAATTGGATCATCAACATGCAAACCATATCAACATCTATTCATCCTAAGTTTTTCCATAAAAGGTCAAACCAATTATCATCCGGAAATTTTTGCTTTTAAGAGAATAGATTTCAACATATCAGCGTGTGTGTGCATGTGGCTTGTAATCCCATTTCTGTTTTTCAACCCGAGCAATCACAATTTTCAACTATACTCCTTTAAGCCTTCCTCCATTTCTTTTTTGGCTTTGAATCAAAGATTTTTTTTATTGATTCTTTGCAACACTTTTTTGATTTTTTTTTAAGTATAAAAATATACACTTCATGACAACTTTCACTCATCACAATGGTGTAGCCCTTTCCTACATTGGGTGGCTTCACAACCAAAGTGTGTAGCCCTTTTCATGAAGGTGCTCGTTGAGTTCTATGTAGTTGCCGAAGCAAAATGGATACTAACCATAGGTCATCTTAAATGTACTAGTCAAAAGACTTCAAGGTGCATCCATAACTCACATATCTTCAAACTCAACTTACTCAAACTAAACATATGAGAGAAGCAAAGTGTGCAATTTTGAAAACCAATTTTTTTAAGGCTTAAAAGCACATGATCTAAAAGCAATACAAAGAGACTTACTTAAGATCTTTACTTCTCAATAGAGTAGCTTTCATTGAATATGAAGCTCATATTTTTTTCAAAAGTA
Source organism: Dipteronia dyeriana (assembly GCA_032871835.1). Classification (NCBI taxonomy): domain Eukaryota; kingdom Viridiplantae; phylum Streptophyta; class Magnoliopsida; order Sapindales; family Sapindaceae; genus Dipteronia; species Dipteronia dyeriana. Next base: position 38,643,904 of record CM065302.1, read on the forward strand.
TGCCACTCATCAATCAAACAAGCATTTCACACATCATATATAAGATCATTATTAACAAATCACTAAATGATCTTTAGAGAGCAAATGTCATCAAGAACCATACGAAAGCTATACTAGTTCTCTAATATGACATGCTACATGATGTAATGCACACATAGAGTTGAAAAGATGAATCAAGAAAGCAAGCTTTAGAGTAGAGATATACCTTAGCAAGGTTTTTCATCAAAGTAAAGTCTTCGCCCTTTTTATGAGCTCTCTTGGCTTATTTGTCCTCTGACAACAAGTTGTTGGTGTGTCTTCCCAAGAGAATAAAAACTAAACATCTCAACTTAAACAAACATATAAAATGACTTTCTTCAAAAGTCTTAACAAATTACACCAAATAGATTTCAAAATTGGACTTCTCTAAGGTCAACCAACACATTTTGACCATCATAGTAAAAGTATGAGAATATTAAGTCCATTTATTGACTAGAGACACCAAGTTTGAATAGTAAATCGAGCATATTACAAATGACTTAGTCAAGCATCAAACTTATAACTCTTATCAAACATGAACAAAAAAAATATTCTCATATGTGCTACTCAATCAAGTATGAGAGCACTCACCTTTGACCATATTGGTCTTAGATGAACCAACACAAATAACATCATGATCATTACTCATGGCAATATGAAATCTAGAAGATAAATCATCAACTATATTCTTCATGAAAATATCACTCATTTTAAACTCGTTGTTATTGCCACGCACAAATATTTCATCAATCCAAGATATATGACCATCATGCTTTTTTACATTCTCATCCACACAAATCTTCTTGACATTCTTCTTCACATGTTTATCATTATTATGCACAACATTCAAATATTTATCAATATCAACATGTTTAGAAGAATGACTAGGAACCTTTTTCATATCATGCTTTTTAATCCAAACTTTCCTAGTAAGTTTCTTCACATGATCATGACCGATATGCACATTTTTCAAAACATCAAAACCATTATCATGTTTAGAATCTTTCAAATAAGATTTGTTCAACTCACTAGTATGCATATTATTCCCTAGTTTGCATTGTCTAATATATCCATAACATCTAGGCCTAATGTGACCAATTACATTGCAATAATGACAAACCGGAATAAATTTAGAAAAATTACCTTTTGAGTGTGCATGCTTTGGTTGAGAAGTTGGTTGAGAAATTCCATAGCTCTTCTTGTCTTTGTCTTTGGTTTTGGAAGAAATAGTAGTTAAACCTTTTCTAATCCAAATTTTCTTAACACCGTGTTTCTCATTACTACTAACAACATGCTTTGACTTATTATTTGGCTTACTATCATGCAAATTGACTTTATTAGTCATATTTTCAAACAAATCAAACAAAACATTATCAACATTTTTATGCATAGTAGTATGAGGCACAACAAGTGTTTTCACAAGCAAGTCATCAACAATATTTTTCTCAACATGCTTTTCCAAGGTCTTCCTAGGTCTAGATCTAGATCCATACATGGATGATTGCCTAGGACCATTCATCAAAGACATATCATACAAATCATTCTCATATTTGCATTTACGAATGTATTCATAGCATCTAGGTCTTATATGTCCTACCATGTTACAAAAATGGCAAATAGGTACAAATTTAAGAGGGTTATCTTTAGCTTGAGCATTTGAAGTAGTATACCTTCTCACGTTGTTACCTTTTTGATGTCCATTCCTTGATGCTTTGTCTTTTGCATGAGAAAATGATGAATTTTTTCTTTGACCTTGTTGAGAATTTCCTTTGTTGCTCCTTGTTGATGTTGAGGCACCTCCGGTTACATCCATGGCTTCACCGTTAGAGAGAGTACCTACATTCAATTTACCACTTGCTTTCACAAAAGTATAATTGTTAGATGAAGGTGCAACCTTTTCATTCACATAACCTATTCCTCTTTTGTCACTAAGATGCTTACCGATCTTGATAAGAGTTTCTAATTTACTAGCACTAAATGACATCTTACCTATCATCTTGTTAACCTCATCAAGCTTATCACTAAGCATCTTCTCTTGATACTCATGCTTACTAATTTTGACTCTAAGCACATTTTCAAGTCTTTGAGCACGATCAAGAGAATCATCTCTTTGCTCAACTTCTTGTTTCAAAATTCCTAGTCTTTCATTACAATCTTTCAAGTTATTCTCTAGACTAAGGATTTTGTCTTTAAGCTCTTTATCTCTTTTTGCTTATTCTCTTCTTCCATGATAAGCAACTTCATAGTAAAGTCTTCTTTCAAATCATCTAGCTCTTGAACACTTTCTTCTATCTTTGAAAAATATTTTTCAATGGTTTCTTTATGCTCCTTACTGACTTTACTTTGCTTGCTTATCTTCTCCAAAGACATATTCTTCTCATTTTCAAGAGCTTTGATTATCACCACAAAATTGACATTGATCAACTTCAACTTATTGTTCTCATCATTCTTCTTGACATTTTCACTTGTTAGTTGAAGGATCTTGTCATTGAAATTTGTTTCATCATGATTTGAGAAGAATTCACTATCTTCATTACTTGAAGAGTATTCACTTTCCTCACTACATTAGGAGTCTTTACCACTATCCTCAAATCTTCCTTCATATATAGTCGATTGAGAAATGTAATTTCTAGTATATTTTCGATCATCCGAGGACTCCTCTTCCTCTTTTACATCACTCACACTCACATCACTCCAAGTAGCCACCATTGCTAAGCCTTTCTTAGACTCTTTCTTCTCATTAGCACTCTTGGTAGAAATAAATTCAATCCCATTGCATTCAAGACATCGAATTAGCTTCTTCTTAGATTTATCCTTACAATCTACCATTTCTTTAGAGTGATCTTTTTATCAACTTCCTCTCTCTTAGAACAAATGTTCTTGATAAATTTCTTGAAAGCTATCATCATACTAACCATATCATCTTCACTCTTCTCATTAGTCACTTTGAGTGTTATTCCCTTATCCTCAAACCTTGGCTTGGGAGATCCAAGAAGCTCATCAACCCTCATAAGATCGACGTTCTTGCTTTCTTCAATTGCGGACACCTTTGCTTTAAATCTCTTAGGTAAGGATCTTAAGATTTTCCAATTAATTCTCTCTTGTGGATATGGGTCTCCCAAAGTTTGACGTTGATTGGTGATATTCAAGAGTCTAGTTTGAAAGTCTACTAACTTCTCATCCTCATCCATAACAAGACTTTCAAATTGAGAGGTAAGCATTTGTACTCTTGACCTTCGAACCGCCAACGTACCATCATTGATAGTTTGCAAAGTATCTCATGCTTCCTTTTCCGATTCGAGGTTTTGGATGTAGATAAATTTAGTACCATCTACACCACCAAATATTGCATTCATTGCCCTATGATGCCACTTAGCATTATCAATTTCAATAATCGTCCATTCGGCTATAGGCTTCAAAATCATAGTGTCATCTTCTTGCCTTTTGGTAGGTATCTCATAACCTTCCTCAATACTCATCCATGCCTTTTCATTGATGGATCTAATGTAGGCTCACATCCTAATTTTCCAAAAGGAGTAGTTACCACTATTCAAGAGTGGAGGTCGAGCACCAGATGCACCTTCCAACATAGAATCACCCATAACACAAAAACAACGAACATTATAATATAGACCTATCTAATTACTTCTAGACACCAACTTTGATACCAATTGTAAATTCCCTTAATCAATTATAGTGTAAAATATACCTAGAGGGGGGGTGAATAGGTATATGCTCAAATTTTAATCTTCTTTAAAAACACAAGCAATCTTATACAACACTTAGTATAATATCCAAAATGATATATAACTAATCAATCGACACAAATCAACTAAGTGAAGAAATTAAAGATGCTAAAAATCAACACAAGATATTTATGTGGTAAAACCTCTTAAGAGAAAACATCCACTGGTTGATACCACAACCACCGGCCAAAGCAAATCCACTATTTCAAATAAGAGTTACACACTCAAGCAATCAACACATGCTCAAGCTATCACTCTTACTCTTGTAGGGAAAAAACGGTTTAGAAACGCAGCGGAAGCGTGAGAAAAAGTGAGATTAGGGTTTGCGTATAATTTTTTTTTTCTCTTTTATGCAACGAGAACCTTAACCCTAGATTAATTTATGTATATAAAATTATCGTACATTTATCGTGTGACGATTGAACAAGCGCCGAATTAATTCCGTAAGATCTTCCAATCCAATCACGAACGTGAATCACCTAGGAGTGTAGGCTCCCTTTCTTGGAATTGTATTCCTAAGGATGGAGACAAAGCAAAAATCTTTTCTTTGTTAGTTACAAATATCCTCTAAGAGAAAAATCCAAAAACGTCCGGTCACTTGTGAATTATCAATCAACTTTATTGAAACTCGTGTGAACCTTGATTCAATGTTGTACACAAAACCCTTTGGGTGTAAAGGATACTAGTATACTATTGAAAACAAAAACGTTCCCCTTTTTTCTCTTCTAGGCCGAATTCACACACCCTTTATCTATGAGTGGATCGAATTTTGTCTAGATCAAAAACTAATTTTTCTCCCTCAAAATTCTCTCTTGAAAATTAACTAGGCATAGCCAAAATTTTCATCATAGAATTCATAGGGCTGGCCGAAAATCACACACACACACACACACACACACACACACACACACACACACACACACACATATATATATATATATATATATATATATATATATATATATAGGATCATAAATCCTTTCCTAAGAAGGATTTACTTGGTTGGTAAGAATCATTTCCTTAGGTGGATTTATTTGGTAGTTAAGAATCCTTATCTTAAAGAAATTCTATCCTTTTGTATATATATATGGGCTGGCCGAATTTTATATGATATAGATTAGGATCACAAATCCTTTCCTAAGAAGGATTACTTGGTAGTTAAGAATCCTTTCTTTAGGTAGATTTACATGGTGGTTAAGAATCCTTTTCAAAAAGGAATTCTATCCTAACACCAAGACTCCTAATCCAACTCAAAAGTGTATTTGTAACCATATTAAAGACTTTCTAATTTGATTAGATAAATAACTCCTTTTATTTATCTACTTATCAAATATAGTCTCTAACATTAACTATACTACCAACAATAGTATAGTTTTTAGGAGACCATCTCCTAATAGGAAAAGATTTTGACTTTTAATTAAATAATTAATTAATCAACAAATTAATTAATTTCTATTTAATTAAATAATAATAAAATAAAAATAATATATTTAAGCTATTCACCATAGCCATTGCCGCCCATACCTAGTATAAAGGCCATATATTATTTTTCTTTTTTTATTAAATCCATTGGACCTTAATAAAAAGTCCACATGTAAACTAGACCTATTCTTACAAAAAGAAATAAGTTCACATGTCTTATTACAATTCTAGATGGACCCCTAAATTGGTCCGGTAGAATATATCAAGTGATCCATGCAAGTTCGTGTGGATTGGGGATATTGGCGGGCTATCTAAATTTAAGCTCCAATAGACACAACCCAATCACAATCAACAAATGATTAACTTAGGTCCAATCTATTTAATTTTAGTTCATTCCACTAAAGAACTAAAATTGAACTCTTAAATAAAAAAAGAATAAGTTGATGTTACTCATTCGTACCCTAGACAACCTTATTGGAGAAAGTGTATCCTCGTGAAGAATACCAGTAATCGCCAAGAGCTCATAGACCGCCTATAGCTCTCCAAGTTACCATATTTACTCATATGACTACATTTTGAACTTAGATATTTTGACTTGTCCAGAAGCCATGTTTCAATAGACACTATTGAAAACTTAACGTTAAGATTTAATATCCAATACCTCAAAACATCCATATGATGATATTCTACTCTCATTCAATAAATGGAGCCACGATGTCCATATCTATAAATGAAATCCTCTATCGATTAACAAATGAATACCACCAAACTATCGAGGATAGACTATGCTATATAATCGTACTCATTGATAGCTCAAATGATAACACTTGCAACCATAAGTCCATAATTTATCTCAAGATTGAGATAGACTCTCCGATTGTCTTCAAATGAAAACTTTTATCTATTGACGGTTCTAGATAATACATAAAATTAAGAACTTCTAATTCCAATTTTTCTTTTCAAATCAAGAACTTCTAATTCCAATTTTTTCTTTACGAATCAAGAACTTTTGATCTTGATTTTTTACTTTTGCAAACTTCTAGTTGCTAAAAAAATGTACAGTCCTTTTTCTTTGAAAAAAGATTCAAGTATAATATAAATAAGAAAGTAGAAGAAGATATTACATAAAATTATAGAACCATAATAAGTTTATGGATATTAATTTTACTTTCGGAAGCTGAAGATCCAAATTAATGACAAAATCGACAAAGCATACTTATAAAATGTTCTAGAGAAACAAGTTATAAAAAGAAAAATTATACTTACCATTCTAGCTTCATGCTAATGAGGTGTTTATAAATTTGAAGCCTAAAAGCAAAAAGATAAAATAAACTAATAAGCAAGAGAGAAGAGAGAAAAAACTTTTCAATCAATCTTATTGATTCTTCATGGAATTGCATAATAGGCATATATATAGCCATATAGAGGATTATCTTTGCAACCGATATCGCTGAAATTACAAGATAATAACAGATAACGTTTTTATTGTTTCTAAGACTTATTTTGTATTTTTAAGACTTAAAGGGATATTTTTACAATTTTTGAGACTAATTGAACAAATAAAAAAAATCATGTTTTCTTCATTGATCTCCAACAAACCTCCCGAACAAATTATTCGACCTATATGGAGGTTTTTGAAAGAAAAAAATAACCTAAAAACGATAGAAAAATAATGAAAGTAAAAAATAAAGGTATTTTTATCCTTTCTAAGTCAAGTAATCGTGACCCACCGAAGACTGAAGCCTCGTAACATGTTGACGAAGACCTCCAAACCGAGGGTTCGATCAGTAGAGGGGACGACTTTGCCTCCCCGAAAGAAGAATAGCCCCGCTCTCTAGCCGACTAATCCCGTTGATCATTAACTGGAAGGGAACGTGTCACATTAGAGGTGAATGATCAAACCTCTAATAACCACGATGAGACTGATCCCTCTTTTGATAGATGGTATCATGTTGACGAAGACCTCCAAACCGAGGGTTCGATCAGTAGAGGGGACGACTTTGCCTCCCCGAAAGAAGAATAGCCCCACTCTCTAGCCGACTGATCCCGTTGATCATTAACTGGGAGGGAACGTGTCACATTAGAGGTGAGTGATCAAACCTCTAATCACCACGATGAGGCTGATCCCTCTTTTGGTAGATGGTATTTAAACTCAAATTATAAATCTAATGCCAATACTAAAAATCTCTAAGGAATTGGTTTCATTCAGACCTAGTTCCACTATTTTAAAATGAGACCTTAAATAAATGTTTTATCTTCATTCTCACAGATTCTTAATAGTTCTAAATATAAAAAATAAAACACTGATCCAGATATACTATTTTAAACCTGTCGTATAACGAACCGTTTTCTTAAGTGAAAATAATAAAGGAAAATAATATATACATTCTCCTTTCAAAGAAAATAAGGTTCATTATCCTATAAAATGTACACTTTCTTCGACTCAAAAGCCATGAAATTGTGCTAATTTCATAACCATACTTTTGTCTGTTCATTATAGAACAATGTACAAATGACTATCCAAAAGACTAATATATATATTTCGAAATTATATTAGTAACTGATTTGATTATCTCAACAGATTGTATGCCGGCAAATCTTTCACACTAGAGACGTCTTCCAGGGCAAGCTCACGCTCTAACTGTGTTCTTGTAGACTTCAAAACATCCTGAAAAATGTATAACATAAAATACGTGATGCTGACAATGATTAAGCTATGTTATCCCCTAACACATCTCATAAATGAAAACTTGGGGCAATATAATATATATGCAATGTTCAAAGAATTTACGTTAAACTCCATATACGAAGCTCGCTTAGCAAGCCATTGTGCGTCCATCATTTGAAAAGCTACACAGTAAAGGTTGTCAAATGCCATTTCATCTTCCTTGAGCAGTTCTAAAAAGTGGATTCCAGCTACAGATGATGGCTTCCCTGCATGTCAAATTAAAGTTAAGAATTTATATACGTGATGAAGTATTAAATTTCAACTATGTGCTATCAAATGGCAGCCTAGAATTTAAGTGGAGTGTTTCCGAATCGTGGATCTTCGTCATTAATCATTCAATTTACACATTTCTCATTGTGAATAGGAGGGAGTGCACTGAAAATAGTCACAACATTTAGTATTTCTTCAATTTGAGAATTTTAGTTACCTGATTGAAGATCCAACATCTGTACCAGCGTAAAAGAAATGTTGATGCCAGCTACAGCAAAAGGATACTCCCAGGCAGCTCTTGTTCCATCTTGTTTGTGCAACAATCTTTGGAATGAGTCCTGTCAAAAGAATGCCAAATCATCAAATATCTCTATCTAACCATTATTAGGGTAACACGAACCAAAGTCTTTCCATCTTTTCCTCCAGCAAATTCAAACAAAAAAATTATATCACGCCAGAAAAGCATATATCGAGCCCCCAGGTTCGGAAGATCGAAAACAAATAATCACACTCCTCCCATCGATAAGCTATTGAACTTTTCTTTTAAACGAGTAGAAAAAATGTACTTTCAGAACGCAAGAAACAAGGTTTTGACACTTTTTCTGCTCCAATGGATGTCTTCTTATTAAATAATCCTTCAGTGAAACTGATGATTATATTTTATCACTAGGGTGGTATTTTACTATTTAAGTAATGACATTAACCATTTCCTTGAGGCACAACTAGGGATTGCAATATGACCCACAACCCTGGACTCCTGCCAAACCTGACCCTAATTGGCCGGGTTTGGATTATGCAAATCAAATCACGTAACGGGTTTGGGTGCAATTTATAGCCAAAGCGGGTTCAGGTTTGGGTCTAAAAAAATAATCTACCCACTTAATATTTTAAAACTAATTTAATTTATAAAACAAATTAGTGTAAATTTAAAAACTCAATGAACCCACTTTTTTAATTCTAGAAGCTATTTTGAAAAAAAAAAAATTAGTTGTTTGGCAAAACTCAAAACCGTTTTTTAAATATATAAATTTGTCTCAATTACGCTTTATAAAAACCGTTTTATGTCTACTTGGAGAAGCCCAAAATTTGGGTTTTTCTAAAAAGCTGTTTTTGAGTTTTTTAAAATCTATGAATTGTCTCAACTACCCTTTATAAATTTTAAATATTCTACCGTACAACTCTTTCATTATAAATACATTATCAACATCATATTTGTAATTCACACAATCAAAAGCCTTTTCATTTGAAGCTCTACTACGAGTGTGTTTGGTATGGCTTTTTAAGTAGAGTTTCTAGAGTAGATCTTTTTGTAGTAGAGCTTCTAACAAAAGAGGCTTTTGGTAGTGTAAATTATAAAAAAGGTGTTGATAATGTATTTTTAAAAATAACTTTTGGTTGTGAGAATTACAAAAAAGGGTATTCACAATTTATAATGAAAGAGTTGTATGGTGGAATATCTAAAATTTACAAAGGGTAATTGAGACAATTTATGTTTTAAAAAAACTTTAAAAAAAAAAATTGAGAAGCCTAAAATTTGGGCTTCTAATAGACATAAAATAGCTTTTATAAAGGGAAATTAAGACAATTCCATAAAAAAAGTTGTTTTGAGTTTTGCCAAATACTAAAAAAACTACAAAACAGCTTCTAGCATTAAAAAAGCGCTTTTGGCTTTCAAAAGCCATACCAAACATACACTACAAAAAGATCTACTCTAGAAGCTCTACTTGAAAAGTCATACCAAACACACTCTAAACCAAAAATTAAAAACATTTTCATTTATATAGGATGTGGTATACAAATATTTATGCATCCCCAAATCATTCTCCACTAAATTCCATCACCCAATTTCATTCATTCATTCATTCATTCATTCATTCATTCATTTTATTTTTTTATGTATTCATTCATTCTTAATTAATCAACATATTTGTTTCAATAAAATTTCTTTCTTGATTGATTAAAAAAAAATAATAATAAAATTCTCTCTGCCCACAATAGAATGTACTGTGAAATACGAGATTGTCCTACACGGCCAAACTACCACACGTAGAGAACACAATAGGAAATGTATTACATGCGTGTATAAATTGAAATGGTTATATTAGTTTACTTAATTTCAAGACGGGGTTTATGGGTCAAGGGCCTTTACTCTACTACCGGTATTTCAAGTTCTGTTTTTAAATTTGAAAATTTTATATATTAAATAAAATATGATAGTATTTACTATTTACTACTCGGTACTCATGAACCTGCATGACTTGGCGGGTTTGCAGGCGGGTTCACAGGCGGTCGTGCCCTCATGGGTGCTTCTATAACCCGTGGGTGGAAACCAGCATCCGAACCCATTTAGTTTCGTAGGTCCATGGCCGGGCCTGGGTGCTGAAATTTTTCATGGGTTCGGGTGTGGATTTAGTAAAATCCACCCGAACCCCCATTGCCATTCATAGGCACAACTCCCTAGTGAAACATGGAACAGGAACCGAAAAGTTCCTCTAGCTTTTCACAAGGTAGTTACTACTTTATGAAATGCATGCTTCATTTACAAAGAGTTTGAAAGAAAGAAGCCAGGGGACGCATATTGATATCCTCGGTACAAAGAACCAACGATATTGAATTGGCTTCTACATTGTATTTTGTCAAATGGGGATGGACTCTGTTCTGGGCCCCCACTTTGACAGTGTTTTAATTCTTTATCAGTAGAACCTGGGTTTTGTACTTCACCTGAACTATGGGTTTGTAGTTTGTACTGGCTGGAACGATTGAGTGGGACTACTTAACTGAGCATCATATATACAGACATGTAATTCTCAATTTTCTTCAAACGAAAGACCACAGATAATCAAATTTCAGTCAAATAAAAGAAATACAGATCATTTCAAACAAATTAACGTACCGGAAATTTCTTGGCGAAAAAAATGAGATTCTCCAATGATATAAATCCTCCACCCCTTTCAGATAGTGTTGAAAGAATCTTACATTAGTATACTTTGCTGGTTAAGAACACAATAGACAAAAGATAAATCAGTAAAGCCTAGTTCCATGTAAATCCTCTACATACCGAAAATCTGTTGAAGGATCTGACCCTTGCCAACCCATCTCTTTCCAAAGCTCCGAATTCAAAGCTGGAAGCTCCCTATCAGGATAAGCCAAACTCCATAACTGTTTGAGTGCATCCTGAATCCAAAAGGTTAAACTTTTATCACTTTTTATTAATGCCACTAAGTATCTGTTGGCGACTGAATATCCAAATAATATAAGAAGCACACCAGCTACCACAAACCACAGAATCGATATGAAGAGCCCTGAAGTTGAAGCAAAGTATAATTGATTAATGTGTATACTTATACTCTATGTGTATTCATGCCAGTTGGAGGCTTAAGTTTTCTTTTGCATCAATATCTTAATCAATTATCTTAGGATATACATAAAATATAGCAGTGTCAGACTGTCAGTAAATATAACTAGTGATCGTAGTCAAGAATTTCATTCAGTGGTATAATAAGATGCCACAATTCAGGCTATTTGAAGAGTTTAGTTAATTCTAATGGGATTTTAGCAATGTTATGAATTTCAGCTATGTCGGTGTTCAACTACGACTACACCTGTGCTACTGTCAATATGCTCGTATTCTCACCTTATTCTAGCAAGTCCCAGTCCGACCACCGCAGTAATTTTTATATAAATTTTCTATTACTTAATCAACAGTTTGAAAGTTTATTCTCCAATTTAATTGTTTGTTACTAGGGTTTAGTCATCACAACTGCAAGCATTGTAATGTTTTAAATAAAGTAAAGTCTGTTCTGATTTTTTGCAGCAGCTTCAGTTTAGTGTTTCAAAACCCTAGAGTGGGTGGGAGATGGTTTAATTTCTTTTCTTATTATTTTTTCTAATTGGACATGGTGTGATGGTTTCTTTCTTCCAGGAATACCTAGAACGCTACTAGTGGAAGGCCATATATTTGACTATCTTACACTACACAGTAAGGTTTCATTCCATCTTTTCTAACAACAAATTTTCACTCTTTTTAACAAGTACAACGAAACCAAAAATGTAGCTAAATTTTAGATCATGAATTCTCAGCTTTAGTATCTAATTACAGCATGCAATACAGTTCAACAAGTTGATAATATCAACATGTTGATAATACGAAAAAATCTGGTAACATTTACACAAATAAGAATTAAAGAATGATGTTCTGGGCATAATTGTTCAAAGGCTCATTTAAAAATCCCTTAAAATAGTGATAAGTGAGGTCTGCCTGAAATCCTCAATAACATTTTATAATGCACCATAAAATTCACATTAATAAGAGATGATTCAACATATCGTCTGACTTCAAATTCCTATAGGTGGCTAAAATTACCATGCTAATTATGTACTTTTATATATCTTTAAAGGAATTTAACTTTAGAAACCAAAGGAACATAAAAGGATGATACTGAGGCCAAATGTTAATGAGGTAATAAAAACAGAGAAAATAATAGAACCTACTTGATGCTCCACCCGAGATCCATCAAAGGGGATTTCCAGTCTTTGTTTTAGGAATCGAAGTCTTGCTTCCTGATTTTGACACAAATTTACATAATTAAGGTCATATTCATCAGTTCTGTTCCAAGTTTAATAAATTCAATTAGTGAAGTTTTCACTCCACATATTCATGGTATACTATTATCAAATGCCATTCATTCATGAAAGAGATTAAAAACACATATCATAAATCTTTGTTCTGAAGAACAAGTGAATAACAGTAAAGTAAATAAATGGGGGGTGAGGGGAGTTGAGAATATAAGAAAACTGCAAACCGAGTCATTAGATACCTGTAATGGACTAAGAGAATATGAAATACGCTTCTGGTTAGGTCCACTTTGACTGGCAGGAATCATAGGCAGAAATCGTCCAAGAAGTGACCCAGAACCAAGAACAATATTTGCTATAGAACCCAAAAACAGAACTTTCAGTACAAAACCGCTAATTAAGACATTGCATCTCTAATCAGCTAACCAAACTCCTAAATTATAGGCCACGAATTACAAATGATCTAGCCTCTCCATGAAACCATGATGTAAATAAACAAGAAAATCGTAACATGTATATTGCTGCTAAAAATGATCAACACATACCTAACCATTGTGCCCATTGGGTGATCAAGTGGGAGAACAAAAAAGTCCAATGAAGTTGTTGCTTTCTCCGTTCATGGTCCCAAATATCTTCTAGTGTTTGTCCCTACATCAACATCTCTAAAACATCAGTTCAAAAATTGTTTTTTTTTTCATCAATAAGCTTAATAGTAACATATCCAAATCTAAAAACTAAAGTAAATATATAAATAGATAACCTCTGTGTGCTTTTTATCATCTTCATACTCAGCTAACAAAGGCTCGTTCAAGCCATCCAATCCAGATGCCTCCAAATGCTCATTCCCTCTTCCATCAACATCCCCATGGTGTAGTCGCCGCCTCAAAGTTTTAGAACTCATGAATTAAACCTGAAAAAAAAACACCCAATTCAGTTCAAACCCTAATTCCTGAAGAAAATCCAAATCAAATCAAAACCACGATACATCGCCCCAAATTCGTAAAAACTCTAAAATCCTATTGCCCAGAAGCCAAAACAAAAAATGAACAGATGAGAGAAGATGACATACCGAGGAAGTTGAGTCACAAGTACCAGAGATTGAAGAAAGACTCAATCTGTAAGTAAAAAGTTCTAATATTTAATTTTCAGGTAAATAACAAAATGAGATCCGGGGGAGTTGTGAATTGGGTCTCTGCGTTTCTCAGAGACAACAACTCCCTCTTGGATCTTTGTTGGTGTATTTTGGAAGAGAAAGGAACTCGATACGTTGCGTATAATATACACCGAGTCTGGATTAGTGAATCAAATAATAGATAGTAAATCGGTCGTTTTGAAAATAAATGAATTACTTGTTATAGAATATTATTCTTGTCATACTTAAACCTAGCTAAATTAACAAACCAAGGGTTCGTACAATTTTTCCTTAATGTTCCTTACCTTATACCTACAACAAACAGATAGGTGTCGCCACCAAATCCAACCAATCCAATTATCTTACAGCCGACCAACCCAACCCGATAGGTTAAGTTATGTTAAATAAAAGGCTGTTGAAAATATATATATATATATATATATATACATTGCCCTTCTCTTCGAACTATCTGTACCCCACTGTTAAAATTCTATTGGAAATTATCATTTTGGTTCCTATATTTTAATTGATAACGATATTTTTAGGTATTTTTCTATTTTTCAGTAAGATAATCCCTTTATTTTTAAAATCCTATCAATTTTATCCCTTTAACTGGATTTTTAACGGTCAATCTTCACCGAAACATTAAAATAACATCACTACCCTTAATTATAATTGAATGAGTTAAAAGTACAATTTTAGCCTTAATTTTTTTAAAAAAAATACCAACTTTCATCTAACTAATTACCTATAAAAAACGGACATATTTCACCTTTTTTTAAAATAGACTTAAAATAATGAATAAAACGAATTTGTAAAACGAATTTAAATAAAACATAAAAAAAAAAAACAAAAAAGTTGGACCTTTTTTATCGTTCTGGAAAATTCCAGATCTCTCTCCTCCAAAATCTATCGGATATCTCTCTTCCATGATTCATCACAAACAACTCCAAACCCAACAATAATTCATCATCACCGTGAATTATCAATCATCAAACAACACCAAACCCTACACAAGTTCATCATTATCATCAATCATCACAAATCTATAACACCACAACAACACCAGAGCTGGACCAACATCATCAACACCATTTGATCTGGATTGTTAGTGGAGATTATAGATAGAAATAACCTCAAGGTTTGGGGACTTGAAAAATCCAATCAAAAGAGGGAAGAGAGAATTGTCTCTACCACGAGGAGAGAGAGACGCCGAGATGAAGACATTAAAGAGGAAGGTATTTTTGGTCGAAAGGTCAGAT
The DNA here is from genome assembly GCA_032871835.1 of Dipteronia dyeriana. NCBI lineage: Eukaryota > Viridiplantae > Streptophyta > Magnoliopsida > Sapindales > Sapindaceae > Dipteronia > Dipteronia dyeriana. The sequence continues at coordinate 38,658,997 of CM065302.1, forward strand.
GTTGCGGTGACGATGGAAGGAGGAGAAGATCAATCTTTGTTGTCCATTTGATTGCACTAAAGTTTGGGACAATTCTTCCACAGAGGAATCAATGGAACTGCCACAAACAATATCCTAGACTTTGGGACAAATTTTTTTTTTTAAATGGGTAAAGTTACCCAGATTCCATACTATTGATAGAAGAAGCTTGATCTAAAACATCAGTTTATTTATTTGGTCAAAAAGACCATATTAATAACAAAATCAAATTACCGGAATTGGACTTAGGGAGTCGAGATTTCGATTTTGGATTTGGGGTTGAAAGAGAAGAAGAAGAATGGTCAAGAGTTGGGGTTGGATCTATAGAATCAAAAAAGAAATTGCAAAGAACAGAGGAGTAGAACAAAGAGCAGAGAATGAGTGAGAGTCTCTTAGAGAGAGAAAATAGATCTCATATTATTTTCTTTCTTTTTCATTGAGAATTATATATGATATAGAAGTCCACTCATATACAAGTTGAATTACAGAATAATCTTCATCCTTTAGGATCTGCTCAAATTGGTTCTTGTTGTTTTGTGGGCTTTTTTTTTGTGCTTGGACCGATGCAGATGGATGGAGAGTCCATCCTTTCAATTTTTCTATTTTCCAGTTAACTTGTATTTAATTTTCAATTTTGATGGTTGAAGGTTAATGATGATGAAGTTGGAAGGATAAAGGTTGATGATGATATTAAAATTCTAATTTTATGGAATATTTATTTTATTTTTTACAATTTTTAATCAGTATTTATATATTAATTTTAGGTTTTTTTTTTGTTTTCGTATTTTGTATTTTGTTTTTTTATATATATTAAAATTCTGAATTTTTATTTTTAAAAGTAATTTTAATTTGTATTTATATATTAATTTTATTTTTTATTATAAAAAATATTTATATTTTCTTGGTATTGTACGTGGCATGTTCATTGTTTAAAGACGAAAATATCCCTCATTCCGTTAACTCTGACTAACGTTTGACTTACCGAGGGATTAAATCGATGGATTTTAAAAAATAAAGGGACCATCCGAGTAAAAAATGAAAAAACACTTAAAAATGTCATTGTCAGTCAAAATATAGGGACCAAAATGATAATTTCCCTGTACCCCCACTATTAAAATTATATAGTATTTTTTTTTCTTTATCGGTTTATATAATTTTTATTAAAAGTATTATGAACAAAAGTAAAACTAATAAAATCTATTTTTCTTTAATTTAAAACCCATAAATTATATATTATTTCAAATCATTAAATGTTTACTATTTTTGTTTATAAATTTTTTCAGATCTCGATTCCATATTTTTTATGTTTAGTATTTACTGATTTTCTTATTTCACATGTTTATTTTGTTTTTCTTTTAAAATCCAGATCTATGTTTGCAAATTTTTCTCTAGATGTTTTTTTCTTTTCAAATCTTCTATGCATTTTATGATTTGTATTAATTCTTTTGTAGCTTTTATTTCGGATCTTCTAAAGTTAGTTTAATGTTCTTTATTAGGGGTGGGGCGTGGTTCTGTTCGGTTCGGTTTTGGCTAAAACCGAACTAAACCAAAAATATTTCGATTTATCCAAAAGTGAACCGGTTTAAACCGAATAAGAAATGGTAACCGAACTGAATTGAACTGATTTGAATCGGTTCGGTTCGGTTCGGTTCGGCTCATTTTGGTTTTAGGCCTAATGGGCCTTTTTGACTTAATGGGCTAAATGAGTTTTTTTTTAATAAATTTTTACCGTTAATGGATTGGTGTTACCTTGTTGGATTCTAATTTTGGATAAGAGTGATAAATTTTACTAGCCCAAACCCAAATCAAACATAACTAATAATATTTAAGTTATACTTTATTTAAAAAAATCACAAATTAAATAAATATGAAATTACATACTACAAACATACCTCTATACAAGACATACATCACTTCCCAAGTAACATACAATTAAAATGTCCAATATAAAAACTTTAAATCATAAATTCAAACTCCAAATAAAAATTACAATCCAAATACAAACTCCAAATAAATACTACAGTCCAAATACAAACTCCAAATAAATATTACAATCCAAATCCAAACTTAAAATCAAAATTATAAAATAAATCCAAATAAAGGCGGCTAGACTTTATAAAATAAAATAAATAATAAGCAAGACTGCTAGGCTTTCCTGCATGACTGTATTCATAAATAAAATAATAATTAGTAATGTCAGTTAAATAAGTAAGTTGCATCCATGCTATCAAACAATTATATGCATATACAAACAATTAAAGGCCTACCTTTATGGTTTCATTAATCATTCTTCCTTATTTTTATCGTCCATAGAAACATTTATCACTCTACTTTCATACTCTACATTTAAGATTAATACAAAAACAATAAACAATAAACTTTCATAGTAATAAATAACATTAATAAAATATAAACAAATTTGATAATTCAACCTAAATATTAAATGTTTACCAGTTTCAATATTGATATAATGTTTTAACAAATGAACTGATTCATCTTGATTTTGAGCATGCTTTTGAACAACACACGGTTCAGCAATAGGGCAAGTTGCTTGCAACCAATTTCCGGTCAAAATTAACCCCTCAACTATTTTAGGAGTCAAAGAACTCCTAAATGGATCAAGAATGTAACTACCAGTGCTAAATGCGGACTCAGAAGCAACTGTTGAAACCGGCATTGCAAACATATTTCTTGCAACCATTGATAATATAGGAAACTTCAGTAAAGAATTCTTCCACCAAGCGAAAACATCAAACCTCTCATTCAATTTCTCAGCACGCTCCAACAAATACAAATCCACCTCTCTTTTCTATTTATTAATATCTTCTTCTTGTTGCTTCATTCCCCACAAACTATCCTCTTGATCAGTTGATTTTAACCTGCTGATTTCTAAGTCATCATTAGGTCCACCACCAACTCCAAATGAGAACACATCATTGGTTTGCTTAGCACCCCCACCCGAACTACCATAAAATTTGTTATACCATTCATACAAGTCTAACAACACACCTTTCAACCTAGAAATCATGGATTCAGATTCTTCCACACCAAAAATGGAATCAAACCGAAACTTCATATAACCCAATTTGTACATTGGGTCAAGAACAACTGCCAAGATTAACAAGTTATTGGTTTTTTCTAACCCCCCCCCCCCCGAACTACCATAAAATTTGTTATACCATTCATACAAGTCTAACAACACACCTTTCAACCTAGAAATCATGGATTCAGATTCTTCCACACCAAAAATGGAATCAAACCGAAACTTCATATAACCCAATTTGTACCTTGGGTCAAGAACAACTGCCAAGATTAACAAGTTATTGGTTTTTTCTAAACCACCCCCCCCCCCCCCAAATTCTTGTCAAATTTTTGCTGCATACTCAAAGCAATTTTACTCACAAGCGGATCTCTTTCAGTGGTTAATGAATTTAGTTGATTACGAATTGTGCACCAACTCTTAAAATAAATGTTGGATGTCACACGCAATGATACACTAAAATCCAAGGTAATATCATAAAAAGTTGCTAAGAAATTGATAAATACCTTGGCATTATCCCAATCATCAAAATTCAGGGGTCCAATCCGCTTATGGTCATTTTCATCATCTCTAAAATAGTTCACATATTGAATATCTTCCTCTCCCAATCGCTCAATTGCTTTTCTAAGCTTCATTGCACTTTCCAACATCAAGTAAGTTGAATTTCACCTAGTAGGAACATCTAGCACTACCAACCCCTTAGTCCCAATCTTCTCATGTGCAACAGCTTTTTAAAATCGTTCTAGTCTACTAGGAGAAGATTTCACAAATTTCACTGCATTGCGAATTGCTACAATTGAGTCATGCAAATCTTTCAACCCATCACCGACTATTATATTTAGGATGTGTGCACAACCCCATACATGCAAGTACTTGCCCCCTAAAACCGCTCCATCATCTTGCCAACTATTTAATTTCCTAATCACATAACCAATGGCAGTGGTGTTTGTAGTTGCATTATCCACGGTTATTGTTAAAACTTTATCTATACCCCAGTCAATCAAGACATTCTCAATACACTTTCCAATTGAATCTCCCTTATGATCAACTATTTGACTAAAGCTCAGAATCTTTTTTTGCAGTTGCTAATCATAATCAATAAAATGAGCAATGACAACCATGTAGTTAATATTTTGTATTGATGTCCACGTGTCTGTGGTTAGACAAACCCTCACCTTACTCCGATTAAAATACTTCTTCAACTTAATCTTCTCATCATTGTATAACTGATACAACTCTCTAACAATGGTTCTCCTAGATGGGAGATCAAATGGAGGACAAAGTTCAAAGCAAAACCTACGGAATCCTCGATTCTTAACAAATCTAAATGGTAATTTATCAAGTATCAACATTTTTGCTAAGACTCTCTTACATTTCAGCCGATCAAATTTTGACACCCATAAACTTCTCCCAAAACCTGATAAAGTTGGTTGTTTCACAAACACTTTTTGTGTTGGATCTACATGCCGATATTTTTTACACCGTTTAACAGTATATGTGTTCATATTTGTTGTGCTACAACCCGAGTCAAATGCATAAGAATCATCACAATACTTGCATCTAGCTCTTTTCTTCCCCTCTTGACTGACATATTCTTCAAAATGTACCCAACATTGTGACTTTTTTTTCCCTTTCCTACCACCTACCCGTATACCCTTTGAAATCTTCCCCTTTCCAATGGAACTAGAATTCTCTAAGGTCTCAGGACCCGAGTCACTACTCTCCTTCATTGAATCAACATGATAAATCTCCATCTATCCACAATTTTATATACAAATAAAAACTAAAATAAGTAAAGTAATTAAAACCAATAGAATATTCTATTTACTAAATGTGACTTTGTGAGATAATGTAATTTAGTATATATCAAATAACCACCACTTTTAACAATTACCCATATCAAAGTATAATGTAATTAAACATATAACAATTAAAATCCACTTTTATCGATTATCCATATCAAAGTATATCTCAATCTCTCACTATGAAAACTGAAAATCTATCCAAAACAAATAAACATTCCATTATACTCAAACATTTCAAGCTACCACACATCAACAAGTTATCCACAACCCAATTTATACCATAATCCATATCCACAGCCCACAACACATTTATATCAACAACTCAACAACTATCCACAAGGACCATAACCAATTTATACCATATCCACAACCTACATCACATATTACATATATATCAAAAACTCAACAAGTTATCTAGAATCCACAGCACATATACATCCCACAACACATATATTTATGTTTTCAAAAAAATAATAAATAAAAGTATAACCAATTAACCAGCAACAACCAACACATTAGAGAAATGTAATATCCAAATCGACAAGTCCACAACAAAAAAGGTTCGGTTGAAGCCAGAATAAATAAATAAAAAAATAAATAAAGAATAGCTGGAGAAGACAACAACTAACCAAATAAGCAAATTCGTAACCAGACCTTCTGATTCAGGCGATTCAGACAAGTTAGATGAGCTGAATGGAGAAGCTGACGTTGAAGATTTGGTTGGAGATGAAGGAGACCGTATCAGTTTAGCAGAAACCACAACGGTCGACGGTGGTCATCGAATGTGAAAAAAAAATAAGACAAAAAAAAATTATTTGTTTGAAGGAGAAAAAAAGTAACAAAATAAGAAAACAAGAAGAGATTGAGTCGAGTGAGTAGTGACAAACCTTTTATGAGGTTTGAGTTGAGACGAGCAGTGAGTCAGCTGGTGAAGATGACCAGATCGAAGATGATAAGCTGGTGAAGATGACGAACGGCACTTCGACGGAGATGAGAAGCTGAGATGACTGGCGAAGATCGACTCGGCTGCTACACGATCGACTGTTGAATAGTGGAGATGAGCAGCATAGCAGCTGAGATAACTAATGATGACTACTAGATCAGAGACTGCGGAGATGACAGACGGAGATGAGCAACTGAGGAGTTGAGGAAAAGATGATAGACGAGCAGCGGTCGACTGAAAGAGAGGTGAGCAGCGGTCGACTGAAAGAGATGAAGAATGAAAGAAATGAAATTTGTTAGGGTTAGGGATTTAGTTATTTAGGTTTTTTTTTAACTTATATATATACGGTACAGCGGTTCAATCCGATTTTTGATGAACCAAACCTGTTTGAACAGAATTTTTTTTAGTTTTTTTTTTAAAACCGGTTTGAACCGATTTAATTCGATGAACCGAACCGAACGCTCATTTTTTGGTTCGGTTCGGTTTCGAACTTAGTGCCTACCCCTATTCTTTATAAAAAAAATGAAATTGTACTAAGATTCGCAACCCAGAAAACCTAATCTCTAACGAAACTAAACCGCACCAAAACCTTAACTCAGTCGCTTAAAAAAATCATCAGACGATCAATATCACACTCACAATCTTCCACTAAAGGTCCAATCAACTACAGGAAAAAAATTGCATATAATAAAGATGGTTTCACTATGAAATAAGAAGAAAAAATAAGTCATGCAAATGGATATAAGAAAACTGCATATAAAGGTTAGAGATGAAGTGTTTTTATTTCTATTTTTATTTTAAAAAAAGATATGTGGTGTATTAAGTTTGAAAAATATATAAAAGGGTAATCCTGGAAATAAATAAATAAAATTAATAAAACCATTTAACTTATATAACTAAACCAAAATTTTAAAAAGTGGAGTTTAAATAGTACAGTAGTGGTGGTGTCAATAGCACCACTCGTTGAAAAATACAACTCAATCAATCCGACTAAATTTATATAAAGGGAAATTACCGATTAGGTCCTAGACTTTTATTTTAAGTTTCAAATTATTTGTGACTTTTACGAAAGTAACCAAATTGGTCATCACATTTTTTTTTTCAAATGTCAAATTAGTCATTTTTTTTTAGAAGTGAGCAAATTGGTCCCTCCAAAGATTTTACAGTGTTAAATATACCAGTTGACTTTAACAATTTCAGTTAAAGTACGTGAATACCATTTATTTGTCATATTAAAGAAAGTTGTTTTGTCTTTTGTGTATTAAATTCACTATTATAATTAAAATAAAATCAAAAAATATTATTAAAATAAACAAAATTATACATGTGTTTAAAAAAAACCATGCATGTGTCGTTATTATATTGTTTCGGAGTAAAGTACAATTTTACCCCTATAAAGTTAAAGTTGACTGATCGAATTTAGTTAGAAGAACTAGTTTGGCAATTGGAAAAAATGTAAGTACCAATTTAGCCACTTTTGTAAAAGTGGTAAACAATTTGAATTTTTTTTAAAAAAAAATCCATGACCTAATTGGTAATTGCCCTTATATAAATAAATAAAGGGTTTGAAAATTTTAAAGCACCTTTTGGAGACTGATTTTTAAAAGTTTCACTACTTTAATAACTTAAGTTTAAATAACACCTAAAATGGGTTATTTCTAAAAATGCCCCTCTAATATACTTCCACACCAACCAACAATTTAGTTTTATTTTGTTTTTTTATTTTTTACATTTTAGTTTATAGAGAGAAAAAGTCGTAAGAGTAGAGAGAGAAATGTTCGTTGACCAATCGAAGAACACGTGAACAGTGACGACGACGACGGTAGTAATGGACCACGACCACGTGTATGGCGTCGGCGACGACTATAACCACTTTTGTTTTACTGAAAAACGAGGTATGTAACGATTTTGATTTGATTTTCAAGTTTGATTCGATTGTGTTTTGTTGTGTTATTTATTCGATTAGTTGTTGGAAGTATTTGGTTTGTATTCTGGAAGTGTTTGGAAAGCGATTTAGGGTTTGTTATAAGGGGGTTTGGTTTTCTGATTTTTAGGTTTGAATTAGGGATTTGGGTTGGAGAAGATGATGAACATTACTTAATAGTTTCTGAAACCTATTTAGTTGTTTTCAAGACTTAGGGGTCATTGTTTTTTTGCCTAAAGATTGAACATTCCTAAAAAAAATTAAAAACTAAATAGGGTCTGAAATTTGAACATGAATGACATTTTTTTTATCATATCTAATGTCAATGTGTTTGTTTTTTGAAAATAAAATTATCTAAAAATAAATAATTTTTCATTCATACACATGCTAATTAAAAGAAGTAATTAATTTAGTATGCTTAATTCTTTATAAGATTTTGCATTTTCTACGACTAAAGTTTAAGTTCAATTTATTGAAGAAAAAAAAAGGGTTCATGTTATTTTGCATGTTATCCATGTTTTCAATGTATATAATTGAGGAAACCATTTTTATTTTATTTGTTTGTTTCCTAGATCATAATATATATATATATATATATATATATATATATATATATATATAGTTATTGTTTTTTTATTTTTGAAATAAGATCTTGAATTATATGCACCGGTCTCTATGAAAAGTGATTAAAGATTTTGTTTTCTTTCTAAATACCATTTAAAATAAGAAACATGTTAAAAGAAAGATCTCTATACCATATGAAATCAAGATAAATTTGGAAATATATCTTCTTTGGGAGGATAGACTTGGAAGAGAATATTTTAATTATAATCCAGTGATTTGGAAATAAGTTAAAAGTCAAGATTTCGTACTTTATTTTTTAAGTTGTTTTTTTATATATTTAAGTTGTTTGACCACTTAAAAAAATAACTTAATGAGTTCATTTCAAACCCATTAATTTTTAAGTGGAAAAAACTAACGACCTCATACTCTATTTTCTAAACTGTTTTTTTTATCTATTTTTAAGTTATTTGACCTCTTATGAAAAACAAAAAAAAAAACTTAATAAGTTCAATTCGAACCCATTATGTTTTAAGTGGAAAAAAATAAACAACCCCTAGTTAGTTGTTTCTGAGGCTTTAGTTAGTTTTCCGAGACTTTTGTTCCAGATTTCCAAGACTTTTATAATAGACTTTGAAGACTTTTGTAATAAATTTTCGAGACTTTTTTTCCAGATTTATGAGACTTTTGTAATAGACTTCTGAGACTTGATTTAACATATTTGAGACCTATTGACACTTTCTGAGGCTTAGTATAATGTTTTCGAGACTTTTGTATTTACTTTGAGACTTAGTTATGTTGTAGATTCTATTTTAAAATATGTTTATCTTTATGAACTGCAGATGGTGAATATGAAGTCGAAGTTAAGAACTTCCTACAATGACTAGTGTGACGCAAAAGTCACTCGCAACCACATCTAACATCTCAAAGTAATCGAGGATGCAATTAACGGAGTAGTAGAATATGGGGTCCATGAGCAACAGAGGTTTGCTGAGTTTTTTTTTGGTCATTTTCTCTACATGCATCAAGAAAGGCAATTTTCTGATGGTATTTTGAATCAGTTGCTATTACGTGAAATACATCAAGATGGATCCACTGATGAGATAAGGTTCTTGTTGGCTAAGCATAGCGTTTGGTTTTCTAAGGTCGAACTCTGTTTGATCACTGGGTTAAAGTTCAGAGTCAACCCCGACACGATGCGATATGAGGAGGTGAAAAATGGAAAACCGAAGGCACTTCGGTGATTAAGATTTGGTAAGTTTTCAAGAACTTCTAGCAAGGATTAGATAGGGTCAATGGCAACAACAGTTCGATGTTGTGAAGCTTTGTTTGTTGATGATAAGCTTTGTTTGTTGATGATGATGAATTGTTTTTTTATTGGATTGGATGAGAGGGAGTTCATCCTTAAATGGCAGTTACGCATAATGGATGACTTCGATGCGTTCGACTAGTTTCCTTTAGGTCACATGTATACAAATATTCTAAATATAGGTCCAGTAATGTGTTGCATGGTCAAAGAGAGAGAATTGAACAAAGACAAGAAAAGAATTGACCAGCACTAGAAAATGAGATACAACATTTAAGGGTTTTGGTACGCGCTATGAGTGAGCATTTCAAACTAAATTACTTCCAATATTGTAGTTATTGATTTTTGATGTTTTCCAACTAACCAATTTAATTTTCAATGCAATTTTGTAGAAATTTGCTTTTAAAGTTATTCCAGCCAAGCATTTCATCACTTGCAGGGACGGTGATCTCTGCCCGCGTATTCTGAAGTGGGAGTTTACTCAGCTACCCAGAGCAGCCAAACTATTAAAGGTCTTCACCGCAAGGGTAATAATCTATTCACAACTATTTAATATAATTCCATGACAAGTTTCTAATGTCATTTCGAATGAAAAAATTTCAAATGTTCGCGTAAATAGAATCGACAGCCATGGAAATTGAGAAGATGGTACTATTAGAGGATAAAAGAGGGAGGCAATTTGTATCCTGCTTCTAGTTCACTAGAGACTATGCTAAATTTGTTTTTCGAACATACTGGTGATAAAGATGAGTATTTGATAGACGACTTAGGCCACACACTACATCTAGAACCCGTGCAACCGAGAGTAATGTTATTCCTTCCAAGAGTATTTTTACTCCAAATGTTTTATGTTGTAGAGGTTTTTCAACAATTCACGGCCATATACATTATCATTATTCTGTTCAAATTGAAGGTCAAAGTAATCGTAAAAATGCAATTCAACATCCGCTGCAAGGTCGACTGCTGTAGGCGGGACAGTACAAATATTTTTTGGACCTTGGGGATTTCCACCATTATACGATGTACTTCGTTATGTGAACATTTGGTCAGTACCATTGAATGACGCATAAAGTTAGGGATTTCCATGATGAAGAATGTCATCAAACATTACACATTCACATCTGCTTTTAATTAGATTAACACATACTTAAAGAATCAACATATCTTCCTCTATCATTAACTGAACATCATCGTTGATTCTTATAAATGTGCGACATATAGTACCAAGAACAATTGATATTGACTGTATATCGATATTGTATTTGTCTTAATCATATTTCATAATAGACTACACGACCACCAACAATTCTTCATAAATCATATTCTTTGGCACATATTTCCATGATTATTCCATGATTATTATAGCCAACAAACATCTGCCTTTCATCCAGTAGTTGCTCTCATTGACCTTTCATTTTCATGTACAAAATTATCATCTGCCACAACTAAACGACTAAAAAAAACATGATAAAAGTATGGATTACTTTAAATATAATAATAATAATAAAGTTTGATTCATACAATAAATCCCCACAATAGGTCACGGAATCGATTGTGGTTAAGTCTCGGAAAGAGTTAAGTAAGTCTCGAAAACTCTCAGAGAGTTTTGAAAGCAATGTAATAAGTCTCGTAAACTCTCCAAAAGTCTCAAAAACAGAGTAATAAGCCTTGAAAAAACTCCAAAAGTCTCATAATCATGGTAATAAGTCTCGAACACTCTCCTAAAGTCTCAAAAACATGGTAATAAGACTCAAAAACTCTCCAAAAGTCTCATAAACACCTCAAAGTCCAGGAAACAAGGTAATAAGTCTCGAAAATTTTCCTAAAACTAAGTCGGTGATCCATTACCATAAAATCTCAAAAACATAAGTAGTAAGTATCGGAAATAAAGTAATAAAGTCTTAGAAAACAGTAGTAACTCTAAAAAACTAAGCTTGTGATCCATTATGAGAAAATCTTGGAAACATATTAAGTCTTGAAAACATGATTTAAGTCTTGAAAACAATCTAATAAGTATTAGAAATATTAAAAAAAAATGCATCAAGACTCCAATGAAGTCCAGAGACTACATCTCAATCCAAAGACAACAACTACTTCAACAACGACAAAAATTAAAGATTCAAGACAAAAACAAAAACAATAAAAATGTTGCTTATGAAGAAAGGATTACCTTACAAACAATTTCAAATAGCTTCTAGAAAACTCAAACGAAGAGGGTCTACTTTTTTAAGAAAATGGACTTTGATTTTTAGTAGTGAAAATAACCCTAGAAAGTGTCTATAAACATAGAGGGGGGTGAATAGGTTTTAATCAAGTCAATTGCCAATTTTTCTTGATTAGTCAATATTCAAAATTCACCCAACAAAACAAACATACAACATCAAGTGTAAGGTGCGAAATATAAATAACACAAGATGTATACGTGGAAACCCTCCAAATGGGAAAAACCACGGGCTGTTAAGTGCGCCACACTCGATCGCAGAAATCCACTATATGAGTAAAACGTTACACCCTCAAGTGATAATCGGACTCTCACTCTCGACAACCTCATGCTATGGCCACTACCACTCACCACTCTTGGTTCAATCCCTAATGATATCCCCTGATCCACTACTCTTGGCGTGAGCACGTCCTACTCTACCCCTCGGGCCTTTTACAGTGGATACCCGACCAATTGCTTGCCAACCCACCTATGGTTGCAAGACTTGAATTGCTTGTGCACTACACACCATAGTCACAAGACTTAATTCTCACGAAGATATCAACAACCTATGTGAATATGTAAAAATATTCTAAATGCAAATAATGCTAGGCAAAACACCAAATGCTTATCTAGGAATTTAAGAATGTCACTAAGTACAATTTCTAGATATCAATGTCTAAATGAATGCTCATAAAGACTTAACTAGATGTGAATATGCAAAACTACAATCTAGTTATCAAACAAAGCCATTTCAACATATGTTGTAATCATCAAAATGCAATCAGTATGACCTAATTAGCCAGAGGCAAATATGACCTATATGCTAGCTCTCACAATAGCCATATCAACACAAGTTGTCATTAAGCATGGCAAGGACTATAATGCAATCACAAAATGCAATCAATGAGTCCTAATTAATAATGTCTAAATGCAATGCATAAAGACTTAGCAAGAAGGGCAAATATGTCCTAAATTCAAGATATCAACAAACAAACCCAATCATGTAATCAAGACTCATAATTATGCAATTAGGGGTGGGTGTTGATTGGACCGGTTCAGTTTTTCATAGAACCGATAAAAAACCAATAAAATCCGATTTTTAAAAAAGTGATCCGATCTAATCAAATTGACATTTTCCAACCGATAAAAAACCAACCGAATTGGACTGATTCGGTTTTTTTGGTTTTGGGTTTGATGAGCCAAAATTCCTAAATTCATTTATTACATATTTAGTTCATTTTTTTGAACCTATTGGGTCAAAATTATTTACATCACAATAAAAACATATTAAAAAACTACAAAATCCAATACAAAACAGTAAACACATTTCAAAATACATGTCATCCAAATTTTTTGTTGATAGCTAATACAATAGTCAATATCAAACAAAGTCAAATTACATTTTAAAATCCAATAAAACATACCTAATAATTGAAGAGTGAAGAGTGGAAGTTAGAATTAGTTTTTTAAAAAAATTTATAGTCGGGTACCGGTTCGGTTATCCGGTTTTTGGAACTAAACCGGACAAAATCCGATCCAACCGGTTTTTTTAAAATTAGAACTGAACCGAACCAAACCGATCACCTAATCAAAACCGGTAAAAAACCAATTGGACCGATTTGATCCACTGGTTCGGTTCGGTTCATTGGTTTTTTACCCACCCTATATGCAATAAACTAGAGTCTAGGTATTTAATCATGCAATAATCACCTAATCTAGAGTAAGAAGAACAATAAAAAATGTTCAATGAAGTTCTTACTTACCTAGTCATGAAACCAAGAACACCCATACTTATATGATGAAGAATGAGGCAAGATGGAGATGGGTTTTGGGTTTGGAGAGTCAAAGAAGCAAACATGGAGCTTTCTCTCACTAGGGGAACTCTTTCTGTTACTAAGATCTGGAAATTTTGGAGTTCTAGATCAAAATGAGGAAGAATATGAAGTATATATATGATCCAAATCAAACTACGATGTTTTGCGAGAGAAAAAACTGATTTTAGGGTGTCAGAAGCGACCTTAGGGAAACCTAGAAGTGAGGTCGCCTTGAGGTCGCTATGCTCTCGGGAAAAATGCGACAACACAACAGCTTGAGCTTCAAGCGACCCAAAACATGAACAAACGGCATCCAAACCTTTCGTAAAAATATCGTTGAAAAGGTATGGAAGTCTAATTTCTAATTCAATTTACAAAACATGATTTGGACTTCTATAGAAAACTTTATGGTCATTAGAGTGACCAAAGGTCAGAAAATGATAACAACAGAGTTGCCCTGTTTTTGTGGTTACATTGGAGATTTCAAAACCAATACAAATGGTCATGAAATATTACGAATAATATACCGTTGGAAAGGTATGGGTGTCTATTTTGTACAGAAATTTTCAAAACTCATTTTCAATCATTTTATAAAAAGATATGGTCACAAGACCATACAAAGATCAATTTTGAAAAACATTTAAATCATTAAAATACACTCTTTTGAAACTAGACACCTTACTCCATATAACCAAACCAAGAGAAGAATGAGACCTTCTCATATGGTCACTCAACGTGCTAAAACAAGCACACCATCGTGCAAGCGCGAACTCAACACAATACCACACTTAAATCTATAAATGAAATGCAAGTGTGATTGTGAAGAGATGCACATATATAAACAATATCAACAAAGCATGCATGAGGTGTGTGTGCACCTAAACTCTTCAAGAGGCAAAGTCAAGTGAATATACCTTTTCCTCTTGAAGTCATGGAGATGCTTAGAAGCTTGTCAATGAAGACCTAGCTACCCATTACACAATCATCCCCAATGTGGTGTGGTTTGTCATGAAATAAATCAATCATAAAATCAAGGTCCTTACAAGTAGCCAAGAGTTGAAGAAGAAAGTAGACTTCAATTTCAGTAGCCAAGAGCTTTTTAAAGTTGGAGAAAAGAGTGGTTATTAGAGATTTCATTTTCAGACATCTTCAAAGTAAGAGAAAAGGTAAAGTAACAAAAAAACAATATAAAATATATAAATTAAAGGTATTTTTGGAAGTCACTTACTTTGGTTCCTTTAAAACATAAACTATTAAAATGATAATACTCTTGAAAGTCAAACTCAAAAGAGTGTCATTTCTCACAATTTCCACATAAATAAATGTCTTTCTTTTTATATAATAGTTTTTGAACCTTAGATTTGCCTTTTTACATTGAGATCCATTTATTATAATAACAATAATAATAATAATAACAATAATAATAATAATAATAATAACAACAACAACAATAATAATAATAATAATAATAATAATAATAATAATAATAATAATAATTTAGGTTTATTATTTTCACCTTTTTTATTTTTAAAATATATTTCCACCGTCATGGATGTGGCGATCCATTTTTTTTTAAAAAGCTTATATATATATATATATATATATATATATATATATATATATATATATATATATATATATATATATATATATATATATATATATATGATGCATGAATAACAAAGATGAACCCCATGAAAAAAAGGTGAATAGTGGTCATTGTTACAAGCTGCAACAGTAATTTTGTCGCTGCTACAGTGATGCTACAATATTTTCGTTGCTGCTACAATGCCACTACAGCATTTCCGTTGCTGATATAGTGTTGCTACAGTATTTCTATCGTTGCTACAATGACGACATAGTAATCCACTACAATAAAGATATAGTGGCACTACAGTAATTCTGCTACAATGACGCTACATTCTATTCGGGGATCTTAATTCTGCCATTGATGGGAAGTCTGTGGAGCTTCATTTAGTTCACCTGGATCTGTCTAACCGGGGTTTTTCAGATGATCTTTTAATGGTCGAGACGAGTGTTCATTGAGCTGGATGAATTGTTACGTAGACATGAGTACTTTTTTCGAGATTAGTTCAGAGTTAGGTGGCTTCGTGATGGGGATCGAAACACATCTTTCTTTCATGCCTCTATCAGACGAGGCATCGTAACGCTATCAGCCCTCTCGATTAATGGGGTTCTCTTAGAGGATCGACCTACCATCAATGATCATATCATCAGTTGTTATTCTGACCTCGTTTCCTGATATTTCTCAAATTGGGAGAGATTTATATAATGTTGATGATGTGAGTCCTTCCTTATTGACTATCATAGAAAACATTTTCTTGATTAGCGTTCTATCTGTAGATGATATTCATGATTCGGTCTTTGCTATGGATGGTGCTTCTACCTCTAGGACAAATGGGTTTTCTGATAGAATTTATTAGAGATGTTGGGATGATGTAGGTAGTGACGTGGTCCTCGCTGTTCAGAATTTTTTCATCACTGGAGTCATTTTCTCGGGTCTCAATTACAATTTCATTGTTCTTTTTTGAAGCTGAATGACTCGATTTCGATTGATCAGTTTCGACCGATTGTGCTTAGTAACTTTCTGTTCAGAATTTCTTCAAAAATTTTGACTGATCGTTTAGCTCGAGTTACGGCCAAGATTATTTATCCTCGGTAGTTTGGATTCATTCAAGATCGACACATTAACGATTGTAATACTTTGGCTTCTTGTTTTATGAATGTATTGCATAAGAAGTGCTATTGAGGTAACTTGGCCATGAAGATTGATATTGATTGTGTTGTAAATGTTCACATTTTGCACTCCCTTTACTTGGTATTTTGTAACTATTTTATGAGTATGTTAGGTGTTTAATGTTGTAAATAAATGTTTTCAAGTATTCTCAGTGCATCAAGGGCATTTTAGTCCAAAGTGGTAACAAGGAGGCAAAAGAGGGTAGATTATAGTATTTTGTACCATCCGTGGGTTCAAACTCGTGAAACAAAATCACGATGTAATTCTAGTAGATCACACGAGTTCAAACTCTCTGGTCTGCGGGAATAAAACTGTGAAATGAAGTTGTAGCTTAATCTTAAATGTTCATGCAAGATTTTATCAGTGGGAATGAAGCCACAGAAAGAAGTTGTACCAAAACATCAAAAGATCAAGCGATCTCTCACAGCGGGAACAAACTCAAGGGTAAATATCGAAGACACATGGGTACCTCAACTGTTGGGATTTATGCCCTAAAGCTTGTAATTTGTACGGAATGTTAACATAAATAAAAGAATTGTTTAATTTATTCTTCTTATGCCGTAATTGTGTATAACGTGTGCATTTAACATCCAAGATTGTCGGATGTAATCTCAAACTATGTATATGAATGTATATACATATAGATACATTAAGAGACGTGCAATCTAAAGAGTCCGTAGATAGCAAATAAAGTTTGGTATTTATTTGTGGTTAACCTACAGCTGCTGTCTATTCCGTAGTGTACGGTGGTCCTATCCTGGATCATTCATATGGAGATATGAGAATGAATACACCTTATATGATGTGATCATATAGGACTGGGTCATGATCTATATGAATCTCTCACTAAGATTCGTTTAACGATGAGATTCATATATATATCAACTTATCATGACTATATGTGGGTGATCTTAATCTTGAGTGTCTTATCGACTCCTTCAGGTTAGATCGTAATTTTTGATGTACCATGAGTGAGGTCGAAGTTGCATTCCCGATCAATTTGCTCTGTATGTTGAGATTGCGGTTTGGCTTGTGGCTGTGAAGGTTTATACACAATAGTGGAATCCACTTCTTCTTGTGAGAAGTAGATGGTAGTTCAATTAAGGGTTAATTAGGGGCTTGAACAATATGAGCACTCTCTTAATTCCGTAAGGAATTTAGGATTTATTGTTCATTAGAAAATCAATGGTACTTAATGGGAATATATAATTATAGGGGAATAATGGACATTATGATCCAACTCTAGTTATGAACTAATTGTGAAGGATTATACCATATGTAATAGTTATATCAATGGACACAAAAAATTAGTGGTTTGTGTAAAAACATCTACGGTTGAGAAAGTGTAGTTTCGGGTTTTTAATGGAATAACACCGGAATCAATAATCATGAAATATTAATTAAAAAGTTTAATTAATTATTTCTAAGGATTATTGGAGCTCGAAATACTGTAGGCCCATTAAATCTCATTGCTAGCCCCGATTGATTAAGATAACAACAATCACGATTAATTAATTGGATTGTTCAATTAATTGTCCAATTAATTAACAATGATCACGTATCTATTCATAAATTAATTAAATAATGAGATTATTTAATTAATGAATTTAATGATTATGATAATTAAATAATGTGATTATTTAATATGTAATCAATCATTGATTGAGAGTGTTAGTTAATATTTATATTTGAAAAATGGCCTTGGCTATGGTACAAACTCACATGGGTTGTTGTACTGTACAAATGAAGAAAAAACAATATAAATAATAAAAAAAAATGGTTGGTGACTGGTTCCAACCGGTTGCTTCATTAAAAAAAAATATATTAAGTAAGAAGGCGCGTAAATATGGGAAATGTGGCCAGTCGGGCTACACATCCAAGACTTGTTGTGCCCATGTGAACAATAACATTAGTGCAATGGCAAACAATGGAGATGTTAGAACGGGGTCGACATCGCAGTGATGATGGTTTTCAACCTTTTGCTTTTCCAAATACCGAATTTCCAAGGCATTCTTTTACAAACCACTTGAATGCCGATTATTATTCAATGACAAGCTCAACACAAACTACGTACATGCAACAAAACCAATGGTGGAGGTCGCATAACTTCACGTGACCCATTGGTGTGATATTTAACCTTTTATATATGTAATTACATAGGTTGTGTTGGTAATTGGTCAGTGTTTTTACTCTTACAACTGAATTTTGAACATTGGTAGGAGCCAATAGAGGTCCGTTTTGTAACCTTATCACCATATGTATCCCAATATTTAAAATCGTTTGTTTTTCCCATAAGCACATTACATTTGTGTTTTGTTTGTATGATTTCACCAACAACTAATTACGTTTTTAAGTTGTATTGGAATAATATCATGAGTACCTTCCTATGAAATGGGTCAAATAAATATTTCATGAGCACCGAGTTAATTAATGACTTCGGGACAAAGCGAAACAATAACACCACTACCATTTTCATAAATATCCGTAACATGTAACAATTCATCAACGGTGCACTTCCATATATATGTGTCAACTGCCATGTACAAATAAGATAATGGTTACATTACACTATCACTTATAATATACTGTGCCTGGAATATAGGAAGACATATCCCATCCTTATGAAGGGTCTCCTACCTACTACCACAGTTACAAAAATAATCAACTAGAAAAAAAAAGGTTTGAGGTGGAACCATACACAGTAACATTAACATGGCATATACAAGAATAACCTTCAAAACTATCACATGCAACCCAAACAAGAACATTTAATCCAGGAGTGCTGTGGCTTTACCGTGCAAGTTGTGGATGGGTGGCGGTCTCACGGTTACTGGGCGTAAAACTTCATTGTTGGAGATTAATAAGTTATAGTGGTCTTGGGCAATTTTCTTTAAAGACATGAAATATTTGTTACCAAGGAAGAGGGCTAAGAAACGAGCTAACAACAATCATTGACACTGGGATTGAAAGTGTAAAACAAGTGACAAATGTCATAGATATGTCAACACAATAATTTTGCAGTAAATATATATATGTAAGACAGATATTGAGCAGCTAACATACTGATTTAATTTGAAGCGGTGTTGGGCAGTTGTCATCCATGTACATGCAAATTAGAAGGCCACAATCGAAGCCATTTGGCTGACTGGGCACTTTGACAGATGAGATATGGAATGATGCGAATAAGAAGGTAGTTAGGAAGGCAACAAGAATGTCATCACCAAGAACAATGTCGAGGGACTCCATCTAAATGGAAAACAAAATGTACATTAGAGCATATCATCATTACACTAGGAAAATGTTGATGAGTAGGGATTAAAGGAACAATTGTTACGGACATACCAATTTTTGAACTTGGTTGAACCGGGTCAGATCGTCCTTCTTCCGAGGTGGGTTCGAGTCCCGAATTTGACATTCATGTTTTTGTACGTCCACTAACGCCATATACCAATGATTCTGTAGGCTATGGATGGGAATGTAAATCTAAGATGTGCAAGAACCCTCATAACAAGTATACTTCATCATATACACAATATTCACAGCATCAAACAAAGTTCTACATAATAGGAACAAATGCTAGTCATGTGTCACCTTTTTACACCTACGAAGATCATACATGTTGGATTCTCGCAATCTTGACAGAGATTTTTTCAATGGTAATTTATTCTCATCTGTACAAGTCAGAACAGTATATTGTGTCCGTAAAATACAAAAAGTGTAGATTAGATGTGTGAAACTGTTAACAAGTCAAAATAACATGGCATATGAGTTCAGCAATGAGCGCAAGTTTACCACATAGTTCGTAGGTAGGAACCAACAAAATTGTGACATTTTGGACTTTGAATTTATAGTTTTGTACTCGAGAATAATATTAATAATTTGTAAAATTTATCATGAACAGTGAGTCAATGTAAGTGAACAACAAAAAAACCTAGTGTACAGGTTGTTACTGTATCAAATTAATGGGGTATGCGTTGAGTGAGGTTATTGGCAAAGTCACCTCACTGTCAATAAATTTGGAAGGTTCTAATGTTCTAAAACATTTTCTGGTCACACGTAAATGACCAATATCTATGATAACCTCATTGCAAATACGAAAATAACAAGAATTCAAAAAATGTTAAAGATCGTACAGTGTATAAAAATAACCTAAATTTGTGCAACATTGTAAATTTACGAGTACAAAAAAACACAATGAATGCTTATGATGAAATTTCCCTTTATCTTTATAGTGTAAATATACCTAGGGGTGAATAGGTATATGCTCCAATTTTTTGTCTTCTTTTAAAACAATGCAATTTTAACAATGCTTAATGAAAATTGCAAACAATGACACAATATTTACATGGTAAACCTCCGAAGAGGAAACATCCACTGGTTCATACCACAACCACCGGTAAAAGAAAATCCACGGTTTCAAATAAGAGTTACAAACTCAAGCAATCAACACATGCTCTCCAAGCTATCACAATAGAGAGTCATTTTACCTTGATTGATCTCATAATCCTTGAGAATTTGTTTCATCCATAGAAGTTGTGTGCAAGCATTTTCGGCCGCAATGTACTCGACTTCGGATGAAGAAAGAGAGACGGAATTTTGCTTCTTGCTTTGTCAAGCAACCAAATTATTCCCCAAGTAAAAGCAACCGCCCAATGTGCTTTCACGATCATCAATGTTTCCTGCCCAATCCGTATCACAATATCCAACAAGAATATCATTAGTATCAAAAGAATAGAATAAACCAAGATTATGTGTTCCTTTTATATATCTAATGATTCTTTTAACGGCTTTCAAGTGAGATTCTTTTGGATTGACTTGAAACCTAGCACACAAACCAACACTAAAACAAATATCCGGCCTACTATCCGTTAGGTAGAGAAGGCTACCTATCATGCTCCTATAGAGACTTTGATCAACATTTTTTCCCTTTTTATCTTTGTCAAGTTTTAAAGTAGTACTCATAGGTGTTTCAAATTCTTTTCCACTTTCAAGGCCAAATTTCTTAACAAGATTTCTAGCAAACTTAGATTGAGACAACATGATACCATTGCTAGATCGTTTCATTTGCATACCAAGAAAGTAATTGAGTTCACCTACCATACTCGTTTCAAATTCTCTTGACATAACATTCACAAAATCATCAACCTTGGTTTTACATGTAGACCCAAACACAATGTCATCAACATATATTTGTGCAACAAAAATTTCGTTGTCATAATGCTTGACAAATAAAGTTCTATCAATACCACCCCTCCTATATTGGTTGTCAATAAGATATTGAGTCAACCTATCATACCAAGCTCTAGGAGCTTGCTTAAGGCCATAAATAGCCTTTTTCAACTTAAACACATGATTAGGAGAGTGTGGGTTTACAAAACCCTTAGGTTGTTCAACATACACTTCTTCTTGAAGGTATCCACTGAGAAAAGCACTTTTGACATCCATTTGAAACAATTGGAATTTTTTAAGACATGCAATGGACAACAAAAGCCTAATGGACTCAAGACGTGCAACGGGTGCAAAAGTCTCATCAAAGTCTACACCCTCAACTTGAATGTATCCTTGAGCCACTAGTCTTGCTTTATTTCTCACTATCTTACCACATTCATCGGTCTTATTCCTAAACACCCATTTTGTACCAATCACATTGATATCTTTTGGTCTAGGAACTAAGGACCATACTTCATTCCTCTCAAATTGATTTAGTTCTTCTTGCATGGCATTAACCCAATATTCATCAGTAATTGCTTCATTAATATTTTTGGGCTCAATTTGAGATGTGTAACAAGCATATGAAATTTGGTTAGCTAGTTGCCTTCTAGTTCTAACCCCTTCATTCAAATCACCTATGATATCTTGTTGGTAATGCATATTCCTAAGTCTAGAATTAGAATTTTCAACATCTTGTTGGTCATCATTTAAACCATTTTCTAACTCTTGACTTTTTTCTCTAGCAACACTACCATTATCATCATTATGACTAGACTCACTTTCATCACAACTAGTCACATCAATAGGTGCTTTAGTGTCATTCAACAAATGTTCTTTAGATTCATTGACACCATTGTTATCACACAAATCAAGCATGCTAAGATCATCTATTTTCACATTAATAGACTCCATAATAGTCTTAGTTTTCAAATTGAACGCTCTATATGCACGACTATTATTAGCATACCCTAGAAAGAGACCAATATCACTTTTAGCATCAAACTTTCCTAAGTGATCTCTATCATTCAAAATAAAACACTTACTCCCAAAAGTGTGGAAGTAACTCAAATTGGGCTTCTTGCCCTTCCAAAGTTCATAGGAGGTTTGTTTTGTGTCTGGCCTTCTAAAAACTCTATTAGTGACATAGCATGCGGTATTGACCGCTTCGGCCCAAAGATTTCTAGGGACTTTCATGCTATTGAGCATTACCCTAGCCATATATTGCAAGACACGATTCTTCCTCTCAACAATACCATTTTGTTGAGGAGTTCTAGGAGCCGAGAACTCATGTGAAATCTCATAATCATCACAAAACTCACTAAATCTAGCATTTTCAAATTCACTCCCATGATCACTTCTAATGCAACATATTTTCTTGATCCTGAGACCTTTTTCATTTTGAACTTGATAGCAAAACTTATTAAAGTAACCAAAAGTTTTAGTCTTGTCTCTAAGAAAATATACCCAAGCAAACCGAGAAAAATCATCAACACATATAAAAATTTATTTTTTACCATTTATGCTTTCGGTTTAAATTGGTCCCATTAGGTCCATATGCACAAGTTCTAAGGGCTTCTTGGTAGCAAAATTATTGTTATTTTTATGAGCCACTTTGGTTTGTTTACCTAATTGACATGGTTCACAAACACCATCAAACTTTTTACCAATACTAGGAAGACCTCTAACAATGTTATATTTCTCAAGCTTCTTTAAATCTTTATAATTCATATGGCCCAATCTTTCATGCCATAATTAAAGCTTGTTGCACTCATGTGCCATATTACATGTTAGTGGATCAACCTCTAAACAATAGCAATTGTCCGAAGACCTTTTGACTTTCAAAACAATTTTGCCTTTTTTATCGATTATCGTGCACACATCCTTGTTAAAGCTAACTTTTTTAAAAATTTCACACAAGTGAGTGATGCTTATTAGATTAGCTTGTAGACCATTTACATATAAGGTGTCACGAAGTTTAGGCAATACGGGGATACAAATTGTTCCCTTGCCTAGAACTTGTTTTTTAGTGTCATCACTGAAAGTAACCCATCCACCATCATTCATAACAAGATTCTTAAAGAATTCCTTGTTACCGGTCATATTCCTAGAGCAACCGCTATTTAGGTACCAATAATAGGATGAATTAGCTCTTAAAGCATATTGTGCAACCAAACATTGTGTTGTGTTTTTCTTAACCCAAACTTTCTTGACAAGTTTCTCATTCCTACTTTTATTAACATGCTTTGACTTGTTTTTAGGCACATTGACTCCATTAGTCACATTTTCAAACAATTCAAACAAAACATTATCAACTTTCTTATGCATAGTAGAACGAGGCACAACACAAGATTTAACAAACAAATCATCAACACATTTATTCTCAACATGCTTTTACAAGGTCTTCTTAGGTCTAA
The DNA here is from genome assembly GCA_032871835.1 of Dipteronia dyeriana. Lineage (NCBI taxonomy): Eukaryota > Viridiplantae > Streptophyta > Magnoliopsida > Sapindales > Sapindaceae > Dipteronia > Dipteronia dyeriana. The sequence continues at coordinate 38,682,994 of CM065302.1, forward strand.
TTCTAGATCCATACATGGATGATTGCCTAGGACCATTCAAAGACATATCATGCAAATCATTGGCAATTCTACATTAACGGATGTATTCAAAGCATCTAGGTCTTATGTGTCCTACCTTGTTGCAATAATGACAAATAGGTATGAATTTGAGAAGTTTACCATTTGCTTGAGCATTCAACTCATTTTGCCTTCTCACATTTTTACCTCTTTGGCGTGCAACACTAAATGTCTTGCCTTTTTCATTTGATGATGATGTAGCTTGTCTTTGGCATTGTTGAGTCTTTTCCTTGACTTTCATTGTTGATGTTGAGGCACCTCTGGTAGCATTCATGACTTTACCGTTAGAGAGTGTACCTACAATTAAATTGCTATAAGCTTTGACAAAAGTAGATTTGTTAGATGAAGGAGTTGATTTTTCATTAATATATCCTAAACCTCTTTTGTCGCTTGAAGGCTTTCCAACCTTAATGAGAGCTTTCACTTTGTTAGAGCTAGATAACATCTTGTTAATCATCTCTTTAGCCTCATTAAGTTTGTCATTAAGCACTTTCTCTTGATTCTCATGCTCATTAAGTTTTGCTCTAAGCATATTTTCAATTCTCCTAGCACGATCAAGAGATTCTTCTCTTTGCTCAATTTCATGCTTTAAAATACTTAATCTATCATTGCTATCAATCAAGTTTTTCTCAAGATTACGAATTTTGTCATTAAGATCAATAACACATTTTGAGATACAATCATGATTTTCTAACTTCTTGGTAAAGAGACTTATTGATCTTAGAGATCCTTTCATTTTCTTGAATAAGATCTTTGATCTTTTGATCATCTAAGTCAATAGACTCACCTTTAACAAGAGAAGCCATAAAAGAATACATTTCTTTAATCATGATGAAACAAAAGAAGATAACAAACACTACAAAGAAGATCTATCTAAGTGCGTCTAGACACCTGCTTTGATACCAATTGAAATTTTCCTTTATCTTTATAGTGTAAATATACCTAGAGAGGGGGTGAATAGGTATATGCTCCAATTTTTTATCTTCTCTTAAAACAATACAATTTTAACAATGCTTAATGAAAATTGCAAACAATGACACAAAATATTTACGTGGTAAACCTCCAAAGAGGAAACATCCACGGGTTATACCACAACCACCGGCAAAAGCAAATCCGCTATTTCAAATAAGAGTTACACACTCAAGCAATCAACACATGCTCTCTAAGCTATCACTTTCACTCTATCCTTGAACCTAGTGATCAACTAAGCCGACTTCCTATCCAAGACCTCCTGTCTCTAGAAAGATTCCTTGCTCACCTATCCGGATCCTCCTGATCCTAGGCAAGACTTCTTGCTCAACTATCCGAGTCCTCCCGACTCTAGTCAAGACTTTCTTGCTCAACAATCCGAGGTCTTACACCTCTTGTCGAGGCTTCCACTTGCTTAGCTATCCAAGCCTCCCGACTCTAGCTAAGACTTCCAATTGCTCAAATCAAAGAATCACTCTAAGATATGAGACTTTCTACCTCTTCACAAGGCATCTAAGTGATCATGAATGCAAAATGAAAACAAGCACTCAACATAGAAAATGATGATCAACAAATTCTATGGACATGGAACTAGATAGCTAGATTATGCTTTCAAAGAGCAATCACAAATGTATCTAGGCAACCTAAGCATGTTATCAACAAAGAACATAGATATGAAGATATAGACACCAATTGAAACACAACCTAGTTCTTAGAAAATGAAATTAGATCTAGAAATAATCAATCAAGTATAAGAACAAAAGATTTCTAGAAACAATTTCATGTTTATCAAGTTTAGCACAAATCAATCAATTTATCACAAATCTAGCTAAACTTGAAAATCAATTCAACAAACCACAAAATGATATCAAAATCATCCTAGTCATGCTTCTTAATCAAATAGCATCAATCAATAAGAAGATCTAAGAAGAAAACTAAGAAGAAGATGATTTTAACAACAAGGATGAAAATCACGAACTGAAGATCTGGTCACAAAGAAAATTCTAGACATTCTTTGGTTCTGGAAATGCTTGGGGTTTGTAGAACTCTTCCAGACACTCGAAATCGGTTTTTGAATCAAGTGATTCGGAGTTGAAATGAAGAAGTTATCACAAAAACAAAAATCAAAATGTTGAGAGAAAAATTCTGCAGTTGTTCTTCGAATTCGTTTTTCTCAACTTGTAAAGAATAAGAGGGAATGAGAGGTTTTAAAGAGAAACAAACCAAAATAAAAAGTTGCCCTCATGCTTTAGTGCCTCCCCGAGATGGTGCGTGGGCATCTCGGGGCAGCAAGGCTTTGGGGCCGAGATGGCCACGCGCCATCTCGGGATGATGCCAAATGATGGCTTATGCCATTGCACCTCTTCCCTTGCACTCCTCTCGCGTTCTTTGACCGTTCTTTGGCCTCCGAACTTCGAATTCAAATATGTTTGAAGATTACAAACCGAGACTCCCTCACGGACATGGATATATAAGATACTCAACCCAGAAAATAAGAATTCGACTCAATATATGAAGACAAAGATAATGTTTTTGACTTGGAACTCGAAATCAATAGTATGAGTAACCGAAATAACCGGAACTCAATCATGAATAATCTAAGACTAAAACCAAGTTCAAGATCCATGTTATACAAACATACAAAACAAACAAACATATTTCACACAAGAATGCAAACTACATAGAGATAGTCTCCAATCATGCATTTTTCCAAAACATGTTACTTTCATACCAAATGCATGAGCATTCAACTTCAAGTGTGTGAATATGTTATACCAAATGATGCATTATGATGCATTGATACAAATGTATGAATTGTGTGTGTGTGCGCATTTAATGATGCACAACTAAGTAGGGACACATATGAATAAATTGTGTGTATGCGCATTTAATGATGCACAACTAAGCAAGGACACATATGAATGAATTGTGTGTGTGTGCGCTTATGCCTTGCAAGAGGAAGAAGGATCTCGATACCTTAGCATCCAAGAATAGTACCAATCCTCTTGAAGACGAACTTTGCATCATGAGAAGTTGCTTTTCTTCCTTGAAGCTTTTCATCATGAACCACTTAAGCAACTAAACATTACAAAGAAATGAAGTTTTGTTATGGAATTAAGCCAACACAAATCTAAAACCTAACATATGATTCTGGTAGTTTCTTTGAAAATTTGTACGTGATCAACTGCTCATCGTATGTATTCAGTTGAAAGCCTATTTGGAAAGGAACATATATGTACTATATGGTCGCATTACCAAGTCCTGCAATGTACGGTGAAATTTTATACTAGCTCAGTTTCCATTTTTTGGTTGATCTTGTATTGATTAATCTCCGCTTTTTAGAAGATTGGGACTCATGTTGGTTGGTATCATCATTCAAGCTATCCTAAAACTAGTATGTAGTAAAATTGAATTGTTGTTTATTACCACAAGTCAAATAAATTGTTTTTTTTTTTAGAATATAGACAAAGAATATTATGAATAACCATGATCTAACCTCATCTAATAGTGAATGAGCGATAAGAACTGGAGATACATCATAAAGATAATGTGAGTTCCCATCTTCTAATAGTAGGTCACTAGGTGCATTCATTCAACTCAATGTGGATTTGGAAATGGTATGTTCATGTTCGGGCAATGTTTGGGTGTTATTTGAGGAAAGCTTAACGGATGGATGCTGTTTTTTATGAGTATAAAATGGTTGTGATGGGGGTGGGGGTGGATAACGGGGAGGAGGATTTTGATCTGTGTCTTTCATGGAATTTTGTTGGCCTGGTGTATTATTCCTCCGAGTGTCGAGGTTGTTGTCATCCCTTGAACTGAATTTGGCATATAAAGTGTCGACCTTCGTTCGGATCTCATTAAGTTCACTCTTCAATGTAACCTGCATTTCTTTCACCACCCATAGCACATCATCAATACCATTGATGTGCTCATTATTACTTGTACCATGATCTTCATTTGCATAAATGGTACGTCCATGTTAAATAGTATTATATTGACCTCCTGATGATGATGGTTGGTTGTAAATATCCTCAACCGAGATCTGCATCATTGTATTGGAATAAATGTTAATGCTAGCACTGTAATGTTAATTAAATTACCTATAACATGGGTAGTTAAATTATAGAATTTTCACCTGGTTACTTCCAACACCACCTTCGTTGTGCAGCCGGCACATGCACTTCTTGATCTTCATGTTTGACAAACAAATGATAGGTAATAGTGCTTTATCCACCAGAGGAGGATCCCATCGTAGTGCGTGTAGGTAAAACAACTACATCCAAGAAACAAAGTAATGAATAAGTTTAATATTATATTATACTGTCATATTTCATAGTAAAAGATAGTAATAATTAAAAATATTATTTTGGTTACCTGGAGAAACAACACACAACCGAAAATGCAAGATGTCTTCATCCGATGCCGGTTCATATGAAACTTCTGTATCCTTTCATATAGTGAGGTAAATCACCAACTAGACCAGTTGTTCCTAGAAATACTTCCAACATCCGTCAACGGGATCAAGTAGCCCTGCCTGAACATAATCGGTTGCTGAAAGAGACAGTATGGTGCTCAATAAGAATAAACACAACACCACCTTGAATTCATCATCAGCCGTGGTCATCTCTTCCAGCCAATGTTCTATGTCTTTCAAGTAGATGCCATGAGATGTAATGGGAATCTTTGATTCCCAAAGGACTTTGTCAGGGACATCTCCGGATATACAGATCTGATCTCCTTGGTCGGAAATGCCCAAAACTCAACCAAACAGATTATAGTTCGTTGTAAACCTTCGGCCATGGATGTGAATTGAACAAGTTGTTGTATTAAAGTTATTAACAAGCCACCAACAGATCCTAAGGCGTAAATGTCCACAATTAAGGCCGAGCAAGTTTCCAAAGCCTAGTGCCCGAACAACCTCTTTTTGCTCTTCGAAAAGATTCTTTGTAATCCGGGTCCACTGAGAGGGAGTACACCTTGTGGATATGGTTTCTTCAAGGCTTAGCAGTAAATCTGTGCCTGGTATTTCTCCGTCCGGTGGAGGCAAGTTGGACTTGTCGGGAATGTCACGGTGATGAGCTTCCTCAGTTGTCACATTTTGGCCCCTAGTGTCAACGGCATGATGTAAACCATATTGGATCTTCTCTTCTAGTGGTAACAAACGACACGTATTCCTAATTTCAATCTGTGACTGCACAAACATAACATCACTGATTATTTGAATGATGGTCATCATATTAAAATGGAAACATAGTGGTTTTACTTGTTGCAAAATAATATAACCTTTATCTTTCCGTTAACATATTTCTTTTTGCATTCCAATTTACTGCAAAAATAAAAACCCGTTGTTTAGTTTACATGCCCAAAATAAGTAGATACAACACAAAAGTGCTCCATATGATAATTAATACTCATAAATAATTAATCCATCCCATGTTCCCAATCTTTGGTTTTGAGATGGTGGTCATGGTCATTGTTTTATGAGCCCCACCGTTATTTTGTTCCCATTTCCTTCTTTTAACCATTTTCAGTCCTTACAGAAATGGTCAAAAATGTTGAATGAAACAGATATGTAAGAGACAATTGATTTTATATATAAATTGATTACTATATGTAGTTAAAATACCTGGGATCAAAGGTTCCTCTTCTTCTATCCCACTATCTTGACTTTTCACCACGGACTAGGTCCCATTATCTACTTAAACTCAAATGCTAACATCCTAATATGCATTACATCCAAGATGTAACTACCAAAAGGTAGCTGTAATATAGGTCTACAGTAAAATATACAGGACAACAAATCTAGAAAATTGAAAAGCATAAAAGGAAGAAAGATTAAATCAGAACATGGCGTTGTCTCACAACTATAATCTATCGGCACCATTCCGAGTATAATTAAGTCTGAGTATTCATCACTTTGTCAGCAATAAAGAATATACACTTACAAAATGCGGCTACCAAGAGATAACTCTAAAATATAAAGTAGAATGTACAGGACAACATTTCCAGGATACTGAAAAGCATAAACCAAACAAATAGACAATCAGTATGTGGCGTTGTCTCACATATGTACTCTATCGGCACAATTCGGATATGAGTAAGTCTAAGTATTCCATCCGATATACTGTCTGACCATTACAAAATATACAACAATAACATAACTTAAGAATCAAACAACTTTTAAAATGCGAAGACCAATAGGTACCTATAATACATATAGTATAATGGAAATGGAAAAGGACAATATATAGGGAATAATGTACTGGACAATATATTAAGATGAATGAATAGCATAAACGGAATAATTAGACACTCAGTAAACGGCGTTGAGTCACAACTGTACTCTACCGACACCATTCGTGTATGAGTAAATCTCGGTATTCCATCCTATGAACTTTGTGAAAAAAAAAACATAATTAAAGATGTAAAATCTACCACTTTATTAAATTCGTAAGGTTTTGGAGCATAATAAAACAATAACCTATTGCATTAGAAGATTATTTGAAATCTATGGGAATTATCTTAATGCCATAGGTGACTGATAGAAAGTTTTATGATTAAGTGCACTGCACATAACTATTGTACCAACCATTTGGGTTGCCAACATAACTCCTGCTTTCTGCCTTTTCCACCATATATTACCAGTTTTATTACTAATGCAATTGGTACTCTCTACCCTATTAACACTGTAACATGTGTGTTGCTTATAGAATTTCTAATAACTATGGTCCATACAACATATCCAACAAACCATTTCACAATTGTGGATATACAATGTTAAATATGTCTCCATTGACTTAATTAAAGCTGCTAGCATACTTTATTCTGAACATTAATGAATTATTAAGATATCCAACAATAGAAATTACACCTGAATCTAATTCGCACAAACATTGGACAAAATAAAAGGATTGCTAACAAAGCAATATATTCTAATGACCAAATATCCATAGTTGCACCGTAACCCAATGACACAACATACTAGTTGGTCCATTACAGAATAAGCCAGATCCTACTCCACCATTGGGCATAAATAAATTCAGAACACAAAAACCTAACTACAATAACTCATTAACCTAGAACCAATAATAACACAATAACTACAAACAGATACGAACAATACCTTATCACGACATTTTTTTGGAAGCACACCTCCAACACCGCCACCAAAATAACCTATATTTGCAAAAAAAAAAAAACAAGCGTTTCATAATAGTGGTGGTTTTTACAATCCCCTCTTGCATATCGATTTAACGAAAATACATGAAAATATACAATTAGCCTTAGATAAATAACCTTAAACTTCCAATTTCTATGAATCTATTCCACGAATTTATAGATTTGGTTGTAAATTCCTTATCATCGAACAAAGCTCATGTTGTCAATTCTATTATAGTCCAACTTATATCAACAAAAAATATAAACAACTTCGGTTGAATTCATATTTCAAATTATAGGCTTTATAACTATAAACAGCCCTAACATCAAACCCAAATTCCTAGCTATAAAACATTCATCTTATAACCCTAACTCTAATTTCAAATTTTTACAGATAGATATATATATATATATATATATATATATATATATAGTGGAATCAAAGCATTTACAAATGCACCACCCTATTTATACTCAACCACACCTATTTATTTCAATTCTAATTCCATCTTATATATATATATAAAACAATAAAACATCAAATCCTGAAATATTTATATACAGTCTAAAGCTTCACATGTTTATATCAAATTCTAGGAACAAAATTCCAATACACGTTTTCTACACTCTAAACAAACTATTTATATAACACCCAAACCAAAATTGTTTAAACTCATTGAGGACATCATAGAGAGGGAAATTATTAGAGAGGCCATTAATAAACCCTAATCTTATCTTGACAGATATACCCAAACTTTGCAATCACAAATCTAAATATACACATCATACAAAACCCTAATCTTCAAACAAAAGTACCTTACCTACGACTTGAACCATAGAACCAATTTTAGGGATCATTCAGATGCTACAAACGCATGACAAGAGGTGGCCAGACTGAGATTAACTCACCTAGAGAAGAGGTCTCGACAGCGTCGCCGAGACTGCTGGAGAAGAGACGTCGATAGCGGCAACGAAAGAGATGGAGATGCGGAAGAGATGGAGATACTGAAAAGGAAGAGATGAGATATTGATCATGTAAAAAAAAAAACTGGAGCAACTAATGAGATGAGAGGGATTTTATTTCTTTTGTTTATTTGGGTGGTAACCGGTGCAATAGGTTAACAATAATTAAAATCTAATTTAAAAAAAAAATCAGTTTATTTGTATGTTTTACGGTACAACATAAGACTATGGATCGTACCATAGCAAGCCCCTCAAAAAATAGGATGATATGAATATCTTATTTTTTAATTAATTAAATATTAATTTTGAATTGAAATTGTTTAAATTCAAATAAGATGATATCTGTTAATAAAATAAAATAAAGATTTTATTTTTAAATTAAAAAGATATCATCAGCTATATTCAAAACATATATATATATATATATGTTTTGAAAAAAAAAACTAATCAACACAAATCTGTGAAGCACAGAAAAAGGTGCGACTCACAATTGCATTGGATACAATTTTTGTGAGTTGAAACAAAAGACACAAAAACGCATTAGGTCTCTAAAATTGCATGAGATACAATTGAGTGTGTGAAATATAAAAAGAAGAAAAACAAAGGCAAACCTAGATAGTCTAGGTAGTTGCCAAAGGAAAAAAAAAAGTTTTCTTTGGTGCTTCTTCTTTACATCCTCCTAAGTTCCTGAGTACGTGACGCACACATATACCATCATAGGTTTAGGGAGATTGTGAGAAAGATGAAATGGTTTAAACTAGGAGCAGATTGAATTAAAGAGAATGAGTCTCCTACGCAGGTATGAAGAAATTGTTTCTTCTCTTCCCTATTTCGATTTCGATTTTGATTTTTTATTATACTGTTCCGAAAATTAGATCATAGGGTTTACTGGTCGCAATATATCTTTGAAATAAAATTTTAAAAAGTTTCTTACACTGAGCGATCGGTAAACTAGGGCACCAACATCATAGCGGGACTGAAGCCATGCCATAAAGGAAAAAGTCTTAGTGCGAGTTTCCATATATGTTATGAAGTCGTGGTACCACCTGGAAAACAACAAGTGGATTCAGTCCATTTCTAGCCAATCAAATCATCCCTTTTTTAACCCATTTGTCTGAACCAACCATCAATTTCAACCCATTTAGCCTTGCTTGCCTTTTGATTGGCCTCATTCATATTTCACTTCTCATTAACTCCACCTAGAGTCTATTAATACCACCACCAACCCATACCAAGGATATACATGCTTTTAGACTTCGAATTATAGAGAGAGAGAGAGAATTCTTATCACTTTCTTAGCAGTCAAACACTCTTTTTAAGACTTTAGATTAATTTACTTCAAGTTGCTATAGAAGAACTTCTTGCTTGGATTGCAAAAGGGAACATTCTTGACTAAGAAAATAATTATTTAGTGATGACTTCTTCTCTTGTATTTTATTGTTTATTTGATTCTATGTATAGCTAAACCCCTCTTTATTTGGGGATAGATGTATTTCTTGTAAATAACCATTTGATATAAACATTCTATGTTATTCATTATCTTGAGCCTGCATGTGTGTATTTATGAGTATTTATGTATGGTGGTTGACACAACTCACTTATTCTTCATTAAATGCACACAAAGAAGTGGTAGGCTTCATTGCAATAAGTGATCGTCTATGCATATGGAACTTACATTATCTATGTTGTAGAGATTTCTATCTTGACTCATGATCAATGGTCAAGTAGTGAATCTCCACTAACACTCAATTGAAATCCTCTTTTAATCACTTCCCTAGACCTAGGTTGTGATTAAGGTGCTTTAAATTACGATTAATAGATACATGCGTAGGACCCTTTGTGAATGTTCTTAATGAATGATTGATTAGATGTTATGGTTGATACTTGAATGCATTCATCCTCTAGCATTCCCCTAATTTAGACTTTAATCAAGACTTGTGGTAGTAATAGCTTTAATCAATTAACATCTTAGCACAATTTTTAGTGATAATTAATTAGTGTAACCCTAGTGAAACTTCTAGTTTAAGTACCAAAGAGTTTATAGCTTTCTATCTAGTTTGGTCTTTTATTCTCTTCCTCGTGGAAACGATAACCTGTACTTGTGCACCCTATAGGAGTTGAACGGCTCATGCACTTGCAATGGGTGAAACACTTGCACGCCCCCTTAGATAGTCGTTGTAGTTTAGAGTAGTATCGTTTTAGTATAAACCGATTAGGGTGTGTCAGATATCCGTAAGGCTTTTGACACCCTGGATTGATATTTCCTATGCAAAGTACTTCAGGCTTTTGGGTTTTCAAATGTTTTTGTGGATTAGATAGACGGCATTCTTCATTTTTCTAGGCTTTTGGTTCTTTTGAATGAGGTCCCAGAGGGTTATTTCTCTTTCTCCAGAGGTCGTTAGGGAGATCCTCTCTCTGCTTTTGTTTGGTATTACAGAGGAATTCCTTAGTAGATCAATGACAAGGATGATGAGTTCTTCTCAAACTTTGTTGATTCTTCCGCAATGGGTTTTTTTGGCTCTGGCTCATTAGCTCCATGTAGATGATGATCTGATCTTTTGCATAGGAACTCAAAAGAATCTAAAGAATATCATGGGTGCTTTTAGGGCAAGTCCTTTATTTATTTCGGGTCTTTTTTCTCCCCTTCTCGGATTGGTTGTTTATAGTTTTTGGTTGGTATACAGATTTGGTAGCGTCCATTCTCTTATTTAGGAGTCTCTTGGATTCGAGGTAAGCCTCGAAAGGCGGTGTTACCTCTTATTGTGGATAAGAGCTTTCTAAAGTTGCAAAATGGAAGGGCAAGTCTCTATCTTTGGCCCGTTGTATTACTGTGGTCAGGTTAGTCATTACTGGTTCATTTGTACACTCTCTCATCATTTACAAGTGGTCTTCTTATTTGTTATCGCTGATTAACCACAAGTTGAGAAATTTTTATGAACTGGTTCTTGTGAGGAGACTAAGTTGGTTCGGGATCGCCTGAGATCGTTGTTGTAGGCCTTACTCTCAATGTGGTCTTAGTCTAAAAGATCCTGAGTTTTCAATGTCTCACTGTTGTGAAAATTCACTTGGAAGCTTATGACCTTTAATGGTTTTACTTTCTCATTTATTTGGGAGAGGTATCTCAGGCACTAGCCTCAGAGAGGGTATGTCACCTCCTCAATTTGGTATTCTCTTTGGACCAATTATAGTTCCCTTCTTAAAGAATGTATCAGGCTGATTGGCGAGAACTCTCAGCGGGAATTTTGGCTTGATAATTTGTTGGGAGCCATTTTAGAGCTTGTATGGATTCCAGATTATTTAGCTAATCCTCAGATTTTATTCAGAAGGGTAGATGGATGCTTGACGATTGTTTTCGAACGTGATTCCTGAATCTGTATTTCTGTATTGATCGGATTGTGATTTCTCCTATTGTGGATTCTCTAATTTGGGCTAATTCTCGGGTTGGCCGTCTTTCTTGCAAGGCTGCTTATTCCCAGTTTTTCATGATATTCTTTAGGTTGTTTAGTGGAGAGATGTCTGGTGTCCCGTTTTATTCCCCTATCTCGCTCAGCTTTGACATGGCATCTTATGTCGAACAGGCTTCCTACTAAGGACTGCTTTTGCAGGTCTAGTTTCTATTTGGCTTCTCGTTGCAGTATTTGTGGGGCTAGTACTGAATCGGCAGATCAATTTTTTCTTCATTATCCCCTGTGGTTGCTCTTTGGGAGACTATTTTCTCATTTTTCCAGCGACGAATCTCTGCCGAAACTTGGCAATCCTTATTCTTACAGGTCATGTCGATTTCCTTTAGTGAGCAAGTTCGGATTTTATGGAAGGTTGTTATCTTTGTAGTGATTTAGGGATTGGAGGTGTGAACTGCCCATAATCAGTGGATATTTTGGTCAACTTTAGATCCGTCCTTTATCTGGTTTGGTATGTGGTTTCAGAGGCTAATCTCCCATAGATTGGTTAAATGTGTACTTGTATGGATGACATTTTGATTCTTTATCCATTTGGTCTTCGTGGTCGCCCTTCTAAAGCCTCGATGATCAAGAGTGTGGTTTGGTTGCCTTCGGCTCTTGGATGAAATCTAAGTGAATACTGATAGGGCTGATATACGATCTTCAGAGGTTGGTGGTTATGGTGGTATCTTTCATAACATTAGAGCTTTTGTGAAAGGTTGCTTTTATTCCTTTTGGTCAGGTTTTAGCGTTTGAGGCCGAGCTTCTGACGGCCTCGTTGGCTATTAATTTTGCTTGAAAGTATAGGTGGCATCAGATCTGGCTTGAGAGTGATTCTTCTTATGTGGTCCAGCTTCTTTCTTCTCGTTCTGAGATGATTCCTTGGAGGGTTATTTAGGTGAGGCAGCGCTGCATCTTCCATATCTCATATATGGATTTTAAGGTTTCTCGTATTTTCAAGGAGGGGAATCAGGTTGCATATGTGTTTTCTATGCATGTTTTGGAGCTTCAGACTTGTTCTTGGTGGTACTTTCCCCCATCGTTTTGTTCTTCTTTAAATGCAATAACTGCTTAGGCCAGGAGTCTTTTAGTTTTTCTTGATGTTTTCATTTTCCTTTTGGTGTGGCCGATGTGCCTCTTTTTGTTTAGGGTTGTTTTCCCCTATGGTTCTTCATGCTTTGTTGCTTTTTGTCACTCTTTAGTTTTCTTTTATCTTTTATATATGTATGGATATTGCCTAGGGGTTTTCAGCATATGATCGCTTGTGATATTTTTCTCCCTTATATCAGTCCAATATATATATATATATATATATATATATATATATTATAAAATGGTTGAAGTGATAAAAATACCCTATTATCTATTAAGTTTGACTAAATTGATTAACGGTAGACGTGGTAAGTGTTAGTAGACGATAAAGTTATTTCCTTATATAAAAAGGAAAAATTTAGAGATTTTTGGTATAACTTGCTTTAAGTTTTATAATAAAACCTCATATTTAATCCAACTTAAGTCTTGACACACGTCCTTACAACCCATAAGACATAACAATAATGGATGATAGTCCCTTATTTACTAAGGTGACAAAGTCTAATTGTGTGGCAATCAAAAATGTTTTAGATGAGTATGCGTGTTAGGTTTAAGAGTCTTGTATTGACATAATTCTATATCAAAACAATATACTTTTTTATTGATTAGTTGTTTAGGATTCATGGTTTATCAAGCTTCAAGAAAATTGGACAACATTTCAAGTAAAGTGGTAGCTACAAGAGGAACAAGCTTTATTGCATATCAAAAAGTATATCTAGACCTCTTCTTCTTACAAGGCCTAGGCACACATATACATTGCATCCATATGTGTCCCTGCATCGTTGTGCACATTTGGTAGAACACATACACACACATATTGTTGTATGCACGTGTATTAGATTTAAATTGATAAATTTTGTAAATTGCATGTTCTATGACTATACCTAGGAAACGGCATACTTGTGTATTCATGTGTTTTTTCATTTGTGTTTGTGTGATATTGGACTTGAATTTTTTCATATTATTTCTTACTGATTCCGGTTGTTTCGGTTACTCATTCATTAGTTTTCAAGTTCTGCAGTGGAAGTTAACAAAACTTTCCTTACATTTATCTTACATGGTTTTTGTCCATATGTATCGAGTCGATTTCCTAATATTTTGTGAAAGTTTTGTTGACGACCATGTGCCTGAGGAAGTCCTAGTTCGTATTGTGAAAACGTATTCGAAATAAGAGTTCGGAAGCCGAAGAACGGTCAAAGAACGCAAGGGTTGCACGAGGGAAGAGGAGGTGCCTGACACCCCTTCCCCCCGGAGGAGCATGGCCTCCACTAGAATGAGTGCCCTCTGCCCCCATGGAAGCCATACACCTCCATTGGCTGCTGAGGTGGCACTCCCTCATTTGATGGTTTTAAATCTTCTTTATTCCCCCCTCCTTTAAAAAGGTCTTCACTCCCACTTTTCATTCTAGGAAGAAAATTGAAAAACTTGTGCGAAAATTTTCTCTCAAACTTTCTCAACTTCCAAACACCATATATCACTCATTTGAAGTCCGCTTTGAGTGATTCAAGTTGAGAATCTTTGTCTACCAGTCCTCTAACATCTCCAAAAGAGTTTGAGGTCATTTGATCAAGATTTTTGGTAGCTCCTCTCTCGAAACCGAAACTGCACTTGTTCCTTAAAGTATTGATTTCTCTCTTGAGTTTTTGTTCTTCAAGTCTTCAATTACTTTGGGTTTTCTTCTTCTATATGTTTATGTTTGATGAAAAAACATTGATTAGAGGTAGAGACTCTAATGAAGCTAGTTTGTGCTTAATTTGATTTGTATGTTGAGTTAGGTTTCTAGAAACCTATGTTTTCACTTGCTTGGGAATTGTATTGTGCTACCTTTTAATCTAGGGCTATTTGTGTGTTGATTGATCTTATTTTGATGATTGATAGCCTTTATATGTGCTAGATCTTTTTAATTGAATATTTGTAGGAATAGCACATTTGTTTGTATATTTAGAGCTTAATATAGTTTAATTGATTATCTCATGAATATAAGCTCTAAATGTCAGCTAGAAATTTATATTGAACATATTAATTCATTCTAGCATTTTTAGTTTTTTGAACAAATCTAGATTTTTTGTGTGTGTTAAGTGTTTCACATACTCTTGGTAGTTTGTTCATATTACAAGATCTAGATAAACTTTTTTTTTTTTTTTTTGCATTTTGATGATTAAGTCTAGTTATTCATAAAGTGTACTTAATCCACACATTTCATATGTACATGCATCATTTGTATGATTGCATTGTTTTAGGATTGCAAACTAGAAAAAAAGTCATACTTCGTGTACTCATTGTTCATGTCTAGTTTCCATAGGATATTTTGATCACATATTCTATGTTGCATGTGTTTGCATCATTTGCATCTCACTTACATCATTTGCCTTGTAAAATGTAGGAAGTCTCATTTGGAGTGTGAAGCTTCAATTTGAGCAAGGAAGTCTCTTGTTAAGGTGTGAAGCTTTAACTTGAGCAAGAAAGTCTCATTTGGGGTGTGAAGCTTCAATCTGAGCAAGGAAGTCTCTTGTTAAACCGTGAAGGCTTAACTTGAGCAAGGAAGTCTCATTTGGAGTGTGAAGCTTCATATTGAGCAACGAAGTCATGGCTAGGATTGTGAAGATCTAGATAGTCGAGCAAGGAAATCTTCATAGAGATATGTGGATGGTCTTAGATAGGGAGTTTCTCTCTAGTGGGCAGTGGCACGTAAAGTGCTATGGTTAGAGAGTAGATAAAGCTTTCATTAGTAAAAGGCTTGAAGGTAGGATATGAGGGATATCCAATAGGAAATGTATCATGTGGATTGATCACTTATGAGGGTGTACTTTTATCAAACTAGTGAAAGTTATTTTGTTGGTGGTTGTGGTATCGGTCGGTGGTTGTCGTATCAACCCGTGGATGTTTCCTCTTTGGAGGTTTTACCAAGTAAAAAATCATGTGTTCAATTTCACTGTACTTATCTCTTTAATATTTGTATATGTGTTGATGATTATCTTGTTTGGAACTTTAGTGTTTAATATTCTTTTATGAACAAGATTTTTTATATATGTGAATGCTAGTGCTTAATAGCTTATGTATAAAATGGAATTTCGTCACATGCAAAATTGTAGACTATGTTGACTTTGTTTGACTAAACGTGTCTTTCATTAATCTATATATTTATAAATGCGATACAAGCTATCAAGAGCGACAAATTCAAGGGACTGAAAAGAGGTATCAAAACCTACTCACCCCTTCTAGGTTAGCTTTAGGTAAATTAAACGTGTTTATATTTTCAGTGCAAGAGCTTCTAGTCTAACTATTAATTTTGAGAAATCAGTTGTGTGTTAGCACAATTGTGGATCAAGATGTTAGCGACAATCTTGCTATAATTGTAAGGATTCGGGTGGTTGATTGTCATGGAAAATATTTGGGCCTACCAAGTATCATAAGGAGGCACATACTACAGATGTTTGCAGAGATAGTTGATCGGGTTTGGGAGAAGTTGAAAGGTTAGCGAGATAAGCTCCTCTTAGTGGGTGGAAAGGAAATCCTAATTAAGGTGGTAATTCAGTTGATCCCTTCTTATGCCATGTCTTTGTTCTAGTCACCGAATGTTTCGGTTATGTGCACGGTTTTGGAGGGGAAGTAATCCAACAATGTGGAAAATTCCATGGTGTAAGTGGTCTCGGCTCTGTAAATAGAAATTTGAGGGGAGACTTAGGTTTTAGGGACCTTGAGATTTTTAATAGATCTCTCCTTGCCAACCAGTGTTGGAGAATTCTGAGTAACTCTAATTCATTGGCTGCAAGGGATTTTAAAGGAAAATATTAGCATGACGCAGATTTTATGAGTGCCGATTTGAGTCTTTTAGATTCTTACATTTGGAAGAGTTTGGTATGAGGGAGGGATATTAAGGCATGAACCAGGTGGATGGTATGAGATATTTCTTTTATCTGAGTTTATAAGGATCGTTGGATTCCATGACCGTCCACGTTCAAAGTGCTTTCACCAGCTTTATTGAATGAAGGTACTACTGTTAATCAATTGTTGACTCCGTCGGGTGGTTAGAATGAAGGATCTAATTAGAAACAATTTCTAGAAGAAGGATGTTAAAAACATCTTAACTCTTTAAGTATACCGGTCGGGTTGTCACGGGGGAAGAATGTTTTATTATGGGACTATGATCAGAGTGGGGGATTTACAATGAAAATCGGATAAAGAGTGGGCTATACAAGCGCATTAAGTACGAGTGAGATGACAACATGGTTGAGATCTCATTTGAAGATGCATATACCGTTGAATGTGAAGATCTTTAAATGGAAGACTTACAATAACTGGATTCCTACACTGGTAAACTTGGCTCATCGGGTTGTCCCAGTTCATAGAAAATGCCCTCTCTACGGTAGGAAGGATGAAACAACATTACATGCTCTATGGGATTGTTGTGGGCTAAAGAAAATTTGAGAGTCTGCGAAGTTGGGGGATGTTGTAAGCAATAGAATCTTTTTTCATTTTTTTTTATTACTCGTTCGCATACTCTACTAGGTTAAGTGGTGATGAGATTAGCCTTATTTGTGTGATTATTTGGAGGATTTGGTTCCAGCGGAATATAGTGGCTCATGGGAAGGAAAGGGTTTGTGTTGATGATGTGGCTGAATGGGCAGAGATTTATTTGACGGATTATCATAAGGCTGGGGTTGTGTCCTCTTGTACTTTTGGACGGGTATCAATGGATGTCGTGAGGGCGATTAATGAGGTGTGGAAGCCGTAATATCCATGTACGAATTGTGATACGACTATTGATGAGATTGACTATCATATTGGAATTTGTATTGTCATTCGGGATTCAGTTGGTTTCATCATGGTGTCTAGTTTACAGAAAATCGTTACAAAATACACCTCAAGTGGCGGAGGCAGTGGCAATTTTTTTCAATTTGTGGTTGATTCCAGATTGGGTCTATTGGTGGTAGAGTTAGATGCAACAATTGTGATTAAGTGGATTAATGAGGGAAGTAATTTGTGGGTTGATGTGGGAATTGTTTTAAAGGATATTCAAGATGTGTTGAAGCAGCTCAAGTGTCTTGAGATGGCTTTTACTCCCAGGAATGCAAACAAGGTTGCACATGTTTGGGCTTGGAATGCTTTGTCTAGTAGGTGTAATTATTTTTGGTTAGATGAATTCCCTGATTGTGAGTTAGTTCTGAATGACTACCTGGGTTGAGTTGCTTCTTTTTATATATATATATTATTTCTGACATCAATAATAATAATAATAATAATAATAATAATAATAAGATGTAACCATAGACCCATTAATATGTACATCTCCTTCGAAATTAATAACATAATATCCATGTTGTCTGACACAACGTTTCGGGATTTTAAAAAGAGCTTAATGTGTTCTTGACACATTCGTTTTGTAATTACATGGTAAACTGATAAGCCGAGTAGCCCAAACGGTGATAGGGTGAGTTTTCATGTAGATGTTTTTATTTAGGGTATAGTCGACACTTCATCCCTTGGTGAGACTTGAATAACCAATAGTCTTACTCCTACCCAACTTGCCCAAACGGTTAGAGGATCCTTATAATTACTTAAGGCATCTCTGACAGTCTCCATGGAGACCCTCTTAAATAAGGGTGGATGTTATTGTGAAGAGTCATTAAAGGAGTATGTGTTCCAACAATACTCCCTTAAATGGCTTCCTTAATATATTTTTTTTATCATTAATTTGATATTTCACTTTGTAATTATTATTATAAAACAAATTATTCATTGAATAATAAAAGAATTGTTAGGATTTAAAAGTTAAATATCTAGTGCTTTAAATATGCACATGAGTTATTAAGGGATCTGTTGGAGCTTCAAAAATACAATTTCTCCCTTAATTAAGCAGACTCAAAAAATAAATAGCATTTTTTGGAGGTAGCATTTAAATACCGTCACTGCTTTAATAATTTATGTTTAAAAATCACTTATTATGCTAAACAGACAAAAATACTCTCAATAGTTGTTCCAAATCAAATTACTTTAATTCATTTTACAGTGATAGTTTTGAAGTAGAGAGAGAAAATCTCGTTGAAACTCAGACAATCACTGGAACGACGACGGAGTGGTGCTACGCAGATGCATTCGGGGGTCGTTACAAAAGGTTCAGAGCCTTTAGTAAAAGTTTTTTGCCAAGTAAAAAAAAAAAAAAAAAAAAACTCGGGAACTTAGTTAAAAAGCTCGAACTCAGTAAAAAAAGCTCGGACAATTAGTAAAAAAGCTCGAACCCTTACCAAAAAAGCTCGAATCCTTACCAAAAAAGCTCGAGTTTTTTTGCTAATTGCTTAAGCTTTTTTTTAACTTGGCAAAAAGGCTCGAACACAGTAAAAAAAACCTCGGAAACTTAGAAAAAAGCTCAAACTCATTAAAAAAAAGCTCGGACACTTGACAAAAAAACTCGAACTCTTACCAAAAAAGCTCGAACTTTTTTTTAATGGGTTCGAGTTTTTTTACCAAGTGCCTGAGCCTTTTTTTCACTGGGTTCGAGTGTTTTACCAACTGCCCGAGCTTTTTTTTAACTTGACAAAAAAGCTCGAACCAAGTAAAAAAAAAACCCGGGCACTTGGCAAAAAAACTCGAACCCATTAAAAAAAGCTCGGACACTTGGTAAAAAAGCTCGGACTCATTAAAAAAAAAAACTCGAGCTTTTTTGGTAAGGGTTCGAGCTTTTTTTATCAAGTGATCGAGCTTTTTTTTACTGGGTTCAAGCTTTTTTACCAAGTGTCCGAGCTTTTTTTTAACTTGGCAAAAAGCTCAAACCATGTAAAAAAAAGCTCGGACACTTAGCAAAAAAGCTCGAATCTTTTAAAAAAAAGTTCAGGCACTTGGTAAAAAAGCTCGAACTCATTAAAAAAAAAAAACTCGAGCTTTTTTGGTAAGGGTTCGAGTTTTTTTATCAAGTGTCCGAGTTTTTTTTTTATTGGGTTCGAGCTTTTTTACCAAGGGTTAGAAATTTTTTAGACCGTATCAAAAAAGGTCGGAGACAAATCTCAGACATTAACTTAACAAAAAAGCTCGGAGGAGTATAAAAAAATCCCAGAATCATATCAAAAAAGCTCGGACACTAATCAAAAAAGCTCGGAATATTTTAAAAAAGTCTCGAATAGAATCTGGAGACTAAATGTTCATACATGTCCATACAAAGATTGGGACAACAAATCATAACGAATTGATACATTGTTAAACCACACAAAAATATATGACAATATATAAATGAAGATCACAAATGTATGTTATTTTTTTGTACAGAATCTGGAGAGAGACAAGTTTTTTGGAGAGAGACAAGTTTTTGGAGAGAGAGATGAATTGTAGATTGATTTTCAGACAACTATTTTAGAGAGGGAGAGAGGAGATATCGTTTTCAAAGTGTAGATAGAAACATAATAAGAATAAAAAATAGATTATTTATGAACAATTTGGGTAGTTCACCATAATAGGTGTTTTTTAAACTTAAGTTATTAAAACAGTGACATCATTACAACACACACAAAAAAGGTGACATATCTCACCATTTCCACTAATTAAGCTAAGGGTGATCTCTAAAGAAGACTATTGGAGATGCTCTTAGGTCCTTTTTCGGAGAGTGAATTGCTTTGATCCCAACATAGACAAAATTTAATATCTGAATTATTTAAGATATAGTTTCTAACATGGCTACTAATATTTCTACCCTTAACAAGATGTAGGAAAATAAATCCTCAACCCTTGAAAATGAAATGCTTCTTGGCCTCGAATGAATGGAGATACAGACCTAGGATTCCAGTCCAATATCGGTTTAGAATTTCTTTACGGAGCAAGACTTCTATCCTCCTTTTTACTTCATCTCTCTCTCTCTTCTTATTCTTATTATTATTCCGTTTGTTTTCTAATGCCGGTATTCTCATGTTGTAACATGTGGTCGTCTGTTCCTGTGCATCGTCCTTCCCAATAGTATAAGTGGAGTGCCTTTGCAGCTCCTTTGTCCCTATGACACAGACGTACAAGAAATACTACTCCATTTTGTTGTGCTTCATGCATCGTTGCTTCACTAGTTCGCTTATTTATTGCTCTTGTACAGCATCTCGACCATCCTTAAGAGAAGATAGGGTTGACTGTCTTGTCTTGATAACAACCACTAATATTGTAAGTAGGCGATGACAAGAAGCTTCAACATGTCCAGAGCACACATTGCCATGTGACTAAACTAAACTGTGATTAAACTAAATATTCCAAATGACATAATATGAATAAACAACACATTACGTCAAACACCACGATCTGGTTCAAAAGGAAGTCGTATCGCCCATAAGAAACATGATACCATGCTATGTTCATCCTATTCAACACTAGCTTATGCCAAGTTTATGTGAGGTGAAGCCATTCACAACAATTATATTCGGAAAGTTATTTGAGGCATACCAAGATCCAACTAAAATCACTAAAATCATAAAATCATATCTAAGTTGGCTTTCTATAATAAGGCTCCGGGTTATAATTGCTGAAAGTACAAAACCAACAAGGAAAGCGATGCCCCAGATATTAAAAGTACAAAATCATTTCCAGATAGCTGCATCCAAGGCATGAAAACAACAGTTTCTGGATTCTGCCCATGGTGCCTACAGAAACTGCAAGCCAAGCAGCTTCTCTGGATTGGAGCCCAGATACGGCACATGCTTAATCCCACGGGCAAATAGAACAGGTGTACTGTTAGATTAAATTCATCACATAACTGGGTAATAAGGTGATGCACCGATACATAGGCCATGGCACAGAAACTAGGTCGAGGGAGGTGAAGAATGCTAAGGTAATGTGTATCCCAGTAAAAGGGCTTTAAGATTAAGTCTACATGCACATCTAACTAAATTTCTATTAATATACATAATAGCACAGCTCATCGAAGGCCCTGCGGCCTTCATGGTTTTAAGGACCGACTGAATGACAAGTTTGGGGTAGTACTGGCCAATGCTTTGTCCGAAAAATCTAGTTCAGATAAGCCTTTTGTGAGACCTGATGACCTGATCACCTTTCCAGGGCAGTTACTGCCGGGGAACTGGTGGTGTGGAGGGCTGGCTTTGCCCATAAAAACCTATGCCTGGCGGCCGATAATATCCTCCAGTGGCTGGCTGCTGCTGCTGCTGCTGCTGCTGCTGTGGCTGAGGTGGCTGTGACGACTGCGAGGCAGGTCTTGCTAGACCAACAGCAATGTGTGGAGGCAGTGGAGGTGGTGGTGGTAGAGTATTCACTCCATATCCATATGGCATAACCCCAACCATCATACCAGAAGACTGAATATATTGACTCACTGGTGGATTTGCAGGTGACAGAGGTGGTGGTGGAAGTGGTGGTGGAGCTGGGGCAAATGGAGATTGTATCTGGTTCAGTTGGGACATGGGTTGCATATTTGTGGATGATGCAACTGGCATGTTGGTCACCGGTTGCTGTTGTAGGGGGCTATAATAGGGTGAGTTGCCCACATCAGAATTGCTAACTTCAGATATAGCCATTGGTTTTTCAAGTTTGGGCCGTTTCTCTGCAGGGTATATAGATAACCCAACACTGAATCCACAAGAATTTAAGCTACTATTCATTGAGGCAGCTTCTTCTGCAACCAGAGATGAAAGAACAGAGGTAAGCATCTGAGCAGAGGATGCAGAGGCAGCAAGCTTAGCAGCAACGGCAGCTGCTGCTGCTTTCTTGTTCTCTTCTTCGGTAGTTTTCAATGATGCAAACGAAATGGGTTGGTTTAGAGGTGGTTGAGGTGGTGGAGTGCTGATTGGCTGAATTGAAGGAAAAGTAGGTTCTACTTCTCTAGTGGTCTCCGTTACTGGTCCAATGCTGGCTATTGGCAGACCAGGAACTGACTGTAATGTTAGCCTTCTCCTCATATCACTTGCTCGCTTGATCTGATCTCGAGCAACCTGCATCATCATGAAGAGTTAAAGCTCATCCAAGCGAAATAGGCACTAAATTTTTAAGTTAATTTTTTCTACTTGATAACAAAACATAAGTGCAAAGATATCCAAATTAAATATAAAGAAAGAAGAGATGTGCATTTGTATATAGAACAACAGAAACCAAAGTTCAATAAACAAACACCACATAAAATCCCCGATATCTGAAACATAAAGAATTTTCAACACTTGCAAACCCCAGAAACCATAGGCCGCCCCATTTGCATACTCATCCAAAATAAGAATAAAATGGTGGCATTGATCAGTACTGCAGTAAACCTAATGTCCAATACATCGTCCAACATATAAGTACTAAAAGTAGCTTTTCCCATTCGTTATGCAAAATAGACTTGTCATACAAAGAAACAAGCCAACGGTGCTAAGGCTTCCCCAGAATAAACTAAGAAATGGAGAACCACCAAAGGACACAGCATACAGGCATCAAAAGATCACTTCCCAAACATGAACATCCTAGTTCAAAATTTTTCCTAGATGTAGTAAGCACTCTCAGGTTTACGACCAAAAACACATATATGAGACTAATAAATCGTAAATATGCGCATTCCGTAACATGAAGCCCATGTTTTAAAAATCGGCCTACACAGCCACCTTGAGGCATTCCTCACCCACCTCCGCCCTTCACCGCCTTGAGGTTGGCACCTCAAGGCTGTTTTTAAATGACCCTGCCTTGGGGCAATGGGACGAGCATCTCAAGGCCAAACTGACTTGAGGCGGTGAGACAGGGCAGTGAGCGCCGCAAGCCAGTTCGGCGGTGTTGTATCAATTTGGTTTTGGGTGGTAAAGCAGTGAGATTTGGCGCTATATCAATTTGGTTTTGGGTCATGAAACGGTGAGTTTTGAATCAAGGCTTTTGTTTTTTTATCCAAACTCATTTGAGGTTGTCTACGTTAGAATTAATATTTTAAAACACAGCCCATTCACACTCGTCAAACGCCCCCATTCACACTCATCAAACGGCAATATCTCTGCTTTCAAAAAAGTAGAAAAGCACCTCGGACTAAGAAAAAAAAAAACAATACCCCACCCAAATCTCACACATTCAGAATTAATTATTTATTATTTATTTTTTTTGCATTATTTGACATTTCTAAATCGAGGTAGCCACCTCGAGTCACTAGTACGAAAACACCTCGAACAGCTTCACGCTTTTTAAACCGTTTTTAAAACATTGCATGCAGCAGCCCACATAGGAAATGTTTAATGAGCAAATCCAGTTTACACATCCTTCAAGCATAGGAAAAACACTTGCTATACAAGCAATCAAAAAGGAATAATTTTAGTTGCATACCCCGATCTTATCATTAATTTCCTGTAAACCCCATGGTTTCAAACTTTTTATAAACCTCCCTTACTGTAGTAAGAGTGTTAATCTTAACTTTGAAGGGTAATAATGGTCATTCTGAAAGAATTTTCTATCAAAAAAATAATAATAATAATAATATATAAAGCAAGAAATTTCATAATACTTCCTTGAGAAGCCTACTTAATTAAAACCATGAACTCCAAATAAAATAAAATAAAACCCACACCATAAAAATAAAACCAACAGCTAAATAGGAGTCACTTTCCTAGCTGTCCTTTGGCATGTGTGAAGCCTTACCTAAGGTGGATTTTTACGATGCCAGCTATGTGTTAGCCATCTTAAATTCAGAAGTTGAGGCATGTTTGTTTCTCAAGACTGTGAGGGAAAATTAATGAAGTACAAGTAAACAGCTAAATAGGAGTCACTTTCCTAGCTGTTCTTTGGCTTGTGTGAAGCCTTACCTAAGGTGGATTTTTACGTTGCCAGCTATGTGTTAGCCATCTTAAATTCAGAAGTTGAGGCATGTTTGTTTCTCAAGACCGAGGGAAAATTAATGAAGTAATTAGTTTGGTCACAACACGTCATTCTCAACAGCTGGTTTAGAGCTGGTAATCGTTATTCCAATCACCAGAAATACTGGGTAGCGAAGAAACCGAAGGTGTTACGGATGAAAAGGATTTGGGGTGGGTTTTTCTGTGTTTGAAAACAGCTTCATTTTAAGGCTGGGTGCAAGCAAAGAATAAAACAGATATTGGCCATAAGATGATTGACATATTAATAGATCCCTTAGAGCTCAGGAAACAATCATCTTAGCAAAGAATCTGGTTCAAATTGTTGAGCTTTACCCCATCTGAATTTGGAAACAATCATCTTAGCAAAGAATCTGTATCCAACTTTTGATATTTACCCCAATTGAATTTGAAACTGAAATGCCAGCTTTTATTAATTGGATTGGAACATTTTAGGGGTGTGGAAAATATGGTTCAAACTGCAAACCACCTATCCATCTTTGATTGTTTGGGTTGGTGAATTTCAGAGGATATCCATCGTCCTTAAATTTAGATGGATCAAAGTCCAAAGAATATACACTCATACCTGGTCACCCTATGACCACCCATACCATACCACTAAACCCAAACACATATGTTTGTTAGGTTTCATATTTACTTTCTTATGCTGACTTTATTTCACTTGGTACTCAGTTGCTTATTTTACCATGATTTAGTGTTCATTTAAGTTAGAAATCTAATGATTTTTTCAATATATAGATTAATTTCAGGCTGAAAACTAGCAAAACCAAGTATTATCGGCATTAATATGCAATATTCAAAGTTGACCATTTTCGCCAACTCTTTAGGCTGCATAGTGGGCGAGTGGCCTCTTGGGGAAATCCAAGAACCCTGTCGTTTTGGGATCCTGCATTGGGAAAGATGAAAGGTTGGAAGGCTGGAACAGGGCATGTTTATCAAAGGTGGACAGACTTACTTTAATCTTCAGAGTGTTGTAACAATGGGTGGTACAGGCTTATTCTATCCTAATTGTTTCAGATAATCTCTTACTGACACTTTCATAGATATAGTTTTATCCTAATTCAAGTTACTGGGGATTCCCAATTGTTTAGGATAAGTTTTTACACTTGAGTTTGCTTGGATTTTGTTATAGAATAGATTTGGATTGGATTGGGTTGAAAATTCTTGAATCCACTACAACTTTGGTCAAATTTAATGGATCCATAGCATGCACACCCCCAGATGGTTTTGGCAGATTTCTTTCAGAATCAAAGCCAAATCCAACTCCAATCCAGTCAAAGCATATTAAAACTAGATCGGTCAGTTTGGATTGAATTCTGCACCCGAGTGCCCTTTAATAACTTTTGGGATAGGTTTATGATACTTCCTGAAACTTCAAGGTAGGATTCCGATGAATTTTAATTCTAATAGTCTAATTTTATTTTACGCAAACCTAAAGAGAGGTCGATGATATTCTCTTTTATTTGATTACTAGCATAGCATATACAGTTTCTGCAAGTCTTAATTCTAGCAGCAAACATAACAATTACCACCTTGCAACCATCCCTGAGAGGTCATTTGTTTTTTCCACTTAAAACTTAATGGATCTTAATTGAACTCATTAAGCTGTTTTGTTTGGTTTTTTCAGTGGTCAAATACTTTAAAATATCAAAAAACAACTTAAAAAATAAAGTAAGAAATCCTGACATTTACTTAATTCTAAATCACTTGGATTACAATTAAAATATTCTCTTTCAAGTCTATCCTCCCAAAGAAGATATATTTCCAAATTTATCCTAATTTGATATGGTGTAGAGATCTTTCTTTTAACATATTTATTATTTTAAACCGCTTTTAGAAAGAAAAAAAATCATTTCTCATAGAGACCGGTGCATATAATTCAGAAACCTATTTCAAAAAAAAAAACAATAACCTTTTTTTTATTTGGTTTCCGATGCATATGATCTAGGAAAGCAAAAAATAAAAATGGTTTCCTCAATTATTTTCACCAGAAACGTGGACAACATGCAAGATAACTTGAACTTTGTTTTTTACAATAAATTAAAATTGAACTTTATTTGCAGAATATGCAAAATTATATTCTTTAATGAATTTTTTGGTTTGCTAAATTGAACTTTGTTTGCATAAGAATATGCATGTTAAATTACTTTTTCAAATTAGCATGAGTATAAATGATAATTATTTATTTATAGATAATTTTATTAAAAAAAAAAAACAAACATGCTGATAGTACATTCAGATGTGGAAAAAAAAAACAAACATGTCATTCATTTCAATCCTTATTCAGTCTTCAAGGATTGTTCAGTCTTCAGACAAAAAAACAAACAACCCCCGAGTCTTGTGTAATGCTAATGAAGCACATACATAGTGCTCCCTTTCTATCTTAATGAATCTAGATATACGACAAGATCAAGTTGATGCTAAGTGTAGTTTACTCAACTCGATAACTATTTACAGGATTTATATTTGGTAAAATAAACCAATGTTTCATACTTTGAACATACTCATCATGCTAGCTAAGTTTCAAGTTTGTCAAAGTTTGACTAAGTTTCAAGTTTGTCAAAGTTTTGGAGCTATCAAAAAGACATCGTCTAAAAGTTACTATTTACTCTGTATAGAATGGTAACTAGAGAAACTGCCTAAGGCATGACAAGTGTAAGTATGTTATACATCTGATCCAAGTTAAACACCTGCACAAGCAAGATGGAGAGATAGAGAATGACCGGTATGAACAGGTTTTTATAAAATTCTAGAGAATGAAAACAACTAAAATGAAACTTCAATTTCTAAGGAATCAACTCAAATTTAGTTGATGTGAAAGACATACATATAAGTATATAACAGGCTTCCCAATTCTTCAACGAGTGACTCCTCATTTGGAAACTAATCTAGGAAGCACGGACACGTTTTTTAGAGGAGGTAGCGCGTGTCTGACACGTTTCCGACACGGACACGCGTGGGACACGTGTCGGACACATATTTTCCGTATTAGTTGACTTTACGACCAGTTTGACTTTTAGACACAGCACCGACACGGTAAGGACACGCATGGGGGACACGTTTGGGGCACTTTCGTAAATAGTTTTTGTAAAAATGGGTCAATTTTTTAATTTCAAAAAAATCGGTAACAAATTATAAATTTTACAAAAAAAATCTAGGTTTTCTAAAAGACTCTTTGAAGCTTTTTCTCTTAGAAATCAAAATCGATATTCTAAGGTGTGTCTCAATTGTGGGATGTTGGAGGGGATGGTTTTGATTCCATGGACATAGAAGATGGGCTACTTGAGATTGCAAACCTTTCCCTTGATGAACCACAGTTAGAGGCCATATTATTTGGATCTGTTAACTGATAAATGATGTTAATTAGGAATTAATACTTTAATGAGTTTTTTTTTTTATGTTTGGACTTATATTTGGACTTTTGTACTATGTATGTTTGACTTCTGAATGAATTATGTTTTTAGTTAATGATGTTAATTCGGAATTAATACTTTTATGACGTTTTTTTTTATGTTTGGACTTATATTTGGACTTTTGTACTATGTTACGTTTGACTTTTGAATGAATTATGTTTTAAGTTTTTCGTATTTATATTTTTTTAAATACAAATTTATATTATTCTAGTTGGCATATCCTGCCGTGTCCGTATCCTAGTTTTTTGAGATTTTCCGTATCGTCGTATCATATCGTATCGGTGTCCCGTGTCCGTGTCCGTGTCCGTTTCTGTGCTTCTTAGAAACTAATTAATAAGTACTTGATTCATTAAAACAATCCAAAGACCAAAAAACCCAGACCATAGCACAACTAATTCTAGGAAGAATTTGAACCGGTAAAAGAAGCTAATTTTGGAAGTTGAGAATTTGGCTTGTATTTGAGAGGAAGCATCACAACTGCATCCAAATCACATATGAGAAGCTAAACCCATTACATCCATCCTTTTCAATTAGCTCATTCAACTTCTGAGCTTTCTGCTTCTTAAAAAAATATAATCAATTACTTACAGCAGGTGGGAAGAATCCCACAGCCTCTCAGAAAAAGTAAAGAAAAAAAAAAACAGAGATTAACCAAAAATGTTTCTTCATAATTTTGACAAACATATGAATTTAAAATATAGTTTTATCTTTGGCTTCAACATTGGTAATTGACTAGGGCTGGCAAAAAGTATAGGCTTGGATTAGACATATCTGGGCCAGGACACATGGATTTGGGTTAGTAATTTGAGACTGTTCAAGCCAAGACTGGGCGCCTGGGCTGGAGAACGGGAACCTAAGAAAGAAACATCAATTGTCTAAGGTAGTGTTTGTGTTTTAATCTGAAATCTAAATAGGTTGATGATGGATAGATCTGAATGGGATAAATCTTAATACCACGCTTGTTTTCAATTTATGATGTTTGAATATAAACATCTAAAAGTTGGTAACAAGACAATTTTAACCTTTTAACAATAAATTGTTTTATGTATTAATATCTAGCAAAATTAATTTGGCTATAATATTTTTACTTAAAATTAATACAATTTGCATTTACAATTTCATAATTTTTTTTTATAAAATAAATAACAAATGATATTTTAAAATATTATTAGATAAAATAATATTTAAAAAATCAAAATTAAATTAATAAATATTTTTTATTCAAAAAATGAAAAGAAAACAATGGAGACGGTTCTACTAGTGGCCTCATTTAGATATGCAAATATAATTTTTTAATTTTTATAAACTACTATTATTGTAATTTGTGTAATTATGAGGGTATTTTTGGAAAGAATGTGTTGAATTCATTAACTTGTTTTAATTTGAGATAAAAGTTGATGCTTTTCAACTTATTGTTTTCAATGTTTTTATGTACTTTTTCATAATTCAAACAACTTAAAAAGCAAACAAAATATCTTAATTGTCTATTCGGATCCTTTAAGACTTCAAATGTGAAAAACAAACAAGCCTAAAGCCTAATATTTAGAGTTAAAACAAACAACTCTAAGATAAGAGCAAATTACACCAAAACTCCCTGAGGTTTGTCTTTTTACAAGCAGAAACAACTTTATATTGACCATCCCTATGATTAGTCAAACTCAGTAAAAGTTAACAATTGACCGACTTTGACTGTTAAAAAGACCAAAAAGCCCCTAACATAATATATGACATTACCAAAATACCCTTAAACCAAATAATAAAAATGACATTTTTTTTTTGTTACCAACAAAATAAAAAATTTAAATAAATCAGAATTTTAATAAATGGAAAAATGGTGGTGGATGCTTACCTCCCCAGCCACCAATACAACCTCCCTTTCTATGGATCTCCACCGTGATGAATATATTGCCTGGAAATCCACCGTGATGGAGATCCCACCATATCCACTTTGTTATTTTTTTTATCATTTTTATATATTTTTAAATAAAATATGTAAAATGGGATGATATGACAAAAATACCCTTCTAGACGTTAATTTTGACCAAATTTAACAAACGCAAAGGAGGTCAATGTCAATTTATGGTAAAACTAACTCCCGATACCAATTACCAAATTGCGCACAAATACAAAAGCAATCAACTCCTCAATATGTTAAGACAAAAGAGCTGATAAAGGCTCTTAAAAGAAGACAGACAAATAGAGACATGTCTTATGCAAAGATGCAGCTTCGACAAATGATGTTGCTCATGGATGAATTATGAATATATGAGAAGTTATTTGTATCTATTGTCAAACAAGAAAGGAGTAACTCATAAACAAAATTGCAAATACATGAAGAATATGCAAAATATGTAAAGCCATAAAGCTAAAATCACAAATGTCACGTGTGGGCAGTGGCACTTCTAACCTTGTTATAAAATAAAGGAAATAAACAAGTAAAAGAAAGGAGAAAAAACAGAAAAAACAAATCACAACTTCATCCAAGCCAAAGCCATCGGCCAAGTAGCAGCCCTTGACGAAATGATTATCCCTAGGTCCCTATAGTAAATGTGAGCAGAAAGGAACATCATTCCAATGAGTTTCTTTTAATTACATAAATGTTTTTGATAACATGTTTATAAGTTATGACAAAGGAAAGGAACGAGTATAAGAAAGAAAGAACAGAAAATGCAATGAAGAAAACAACTCAACAAATTCATTCATCTATGTTCATAACAAACCACTCATTTATATTTTAT
This sequence comes from Dipteronia dyeriana, assembly GCA_032871835.1. Lineage (NCBI taxonomy): Eukaryota > Viridiplantae > Streptophyta > Magnoliopsida > Sapindales > Sapindaceae > Dipteronia > Dipteronia dyeriana. The sequence goes on from CM065302.1 coordinate 38,713,623, forward strand.
ATAGAGTGCAAGGGCAGTGAAAACCTCCTGTTGAGACCAATGGGACTTGGCCATGATGTGAGCCAACTGAGTTTGTCTAGTTAATAAAGAATGAAATCAAACCTTAACAGTGGTAGAACTTTCAAATTTTATCATAAACACTCCCCCTTGAAAACACACTATTTTAAGGCAATTGTATTTGGATTTTGGCATTTTGCTAGAACACCCGGTGTTGCACTCAAATGGGAGTGTCGTGATAATAGGTGGATTCCCACCATTGTCAAGAAATTATTTCATCGGATAATTAAGAGGCAAACTAAGATGGCTCTAAGTGGCTCACATGATGGTTCAATTCCTATTGGATTCTATGAGAGATTTTCACTGCTCTTGCACTTTATATATACAGGTGTATTAAATGAAAATTGATGACTGAGTTAGTTGAGTTCTTTTGTTTCTTATACTTGCTCATTTCCTTTATTTTACAACACAATATCAGTACGGTTGATGTAAGTACAAAGGATCTCATTGGAGTGATTTTCACATTTACTTTAAGGACCTGGTCAATGGTCTGTTACTATGGGCATATGTTCTAATGAACCTGCGATTTGTATATTTTGTTCTATCTCATTTCTTTTAGTTATTAAAAGCTCTCTTTATGCAACTTAGATGATACCAAATTACCAATCACTTAATCATGGTTTCATGTTTCATGGTAAAGAAAAAGTAATTATCACTTTATTACTTTGATAGCAAAACATCATTCGAAAATAAAAGATAACTAATTCTTACTTGCAACTGTGCACAAATAAGATCCAGCTTCGGTTCCTGCAAAAAAATATATAAATCAGTAAGCAGTCAACACTGCTAAAATTTAGCATTGTAAACATAGGATTGAGAATATAAATATAATATAACAATTAAAAAAGAAGTGTACTTGGTCCTGAAGTGCTTCTTTAAGCTGGAAAACCAAGGCAGCCCTCATTGTCTCAGCAATTTCAAGTTGTCCAACACATTGCTGAAGTACATTTTCCTGCTCTTGCAGCTGATCCACCAATGCAGATCCATGCTGATTGCCTAGTAAAACAAAGGTTTATAAATTGAGAGCACAAGTAATCTCAGAATATCACTTGCATCCAACAAAACCCCGTACTTTCCACACCTTTAAACTTACATTAAAAGGGTAACCTTATGGAGGAAAAAAAAAGCTGGTTCTAGGTGTAGGGTGACCAAATGAAAATGAAAAAAATATCACATAATTATATTATAATAAAGTAATTTGTATATAGAAAAACCCTACAAAAAAGTCCAGGATAATAATCATTGATCCTACACTGGTAAAGAAACATTTTAGCTTCAGGGGCAAGCACCTAATGAGGTAGTTTGGACCCAACAGTATATTTGTTGCATCTATGTTTGTCTTCAGAAAGCACTGACAATTACAATTCATTAATGTAAGTATTATAATTTATTAAATCAAAGATTATAACCTAAACCTCTTCTTATCCCGATAGTGACTTAATATTGATCATGTTTGTTTGGAGGCGTTTAGAAGCCCTTTTAGCTCTGGGACAAATGCTAGTCATTTATTTGGACCCTGGAATATGTTTTTTTCTACACTATTAATATTCACAACAGCATTAATGGTTACAATTCAGTTAATCTAGGTGTTAGAAAAAAAAAAATTGAATAAAATTGGACTGAATCTAGGAGTTAGAACTAGTTTAAGCTAGAATTTAATCTAAACAAAAACCTTTAGTTTCCACTAGACCGTTAGTGCCTAGCTCTCTCTCAAAACCATTGTTGAATCAAGACAGAAGTTTTCTTTGCACTTATCAAAAAAAAAAAGTTTTCTTTGGTCAAAGCATTAAACAACCGACTTCCACCACCAGTTACAAGTAAAATCAACTAACTTACACAAGTAGATACACATATTGCATATTTTCCCTATTATGCAAAATTATTGTAGAGCAACCAACAGTACCATCTGAGATAAACCACTAAATCTAACAAATAGACACCCATTAATTCAGATTCCAAATAGAAAGTATGACACTTCATAGCAAAAGTCGATACCTTGGGCTGGGGCATTTTCAACATCTTCGCCAAGTTTGCTGACATGGTGCACAGCAGCATTAAAATTGTTTAAAGCAGTTTCTTCATTAAGATGTTCATCGAGTACAGATTGATATGCAGTTATTATTTTTTCTGGCGGACCACCAACAGCTAATTTCTGAAGTTGAGATGACCAGGAAAAAGAAATATATAAAGTCACATAAGCAAACAAAAATGGAAAGAGCAAGAAGATAAAGAGGAACTATTGAAAATAGAGCAAATAAAAGAAAGATACTGCAACATAATAGAAATACTTACAATTCTTACAGAATTGGCATCCCTCTTCACTATCTTGATCGGATTTGAATTTGAGCTCTTTCCATTGTTCACTGATATAGGAAGAGGATTCTTACCAAGCAATTCATCTTTAAGATTTTGCCCTCGAGAACCAAAGACTTTCCTTTCTTCCCATATGTCAACCTATCACATGTGGGTAAAAGATAATTGTTCAAATAGAGTAACAAAATAGAATATATGATGAAAGTAATTTTTAGCGTTTTCTGAATATGGAAACGTGAATACTAAACAGATCAGTTAATTTTATTATTTTTGCCATCAGCACCTGCCAATTTAAGGAAAGGATTAACTATATGGGAGTGGGACAGCAAATTTTGACTCAGCAAAATTCAATCTTTGCAGCTATTTTCCACAAAACACAACCTCATACCATTTACATCACTTTTGCTTACCCAAAAATCATTTGAAAATATTTATTACATCTAACCAAGCTTGTGTTAATCTGACAACATATTCAATTGATACACGATTATGCCAAAATGCACTAATAACCAACTCTTTGCTTTGAATCTCTATCTGGATGCAAAGAACTTGTTTCAATTATATCAAAGTTACCAACAGAGATATCAACACAAATTGGGCAGAAATAACTATAGAATAGATATATTCAAAGAGGGCTAAAGAAACCAGTATCAAGAGCTCTCTCTACCCAAATGAGTCATTGCCTGCAATAAATTCAAGAGCCTTAAACCTACACAAAGAAACCAGAGTTCACCAGTATCTTCAAAAGGCTACTGGATAAATGAAAATTAAAGTTTCCAAACAAAAGTGTAGGTCTGCAATTTCCCAGACCAGGGTCAAGTGATGATTTAAGAAAGATAGAGGCACCTACAGTGATAAGAAAAAGCACTGATTTCAACTAGATGTGCTCAGGTGTCTGAGTAATCAACCGATTAACTGATAACAAGATGCCTTGTCCAACAAAATGCCTTCTCAACAAATAAAAATAAGGGTAATCCAAAAACTTGGACATCTGAGACCCTATAATGAATTTCTTTAGCCCAGGTCTAACGTCTAAGCTATAATTAACTTAGGTTTTCCAAGTTCCCACCAGTTGGCAAAAGATATGGCCTCGAAGAGTATAATTTCCAACAGAAACAACACAATAAAAGTGTGAACGAAATACAAGTACCAAAAGGATATACTAGAAGAACAGCTTCTAAATACTTGGGATAGAATTAAAGTTCAATTGCCATTTTCTCATCACTTTAGTAAACTGCCTATTAGGCAATTCTTTATCGTTTCTCTACTTTCCTTTTTTGTTTCCTTTTGGCCCTATGGATGTGCCCACAACAATCGATTTACATAATGCCAGGTTAAACCAAAAATTTCTTTCTTTTTGGATAAGGAAATGAAAACATAACTGAAATAGGAGCTGTTCAATTCACTTGCATCGAATTTTCCTAGTTTTTGCGGACAACTTGTTCACCTTTTTATTTATATTAATAGATTTTTCAGTTTATAAAATAAAAAATAAAAAAAGGACAAAGACAACAGAACCAATGGCCCCATCCCAAGCTAACAATCACTGTATCAGAGAGAACAATACAACATGGGAAAAAAGAAGTCCCAAACAACTCTCTTATGATTCCTGAAAAGAGAGCTTCTCAATTCCCCTAAGAAACAATTAACTGAAACCCTTACAATATTCTTCAATGTATTTCAGTTTCAAAATTTCTACCATTTCTTTCTCCAAACAAGCTTTCACTGCACACCTCCACAGAAGTTTTACTGCCTCTTGTCTTCCAAAATCCTCCAAAATATATACTTAATTTATAAGAAACTAAGTTACGTGAAACCCAAACTATCTAATCTTTGCTAAACATAACAATCTACTGCACAACCCATAGTCCCCTTCCATTTGAAAAAAAAAAAAAAAAAAAAAAAAAAAAAGTGGTCCTCTTTCTGTTCTTTTCCCTAGTATGCACCATTGAGAAAACAGAAGATATGTTGGCTGTCTCTCTTGAAAGAAATCATTATAAACATCCATGTAACATGAACCATGACTTGAATGACGAAAATTAAACCAATTCAAGATTACATCAAGTCAGTCAAAACTGTAAGAATGATTGGGTAGTAAAAAACTGAAAATAATGAGCCAGAAAATAGAAAGAACCAATGAGAGAACTAACAAACATTTCCTCCATATCTACTATTCTGATAAGACATATTTGACAAAATAATCAGTGTTGACCCTTTCACATTGAAAATCATATGCCAAAAACAATCAACCATATATTGAGAGGGACACACACAGATAAAGACAGTGAGAAAGAAGGAAATGATGACAAGGGAATCATTCCAACTACGACAAGTTTCATTGGAAACAGTCAGGTCATTGAATTATTGGGAAACAGAAAATAAAAATAGACATTAGCAAAGATGTTAGGAGATCATAGTAACAATCATCCATCCATCCAATAACTTGCCTTCATGTTAAATACAGAGATAAATATAATATAATTTTGAATATCTCATCTATAACCTAATGTGGCATATCATACAGCAATGGCGAGATAACTGCACATATGGAAAAAACCTACCAGTCTGGTCACTGCTTTTTTTCCATGCTGATCACCATTATCATAAACACGTTTGAGGGCTCCAGGAAGAACTTTCCAAAACTCGTTCACAAACTCACTGCCCTTTCTCCTACTATTTTGCAAAATGTCATTAGCTAAATACAAGAACGAAACACGCTGTTCTTTCTGAGAAGAGTTGAACAATTTATCCCATGTTTCAACAATCTGTTTTGCTCTCTTTCGGTGAACAATACACCAGCGAGACAATGCTGAGCATAAGTTAAAGAAATATATGGTATACCAAAAAAATACAAGTATGATCAATGAAAAATAAGACGCGGAGAAAGAAAAAGCAAAACTCATATCATCAAAATGAGAACTACTACATAGCCAAGTAATTGTAAGAAAATGAAATTAGTACAAATGTGCACGTACACGTACATACATGTCACTTAAGAACTATTCATTCTACTTATAAAAATTAGGTTGCCCACAAGACAATTAAGGGGAATAAGTTTCACTTGTTAAATTGATAGGTAGAAATGCCAAAGGCGAAGACAAAATTATTTAATAATGTGGAGAATTCAGTACTAGATTCATAACTTCACACTAGAATCACACTAAAAGATCAGCTTGGTGCCATGCAATGTATAGATAACGAACTAAACTAAGATTTCTAAATATGATCTTCATAAATTGCTAGCAAAGAGTGGGGTACCACAGTTGTGAGAGACTAAACAACACATTGTAATAAGACACAGTGATAAAGGAAAAAGGCAAAGGATGGGAAATTAGAACACGAACAACAGAACAAGGACATTAAACTATGTATCATAATAACATATGCAATCATTTCTAGAGTATAGGAAATGTAATGATATCAGTGAAAGATGTCGATTTTTATTTACAAAACGGATTTGAATCCAATCCCTAATTTTTAATACTCACGGAGTCTGATATGCTAGATTGAGATATGTATTTGATCAATCCTAAGTGTGTAGGACATATAATAATCTCAGTGAAGGAACACTTTTCTTAGCAAATTGAGATTTGCATACTTTTCTTATCTTTTTAATACAGCTGTTAGTCATATTGCTATAACTGAAGCAGCCGTCAACAAGATCACACCAGAATTCCACATTTGTACAAAAACATATAAATAAATAAATAGCATCTAAAAAACCAAGAAACCACCTAACAATACAGATTCTTTCACCAAAAACAGCAACTCTTGACACTTGTAAATAATAGCAAAGTAATAACAAAAAGTACGACATATAACTTCTTCCGGAAATGAAACAAGATTTGAACTGGTGACACCAGGACCTTCAGTCCTCTGTTCTACGAGTAAAGCTATCCCGATCACTGCCGCATATTATCCACAGAACTTGACCAATCATGAAAGAGGGTAATGATAATCCATTATGGAGTGTGTTTATGTGCTATGAGATGAGGATTTCAAAGTAAAGGATACATTCAATGCTTTGCTGTGAATTGTTAAGCTTTGACAACTTATCAGCCAATGTCTGTCCATCAAAAGCGTCGTTGCTCATCCTGCTACTAAACAAGTTTATATATATCCTGCAGCAGTTTCTAAAAAACAAACATTAATAATTTTAGTAGTAAGAGAGCAATATGAGAAAAACACAACACAAAAAAATCGGGTACAATCATTTTTCATAAATCATAATTACCAAGGGATTAGCCCAAATTGGCAATGTAATTTCATTGCAAAAACATTATTTTTAGAGCTTAAGCTGTCAGAAAATGAATCAACAACAGTATTTAAGCACTCTTACCGATAATATTTCTATTTTCTAATATTGGAATTCCACCTCGAAATATGTGCGACATCAAAAAATAATCTATTTTTTTACATCATATGAGTTTACTACTTCAGCTGTAATCTCTTTCAACTATTAAGAATCTAAACCTAAAATGACTGAAGCCCAGGTATGGTTTATTGTTTCCACCACTGATATCTACCAAAATCAACATTCAATAACAGCTCCCGTATTTGTTCCCTCCCTTTTCAAATTCTCGTAGCCACTTCAATTTCCATCATATCGCCACATCAAAGTAGTATTTCCTTGGCCTTCTTGAAAAAGGCAGCAGTACATCTAGAAATATGCCAAGAAACTACCCTACCTAAGGATACTTGCAAGGGCAATATAATTTGGACTTTCATGTGAAAGCCTAATCTCAATGCTATTCGAATGCAGGAAACTCCCACAAACAAGAGAGTATCTATGAACATACACAAAGAAACACATAAATATCAGTAATCAAACCACAAGTTGTTCTTCAATGTGGTGTGCATTGATGTGGAAAGCACAAAGCCACAAACCACTTTTCTTTTATTTCCTTTTTTCTTTTTGCTGGACCACTAATACTTATATATTATATACATAACCATTTCAAGCATCAACTAAAAAGATACAAATGTAATTAACAATAACAAATGATGATATGCTAAAATAGCAAAAAGAATTTTCATCTACTTATTTATGGCACTCTAAAATCAATCCCCCGTTAAGAAAAATCAAAATGTCGATGCTTACACACTCTTGCTCCCATATTGGCTTCCAATTCCACATCCACAGATGTGATTAGTGGATAGAGTTTATAGACTGCTCTGAAAGCTACTGTGAAAACCCAGCCCACCAAAAGAAACCTAGATTCTCAAACAATCCCGTAGAAGTAAGAATTGTACGTAAATGATCAATGATCAAGAAATCAATAGATCAAATAAATTAACGAATGTGGCTGCTAGTTAGTTCAGTTGGCAAGAACTCATAATTGTATAAAAGGTTTTGGGATCATATCCCACCCACATCAAGATTTAGGGACTAGTTGGTTTATATTTTAAAAAATAAGATTAACACAAATTAGTGGAAAATTTCCACAATGCAAACTATTAATAACATCGTAAAGGGTTCAAACGGAACATATAATAATTTTAGGATCTGCATCACGGCTTTTCTTTTTCTTTTCTTTTTCTTTTTTTATTATTGTCTTTTTTGCTAGAGAAGGATCAAGGTTAACTTTATTGCTAAGAAATGACATACTAATAGCATAAATTGAAAAATTATCATTACAGAAAGGACTTTAAAAGTTACAAATTCATACACATTAAAATGGGAAATTCAACATAAGTTTCTAAGCTTACCTGAGAGAAACATAGTTGATCCTTCTCCAACTGTTGTCCCTCACTAGTGAAGCTGGCAAGAAAAACCACTGTAAAGGAGGAGAGAGAAAGCGAGAAAGATTGTGAAATTAAGCACATCCATAACACGCACAATCTACTTAACAGTAAGAATGTATTTTAAAAAACTCTACTAGGTTTAGATAATCATATGTAAACTCCAAAACATATATCACCCGGGTCTCCGGGTGTGTGTGTGTGTATATATATTGAACAAAAGCAATTGTATTGAACAAAGAGATTTACAAGAGGAGAGAGCAAGCTTTCCTTAACAATAAAAGAAGAAAACAGCTTCCAAAGGACAAAAATCCTATACAAAAGCCACCAAAAAAGCTCTTGCAGGAACAAAAACTGACCCTGTCAAGCTAGAGCAACTTCTCAATAAAGGTTGATAATGAAGAAAGACACTTCTTTAAAAACAGACGAAATTGAGGCCCAAAGTGGCACCCATAAGTGAATCCTATCCCACGAGAAGCAAATATCTTCTCCTGTTTCATTCCAAAAATTCTTCTACTCCTTTCCGTCCAAACAACCCAAACCCAAAGGAGAGCCATCATGGCTCACCTAAAAAGAGTTTTAGCTTTGCTACCTCCCGAAAAAAGAACAAAAACTTCACCTAGAATATCTCTAAAATGAAAACGAAGTCCCCATCAGATGGCCAGCTTTAAAAAGCTTTTTCCATAGGCTGAAAGCAATGGTACAATGGAGAAAAGATGATCTATTGTAAACATTAGAAGTGAAAATTTACTGAAGCCATGTTTCCATGCAAAAGTCTTAAACGTCTTCCACTCTTCAAAATTTTAAAAGGTATAAATCCTAAGAAAAACGTTTGACAACATCATATCCACGTAATACGAAAGTTCAAAGGAAAAAAACTTGAGCATGCAGTATACTGGAGTACGAGCTAATTATTGAATGAACCATGTAAACAGTGAGGGAAACATCACTTCTCAACAGAAGTAAAAGGATTCAACATCATATCCTTGAATAATAACTTCATATGGACAAAGGAAGCAGAGTAAGTACAGGAAGAATAAAAAGATATGGATGCCTTCAATTGTATGTGTACAAGCACTAACTTAGGCACAGACTTATGTATTCATTATTGAGGTAGAGAAGAGAACACAAAAGGCTAATTGTACATATGTTTGTAAGACGGATGCAAGATATAGAAATTTGAACATCAATTTAAGTAATTGAACTGCGATTACAGAGAAACAATGAATAAAGATGAGCGAGGCGGTTCTGTCCTCACAAGGCGAGGCAAGACGGTCACCTCAATTCGAAAAAGATAAATATTGCAACACCAAAAAAACTAAAATTGAAAATCATCCATAATATATAATAAATAGTCCACAATAAACATAACTAGGGATGGCAAAAAGGGCCGGGTTCAGAGGATTTGGCCCTTACCCGCTTGTTGTGGTCCGGGTTTAAACCTAGACCGCATTATTAAAAAGTCTAGAATTTATGGGCTTTTAAAAACCCTCATCAGTTGCGGGCTGGTTATGGGTTTAGACCAGGTTCAAGCCCGTAAACGACCCATATAAAAAGAGAAAAAATAGGTTTTTTTTTTCAAAAACCTTCTCAGCATCTCTCAATCTCTCATCTCTGCTCACCACTCACCGATCACCACCTCTTTTCTCATCTCCATCGGCCATCACATATATCATCTCGTCACCGTCGACACAACCCATCTTTCGCCGCCGTCGACACGTTCCTATCATCGCCGACCTCTCTCCCTTCTTTCTCGATCTCGATCTCGATCCATCTCAATCTCCCGTCGGCCGCCATGAAATCCAAGATTCGTGGTGGCTTGTGGTGGTGGTTTGATTTTGGTGGTGGGAGAGGTTTTTGGGTTGGGTTTTGGTGGTGGGAGGGGGTTTCTTGGTGGCTGGTCGTTGGGGATGTTTAGCTTCGGCTTCGGCTTTGGCTTCGGCTTCGGCGGCGACAATGGTTACTGGTTCGGCGGTGAGTGGCGGTCTTGGAAGGAGATATGAGAAAAGAATGGGAGAGAGAAAGTGGAGAGAAAAAGTTAGGGTTTGTAATATTAAATTTTTAATTTATGTTAATATTAATTAATTTAAATGTTTATTTTATTATTATTATTATGAGATATTAATTTTTTAATTTCTATTAATATTTATTAATTAAAATATTTTTTAAAAATTTTGGATCCAAATCCGGTTCAATAGATTTACTTATCAAAAAACTATATGGGCTGTGTTGAAATTTAAAAATTGTTCTATTTGGATTGAGTTGGAAAAATTGTTCTATTTGGATTTAATTTAAAAATTGTTCTATTTGGATTAATTGTTTTAATATAATTTTTAATTAATTTGGTTTGTAGAAATTAAGACCCAATGAATTAAAAAATGTGTAACAAAATTTGGATCCAAATCCGGTAAAAAAAAATGTGTTCAAATATTTGGGTCAAAAAAATATGGGTCAAAAAACGGATCTAAATTCGGATCCAAATCTGAGTCAAATTATGATAAAAATCTGGGTAAAAAAATATGAGGCCGAATTTGGGTCCAAATCCGCATCAATATTCGGATCTACTCCGGGTTACAAACTCACACTATGATAATAATGTGGGTAAAAGGGTGGGCTTGGGCTTTACCCCTTTTTCTGTGGGCCTGGTTTAAACCCAGTCCACATAAGAATATCATGTATATGGGTAGGGTTTAAACCCTTTTAATTTATGAGGGCTTTTTGGGGGTTTGGGTCCAATGCGGGCTTGGGCCCTCAAATTGCCAACCCTAAACATAACTAACAAAAACATCCCAAAAAAATAAAAATAAAAAATAAAAAATAAAAAAATAAAAAGATGTTTAATGTTTAGGGTGCAGAAGATAAGCCGTTGGCTGCTGGACTAAAACCCAGCCGAAGAACTTAGGGTTTGATGTTGGACTCATGGAGTGTTGAGTTTTGGAGAAGATAGAGGTGTGTTTTTGGACAAAAGGGTTAGACTTTCTGATAGAAAGAGGAAGTTAGGGTTTTAATACATTATGCTCGTTTAAAAAAAAAAATCGCAGACCGCCTCGGCCTACCTCGGCAGCCTCATGGGATTGACATGGCATGGCACCAACCCATTGAAGGGTTGAGGTAACCGACTCAAGGAACTTCGGCCACTGAGGCGGCAGCCTCATTTAGATTTTTAAACGTTGCTGAAAATTACAAATGCATGGAGAAATCACAATTTCTAAACCAACGCCACATCAAAAAGGAACAGATCACATCAACAATGAAATTTTTTTATAACTGCTTATGTCAACTCATAAACTAAAAACTACCCAAGCCCGTCACAGCATCACAACATTGTGAATAAAGCTGTGAAGCCAATAACACCCACAGATTCCTCACAGTCCCCAACAGAAACACCCTCATTTCACTCTATACCTCCTATGAATAAAAAAGGTAACTAAAACCCCATCAAGAAAACAGAAAAATAAAATTGAAAAAAACAACAGAGTAAATCAATTACACTATAACACTTCATAACCGCAACTACATAGTGGATAACGTACTTCTAAGAATCCACACCAGAATTGAAGTAATTCTACTTTGTAGATTTCCAAAATGAACAAAACAAAAGATAAAATAATTTATAAGATAAAATAATTTATATAAGTTACAGTTTTCACAAACAATTTAGAAATTCAAAAGCCCCAAATTCCATTGCTTTTCAATCTGTTATGTCTCAGAAACCAAGCAGAGATTAAACTTTAGAAAATAACAAAACTTTCCAATAAAGAATCAAGACAAGCTTTTAAATTTATCTAAGTTAAAATGAGTGAACTAAGAAATTAATCAAAATTTTCATGAAAGAGTTATGACTACGTACAAACCTTAAAGTATCGTACCAAAGATTATTCGAAGCAAACACGAAATCGCAAGCTCCTGAGAGATTGAGAGAAAAACCCTAAAAATGACGACCTAGCTGTGTTGGTTTTAGATTTTGGGTATTTTTGCAGGAGAGAGAGATGTTGAGCCTGTCGTAGAAACAAATTGGGGCCCTTTTTTTTTAATGAGATGGAACAGACACGTGGCAAGAGGTAGACCGTAGATCAATAGTAGGGTCACGAAACTAAGAAATATCGGTTTCGATGGGCATACCCGAATCCAAATTTTTAAAAACTTCCATAAAAACATCATATACTCAAAATATCGGCATACTCAATTTCGGTATAAACATAGAACATAACACTACTCAAAAACAATTGACAAATTATAATATTAATTGCTGTGAAATTATATAATAACTTAAAAAATATGATTTATTTTTAAAGGGAATGTACATAAATTAAAATGTTTTAATGTATAATTTGTGTAAGCAATTATTTAATTAAATATCAATAAAAAATATAAAAAAGTAACTTTTAATTCAATTGTTAATATATATTGTTAATAGTTAAATTTGACAAGGGTCTAAAGGGAATTTTTCACCTAGGTAGCACTGGTCAGAAGGCACCTTCACACACCGGATAGAAACCGGACACAATGGTTTACCTCATGGCCCATGCCTAGATCCGTTCAGGCCGGCCTTTTATCAATCCAAACAGGTGAAATCAGTTGTTGATGTCCCACGGGAGAGACCTTGCCATTCAGTTAGACCAGCAGATACCAAAGAGCCCAGACCCGAGGCAGCAGGAGAAACGTCAGGAAAGATCATGCCCTTAAGGGTAACAGGGGCGAGACCTCTATCTTCACTAAAGGCTCCGATAACAAGGATTCCGAGGGATCGTCCCTGTTACCCTCGAGGGCAGGGTCTTTGCTGGGAACAAGCGCCTACGGGATCAGCTGGCCCAGATGCAAAGGGGGATCCAGGAATTGAGGAAGGGCAAACACAAGGAGAGCCATAATGATCTTTTGGGCGAGATAAACACCCATTTCTCCTGAAGGATTAGGGAAGTAGAGCTCCCACCAAAATTTAAAATGTCGACTGACAAGTTCTCTAGCACTGAGGATCCCTTAAGCCACATGAAGAGCTACGTCTAGCAGATTGAGGTCCAGAATGCTACCAGGGCGGCTATGTGCAGGATGTTTCCAACCACGCTGACCGACTATGCCAAGACATGGTTCAGGAAACTACCGGCAGGCAGCGTGGATAGCTTCACTAAGCTGTCTAGGGATTTCTACTCACAGTTACAAGCAGTCAAGCCACGTCCAAAAGATCTGATCCACTTGAATATGTGATTCAAGAGCAGGGGTGAAACGCTCAGATCTTATGTGGAGAGGTTCCACAAGAAGGTGATCCAGATGGGGGTTTTCACCGAGAAGGAGACCCTAGCCAACTTCCGCAGGAACCTGTGGGTTGACAGATTTTTTTGGTTATTCACCAAGCGTCTGCTAGAGACGTACCAGGAAGCTTACAACCATGCCCTCAAGCAGGTGGAGATAGATGAGCAACTTAGGGTCCAAATTGAGCATGATGAAATGAGGACTGCTAAGCGTCAAAAGAAAGAGGCGTCCAAACCTGTACTGGTACAAAAGGATAAAAATAGACCTCTCAATCAGTCCACATACCGACCTCCACATTACCAACCTCAACGGGACCGGTATTTGGCTAGGCGAACCCCTCATCGAGCCTTACCATCTCCCATAGTGGTAGCCCTTATAGCCCGGGATGAGAGGGGAAATGACCATTATACTCCTCTCAATGCGTCCCCGTGAGACGATCTACCTCGCCATCCGGGATAAAGGGTTGTTGAGAAAGTCGGGTCCCATAAAGGCATCGATAGACATAAAAAATCGGTATAAGTATTATGACTTCCATGAGGACGTGGGGCACAACACCTCGGAGTACTTTAGTCTGCGTAATCATATCAAAGTGCTAGTAAGGGGTGGTTACTTGGTGGAGTTCTTGCAGAAGGTTCGAGATAGCATCCACAAGGGTACGGAAGTTCAAGCCGAGATCCGGGATCATGCTGAGAAGAGGAAAAAAAAAGAAGAAAGATTTGATGCAGTAGATCCAGGTCATACACACCATTAGTAGAGGACCCACTCTAGCTGTTACCTCCAACAACTCTAGAAAGAATCACGCTAGAAAGGTCCCCCAGATTGAAGAGTGGCAGAGTATCTTCAAGGTATATCGGGGCTAAGCGGGAACCTCATAATCAGCCAAGATCATTTTTATTGAAGCATATGTGTATAATACCGTGCAGCCGCAAGACGACCTCATGGTGATCACTGTAAAGATCGTCAATTGCTTGGTCCACTGTATCTTGATTGACACAGGTAGTAGCGTGGACATCCTTTTCAAAGACACTCTAGAAAAGCTCAACTTAAAGCATTGGTGCTACAACAGTTGCACCACCCCCCTTGTACGGTTTCACTGGGGACTCAATTATACCAGTGGGATCGAAAACTCTACCAGTTATCTTTGGTACTGCGCCTCTACAACAGAACATCAAGACAGACTTCGTTGTGGTTGACCCCTCGTAGGCCTACAACGTTATTTTAGTAAGGCTTTTCTTATCAGCACTCAGGGGGTGTTATCCATCTACCATAATGTCCTGAAGTTTCTAGTGGGGAACGAGGTAGGCGAGGTACGTGGAGATTAGCAAGCCGTAAATGTTATGTAGTGTCCACCAATCCCATAGTGTTAGCGAAGCAATATGAGCAAGTAGCTATGGTGCAGGGACAAGAATCACCATAGATGGGTTTCGAGGTCCCAGAAGATGCAAAAGAGCTCACAGAAAATCTGGATGACGACGTCCAACTTGAAGACGAAGCAAAGTAAGATAGAGGGTGGGCTAGTGGCAACCCTGTTGATGAGTTAAAATAAATTTATATCAGAGAAGACGGTCAAGGTTGGGACGACATTGGAACTAGGAATAAAAGAAGACTAGATCAAGCTCCTCTGAGAATACAGTGACATATTCGCTGGAGCCATTATGAAATGTCAGGAATCCCAATCTCTCTGGCCGCTCATAGGTTGGCAGTCTACCCCACTTTCAAACCGGCCAAGTAAAATAGGTGACACTTCAATACCGAAAGAAACGCTACTATACAGAAAAAGGTCGACAAGTTGATAAATGGTGGATTCATTAGGGAGTCTCGATACCCCAATTGAATCGCAAACATGGTCATGGTCACTAAAGCAAACTGGAAATGGTGCATGTGCGTTGACTACATAGATCTCAACCGCACCTACCTAAAGGATAGCTTTCCCTGCCCAAAATTGATCAACTAGTGGACTCCACTGTAGGAAACAAGCTCCTAAGCTTTATGGATGTAGTTTCAGGGTACAACCAGATCATGATGCACCTCGTTGATCAGGATTAGACCAGCTTCATCACCGGGCAGGGTCTCTACTACTACAAGGTGATGTCGTTCGGCCTCAAAAATGCAGGTGCTACTTACCAACGTCTGGTGAATCGGTTATTCAAGCCAGAGGTAGAAAAGACGATAGAGGTGTACATTGATGACAAGATCACCAAAACCTTGGAAGCGGAGGAGCACTAGGACCATCTTCGCTGAACCTTCTAGATTGTAAGGGAGAACCAAATGCGGTTAAACCCCACAAAATATGCATTCGGGGTAACAACGGAAAAGTTTCTTGGGTTTATGGTTCACGAGAGAGGTATAGAGGCCAACCCGGAGAAAATCCGAGCTATCCTAGACCTAAAATTTCCCACCTCACTCAAACAAGTATAGGCCTAAACCGGTCAAGTAGAAGCGCTCAACCGTTTCATTTCACGGTCGACTGACAAGTGTCATCCCTTCTTCAAGGTGATCAAATAGGGAAGGAATATTAAGTGGGACCAGGACAACGAGCAGGCTTTCTGAGCTTTGAAGAAATACCTAGCTAGCCCGCCGCTGCTGGTCAAGTGTGTTCCCGGAGAGGAACTACAGATTTAGCTTGCTGTATCCGAAACGGCGGTTGGTGGGGCTTTGGTCAATGAGGTTCATCGACCTATTTACTAAGTGAGCCATGTGTAAACCAAGCCCGAAAAGAATTATGTCCTTCTAGAGAAGCTTGCCCTTACCTTGGTGACCTCGACAAGAAAGCTCCGCCCTTACTTCTAAGCCCATGCAGTCGCTGTTATGACGGACCAATCGCTCCGATAGTTTTCACATAGACCAGATGTGTTAGGAAGGTTAGTTTCTTGGGCCCTTGAACTCACCTAGTTCGACATAAAATACAGGGCAATGACGACCATCAAAACCCATGCGCTAGCGAATTTCTTGGCTGAATTCTCAGCTCTCCCCAATCCTGATAAGTAAAAAAAGCTAGAACCGGTTCCTTGGAAGGATTCAGAAGTTGTAGATTGGCCAGCCAACTGCAATCCTTGGATCCTCTATACTGAGGAAGTATCCGGACAAACAGAGGGAGGTGTTGGCATTGTCTTAACATACATAGGAAAAGCCGAATGTTGCTACATCTTCAGGTTCGAGTTCAAGGCTACAAACAATAAAGCAGATTGTGAAGCTTTTCTAACAGGTATAAGGATAACCATCGAGTTTGGGGGCGATTACCTACATGTTAAGAGCTACTCTTAACTCGTCGTTAACCAGGTCACCGGTTTGTACCAGGTAAGGGGTGACAGTATGAAAGCTTACCTCAAGTTGGTCCAGTAGCTTAAAGCCTAATTCAGAGGATTTAAGATTGAACAAATCCCTCATCAAGAGAACTATCAAGGAGATACATTTGCTAAGATAGCTGCCAACGGGGGGCAAACTCTACCCAAATGAGTACCCTTCTGGGTGATCTCTCAATCAAGCATAACACCAAGCAAAAAGGTCAACCCTGTAGCACCTCCCCCGCTGGATGGATCCAATAGCTGTCTATCCCCACAAAGGAAAGCTCCTAGAGAACTCGGAGCAAGCTCAAAAACTCAAATGAACTTCAGTCTTGTACTGCCTAATAGACTGGTACCTCTATTGCAAGGGAAAGACCCACTTACTCTGATGTTTGCATCCGGACGATACTGGTTGGGCACTAAAAGAAGTCCACTCAGGTGAGTATGGGAACCATACTAGAGGAGATGCATTAGCATACCAGGTGCTCTGGATGGTTTACTACTGGTTGACCACACACCAAGATACGAGAACCTTTATACAGTCATGTGGACCCTAACAAAGGACCTCGAACCTAAACCATTCACCTCCAGAATGTTTGTCTACAATCAGTTCACCATATCCCTTCGCTAACTGGGGGGTTGATTTGATTGGGCCCTTCCCTACCGCTCCAGGTCAAGTTAAGCATGATATTATCGCGATTGACTACTTCACTCGATGGGTGGAAGCAGGACCACTGTCCTAGATCATAGAGGAAAACACCATTAAGTTCATCAAGACTAATATGGTGTATAGGTTCGGTACCCCAATCATCATCATCACTGACCTCGGCAAACAATTTGATAATGCTCGATTTAGGAATTTCTGTGAGGACTTAGGAATCGAGCTCTATTTTACCTTAGTAGCCCACCCCTAAACCAATGGCTTGGTGGAGGCTACCAATAAAACAATTAAGAAGTTGTTAAAGAAGAATCTCCAATTG
Organism: Dipteronia dyeriana; assembly: GCA_032871835.1. Taxonomy (NCBI): domain Eukaryota; kingdom Viridiplantae; phylum Streptophyta; class Magnoliopsida; order Sapindales; family Sapindaceae; genus Dipteronia; species Dipteronia dyeriana. The sequence goes on from CM065302.1 coordinate 38,731,246, forward strand.
TAAAAAGACAAGTGGGCAGAAGAGCTGCCCGAAGTACTTTGGGCCTACCGGACCACTAAAAGAACAACGATTGGATAACCCCCTAATCCTTAGCATTTAGAGTGGATGTGATCCTGCCTATAGAGCACAAACTGACCTTATTCCAGATCCAGTACTTCGAGCCAAAAAATAATGAGGCCAAGCTTAGTGTCAAATTGGACCTCCTGGAAGAAAAACAAGACATAGCGGTAGAAAGGGTAGCAGTTTACCAAAGCCAGATTGCGAGGTACTTTAACGAAAAGGTGAGGACCCATAATTTCAAAGAAGGGGACTTAGTGCTCCGGAAGGTGACTCAGAACACTAGGGTCAAATCAGATGGGTCATATGACCAAACTGGGAATGCTCTTACTTGATAAAGGTAGTGATTCAGAGTGGGGCTTACAAGCTCGATGACGTGGATGGACGACCCATCGACCATACATGGAACGCTGATCATTTGAAGAGGTTTTACCTCTATGTAGGGGACTCCGAGCAGATTGGGCCCATCTAGGTATCAGCATTAGCAGTTCATGAATAAATTGTAATTTCAGTTGATGTTCATTAAAGTTTATGTTTTGTGTCTCCATCTCTTTTCTGTTACAGTTTCCACCAACGGGTATTCACCGTGATCGCCAGTAATCGGGAAATGCCATACTTCCAACTCGATGCCTTGGCTGGGCACCACCCTCTACCAAGAAGAATCTGGGCGTAAGAACATAGTTGCCTGCCGGATAACAAGACCAGTGATTGGTCGGGGAAGCCCTCTCACCACCTCTGATGTCTTGGTCGGGCATCCCCCCCCCGGCTGAGAGGGGTCTGAGCATAAGTGCATAGTTGTCAACATGATTACGAGACCAGGATAACCGAATGACAATCCTGATGCCTTGGTCGGCCTACCACCCCTAAGAAGGGTCTAGGCATATGTGCATAGCTGCTTACTAGATCAAGATCACCATGGTATGGTGCCTCTATAGTACAGGAACGTAAAGTACCTAGATTAATTAGACCAGGTATTTCGCCTAAGGTACCTAAAGGTAGGGTACTCGGTACCCTGATTTTCCTAAAAAGGAAAATCAATACGACAGAGGGTCCCATGAGGATCACCTCGACCAAGTTCATCGGTAACCTGGTACCAATTACTTATCTACCCATGTTTATCTCCTCACTTTCTTTTCAATTTGTTTTGTTAGGATCCATTTAAACCAGACATGCGTTAGGGAATTGGATCAGTGGTAGTATGCGCACTACCCAAGTCGTTATTTGGGAACCAGGATACTGCGGCAAACATAAGGCTCCTGGTACCCCAAACATTTGCTACATGTACATTCGCCAAGAGTCTGGTTACCATAGCAATCCAAGCTACGAATGCAACATCCCCAAGAAACTACGGAACCTAGGAAGCTTGTAAACTAGGGGCTCTTGAATCAAATCTTGACCAAGTACCTAGAATGGATGTCATCCACAAGGTCTACGTTGATTTCTTACATTTAACAAAATTTTAAAGTTTCATATATTACCAGATTCTTTTTTAAGTCAAGTGCATACATGGACTACTCTAAGGTCAAGTTAAGAGATAAAAGTAAGACTCATTTAACCAAGATAAAGATCAATTAGATACGAGTAATAAAACGGGAGAAGCTTTCATTCATAGAATTAAGAGAGCCACTCCCCTCGTCGGGTTATATTAGAGCAAACAGGGAGTTATCCCCAAGTTCTGGGCTACTAAAAAAATAATATAATATAATGGCTGAGACTGAAAACATGAACAAGCAAGGTGCCCACCCCCATTTCCGAACAACATTTGAAGTAATCCATAGGCATAGGGTCATACATTTGTTTCCTCATACTGTCTCTCCTCATCTGTAACTCTACATGTTTCAAACCCCTCTACAGGCACTTCTATGACACCCAAAGCTCCGCCATCAAGGTCAACAAGAAGCACGTCTGTTGAGCTACCCATCACCATTGCCTGTACTGGTTCAGTTGGGACCCTTACTTGAGCTCGACCGATTTAAATTTCCACGGTGGCACCCAATCCAGTCCATTCCCCCATCTCATTGGGATGTGGCTGATCCTCTGTCATCTCCTGGGTAGTAGGGAGGTCCCTCACCACCTCCTGGGAAGTAGGCTAATCCCTCATCGACTTGGCAATCTGGTATTCTTCTACCTTTTTGGAAGTAGGCAGGACCTCCTCAATCCCAGGCTGTTGTTCTTTATCGTTTGCACCCTCATCAACGACAACAACTCGATAGGTACATGCTCCATCACTAGCAGAGGTTAACATTCTCTTGGCTCTATCCGTGATCTCCTCCTTATCCCAATTTATGATGGTGGCCATGTCAAAAGAAAGAGGTAGAGCCTAGGCCACTTGGAATGCAACATAGAAGTAGCCATCATCAAAAGATGAGTCAACTTCAGCCTCCAAGTTGGCCACTTAAGCGCATAAAGCTCGATTTTCCTCCACCTACTCCCTGATTTTCTTCCTTCAGGAGTTTCTCTCCATAACTTGCCGCTCCGACCTGAGGTTTTCCTAGTCAAGAGCACGTTTCAGACTCTCCAGGTCACAGCCGGTATCCTCCAACGCCTTCTCAATAGCGTTCAGGTTGAGATTCAATGCTTGCATCGTGCTCTAAGTTTGAGCAAGCTCCCATCGGGCTACCTTAGCATCAGATTCAACCTTTTCAACGTGATTCCTCAGCGATACCATCTGATAGCTTACCGCCATGTTATACTTGAAGGTCTACGAATCACAACAATCAAGTTAGCTACCACCAAAGTATTATTTATGAGTGTAACAGGATGATGGTGAATCAAGTTGTGACTCCTGCTTACCTCAACAGTAAGGGTAGAGCCCTTGGTGAACAAAACCTCAAAAGGAAATGAGGTCACTAGAGTTAAACCCCCACCAGAGTAGAAGAGGATAAACAAGTCGAATACCTTGTTCTGTTCAGTAATCCTCGGTCGGGGTCTAGTATTTACAAAGGAAGGTGTAGACGTAGGGGCATTAGTGGTTTCAGAGCCCCCACTACTCGGGGAGGTATTGAAACAAGCGAAGAAGATGGAATTATAGTAATAACAGAAGAAGTAGAAGCAGCAACAGTGGACTATGAGCCACGGTAGTAGTAGCTGGAGGAGCAGCAGAGCTCTGACCTTTCACCCTGGTTAACCTGGATACGAAGACATCCATCTGAGACATGGGTCTAGAGGTGAGAGGTCCCCTGGGAATCTCAATAGGTATGTGCCTCGAAGTGACCAGGGAAAGAGGGGACCTAACAATTTGAGAGGCGGGGGAACCAGACGGAGAAGAAAAGCTTGGAGGGGTCTAGCTATCGAGCAGGCCGGGCTCCGGTTGGACCGATAGTGGAATATCAAAATCTGTACAAACTAATAAAGAATTAGAATACATCAATGGCAGGCAAGAAACACGTATCAATAAGAAACAGAGAGGTTCATCGTACCAGAAGAAGCAGATGAGATGCGTATATACCGGTTCACCCTACCCGGATCATAAGCATCCGAGGTAGGAAACTCCAGGTTGACATACTTGAAGTCAACGATCGCTTTCAAGATTGCCATTGATTCAGCCGGCAGAGACATCTTTCCCTAGACCAGTTTGTCATAAATTGGGTAGGGACATAATACTCTGTCCTCCAATCTTCGCTGACCACCATTCATTCTTCTCTCTAAGAGGCGTCTTTGTTGGTAGCACTCGGTACGATGAATTTCAGGTTATTTTTCTCTTAAAGATATAACTGCCCCTTGGGTCCCAGGATTTAAAGTAGTGATTTGGAAAAGAAATCGCATCTTATCTAATCCTGGTTCACTATCGATATTGTCTTTCTCGCACCACTCCTTTCACAGAATGAGGAAACCCATTAGGTGCCTCTAAAACCTTGGTGTCAACTGAAGTGGAACAAGCTGGAGGGCGTGAAATGCCTTACGATTAGACGGGCAGAGAGGCAGCCTCACTCTGCTTTCGAGAGTAGCGGTATGGATAGGAAGCATATTAGAGGGAGGACTGTGCACGTCATACCTCCTATAGGGAACAGTGATTGCAATGCTATTAGGGACGCTGAATATCTCCCTCAGACAATCGATCGATTTCGCAGTTACAATGGAGTCAAGAATAATTCCGAAATCATAAGGGATAGAAAGTACCCCCCCTCTGCTATACTATAAAGGCTATATTGACCTGTTCCCCGTCGGTTTTTACACTACCGAATTCTTCACTCGAATTCCCCTCAACTATCTCCAAGGGGGTATTGGGGTTGTTTGAGAAACCGGTCCCGATGGCGGTATTCCAACCGGAGTAACAACGTAGCTATAATAGAGGAACATCGCTCTCTCTACCACCTTCTTCCCAAGCTTGCTTTCTACCAGCGAGACTTGGAGAGTCTCATTCTACCAATCTTTTGACACTGTCACGATCAGAGTTTGACATAGTAACGACGAATTCAAGGTTTGGAAGTCGAGTGGAAAGAGCTAGAAAGAAGTAAAGAGGACAAAAGGGATTAGGGATTTTTTGAATTTTGAAAGTGTGAAAGAGTTTTAAAAGCGTGGAGAAGACGAAGGAGGGTCGGGTTTTAAATAGGCGTAATGGAACAGTAACCTATGGCAGAAGCTTGATCGAAGAGGTAAGATTTTCAACTTGATACTTGCAAACCGTCGAAAACCTATCCTTTTCAAAACAGGAAGCTTTCCCCCGATTGGCACGTGGCCATTGCATTTAAAGGAAAGATCTCCTCCCATATTTGGGTAACCGACCAAAACCAAAAAAAATCCCAAACAAATTAGGGAGTCTAACTCTAACCTCAAATCAAACACCAGTGTTCAAGTCAGAGGGGACTCATGTTAATAGCCAAATTTGGCAAGGGCATAAAAGGAAATTTTCTAACTAGGTAGCACTGGCCAGAAGGCACCTCCACACACCGGATAGATACCAGACACAATGGTTTACCTCAAGGTACTAGGCCTAGCACAACCTTGGTACCTCGACATCATCGAAGTAGCAAGATGAAGCTCCGGCACTCTCACGGACTAACTGGTACCTAAGTACCTTGACACTATTCTGTTAACCCGTCGAGGTATTTATACTACATTTCCAGCAAGAAGGAAGATGCCCGTAGAGCTCCTAGGAGATCGCAAATCTCCAACAAGATCGACCAAACACTTCGTTACCAAAATAGTACCTCGCCAGAGAAACCAATCAAATGTCACATCACCAGAATTATACTGGGATACCTTACTAGCAGGCTGGTACACCGAGGTACCTCACAGAACGATCAAATACCATGTTTCCAGACTGATACCTTGGGGTGTCTTGCCATAGATAAACGGAATTAGAATTATTCTCCAAACCATGACAGACTCCACGTAAGCACTGCTATAATGACAGAGTTCAAAAAGGAAACAATCAAAATTCTCGCCAAGATATCCTCCGCCAGCCGATTCTCTAGGGTCAATTGTATTAAACGGAAAATCCCACCAAATGGGGAACGAAGATCAATCTAGTGATCTTTAGATTGTAAGCCAAGGAAAAACTCTAGCCACTTCGTGTATAAATAGAGGGGAGGAAAAAGAGATATCGAGAACCAAAAAAGAGAGTTGTCACTTAATTCTGTATTCAGCATTAAGCCTCATCATCGTCGTTGTTAGTTAGATCCACTTATCGACACACACGAGTTCGCAACCTCCAACTAGTTTAGGAGAAAGTAGAGTTTTAGATTTTCACCATATCGTATTGTTTGTTATTTCGTTATGCTTAATGTATAATTGATTAATAAAGCAATACTTTACCTTCCACTGCACTTTCATTTGTCTCATCCATTTTTATACGTGAAACCGGTACTGAATGTACCTACCCCGACTGCAATCTACTCGAGGTTGTGGTCCTGAGGGTGTTAACCAAGATTCCTCACCTAAAGTGAATTTTCGTTTAACATATATATATATATATATATATATATGTATATAATATCTAATTTTTATTTATTTTTTATAATTCGTATTACCAACATGTGTATTATTGTTGGCAAGTATATACAAAATATACTATATCTTAGACTTCTTGTAGCATTTTTTTGTAGTTCTAGATCTACTTTTATTGTATGTATTTTTTGAATAGATAAAAAAAATATCGTTTAATGATTACTAAAATAGTAAATAAAAAATTTAAAACAATAAATAAAATTTACCATTTATAAATAAGGGTTAGACTAAATAACTTAGGGTGGTTAAGATATCGGGGTCAAAAAATTAATTAATAAATTTAAGTTGGTTTATCTTGACTTTAAAAATAATTATTAAAAAACTCAAATAACAATAGTGAATGATAACAATATATTTATATGAAATAAAGGTTGAGATAAAAATATGTTTATCTTAAATTAATTAAAAAGAAATTGGTTTTTAAAAATTTATTAAATCTCACAATAGATTATTCCATAATCACTTTACAGGAGTAACAACTCACCCACTTTTTAAAACAGCTTCTAAATAAATTTATATTATTAACTAATCATTTTGTAAGTTTTATCAAATATTTTTTTTCATACTAAAATTATTAAATAATCATATTTAAACTTCTCAAAATCAATATCATACTGACCATCGGCTGACAATGAGTGCATTTTTTTAATATAGATTTTTAGTGTTTTGAGTATGTTCATTCTACCCACCTTCACGGGCAAGTCTGGTTTATATCAAAAGAGATTTTGGTTTCAAAAACAATTTTTGGTATTAACACACACTATTACATCACTTTTCTTCTTATATTCTTTTTGATTTAAAGTTTGGTTTATTTTCTTACCCCTTTACTGACCTGATCATTATAGAGTGGTAGTCGGCAACCCTGTTGGTACCAACCCGATTGGTTTTCTTTGTCTTTATATGAGTCTACTCTACTCTGTTTGAAGTTGTACATTCTAGTTGCCTAGTATCTATGGTGAATTTAGTTCACGCCATGTGGAAATTGGGTGTTAACATTAGAATATATGAATACAACGTTGTACTACGTTTAGAATCCGTTTGGAAGAGTTTTTTTTTAAGTAAATCTTTTAGGAGTAGATCTTTTAAAGTAGACCTTCTACGAGTAGAGTTTTTAATGGGAAGATGTTTGTCGTTTGATTGTCAATTAGATTTTTTTAAATGGTAGAATTATCAACATATTCAAAAACTATTTTAAATTATAGGGTTATATTAGACATTTAGTGTTATTAAAAAATCTCAAAAAGATCTATTTGGAAAAACCTAAAATTTGAGCTTCTCCAAATAAACCTAAAACAACTTTTTAATCATTCAAAAGCTCTACTGAGTGACAACCAAATTATATAAAAATATTTTAAAAGATCTTTTAATTAAAAAGCTCTTTTAACTAGTAAAGAAGCTTTTCCAAACGGACACTTATATAAATTGCTTTGGAAATTTTTCAGCATTCAAATACCTTTGAGAGCACATGCAATGACCATTATGTTGATTATTTCCATAAAATATTTGTGAAAGATTGTTAATTAACAAATAATCATATTTTTTTTTTCAGTTTTTAATAATAATATTATTAAACATAATGACAAAATTATCTTTTAGTTAAATTGTGAGGCTATTATAGACATCACAAAACTCAACAAGTTAACTTATTCAATTATCAGTTTTCATTGTTTTAAAACTCGAAAGGCGAGGCGAGGTGGTGATCGAGAACGCCGCCTCAACCAAAAAATGAAAAAAAAAATTAAAATAATAATAATAATAAAGTAGAAATTATTCAATAATATTCGATAAATGAGTCATATTCAACAATACTAACATAAATATCCCATAAAAATTAAACATTACAAAAAAAAGTCATCTTAATGATATATGACCACTATAAGCTATCAAATAAGCTATTATTTCGTCAATTGGCTTGAAATTGGATCAAAAGTATCATTCCCTTCATCATCATCTAAAATTCCATCCTCTAAAGAGTCATAATGATATTGGTTAAAATGTCCTCTCACCCATGTTCTTCATCCTCATATTGCAAAGTCTTTCTTCTGTCTAACAAATAGTATATAGCGATATTATAAATAAATATATCATTATTATAAATAAATATATCATTATATCCACATAAAAACTTATTAAATTTAATTAGAAAATTACTTAATTCTTATTTCTCTTTCTTTTTCCTCTTACTTACTGGCTTCCACTCGGTTGACTCATTTCCATATTTATGGACGTTTCCCCATCTACATCTTCCTCAACCAGCCACTGATCGTGCCAAAATTGTTATATATTTTGACCCCCATATCCTTATCCCTTGTTTCATTCTCAGGTGTTTTTGTATGTGTCTTATGGCTCTTTTGTTCTAATTGCAGGCATTTGGTACAAATCAAGCGGTGGAATTGGAAAGTCGGGCTTTTCGTGCGAAAAAAGGTCGATTAGTGCATAAAATGAAGAGTTGAAGACCCTAGTGAGTAGGTAGTGGATGAGTACCTTACCAGTGCACTATCAGAGCACGAGTAGCTTACTAGTGCACTACTAACATGCATGTTATATATGCAATATCAAAACAAAATTTATAAAACCATAACTTGTGCACTCAAATGTATTAAAATATGTGCAATGGCAAGTTAAGGTATCGTCCATAGAGATCAGATTATATCTTAGGATTAAATTGTAACTTGAGTACTAAATGTGAGAAAAATAAATTGCAATAGTTATAGATTTTAAATTAACTAAAATGCAAATTGATTATAAATTAAGTATATGCTCTATATCAAAGATGAAAATGAATGATAGATGGACTAAGGGGATTATAGATCCAATATGCAAACAATGGGTACTTATGAATTCTCATGAATGTTCATTAAACTATTGTAACAAATCTAGATGGTATAGAATTGGTTGTACATCCCTTATGGGTTTCCAATTTAGAGGGTACACTATTGGCCACCCACAAGTGATTATTCATTAAAGTGCATCTATTCTTCTTCTGATTTTATTGATTACAATTTCATGTGTATTAGTTTCGAAAATAATTATGATCCCAAGTTCACTGGTTTCTGATTATGATTTGTATAAAAAAATTTAAAACCTAATTCCGCTACGTTACCTGTGAACGGGGTTCCAACAGACCTTCCCAACCACAAACCAAGCCGTGATTCCAAGATACGGAGATATTGATGGAGAATGCTACTCCGATCTTACCCATGGTAAGTAAAAAACCATGATCTAACCTGAAGGTATCAGTAAGATACTCAGGATTAAGATCGCCAATAAAAACAATCATCATTTGTCGATACATATGAATCTCCCATGTAACGGATATTGGTGAGAGATTCATATATATCGTGGCCCAGTTCTATATGATCACATCACATAAGGTGCCGTCATTCTCATATCATCATATGAGTTGTCTAGGACATGGCCATCGTACACTACAGAATGGACCAGCTGTAGATTAACAACAAATAAAGTACCCAACTTTATTTGCTCTCTACGTATTCTTTAGATTGCACGTCTCAAACTGAATTCCTCTGTATATGACACTTATATACTCAGTTTGAGATTACATCCGAAAATCTTGGATGTTTAGCACACATGATATTAAAGTATAAGACATATAAATAGAATGAAAAGACTACTTCTTTTACTTATAATTTATCATCATTTACATAATTCAAACTTTAGGGTAAAAACCCAAACAACAAGAATTGGATCAGAATAATAGAAATCACAATCAAAATATCCTAGTTCTTAGAACATGTGACTAAACCTCGAAATCAACAATCAAGAACAAAAATACAAAGTATTTTATATTCAAGTTCACGTTCTTCAAAATTAGCTAAAATGATATTCAATAAAAAAATACAAAAACTAATTTTGAAACTCATCCAAACAAGCCTAAAATCAGAATTAAAATCATTCTAAACATTTTTCTTTAATCAAATAAAAAGATCTATCAAGTTGATCATAAAAGATAAATGGAAATAAGATAATTCACTTACAAATGATGAACACATGAATGGAGATCAGATCATTATGAAAAATCTGAATATTATTTGACTCTTAAAATGGTAAGGACTTGTTTCTATCTTCAAGACCAATAATTTCGGAATTTGAAAATCTAAAATCGGAGTTGATTTGAGAGAGATATGACTAAAATAAAATTGGACAAGTTATAAACAATTTGCACGAAATTGGAATATATATATGAAGGGAATATGATGTAGAGAAGAGAGAGACTCTGGCTGCCAATCATGTCTTGCCACTTTAGCTCTCTGACGAGGCACGTGGACTCTATGGAGGAAGATGAGTAGCCTTTCCGAGATGGCCATGCACCATCTCGTGGGAGGGGTAGTGTTGGCAATTCACCATCCCACTTCCCCTTTACTCCCTTCCATGCTCCTCTCACGTTCTTCGACCGTTCTCTGGCCTCTGAGTTCCATATTTGAATTTGCTTTCAGATTACAAACTGTAACTCTCTCATGGACATGGATGTCAACAAAGCTTTCATAAAAATTATGGAAATAGACCCGACAAACAAAGATGAAAATCACGCACGACAAAGACTCGAAAAGTTTCGTAACTTCTAACTCAGAACTCAAAAAATTATAAATGAGTAACCGAAATGACCGGAACTCAATATATGAATGAGTAACTAAAATGACTGGAACATAATATGGAACAATATGAGAACATAATCAAGTTTGATTTCATAAAAACATAAATAAACAAACACAAGAACATTTAAGTATGTCATTTTCTAGATATAATCCTAGAACATGAACTTTTCAAAGAATTTCAGTTTAAGTTTAATGTATGTACCAATTAAGCACAATGATGCAGAGACACAAATGTATACAATGTGTGTGTGCACGTCTATGCCTTGCAAGAGGAGAAAGAATCTCAATACCTTAGCATCCAAGTAAGTATTTTTCTCTTGAAGACGAATTTTGCATGTGAAATTGCTTTCCTCCTTTGAAGCTCGATCCAATCACAAACCACCTAAGCAATTAAGAAATACAAACACGTTTTGTTATGGAATCAAGCTAATACAAATCTAAAACCTAACACCCTAGTTATCCCTTTATGAATAACAAGGGTCACAATTAAATTGATTTGATACTTCAATTAATTGTGTTACAAAAGTGATACGAATAAATTCAGGGAACTAATTAAATAATAAGATTATTTGTTTAGTATATTAAAAATTGAATTATATTAATAATTAGGAATTATTAGTTATTTAATTATTAATATGAGATTGCAGGTTTGAACCATGACTAATACAACATGATTAAAAAATAAAAAAAATTATTTTAATCCTAGAGGTCGCAGGTTCAAGTCCTAATGGTGACCAAATTAAAATACGACTTAGAACCTCATTTTGACTTGGACAACAAAACCCTATGATCCAGATATATATTAATAGGTACATATTAGGAAACAAAATGCAAGCAACCTAAAAACTTAATACATAGAGAGAGAAAGAGGAGATGCGGCCAAAAGCAAAAAGAAAAAAAAAGGTTTATTTTGTTCTTCTTGTAGGAGCCGACCGAACTCAAAAGGAGAGGACAAAGTGTTGTCTTCTTGTTCTTCTATAATGTCCGTTTAGTCTTGTCCATCTCCGTGACATGTCTACATACAAGTTATCAGATTGCGGGTCACAGCTCGGAAGGCTTGGTGGTGAAATTGGAATCAAAGTTTCAAGAGAACAATCAGATATACTTTAAGATTTTTTTATGTGTATATACAAAGATCGGTTCGAAAATATATTTTCTAAACTAAAAGTTTTGAAACCCATACATATTCCACTCCTCAATTTTTATCAAAAACCTAATTTTTCTCTACACCCGGTTTAACAACAAAGAAGAACATTATAGACTCAACACCAAAGACGACATCAAATGCAAGACAAGTCTCCAATGACCTCACAAGGATATGGTATGACTCCTAATTTTATACCTACTTTTCATTATTGTGGTGTTGATGGGAATATTAGGCCAATTGCCATAGGTACATTAAGAAATGTAGGGTTGAGAGCATGAAGGAAAGAAATAGACTGAGAAGGGCTGATATGAATGTGCCTAGAAAATCTAGAGTCAATGATCCTAGGAAATCTAGTAACATGATGACAATGACCACTAGGAATGAAAATATGTCACCTAAGTGGATTAGAAAAGATGAACCCACATGCTAATGTGCTAACATGTCACCCATAGATACAACTAGGTCCAATGGACTTGGTAGGTCTATTAGGGTTCACGCCTCCCATTGACTTGGTTGGATTTGAATCCTTATGGAAAGCTCAAGCAAAGAGAGCGAACTTGCATGATTTGAAATGTGCAAAAACCTAATCTACTTTATGCTTCATTATTAATTGCATAAGATACTTGGTTGCATATATATGCTTATAAGGTATTTTATTCCATAGATATGCAACCTTCTTTGTTTGTAATCCATGTTGCATATATGTTCAAACATGTATTTTTGGACTATGAGAATTGATTGGGAAGTACACTTGAATGACTTATAATTTATCTCCACGACATGTGAATTTGATTTTGACATGCTTAAATTGATATGCATGATGCTTTTTGATTGCTCTAATGCAAATATGTGTGAAATCAAATGAGAAGACTAATCAATAAAAATCTAGTATCCATGCAAGAAATAAGAATTTTTTATCCAAATTCGTCATCTCCCTCTTCTTAATGGTTTGAACAGGACAACAATAATTAAGGATTACATATCTATTCAATCAATGAGGATTCTATATCCATGTATTTTTTGCTCTTAAGGATTGATATAGTTGTTTGTGTTTAAAATGTTTGGAAACTATATCTTTTTTACTTATGACAAAGGGGTACAAATTGGTTTGAATTCTTTTAGAAACTCTTTTGATATTTTCTTTGTCAAATACCATTTCTTGAACTTTAATTTTATACGTCTTGCATGCAAAATAACAATTTTCACACATTTTCTTTTAAAATAAAACGTCTTGAATTTACCTCAATTATTCAAGTTGCATAAAGTTTACATATATGATTTTACAATCATCTTTTGTACTAATAGCTCTCTTTGCTAAAACACCCCGATAGGGGTAGCTAATTTGTCTATCTCATAACAAAAAGGGGGAGAAGTCTTGAAAAATATAAAGAGAATTGTTCATGCTTTAGGAGAGATGTCTTGAGAGAGAGTAACCATTTAGGGGGAGCATTACACTTGCATTAACTTGTTGCATCTCTTTGTTTTGCTTTACTGTTATTATATGCAAATGCCTTTTTATGTTTGTTCACCTTACATGCACTTGTTCATAGAAAATGCTTTCTTGCTATTGTGTGTATGTATCATGATCTACGAATAGATTGAAGACCTTGAAGACTTAGAATCTTAGGTTTTTTTTTATTATAACGTAGAATGTATTCTTGTTGACCAATAACTTTGTTTTCTTTGTTTAGAGGATTATTTTGTGAGTGGTTGTTTTATCATGTAATAGCCAAAATGGGAGATTGTAAAGACCTCTATTTTATTATTCACTTATTTCATGACAAACCATATTGAGACTATTTGTAATGGGTACCTTAAGTCACCAATTGTGACTCTTCTTTATAAAGCTTCCTAGAGCCTAAGAAGCTTCAAGAGGAAAAGATATGTCACTTGACTAAACTCTTGAAGAAATTTAGTTGCACACACTCACTACTCATACATGCCTTAGTCATCTTGCATTTGTGTTTCAATTCTTATATGTGTGCATTTTTTTTCACAATCACACTTGCATTTCATTATTAGATCTAAGTGTGGTTTTGTGTATTGTAATTCATTTCTCGATGCTTGATTAGAATGTCTACGCATGCATGTTGGTATGCTTTTATTAAGCACGATGAGTGACCTCTTGGGAGGGTCCCAATGCACGAGTCCACGTGCGTAGGTCCCTACCCATGCATTTACCAGTGAAGTTCCATTGCTATTTTTTTCTTGTCTCATGGCGCGGGTGATGCGTGGGTTCCTATCCGTGCAGTAGACCCATGCACTATATTGTGTTTATGAGTGAAACTGCTTTTTAGATTTCTCAAAATGACGTAGTTTACTTGGAATCTTTACATACATAATCTTCTTCCCCATTTTGACCTAGAGCTCATATTTCTAGATCCTATTGAGAGAAAGGGTCCCCCTAACGAGAGAAAGCACCAAGATTGCTTCTTTAACTCTCCAAACCCAAAACCCATGCATCCATGACATCTTTCATGGATCAATCACTCATGGATCTTCTTGGTTTCATGACTATGTAAGTTACAACTACATTAAATCTCATTTATTGTTGTTCTTACTATAGATTTGGTATTTATTGCTTGATTAAATACCTTGACTCTCTTTATTACATATATTTATGAATCTTGATAACATAATAGGGTTTGTTTTGTGATAGCTTTCATTTAGGACATTTTTGCCCTTTTAGCTTAGTCTTTTTGTCTTGCATCTAGACATTGATGTTTGGGTCTCATTGATTGCAATTCTTGATCGCATATCTATTACCCTTGTTATAATTTGTGACAACTTGTGTTGGTTAGGCTTTATTGGATAATTAGGTTGTTAGATTTGCATCTCAGCATCTAATTAAGCATTTAGTGTCTTGTCTTGCACTCTATCGCATCTAGAATATTCATATATTCGCTTATACTACTTTTATCTTTTCATTGAGTGAAGTCATGTGACTAAGTGGTTTAGTGCATAAGCAAGTTGGTCTAGAATCACTATTAAAGGCCCGCGGGGTTGTGGTGGTGTGTTCGTAACCGAGAATGGTGAGGTCAACATAGGTTGTAACACATCATTACATATAATGGATTTAAGGACTGTATGTGGCTAGATGAATAGCCCGTGAGTTTTGCCCCGTTTGAGGGTTTCTCACATGAAACTATTATTATGTTTTTATTGTTTTCCGCTCGTTTATTGTTAATTGATTGCTTGCTATTATGGGGTAAAATTATTAACATTGATTATCCGAAAAAGTTGGTAACTAATCGATTAAAACCTATTCACCCCCCTCCCGGTTAGTTTAGACACTCTTAAGCTTGTTTTCATAGCTTAAATTTTATAGGTAAAGTGCAAATTGTTGAAGCTTGTTTGGAGTGAGTTGTTTGTTGATTGCTTACTTTTTATGGTGAAATTGGAGTGTTCTTAAATGATTTGAGAAGATTTTTATGCTATTAAATGTGTTTGTGATTAGTTGTTGATATTAAGGCGGAAACTGCCTATGTGCTTCAAGATGAAAATGGTATGCGTGCTTTTCTTTGTTTGTGATTTTTATTTTTATTTAGATCTAAGAGTGAGTTTGTATTGTGCCTAGATCTTAGGTTTATTTTATTTGTTAGTTTTTGTGTTTTTTCTTTATCTCCCAAGTCTTTATTGCATTGTCCATGTATATGTGCTGAGATGGTTCTATTGTGCAACATTGAAGACAATGTTGAGTTTAGGTTTGGGGATGTGGACACTTTCATTTTGTGTTTCTTGTGTTTTTTAATCTCTACAATAAAACGGTCAATTTTCAAAATGTTTGGAATTTCAGTCCATTTTTGTTGAGTTGTTTTGCTTTGCATGTCGATAGAGACATGTCATGTGTGTTTTTTACTCTGCATAAGTTTTGCATCGCTTAAATGTGTGTGTACAGTGCCATTCTTTTGATATTTAGGTGGACAAAACTCTTTGCTTGTTTAGCCTCAGAAAATAGTGGAGATTACCTTTGTGAGGTTTTGTGCCTTTTAATGTTTCATTCTAAAGGGTGTATTTTGTTTCTACTCTTTATACGCTCTTCAAAACACTTAGGGTTAGAAGTTATCTCATCACATTAAGCATCATTGTTAGCCCTAGAACATGCATTGAGGTGGACTGCTTACCAAAGCTTGTATTCCCTTTTTTAGATGGAATTTTAGAAATGATTTTAGACAATGTGTGTGCATAACTACTAAACATAGCCCAAACACATTCCAAGTCCCTATTGTGTGCTTCCATTGCCAAATTTGAGGCCAAACATTTAAACCTTTCATTTCATTATCACATCCGTATAACCTATACCCTAGTTGTCAATCTTGTTAAGATGAGAAGTTATAGATATTCAAAGTGCAAAGCTCTCAAATGTAAATGTAGCGTGCAATTAGGCAAATTTTATAAATTGTGCAAGGTATAAAGCTCAAAATGTAAAAGTGTAAAAATGTGCACATAGAGCCTCAAAATGTTCAAATGTAAAAGTTTCAAATGTAAAGCACTCAAAGCCTTAAAAGTTTTAAATGTAAAGTACTCAAGGAATAAGAGTACAAGAATGTATGCATAATATTATTTGTAACGTTTATAGCCTAGAAGCTCAAGCTTACGAAGTTGCAAGCAAGTGAAGCTAGTTAAGGTAGTTTGTAATGTAAAGTGCATATCTATAATATAAGTCTGAAGCTGAACTTTAAGTACCAAAAGTTCCACTAGAGAAAATTCTTTTAGATAAAATTTAGCAAGATTCATAAGTTTATGTTTATTGAAAAAAGCAAGTGAGTCATTTGGACTTAGACATGTCAAACACAATAGCTGAACGAGCCATTAGGCTATGCCGTCAATAGAAATCACAAGTTTAAAAGATATTTGTAAAAACCTCGAAATGTGCTAAAAAAATGCTTTCTAAAACAAGTATGGTAGCAAGTGAGGTATCGTTCCACAGAGATCGAATGGTAGCGATGACCAAATTTGAGTTCTAATACTAGCAACACTTAAAAAGTAAAATGAGATGTTTAGTTTTTTTTTTGGAATCATCAACTACATAGCAATTAACAATTAAACTAAACTAAAATTAAACTAAGTTAGCAAGAAATGTGTATGGGAATATGTGATTGAGAACTAAAGAGTTGATGGATCCAACAACAAATAATAGGTGTATTAGTAACTCTTATTAATGAACATCTATAAAATAATTAATCTCTTTATAATGTAATCAACCTAAAGGTGTATAGTGTTGATTGCTAATCCTTCATAAGTGACCGACCTAAGGTGAATAGTATTGTTCACTCATTTGGGATTTGTTAAGAGTTGAGACTATAGGGACCGAATTTCACTTGAGGAGTGTACCCATATTCAATCCTTCCATCCAATTGAATCTTTGGAAAACCAAGTCGAGTGTATACCAAGTTAAATACTCAAATAATTTCTCAAACAATTTACAAAGAGGGTAGTGTTCAATCTAAGACAAATTAGTTCTTGTAAACAAGTAAAACAAAGGATGAAACATACTTGATAGATAATTAAAGATAGAGTTCATAATACAACATCAAACATTCACAAGTGTATCACATCAACCCTTTAATGGGTGATTTAGCTACTCATAAGTCATGTCTATTACAAACTATAAACTAAGAAGAGAGAGTGAGAGAAAACCCATGAAGAGAGTCCTCCATCTTGAAGCTTGTTGAGTAGAGATGAAGAAAATTGGTGTGTATGGATTTTGATGTGGTGGGAGAGAAAGTTCCTAGATCTAGATTATGCAAGAAAGGTGAAAAATCATGTGTGTGTCTATATGGGCATGTGAGTGAGCATATGGACGAAATCAGAAAAGTACATATTTATACGGTTACCAAAAATAGGTCTGAAATTGCTGATGTAAGCAAATATGGGCAACTTCACAACCCAAAGTTCAAGGGTAAGGACTCGCGAAGTGGACCAACGAACTGGGAATTGAGGCTTTCTATCTCTCGTCTGCAGATGCATCGCGGGTGATTCGCAAGTAAGGACACTTGAATTGGGTGATTCTTTACTTATTCTTTGTGGATGTGGACCAGCAAAGAGAAGGCTCGAAGTCATCTTGGGAGAATGTTGGCTCTCGATGAAAATACAAACACGGTTAAATTGCTTAAAGCTAACTTAGAAGGGGATGAATAGATTTTTACACCTCTTTTCAATCCCTTGAAACAAACAAAAGTTTATCCCTCTAGATAAGTTGTATCACAACTCATTAAGCATATACAAGCACACATACACTATGGAAAAGTATATTCAATTGGTATAGTCAAATATAGCCTGCAATTTGCATGTGAAAAACTCATACTGAAGCATTAATCAACAAGCATTTGTATTCATTTATATATATCTTATATAAACAAGTGCTAATCAAACAATAACTATATACAAATAAATCAAGTTCCAAAAATAAATGATATGTACTTCTTTGATCAAGTATAGATGTTTGCATCTCACTTAAATCCAAAGATCTTGTTTTGCAAAGATACCAATCAATAAAGATCCAATCAAGATTTAACCAAACACATATACAAATATGAAATAGGTAGGGATAGAGAAATTTGACACATCAATTTTTACGTGGTAAAACCTCCGAAGAGGAAACATCCATGAGTTCATTCCATAACCACCAGCAACACCAACTTTCACTAGTTGGATAAAAGTACACCCTCAAACGTGACAACTTCACATGATACACCCTATCTTGGATATCCCTTCTATCCTACACTCGAGCCTTTTACTAATGAAAGACTTGTAAACTTTCTATCCAAGACACTTCACACATCTCTAGAAAGTTTACTTGCTTGACTATCCGGGTATTCACAATCCTAGCCAAGACTTATTTGCTCAACTATCTAGATCTTCACAATCCTGGTCAAGATTTATTGCTCAAGTTGAAGCTTTACACTCCAACAAGAGACTTCAACCTTTTGCAAAGTAAATGATCTAAGTGAAGTGCAAATGTTGCAAACACATGCAACATAGAATATGTGATCAATATATCCTATGGAAACTAGAAATGATCAATGAGTACACAATGTATATTTTTCTAGTTTATAATCCAAATAAAAATGATGCATGTATATATGAAATTTATGGATTAGGTACACTTCATGAAGAACTAGACTTAGGCATTAAAGTGCACAAAATAAGATTGCCTAGTTTGTAATTATGAACAAAAACCTAGAACATGTAAAACACCAAAAACATGCCATTCTAGATTTTATTCATGTTACTAAATCTTGAAAACATATCATATTCATAAAGCACATATTCATGACTTTAGAACTAAAACCAAAAGTACTATAATTATAAGTGTTGAAGTTGATTTCTTGATGGATGAGAAAGTCAACAAGATTAGATTTGGTTATGATTTGTCAAAGAGAAAAATAAAGAGAAAGCAATTTTGTAGTTAATAAGACATAAGTTTACTTGGTAAAACTCCGGTGATCGGAGAAACGTCTACGGGTGGTTGAATAAACAACTGAGTCAAATCCACTATTGAAATAAATAATTACACTATTAGATCTGTTTTTTCTCTCTCTGCTATGGATTTCATGTCTATTTTATGTGTCTTTCTTTAACAATGAGATTATGGGTCTATTTATATATGCATAGAACCCTGATCCTTGTTGTACAAGTTGTTGACGTCGATTTCTCGATAATGAGAAAGTCAACAAAATTGGATTTGGTTATGATCAGTCAAAGAGAAAAAGAAAGAGAAAACAATTTTGTAGTTAATAAGACACAAGTTTACCTGGTAAAACTCCGGTGATCAGAAAAACGTCCATGGATGGTTGAATAAACAACCGAGCCAAATCCACTATTGAAATAAAGAATTACACTATTCGATCTGTTTTTTCTCTCTCTGCTATGGATTTTCTGTCTATTTTCTGTGTCTTACTTTAACAATGAGATTATGGGTCTATTTATATATGCATAGAACCCTAATCCTTGTTGTACAAGTAATGAAAGAATTTCGTATTCAATTACAATTGGTTGTTTGTTGGAGTCGTCTTTAACTTCTTTCCTGTTTTGGAAATTGCATGGAGATGGATTGAGACTCTAGTGATATAGTCCGTTTAGAACTTATTTCCTTATAAATACGTAGTCTTCTTGAAGTAGAGTTGTTGCCCGATTTGGAAATCGTTTCCTGTTTGGTATTTTATTCTTCTAGAAATTCTTCTTGATATGGATGTCTTACGTATATAAGCATGACTCTTGGTTCACTCAGGCGAATCATATGCATGATCTTTTTATTCGTGTATCTCGTATTTGTCATGAGTAGAACATGACGTTACTTAGTCCCGAGTAGGCCACGATTCGACGAATACTTGTGTCCGCACTTACCCGGGTTCCTATTCCTTTGCGATGTCTTGAAATTTATTTTCTGGATGCCTATTTGGATATCTATCTAGCCATATTAAGGGACTGTCCACCTTGTCAGTGACGTGTTCGTTCAACAAAAATATACATATAACAATACCCCCCCCCCCCTAAAATCCTTTTAGCGAGTAGGAATTTGGCGAAAGTATTTTATTCGAATTCCCGACTAGCTTTTTGTCTTCATTAATACTGGAATAATTAATTCTTAAACGGCAATTCGTACTAATGACATGTCTTAATGGCTACCATGAATGTGTAATTTGTTTCTTTACACGAAATCCCAGTGATTATGACGTTTTGAAATTCTGACGGCTTGGTCAGTTCTTTCCACGACACGTGTCCTTTAACCGCTTGGTTTCTCTGGTAGCATTTATGAGACGTGACTGGTGGGTTAACTGATGTGTCACTTTCGTCATCAAATCCTTATTTTGATTTTTCCCGCTTTTTGAGACCCCAAGGTTTGATGTGATTGCCCCTTTAAATGTTTTACTGAAAGGGGCTGCTCTGGTTTATTTTTATAGAAGCAAATACTAGACCCAGATTTTCTTGCGCTGAGATTTTATCTCCCAACTCTCTATTGAAGCTTTTCTATATTTCTTGACATTTACTTTAATGGTTAGTTTCGATGAACTCAGCTTCCCGTCATCACTTATTTGTAATAGCTTTCGAATCGCTCGAATGCGTAGACCTTCAATTGGTTCCCTGTGTTCGTAGATTATTGGGAGGAATTTCTTCTAACGAGCCTCATTTTCTGAATGTTGATGTTTCTGGGCTTCATCTTGATGCTCACTTTAGTTCTAGCTCTGAATCTTCTGTTTCTGATCATCACAGGGTTCCTTGGCGATCGAGGATGGGAAAACATCAAAGTAAACATGTAGTTCACAAACATGGCTCAAGCAATTTTCAAATCAAGAGGCAAATAATTGACGAAAATGATGTTGAGAAGGAGAACATCGCTTCTCGTATCCTTTTTTCTCTTGATCATCCGAGTGGATATGATGCCGAGCCAAATATGGTCGGGGAAGATGAAATCGGGAAGTATCATGCTTGGTTTGACCTAGATGACTCGGTAGTATTGACTCCTGTTGGTGACAGAGCCGTATGGAACCCACATCCGGGTATGGTGGCGATTTATAGGTCCATGCTCTGCTGTGGTGTGACTCTTCCTCTCCAGCAGTTCATTGCCGAGGCAGGGATTGCTTTGGCCCAACTTGTCCCGAACAACTATAGAATACTAATGTGTATGTGGCACATGTGAAGTCGGATGAACTTGTCGCCACCCTCACCTAGCGAGATCAAGCATTTCTTCACTTTAAGGCAATCTGGTCGGACTGGGACTTTTTTTCTTATGTCCAACCCACCAGATTGCTGGGTCCCTGAAGGGACGAAAGTGAATCGGGGAGTTGATATTTCCTATGATGCCAATAAGAGAGGCTTTGTGTGGAGATTCCCTTATTCGAACAAGCACTGAAAGAATAACTGCTTCTTTGCTAGAGGGAACTTGGGTCTTAAGGTCAATCTTTCGGCTGGGGAAAATCAGGAGGTGCTAAGGGTTTGCCATTTTTTCTATTCTCCTGACGCCTGGAACAAGAAAAAACTTATTTTCACTGATGTTGAGTTGACCAGACTTGTTCGGGCAGCTGTACGTACTTTGGAAAAGATAAGCAAGTCCTATCTTTTTAATGAGAAGAAAATGATAGACCTCGGCTTCTTTAATCAAATTTCAGATTATTGTAGGTGATGTAAGTAGAAATCTTCTCATTTCTATTTTGCTTATACTTTATTATTTCTGACTTGGTTTTTTATCTAACTTGTGCAGTATATGAATCAGACATCATCTGCAACGTCCAAGCTCACTAGGTAATCGACCCAACAGGCCAACCAAAAAGAAGCTTCTTACCAAAGCAGGGAAGGTATTGTTCCGTCTGACGGATCGAATGAAGAGTCTGATGAGGTTGATGAGCAAATTCCTGAATACGTCTCTGAAGAGGTCATTCAACAGACCGTAGGGGAATCTAGCGGTCTGAGTGGCCCTGCTGAAACTGCCAATGCCCAAAAGTTATCTGAAGATGAAGGCGGGCATGGAGATCTTCTTGGTGGTAAGGGGCCCGGTGACCTAAAATCCCTAGTTGACGAGGTTTCTACCGAGCAGTTTGTTGTTTAGTATGAAGTTAAACTCTCGGATGAACAAGTAAATCTTGATCCTATTTTTTTTGGATCCTTCCAAGATGTTGATGATCAGGATGATCCTTCGGCTGACCTCAGCTTCCATAATACTCGGGCTGAGAAAAGGAAGATGGCTAACTCTCTTGCTCGTCCTCTTAAAGTCCCACGGGTGGTGTTATTCATTGAATCGAGTGATGTTGATACTGAGGTTTGAGTTTCCCCGAGCGTTCAAGTTGAAACGTCTGTAGAAAGAGCGGAAACTTTAAACCTGAACAGGGATTCTTTACCTCATGAGATCGAAAATGTCAGGGCTGAGTCCTTGGGAGACCCCTTTTATCCCACTCCCTAGGATATGCTAATGGCGATGTCCTTTGGTCGGGCCTTCATTGGGGATGATCATTGGAGCTGCTTCAGTGATGGTTCTCCAACAGATCGTCTTCAAAATATTTTCAACAACGCTTCTTACGTAAGTTTTCTTCCTCATCTATATCTTAATGCCTGCTGGTTTTTTAACTTGTCTCTTCCTTACTGGTGGTGGCCGAGTTTGCTGAGTTAGTTCAGAGGCAATAACATCACGCTGATCGGATAAGGCGTCTTGAAGCTCAGCTAAACGAAAGTGAGGATATCTGTGCTCGGGTTGAGGCGGCTTATCAAAGGGAGGTGAGCTCTGCTCAGAAATTCACCGATCATTGCTTTGCTAAGGAAATAGAGGTAGAAGAGAGAGCTTTCGTGGCAAAAGAGAGAGCAGTGTCTTTCCAAAATTTATTTGCTACTGTCTAGGAGTCGATGCTCAAAGATGAACAGGAGGCTGAACAGGCTCGGTCATCTTATGAACAGAAAATTGAAGACTTGAAGCGCCAAGCTTTGACGGTCGAATCCCTATCAAAGAAGGCTAGGCTGGAACTTAAGGTCCAGGTGGTTGATCGCTTCAAAAGGTCCCCAGCTTTTGACGCCCTTCTCCTTCGAGAATTTCAATGAGGGTTAGTTTCAGCTGGTGATTTTTTTAAGGTTAAGAATCGGGCAACTGATAAAGCTCGAACCAACTGGGAGCTGTCGATCAAGATCCATGTGGACCGGTCCCTAGAGTCTTTTCAGACTCAAATGAAAGAATGGAGAGCTTACTGCCACAACCAAGGTAAAGAGCCCCATCCTATGCATTTGAAGATCCCATCAGAGCATTCTTTCTCGACCTTCTATGTCTGTCAGAAATCCGGTGTGGATGGTTCGGTACCTGATGTTGGTCCAATCCCTGGGACAAATTATAGCGAGTGGATGGATGATTTGATCGACACAATTACTTGGCCTTCAAATGAAAGTCTCCTCCAGGAATATGAGATGGTGCCTGACCCGAGTATCGACAAGGGTTTCAGGTCCTCATCCTAGCCTTAGTTTTGTAAAATTGTATAGAAAAGAATTATTAATAAAGCTTTACTTTTGCCAACTGCTTTGTTCGGAATGCCAAGTATTATTTAAACCGGCTAACTCTATTGCCCAAATATTTTCATCGAGTGTTCAACTTAGTTTCGTTACTCGAATAATTTCTAACACCAAATATCTTATTAAACTTGCTAATGTAATGTGTGCCAAGTATCTTATTAAACTCGCTAATGTAACTTCTTTGTGCCAAGTATCTTATTAACCTGACTAATGCAATTTGTGTGCCAAATATCTTATTAAATTGGCTAATGTAACTTTTTTGTGCCAAGTATCTCATTAAACTGGCTAGTATTAACCGAATCATCTCGAAACAGGTAAGCAGATTTATGCTTGTGCTTCATACTCGGTTGTTACTCGAACATTACATCAAGGCTCACCATAATCATATGTTCGAGTTCCTTTGCAGATCACTGATGACGTCTCTTAGTTTGTCTACGCAGGGTTTTACCGAATCTTTAAGTTTTTAATTGCTTAACACAGCTGCACACCTCACCGGGTTTTTTCCCGACTGCGCCCTGAGCCATTTTTTAGAATCTGGTGCATCGATTTTACTTCTTGACTAAAGCCGACTGACCTAGCTCGGCTGACGTGCTCCTTCGAGCTTCTCCGCCCATTCGGGGATTTTTACAAATTAATGGTCCCGAGCATTTTATTTTTTATTGCATGTTCTTATTATCATGCTCGTCTTTTATATGTTATTATCATATGCTTAGATTTCTGGAATCCCGTGTTGGGCCTTTATAACTGCAAAATTAACAATGATAAAATCTTAAGAACTAAAAAATATTCTGACTAACAAAATTCTTATGACTAAAAGAAACAAATTTCAAGGATAAAAAATATTCGAATATTGGGCATTGCATGGCCGGGGTAGAACCCTTCCATTTGGTCGGGCAATCCAATACGCTCCATGTCCAGTTACTCCTTTAATCTTGTACGGGCTTTTTCATTTGTCGGCCAAGGAGCCTGCAACTTTGTTTTTTATGTTCAGTGACACTTTTCTGAGCACCAGGTCCCCTAGCTGGAATTTCCTGATCCGAA
Organism: Dipteronia dyeriana; assembly: GCA_032871835.1. Taxonomy (NCBI): domain Eukaryota; kingdom Viridiplantae; phylum Streptophyta; class Magnoliopsida; order Sapindales; family Sapindaceae; genus Dipteronia; species Dipteronia dyeriana. The sequence goes on from CM065302.1 coordinate 38,756,044, forward strand.
CATGAGAGTTGTAGAGTCGAGCCACTATTTGCTAATATGCTGTATTTCGTACTCGGGATTTCTCCCTCTTATCTTTTAGCTCATCTAAGTTTTGTAACAGCATATCAATATTCTGGTTCTCATCATACAGCCTGACCCTAGGCGACATGTATGAAGTTTCTACCAGGATAACAGCTTCAGTTCCAAATGCCAAAGAGAATGGAGTCTCTTCTGTAGAAGTCCTTGTCGTTGTCTGATATGCCCATAATACTTCAGGAATTTTTTTAACCCAACTGCCTTTCTTAGCATCCAACTTTGCTTTGAGTGTGTGCTTGATGATTTTGTTTACTGCTTCAGCTTTCCCGTTGGTTTGAGGGTGGGGCAGGTGTGGCATAATAATTTGCTATTTGGTACTCGTTGCCTAGCTGTCTGAATTTTTGATTGTCGAACTGGGTGCCATTATTAGTAATAAGAGTACTCGGGACTCCAAACCTATAAAGTACATTTTTCTTTACAAAGTTTGTGGTATTTATCTCTGTGATATGTACTAATGGTTCTGCTTCCACCCACTTCGTGAAATAATCAACGGCTACTATCGCATGCTTTGCTCCTCCCTATGTCCTTGTTAGTATTAGGTCAATTAAGTCCAGGCCCCACATGGCAAGTGGCTATGGGGATGTGAGGCTTTTAAGTTGTTCAGGGGGGTGTCGGATATTGTTGGCTATCCTTTGGCATGTATTGCATCTTTCTGAACATCGATGTGCATCCTAGAACAAAGAAGGCCAATAATAACCTTGCCTGAGTAACTTGTGTGCTAAACTTTTTCCTTCAGTATAGTTCCCGCATACTCCGCCATGGATTTCTTGTAATATCCGATATATATCTTCCTTATATACACATCTTTGGAGTGTTCGGGAAAACCCCTTTCTATGCAGTTCTCCTCCAATAAACGTTTATCTTGCTGACCGGTACCTGATGCGTTTGGCTTCTAAGGGATCTTCCAAGAGCACGCCTTCTTCCAGGTATCTTTTTAGCTGAGTCATCCAACCGTCTAGCGGTGTTCAGATTTATGAGATTTCAAGTTTTTTGGCTCAACTATACTCGGTCTGAGGAGATATGCGACCTGAATAGTTTTTGGCCTGATTGTGGTTGTTGCTGATGCTAGTTTGGACAAAGTATCTGCCTTTCATTCTCTTCCCTGGGAATCTGGACAATCATATATTCGTTGAATTTTTGAAGGAGTTGTTTCGCTATGCCTCGATAAGCTATCATACCTTCATCTCTAGCTTGGTATTCGTCCAGGACTTGGTTGACGATTACTTGCGAGTCACTGAATATCTCGACCTCATCTAGTCCGAGGGCTATGAATACTCTAAGTCCAACTAGTAGCGTCTCGTACTCGGCTTGATTATTTGTTTCTTTAAAGTTGAATCTCATGGCACATTCAACATCATCTTCTTCTTCTGGGGTGCATACTACAATCCCTGCTCCGCTGCCATGAGTGTTTGAGGAACCATCGACATATAATCTCCAATAGAAACTCTTAACCAGCATTCTTTTTGCTTCAAGGTTTGGTTCTGTGAAATCAGCCACTGCTTGGCCTTTGAGAGATGTCCTGGGGACATACTGAATATCGAACTCACTCAGCTCGATTGCCCATTTGGTTAATCTCCCTGAAATTTTTGGCTACTGTAAGATTTACTTAAGTGGGCAATCGGTTAGAACCTGAATTGTATGAGCCTAAAAGTATGACCTCAGTTTCCTTCCTACTGAAACTAATGCTATGGCCATTTTTTCTGCCTGTGAATACCTAGTTTTAGCCGATAGAAGAGTCTTGCTGATATAGTATACTGGCCTCTGTACCCCCTCTTCTGTTCTAACTAGAACCTAGCTTGCTGCTAGTTCCGTATTTGATAAGTACAAGTGAAGTATTTCTCCCATTTTAGGTTTTGAAAGGATGAGAGTCTGCCCCAAATACTCTTTGATTTTCAGGAATGTCTGCTCGCATTCTTCATTCCATTAGATCCATTTCCCTTTTTTGATTACTTTAAAAAAGGGTGCACATCTATCTGTGGCCTTTAAAATAAACCTGCCTAAGGAAGCTAAGCATTCTGTCAAACGTTGCACTTCTTTTAGTGTCCTTGGCGAAGTCATTTTCTGAAGGGATTGGATCTTCTTAGGGTTTACTTCAATTCCCCTATGGTGAACTCGGAAACCCAGGAACCTTCCTAAAGAAACTCCAAATAGGCATTTGTTCGGATTCAACTTCATCTGATATCTCCTCAAGACATCGAATGTTTCCCGTAGGCCTGAAGCATGTCCGTCTGCCGAGATGCTTTTGGTTAACATGTTATCGATGTAAACTTACATGTTTCTACCTATTTGGTGAGCAAATATCCTATTGACCAATATCTGGTATGTTGCTCCAGCGTTTTTCAGCCCAAAAGGCATTACTGTGTAACAATATAAGCCTTGATCGGTAGTGAATGCTGTTTTTTCTTCATCAGCTTTATTCATATGGAATTAATTATATCTCGAGTAAGCGTTCATGAAACTGAGTAACTCATGTCCCAATGTAGTATCAACCAGTTGGTCTATTCTTAGGAGTGGAAAACTGTCCTCCGGGCAAGCCTTGTTTAGGTCTGTGAAGTCCACACACATTCTCCACTAGCCATTTTTCTTCTAGAGCATGGCCACATTTGCTACCCACTGATGGTAACTGATTTCTCTGATTGATCCTACAACGAGTAATTTCTTCACTTTCTGCTTTATTGCCCGACTTCTTTCAATGTTGAATGACCTTCTTTTTTGTATTACTGGTCTTGTGTTTGGATCCACTGCCAAATGATGTGATATAACTCGGGCATCTATTCCTACCATATCCTCATGACTCCTGGCGAATACATCATTGTATTCTTTAAGTAGATTAATAAGGCCTTGCTTAACCTTTTCTTCTAGATTGGCCCGATTTTGATCTTCTTTTCTGGTTCATCTTCCTTTAAAACTATTTCCTTTATTGGTTCACTTTTAGACACCTTCGGCTCTATCCTTGGATCGAACTCAAACAACATTGATTCTTTCTCGATCTGATATTATCGTGTTACGGTGCACACTTGTTCACTATTGTCCATGTCTTTGTAAACCGAGAGATTAGCTCTTCTGGCCATCTTCTGGGACCCCTTAACTACTCCTACCCCTCGCTCAGTTGGAAATTTGATCATTAGAGCGTAGGTAGCTGTTACTGCCTTAGTTTTATTCAAGAATGGTCGACCTAACAGCGCATTATAGGGCCAGTTGTCCGGTCTACCACTATAAAGTCGAGTAGCACTATTTTCTGACAAGGTGCTACTCCGATTTTCACGGGCAGTTTCACTGTCCCGAGAGACCTGACCTTTACTCCCCCGAATTCTCTGAGCAAGGTATGGAAAGGTTGTAAATCCTTTAAGTCCGACCTAAGTTGATCGTAGATAGCCACACTAAGAATGTCTGCCGAACTGCCATTGTATACTAAAATCCTTCTGACTTCTCTGTAGCCAATTCGGGCACTTATGAAGAGCATCGTTTGGTCGGACATCGATCCCATGTGAGTCGGTCTCTGTGAAAATTATCGGGTCTCATCCTTCCTTTATTCTGGTTTGGTTCGACGGAATTGACATCAAAATTCTGCCTTGCCTCCACTACTTCTCTGATTTTTTGAGTCCGCTCCCAGTTACTTCTCTCAGCTGATGGTCCTCCGAAGATAGTTTGTATTACTTCGTTCATCTCGGGACTGGCTCTTTTGTTCCGATTGGAATTATGATCGGCCTTAGTCTCTTTCTTTACTTCTGACTTCCATCTTTCTTCAGGGTTATATCTTGGCGGTGTCCTTCCCGAATGAGGGTCTCTATATAGTCTCTAAATTGGTAACATTTGGAGGTCTCATTACCGATTTCCTTTTGGAATATGCAGTATTTTGTTGTGTCTCGCCGAGCCAATTAAGACTATCGACGTGGCTCCTTTACCAGATTCTTTTCTTCTAATATTTCCAGGATTTCTTCCTGTTTTTTCCGGAGAGGGGTGAGTTTGTGTATTTTCCTCGGAACTTTTTTGTTGTCTGGTCAGCGTTACGCCCACTTCCTCCATCCTTGCTTCTTTCTTTACTGTTTCTTTTTTGTTTTCCTTTGTGGTTTTATACCTTTGACTCATCATCTTTCTGTTCGGGCCTCCCTCCATGCATGTAGCAACCTCATGTCGCTAACTCCTCTTCCTTGGCTAATGCATACCTTCCAGCCATATCCATCATATCTGTATACCTGGTCAGACGAGCCCTTCTTAGGTTAAAAGACAGTTGTCCATTCTACAGGTTGTTTATGAAAGCAGCAATTATGGCTTCGTCATTTGCACTGCCGATTTCTGAGACCACCTGGCCGAATCTCCCTAAATACTTTTTTAGTGACTCATTTTTCCCTTGCTTTAGCTGAGAAACGTAAGCGACTGACTTTTTCCTGTGCACATTGCCTAGTAACTGTCTCGAAAAACTCCTGCTTAATTCGCTAAAACTACCAATACTTGCTGGCGGAAATCTTCTGAACCATCTTGAGCCTGTATCTCTCAGAGTTTGTGGAAGGTTGAGACACAGTAAAAGGTCGCTGTGAGCATATTGAGCCATAGCGCTTTTATACTGTCTGACTTGTTCTTTAGGATCTGTATCCTTCTTGAATTGTTCCACATGTGGCATCCTGAAACTTTCTGGGAATTGGGTTCGCAAGATGTCCCTAGTAAAATGACTATCAGAATCATCATCAGACAACTCGTTATATTCATATCGCCTAACCAACTCATCCATTTGACGCCTGCTGTTTTCGACTTCTCGGGTCAAGCTTCGAATCATAACATCTCTATCCCATACCGGTTCTCCATGATGGTCAAACTGTTGGGTGATCGACATGCCTATTTCTAGCCCCTCTTCACTTCACTGTCGAGTTTCATGAACCAACCCGTGCATGCGTATGGTTCGATAACGATGCTTATGATGGTGATGATCGCTATCCTCTGATGATGATGACTGGTCCCTACGCCTGTCATATTTGCGGTGTCTGTCATGGGCCATCTGACCGTGACCTCGCCTTTGGCGTGGTCGTTCTTCATTGGGTGTTTCACATCCCATGTCCTTGTTGCGTGTTATACCGCTAACTTGATTGATTTGACCCGAGTTCCTGCCTGCTTTCTGTACATCTGGTTCCGACCCAACTATAACCGAACGAAGCCTTGTAGGTGGAGGATTTAGAGGTTGTGCCTCTTCCACGGCTAATAGATCTACTCATTCTCTCACCGCGTCCGTCAGTAGCTGTTGCAGTGCCTTGCAGAAACGATGTGCTATGTCCTTACTGGTTAGAGGGATTTGTTGGATACCAACCAGGGATGCTGGTTGGTTCTCGGCGGTTGTGGCGAGATCTCGTGACCTCCCACCTATGTGAGCATTATCTGGAGATTTTTAGACATCCCCAGAATTGTTTCTGCTTCCGCTACCAGCTATTGTTTAATTAGATCGGAGGTTCAAACCCCCTCATTCTAGCGCCAATTGTTGACACGTCGATTTCTCGATGGATGAGAAAGTCAACAAAATTGGATTTGGTTATGATCTGTCAAAGAGAAAAGGAAAGAGAATGCAATTTTGTAGTTAATAAGACACAAGTTTACGTGGTAAAACTCTGGTGATCAGAGAAACGTCCACGGGTGGTTGAATAAACAACCGAGCCAAATCCATTATTGAATAAAGAATTACACTATTTGATCTGTTTTTTCTCTCTTTGCTATGGATTTCCTGTATATTTTGTGTCTTTCTTTAACAATGAGATTATGGGTCTATTTATATATACATAGAACCCTAATCTTTGTTGTACAAGTAATTAAAGAATTTCGTATTCAATTACAATTGGTTGCTTGTTGGAGTCGTCTTTAACTTTTTTCCTATTTTGGAGATTGCATGGAGATCGATTGGGACTCTGATTATATAGTCCGTTTAGGACTTATTTCCTTATAAATACGTAGTCTTCTCGAAGTAGAGTTGTTGCCCGATTTGGAAACCGTTTCTGTGTGGTATTTTATTCTTTTAGAAATTCTTCTTAATATTGATGTCTTACATATATAAGCATGACTCTTGGTTCACTCGGGCGAATCATGTGCCGGATCTTTTTATTCGGGTATCTCGTATTTGTCCAGAGTAGAACATGACGTTACTTAGTCCCGAGTAGGTCACGATTCGCCGAATACTTGTGTCCACACTTACCCGAGTTCCTATTCCTTTACGATGTCTTGAAAGGTATTTTCTGGATTCCTATTCGGATATCTACCTGGCCATATTAAGGGACTGTCCACCTTGTCACTGACGTGTACGTTCGACAAAAATATACATATAGCAATAAGATATGATCAATAAGATTCTCTAGCAATCATTTAAAGCACATATTCAAAAAATAATCAATTAAATCATAATAGGTTCTAAATATCAGTTAATTATGTTAAACCTAAATATGCCAAACTAAAGAGTCCAAGCACAAGTAAAGGCTATCAATCATCAAAATAAAATAAATTAAAGCCCAAATAGCCCTAGATAATAAGCTATTCACAGTAAAAATCACAAGCATGTGACAACATAGATTTCAAGAAACCTAACTGACACGCATTTGTCGTATATGCAATATCAAAACAAAATTTATAAAACCGTAACTATGCACTCAAATGTATTAAACAAGTATTAGGATATCGTCCAAAAAGATCGAGATATAGTTATGATCAAATATTTACTCTAGTAATAAATGCAATAAAAGTAAATTGAAGTTTGAGATTGTGATTAACAACTAATATTTAAATTAATTCTACTTTAATCTAGCATGCAATTTGAACTACAAGAATATATTATGGAGTGAAAAAATATGATAAAGCAATGGGAGGTGATGTAATCATAACAAAAATGACGGGGAATCCATTTAACCTTTACAATTCATTTGATTAATGAGGGTCAATCTATCTTTAGGAGTGTTTGGAGTCAATAACGCTTACTCACGACTACTAGGTCGGATTTGGAGAGTTTGAGACTCTTATCATATCAACTCTCTACTACTCAACTACTTGGTTGGCTTATGAAAGCTTAGATAGATTCTAATGGTTGATGGTGGCTTGGAAGAGCATATTCACAATCTACCCCTTTCTAATGAAGCCCAAATGTATAGGAAGGGCATATTCACTACACATCCATTCCATTCAATTTAGCTAGTTTTAATACCTTAAAAGTGAGTATCTAACTTGGCTTGAGAGATGGCATATCTACCCAATCCATATATTCCAATTTTAAAAAATCAAAAGAGATTGATACTCAACAAGAACCAAGAAAGAGCATATCTACTTAATTCAAGAGATAATCAATAGGCAATAAATTCATTGAATGAAACTCAATAATCAAATTACAAAAATATAGTGGATCACCCACAATTCATGTGTTTTTACATCACTCTCATATTGGGTTTAGTTACTCATGACAAATGTAAGAAATGACAAAAAAAGAAAAGAAATAGAAAGGACCTATGTAAGACCTTCTTCCTTCAAGCTTGAATCCAACCTCCAATGTCCTTCTTGAGTTGTAAATGATGAAGATGATGTATGGGTTTTTGATGAATTGGGAGAGAATGGTTTCTAGATCTAGAGAGAGAAACTGTGAAGTCAAAATGGTGTGTGGGCTCTTGGGAATAAGCAAAATCAAATCTATTTATATGTGTCCCGAAATGGATCTGATTTTGTTGATGCGGTTGCACCTGATGCACGTTGTGCACGGGTGAGGGACCCGTGTAGTACCCATGTTATCTCTTTTTGCTTTCAGGTATGGACATGTACACGAGTAAGTACCCATGCACTGAGGTCTTCCTTTCTGGTCTACTCCCTAGTTGGACAAATGCACGAGTTGAGCACGGATAGGTGCCCGTGCTTTGGGGTTTCCTCAAATTTGTATCCTTCTATGCGTGGGTAGTGCATGGGGTAAGGTACCTGAAACAAATATTATTGTGTGTTTAATATTAATCTGGAGGGGGAGGGGGAGGGGGAGGGGGGGGGGGGGGGGTGAATAGATTTTAATCAAATTTTACCTAATTTTTCGTTAATGGTCAATTAGACGAAAAATACCCCTAACAGGACACAATAATATCACAAGTGTAATAAGTGCGGAAATAATAAAGACACTTGAGATATACGTGGAAACCCTCCAAATGGAAAAAACCATGGGCTGATAAGTGCGCCACACTCAAACCTCGAATCCACTAATGACAAATGAATTACGACCTAATCCCGGTTTAAAATCCACCACCACTACCTAATCCCGATATAAGTGAATCTAGTCCATCTTGCTTATGATTTAAGCCACCTACTCCTAGAAGCAACACAAGTCTTACTTCTCAATAAAGAGATAAAATGGCATATGTGAATATATGATGATATTCAAAAAACAAACAAGGCTAGTAAACCTTACATGCTTATCTAGGATAATGAGATGACAATTAATGTAATCCTAGATATCAAGAGAGCTAAATAACATGTTAATAAAGCTTAGCTAAACATAGATCAAACAATCCTATGAAGCTATCACAATACAACACTCAATCATGTCATCACAACAATCTCTAATTTGTATCTAGAACATGTTATAAGAGCATACAAATAATTAAAGAGATGGCTTAGCAAGTAAAACACTTAACTTGTAAGAAGATAGTGAAGAACTTACCAAACAAGATGTGATGAAGCAAAACTATCCATTGATGCACTCTAAATGATCTTAGATGATGCAAGATGAAGTTTTTATGCACATGGGAATGCTTTGAGTGTTTAAAGATGAGTTCTTGGAAGAGTTTTCTTTTGAAATGTGTTATAAGGAAAAGATATGTGCGCTGGCGAGGTGCGCTGGTCGAGTAGCGCACCACCAACGCATAACCTAAATTTTCAATAGGCGCTGGTGGAGTGGCACAGCTCAGTGGCGCATGACAAGCGGCGATCCACTGGAATGTTGCGCTGGTGAGGCTGCGCTAGTCGAGTAGCGCACCACCAGTGCATTGCCCACTTTTTCAATGTTGCACGGGTGGAGTGGCGCAGCTCAGTGGCTCATGACAAGCGGCGATCCACTGGAATGTTACGCTGGTGAGGCTGCGCTAGTCGAGTAGCGCACCACCAGCGCACTGCCCACTTTTTCAACACTTAAACACATATTTTCAACAAGTTTTAGAGTGATGAAGATGCATCCTACACAAATGCCTAACATGACATAAAACTTTAATTACAAGATGTAGATATATCAACAAGAGTCATTTAAACCAAAATGCACACAAGTATAAACACATAACATATATGAATAAGAGTTATGCATGAATTTGTGAGTGTGTGCAACTATCTCTTCAAAGCAAGTAAGCACAAGAATTTTACCTTTGGTGCTTCTCCTCTTGAGGTCTTGAGAGCCTAAGTTACCCTTACACAAACCCTAAAAAGGTGATTTGTTCACGAAATAAATCAATCAATAAATGAGGACTTTACAGTACCCGTGCACCAAGGCCATCAATTCTTCCCTTTTCTGCACCAATTGTCCCCATTTGATTCCGTTTTCCTAAATTTTATCTAATGCCTATAATTGTGACGAAAGAGCCATAATGCACATATAAAAACACCTTAAAACAAGACAAAGGATAAGGATATGAATGCCAATATATATAATAATTTTGGCACGATCACTAACTCATATACAAGTCTATAATTATGCATACGTAGCATAAAATTGAAGCTCTATCTCTTAATAGCAATTGTTCAAGTAACACATATATAAAGAAGGTGAAAGCCCAAGGTAATTGAGGATCCTAAAACTCAAAAGACAAAAGATAAATCAATTACCTTGATAAAATGTTCAACCACGAAATATGTTGTAGAACCACCAAAACACTTAAACAAATGACTTCAAAGTTGCTTATAGATGATAGATAAATTCAATACAAAGACTCTCCAACTTGAATCACTCAAATCAGATAAGAAATGAGTGAGATATGGTGTTTGGAAGTTGAGAGATTTTTTTGGAAAATATTCTACACATTTTCTTCTTAGAAACTAAATGAGAGGGATAGAGTATTTAAGGGAAAATTTTAAGGGAAGTGAGGTGGAGAGACAAGCATCTCAGGTGGCAAGCATCTCCTCTCCATTTCAGCTCCCCATGCAGACGTGTGGCCTCTACAGAGACAGAGGGGATGCCTCCCTTGGAGGCCATGCGCCTCCACGGGAGAGGGGGCAAATGGCAATTCGCCATCCCTCTTCCCTTTTGCTCCCTTTTACGCTCTTTCACGTTCTTCTACTGTATTTCGACCTCTGAACTCCGATTTTCAATCTGTTTTTGGATTACAAAATGGGACTCTCTCACAGACATGGACATCAATAAAAAATTCACAAAGAATACGGAAATAGACTCGACATACAAAGACGAAAACCATGCACCTCAAAGACACACAGTTTCATAACTTCCAACTCGGAACTCAAAAACTAATGAATGGGTAACTGAAACTTTTAGAACTCAATAAGGAACATTATAGAACATATTCAAATCCGACATCATAAAAACACAAACAAACAAATACAAAAATTATACAAGAATGCCATTTTCGAGATATAACTCTAGAACATGCAATTTTACACAATTTGTCAATTTAAATCTAATACATGTGCAAACAATAATATATGTGTGTGTATGTATTATACCAATTAAGTACAATGATGCAGCGAAATATATGGATGCAATGTTTGTGTGTGTCTTAAAAGCCTTGCAAGAGGAATGAAGTCTTAATATACATTTGATGTGCAATAAAGCTTGCTCCTCATGAAGACTCCAATTTGCTTGATAAGTTGCCAAATCTTCCTTGAAGCTTGAATCATGATAGACCTAGACAACTAATCAAATACAATGAAAATATTTGATATGGAATTATTCGAACCTAACTCAAAAACCTGACACTTGACTCATGGATACTTCGTTGGTATGGACTAGCGAAGTCTTCATGGTAAAGTCAGCTTGGGCAAAAATTGGTGCTATTTCGCAGTTGACCTTGCATCGATGTGGACCAGCAAAGTGCACCTTGAGTTCTTCTGGACAAACTTCACCGATGGCCTTGTGCGAGTGTAGACCCACACACTACCAGTGAACTGCGTACTTGGTCTCTTTTGGAGGTGATCAACTCTTAGTTCGCGGGTAGCTTCGCTGATGTAGACCTGTGAAGAGACTAACAAACTGGGCACTCTTCTTGAAAACCTATCTTGTTCTGCACCCAAAAGATTTAGTTTGAACCTCTTGTACCTAAAATAAATCAATTTCCTGCATTGACTAAAATAAAGCCATTAGACACAAGAATCTACTTGGAAATAAGCCAAAGGGTGAGGAAATGATGGCCAAAATGTAACACAATTTTGGCACGATTAGTAGCAATTCGGTGTTGGCCTCATTGAAACGGTTGTTTCACTCTTGAAGTTATATATCCAAAACAGTATAAAATAGCTCAACTTGATAATGGTTCATATTTATGACCATTAGAGCTTTACGTTGTGATTGACCCCATGGAAGAAACATATCATCCATGTTGGGGACATCAATATCATTCTTGGTACAAAAAGAAGAAACTTGAGCATATAAAGAATCCCATCCCATATTTCTCATCGATTGCAAGTTTTGTTTGCACACTCCAACTACTTTCATGGCATTCACATTATCCCAGCCTTTCCTTTGTAGTGCTTGTGACAACTCATTTGTCAGCCCAAGTATATCTTTAATCAAATATAAACTAAATAAAAAATCAAATGACGACATAAATTAGCAAATATTTTGATTGAAATATTTACTCAGTAGATTTTGACACATCTTTTACAACTATTTCAAGCAAATAAATTGAGAATAATTATGCTCAATAATGTATCATAATGTGAGCCTCAACGTTTGTCACAGAAACACTCAAAGTATCCTGATTTTGGCCTTATCCACTTGAAAGATCACCATTGTTTAATGTTTCAATAACTGAACCAGATTGTTTCCCTCCAATAATATCACGACATTTTGATGAGCCACTAACAATTTTGATCACATTAGCAACTACATTAAAAAAAAATTGATCTCATCTTGTTATTTTTGCCACAACCACAATTGCCAACTAGAGTGAAAAGCAATGAACATAGTAGGCATATTTACTCTCCTTCAAAATGAGTGCTTTAAGACAATTTAATTCTCCTTGCATGTTACTTGCCCCATCATAACCTTGAACCTAAACATACTCAATCAATGCCAAAATAGGTTATCAAGAGCTTTCTTCAACAAGAGAGCGGTGGTACTAGTAACATGTTTAAGAGCTAAAAAATGCTCAACTACATGCCCACTCTTATTCACATAAAGTAACACAACAACCATTTGGTCTTTTGAAGACATGTCACGAGATTCATCAATCAAAACAGAAAAAAGTGCATCGCCCATCTCTCTAATAATGGCATTAGTAGTTTCAATTGAACATGCACTTACAACGTCTATTTGAATATCAATCTTAGTTTTTTAGGAGCATTTGTTAAAGTTACCGCTTTAATATTTCTATTGTGATCACTAAGAAATTCTAGAAGCAAGAAAGTTACATGGGTTACTTGAATTTTCATATTCATCATGACCACAGAATGCAAGTCCTTGCACTAGAAGAAACCGTACACAATCGATGGATACAGTTAAACGGGTTTGGTATTCACTTTGAACTGGACTGAATGTTTGCAAAGAAATATTTGGACATGTTGCTTTTGGTTCATCAAAGCGTCACATTTACTTGCAACTGCGGTGTGAGCACTATTACATTCTCCAGCATGTTCAACAAGTATTTCAGGTTTCCTCTAATTATTAAACCTAGTTTCAGTAAATGTATCACTTCCCCATTGTTTTCCATTATCTCATTTGAAGAGATAACAACATAGAAAAAAAGCAGCATTCTTTGCAATACTATATTCTAACCAAGTTCCATATTTTATAAACCAAGTAGGGTTGAATTGTCTCCATTGCTATCTAAAATTTTCATATTTATAGGCATGTTCTCTAGGTTGATAAGGACTATTTTTTTTATAAGCTCTCATAACTTAATCTCGAATATTGTAAGTTCCACCATTTTGTGATTGGCTTATTTCTGTGACAAATCAAATTGGGATATTTTGTAAGAATAGCTTAAGTTCTTCATGTGGTCATCAAGTTCGTGATCGTGTTTGAAAAGCTTCTCTGTATCCCAAGTGCTTCAAGATCAAGAGCCTTGAAGGTATATCACTAGAATTGTACTCTTAAAGAGATTAGGTGAACACACACATAACTCATTCATTTGTGTATTTATTGTCATTTAAGTGTACATTTCACCATTCACACACTTGCACATAGTGCATATAGGCTAGTGTGTTAGATTGAAATATACAAGCACGATAAAATTGCCAAAAGCTAACCTAGATAATGGTGAATAAGTTTTAAACCACTTTTCAATCCCTTAAAAACAAGCAAGAGTTTGTCCCTCTAGAGAGCTTGTATCACAACACATTAAAACTTGAAAGCATATATAGACTATTGAAAGGCATATTCAATTAAGCATGTCAATTAAAGTCTATAACTTGCAAGTGAAGATATCTTACTAAAACATATATCAACTCACACTTGTATTTATATATATATATATATATATATATATATATATATTAATGTTCAATATTCAAAAATACAAATGTATGAATGACTATATACAAATAAGTCAACTATTAATAAATACAAATAAGTCAACTAATAATAAATACAAATGATATTTACAACTTGATCAAAAGAATGTTTGCCTCTCTTTCTTTACAAAGATCCTATTTACAAAGTCATGAAGAAATGAAGAACTAAGTACGATACAATCAATCACATATACAAATATAAGAGAGAAAGGGATATAGACATTTGACATGTTATTTTTACGTGGTGAACCTCCGAAGAGGAAACATCCACGGGATGAACCATTCAACCATCTCCGACAACACCACCGTTCACTAGTTGGATAAAATAACACCCTCAAAGTGACCAATCTGCATGATTGTCTACTTTCTATTGGATAACCCTTCCATCCTACCCTTGGGCCTTTTACTCATAAAAGACTTGTCAGCACTCAACTTAGAAGACGCATGCCTCCAATTGAGTCCATATGATCAATTTATAGATCTGCACAATCGTAGCAGACTCCTTTGCTCAAGCTAGAACTGCATATTCCAACAAGAGACTTTATGTCTTTGCAAGACTTCCTAACATGATCAAATGTATGCAAATGCAAACATACGCAACATATAATAAATGATCAAGATATATGCACATAATGTATTTTTTTTCTAAATTACAATCTAAATAATTGACATCACACAAAATAATGCAAATCACATATGAAATGTATGGATTAAGTGAAACAAATTATGGTATGTTTAATGTTAATCTAGAGGGGATGGATAGATTTTAATCAATTTTACCCAATTTTCGTTAATGGTCAAGTAGACGAAAATTCCCCTAACTAGTCACAATTATATAACAAGTGTAATATGTGCATAATTTAAATGACACTTTAAATATACGTGGAAACCCTCCAAATGGAAAAAACCACGGGTAAAGGAATTACAACTTAATCCCGTATATAATCCACCACCACTACCTAATCCCGGCATGAGTGAACCTAATCCAACTTGCTTGCGATTTAAGCTACCTAATCCCGAAAGCAACACAAGTCTTACATCTCAATGAAGAGATAAAATGGCCTATGTGAATATATGATGATATTCATGTTAGGATCAAGCTCAATAACAAGAGTGTAATAATATTTTTGACAATCGTTTCATATTAATAAATTAATTTCTAGTTTTAACAAATCTTATAGCATTTATAGTTTAATTATTATATTTGTCAAAAGTAAATAATCATAAGATCAAAAGACTATGAGAAAAGAAGAACTTTTCATGCATCTGGATATGTATAAGGTAGACATAATTCTTTAGTTAGTCTTGAACAATATTCACAACTTAAGAGAAAGGATGGGCACATTTATCTTGTTAAAGTTGTAGATTCTTTTGCTAGCATTTGAGTGAGATCAAATGTGTTATGATGAGTCTAAAATCATCAAAGTGTGGTGTCTCTGGGCAAAAGAATCTAGTGCACTAGGTACATTGAATATGATCACAATTAGATACTTCATCCTGAACCATCAATGGATAAAAGTTTTCACTTGAAGACAATCGGAGAGTCTATCTCAATCCTGAGATAAATGATGGACTTATGGTTACAAGTGTTATCATTTGAGCCATCAATGAGTAAGATTATATAGCATAGTCTATCCTCGATGGTTTGGTGGTATTCATTTGTTAATAGATAGAGGACTTTATTTATAGATATGAACATCGTGGCTCCATTTATTAAATGTGAGTAGAATATCATCATATGGATATTTTGAGGTTTTGGATATTAAATCTTAATGTTAAGTTTTCAATATTGTCTATTGACATATGGCTTACGGACAAGTCAAAATATCCAATTTCAAAATATCCAAGTTCAAAATGTGGTCGTATGAGTAAATATGGTAACTAGGAGAGTTATAGGTGATCTATGAGCTCTTGACGATTACTGATATTCTTCACGAGGATACACTATCTCCATTAAGATTTTCTATGGTACAAATGATGAACATTAACTTATTCTATCTTTATTTAAGAGTTCAATTTTGGTTCCTTAGTGGAATGAACTAAAATTAATATATCGGACCTAAGTGAATCATTTGTTGATTGTGATTAGGTTATGTCTATTGGAGCTTAAATTTAGATAGCCCGCCAAGATTCCCAATCCACACGAACTTGGATGGATCACTTAATGTATTCTACCGGACCAATTGTGTTAAGGCATGTGGATTTGTTTCTTTTAGTAAGAATGAGTCTAATTCACATGTGGACCTTTTATTAAGGACCAATGAATTTAATAAAATAGGAAAAACAATATATATGTCCATGTATGGACTTGGGAGGCAAGGCTAAATATAATAGCCTATTATATTGTTTTTATTTTATTATTTGATTAAATAGAAATTAATTAATTTGTTAATTAATTAATTATTTAATTAAAAGTCAAAATCTTTTTCCTAGTAGGAGAAGGTCTTCTAGTGTCATACTATTGTTGTTAGTATGATAAAATATCAAATACTATATTTGATAAGTAGATAAATAAAAGGAATTTATTTATTTAGTTAAATTAGGAAGTATTTGATTTCTATCAAAACTCTAATTAACAATTGGTCAAATTAGAAAGTTTTGATATAGTCACAATTTAATTTATATTCAATAATTGGTTATTGAATAAATACATTATTGAGTTGGATTAGAAGTTTTGGTATGGAAAAGAAATCTTCTTTGGAAGAGGATTCTTGGTCACCAAGTAAATCCTCCTATATAGAGGATTTTTGTCTACCAAGTAAATCCTCTTTAGGGGAGGATTTGGATACCTATATATATACTCCTATGTAAAATTCGGCCAACCTAGTTTTTCTTGAAGAGAAACTTCGACCAACATAGAATTTTGAGAGAGAAAAAAATTTATTTTTGCTCTAGACAAAATTCAGCCAACTCATAGAGATAGTGTGTTGAATTCGGCCAAGCAAAAGAGCAAAGAGGAATATTTTTGTTTTGGATACAACACCAGTATCCTTTATATCAAAAGGGTTTCGTGTACAAAAATCGAATTGGGTTCACGCGAGTTTCAATCAAATAGATTGATAATTCACAATTGACCAAACGTTCTTGGGTTTTCTCCTAGAGGATTATTGTGACTAACAAAAGAAAAAGATTTTGTTTGTTTCCATCCTCAGGTATACAATTCAAAGAAAGGGAGCTCACACTCCTAGGTGATTCACGTTCATGATTGAATTAGAAGATCTTATGGATTCAATCCGATGCAACTTCAATCGTCATGAGAAAAAGGTACGATACTTTTAATATACGTTAATTAATCAAGGGTTAAGGTTCTTTCTTTTAAAAGGAAAATTTTAAAATACACTCAAACCCCTTTTCTGCTTCAACCGCTTTTGATTTGATTTTTTCCCTACAATTCAAAAAACAAACAAGGTTAGGAAACCTTATATGCTTATCTACGATGATAAAATGGCAATTAATGCATTCCTAGATATCAAGAGCTAAATGACATATCATAAAACTTAGCTAAACATAGATCAAACAATCCTATAAAGCTATCACAATACAAAACTCAATCATGTCATCACAAACAATCTCTATTTTGTATCTAGAATATATTTTAAGAGCATACAAATGATAAAAGAGATGGCTTGATAAGAAAAACGCTAACTTAGATGAAGGTAGTGAGAAACTTACCAAACAAGATGTGATGATGCAAAACCATACATGGATGCACTCTATATGACCATATATGATGCAAGATGATGTTTTTATGCACAAGGAGATGCTTTGAGTGTATAAAGGTGAGTTCTTGTGAGATTTTTCCTTTAGAAATATGTTTTAAGGAAAATATGTGATATTTGGAACTCTTAGTACGACTTGAAAATGAAGAGACACATATATAGGTGTCAAAAATGAAGTGATATCGTTTTGAGAAAAATTGTCAGATATGTGTAGTACGCAGGTCTGTACGCGAGTCTAGACTCATACAGTGACCCGCGCTAAGCCACGTAAATGTCTATGCATTGGCTAGAAACTGAGAGATGAAAAAACATCGCTAAGTGTAATACGCGAGTCCTACGTGAGTTCCAACTCGCTTAAGTGTCCGCGCATTGACCTGACGCCGAGAGATTGAAATAATCAATCAGCCCATTGTGCGGGTAGTGCACGGGTAGGGACTCGCGCACTGCCCTGTTATGGATTTTTCAAAGTGAAAAATCCACCACACCAAACACACAATGAATGCAAGAGAAATCAATGAAGCACACATGCATAACACATCAAATGCAAGAATGTGTGTGTGTGTGTGTGTGTATAAGAGCAACACATAATGCATGTCAATACAAATGCAAAGATGTGATCAATATAAACATGCAAAAAGAGTTATCAAGGTATGAAAGCACACAAATAAAAACACACAACATATATGAATCAGGAATATGCATGAGTTGTGAGTGTGTGCAACTATATCTCTTCAAAGCAATTAAGCACATAGAAATTTACCTTTGGTGTTTCTTCTCTTGAGGTTTTGAGAGCCTAAGCTACCCTTACATCAAACCCCAAAATGTGGTTTGTTCACAAAATGAGTCAATCAATAAATGAGGACTTTACATTAAGTACACTTCATGAAGAACTATACATAGATATGAAAGTTCACAAACAATGTTCTCTAGTTCTTTATACAAGAACAAAAACCTAGAAAATGGAATATAATTAAATCAGACTTAAGTCCTAGATTCTATTCATGCAAACTAATTCTTGAAACATAACATATTCATTAAGCATATATTCAAGATTTTAGAACTAGAACAAAAACAAAAACTACTAGAATACAAAATATGTTCTTTGAGATTCTCTAGCAAATATTTAGAGCACATATTCACAAAATAATCAATTAAATCTCAAAGGCTCTAAATATAAAATTAAATGGGCTAATCTTAAATATGTTCAACTAAAAGATCCTAGCACATGTAAAGGCTATTAATCATCATTTTAAAATCAATTAACACACAAATTGCCCTAGAATATAAGCTAGTCACAATGCAACTCACAAACATGTGAAGTTTTAGATTTAAGAAAATATAAATCACATTCAAGTCTCTAATTAAACAAATCTAGCTTATAATTGAAACTCTGTCTCCAAACAACTTTTGTTCAAGTCACATACACTAAAAGAGGAAGAAGAACGAAGGTATTTGAACGTTTAGAAGCTTAGAAATCAAAGGATAAATAAATACCTTGTCAGATTTTGTGCATCCATGAAATTGATGATTGACACCTATTAGGTTTTAGATTTGTGTTGGCTTGATTCCATAACAAAACTCTCTCTGCTTGTATTGACTAGTTGCTTAGGCAGTTCATGTTTGATATGAGCTTAAAAGAAGGAAAGAAATTTCTCATGCGAAGTTCGTTTTTAAGAGGAAAACGCTTACTTGGATGCTAAGGTATCGAGATTCTTCTCCTCTTGCAAGGTGTAAGACACATGCACATTGCATAATATTTGTGCCTCTATATCGTTGTGCTTATTTGGAAGAAAGCATACACACACATATTATTGTAAGCACAGGCATTAGAATTAAATTGACAACTTTTATAAAATTGCATGTTTTAAGACTATCTCTAAGAAATGACATACTTGTGTGTTCTTCTATTTATATTATATGTTTTAATGAAATTGGACTTGAATATGTTTTCATAATGTTTCTTACTGAGTTATGAATGCTTTGGTTACTCATTTATAAGTTTTCAAGTTCCGAGTTGGACTTTAGGAACTTTCTATGTGTTTATCGTACATGGTTTTTGTCTTTGTATATCAAGTCGAATTTCAAGTTTTTGATTAAATTTTTAAAGATATCCATCTCAGTGAGATAGGGTTTGTAATCCAAAAACGGATTCGAATTTCGAGTTAAGAGGCCGAAGAACGCGAGATTAGTGCAAAAGGAAAGAAAGGGGAAGATGTACATCAAATTACCAAAACATCCCCTCTCCTGTGGAGGCCACCCACCTCCACGGGCTGCTGAGGTGGTGTAATGCCAATCTCTTTCTATATTCCCTCACACACCACATCATTTCCCTCTCTTTTAAATTGAAATTTTGTGTAGAAATTTCACAAGTTTTTGGGGGTTTGTATTTTTGTGATATATCACTCATTTTAGATCCGATTTTGGTGATTCAAAAGCCAAAATTCATTTCCTTCAAAGAAAGACATGTCCCCGAGTATTTTCAAAGCTAACTAGAGTCCAAATTTTTTTATTTACTTTGATCTTTATCAAGTGTTCATCATTTTGTAAGTAAATTATATTCTCTACACTTTTCTTCTAATCAATTTCTTTAATCTCTTGGTTTGTATATGAAATGTGTTTAGAATGACTTGGATTATATTTTTGAACTTGTTTGAGCAATTTTCAAAATTATTTTTTGTGATTTTAATTGGATATCTTTCTAGCTAATTTTATTGAACATGAACTTGAATTTAGAAAAATTTGTGCTTGTTCTTGATTGTTGATTTCTAGGTTTTCGTCTCATGTTCTAGAAATATTATATTTTGTTTGTGATTTCTATTATTCAAATATAGTTCTTTACTGAGTGAATATGTTGGGGATTTCAAGTGTTGATTTGTCCATTTGATTTCAAAGATAGTTTTGTGCTTTTTGTTGTAAATCTTTTATTCTAGCTTTGATTAACATGTTTAGATTTCTAGATACTTTTGTGGGGATCTTGAATGCCTAATCTTGATTTCTAATCACATGTTCATAAGAATTAGTTATATTTGTTTGAGAGCTTGATTTGTACACTACTAATTCTTCATCGAGTGTGTTTGATCAACATACTCTATTTGCTTGTGTTTGCATCGTGTTTGCATCATGTTTGCATGTATGCATTTCACTTAGATCATTACCTTGTAAAAGGTGAAAGTCTCTTGTTGGAATGTGAAGTTCTAACTTGAGCAAGGAAATCTTGACTTGGATTGGGGAGATCCAAAAAGTTGAGCGAGGAACTTTCTAGAGATATGTGAAGTGTCTTGGATAGAAAGAAACTAGTCTCTCACTAGTAAAAGGCCCTAGGGAAGGTTAGAATGGGACTATCCATTAGTGATCATGTGAATTGATCACTTGAGGGTGTACATTCTACTAACTAGTAAAAAATAGTGTTGGTTGTGGTTGCGGAATCAACCCGTGGATGTTTTCTCAAGTTATGAGGTTTTACCAAATTAAAAAATTCTCTTTGTTGATTTTTCTTGCTTTAAGTTTCTACTTACTTTAACTTGTATTGTTTTCATACTTGCTTAATTAAATTCAAGATTGTCTCGTTAAAGCAATTTACTTGTTAAAGTTTCTAAGTGTGCTAAATTTGATTGTTTGAAAAAGAGGTGGAAAGAATTTAACACTATACCTATTCACCCTCCTCCTCCCCAAGGTATATTTGACACTATAAGTTGTAAGGGAAATTCAACACCAAACATACTTGAAAACTTTACTTTCAAATCACTTGAAGAAGATATTAGACTTCAAGACGATTCTCTCATTTTTTGAATCACTCAATTTCGTTGAAAAATAAGTGAGATATGATGGTTTGAAGTTGAGAGAAAACACTAACAAATTTGTACACACTTTCTTCTTTTTTCTTCTTCAAATTGAAAATGAGAGGGAAAGGATATTTAAAAGAAAGAAGAAAGGGAAGATGATGGGGCATGGATGAGACAATGGGTGGCCAGAGAGGGCATGCCACATCGGATCCCCATGGAGGCATATGGCCTCCACATGGGCCGAGAGGACCCTTTCCCGTGGAGGCCACACACCTCCACGGGAGAGAGGCTTTGTGGTTGTTGGGTCCCTTGTTTACCGATCACACAGCGGTAGGAACTTTTTAAAACTTATTTCAGATAAATAGTGCGATCAGTAAACCCTAGGATCTAATTTTTGGAACAGTAAAAGAAAAATCGAAATCGAAATCGAAATGTAAAAGAGAAATGAATAATCTATTTCTTCATATCTTTGTTGGTGGCTCCTTCACTTTACGTTCTGCTTCTTGCTTTGAACCACTTGATCTTCTTGGCTATCTCTTGAGATTGGTAACAGCGTGTGGACGAGTCACTGTACACACGAACAACGGGAGGATGAAGAGGAGAAGCACCAAAGAATTTTTTTTTCTTCTTTGGTCGACTGCCTTGACAATCTAGGCTTCCTTTTTTTTTCTACAATACACACAATAGCTTACACAGATATGTTGATTGTTGAGCATTTGATATATCTGCTTCTCTCCTATATGTGGTAATCGTTTATTTCAAGAAGCATTTATCATATATATCTTTGTAAAATAACTACTGATATCTTTTTAATTTAAAATAAAATCTATATTTTATTTTATTAAGAAATATCATCTTATTTGAATTTAAACTATTTAAATTCCAAATTAATATTCACTTAATTAAAAATAAGATAATCATATTATCATATCTTTCTAATATAAATATCAACTAACACCCTCCATCAATGATTAATTATATAATTAAATAATCTCATTATTTAATTGTCATAATCATTAAATTCATTAATTAAATAATCTCATTATTCAATTAATTCCCAAATAAATATGTGTCAGTTTCGTAACACAATTAATTGGGCAATCCAATTAATTAACTGTGACCCCTGTTACCTAAATCGATCGGGCTAGCTAGGGGACCTAAATGACCCACAGTAATTTGAGCTCTAATAATCCATAGAAATAATTAATTAAACTCTTTAATTAATATTTCAGAATTATTAACTACAGTGTTATTCCACTAAAAACTTGAAGCTGCATTCTCTCAATTGTAGACGTTTTTACACAAACCAATATTACTCAATGTCCATCATTATACCTATTACATATGATATGATCCTCCACAAGTAGTTCATAATTAGAGTTGGGTCATAACGTTCGTTATACCCCTTTAATTATATCTTTCCATTAAGTACCATTGATTCTTTAATGAATAATAAATCCTACATTCCTCACAGAATTAGGAGAGCGTTCATATTATTAAAGCCCCGAATCAACCCTTAAGAGAACTACCATATACTTCTCACAAGAAGGAACGGATTCCACTATTGTGTACAAACCTTTCCAGCCACAAGCCAAACTGCAATCCCAATATACAAAGCATATTGATCGGGAATACAACTCCGACCTCACCCATGGTCCATCAAAGATTACGAACTAACCTGAAGGAGTCGATAAGACACTCAGGATTAAGATCACCCATATATAGCCATCATTAGTTGATATATGAATCTCATCGTTAAACGGATCTTAGTGAGAGATTCATATAAATAATGGCTCAGTCCTATATGATCATATCATACAAGGTGCCTCCATTCTCATATATTCATATTAATGATCCAGGATAGGATCACCGTACACTACGGAATGGAGCACAGTTGTAGATGAACTATATATAAAGTATCCAGTTTTATTTGCTATCTACGGACTATTTAGATTACTCATCTCTTACTATACCATCTGTATATGACATTTATGTACACAGTTCGAGATTACATCCAACAATCTTAGATGTTAAATGTACAAGTTATACACAATATGTGACATATGAAGAATGAATTACACTATTCTTTTATTTATGTTAACATTCCATTTACAAATTACAAGCTTTAGGGCATCCCCAATAATCTCCCACTTACACTAAAGCACGCGAGACATGTCTTGTAACCCTAGACCCTCTAGCTGACCCGCAAACACTTTAGCCATTAAGGTCTTTTTAAATGGATCAACATGATTGTTTTGTGATGCTACCTTGCTGACGATCACAAATCTTCTCTACATTATCTCTCTAATATGATGATAATTTCTCTTTATATGTTTCCCTCTCTTGTGGCTTCTTGGTTTTTTGGAATTAGCCACATCACCACTATTATCACAATAAAGTGTAATGGGCATATCTAGATCTGGAACAACTTCAAGATCACTCAAGAACTTGCAAAGCCAAACAACCTCTTTAGCAGTTTCACAAGCGACTATATATTCGGCTTCCATGGTGGAGTCAGTAATGTAAGATTGATTAATACTTCTCCACACTACGGTTCCACCACCTAGGGTGAATACAGATCCAAATGTAGATTTCCAAGAATCTCTGTCTAACTAAAAATCAGAATCCGTATATCCCAACGGGATCAAATCCTGTCCAAAATACACTAGCATATAGTTTCTCATTCTCTCAAGATACATGAGAATGGTCTTGACAACAACATGTAGATATAATCCTAGGTTGGACTGGTACCTGCTGACTACTCCCACTACATAGCAGATGTTCGGTCTCATGCATAACATATCATACATGAGAGTGCCAACTACTAATGCATAGGGTACATGTCTTATATCCTCAACTTATTGAGGTGTCTTAGGAGATTATTCATTAGACAAGTGAACTCCATGCCTGGAAGGTAGATTACCTTTCTTGGAGTTCTGCATCGTAAATCGTATAGAATCTTATCGATATATGATGCCTGAGACAGTGCTATGAGTTTGTTCTTACGATCCTTTATAAATTGAATCTCTAGAACATAACTCGCCTCTCCTAAATCTTTCATTTAAAATTGGATAGCTAGTCAGCCCTTTACATCAGACAACACTCCAACATCATTCCCAATGAGTAGGATATCATCTACGTATAGGACCAAGAAAACTACTTTCTTGTTAATTATGCGCTTATAGACACAAGGCTCATCGACATTCTGCTTGAAGCCATAAAACCTAATGTTCCAAGATCTAGATGCTTGCTTAAGTCCATAGATGGACCTTTACAACTTTCAAACCTTTTGCTCTTGATCTGGAGACACAGATCCCTCTGTTTGCATCATATAGATGCTTTCAATAAGATTGCCATTCAAGAATGCAGTCTTGACATCCATCTACCAAATTTCATAACCAAAATAGGTAGTAATGGATAAAAGAATCCTAATAGATTTAAACATGGCTATTAGCGAGAATGTCTCTTCATAATCAACCCCTCTTTTTGGATATAACCTTTGCCCACTAGCCTTTCCTTGAAAGTTCCTACATTCCCATCTACTCCTTTTTTTCTCTTGTAGATCCTCTTACATCCAATGGGTTTTACCCCATCCAGTAAGTCTACAAGATCCCAGACTGAGTTAGAGTGCATGGACTCAATCTCGAGATTCATGGCGTTAAGCCATTCCTCTTTGTCAGAATCTTTCATTGCATTATTAAATGTCAATGGATCATCCACGCTATCAACAGAGACAATATCTTGTCCCTCACTTACACTTAAATAGCATGCAGATTGTCCCATAACCCTCTCATAACGTCTGAGTGGTAGTTATCCTGACTAGGAATCATCTGACTCTCATATGTTAATGGATCAACAACTCTTGTTGACTGAGTACCGGTCTCACCAGGCTCTAAATCTTTAATATAATCTTAGATCGAGGTTTATGGTCACTAATATAGCTATCCTTAAGAAACGTTGCATTTGTCGATATAAATACTTTTTATCTTCTGAACTATAGAAGTGTCCACCTCTGGTCTCCTTGGAGTATCCTACAAACAAGCAGACCACAAGTCTAGCTTTCCATTTCTGTTCTTCAGCACATGTGCTGGACACCCCCATATACGGAAATGTCGCAAACTAGCTTTACGACCATTCCATAACTCTAGGGGAGTCTTCGAAACAGATTTGGATGACACTACATTCAAAATGTATCCCGCTATTTGTAATGCAAATCCCCAAAAGGAATTTGGTAATTATGAGAAACTAATCATAGATCTTACCATTTCCATTAAGGTTATATTTCTTCTCTCCGCGACACCATTCTAATGACGTGTACCAGAAGCTGTGAGTTGAGACACTATCCCATACTCGACAATGAAGTCTTCAAACTCTTGGTTAAGGTACTCACCTCTACAATCCGATTGTAGAGTCTTGATAGTCTTTCCTAACTGATTCTCAACTTCAACTTGGAGTTCTTTAAACCTTTCAAATGTTTCTGACTTCTATTGCATTAGGTAGACGTATCAGTATCTTGAGTAGTCATTTATAAAGGTGACATAATACTCATAACCACCTCTAGCTCTAACATTCACTGGTTCGAAGACGTCTGTATGTATAAGCTCTAATGGTTCTTTAGCTCTAAACTCTTTTCCAGTAAAAGGTCTCTTAGTCATCTTACCTTCCAGACAAGATTCACAGACAGGTAAGGTGCCAACTTTCAACTCACTTAAAGGTTTGTTTTTTACTAGTCCGTCTATCCGATCAAGGTTAATTTGACCAAGGTTTAGATGCTAGAGATTCATTTCATTTTCAGGAGAAATCTTATATTGTTTGGTTTTGGTTTTCAACCTTAAACATTTCGGTTTTGAGCAGTGTTGTATGTATTAACGGTCTCAATACATACAAATTGTTTTCATTAATTCATGAACAAATATTCAGATCATACTTTTTAATAATAACAGATTTATTATAAAAGAAATAGAATATAAGTTTTCTAACAATTTAGAAACGGAAATTAAATTCTGTGAAAATCCATGAATATAAAATTATTACAAAAATGTAATCTAATTAGCTCGTGCCAACACGACATCCCCGGACCACACATGCATAGAGAAGGCTCCCTCTCAAGCTATGTCTAAGAATCAATCCACTACAAAGAAGAGCAAACATGGTTAGTGACCCCCGAATCAACTATCCAGAGTAAAGAATCATATTTCACTAAACATGACTCAAGAACAAGTAAATCATATTTACCTTTCTTTGACTTCTTCTTGCCTTAGGATTTCTTGAGCTTGGGCTTATCCTTTCCCTTCCTAGCATACCTCTTCCTCTTATTATTATTGGAGGAAGTCAATTCGGTAACATTTACCTCACTGGTCTTGCCATTGCAGTCCTTAGTCAAGAATTCAAAGGTAGTGAGCTTATTGAGCAATTGTGTGAGACTGAACCTACGTTTATTCGTCCCATAGTTAGGGGTCATTTATTTTTTTGTCTGAGACTGAATAGTTATGAAGTTTTCTAAAGACTTAACAGAGACTGAAATCTAAATCTACATGACATGTTTTTTTTTTTTCTCACATCTAAATGTATTGTCAACGCATTCGTTTTTTAAAAATAAAATTGTCAAAAAATAAGTAATTTTACATTTACACCTATGTTAAACAATTATACATATAATATAGAATAAAAACAATCCAAAAACAATCCAAAAACAATAGTTATATATGAACACATATGATCATGATCTTCTTATTCGATTACAAATAAACTTCATTTTTACTAAGAAAAGAAAATATTTTTTTTTATTTCAAAAAATGAAAGAGGTAGCAGTAAAAACTCACACAAAACACTGTAATATATATATATATATATATATATATATATATATATATATATATATGTGTGTGTGTGTGTATGTGTGTGTGTGTGTGTGTGTGTGTGTGTGTGTGTGTGTGTACATTACCCTAATATCAAAATAAAGTATTAATATTAAACACCAATATGAGAAGTGATTAGGGTTCTTTTTTATTTTTAAAGCTATTCAAAATAAGCAATAAATTAATATAAAATATTTATATACCATATATAATTATGATGAAATTGGAAACATGTTATATATGGGGGAATAGTACCGGAAGAAAAGATTTTGGATTGCATTTAATGCAATTAAATGATTTGCAATTAAGTGAAAAGCCATGATTTTTTAGTTTTTATTTTAAGTTGTTTTTTAGGATTTTTAAGTTGTTTGACCACTTAAAAAAAATAAACAAAACAACTTAATAGTTACAATTCAGACCCATTAAGTTTTAAGTGAAAAAAACAAACGACCCCTTACTCTTGAATTGATCGAAACTCTTCGAAAGAGTTTTCAGTATGATGCTCAACTGACTGGGTTCATCAATGGCCCTGCCATTGATTTTTGCCATGTTGAAGTTCGACATCATGCTCAGGACATGTCCCGAACTGATAAACCCTCCTTCATATGAGCGAGCATAGCGGAATGAACACCTTCGTGCCGCTTTTACTCAGATGGCTACCCGAACATAGCCTGTAATAACTCCATTATTTCGAATGCGGATGTCATTGCTTCATGCTTTATGACAAGTACGTATGTCATACTTGCTAACAGATATGTTCAAGCCTTCTCATCAGATGAGACCCATTTCTCGTATGCCTCACGAACAATTCATGCGGCATTGGCAGCAGGCGATAGAGGACATTCCTCTGTAAGCACAAACTTATGGTCCTTAGTGACCAAAATAACATTGATATGATGTTTCCAATTTGTATAGTTATTACCAGTTAATTTATCATTGGCAAGAATTTGTAAAAGATCAGATGACATTGCTGAGATTAACATAAAATAAGAAATTCATTCGGTCATACAATTAAAACAAGTACAAATGGTTTGGCATAAAATTAAACATGATGCATGAAACATTTTTAATGAACTAGAACAACCCTAAAAAATTTGTTACTACGCCACGATAATCTAACATACCACAAGTAAGTGCCGCCATAGGGTCGGTCAAATTCTTGCATATTAGATCGAGACACTCTCAATCAAATGATATACCAGAATAACTCTTATTCCAGTATCATTCAACCATCGTTTATTTAGTCAGGTTTTAATTAACCAATTTAATTAAAACCTTATGAGTGTAACCCATCATTTTCGATCTCAAGAGCTTAACTCGACAAGTGCTACCTTACGGTCGATCAATCCTGAAATACACTCAGAAATCCTATCCGTTAGGAAGTCAACCTTAGTATTGACCTTTGTGGAAACCCTTCTTAGGGAGGACGAACGCAAAGCCGTCATGAGGCCCGACTCGGATCTCATAGTGTTGAACTAATGATGAAGACCGCGGGATATAATGACATATATCCCTCTCTCACTCACTATTTTATAATTAGGGGTTTCTATAGTTATTAACGCACCTAGATTTCTTCAAGATTAAATGGATAATTTCAATCTTGTCATCTAGCGCATTAACATTTCTTTATTAGAATATAATTCTAGTTAACTAATAATTTATTACGATTTTTATCTTTCAAAAATCTAATCTATTAGTAATAATTCTAATCTATGTAAATAATTTACTAAGGCTATAATTATTTAACATGTGTTACCAAGTTTTAACTATTAAAACTAAACACATTAATAGGTCCATTTATTATGGACTTAATCAAATTAATCCTAATATAATTAAAGGACCCTAGTAATCTAACTAATTAAACTCTTTAATAATTAGATTAATAATTAATGAGAATAACCAAGTTTTTACACCTAAAAACTAATCTCAATAATAGAAAGTCATTTATGTGTATTGCCCATTCTAATCACATTAAAAATAAAACACATAATGAAAATGGCTAACATGTATGTAGGATATATCAATATATATATATATATATATATATATATATATATATATATATATATATGTGTGTGTGTGTGTGTGTGTGTGTGTGTGTGTGTAGGCACAACTAATCTAAATTACATGTGTATGCATGGCAATACTTAATCATCACATAATTAAAAGCATACATGAGTTGACCGAGTCTTGTAAATTATTTAACCTAAAAAAATTGGAATCTAATTATAAAAATATATATAAATATTCCTAAGACACTCATTGGTCTTCTTGTAATTTTCGAGTCTTCCAGTCTCTTCAGGTCACTCCGATTCATCTCATGAATCCAGGATAAGAAAATCCACACTGAACACATTAGGCAACACTTGCCAACGGAACCCTGCAAATGGGTCACACCTCACTCGCACACAAACCAGCAGTATTGCACAAGGCAACATGCACAGTCGTGCAAGACGATGTGCATAGGTATGCGCGGTTATGCAAGACAAGTGCATCACCCGCGCAACAACCTATTGTGCAAATCAATGTGCACAGGTATACGCAGGTATGTAAGATTAGCGCATCAACCAGTGCACTTACCCGTGTAAAAGCCTATTACACACCACACGTGCATCAACCAGCGCACTTACCCGTGTAGAGTCCTGTTCATCGACTGCTACAGTGTCTCCGCAATTTTTACAGGACTTTAAAGGTTACAAATTTTTTTATATACAATACAATAACCGTAAAGCAAAAATAATAAAAAATATATATAAAAACATTATACAACCCAGAAAAAACTCCAAGTCCATAACACCATAACAATTTACGAACAACCATGTTTTAAATTAAACAATTTAATTAAAAAAACATCATACACCCATAAAAATGTGCCTACACATTCATACATATCAAGTGTAGGAAAAAACGTGCGGCAGAAGCGAAAATAACGATTGGTATTTTTTTTTTAAATCCTTTAATAGAAAGAACCTATTATCTAACATATAATAAAAGTATCGTATATTTTTCTCGTTACGATTGAATTTATGTCGAATTGAATCCGTAAGATCTTCCAATCCAATCACGAACGTGAATCACCTAGGAGTGTGGGCTCTCTTTATTTGAATTGTATATCTAATGTTGGAAACAAACAATTTTTTTTTTGTTAGTCACAATAATCCTCCTAGAGAAAAACGAAGAACGTTTAGTTACTTGTGAATTCTCAATCTATTGATTGAAACTCGCGTGAAACCGATTCGATTTTGTACACGAAACCTTTTTGATGTAAAGAATACTAGTGTACGATCGAAAACAAAAATGTTCCCTTTTTTCTCTATGCTTGGCAGAATTTTTCATACAATGAGTTGGATGAAGTTTTTTTTATTAAGAAAAGCAAAATAAAATAAAAAATTCTCACACCAAAAATTAGGGTGGCCGAATTCTTCACAAGGGATATATATATATATATATATATATATATATATATATGTGTGTGGCCAAATCCTCACACAACGAGGATTTACATGGTGGCCAAGAATCCTTTCTCTAGGAGGATTTATTTCACCAAGACTCCTATCACCTTTCAAAATTCTTTTCCACACCAAGACTTATATTCCAACTCAGTAGTGTATTTATCCAATAACCAATTATTGAATATAAATTAAATTGTGAGTTTAATAAAAACTTCCTAATTTGAGCGATTGTCAATTAGAGTTTTGATAGATATCAAATACTTCTTAATTTGACTAGATAAGTAAATTCTTTCTATTTATCTACTTATCAAATAAAGTATTTGATACTTATCATACTACCAACAATAGTATAAAAATATGAGACCTTCTCCTACTAGAAAAAAGATTTTAACTTTTAAATAAATAATTAATTAACTAATTAATTAATTAATTAATTTTCGTTTAATTAAATATTATATATATATATATATATATATATATATCAGGCTATTATATTAACCCTTCCTACCCAAGTCATATATATGGGCCATATATTATATTTCCACTTTATTAAATCCATTGGACCTTAATAAAAAGTCTACATGTGAACTAGATTCATTCTTACTAAAAAAAGAAACAAGTTCACATGCCTTAAATTAATACATTAAAATAATTTAACAGCCCATTTAATTAAAATGTACAAATTATATTCTTAATGTATTAATGGAATGCTAACCACACCCCATTAAGGCCGCCCAAGGATTCCCACATCCTTGGCCGCCCATTCCAGATATTTTGAAGAGTTACCGCGTGTCTTGATCACATATGACCGTACCTCTCCAAAACTTTTGGATTCCGAAATCCAAAAACAATTCTAGATTGACCCATAAATTGGTCCGGTAGAATATATCAAGTGACCCATGCAAGTTCGTGTGGATTTGGGGGATCTTGGCGGGCAATCTAAATTTAAGCTCCAATAGGCATAACCTAATCACAATCAACAAATGATTCACTTAGGTCTGATATATTAATTTTAGTTCATCCCACTAAAAAACCAAAATTGAACTCTTAAATAAAGATAGAATAAGTTAATGTTCATCATTTGTACCATAGACAATCTTAATGGAGATAGTGTATCCTCGTGAAGAATACCAGTAATCGTCAAGAGCTCACAGATCACCTATAGCTCTCCTAGTTACCATATTTACTCATACGACCACATTTTGAACTTGGATATTTTGACTTGTCCATAAGCCATATGTCAATAGACAATATTGAAAACTTAACATTAAGATTTAATATCCAAAACCTCAAAATATCCATATGATGATATTCTACTCACATTTAATAAATGGAGCCACGATGTTCATATCTATAAATGAAGTCCTTTATCGATTAACAAATGAATACCACCAAACCATCGAGGATAGACTATGCTATATAATCGTACTCATTGATGGCTCAAATGATAACACTTGTAACCATAAGTCCATCATTTATCTCAAGATTGAGATAGACTCTCCGATTGTCTTCAAGTGAAATTTTTTATCCATTGATGGTTCAAGATGAAGTATCTAACTGTGATCCTATTCAATGTACCTAGTGCACTAGATTCTTTTGCCCAAAGACACCACACTTTGATGATTTTAGACTCATCATAACATATTTGATATCACTCAAATGCTAGCAAAAGAATCTACAACTTTAACAAGATAAAGGCCCCCATCCTTTCTCTTAAGTTGTGAATATCGTTCAAGACTAACTAAAAAATTGTGTCTACCTCATACATTTCCAAATGTACGAACAATTCTTTATTTCTCATAGTATTTTGACCTTATGATTATTTACTTTTGACAATTATAATAATTAAATTATAAATGCTATAAGATTTATTAAACTAGAAATCACTTTATTAATATGAAAAGATTATTAAATACATTATTACACTCTTGCTATTGAGCATAATCCCAACATCATAAGCATTGAAATCGATTCTTCTGTTCCGAAAAACTAGACTCTGATACCAATTGTTGGGTCCCCAATTTACCGATCGCGTAGCAGAATGAACTTTTTAAAAATTATTTTAAAAACATACTGCGACCAGTAAACCCTAAGATCTAAATTTTTGGAACAATAAAACAAAAATCGAAATCGAAATGTAAAAGAGAATAGAAGAAACTATGTCTGCATACCTTCATTGGTGGCTTCTTCTTTTTACCTTATGCTTTCTGCTTTGAACCACTTGATCTTCCTAGCTATCTCTCGAGATTGGTAAAGGCTTGTGGATGTGTCAATGTACATAGGAACAACAGAAGGATGAAGAGGAGAAGCACCAAAGATTTTTTTTTCTTCTTTGGTTGACTGCCAAGACAATCTAGGCTTCCTTTTTTTTTTCTTGTACAACGCACATAATAGCTTACATAGATATGTTGATGTTGAGCATTTGATATATCTGCTTTTCTATTATATGTGTTAATCGTTTATTTCGTGAAGCATATATAATATATATCTTTTAAAACAACAATGATTTATTTTTAATTTAAAATAAAATCTATATTTTATTTTATTAAGAGATATCATCTTATTTAAATTTAAACTATTTAAATTCAAAATTAATATTTAATTAATTAAAAAAAGATAGTCATATTATCATATCTTTCTAATATAAATATCAAGTAACACCCTCCATCAACGATTAATTACATAATTAAACAATCTCATTATTTAATTTTCATAATCATTAAATTCATTAATTAAATAATCTCATTATTCAATTAATTCTCAAATAAATACGTGTAACTTTTGTAACACAATTAATTGGACAGTCCAATAAATTAACCGTGACCCTTGTTACCTAAATTGATCAGGCTAGCTAGGGGATCTAATGGACCCACAATATTTTGAGCTTCATTAATCCTCAGAAATAATTAATTAAACTCTTTAATTAATATTTCATGATTATTAATTTCTGTGTTATTCCACTAAAAACCCAAAACTGCAATCTCTCAACTGTAGACGTTTTTACACAAATCAATATTATTCGGTGTCCATCGATATAGCTATTACATATGGTATGATTCTCCATAAGTAGTTCATAATTAGAGCCAGGTCATAATATCTGTTATACCCCTCTAATTATATCTTTCCATTAAGTATCAGTGATTCTCTAATGAACAATAAATCCTACATTCCTCACGCAATTAGGAGAGCGCTCATATTGTTCAAGCTCCGAATCAACCCTTAATGGAACTACCATGTACTTCTCACAAGAAGAAGTGGATTCCACTATTGTGTACAAACCTTCCCAGTCACAAGCCAAACCGCACTCCTAACATACAAAGCATATTGATCGGGAATGCAACTCCGACCTCACCCAAGGTACATCAAAGATTACGATCTAACCTGAAGGAGTCGATAAGACACTCAGAATCAATATCACCCATATAAAGCCATCATTAGTTGATATATATGAATCTCATCGTTAAACGGATCTTATTAAGAGATTCATATATATCATGGCACATTCCTATATGATCACATCATACAAGGTGCCTCCATTCTCATATCATCATATGAATGATCCAGGATAGGATCACCGTACACTACGGAATGGACCACAACTATAGATTAACCATAAATAAAGTACTCAGCTTTATGTGCTATTTACTGTCTGTTTAGATTGCTCTTCTCTTGCTGTATCCATCTGTATATGACATTCATATACATAGTTCGAGATTACATCCGGTAAACTTGGATGTTAAATGCACAAGTTATACACAATATATGACATAAGAAGAATGAATTACACTATTCTTTTATTTATGTTAACGTTCCATTTACAAATTACAAACTTTAGGGCTTAACCCCAACAGTGGTAATCTGTCATTCCCTCTTCCCTTGACTCTCTTTCGCACACCTTTCGTGTTCTTCGATTGTTTTCTAGCCTCCAAACTCAGAATTCAAATCTGTTTATGGATAATAAACCCTAACTCTCTCACGGACATGGATGTCTATGAAACCTTAACTAAAAACTTGAAATTTGGCTTGATACACAAGGACGAAAACCATTCACGATAAACACACGGAAAGTTTCATAAAATCCAACTCTGAACTCGAAAACTTATGAATAAGTAACCAAAACGTTTGGAACTAAATAAAGAACAAGATGAGATCATATTCAAGTTCGATTTCAATAAAACAAAAAAAAACAAATATAAGAACACACAAGTATACCATTTTCTACATATAGTCCTAGAACGTGCAATTTTATAAAAACAGTTAATTTAAATCCAATGCATGTGCATACATTTATTATGTGTGTGAATGTGTTATATCAAATGAGTACAATGATGCAAGGATACAAATGATATGCAATGTGTATGTGTGCCTAAACGCCTTGCAAGAGGAATAAGGTTTAGATATACCTTTGATTTGCAACAAAGCTTGTTCCTCTTAAAGACTTCTCTTTATTTGATGAGTTGTCATTCTTCTTTAGATCTTGAATTATCATGGACCTACACAACTAATCAATGCAAAGAAAATGTCATTTTGCTATGGAATAATGCCAACGTGACTCAAAAACCTAACATATATCGCATGAGAATGCATCTTCTTCTTGATGTCGCGGTTTTAGTGTCTTTATGGTGAACTGCGAAAACTGTTCTATCGGATTTCGTGGTCCAAGTGTCGTCTTGGACCACCGTAAAATATAGGCATGACTTTCCATCCAAAGGATTTCATCAAGTGTTGTCTTGGACCACTATGAAAAACCTTCCAGAGGCTTTCTCTATCTTAGTGTCGTTATGGAGTACCGTGACAAATATGCATAAAGTTTTCTCTACTAATTTTTGTGGTCATACCTTCATCATGATCTACCATGAAAATGGGACCATGACTTTCTGACAACGATTTAGTTTCCTTTGTCACGGTGGTTTTCATCATGGTCAACTGTGAAAATGAGACCACAACAAACAGATTTTTCCAAAACGATGTAGTTTTGCAAGTCCCCTATATATAGCCAAAGACACTTACTTGTTCATCAAGAAATCTGAAATTCTAAGATTGTGTGAGCATATTGAGTTCTTAGAGAGAGGAAGGTTCTTGTAACCACTTGTGACCCTCAAAATCCCCATTCATTGCATTTAGGACTTCATCAAGCATGCAATGAGGTTGGTCCGGTGGCAAACCTCTTACACCTACGCAATGAAGTTGTGGGTTCAAGTCTTCTTCTTCCTAAAAAAAATCCTGAATTTAGGTAAAGTTTCAACAAAAGAAAAAAACTTCATCAAGCATGGATTTCTTATACATCATCACTAGGTAGGTAAGAACAAAATCTCATCTTATTTATTGGTCTTCCTTTCTTTTGACCGAGACATCATCTTTAGCGCTTTTTTCATTAAGGCTTTGGTGATTGTAAGGGTTAGCTAATAACTAGGGTTGTGGGGTTAGCATAGTCACACTTAGTTAAACATTTAGCATTTATTGATTGTTCACTTTAGACACTAATTCTCTTCATTGAGTCCAAATCTTGTGGATGCATATGATAGTTGTACAAGCAAGTGAAGTCTTGCAACCAAATGTGTTGGTTAGCGAGCATTGTCAAGACCCAATGTTAAAGGCATGCGGGTAGAATAGGTTGAATTACGATCCTAGAGAAGAGTGATGAGGGATGTCAACTTAGGATGTAATCAAATATTCAAATAGTGGAGTTTCTGTGACTAAGTGGCTAGCGAAGCTAGTATCATGGTTTTTCCCAGTTGGAGGGTTTCCACATAAAAAATCAAATGTTCATTTATATTCCATAATTTACTTGATTTTTGCGTTGTTTGTGTGTTTAATTTTGACTAATCAAAAAAATTGGTAATTAATTTGATTAGCAACTCATTCACCTCCTTCTACGTTGTTTGGACACATTTAAAGTTGTTTTCATATTTCAATGAACTTTTCATTCACAAAAAAAAAAAATCAAATCAAAATTCATAATAAAAATCGATATGATTTTATCATGGTCCTTACCGAAATTAAAATAAAGGTTATGAGAGACTATGGGGTAGTTTGTTTTTTTGTCTGAAAACTGAACAGTCCTGAATTTTTCTAATGACTGGATAGGGACTGAAATCTGAACCTGAATGACATATATATTTTTTTTCTCACATCTGAATGTATTGCCAATACGTTTGTTTTTTTAAAAGTAAAATTGTCTGAATATAAATATTTTTACATTTATACCTATGTTAAACATTTATAAATATAATATGGAATAAAAACAATCCAAAAATAATAATTATATATGAACATATATGATCATGATCTTTATCTTTGATTATAAACAAACTTCATTTCAAAAAAAATAAAATCAAAAAATAAAAAGGACATCATGAAAACTCACACAAAACACTATTATATATATATCACCATAATATCATAATAAAGTATCGATATTAAATACCAATATGTACAGTGATTATGGTTCTTTTTTATTTTTAAAGCTATTTAAAATAAGCAATATATTAAAATAAAGATTTCTATACCATATGTAATTTTGATAAAATTGAAAATATGTTATATATGGGGGATAGTATCGGAAGAAAATATTTTATATTGCATTTAATGTAATTCAGTGATTTGCAATTAAGTTAAAAATTATGATTTTTTACTTTTTATTTTAAGTTGTTTTTTAGGATTTTTAAGTTGAGGATTTTTAAGTTGTTTGATCACTTAAAACAACAAACAAAACAACTTAATAATTATGATTCAGACCAATTAAATTTTAAGTGGAAAAAACAAACTACCTATATATATATAACTATTTTTTATAATGTCTATCTATATATATGTATGTAAATTTAACAATATATTAAATAGATTAATATGATATGATGGTATCATATAATATGATACATTGCATTCGATTTTTACGCAAGTACTAACACTTGGCATCCAACTAAATATGATGATCACTAACTTGAAGAAGTTCTATATATAAACAAAGTGACATTTTAGTTTACTTCAATTAAATAAGTGGATCATTAATATTAAAATATAAACAGACGGATCATTAATTTGAAAGACTTCAATGTATTTAATTATTTATAGAGTGATCTTTCATTTTGCTTCGATTAAATAAGTGGATCATTAATACTAACATGCAATTAAATAATTGGATCATTAATTTGAAGGAGTTCAATGTATAAATAGGGTTGACATTTTGGATCGGGATCATCTCCTCACATGTAATGTCCCTACCTTCATAATCTGTTGCCATGTCTCAATACTATTGGATTAATTCTATATTTTGATAAGATAAAGACATGAAAATTAACATAATGAATTCAAACTATTGATTTGCTTATTTAGAAGTGTGACAATATATTATGAATGTGAGGAATGTGAGAACACTGATGTTAACGAGGGGATCCAAATCTTAGGATTTGGTGTCCCTATCATGTCCCTGTCCTAAGCCCGCTTATTATGTATTTAGTATTAACATTAATATTTAATCAATAAAAAACTAAAATATATTCTTTTAATTACTAAAATAATATATATTTTATTATTAATGTTAAGGTATAAAAAATTAAAATGAATTATTTTTATCCAATTTAATTTTTTTTTATTCAAATAAAAAAAAACCTAGTTATTATACAAACGTGGTTGGGGCCACCACCTTGCCCTAGAAATTCTATGATCCCAACCCGATCTTCATTAGTCAAGTCTGAGGTGAAGTTAGGGACAAATAATTTTGTTAAGGTCAGGATTTGTTATCCCTACCTCGAACCCATCCCATTTACATCCCTAGTTACCTCTCATGATGAAGCCACCGCTATCAAGTGGATTTATTCTTTTATTTAATTTTTTACTATATATTTATTATTAATTTAAATAACTTATTATTTTAGGGGTTATGTTAAAATGTTAAACTTTAGACTCGATCAATCGAACTATACTATGTGCCAATTTGATAAATCTAACTACATTACGTGCAAGTTTGATATTGTTGTAGTTTAAAAAAATCACCATGAGTTATGTTAAAAAAATAATCTGTTGCGAAGTTAATTAGACGACTGTTTCTACTGACACATCTCTTAGACTCAAAAGCAGTATGCATGCGTTTAATAAATTGTAATATTAATTGATGTGAATTTATATAATGTCTAAAAATGATATGATTGTTATAAAATGAATATTAATAAATAAGAACATAAATCATAAACTTAAAGTAGATGAAGAGAGAAAAATAGCTTAAAAGAAAATATATTATTTTATTCATCAGTATCTCTCAAGTTCAATATATCAATATGAAAAGCTCCTATTTTTAGTCTTACAAATTCTTGGAGTCATAACATGCACAATAATGTATATAAATTACAACATAAATTGACCATAAATAATTTGGGTGTTACAAGATAAAAGAGGAAGATATGTGGATGAAAGTTACTTCCATGGATTGAAGAACATGTATTCATAAATAATTATATAATATTTATAACACCCCCTTTAATTAATGTCCATCAATCATACAATGAATATGCCTCGTTAAAACCTGTGCTAATAAAAAAATGTTGGAAAAAAAAACTAGTAGAGGAAAAATAGTACATTATCCATTGCATCTCAAATTAATCTTTGATGGTAATGGGGGTACAAAATTGTCTCGTTAAAACCTTACTAGGAAAAACTCAGTGGGATAGTGAAGAAAAAAAGTACAGTTTATTACATTTCCTCCAAATCGTAAAAAATCTTGATAAATACTCTCCCTCTAATTCTGACGAGGAAGCTACAATATTTTTACAAAGATATTGCATCATAATATTATGCACTAAGATTTTGTTTGTTGCAATTGGTAGTTCTTTTATAAATCAATCTGCTAGACTGAAACTTGAACGTATTTCGACAACCATTTTTTTAGAGATTATATGTGAAGAACTTTAATTAAATTGCTTTTTGAATTGGTCCAATTTGTCATATACGACATCAGGCTATTTTATAAAAATACAAATAAAACTTATATTCGGTATTTCAAGACCTAAAGTTCTTCAATAATTAACGAGAGAAAATCATACATCACTTTAAGTCATCGAATGACCATCGAGAAATCTATTCGATGTGTTTTATCCATGAAAAAGTACTCTAGGACCTTTTCCTTTTATATGTTGATTCATGTTAATACAAAACTCATTAGTAAAGACTAAATATTACTTTCCAGGACTTTTTATCTTAGATTTTGTTTCCCATATAATTTATAAACTTAGTATAAGATTTACTCAATCAACATATTCTTTAATAAATATTTATCATGACGAATA
Source organism: Dipteronia dyeriana (assembly GCA_032871835.1). Lineage (NCBI taxonomy): Eukaryota > Viridiplantae > Streptophyta > Magnoliopsida > Sapindales > Sapindaceae > Dipteronia > Dipteronia dyeriana. The sequence goes on from CM065302.1 coordinate 38,795,873, forward strand.
TACTACATGCATTCTAATTGTTTAATTTTCATTATATAAAAATTCATATAGCTTTAAATAACTTGTTTCAGGCATTTAAATCCTTCCAGGATTTTCATTCATTGTCAAACTAGGTTTCTACAGTAAATTTTTTAATTTAATTCGTACGAAAAATAATTATATTCAATAAGTTTGATTGATTTCATCAAACATTTGGACTACAAGTCTAAAAATTTTAAATTTTAAATATGTGTAACTCTACCTTTTATTTTTCACCATTATGTCGACATATATACAATTTATAATTTAAGATCATCATCATGTTTTTCATAATATGTAGAGCAATATACGATCTCAATTTATATATTAGCAATATAATTGTTTTACATTTCGTAATTCATATGTCTCTTCAGAGGTTATTGAGTTATCTTTAATATTCGGTACACATGTCTCTTTATACAAATATTTCTTTCAGAGAAATATAATCTCTTTATTTCTAGTACACGTGTCTCTACTGAGACAATTGAGATCTTTCTATTTTCTACCCCAAGAGTCTTATAGGGGGGATTAACATTTCTCTATGTATCTTTAGGATTTTATTTTTTACTTAAATTAGACTAACTCTTCGGGAGCCTTTGATGATGATGATTTAGTTATTGCTTGGGTATTATTTTCACAATGTTTATGATATTTAGAATTCCACTTCTAGGAAACCTTATCATTTGAACTAAATTGTCTTTCACTAACATATGGTTTTTTCTATCATTTCATAAATTGTTCTATAAGAACAACCACCCGGGTTCGTTTATTGACTGAATGTAATTTTATTATTTTCTTTAAATCTTCTGAAAAATTATTTGCATAATATGCAAATCACAAGATGATGCATATATGTCATGTAATTTCACATCGTTTATCAATTTATGATAATTCTTCCTCTAACGACGAAAAAAATAAATTTTATTCTTCTGGAAGATCTTTTACATCATTATAATTTTCTACACGATCTCGTTTATCCTATCATATTGTACTTTAAGTACTATCTTATATCGTCTTATGTCCTTTGAAGACATTCTATAGCAAAAATAATTTTCATTTAGGAAATGGATATCCATATAAAATATTTCAATTTTCCGATGCACCGTTTTCTTTAATTGAACTTCTAGTTCATAACATTTCTCATATCAAACATATGATCTTATGACAGTAGAGACAATAAAAGAATACATGCTTCTAGCATGAGACAAAAATAATATAAAATAATTTTATTGGACTCAAAACAATTTATTCTGTTATAGATCTAACAAATACAAAATTTTTGTTTTCATGTAATTTTATTAGCCGTTCAAGAGTGTCTAGTATACTTGGTAAAGGCTAACAAAATATTAAGATGAACTACATGCACATAATCCTTGTCCTTATATTTAACATCTATAGCATGCAATTTTTTTTTTAATAATTCTCGAAAGGTATATTCAAAATCCTTTCAAATTTGCTTTGTTTTAGTGTTATTCCCCTTCTGGTGAATTGAATTGAATTTCTCATGGTGATCATCATAGCTTCAATGATTATTTCAACTATCTATATTCATAATCACAACCATAATATTTTAAAGAAAATATCATTCACTTCAGGGAATGATATTAAACCAATTGGATGATATTTTATGGTTAAAATAAGACATGATATCAATTCAAATATTCTCAAATTTATAATCTCAATATTGCTCCTCAAGAGCAAATTAGAGGCATGTAATTATCATAATATATATTGTTAATTCAATAAATATTTGAGTCATCAAGTGTAAGATATTTCAATCATGTCTTTTCATTTGGCAATCAAATCATTCCTCTTATTGAATCAAAAAGACTATTGGATCTTAAATAAACACAATGATACTATATACAAATCAATATGATTTTGAGTAACAATTTAAATGATAAAAATCCAAATACATAATATATCTAATCTTAATAATAATGCTAGATATCATAATATAATTAATATGTAACAATTAACCAGTAAATATATTAATTGTTCATATGTATTATGTAAATATATCAAAATGTACGACAGTCAAATTTATATCAAGAAAAATTTGAAAATTCATATTTTCTATAAGAGTTTTCGTACCTTTCAGATATCACTAAGAGAAAAAGTTACGGAAGAAATAACATTATTTTTTATCATATAATAATTGAATTAGAGATGAGAAATTAAAGTAAAATATAATTCACAGATAAATCATATCAATTACTTAGATACTACAACAAAGATTATAAATTAGCAAAATATGATGTTTTCATGAATGTTGAAATTACAAGTTTAATGCAATATTTTAATATAATTCAAAGCAATACAAAAACTTAATTTTATACAACTTAAGTATAAAAAAAATTATATTATATTAATAAGACCACATGAATATAAATCCACTACATAATAAAAACATAAATTTCAAAAATCATAAAATTCAAGTGACCATAAAACTATATATCATAAAACAAATAATTTGAAATGCAGTGAATAGATAGCATAAGCAATTTATGATTAATAGATATACGAAACATAAAAATTCTAGCATATGAAAAAGTAAAGGTCCGCCCTATAAGTATTTTTCAGTTGCTGTTTTTCAAAAAAAAAAAATGAAAAAGAAAACATTGTGTTTTGTTTCAGTTTCAAATTCTGGAAACACGTTTGGTAGCATTTACTGAAAACTGTATTTTAAAAATGAAAACGTAAAAAATACGTCTGGTAGGTTAACCGAAAGCTGTATTTTGTTTAAAATTATTACAATTATAAATAAATTGATTAAATAATGAACCAATATCATTTTTGTACTGTAATTTTTAAATTAAACAAAAGTAACACATCACAAATTACTAAAAAAATCAATTAATCAAAACTAAACTCTTAAATTATAAATAAGTATTATTTTAATAAATATAAATAACAGTAATAAAATAAATATATAAAAAAATTAAAAAGAAGAAAAATAAAGGAAATCAGATCGGTCAAGAAGAAGAAAATAAGAAAAATAAAGGAAGAATATCGAAGAAAAAGAGGATCAAATAAGGAGAAGGATCTGAGAGGAAGAAGTATCGGATATGGAGAATGAGAGGATCAGAGTACAAGAAAAAAAGGATCGGAGCAAAAAGAGGATCGGAGAAGAAAAAGGTTCGGAGAAGAAAAAGAGGATTAGAGAAGAAAAAGGTTCAAAAAAGATGAAAAAGAAGAGGATTGGAAAAGAAGAAGATTTTTTTTTTCTTAAAGAAAAGTGAAAAACAAAGAAAACATTTATTTTGTGTTTTTTTTTTCAATTTTCACTGTTAACATTGATTTTATTTTTCATTTTATTTTTCGTTTTTTGAAAATAAAATGTAAATTAGTTAACGGACACGAATTTGAAATCATTTTTGGAAAACAAAAACGAAAACGTACCAAAAAATAACTGCAAGACGGGGTCTAAAATTTCACATATGCGTACCTTTATAATGAGGAAGAAATAAAAATAATGAATATTGTATTCACATTTTGAAATCCCTTACTTTAAGAAATCAGCTTCTCAATAAAATCATACAAACTCTTGGAACTTATGGTTTGTTAATAAACTATAGGTTCATAACTTTCAATTCTAATTAAATTTGATATCATCACACCTTCAAGTCCGATTAACTTAGAATTGAGAACATTCGGTTCTAAAAAGATTGATTAGTAAAACTTCAGGTTTTGAATTTATATTAATATTTAGAACTTCAAGCCTTTTTATTTTCTTTTTCAATATACTGATCGTTAAATATCCCAATTGAATTACCTTTTGATTCAAAAATCCATGTTCAAAAGTATGGAACTTCAGGTTCAGTTCGATACTTCAAATTTAAATTAAGAACTTCAGGTTCTCAATTTAATTCAAATTTAGAACTTCTGGTTCTATATTCGTTAATCAAATACTATCACATAATTGAAATAAGAACTACTAAAAATAAAACTAAATTTACTTTCTTATGTTGAAGATCCAACATATTAGCAACCCATAAGAGTAGTTGTATAAATAAATTAAGTCAAAATAACAACAAATACTTAGATTGTGCTCAAAATGAGATAATATATATTTACCCTTCAAAATGAGATAAAATATATTTATCCTTTTACAATTTTTGGACTTTACTTTAAGCCAGTGTCCTCTAAAATAAATCACAAAAATGATTGTACAATATCCGTTAACAATTGAATATTTGGTTATAATTATATTATAATACTAAGTTCATAATTTAAAATTTTGAGAACTTTAGATTTATAATAAAATTCATTTTAATAGAAGTTTAAAAGTTCATTATAACTTCACGTGCATATATAAACTTCAAGTTTATAACTGAGAATAATGAATTTTAGAATTTCACATTCTGAAAATAACTTTCACTTAAACTGGAATTTATAACTTCAAGTTCTGATTCAATGTAAATTCATTATTCTTATATTTTGATTTAAGTGCAATTGATACATTTCAATAAGATTTTTTATTATCGTTTTGTTAAGCTTCAGGCTTTTTGATTTTACAATCTTAAAATACTAAATTGAGCTTCAGGTTTTTTGATTTAACAATTATCATATATATATATATATATATATATATATATATATATATATATATATATATCAAATCGAGCTTCAGGCTCTTTGATTTTATGATATTTGAGTTGCAATATAATTAATTTCATTTTTGCAATCTTCCGGCTTCAATACAATAATTTAATCTTTCTTTTATTGACAACCCAAGAATATTAAGAATAAAATTAAGAAGATAAATAATATAAATAATTTTTTTTCTTAGCCCAAAATTAGAGAAAGAAATACTTTACAATTTCTTGATCTCTTGATCTCATCAAGAATGCGTTATCTCTTATCACTTACGAAATTTGGATCATATGACATTTTTCTTCAAATAATAAACTTTTAAATCCGAAGTCTGAAACATATCATGATTAGAGATTCGTGATGATAACGTATTATAAAATGAATATTAATAAATAAGAACATAATAAACTTAAAGTAGATGAAAAGAGAAAAATAGCCCAAAAGAAAAGAAATTATTTTATTCTTCAATATCTCCCAAATTCAATATATCAATATGAAAGCCTCCTATTTATAACCTTACAAAATCTTTAGAGTCATAACATACACAATAATGTATATAAATCACAACATAAATTGACCATAAATCATTTGGGTGTTACAAGAGAAAAGAGGAGATATATAGATGGAAGATACTTCCATGGATCGAATGACATTTGTTCATACATAATTACATAATATTTATAACAATGATTTTGTTTTTCAAAGGAAATATATGGAAATTGAGAAGTTTTAATTTCTATTTGGTATTAAATGAATAAGTTAATTGTCACAGATCCCCTCAAACTATACTTGTATCTGTATGTTGCCTCTTGAAATTTTTTTTAGCCACTAAATATTCTGAACTATTAGAAATTGACAAAAGTGGATGAAAATCTAACGTCATCCACTGTTCTGACATGGAAAATTACAATAAGCACCCTTATTATATATATAATTGTATCAAATCGAAAAAATATAATAATATGACATAAATACCCCTCCTACAAAATTTTTAAAAATCATATTTTAAAAATAAAAATTTTAAATTTTAAATTGATTTTTTTTTTGAAATAATAATAAAATTCTAAACTTTTTGATAAAGAAAATTAAAAAAATAGAGAAATTAAAAAATTAAATTGATTTTAAAAAAATTAATTTTTTTTATATTCAAATATCCCTAAATATAAAACCCAGATGAATATATAAATTATTTAATACGAAATATCATTTAAAATATCTTTTTATTTAAATATCTATAAATATTATTTGTTCGTTTAGATTAACAAGGTTATTAATAATGTTAAAAATATAAAAAATTAAATAATAATAATAAAATAAATAATTAATAATAATGATAATAATGATAATAATTTAAATATCCTCCACTTTTTTTTCATCATTATTATTTTTATTTAAATACCCATAAATATCACTTTTACAATTATAATAACAAGTGTATTGATAATGTCAAAAAGAAAAATAAAAAAATGAAATGATAATAATAATGATGATAATAAAAAAAAAAATATAATAATACTAATAAAATAATAATAATGATGATGACGGTAATAATAATAATACTTTAAATATTTTTTTTTTAGCCATTATCATTTAAATTATCTTTTTTTCTATTTAAATATCTTTAAATATAAAACCTAGATAAGTATATAAATTATTTAATGTGAATTATCATTTAAAATATCTTTTTATCATTATTATCTTTATTATTTATTATTATTATTATTATTTAATTTTTATTTTTTTTACATTATTAATAACATTGTTATTGTAAACAAACAAGTAATATTTAAAGATATTTAAATAAAAAAGATAGTTTAAATGATATTTCGTATTAAATAATTTATATATTCATCTGGGTTTTATATTTCGAGATATTTGAATATATATAAAAAAAGATAATTAATTTTTTTTAAATCAATTAATTTTTTTAATTTCTCTATTTATTTAATTTTCTTTATTAAAAAATTCAGAATTTTATTATTATTTAACCAATCTTTCAATTTTTTTATTTTTTTTTATTTGTACTTTTAAAATATGATTTTTAAAAATTTGGTAAGATGGATATTTATATCATATTATTATATTTTTTTCGATTTGATGCAATTATGTATATAATAAGGGTACTTAGTGCAATTTACAATAACAAAATAGTGGATGACTTTAGATTTTCATGCACTTTTACCAAATTTTGATAGTTCAGGAGGTTTAGTGTCTAAAAAAAAAATCAATGAGCAACATGTGAATACGGATATAGTTCAGAGGATATCTGTGACAATTAGCTTAAATGAAATTTAATTCAAATTTCAAATAAGTAAATTAATTTTTTTTTTAATAACTCACGTTACCAGTCGTGTATTAGTATTAGCTAATCTGGTTGGTATAAAGTATTATATCTTTTAATGGTTGTAGTTTTTATTGCAGTCATAAATATATTCCTATTTAATGTATTATTGGAGTATATGAAAATTGGGTATACTTATTATTATAATAGAAGATACAAAAATAATAAATAATAAATAAAAATGACTGTTTGGTTGAAATGTCAAAATTATCCATTGTTTTGAGGACCCGCCCTTTTATAGGGCTTACAATTTATATTATGGTATGAGATTGGTATTTTTTTAGTACCCGGTTCAATTTTAGGATGATTACAGATAATGGATTTTTTTTTGTCAAAATGGGACTCTTGTTATCTTGTATTATTTTCATAATATTCAATAATTTTGATTGATTTCTATAAAAAAAAAAAGTCATTAAAAAAATATATTAATGAGATGAGGACGGTTCCTCTAATGGAGAATCCCTATACAGACACAATTTATTTTAAGGTGGATATTCACTTACAGGGCCGGCTCTGCTGTATTGCTAGAGGGGCGACCACCCCAGGCCCCTTTTAAAAAAAAAAACTAGGTTTCCATATTTTGAGTATTAATTTAGGGGTCTATTTTCATGTTTCCAAATTAGTTTAGGTGCTCATTTTTATTTTTACATTTTTTGAGTACTAGTTTAAGGGCGTATTTTTATTTTATTTCAGATTATATAGACCTAAATATTTGTTTTAAGTATTGGTCCAAACATTTGGGATCTAAGAGGCCTATAAAAAGCTTACAAGTTTTTTTTAAAAAAAATTAGGTCTGGACAAACAAAGTCCAAAAAGAAATGTTCCAAAAAGAAATGTTCGCTTTTGGTATATAGTCCAATAGGGTTTCTTGTTCCTAAATTTATCATTTATTTCAACCTCTTAGCTCTCAACACCTCAAGTCGACACTCTTTTTCTACTCATAACTCATCTCTCTTTTTCAATCGTCCTATGTTCCAGTCCAATATACCTCATTTGAATCATTTCACTTCAATCTTCGATTTTTGGTTACAAATTCTTTTGGATAATTTCTTTTTGATATATATTGTTGTATATATAAATTATATATAATCCTATTATACCATTATCTCGGATTTTTTTTTCGATTTTAGTTTTCAATTTTAGTTTTCAATTTAGATTTTTCCTTATTTGACACGTTATGGGACCCATTTTCCCATTTCCAAAATTTTCACCCCGGGCCATAAGTATTTCTCGAATTTGGATCATCATCTAATATAAAAAAAAATTTGATCAACAGAGTATCCAAATCCATATTTTTCAAACAAATTGGATTGACCGTCTCGACTCATATCGATGTACCCAAAAAAGAGCATTCAAAAAGCTTTCAATGAAAACAAGCTAATGCAAGTTTCTTTAATGAAACATTTTTATTTACAATTTTATCCTTCCATCAAACAAAAGAAAAATATAAATTCCACTTCTATCCCCTTGTTCTGAGCTGCTCTACCAACGACGTTCTAGCCTCCATCTCCACCAAAAAATTTTACATAGACATTCAAACAACAACAAAAAAATTCAATCAGAACCAAAAGTAGATTTAACAAAACTAAATGATGAAGCCAGAAATCGATGAAGTAAACAAGTAGAGAGAGGATTCGATGAGACGAGTTCACTTAGATTTGAGAGAGATGTCAGAATTGGAGAATTTGAGAATGATGAAACATACAATGACAAAGATCAGAAGAGGAAAAAAAGAAAGAAAATGAAAAGAAAAATAACAATGATTGGACTTCAAAGCTCTAATGTGTGGTTATAGAGGTCGTGAATCGTGATGGCCACTATTAGAGTTTCTCAAACCCAGCGCCAACCACCACGTCAATCTCCATTCCCACCAGAATCGGCCTCCAACCCAATGCCATTCGTTGCGCCTTCCATCAGAGGTTGAACAGTGTCGCACAATATATTGCATGACACTGTTCTTTTACGCAATCCTAGATCTGTTTTTTTCTTTCAAACCTTCAAATTTTTAATAATCACAGTTTAATCATATTTATTAAAATCTATTCTGATTTTATCCTTTATTTAAAGATTTTGTTTAATCATAGTTTTACCCTAATCAATTAAATCTATTTCAATTTGGTCCTTTTTAATATTTAATAGTTTTTATGTGAATTACTTATTATTGTTATTAACATTTATAATAAACTAAAATGAAGTGTATAATTAAAAAATTTAAATGCAATTTTTTAAAAATAAATCGCTTAATTCATTACAGCAGAAATTAAAGCAAAATACATTAATTAATAAAAACATTAAAAACGAAATACAAACTTTATAGTGATAAAATAAATTACCACTAATTGGAATATTGTAAAATTAAGGAAAAATACAATATAAATTACAACAACGATTTAGTAGTTTGGAATACCATTTTCAGGTCCTTGAAGATTATTGAAAAAATCATCAAAATATCCGGATGTATTATGGGATCCCTAGTCTTGTTGCCGAGCTCGCTTTACTGTAATTTTTAATTGTTATTGATTCACAAACTCACGCTTGATTGAATCAGTTATGGTATTCAAATCTATCATCACAATTTTGGCTTCACGACACACCACTTTTCTCTTCAAAATATTGTTAATTCTTTCCCTCTGCACAACCTTTCTAGTATAAACTTCCAACATTTGTTGTTGTCCTTCCTTCAAAGTTTCACAAAATGTTGAATTTTTTCCTCTGCCCTCCTTTTAAATTTTACTTTCTTCACCCCAATGGGCCGTTGAGATGAACTACCTCCACCATCATCACTACTTATATTTAGAGAAAATGAAGATAGTCCAGGCTATTCTATTGTCGAAGTCTCTAAAGTTGGAGAAGAAGTCTCTAGAGTTGGAGAGTCTTCTTGTGATGATACGAAATGACCATCTCTTGAAAGGGTGATGTTGCAGTTTGTTGTCTGTAAATTTTTATATATCTTTTAGGATAGGCCACACATGGTCAAACTTGAATCCATGTTTATATTTGTTATCTTGGGCCAATAATTTTTTTTTTCTGGTTCATCTACAAAATGATACAAATATATTGTTAAAATCAAATATGAAATATAATTTTTCTACAACTTGAATTTTAACGAATACTGACAATATCATCTTCGGAGGCACCACTAGGTTTAAGATTTTCAATCTGTCGTAGGCATCCTCGTATTTTTCCCAATACGGTAAGGATAATCTACATACGATACTGCATACGATACTGCAAACTTCTCTTGTTACGAAGTTCAGTGATAAAAGATGGTTTGTTGTTGTTGTAATCAGTCTCAACTTGAACCCAGAATATATCCTTTGATTGGTGAATACCTATGGTCGAGTTTTGCAAAACCCGATCTTAGTTATTCAACAAAACAACCCAGTGACCCGTGGAGGCTTAATTCTTGGTCATATTGTGATCAATCGAGACCGGAAAAGTGCTGATCGTTGTTTGTTCTACGACTATTTTTGCCGAGAACCCATGGCAATCAAATGTTCCGTCGGCACTTTCAAATGGGTAAGAGTTTATTCCTTTGTATTGTTGAAAAAGTGGAAGCTCGTGACATCTACTTTATGCAACGAAGAGGCAGTGTGGGTAGACTAGGTTTGTTCGCTCTTAAAAAAAATAGCAATATTTCAGATGTTGACATATGGTTGTCCAGCTGATACTACTGATGGGCATATTAAAATAGAAGAGTCCACAACAATTGAGAGTTTGAAGAGATTTTATCATGCTATTGTGGAGGAATTTACAAGTGAGTATCTAAGATCACTCAATGCTACTAACGTTTCCATACTACTCAAGATCGTGGTTTTTCAGGAATGCTGGATTGTCTAGATTGTATGCACTGGAAGTGGAAAAATTATCCAACGGCTTGGGCAAGACAATATACAGGTCATAGTGGATCCCTAACTATTATTTTATAGGTTGTAGTTTATTATGATCTGTGGATATGGCATGCATATTTTGGTTTTTCCAGGTACAAACAATAATATTAATGTGTTGGAGGCATTCCATCTTTTTTCCAACCTCGCTCAAGGTATTGCTCCTCTAGCTTATTAAGTCATTCAAGGAAAAGAATATAATATGGGTTATTATTTAGTTGATGATATATACCCAAAATGGTCTACGTATAAACTATTCACGATCCACGTGGTCGAAAAAAAAAATATTTGCAATGAAACAAGAAGGATGTAGAAAAGTCGTAGAACGTGCATTTGGAGTTCTCTAATCACGGTTTGCAATTGTGGCAGAAATGACACGTTTTTGGCATAAACATGTTTGACATGACATAATGACTACGAGCATTATTATGCACAATATGATAATCGCGGATGAGCGTGATGTTGATGCATCAACTGAGGATCTCATGGAAGCACCAACTCCAGAAGTTGAGATGATGTTAGATGAAAATACCCGATTTCAACAATTACTAACTCGATATAATCTGGGATAAAAATGTTCACATTGCACTGTGAAATGTCTTAATAGATCATTTGTCGGGTGAATATACTAATTCAGATAATTAGATGATGATCAATATGTACTTTTATTTTTATGTTTTTTCTTTTTTATTTCCTGAAATGTAATGTTTAAGTTATTTTAATAACAAATGCAACATTTAACCTGATTAAATTTAATTTCTTTTAATGTATTAATTTTATAATTTCTTATCGTACTGCAATATTATGTTAATTAAGAGGTGACATGTTAATTGTAGAGAAATATTAAAAAAGGGAAAGAAAAGGAATATTCTTTTAATTTAAAATCTGGTGCAGTGGTTGGAGACGGAATAGTGAAATAGTGCAACAGTTGCACTATTTCAATGCAAAAGTTGTACCGAAACCACTATTCGGGTTGGAGATGCCCTTAGTAAAACAAAAAAACATTAGGTCTAGCATATGTTTTATTATTATTATTATAGGTTTTTATTTAATAAGTTTATTTAAAAAAAATATTTTTTTTTCATGATTAATTGTTTTAATTAAAAAATATGTAAATGTTAACAAATGTTGCCTATGTTATTAATTTATTATTCTAATAAGGGCATTATGGGTATATTACAACTATGAGACAAATTAAAATGTTTAAACTAGACAAGACTGTTGTTCAGTTCAAACCGTGAAATTGAACCGTAACTGTAGGGAAAAAACCGAAATCAGAACCGGAACCGGAACCGTGAGCCCTAAGGTTCCGGTTTCGTTTCCTTTAAAAAAACGGGACTGAAACCGATGGTTTGGTTCTGGTTCTTACCACTGTTTTCTTTTTAAAAATGAAAAAAAATTGGTTGTTACGTTGCCTGGACGTTGGGTCCAACGACAATTTTTTTTTTCTTATCAATTACATCCCCCCCCCCCCTAAAAAAAAGCATTTCCCCTCACACCAATTCTCTCTCAAATCTCAACTATTAAATTGTTTATATTTATTTTATTGCAATTATTTTCTTTATGATCAATTCAAAATCATTGTCAATATTTTTTTAAAATTTATTTCCACACTTATTTTTAAAAAATTTAAAGAGTTTTTTTACAATTCAGTTTTTTAAATGGCATGTGGATGTGGATATGGAAGTGGAGCTAGAGACACTCCAAGGCATTTTGAAAATTCTCTAATAAAGTGTGTGTCTATAACCTAGAGAGGGGTGAATAGGTTTTAATCCTATTGATTACCAATTTTATGAATTAATCAATATTATCAAATCTACCCCATTATACTAAGTGTTTAAATAAAAGACAACAAACATAAAGAAATAACAACACGCAATATATACGTGGAAACCCTACAAATGGGAAAAACCATGGGGTGTTTAGTGCGCCACACTTGATCCTCAAATTCCACTATTAAGTGAAACCTAGGTTGAACTCCTGTCTAACCTTTCAGTTACTAACCCTTTCACTCTACCCAGAAAGCCTTAATAGTGATTTTGGATCACCAACCTTGTGCAAAATGTTAGGATTAAATATGACAATTAAAGCAATTCCTAGATATCAATGTTCTAAATGCAAAGGCAAGAAGAATTAGCTAGAAGGGTATAACTGTCCTAAATCCTAGCTATCCCAAATCAATACTTCTCAACCAACAATCAATACACAAGCATGCATTTAATTTGCAATAAAGATTAAAACCTAGGTATACATGACTTAGTAATGAAACTATAAAGTCTAGAGCATGTAGAAATTACCTAGTCAAGAAGAAGATGATGATTCATTCTTAGATGATCGTAAAAAGAAACTAGATGACCATGAGATGAAGTTAGGTTGAGTTACAATAAGTCTTTGGGAGTCTTTCTCTCTCTAGAAAAGCTAGGATACTTAAAAATGACTTATTGGACTTAACCAAAACAAAGAGAAGAGAAGAGAACATATGAATATATAGTGCCCTACACAAAACGGCATCGTGTTGGACGAATGGCAACTAAATCCCATCATGACTGCTGGCTAGACCGCGGTATAGGTAAGTGTCCAGACCGCGGTATAAAGAGTGGTGTATTGCCTGGACAACACAGCTCTGTAGACCGTTATGCATGCAAGTGCACCGACCGCGGTCTGGATAGCATGCGATGCTTGGGAAACGTCACTTGGAAGACCGATGTGCATGCAAGTTGCACAGGCTGCGGTAGCAGCAACGTGCAACCATGGAGAACACCGTTGTGTAGACCGCGACGGAGGTAATGCATAGGGAGCGGTCTGAACCGCGGCATAGAGAAAATAATCCTCTTTTAAGGCACACAAGATGCATCAAACACCCAAGCAAGAGTTAAGACACAAAAGGCATACAAGAAGGCAAATAAGCAAGCATGCAAGATGATCAAGACATGCATGAGAGTGTGTGTGTGCACTAATACCTCTTTAATGAAGGTTAAGCAAGTGATTTTACATTTGAAGCTTGAGCTAGGTCTTGAGCAATGATGACCTAAACTACCCTTACACATTAATCCCCAAATGTGGTTGTCAACGAAATGAGACAACCAAAAACCGAGGAACTTACAATCTCCCCCTTTGGCTATTTCGTGACAAAACCACCACTCACAATTCATCATCACCAATAAACAAAAAAAAATCAGTGGTCAACAAATTTTTTCAACTTTACAAAGAGATGCCTAATAAATTAGATCTTCAAGTCATCCATCTCTTGTAGAATCATCATTCCTACAAAATAAAATAACTGCATTTTCCAAGACAAGTGTACGTGAGGTGATCAAAAAGATAAAAACAAACGCAATTTGCATGAAATAGAAACAAGTGCAATCAACAATGCACATGCAAATGATCCCCCTAAAAGGCAACCTCCCTTTATACAAAAACAACACAAAACTCCCTCTAAATCCAACATTACTCCCCCTTTTTGTCACAAGATAGGAAAATGAGTATCCCTCAACCGGGACGCTTTAGTAAAGAGAGATATTTGCAATGAAATACATAATCACATACAACAAATTTATGCAGTTTAATTAAGAGAGAGAGAAATTCAAGAAAGTTTGATTTTTGGAACATGTGTGAAAAGATTGCCTTGAATGAAATACATATAACAACAACTTCCAAAAGCATGGTATTTGGCAAAGGAAAAAAATCACATGAGGTTCCAAGAGAAGTCAAACCAATTTGCACCAATTTGCCAATGGAAAAAAGGATATAGCTTTTAGAAATATTTTAAGCACACTCAAGCAATTATTTCAATCCTTAATGATCAACAAAGACATGGATATAAAATCCTTATTGATTGATTGGATATGAAATCCTTATTGGTTGTTGTCTTGCTTAACCATTAAGAAGAGAGACAATACTAAGTTGGATGAGACATCCTTATTAATTGAATGGACACAAAGTCCTTATTTGACTTAGCCATGTCAATTGCTTCTCCACACAATCTTACGCACATAATTCGTGCATGATATTTAAGCATGTCACAACAAAGTTCACATGAACATGGAGTTAAATTTTGGGTCAATCAAATGTACTTTCCAATCAAAATTCCTAGCCCAAAAATACATGTTTGAACACAAATGAGGCATGCATTTCAAATAAGGCAAGAACACACTTATTGAATAAAAAGTCATATAGTAATATATGCATCCAAGATACTCAAGCAATTAATTAAAGAGCACAAAATTGAACAATTATTTGCTTATTGAAATGCAAGTTCGCTCTCTTTGCTTGAGCTTCCCATATGGGTCAAACGCCAAAACTTATCAATGCATATGACAAATCCCAATAGATCTACTAAGAGACTTAAACTTAGTTGAATCTAATGGTTTAGTAAACAAATCTGCTAGTTGATCATTTGTGCCCACATGTTCAAGTGCAATGCATTTGCTCTCCACTAACTCTCTAATGAAATGATGTTTAATGTCAATATGCTTGGTTCTAGAATGTTGGACAAGATTTTTTGAAATATTAATGGCACTCATGTTATCACACTAAAGAGTTAGAGTACCTTGCTCAAAGCCATAGTCCACAAGCATTTGCTTCATCCATAGGAGTTGTGTGCAAGCACTCATAGCGGCTATATACTCGGCCTCGGCTGTGGATAAGGATATGGAATTTTGCTTATTGCAAAACCATGACACAAGATTGCTCCCTAGGAAGAAGCAACCGCCTGATGTACGCTTCCTATCATCACAATTTCCTGTCCAATCTACATCACTAAAGCCAACTAAGCTAGCATTAGTGTCAAAAGAGTACCATATCCCATAGTTGGATATCCCATTCACATATCAAATGATTCTCTTCACGGAGAAGAGATGGGATTCCTTGGGATTTGCTTGGTATCTAGCACACACACCAACACTAAAGGCTATATCAGGCCTACTAGCCATCAAGTATAGCAAGCTCCCTATCATGCCCTGATATAGGCTTTGATCCACACTTTTCCCACTAGCATCCTTGCTAATTTTCAATGTGGTACTCATAGGTGTGTCACAATGCTTAGAATTCTCAAGGCCAAATTTTTTCACAAGGTTCTTGGCATATTTAGCTTGGGATATGAAGATCCCATCATGCATTTGCTTGATTTGCAAGCCTAGGAAGTAATTTAGTTCACCAACCATGCTCATTTCAAACTCATGAGTCATGACATCAACAAATTGTTTAACTTTCAAGTTATTGGTGGAACCAAAAACAACGTCATCAACATAAATTTGAGCTATGAATAGTTCATTTTTAGTACATTTGATGAACAAAGTCTTGTCAACACTTCCTCTAGAGTAGCCATTATCAACAAGATAAATAGTGAGACGCTCATACCAAGCCCTCGATGCTTTTTTCAACCCATATAGTGCCTTCTTAAGGTGATAAACATGAATGGGGTGGTGTGGATCCACAAACCCCTTGTGTTGCTCAACAAACACTTCCTCTTGCAAGAAGCCATTTAGGAAGGCAATCTTAACATCCATTTGATGCAATTTAAACTTGTGCACACAAGATATGGATAAGTGAAGCCTAATGGACTCTAATCGGGCAATAGGAGCAAAAGTCTCCTCAAAGTCGATACCCTCAATTTGAGAGTACCCTTGTGCTACAAGTCTAGCCTTATTCCGCACAATGTTGCCATCATCTTCGGATTTATTCCTATAGACCCACTTGGTGCCTATCAGATTAGCATTCTTAGGCCTAGGAACTAGAGTTCAAACCTCATTTATTTCAAATTGATTTAGCTTTTCTTGCATAGCAAGAACCCAAAACTCGTCACTTAAGGCTTTATCAACCTTTTGGGGTTCAATTTTAGAGGTGTATCAAGTATAACTAATTTGATTTGCCAATTGATGCCTAGTCCTAACACCCTCATTCACATCTCCAATGATGTCACTCTTGTTGTGAAGATGTCTAACCCAAAGAGCGGGTTCCTTAGAGTCCAGAGTAGAATCTCTATCGAGAGATTGAGAGGCCTTTTTCTCAAGATTTGACTTTTCATCACTTAAAGTCTCACCAATCTTCTCCAAGGGAGAATCATCAACCATACTAATCTCTTCATTATGGTTACTAACCATAGGCCTACAATCGTCTATGATCACATTGGGTGATTCCATAACACTCCATGTCTTCAAATTAAAAACTCTAGAGGCATTACTAATTAGGGCATAGCCAATGAAAATCTCCTCATCACTCTTAGCATCAAACTTGCCAAGTTGATCACGGTCATTTAGAATGTAGCACTTGCTTTCAAAAGAGTGGAAGTAGCTAACATTTGGCTTCCTACCCTTCCACAATTCATAGGAGGTTTGCCTAGTTCCTGGCCTAAGAAAAATTCTATTGCCTATATAACAAGCCGTATTGATAGCCTCAATGTAAAGATTCCTAGGCACATTGTTGCTAAGCAACATCACATGGGCCATCTCTTGGAGAACCCTATTCTTGCTCTCTACAACCCCATTTTGTTGAGGAGTTCGAGAAGCCGAGAACTCATGGGAGATGCCAAGATTATTACAAAAGTTTTCAAAGCTAAAATTTTTAAATTCTCTCTCATGATCACTCATAATTCTCTTAATGCATTTTATGTGAGAATCCTTCTCATTTTGAATTTTAGTGCAAAGAATTTTGAAGATTTCAAAAGTTTCAGATTTTTCTCTAAAAAAATTAAGTCCAAGTAAATCTAGAAAAATCATCAACACATACAAAAATGTATCTTTTGCCACCGAGACTCTCGGTTTGCATGGTACCCATAAGGTCCATATGAAGAAGCTCTAATGGCTCCTTAGTTGCAAGATACTTACCCTTCTTATGCACACTCTTAGTTTGCTTTCCTTGTTGACAAGATCCACAAACTCCCTCAATTCTCTTCCCAAACTTGGGAAGTCCTTTCACTACATTCAATCTTTCAAGCACTATTAAGTCTTTGAAATTCATGTGGGCAAGCATTTTCTGCCACAATTCGACTTAATTATAATTAGACAAGTTACACAATATATCATTAGAATCAAGACAATAACAATTCTCACTCAATCTCTTACCTTTCAAAAGGACTTGCCCATCTTCTTTAAGAATAGAGCAACCAACATTGCCAAACATAATTGAAAGCCCTTCATCACTTAAATTTGAAATACTAATTAAATTTTCATTCAAGCCATCAGCATAAAGGGCATTTGATAAGGAGGGTAAACCAGGAATGGATATGTTTCATTTCCTTATAACCTTCTTTCGTGAACCATCACCAAAGGTAACAAATCCACCATCCTTCATTACAAGAGTCTCAAAGAAACTCTTATTTGGTCATGTGCCTAGAACACTCACTATCAAGGTACCAAGTATTGGTGACTTTGGCTTTTAAGGCTACTTGAGCCATATGACAACAATATTCATCCTTTCTAGTCCACCTAGATGGAATATTACTATTTCTAAGAGCCATGGGGTTCATTTTCTCTAAAATTCCTAGGTGCATGCATTTTGGCTATTCTAAGCATATTTTTCTCAATCATGCTTTCAAAACGACACAACTTAATAAATTTAAAACAATTCAGCCTTATGTGACCTTCAACACCACAATAATGACAAATGAGAGTAAAGTAAGAATTCATACCATATCCTTGTGCAAGCATGGAAGACTTCTCTCTCCTTTGAGTTGTCCTTTGATGTTGAGCTGAATCCCTTCTTTGAAACACCCTTTATGGTTGAGCCAAATTAGCTTCCCTTTTTGGTTGTGGGTAAGAAATCCTTTGTTGACTTTGAGAGCTCATTAGAAGTTGAGGTCTTGTTTGATGAGCTCTAGCTTGTGGTAGATGAGCTTTAGCTTGAGACTTTGTTTGAGCCTTTATTTGAGCTTGCTTTGATGATTCTCCAACTTTGTTCAATCTCATTTGTTGGTGTGAACCTTGAACCTCTCTAACCTCTTGACTCTTGACAAATATGGTCTTCTTCGAGGAAGTGGCATCCTTGCCTTCCACATATCCTAAGCCCGTTTTATCATTAGGACTCTTCCCACATGATAGCATCTTGTCAAGTTTCTCGGTTCCAGATGTCATATTGGCAACTAATTCTTTCGCTTCCCTAAGCTCAATCTTTAAGTTCTCTTCACTCTTCTTAGTAATCATAAACTCCAATTTCAAGCTCTCTTCTAACTCTTTTCCACTCTTTACTTTCTCACTCAAGTGAGTTATCTTGAAAGTTTACTCTAGATTCTCTTTTTTCAACTCTTGAACCTCTTTCTTCTTTTTCAATCTAGACTTTTCAAAAAACTTCATAAAGTCTACATAGTTCATTTCCTCAACAATCTCAAACCTAGAGTTAGAAGAGGTACTCTCATCACTAGAGTCATCTATTTCTTCCTTATCTTTCACAACTTCCTTGCCATTATAAGATGTTGTGAAGGCAATGAAGTTTGCAACTCTATCTTCATCATCCAAATATTTTTCTTCCTCTTCTAAGTCTTCACTGTCGCTCTAAGTGGCTGCCATCGCCTTCCTCTTCTTCTTTTTCTACAAATTTGTACATCCTGGAGCAATGTGACCAAAGCCACTGCATTCATAGCATTGAATGCCTTTCTTGGAGTCACTTTCTTGAGACCTTTCCATCTTCTTGAAATGAGTTTTCTTTTTCACTTCTTTTCCTTTGGACCAAAATCCTTTCCTCTCAAACTTCATGAATTTCTTGAATCTTTTAACCATGAGGGCCATTTCTTCATCCAAGTCCTTCTCTTCTTCTTCAACCTTGGTGGTCTTCAAGACAATACTCTTTTGCTTCTTCGGAGGTATGGGTGTGGTGCTCCATCTTGACTCATAAGCTAGAAGTCTTCCAATGACTTCACTTGGCTTTATATTCTTGTACTCACTATTCTCTTCAAGTGCCGTCGCCTTTGATTCGAACCTTGATGGAAGTGACCTCATGATTGTTTGCTTGATTCTCCTATCCGAATAGGGGTCACCAAGTTGATGGTTGTTGTTGACGATATCCATCAACTTCACTTGAAAGTCATTGAAGCATTCATGCTCCTCCATCCTAATCAACTCAAATTGCATTTGGAGGACTTGGAGCTTTGAGTCCTTTACTACTTCGGTTCCCTCATGAGCCGTTTGAAGAATGTCCCAAGCCTCCTTTGCAATCCTAATGTTTTGGACCAACTTGTATTGATTATCGTCCATGGCGCAAAGAATGGCATCCTTGTTGTTCCACTTGGATGCTTCAAACTCTTGGGGTACTCCAACTAGACTTGGCTTAAGAGCTTCTACACCATCGTCAGTGGTCATTGTTGGAGGAGTATACCCATCTTCAATAGCCATCCACACACGGTCATTTATTTGGCAAAGATAGGCTTCCATCATACCCTTCCAAGAAGCATAATTCACCCCATTGAGCAAAGAGGGTCTTGTGCTTGAGGCTCCCTCATGACTAATACCGTTTCCACTCATAGTGTTTGAGGGTAATGAATGTAATGCAAATGTAAAGAAAACAAACAAACAAACAAACTACACCAAGCAAGACACATACAGAGCACGGATCACCTAAGTATATCTAGGCACTTACTCTGATACCAATTGAAAATTCCCTAATAAAGTGTGAGTCTATAACCTAGAGGGGGGTGAATAGGTTTTAATCCGATTGATTACCAATTTTACGAATTAATCAATATTATCAAATCTACCCCATTCTACTAAATGTTCAAATAAAAGACAATAAACATAAAGTAATAATAACACGCAATATATACGTGGAAACCCTCCAAATGGGAAAAACAACGGGCTGTTTAGTGGTCACACTTAATCCTCAAAATCCTCTATTAAGTGAAAGTTTACAACCTAGGTTGACCTCCCGTCTAATCCTCCAGTTACTAACCTTTTCACTATACCCAGAAGGCCTTAATAGTGATTTTGGATCACCAACTTTGTGCACTAACCACATAGCCACAAGCTTAATCAACAATGAAGAGATAATGACAACCTAAATGAATATGTAATAATATTCTATATATAAAAATGTTAGGTCAAGACATTCATGCTTATCTAGGATTAAAGATGACGATTAAAGCAATTCCTATATATCAATGTTCTAAATGCAAAGGCAAGAAGAATTAGCTAGAAGGGTATAACTGTCCTAAATCCTAGCTATCACAAATCAATACTTCTCAACCAACAACCACTACACAAGCATGTCATAAAAGCTATTAAACATACAAGCATGCATTTAATTTGCAATAAAGACTAAAACCTAGGTATACATGACGTAGTAATGAAACTATAAAGTCTAGAGCATGTAGAAATTATCTAGTCAAGAAGAAGATGATGCTCCATGCTTAGATGACTCTAGAAAGAAACTAGATGACCATGAGATGAAGTTAGGTTGAGTAACAATGAGTGTTTGGGAGTCTTTCTCTCTATAGTAAAGCTAGGATACTTAAAAATGTCTTTTTGGACTCAACAAAAACAAAGAGAAGATAAGAGAACATATATATATGGTGCCCTACATAAAACAGCATAGTTTTGGACGAAGGGAAACTAAATCTCTTCATGACAGCTGGCTAGACCGTGGTACAGGCAAGTGTCTAGACCGCGGTACAGAGAGCAGTGTGTCACTTGGACAACACCGCTATGTAGACTGCTGTACATACAAGTGCACCGACCACGGTTTGGACAGCATGCGACACCTGGAAACTTCACTTGGAAGACCGCTGTGCATCCAAGTTGCACAGGCTGTGGTAGCTGCAGCGTGCAACCCTAGAGAACACCATTGGGCAGACCATGGAGGAGGTATTGCATAGGAAGCTGTCTGAACCGCGGTATAGAGAAAAAAAATCCTCTTTTAAGGCACACAAGATGCATCAAACACCCAAGCAAGAGTTAAGACATAAAATGCACACAAGAAGGCAAATAAGCAAGCATCTAAGATGATCAAGACATGCATGAGAGAGTGTGTGTGCACTAATACCTCTTCAATGAAGGTTAAGCAAGTGATTTTACCTTTGAAGCTTGAGTCAGGTCTTGAGCAATGATGACCTAAACTATCCTTACACATTAATCCCCAAATGTGGTTGCCAAAGAAATGAGCCTACCAAAAACAGAGGAACTTACACGTTTCATTTCCAGAACTGGTAAGGGTCGTATGCCAGAACCGGTGCTAGTCCAGCTGGACAATATCGGTTATGACGACACTATACTTACCATGAGTTCTTGCAACGACTATCATATCTTGAATCCCTAAACTATCCAACCTAATCCCCCTTTAATAATTTCTTAACCCGATGTTGGCCAGTCTACCCCAATATCACAAGCCAATCAGAAAATATGTATGATCTCCCTCCAGATTCGGATTTTGAAGTACCACATATTGAAGAGATCTTAGAGAAGGATAAGAAGCAGCTAAAATTTGATCTCTTCGTACATATGAAGTAAATTACGAAAGCTGATGGAATGACGTTAGCGGTTTGTAATTACTGCCACAAAGAATTTAAGAGGAATAAATCTGGAGGCTACAACACATATTGGAAGCATATTTACATCCCGTCATCCAGCAGAACATGCCAAGTCGAGTACACAATTTCAAATTTCCAAGTTTGCTACACCTAACACTCAATTTTTTAAATATAATGGTCAAACTAATAGAGAAGAATTATCCAGAATGGTAGTTGTAGAACATTTACCTTTTGGTTTTGGTGAAAAGGTTGGTTTTATTAAATATTGTCATAGAACATTAAATCCTATTGCATGTCGTGTTCCTAGAACCACTCTCACATGTATACTTTACGATATTTATAAAAGAGAAAAAAAGATTTTGAATTTTTTTAGAACTATAAAGGTCGTGTTTCCGTATGTGTCGACATATGAACTGATCATTGACGAATGCATTCATATTTTGGTGTCTTGTCACTATATGGACAAAGCATGGATAATGCAAAAAAAGAATTCTTGCATTTAGAGTTTTTGATGATGCACATACTGCTGATAATATTTATAAAAATATGAAAATGATTTTTGAAAAGTATAAAATTGAAAGCAAAATTTTTTCAATTTGTTTTGATAATGTTTCCAGCCATACGGCAGCTATTCTGGCTTTAATTGAATTATGCAAACTTTATTTTAATAATAAATTTTTTCATCAAAATATGATTGTCATGTTTTAAATTTATGTGTTCAAAAGGGTTTGAAAATTCTTCAAGCTTTTATTAAATTCATTAAAGATGCCCTCTTTTATTTGTGGAAACATCCTTCTGCTATGAAAGCATAGGTAGGATTTTGTAAACAAACAGGTAGATGTCCCATTAGATTTTCTAATGATGTTCCAACACGTTGGAATTCTACTTATAAATTGCATTTTGAAAGTTATGATTATAAGGATTCATTAGTTTCTTTTATGCAATATAATGTTAGTCACATCAATCTTTATCCACACAATTGAGATGTTTGTACAAAAATTTGTAATTTGTTAAAAGTCTTTAATAGTGCTACTAACAATTTTTCTGATATTTATTATGCTACTACTCATTTATTTATTATTGAGAGTTGTAATATTGTTGGTGCATTTTCTAAGTGTTCATCCGATATACAATTATAGGCCCGCATTGAAGCTATGAAAAAAAAAATGGTTAGAACCACATTGAAAATTAGAAAATTTGTCTGACTATTTTACTCTTTATTATAGTTGTCTAGAAATAGATGTAGATATTCATAGTTATTGTTCTACAATTAAGACATTATTTTATGAGTTATATGATGAATATTGTAGAATTTATGGTCTATCACTGAACATTAATGTTCTATAAACTCAAAATGTATCCCATACTCGATCTTCTGGATTTTTAGGGTTAAGGTCTTAACTGTTATCCCAAAAGACCAAAAAATTACAAGCTTCTTCTTCTTCTTCAAACGCGATCTCATATTCCGAGATTGAAACTTATCACAATACCAGTTTTGAATTTATGGGAGACGGTGATGTGGAACAATTTGATATCATACATTGGTGGAGGGATCATGAAAAGCACTTTCCAATCTTGGCAATAATAGCCAAACAAATTATTGCAACACCAATTTCTACAGTGGCTGTGGAATAAGAGTTTAGCGCCGTGGAAATATTCTAGATGCAAGACGTTCGCTTTTGAGTCCAGAATCAATTCAAGTCCAAGTTTGTGTCGATGATTGGATCAAGGCGCATAATAGACAACAAAAACTCGAACAATCTACAATTTCTTTGACAATGACCACACCACTAGAACGGAAGACAGCAATTAGTCACTGGTTTATAGTCTCAACTCAACTTATGGCTCACAGCTTCACCGAACTGGCAATAAAAGGTAAAAGAACTACGTGGTCTTTGATTCTTCTAAACCCCAAAAGGATACGTAGGCAACTTAATTGTAGTACAAATTAAGTGCAAGGTCAATTTAAGTTTTTCAGTTTTATAATTTTATTTCATTTTATTTTTGTAGTTTTTTTTATATTTATTTTAATTTAATTTTGGGTTACCCAATAAAGTTCATTTACAATTTCACATCATTATATGTCTTATGTCTAATAATTTTTTTAAGTTAGTATGTAAAAAACAAATTGAAAAAAAAAACTGAATTGTCTCAAACCGTTGAACCTAACCAGAACAGGAGAACCGGAACCGAAACCAAACCGCAATCATCTCTAGTTTCAACCAAACAAACTTAAAAGAGA
Organism: Dipteronia dyeriana; assembly: GCA_032871835.1. Lineage (NCBI taxonomy): Eukaryota > Viridiplantae > Streptophyta > Magnoliopsida > Sapindales > Sapindaceae > Dipteronia > Dipteronia dyeriana. The sequence continues at coordinate 38,820,406 of CM065302.1, forward strand.
AAATTGCGTGAAATGATCAAAATATTTATGGATTTATTATTTTAGCCATATCTAAATATTTAACTATTTTTATCACATTTAGGCTTGAACCGATAAAATTGCCCTCTTATTATTTCTCAATAAAGCCAAGCACTTATTCTTTCTCTCTCCCACCAACCACATTTTTCTTTGAAGCTGTTGATCTCTAGTCCTAAATCTGTCTCCGACCGAAAAAGGAAGTGGGGTCGTGAATGGGGCAACGTAAGACGGTTGATGGTGGTCGCGGATGAGGGGACGACTTCAACAGCTTCATTAACAACGTCAATAAGCTTCAAAGATGTAAAAATCAAATCATTGATATACGTTGCTTCTACTCTGCATCAGTAACCACTAAGAACTGCTTGAAAACATCAACAAAGTTTGATTTTTATTTGTAAGAATACCGCAAAACAAGTTTCTTTAACTCTATAGTGAAGTTTAGACTGTTTTTAAAGATATAATAATATTCTGCTTTGAGATTGGAGTGTGAGTGGAGATGCTCTCAATAATCATCTATTGAAGATGATTTCAGTTTTCAAATTTTGAAAAACCCCAAAAGAAAAAAACTTGGGGTTTTATTAATTTTTTTTGGTGATGAGATAAATGTTAATATGAGTTTGGTGATGTGGGTCTTCAGTTTAATCAACATTGTTGTTGTGATATATTTTTTTTTTTGGAAGCATGATATTTCGTTTTAAAGTTACTAAATTTGATTGTTTTGGGACTAAAAGACTCTAGTATTAGATTTGAGCGAACTCATTGATATACGTTGCTTCTACTCTGCATCAGTAACCACTAAGAACTGCTTGAAAACATCAACAAAGTTTGATTTTTATTTGTAAGAATACCGCAAAACAAGTTTCTTTAACTCTATAGTGAAGTTTAGACTGTTTTTAAAGATATAATAATATTCTGCTTTGAGATTGGAGTGTGAGTGGAGGTGCTCTCAATAATCATCTATTGAAGATGATTTCAGTTTTCAAATTTTGAAAAACCCCAAAAGAAAAAAACTTGGGGTTTTATTAATTTTTTTTGGTGATGAGATAAATGTTAATATGAGTTTGGTGATGTGGGTCTTCAGTTTAATCAACATTTTTGTTGTGATATATTTTTTTTTTTTTTGGAAGCATGATATTTCGTTTTAAAGTTACTAAATTTGATTGTTTTGGGACTAAAAGACTCTAGTATTAGATTTGAGCGAACTAAAACTTTTAGGTTTTGTATTTGTTGTATTAAAAATATATTTGTATAAGGAGATGTATATGATTTTGATTTTTCCATAACTGATAAATGATGCCTCATGGTCCTTTTCTTTTGTGACACTTTAAAAAAAAAAACAAAAAAGAGGATTATGAGTATGATTTTTTGCTATCTAGCAATTGTTGAAATTGTTAAATTGATCAAAACTGTAATCAAGTATTTACAAACTTGTATTGGTTTTATGCAATCTTGATGGTTTTCGATTTTTCAAGTGGAAGGTATGCAAGTTGGAATTGTTGGATTGGGAAATATTGACTCATTAGTAGCTAAGAGACTTGAAGCTTTTGGATGTTGCAATCTGCATACCATACAATTCAAGAAAGCAAAAACCATCTGAATTGTACCCTTCTATCTGAACGTCCATGAACTTGTCGCTAATTATGATACCTTGATCATATATATGTTGCGGACTGAGTGACCAAACCACCACTTGATCAATACGGATGTGATGTTAGCATTAGGGAAGGAAGAAGTGATTGTCAATATTGGTCGCGGGGCTATTATTGATGAGCAAGAACTGGTGAGGTGTTTGGTGCATGGAGAGACGAAAGGTGCTGGCTAAGATGTGTTTGAGAAGGATCCCGATGTCCTTAAAGAAGTTTTGGGATTGGATAAACATTGTTTTGTCACCACATAGTGATCTAGAAATGATAAATTTTCTAGGATCGATCATAAAATTTTGGAAGTAAGTTATTACCGATGATGTTTGAGTCATTGTATGACTGAGTTATGTTATGGTAAAAAAACAATTTGGTAACTTGTGATTAAGTTTTGAATTATAAGTTACAATTTCAATTGTATTCCAAGTTTAATAACAATGATTCTTAAAGTTACATGCCAGTTAATTTTGAAGTTGCATGTCAAATGATTTTCAAGTTAGTTAAATTTCAAGTTACATGCTAGTTGAGTTTCAAATTATATGTCGGTTAATTTTCAAGTTACATGCTTGTTGCGTTCCAAGTTACATATCAGTTGTATTCAAATTTACATGTCAGTTTTGTTCCAAGTTACATGTCAAGTTGAGGGCGTACCAAGTTACGTGTCAATTGTATTCAAATTTACAAGTCAGTTTCGTTCCAAGTTACATATCAAGCTAAGGGCATTCCAAGTTATATGTCAGTTGTATTCAGATTTACATGTCAGTTTCGTTCCAAGATACATGTCAAGTTCGTTTCAAGTTACATGTCAAATTAGTTTCAAGTTATATGTTAATTATCAGTTGTATTTGAAATTAATTAAAAAAAATAAAAAAATGAAATTAAGTAATAGAATAAATAGACAAATTGTAAGACAGAGAAATGAATAGAGCAATAATTATTTATAAATGAATCTTTTGTTGCACATGTAAAAAAAAAATATTACAAGCCATCTCCTACAGACTTTTTTTACAGTAACATTAAGTTTAATGAAATGAACAAATTTACAATTCTTCAAGTCAAATGTCATTATCTCCTCCTAGCTGCAGTTTCATTTCCACTTGTAGACACATTGACCTTGAGACTGGCTTCATGCTTAAGCCAATCTGGAAACGAATTGCTCTAATAGATAGAGCTAACACAACCAACTGCAAACCTAGCAACTTGAGTGAGAGACTTTGTTGCGATTCCTAGAAATATGAACAATTTTCTCATTTGTAAACTTAGATTTCAAAGGCAAAATATCAAACACTATATTATCTACATCTGTATAAGAGAAACTGGTCTCATTACATAAATCCACCACTCCTAACAAATCAGATTCAACTCATTTAAGACTTTTCCTCTGTGTAAACCAACCATCTTTCCACCGGTTTTTAAATCTGCAATGAGTTCATCAACTCTACTACATCAATATCCTAACTCTTTGACCACTCCACCATACAAGATATGATTTTTGTTGTACTAAAGCAGTCAAGCAGTAACTAGGAATCTCAAAATAATCTCATCATTCTCAACCAAGCAAAACCATATAATCTGGTAAAAAAAATATTGAAGCTTATTAATACTGAGAAAAAAATGACGTGATTTTCATTGTGAAGAAACTCTCTCATAGATTAACTTAACATATATTTTAATTACTATTTTTTTTAATAGTACTTTATTGAAAAAGTCATAACTGGCATAGAGAAAGAACAGAGAACACAAGCCACAACACCAAAAAGCTGGGCAGACGAAGCCAACACCAAAACAGAGCATAACAACCTAGTACAATAGAAAAGAAACTAAACAACAAAATAAACAGCTGAAACCCCAGCCACACTAGAAACCTTAATGCAAAGAAACCAGACATGAACACAGAACAACAATCGATGAAAACAGTGAAAAGGAGATCTAAACTCCTCCCAAATAATTAACTTATAGTTACATGTAACAAATATAAAAAAAACACATATTTCACAATTAAATGTCACCAAATCAAATCTGTAACACAAGAACAACAACAACAACAACTCGAGCAATTCAAATGTGTCCAAATAGAAATCGAATCAAATCCAACACAACAATATATATATATATATATATTATTTTTAAGAAAATCTATTTTTTTTTCTAAATGATGACAGTGATTAATTATTGTATTATGTAAGAACTTACCTGAAAATCAAAAACTTGTTACTACGTTGATGAGCATGAACCTACGGTCGCTCCAAGTGGCATCGATAATGAGAGAAAAATAGTCAAGGCAAAGGCATGCATTAACGAGCTCGGGAAAATTGCCGTTGTAGGTGGCGACATCGTCGGGCGAGGGGTGGCGGCGATGGACGGCGGAGTCTCTTTTTCTCTTTCTCTCTTTCTATTTATGTCGTCTAAAACCCTAACAAGAGCCAAAAACCAATTTTTTATTTTATATTATTTCAAATCATTTAGGTGTAAACTTGTCCAAAATGGGTCAAAAGCAATAAAACAATAAAATATAAATTGATGGCTAAAAACAATAAACCGATAAAATTGTTGGCTCTTTATGAATTCACCCTAACTTAAAAAGCTATTCTAAAATACATTAGCAAAACAATAACGGAAAATATCAGGCTTTTACTTCTTTTCTTCTATTGTCAAATGTAAAAGAGTATTTATGTACTTATAAAGTTACTAAGAGACAATTTAAAATGTTTCAACCAACCAAACATAAAAGCTATTCTGAAATACATTATTAAAACAGTAACTCAAAATATCAGTCTTTCACTTGTCTTCTTTTATTGTTAAAACTTAAAAGTAAAAAGACATTATGTATTTATAAAGTTTCAATTATTGGTCATTGAGGGGTCTGTCATGTTACTTGTTTATACTTCGAAGCCCATCAAACCCACATAACAAGAAAGTACTCGTTGTACTTAATTGTCGTCTGTCTGTGTGCATCATTTATAGTGGGTTTGATTGCACAAACATCCCCAGAGTTTAGACGTAATTGCACTCTCAGGTAACCTTTCCGTTTGTTGTACAAACATCTCTTTGTTAAATGTTGACCAAACGTTGACTAAGAGGGAATGACAAAAATACCTTTATACGAAATTACAATTTCCCCCTTAAGCTTTACCATATTAGATAAACTGGTCATTATAGTTTCAACAGTAGCCTTCATTAGGGATTGAATCTTCAACCTTATGGTTAGAAGCCACAATTCCTAACCAATTAAGCTACTCAAGCTCATTATTAGAGGTTTGTTTAGTTGAATGTATTTATGTATATACATAGTTATATATATATATATGTATATGTATATATATATATATGTATATATATATATATATGTATATGTGTGTATATATATATATATATATATATATATAGTTATATGATTTTTTTAAGGCTTAATTGCATAAAATAATTTAAATTTGTTTCTTTACATAATTTAAACAACTTTATAAATAATTATTTTCCTTTAGTTTTCTTATTTTCTTTTTCTTTTTCACAAATATGTTTTTATATATTATTATTAAATATGAATTTAATTAAAATATAGATTATATAGATGAGTTTGTTTTAAATTATATAAACCTATTTAAATTATTTTTAAGGCTTAATTGCACAAAAAAATAATTAAATATATTTCTTTCCATAATTTTAACAGGATTTAAAATAATTATTTTTCTTTTGATTTCTTATTTTCTTTTTCTTTTTCACAAATCTGTTTATATATATATTATTATTAAATATGAATTTACTTAAAATATATATTATATAAATGAGTTTATTTTAAATTATATAAACATATTTAAATTATTTTTAAGGCTTAATTATACAAAATAATTTAAATCTATTTCTTTCCATAATTTTAACAAATTGAAAATAATTATTTTCCATTGTTTTTTTTTATTTTCTTCTTTTTCATAAATCTATTTCTACATATTATTATTGAATGTGAGTTTATTTTGAAACATATAGTATATATGAGTTTATTTTAAATTATATAAAGAGATTTAAACTATTTAAAACAAATTATTTAACTATATATATACATTTAAATCAATAAACCTCTAACAATGAGTTTGTGTAGCTTAGTTGGTTAGGGCTTGTATCTTTTATCTACAAGGTTAAAGGTTGAATCCTTGTATATACTTTGAATCCCTTCAAACAAACATAATAAAGAAATAATGTTGCACATTTACTATGGGTTATAACTTTTAGCATGGTGGTAAAAGCCATTTTTCTATTTCCAAACTTTTTTTATTTTTTTATTAAATTAATTATTTATTTTGATTATTTTTTTAATCTGTAATATTGTCTTAATTTTGTTTATAATTTTAAGTTAATTTATAGATTTTTTATATATAAATTACTTTAGGGTTAATTTTGATATTTTGAACTTTAGCCCCAATCAACCTGGTACGAGTCTCACCGATGATGGTTGACGATAAGAGTAAGGACTTCTTTGATTTTTTTCACTTAATACTTAAGGACACTTTAGGGTCATTTGTTTTTTTTTTTGTTTTTTTTTTTTGCAAGAAACTGAACAGTTTTGAATTTAAAAAAAAAAACTGGATAGGGAATGAAATCTGAACTTGAATAATATGTTTTTTTTTCCTCACATATGAATATATTGTCAATATGTTTGTTTTTTAAAAAGTAAAATTATTTGAAAATAAGTAATTTTACATTTACACCTATATTAAACAATCATACATATAATATAGAATAAAAATAATCCAATAAAAATCATAATTTTCTTGTTCGATTACAAATAAACTTCATTTTTACTAAGAAAACAAAAGATTTTTTTTTCAAAAAATAAAAGGGGCAGCAGGAAACCTCATACAAAACACTCTAAAAAAATAATATATAAATATATCACTCTAATATCATAATAAAGTATTGATATTAAACACCAATATGAGATGTGATTAGGGTCCTTTTATTTTAAAAGCTATTTAAAATAAACAATAAATTAAAATATAGATTTCTATACCATATATAATTGTGATGAAATTGGAAATATGTTATATATATATATATATATATATAGAGAGAGAGAGAGAGAGAGAGGAAATTGCAAGAAATGATCATAAAGTTTATGAGTTTATTGTTTTTAGCCAAATATTTATTTTTTATTATACTTGTCATTTTTAGGCTTGAACTTACAAGTATACCCTTTCTTTTGTCTTTACTTCACCCAAAATTTCCCCCATAAATTTTGCTTTCTTATTTCCAAATCCCTCCATTTTGTTTATCATTTCAGATACTCTCTCTCTCTCTCTTTCTCTCCGTGTTGAAATTTCTAGGCACGAAACAAGAAGCTAAATTTTCTGGGAACAAAACAAGAAGCTGAAATTTTTGTGAAAGAAGCTGAAATTTCAAGGCACAAGAAGCTGAAGTTTATGGGCACAAGAAGCTGAAATTTCTGGGCAAGTTTTCTTCCAAGATGAAGTCGCACGAATTTGTTGGACAAGAACCTAAAATTTGACTTCATCTGAAATTTCTAGGTAAGAAGCTGAAATTACTGGGCAAGAAGTCGACGGCGACAACTGAAATATTTTACTGTGAAGAAGAAGATAACCACTGTGAAGAAGACAACCAGCATCTGAAATTTTCTACTGTAAAGAATAAATTTATGCTTGTCAATAATTCAACATTTCTACTCTTCTAGATCTGAAACCTAACAACAATTTTATGTGTGTCTCTCTCTGTCATGAATTAGATCTCTCTTTTGTGAAGTAGATCCGGAGCTAAACGACGTGTTCAATTGTATGTATCATTTACCCACTTGTTTCTTACAATAATCATCATGTTTGATATGAAGAATAAGAGACCGGTTTCTATTTAGAGTGAAACCCAGCTACTGTGATATTTTGTTCCCAGGTTACATGCCAATTTATTTTAAAGTTACATGCATGTTATTGTAAACTTTACATGCTAGTCTATTTTTAAGTTACATGTCAATTTGTAAGTATAGTATTTTTTTGTACTCATGTTACATGCATGTAACATGAATGATATGTCGATACCCGACATTACTATAACTATTGAATGAATTTATTTTGAATGAATTTACATGTCAGTTCATTTAATTACCATATTTGGAAGACTGATTTGGAATGGAAATTTCAGTAGTTTTACATGCTAGAGGTTACATGCCATTTGGTAATGAAGTTACATGTTAGTTAATAACGAAGTTACATGCCAGTTCATCTAATTACCATATTTGGAAGACTGATTTGAAATGGAACTTCCAATAGTTTTACATGCTAGAGGTTACATGCCAGTTGGTAATAAAGTTACATGTCAGTTAATAACGAAGTTACATGCCAGTTCATTTAATTACCATATTTGGAAGACTGATTGAAATGGAAATTCCAGTAGTTTTAATGAAGTTACCTACCACGTAAACGGTGCAGAAAATGTGGAGAAGAAGGCCATGTAGACCTTACAGGTGTAGGAAGTGTAGAGAAGAAGACCACAATTCACAGAAGTGTCTATTGACACCAGAAGTTGGTGGTACAACCTAGGTTTTACCGTATTTGTAATGATGTTTTAAATCTTATATGTATGAGTTTGTACTGAGTTTATTAAGTTTGTATCGAGTTTACCAGTTGAAAGACACTGATTCAAAATTTGGATTCCAGTAATTTTACATGCCGGAAGTTACATGCCAGTTGATAATGATGTTACGTGCTTGGAGATGTTAATTTCATTCCAACTAACAATTCCAGCATTGTTACATGTTACAAGTTACATGTTAGTTCAAAATCAAGTTACATGTCAGTTCAAACTCATGTTACATGCCAGTTCAAAACTAAGTTACATTACAAATTACAATTCCAGTATAGTTACATGTTAGAAGTTAAATGTCTGTTCAAAATGAAGTTACATGCCAGTTTTATTTAAATTTACATGTCAGCTTCGTTCCAAGTTACATGTCAAGTTGAGGGCATTCCAAGTTTCAGTTGTATTCAAATTTACATATCAGTTTCGATACCCGACGTTGACAATGGTAGTCACGACGATGAAGATTGCAATCATGTATTAGCGAAGACGTTTTAATTATTTTTTTGTACTAGCAATGTCATTTTGAAATGATATGAGAATTGAATTCCAGTAATGTTACATGCTGGAAGTTACATGTCAGTTGATACTGAAGTTACATACTAGTTAAAAATGAAGTTACATGCTAGCATATTTAATCACCACATTTGGAAGATTTGTTTCATTCACAATTTCAGTAATGTTACATGCTAGAAGTTACATATCAGTTGATACTAAAGTTACATGCTAGTTAAAAATGAATTTACATGCCAGCGTATTTAATCACCACATTTGGAAGATTTGTTTTATTCACAATTTCAGTAATGTTACATATTGAAAGTTACATGCCAGTTGATACTGAAGTTACAAGCTAGTTAAAAATGAAGTTACATGCCAGTTCATTTAATCACCACATTTGGAAGATTGATTTCATTCACAATTTCAGTAATGTTACATGCCAGAAGTTACATGCCAGTTGATACCGAAGTTACATGCTAGTTAAAAATAAAGTTACATGCCAGTTCATTTAATCACCACATTTGGAAGATTGATTTCATTCACAATTCCAGTAATGTTACATGCTAGAAGTTACATGCTAGTTGATACTGAAGTTACATGCAAGTTAAAAATGAAGTTACATGTCAGCTCATTTAATCACCACATTTGGAAGATTGATTTCATTCACAATTCCAGTAATGTTACATGCCAGTTGATACCGAATTTACATGCTAGTAAAAAATGAAGTTACATGCCTGCTCATTATATTACATTGAACTAAAGAGTCGCAATGAGAGAAGAATATATACAAAAGCAATGAGATTTTTTTTTTCTTCACATAATCAGATACTACTATGTGTATATACATTATTACATTGAACTTGTTTAGATTCAGAAGAAGCAATCCTAGAAATGGAAAAAATGGAGTAAATCCAACAAACACATTACATACTTGTGTTGTGTAAAAATCCATAAAAGTTATATAAACAAAAAAATGAAACCCGACTTTGATTAATGTCATCAAACTTGTAGTGCCTCATAAATCCAATACTAAAACTTCTTCTTATCCAATCCACCGTTGCCGTTTTGCATCATCGCAACAAATTCACTATAATCTATTAGGTTGTCCTGAAAACCAAAATCAAATACAATTCTAAATTAGTGCACTGTCAAATTGTTTCAAACAAACTTTTTCAACAACTTCAAAGGTTTGATCACTTTATTAATGACAGCATTACCAGAACCATATGATTTGAGAATATAACAAAAACATATTTCTTGTTTCCTTTTGCCACAACTCTCCGAGAAGCATACCAGCATCAAAACTAGCAAGCTCAAAAGGACAATTCAACTTGTTGATCCCATTAATTCCATAGAGAATTTAGATCTATAATACATACAAAGCCCAAGAACACAATTAAATTTTTACTATTATAGCAATTGAAATATATAGTTTCAAACTTTCTTCCCAGGTCAAAACTTAGAAGACATCAATAAGCTAAATAAATATAAAAACTTTGCAATTTATAAGCATACATAACCAACCTTTTCACTTTCCCCATATATAGTTTTGGTATGGGAACCCAAACAAGGAATTGCAATTTTCGACGGAGTCAATTACACAACGAGTTTGCCTTTTTGCGAAGGTCATTTTGACCTTGCTAGGCTGGCATGCTCCTTCGAGCTTCTCCGCCCATTCGGGATTTAATGGTCCCGGGTATTCTATTTGCATGTTCTTATTATCATGCTTATCTTCCATATGTTCTTATTATCATATGCTTTCTTTTGGAAATCCCGAGTTCGATGCTTTTCATTCAGAAATCCCGAGTTTGATTTTTTATTTATAACTGTAAAATCAATAAAGTTAAAATTCCACAACTAATATTTATCCTAACATTGTCCTGACTAGAGAAAAGAACAGATAATTTAAGGATAGAAAATTTTCAGATATTGGGCATTGCATGGTCGGGGTAAAACCCCTCCATTATGTCGTGCAATCCAGTATGCTCCATGGCCAGTTATTCCTTCGACTTTGTCCGGGCCTTCCCATTTGTCAGCCAGGGAACCTGCAGCTTTATTTTTTATGTTCAATGACACTTTCCTGAGTACCAGGTCTCCTAGATAGAATTTTCTGACCTGAACGTGAGAGTTATAGTGGCGAGCTACTCTGCGTTGATATGTCATATTTCGTATTCGGGATTTCTCCCTTTTCTCTTCTAGCTCATCTAGACTTTGTAATAGCATATCAACGTTCTGATCTTCATCATATAGCCTGACCCGGGGTGACGTGTATGACGTTTCTATAGGAATAACAGCTTCTGTTCCAAACGCTAAAGTGAATGGAGTTTCTCCTGTTGAAGTTCTCGCTGTTGTCCGATACGCCCATAACACTTCGGGAAGCTTTTCAACTCAGCTTCCTTTCTTGGCATCTAGCTTTGCTTTGATTATGTGCTTGATGATTTTGTTCACTACTTCCACCTGCCCATTTTTCTGAGGGTGGGCAGGTGTGGCATAGTAATTGGCAATCTGGTACTCTTTGCACAGTTATCTGAATTTCAAGTTATCGAACTGGGTACCGTTGTCAGTGATTATAGTGTTTGGGACTCCAAACCTATAAAGTATATTCTTTTTCATGAAATTTGTGGTTTTTGCTTCTGTGATGTGCACTAATGCTTCAGCTTCTCCCCATTTCATGAAATAGTCAACGGCTACTATTACATGCTTCGCTCCACCACCTGTCACAGCTGGCATTGGGCCGATTAGATCCAAACCCCACATGGCAAATGAACATGGGGACGTGAGGTTTCTGAGCTGCTCAGGGGGCTGTCGGATGTCATTAGCAATCCTTTGGCAAGTATTGCAACTTTCTGAACATTGTTGTGCATCTGAGAATAGAGTCGGCCAATAATAGCCTTGCCTGAGTACCTTGTGTGCCAAACTTTTACCCCCAGTGTGGTTTCCGCAAACTCCTCCATGGATTTCCTGTAATATTCGATATGCATCTTTCTTTGATACACATCTTTGGAGTGTTCGGGAATACCCACTTCTGTATAGTTATCTTCCAACCAACGTGTACCTGGTTGATCTATACCTGATGCGTTTAGCTTGTAAGGGATCTTTCGGGAGCACGTCTTCTTCTAGGAACCTTTTTAGCTGAATCATCCAACTGTCTGGCGGTGTTTGGATTTCTAAAATCTCCAAGTTTCTTGGTTCAGCTGTGCTTGGTTTAAGGAGATGTACAACCAGAATAGTCTTTGGCCTGATTGTGGTTATTGCTGACGCTAGCTTGGACAATGCGTCTGCCTTTTCATTCTCCTCTCTAGGGATCTGGGTAATCTTATATTCCTTAAATTTTTGGAGGAGCTGTTTTGCAATGTCACGGTAGATTATCATGCCTTTATCATTTGCTTGGTACTCGTCCAGAACTTGGTTGAAAACTACCCGTGAATCACTGAATATCTCAACCTCATCTGCCCCGAGAGCTATACAGACTCTAGTCCAGCTAGTAGCGCCTCGTACTCGGCTTGATTGTTGGTTGCTTTGAAGTCGAACCTCATGGCACACTCGACATCGTCTCCTTCTGGAGTGCATACTACAATCTCTGCCATGCTGCCATGAGTGTTTGAAGAGCCATCAACATACAATTTCCATATGAAGCTTTTACCCAACATCTTTTTTGCTTCCAGGTTCGGTTCTAAGAATTCTGTTAAGAAATCTGCCACTGCTTGCCCTTTGAGAGATGTTCTGGGGATGTAGTGGATATCGAATTCACTTAGCTCGATTTCCCATTTGGTTAATCTCCATGAAATCTCAGGCTTCTGTAAAATCTGCTTCAATGGGCAATCGGTGAGAACCTGGATTGTATGAGCCTGTAAGTATGGCCTTAGCTTTCTTAATGCTAAAACTAGTGCCAGGGCCATCTTTTCTGCCTATGAATATCTTGTTTCAGCTGGTAGAAGTGCCTTGATGGTGTAGTACACTGCTTTTGTACTCCATCTTCTGTTCTGACTAGAACTAAGCTTGCTGCCAGTTCTGTAATTGACAAGTACAGTTGGAGTGTCTCCCCTATCTAAGGTTTTGAAAGGATGGGAGCTTGTCCTAAGTATTCTTTAATTTTAAGAATGCATGCTCGCACTCTTCATTCCATTCAAGCCCTTTCCCTTTTCTAGTTACTTTGAAAAAGGGTACACATCTGTCTGTGGCTTTTGAGATGAATCTTCCTAAGGAAGCCAGACATCCTATTAGGCGCTGTACTTCTTTGAGTGTCCTCGGTGAAGTCATTTTCTGCAGGGCCTGGATTTTCTAAGGGTTGACTTCGATTCCTCTTTGATGGACTTGAAAACCCAGGAATCTTTCTAAAGGAACCCCGAATAAACATTTGTTCGGATTTAGCTTCATTTGATATCGCCTCAAGACATCAAATGTTTCCCGCAGATCTGAAGTATGCTTGTCTGTTGTGATGCTCTTGGTTAGCATGTCATCAATGTATACTTCCATATTCCTTCCTATTTGCCGTGAAAAAATTTTGTTGACCAACCTTTGATAAGTTGCTCCTGCATTTTTCAATCTGAAGGGCATCACAATATAGCAATATAAACCCTGATCAGTTGTGAATTCTGTATTTTCTTCGTCAACCTTATTCATCCAGATCTGGTTATACCCCGAGTAAGCATCCATGAAACTGAGTAGCTCATGGCCTGATGTAGCGTCCACCAACTGATCTATCCTTGGAAGTGGAAAACTATCTTTCGGGCATGCCTTGTTCAGATATGTGAAATTTACGCACATCATCCACTGTCCATTCTTTTTTTGGACGAGGACTACATTAGCCACCCATTGAGCGTAATTGACCTCTCTAATCGATCCTACAACGAGTAGCTTTTCTATTTCCTGTTTGATTGCCCGACTTCTTTCGAGATTGAATGATATTCTCTTTTGTATCACCAGTTTTGCATTCGGGTCTACTGTGAGATGGTGAGATATTATTCGGGCATCTATCCCGACCATGTCTTCATGACTCCAAGAGAACATATCCCTGTATTCTGTAAGTAGATCAATGAGGCTTTGTTTGACTCTTCCTTCCAGGTTGACCCCGATCTTAACCCTTTTGTCTGGTTCATCTTCTTTCAAGGCGATTTCTTCAACCGGTTCAGTTTTGGATTCATTCGGCTCTTCTCTTGGATCGAATTCGAATGATAGTGGCTTTTCGTTCTGACTCGGCTGTGTTATAGTGCAAACCTGTTCATTCTTGTCCTTGTATACTGACAGTTTAGCTCTTCGGGCCATCTCTTAGGATCCCTTGACTATCCCGATCCCCTGTTCGGTCGGGAATTTCATCACTAAGGCATAAGTGGCTATTATGGCCTTAGTTTTATTCAAGAATGGGCGACCCAACAGTGCATTATATGGCCAATTCTCCAAGTCTACTACCACAAAGTCGAGTAATACGGTTCTCTGGTAAGGTGCCACTCCAATCTTCACAGGTAGCTTTACCGTCCTGAGTGACCTGACCTCAACTCCCCCGAATAGTCTGAGTGGGGTATGGAAGGGTTGTAGGTCCTTTCGGTCTAACCTGAGTTGATTGTAGATAACTACATTGAGAATGTCTACTGAGCTTCCATTATCTATCAGGATTCTCATGACTTTCCGATGACCAATCCGGGCACTTATGACCAATGCGTCATTTGGCCGAACATCGACGCCATGTGAGTCTGCTTCTGTGAATGTTATTGGGTTCCTTTACCCTCTTCGGGTCTGGCTCGACCGAGTTTACATCAAAGTTATTTCTTTCTTCTACTGCTTCTCTGATTTCTTGAGTTCGCTCTCGGTTACTTCTTCTAGTGGATGGTCCTCCAAAGATCGTATGTATTACTTGATTGGCCTATGGACTGGCCCTTTGATTTCGACCAGAGCTTTGATCGGCCCTGATCTCTTTCTTTGTTTCTGATTTTTCATCCTTTTTCAAGATCACATCTTGCAGATGTCTTTCCCGAATGAGAGTTTCTATGTAATCTCTGAGCTGGTAACACTTGGAAGTCTCGTGACCGGTTTCCTTATAGAACCTGCAGTATTTGGTTGTGTCTTACCGAGCAAACTGAGATTGACGGTGTGGCTCTTGTATCATATTCTTTGTTTCCAGAATGGCCAGGATTTCCTTCTGTTTTTTTTTAAGAGGGGTGTAGTTGGCTTACCTGCCTCGGTATTTTTCCGTGGTCTGTTCGGCGTTACGCCCATTACCCCTGTCCTAGCTCTTTTCTTTGTCGTTTCCTTTTTGTTTTCCCTTTTGGTTCTGCACCTCGGACTCGACGTCCTTCTGTTCGGGTTTTCCCCCATGCATGTAGCATCCTCTCGTGGCTAACTCTTCTTCCTCGGCCAGTGCATATCCTCCCGCCATATCCATCATGTATGCATATCTGGTCAGTCGGGCTCTTCTTAAATCAAAAGATAGCCGTCCATTCTGCAGGTTGTTGATGAATGCAGCGATTATTGCTTCATCGTTTTCACTGCCAATTTCTGATACTGCTTGGCCGAATCTCCCTAGGTATTTCTTCAGTGACTCATCTTTCCCTTGCTTTATTTGAGAAAGGTAAGCCACTGACTTTTTCCTGTGAACATTGCTCAGGAATTGCCTCGAGAAGCTCCTGCTCAGTTCACCAAAACTTTCAATGCTTGCTGGGGCAATCTCCCGAACCATCTTGAGCCCATGTCTCCTAAATTTTGTGGGAAGTTGAGACACAGTAAGGGATCACTATGGGCATACTGGGCCATAGCACTTTTATAGCGTCTGACGTGCTCCTTTGGGTCTGTGTCCTTCTTGAATTGTTCCACGTACTGCATCCTGAACCTTTCTGAGAATGGGGTCCGCAAGACTTCCCTGGTGAACGGACTGTCAGAATCATCATCAGATAAATCATTATACCCATAACGTCTGACCAATGCGTCCATTTGTCGCCTATTGTTCTCGACTTCTCGAGTTAGGCTTTGGATTACAATGTCCCTATTTCGCACCGGACTTCCCCGATGGTTAAACCGTTGGGTGATTGTCATTCCTCTGTCCGGTTCTTCACTTTAATGCCGGGTTTCTCGTATGATTCCATGATGACGCTTGTGATGGTGTCGATCGCTATCTTCTGATGATGAACGATCCCTGTGCCGGTCATGTTTGCGGTGTCTAGTACGGACTGTCTGATCCTGGTTTTGTTTCTGGCATGGTTTTTCCTCTTCAGATGTTTCACGTCCAACCTGTTTGATTGGAGTAAGGTTCCTTCCGACTTCTGGTGTGTTTATTTCAGGCCCTACTACCACCGAACGAAGCCTTGCAGGTGGGAGGTTAGGAGTTTGTGCTTCTGTAGCCAGTAGATCAACTCTTTCCTTTGCTGCATCTGCCACCAATTGTTGCAACGCTTCTCGGAAATGTTGTGTCATATCTTCACTAGTTTGAGAAACTTGTTGGATCCCCGCCAGGAATGTAGGTTGGTTTTCTGTTGTTGCAGTGAGATCCCGTGAGGTACTGCCAACATGGAAGTTATCCAGAGATTTTTGGACATCCCGGAGTTACTTCTGCTTCCTGCCATCGCTTTTGTTCAAGTCCGAAGGTTCAAGCCCTTCTTCTAGCGCCAATTGTTGACGTTGATTTCTGAATATGCCAACAAGGATTGGATTTCGGCTATCAATTCAAAGAGAAAGAGATTAGAGAAAGTAATCAAGACACAAGTTTTACGTGGTAAAACTCCGATGACCGGAGAAACGTCCACGGGTGGTTGAATGATCAACCTAGCCAAAATCCACTATGAATTTGAAATATTACAAGCTCTCGATCTCTTTTTCTTCTCTTTGTATTTTTTTATTGATTGCTGTCTATCTATTTTTTAGCGAGATTATGGGTCTATTTATATGTTTATAGAGTCCTAATCTGCTCTGTACAAGTAATAGATCTTTGTATTTAATTACAATTAATTTTTTGTTTGGAGCTGATTGTCTTCTTTCCTATTTCAGAGTCCTGTATTGAAGTCGAATGAGATTTTAGTAGTGCAGTCCAATTTGGACTTGTTTCCTTATATAAAAATGTAGTATTTTTATATAAATAAAGTTGTTGCCTGATTGGGAGCCCTTTCAGCTCAGTATTCTGTTCTCTTTGGGATTCCTTCCTGATATGGATATCTTCGTGTATTTAATGACCTAATCCGTGTGAATTAAGCACTAAGTTTCTTATTCGGTTTTCTTCATATTTATCCCGAGCAAGGATAATACCAGCGGGGTCCAAGTAACATCATTTGAGCCCGAGTGGAAGCGTCATTAAACTAGTTCTGAGTGTCGTTAACTGATCCCGAGTAGGTTTCATTCAGCATCTGCTTATTCGGATTTTCTCTTCTTCGGCAATGTCTTGTAGGATATTTTCTGAATGCCTATTTGGATGTCAACCTGACAATTTATCATTTTTGTTTGATGACGTGTTCATCCGATAAAACTCACATATGACAGATTCGTTTTTGTTTTTGTTTTTGTTTTTGTTTTTGTTTTTTAAAACGATTTTGAATTTCGTTAAGGCCCCGTCCTGCAGCTATTTTTCAGTCCGTTTTCGTTTTTATTTTTCAAAAATGATTTCGGAAACCCGTTCGTTAACCGTTTTTCATTTTATTTTCGAAAAACAAAAACAAAAACGAAAAACGAAAAACAAAACCAGTGTTAAAAGTGAAAGATTTGAAAAACATAAAATAATTGTTTTTTGTTTTTCGTTTTTCTTTTTTCGTTTTTCGTTTTTCGTTTTTCTTTTTCATTTTGTTTTTCACATAATTTAAATTTAAAAAAAACTTAAACTATTAATTGTACTGTTATACGTTTGATATGTCTAGGACAATACGGAACAATATTTTTAAATTACCAAAGTGCCCTTCTTATATATATATTATTAAAATTTAAATATTAATATATAATATATATTATATATAATATAATAATATAATATAATATACTATATATAAATATTATACAAAATATTATATATTATAATATTTACATAGTAAATTAATATATATATAATATTAATATATCGTATATTTTTTATTTATAATCTATTATATTATTAATATAATAATTATATATTTATAAATATATATATATATATATATATATATATATATATCATTATATATATATAATATCAAATATTATATATTTATATAGGATATAATGTCATATATTATGTATTATTATATATAAAAATATAATATAAAAATATAATAAAATTATTATATAATATATAATAATATAATATATACAATTATATTTTTATTATATAATAATATATATATATATATATAAAAATTATAATTATTTATTTATAATTTAAGAGTTTAGTTTTGATTAATTCATTTTTTTGATATGTTTTTTTGAATTAATTTTTGATGTGTTACTTTTGTTTAATTTAAAAATTACAATACACAAATTATATTGGTTAATTATTTAATCAATTTGTTTATAGTTGTAATAATATTAAACAAAATACTAAAATATATATTTCAATTTTTGATAGTTTTCGGTTAACCTAACAGACCCGTTTTTTCCGTTTTCATTTTCAAAATACAGCTTTCAGTATTTGCTACCAGACGCGTTTTCAGAATTCGAAAATGAAACCAAAAATACTGTTTTTATTTTCATTTTTATTTTCAAAAAACAGCAACTGAAAAACGTTTACAGGACGGGTTCTAATCTTTTTCATTTTATTTTTGAAAAAAAAAAAACAAAGTGAAAAACAGATTAATCGTAAATTTTGAAAACATTTTTCTAAATTTGAAAAACAAAATTTAAAAAAAGTCCAGAGACTTTCGATTGACACTCGACTCTTTCGAAGACTTTCTACTGCTTTAATTTCTCAACTCTTCCTCCATAGCTGATCGCTGCATATTTGACTGAGGATTCGACTCAAGCCGTCTAAAGGTACTTCTTCTTCTTCTTCTTCTTCTTCTCCTCCAGATTTTCTTCTTCTTTTGCAGATCTTCTTCTTTTATTTTTATTTTTTTAATTTTTTGAAATTAGTGTAGATCTACTTGGATCTATGTAGATATAAGTTTATGTACACTGATTTTTACTAATTTATTATATGTAATCCTTAATTGTAAGCAATGGAAACAACAACGGTGCAACAATGGTACTAATATTAACTCACATAATTGTCGTTTCAATCTCTGTTTAATGTTCTCAATTGAGGAATTAACTTAACTTTGTGTGGTTGTTTGTCGGTGAAGGAAAATTCTGCGGTAGATATTGAAGAATCTGTGAGTGTGGAGAGGGCTGAGGAGTGCTTGATCATTCATTTCAAGTGTCCGTGTGGAAAAGGATATCAGATGGAAGGAATCGTTACTACAAGCTCATAGATTTTGCTGATGACCACTACTCATGGTCCTGCAGTCTTTAGGTCTATTCTTTGTATGTTTGGATTCTTTTACTTGATGCTTTCTTTAGATAAATTTGTAATTGTTCTTGGAGGAACCTATTCGGTCACAATTGTCTACTTGTCTCTTTGTTTAGTTCATTTGAACTTGTACATGATACCCATTTAGTTAGGAGTGGTCATTGATTTGTAAAAAAATGATTCTTTTTCTTGATGACCATTTGCGATGATGTATAAGTTGACAGACTGATTTTGGAAAGTTGTAAATCTTGTGATGTTGAATTGAGTCTTACCAGCATGGAAAGACCGGTATCTCTTTTCTGTTCAATACGTTTTCATACAATGATGCAATGTAAAGAAGTTAGCCTGTAATTTGCTAGAATTGTTATTTGAAATATAATTTACTTGGTCCAGCTTTTGCATGCTTGAGTTGTATACTCTCTCTTGTAATGTTTAAAGTTCATAATCTGAAAAGATCCTCAGTTGTGTGTGTTGAAGGTTGAAGTTAGTCAGAAATGAAATTGATATTAAGTTCACCAGCAGTTTCCTATATTCCGATGCTCTATATACCACAGACCTCACCATACTGTAGTATGAATTTTTAGTGTGTTAATTCTGTGGAAAATTATGTCAAGTGCAGCAAAATGTGTCTTTATTCAGAAGTTGAAGGACTGTTTAAAATCTTAGAGAAGGATTCCACAAATGGTGTTGGGCCAATTGAGTTATTAGGCCTAAAAGCAAAAGTATCTTCTTAGGTTGGGACTTTGGATTGGTTGTGTTGTCTGATTATTAAAGTCTGTTTAGTGTCTTATTGCAGGAGAAGACCACCACCTGAACATGAGTAATACGACATTTGTTTAATGATATGACAAATTGACCCTATCAAGTTTGAATCTTGCAAATAATGTTGTAGGCAAAATGGACTTAAAGAATGTTGTACGTGATTCAGTTTATGGTAGAGCTGTAGAGGTGCTGTGATTTGATTTTACATGTTAATTTCGTGTTGAATGAAGATCAATTCAATTACAAGGTTTTTGGACATGACAAATGATAAGGACCCAAATGCCTCTTAAACTTACTTGGAGAAGGGCAACTTTGAGAAGCATGTTTAAGTTAAACTGGATAAAGTTAATTATCATATGATATTAATAAGGAACAAGCAGGCTAGTTCCTCTAATTTGTCATCCAACATTAGTACTAATCGGTGGAAAAAGCTATGGAATCCGAAAATTCCCAAAAAAATAAAATAAAAAATTATATGGAAGGGGTGTTTTGATTGGATTCCTTACCATGTATAATCTCTGGCTTCGCAGAATTCCGGTTGTGGACATATGCCCGTTGTGTAACAAAGAGAGCGAGACTCCGCTGCACGCTTTGTGGGACTGTAAAAATTTCAAGCATGCTCGTACACAATGGATTCCCAGCAACACTCAGATTTGAGGTCAGTATAGAAACTTCTTTGACCTCCTTGATTGCTCCAGCTCCTTGGGTGTGGAGGAATTGGAGGTGTTCTACAATTGTCTGGAGAGTTTGGTCTTTGCGCAATGCCAAAACTCATGGGGCCCCTTATGCGGATGTGTGTGATGTTTTTGATTGGGCGAAATGCTTCTTCCTGGAATATAAGGAGTGTAACGTGGGGGAGGCACAACACAGAAGTGTGGTCTGCCGCAAGAATGTGACGTGGTCTCCTCCATCTCCAGGCTTATTCAAGGTTAATTGTGATGCTGCGATTGATGTTAGGGGAGGTCGAATCGGGTCCGGTTTGTTTATCAGAGATTCTACGGGTGGTTTCATGGCTTTTAGTTCTCAAGTAATGACAGGGTATTCCAATGCCCAGGCTGCTGAGGCATTGCCATCCTAAGGGGAATTCAATTTAGCAAAGACTGGTTTATGTCCTTGTAATGTTGAGTCTGATGCTGAAGTAGTGGTAAGGTGGATCAATGATGGTAGCCACCTGGATTCAATGTGTGGCGCAATACTTGCTGATATTAGTCTCATTTCTTCTGAAATGATTGGTATGTCTTTCAACTATGTTCCCAGACAGGCAAACCGGGTTGCTCATATGCTTGACCAAAATGCTCTTCTGCTCACTGATGATAGATTTTGGATGGAAGAGTACCCGTGTTGCGTTACCAAAGTGGTGCAGGCGGACATGCCTGTGTAGTGTGTTCTTTCTTTGTTTGTATCTTCATATATCAAAAAAAAAAATGTGGTCTAGGTGGATGATATGTTGTTATATATTTCAATCTCACTTTGATTAATTTTTCGTACCAGAACAATAGCTACCATTTACTTTTTAAAAGAGGCAGGGGCATTTGGAACACAATACTTGGAAGAGAATTACATACAAAAGCGTATTCGGTATTGGAAGACTATACCTTAAACGAGAAGTTCTTGGGTGCATCCGATGCACCATGCATTTCCCATCCAGATGTTGCCACTTAAGCAACATTGCTCACGTGGCAACATCTAGGTGGGGAATGTATGGTACATCCCGCTGCACCCAAGTTTTTGTCCTCTTAAACAATTTGATTGATACAAATCATATCATTCGAGTTATTATATTATTATGAACAATTGTATAATTATTTCATATATATATAAAATTATAAATTTAAGTGAATGAAATTAAATATCATAACCTTATAAAAATAGTTTAAAGAGATGGGAGAGTCAAATTACATGTGTAAAAGTTCTTCCGTTTTTTATGTTTTTAGTTAATCTACCGGATATGTTTTTAATGTTTTAATTTTTAGAATTAAGCTTTTAGTGAAGCTACCAGAAGTGTTTTTACTGTTTTCATTTTCAGAATACAGATTTCAGTTTATGTTACTAAACGTGTTTTTAAAATTCGAAACTGAAACCAAAAACACTGTTTTTATTTTCCATTTTATTTTTAAAAAACAGCAAATGAAAAAAGCTTCCAGAACGAGCCTGAGCACATCATGTCATCATTATAATAAAAATATAGATTGTTTCTAGGGAAAATAATATAGTGTTCAATAGACAATAATATCAACATACCGCATTTCGTAAGTTACTAAAAAAGTTTAAGATCTTTCTTTTATAATATAGATTGTTATAGGGATTTTTTTATGGCATGACAGGAGTTAGAAAAGCTCAACTCAAGGCAATTAATAGATTATCTCAATGCCAAGTCAAGATTACCCAAGATGGTCGGGAAAGCTAACCGATCGGGCACAAATAATCTGGTCGGGATCATCCGATCAGGATAGAAGAAGTCTGATTGGGATCAGACAATTGGTCAGTTGGATAACGCGTGGGAGATATTAAAGGCAACTACGACTCAATTACGAAGACGAATTATCTTACTTAAACAAGGAATCTAGATTCACACTCCAATAAGGAAATATCCTTATTTCCTCTTCAGTATCAGAGAATTCTATTCATAAAAAAACTCAAAGTTTCCAGAAAGATAAACACCAAACAGGAAACGAGTCCAAGTCAATCAACAAATCTGATCTTCTAGAAGGCTGCACACCGATCAGGAAATAAGTCCTAAACGGACTATTCAACCAAAATCCTACGAAGATTCTAATTCAATGCACAAGTATTTGAATCAGGAAAGAAGACAATGACGACTTCAACAAGTAACCAGTTCTAATTAAACACTATCACCTTTCCTTATTTATATAACAATGATTAGAGTTCTATACACATATAAATAGACCCATAATCTCATTGTAAAAGGAAGATACATAATGACAGATAGACAACAATACATATAAAATATACAAGAACGAGAGATACGCCAAAAATGAGAGATTGAGTGTGTAATCATTATATTATAGTGGATTCTTCTTGTCATCACCGGCAACTGTGGATGTTTCCTCACCTTAGGGTTTTACCACGTAAACTCATGTGTGCACGTTTTCTTCTATTTTTTCTATTTTTTCCATTTTTTCCATAACATCTTAGGCAATCTATAAAAACATGTTAGACGCGTGATCAATTCTATACGATCCAAAAATCACTGTCAACAACTGGCGCTTGAAAGAGAGTGCATAACTCAACTTTAAGGAACCAACATAAATAGACGAAACACCGAGATACTCTAGCAAGCCAAAAAAAGGGTGTTATGAGATGGATTATCTGTTTTATCAACATCAGAATATACGACGGGGATGGAAGCCAGTCTCCAAATAATGTTGATACCCCACGTGCTAATAATGATCCTGACACGATAAACGTCAACACTGTTGGAGGAAGCCTGCCCTCATTGACTCCAACTTCAACTGGACAAGCTGCAATAACCTCTATAAACACTCCCCCAATAATTTTCCCAGATGCATTCAAGCAGCTCCAAGAGTCCCTGTGGAGAGTCATTGAAAACTCCGCTAGACAGGGAATCAATATAACATCAACTGTAAATCTGGCATCGCCATATCAATTGTTCACACCTATGGTGGCCCGAGACCCTAAGGTAAGTTCTGAACTAATAGACATGACCCCAAACGCGCCCCACAAGTCTAGCAGAGAAAGAGAGGACCACCATGGAAAGAGAGAGCGACCCTAAAAGGGAGATGAAAGAATTATCGGAGAGGGGAGGCAAGATCGGTATCAAGCGGACTTTGAGTCAGATGAAATCCGTAGAGGTGTTCAGAGGCGGGACCGATCTAGCTTGTTAGACGACAGCGACCAACCACCCCGCAGAACACGTCGAAGAGGCAAGTCCCAGCTTAGATTCCAATATGGGCACACCTACCATCAGCGATCGGGAATGGATAACGAACCAGGAGATAAGCGAGATATACTGATACAGAAATTAACCTAGAAGATGGAAGCATTAGAACGTCGCCAGGGGCTTAAAGATTTACTAGACGAAGATTTTGAAAGCCCATTCCTGAACAACATTCTCCAAACCCAGTTCCCGGAAAGATTCAGAATGCCTCATGTTGAGCAATTTAAAGCAAACGCAGATCCAAAAGAACATGTGAGACGTTTCCGAAGTGCGATGGCGCAATACGCTTACAATGACCCATTATTGTGCTTGACGTTCCCACAAACGCTCGGGGACTTAAGGTCTAGGTGGTTTGAAAGACTCCCTCAAGGAACAATTAAGAATTTCTGAGAGTTGATGCAGACTATTTCACGACAATTCTTGGGAAATATACAAAGGAGAAAATCAATAGCTCACCTCACCACCCTCAAATAGGGAAAGAACGAATCACTAAAAGATTACCTGAAAAGGTTCTCTCAGGAAGTGTCGGGGATCCATAATCCCAATGATGAGGTTATGGTGGCCGCCTTCACCAACAACTTACAGAAGGGTCATTTTTCTTTCAATTTAAGGAGGAAGTGCTTAGATACGTACGCCGACCTGATGGATGTGACATGCAGTTATGCAATGGCTGAAGAAGATGAGCTAGCTCAGAGAGGTAGTTATGTACACGGGGGTCACCCCTAGGAGAATGCCAAAACAAATTATGGCTATATAAAGAGCCAGAAGGGTGATCATCCAAAGAGTGACCATCTGAAGAGTGACAGGAGCAATCGTAGAAACAATCAGAACGATAAAAAGTTCCAGAATCGGTATACCAACTATACTCCTCTCATCAAGAGACAAGAAGAAATCCTGACGATCGTAGAAGACCAAAAACTATTCAAATATCCTCTTAGATTGTCAACCTACGCCTGAAGAAACACGACAAAATATTGTAGGTTCAACAAGGAAACTGGTCACGACACATCAAAGTGCTACCAACTAAGAGACCACACCAAGACACTTATCAGGGAGGGTCACCTCAAAGATTTAATTTTTAAAATGATTGACGATTAGCAGAAGGACCACCGCTGAGGCGATCAACAAATGGGAAATCAGGAAAAGAAGCAAAGCCCCAGCCGAGACAGCAATGAAGGGATGACCAACATTATCTTTTGAAGACCCTACACAAGCTTATGGATGACGAAACTTAGTCTTAAAAAAAACTTCTCTTGAGAGAAATAACTTAGTTACTTTCAATTTTTGAGATACTTTTAGTTTGTTTTATATTTCTAGCTTTTCTAATTATTCTTTATTTTGATGTTGTTAATTTTCAGATCAATTAATAAAATGCCAAGGATAGTGTTCAAATCTTTTAATAATCATCTTTGTTATCAAAGATAAACTCGCAGTGTCGACACCTGCCATGGTAAGTGAGAGTGCCCGAGAGGCTGAGAAGTCGGGGGTTATAGACCTGACGTGCCTGCCGAACTGACTGGGTACATATAGAGCACTGTCAGCAAACTGACCACCCCGAGCTGCCGGTTTTATCGGAAAAAAACACTCGGGTACGCTATCGAGGAAAACCTGGTAAAATGCGTCCGGTTGTGTTAGTATTGCACTAACGATTTGGCCAAACCCTTGTAAGCAGACAAACCCGGGAAACGTCTTTTGTGACTTGTTTACATGGAAAAAACAGGGAAAAAATGGGGCAAGGTTCCTAGAACACCTCTTGGCAGAAGACTCAAGATGGTCAGGAATTATCCTAAGCGAAAAGTTAGGACACCGATCGAAAAACAAAGACGGTTGGGAATTATCCTGACCGAAAAGTCAAGACACCGGCCCAAAAATAAAGACAGTCGGGAATTATCCTGAGTGGAAGGCCAGGACACCGACCCAACCAAGATAGTTGGGAATTATCATGGGCGAAGAGCCTGGACACCGACCGAATCAAGACAGTCGGGAATTATCATGAGCAAAAAGCCAGGACACCGACCAAATTAAGACAGTCGGGGATTATCCTGAGGAAAGAGTCAGGACACCAACTAGTCTAAAAAAAACGGTCGGGAATTATCCTAAGCAGAGAGCCAGGACACCAACTGGTCAAGCTACAAGGGAGCAAAAAGTCAAGGAGTCCAAGACTGATCAGTTTAATAAGACACTTGATCAGTTTTTTTTTTTAAAGATCAGTTTAATAAGATACTTGATCAGGTTAAAGCGACAAACATGATCGGGAGTGTCAAAAAATCAAAACTATTCAAATCCCCTTTATTGAGCCGTCAAGAGCTCATCTCGCGGATTTGATGGGGTATTGTTATAAGGATTTTTTGATGGCATGACAAGTTAGCATGATTAGATATGCCACGTCACAGGAGTCAGAAAAGATCAACTCAATGCAATTAATAGATGATCTCAAGGCCAAGTCAAGATTACCCAAGATGGTCGGGGAAGCTAACCGATCGGACACAAATAATTTGGTCGGGGAAACTAACTGATCGAGTAGAGATGACTTGGTCTGGACCATCCGATCGGGATAGAAGAAGTCTGATTGGGATCAGACAATTGGTCTGTTTGATAACGTGTATGAGATATTAAAGGTAACTACGACTCAAATACGAAGACGAATTATCTTACTTAAACAAGGAATCTAAATTCACACTCCAATAAGGAAATATCCGTATTTCCTCTTCAGTATCAGAGAATTCTATTCAGGAAAGAACTCAAAGTTTCTAGAAGGATAAACACCAAACAGGAAACGAGTCCAAGTAAAGCAACAAATCTGTTATTCTAGAAGACTACACACCAATAAGGACATAAGTCCTAAACGGACCATTCAACCAAAATCCTACGAAGATTCTAATTCAATGCACAAGATATCCGAATCAGGAAAGAAGAGAATGACGACTTCAACAAGTAACCAGTTCTAATTAAACACCATCACCATTCCTTATTTATATAACAATGATTAGGGTTTTATACACATATAAATATACCCATAATCTCATTGTAAAAGGGAGATATATAACGACAGAAAGACAACAACACATAGAAACTATACAAGAAAGAGAGAGATACGCCAAAAAGGAGAGATTGAGTGTGTAATCATTATATTATAGTGGATTCTTCTCGCCGTCATCGGCAACCGTGGATGTTTCCCCACCTTGGGGTTTTACCATGTAAACTCATGTGTGCACGTTTTCTTCTCTTTTTTCTATTTTCTCCATAATATCTTCGACAATCTACAAAAACCTGTTAGACACGTGATCAATCCTATACGATCCAAAAATCACCGTCAACGTAGTTAAACAAAATGTTTTGTTTAATTATAGGTATAAATTCAAAATATTATTAATAACTAAGTAATTTTGTTTTAGAATTATTAAATTACTTGTTATAATTGTTCTTAATATATTAAAATGTAAACATATAACAAATAAAAGGTAGAATGACATGATGTACAAATATTCATTTTCAGATATTTGTAACTTAAAAAAACAAACAACATATCATTTATATTCAGTTTTTAGTGTAAAAAACAAACATGTTTTTTCAATTTTCAGTTACTATTCAGTCTTTAGAAACATTTAACACCGTTCAGTCTTTAGATTAAAAAAATAAAACAAGACCTAAGTTTGTATCATTTTAGGAAAAAGTTCAAAATGCATGCAATTAGTTTAAAATTAGGGTAACTAGTAGGGGTAGACAAAAATCCATTAAACCGAACCGAATCGAAAGAGTCCAACGCTTTTCTCCGTTCAACCAGTTTTGTTTCTGGTTTTTCTTTATTTGCCGGTTTATTTAAAAAAAAAGATTTTTCGGTTCGGTTCCGGTTCTTCCGGTTCGGTTGTCTGTTCAATGGCAAGAACCGGAATCGAACCGAGAACCGGTGTATAAAAAAAATGGAAAATTGTACAAACTTCCTATGAGGTTATGTAATATTGCACTCAGCGATAACTTTTACAAAAATGACACAAACATCTCTTTGACCGTGTTGACTGTCATCTGTCTTAACATCCACTTTAACTTTATAAGGGAAATGACCAAAATACCTTTATAAAAGACAAAAGTATGCCAAATCTATATATATAAAAAAGGTTCCATCAGCATAACTAACCTAACATGAGCTTGTAAAAAAAAAACACATAAACAACACCATGAAACAATAAAACACAAATAGAACTGAAAAGAATATATACCGGTAGTCTTAATTTTAGGAGAAAGCACCGGATCAAAATGGGTCAATCTATGAGGAAATAATGTTTTCTTCCCATTTCTAACCCAAAAATTTATGTAATCTGTTTTTCGAATATGAAACCTGACTTCATAAAACAACTCAAGGTATTTTGTTTTCAAATCAAACATTTCTATTAATTAACAAATCCTCCGTTCTTCATAATCTAACCCTTAAATCCCAATTTCTTTACCTAAAACCTCATTTTCTTACAAAAACACCTCTATTTTTTCAAAGACCCAAAATCTTACACATTAAAAACAAAACCTCGACAGAATAATACACAACAAAAACCAAAATAATACTTGTATATTTATATGGGAAACATTCATACCTTAAATATGCTTTGAAACTTCTTCACCTCCAAGCTTCACAAAATCAAAAATAAAACAACGTGCTTAATAGGATACAAATGAGTGCTTAGCATAAAACAGAATGTGAATGAGTACAAATAGTGAAAATGGGTCGAGAGAAATAATTGAAACAATTCAGAGTTTATTGTTGCTGGGTGTAGTATTTGGCGCCATAATGGATCCGAATGACACCGATGTGTATATTCTAGAAGGTGCAATTAATGCATGGAAAGATCTCTAGGTAACTTTTTAATTTTTAATTAATATTTTTTTTTATTCAAACAATGAAAAATTAAGGTTAACTTATCCTAATTATATATATATATATATATATATATATATATATATATATATATATATATATAATTGTATTAAAACTAATGATCTTTACGTAATAATATAAATATACCTTTGATTCGTTGATTAACGGTTGATCATCGTTAGTCAACCATAAAAAACGAAAAATATCAGATTTGTCATTTATCTTGCTCTTGTATTTTTAAGGGTAAATTACATTAACTTACCTCTATTATATATATAATTACATTAAAACCCGTAAAAAAATCAAAATAGCACAAACATACATTTTGATTATTTGAATAACATTGACCACCAACAGTTAGTCACAAAGAATTGTCGCCTTTACCCTTATAGAAATAATACTTAATTGTATAAAATCAGATAATTAATTACAAATAAAAATATTATAAAATATAATATATCAAAAAGGTATTGTTGTAGATATTTAGAAGGATGATGATTTTAATTATTATTATTATTTATTTATTTTTGACGATGATGATAATTTTTTAAATTAATATTTAGTTTTCTATAATTAGTTGTTTAGTTTAAAATTTTAATTAATATAAAATTCTTAAAGTAGTCACGTCTGCTTTAAATATTAAAGAAGTCATGTCTGCTTTTCATTAATATTATTACACAAATCTTAAATTAGTTGTTCAGTTTTAAATTTTAACTAATATAAAATTCTTGAAGCAGTCACGTCTGCTTTAAATATAAAAAGTGATTTAAAGCAGACATGACTGCTTCAAAAAAAATTATATTAGTTAAAATTTAAAACTAAATAACTTATTAACAGGAAAATAAATATTAATTTAAAAAATTATCATCATCATCAAAAATAAAATAATAATAATAATAATAATAATAATTAACATCTTCATCCTCCCAAACATCCACAACAATACCTTTTTTATATATTATATTTGTAAGTTCCTCAGTTTTTTATTGGCTCATTTCGTTGACAACCACATTTAGGGATTAATATGTAAAGGTAGTTTCGACCATCATTGTCCAAGACCTAGCTCAAGCTTCAAAAGGTAAATCACTTGATTAACCTTGTTTGAAGAGTTTTTTAGTGCACATACACTCTTATGCATGTTTTGATCATCTTGCATGAATTATTAATTGCCTTAATTGTGTGTCATTTTGTCATAACTCTTGCTTGGTGTTTGATGCATCTAGTTTGCACTTATAAGAGGATTTTCCTTTTAACCGCGGATGAGACCGCTCCTTGTGCATTATTTCCGACACGGTCTGCATAACGGTGTTCTCTAGGCGTTGCACGCTGCTACTACCGCGGCCTCTGCTTGTTGCATGCACAGCGGTCTCTCAAGCGGAGGATCCCAAGCGTTGCACCGCTCTCTGTACCGCGGTCTGGACACTTGCCTGTACCACGGTCAAGACAGCGATCATGGCGGGATTTAATTGCCCTTCGTCCAAAACGATGCCGGTTCGTGTAGGGTACAATACATATATGTTCTTTTCTCTTCTCTTTGTTTTTTTAAGGAGTTAAATCAGCCATTGTTGTGTAACCTAGCTTTTCTAGAGAGAGAGAATCCCAAGAACACTCTTTTACTCAACCAAACCTTCATCCATGAACATATAGCATCATTCTTCATCCTTCAAGCATGGGTCTTCATATGTTTCATGACTAGGTAATATCTATATGTCCTAGACTTCATTATTTCATTACTATGACATGTATGCCTAGATTTTAATTTTTTATTGCAAATCAAATGCATGCTCTTGTGTTTAAAAGTTTTTATGACATGCTTGTGATGTTGGTTGTTGGTTGAGAATATTGTTTTGTGATAGCTAGCAATTAGGACGATTTTACCATTCTAGCTAAATCTCTATGCTCTATGCTTTGCATTTAGATATTGTTTATATCTAATTGATTGCACTTTTTAATTGCATTGATTGCTCATTGACATGTTCATGACAACTTTTGTTGATTGACTTTTATATGATAACTAGGTTTTAGTCTATCATAGCTATATCTAGTTAGGTTTTGCACTTGCATTTAGACATTGATATCTAGGAATTGCATTTATTGACATCCTTGGATTCCTAGATAAACATTTAGTGTAGCCTAACACTATTTGCATGTTTGAATATTTCATCATATTCACTTAGGTTGTTTTGACTCTTCATTGAGGTTAAGTCTTGGGACTAAGTGGTTAATGCACAAGCAAATAGATCAAGAATCACTATTAAGGCCCGTTGGGTAGAGTGAAAGGATTAGTAACTGGAGGGTGTGACAAGAGGTCAACCTAGGTTGTAAACTTTCATTCAATAGTGGATTTGAGGATCGAGTGTGGCGCACATATCAGCCTGTGATTTTTCCCATTTGGAGGGTTTCCACGTAAATATTGTGTGTTGTTATTGTTTTAAGCATAATTAGTTTTATTGAATGCTTGTTTATTTGGGGTAATTTGTGTTAATATAGATTAATCGAAAAATCGGTAATTGATTCGATTAAAACCTATTCCCCCTAGGTTTAGACACACACATTCTAAAGGGAATTTTCAATATTTTTAAATATTTTTATTTTTAATGAATTAATTGATTTTATATAATTAAGTATTATTTCTGTAAGGGCAAAAACGACAATTCTTCTCATTTGTGATTAACTAACGGTGGTCAACGTTAGTCAAAAGATCAGAGGGTATATTTGTGTTATTTTGATATTTTCACAGGTTTTAGTACAATTATACATATAATGGGTGCAGGTCAGTGTAATTTGTCCTTATAAATATAAAGGCAAGTGAAAGGGCAAAATTGACATTTCCCTTTTTATGGTTAACTAACGATGATCAACCGTTAGTCAATGCGTCAAATGTATGTTTGTGTTATAATGTAAAGATCATTGAATTTAATGTAATTATGCATATAATTATGGTAATTTAGTGGAATTTGCCCAAAAATTAATGTAAATGTTTTTTAAATTAACATATTTTAAATCGGTCACTGTAGGGATGTCATTTCAGCTATTTTATTGCCTGACTCTCACCTAATAGACCATTATGCCCTTGTAGCGTTAAAATGGACGTTAAGATAGATGACGGTCAATGCGGTCAAAGGTTTGTTTGTGTAATTTAGGTAAAAGTTTTCACTGAGTGCATTATTGCATAACCTCATGGGAGGTTTGTGCAATTTTCCAAAAAAAAAACCCTAATTTGTCAGATCTTTAACCCCCTCTCTTGTCTGTTCCACTATTTGTCTCTATCACCTTGTTTTAGTTGATCTCAATATTGGTATTTTTTGTGGATTACCGTTTCAAGTATTGCTCCTATTGGACTTCTTATGTCAAGATATGGATCAAATAATAAATATTCATTTTTAGGTGGTCTGAGGCGGCTACTCAATCAATTAGTTATGAAATACCATTAACTTTATGTGTTTTATCGATATCTCAATGTGCGGTTCACTAAAATATAAACTTTTCTTTCCCTTCTAAAAAAAGAGAAATTTAATGGATATCCGTATTTTTTTATTCATTTATTTATTCAACTTTATCAAAAAATTCTAAAAATTTAATTTTTTATGATTACATAGGAAATAATCCAACGAAAGGGGGATTATTCAGAGCGGGTTCAATGGATAACGAAGATGGAATAGATGTCGGGCGTGAACTTTTTGTACATCGCATGCCTACTTTTTTTGAAACATTTCCAGTTGTTTTGGTAGACGGAGATGGAATTGTTAGAGTCGATGTTCCTTTTAGAAGGGCAGAATCGAAGTATAGTGTCGAACAAGTAGGTGTAACCGTTGAGTTCTATAGTGGCGAACTAAACAGATTGAGTTATAGTGATCCTGCAACAGTACAAAATCTCTCAATTCTCTCTCTCTCTCTCTCTCGTCCGAGCGCCATTGTTTCTCTGCTTCGTAGTTTTTGCTTAGGTCCGTGAAAAAATCCTTGATTTTTGCTCGTTTTGCTCAGGTTCGTTTTTGCTCAAGTCCTTGATTTCCCAACAATAGTTGATTACAACTATCATGAATGTTAACTCTGTTAGTAATCTTGATAGGTTCCTAAAATCCACTACGCCTTCGGAACCAGCCCAATATTTCTCTAAGGTTGATTTTGTTTTTCTTTTCGTGTTGATTTTGTTTTTATGTATCGTGTTTATATTGCTCGGTTAGGGTTAATTTAATCATGTCATTATTGTGTGTATCATAGAATTATTGATGAATTATTATGCTCAAGCAATCATCGTACAAAAGTTTGGTTGTCGTTGAACCTGTGGTTTTGTTTATATATATATATATATAGTCTATAGACATGTCTTTATAAAATCTGTGCACTGATAATTTGGGTTGGTTGTGCTTTTATTTTTATACAGAGAGATTAGTTTATTAACTATGCTACGTGCGGGATAATATAGTTTGGCTTGATTGAATCCTGTATTTCGTATCATTTTGACATATATGTTTATAATCTAATCAACTGGGCATACTAATCTGTGTTACAGTGTGAGGTTACTTGTGATTTTTATTAAATTTTGTTGTAATCAGCGGAAAGAGTCATTTAATTGTGAATTTTGTCAACAACAATATTAAAGCCAAGTAATTCGGCCCAGTAGGCCCGAAACCTAAAAAACTGAACCGAACTAAATAGGTCCAATTCAATCTGTTTTTATCCGTAGACAATAGTAAATTGGATCAGTTCATTTTTTTTTCAAAAACAGGATATTATTGGTTTTTTACGGGTTCACTCGAAAAGCGAACCTATGTAATGCAATTCGTTGTTTTTCAATTTACATCGAATATGATAAACGATCACGTATTACGGGTTCGATTCTCTATTTAAGCAGTGAAAGAACCCCAAACAATTATAACATTGTTGATTTCTTGTTAAAAAAGCTTTTCAAATTCAGCCACTCAATGGAGGCAGCAAAGGCGATAGCACATGAAATCGGAGGTCTCCAAAACGATGTTTTTCGATTCGGTCTGCAAGGCGTGAAGAGTGACATCGTCAGACCTCACCCATTCGAAACCTCCTATCAATCTGTAACTTCTCTTCTCCCCGTTCGCTTTTACTTTTCTTCATTGCATGAACGCTATTCAAGAGAGTTTTTGAATAAATGAATCTACTTTCTCTTGATTCTAGTGAGTTTTTTCTTAATAGAATTTTGGATTGGATACTTACCAGCTTGACATATATGATTTTTCCTTCGAATTTTTGCTGTAAATATATTAATTCACTAAATGAAACTTGGGCAAATTGTTTCTCTTTGAGCGAATTTTTGACATATTTTTAGGCAAGGAAGACACAAGAGGAGATGAAGAGAAGAATCCTAGCTGACACGTATGGCACGGCATTCCCTTTGAAGATGGATCTGGATAGACAAATTCTTTCTCGGTACGATTTCGAATTTATGTCTACTTGTTTAGTTGTTTATGGATCTTTAGTATGATTTTTTTTT
Source organism: Dipteronia dyeriana (assembly GCA_032871835.1). Taxonomy (NCBI): domain Eukaryota; kingdom Viridiplantae; phylum Streptophyta; class Magnoliopsida; order Sapindales; family Sapindaceae; genus Dipteronia; species Dipteronia dyeriana. Next base: position 38,854,543 of record CM065302.1, read on the forward strand.
TTTTTGGAATTTCTCAGAATGAAGAAAAATTTATCCAAATTTGAACTAGATAGGGATTTGGATTAGTATCTGAATTTGAGTAGTGAAATTGTCATTAAGCAAATAAATAACCAGCTAGGACCCAATAAAATTATGTGATAATAAATTGATAAAATCATTGCAAATATTAAATTACTGCTCATTAAACCAATCAAGTCTTCATTATGCAGTTCAACCGGCTTTCCTTAGGGAGCTTAAGATGCGAGTGTGTAGGACATCATCCTTAGCATCTTGGACATTGTACATGATGTTAGACAAAAGAAGAGAAATAGAGGAGTAGAGGGAATAGACTTAGGAGAGAGAGAAGAGAAAAAACTTTGGATGTAGCACTTTTTATGATGCCAGACCTGAAGATATATCGTCTTCTATTTATAGTGAAAATGGTGTCCAACATTGTTCCCAAAGAGTCTGACTGACTTATGATTTTAGATCCTGTTGTGGATTCAACCGATCATCCCTGCCATGCTATGTGTTATATCTTTAGGGTATTATTATCATTCTGTTGTAAGTAATTTGAAGTGCAATGAACTAGTAATGAAGTCAGTAGTGTGTCCGGTTTACTAACAGAAAGTTCGTTGAAAGAGAAAAAACAGTGGGTGTGAACTAAAGTAAAGAACACAAGTTTTTCCTTCAAAATCATTACTTCCACTAGTGATATGTATGAGTTGGTTAGAACAAGATGATTTATGTTTGAAAAGATATTCTGTAACCAAAACAGAAGCAGAAAGAAATTTCAATATGCCTTCTTATCTAGGATAAATGTGTTTAATGCTACTGTTGCAAATACTGTGGTCGCTGTAGCCATATTGTTTCTCAAGCAAGCTTTTGGTAGATGCCTGTATGAGTGCATAGCAAGTTGTTTTACAAACTGTTAACTGTTAGTATTTTTTTTTCTCATATACAGTGTTCTAAAAATCAGGCTAGGCATCGCCTAGGTGGCCGCCGGCCGTGGCAAATAAGCCCTAGTTGGTGACTCTAGGCGGCCGGTGCTTAGTCGGGGCCAGGTGCCCTTGATGGCAATTACCGCTTAGGGTTTTTTTTTTTTTTTTTTTTTTTAATACAACATCAAAACGATGTTGTTTTGATTTTTATTAGGAAAGTCCAAAACAGTGTCGTTTGGGTTCATTTATAAAACCTAAACTTTCATCTTCTTATCTGTTCTCTCGCCTCCGGTCTCCACAGTCCACACCTCCAGCCTCTGCTGAGGAATTACCTAGGCGCCCTAGGTGCGAGACGTCGAGCCACCGCCCGACTAGCGCCTAGTGCGTTTTAGAATACTGCATATACATGCAGTAATATAGTCTTGTATAATATGAGTTAGTTTTACTAGAATTTATGGATACAGTGCTATATACCTCTTATAGATTTTTTTTTGAAACTGTGCAGTTTTCAGAGGCCTGCAGGAGCAATTCCATCTTCAATGCTAGGTTTGGAAGCTCTGACCGGAAGCTTGGATGACTTTGGTTTCGAGGACTATCTTAACGGTAACTTTATGCTGTTTTTCTCTTGCATATGAATGTCCCTTTTTCTCTCTGAATCCTCTCTTTCTCTCTCCCTCTCTTCCCCCTTTCTTTTATCATTCTCCCTCAGTAGGAGAAAACTGGATCTTAAGTGTTAAATCCTTTTTCTTCCTTCTTGTCCAAAGTAGTAGTAGTAGACTAGTAGATTAAACACTTAATGTTGATGAGTTGTGGTAAAGATTATGTTCCTGAGTTCCTTTGCACTATAGATGTCAATCTGGTCAACTGGCATTACAGACACATCATAATATTGATTCTTTACCAAGTATAGTTGTGTTCCTATTGGCTTTTATCCCTGTAACAACAATTAGAACATTTATTTCTTCATATTCCTTATGTGTCAGCAAACAATGGCTGTGTTGGCTGTATTCTCTTCTTGTATACTATCTAAAGTTTTTTTTAAGATTATAATGTTACATTAGATCCTCACAATCATCAAAATGCCTGTTGACTTGTTCCTTATTCTACGGTTTCTACCCTGTATCTTCCACCTTTTCGTGATTTTTTGTCTTTGAAACAATAAGTGTGCCAATTTACTTGGATTGAAAGTGGTACAGTAGTTATCATCATTATCCTTGTAATCTGAACTTATTGGACCTCTCTTGCCAACTAAGCTAGCTTGGCCTTATTAGTGTCTTTCAGTTGGGACGTTAGAAATTTTCAGACTGCTGTACCCATCATTGAATGGTAAACTTGTAGGTTGCTGCCTCTACTGGTGGCATCGAAAACTTTTTTGACATCCGGGAATTAGTGATTAAAATTGAGACTTGTGTAAAAGAAGACATTCATATTTTGTTATTTGATTTTGTTTGTGTTTGTATTATTAAATTAATAAGTTGTAAGTAGACATAAAGAGTCCCTGTGAAATGTAACTTCAGGTTTTGAGTTGGATGAGAGAGAAAAAGGGAGACATCCATACCTTCAATAAACACCATATCCTATTAATCAGACAGTTCTCTTTCAAATAATGATATTCATGAGGTATATTTTTTTAAAAAAATTCTTCAACATCCCCGCTACTTAATAGAGGTTTGTTTTTCCTTTGGCTTCTTGGTTATATAGAATTGGAAATGTAACATAAAATTTCTGAATTAGAGTACTAAACTTAACACTAAAATTTGTAAATATTGTTCTTACTTTTACACTTATCTCAGAAAGACTTCTACTTGCATTGTGGTTTATGGAGCTTTCCAAGGACTTTTAAAAGTTTGTATTTGCGTCATGCAGTGGGGTGGGTGTGGCTGTTGTGTGTTAAGTTCTTGCAGGAGCTAGAACTAGGACGGACCAATTGAAATGTTCATGTATCATGTATAGATTTTGGTGTGATGATGAGAAATGGGTCGTTGGATGGTGATCCATGGATTTTAGCTTTCCATTTTGATTTGTGCTTATATAGAATTTTCATTGTTGTGTGTTACAGATCCTCGAGAATCTGAAACTTTCCGGCCAGCTGACATGCATCATGGAATGGAAGTGCGCCTAGGGCTTTCCAAGGGACCACATTGCCCAAGCTTTATATGATTGAAGCAGTTTATAAATGTGCCAATTACGGATTCTCAACATCCTTGTATCATGTGAACATGTCATTAGAGATTGAATTTTATCATGTGATCAAAAACTTGAACGGTTGAACATGACATGCCATCTATATGATCCGATTTCAATTCTGCAATTGTTTTATACATATTTTATGGGTTCGTTTGGAATAACTTTTACTTTCGACTTTTAACGGTATAAAAAGAGAAGTAAAAGCCTGAGTTTTACGGTTACCGTTTGGATGGTATATTTTAATAGAACTTTTATATCCAGAAGAGCTTTTGATGGTTCTTGGTAGGAACATTTTAATATTTCTATGAACGATGATGACATTTATACCCTTCCAATTTTATGTTTGGTTGAAATATTTTATAATATTTTTCTTTTCTATCAAATTTTTTTTTTGAAAAACAATAATGATTCATTTGAACTTTAATTGAAGTAGTAATTATTTAAAAAAAAAATTGTTCATATGGGATAATATATATAGTCCCGTTCTGACCATTTATATCAATGCGTTATATGTGGATCATTGATTATGGAGAAGCTTTAATAAGTGTATACACTTTTTGTTAAAGTATGTAAATCTATTGATACACATCTAACATATTGATGAAGTAATATCAATGCGTACTGACTTGAAAGGAGTGGATCTCCTTCGATCTAAACCGTCACCTCAGACATCACTAGCACCAGTACTCCACCAAAATAAAAAATCACTACTCATATCATTGAGTTCATCAAAGCACACATAATATCTTAAAATATGTTTATCATTACCAATATCATGGAGTTCATCGGCGATGGATGACCCAACTGGGTCTCCAATCTCCATTGTTGATGATTGAAAATGGAGGCCCAGATGTGTCTCCATCTTTGATGATGGCGAATCGGCTCCATCATCGGCGATGCCTCCGGGTTTGCTTACGATTGTTAGTGTGAGTTGGGTGCAATTGTTGGTTTGGTTGTTGACTTGTTGAGTACTATCTCAATATTCATCTATTGGAATATGAATAGGTATGGTCAAATTTTGTGAATTACCTAGATAAGATTGATGGGACTAAAGTTAGAGTTTCAAATGTAGTGATTATAATTTTGTTGTTCCTTATAAAGGGTAAAAGTGTCAATAAAAAATTCATTAAACTAAGTTTTGACTTTTTGGTTTTCCTCGAAAGCTCTTTTAGAGCAAGTAGGGTAGGCTTGACTTGTGTTGAAATAGCTTATAAGGTGGTGTTTGGTTGGTGGAATCAAGTACGGAGATTGGGAAAAGGAATCCACATTCCATTAGCACAAAATGTCATGGAATGAAGATTCCATTCCATAGTGGCTTCCACCAAAATGGTGGATTAGGATTCCTACCTCTTGAGGTCGAAATTCAGATTTCACCCCCACTCAGATGTTCAATTTACCATTTTGTCCTTCAAATAAAAATAAAATCAAAAATCAAATTCAATAAGATAAATCAGAAAATAGCCTCCTTCGTAACTGACGATAGTGAGGCCACCGTTAGAGCCTCCTCATTGTCGTCAGGGTTCTCGCCTCCATCGTTGATGTCTCTCTCGTCTCTCGCTCCATAGAGCTAGAAGGACAAGTTCCACGACCTCATGTGACGATTCGGATACGCAGCGTCGTCACAAAATGATGCAAAATTGGGCATCGGCTCCTTGGTCCCCCATGGTTGACCATCTTAGATGGATTCACATCCAAGAGCCCAGTGACGAGGTCCAGTGACCCGAGGTCTCGATCGTGTAAGCTAAGATCTGTTGGTAGAGATCTGTTAACCTTCATGTCCTCCCTCGATGGAGGAGGTCGCCTCGTCGGAGGATTGCCTCCTCCAGTGATTCTGTCTCCGGTGGCCATGGTGGCGACCAGTGAATTTTTTTAATTTGTTAGTATTTTCTTTTTTAATTGTTTAAAATATTTTTTATTTTTCTTATAAATTTATTTATATTTTAAAAATAATTTTTACATCTTTTAAATTATATATTTTTTTTTATGAAAAATGTACAAAGTATTATTCATAATTATTTGGAAAATATTTTAAACTTTTAATATAATAATACATTTTAATATATCAAACATACAAGGGGCATTTTGATCAAAACATTATGAATTCCCTAGTGGATTCCAAATTGAAATCAAACGACGTGGATTCCATTCTCATTCCGCAACCAAACACGACCAAGATTGAGTAACAAAGTTGGGAGGTACATGTCAGTATTCTCGTAAAAAGATAAACCTTTGGGCTAGTGAGTAGTGACTGTAAGTATAAAAGCTGAAACAGTAAGCAGCAGTAGCAGCAACATGAATGGGAATGGAAAAGGAAGGTAGTGAATAAATTGAAGGAAAATGGAGGGAGAGATGTTGTACGCGCAACTGCACAAGCTCTCATCCATAAATTCAGAGGAAGCACTGGACCAAATCCTCACAACTCTATGGAACACAAGGAAGACGGGTCTCCAACCGCCCCAAAAATCTCACATTCAGTCTCTCCTCAACCTCCCTTCTCCCTCCCAACTCGATCCCGTATGTCGTTGTTTTATGATAAATGTTGTTATCTTTGTTGATAATAATAACACTCAATAAACAATAATCTTGAATTTTATACACGAGTAAGGCTATATCTAACTTCAAATTTTGATCCAAAGGTTGTCATTTACCTTTAGATGGTCATGCTCATGGATGTTGACATTACAAATTTAATCTGGGGTAGTTTGAGTTGTATAATTATTTACATGTGGAAAGTTTATCTTTATTTTTTAAACATGGTGTGAATGAAGAGAAATGGCAATTATAAGTTTTCAAATGACCATGAAACTTTTGGTCATGTCTTCTTGTGAAATCAATAAATTGCTGTGTTTTGTTATGTGATGCATCCAACCTAGATTGGGTGTTGTGGCGGTAAACATCTTGTGCTGGATTTTAGGACCTCTAATGATGCATCTGTTCCATAACAGATGGTTATTTCTTTGGGGATCTTTACCTTGCTCCTGAAATTGTCATATTGCTTGTGTCACCATGGTATTCGGTATCATCATATTAGTCTATTGTTTGCCTTGATGCTTTTATAATTGTTAGAAAACGGTGCTACGCATAAGTTTTCTTTTCCGTGGATGCCATATTATTGTTTGTTTATATGTACTGCAAATAGGTGATCAAATTGTGTATCTTTTGTGTGCTTGATTTTAGTTTGTCACTGATAAATGGATTGCATGATCTCCCCAAACCATTTAAACATGCAAATGATGTACATAAATCTGACTATAGGTTTTGGCATGCCTTCGTTCACTTATCAGAAAATGTGTACGTGACAACTTCACTAGTGATGATCTTTTGAAGCTTTTTCCACCCGACCTCTCACTTGTTCTGCAAAGCAATCTTATATTACTGCTCCAGAAATACCAGAATCAGTGGAAAGAGGAAATGTCCAGGGAACAGGTGTCTTCTCTCAAACTTGTTAAACTGTTTCTGAAACTTTTTGTTTTTGAAAGAACATGAAAGTAGTAAGCTTACATTTAAATATATAACAATAATGTGCACATGTTACCAAACAAATAGGATATGTACATTTATAACGTATGTATCAATATGAGATGACAGGTAGGCGAAAGACGTATATTCATCATAGTTAAAAGATTCTTGTTCATAGTTATTAGTTTTGAACAGATCATGTGGTCGGAATAATTGCTCAATTTGTTTATCTTATAGAATCAAAGATGATAATTACTCAATTTGTTTTAGGTTAAAGCGGATAATTGGAGTATGGCCGGAATACAGAGTAGAGATAGACATATATTGAAAGTTCTTAGAAGCAGTTATCTATATATTGCGAAAGTCAGACATAATTTTCAATCACTTTATTTTAGGAAAGAATAGGCAACTACTAATTGCTGCTTTTTATAATTGTTTCGTTGGTTAATTATGCTTATGCTTAAATTTTGATTTCCCTTTTACTTAATTACTTATTTTTAGTTGACTGCATAAAAACCACTCCCATTATTTTCGCATTAGTTGTCTTGGTTTTCTGCTACCCATAAAATTCTATATCCTTAGTCAATTTTGTTTATTATTCTGTGTATCCTCATGTTTATTTTGTTGTCATTTCATTTGTTATTAGTTAGTTCATAAAGTATCCTTTTGCTTGTTCTTTTGGCATTTCACTACTATATTGTTAATATTCATCTTATCCAGCATCCAGTGCCAAGGACCAGTGTTTCCTATCATGTGAAAACTAGTGCATCACCATCTTTCACATCTTTCCCATGTTCTGTGATTTCAACTCCTCTGTGGCCTCATCAAGATGATCCAGTCGCCAACTTTAATCACAATGATCTTGGGGCTTCTACACCAGTCATTGTTGATAATACTGTGGCAAGTTTGTCTCCCATGCTTCTTCAACGTGTTGTCAGCCCTCCTGACAACTTGGTATGGGAGTTATTTTTTTTTTTTTTCAATTTGATTAATCACAAAAAAATTAGTTTAATCAATATAGTGTAACATGGACAGATTTGCTAACCGTTCATTCCATATTACCTTTTAAGCCACCTAATCTTTCCTTTCCTTTGTATGAGGAGAAAATTCCTGAAAGATTTGATGTATCATTCACCACTCAAGTATTTGCTAAATGCACCTTTGTTCCCCTAAAAGAACATCCCCAACCCTCTCCTCCCCCTCCCCCAACAACCAATGAAAATATTGATATAATGATTGTGATGATGATGCACTCACAGACATTTTCAGATAGGAACATTCTTAGACATGCAACAAGACAAGAAGGTAATATATGTATATAAAATTATATTTACCCCAAGAGTAATGCTAGTCTTTCCAAATTTTGTTCCCAAATGATGTGGCATGTGAGGTGTCACCATCCTGTAAATCATGCGATTATGTGGTGAGTGATGTGAAGGTGACACCGCACATGCCACAACATTTGAGAAAGAATTTGGGAACAAAAAGGGGAGCCTAGCATTACCCTTACCCCAAAAGACACTTATTGCTGGTGAAGATTCCCAATGTTTATAAGTTACCATAACCAAACAAAAAAATTAGACCACAATTTTAATTTTATATTACAAAAAGGTTTCTTTAGGATTTGGCATGACTTTTAGTCCAATTTTTGTCATGAAAGCATAATTGTATTTCAACAAATAAATCAATATTGTAATGGAGGTTTTAAAATCTGGAATAAAAGCAAGAAGCAAATTCATTATATCATATGTTGTATTGTTCAATGCCTTGGGAGTTTTTATTTGTAACTGGCTTTTATTAATATATAGAGAAATCTACCCAACCTCAAGTCTATGACATGGACCATGGAAAAAAGCAACTCAGTGCCGGGTGATAGAGTAGCTGTAATCAACCTTAAGGTATGTCATGAATAAGTGATATTTCTCGACATTTATCAGTGAGCTGACTAAAATTATGAAGAACAAAACGATAGTTTTTAAATTATATATTTAGTGTTAAAGTAATTTGATTATTTAGGAATAACCACAAGGCTTGAATGCAGCTTCTGTTGTTAATAATGTGTATATATTTCAATGGATCTGGAAAATCTCTGAAAAGGTTGAAAAACCATGGACACTGTTTTTTGAATTTCTGCTTCTATCGAAGGATTTTAACATGATAAAACACTTATGTTTTGAAATGACATAATAGAAGTTGGGGATTATGGGAGGGAGAAGAGTTAAGGAGGGTAATTAATCGCTGTTGGATATCTTTTTGAATGTGAACTGATTTTGAAGCAATGAAAAGTCTATCCAGGGAAGGTCTTCAAAGTGAAAAGGGTATTTGAGATGTTTGGGTTATCCCTTTGAAGAAGGCTCTTAAAATAGTCATAAAGACAGTCCTCATACTGTTTACTTCTTAAAAGTTAAAACTAAGTTGGATCTGTGTGGTAAGAGAAGTATTAGGTGATCTGGTTGCTGTTATGATGTAAATTATCCTTTCTCCTTTCCATGGAAAATTATTGTGCATCCTTGTCATCTGGGGACAGTTACATGAGTAGCACTTAGTTTCTCTATGATAAATCTAGGGGTAAGTTTAGTTGTTTCTATTCAGATTTTCTTCACCGAACATGGACATACAGAACTTCATTAACTAGAGTGGGGTTCTCAATTATTAAAAGTTGGAAACTTTGGAAGAACAACCTGATCTGACATGGAAACAAGCCAGAGTCGGTGAAAGGATGTTCTGTTAAGGTAACAAAGAAATCAAGATGCTTGGGAAAGACAGTAGAGAAGGCTTTTAGTGATCTTGTAATGAGAGTCTTGAAATTGTTAGTTGTTACTCTCCAAGAAACTAGGTTAAAGAAAATAATAGAAATTGAGAGGCAAGTAACATATATGGTCCTTTTTTCTTCTGTGAAAATCAACACAGGTTGACATAGATGGTAGCAGGGGGGGAAACACAATCGAGGTATGGCGGGTGCATGCCCCCCATCGCACAAAAAAATTATAAAATTACACACAAAATATGTATTTTATATATTATTTTTACTAATTTTAAGTTTTTGTGATTTGGCCCCCCAACTCTAAACTTCTGGTTCTGTCCCTAGATGGTTAGCTATTAAGAAACTTTTGTAATAGTAATATAACTTTTTTTTTTCTTTTATCTTCTGACCAGTTACTATTTCTTTTCTTCATGCCATATGATATATTGATATGCAATATTTTTCTATTAACTTGAACTTTCTGGCTGTTTTGATTTGTAATAAAATCGTGTCTTTGTTTTAGTTTTAGTCCAATTAAAAATACTGAGAATAAGACTGGCTACCCCTTCCTTACTGGGTGTATAATTGGTTTTTACTCCTGTTATCTGTGGATCACTGCCTTAATGTCAGGTTGTGACCGAGAGACATATCATAGTTCTCAAGTGATCCAGATGATGAAGTAAGTGGTGATGATAAATTACATGTACAGTCAAGTAGTGTTTGTGCTATGAAATTTAATTTAATGATAAAAATCAGTATGATCCAAGAACTGCTGACCTCTAGCTTTTCCTGCTACAAGCCTACAAGCATTGGATCAATATGAGGCATCCTGCTTCATGTCTAAGAACTTGCAGGGACATCTGTAGAGCATTCTTTTGATTTTTATTCTCGGACGTTCTGGAAAGCTGTTTTAAAGAAAATTTGTTTCGGAGCGGGATTAATTCTATTTTATAAGAGATTGATTCGTTATTGTTATTGTTCCCCATGCATGCAAAATTAGCGCATATTTCAGTTAGATTCCGGGAGTATCATCCTTTCCCTCTAATTGGAATAGTGTGAGAATTTATAACTTAACTATGCATATTGATGTTTGAGCAAAATAGTCATCAAATTTACTACTTGTCCTTGTTTGCAGCTACAAGATTACACCAAGTCTCCTTCAGGAGAAATTGATGTGAAATTTCAGCTTACTAAAGACACACTTGAAGCTATGTTGAAGTCATTAGCCTACATCAGTGAACAAATGTCAAATGTGGTAAGCATGCTTTTCTCCATATTGTTGCAATGTTGTGGTCATGGGGAAAAGTTGGAGATTTAAAGACTAGCGACTATGATTTTACTGCAGTGTGCAATGGAAAACAAACAAAATTTATTTGTCCAGTTTTGCCTTTTGTAATGAAGAAATGAAATTTTAACTTACACATAAATTTAAATAACTTATCTTTTTTCTTCTTCAAAGAAATAAATGCATTTTAAACATCAGTATATGAACTATAAAATTTTAAACAAATTCAATGTTCTTATGGTAATGGTGGTAGTCTTGTTTTCCAGGTTGTTCATAATCCCTGCTAGTTGTTTTTCAGATTTCAATAATGGAATTCACTCATCAGTCGTGATGATGTATAAAAAGTATTATATCTATGGTTGATACTTGATAGTGATCATAAAAGAATGCATATAAAATTTCTTCTCTACTTATTTGGCCATGACACCTTGTCCTTTGGAAGTCTATTTACTTTATCACCATTTGATCACCAGTGCTTTTGTGGAACACTTACGTAGCATGAATCTGCTCAATTGAGTTTAGAAACCATGCTTTTTGTGTCAAGGATGTCAGTAAATTGTAAATTTTGTTCGGATTTTCCTTTGTTATTTCCTGTCCCTGTCCCAAACAACAATCAGGTTGAGTTATAGTAGAATCGGATAATTGAGGGCAAATTTGTTTGTTGAGGCCTGCTTTAATATGTATGCCTGTTTCTTTGACATTCTGGATTGAATGATAAACCTGAGGTTGTTATCCGGACAATATTTTGGCAGGCTGGGACTTCTTCAGAGCCACCGCAGAAAAAGCAGAAGTCATAGTATTATCGTTTCAATTCTCTCTCTCTTAACTTGTAACTTGTAAGTTTCCATGTAGCAGTTATAATCAAATATTGTTCAATTATGCATGACAGTGCCCATTTTGGCAAGAATGGGTAGTGACTCCATTGTTATCATCCCGTATATTAAGCTTAATGGTTGATTTTCTTGCAATTATACTTGTAGCAAACTCTAGTAAACAGCTTTGTGTATCATCATAGTTAATTAGTTTGATATACCGATCAATCATAGTATAGAATTTGTGATTGATTGTTGGATTTGTCGGGAGAGTGATTTTCGGTATGTTGTATTGTAGGATTATATCAATGTACAACTTTGCCTCTACGGGATGAGGGTTTCTTACAATCTTGGCTAAAAAAATAGTAATAAAAATTGTAGCTTGATTTTATTTATTTATTTATTTATTGTGAATGCATGCCACCAAATAACACTATAGCACTAAAAAGTTAGAAATTGCTGTATCTAAAAATTTTGAACTTGTAAATGAGAGTCCACTTAACAACTTAAACACTCAACAATCTTTTATATTTCTAATAGGTTTTGCAGATTAGATGGGTCTTTCAAGATTCCATGACTTTTACCGATTCAAAACGAGTTTTTAAAATTCTCTTTTAAGTCATTATAAGCCTATCATCAGGCCTTCACCTGGATCACCAAAGAGGGTTTTCTAGAAAACTATTAAAATCTTGATTCAGATAAAAATGGAACTCTACTAAACAAAACTATTAAAATCTTGATTCAGATAGAAACAGAACTCTACTAAACATTTTTACAGTATAATCTGCATAAAAGATCTTCTCTTGTTTTCGTTAACCTGGTTAGACTTCTTAGTTGTTTTATAATTAAAATAAAATAAAACTATATAAGGGAATATAAGAATTTACTTAAAATATTCACAACTTTTTATTGATTCTGATAGTAATATATAAAAAGAGCCGTGGTTGTTTATAAAGAGTAGTGGTTGCAAGATGAAGGTGGATTGGAAGATGAACCTTCATTTGGAGTAAGCCTTTATTTATAGGCGAAGAATGAAAGCAAGGCCTAGACAATGGCCAACAACTTTTTACAAAGTCAAAAAGTAAATAGTATAACTTTTTAAAAAGTAAACAGTAATAAAAGAACCAGATGCTTCTGTCGACACTTTATCTTGTTTTCTTCTACCGACACTTTTGAATAGTTGCTTTTGAACATACTTTTTATCTCTTAATGCTATTATTGATAAGGTCTTGCGTCTAGATTATAATAAGCTTCTTCATTGAAATCACTAAATTCTTCTTCTTTCAGTAGAGGATCTTTTAGCCTGATTATTTATTCTTCTTGTACTTCTCTAAGAAATTCATCAGTTTCGGGGCTAAGGAAAACCCATGGAATATGGTATTTGGACCAAACATCATTATTTCTGATAAAAATTGACATGTGAGGAGTTTGTCCTATCAACTTAGGTCTGCTTGAGTTTATACAAAGAAAGTATTTTTGAGCTCTATATCTTTGAAGATATCGAGCAAAGATCTTGGCAATCTACTGGAGGGCTTTCTTCATGAATTACTAGAACATGAACATTTTAAGGAACTATCACTATGTAGTGATAAGCTGGTAGATAACTGGACATCTTGTAGAGCTGAATTATGATCCATTCACATGGTGTAGATCGATGTCTAGGAAAAAACCTTTCTTTCCTCTAAACATCCCGATGGATTGTTGGAGTTTTTCAGGGATAAATGAGATCTTTAGAATATTTGATGTAATGATTTCATCAATGATCCCATAACTGAAAAGTTCTTCAATACCAACTTGACCAAGATCAGGGATGTCAAATTTCATTGGAAATACATCCAGATGAATCTGAATTAAAATAAATTAAAATAAAACTTTTTTATTTATGTTTTTATTATGTAAAAGAGTAGTCATACCGGTGGGTAATCCTATATTTAAAGAAAGAAATTTTTGTATTTTTAAAAACCGTTTCAGATTATTATCTCTGATATGACCAAAAATGCTATGTTTTATATCGTTAGGTAGTTTTTCTACTGCTTTATATATATTTTTGCTTGGTCCCTCATTAGGATAACGTTTATAAGATCAATGGACTTTTCTACAATTTCTTCTTCAGTAACTACTTTTCTATTCATTCATTTTCCTCTATTCTTTGAAGTTGTTCAATTAACTGTTCAGCCTTTCCTAGTTCTTGCTTTAGTACTGTGTTTTGAGCTTGTAAGTTGTCAATAGATTATTCATATCCTTTTTACAACTTTCTAATTCTTCAGAAATTCTATTTTTAGTTTCATTGAGGTTCTGAAAATGATTCATAAAACTTCTAACTTGGTTTCTATCATAAGTAATACCATTGAAATCCAAAATAGGTTCAAAACCATCTTGATTTTGTAAAAATAAGTTTAACGCTTTTTGAGTTTCTTCAAAAGAATAATATCCTTTGAAAATAAGGTTAGGAAAATCTTCAACTTGACTAGCGGTTTCTTGTCAGGTTGAATATATTCCCATCTTTCTTCCTTTAAATACTACATAAAATGCAAATTTATTATTATCAGAAAAATTGGCTTAAAATATTTAAGGATTGGAGAAAACTTTTATTGTCATTTATATAAAACCAAATATTATTAAGTAAAGCTTACTAAACTTCAGTAATTTTTTCTTTTAATTGAGCTAATGGCTGAAAAGGAATTCTCGGGCTATAGTTTATAATATAAGATCATATATTAAACTTTTTAACACTATTGCTTTGAAGAGGAAAACTAGTGCTTCTTTGAATATTTCAGAGCTACCTTCCATATCTGCAAAATAATTTAACAATTTATTAGTCTTGATAAAATATCTACTATAATATTATCTTTTCCACTTATATGTTCAAACTCCATTTTATATCCAATATCTGTTAAAGGTTCTAGAAAACTTATCCACCTTTTGCTAATAAAGGAATTTTTCTTTTCAAAGTTTTTCTTTTGCACTTTCTTATAAAATTCTATTATGTTCTTACAATCTATTGTCACCGTAAAGGATTCATTTTGTATATATATACATATATAATTGATTTAATGAGTTTATAATACCTAATATTTCTAATCTTCTTCCACTAGTGTACATGGATATTTCTTCTGTATTCTTTATACTATTCTCTGTTGGTTTTCGAATCAATATTCATGTCCATCATTTGTTACTAGCATTTGTCTGTACTATTTTATAATAATTATCTATAGGTAAGGCTATAAGGCTTATATTTTGTACTAATTTCTTTATTTTCTAGACTAATTTTACATCTTCACTGTTAAAAAATCTTTGACCATTTTTACTTACTTTATTATAGAGTGGTCTTACTAAAGTGCTTAAATTATGGATAAACTTTCTTCCATAATTTAATAAACCAATTTTTTTTTGTAGTTCTTTGGTTTCTTCTATCTTATCGGAGAATTCTAAAATCTTTGTAATTATGTGGTTGTAATTCTATTTTTCCTTCGTCTATAATTAAACCTAAAAATTCTATTTTATTTTTAAATAATTCTATTTTAGATTTTGATAATTTGATATTATTCTTTTTAAAGGCTTCTAATACTTGTCTAACATGTTGTGAATGTATATACCTGTTATTACTAAAAACAAGAATATCCATCTTTTTTGAATATTTTATCCATCCTTTCTTGAAATACTTGAGGGGTATTTTTTAATCTAAAAGGCATAACTAACCATTCAAAATGACCTTCAAAACAACTAAAGGTTGTCCAAGTGATTTATTCTTTATCTAATTTTAGTTGCCAAAAATCGCTTTTACAATCGAATTTTGAAAACCAGCTTGTTTTTTGTATACAATTTACTAATTCATCATTGTTAGGAAGTTTATAACTATTTCTTAAAGTATTATTATTTAGTCTTTTATAATTCATAATCATCCTACTTTTCTTTCTTTTTCGTTCGATATGGTTACAGACTATGAAGGTTGGGCTTCTATGTCTACTAGTACCTTTTTCTTATGACTTTTAATTCTAAAAGATCTTCTATATGCATTTTACACTATTTTCTATCTTCTAGACTATATGGTAAATCTTGAGTAATTATAGCAATGTTAAGGTTGATAATCTCTATCTTATAAGTTTCTATGTTATCTTTATTTTGAGGATTATTTCCTATGATTTGTAGGTTTTCTAACTCATCTATTTTTTGTTGTATTTCTATAGGCCAGTTTTTATAATCTTCTTTTTCTTCAATGTTTAAACATCTTTCTTCTTCAAGGTATTCTTTTATTTCTTCATAACTTAATATTTCTCCACTAGATTCTAATTCCTTATCTAAGGTTTTTATCAACGAATCAACATATTCTATTCTTACTGGTTCCTCTATGTTAGTTGTTTTCTTTATATAAGGGAGGTTACTAGTTTCTAACTTTGGTTGAACAAATGTAGATTTTTTTTGAAGAAATTAACTCCATTAGGGGTAATTAACGTACTTTCATTATTTCCTAATATTAAATATAGTCTTAAAATAAACTTATAATTGACTAGTTCTTTAGTGACTAGTGTTTGTGGTAAGTTATGGGTTTCTCCATTGATTCTAATAGGTATATTTATTATGCAATCTGTTATCTGAATTAAGTTTTCACTAAGTTCAAAACCGAACTGAACCAAAAAAAGGGTGTTCGGTTCGGTTCATCGATCCAATTTAGTTCAAACCGGTTTAAATAATTAAAAAAAAAAAAATCGGTTTAAATTGGTTTGGTTGTCTAAAAACTGGTTTAAACCGTTTAAACCACATATATAAGTTAAAAAAAAAAACCTAAGTGCTCTTAATCTCTTATTCTTTGGCGGACTTGTCTCTCTACTTCCCAGTTCTCTGAGTTCTCTCTTCTCAGATCACTTCTCACTTCTCAAAATCTTAGTTTTTATCCTCAGACTAACTCAACTCCTCCGATTGGTATCTCCGTCGCTCATCTCCGGCTCTCCGTTGCTCGTCAGTTGTCTTCGCTCTGCTCAACTGCTCATCTGCTCATCTCCGCTGCTCGTTAATTCATCTCCGATCTGCTCATCTCCACTGCTCGTTAAGTCATCTTCGATCTACTCATCTCCGTTGCCTTTTCAACTCCATTCCTCAAAGAAGGTTTGTCACTCACTCGGTCACTCGAGTCCTTGATAGTCGACTCATTCTTTCTTCTTTTTGTTCTAATTTTCTTCTTCTTTTTTCCTAATTTTGTTTTTGTCTTATTTTTTTTGTTTCACATCTGATACCACCAATCTAGTCTCTGCTCGTCTGATCTGGTTTTCTTCATCTTCAGCCAAAGCTTCAATGCGATCCAGACAACCTTCAGCTCGTACGATTGCTTTTGTGGTTAGTTATTGTCTTTTTTAGCTATTTATCTTTCTTTATTTGATTATTTGTTGTCTTCAGCTCGTATGATTTCTTCTTTGGGCGTGTGGTGTTGCTTGTTTGAAAGATTTGAGTGTTAAATTTTGAAAGACAAAAACGCCAAGCTATACACCATGAAGTGGTTTCTTTTGGTCACTTATAAGTTTTTAACAGTCAACTATGGTTCATGAATCAATTTAATTTTACATGTAAATTCAAAGTGCATATATTTAGAATGAAATAGGTGAAATAGCAGTGTCTGCAGGTTTTACAAATTTGCACCTCAACAAACATTACTTTACTCATATGCACAACTGTCAACTGTAATGAATAAAATTGTATATGTTTTTTTATATAAAAAAAAAAAATCTTTTTTTAAATAAGTATAGTGGAATGTTGATATCATATATGGTATAAATTGGGTTGTGGACTGTGGTTCATGAGATATGGAGGCAATGATGGTGGTTATAATGGAATGTTTATTCTCTTAGTTTGGTTGTGGTTCTATTGGTTTTAAATTTTAATTACTTATTTTAGTTTTTATTTGTATGTGAAATGGTTTGTAAATGGTTTGAATGTTTACAATGAATGTATGAAATTAGGATGCAACTTGCTTATTTAATTGTCATTACTAATTATTGTTTCATTTATGAATGCAGGAAGTTGAAATTATTTTACGGTCTTTATTTGTTTGATTTGGATTGGAATTTTGGATTTTGGAGTTTGGATTTTGGGTTGTAATTTTAATTTGGAGTTTGTATTTAGATTGTAATATTTATTTGGAGCTTGGATTTGTGATTGAAAGTTTTTATTTAGATTGTAATATTTATTTTGGAGTTTTTAGGTTTATTTATTCAATTTGAGATTTTTTTTGAATGAATTATAAATTAAATGTTATTAGTTAATAGTTATGTTTGATTTGGGCTTGGACAGCTGGGCTATTACAATTTATATGGCTTTGGTCCAAAATTAGAATTCAATAAGGTAACAACAACCTATCAAATTTAAAAATATATTAAAAATGACTCATTAAGCCCATCAAGCTAAAAGGGCCCATTAGGTACAAAACCGAAATGAACCGAACCGATTCAAATCAGTTCGGTTCAGTTCGGTTACCATTTCTTATTCGGTTTAAACCGGTTCAATTTTGGGTGAACCGAAATATTTTCGGTTCAATTCGGTTTTGACACGAACCGAACCGCGCCCACCCATAATCTCTATATTGTTCTTTAGAGTCATGTATATCTCTTTTTTCTAAGTAATTTTCTATTCTAGAGTTAGGGAGATCTTCAGTGTCAGGAATCCTTGGTGACTACCTTCTCCAGTTCATTAAATGAACCAGAATAATATAAAATATATGATAGAAAGACTACAGTTTTGTAAAGAACAGATAGAAGAAATCAATAAAAAAATAGAATAAGATTTATCCAAGGAAGAAAAGTTTAAATTAAGAGCTAGATTAAGTGAAATAAAATTAACTGAAGAAAGATGGAATGATAAGTTGAGAATAACAAAGAAAAGAAAGTTTGAAAGTATTTAAATAATGAATGATCTTTTTAATTGTTTTATTAATATTTGTTTTGTAGGACCATTAGATGAATTTATAGCAATATTACAAAGACTGGAATTTTTTGAAACAGAAAGAATATTTAATTTATTAATTATTAGGAATAGATAGTTTATTAGAGAACCTTTAGTCCCAGAGAAATTACAAATAGCTAAAACACATTTTTTTTTAATCTGATAGATGAAAAGATGAAAGAATTACAAAGAATAGAACCATATATATAAATTTTAAAAGATTAGAATATCTAGATTTAGAAATTTCAAATTTTAAGAAAACCAAGATTAGCCTACAAAATAATATAAAAATTAGTTGTAACATAGAGCATTTAGAAAATCAATATAAACATATTCCTCGTACTAGTAATAGTCAACAAAATTTCATAGTAGATTTATTAATTAATATAGGATAAATTTTAGAAGAAAATATAGATAAAACAAATAATAATATTACAGATCTAGCTGAGTTTTTTTGAAAAAAAAAAGTAAAGTTAAAACCTTACAAACAGACCTAGATTATATAAGAAAATCCTTAAAAGATTTTAATAATAAGATCAAAAGATTTCCTAGTACTGCTGAAATAGCATAATTAAATAGAATAATTGAAATAAAAAATCAAAAACCGGTAGAATTAGAAATTGAAAATATAGTTGAAAAACTATATACAGAAGTATAAAATATAAAAGAAACTCAAAAGGATTTAAAAGAGCAACTTAAAGTTATAACTAAAATAGTAATTGAATGAATAGTACTTTAACCAAGATATTAGAAGAACTAACCACAGAAACAATTAACAACCCAACAATAGGAATAAGTGATGATAAATTTAATCAACAAAGCAATACAGTTATTCATGGACAAAATAACACTATAATAAAATTACTTTTAAAGGTCAAAAATAGAAAGGTTAGAAGAAAAAATAAAGAAATTAGATTATACCAGTTTAGATTCAGAATATCTTTACATTGATAGAATGCACGAAGTATAATTATATTTTAATTATTGTCTAATGTGGCTAGCTGATTGATGATAAAAAGTACTCGTGATTTAGTTTGATGATGTCTCAAGTTTAAATCGCCGTAATATATAATATAAAAAATAAAAAATAAAAAATAAAAATAAAAATAACCATTATTATATTTTTTGTAGTGCAAAATAGTAATGGTCAACATTCATAGAATTATTTTCTTCAAATAAAAAAGGTGACGTCGGTTGCCTACCCCAAAGATATCCGAAGGGGAGTGAGTAAAAAGGAATTCCCTACAAAAAGATGAAAAAAAAAAGGCAAGGTCGGTCTTTGACCAATAATGCCGATCCTTTCTACTATTTTTTTTTGTTTTGTTTTGTTTTATGTATAGTTCCTGAAATCCTAGTTTCCCATTCCCTTCTGTAAAATGTTAAAAATGGTTAACGATCTCCAAAGTGAAAGTTGTTTAAAATATATATATATATATATCAAAAAGGGAGGGCGTTTTGTGCATCTGCAGATTTGCTTGCTTCTCCCTTCCATTTTTTAATAATATTACATTCAAGTCTTTTTTTCTTTCCCTCTGTTTATTTTAATATTATCCAATTTTGACATTTCCACGTAGCTAAACGTCAGTGGTGAGCAACCAGCAATCTTGATCATTATAGAAAAGAAGGTTTTACAATATGCTTCTAGCACTGACAAACATGGCCATGGAGGTTCTAGTGGATTGATCGGGATTCTTATTGTACTGATCTTTTTCATCCAATGTACTTAAAAATGAGTCTCTATTTAAAAATAACAAAAGTGAAATAAATAAAATAAATAAAATAAATAAAATAAATAAATTATAACATTGATTACAATTGTCATCAAATCTATATAAATCTAAACAAAAATCAACCAAACACAGGATCCAAAGTCCAAAGTTTTAGTTTGATATGTCCAACTGTTACAGCAAATTAATTTGCTGTTATAGTCTGTCCAACCACAAACCACAACACAATCTACCCTTTGGTACGAGTCGATTGATAGTATTGCATAATATAATGATACCGAGTATAATGCAAGTCTGCAGACTCCATTAAAACAGATTTATAATGCCTACCAATATATCCAGAAAACAAGCTGTAAGAAACATATGACAGATAATACATAACCATCAAAATTCATCACAGTATTCAAAACTGATCAAATTCAAAATTTACAATATGGAAGGACTAAAGACAACATTTCTCTCTATAATAAGCTTCAAACTGCTCACTCTCAAACAAGAAAACTGCACACTTCAAGAAAAACCAAAACTCATTCTTGAAGAAATCAATCAATGAAAAGGCCAACCAAATGCAACTGCTATCAACAACCAATCCCATTATAATGGACAAAAATCAGCAAAAAAAAAAAAAAAAAAAAACCCAAAACACCAATTTCTTTCTACCTCCAGAGTCTTGCTTGAGTTAGATATTTATTTCTATTCTTTTCCCTTCTCATCATCGGATATGCTCAGACTAGAATTTTCAGGCATTTGTTCGGAAACATTTTTTAATGTTTCAGCTGCAATCACACTATTCTGAACAGCAGGTTCTACATTACTTAGAACCACTTCTTTTTTTTCTACTTCTGCTGTGCCATCCTTCGATTCTAATGCTTTTGGAAGATCTTCCAAATTACTTGATGATTCAATTTGCTTGGCAGAAACCACTTCTTCTACTTTTGTTGTGCCATCCTTTGATTCCAATGGTTTTTGAAGCTCTTCCGGATTACTTGAGGATTCAATTTGCTCTGCAGGAATAACTTCTTCTACTACTTTTGTTGTGCCATCCTTCGATTCCAATGGTTTCGGAAGGTCTGCCAGATTAACTGATGATTCAATTTGCTTGGCAGAAACTACTTTTTCTTCTACTTCTGTTGGGCCATCTTTTGAAGACAGGTCTGCCAGATTTCTGGAAGATTCGATATTCTTAGCAGCAACCACTTCTACTTTTGCGTTGCCACCCTTTGATTCCAATGGTTCCGGAACCTCTGCCAGAACACTTAATGGTTCAATTTCATCGGCAGTAACTACTTCTTTTTCTTCTACTTTTGCTGTGGCATCCTTTGATTCCAATGGTTCCAGAACCTCTGCCAGAACACTTGATGGTTCAATATCATTGGCAGTAACCAATTCTTTTTCTTCTTCTTTTGCTGTGTCATCCTTTGATTCCGATGGTTCTGGAACCTCTGCCAGAACACTTGATGGTTCGATATCATTGGCAGTAACCACTTCTCTTTCTTCTACTTTTGCTGTGTCATCCTTTGATTGGAATGGTTTCGGAACCTGTGACAAATTACTTGATGATTCAATTTGCTTTGCGGATACCACTTCTGTTTCTTCTATTTTTGCTGAGCCATCATGTGAATCCACTGGTTTAGGAACTTCACCTGGATTACTTTCTGCAACTTTCTTCAAAGCAGCATGTATATCTTCCAGAGACCTTGCTTCAACAACTGGTATGTGTGAATTGATGCTTACTGGATCTTTTGGTCCATCCAAAACTACCTGATACTCAAGCATATTGGGTAAGAAGACTTCCTCCACACCTGCTCCTTCATGAAGTTGCTTAAAAGTCATGTCGATATCTCGAATTGATTTTACTTCAGTAACAGGCAGTTCGAGGTTGGTTTTTGTCACGTTTGATTCATTGGGCAACAGCTCAGTACTTAAAGTATCGGTTGCCTCTGGTGTGAGTCCGGTGTGCACTGACTTGATAACTTCTGTGACACTGAAGTCCCCAACTGTATCCAATTCTGACAACAATCCTTCATCAATTTCTTTTATCTCATCATCTTCTAAGTTGATGCTTTGCTTATCATCATGAAGTCCATATACTTCGACTGAGTGATTGAAGTAATCTCCGGCAAGTCCACGGTCCTCGTATAATATTCTATCACGGATTTCATTTTCCACACCCTCTGCATCTGGAGATCCATATTCAGGACTACCAAATGTAGTTGAAGTGGAATCGGAGTTCATGGAGGAGGAAATTTTCAAGGTTTTGTCCCTATGATTATGAACTTCTGATACATTTGCATTTTCTGTGATGATTTCTACAGACTTTGTCATGATGATAGGTGCTTCCTGCATAATGTCAAAGCAGCTACTCTTAGTCCTGTATGAAAAACTTATGTGGACTCTCATATCATAAAAATCAATTGACCAAATATAGGCAACAACCATTTGTTGACTTATATAAATAAAAAGAACAAGACAAATGGAGGGAATCAATTTATCATTCATATCATGAGCACCAGAGATTCTAAATAAGTATGTATGTATTGTGAACGCACAAATCCAATGGAAGCCAAACATTCAATGAGAATGTGGGACAAATCAATCATACAACCTCTAAAATTTAGCATAATTAAGATATCGTTGCATATCACACATGTTCAGTAAATTATTGACATGTCCTTTATTTACCCAAAAAATATGCACCTTTCTGTTTCAACTCGACACTGTAATTATGTGGTATGTCTAGCATTGATGGTTTTCCTATAGAACAGGCCATGGGTATGGCCCAGTAAAAGGATCACTAATTACTTCTTTTAAGCCAAAATAAAGAACACATTTTGATGACTTAATAGGCTAATAATCCATGCTATAGGAAGAGACAAAGTAATGTAGACTTCTCACCAATGGAAATCCATCATTGAAGGCAATATTAACAAACCGAATATACAATTATTCTTTTTAAGGGAGCATGACATGAAATATATGGAAAACATTTTAGGGACAACAATTACTAGAACAGGTAAAGCAAAATGGTATCATTACTCACCTGGGATTCAACATGATCGTCATAACATGGTTCAGCCATAGATTTGTCTGATAATTGCTTCTCCAATTTGGATTGGGATTTTTCTTCAGAAGGGGCATCTTTGTTACTAGAATTGGCCGCATCCATCTTCTTCACATCCATATCTTTGTGGAGCCCAGAATCATTCTTTACCCCAGAAGATGATTGACCTTGATCCTTTTCCAGCTGAGTTTCTTCCTTATCCTTTTCCTGTTCCTCTACAGCCACCGATCGCTGTTGTCCCTCTGGCACAGACACACTTGAACTTGCAGAAGTATTCTGATAAACAAGACCTTCAGAATCTAACTTCCCACCCACTTGCTCTAGTTCAGGGCGAAAACGGTGTCCCCTATACACCGTATACTCTTCTACTGTCCTGGTGCCTGAAGACCCAACACTTCCATTTACTTCACAGACTCCTGAGGAGGCTAAGCATGTGTCTTCAAAACCAGAGTTATTCTGTGATTTAGATTTTTCATCTGTGGACTGAAGTTGAGCTGAAGCCATTTCATATATCTCAAGTTGTGTCTCAGATGAAATGGAGGTAAAGGAGAGGAACTTCTCAATTGCATGAGGGCTAGAATCATAAACAGGCTCCTTTTGTTCTACCACCCCAGTCATAAACTGAAACTCTGACTCTTCAAGCGAAGTTCGTGATGAAATGCCAGTTTCCTCAGTGCTGTTCAATTTTGGTTCCAAACGTGCTGATTCTCCTTTTCTCATATCAGGACTTTTTTCATCTTCTTCTGACAGTGATGACAAGCTTGACATACTGCCGAACTCCTCTTCTCCTGGTTCTGTCGTCAGATGAATTTCATTTGTATGAAGTTCCATTGGAGTAGATACCCCTCCTGTTCCAGACAAGCTCAATTCCAATTCATGGTGATTCTCAACAGCACCTAAAGGAATTTCAACCTCATCATGGCGAACATCTTCCTTCTCAGCTCGTTCAATATCCAAAGAATCAAAATCTTCAGAGGATTGGCTTCCATGTTTAACAAGGTCAGCAACATGGTCTATGTTGGAGATCACTTCTGTCTCTTGAGAAACATCTGGCTCATTTAGCTTCTTGTCCTCATCATCCGCAGCTGAACTTACTGAAGTGGTATCAGGAAC
Source organism: Dipteronia dyeriana (assembly GCA_032871835.1). Lineage (NCBI taxonomy): Eukaryota > Viridiplantae > Streptophyta > Magnoliopsida > Sapindales > Sapindaceae > Dipteronia > Dipteronia dyeriana. The sequence continues at coordinate 38,878,780 of CM065302.1, forward strand.
TGAACTCGCCTTCGACTCACTAATTTCACTTATCTGCCTCTGAATTGTGGTATAGATTGTTCCTTCAGGAGCAGATTGTTCATGGAACTTCTCGTCTTCCTCATCAACTGCTGAACTCACCGATTCAGTATCAGGAATGGAACTTACCTTCGACTCACTAATTTCACTTGTTTGCCTCTGAATTGCAGTATAGTTTGTTCCATCTGGCGCAGATTGTTCATGCAACTTCTTGTCTTCCTCGTCAACTGCTGAACTCACCGATTCAGTATCAGGAACTGAACTTACCTTTGACTCACTAAGTTCACTTAATTGCCTCTGGAATGAGGAAAAGCTTGTTCCTTCTTCTGAAGCCATTCGTTCCGGTACAAAATACGGTCTCCACCTAAAGTCTAGCCTCTCTTGCCCGGGACCCCCAAAACCTGATGTTCCGATGTTGAAGGTTTCATTCCTTCGGTATAATGGTTCCTTATTTTGAAACACTGAGAACTCTTGCTGGAAACTGTCTTCTTTGAGATCAGGTTTTTCTTCATTCGAGTCATAAGGAAGATCAAAAGGGTTTCGTCTTGGCAACAAAATGGACGGGGCAGACCCAGGAATGACCATATCATCATAAGAATCATAAGGAAGTTCAAATGGGTTTCGCCTTGTTGTTGAAATTGGCGGGACATGAAAATCGGCACTTTCCAAGTCTATTAAATTCTTCTCAGCCATCAATCTCATGGTTTTACGAGCTCTTCTCCTTGCAATGAGATTCTCCAAGCGTTGATTCCTTTCTAGCTCCAAAGTCCCCAAATCCATGAGATTCTTCTGGTCAACCTCTGTCCACTTAATTGCAGATTTACTCTCATCCTCATTTCCTCCTTTTGCTCCTTCTCCTTCTTCCTCTTCATCGTCATCATTATCATCCTCACCTTCTCCTTCCTCTCCTTGTTTATCAGTATCCTCAGACTCAACACTATCTTCACCACTCTTATGAGAGCTCCCAGAAGCAGCATCAGATGTATTATGGGACAAAAGAGTAGGTTGTGCAGCTTCCAAGTCTAAAAGTGGGTGGAGTTCATCTAGCATCGGAATAATATCAGCCATTGAAGCATCTGGTGAAGAACTCTCTGCACCATCAGATCCAGAATCTGAAGACTTGTCACCATCGCCTTCATCATCATCATCGGAATCTTCCCCAACCCGTTTCCAAGAAATCAGTGGATCTTCCTTGCAAGTATCAATCAAACCTCCTGGAGATTTATCATCTTCCACCCCAAGATCATCATATGTATCCTTATAAGGAAAAAACGTAGCAACCTCTTCATTTTTCAAATTTCCTTCAATCCTTGGCTCTCTTCGTGAACTTCCCTCTCCTTCAGCAACTCCAAATGATTGAATTCTCTCTCCTTCTGCAACTCCAAATGATTGGATTCTCTCTCCACGTCCTCAATCACTTGCTTCTCGAACTGCATTTCCCTTGAATTTTGATCAATCAACAGCATACAATCAATTGAACCACCATCTTTCTCAACCTGACTCGGTCTATTCTCCACCAAACTGACCTCATCCATAGAATTCTCTACTAAATCCCTGCTCTTACCTACAAAGCTCTCTACTGTTCCAAAACTGTCATTCTCATCTCTCTCAACAACCGTATCATCTTCTACAACCCCAGTTTTCAAAGAAGCAACCTCATAAGTGGTAACTTTCTCTTCCTTTTCTTCGTCTTCGGGTACATTTGGTTTTCCAAAACTCAACAGGGTACCAAGCAAAACAGCGGTACAAACCAATATAGGAGATGCAGAAACCAAAACCGAAAACACAAAAGGAAATGATCTATACAAAAAAATGGAGAAGCAAACAAAACCCGCAAGAAATGGATGGTTACTAACTGATCTATAACACGTTCTTATGAAAAACACCATAAATTTCCTGATTTGAACACCAATTTTCATAGCATCAACACCCATTTTCCCTGTTTTATTTAAAAAAAAAAATCAGAAACATCAACGTGCAATTAGATCATAATAAAAAATAAATAAAAAACGTGCATTAGATCCATTCACTAGTCACAACGAAAACCAAATTCAAAAGAAACATATATACACAATTCAATGACAAAAGAATCAACATATGATAACCTAAGCATAAACCCACCTCAGAAACACAATCGAATGAGATTCCAAGCTATCAGACGATGATCAACACAAAACCTGAAACCAATTAATGAACAGTCAGCGACGGTTGGTCTCAAAGTAGGGAAAAAAAAAATCTGGCCCGAGAGAGTGAGAAGTAAACTCAATATCAATAAAATGAAACGCAAAGGAACAAAACGAAGATCTACTCCTCACCTTAAAAGCCCCAGCAATGAAGGGAAAAGCTCTGTTGTGAAGATGAGATATATCTGGTTGGTTTTACAAGAGTAGAAGTTTTCTTCTACCAGGAAAATTTCTGAAAGATCAGATTAAAAGCAAAGAAAAAGAAAAAGGTGATGGAATCGTGGGTTTTGCTTTCCTCTTTTGTGAACTTTTTTGGTTCATCAACAGCTATGGAGAGCTGTGTTCTGTTCTCTGTCTTCTTCTTTTTTATAAATCTATTATTTTGTTTTTTTCATTTAACAGAGACATCGGAGAAAGAACGAATGAGAAAATGTGAAAAAGTTTTTTTTTTTTCTTTTTTTTCTTGTTCTTCTTCTTTTGATTAATTTTCTTTTAAAATTTGTTTTCTGACTAATACTCTTTTTTCTTTCTTTATTTTTTATCTCAGCTTTCTTCGGACATCAAGGATATTATAATTTTAATATCAAATATGATGGTATAATTAGAATATTCGAAGAAAATAAATTAAATGATGAATATATATATATATATTCATTCAAATAACTCGGATCAGTTTAATGTTTTCATTAAGAATTATTTTTAAAAAATTATTACAATAATTTAAGATTTAAGAGACAGAATTATCTAAAATTATCATCAATAATTATTTTATTTATATAAATTAAAATGTTATCATAATTATTAAAAATTTGTTATGTTGTTATATGATATAACTGTATAAGTATCCTATTTGAACATCTTAAACCTAAGTTGTGTGCATATTTGAAAGGAAAAAAAAATCTAAAATAAATATCTTATGTTAGAGAATTGATATCACCATTTGATATCTATATATCCCGACAAACATCTGATTTGTTGGTGTTTTAATAAGAATCGATAGTGCTTTGGATAGTTGTGGGAATGATCATTGTTCATTACTTTTTGGGATTAAAATAAGTCTTTTATTATTATTATTAATTTCTTCTTACTTTCTTTACAATTTGGCGGTTTAGACTTTATGGCTTTTGAGGCTGCCATAGCCAAATGCCAACACGGTTTTGTCTAATATAATTAATAAATTTGTTTGCTGTTTTGAAATTGAATATCCTATTTTATAATTTTATATGCACAGTCAATGTTACGTACAGACGATTTGGATTGTTGATCTGAGAATCGTTTATATAAGTTCTAAACTCATCTATATACCAATTGAATTACACTCTTATTGACTACCTATAATATAATTATGGGATGGTATCTATTCATGTTTTCAGTAGTTTTTTTTTTAGTTCAGTATCAAACAAATAATATATATGTAATTATTATACTTTTTTTTTTTACAATAGCTCTCCAGATATCTAGACTAGATTTATATTTGAAGCTTTTAATATTGATAGGATTCAAGTTGCTGACTTATAAGTAGGACCGACCCTACTGTATTGCTAGAGGGACAGCCGTCTCGAGCCCCATTTTTAAAGGGTCAGATTTCTTTGTTTTGAATATTAGTTTAGGAGCTCATTTTTCATGTTTACATATTTTGAATATTAGTTCATGGGTTTATTTTAATTTTTTTATATTTTGAGTATTAGTTTAAGGGTTCACTTTTGTTTTATTTTAAATAAAGGTCAAAATATTTTGTTTAGGTATTAATCCTAAGATTTTGGTATATCACCTAGATGTCAAATAGGGTTTCTTCACTTTCTTGTCCAAAAATTATATTTCTCATTTCTTTCAACCTTTCAGCTCTCAACGACACAATGACTCAACACTCCATTTTTTGTTCATAAGTCATAACTCATCTCTCTACTTTCTCTGTTTATGTGTTTCTCATTTCACTTCAATCTTTTAGAGTGAGTTATTTTGTTGTTGTTGTGATATTGATATTGCTATTGCTTTCTTGAAGAGTAGATTTGAACAATTATAAATATTTGAAGGTATTTCTGGGTTCTTATATGATTTAAAGAAGTTAATTTCTTTAGATAAGAATATAATGAAATAATGTTGTGTAAATCTTAAATGTTCTTTAAAACATGATACATTTTGTTATGTTGATTCAAATGATTTATTTTCTGAATTGAGAGTGTTACAAGTTGTTTTATCAAAAGAAAAAAAAAATACGGTCATTCAAATACGTGAATTTGTAAAAGCTTCGGATTATTATTCGAATATATCAATTGCTTATAGAATATTGTTGATTATTCTTGCAACCGTAACATCTGCAGAAAGAAGTTTTTCTAAATTAAAATTGTTGAAATCTTATTTGTAGTCAACTATGTCACAAGAAAGGTTAATGGGTTGACAATCCTATTTATTAAAAAAGAAATATTAAAAAAGATTGAATTTGAAAATGTTATTCATGAATTTGCTTTTCAAAATGTTAGGAGAAGCCATTTCCAATGATATTTACTCTTTGTTGTGTTGTTATTTTTCTTGTAGGACTGCTTGATGGTTTGAATATTATCTTGAGTTGTTGTCAATATATTTTGGTATTAATATGAACAAGGGGCCGATATTAGATTTTCATCTCGGGACTCAAAATAGTCATTATCGACCCTGCTTATGAGCCATTTACCCAAGTTAATCTACCGGCAGAACTACACCCTGGAGTCTGGAGGTAATTATTATACAATTAAGTGAAAGATAATTTCATAAAAAAAAATGATAATTACTGTTACTTGACCCCAAATTTGACTGTCTAACGTCACGGTTAATTAAAATTATAAAAGATATATTTTTAGACTGAGAAAAAAAATACTTACAATGCATTTTGGAAAACAATTTGTAAAGGCAATTTAAAATACTTTCATAACAACCTCACTAAATGTATTTCATAATCATGTATATATGGAGAATTTTCTTCCTAACCAAGTAAATATTTCATGTCTCGTCAATATCATTTTTTTTTCTTTTTTTAGATCACGGACTCTAATCTATTTAGAGTCGGAATTTCTTATAATGCTACAGACAAACACTCTTATAATAATAATACATTTTCTACAAAGGCAAGCAATCTTAGATGCCTCTGCAGCTTAATCATTTGTGACAAATTCAGTTGATCATTCTTGAAATTAATTATTGGTTACATACACCAATGACCAGGTTTAAGGGCAAACTATGAAGCAGTGAATTCAATTTTCAAAGTCCAAATGAAATAATAAAAAAAAAAATCTTTTTTTTTTTTCAAAATATGAATTTAAATTCTCTGCACACGTCTTAATTTATGCCCTTAAGAGGCAGTCAATATATAAATACACTATGATCCATGATTTAGGCCCTACCACACCTTTTAATACACTTTAGTCGAAGAAGGTGGGTCACCTCTTTATCTTTGGATGGGATTTTGGAAAGTGATGATTAATTTCCCTGTTAGGTTCGGGGGATGAGACGTGATATATCTCAATGGTGTACTCGTGTAAATGTGAAGAATTTATCACCGGTTCAAGATCGTCTGCTCACCGAGTCTAATTGTTAAATTCAGTTTCTTCTTCGGTTATCGGACTAGATTTTATTCTATGCTAGCTAAACCCCAATTTTGTTTTTTAACTTTTACAAATTTAAGAGTTTCCGGAGGGAGACATGATTTGAACTCATAATTTCATTTATGACTTTCTACTTAACTAACTTCAACTCGATTGGGAACATCAGAATTCATGATCTGATACGAAAAAGATGCAACATATAGTAAAGACTAAGGAACATTTCTTTTGAACCAGTAAGTAAATCCGACTTCCCTAACATCATTTACCATTTTTTTTGTCTGGCAGCTATGTTAATATATTGGTACAAAAAAGATAAACGTCAAAAGATCAATGTGATTAATTAGTTTGTAATATTCGCTACCTACCTGATCGACAAGAAACTCAAAATCTTGCATTCAAAAAAACTGATTGTTGCATAAGGTGCAACCAAGTATGGTCTATTTTGAATATACAAAAAATAAAATAAAAAACAAACCATGTTAATATTTCACGGTAACTCACTCATTGCACTTCTTTTGCCACTGTTGCTTTGCACTTCTTTTGCTCCTGCTGCTTCTTCGCTCTTTGGAACGTCACAAGGGAAAAGCGCCAGTCCTAGAATTTTCTCATCAATACTCTCTGAGTTAGCGGGTGAGAAGTTAGAAGTTGTTTCGTCGCTTGATGATATGTCACCATCATCAGAAACCACAGAATTATGATCAGAAGGTAAAGAGTATTCTAGTGCCGCTGAAAATTGAGATAGAGATGATTGACAACTTAGTAATGAACATCCAGAGTTCAATGCATCGGACTTCTTGCTATCGTCCTCTCTCATGCGTTGTGCATATGCTTCAAATTCAAACCCAACTGTGTTTTTCCCACCAAATGCAGATTCCAACTTATCCATATCAAATAGAGTTTCCATAATCGTCTTACTATGAGGATCTTCAGAATATACAAACATCACTTTCTTGTGTGTCTTGCTCTCAAGGAATGGTTTCACCATCTGCAACAAAGAAAGTTCAATCATATAGACGATATCAGACATTGAAATTACACACACTTGCATTCTAATTTCTGAAACACATCACCATTTTAGTACTTGGTAATATAATTATATTCTCTTCAGCACCAAACAACATCTCCAATGGAACCTCAACGGAGTTCCACAGCAAGCAGCACGTTCTACATCATCACTTCATGTAGAATTCTATTATCCTATTCAGCCACTCAACTCGCCTTATAAAAAATTACGGGCTAATTGCCACACTATAATCAACATGGAAATTTGTATTAAGAGCGGAAAAATAACGACATACCATCCAAAAAGGTTTAAATATTTTCGGGGGATTATAGAGGATTGCCAAGCCCAATCTTTCAGGATAATGAGCCTGCAAGACATGAGCTGTTTCCCGAACCACCCTAACTGATATACTTGACATTGTCCAATGTTGAAAATCAATTATCCACAAGATTTGTTCCATCCCTGGGTTCAAGCTCATTATGGCATTTTCCATACAATATACGAAATACTTGATTTGTCTTTCTATCGGGCTTCTATTCTGATAAGATTGTAATTTTCAAAGGCTATCACCATCCTCATTGTAACCATCTAACTCGTAATAGTAATAAAAACAACAATGGAAATATGTTAAAAAAAGAAAAGGAAACGAACTACTTGACAACATTGATGCATGTACCTGGCAATCAGGCCTCATGATAAGTACAGGCCTTCCAAATTTGTCAGAATAATTAGCTCTGTAAACTTTTACCGTAGCAGCTTCTTGTGCAATATCTTCCTAAAATCAATGATAGAAGGTAATTTTATTAAGAGCATAGATGGTGCCGATTTGCATCTTACCACATTACACATTATCCTAATCAACAAACAAGTGAGAAAGTGTTACAACTGCAAAAACAATGAACATAATCATTCACTATATATATATATAAAAGATAAAAGCAAAATCTCGAAAAATGTGTTATGTTCATTTGTGAAATATTATGTTCTATCAATGATGTTGTGGTAAACCATCCATGATTGATAGAGCAGAGATAATGCTGGTTTTAAACTACAAACCTGTTGAGCATTGATAGAAAACGTTCAGCGAAGCAATCAATTCAACGAGTAATGCGTATAGCAATCCTATACGCCAACTAGATCCCTTTAATCATTTTTCTTAGTCAAAAGAATTTAAAATATTCAAGAAATCGAAATTAATTTTCCAAAAAGAAGCAACAACAGAGCATAAAAAAAATACATACCCATCGGATCTTATCCGGCTTACATTGCATCCTCCACCTCAAGGTGTCTTGCAACATCTTGGATGCCTTCTTTGTATTCCAGTTCCTTGCTCTAAGGCACCTCAATATCGACTCATCGGAACAAAGAACCGGAAGTTTATCAGCAATAGGACCCATTATTTTTCTAACTTCATTAGTCTGCAACAGGCATGAATCCACTTAATTAACTTCCTAATTGTTCCTCTTATTCAAAAATTCGTCAAACTCCCAACAAAGGTTTTCTACCTATGATACAAAAGATTTCCCTCCCAATTAGGTATATATTATCAAACACGAATCCACCAACAACAAATACACTTACATTTTTGGTAATAGTTATTCGGATTCTTCGAAAACCATAATGTAGATTCAATACGAAACAAACATAAAAAGGAAATTATTAACAACGACACATTGATGAATTTGATACTATAATTTATACCTTGGCCTGCTGCTCTTCAGGAGACAGAGGCTTCTCTCCCCGCAACTTCTTGTTAGACATCCTTTCAGAAACTGAAATCACACAAAATATTTCAAATATTATATGATTGCATCTCGAATATTGATTAAATCATATAATTTTCTTCAATTAAAAATTGCCCATTTTATCAAATTGTAAATTATGTTAAAAATTACCAATTTTTTTTTTTTTTCCATTTTCAGGAATTGGAAAATAGATTACATGAACAGAAGTATCCCAAACAATCGTGAATACGAAACACCATTGTCAAAGCCTTTAAAAAAAAAAAGGAATCACCGAACAGTATTTATTATTTACCTCTTCTTCAACAATGTTGTCTCGTTTTTTCTTTCTGTGGAACGCCAAAATCAAACCAAAAGTTGAAGAAAACAAAAAAGGAAACTGTTGTATCCGTAAAAAATGTAAATGAAAAAGATAGAAGAATAATTGAAAACCGGAAAGGGGAATAATTAAACAAACAGATTTGGGAATTGGATGAGGATCCACTGAATGCGAGGCTGGTTTTACTTACGAGGAGCACGCAGGCCCAAAGCTATTTATAGTTATTGGCTTTTGCATTGTTTGGATAATCCTATGATGTGACGTCATTCCTAGGTAGAGGTGTCTACGGTTCGGTTTCGGTTACAAACTGTCGGTTTCGGTTCCGTAACCGGAGGGGGTGATTTGGTTTGGTTTGGTTTGGTTCGGTTACGTAACCGCCGGTTTGACGGTTACGTTTTTTTTTTTTTTTGTGCAAATGAATTGCCTCGTGTTGCAATTCTATTTGTTAGTTTTTTTTTTAATAAAATATACCAAAACCGTCGGTTTTGAGATGGTTTTTGGGATTGGATAACCGTAACCGTAACAGAACCGTCGGGGAACCGGTTTCCAACCGGTTTCGTAACCGATGGTTACGGTTCGGTTTCGGTTTCAGTTTCGGTTTTTGGAAGACGGTTTCGGTTCGGTTTTGAACGGTTTAACCGAACCGTGGACACCTCTACTCCTAGGTCATATTCGTATGAAATATGAATCCTTGCTACACTTTTTCAAAATTTTAGTGTTAGTTGCACAAACGTCCCTTGACGTTTGGCAATATTATACGAATGTTACAGTCTGTTTTGGGGTTATCCACAGTAAATATTGCACAAACATTACCGATATTTGAAGTATGTTAACTTCTGACCGTAAATAATAATAATAATAATAATAATAAATAAATAAATAAATAAATGTTGGAGAGATGGAGAATAGCTCAAATTACATCACCCAAATAGCCACTGCGTCCATCACCGTGAGTCAACCATTGCTGCCAACCTAGAAACCTTCACCGATCACTGAACACCAAACCCCAGTCATCAACGCCGTCGATAAACCGTGAACGAAACCCTTGAAGAATTTGCCTTTGCTGTCTCGATTTGTCACGATTCACCATGACTCAAGTCGTGCTGCAACCACTATTGTGTTCGCCGGAGTCAGACTTACCTTATAGTCTATTTCGATAAGATAGAGACATTGAGATTTCTCCATCAATCTTTATTTTTATTTTTAATTTAAAATAAAATAACATAATACATATATATATATATATTCAATTTTTTACTTATTAAAAAGGACCAAATTGCCATAGTTCGTTAGGGGTTATCGATACAAAGTTAAAGGTAGGGGATGCCACTGCAATATTTTCAAAAGTTAGGAGACGTTTATGAGCAAATATTCTCAAAACTGGCATATATAAGTGATTTTGTAAAATCTCGGGGTGAGTTTGTGCAAATAGCCCAAAATTTTATAACATTATATAAACAAATGGAAAATTTATAACATATCAATAATATTATGATTTCCTTATGGATGATGGAGATCTTTTTCGGCTCCCCTGTTGGCATCATCAGTCTCTATATGTTCTTATATGCACTTTTTGCTTCAAAACAGTGTGTCCCTCTGCAATAATTTTCAATTTCCTAAGAAACCCATCAACATCTATCATCATACACACATTTAGGTTCTCCACGTATATTATTGTTCTGTCCATTGTCAATCAAATTTTCAAAAAGAGTAGAAGTTGAACCAAACGTATTAATTAATCTACTAATAGAAATAAAATAAGAACTCCAACAAGTAGCTCCAGGTCGTTGCAAAGTGAAAATTTGATTAGCTCATGTACCAATCTCAAGTTGCCCTAAAGCGACCAGCTCATAAATTTCACCTTCTCGAATAGATTTTAGCTGCGAGTGATGCTTGAAAGAAGCGCTCACAAAGTTGACAATAAAATTCAATTTTGAAAAAAAAAAATATAGTCAAATGTCATACACTTCCTTAGCTACTACAAGTAAAGCAATCTGAAGTTTATGTGCAAAGCAATAGATGTAATAAGCATATGGACAATCTTTGAGAAATATGGCTTGTAAATCATTCCACCCACCCCTATGTTGCTTTCTCCAGCTATCCTTAACCTTTCAAGTTTTCAATCGATAGATTATATTGAGTAAGGGAATTACATCTCTTTTTCTTAAGAGTTGAGACAATTGTATCATTAAGACTCACAACTTAAAAAAAAAAACTCTAAAAATTCCTTTATAATCAACATACCTCAAAATAATTATCATTTGTTCATTGTTGGATTCATCAACTACTTCATCAATAAGAATATAAAATTTGGCATCCCTAACTTCCTCATGGATATTAGCATGCACTATGTTAACAAGAATATTCCATAACTTTTTTTGAACTATAGATGATGTATACCTGGCATTTTGCGAAGAATTTTCTAGAACAATCTCAACAATATCTTTATCAACTTTATCATCTTAATGAAGATTCCACAGTTGGTAGAATTGATGGATTCATCATGTCCCCGAAAATTACATCCTTACATTGCTAGCCACTTCACCGTCTCTAGCATGGTTTTGAGTCGTAGCCGATTTTGTAAAGTTTCTTATATAGAGAGTGTGTTCATGACTTTATCGATATGTCGAGACTAATCATTTAAGTTATTCTAACTTTGCATGACAAAATTATGTTATGAATTATGTTCCCTTTCCATGTTGCACAGATGGATATTTTTTCCTACATTTGATTCTTTACCACTTTTGAAACCATCCATCGATCATAAATGTGCGATCTTTAACGGAACACTATCAAAAAGATAGCATGGAAACAAAAGGCTCTGTTTTTCTTTATTGGATATTCAAACCATGAAAATCGTTGGAACCAAGAATGTTGAAATTGTTGGGTTTGTTTACCATCTAGAATTGATGAATATTTATCCAATTTAGGTAGACATAGACCCATTTTGATATAAGTTTTTCGAACATCATTACACTTGTTAGTTGGATAAACTTCTTATGGGAGGCGTAATCCATTATCATGTTCATAATAGGGAGCATTAATATCCGATGAAGTGTCAACATTCTTAATTTCAAATCTTTGAGATGAATAGGCAAACTTGAACTCCACCCCCTCCCCGAGTTTACATGAAGAACTTGATCCACTTACACCTGATGATTGATTATATATTTTTTCCCTAAAGTATGAAAGCATGGTTTTTTTTTTATGTGTGTGGCTTTGACGTATGGTTGTTTGATGGCATAACCTAAAATTATTAAACAGTTTAGTTGAAGTGATACTTTATAAATTATAATATAACACTACAAATGACCAATTATAATCGGAAAATAAATTCTTGAAAAAATAACAGAACACTAACTTACAATTATAAGGGGTAAATTTCATAAACTTCCCCCGATATTAAGCATAATTGCACTATATTCAACTTTTACCAAATATTGCACAAACCTCTCCTGTTGATAGTTGACCTCCATCCATTCTAATTGTTGATCAACTTGTGTGAAACGACTAACATGACCATTGTTAATAATTTTATATTATTTTATTATCCTAAAATAAATAATTTAAAAACTTTTTATATATATATATATATATTAAATTAAACCTAGAGATCTAATGGAGGAGATGTCCATTAGATTTGATGAAATCAATTCCATCAAATCAAATCTCTTCCGTCTGATGGAGGAGATAAGATGGTGCTCATGGAAAAGCTTCATATCCATCCCTAGGAACGGGTCAAATAAGGCACTAGACCTGAGTCCTTTTGGGTCGACAACTTCGATGGTCCATGTAAATTCCACCATTTTTAGTGATTGGCTTATTTCTATGACAAACAACATTGGGTTGATGTTGTAAGAGTGGATTAGGTGTCCGTATGCTCATTCTCATGATTGCGATAAACACTCTTCCCATCATCCCCAAAGCTTTAATAACAAGAGCTTCAAAGGTATATCATTTGACTTGTTATCTTTAAGAGATTGGGTGCGTACACACATAATTCATTCATTTATGTTTTCTTATCATTTTAGTGTGCATCCTACCAACTTCACATTTGCACATCATGTATATAGGTTAGAGAGTTAGATCGCTTGAGAAAGCCTCTTCCTATCATTTTCACGGCCTTGGTGTCGTTGTGGTGAATCGTGAAAATTTTTCCAGTGGTTTTCACGGTTCAAGTGTCGTCTTGGTGAACCGTGAAAAACCTTCCAGTGGGTTTCACGGTTCGGTTCTCATCTTGATGAATTTCTTTCTAGAGGTTTTCAATGTCTTGGTTTCATTCTGGTGAACCGAGATATCTATGCACGAAGTTTTCACTAGAGATTTTCGTGGTTGTGTCCTTGTCTTGTTGGATCGTGAAAATGGACCGTGAAGTATCGGCGACCTTTCGTCTGCCATTTTTGTTGTTGTTTTTCATCTTTGTGGACCACGAAATGTGGATTGTGGAAAATAGGTCTTCTTAAAATGACATAGTTTTGTAAGTATTTTCTTGGATGGGGGGTTTTCACATAAAAATCAAGTGTTGTTGATTTTCCACATTTAATACTCGATTTTATTGTTGGTTGTGTTTTAACATTTTCTAATCAAAATTTTGGTAAATTAATCTATTTATAGCCTATTCACCCTCATCTAGGCTGTTTAGACACCTTTTAAACATTTTCAATTGGTATCAGAGCAGGTTCGTAGACATACATAGGTAGATCCTTTCTTCTTTAATGTCTTGCATATTGCATCTCATTTATTTCATCAACACTATAAGTGTGAATAGAATGTATAAAGATGGAGCTTTGAATTTAATGCCATCATTACTTACAAGTGACAACTATGCCTTTTGGTAAGGAAGAATGGAATCTTTCCTATCGGTAGTTGACGAACATGTGTGGATGGTTGTAGAAGATATATATACAAAGCCTACAATGATAACACAAGATGGAATCGCCATGCCTAAACCCAAGTCTTAATGGACCACTAAAGAATTTGATGAGGCTAAGTGGAATTCAAAGGCAATGGATGACAATCAATACAAGCTCATCTACAGAATGAGAAATGTTCATGAAGCTTAGGAGATCCTTCAAACTACTCATACAGACACTCAAATAGTGAAAAAGTCAAAGCTTCTAAGTCCTTCGGACTCAATTTGAGACTATCAAAATGGATGAGCATAAGTCATTCAATGACTTCCAAATTAAGCTCATGGATACTGTCAATCAGAGTGACCAACTTGGAGATTCCTACACCGAGTATAGAATTGTTCAGAAAATTTGAGATCTCTTCTGGATAGGTTCAAATCAAAAGTGACCGTCATTGAAAAGAATAATGACTTGGGACAATTTGAAGGTGAATCAACTCATTTGCAAGATTCAGGCATATGAGTCAAGAAGATTCCAACTCCACCCAAGAAACAAAAAGGGATATCTTTAAAGGCCGCCAATGAGGATAGTGATTTTGATGATGACATCCAATTTGTCTTTCCCATCCTTCTTTGTCGACTTCGTAACAGACCTATGAACTTATCCTTATCTTGTTTCTTGCCCTTTCTTTTAGGATTGGGCTTTAGATTCCTGCTTGTCAAAAGTGTGGACCTCCTTGTCCTTGTTCTTAACTAGAATCTCCTTAGCACTTTCACATCTTGCTTCAATCCTTACAAGATGTAACCTTTATTATTCATGGTATAGTCTAACTTGATTTGATCAAAGGATTTCGATAGTGAATTTATGACCATGTCGATCTCTGTTTCACCATCTATCTTAGTGCCATGGATCTCTGGTGTATTGAGATGTGTTATGGCATTCATCATATGATCCTTAACAGCCTGCCCAGGTTTTTGTCTAAGATTCATAAAAGCAACTACAGCTTCTCTCCTAGTATTCTTAGACCTTACAACAATCATATCTCTAAGGGATACCATAATATCGACAACAATACCAATCCCTTCATGTTGCTGTTGCAACACGTCGTTCATGGTAGCCTAGACATAGCACTTGGCAATTTCATTGTTCCTTCACAACTAACTATATGCATCTCTCTCCACATTAGTAGAGTTCTTATTATGAGCATGAGGGCATGAAGTGTCTTAACACCCAAGTGAGTTCATCAGCTTGTAGCACAATGTTAATCTTACATTTCCATTGCACGCAGTTATTTTATTTAAATAGTTATCTTCGAGGATGTTACATAGGGATGACTTAGTCATTTTGCTGAAAAACAAATAAACTACGTATAAGTAAAACATTCACAATTTTCTTTAGAACAATAAATATATCTTGAATCACTCCACAGTTCATGATAATTATTATTCAACGGTGAACTAACTCAATAAACAACATGCATCCTAGGGGAGTACACGTTTCCAACTTTGCATTTATTAATTGGATTTGAAATCTTTAATTATTAAGAACAAATTACACCAATCTCTCCTAAGGTTTGCTCTATTACACATGGAAACAGCTTTATCGTTAATTGACACCCACTTCTCCGGTCATCAGTCAATGGCCTTCAGACTTAACTTTTGACCTTATCTGACCATATAAAAGTCTAAAATACCCCTAAGTATGTCTACTTACTTTTATAACCCTAGAAAAAAATAAAAACTAATTGTTTTTTTCATCCAAACAAAATTTGGAAACTTCTTTTAAAAATTAAAATAAAAAAATATGGATCTCAACCATCCATCACATAAAGGGATGGTGGATATTCATTCATTTAAACAAAAAAGAAAAAGAAATACTTTTAATAAAAATTTATATTACAAATACTTTAAAAAACAAAACAAAACAAATTAAATTTAAAATTAAAATATATAAAAAACTAAATCTTTCTCTCTCTATTTCACTCGATCATCATCTCTCACACACCAGAGTACCAAGCACCATCTCCCTATTTCTCGATCTCTCTCCTCTCCTTTGTCGGTCTCTCTCTAACCTTCATGAAATCCCAAAGTTACTCAAATCCATCTCCCGTTGGCTGTTGAGAAACAGACGAACCGTATCTGCTCCTCCCGTCACCAAATCGAACCCCACCAGCCCTACAAACCCTCGATAATGTTAATGGAGATTTCTAGGGAGGTTTCCGGATTTGATGTTGAGTCAGTGGTAGGCTTCTGGGTTCGATGACGATAAAAAATGTTTATAGGTTCTGGGTTTGATTCAGTTTTATTTTTCGGTTCTATTTGTTTTTTTATTTTGATTTGGTGTTTATGAATTTCTGGGTTTCATTTAAGTCTTGGGTGTTTGGTGTTGCGGCCATGGAGATCCAGAGAGGATTTCTGGGATTTTGGGTATTTTGTTTTGGTTTGGTGTTGATGGATTTCTGGGATTTTGGGTATTTTGTTTTGGTTTCTGTGTTTGATTGAGTTTGGGTTTGAATTGAGCTGAGGCGTCTGTTTTCGCTTACTATATGTCTGGCCTATTTTGTAAACTTGTAGTTGTTGTTATGAGCTGAGGCTTCTGAATTTGGGTTTTTTTGTGTTGCTGTTATGGGTGTTTGGGTTTGGCCTTGGTGCGTTTTCTCTTTGTAGCCCCGGTGGCTATTTGTTTCAATAAATTTTCCATTAAAAAAAAGATAAGAGAGAGAGTGATTCGATGATGAACGAGAGAAATCTGTTGTTGTTCTTGATTTGATTTTGGGATTTTTATTGGGGTTGGATTGGAGGGATATCGAGAGAAAGATCTGTTGATGTTGATAAAGATCAAAAAAAGAAAGAGAGATCTGGTGGTGGTGAAGAAAGGGGGTTCGATCTGGGTTTGAGTTTCTAGGTTATGGATGATGATGATTGTGGGCTGATGATGAAGATGGTGATGGTGATGGTCGACGATGATAGTGATGGTCGATATGGTGTAACGATGGTGGGAACCCAGAACTGGTTGATTTCTAATGTTGTTGAAGATGATTTCTAATGTTGGTTGGAATTTAATTTTTAATTTTTTAATTTGGAGATTTTTTAAATATTTTTTTCTGGAGTTATGAAAGTAAGTTAGGGGTATTTTGGACTTTCATATGGTCAAAGGTTATGTCTAACGGCCATTGACAGACGATAGGGGAGGTGGGTGTCAATTAACATTAAAGTTGTTTCCGTTTGTAATAGAGCAAATCTCAAGGGAGGTTGGTGTAATTAGTTCAATTATTAATATATCTTAAATATTTGATATTCGATTTTAATTATTACTGTCAATCTAGCCTTATGGATTTTATTAACAAGAACTATGGAAAGAATATTAATAAATCAATATTGAGTGTTTAACTAAAAGTTTTGACCCTCAATTTTCTATCATGATAATTATTTCCTATGGGAATGTAATCTTGATCAAGCCAACGTCTAGTCCATCGCTTTATTTTAGGGTTTAGATTTGTGTTGGCTAGATTCCATAACAAAATTCTTTTTGTTTGTAATGATTAGTTACCGAGGCCGTTCGTGCAATTTCGAGCTTCAACTGCTTCTCATGCAAAGTTGCAAACGTGCCTTCAAGAGGATGCAGCTTCGATGCTTATATAAGTATTGAGTTTTTTTTCCTCTTGATAATGCATAGGCGTACAAACACACATTTCATGAATATTTATCCCTACATCGATGTGTAAAATTTGTATAGCACACACACTCACTATGTATGCTCATGCATTAGTTCGTACATCGATTTATATTCCTAGTTGAACATGTTCTAGGAATTACATTTAAAAAATAGTATACGTCTGTGTCTTTTTGTCTTTATGTGTTAATGTGTTAGTTTGTGTTTTAATGTGGTTGGTAATCTCAGTCTTTAAGAAATCATATTTCAGAGATTTTTCATTGTTCTCTAATGCTGTTAATATGGGCCGGGTCTGGCATGTCTGGCTCGGTTAGCCCGTCAAGAATGGTAAATCGGATAGGCACGACCCGCATGTGGGGCGTGCCAGGCCAAGCACGCCCCCATGCATGTGTTGTGTTAGGCCTTGGGTTGGGGCAGGCCGTGCCGGCCTGACACGCAGGTGGGGTGTGCCAAGCCAACGGTCGGCACGCGTGTCGGCACGCCATGCTGACCGTTAGGCTCGCCAAATTATTTTTTTATTTTTGTAATCAAACGGTAAGTTTAATTTTTTAATAATTGTTTTTCAAAATTTGAGTGTTGGCTTACGCCATGGAGTTAGCCAACGATTGAAACTTAAATTTTTGCTAAAATTTACCGTTTGCCCCATCATCAATTTTATTTTATATTTTTACACACATTTCAAATTTTTCTATAAACACCTCCACCCATTCCAATTTTCGTACACTTTCTCTCAATCTCTAGTTCTCTAGTTCTCTCCATTCTCCAATTCTCCATTACTCTCTCTAATCTCTATTCTTTACACCATTTTATATTTTCATAATTTTATTCTTACTCTCTCTATACTCTCACTAGCTCTCTCTCTCTCTCTCTCTATATATATATATATATATATATATATATATATATATATATATATATATTCTACACTACTAACATACTATTCTAATACTATATTATTAATTTACTATCATCTAACTATTATTCTCTAATCTCTCCACCAAGACACCAAGATACCAAAGTTCAAAGGTCATTTGTTCTTTAAGTGTTATTATTTAATTTTATGTTTTAGTTTTTAAATTTTAAATTTATACTTAATATATTTATACTTAGTTATTAATTTTGATATTTATTCTTATGTTTATGTATATTTAATATTTATGGCTTTATACTTAGTATATTTATGAGTTTACATTTTTATGCTTTGTTATAAATTTTAATATTTATTCTTAAAATCTTAGATTTTAGTAAATTTATCGTGTTAAGAATTTATGTCTAGTAATTAATTTAAATATTTGTATATTTAAATTATGCTTAGTCTATTTTTGTTTAGTTATTGAATTTATTATTTTTTGTTTAGTATTTTATTTTAATATTTTTGGTTAGTAAATTTATCATGTTATTTTTAGACTTTTGTTATTAATTTTAATATTTTTGTTTAGTTAACAAATTTATCATTTTATGTTTAGTAATTAATTTTAATATTTTTTGTTAGTAAAATTATCACTTTATGTTTAATAGTTAATTATAATGTTTTTGGTTAGTAAATTTATTGTTTTATGTTTAGACTTTAGTTATTAATTTTAATATTTTTGTTTAGTTAGTAAATTTATCATTTTATGTTTAGTTATTAATTTTAATATTTTTGTTTAGTTAGTAAATTTATCATTTTATGTTTAGTAACTTATTTTAATATTTTTGGTTGGTAAATTTATCATTTTATGTGTTGACGGTGATTTTTGTTATCACGTAGAAGTGATCACACGTCCAACGAAGTACAATGAATAGTTAATAATTTTATGAGAATAATAAAGAAGAGACAAAACATGCAAACACAGTTTTTACGTGGTAAACCCCAAGTTGGGGAAACGTCCATGATTGCCGGTGACGGTAAGAAGAGAGATTCACTATGATGGAATAATTAAACACTCTTGTTCTCTCCTTGTGCAGTGTTTTTCATATTGTTGTATTCTAACCTTTACAATGGTGTTTTTAGGGTTTACTTATACATGCATAGAACCTTAATTTTTGATGTACAATTAAGGAAAGTTGATGATATTTAATGGAACTCTAACTTATTGGAGTTGTGATTATCTTCTTTCATGTTCTGTGTCTTTTATGTATTGAATGCGTCAAATCTCTTGCCCAATTTGGACTCTGATATCTTTAAGGAAGTTTGTTTCCTTATCAGAGTATACTTCGAGATATCTTGTTTGAGCATGACTCTTTCTCTACGTATCCGAGTCATGGTTGTATTGAAGTCTACGTTGTCCACGTGTTACTCAATCAACTAACTATGTAACCCAACCAAACCTCATTCACCCTGATCGGTTGCTTGATCCCGACCAGAAGTCTTGACCTGATCAGCCTAGCGCACCAGATCGAATTACCTTTACCCAATCAACCTAGTCTCCCTGATCAAGTTATTTCCACCCTATCGTTTAGGTAAACCTGACCGGTTCCTATGAGGTCATCTTTGGTCAACTAAGGTTGATCTAGTCTAGTTGACTTTAGGTGACATGACATCTCTGACCGCTGCATATTCTGGTAATCATGTTGACTTGTCATCCTTCCAGAGTTTACCAATAACAATACCCCCTTAAACATTTGAACCGTGCATTTCGTTGAGCAAAGAGAGCTCGCTCAGTGAGGTATGTTTAACTTGATTCTCATTTTTTGTCTTGTAGTTCATTTAGGTCCATGCATGCCTAACAACTAAGCATTTACTTCCAGCCATAACTGCTTGATTTGCCTAAGCAATATGACATGAGTGATAAAATCAATGGAGGATCGTTTGTTTTTCAAATGGCACATGATCTTCGGGGTTCGTGCACCTATTTCCACTCTCATGTGCGTTTCTCCAAATGCAGGATGACGTCACTTGTTGCTATATATGTTTTTGAAAAATCTTTTGTTTTCGTAAGTTCCTCAGTTTTTGATTGGCTCATTTCGTTGACAACCACATTTGGGGATTATTGTGTAAGGGTAGTTTAGGTCATCATTGCTCAAGACCTAGCTCAAGCTTCAAAAGGTAAATCACTTGCTTAACCTTGTTTGAAGAGTTTTAGTGCACACACACACACTCTCATGCATGTTTTTGATCATCTTGCATGAATGCTTAATTGTCATAATTGTGTGCCTTTTTGCCATAACTCTTGCTTGGGTGTTTGATGCATTTTATTTGCCCTTAGAAGAGGATTTTCCCTTTGACCGCGGTCAGGACCGCTCCCTGTGCATTTCCTCCGCCGTGGTATGCACAGCGGTGTTCTCCAGGCATTGCACGCTGCTACTACCATGGCCTGTGCACGTTGCATGCACAACGGTCTCCCAAGCAGAGTTTCCCAGTGATGCACCGCTTGATCTACCACGGTCTGGACACTGCCTATACCTTGTCTAGACAGCGAAAATTCCCAGACGATGCACCGCTTGCTCTATCACGGTCTGAACACTTGCCTAGGCCGCGGCACGCACAACGATCATGACAGGAATCAATTTCCCCTTGTCCAAAACGATGCCATTTCGTGTAGGGCACATTATATATATGTTCTTTTCTCTTCTCTTTAGTTGTGTGAGTCCAAGAAGCCATTTTTACTCACCAATCTTTTCTTTAGAGAGAAATTTACTCCAAGAGAGAGAGAGAGCTCCGAAGAACCCATCTTGACTCAACCAAACTCCAATCCATGAGCATCTAGCTTCTTCTTGCATCTTCCAAGCATGGATTGTTCTTGTTTTCATTGACTAGGTAATCTCTACATGACCTAGAATTAATTGTTTCATTACTAGGCTATGTTTACCTAGAAAAAACATTAATTACTCATTAATTGTATGCTTTTAAGCTTTATTGCATTTATAACATGCTTGTGTTGTTGATTGTTGGTTGAGATGTATATTTTGTGATAGCTAGGGTTTGTGACCATTTTGCGTTTCTAGCTAAATCTCTATGCTTTGCATTTAGATATTGTTTAGGACTCATTAATTGCATTTTGTGATTGCATTATAGTCCTTGCCATGTTTAATGACAACTTATGTTGAAATGGCTTTGTTTGATAACTAGGGTATATTGTTGCATAACTATATCTAGTTAAGTCTTTATAAACATTCATTTAGACATTGATATCTAAGAATTGTACTTAGTGACATTCTTAAATTCCTAGATAAGCATTTAGTGTTGCCTAGCATTACTTGCATGTTTGAATATTTTATCATATTCACTTAGGTTGTGTTTGACTCTTTATTGAGGTTAAGTCTTGCAACCAATGGTGGGTTGACAAGCAATTGGTCGGGTGCCACTGTAAAAGGCCCAAAGGGGTAGAGTAGGAGGCGTTCACGCCAAGAGTAGTGTATAAGGGGATATCACTAGGGAATGAACCAAGAGTGGTGAGTGGCGAGTGGCGGTGTCCATAACCTGAGGTTGTCGAGAGTGACAATCTGAGAATCACTTAAGAGTGTAACATTTTATTCATATAGTGGATTTCTATGACCGAGTGTGGCGCATTTAATAGCCCGTGGTTTTTTCCATTTGGAGGGTTTCCACGTATACATCTTGTGTTATTTATATTTCTGCACCGTACACTTGATGTTGTATGTTTGTTTTATTGAGTGAATTTTGAATATTGACTAATCAAGAAAAAAAATGGTAATTGACTTGATTAAAACCTATTCACCCCCCTCTAGGTTTAGACACACATGTTTTTAGGGAACTTTCAATTGGTATCAAAGCGGGTTCCTAGACATACACAGGTGATCCAAGCTCTTGTTTGTGTGTCTTGCATTTGTTTGCATTTGTTTATTGCATTATATTTGCATTCATATTACCCAAAACACCATGAGTGATTTTGAGAGACTAGAGGGTGCTTTGATCTCTGAACCACCAATGCTCACCAAGGATAACTACTCCTCTTAGAAAGTGAGGATGGAAGTTTTTTTGTGTGACCTTGATGAGCATGTGTGGATGTGTGTGGAAGAAGGGTATTCACCTCCCACGGAGACACAAGAGAATGGGGCTTCTATGCCTAAGCCCAAGTCCAAGTGGACAGTTGACGAACCCGAGGCTGCGGAATGGAACTCAAAGGGCCTCCGTGCCTTATTTTGTGCAGTGGGTGAGAGTCATGCAAAACTCATCCAAACAACTCAAGATGTTCGAGAAGCTTGAGAGATTCTAAAAGTCATCCATGAAGGTACCTTGAAAGAAGAACACAAAAAATTAGGTAGCTCAAAGATCAAGCTTAAATGTTTTGATTGTGATGGCTATGGGCACATCTCTATGGATTGTGGAAACTCAAAGAGCAAGAGTCGAAGAGGCAAATCAAAGGCCTACTTTTGTAGTGAAAGTGAAGAATGCTCTTCGGGTTCAGAGGGATGTGAAAGGAATCACATAGTCTTGCACGATTTACATAATGACAACTCTAAAGCAGCCACAAGACACCCGTCACTCAAGTTCGACATTGAAGAAGCTAGCTTAGATGATGATTACCATGAGAGCATAAGTGGTAGAAGCTTCGATGAAGAAAGTTCAAGCTCCAAGAACTTGAGTTGTGAAGGTTTTGATATGAAGACTTCATCGAAAGTCTTTAAAGGTCCTTGAAACAAAAAAATGAAGAAATCAATGAGTTAAAGATGGAAAATCTTCAACCAAGGACCAAGTTAGATGACTCCTTGAAAGTGGACATAGTTGATATGTCAAAGTATGAGAAGGAGATTAATGATTGCCATCAAAGGATGAAGGCAATGAAGGATGAACTAGCCAAGAAAGACAATTCCTTGAAGATTATCAAGGATAAAGAGATGAGGTCCTTTGAAGAATCGAAGAAGGTCAAGGTCAAACAACCTCAAGCTCAAGGCAAAAGGAAAACTTCACCTCCACAACATCCTAAGAGAAAGATTGATCTTGGAGAGTCATCCAAGAATGACCAAGTGGAGATGCCAGTGAATAATGAAGCTAATCCTCAACAATCAAGATCTCCACCTCCAAGCTTTCCTCAACCAAGGAGGCAAGCCAAGCAAGCTCGACCAAGGAAGCAATCTTCTCCAACTCAACAACAAAGGAGAAGAGAATCAATACCACACCAAAGGAAAGCTCAAAGACATGGGAAAACACCTTTGTCCTCATAAACCCCTCATTTTATTCCTTCATGTCATTTTTTGTGGTGTTGATGGTCATATTAGACCAAATTGCTTCAAGTACATTAACATGTGTATAACTAAGAGCATGATTGAAAGAAAAAGAGGTAGAGCCAATATGCATGTGCCTAGGAAAGCTAGTGTTAATGATCCTAGGAGTAATATGATAATCTTGACCACTAGGAATGGTAATGTGTCACCTAAGTGGATTAGAAAAGATGAACCCACATGCCATTGTGCTAAGGTTTCACCCATAGGCTCAACTAGGTCAAATGGACTTGGTAATTCTATAGGGACTCATATCCCCTCTTGACTTGTTTTGATTGACCCCATATAGGGAGCTCAAGCAAAGAGAGCAAATTGGCAATGCATTGTGCTCATTGATAATATTTATGCTTCTTTATTAATTGCTTGAGATGATTTGTTGTACATATTTTTTTTATAAGTGTGCAACTTTGCTTTACATGCTATCCATGTCTTATTTATGACCAAACATGCATTTTTAGAATAGGAGAATTGATTGGGAAGTACATTTTGAATGACCTAGAATTGATCTCCATGACATGTTGATTATTTCTATAACATGCTTTAAATTGATATGCATGATGAGATTTTTTTGAATGCTCTAAAATTAATGCAAAATTTGTGTGTGAAAGCAATTATGAGACTTCAATCAATAAGGATCTTGTATCCAATTCAAGGATTTTACAATCCAAAAGTCTCTCTCTCTCTTTACTTGTCAAACAAGACTACTATCATACGGGCATTCCACCCGGAAAAATCGAAAAGGGCGCAATAGTCGCTCATGTCTTATTTTTCTTGTAAAGTTTGATATAGTTGTTCTTAAAATGATTTTTTTTTTTACAGTCTATATCTTGCTTACTCCATCATAAAGGGTGAAATTGGTTTGAATTTCTCGTGGAAACCCTTGTTATTTTGCTTTGCCAAATACCATGTTTTGATCTTAAGTACAACTTATTTTGTATGCAAAGCATTCGTTCACACATTTTTTTTAATAAAACTCCTTGATTCTCTCTCCTTAATTAAGTTGCATAAATTTGGTTATATGATTATGCATATGTCTTGTGCCATAAGCTCTCCTTGCTAATGCCTTCTTAAGGGGATACTCCTTTGTCTATCTCATGACAAAAATGGGGAGTAGTGTGGATTCAAGGGGAGTTGAGAGTTGCATATGAGGGGAGTTTGATTCGTTGAGGGGGAGTTAACTTATTTAGGGGGAGCATTTGCATTTGTATTGTTGATGCATGTTGCTTATTTCTATTGTATGCAAATTGCTCTTGTTTTATGTCTTTGATCACCTCACATACACTTGTCTTGGAAAATGTAGATATTTTATTTTGTAGGGATGTTGATTCTACATGAGATAGATGACTTGAAGATCTAGTTTATTAGGAATCTCTTTATAATGTAGAAATACTTTGTTGACCCCTATTTTTTTTTGTTTATTGGTGAGGATGAATTGCGAGTGGTGGTTTTGTCATGAAATAGCCAAAGGGGGAGATTGAAAGTTCCTCAGTTTTTGATTAGCTCATTTCGCTGACAACCATATTTGGGAATTATTGTGTAAGGGTAGTTTAAGCCATCATTGCTCAAGACCTAGCTTAAGCTTCAAAAGGTAAATCACTTACTTAACCTTGTTTGAAGAGTTTTAGTGCACATACACACACACTCATGCATGTTTTTGATCATCTTGCATGAATGCTTTATTGTCATAATTGTGTGCCTTTTTGCCATGACTCTTGCTTGGGTGTTTGATGCATTTTGTTTGCTCTTAGAAGAGGATTTTCCCTTTGACCGCGACTGGGACCGCTCCCTATGCATTGCCTCCGCCGTGATATGCACATCGGTGTTCTCTAGGCGTTGCACGTTGCTGCTACCGTGGCTTGTGCATGTTGCATGCACATCGGTCTCCCAAGCGGAGTTTCCCAGTGATGCACCGCTTGCTCTACAACGGTCTGGACACTGCCTATACCGCGGTCCAGACAGCGGAAATTCCCAGGCGATGCACTGCTCGCTCTACCACGGTCTGGACACTTGCCTAGGCCGCGGCACGCACAGCTGTCAAGATGGGAATCAGTTGCCCCTTGTCCAAAACGATGCCATTTCGTGTAGGGCACATTATATATATGTTCTCTTCTCTTCTCTTTAGTTGTGTAAGTCCAAGAAGCCATTTTTACTCCCCAATCTTTTCTTTAGAAAGAAATTTACTCCAAGAGAGAGAGAGAGAGCTCCCAAGAACCCATCTTGACTCAACCAAACTCCAATCCATGAGCATCTAGCTTCTTCTTGCATCTTCCAAGCATGGATTGTTCTTGTTTTCATTGACTAGGTAATCTCTACATGACCTAGAATTAGTTGTTTCATTACTAGGCTATGTTTACCTAGAAAAAACATTAATTACTCATTAATTGTATGCTTTTAAGCTTTATTGCATTTATAACATGCTTGTGTTGTTGATTGTTGATTGTTGGTTGAGATGTATATTTTGTGATAGCTAGGGTTTATAACCATTTTGCGTTTCTAGCTAAATCTCTATGCTTTGCATTTAGATATTGTTTAGGACTCATTAATTGTATTTTGTGATTACATTGTAGTCCTTGCCATGTTTAATGACAACTTATGTTGAACTTGTTGGCTCGGATAACGTATCTGACCACATGCTAGATCATGTTGACAATGTATTCATGCGATCATATTGGTCTTCCATGGCTTTTCCTAAAGATGAAGTGACTTACCTTGTAGGTGATGTTGGGACAGACCCTACTGATAACGTTGATCATGGCCAACCCAGTGCTACACCTTTAGGGACAACTTTTAAAGTTTCCTAGCTCGGTAAAGGTAGCGCTATTCAAGTGGTTGGTGTTCAAGTGAGGATATCCTCTTCAGTAGATACTTATCTTGGAGAGATCAGGGAAACTCTAGGCACGACCGCAGTAATCTGTCCAACTACCTTAGACGTGTTCCCGGTCAGTGCCCAACCTCTGAGACAAGGAGAGATGAATTCTCCAACTGTTGGCTCTACAAGGAAGAGGCTAACTTGTACCAGCATCAGACGCCTTTCCCGAGTAGAACTCAATTTGAACATTTGATTTCTTCTTCTTCTGGAAAACCGTTGGTCGACCTCCTTAACATGTTACACTTCATGTCTACTAACAAGGGATATACCGGGGAAGGATATTGAAGGAGACCAGAGTCACAAGTAGCTCCAAGCGAATTCGTGTAGTCTTCAATATTGGTGTATATATGAGTACGTCACATACTTTATTTTTTACTAGACCTACCATCATACTTACCCTTGTTCCTTTTTACAGGTTGTGGAGGAGTTGATTTAGACCCTGATTACTCAGGATAGGCAGACAGTGGAGATCTCTCAGCTAAAGAAGAAGCTCACTGAAAAGAATGAGGTGCACAAATCTAGCTCGACCAATGAATCAAAGATTAAGTAATCATTTGAAGAGAAGTTGAAGCAATGCGATGTGACTGAAGACACTCCGAGGAGATCGTTGGCCAATGCTTATAATAGCACCTCTGTGGCTGGTGAGACTGTCAATGAGCTTTCTTCAAAGAATGAAAAGTTAGAGGTGATGGTGGCTAAGGCTGAATTTCAGGGCTCTAAGCTTGAATCAAAGGCTATTTTGGCTGAACAAGAGGCTGCCAAAATTGAAGAGGAGGTATAAATTTCCAAGGATACTTTGGCCACTGCTCAACACTCCATGTTTGAGTCACAACAGAAATCTGATGAGGCTAAGCTACGCTATGAAAGGCTATTTAAAGATTTGAACCAATGGCAATTCAACATGGAGCTTTCATAATAAGCAAATTGGCTTTTGAAATTCAAGTTGTTGATCGATATAAGAGATACACTACCTTTGACACTGTTATGTTAATGGAATTAGAGCGAGGGCTTTGTACTGATCAAATATTTTTGGTGTCAAAGAGAAGTCTACCAGGAAGGCTCATCGAAAATGGGATCGGACGATCTAGAGACACCAAACTGATTCCATGGAAGCTATCAGAAACCAAAGAATACAATGCCAGACTTATTGTAGATCGGTCGGGATGGAGCCTCACATCATGCATCTTGAGCTACCTTCTGAATCATCCTTGGTGACCTTTAATACTGATGAGAAAGCTAAACCTTCATGAAAGGAGATTGACGTTAGGCATCAGCTTGACATAGACTACTAGCTGATGGCCAATATGATATCAGCTGGCCAAATTTTAAGGACCCGACCAAAGGCTATGAGCATGCCTCTTCTAGTGACCCACCTAGTTTAGGGTCTGAAAGTCCCACTGGTGCATCAAAAGCTTAATCTGTAATTCTTTAGATTGATTCCTATTGAGTATAATACAAGTTTTTTCGCTCTTTATACTCTGTTTCCATTGTTGCACTAAGTTGAATAATCCATCTATCCAAGTCGATCAGATAACCGACTAATTAGCATAACGCTCAAACTACTCATTGGTTTAAACTACGTACAAAACAAGTCTGAACAACATAATTGTCATCTTGATCAAATATCTCATCGCCTTAACTTAATGTTTTACTTGTAAGGCATTTTCGATTAGCTGGTTTTTGCCGTCATCTATGACCCGATCGGTTGTCTTACTTAACTTTTCATCTTGGTTTGGTCAGTTATCTTATTAACCGACCCGATTAGTTATCTCATTAACTGATCTTTGATTTGACGAGGATGTTCTATATCTGACAGGGATGTTCTATATCGCATTAACTTAACCTATCATATCCCATGTTTTATCAACCGTAGCTTAAGTATGAGTGTTTCATAACCCCATTCAACTTTTTGCACATCCCGTCAGGTATCTATTACCTGAAGGCACTATAACAATGCTTCTATACACCCGGTTAGTTTCGGTGACCATGTATTGTCTTTGCGACTACTGCTTTCGGCCCCCTCACTAGTCCCCCCGAGCACCTATTTGGCCTTAGCAATATCAGGTGATTGAGCTTGTCTTTGTAAGCGAAGACAAATTTAGAACACTTCTCTTGGTCTTTTGAAATTTTTTCCTCGAAGGGATTTTTATTGATAACTTCAATCAAAGTACTAAAAAAAACCAACAATTGATTAAAAGTATATAATCAAAATCATGCTAATTTTAGTGCTTAACTATGAAAGCAACAAAGTAATAAAAATAAAAACCCTTTACGGATCTTCAAATACTGGGCATTGCATGGTCGAGACAACTTTCCCCCTTCTGGTTGGGTAAGAGGCTAACCCGACCACCTGAGAGTGTCCTTCCCACTTACCTGCTGAGGAGCTGATTGCTTTTGCCTTCGTAATTGAAGATACCCTTCTGAGGACCATATCCATGAGCTGAAATCTTCTTATTCGGACGTCCGAGTTAAAGTATCTAGCCACTCTTTGTTGATAGGTTGTGTGTCTTACTCTCGTTAAGTCCCTTTTATCTTCTAGCTCATCTAGGTTCTGTTCTAGCATATTCATATTTACATCAGGCTGATATAGCTGGATTCTTATAGAGGCATGGACTATCTCGATTGGGATAACTGTCATATGTATATTTTGTCGAATGTACACGTCACCGACAGGTAGGACAATCCCTTTAAAAAAATTACCAGATGGGCATCCGAGTTGGCATCTAAAAGATACCCTTCAAGACATCATAAAGGAATAAGAACCCCGAGTAAGTCTGAACACACGTTGTGTTCTACTTGGGACAAAGTACTTAGCACATTATATTCTTCTCGGGATAATACAGGAAACCTGAATAAAGAAATCCAGCACACGATTCACACATGGGTGAACCAAGAATCATGCTCCAATACGCAAGACATTCGTATCAAATAGAGTTTCTAGAAGAATTAAACGCCAAACAGGAAACGGATTCTAAGTCAAGAAATAACTCAGTTACTCTAGAAGATTGCACATCGATTAGGAAAATAAAATCTTAAATCATATTGTGTAATTAGAGTCCCACGAAGATTCATATTCAACTCAAAGGATCTCCAAAATAAGGAAAGAAGATAAAGACGATTCCAATAAGCAACCAATCACAATTAAATACAAATTCTTTTCCTCACTTGTACAACAAGGATTAGGGTTCTATACATATATAAATAGACCCATAAACTCATTGTTAAAAAGATAGAACAATACACACGGGAAAAATCACTACAAGAGAGAGACAAAAGAGATTGAGTGGTGTAATTCTTCATTTAAATAGTGGATTTGGCTTGGTTGTGTAGTCAGCCACTCGTGGATATTTCTCCGATCACCGGAGTTATACAACGTAACCTCGTGTCTTAATAACTTCAATTGCATTCTCTTTATCTTTCTCTTTTGACAGGTCATAACCAAATCCAACGTTGTTGACTTTCTCATCCATCGAGAAATCAACGTCAACAATTGGCACTAGAAGAAGGGTGGTTGAACCTCCGATCTGATTAAGCAATGGCTAGTAGCGGAAGCAAAGACAGTTCCAGGGATATCCGGAAATCTCTAGATAATGCTCATACAGGCAGGAATAAACGAGATCCAACTACAACCACCGGGAACCAACCAGCACCCCTGGATGGCATCCAATAAATTCGTCCTACCAATAAGGACATAACACATCATTTCCACGATTCACTACAACAACTACTGACGGACGCGGCAAGAGAAAGAGTAGACCTATTGGCTACAGGACAGGCACACTCGTCAAGTCCTACACCACCTCCTAGGCTCTGATCGGTTGTAGTTGGGTCTCTAGTAGTCGCTGGGGATTCAAGTCCAATTTACCAGACTGGGGGTACGACACACAATCAAGGCAAGGATCATAAAACGCTCGCAGAAGAACTGTCATGCCAGAGGCAAAGCCACAGTCAGACGGGCCATGATAGTCACTGTAAATATGACCAGCGTAGAGATTGCTCACCGTCATCGGAGGTTAGTTTTCGACACCATCATAAACATCGCCGCGGGACCATACGCTTACAAAGGTTAGCTCATGAGACTCGGAGGCAAGATGAAGAGGAGATGGTGACAGGTATAACAGTCACGCGACAAGTTGACCACTGAGGAGAACCAGTGGGTGATAGAGATATCGTAATTAGGAGCCTGACCTAGGAAGTTGAGAATAATAGACGCCAAATGGATGCGCTGATCAGGAGATATGGATACAATGAATTGTCTGACGATGATTTTGACAGCCTTTTTACCAGGGATATCCTGCGAACCCCTTTCCCAAAAAGGTTCAGGATACCACACGTGGAACAGTTCAAGGACGATACAGATCCTAAAGAACACGTCAGACGATATAAAAACGCTATGGCCTAGTATGCACATAACGACCCTTTGTTGTGTCTCAATTTTCCACAAACTCTAGGAGACACAGGCTCGAGATGGTTCGGAAGATTGCCTTCAACAAGTATTAGGAGTTTCAGCGAATTAAGTAGAAGCTTTTCAAGATAATTTCTAGGCAATGTGCATAGGAAAAAGTCAGTGGCTTACCTTTCTTCGCTGAAGCAAGGGAAGGACGAGTCACTAAAGAAGTACCTGGGGAGATTTGGCCAGGTTGTCTCAGAAATTGGCAGTGCAAATGACGAAACAATAATTGCTGCATTCACAAATAACTTACAGAACGGGCGACTGTCATTTGACTTAAGAAGAGCCCGATTAACGAGATATGCAGACATGATGGATATGGCTAGAGGATATACATTAGTCGAGGAAGGGGAGTTAGCAACAGGAGGTTGCTACATGCATGGAGGGAGACCCGAACAAAAAGATGTTGAGTCAAAGGTACAGAACCGTAAAGGAAGACACAAAGGAAATAGCAAAGAAAAAATCAAAGATGGGGATATCGGACGTAATACTGACCTGACCATGGAAAAGTTCCGAGGAAAATATACGAACTACACCCCACTCCGAAAAAAGCAAGAAGAAATCCTAGCAATACTAGAAGAAAAGAATCTGGTGAAAGAGCCACGTCGACAGTCCCAATTTGTCCGACGAGATACAACAAAATATTACAGGTTCTATAAGGAAACCGGACACGAAACTTTCAAATGTTACCAGCTCATAGACTATATAGAGACACTCATTCAGAAAGGACATTTGCAAGATATAATCCTAAGGAAAGATGAGAAGTCAAAAACTCATAAATAAACCAAAACGGGAGATCATAATTCTGGTCGGAATAAAAGGGCCAGTCCCGAGGCAAAAGAAGTGATACAGACTATCTCCGGAGGACCATTAACTGGGAGAAGTAACTGAGAGCAGATTCAGGAAACCCAAGAAGCGGTGGAGGTTCGACAGAATTTTGATGTCAACTCCATCGAGCCAGATCTGAAAAGAATAAAGGAATGATGGGACCTGATAATATTCTCAAAAGTCGATTCACATGGGGTCGACGTTCGACCAAATGACGCTCTCATAATAAGTGCCTGAATAGATCATAAAGAAGTAAAGAGAATTTTAATAGACAATGGTAGTTCGTCAGACATTCTCAATGTGGTTGTTTATGATCAGCTTAGGTTGGATCGAAAGGATTTACAACATTTCCATACCCAATCAGAGGATTTGGGAGAGTCGATGTCAGGTCTCTCTGGACAACGAAGCTGCCCGTAAAGATCGGAGTAGCTCATTGTCAGAAAACAGTGTTACTCGACTTTGTAGTGATAGAACTGGACAATTGGACTTATAATGCGCTATTAGGTCGACCATTCCTGAAAAAAACCAAGGCAGTAACTGCTACCTACGCTCTAATGATTAAATACCCAACTGAATTTGGGGTGGGGTGGGGTGGGGTGGGGGGGGGGGGGGGGTAGAAATAATCAAGGGGTCCCAGGAGATGACTAGAATAGCTAATCTTTCGGTTTACAAAGACAGAGACAATAGTGAACAAGTAAGCACCATAGCACAACCAGATCAGATCGAGCAAGAATCACTTTTGTTCGAGTTTGATCCAAGGAAAGAACCGGAGGTATCTAAAAGTGAACCGATAGAAGAGGTAGTCTTAAAGGAAGATGAACCAGATAAGAAGATCAAAATTGGGGCCAATTTAGAAGGAAAGGTTAAGTATGACCTTATTAATTTGCTTAGGGAATACAAAGATGTGTTCGTCTGGAGTCATGAAGACATGGTAGGAATAGATACCCGAATAATATCACATCATTTAGCGGTGGATCCAAATATAAAACCAGTAATACAAATGAAAAGGTCATTCAACCTCGAAAGAAGTCTGGCAATTAAGCAGGAAGTGGAGAAGTTACTCGCTATAGGGTCAATTAGAGAAATTAGCTACCCTCAGTGGGTAGCAAATGTGGTTCTGGTCCAGAAGAAAAATGGCCAGTGGATAATGTGCGTGGACTTCACAGACCTGAACTAGGCCTACCTCAAGGACAGTTTTCCACTTCCTAGAATAGACCAACTGGTCGATGCTACATCAGGCCATGAGTTACTTAGTTTCATGGACGCTTACTCGGGATACAATCAAATCCGGATGAATAAGGCTGATGAAGAAAAAACAGCATTCACGACTGATCAAGGCTTATACTGTTATATAGTGATGCCTTTTGAGTTAAAAAATGCTAGAGCAACATACCAAAGATTGGTCAATAGGATCTTTGCTAGTTAAATAGGAAGAAACATGGAAGTTTACATAGACGACATGTTAACCAAAAGTGTCTCGACAGACGAACATGCTTCGAACCTACGGGAAACATTCGACGTCTTGAGGAGATATCATATGAAGTTAAATCCAAACAAGTGCCTATTTGGGGTTCCTTCAGAAAGGTTCCTTGATTTCCAAGTTCACCAGAGGGGAATCGAAGTGAACCCTGAGAAGATCTAGGCCCTTCAAAAAATGACTTCCCCAAGAACACTGAAAGAAGCGCAACGCTTAACAGGATGCTTAGCTTCCTTTGGCAGATTTATTTCAAAGGCCACTTATAGATGTGCTCCCTTTTTCAAAGCGA
The DNA here is from genome assembly GCA_032871835.1 of Dipteronia dyeriana. Classification (NCBI taxonomy): domain Eukaryota; kingdom Viridiplantae; phylum Streptophyta; class Magnoliopsida; order Sapindales; family Sapindaceae; genus Dipteronia; species Dipteronia dyeriana. The sequence goes on from CM065302.1 coordinate 38,912,223, forward strand.
TCAAAAAGAGGAAAGGACTCGAATGGAATGAAGAGTACGAGCAGCCATTCCTAAAAATCAAAGAGTACTTAGGGCAGGCTCCCATCCTTTTAAAACCTACAATGGGAGAAATACTCCACTTGTATTTATCCATTACAGAATTAGTGGTAAGCTAGGTTTTAGTCAGGACAGAAGACGGAGTACAAAGGCCAGTGGACTACACCAGTAAAGCACTTCTTCCAGCTGAAACCAGGTATTCACAGGAAAAAAAATGACTTTAGCATTGGTTACGGTAGTAAGGAAGCTGAGGCCATACTTTCAGGCTCATACGATCCAGGTTCTCACCGATTGCCCACTTAAGCAAATCCTATAGAAGTCAGAAATTTCAGGGAGATTAATTAAATGGCAATCGAGCTGAGTGAATTCGATATTCAGTACATCCCCAAGACATCACTCAAAAGCCAAGTAGTGGCAGATTTCGTAGCAGAATTCACAAAACCAAACCTGGAAGCAAAAATGATGTTGGGTAAGAGTTTCTTATGGAGGTTATATGTCGATGGTTGCTCAAACACTCATAGCAGCGGGACAGGGATCGTGGAATGCACCCCAGAAAGAGATAATGTTGAATGTACCATGAGATTCGACTTCAAAGCAATAAATAACCAAGCTGAATATGAGGCATTGCTAGCAAGACTTAGAGTTTGCATAGCTTTCGGAGCAGATGAGGTTGAGATATTCAATGACTTACAAATAGTCATCAACCAAGTTTCAGACGAGTATCAGACTTGAGATGAAGGTATGATGGCTTATTTGGGCATAGCAAGACAAATCCTTCTTAAATTCAAGGAATACAGGATTGTCCAGATCCATAGAGAAGAAAATAAGAAGGCAGACGCTTTGTCCAAACTAGCTTCAACAACAACCACAATCAGGCCAAAAAATATTCTAGTTGTACATCTTCTCAGACCGAGTATAGTTGAGCCGAAAAACTTAGAAGTCTCAGAAATCAGAAATCCGAACACCTTTAGACGGTTGGACGACAAGTAAAAAGATACCTGGAAGAAGGTGTGCTCCCGGAAGATCCCTTAGAAGACAAACGCATCAAGTACCGGTCAGTAAGATACACATTGATTGGAGGAGAACTGTACAGAATAGGATTTTTTTGAACACTCTAAAGATGTGTATAAGAGAAAGATGCATATCGGATACTATAGAAAATCCACGGCGGAGTATGCGGAAACCATATTGGGGCAGAAGTTTAGCACACAAGGTACTCATGCAAAGTTATTACTGGCCCTCTTTGTTATCGGATGTACAGTGATGCTCAGAAAGCTGTAATGCTTGCCAAAGGATCGCCAATGATATTCGGCAGCCTCCCGAACAACTTAGAAGCCTTAGATCCCCATGGTCATTCGCCATGTGGGGACTAGACTTAATTGGTCCAATGCCAGCAAGAACAGATGGTGGAGCTAAGCACGCAATTGTGGCGATTGATTATTTCACAAATTGGGTAGAAGCTGAAGCGTTAGTACATATCATAGAAGCAAATACAACAAACTTTGTGAAGAAAAATATACTATACAGATTTGGTGTCCCAAATACTATTATCACTGACAACGACACTCAGTTCGACAATCAAAAATTCAGGCAACTGTGCAACGAGTACCAAATTACAAATTATTATGCCACACCTGCCTACACTCAAACAAATGGACAAGTTGAAGCAGTAAACAAAATCATCAAGCACACATTCAAAGCAAAGTTATATGCCAAGAAAGGCAGTTGGGTTAAGAAACTTCCTGAAGTATTATGGGCGTATCGGACGACAACAAGAACTTCTACAGGAGAGACTCCGTTTTCTACATAAGCTGTTATCCCGGTAGAAACATCGTACATGTCACCTAGGGTCAGGCTATATGATGAAGATTAGAATGTTGATATGTTGTTACATAGCTTAGATGAGTTGGAAGAGAAAAGAGAAATTCAAGGTACGAAACGCGGCATATCAACAAAGAGTAGCCTAACACTATAATTCACATGTTCGGATTCAGAAGTTCCAGTAAGGAGACCTGGTGCTAAAAAGAGTATAGCTGAACACAAAGAACAAAGTTGCAGGCTCGTTGGCCGACTAATGGGAATACCCATACAAGATTGAAGGAATAACTGGTCATGGAGCATATTGGATTGCCCGACCAGATGGAGGGGTTTTACCCCGGCCATACAATGCCTAATATTTGAAGATTTTCTATCCTTGAAATTTGTTTTCAATTTTTTTAGGCAGGATATTTTTTAATTTTTAGCAATTCTTAGATTTACATTGTTAGTTTTGCAGTTATGAATAAAAACCCCGACATGGGATTCAGGAAATCTAAGCATATGATAATAAGAACATGTGAAAGACGAGCATGATAATAAGAACATATGAAAAAGAAGCATGATAATAAAAACATGAAAAAAGAAACATGATAATAAGACCATGCGAAGAAAAAGCATGATAATAAGAACATGCAAAAAAAAAGGAAGCATATCATAAGCAAATACAAAAAAGATAAAATGCTCGGGACCATAAATTTGGCAAAATTCCCAAATGGGCGGAGAAGCACGAAGGAGCATGCCAGCCGAGCAAGGTCAGTGACCTTAGCCAAAATTCAAACCCGATGCACCAAATTCTGGAAAACGACTCGGGCACTGTCAGGAAAAATCGTGGTGAGATGCACAGCTGTGTTAAGCAATGTAAAAGCTTAACGATTCGGCAAACCCTTGCACAGATAAAACTAGGAGACATCCTTAGTGAATTGCATAAGGACTCGAATGTATAATCGTGGTAAGTCTCGATGTAACGTTCGGGTAACAACCGAGTATGAGGCATGAGTATAAACCTACTCGTTTGTCCCAAGATGACTCGGTTAATAATATTAGCAAGTTTAATAAGATACTTGGCACATGAAATCAAGTTAGCCATTTTAATAAGATACTTGGTACATGAAATTGCGTTAGCCAGTTTAATAAGATACTTGGCATTAGAAATTGCTTGGGTAACGAAACTACTCAGTTAAATAAGATACTCTGTGAAGTTACTCGGGCAACAGAGTTAGCCAGCTAAAAAAAAGATACTTTGCGATTAAAGGAGTTATAATAGCCAGTTGAGATATTTGGCATTTCAAATTCACGACAAAGCGAGGCAAAATATGGAATCTTCATTGATCATAATTCTTCTTTTTTTTTTTACAAATGCAAAATTTTTCAAACACTCTATAGAGGAGCTAAGGATTTAGAGCTCTTGCCAATACTTGGGTCAGACATCATCTCGTACTCATGGAGGAGACTCTCATTCGAAGGCTAGACGATTGTGTCGACCGAGTCATCCATCCATTCACTGTAATCTATTCTAGGGACCGGTCCAACGTCAGGCTTCGACCCATCCACACCAGCTTTCTAACTAGCATAAAAGATCGAGAGGGAATGCTCTGATGGAACCTCCAAATGCACAGGATGGGGCTCTTTACCTTTTTTTCGACAATAAGCTCTCCATTCCTTCATTTGAGTTCGAAGAGACTCCAAGGACCGGTCTACATGGTTTTTAATTGATAGCTCCCAGTTGGCTCGAGCTCTATCATTTACCCGATTCTTGACCTTAAAGAATTCACCAACCGAGACCAACCCTGTTGGAATTCCCTGAGTAGTAAGGCATCATAGGCTGAGGACTTTTTAAAGCGATCAACCCCTTGAACTTTAAGTTCTAGTCAGGCTTCATTCGAAAGGGATTCGATAGTCAAGGCCTAGCGCTTAAGATCTTCAATTTTCTACTCGTAAGACGATTTGGCTTGCTCAGCCTCTTATTCAGCTTTGAGCATCGACTCCTGAGCGGCAGATAGTAAGTTTTGGAAGGATATAGCTCTCTCTTCCGCTGCGAAGCTTTCTTCTCGGCCTCCATCTGTTTAGCCAAACAATGGTCGGCCAACTCTTGGGCAGAACTCGCCTCCTGTTTATAGACCGCCTCAATCCGAGCATGGCTATCCTCACTCTCTTTCAATTGAGCTTCAAGACATCCTATCCGATCAACTTGATACTGTTGTGTTTGAACAAACTCAGCAAACTCAACAACCATCTGTAGGAAAGAGTGAGTTAAAAATCTAGGTCAATGAGTATTAAGGCAAGGGTTGGGATAGAAGACTTACGTAGGACACACTAATAAAAATATTTTGAAGACGTTCTGATGGGGAACCATCCCTGAAGCGGCTCTAGTGGTCGTCCCCGATGAAAGCCCGACCAGCTGACATCATCTTTAACATATCTTGAGGGGTGGAACACGTAAGATTACTCGAGGATCCTACTCTTGCATCCTCAACTTCAGAAGGCAAAGAATCCATGTTCGTTTTGTCTGAAGATTCCACTCCTCCCAAAGGCACTTCAGTCTGGGCGCTCGGGGAAACTCTAACATCGGCGTCATCTTCACTCGATTCAACAAATGACACCACCCGTGGAACTTTTTAAGGACGAGCAAGAGAATCAGTTGCTCTCATTTTCTTGACATGGGAACGACGGAAGCCGAGGTTAGCCGCAAGATCTTCTTGATCTTCAGTAATATCTCGGAAGGATTCAAAAAGATCATCCTGAAGTTTGACCTGCTCGTCTGGGGGTACCCTAACTTCTTCCTCGTTCCCAATGGTAAATTGCTCAATAGGCATTTCATCGACCAGGGAACTCGGCTTACCAGAGTCTATACCACTAGGGTGCTCCCTCTGACCGCCTTCATCTCCAGACCCCTAAGCATTATCAACTCCATTAGGGTCAATCGGACCACCAAAATCCCCTACGGTCAGCTGAATGACCTCTTCAGGAATATATTCATTAAATTGCTCATCAGTTTAATTGGAATCTTCATCCGACACATCATCAGGTGAAACAATTCCTTTCTTATTCTGGCAAGAAGCTTCCTTACGACTCGCTTGAAAAATTAATTTCATCTGACGAGTCTGGCGTCACAAATGATGTTTGAATCGTACGATGAACACTAACAAGTTAGAAATGAGACGTAACGAAATCAGTAAAATAGAAACAAGAAGTGTACTTACAACGTCTACGATGGTCTGAAATTTAAGGAAAGAAGCCGAAAGAGATCACCTTTTTCTCATAAAAAAGTTAAGACCTACTTCATTTCTCCAGAGTGCGCACGGCCGCCCGAGCAAGGTTGGTCAACTCGGCATCAGTATAAAAAGGTTTTGACTTGTTCCAACGATCAGGAGAGCAAAAGAAACGGGGAACCTTTAACACTTCTCGATCTTCCATAGCCTAAAGCTCAATCTCAAGTCCTAAGTTCCCTCCGATAAAAAACTAACTATTTTTCCAGTGCTTGTTTGAGGTTGGAAAACCCCACACAAAGCCTTTATTCTTGGCATCCGAAGAAATATCAACTCCTCGGCTCATCTTCGTCCCTTCAGGGATCCAGCTATCTGGCTGGCTGGACATAAAAAAATAAGTTATAGTCCAACAAGACTGCCTTAGAGTATAAAAATGCCTAATTTCTCAGGGAGAGGGCGGTGCCAAGTTCATCCGACTCCACATGTGCCACATACACATTAGGATTCAATAGCTGTTCGAGGTAAGTTGGGCTGGAGCGATCCCCGTCTCAGTAAGGAACCAAGCAATGAACGGTTTGAGGGGAAGAGTCACACCACAGTAGAGCATGGACCTATAAATCGCTACCATGCCCGGAGGAGGGTTCCATGCGGCTCTATTACCAGTAGGAGCCATCAGAACTGAATCATCTAGATCAAACCGAGCGTGGTACTTTTCAATTTCAGCTTTCCCGACCATATTTAGCTCGACATCATATACATTCGAGAAATCGAGTGAGAAAATAATTCGAGATGCACTGTGTTCCTCTTCAACATTCTTCTCGTCAACTACTTACCTCCCGATTTGAATGCCGTTTGAACCATGTTTGTGAACCACGCGGTTACTTTGATGCTTCTCCATCCTAGATCGAAGAGGAACCCTGTGATCAGAAACGAGAGACTTAGAACTGGAAGAAGATTCAGAACTAGAACTTAAACGAACGTCGGGATAAAGCCCAGAAACATCAACATCTAAAAAATCAGGCTCATCAAGAGGGATTTCGCCCAATAACCTAAGAACACAAGAAACCAATTGAAAATCTCCACGCTCAAGCACTTCGAAAGCTAAAACAAAAAGGCGCTATCGTGAAACGGGATCCATCTGAACTGACCTTTAAAGCATATGTGAAGAAATTAAGAAAAGCTTCGATGAAGAATCCTCTGTGCGTAAGAAAAGCCTGGGTTATTTGCTTCTGTCTGTAAAAAATGAACCAGGACAACTTCTTTTAATTTTAAATAGGCTATTCAAAAAGTCGAAGACACGAAACCCTAGGGTCTCAAAAAGTGGGAAAAATCAAAAGAAGGATTTTATGGCGCAGGCGGCGTATCAGATAATCCACAAGTCACGTCTCATAAATACAACCAGAGAAACCGAGTGGTTAAAGGACACGTGTCGTGGAAAGAACTGGCCAAGCCGTCAGAATTTCAAAACGTCATAATCACTTGGACCTTGCATGAAGAGACAAATTGCACATGCGTGGTAACCATTAAAACACGTCGTGTGAAGCGTTGTTTAAGGATTATTCTTGTATTAATGAGGCATAAAAGGTCGGAAGGTCGATTAAAATACTTTTGCCAAGAACAAAACCCTACTCGGTAAAAATATTTTAAGGGGGTATTGTTATATGTATATTTTATCGAATGTACACGTCATCGACAGGTAGGACAATCTCTTAAAAAAAATTGCCAGATGGGACATCCGAGTTGGCATCTATAAGATACCTTTGAAGACATCATAATGGAATAAGAACCCAAGTAAGTCTGACCACGAGTATTCGGCATGTTGTGTTATACTCGGGACAAAGTACTTAGCACATTATGTTCTACTCGAGACAATACGGGAAACCCGAATAAAGAAATCTAGCACACGATTTACACATGGGTGAACCAAGAATCATGCTCTAATATGCAAGACATCCGTATCAAAGAAAGTTTCAAGAAGAATAAAACGTCAAACAGGAAACAGATTCCAAGTCAAGCAATTACTCAGTTATTCTAGAAGATTGCACATCGATTAGGAAAATAAAATCCTAAATGATATTGTGTAATTAGAGTTCCACGAAGATTCAGATTCAACTTAAAGGATCTCCAAAATAAGGAAAGAAGGTAAAGACGATTCCAACAAGCAACCAATCGCAATTAAATACAAATTATTTTCCTTAGTTGTACAACAAGGATTAGGGTTCTATGCATGTATAAATAAACCCATAATCTCTTTGTTAAAAAAGATAGAACGATATACACAGGAAAAATCACTACAAGAGAGAGACAAAAGAGATCGAGTGGTGTCATTCTTCATTTAAATAGTGGATTTGGCTTGGTTGTGTATTCAGCCACTGGTGGACGTTTCTCCGATCATTGGAGTTATACCATGTAAACTCGTGTCTTAATAACTTCAATTGCATTATCTTTCTCTTTCTCTTTTGACAGGTCATAACCAAATCCAACGTTGTTGGCTTTTACATCCATCGAGAAATCAAAGTCAACAATAACCATTTCAGTCCCGAATGCTAAAAAGTAGGGAGTTTCTTCTGTCAAAATTCTTGTAGTCATTCGGTAAGCCCATAGCACCTCATGTAACTTGTTTGCCAAGTTCCCCTTTCTAACATCGAGCTTAACCTTTAAGGTGTGCTTGACGATCTTATTCATCGCTTCAGTTTGCTCATTCATCTATGGATGGGTTGGTGTAGCATAATAGTTTCTGATATGATACTTCTGGTATATCTCAATGAAGTTATCACTATCGAACAGGGTTCCATTATCAGTTGTTATTGTATCTGGGATCCCAAAATGATAGATGATATTGTTTTCCGTGAAAATAGTTGTATTGGCTTCGGTTATGTGGACGAGAGCTTTTGCTTCTACCCATTTTGTGAAATAATCCACGGCCGCTACACTATGCTTCACACCCCCTTCGGTTGCTGTTAGCATTAGGCCGATCATATTTAACCCTCACATCGTGAACGGCCAATAAGAAGTTAAGTTCTTCAGACATTCGGTTGGTTGTCTTATATCATTCGTAATCCTCTGTCAGGTTTCACACTTATCGGCCACTGATTATGAATCTCGAAACAGAGTTGGCTAATAAAAACCTTGCCTAAGGGTCTTATGAGCCAAACTTTAACCCTAGTGTGATTTCCACACACCCTGATATGTATGCTCAACAGGATCCTGTTGGCTTCAACTGAATCAACACCCCTTTGTATGGCTTTTGAGAACCCTCTTTTATAAAGTTCTCACCCTACTACTGAATACCGAGTAGCTCTGTACCTAGAATTTAGCTCAATCGAGTCTTTCGGGAACATGCCGCTTTCTGGGTATTCTAATACCAGGGGTCATCCAAGTGATATGTCCTTCTTTAGTTACCTCAACCATCAACCCTTCATCTTCTTTGATGATGTGCTTCCTGAGATGGGCAACCGAAATTGTCTTGGACTAGATACCAGTAGTCGCTGATGCCAATCTTGATAAGGCGTCGACCTGCTCATTCTTCTCTTTCGGGATCTTAGTGATTCTATAAGTCTTGAACCTCTCGAGTATGACATTAGCTATTTAAAGATAGGTCACTATATTATTGTCATTCGCCTGGTATTCATCCAAAACCTGGTTGACCATGACATGTGAATCACTGAATATTTCTAGCTCATCCGCACCTAGAGTTGTGCAAACCTTTAGTTCTGCTAGTAACGCCTCATGTTCAGCCATGTTGTTGGTAGCCTTGAAGTCAAACCGTAAGACACACTATACCTAATCTCCTTCTAGGGTGGATACCACTATGTTTGCCCCGCTGCCATACGTGTTTGATGATCAGTTGACTTGTAACTACCAATAAAAAACTAGCATTTCTCTTTCTCCAAACATTCTGATCACCTCACTATTTGGTTCAGTGAACTCGGTGATAAAGTTTGCCACTGTCTGACCCTTGATCGAAGCTCTTGGTGAGTAGGTGCGATTGAAATCGCTCAACTCGACTGCCTATTTGGGTAGTCTTTCCGACACTTCTGGCTTGGTAAGAATTTGCTTAATTGGATTATCTGTGTAAACTTCAATCTTGTGTACCTAAAAGTAAGATCTCAGTTTTCTTATTACCGTTACCAATGCTAATGCCATCTGTTCGGCTATCGACTACCTTGTCTCTGCTGGTAGCATAGCCTAGCTAGTATAATACACTTTTTCGGTACTCCTTCGTCTAGCCTGACCAATACTGACCCCGCAACCATTGTCGTTACTGATAGGTTCAAGTACAATACTTTTCCAACCAACGATTTTGACAGGAATAAAGCCTTGCCAAGGTACACTTTGATCTTCAGAAATCCTTCTCGCATTTTTCATTCCATTCCACTCATTTGCCTTATCTTATAGCTTTGAAGAAAGGTAAGCATTTGTTTATCGACCTGTTGATGAACTGATTCAATGAGGTTAGACAGCCAGTCAACCGTTGAATGTCTTTCAAGATAGTAGGTGATCTCATATCCTTTGGCGCCTTTATCTTTTTGAGGCTCATTTCGATTCCACTTTGGTAGACTTAAAAGCCAAGGAATTTCCCTAAAGGCACCCTGAAAATACATTTTTTTGGGTTGAGTTTCATCTCATGCCTCCTTAGTACTTCAAACGTCTCCTTCAGGTCCATCGCATGCCTCTTGATAGTGATGCTCTTTGTCAACATATCATTGACTTATACCTCCATATTTCTACCGATCTATCGGGCAAACATCTTGTTTACCAACCTTTGGTAAGTTGCCCCGGTGTTCTTGAGACCAATGGGCTTCACCATGTAGCAGTAAAGCCATTAGTGTAGCAGTAAATCCATTGGTAGGTTGTGAATGCGATCTTTTCTTCATCTGGCTCAAACATTCTGATTTTGTTGTAACCAAAGTAGGCATCCATAAAACTAAGTAGTTCATACACTATAGTTGCATCAACCAAACTTATCTATTCGGGGTAGGGGAAAACTGTCCTTTGGGCACGTCTTGTTTAAGTCTGTGAAATCTACACACATCCTCCATTGCTCATTCTTTTTCTTTATCAGTAGGACATTGGAGACCTATTCCAGGTACTGCGCCTCTTTGATTAATCCTTCTGCCAATAGTTTTTAGACTTCTTCCCTGATCGCTTTAGTCCTCTCAAGATTAAACCGTCGTCTCTTCTAAATAACTGGCCTGCGTTTGGGATCGATTGCCAAGTAGTGGGAGATTACCTTGATGGTACTCATGTTTCCATGGGAGCAGATCCTTGAACTCCTTCAACAAGTTGACTAAATCATCTTGGGCCTATTCCGTCAGCTGAGCCCCTGAATTAACTGTTTGGTCGGACTACCTTCATCGAGTACAACCTTAAAGGTTGGTTCTTTTGGTCAATCTTTCCCATACTCAAAAGATGTTTCTTTTGGGTTCAGGTCTAAATGGGTAAATGTTTCTGCTCAGGCTTCTCCCTCGTCCATCTCTAGACAATCTTTACCTTCTAACAGGTCTACTTGCATTACATCCGGCTTTATTTTTTTCCCTGTATACTGCTAGGTTTGATTTCATTGCCTAATCTTAGTAGCTCTTTATTTTACCCACTCCAGCCTCAGTTGGGAATTTGACTGTTAGGGTGTAGGTTTTCGTGACAGCCTTTGATTTGTTTAGGAAAGGTCTCCCCATCAAGGCATTATATGTCCAATTTTCAATGTCTACCACCACGAAGTTAAGGAGTACAAAGTTTTAGCAAGGGTAAGTCCCGATCTTAACTACAAGCTTAACTGCCACTATAGATCTCACTTCTGCTCCATCGAACCCTATGAGCGGGATTGTCAACTATTGTAAATCTTTTCTTTGTAGTCCTAATAGATCGAACACTCTAACACTTAAGATATCTGTCGAGCTCCCATTTTCAATCATTACTATTCTCACTTCCCTATGATTGATAACAATCACATCATTTGGCCTAACTTTGAACCCACGTGCATCAGCTTCAGATAACACTATTGGGTCTCAACATTGTTTAACTTTCTTATAGTCAGAACCAACTAAGTTCACCTCTAAGGTTTTTTAGCCTTTTATTACCTTATAGACTTCACACATTCTCTCCATGATGCTTCTTCCAATGCAAGGTCCTTTGAAGATCGTGTTGATGACTCCCCCATCCAAGTTTCCCCTAAGACAATTTTTCATGTCTCGGTCGTTCTTCTAGGGGTCGATCTGTCTGTCATCTTTACCTTTTGAACCAAATCTTTCAAATGTCCCTCTTTAATCAGCTTCTTGATGACATCCCTCAGCTGGTAGCACTTAGAGGTCTCGTGACCATTATCTCGGTGGAATCGACTATATTTGGAAGTGTCTCTTATTGCAAAATTTGATTGCTTATGAGGCTTCTTGTAATTGTTTTTATCCTCTATCACAGTCAGGACTTTTTCTTGAATCTTGGTTAGGGGTGTGTAGTTGGTATACTGCCTCTTGAAGGATTTAGTACCCTTATGGTCCTCATCCTTGCAACCTTCTTTTCTTTTACCTGGATTATTGTTCTTCTAGTCCCACTTTTGGTTTCCCTTCGAACTACTATCTTTAGGCTTTTGGGCTTTTTTCGGTCGGCCACAATGTTTGAATTCTCCATCGTGGGCCATCTAATCCTCTTTTGCCATTGCATATCCCCCTACATCGTCCACCAAAAGAGCGTAAGTGGTTGTCCTTTTCTGTCTTACGCTGAGCGAGAATTGGTTATGTTGCAAACTATTAACAAAGGCTAAGACCACTGCATCATAGTTGGGATCTTACACCTCCGACACTTCCTGGGAGAATCCGATTAGGTAGTCCTTCAATTTCTCATCCTTTTCTAGCTTCAACGTGAACATGACCAAAATGGATTTCCTTCTCTGGATGTTTCCCATAAATTTCCTGGTGAATGCTTGAATTAGTTCTTTGAAGCTATTGATCGAGCCATCAGTAAGACTGCCAAACCATCTAGATCCCTAATCCCCTAACACTTGTGGGATTATTCTACGCATAAGTCCATCATCATAATCATACTGCATCATCGTACTTTAGTACCTTCTGACATGTTCTTGTGGGTCGGTATTAGCCTCAAAATGCTTCATATGTGGCATTCTAAATTTTTTCGAGAACCAAGCTTGTCGGATTGGATCAAATAATGAACTTCCTGAGTTCTCAGTTGATAAATTTCCATGGCTCTGCTTCCACTCTAACACCTCTATCCTCCTCATCAGGACCTTTCGATTGCCCTCTGGTTCCCCGCATTCATCAAGCTTTTGACGGATGATGAGTCCTTAAGGATCCCTTGGGATTCATCCCGTAGCTTGGGCACTACTAAGGTCATACTTAATCGCAGGCTGGTCTCTCGACGCCTTCTGAAAGGTGCCACATCATCAGTTGAAGCTGAGTGCGACCGCTTTCTATAACAGTCGTACTTGTCTTTTCTAGTGTACTATGGTCTACCTCTATTGTACATTCCTTTATCTTCTTGTAGGCTGGACTCATTGTACCCCATTGCCTCTCGACTATCTTATCCACCGTGCTTCCTATGATCCTGGTTATCTTGACGGCCATCTATAATTTGAGAATGTTCCCTCCTTTCACGATAATCTGCCTTATCTCTACCAGTTTTACGGGGTGCACACCTTGAGTCATATCTACTATCTCAGAACACACCTTGGGGTCCTGGGCCACCACAGGCGTGGACAGCTGATAGGTGAGTTCATATTGGCAGTTGTTGTTATATTGATTCCTTATCTAGCAGCTTCTTCAATGACTCCTCGTAGGGACTCTTGGACTTGTCGAAATGCATTTAGGGAAAATCCTAAGGGAACATCCGTGGAGGTTATCACGGGTTGACCGATCGAGGTTGTAGTTAAAAAGGGTAGATCTCCCCAAGCAACACTGGCGTTTGTTGGACCGGAGGTGTTTGCTTCTTTGGAGGTGTTGGTGTAGAAGTCCACCTAGATTCATAAGCTAGAAGTCTTCCAATCACTTCACTAGGCTTCATATTCTTGTAGTCATTATTCTCTTCAAGTGTTGTTACCTTAGACTCAAATCTTTTAGGAAGTGACCCCATAATCTTTTGCTTGATTCTTCTATCTAAGTATGGATCACCTTAACTTCACTTGAAAGTCATTGAAGCACTCTTCCTCCTCCATTCTAATCATCTCTAATTGTGTTTGAAGAACTTGGAGCTTGGAGTCATTGACTACTTCAGTGCCTTCATGAGCCGTTTGAAGAATCTCCCAAGCCTCATTTGCATTCCTAGTGGTTTGGATCAACTTGTATTGATTATCGTCAATGACACAAAGGATGGCATGCATGGCCTTGTTGTTCCACTTAGATGCCTCAAATTCTTGTGAACTCCATTAAGATTTGAGCTTGAGAACTTCATATCCCTCTTCAGTGGTCATTATTGGAGGAGTGTACCCATCTTCAATAGACATCCAAGCACGGCCATATATTTGGTAAAGATAGGATTCCATATTGCCCTTCCAAGAACCATAATTCACCTCATTGAGCAAGGGGGGACTTCCTCATGACCACCACTGTTTCCACTCATAATGTTGAAGGGTAATGAGTGAATGAGATGCAAATATAATGTAATGCACTAAATGCAAGCAACAAACAAAATGCAAAAAAGCAAGACACACACAGAGCAAGGATCACCTAAGCATATCTAGGCACCAACTCTGATACCAATTGAAATTCCCTAGAAAGTGTGTCTATAAACCTAGAGAGAGGGGGGGAGGGGGTGAATAGGTTTTTAATTCGACTGATTACCAATTTTTCGATTTAATCAATATTAACAAAACTACCACATTCTATCAAGTGTTCAAATAGATGACAATAGACATAAAGTAATAACAACACACAATATATACGTGGAAACCCTCCAAATGGGAAAAACCACGGGTTGTTCAGGGCGCCACACTCAATCCTCAAAATCCACTATTGAATGAAAGTTTACAACCTAGGTTGACCTCCCGTCACACTTAATACGGTTACTAACCCTTTCACTCTACCCGACGAGCCTTTTATAGTGATTTTGGATCACCAACCTTGTGCACCAACCACTTAGCCACAAGCTTAACTATCAATGAAGAGACAATGACAACCTAAGTGAATATGCAACAATATTTTAAGTGCATAAATGCTAGGTCAAGACATTCATGTTTATCTAGGATAAATAATGACAAGAGAAGCAAATCCTAGATATCAATGTTCTAAATGCAAAGGCAAGAAAAATTACCTAGAGGGGTAAAACCATCCTAAATTCTAGTTATCACTAATCAATACTCTAAACTAACAACCAATACCACAAGCATGCCATAGAAGCTATTAATCATACAAGCATGCATTTAATTTGCAATAAAAGCTAAAACCTAGGTGTACATGTCATAGAAATGAAACTATAAAGTCTAGAGCATGTAGAAATTACCTAGTCAAGAAGAAGATGATGCTTCAGGCTTAGATGATCCTAGAATGGAGCTAGATGACCATGAGATGAAGTTAAGTTGAGTAAAAATGAGTGTTTGGGAGTCTTTCTCTCACTAGAAAAGCTAGGTTACTCAAAGATGGCTTCTTGGACTCCTTAAAAAAACCAAGAGAATAGAAGAGAACATATATATATATGAATAAGACAGTGAGAACACGAAAGGATAGACTTTCGCCTCAAAGAATGTCGTCATGGATGACCGCGACAAAATACGCGACAACAACTATTTCAAAGTGTCACGATAAGATGTCGCTCAGACAGCATACGACAAAGCACGCGACGAACAGTGTCGCATGTAAGGACAACCGCGACACAACAAGCGACAGTAACTATTTCAAAGTGTCGCGATTAGGGATGGCAATTTGAGCCGCACCCGTCGACACCCGCCAGAACCCGACCCTGTAGGGTCGAGTGTGGATGGTGAATTTACGACCCACGGACCCACAAACCAGTTTAATAAAAAATCCAATGGGTTTGCGGGCGAGTGCGGGTTGGAAAAACGAACCCGCGGGTTTGACCCGCGAATCCACATAAATAAAATACTTGTATATAAACATACATAGACATTTGAATTATTTTTTGTCGTTTTATTTTTATGGTTATTATTGTTTTGTAATGTATTAAGTAAGGAAATAGAAATGGAAATTTAATTTAATTTAGTATCCAATAGGTGATTCCATGTGGAAATTTACAATTGACAAATCGCGAGTTCATGGGTTCGTGGGTTGCGGGTTTATGGATATCTCACGGGTGAAGCATCCACTCGTGAACCCACATTGTTTCGTGGGTTCGCGGGTAAGGGTATGGGTGCAGCCATAACCCGCGAGTTCAAACCCGCCCGCGAACCCACTTACCTAAGCTGGTTCGTGGGCGGGCGTGGGTGAGGAAAATTTTCACGGGTGAGGGTTTGGATTTTACAAAATCCACCCGAACCCGACCCGCTGCCATCCCTAGTTGCGATAAGATATCGCTCGGACAACACGTGACAAGGCGCACGACAAACAGTGTCGCGTATGAGGACAACCGCGACAGTAAAAAATGCAAGACCAATAATCATGCAATCCAAGCAAGCAAGAGATAAACGAATAAATGCAATTAACCACTAATGCAAGGTAGTAAAAAAAAAATATACATGGGAGTTAGTGTGTGCACTAAATCTCTTCAATGAAATTAGGCAAGTGATATACCTTTGAAGTTTGAACTTTGTCACGAACAATGATGGCGTAAACTACCCTTACATATTAATCCTCAAATGTAGTTGTCAACGAAATAAATCAATCAAAAACCGAGGAACTTACAATACTAAAATGGAATCTTAAGATGACACGTGTCGCTAATAGGGAGATTTAATATTAAATTCCATTATAATTTCATTTAACTCAAATGCATGTATTTATATATTAAAGGACAATCTTATCATAAATGAAATATTAAATCAATAGAGTTATATGAACTGTGCTAAATTATTGTGTTGTTTCACTGTGATATTTTACATTTACTTTTGGTGCATATTTACATGCTTTATGTGCTAAATTAAATAAAAATGGTAACCTTTTGAATCCAACTAATTATTTTGTTTTAATATTTTACTTTTACTTCTTCTTTTTTTTACAGATATGCATGCTTCATATACCGGGGAAGATTATAAAAGGGATATTATTATTTAATAAAGGAAGTAATTGCTTGATCGATTTAAGAATATCATAAACCAAAACTATAATAGTCTTTTACTTGATTAATGAAAAGGTGGGCAACTCCACTACATTGAAAGTGAAAATGAACTGACAAAATTAAAGTTTCAATAAGAATATTAGATGTAAATAGTGGGAACTACAGAGACCGTTACTATGTCAGCTGACATGGTATTGAATAAATATGCATTGAAAGTACTTAGTAAAAAAGGAATATGATTGAAATTCCAAGTCTCTAAAATTATTAATTGTTGTGAGGTTTAAATAGCATTTAAATAAATCAACTAATGCCCAACAGTCCAACTAATGACACACATTATGCACTATTGTCCTTTAGTATTCCTTATAATAGAAACCAGTCATATGATGAATTAGGTAAGAGCATCTCCAATTCTATGTTAAATTAGTGTGTCAATGTTAAAAGTTAGCATAGAGTGTAAAAAAATTCCTCCAATGCAGTACAAAATACTGTACCAAATTTGATATATGCTATATTGTGTACTGTCAAATTTGATACACAATATAGCATATGTCATATGTCAAATTTGACACAGTAATAAATGTTCCCTTTCTAATTACAAAAATACCATTAAATATTATTTTTAACTATTTAAAATAATTTAAATTTAATATATATTAATGATATTTCAACCAAAATCTATTTCATCTAATTATTCTTCGACAATTTATTGAATGCATTACTGGTGGATGCTTCACCCGCGGGATACCCATAAACCCGCGAACTCGTGATTTGTCATTAGTAAATTTCCACATGTAATCACTTATTTGATACTTAATTGAATTAAATTTCTATTTCTAATTCCCTACTTGATACATTACAAAACAATAATAACCATAAAAATAAAATGACCAAAAATAATTCAAATGTCTATGTATATTTATATACGAGTATTTTATTTATACGGGTTCACGGATCCAACCCGCGGGTTCGTTTTTCCAACCCGTAAACCCACCGGGTTTTTCATTAAACAGGTTCGTGGGTTTGCGGGTCATAAATTTACCATCCACATCCGACCATACATGGTCGGGTTCAAATGGGTACCCACGAGTGCGGGTCAAATTGTCATCCCTAATTGGAGTATAATGTTAAATTGTTGTGTTAAATATAGCATTTTATACTTTTTTATACCAAATTTAGCTTTGATAATAACACATGCATCGGAGATGGTCTAATAATGGTAATTTTATATATAAAAAAAAATTCCTCTCCAACATTTAATATTGATATTATTAATAAATATTAAAGATTTCCATATAAATCCTTTTTGTATTCCTCCCCTTCAATTTATTTGTATATATAATATATTCATTCGCCTGATGTAGATCAAATAACTCTCTCAAACTCTTCATCGAAAATGTATATTATTTTGGTTTACTTCTTTCTCATTTTTTTTTATATATTCATACCTATATAATTGTTATATAATTTGTTTGAATAAATACCGCAATTTATAATATTGTTTGTTGTCGCTTCTCAAAAGGTACATTATTTTTATTTTTCAATAATTTTTAAATTTTTTGAATATGAACCTTATTGTCAGATATTAGTTCAGATGTTCCGTTTTTAAGATTTGGTTAATCCTTTTATTATGGGTATAAAATTTTTTGAACAATGTAGATGGATCCTAAGTCGTCGAGGAACCAAAGGTCTCAAAGGAAGCATTATGACCAAAGCGATGGATATGTAAATGAGGAGTGAACATCGAATTGATTTGGCAATAGTGTTTGTAAAATAACAACGTGGATATTTTTAATGATTAATTACTCTAACTTGATGATTAATTAAATTTTCATATTTATTCTTGGTCTTTATGCTGTCCATCTCAGAATATAAATTACGATTGCATGTTTTGTTTTCAGATAAATTCATTTTAATCATTGCCCATTCAATGTAGAAATAATTTGATATATATATTTTTTAACATCATTTAGATTTGATCATCTGCTTGAATCAATGAAAGTCATATTTAAAAAAAAAATAATTGTTTTGTTCACTTAAATATTCTTATATGTAACAAATTAATAATTACTAATTAAATATAATCACTCACATTAATTTATTTTTAGAATCTTGATTCCCCCACATGAACGTATCGTTTTCTCCACAATATATAATTTCATCTCTACATAAACCCTAGCAATTCTAGAAACTCTTAACAGCTCTATCTGTATTTTCTTTATATCTCAACAATGACTTTTAACTTCGGAGTTTTTTTTTTCCACTCTTCTTACGGCTCAAGTCACGGTCTGTTATGTGAAACAATTGCACCCAAGTTCAAATCTCACGGACCACCTAAAACTAGATGATGAATCATTAAACTGTTGGTGGGACTCTTTGACCCAGCTTTAATCCTGCACTGGATCAGAGATTTATCATCATCTTCGTCAACGGCGAGACCTACCGAGAGCACATACGTTGCTAAGCCGTAAACACCATTAATCATCAATGCTAGCCTAACATGATTGACACGTACTCTTAAGGTTTACAAACGAAATCGATGAGGGTGATACACACGAAGGCTATATATTGTGATCATGATGAAACTGCCGATCGATGATGATCATAACCAATCTTCTCTATCTCTACTTTCTATTGTGCCTACTATTTAATTTCCAGTTTAATAATTGAATTGATTTTCCATTTGCATGAGCCAATATTTTTAGTCGTGTTTTCCTATGTTGATTATCGTAGCGTCTTGCTTTCTGTTAAACGGCAATGGTAAATGGAAATTATCAAAAAAAAAAAAAAACTTTTTATTAATTAATTGTTAACTTTGATGCATTCAAATTTTTTAGATTTATCTCAATAACTAAAATTTTACTAATTAATTAAAAGTATCCAAGAAACGATGAATTATTTCATCAAATGCTTATGTTAGTGGAAGGTATTTAATTAAACGAAATTTACCTTTACAAATTTAAATTACAAACTCATAGAAAATTTAAATTAAACACAATTTACCTTTACAAATTTAAATTAAACACTCATAGAAAATATTATATTTATTAGCCCTTGATGAAATACACGGACCATACTACATGAATGAATTTGATTTAATATTTTACCTTAAAAGAAAAATAATCAATTTTAGTACATAACGAATTTTAAACATATTTTTAACGAAGGTTCATTGCATGGTTGGCGCACTAGTTAGTTACAATTTCCTATATTTCAAAAATAGACATACCATAACATTTACATTTAATATTAATTACTATATATATATATATGTGTACAAAAAGTAAAAGCCATGAGAGTATAGGACATAGGAATATTTATTATTTAATTCGTATGGTATTATTTTAAGTAGTATATATAAAAAGATATTCATTATGTCCGTGAAAATAATTCCAAATCGTTTAAAGAAACTCCGGATACAAAATTGGTCACATATAAACCAACAATGTAGTCAATGTATTGTATTTACATGTGACTAAGTTGTTTTGTTGTTATTTTAGGATGAAACATTGTTGATATGATAATCTAGCAAAGACGATAAATAACTTAAATTAAGTTATATTTCATATATTCTACCTGGACAGCTATGCACACAGTAAGTTTGTGTTTGATTATATTTTATATAAGACTAATTTAGTAAAATATACTGATGTAAAAGATGAATTATTATTATTTTGTAAAGTGACAACTTGCCACTTTTCCTTGTAGTCCCTTTTTCCCACTCCTTACTATGTTTATTAGGGAACAACTTTACAACACAAAACTGTTAAATGTGCTTAAATCTAATCATATGGCTTAGCGGCAATTAAAACCAATCATAATAGTGATTTTAGCCTCTTTTCCATAATGTATATATACTTTTATGTTTTCTACCACCATAAAAGCATACAGATAATTTAACTATCATAAAAACATCCATTAAATAATATTTAATTTAAATATATTATTTAAACAATTGTGATTAAAATTATGCCTTTTTATATATACAATAATAGTTCATTCAAATGCTATGTTTTATAATACTTTAACTTGGTTTTGTCATAAATATTACCGGGACTACTATCTACATACATATAATTGATAAATCTTGGATGTCAAAGGATCAATTGTCTAAGGAGTATATAGATGGAGTTGATCAATTTCTAGCGTTTGCAGTGGTTCATACTACTAATTTTGAACTCATGAGATGTCTTTATCAATCATGCAAACTTAAAATTCAAAACACCTAAAAAGATTAAATATCATCTATTTAGCAAAGATATAGATCAAATGTACAATCGTTGAATTTGGCATGGAGAGGCGACCTATACTAGAGGTTCTACAAGTGGAAAAGCTACATTTGTTGAACCATATACGTAAAAGGACGTTGCCAATATGGTAGAGATGATGCAAGATGCATATGAATTATCTAAGGAAGATTCGAAAAACCTACTTGATGATAATGAAAAACCTTTGTATCCTGGTTGTTTAAAGTATACAAAGTTATCTGAATTAATGAGACTATACAACATTATGGGTAAATGGTTGGTCAAACAGTAGTTTCTCAAACTTACTAAATTCTCTAAAAGATATGTTCTCAATTGGTAATGAAATTCCTTCATCTATGTATGAGGCAAAGAAGACAATGACATCATTAGGTTTAGAGTAGGGAAAAAAATACATGCATGTCCCCAATATTGTATACTTTATCGAAAGGAGTATACAGATTTATCTAGTTGTCCTATATGTAAAACATCAAGCTGGAAAGAAAATAATAAAAAGTTTAGAAAATGTCAACGAGTTCCCACCAATGTGTTTGGTATTTTCATCTTATCCCTAGATTTAAAAGAACGTTTCAATCCTCAAAGATAGCTAGGGATTTCACTTGCCATGCTACTGGTAGATCAAATTATGGAAATCTTCGCCATTCAATCGATTCCTCATCGTGGAAACTAGTTAACCAGACATGGCCTCATTTTTCAGCAGAAACTAGAAACCTTCGATTGGCAATTTTAGTTGATGGCATAAACCCACATAGTTCTCTCAGTTGCTCATATAGGTGTTGGTCAGTGGTAATGGTAACATACAATCTACCACGGTGGTTGTGTATGAAAAAAAAATCCTTGATACTTTCATTACTAATAGCTTGTCTACATCAACCTGGTAATGACATTGATGTCTATCTAACTCCATTAATTGTGGGCTATTTTACTATAGACAATTAACGATTTTCCTACTTATGGGAATTTGTCTAATTGTCCAACTAAGGGTTATTTTTCTTGTTTTATTTGTGGGGGAAAAAATTGATTCTTGTAGACTATACCATGGTAAGAAAAATGTATATATATGTCACAAACATTATCTTCCACTTAATCACCTATATAGAAAATAAAAAAAAAAACAATTAATGAAGAGCAAGTGACTGATGACCCTCTAACTCCGTTGAAAGGAAAATAAATCCTAGAGCAAGTTGATGGGATTTGCGAATCATGAGGAAAGAGAAAATGTGGGAAACACAACAAATCTATTGTACCTTCTCATAAATATAAGAAGATAAAATCAATATATTTTTGTCACATATTAGATGTTATGCATATTGAAAAAATGTATGTGAAAATAAATATTAAGTGTCCAAAATATCCTAGAGAAGGGTGAATAGGGTTTACTTGATTAATTACCAACTTTTTCGACTTAATCAATTTTACCAAAAATTACCACATATTAGAAATCAATCAATAAACACAAATCAAGAGGAAAACAATAAAAACACATGAGTTATTTTACGTGAGAAACCCTTCAACTGGGCAAAACTCACGGGCTATCCATCTGGCCACACACGGTCCTCAAATCCACTATTTGAATGAAAGTTTACAACCTATGTTGACCTCAAGCCACACAATTCTTGGTCACTAACCGGGAATTTAATAGTGATCCTACACCAATCTGCTTGTGCACTAATCCATTTAGTCACAAAACTTAACAATCAATGAAGGGATATAACAACCTATGTGAATATGTAAAAATATTCTAACATGCAATTAATGCTAGGCTATACTAAATGCTTATTTAGAGATATGAAGATGGCAATAAGAACAAATCTTAGATATCAATATCTAAATGCAAAGCAAGAAGATTTAGCTAGAGGGTAAAATGGTCTAAAATGCTAGCCATCGAACAACAAACAATCTCAACCAACACAAAGTGACTCAAACATATTAGAAACTATATTAGGCAATGAGTCATACATTTAATCAAGAAAATAAATGCTAATCCGAAGCAGAATGAACATATAAAAGAAGCAAAGAGTTCAAGAGTATGTTCAAGTTACCTAGTTATGAAACCAAAGAAGACCCATGATTAGATGATGCTAGATGCTTATGGGGAATGTGTTTAGCTGAATAAAGATTAGTTGTTGGGAGTCTCTCTCATTTGAAAAACACTTAGTATCTAAAAAATAGGATTTTGGACTCTAGAAGACGAAGTGGAGAGAAGATGACACACACACACACACACACACTTAATAGCCCTAAGATAAACTATAATGTTTTGAAAATGAAGGCTAAAAACAGGGACTGTGCGGGTATGTGCATGGGTAGGGACCCGCACACTGACCCACAAACTTGAGTAAGAAAATTTGTTGATGGGCATTTCGCTGGTGAAAGCACGGGTAGAGACCCATGCACTTACCCGTGCACTAAGATCCGAGAAGATACAAGAACTTTGTTGGAGGGTGTGTGGGTGGGGACCCATTACTGGGACCCTCATCACGTTAAAACAAGTACACAATGGTGCATGCATAGATGTTTTTGATCAAACATAGAGAAAAGAATTACAAAACACAAAATCACACTTTGTTCTAACCTCGGAGTGCACGTGTGAGAAGTGAAAGGAATGTACACAGATAAGAGTTGAAACACAAATGCAAGATGTGTATGGCATGTATGAAAAGGTGTGTGTGTGGGTGTGTGTGTGTGGGGGTGTATGAGTGTGTGTGTAACTATTTCTCTTCAAGGAGTTAAGCACATGTGAAATACCTGTAAATTCCCCTGAGATGTCTTTAAAGCTTGGTCATAAATAATGAATGCATAATCTACCCTTGCAAGATATATCCCAAATGTGGTTTGTCAACGAAATAAGACAATTAAAATATGAGGAACTTATAATCCTATTTAGCTATTTCGTGACAAAACCACCACTCACAAATCATCCTCACAAAACAAACAAAAACTAGAGATCAACAAAGAAATTTCTATATTACAAAGAGTTACCTAAAATCTAGATCTCTTGTAGAACAAACACCCCTACAAAACAAGGTAACTATATTTTCCAAGACAAGTGTATGTGAGGTGATCAAGTGAAATAGAAGATAAAAACAATTAGCATAAAAAAGAAAACAAGAAACATGCAAATTACAATGCAAATGATCCCCTTAAATGGGTTACTTTCTATCAGCAAGTCAATCTCCCTTAATATGCAACTCCCTTAATATGCAATTCCCATAAACTTCCACACACTACTCCTTCTTTTTGCCGTGAGATATGCAAAAGAGTATCCCCTAATCGGGTTTAGCATAGTGATAAGTGTATAATCATATACAACAACTTTATGCAACTTGAATAATTGAGAGAGAATCAAAGAGGTTTAATTTAAGAGAAATGTTTGATTTTGTTGCTTTGGATGCAAGACATAGAACTTCAAAGTCCATGCAATTATATTTTGCAAAGAAAACATCAAAAGAGTTTCCAAACGAATTCAAACCAATTTGTACCCTTCTTTTATAAGCAAACAAGATATAGTTTTTCAAAAGCAAATGTAACACATAAGCAATTATATCAAATCTTACCAACCAAACAAGAAATGGACGAATCATCCTTATTAATTGTATGAATATAAAATCCTTATTAATTGTTATCTTGTTCAAATCATTAAGAAGAGAGAGAAGACTAATTTTAGATGTAAAATCCTTATTGATTGAATGGATAAATGATCCTTATTGAGATTAGCCTTCTCATATGCTTTCACACATTCACATTCAAGTTAGTACAATCAAGAACATTTCATGCATGTCATTGAAAAAATCAAGTTCACATGTTATGGAGATAAATTATAGCTCATTCAAGAGTGTTTCTCAATCAATTTTCCTAGTCCAAAAAAGCATTATTGAACATTAAAGTGATATGGATTAAAAACAAAGCAAATTTACACACTTATTGAATAGAAAAAGGGCATATAAGCATAAATGTGCAACCAAGATTCTCAAGAAATTAATGAAGAAACATAAAATTGATCAAAGTTTTACATGTGACAAGAATGCAAAGTTGATCTCTTTGCTTGATATCCCAACATGGGGTTAATCACCAAAACATATCAAGGCATATGACAAATCCCAATAGACCTACTAAGTCTAATGGAACTAGTTGAATCTATGGGTGACATGTTAGCACAATAGCATGCGGGTTCATCTTTTCTAATCCACCTAGGTGACACTTTTTCATTCCTGGTGATCATAGTCAACATGCCACTTGATTTCCTAGGATAATTAACTCTAGATTTCCTAGGCATATGCGTATTGGCTCTTCTAAGTTTGTTTCTTTCAATCATGCTCTCAACTCTATATTTCATAACGTACCTAAAGCAATTTGGCCTAATATGCCCATCAACACCACAATAATGACAAATAGGTATAAATGAGGAGTCATACCATATCCTTGTGAGGTCAATGGAGACTTGTCATGCATTTGATGTCTCATTTGGTGTTGAACCGGTTCTCTCATTCTTTGTTGTTGAACCTGATTAAGATGCCTCTTTGGTTGAGTTTGCATGGCTTGCTTTCTTGGTTGGTGAAAGCTTGGTTGTGGAGCTCTTTAATGTTGAGTTTGAGCTTCACTCTTTGTTGTCATCTTCACTTGGCCACTCTTGGATGACCCTCAAAGTTCAAACTTCCTCATAAATATTGTGGAGGTAAAGCTTCCATGATGCCATTTCCCTTGACACACCATTTTGTTAGAAAAAGAGATTTGATTGTCATCAACATATCCAAGACCTCTCCTGTCACTTGGCCTCTTTTCAAGCCCAAACAAGTGGTCAAGTTTTTCGTTGCCAATGGTCATTTAAGCAAGTAACTCCTTAGCTTCCTCAAGCTTCTTCTTCATCATGTCTTCACTCTCTTTGACTCTCCTCACTTCATTATTCAAGTGAGTCACTTTGATTGTAAGATTAAGATTCTCCTCCTTCAATTTTGAATCTCTCTTTTATTTTTCAACTTAAAGTCTTCAAGTTCCATGGCTTCACAAATACCATTGTTTGTGTGAGATGAGGAACTCTCATCACTAGAGTCATTCTCATCACTTTGCCCTTCATCAAGTGAGTCAACTTCCTCATCAAGACTTTTGCCTTGGTCACTTATTGCTACACTAACAACATTCCTATGAGTAGCTACATCAATCACACTTCTAGCTACTTCTTCATCTATTTTTTCTTCAAGGTCATGATCCAAGGCATGTTTGTCTTCTTCTTCATCATTCACATAGGAGGCACTGAATGTCGTGAAGTTAAGTGCAAGTTATTCATCACCTAAATTGTCTTCTTCACTCTCACTACCACTCTATGAGGTGGTCATCGCCTTTCCTTTTCTTTTATCCTTCAAGTTGCCATAATCCCTGAAGATATGATCGAATCATCCACATTCAAACCATTGAATGCCTTTTATTAAAGGCTTTTCTTGATTTGGCTCGCCATTCTTGAACTTGTTTTTCTTCTTGAAGTCATTTCCTCTAAAGCTAAAGCCATTCTTTTGTAGCTTCAAAAAATTTGAAGCTCCTCACCATTAGAGCAATATCTACATCTGAATCATCATCATCCTTCTCAATCTTGGACTTTTTCAAGGCTATATTCTTTTGTTTCTTAGAAGGTGTGGAGCTGGGAACCTTTCTTGACTCAGAAGTAAGAAGCATTCCAACCACATCATTCAGTTTCATCTTCTTATAGTCACTATTCTCTTCAAGTGTCGTCACCTTGGATTCAAACCTAGTGGGAAGTGACCTCATAATCTTTTTCTTGATCCTCCTATCTAAGTACAGGTCACCTAGTTGATGGTTTTGATTAACAATATCCATCAACTTCACTTGAAAATCATTGAAGCATTCATGCTCTTCCATCCTAACTGTCTATGAAAATAAATTAAGCATGTGTCTAAACAATCTAGAGGAGGGGTGAATAAGTTGTTAATCGATTAATTACCATCTTTTTTGATTAGTCAATATTAACATGCAAACCCCAATTTCAACAGTAATAAAAATCCAATAAAATGCGAAAAATAAAGAACACTTGATTTTTACGTGAAAACCCTTCAAACGGGAAAAATCAAGGGACTAGCCACTTGAGCCACAGAAATCCACTATATGAAAAGAAGATTACACCCTCAACATTTGAGCATGGCCTTCTTGGTTTCATTACTAGGTAAGTTAGAACTTCATTAAATCTCATTTATTGTTCGTCTAACTTTAGATTTAGTATTTATTGCCTGATTAAATTATATGATTCTTTTTATTACATATATTTATAAGTCTTATTATATGATTGGGTTTGATTGTGATAGCTCATATTATTAGGTCATATATGCCTAGATAGCTAATCCAAAAATGTTTATACATGTTTAGTTGATGATTAGGTTGGTTTTGTGAAACTACTCAAGTACATGAATGTTTATATGAGTTTTATTTGACAATTATGTTGTTAGAATCTTTTTAAATCTAATTGAGACCCCATGTATGTGCAATGAAGCTTGTTTGATAATTAGGTTGTTAGATTTGCATCTTAACATCTATTTAAGCATATAATGTTTAGTCTTGCACTCTATTGCATTTAGAATATTGTCATATATTCACTTAGACTTTAATTATCTTTAATAAGTCAAAGTCTTGTGGCTACATGTAGTAGTTGCATAAGCTAGTGAAGCCTTGCTACCAAGGGCAGGTTGACAAGTATTGCCAAGTGCCACTGTATAAGGCCTTCGGGTATAATAGAGGTGCTAACACTAAGAGAAATTGATCGAGGGATATCACTTGGGATTGAACCAAGAGTGGTGAGTGGTAGTGTCTATAGCCTGAGGTTATCGAGGGTGGGAGTCTGTGTATCACTTGAGGGTGTAACTTTCTTTTCATATAGTGGATTTTTATGGCTCAAGTGGCTAGCATAGCTAGTCTAGTGGTTTTTTCCAATTGGATGGTTTTCACATAAAAATCAAGTGTTCTTTAATTTTCGCATTTTACTTGATTTTTATTGTTATTTGATTTTGGTTTATGTATGTTAATCTTAACTAATCGAAAATTTGGTAATTAATCGAGTAACAACCCATTCACCCCTAGGTTGTATTAGACACACCCCGTGTATTTTCATCCCTGTCAATTGAAACGTGCAAAGTGATTGCAAGATGAACACAATCGAACTTTTATGCAATGGTTGAAAGAAAAGGTTTGTATATAAGGATTTTAATTTCTTATATCTTTATTTAGTTCTGATTAAAAACTAATAATTAAACATATTTAATTTATACATGTTACAAGTGAACTTGATAATCAAGGAAATGTATCTTCTTCTCTAAAGTGGATAGCACAAGAACCTCGTAACCATGTTGTAAAATATCACGGTTTTGAAGTTAACAATTGTCGTTTCAACACGTATGACAGTGATTGTGATCGAGTTACTCATAATAGCGGAGTAGTAGTTATTGCAAACACAATGCAAATTGCAAGTGCAAAAGATAATAACCACACTTTTGGAGAATTCTCATTTTATGGGGTTGTCAAAGAGATATAGGAGTTGAATTATAACATAATTAGTATTGTGGGGTTTAAATGTGATTAAGTAGAAAATAGAGTTGGCCTTAAAATTGATGAGATTGGGCACACCTTAATTGATCTTAATCGAGTAGAACATAAATCAAATTGCTTCATTTTAGCTTCTCAAGCTAGATATGTTTTTTATGTCTCCGACCAAATGGATCTAAGATGGTCGGTCATACATTTCGTACCCTTAAAAGAGTATAAGCACATGGAAGTTAACATTCAGCAAGACAATTTAATGGAACATGAACCTATCGTGAAAGTTTTGCCTAATGTTGAAATATTTGATTCTGATTGTGATAATGCTATTAATTATGTTAGAAATGATTGCAAGGGTGCTTGGATTGATGATACTACACTGTCATAAGTCAAACTCTCATGTATATTTATTTTATGTATGTAATAGTTTTGATGCATGTTTATTTTTTATTTTTCTTACTAATCAGTTCACAGACAAATAGTAGTAATATATGAATTTTACATTCTTTTAAAATCTTATATTTAATGTATTTATGCAAGTTTTACCTATAGACGATGAATTTTCACCATCGATTGAGAATGAGAAAAAATGGTTCACTTTGAGAGAAGGTAAAATTGTTATAGATGGAATACCCTATGGGTCAAGGTATAAATCTATTTTTAAAA
Source organism: Dipteronia dyeriana (assembly GCA_032871835.1). Lineage (NCBI taxonomy): Eukaryota > Viridiplantae > Streptophyta > Magnoliopsida > Sapindales > Sapindaceae > Dipteronia > Dipteronia dyeriana. Next base: position 38,940,925 of record CM065302.1, read on the forward strand.
ATATTGGCAAGCTTGTACGTACGATGATACCAATTACTTATAATGCTTGGAGAAAGATATAGACACAACACATTGATGCTATGTGGGGGTATGTTGAGGTAAAATCATTTTAACATTAAATTAATCTTTCAATTGATTTACTAACCCTTATGCTAACTGATACAATTAATATTTGCATCTAATGTATTCAATTTTTTTTTCTTTTTTATAGAAATTTTATTGGGTTGATCATCGAATTAAAAATAGGATGCTACAAACAACTGAAGGTATATTAAGAAATTGGAGAAATACTTTAACAACCAAATATATTATGCCTTACTTAAATGATTTTGGAGTTTTAAAAGACCCACCTTTAGAGTTATGGCATATTCCAAGAGTGATTGGGACATATTTGTTGCTAAATTTACCTCTGAAAAATTACAAGTAACTTTCCATGATTTTAATATGTGTGTCTCTATTATAATTAACCAATTAAAAAAGGTAAATAAAAAAAATGAATTCAATTATTCAACTTTAAGGATAAAAAGTAGGTGAAATGTGCTTATAAGGTCACGGTAGTAATCAATATTTATATCTATGTTTTGTAGAAACAAAGAATACAACAATCTGAAAAAAGAAAGTCTTATACATATAATCATCGATTAAGTCGAAGTGGATATGTTGGTATGAAAGAAAAATTAGTAATTGTATATACTTTAAGTTTTTGAATGAAAATTATTTTGCTTAATAATGAAATATGCATGAAATATAATCTGTTTGTTCTTTATATACAGAAAAAGCAACATGGTCATGATGTAAGATTCGATAAGAGTGAACGTTAGTGTTTGGCTTGTTTAGGAAAAAAAAAAGAATATAATTTGGATGTAGTACCTGAAATTCCCTTAAGATGGATATTAAGCAACCTAGAGGGAGGTGAAAAGGTTGATCTAATTTCAACAACTTTTTTGGACTTTGATTGTTGCACAAACAAACTATCAAAGCACTTAAAATGTTGAACACTTGATGAAGATCAAAGTAAATCAAAAGTATGGACACCAATTAGCTTTGAAACCATTTGGAACTTGTTCCTCTTTGAAAGACAATGAATTTTGGCTTTTAAATCACCAAAATTGGATTTGAAATAAGTGGGATATCACGAAAACAAAAAATAAAAAGTTCTTGGAAATTATGTAGATTTTTGAGTATATATTAACGAAAATGACATGGAGAGAAGGACATCAAGGGGTGGAAGCCAACAACATGCTACCTCAGGTCCTCGTAGAGGCACGTAGCCTCTATGGGGGTAGAGGGGCATCCTCCCCATGGAGGCCACTTGCCTCCACAAGAGAGGGGGTGGTTTGGCAATTTGTCATCTCTCTTCCCCTTTGCTCCTTTTCGCGCTCCTCTTACGTTTTTTGGCCGTTCTTCAGTCTCCGAACTTGGAATTCGAATCTGTTTTTGGAATAAGAACTCTAACTCACTTAAAAACATGGAAATTTACAAACCTTTTATCAAAAACTTGGAATTCAACTCGATACACAAGGATGAAAACCAAATACGATTAACACACGGAAAGTTTCATAACTTCCTACTTGGAACCTGAAAACTAATGAAGGAGTAACCAAAATGTTTAGAACTCAATAAGGAATAATATGAGAACATATTCAATTCCGGTATCAATAAAACACAAATAAACAAACACAAGAACACACAATTATGTCATTTCCTAGATATAGTCCTAGAACATGCAATTTTACAAAACTTGTCAATTTAAATCTAATGCATGTGCATATAATGATATGTGTGTGATTGTATTATACCAATTGAGTACATCGATGCAGGGACACAAATGCATACAATGTGTGTGTGTGCGCCTTACTCCTTGCAGGAGGAGAAAGAATCTCTATACCTTAGCATCCGAGTAAGCATATTTCCTCTTGAAGACGAACTTTGTATGAGAAGTTGTTTTTCCTTCTTCGAATCTCATATCAAACACGAACCACCCAAACAACTAATTAATACCAAAAAAAAATTTTGTTATGGAATTAAGCCAACACAAATCTAAAACCTAACAATCTCCCCATTTGGCTATTCCATGACAAAACCTTAACCTCACCATACAATGATCACTCAAATATTCTCAATATTGTTCGCATTCACTCATCCTCATTTTACAAAGAGATCCCTAGACTAAAGTGTCTTCATGAGTCTTCAAGAATCACTTCTTTGATCATCAAAGCACCTGTGAGAAAACAATAACATCTTATACATGGAACATTGGTGAGATATATTAATAAACACAATAAACAAAGACATAAACTCCCCCTACCTCATATAATATCTCAACGTAAAACATCTCCTCTTAACAACTCCCTCTTAATCAAGAACACATTTCTCCCCCTTTTTGTCAAGGAATAGTCAAAGAAAAAAAAGGATAATAAAGGGAAAATAGGCAAATATATGAGAAAAGTATCATGCAATTTTTTTGTCAAAATAAATCATGTGAACTTATCATAAAAGATAACAAAGTCTAGCGTACAATGTTCCCCCTTAGTAAATGTTCTATCTAAGATCAAGATAGGATATTGTTCATTATGATATCCACACAATCACACAATCACACAATCAAGCAATTTTAAAGAAATCAACAAAATAGGCTCCATAAACTATGAGAGATACACCAAGATTTTCAATCTATCTCATATTTCTTCTCAAATTGCTAGCAAATCAAATTCACTTAAAAGCAAAATGTGTGTGTGTGAATTTTCTTTAGACATGTAAAGGAGTAATTGGATCATCAACATGTAAACTATATTAACATCTATTCATCTTAAGCTTTTTCAATCAAGGTCAAACCGATTATCATCCGGAATTTTTGCTTTAAGAGAATAGATTTCAATATATGAGTGTGTGTGTGTGTGTGTGTGTGTATGTGTGCATGTGGCTCATTAATGTTTTTAAACCCTAGCAATCCAATTTTCAACTATAGTCCTTCAAGCTTTTTGAAGCTTTGAATCAAAGATTTTTTTTAATGATTCATTTTCAAAACTTCTTTAATTTTTATTTTATAACTTCATGACGGCTTTCACTCATCATATTGATGTGACCCTTTCTTACATTAGGCGGCAACACAACTAATATGTGTATCCCTTTTCATGAAGGTGCTCATTGAGTTCATAGTTGTCGAAGCAAATGGATACTAACCAAAGGTCATCTTTCACGTACTAGTCAAAAGACTACTAGGTGCATCCATAACTTACATATTTTCAAACGCAACTTACTCAAACAAAACATATGAGAGAAACAATATGTGCACTTTTAAAAACCAAGATTTAAGGCTTAAAAGTACATTATCTAAAAGCAACACAAAGAGATTTACTCAAAAACATTACTTCTCAAGAGAGTGGCTTTCAAAGAATATGAAGCTCATATTTTTCAAAAAGGTGCCACTCATCAATCAAACAAATACAAGAAATAATGCATGCATCAAGAAAAAGATCTTTGTGAACCATTTCACTAAATGATCTCTAGGTGGAAATTATTAAAAAGAATCATATGTATCTTAACCTAGGCTCTCTAATATAATATGCCACAGGATGTTATGTAAATGTAGACTAAAAGATGAATTAGAAAGCAAGCTTTGGACAAAGGATATACCTTAGCAAGTTTTTCGTCAATGTAAAGTCTTCGCTCTTTTATGAGCTCTCTTGGCTTATTTGTCCTCATGACAACAAGTTGTTGGTGAGTCATTCCAAAAGAATAAAGATTAAACATCTAAATTCAAACAAACATACAAAAATGACTTTCTTCAAAAGTCTTAACAAACTATTATCACCATATATATTTCAAAAATAGATTTCTCTAAAGTCAATCAACAAATTTGACAATCATAGTGAAAGTATACGAATATTAAATTCATGTATTGACTAGAGACACCAAGCTTGAAAACTATACCTAGCATATTACAAAATAGCTTAGCCAAGCATCAAACTTAGAACTCTTATCAAACAAGAACAAAAGAAAAATCTCATATGTGCTACTCGATTAAGTATGAGAGGACTCACTTTTGACCATATTGGTCTTAGGTGAACCAACACAAACAATATCGTGATCATTATTCATGGCAATATGAAATCTAGAAGATAAATCATCAATTATCTTCATCATGAAAATATCACTTATATTAAACTCATCATTATTGCTACACAAATATTTTATCAAGACTAGGCATATAACCAACATGTTTTTTGACAGTCTCATCCACACAAATCTTCTTGACATTCTTCTTCACATGTTTATCATTATTATGCACAACATTCAAATATTTATCAATATCAACATGTTTAGAAGAATGACTTGGAACCTTTTTTACATCATGCTTCTTAATCCAAACTTTTCTAGTAAGTTTCTTCACATGATCATGATCAACAGGCATATTTTTAAAAGCATCAAAACTATTACCATGTTTAGAATCTTACAAAGAAGATTTATTTATCTCAATAGCATGCATATTATTCTTCTTAACCCAAACATGTTCATCATTAACATGTTCATCATGCATAGTCTTTGACACCTTAACATATTTAGAAACAACCAAAGGAAGTCTTTTCATCTCACTAGCATGCATCTCATTCCCCAGTTTGTATTGTCTAATATAGTTGTAGCATTTAGGTTTGATATGCCCTACAACATTGTAAAAAAGACAAACTGGGATAAACGTAGGATGTTATATCTTGCTCTAGACTTAAATTCATGCTTAGGAGAATGATTACGTAACTTTTCAACATCTTTTTCATGTTTCACTTTTCCTAGTTTGCACTGCCTGATATATTCATAACAATTATGACAATAATGACAAACCGAATTAAATTGAGAAAAGTTACCTTTCGAGTATGCATGATTTGGATGAGAAGTTCGTTGAGAAGTTCCATAGCTCTTCTTGTCTTTATCTTTGATTTTTAAAGGTATAGTAGTCGAGTCTTTCTTATTCTTGGACTTTCTTGGTTTATTCTTGGTTGTAGGAGTCTTTTTAACTTCTCCTATAAAATCCAAGCCACTCAAATCTCCATGATGCTTTCAAAGTTTTATTACTTCATCAAGCTTAATGGCTCCAATTTCCATACCATTAATAGACTCTTTGAGAGCTTTGACTTCATCTTTAAGCTCACACTCCTTTATCATCATGATAGTCAAAATATTCTCTTTTTGTTTAATTTCTCCCTCCATGGCAAACAAATTCATTGTAAAGTCTTCTTTTAAATTATATAGCCCTTGAGCACTTTCCTCAATCTTTGAAAAATAATTTTTAATGTTCTTTTCATGCTCCTTGTTGACTTCACTTTGCTTTCTCATCTTCTTCATCTTTTCACTGTCAAGAGATTTGATTACAACCACTAAATTGGCATTGATCAACTTCAACTTATTATTCTCATCATTCTTCTTGACATTTTCACTAGTTAGTTGAAGGATCCTGTAATTGAAGTTTGTTTCTGTTGGGGTTTATACTCTAAAGATGTAATTTGTAAATAGATTTATGAAATAAATAAAAAGAAAAGTTCAATTCATTATTGTTGTGTTGTTTATTTTATAACTTGTGCATATATTTAACATCCAAGATTGCCGAATGTAATCTCGAACTGTGTATATGAGTGTCATATACGGATGGATATAGTAAGAGACGTGCAATCTAAAGAGTCCATATATATCAAATAAAGTTGGATACTTTATTTGTGGTTAATCTATAGTTGTGGTCCATTCCGTAATGTACAGTGATTAAATCATTCATATGAGATATGGGAATGGAGGCACCTTGTATGATATGATCATATGACTGAGCCATAATCTATATGAATCTCTAACCAATATCTGTTTACCGATGAGATTTGTATATATCAACTAATTATGGCTATATGTGGGTGATTTTAATCCTGAATGTCTTATCGACTCCTACAAGTTAGATCGTGGTCTTTGTTATACCATGAGTGAGGTTAGATGCAGTTCCTGATCAATATACTCTGTATGTTGGGATTGCGGTTTGGCTTATGGTTGTGAAGGTTTGTACACAATAGTGGAATCCACTCATTCTTGTGAAAAGTATATGGTAGTTCCCTTAAAGGTTGATTCAGGGCTTGAACAATATGAGTGCTCTCCTAATTCCGTGAGGAAATATGATTTATTGTCCATTAGAGAATCAACGGTATTTAAAGGATATATGTAATTAGAAGGTGTCCTAAATCTAATTATGAACTACTGTGGAGGATCACACCATGTGTAATAGCTATATCGATGGACATTGAGTTGTATCGATCAGTGTAAAAGCATCTACAGTTGAGAGAGTACAGCTTCGGGTTTTTAGTGGAATAACACCGGAGTTAATAATCAAGGAATATTAATTAAAGAGTTTAATTAATGATTCCGAGTATTATTGGAGCTCAAAATACTGTGGATCCATTAGGTCCCCTAGCTAGCCTGATCGATTTAGGTAACAAGGGTCACGGTTAATTAATTGGATTGTCCAATTAATTGTGTTACGAAAGTGACATATATTTATTTAGGAATTAATTGAATAATGAGATTATTTAATTAATGAATGTTAATAGTTAAGTTAATAGAATAATTAGATTATTTAATTATATTGATAATTATGAATTATGAATTAACTATTAATTGGAGAATGTTGATTAATATTTAATTTTTTAAAGATAAAATAATTTGATTATTTTATTTTATTAAATTATATATTTATTTTTGAATTTAAAGAGTTTGAACTCAAAATAAATTGACTAATATCTTTAAAGTTATGAGATATCTTAAAAGATTTAAATTGATTAGTTTTATCAATATATATATATATATGTGTGTGTGTGTGCGTGTGTGTGTTTTAAATATTAAGATATGAAAAATACAATCAACATAATAATGAACAATGCACTAATTAGATTTGGCATAAGATGGTAACTGATGGTGTGTGAATTAAAGAAGCACACAAACGTGCAACAATAAATTGTCGTTAGATGCAATTTGTTGTGTACATGAAAGCAAACAACACACATATCAGTCATCTCAATTTACTAAAGTGAAATTGGGTGCGTATAAGAGGAAGTGTGCAAGTTTGTATACGTGAAAGTGGATGGTGTGCATGAGATCAAGATAGACACACACCAATTCAAAAGTTTTGTTTTGATTTGATTGTTTGTGTGTGTGATTCAAATAGAGAGAAAAATGTTTTGTGTGCAAGTGTTGTGCACTGATACAAAAGAAAGAGTTTCTTATTCATCCTCCATTCAAGTTCCTGAGACTGTGACTCGTCCACACGTAGTTACCAGTCCTGGGATATATCGAGAAAGATCGAGTGGTTCAGACAGGAGCATATCGTAAAGTGAAGGAGCCTCCAAACGTTGGTAAGATTGATTCAGACATGAGCATATCGTAAAGTGAAGTAGTCTCCAAACGTTAGTAAGTTTTTTTTTTATGATTATATTGATTACAATTTTATGTGTTTACATATTTATTTATTATTGTAATAATTAATATGTATTGGTTCCAAAAAAATTACGATTCTAAGTTCACTGGATCCAGATGGATTATGATATGTGTTAAAAAAAATTAAAAAACCTACATCCGCTGCGTTACCAATTAACGGGGTTCCAACAGTTTCATCATGATATGAGGAAGCTTCGATCTCTTCAAGATTAGAGGAGACTTCACTACTTGAAGAGTTTTCAATTTACTCATTACTTGAGGAGTCTTCACTACTATCCTCAAATTTTCCTTTATATATAGTCGGGTAAGCAATATAATTGCTAGTATATTCTTGATCATCTGAGGACTCATCTTCCTCTTCTACATCACTCACACTCACACTCACATCACTTAAAGTTGCTGCCATTGCTAAGCCTTTCTTAGGCTCTTTATTCTTATTAGCATCTTTGGTGGAGTCCAATCCCTTTGCATTCATGGCATCGATTCTACTTCTTATTTTTGAGTGATCTTCTTCTTGACTTCCTCTATCTTAGAACATATGATCTTTAGAAATTTCTTGAATATAATAGACACATCATTTTCATCTTTACTCTTCCCATTAGTCACCTTGAGTGTTATTCACTTACCTTCAATCTTTGGCTTGAACCCAAGCTCATATGTTTGTAGCGACCCAAAAAGCTCGTCAAGCCTCATAAGATCGACGTTCTTGCTTTCTTCAATTGCGGTTACCTTTGCTTTGAATCTCTTAGGCAAGGATCTCAAGATTTTCTTATTATTATCTCTTGTGGATATGGCTCTCCCAAAGTTTGACTTTGGTTGGTGATATTCAAGAGTCTAGTTTGGAAGTTTGCTGACTTCTCATCCTTACCAATAACTTTTTTTTTTGTTTAGATGAGAGCACAATGATTTTTACATGATATATTTTGTATAGGATTTATTTAAAATTAAAAATATATATATTAAATTTAAAAAAAATAGTTGCTTGACAGTTTTAAACCATCATAAAATAACTTTTATAATTGTTTAAAACTGTCATAAATTACCTTTCATGACAGTTTTTATCCAATGTAAAACAATTATTTTCTAATAGTGGTTCAGTATTTTCTTCTAAAGAACACTCCAACTTTGCTCAACATTAGAGTTTGTTGTCCAAAAAAAAGGTATGAAATAGCATAAGAATCCAACCAATTTTGTGTGAATATAAGTGCTTAGAATTGCTCGATACAAAAATAAAGCCAAATAGTTTAGGTAAATTGACGGATTCAGGGAATTTCTAAATGAAAATCCAAGATCCGATCCAATCACCTCTTCGAATCTGAGCCAATCCAATAGATCGTGATTGCATTGGATTTTGCACACCCCTACTTGGGATAATTTAACTTGTGAAGCTTGGGGATACATGAGTTATTTTAATTACAAGCTCCAATATATTTAGCCTAAGTACCAGTTAACTCTTAATTAATTGAGTCCAGAAATATTAATTTCAGTTTAATCCACTAAAATTTTGAAATTGCACTCATGATTTAAAATAGAATATATTAAATATTTTTACCCTAAGCAGTTGTGGGTAAAAGTCCTCATTTTGGCCTGAAAATTAATACAGTATATAAAACTATCACATCCCAATAAGGTTTTTTTTTTACCCAAGATAAATGTTTTTTTGAACAAGATTCCTCTTATCTACCTTTTCACTTTATTCTCTAGCATAACTTTTTTTTTCTCTTTCATAAGTTTATTCTTGTCATGTTTCTCTCTCTAATTTTTTTTTTCCTATCTTTTCTCTTTAAAATATTGTTTTTCTCTTCGAAACGATTCCAACAATATATTATGGTCGAAAATCAGATATCATTTGCCCCCTCAAAAGTCCTTTGAGAGATTTCGTTTCATTTCTTCACGATGAATTATTTACAAGCTGAAATCCTTACACACTAAAATATCAACATGATTACACGATGAAAATCTTTACATGCTAAAATGTTAACATGATTACACGATGAAAATCTTTACACGCAGAAATATCGACATCTTTACATGTTGAAATGCATTTTTACACGTTGAAATTATAAAATATTACACGGTAAAATTACATTTCAGCGTGTTATGTTCCTTGAATCTACAAATTTTCTATTTTTCAATCTCTCTTCCAATTTTCTAAAAAAAAAAAACTTTTTTGTTCAAACCTGCATTGATGGAGATTGAATAGACCTCCATCAATGGAGGTTGAACAAACCTCCATATAGAGGTCTAGAATAGACCTCCATTGATGGAGGCGATAAAGATGATTAAAAAAAAATTATTATCCTTACATGTGATATTTACACTAAGGGCATTTTTATCTAAAAAAAGTTATTGAGAAATGATATTTTTATATACTTTGTTAATTTTAGGGCTATTTATGATTATGGCCCATAATTGTGTGAAATATGTATCATCACTTTGGTGGTTCTAGACTCATCACTTCCCATTTGAAAACAAAAGACCTACAATTTTAATCAAGATAATATGTTCAACATGTATCTTAAGTTGTGAACAATAATTTTTAAACTAAATAAAGAATTATGGCTATCATACATAAACTTCTTTTTATAAATAATTTTTTATTTTTTATTCTTGGAACCTTAGAGTATATTGCTTTTGACATATATAATATCTGATTTATACATACTACATAAGTTATTTGTAAACAAAAGTCTTTTATTGATAGCAAACAATTTGTTACAGAAAAAACCCTACTTAAGGACATATTTCTAACAATGCATGAAATGTGTCTGTGTGCGCAACATCTATGCTTACAAGAGGAAAAAGATCTCAATATCAAAATAGAGGTTAAAGCCACATCCTTTTGAAGAAACGTTTGCATGAGTAGCCACATCCATTTTAAAGCTCAACATCACATGAACCACCTAGGCAACTAATCATTACAAACACAATGCAGTTTTAAAAGGAATCTAGCCAACAAAAATTTGAACCTAACATTGTCTTCCCATGGGGGCTCCAAACTAAACCTACAAATTCAAGGACAATTACTGACCAAAGGTCTAAGATAATGTATGTGGACATGTTTTATTTTCAATTTGTATGACTTTCTTCGGTAGTGATGGATTATAGTGGCGTTGGATGGCATGGTGACAAAGTATATAGTCTTCAAACGGCCTGGTTCAAAGTCAGGCGACTTTAGACGATAGGGTGATGAAATCATATGGCTTGAGTTGGTAGGGTGGTGAAATCAAGCGTCTTCAACGATATGGTGATAGTGTTTTTGCCATAGAAAATTGCGTTCGGTGGATATGGGAACTATTTGGAGGCAGTTGAGAGAGAGTTAAAATGATGAGAGTAGGGTTTTAGAGTTTTTATGTGAGAGAAAAAATTGTGTGCACTCAAGATTACTGTAGATATTATACCAATCATTAGGAACATGATTACATAACACATGACAATTTTGAAAAATAATTTAGGATTTAAATAAATAATGTGAATTACATAATTCAAATTAAATTAGAAAGACATTTATACTAACTTCTTAACATTTTTTTATTAAATAAATATATTAATAAATAATATTTTTCATTTTTCATTTTTGCTTACAATTAATTTATATTTATTATCAACTCTTTTTGACGATTTTAAATATCAACACCTCTTGACGATTTTTAAACGTCAACAATTATTGATGGTTTAAAAAAATCATCAATATTTAATGACATTATATAGAAGCATCATTAAGACTTGATGGTTTTTAAAAACTATCATAGAATATTGTTGGTTCAAAAAAAATATCGTAAATAAGTGTCATATTATCTTATTTTTCTTATAGTGCATACCATGTGTGCTTTTATTTGATTTATCTAGTCATTGACTTATGGTATGAATTCCTCTCTATTTGTCTAGCGTCTCAACAAGAGAAAGAAGAAGAAGAAGATGGTTTAACATCTCACTTACAGGAAGAGGCGTAGCGATGCCACCAACTCCAATCAGTATTGGGTCGTTAAACCCCCTAGTAGAAGGCTTGTGTACCAGGGCACCAAGGAGAGGGCAAGCGAGCCTGAGTGCCCCGTTACTGAAAGAGGATCTAAAGGATTTCCCACTTTAGGACTACTGAATATAAGAGGTCTAGACCTCTAAGGAATAGAAGAACAGTTAACCCCGCCTAAGGAGGTGTATTATATAGAGGTGCAGTCATGGAGAGGATTGTCCACGCCTTTTTGGTGGATGAGTGGAAGATTGTGACAAAGGTGTTGAAGATTCTAAAGGCTAAAGAAAACAAGGAATCAAAATGAGAGAAACAACTTTGTTTCTTCAGCTTTAATTGTTCGTTATGAATTTTTGACTGGTATAAATTATGCATAATGGTATTTTTGAGTTCGTTTTCTAAACATGAATGAGATTTTTGTTTTGTTTGGCATTTTATTTTAAAAAAAAGACCTTATGGTATGAATTCCTATTTTTATTTTTAAAAAATACACTTTTTCTATTTATTTAATTGAGGCTTACACTTTGTAGAACTAAGGTAAAATTCCTCACTACCCGATCTAGCCTTTTAAAAGCATGGTATACTAATTAACGTCCATTCTTTCAGTGCTTGGAATATCTTCTTCAATGTTAAGGATCAACTCTATGTTGTAGTGCATCAAAACAATAAATCCTTTAGGATGTTCAACAAAAATAAGGATCATATTCAGATTGAACGTGTTATATGTATTATTCGGCTAGAGAGCACATCAACCAGAGTAGCGGGAATAACGGAAGAGTGATAACGCCACGTCATCGAAAAGTCAACTAGTCAAACTGAAGAATTTTGACCAGTCACATATAATCAAACCTAGCCACATCACCAGGACAGTTGAGCCAGGTTTCAAGAATTATATGCCTAGTAAACCTACTCCATTAAGGTGCCTTAGCGAGCAAGGATTCTATCAGTCAAAGATTTCTCATTAGTAAGATCTCATTGATCAGATCAGGAAACATAATCTCACAAAGATATGCCTTAACAAATGGAGATTTACTTAGATACGAAGTCATAGAATCACACTCCAATAAAGAAATATCAAAATTATATCCCAAGTATCGAAGAACCCCAATCAGACAATAATTCTATACTTCTATAAGGATTGACACCGAATGGGAAGGAAGTCCTAGACAGGCTACTCAACTAGAATCCCACAAGAATTCTAACTATAAGCTTGTACTTATACTGCAATGATTAGTGAAACACCCTATCAACTAATATAAATACTATTTGATATCATTATATTACCTCACAAGGAATTATTCGAGAGCATAGGAGTATTGAGTGTGTAATATCTAAGATATATTGATATTTTATTTACCGTCTCTGGTAACAGTGGTTTTTTATCTTAGGGTTTTTACACATAAATTTCATTTTCTTACTTTATTGTTTTTCATTATATTACTCACTAAACCACTATTCCTACCGAATTTCTCACCCATAACAGGCTATTCAGCGACTACATCACATCCATGTGTATGAGGAGGGTTTTGGTTCTCTCACATTGACCAGTTAAACCTTTGATCTACCTACATGGTATTATTGACGGATTAACTTTTCAACGATCCAAAAATCACCGTCAACATAACATGATTGATGACATATCACACTAGTCAAATTCCTGAAACACAAAATTTAACTCTTCGTCATTTTGAAAAGTATGTTGTTGACCATTCCATTGAAACGAGATTGAAAGGAATTCATTCTTAGCATCACAACATCATGTATAATACTAATAACAATACAATTCCTAGGTTCAATGACATAAATGTCTACCACCTCGTTAGCTTTATTCACAAAAATACAAAACAATAACATTTCTTGAAAACATACTTGAAAATAAACCTTTAAAACGTGTGTCTACAACCTAGAAGGGGGTGGGGGTGAATAGGTTTTAATCAAGTTAATTACCATTTTTTCCTGAATAGTCGATATTTAAATTCACCTAACAAAACAAACCTACAAAATCAAGTGTAAAGTGCGAAATACTAAAGAAAACTTGATTCTTACATGTAACAGGCTGTTAAGTGAGCCACACTCGATCACAGAAATCCACTATATAAGTAAAAAGTTACACCCTCAAGTGATACTCGGACTCTCACTCTCGACAACCTCAGGGTATGGCCACTACCACTCACCACTCTTGGTTCAATCCCTAGTGATATCCTCTGATCAACTAATCTTGGCGTGAGAACCTCCTACTTTACCCCTCAAGCCTTTTACAGTGGCACCCGATCAATTGCTTGCCAACCTACCCTTGGTTTCAAGACTTGACTTGCTTATGCAACTTCACTGAGAAGCCACAAGTCTTTGACTATATGAAGATTATACGGTCTAAGTGTATATATGACACTATGCTCAAATGCAATAATGTGTAAGACCGAACACAAAATGCTTAACTAGATGTTATAATGCAATTCAACATCCTAGTTATCAAATAATGCCTACATGCCCTTATATAAGGACTCAATTAGACGTAGATAAAATCTAACAACCTAATTGTCAATTAAGTCCAATCAACACAAGTTGTCACAACATATAATCAAGGGTAATATATTTGCAATCAATAAATGCAATCAATGAGGCATACACATAAATGTTCATGAACTACACTAGATGCACAAGGCAATCATAATCATCAATTAAGCATACATGAACATATATAGATTAGCTATTTAGGTAAAACAACCTAATTATGCAAGCTATCACAATACAACAACCTAAACTTCAATAACAATCTCTAATTGTAATAAAATCCTAATCTAGAGGCATAAAAGTCATACAAGAGATATCTTGTTAAGCTAGAAAACAAGAATGATGAAAATGGTGTTCTACTTACCAAGTTACATGTGTTGATGAAGACCCACGCTAAGAAACATCCTAGATGTAGCTAGAAGATGTTTGTTTCATGAAAGGATCATGGGTTTTGGGTTTAGGGAGTTAAATAATAACTCTTGGAGCTTTTCTCTCAAAGAAAATATTTTCTCACACTAAAAAATGGTTTGGAAGCTCTAAAAATCGAGTGAGGAAGAAGATGGTATTTAAATATGAGCCCTAGAGCAAAACTACATCGTTTTGAAAATGCCAGTAATTTTCACTCAGTGCTCTGGTAAGTTGCGTTGGTCGACAGATGCCACACCAGTGCACACCTACTATCAACGGGCGCTTGTGAGGTCCGCTTGTGGACTGGTGCATCCGCGACAACACAAAAGCTCGAGATTCGAGCAACCCAAAACATGACCAAACGACATCGAAACCTTTCATATAATATACCGTTGGAAAGGTATGAAAGTCTAGTTTCTACTCCAATTATAAAAAATGATTTGGCTGTATGTAGAAAGATCTATGGTCATTTAAGTGACCAAAGGTCAAAAACAGACAACAACAGAGTTGCCCTGTTTTTGTGGTCACTTTGAAGATTTCAAAACCAATCCAAACGATCATGAAATATTACGAATAATATACCGTTGGAAATGTATGGGTGTCTAGTTTGTATAGAAATTTTCAAAACTCATTTTGAAGCATTGTATAAAATGATATGGTCGTAAGACCATACAAATGTCAGTTTTGAAAAACATTTATATCATTGAAATCAACTCTTTTGAAATTAGACACCATACAATATAAACAAAACAAGAGAAGAATAAGACTTTCTCAAATGGTCACTCAACGCGCTAAAACAAGCACACCATTATGCAGGCACGAATGTACCCGATCAAACAATGAAATACAAATTAAACACACAACAACCACACTTAAGACTAAGAATGAAGTGCAAATGTGATTATGAAGAGATGCACATATATAAACAATATCAATACAAATACAAGATCGACAAAACATGCATGAGGTGTGTGTGTGCACCTAAACTCTTCAAGAGATAAAGTCAAGTGAATATACCTTTTGCTCTTGAAGTCATGGAGATGCTTGGAAGCTTGCCAATGAGGACCTCAGCTACCCATTACACAATCATCCCTAATGTGGTGTAGTTTGTCATGAAATAAGCCAATCATAAAATCGAGGTTCTTACAATCTCCCCCTTTGGCTATTTCATGACAAAACAATCACTCACATATAAATCCTCACAAGACAAAAATAAAGTTATTGTCCAAGAGATTAATTCTACATTACAAAAGAGATCCTACAATCTAAATCTTTAATATCTTCAATCTCTTTGTAGAATTGTCATTGTACATACACACAATAGCAAGAAGCACTTTCCAAGAACAAGTGTATGTGAGGTGAACAAATATAAAAAGCAATTGCACTCAATAAAGCAATATAAATAAATGTGTGTGCAATGTTCCCCCTAAATGGGTTATTCTCTCTCATGATATCTCCTCTAAGCATAATCAATACTCCCCCTATATTTCTCAATACTTCTCCTTCTTTTTTGTCATGAGATAGGCAAAGAAGCTCCCTTTATCGGGTTACTTTAGCAAAGAGAGCTATTCACACAAATACATTGCATAATCATATACACAAACTTTATGCAACTTAAATAATTGAGAGAGATTCAAGGAGTTTTATTTAAAGAAAATGTGTGAAATTGTTGCTTTGCCAGCAAGACATGTTGCATTCAAATCCAAAACAACTGGTATTTGGTAAAGTAAACATCAAAAGGGTTTCGAAAACAAAAGGGTTTCGAAAAGAATTCAAACCAATTTGTACCCTTTTGTCATAACCAACCAAGATATAGTTTCAAAATTTTGACAATAAAGCAACTATATCAATCCTTAAAGACAAATCAAGACATGAGCGACTATTGTACTCTTTTTGATTTTTCTTGATAATTATCCGTATGATAGTAGTCTTGTTTCGCTCTCTTTATTTTGAGCTCCCCAAATAGGGTCAAATCCAACCAAGTCAATGGGAGGCATGAACTCCTATAGACTTACCAAGTCCATTGGACCTAGTTGAATCTACGGGTGTCTCATGGGTACTAAGGCAGGCAAGTTCATTCTTTCTAACCCACCTAGGTTCCACTTTTTCATTTTTAATGGTCATAAACAATTTTCTAGAATCCCTAGGTTCATGCAAATTTGCCTTTTTTTTCAACCGTTTTTCTTTCATGCTCTCTAATCTACTTCTCTTAATGTATTTAAAGTAATTTGGACTTAAGTGACCAATCATACCATAAAAATGGCAAGTAGGTACAAAGTAAGAATTTATACCATTACAATGTGTTCTTATCAAGGCATTGCCATGTTGATGAGGTTGTCTTTGATGATGCATTGGTTGGCTTCTCCTTGGAACTTGAGCTGATTTGTGGCATCTTTGTGGTCTAGCTTCTTGAGTTGCTTGAGCCGGTTGATCTTGACTCCTTGGTTGGTCATGCTTCTTGTGATCACCTTCTTTCCTCATCGTTGTTTTGTTGGAGGAGGTGATTGACTTCTCAAGAACTTGTCATTTCTTCTTGAATTGCCTAGGCTTTGGTTGAGTTGTCAAGGCTTATGTGGACTTTGCTTGAGTTGAAGGTTGCTTGGATGAAGCTTTGCTCTTGCCTTGAGCTTGAGGTTGTTTGACCTTGGCCTTCTTTGATTCTTTAAGGCACCTCATCACTCTTTCCTTAACAATTTTCAAGGAGTTATCTTTGATGGCAAGTTCATCTTTCATTACCTTAATCCATTGGTGGCAATCTTCAATCTTCTTCTCAAACTTGGAAACATCAATCACGTTCGTCTTCAAGGAGTCATTCAACTTGATCCTCAGTTGAAGATTATCCTTTTCCAATCTAAGGATATCATTATATTTCTCCTTCAAAGACTTTTGAAGAGAATCAACTAACTCTTGATAATCAACCACATTATCACAATAGTTTCCAGAGCATGGGTTATTGTTATCAAAGCTTCTCCCACTAGTGCTTGTGAGAGTCATATCATTAAGGCTAGTTTCACTCAAGCATGCTCCACTTCGGTTTCCAAACTACAAGTCACAAATTTTGAACTCCTCACGTGACACATAATTGGTAGTGGCTTGGATTTCTTCAAGGTAGGAAGCCAGAAATGCGAAGTAGTTGATCGTACTATCAACCAAGCCTGTAGAGCACTCTTCAACTACTCCAACTTCAATATCACACCAATTAGCGATTAAACCAACTCCTCCATTCTTGTACTTCAAGTTACCATACTTGGAGGCAATGTGGCCAATTCCACCACATTCAAAGCAAGGGTCACTCTTCTTTAACCTTTTCTTTTCCTCCTTCACTTTTGAGGTCATACCCTTCTTTTGAGATTTTGTGAATCTCCTAAATCTCTCAACCATGAGAGTCATTTCCTCATCAGAGTCATAATCCTTCCTCTCAACATTAGAGGTCAATCTAGCAATACCCGCTCTAAATGTTTCACTCTCACAAATGGTGTTTGGTTAAATGAATGAATGCAAATGAAATGCAACAAACAAGTGAAAACAAATACAAGACACTCAAACAAGAGCTTAGATCGCCTAAGTATGTCTAGGAACCCATTTTGATACCAATTGAAAATAAACATTTAAAACGTGTCTACAACCTAGAGGGGGGTGAATAGGTTTTAATCAAGTTAATTACCAAAATTTCTTGATTAGTAAATATTCAAATTCACCTAACAAAACAAACATACAAAATCAAGTGTAAAGTGAAGAATAATAAAGAACACTTGATTTTTACGTGGAAACCCTCTAAAAGGGAAAAACCACAGGCAGTTAAGTGAGACACACTCGATCGCAGAAATCCACAATATGAGTAAAAAGTTACACCCTCAAGTGATACTTGGACTCTCACTCTCGACAACCTCAGGTTATGGCCACTACCACTCACCACTATTGGTTCAGTCCCTATTGATATCCTCTGATCAATTAATCTTGGCGTGAGCACCTCCTACTATACCCCTCAGGCCTTTTACAGTGGCACCCGATCAATTGCTTGCCAACCTACCCTTGGTTTCAAGACTTGACTTGCTTGTGCAACTTCACTGAGAAACCACAAGTCTTTGACTCTATGAAGAGTATACGGTCTAAGTGTATATATGACAATATGCTCAAATGCAATAATGTGTAACACTGAATACAAAATGCTTAACTAGATGTTATAATGCAATTCTACATCCTAGTTATCAAATAATGCCTACATGCCCATATATAAGGACTCAATTAGATGTAGATAAAATCTAACAACCTAATTATCAATTAAGTCCAATCAACACAAGTTGTCAAAACATATAATCACTAGCAATATATTTGCAATCAATAAATGCAATCAATGAGGCATACACATAAATGTTCATGAACTACACTAGATGCATAAGGCAATCATAATCATCAATTAAGCATACATGAACATATATAGATTAGCTATATAGGTAAAATAACCTAATTATGCAAGCTATCACAATACAACAACCCAAACATCAACAACAATCTCTACTTGTAATAAAAATCTTAATCTAGAGGCATAAAAGTCATACAAGAGATATCTTGTTAAGCTAGAACACAAGAATGATAAAGATGGTGTTTTACTTACCAAGTTACATGTGTTGATGAAGACCCATACTAAGAAACATCATAGATGTAGCTAGATGATGTTTGTTTCAAGAAAGGATGATGGGTTTTGGGTTTGAAAAGTTAAATAATAACTCTTGGAGCTTCTCTCTCAAAGGAAATACTTTCTCACACTAAAAAATGGTTTGGAAACTCTAAAAAATGAGTGAGGAAGAAAATGGCATATAAATATGAGCCCTATAGCAAAACTACATCGTTTTGAAAATGCCTGTAATTTTTACTCAGTGCGCTGGTGAGCTGCGTTGGTTGACAAGTGCCACACCAACACACACCTACTGTCCACGGGCGCTGGTGAGGTCCGCTTGTGGACTGGTGCATCTGTGACAATATAAAAGCTCGAGATTTGAGAGACCCAAAACATGACCAAACGATATCGAAACCTTTCATATAATATACATTTGGAAATGTATGGAAGTCTAGTTTCTACTCAAATTTACAAAACATTATTTGGATGTTAATAGAAAGATTTATGGTCATTTAAGTGACCAAAGGTCAGAAACAAACAACAACAGAGTTGCCCTATTTTTGTGGTCACTTTGAAGATTTCAAAACCAATCTAAACGGTAATGAAATATTACAAATAATATACCGTTGGAAAGGTATGGGTGTCTAGTTGTATAGAAATTTTCAAAACTCATTTTGAAGCATTGTATAAAATGATATGGTCGTAAGACCATACAAATGTCAGTTTTGAAAAACATTTATATCATTGAAATCAACTCTTTTGAAACTAGACACCTTACTCCATATAACCAAACCAAGAGAAGAATAAGTCCTTTTTAAATGGTCGCTTAACGCGCTAAAACAAGTACACCATTATGCAGGCACGGACGTACCCGATCAAACAACGGAATACGAATTAAACACATAACAACCACACTTAAGACTAAGAATGAAGTGCAAATGTGATTGTGAAGAGATGCACATATATAAACAATGTCAATACAAATGCAAGATCAACAAAACATGCATGAGGTGTGTGTGTGTGTGCATCTAAACTCTTCAACAGACGAAGTCAAGTGAATATACCTTTGGCTCTCGAAGTCATGGAGATGCTTGGAAGCTTGCCAATGAGTACATATGCTACCCATTACACAATCATCCCCAATGTGGTGTAGTTTGTCATGAAATAAGCTAATTATAAAATCGAGGTTCTTACAAAACCAAATAAAACAACCAACTCTTAAATGAAATCAAAACCACAAACACTTGAAAGCATGGTAAAAACAAAGTCAAAAATACATAATAGAAACAAAAATAAAATGAAAATGAAAATAAAAACATTGTTCCACACTTTTTTTCATATGAAGAAAAGTGTTGAACAAGTGTTTTTTTTTAAGTTCATGCTAAGTGTTTATCTACAAATAATGAGTTTTATTTAGAAAAGAAAAATGTTTGTCAAGTATTTCATTACATATAGTTTACATAGTAATTTAAAAAACACACAAGTCTCGCCTAGAATAATATTTGAACATATAAAGCGAAAATTTGTTGTCTTCAATGTTCAAGTAATGAAACTTATAAACAATTTTTTAGATAACATAATTAAAAAAAAGCCTTAATCCAAAACCGTAAATATGCATACTAATTAACAAATTTGTGAGCCATATTCAAATTTACAGACAAAAACAAACCTTTATTCAAAACTTACGTAAAATCCATCAACTTTTGAAAAAAAAAAATCTTGCATATACAAACCTCAAACCCTCAAACATCACTTGATTCAAACACAAACTTACATGTTCTTCAAATGATGTCATCGAACCTCACAGTCATTCCTTGTCACTTCGTCTTCTTCTTTGACAGTGGATTGTGAGATCTTGTAAAAGAGAATTTTTTTAGTCATGAAATGTTGTTTTTTTCCTTTTTAATAACTTTTTCCATGTTTTAACTGTAGGGAGAATCGCGCAACGAAAGCATAGAAAATTCAAAATTAGGGTTTCGGTATAAATAAAAAAAATTCCCTTTTTAATAACAAGAACCTTAACCCTAGATTAATTGTTGTATATAATAAGTATAGTACCTTTTTCTCGTGACGATTGAATTAGCGCCAAATTGAATCCGCAAGATCTTCCAATCCAATCACGAACGTGAATCACCTAGGAGTGTGAGATCCCTTTCTTTAAATTGTATACTTGATGATGAAAACAAACAAAATCTTTTTCTTTTTTAGTTACAATTATCCTCCAAGAGAAAAATCCAAGAACATCTGGTCACTTGTGAATTATCAATCTAATTGATTAAAACTCGCGTGAACCCGATTTGATTTTGTACAGAAAACCCTTTTGATGTAAAGGATACTAGTGTACTATCAAAAACAAAAACGTTCTCTTTTTCTCTTTTCTTCTTGGCCGAATTCTACACCCTATATCTATGAGTTGATCGAATTTTGTCTAAAGCAAAAACTAAATTTTCTCCCTCAAAATTCTATGGTAGCCGAATTCACTCTTCAAAAAGAACTAGGATTGATCGAATTCTTCTCTTAAATCGTCTCTAAGAATTGTATGGCTGGCCGAAATTAAAGAGAAATATATATAGGATCATAAATCCTCTCTCCTAAGAAGGATTTACTTGGTTGTTAAGAATCCTTTCCTTAGGTGGATTTACTTGGTGATTAAGAATCATTTTCCAAAAATAATTATTTCCTACACCAAAACTCATAATCCAACTCAATAATGTATTTGTAACCATATTAAAGACTTTCTAATTTGATTAGATAAATAATTCCTTTTATTTATCTACTTATTAAATATAGTCTTTAATATTAATTATACTACCAACAATGATATAATTTTAGAAGACCATCTCCTACTAGGAAAAAGATTTTGACTTTTAATTAAATAATTAATTAATCAACAAATTAAATAATTTCTGTTTAATTAAATAATAAAATAAAAACAATATATTAAGCTATTTTATATAGCATTGCTGCCCAACACATATATATGGGTCAATATATTATTTTTCTTATTTTATTAAATCCATTACACCTTAACAAAAAGTCCACATGTGAACTAGACTCATTCTTACAAAAGAAACAAGTCTACATGCCTTAATACAATTCTAGATGGACCATTAAATTGGTTCAGTAGAATATATCAAGTGATCCATGCAAGTTCGTGTGGATTGAGGATCTTGACGGACTATCTAAATTTAAGCTCCAGTAGACACAACCCAATCACAATCAACAAATGATTCACTTAGGTCCGATCTATTAATTTTAGTTCGTTCCATTAAAGAACTAAAATTGAACCCTTAAATAAAGATAAAATAAGTTAATATTTCTTACTCATACCCTACACAACCTTATTGGAGAAAGTGTATCCTCGTGAAGAATATCAGTAATCGCCAAGAGCTCATGGACCGCCTATAGCTCTCCAAGTTACCATATTTACTCAAATGACCACAGTTTGAACTTGGATATTTTGACTTGTCTAGAAGCCATGTTTCAATAGACACTATTGAAAACTTAACATTAAGATTTAATATCCAATATCTCAAAACATCCATATGATGATATTCTACTCTCATTTAATAAATGGAGCCACGATGTCCATATCTATAAATGAAGTCCTCTATCGATTAACAAATGAATACCACGAAACTATCGAGGATAGACTATGCTATATAATCGTACTCATTGATAGATCAAATGAAAACACTTGCAACCATAAGTCCATCATTTACCTCAGGATTGAGATAGACTCTCTGATTGTCTTCAAATGAAAAACTTGTATCCATTGACGGTTTTAGATAAAGTATTTCATTGTGATCCAATTCAATGCACCTAGTGCAATAGATTTTTTTACCTAAAGACACCACACTTTGATGATTTTAGACTCATCATAACACATTTGATCCCACTCAAATGCTAGCAAAAGAACTACAACTTTAACAAGATAAAGGCATCCAACCTTTATCTTAAGTTGTGAATATTATTCAAGACTAACTAAAGAATTGTGTCTACCTCATACATATCTATATGTATGAACAGTTCTTCTTTTGTCATAGTCTTTTGACCTTATGATTATTTACTTTTGACAATTACAATAATTAAACTATAAATGTTATAAGATTTGTTAAACTAGAAATCACTTTATTAATATGAAAAGATTGTCAAATACATTATTATACTCTTGCTATCGAGCATAATCCCAACAATCTCCCACTTGCTCTTTAGCAAATGTGTCATATCTCTCATCACCACGTTCTCTAGATGCATATCAAAACTCTTTTTATGGAATAGTCTTTGTAAAGGGATCCGCTAGATTATCTGCTGACGCAATCTTGGTAATCGTCACGTCACCCCTATGCACAATTTCCCTCAGAAGGTGATACTTTCTTTCAATGTGTTTCCCTCTCTTATGACCTCTTGGTTCTCTCGAATTAGCCACTGCTCCACTATTGTCACAATAGATAGTAATCTGTTTATTCGCATCAGGAACCACTTCCAAGTCAATTAGGAATTGGCGAAACCAGACAGTCTCGCTTGCGGTAAAATACTCGGCTTCCATGGTGGAATCAGCAATATAAGATTGCTTGATACTCTTCCATATGACTGCCCCTCCTCTAATAGTAAACACAGATCCTGATGTTGATCTTTTAAAGTCAGAATCTGACTGAAAATCGAAATCTGTATATCCAACGAGAATTAAATCCCCTCCAGAGTATACAAGCATATAATCTCTCGTTCTCCTAATATACTTGAAAATATGCTTGACAGCCGTCCAATGATCAAGAACAGGTTTCGATTGAAACCTGTTAACTATGCCCACAAGAAAACAAATATATGGTCTAGTACAGAGCATTGCATACATGAGACTTCCAACTGCTGATGCATAAGGAACCCTACTCATGAATTGCTCTTCATGCTCATTCTTATGAACTTGTTCCTTAGAAAGTTTGATTCCATGTCTGAAAGGTAACATACCTTTCTTGGAATCTTGCATGGAAAACCTAGACAAGATTTTATCTATGTATGAAGCTTGGGATAATGCAATCATTCTACTTTTTCTATCCCTTATTACTTGGATACCAAGAATATAACTTGCTTCTCCTAAATCCTTCATATCAAATTGTTTTGCTAACCATTCTTTTATTTATGCCAATACACCTACATCGTTTCCGATGAGTAGTATATCATCAACGTAAAGAACTAGGAAAACCAATTTGTCGCCTTTAATCCTTTTGTATACACAAGGTTCATCAAGGTTTTGAATAAATCCAAAACTTTTCACGGCTTGATCAAACCTTATGTTCCAGGATCTTGATACTTGCTTTAATCCATATATGGATCTTTTCAACTTGCATACCCTTTCCTCTTGGTCTCTTTCAATGAATCCTTCTGGTTACATCATGTAGTTGCTTTCGTCAAGACTTCCATTAAGGAAATCTGTATTGACGTCCACATGTCAAATCTCTAGGTCTAGAGATGCCGCAATGGATAAGTGTATCATAATGGATTTAAGCATGGCCACAGGAGAGAAGGTTTCTTCATAAGCAATACCTTATTTCTGTGTATAACCTTTGGCTACCAATCTAGCTTTAAAGATTTCCACATTTCCATCCATTCCTCGTTTCTTATTGTATACCCATTTGCACCCAATGGGTTTTATCCCTTTAGGCAAGTCTACAAGAGACCAGACTTTGTTTTTGAACATAGATTCAATTTCGGATTGCATTGCCTTTTGTAAATGGCGACAATCAACATCTTCCATTGCTTCTTTGTACGTATAGGGATCATCATCGTCCGAGAGATTCTCTGCAGATTCTCCTATACCGATGTATCTGTCGGGTTGTTTACTAACCCTCCCACTACGACAAGGTATGGTAGATTGTTGATCTTGTGTTAGTACGGAATTTACAATTGGGCTTGGTAGTGAAGCCTCTTCTGGAATTGTATCTCCTGAAAGCTCATTCAGGAAAATTCTACTTTTAGGCACAAAATTATTCATATAGTCCTTTTCCAGAAATTTAGCATTTTTCGAAACAAACACTTTAAGATCTGAAGGACTATAGAAATAATATCCTTTTGTTCCTTTTGGATACCCTACAAATATGCATGTTTCTGAACGGGACTCCATCTTTTCTGTCTTTCATTTTAACACGTGCGCAGGACATCCAAATATCATTAAGTGTTGTAAACTAGGCTTTGGCCGGTCCATAACTCATGCGGTGTTTTAGGAACCGACATAGATGGTACATCGTTAAGAATGTACATTGTGGTTTGTAAAGCAAATCCCTAAAAAGAATTAGGGAGCGTTGAATAACTCAACATAGACCTAACTATGTCTAAAAGAGTTCTATTTCTCATTTATGCCACCCTATTTTGTTGAGGTGTGCCTGGTGCAGAAAACTGAGAAATTATCCCATTAACAATAAGATATTGCTGAAACTCACCAGATAGATATCCTCCACCCCGATCAGACCTCAAGATTTTTATGCGTTTCTCAAGCTAATTTTCAACTTCAACTTTAAATGCTTTAAACATGTCAAAAACATCTGACTTATGTCTTATGAGATACACATAGCCAAATCTTGAGTGTGTTGGAACCCCGTTCACCGGTCACGCAGGGGAACTAGGTTTTAAAATTTGTATACAAATCATATATGTATCTGGGACCAGTGAACTTTGGATCATAATTATTTTTCGGAACTAATACATACAATATGTAAACACATGAAATTGTAATCAATATAAAGAGAAGAAGAAAATCTTACCAACGTTTGGAGGCTCCTTCACTTTACGATGTGCTTCTGTCTGAACCACTCGATCTTCATCTCTATCTCTCAGAACTGATAACAGCATGTGGATGCGTCACGGTCTCAGAAACTTGAATAGAGGATGTAGAGAAATACTTGAAGAAACTCTTTCTTCACAATTTGGTGTATTGATTTCACGCACACATAAATTGCATCTCATGTAATCAAAAACAAAAAAAAAAACCTTAGCTTTCGTATTGTTTCACGCACCTTTATTTGTTTTTTTCGTGTGTGCTGATACACACCAAAAACAAAATTAACTTTTTCTAAAACACACAAACCAAATCACGCCTGCACTTTGATTTATTTATATATCTATATATTCTTTATATATATATATATATATATATATATATATATATATATATATATATATCCTTGTTTGTATCTTATACAAACAATTATATATGTGCACACACCAATTTGCATCCAATGCAATCTCTTATGTTATAATTGATATATACCTTTTAATTATCATTTTCAAATATATCTAATATATTAAAAGTGACAATAAGTATTTTAAATTTAAACTTAAATTCAAATACTTAGATAAATGATTTAGTAAAATAAAATAATCCTAAATCTATATATCAACTAACACCCTCCAATTAATAGTTAATTAATGATTCATAATTATCAATATAATTAAATAATCTAATTATTTAATTAATTTAACTATTAACATTAATTAATTAAATAATCTCATTATTCAATTAATTCCATAATATATACGTATCACTTTCGTAACACAATTAATTGGACAATCCAATTAATTAACCGTGACCCTTGTTACCTAAATCGATCGGGCTAGCAAGGGAACCTAATGGACTCACAGTATTTTGAGCTCTAATAATCCTCGGAATCATTAATTAAACTCTTTAATTAATATTCTTTGATTATTAGCTTCGGTGTTATTCCACTAAAAACCCCGAAGCTGCACCCTCTCAACTGTAGACGCTTTTACACAGACCGATACAACTCGGTGTCCATCGATATAGCTATTGCACATGGTGTGATCCTCCACAATAGTTCATAATTAGAACTGGGTCATAATGTTCGCTATACCCCTCTAATTACATATATCCTTTAAGTACCGTTGATTCTCTAATGGACAATAAATCCTATTTCCTTACGGAACTAGGAGAGCGTTCATATTGTCCAAGCCCCGAATCAACCCTTAAGGGAACTAACATCTACTTCTCACAAGAAGAAGTGGATTCCACTATTGTGTACAAACATTCCCAGCCATAAGCCAAACCGTAATCCCAACATATTGAGCATATTGATCGGGAACAACATCCGACCTCACCCATGGTATATCAAAGATCACGATCTAACCTAAAAGAGTCGATAAGACACTCAGGATTAAGATCACCCACATATAGCCATCGTTAGTTGATATATATGAATTTCATCGGTAAACAGATATTGGTGAGAGATTCATATAAATCATGGCCCAGTCCTATATGATCACATCATACAAGGTGCCTCCATTCCCATATCTCATATGAATAATTCAGGATAGAATCATCGTATATTACGGAATGGACCGCAGCTATAGATTAACCACAAATAAAGTATCCAGCTTTATTTGCCATCTATGGACTCTTTAGATTGCACGTCTCTTACTGTATCCATCTGTATATGACACTCATATACACAGTTCGAGATTACATCCGGCAATCTTGGATGTTAAATATATGCACAAGTTATAAAATAAACAACATAACATGAATGAATTGAACTTTTTCTTTTATTTATTTCATAAATCCATTTACAAATTACATCTTTAGGGCATAAACCTCAACAATCTCCCACTTGCACTAAAGCATGTGAGGCATGTCTCGTAACCCTAGACCATCTAGGTGACCTAAAAACACTTTAGCCGATAAGGTCTTTGTAAATAGGTCAGCTAAATTGTCTTGTGAGGCTATTTTTGTGACGATCACATCTCCTCTCTACATTATCTCTCTAATGAGATGATACTTTCTCTCTATATGCTTCTCTCTCTTGTGGCTTCTTGGTTCTTTGGAATTAGCCACAACACTACTGTTATCACAATAAAGTGTGATAGGCATATCCAGATCTGGAACAACTTCCAGATCTCTCAATAATTTAGGGAGTCAAACAGCCTCTTTAGCAGCTTCACAAGTGGCTACATATTCGGCTTCCATGGTGGAGTCAACAATGCAAGATTGCTTGATACTTCTCCACACAACGGCTCCACCACCCAGGGTGAATACTGATCCAGACGTGGATTTCCTAGAATCCCTGTCTAATTGAAAATCAGAATCCGTGTATCCTAACGGGATCAAATCCTGTCCGGAATACTCTAGCATATAGTCTCTCGTTCCCCGAAGATACTTGAGAATTGTCTTGACAACAACCCAGTGATCCAATCTTGGGTTGGACTAGTATCTGCTGACTACTCTCACTGCATAGCAGTTGTCCGGTTTCATGCATAACATAACATACATGAGACTACTTACTGCCGATGCATAGGGTACACGTCTCATATCCTCAACTTCTTGAGGTGTCTTAGGACACTGTTCCTCGGACAAGTGAACTCCATGCCTAGAAGGTAAATTACCTTTCTTGGAGTTTTGCATCGAAAATCATACAAGAATCTTATCGATATATGATGCCTGAGATAGTGCTATGAGTTTGTTCTTACGATCCCTTATAAGTTGGATCCCTAGAACATAACTCACCTCTCCCAAATCTTTCATTTGGAATTGGCTAGCCAGTCAGCCCTTTACATCAGACAACACTCCCACATCATTCCCAATGAGTAGGATATCATCTACGTATAGGACCAAGAAAACTACTTTCTTATCAATGATACGCTTGTAGACACAAGGCTCATCGACGTTTTGCTCGAAGCCATGTGTTTTGATCACATCATCAAACCTAATGTTCCAAGATCTAAATGCTTACTTAAGTCCGTAGATAGACCTTTACAGCTTGCAAACCTTTTGCTCTTGATTTGGAGACACGAATCCCTCTGGTTGCATCATATAGATGCTTTTATCAAGATTATCATTCAAGAATGCAGTATTGACGTCCATTTGCCAAATTTCGTAATCGAAATAGGCAGCAATGGATAAGAGAATTCTAATAGACTTAAACATGGCTACTGGCGAGAATGTCTCTTCATAATCGACCCCCTCTTTCTAGGTATAACCCTTGGCCACTAGCCTTGCCTTGAAGGTCTCTACCTTCTCGTATACTCTTCTCTTTCTCTTGTAGATTCACTTACACCCTATGGGTTTTACCCCATCCGGTAAGTCTACAAGATCCCAGACTGAGTTAGAGTACATGGAGTTAATCTCGAGATTCATGGCTTTAACCCATTCCTCTTTATCAGGATCTTCCATTGCATTCTTAAATGTCAATGGATAATCAACATCATCAGTAGAGACAACATCTTGTCCCTCACCTATACCTAAATAG
Organism: Dipteronia dyeriana; assembly: GCA_032871835.1. NCBI lineage: Eukaryota > Viridiplantae > Streptophyta > Magnoliopsida > Sapindales > Sapindaceae > Dipteronia > Dipteronia dyeriana. Next base: position 38,970,143 of record CM065302.1, read on the forward strand.
CATTCAGGTTGTCTCATAACCCTCTCACTACGCCTAACTGGTAGTGTATCCTGATTAGAAACCATCTGACTCTCAGATGTTTGTGGATCAACAACTCTTGTTGATGAAGCACTAATCTTACCAGGCTCCAACTCATTCAATACAATCTTAGAACGAGGTTTATGGTCACTAATATAACTGTCCTTAAGAAACATTGCATTTTTCGATACAAATACTTTGTTTATGTTCGGGACTATAGAAGTGTCCACCTCTGGTCTCCTTGGAGTATTCTACAAACAGGCAGACCACAGACTTGGAGTCTAGCTTTCCAATTCTGTTCTTCAGCACGTGTGCTGGACACCTCCATATATGGAAATGTCGTAAACTAGCTTTACGACCATTCCACAACTCTAGGGGAGTCTTAGGAACATATTTGGATGGAACCACATTCAAAATGTATGCCGCTATTTGTAACGCACATCCCCAAAAGGAATTTAGTAATGATGAGAAACTAATCATAGATCTCACCATTTTCATTAGGGTTCTATTTCTCCTCTCCGCTACACCATTTTGCTGAGGTGTATCGGGAGCTGTGAGTTGGGAAACTATCCCATGCTCAACCATAAAGTCTTCAAACTCTTAGTCATGGTACTCACCTCCATGATCCGATCGCAGTGACTTAATAGTCCTACCTAATTGATTCTCAACTTTAGCTCGAAATTCTTTGAACATTTCAAATGTTTCCGACTTCCATTGCATTAGGTAGACATATCTGTATCTTGAGTAGTCATTTATAAAGGTGACATAATACTCATAACCACCTCTAGCTTTAAAATTCATCGGTCTGCAAATGTCTGTATGTATAAGCTCTAGCGGTTCTTTAGCTCTAAGCCCTTTTCCAGTAAAAGGTCTCTTAGTCATCTTACCTTCAAGACAAGATTCGCAGACAGGTAAGGTGTCAACCTTTAACTCACTTAAAGGTCCGCTTTTCACTAGTCTGTCTATCCGGTCAAGGTTGATATGACCAAGCCTTAGACGCCAGAGATATGTGCCATTATCTGGAGAAATCTTATGTCGTTTAGTTTTTGGTTTTTCAACCTTAAACATTTCGGTGTTGAGCAGTGTAGTATGTATTAACGGTCTTAACATATAAAAATTGTTTTCATTAATTCCTGAACAAATATTCAGACCATTCTTTCCAATGTTAGGTTTTAGTTTGTATTGGCATTAATTCCATATCAAAATGATGTTTACTTGTAATGATTTAGTTGTTTAGATTCATGATTATTCAAGCTTAAAGAAAGAAGAAACAACAAGTCAAAGCAAGTTTCAAGTCTTCAAGAGAAAGGATACAATATGGTTCTACAAAGGTATACTAAGACCTTATATTTTTCTTACAAGACTTAGGCACACACACACAATTCATTCTCATATGTGTCCTTGCATCGTTGTGCACCATGTATAACACATTCACACACTTGAAGATGAATGCTCATGCATTGGTTTGGAAATAACATGTTTTGGAAAATGCATGATTGGAAACAATCTCTATGTAGTTTGCATTCTAGTGTGAATTGTGTTTGTATGAGTATATATTTGTATAACATGGATATTGAACTTGAATTTAGTCTTAAATCATTCTTGATTGAGTTCCGGTCATTTAGATTACTCATACTATTGATTTCAAGTTCTAAGTCAAAAGATACTACACTTTCAACTTATGTTGCATACATTGTCTTCGTATTCGTATATCAAGTCGAATTATTATTTTCTGGGTTGAGTATCTTATATTTCCATGTTCATGTAAGAGTTACGATTCGTAATCCATAAATGGATTCAAATTCCGAAATCGGAGGCCAGAGAACGGTCGAAGAACGTGAAGGAAGGTCGGAGGAGAAAGAAGCAAGCAATGCATTTCTTTCCCGAGATTGTGCGTGGCCATCTCGGGGCAGAAGGCTTGCTGTCCCGAGAAGCCCACACGCCATCTTAGGCAGTAAGCTTGCTTGGCTACTTCTTTCTCTTTTGGTCATTTCACATGTCCAAGTTTCCATCTCTTTTATAAACTCTTTCCCTCTCACATTTCATTCTAAGAAGAATTTTAAAACAAATGTGCAAAAAATTTCTCTCTAAATTTTCTCACATTCCAAACACCATAAATTCTTCATTTGAACTTTGATTTGAGTGATTCAATGTTGAGAGTGTTCATCTATTCATCCTCCATCTTTTCTCTGAATGTTTGAGTAAGTTTTGTTGTTGTTTTTGGTGTCTAATCATATGAAAACGGGACTGCACCTAAATCAACTAAGGTATTGATTTTCTCTCAAAGTTTTCTTTTAAAACTTGGTCAATTGCCTTGGGTTTTTTTCTTCTACATATATTTGTATATTGTGAGTGTTTTGATTTGAGTTTTGAACTCTTTCAAAGCTAGATTGAATTTCAATTGAAATCATACATGTTGAGTGAGGTTTTGATTTTGCCTATGTTTCACATGTTTGGGATTGTATTGTGCTAGCTTTGATTCTAGGACTATTTTATGATCTTTGATTGATTGATTTTGTAAAAAATAGTTTCTCACATGTTATTAGGCTCTCTTGGCCGAAATTCTCACATAATACATGTGCTTATGTTCTTTTGAGCTATTCATGTGTTTTGATGAATCTATGATTAGGAATATGCTCTAGAACTTTAGCTTAAATCTTATTGACTTTGTCATATGATTTTAGCATGTTTTAGGTTTATGTGATTTAAACTTGATCTTGTGATTTATTAAATATATCTTGCGATTCAAGTTTAGATCTATGCATGTATCTAGGTTGTGATTGTTATTGAACATATCTTACATGATCTAGATTGTTTATACATGCATGATTAACTAGACTATATGTGATTTGTGCATTCATGCTCATGTATAGTATTTTCCATATGATGTGTTGATCATAGCATTCTATGTTATGTGCTTGTTTGCGTTTTGCATTCATGATCACTTAGATGCCTTGTGAGAAGGAAGTCTTGACAATAGGTGTGAGACCTATGGTGTTGAGCAAGAAGTCTTGGCAAGAGGCGTGAGGCCTTAGATTGTCGAGCAAGGAAGTCTTGGCTAGGGTCGTGAGGATCCGGATAGTCGAGCAAGAAGTCTTGCTTAGAGTTGGGAGGACTCGGATAGGTGAGCGAGGAAGTCTTGACTAGAGTCGTGAGGACTTAGTTGAGCAAGAAGTCTTGCCTTGGGTCGTGAGGATCCGGATAAGGTGAGCGAGGAAGTCTTGACAAGAGGTGTGAGGCCTCAGATTGTTGAGCATAGGGCGACAACTTCTAGAATAGGATATGAGGGTAGTTTCTAGGTAAAGAGGTCACTTGAGAGATTGTACTTGTCTTATCTACTAGTGGATTTTGTTTGCCGGTGGCTGCTAGCCCGTGGATGTTTCCTCTTCGGAGGTTTACCACGTTATATCTTGTGTCAACTTTTCTCTATCCCTATCTCTCTACTATTTGTATTGTGGAAAGAACTCTTTATGTATGTTGACTTCCTTTCTATAATATAGATTGTGTATGTATTACAATTACTTGTTTGTATCACACTTTACTTGTGTTTATATATTGATTAATTGTCTTTAATTAATATATATATATATATTGTGATACAAGCAATCTAGAGGGATAAACTTTTGTTTGTTTCTAAGGGAGTCGAAAAAAGTGTCTAACATATTCACCCCCCCCCCCCTCTAGGTTAGCCTTGAGCATTTAACCGTGTTTATATTTTCATCCAATAATAACAGACTTATTATTAAAAGAAACAGAATATTTTTGTTCTAACAACTTAGAAACGGGAATCAAATTCCGTGTAAACCTAGGAATATAAAATACATTGTCCAACAATATATAATTATTACAAAAACGTAATCTAATTACGCCCACTGCTCGTGCCGACATGACATCCCCTAACCCCACATGCATTGAGAAGGCTTGCTCCTCTAGCTGTGTCCAAGAATCAGTCCATTGTAAAGAAGAACAAACATGGTTAGTGGCCCTCGAATCAACTATCTAGGGTGAAGAATAATCTTCTACTAAACACGACTCAAGAACAAGTAAATCATATTTACTTTTCTTGGACTTCTTCTTGCTTTGGGCCTTCTTAGGTTTAGGCTTACCCTTCGCTTGTATGCCTCTCGAACAGTTCATGTGGCATTGACAACAGGCGCTGGAGGACATTCCTCTTTAAGTACAAACTTGAGGTCTTTGGTGACCAATATTGCATTAATGTTAAGTTTCCACTTAGTGTAGTTATCACCAGTTAATATATCGTTTACGAGAATTTGAAGTAATGCAGAAGACATTATTGCTGAAATAAATAAAACATTCATTCAGTCATTTATTTAAAACAAGTGCGAGTGCTTTGGCATAAATTTAAACATGATGCATGCACATGTTTAACGAACTATAACTACCCTAAAACTAGTTACTATACCACGACAATCCAACATACAACAAAGAAGTGCCGCCTTAGGGTCGGTCAAGTCTTTGCATGTTGAACCGAGACATTCTCAATCAAATGATATTCTAGAATAACTCTTATTCCATATCATTCAACCATCGTTCATTCAGTAAGGTTTTTAATTAACAAACTTAATCAAAACCTTCGTAAGTGTAACCCACCATTTCAGATCTCACGAGCTTAACTCGAGAATTGCCGTCTTAGGGTCGGTCAATCTCGAAATACCCTCAGAAATCTCATCCGTTAGGAAGTCAACCTTGGTATTGACCTTTGTGGAAACCCTCCTTAAGGAGAACGAAAGCAAAGCCGTTACGAGGCCCCACTCGGATCTCACGGTGTTGAACTAATGATGGAGACCGCAGGATATATATGTCATATATCCCTCTCCCACTCATTATTTTAAAATTAGGGTTTTCTATTAACCTTTAATGCACCTATTTTCTACAGGATTAAACGACTAACTTTAATTAAGTTATCTAGCGCATTAACTAATTAGAAACAAATTCTAATTAACTAATAAATTATTAATGATTTTTAACAAATAAAAATCTAATCTATTAGTGAATAATCTAAGTTTTTGTAAACTATTTACTAAGGTCAGATTATTATGATAGTGTTTACCAAATTTAACTATTAAAACTCTAACACTTTATTCGGTTAATTTATTATTAGGTAATCAATCATATTAATCCTAATTACAATAAATGACCATATTAATCTAACTTATTAAACTGTTTAATAACTAGATTAATATTAATGAGAATTACCAAGTTTTCTAACCATTAAAAACTAATCTCATTATTCATAGCCAATTATATATATTGCTCATTTTAATCACATTAAAAAAATACATAAAATATCAAACTATGATTCATGTATGACATATCAAATATATTTGTGTAGGCACATCTAATCTAAATGACATACGTATGCATGACAATGCTTTTATCATCACATAATATAAAACATACATGAATTGACTGAGTACTGTGGATTATTTAACCTAAAAAATTGGAATCTAAAATTACAAAAAAAAAATCTCAAGGCATTCCTTTGTCTTCTTGTAATTTCCGAGTCTTTCAGTCTCTTTAGGTCACTCCGATTCATCTCATGAATTCGAAACGGGAAATATGCACGGAACGCACTAGGCAACACTTGCCAATGGAACCATGCGTGAACAGTACCGTGTGAACAGTACCCAGTGAACCGTGACGGTGAACAGTGCCCCCGTGAACAGTGCCGATGAATAGTATTGTGAACAGTGTCGTTGAACAGTACCCACCGTGAACAGTACCGTCGTCGCGCGCGTTTCCAGTTCTTCGTTTACAGGTTACAATTTTTTTATTTACAATACAATAATAGTAAAATAAAAATGTAAAAATAATAATAATAAATTATACAACCCATAAACCCTAAATCCACAGTACCATAAAAATTTACGATCAATCATGTTTAATTTAAACAATTTAATTATAAACATTCATACAATCATAAAGATGGTGCCTACACATTCATACATACAGGGGCATCGAAAACAATTTCCTGTTCCGAAAAATAAATTGGCTCTGATACCAATTGTTGGAACCCCGTTCACCGGTCACGCTGCGGAATTAGGTTTTAAATTTTTTATACATATCATATCTGTATTTGGGACCAGTGAACTTTGGATCGTAATTATTTTTCGGAACTAATACATACAATATGTAAACACAGGAAATTGTAATCAATATAAAAAGAAGAAGAAAATCTTACCAACGTTTGGAGGCTCATTCACTTTATGATATGCTCATGTCTGAACCACTCTTACCAACGTTTGGAGACTCCTTCACCTTACGATATACTCCTGTCTGGACCACTCGATCTTCCTCGCTATCTCCCGGAACTGATAACTGCGTGTGGGCGCGTCACAGTCTCAGGAACTTGAATGGAGGATGTAGAGAAATACTTAAAGAAACTCTTTCTTCTCAATTTGGTGTATTGATTTCACGCACACATAAATTGCATCTCATGCAATCAAAAACAACAAAAAAAACTTTGCTTTCATCTTGTTTCATGCACCTTTATTTTGTTTATTTTTTTTGTCGTGAAAACAAAATTAACTTTTTCTAAAACACACAAACCAAATCACGTCTGCACTTGGCTTTATTTATATATCTATATATTCTTTTTTTTTTCTTATATATATATATATATATATATATATACCCTTGTTTGTATCTTATACAAACACTTATATATGCATACACACTAATTTGCATCCAATGCAATCTCTTGTGTTATAATTGATATATATCTTTTAATTATCCTTTTCAAATATATCTAATCTATTAAAATTGATAATAAGTATTTTAAATTTAAATTTAAATTCAAATACTTAGATAAATGATTTAGTAAAATAAAATAATCATATTATTTTATCTTCACCTAAATCTATATATCAACTAAAACCCTCCAATTAATAGTTAATTCATACTTCATAATTATCAATATAATTAAATAATCTAATTATTTAATTAATTTAACTATTAACATTAATTAATTAAATAATCTCATTATTCAATTAATTCCTGAATATATACGTGTCACTTTCGTAACACAATTAATTGGACAATCAAATTAATTAACCGTGACCCTTGTCTCCTAAATCGATCGGGCTAGCAAGGGAACCTAATGGACCCACAGTATTTTGAGCTCCAATAATCCTCGAAATCATTAATTAAACTCTTTAATTAATATTCTTTGATTATTAACTCCGGTGTTATTCCACTAAAAACCTGAAGCTGCACTCTCTCAACTGTAGACGCTTTTACACAAACCGATACAACTCGGTGTCCATCGATATAGTTATTACACATGGTGTGATCCTCCACAATAGTTCATAATTAGAGTTGGGTCATAATGTCCGTTATACACCTCTAATTACATATATCCTTTAAGTACCGTTGATTCTCTAATGGATAATAAATCCTATTTTCTTACGAAACTATGAGAGCGCTCACATTGTCCAAGCCCCGAATCAACCCTTAAGGGAACTACCATCTACTTCTCACAAGAAGAAGTGGATTCCACTATTGTGTACAAACCTTTCCAGCCACAAGCTAAACCGTAATCCCAACATACGGAGCATAATGATCGGGAACAGCATCCGACCTCACCCCTGGTATATGAAAGACCACGATCTAACCTAAAGGAGTCGATAAGACACTTAGGATTAAGATCACTCACATATAGCCATCGTTAGTTGATATATATGAATCTCATCGGTAAACGGATCTTGGTGAGAGATTCATATAGATCATGACCCAGTCCTATATGATCACATCATACAAGGTGCCTCCATTCCCATATCTCATATGAATAATTCAAGATAGAATCATCGTACATTACAGAATGGACCGCAGCTATAGATTAACCACAAACAAAGTACCCAGCTTTATTTGCTATCTATTGACTCTTTAGATTGCACGTATTTTACTGTATCCATCTGTATATGACACTCATATACACAGTTCGAGATTACATCCGGTAATCTTGGATGTTAAATATATGTACAAGTTATAAAATAAACAACACAACATGAATGAATTGAACTTTTTCTTTTATTTATTTCATAAATCCATTTACAAATTACATCTTTAGGGCATAAACCCCAATAGAGTGATTATCCGTGAAAGTGATGAAGTACTCATATCCACCTCTTGCTTGAATGCTCATAGGTCCATACACATTAGTGTGTATCAATACCAAACATTCGATGGCTATTGTTCCTTTGGTCGTAAACGACCTTTTGGTCATTTTTAACTTCCAAACAAGATTCACAAGTTGGTAGATCATCATCCTTTAAGTCACTTAAAGGTCCGTCACTAACCAATCTTTTAATCTTATTAAGGTTAATATGACCTAGGCGCAAATGCCATAGGTAGGTTTCAACTTTTGATAATTTTACTCTTTTATGATTAGGCTTCGTTGATTCCATGTCTAACAAGTGAGAGATATTTTTATGCAAGTAGAATAAACCGTTTTCTAATGTACCTTTACAAACAAATTTGTTATTCCTACTAATAATAAAACCTTTATTAAAAGTAACTGAATATCCAAATTTATTTAGACAAGAGACCGAAATTAAATTCCTCTTGAATTGTGGTACATAATAAATGTTTATTAAAACTAAATGCCTATAAGAATCTAAATTGATTCTAATATCTCCCACTACACTAGTAAACACCAACGCTCCATTGCCTAAATGCAAGTCGAATTCATTCTTATTCAGTCTATTCCTTTGACCATTTTCACCACAAAGGACACACTTCCCTTTCATCTTGGTTACTTTCTTGGTCTCCTTCTAAGAAGACCCAAGTTGCTTTTTCTATTGTTTCTTGACCTTCTAACGGGTCTTAACAGTAGCAACTTTACCAAACATATGAATCTCTTGACTCTTACCTTTCACAAGGATCTTCTCGATGCTTTGATCATCTTGTATCAGGTCTAGCAAGATGTTTTCCTTATTGTTCAAGGTGTAGTCAAACTTAAACTGATCAAAGGAATCTGATAGTGAGTTGACAATCATGTAAATTTTCGTCTCACCATCTATCTCAACACCAATCAGTTCAGCAATGTTGAGATGTGCTATGACTTGCATCATGTGATATTCCACAACCTGTCTAGGTTTCATCCTAAGATTCATGAAAGTAGTCACTGTCTCTCTCTTAGTTATCTTAGACCTCATAGCAAACATCTCCTCTAGAGACATCATTATATCGGCAGCAGTCTCCATTCCTTCATGTTACTGTTGCAACACGTCGGAGATGGTGGTCATAATGTAACATTTAGCCATCTCATGTGAAGACTCCCACTGTTGATACTCATCTCTTAGCTATTGAGTAGATTCATTAGTAGGAGTGGTTAAGGAATAGACATAACGAATTTATATTTTTCAGCTTGCAATAACAAACCAATTGTCCTTTTCCATGTGACATTATCACCAGTTAAATTATTATCTTTTAGGATGTTGATTAGGGATGGGGTCATGATTTCTTTTAAATAACAAAAAATATATAAGTAAATAACCATGATATAGCACTTTTGAATATTTATCTTGAATTAAATTAATTAATTCAATCGTAAAATTCAATGGTGATCCAACACCCATAAATGTCACGCCTCTTTTGGTAGTTCGTACCATTTACTAGTTGGACTAGGTCCCACCTAATTATTAACATAACAACCAACATTTTTAATTTTAGCCTTGCAATTTTAGTAACAAGAACTTTGGGAGGATATTAATAAAATTACATTGAGTATGTTACCAAGTTATCGACCTTCAATATGTTCCCTCGCAAATGTCCCTCATTTGGGAGTAGATATCGTTTGGACCAATTGTCTAGTCTATCCTTGTAATAAAGTATCTTGCTAAATTCCATTCATGAATAGCCCTTTGAGGTTTATTACACGAAACATAAAGCTCAACTAAACTTGGAGGCCGTAGGTGTTCCAAAACACATTCTCCCACTCAATTATTTAAGGCGTGTGATCGAATTCCAAAGAATGATTTACCAAGTTATCTAGATGCCAATTTAGATACCTAAACCTTTCAATGCATGTTCATACCAAAAGAGATATATGAGTGGCACTCCTATTCTATATGACTTGTTATCAAAGAATGACAAGCATTACAATATTTACAAAAATATAAATAGCTACGATTTTGGTCCATCCTAGAAAAGCATGTAAATAACACGTCTTGGAATACAAAAAACTCCTTTCTTGGCGAACAAGTATTCACGTGACCTTCATCGTTTGGACTCCCTCGGCTGCCTCTCATGGGCGTGCGCACCCTTGGCCCTTACCCATGGGCGTGCGCAAGCCAAAACCCCATAAAGGGCCGTCATTCGCAGCCCATGGCTTCCATAGGGCTGTCGTGCACAGCTCATGCCACAACAAACGTGGCTGCGTGCTCTTTGCACGTACTTTTGTTGCTACGGTTCGCACGGTCCCAAACTTGTTCCGGTTGCTTCCAATTCTTCAAACCTTCGAGTCTTCGATACTTGAATGTATTATAGAAGAATTTTAAATAAAAAATACTGCAGATTTTTTTAATTACTGCAACAACAAAATAATAAAAAACTTAACAACTACCAAAAAGGAAATTATGGAGATGATATACCACCCTTCTTGTTACAATCTAAAAAAAAATACATTGAAATTCTAGAACCAAAATTGAGCAATAACAAACCATACATAAAACACACACACACACACACACACACACACACATATATATATATATATCCATACATTCCAATGTAAATATATATGTGAATACCTAGAGTGTCATCTCTTTCTAAAACATGCATATATACAATAAAATAAAAAGATTCACGTACACATACATCAATTGATCAAGAGTACAACCAGGTTCTGATACCAATTGTAGGGAAAATCGCACAGCGGAAGCGTAGAAAATTCAAAATTAGGGTTTCGGTATAAATAAAAAAAATTATTTTTTTAATAACAAGAACCTTAACCCTAGATTAATTGATGTATATAATAAGTATCGTACCTTTTTCTCGTGACGATTGAACTAGCGCCGAATTGAATCCGTAAGATCTTCCAATCCAATCACGAACGTGAATCACCTAAGAGTGTGGGCTCCCTTTCTTTAAATTGTATACCTGATGATGGAAATAAACAAAATATTTTTCTTTGTTAGTTACAGTTATCCTCCAAGAGAAAAATCCAAGCACTTTCGTTCACTTGTGAATTATCAATCTAATTGATTGAAACTCGCGTGAACTAAATTTGATTTTGTACACAAAACCGTAAAGGATACTAGTGTACTATCAAAAACAAAAACGTTCTTTTTTTTCTCTTTTTCTCTTTTCTCCCAGGCCGAATTCTGCACCCTATATCTATGAATTGCTCGAATTTTGTCTAGAGCAAAAACTAAATTTTATCCCTCAAAATTCTATGATAGCCGAATTCTCTCTTAAAAAAAAACTAGGGCTGACTGAATTCTTCTCTTAAATTGAACTAGAGCTGGCTGAAATCTTCTCTTAGAATTGTATGGGCTGGCCGAAATTTAAGAGAAATATATATAAGATCATAAATCCTCTCCTAAGAAGGATTTATTTGGCTATTAAGAATCCTTTCCTTATGTAGATTTACTTGTTGGTTAAGAATCATTTTCCAAAAATAATTATTTCCTACACCAAAACTCATAATCCAACTCAATAATGTATTTGTAACCATATTAAAGACTTTCTAATTTGATTAGATAAATAATTCCTTTTATTTATCTACTTATTAAATATAGTCTTTAATATTAATTATACTACCAACAATGATATAATTTTAGAAGACCATCTCCTACTAGGAAAAAGATTTTGACTTTTAATTAAATAATTAATTAATCAACAAATTAAATAATTTCTGTTTAATTAAATAATAAAATAAAAACAATATATTAAGCTATTTTATATAGCATTGCTGCCCAACACATATATATGGGTCAATATATTATTTTTCTTATTTTATTAAATCCATTACACCTTAACAAAAAGTCCACATGTGAACTAGACTCATTCTTACAAAAGAAACAAGTCTACATGCCTTAATACAATTCTAGATGGACCATTAAATTGGTTCAGTAGAATATATCAAGTGATCCATGCAAGTTCGTGTGGATTGAGGATCTTGACGGACTATCTAAATTTAAGCTCCAGTAGACACAACCCAATCACAATCAACAAATGATTCACTTAGGTCCGATCTATTAATTTTAGTTCGTTCCATTAAAGAACTAAAATTGAACCCTTAAATAAAGATAAAATAAGTTAATATTTCTTACTCATACCCTACACAACCTTATTGGAGAAAGTGTATCCTCGTGAAGAATATCAGTAATCGCCAAGAGCTCATGGACCGCCTATAGCTCTCCAAGTTACCATATTTACTCAAATGACCACAGTTTGAACTTGGATATTTTGACTTGTCTAGAAGCCATGTTTCAATAGACACTATTGAAAACTTAACATTAAGATTTAATATCCAATATCTCAAAACATCCATATGATGATATTCTACTCTCATTTAATAAATGGAGCCACGATGTCCATATCTATAAATGAAGTCCTCTATCGATTAACAAATGAATACCACGAAACTATCGAGGATAGACTATGCTATATAATCGTACTCATTGATAGATCAAATGAAAACACTTGCAACCATAAGTCCATCATTTACCTCAGGATTGAGATAGACTCTCTGATTGTCTTCAAATGAAAAACTTGTATCCATTGACGGTTTTAGATAAAGTATTTCATTGTGATCCAATTCAATGCACCTAGTGCAATAGATTTTTTTGCCTAAAGACACCACACTTTGATGATTTTAGACTCATCATAACACATTTGATCCCACTCAAATGCTAGCAAAAGAACTACAACTTTAACAAGATAAAGGCATCCAACCTTTATCTTAAGTTGTGAATATTATTCAAGACTAACTAAAGAATTGTGTCTACCTCATACATATCTATATGTATGAACAGTTCTTCTTTTGTCATAGTCTTTTGACCTTATGATTATTTACTTTTGACAATTACAATAATTAAACTATAAATGTTATAAGATTTGTTAAACTAGAAATCACTTTATTAATATGAAAAGATTGTCAAATACATTATTATACTCTTGCTATCGAGCATAATCCCAACAATCTCCCACTTGCTCTTTAGCAAATGTGTCATATCTCTCATCACCACGTTCTCTAGATGCATATCAAACTCTTTTTATGGAATAGTCTTTGTAAAGGGATCCGCTAGATTATCTGCTGACGCGATCTTGGTAATCGTCACGTCACCCCTATGCACAATTTCCCTCAGAAGGTGATACTTTCTTTCAATGTGTTTCCCTCTCTTATGACCTCTTGGTTCTCTCGAATTAGCCACTGCTCCACTATTGTAACCATAATTCCATCATTTATCTTAAGATTGATATAGACTCTCCGATTGTCTTCAAATGAAAAACTTTTATCCATTAACGGTTCTAGATAAAGTATTTCTTTGTGATCCAATTCAATGCACCCAGTGCACTAGATTATTTTGCCCAAAGACACCACACTTTGATGATTTTAGACTCATCATAACACATTCGATCTCACTCAAATGCTAGCAAAAGAACTACAACTTTAATAAGATAAAGGCATCCAATCTTTATCTTAAGTTGTGAATATTATTCAAGACTAACTAAAGAATTGTGTCTACCTCATACATATCTAGATGTATGAACAATTCTTCTCTTGTCATAGTCTTTTGATCTTATGATTATTTACTTTTGACAATTATAATAATTAAACTATAAATGCTATAAGATTTGTTAAACTATAAATCACTTTATTAATATGAAAAGATTGTCAAATACATTATTATACGCTTACTATGGAGCATAATCCCAACATTAACATCAAATCAATCTCAAGCCATAATGACAATTTTACCCTTGTTATTGTTTATTGCTAACTAACATATGAACATAATGATCAAATTAATCTATTTTTAAAAACTGAGGAATCCCACGAGCCATAAAAGCAAAGATAAGTAAAAAAATAGATGTTTTTATAAACATTTGAGACTAAATTGAAGTTTTCTCTATTTATATATAGGTGCATTGTATTTTATTGTATTATGGGTTTAAAATGTATTAGAATAGTACAATACAGTGATTGTTTTGTTCTGCACCGTTTATTGCATTGTATTAGCTAGAGTTGTCAAAACGAGTTCGTAAGTCGGGTTGGACTCAACCCGACACGACACGAACTCGTTTAACTCTCAACCCGACACAACCCGTTTAATTAAATGAGTCAACCCCTTGAAATCCGACACTACACGACTAGATAAATAGGTTACACAGGTTGACACTTCTGACAGGTTTATGAAACTGGTTATGCTTGTTGATGATGAAACTAAGGAACTGGTTTTTCTGATGTAATAACCTATTGGGTAGTCTCCAAATCTATAAAAAAAAATTGAAATTCTCAACACCACAAGAATAAAGAATTAAAAAAATAAATAAAGAGAGAGACAAAGAACGAGCAATTTTTTTTTTTTTGAAGAATAAAGATGATAATGATACTTGGTTTGAATTAAGTTAATTGCCACAATTAAATGAGGACTTTTCCAAAGCTGTCAAAGATTATGATTTTTTTATGATCATGCATTGGAAGATAGTGATAAAGAGATGAAACTTGCTTAGGCCGTGGCTGTCCATGGATGGTGTGTTAAATCTCGGAAGAACTTGCATCTTTCTTGGTTATTGTTTGCGATGTTTTTTTTAAGTGGATTTTCTTGAGAGATACAAGAAAGAGAGATAGAGGAATGCTTTGCTTTGATTTCATGAATAGTAACCATGTCCTAGCTAACTCAGCACAAAGAAATAGCGGAGACGGGGACGGGAGACGAAGCCGGAGATGCGAGACTACAAGAGGCAGGTTTCAACGGTTCAATTTTAGGGTTTGAGTGTGAGTGTGAAATGTAGAAATTAGATGTGGTACTATATACTATGTCAAATTTCAGTTATAACCACTACTCAATTTGAAATTATAAATGTACTCTACTTGATAAACGGGTCACCCGCGAACCTGTTTAACGAAACCCGACACGACCCATATATAAAGCATGTCAAATGGGTTGACTCATTTAGGACCTAAACACGTTTAAAGCCAACCTGAGACCGTTTATTAACCTCAAGTTTGTGTCGGGTGCGTGGGTCGTTTAAGAAGCTCTAGTATTAGTTAATACATTTTTCTTTTGAAGTATTACATAAATTTGAGATTTTAGGGAGGGGAAAGATTCGAACCTATAACCTTATGATGTAGATGTGAGAGATATACCACTTGACTAATTTTATCTCATCTTAGCTAATACAATTTAATTGGATCAGGTAATATAAAGGAGATATGTCGCTTTATTTGGTACAAGAAGATAGCAGGAGCGTAACAGCAAATATAAAATTGATAAAACTTTGTAGAAAAAGAAAAGACAACAAAAGTAGAAGGACGAGACTGCAAAATCAACAGAAACGAAATCTGAAGCAAACTTTAATTTTCTGATAAATAGAATATTATAAAGTGGAAATTGTCAAAAATAACCACAAGTATTATGGAAATTTTGTTTTTAACCACATACGAAAATTTATTTGTTAATAGCCACTTTTTTGAGAAATTACTTGAATGCCCCCATATAAAAATCATCCTCAATCACTTTCTCTCTCCTCTCTCATTTTTTTTTCTCTCTCCTTTCCTTTCTCTACCCGCTTTCTCTCTCTCCTTTCCTATCTCTCTATCTCCGATCTCTCTCTTTCGCCGGCGAACCGTCGCCGGCATGCTTGCAAAGGCCGACGAACTGTCGCCGGTCTCATCTTTCTCTTACCCAACCTCTACTCTCTCTCTTTTCTTTCTCTCTCCTTTCCTTTCTCTCTCCTTTCCTTTCTCTCTCACATGTCGTCGACTGCTTGCCGGAGTGCCGTCGCCTGGGCTTCACGACCGCACAACAACACCATCGAGCTCCCCCTCCGCCGGCGATTAGATCTGCTGAAAAAAAGGAAAGAAAATGAAATATTAGAAACCCAGAACATTTTAAGTTTGAACATTTCAATTTAGTCAACATTTCAAGTTTCAACGTTTCAATTTAGGCAACATTTCAAGTTTAAAAATTTGAAAACGAAGAACTTAAAAACCCAAAACATTTCAAGTTTCAACTTTCAATTTAGTCAAGATTTCAAGTTTCAACATTTCAATTTAAGCAAGATTTCAAGTTTCAAGTTTCAAAATTTCATTTTTTTAAACAAGAATTCAAGTTTCAAGTTTCAAGTTTCAAGTTTCAAGTTTGATTCCAGATTTTAGTCATGATTTCAAGTTTTCTTTCAGTTTTTTTAAAAAAATCAAATTCAGAGGTATTTTTATAATTTACGGATATATATTGATTTTTTTTTAAAAAAAATAGCTATTAATAAATAAATTTTAGTACGTGGTTAAAAATAAAATTTTCATAATAGCCGTGGTTACTTTGATTTTCTCGCTATTATAAATTATAACGTATTAGGGAAAAAGGGTTTCGTAAATTTGGTGGAAAAGGAGCATCGTCGTCTTCGTCATTTACTATTTCTCAGCTTCTATAACGTCACAGCAAGTTTCGCTCTCCCTACCAGCCAGGTAACCCTAATTTTTGTATTTGCTTTTTTAACATTGAAAGCAAAAAACGATTGAATGTGAAACTAATTCGGGAAATTGACTTGTTACAGAGTTGTGAGGCTAGTTGCTAGGGCCAGTCATCGGTTTATTGATTGAGGGAATGAATGAATGATAGAAGAAGAAGATGCTGAATTGTTCATGAAACATTCGGTCTTATTGTTGTTGTTGATGTTATGGCTCAGCAATCTTCGCGACTCAATCGTCTACTCACTTTATTGGACAGTATCCTCTCTTTTATCTTTATTATTTTTTTTCTTTTTTTAATTATTGGATCTGAGGTGTACTTGCGTAGTTTGAATTTTTATGTTTATGGTTGTGAATGGTGCAATGGACGTGCGCATTGTAGTTTTTTCTTAATTGGAATTTTTAAAGCTGGCTCAACACAAGATACAAGATTCACAGCTGCTCGGCAGATTGGTGATATTGCGAAATCTCATCCTCAAGACTTGAATTCACTGTTGAGGAAGGTAAATGATTTGGGGCCTGCTTTTTAATGGCTGCTTTTTCATTTAGTGTTATTTTGATCATGCCCATTTGTGCTTATACATATAATTTTGTTGGCTATATATTTTAAATGGTATGATTTATAGATGACAATTTCAAGTATGAAAGTTGCTGCAATGATTTTCATAGGAGATTCACATTTGTCAGTGAGTTCCAACATATTGTTTGCTATAATTATAAAGGAAATGAGAGAGTCAGAAGTGACATTATGATGAACTGCAGTTTCTAAGCCGGTTAGATATGAGAATCAAAACTAGATTTGGGGGGTTTTGCTGCTAGCAGGAGGCACGTGCAGTTTTAATGCTTAAAACGTAGGTTATTTCCACAATCTTCACATTTTTCTTGATAAGAAACAAAATATTCAGAGAAAGTGGATGAAATATACGAGAAAAGATGAACAGATCCATAAAAGTCATATAATCCCTGTGTACTTTTTATCAAATATGCTTTGATAGTTTTTCTTGAAAATGTCTATTGGTAATTCCCATGCTCTATTTTCAAATAAAATTTTGGAATTTCTCGTTCTAGCTTAGGTAAACCAGAGATACTGCAATTTAGATTTTTTTCATCTTTGGTTTTAACTTTATTGGATTTGGGATGTATTACTTTGTTTTTAATGTGGTTTGGTGGATTCAAAAGTGAGTGAGAGTAATTAATCACTTAATTTTATTTTCCAATCATCCATATGTAGATGGTAAGTGTTTGTAAGGGTTCTAGTGTGTCAAGACTAGGTTACATCGCATAGAGGTGGAACAAAATTTGATCTAAATGAATTGGAGTGCGAGAACGAAGGGTTAAGATTGTAGTAGGTTGAGTTTCTTTCCTCTATTGTGCCAAAAGAATTAAAATCACAACGCTGAGTGAGTATAAATCCCAGAGTTATGAAAGGGTTCTTGTGTGCCAGGACTAGGTTACAATGTTACATTACATCGCAGATGAAATGGAATAAAATCTGATCCAAATGACCTCATGTGTGAGAACAAAGGGTCAAGATTGTAGTAGGTTGTGTTTCTCTGTTGTATTGTGTCAAGAGTTAAAATCACGATTACGAGTATAAATCCCAGATTGATGATTAGTGCATTATGATATTTTTTGTAGCATACGTCTTCTTGATTATTTTGGCTCACCATTTATAAAGGATAGCTTAATGGAAAAAGCTGCATTGAAATCCCATAAAGTTAGCAATTTTGTTTTTGTATTTCACATTTGTGGACACTTGATTCACATCTAGCTTTGTAATGTCTTTTTCTTAATATGTTTTCTGTTTCTTATAAAAAAATTCATAAAATGACAATTGGCGTGTGCAAGAGCATTGTGTTGAGATAGTTGGGTTGCCAATAAAATTTGCTTTTTTGGAGGGTAGAGAGTGCCGTGAAGCATGACGGTGTCAAGGATTTATCTATGGGCTCATACTCCTAGAGGGACATTCCTAATAGTTATTTGCAAGTTTATACTCTTTCAAACAAGATCTTGGAATCATCCTAGTTGAGAAGAATGTTGTGAACTAAGTCTGTTATTTCTAGATTTTGTGACCTTGCCTACACCTTGAGAGACATCATCAAGGTGTCTCTGGAAATATGTATTTCAAGGTTCATCATGAAAATCATGCTTTCGAGGTTCATCACGGAATCATGTATTTTGAGGTTTGTCATCACAAAAAGCATGTATTTCAAGGTTCGTCATCACAAAAAGCATGTATTTAGAGGTTCATCATGAAAAACATGTATTTTGAGGTTCATCACGAAAAACTAAAAATGCTCTTTGTCGAAGAAGATGTCAGTCTCTAAGTTTACACAACCAACCATAAGGAAGCTAATAAATGAATTTCAAAGACAGAATTAGATGACGAAGTTTAGAGAGAGATTAACTTGAAGTAACGAAATCTTTTGAAGATAGATCAAATAAAGCAATGGAGCTGCTTCTAAACTTGATAATCTTGTGTTTTCCAAGAGATTTGTTGATGAAAAGTAAGTTGGTTTACCCAGGTGTATAGGTAAAGATGAAATGTGAAATAGACGAGAGAGAAAGTGTTGGAAAGAGATGAAAACGAGAAAGAAGTTGTTAAGGGTATTTTTGTCCTTTTTTGGCTACCAATTGCAATCTTCAAACTTGTTTGTTAGAAATAATATATATTTTTAAATGTTTTGCTGTAAACAATTTTATATGTTTTCTTTGGTTATTTGTCAATCTCCTCTAACCCCTTGTATAACAATTGAGCTAGTATTCATAGGGGTGTTGTAACTGATTTTCTTTGTTTTAAGATCAGAAATCAAGTCATTTAATTAGAAGATTTTGGGGTCATGATCCTTGCAACTTATTTTGCCTATCGTTACATTTTCAATAAAAGCTATATATGAATGAGTTTGGCTGTGTTGATGGCATTAATTGAGGATGTGGCTCTTTCTCGATTTGTTTTGCTGATATGGCCAGTAGATGTTTTAGTCCCTACACTTTTCCTTTGCCCTAATGCAAAATTTGCTATGATCTTGTTTGCTTTCTGTTAGAGCGTTTTAGGGTTTGTGCACCCTTGCTTAACATTTCTCTATCTTGTTCACCTTTTTTGATTTTTTATTTGGGTTTTTCAACATATGCTCGTGTGATGCTTTTCCCCTCTATGTCGGTCCGATTTTATTGAGCGAGACAAGTGTCAGTTTTTGTTTGATGATCCGAAAAGGCCAAGTAGGGAATTTTGCATCCCAAATTCAGTCACATTTTGTCCTTTTCACTATGATGTAGACATTCATCAAGCCTTTAGCAATAACTTGGATCAACTCTAGCAGTCACCTGAATGTTAACCTTTTCGTTGGTTTGCTGGCATTATTTTTTTTTTTTATCTTTTCAGCTTGGCACCCATGAGGATCAATCCTATTGGTTTGAGAATTCTTCCCCTAGAAGAAAAAAACATGGTTTTTTTGGTGTCAAACAGGCCAGATCGTGCTGTGGCCCGGCATGAAATTTTAATCCCCAAACGCTGTTTGAATTTGATTGATCTGAACAGTATTGACAAAGTTTAAGAAGTCTTGGTGTGTTATGATTCAAGTAGAGACGCTGACACCTACCCCTATTAGGTTCACAATTGATTTTTTCTAAATGACAAAAACTTGGGAAGGGGAAAAGTGTAGGGCTAAAGTTTCTACTTGACATATCAACAAAACAAATCCAAAAAGGTCCACATCCCTAGTGTGTATCATCGACACAAACAAATCTGTTTGTATACAATCTCTTTTGTTTAGAATGTATCAATGGGAAAAATAAGCTGCAAGGGTCTTGGACCCCAAAATTTTGACTTGAGTGATGTCCTTCGATCCTTAAATAAAGGAAATCAAGTAGGACTCCCCTATAAATACCAGCTCAATTATAATACAACGGTATATATGTAAATTTAAGAAACATCTCATTTTCTTATTTTCTCTGATCTTTACCACTCCTAGGTGTAAAACAAGAGTGTGTCATCACGTCATACTTTATTAGGAGCAAATTCAAAGGTATGCAGGGACGTCTAGGCAGAAATTTATCTTGTTTGTTGAAAGGCTAGGTGGTAACTCCTAAAGATTGAAGTGTAGTTCTTAAAGGCGTTGGATTGACATGATAAGTTAGTTACAGATACTAAATTTTTTGTTGAAAAGTATTAATTTCAGTAGACAGATTATTGTGGTTTATCTCTTTCAAATTGGGATTGAATAGAGCTAACATTTTACAGAGTGTAGCTTTTTGAGCCTTTCTGTCAAAAATTTTTGAGCCTTGACTCGCTTATGAGTGTTCTCTCTGTCTCTCTCTCTCACACACACACAAGTATTAGCTGGAGATTGTTACTTGTCTTTAGAATTATTCTCTATTTTTTAAATGTTTGATTGAGCCATACACTGCTGCTTGGCTATCACTTCTGTTTCTACTTGACACTAGTAAACTGCCGCCTGCTACTTGTCATTAGCCGTTCTTTACTTATTTTCCTATTAACTGAAGTAATGACTTCCTTATATATGGTTTCAGAGAATAGCATTGACTAAATTATCTATGGATTGCTGCCATTTGTTTAGACCTCTCTTATTACCCCTTTTTTTTTTTTTTTTTTTTTTTTTTATGATAACGGAGCCCTGTATCTTTTGACTCAGGTTTCTCAGTATCTTCGTAGCAAAAATTGGGACACAAGGGTCGCTGCTGCTCATGCTGTTGGGGCTATTGCTCAGAATGTTAAGAACACATCTTTGAATGAATTATTTGTTTGTGTGGAAACGAAGATGTCCGAGGCTGGGATATCTGGTTCTGTTGAAGACGTGGTTGCATGGCCTAATTTTCTTTCTAAAATTCTAGCAAGTGTTTCATTTAGAAGGTTGTTAATATTTCTCAGTTGATAAAATAATTTCTATTTACAAGCATATCTTTGTCTAAATAATTTGCTTGTTTGAATATTTTTTGACTTCGGTTCTCTATTGAATTATAACAGCTTTGATATGAACAAAGTGTTGGAGTTTGGTGCCTTACTAGCATCAGGGGGACAGGTATTACTTTTTCCTCTATATAAATAGCTTGGAATCTGATGGTTTTGTAACTGCTTTTGAGAAATTACACCAAATAATATGAGTTGAAGGTCTCGTATTGGTTTTAATGCAGGAGTATGATATTGCAATTGATAATTCAAAGAATCCTAGGGAGCGTTTGGCTCGCCAAAAGCAAAATCTTAAGCGGCGTTTGGGTTAGCAGTGCTTCTACTAATTTACTGTAGATCCATGATGCATGTTTGATATCGAGTTCATTAAATGGGTGTTGGGAGGGGCAAAAACCTGATATGTAACATATGGGATCCTCACATTTATAATCTATTGACATGTGTTTAATATAGCAAATTAATGGTTTGAATTATTTCTATTAATTTTTAAGTTTTACACAACTAAAAGATAGAATTAATCCAGACCATTGATTAGGAAAAGGTGAGGACAAGATGAGGTGAGAGGATCCAAATTCGTAACGAAATGTTACTCTTCTCTCTCTCTCTCTCTCTCTCTTGCTCTTTCTCAGCCTCACTCACTCTTTTCTCTTTACTTTTGGGGGCTGGGGGAGTGGGAGGGATTGTCAGTGATGCTAGGAAGTTTAAAGTTTGACTTCTATTTGAATGTAACTAGATTTTCTACCAATTGAAGGCAGAGAGATGAAAGTTGAACTTTCTTGGGTTTAGCGGGTGTTCGGGCAACACAACCAGAGTTCTTATTTATTCCTTTTTGACAGTTGGGATGATGTGAGAGGAGAAAGTAGTTATGAACTTATAATAAGAAGATAAATATTGGTATTAAGTGGGACTGGAAGGTGTTCTTGTTACTACTAAGATATACTTGTTGCTGTCAATTATTTATTGGAGAGAGAGGGCAGGAGTTCTGTTTTTTAAGCTTTGATATTAGATTGGGAGGGAAGTACTTGTTATTTTAGGCTTGTTCTTAGATTGCAAGGGATCAGAAGCTTGGGTGGGGAGTTTTGAGTTG
Organism: Dipteronia dyeriana; assembly: GCA_032871835.1. Classification (NCBI taxonomy): domain Eukaryota; kingdom Viridiplantae; phylum Streptophyta; class Magnoliopsida; order Sapindales; family Sapindaceae; genus Dipteronia; species Dipteronia dyeriana. The sequence goes on from CM065302.1 coordinate 38,992,838, forward strand.
GTTTAAATTTGAGAGATTGGGAGGTCTTACCGGCCTAGGTAGGCTGGGGGTTTGGTTTGAGGTTTGATAATCGGAATGTGTGATTAGGAGGTCTTCTGGCAACTAACTGCAACCACATGTCACTGTCAATTTCAGGACCAGCTCCTTGTATTTTTCCAGTTAGATGATGATGAATTCTATTATGGACTTTGAAATTTTAATGCAAAAAATTGATGAACTCCGCATTAAGGTTCCCCAATCTCAGTGTGGCTGGTATTATTAATAATTTTTCTTTCGATTTCATTAAGTTGAAGAGCTATTTAGACTTAAAAGGAGGCTTGCTAATGAATTGCAATACATTTGGCTCATAGCTGTTCAGAGATATATTGCTCTACATTGCGGTATCGATTTAGTTTCTTAGTTGTGCTTACCTAGGTCGGTGAAAGCATTATGTTTAGAGATTAGGATGCTGTTTATCTGGCGATTATCCACATCTGAGGTTATACTGTTATAGTTAAAAATCCAGCCTTCTTTTTTTAGAAGATTAAGCGGGGGATTGGTGATTTTATCTGATATATGCCCAGGATTAAGTGATTTCTTACAAATTATTTTGATGCTAAAGCTGGCAGTACATGCTTTATATTACCTCACAGTAAATAATTGCGTTCATATATATATATATATATATATATATATATATATATATATATATTAGATTGGTTTTAAGAAGTGCATGTTGGGTGGTAGGTTTTATTTCTCATAGAAGTGATTCTGGAGTTTTCTTCTGGACCAAATTTTCTCTTTTTGGTGTAAAATGATTAGATTTTTTGAATCAAGGTGTGCTCCACTTTGTTACATATTGTGGCAAGGTGTGCTCCACTTTGTTACATATTGTGGAAGTTATTGCATTATTAATCACTCTAATGAAGTAGGCCGGCAGTTGATGAATATAATTAATAATTTGTAGGCTGCTCTAGGTTGTATATTTCATTAAATTTTTCTAATTAATGATGGTTTAGGTGAAAATGAATTTGGTCATGGAACATATCTTCTTTAGCTTTTTCATGGTGTTTAAGTACTGTTTCTTGGAGGGTGTTGGTGGGGTTGTCTCCTGTACTAGTACTGCAAATGGAGTTAAATGCTTAAAGGGTGGGACCCACTCAATGCATCTTTTTCACATTTTAGTTTCTCTATTTAGTTTTCAGGTTTCATTTGTTTTGCATTTTGGAATTAGTGAATTTTATTTTTATGTGTGATGCGTTTTTCTTTAGTTGTCTCTTCCATGTGTATTGGACTGATGAATATCATTTTGTGCATGCCTTACAGTAACTCAATCCGTTTTTACAGGTTTGGATATGTGTGAGCAGTTTATGGATGTTAATGATATGATCAAAGACGAGGATTTGATTGTTCATAAATTACATTCCCATGGAAATGGGTTAGACCATAGATTTTACACGTCACCATCTGTACATAATATACGACAGCTAGTTTCAAGCATGGTTCCCGGTGTCATTTCAAAAAGACCAAGTGCAAGAGAATTGAATCTCTTAAAGCGGAAGGCAAAAATAAATTCAAAAGACCAGGTAAAAGGTTGGTGTGAGGATGGAGATATGGAAGTCTCTAATGCTCAGAATATGACAACTCCTAAGGGCTCACACACTAATCCATTGAGTTCCAACAAGGTATTAAAGTATTCTCATTTGTTGTTTGTCTTGAGACCTTGATATATGTATATAATGTGCCGTCTGCATTTGTATAAAATTTTGTAAGTTCATTTCTTTTGTGAATGTGCTACCCTTACAATTGCTTTTCCTTAGAATCTTAGATGTGGGTTTAAAATTTTGTATGCAATCGGGCTCAACTGATTTTGAGATTTTTTTTAAACTTTATTACAATAAATGTTAACCGATCCCCATCCTACTCTGGTGTGAGCAATATTTGAACCCAATACTTATTGTTCAATGAATAGTTACAAAAAGACCTTACTAACTAATATGTAATCACATAATTTTATTAGCTAAAAAGAATAATACTAATGAGCCTTATCCAAAAAGCAGAGAACGCAGCAAAACCAATCTTATATGAGAGTGAACAAGCAGTCCCCCTAGGCTAACAAAGAGAGCCTTCAAGTACAAAATCAAGTCTCACAAAACAAAAGGAAACACAATGCGATACCATTTATCCTACAACACCTTCCCAATTTAAGTGAATAAAGAAAAGGAAAGAATCCCTAAATTCATTAGAGACAAAAGCCCTTAAAGAAGCAAAGTAGCAAACTTGATCCCACAAGCCCTTGACATTCTCCTCGAACTTCCTTTCAAAAATTCTATTATTTTTTCTTGCTAAATAACCCAATGTAAGTTAGTAAGGCAAGGACAGTTTATCTCCACAGGGTTTTGGCTCTCTGACCAGCATGGAAGTTAACATTACAAAATAACAATGAGGACCTTTTTTTTTTGTTGCCCAGAGAATGTTCAGTTTACCATCTTCCTTCTGCCTTTTTGACATTGAAGTACCAAGTGCAGCAATTTTATGTTGCTGTTCTGTGCAGGTAGACACTATTCTTGATGAAGACAGCTTAGAGCATGATGGAGATGGGCAGTGGCCTTTCCGTAGTTTTGTTGAGCAACTCATCCTTGATATGTTTGATCCTGGTAAACTGCTTCGTACATTCGGCTAAATTTAGAAATATTTAATTTTAAAATTTTCATCTGGATGATAGTTCATCTGACTCCATCTTTGTCAGTTTGGGAGGTTCGCCATGGTAGTGTTATGGCTTTAAGAGACATTTTAACTCATCATGGTGCTTCTGCTGGAGTGTTTATGCCTGAATTGAGCTCGGATGGTGCACTCTGTGTTGAATTTAAAGACAAAGACTATTCAAGTACAATGAAGACAGAGAGGGAAATTGATTTGAATACGCAAGTTTCAGCAGCAGATGAGTCAGAACCCAATCGGAAAAGAACTAAGTTTGAAGATGCATCATCTATGTCGGTTGATGATATTGTCTATCCTGTGAAGTGTGATAGCTTTAACATCAACATAAAGGTTGAAGACAGTGGAAGCAATTTACCTGCACAGCAGGTCAATGGTCAGCTTGACCTTAGTTCTGTCAAGGTGGAGCCTGAATCTAATCTTGATAATGTATCACTTCCTTCTAAAGAAGCTGTTGACATAGCAGAGCCAAAGGATTACAGTGAGGAGAAGGGGGATTATCTAAATTATAACGTCCTTAAAAATCTTCCTGAAAACTGTGAGATGGTGAACTGGTTGAAATTAGCTAGGCATTCTTGGCAGAAAAATTGTGAATTTCTTCAGGATTGTGCAATTCGTTTCTTATGTGTATTATCACTAGACCGGTATGCCAATGTTTTCGGTTTGATTGTAATTATAAACTGGAGATTTCTTTGAAGTTCTTTTCTTGTTAAATGATAAGGAACTGCAACCTGTCTTCTTCTTTTTTTCCTAGCTTTCTATTTTATTTGTATACTACTTTTCTTGCAGTTTTGGAGATTATGTATCTGATCAGGTTGTTGCTCCAGTACGTGAAACCTGTGCTCAAGCGTTAGGCGCTGCTTTTAAGTATATGCATCCTACGTTAGTTCATGAGACGTTGTATATCTTGCTGCGAATGCAGGTAAATATGTTGTAACTTGTAAGTTCATTTGTTTAGTCCTCTATCTCATTTAAGATTCCTGGTTCAACGTAGTCTAATTGCTGCCTGGTTATTACATGCGCTGAAATTTCTCTATGTTCAGCGTAGACCAGAATGGGAGATTCGCCATGGAAGCCTTTTGGGCATCAAGTACTTGATTGCGGTGCGACAGGTAATAATACTTCATGTGCTTTAAGTTGTCCCAGTCATTATGATACACGACTTCTTAAAAATATCGTATATGCATGTTTCACTTCATTTTTTACATCTCTACCGGGTGTTTCAAATGTATCCTGTTCTTATCTTACTTGAAATTTTTGGTTTTCTAGACTGCTTGTTCAACGGTTTGGTATATCTCTCGTTTTCCGTTAATTTCTTTTGAGTTTCTGATAAAACTTTAATTTCATCCATCCTTACTTATCTTGTTATCATTGCTCTTTTTTTGATACTAGGAGATGCTGCATGATCTGCTTGGCTATGTTCTTCCGGCATGTAAAGCTGGGTTGGAGGACCCTGATGATGATGTCCGAGCAGTTGCTGCGGATGCTTTAATACCTGCTGCAGCTTCAATCGTTGCTTTAGATGGTCAGACGTTGCATTCCATTGTTATGCTACTTTGGGATATATTACTTGATTTGGATGATCTAAGCCCATCCACTAGTAGGTAATTTTTTAATGCTTTCTTCTCCATCTGTTGGTTTTATTAGTAGTAGTTGTGTTATGTTTTTGTACATACTTAAAATTAAACTATATACCCATGCCATAAATTGTCAACTTCTATCCCTAAATTGCTTTGAAACTATTTTGGGTTGCTACAAGTTGTCCTGTTAAGATTTAACTGATTAGTTATGTAGAGCCAAACCTTCATGTTGCAGACTTAAAATGGCAGTGCACAATATCCTGCCACACTAGTTGGTCTCGATTTTTTAGCGTGCCCTTTTAAATTATCTTAAGTTGACTTTACCTTGTTTTCATTAATCATGTGAACACAAGTTGTGACCTTAGCAGCTAGCACCTCAAGCACACCTCGAGTCTTTGCTACTGTTAAGTTTTACTTGCTTGAGGTATGTATGTTTCTTGGCATCCTTATGGGACTTCTTCACAAACGAATTTCTCAATATTTCTCTAGCCGTTGTTCATTTAATTTGGAAAGGAGTCTAGGGTAAGCCTTTTGAATATTTTAGGGTTTTCTGTTATGTGATAGCCTTATAAGAATCTCTTTCTTGTTTTCAATCTAAGAAATGTTTGGGTCATGTTTGTAGTTTTTGTGGTTGGTGGAGTCAGCTTTGCAACTGCCAAGGGGTTTTATTTTGGTTTAGTGTCTTAATTTCATTTTAGGTGAACATTGATTTGGTTTTCTTAGTCAAGTTTTAAGTTGCAAATTCTATTAATTTTTCTGAGTAATTTTTATTTATTTATTTATTTATTTATTTCGATCGTAAAGTTTTTGCAGTATTATGAACTGAAATCCCAATATATAGTTTTATGTATATCTTCTTCAATTCAGTAAGAGATTAAACGCCTTTACAAGAATTGTGATTCTTATGTGATGAGGGGATGGTTAGAGGGAATCTAACATTTTTCTGATGTGTAGATGTTTATATTTTCTTTCCTCAACTTAATTCCTATGGTTACTGTTGACAACCTTAAAAAAGCTCACATGAGTTTGCCTTTGTTAGAAAGCTTAAATATTATTGTTGGGCTCTTTTCCAATAGCTTAAGATTTTAGGTTGAGTGGTTACGAACATGGTATCAGAGCCAAGTTTTACCGGGAGTGCTTGAGTTTGAGTCCCCTCGTGATTATATTTGAGGGCTTGTCCTTAGGGTTAAACTACGTGACAAACTCGTTAGCCTTGCACGTGAGAGGTTTGTTAGAAAGCTTAAATACTATTGTTAGCCTCTTTCCAAATAGTTTTAAGCTTTTGGGTGTAGCAATTACTAACATTTTTATTGTCATATTGTGCTTGAAAATCTAAACCAACCTTGCAATCATAAACCCACAACCACTAAAAGTTTCTACCGCTTAAACTATGAAATCAGCATTAAAACACTAATAAAAGTTTTGGTGTTTCTTGTGTTATCGTAATTATCTGCAATACTGGTCGGGATCCTCAATTGTATTTTCAGTCCATGCTTGATGCAATTGAAGAAAAGGAAAAGCTTTGTCAGTTTTCGATTGAACAGAACTGTAATGCATGCTAATCCGAAAGGGTTGGTAAAGTGGTAAAAGACCTTCTCTCCAAATAAGAGATCACCAGTTCAATACCTTTTAAGGCCACCTACCTTGAATATATATTAGGCTATAAACGTGTGTGTTTGTGTGTGTAACAGTAATGCAATGGTTTTTCAAATGTTTGATTGAATTTGAAAACATGAAAATGATTATTTGGTTAGAGAGGAATAGAAGAATATTTGAGAAAACTAAAGTGGACAACTACTGCCATTTTATCCTTACAGATGAAATTAACATAAAAATACTCAAGCCGACAGTCGAGCAACTTAAAACTAATCTGCAATTTTTTAAACCTATTTATTGTTATTATTGTGCTAAACTTCACTGTGGAAATTGAATCCTTGCAAGGCTAGTTAAAGGACGTGGCCTTAGTATTGGAAACATTATAAACAGCGATTAAGGTTGTGAAATTCAGCCTTTATCAAGAATAAGTTTATGGGCTTCCATGACTGCTTAATTTAAAGAAGTTATTTTCTTCGTATTGATTTTTGCTGTGGGAATTGTGGTAGCCTGAAGGGTTTTTTTTTTCTTGCAAGTTTGTTTTGAGATTTTTGTGAAGGCTTTTGTTGTATAGGCATGCTTTATTATTAATTTTTTTGGATTTTTTCTTTCTTTTTTAGTCAGCACTCAGCAGTGCAGCACCCTTTTTGTAGATCATCGCCTTTTATTCTAATACAAGTTTTATGTTTTTGCTAACTAAATAAAAAAGAAAAAGAATTATGCATTAATTTATATCAGTGCAGAAATGCCACAATGGCATCACTTTTGATGGCTTTTATCTGTGCTTTGGTTTAATATGTTAAGTCTAGTAATCGTGCCACATTCCAGATTTTATGGTAATTTAAATCATAAAGTATGAAGGAGATGTTTTTAAAAGTTCTTATCTGTTCGCAGTGTGATGAATCTGTTGGCGGAAATCTATTCGCAGGAAGAGATGATTCCAAAGATGTTTGGGGCTACATCTAAAGAGAAACAGGGTTTTGATCTGAATGAAGTAGTTCGTGTTGATGATATTGGAGAAGGAAGAGATTCTCCGGAAAATCCTTACATGTTATCGATGTTGGCACCCCGGTTATGGCCATTTATGAGGCATAGTATCACATCAGTCCGACATTCTGCTATCCGTACTCTGGTGATTTTTCTTTCTTTTCCGAACCTACTAAATGCAGTCTTTCTGATCAGGAGTCTTAGAGGGTGCAAGTAGTGGTTTTATCTATTGCACCAAAAATTACATATTTTCGTTTTCATCTTTTTTCTATACGTTGTTTGATCTGAAATTGTTTTACTTTTTCATGCTTTATTAATTGAAGTTCATGGTGTCAATGACCTGTATTCACACGCAGGAGCGGCTTCTTGAAGCTGTCTACAAAAGGAAGATTTCTGAATCCTCAAGTGATTCTTTTTGGCCATCTTTTATTTTGGGTGATACACTTAGGATAGTTTTTCAGAACCTGTTGCTGGAATCAAATGAGGAACTCCTGCAATGTTCAGATAGAGTTTGGAGACTGCTTGTTCAGGTGTCTTATCTGATCAGAGTACATGGTTTTATGAGTTTTTGTAATTCTGGCTTTCTTTTTTGGTCATTTACTTGTTTCTTTGAATTCATATAAGATCAATAAGGACCGAAGGAAGCAAAGTAGTGGAATATTGTCAAGAACATTTAAATAGTGGAAGAATGATTGATGAATGTCATTGTTTATTCATCTAGTTTAAGGTTGGGGGTTGTTGAAGATTGAATTTAGATTTTGCTATGTTGTATAAGTTGGCGATGTTGGCTGTATTATAAATTTCTAACTTTGCTTAACAATAAAAACAAGTGACTGTCCAACTTAAATATATCAAACTTTGCTTACAATTAGGTGAAATGATAATTGAACTTCTGTTGAACAAACTTTAGAATACCTTTGAATACATATTAATTTTGGTGCTTAATGCCACTTTATGTGGTTTAAGTGAAATGTTTTTACACACAAGGTTATGTTCAAACAAGGACATGATGCTATTGCTCTCCCGGTCACTTTGTGTATTTATAGGCTTATTCCTGCTACACTAGTTACGACAAATTCTTTCATTTTCTTAAAGTTATTACGGGATAGATTAACTAAACAATTCTTTCATTTCCTTTACACCAAACGATCTTGTATCCTGTAATAAAAACAAATGATTCTTTAATTTCTTAAAAGAATTACCATCACTGACATTTATCTTTATCTTGTTGTTATACCTGAATTCCTGTTACTCTTATTTTATTATATGCTATGTACTTATTTATTACCTCTAATTTTGTTTATTAAATTGATTTTAGTGCCCAGTTGAGGACTTGGAAGCTGCTGCTAGTTCATTTATGTCTTCTTGGATAGAGCTTGCTACTACACCTTATGGTTCACCATTAGATGCTACAAAAATGTTTTGGCCAGTAGCCCCTCCTCGAAAAAGTCATTTTAGAGCAGCAGCTAAAATGAGAGCTGCTATGCTTGAAAATGAGTCTTCTGGGAATATTGGCTTGGATTATATGAAAGGAGCTCTTCAACAGGATAGGAATGGAGATGCTTCCACTTCTTCTGTTAAGATAATTGTTGGTGCTGATGTGGAAATGTCAGTGACCAATACTCGGGTTGTTACAGCATCAGCGTTGGGAATTTTCGCTTCTAGGTTGCAAGAAGGTTCTATACAATATGTGATTAATCCACTTTGGAATGCCCTTACCTCTTTGTCTGGCGTTCAGCGGCAGGTACTTTTGAAATTAGTTTGATAGGAAATGTTATCAAGCCCTGACCATTGTTATCTTGTTCTCTTCACTCTGTCTCTGAAGTAATTTCGTGTATTTTTTGTCAGGTGGCATCCATGGTTCTCATTTCTTGGTTCAAAGAGATCAAAAGCAAGGAATTCTCTGGGATCCCTGGACCTTTGCCTAATTTACCCAGTCATCTCAAACAATGGTTGTTGGATTTATTAGCATGCTCTGACCCTACATTTCCGACAAAAGATTCCCTTCTTCCATATGCCGAACTTTCAAGAACATACACCAAGATGAGAAATGAAGCCAGTCAATTATTACGCACTGTTGAGTCATCTGGGATGTTTACTGATATGTTGCCAATGAATATAGTAGATGTGGAAAGTTTGAGTGCAGATGAGGCAATAAATTTTGCATCAAAACTGCTGCCAATATGTAGTGATACTGATGGGAATGATTCTTCAAATAGGCATATTTTTGATGATATAGAGTCATTAAAACAGCGGCTGTTGACGACCGCAGGCTATTTAAAATGTGTTCAGGTTGGTATAAGCTTACTTTCATGATATGCTGTCTTAAAACTTGATACTTGCCAAGATTAATTTTTGTATTCTATTTGTGAAAAGATTGATTTCTTGCAGAATTGAGCTATAGTATCGGTTTCATCTGTTACTTTAATGATCTCTGTATTGTTTCTACATCTAGCATTGGGGCCTCATTTTCTGTGTTTCTTCTGTGCACCCACATCTGGTACCAGTGGAATCTGGCAAATAGAATGTCATTATACTTTTTCCTTTGAGATTTATCAGTTGATGAAAATTGTGTTACTTTGGTGTTGGTTGCAAGGCAGTAGTATTTGCTCAACCTTTTCCTGCAACATGCTCAGTTTATTTTCTGGTACAATTTGCAGAGTAATTTGCATGTTACTGTCACCACCTTAGTTGCTGCTGCAGTCATCTGGATGTCAGAGCTTCCGTCTCGACTTAATCCAATCATTTTGCCTTTGATGGCTTCAATTAAAAGAGAGCAGGTGGTATTTTCAAGGTGGATATTTTTTTATGTCCCACACGGTACCTTATTCTAATTTGTCTTGTTTTCTTCATTCAGGAGGACATTATACAACAGAAGGCTGCTGAAGCCCTTGCAGAGCTTATTTATCATTGTATTGCTCGTAAGCCCGGTCCAAATGATAAGTTAGTAAAGAATATATGTAGTTTGACATGTATGGATCCTTGTGAGACACCTCAAGCTGGAATCATCAGTTCCATGGAGATTATTGATGATCAAGATTTCCTCTCCTTTGGTATTAGTACAGGAAAACAGAAATCGAGAGTTCAAATGCTAGCAGGTGGCGAAGACCGGTCAAGAGTTGAAGGCTTTATTAGCCGAAGAGGATCTGAACTTGCATTGAGGCATTTGTGTGAGAAGTTTGGTGCTTCATTATTTGTTAAGCTTCCAAAACTTTGGGACTGCCTTACTGAAGTTCTTGTTGCCAGCAGTTCTTCAGATGAAGAGAAAATTACTCTCGCTATTGAATCTGTTAAGGATCCTCAGATCTTGATAAATAATATTCAGGTGATTACTTTTCTTGATTTATCATTTATACGTACTATTTTTCCTTTCTAGTTATACTCCAATTTAAATGTACTTTAGCCTTAATACTTTAATATAGTTGGGCAATCTAGCTGGTGCGGTAGATTGGTTCTTGTAGTTATTTTATCTACTCGTGCTGGCGGATATTAAAGAAAGTAGTGAAAATTGAATTCTCATGCACACACGATGAGAAATGCAAAATTCTTTTGTTTAATGCTCTTGTCTTGGACTCCAATCATCTGCAAAGTTACTGTGTATAGTTCATGGATAACTTATCTCTTTTATTCTCATTTTGGTTTTTATGGGTTTCTTATGTGTAGTTGGTACGTTCTGTCGCTCCAATGTTGGATGAGACATTGAAACTGAAACTTCTCACGCTTCTTCCATGCATATTCAAATGTGTTTGCCATTTTCATGTTGCTGTTAGATTGGCCGCTTCCAGATGTATTACTTCAATGGCGAAGTCGATGAAAGTAAATGTAATGGCAGCTGTAATAGAAAATGCGATTCCACTGTTAGGAGATGTGACGTCAGTTCATTCTAGACAAGGTGCCGGCATGCTTATTAGTTTGCTTGTTCAGGGATTGGGTGTGGAGCTTGTGTCATATGCTCCTTTGTTGGTTGTTCCTCTTCTAAGGTGTATGAGTGATTGTGATCATTCTGTTAGACAAAGTGTGACACGTAGTTTTGCTTCTCTTGTACCGTTGCTTCCATTAGCACGGGGCCTTCCTCCACCAACTGGACCGAGTGAAAGTTTATCTAGAAATGCAGAAGATGCGCAGTTTTTGGAGCAGTTACTTGACAGTTCCCATATCGATGATTACAAGCTCTGCACTGAATTAAAAGTAACATTGAGAAGGTAATATATTCAATTCATACCTACTGATAACAATAATCTAGTGCCATATATGTTTCTTTCTTTTCATTGTTTAGACAGACTAGTCTCCAGGATTTCATCAATTTTCCTTGTAGTTGCACCATAATGTTTCCATCACCATCTGTAGAACATGACTTGGGGTTACACCATTACCATCTGTAGTTGCACCTTTGTATTTTCATCTGTAGAACATGACTTGGGGTTGCACCATAGTGTTTTCATCTGTAGTTGCACCTTTGTATTTTAATGGTTATAGGGTTGCTTTGATAACCCTGAAAACCTGTCAGAGTGTCAGCACTGACTAGCTGACCGGTTTTATTTGTGTTTGTAGGTTGCAAACTTGTTAATGTTTAGTGGGTTCAATTATAAAGTTTATCTCATTAATTTGTTTACTTTTGGAAATTCTGAAATTAATCTCATAACAGTTTTCTAATATTCTTGAATTCTCTGACTGATGTTGTATCAATGGAACTTCTGTTATTTGTTGGTGTTCAGTTTATTATGAATCAGCACTACTGTCCTGGTTTTCTTGTCACAGTTTGGTGGCTGTAGGTTATTAGCCAAGGTTGACTGGTATTTTTCTCTCAAAAGACCATTTTTATTTAAGCGAGACATGTGGATACAATTGAAAGGTCTACAAAAATTAGGAGTACTGTAGTTTACAGGCAAATATAGTATAATGAATTTAGACAGGATATTAATTAGGATTTCATTTGCGTATAATATTTCATTTCTTTTTCTCTCTTGACTGGCTGTATTACCTTGAAAATGAGACTGATGCAGACATGTGAAATGATTTTTTGTTGCTAATTTCAATTATTTTAGTAATTTTGCCCGTTTCTGGTATGCCAGATAAGACTGGATTTTAATTGTAATTAGTCTTGATTAAGATTATTTGATTGAATTAGATTGATTGAATTGGGGCAATACTAGACTGAATATTTCATGATAAAATGAAAGAAGCTTCTATTGTGGGGTTTGGTGACAAAGGAGTTCAAGGATAATGCCTCTTTCGTTATTGACCTCAACTACAAAGGAGCAATGTTTTAATTCCTTCTTTCTGTTTTGAGATGATTTTTTTTGGGGGTGTCTGTAATTGATTTTAGTTTAGGAGGATGTTTGTATATGTAAATATATACAGAGCGAGAGTGAGGGTTGAAACACCAACTTAAAAAGGTGACAAAACCCCCCATTTCCTCAGAGCGAAGGATCTTATATATATAATCCTTCTCACCTACAAACCCCAGATATAAAATTATATACAAACTCATTTTTCATCCTTTGGATCAAAATCCAAGGGTGGTTGTGTATTCTCTCCTCTGGCCCACCATTTACACAACCCTTGGATTTTGATCCAAAGGATGAAAAGTGGGTTTGTATATAATTTTATATCAGGGATTTGTAGGTGAGAAGCCTTATATATAAAATAAATAATTATTATCAAGTGTGGGATCTTGTACGAATTTTTCGTACGGGATCACTGATCATGTGATAATCCACTGCAAAAAAAATTAAAATTTTTAGATCTTAATTCAATACAAACATTGGTGGTTGGACTATTAGCACAATTCAAAATTGGAGCTCCAAACATTGAAATGGGAGCATAATCCCACGAAATAGTCTAATAATATGTCAAGTCTTATGTCAACAAATTAGGATTTTCTTTGTGGGTTCTCATGCGACATTTCATGCACAGAAAATCTACATAAATTACATGTTTTGTTGCTGGTAGTTTAGGTTTTAATCAATTTTTAGTTTGGAGTGTTAGGTTAGAAGCTATGGTTTTCTGTATGTTGGGGCAGAATAGTAGTTTATGCATTTCTTACACATTAACTTTATAATATAGGCCTATAGGGTTCCTAATGTGGTTTTGAAACCCTAATCATATTTGGATAAGTATGAGTAAATTTTCTATGGAGTTTATTTATCTTTTATATTAAAGGTTTTTAATTCAATATTAAGTTATGTAGTTGTTTTTGAATGCATGACATTTTTCTTACCTTACTCCAATCTTATTGTGCATTTTCTTCTAACTCTCAGTATTTCTTAATTTGTTTCAACTTACAACTAAAAGTTTAAATTATCATTCATGTAATGTTCAAAGCACTATTGATCACTGTTACTATTCACATAACTATAAATTATACTATTCACAACAATTATGTTCTGCATAATTCATCTTTTTCATAATCAAACAATTTTCTCTTGATACTCTTGTACACATCTACCCTAAACTATATTTACTGTGACTAAATTCGACAATGAAGAAGGTTTTGGCCCTGTAGTTTTTCCATAAAGTTGTCAAACATCAAAGACTCTTGTTTTTCCCAATTGAGCTTGTAGAAATAGGCTTGATTGCCTTGATTTTATTGGTCTGTATACTAACATATATATATATATACAAGCTGTCAAGGACTATACAAGGAATTACTTCCCAGTAATCTAGGAAATCACATCCTACAATACAAGGAATCACATCCCACTAATCTAGGAAACATAATAGGTAAGACAATAAAGCTACAATAAAGGAGAATAAAATTAGAAACGGTAATCTCTAGAAATCAGCATAATCAGAATTACTTCCCAGTAATCTAGGAAATCACATCCCATAATGTCTACTGGTGCACTCCTAGTGTCAGCTCCAAGTTTCATGGTTGTATCCATGGGAGTTTCAGCCGGCTTACAGTCGAGCATTCCTGTTTCATGTAGTAGATCCAACACATTTTTGCTGTGAAATCATAATACCCTTCTTTCACCGAGCCACCTTTCCATACCAAGAAAGTACCTGAGATGTCCCAAGTCCTTGATTTCGAATTCCTCAGCTAACCAGCCCTTTATTCTTGGTATTTCATCAAGAAAATCTCCTGGTAAGATGACATCGTCTACATAGACAATCAAATTTGCACGCTGCCCTTTCTGAGAGTATTTGATGAACATGGTGTGATCCGATTGACTTTGGAAATACCCATGTTTCTTCAACACACAAGTGAATCACCCAATCAAGCCCTAGGGGACTGTTTGAGGCCATATAGTGATTTCTTGAGTCTGCATACTTTATTAACAGTAGCAGTTGTCTTTAGTCCAGGTGGTAACTCCATATAGACCTCTTCTATCAAATCCCCATTCAGGAAAGCGTTCTTCACGTCCGGCTGATGCAAGGGCCAGTTGAGATTAGCAGCATGAGATGGACCCGAATAGTGTTCAATTTTGCCACAGGTGTGAAAGTCTCCTGATAGTCAATTCCGAATGTCAGTGTGAACCCTTTTGCCACCAACCTTGCCTTGAGTCTTTCAACACGTCCATCAGGTCGTGTTTTGACTGTAAACACCCACTTGCATCCCACAAGATTCTTTCCTTTTGGCAATTCCATTAGTTCCCAGGTCCCATTCTTCTCCAAGACTTGAACTTCAATCATAACTGCTTTCTTCCATTCAGGGTTTTTTAGAGCCTCCTGAATATTATTTGGAATTGGAATATCAGCAAGTCTGGTAACAAATGCCCAGAACTGAGGTGAGAGTCTTTCATATGAAACATAATTGCTTATAGGATACAACGGACGATTCCTGTATTCTTGGTATCCTTTTCTCACGGCCTAGGCTGATCTTAAACTCCTTCTGATACTGTTTCTTTTTCTGTTTCATACGAGTCAGTTTTTGGGACTATAGAATTCGGTTCAGACTCCTGGATAGAGCTAAAATCTGTTTGATTTCTTGTTTCTCGCATATTCCCTCTTCTGTGATAGACAATCAGGTCTTTTTGCACATGAGGTGGATTAGCTGGCTGACTAGACTCTATTTGACTTTCTAGAGGCTGTTGACTGGATTGATTTTTAGTGTCTATGGGCTGATTTGAATTATCCTCACAACTAGCCTGATTTCTAGGAGATTCAAGGCTGATTTCTAGCAGCTGGTTTATTGGAAAATTGGTAAGATGGGGTAGCAGGGAGACTAGGACTGATAGAGGTCTGGTTTGTAAGAGAGGATTGAAGATCTTGTGGCTGATTTTTAGGAGATTGACCAGATTTAGGAGATTGACTAGGATTGAGATTCCTATTATCATGGAGAGGGCCAATTTTAATAGGACAAGAAATAATTTGATCAGGATTTGTATCCCAAAACAGATATTTACCTTCTTGATTTTGTTTCCCCACCAGAATATTGGTTTTGGAAAAAAACTGTTTGTTTTCAAAAAACGTAACATCCATTGAATTGTAAAATTATCTAGTCTCTAGACAGTAGCACTTGTATCCCTTTTGAAAAGAAGAGTATCCAATAAATATTCCCTTAACAGATTTAGGATCCAATTTACTACGGTAATATGGATACACATGAATGGAAACCGTGAACCCAAAAAATTTTAACGGATATCAGTTACAAGTCGGGTATGAGGGAAAGCGTTTATAAAAACTTGACAGTGTAGAAAAATTTAAAATGCTTGAAGGAACTCTGTTAATAAAAAATACAATAGTAAGAAATGCTTCACCCCAAAAAGTTTTAGGAACATTGCTAGAAAAAAGTAAAGATCGGGCAATTTCTAAAATCTGACGGTTTTTTCTTTCAGCAACTCCATTCTCTTGAGGGGTATCAACACATGTGCTTTGGTGAATGATACCCTCATCGGAAAGATAATTGTTGAGAGTTGAATTAAAAAATTCTTTCCTGTTATCGGCACTTAAAAAAATCTGATTACACGTGTTAAATTGATTTTGAATCATATTTTTGAAATTTTTGAAATTTTTAAAAATACGTATAACTTCAGATCTTTCTTTCATGAGAAATACTCAAGTTATCCTAGTGTGATCATCTACGAAGGTAACAAACCATCTAGATCCTGTGATGTTCGGAACCCATGAGGATCACCAAACATCGCTATGAATCACTGAAAAAGGTTTAGAAGTTCGATAAGTTGAAACAGGATAAACATTGCTAGTATGTTTCGCAAATTGACACACTTCACATTGAAACAGATTGGGGTTTTTATTTTTGAATAATGAGGGAAACATTTTGGACAAATAGGAAAAATTCAGGTGACCTAAGTGATAAAGCTTGACCATAACCTGCCTATCATCACTAGACCTAGACAAGAGACTTTGATAGCTAGAAATCACCTCACAACCAGTCCCAAATGTTGTTGGATCTGATTGTTTTTTCACGTAGGATTCTGCTTTGAGAAAGTTGAGTCCAGACAAGGCTTTAGCGCTGCCAATCGTCCTCCCCGAATCCGAGTCCTGAAAAATACATGCATAAGGAGAAAAATTAGCAGGACATTGCTGTTCCTGGATCAACTTACTTATAGAAAGCAAACCACAATTTAATTTAGGAACAAACAAAACTGATTTCAGGACCAAATCCTTAGTGACAAACACTAAACCAATTCCAGTCACCTTTGATAATGTTCCATCCGCTATACGAACATTCAGATTATCAACACAGGGTGAGAATGTCTTAAATACACCGGAATCACCAGTCATATGGTCTGAGGCACCGGAATCACCAGTCATATGGTCTGAGACACCGGAATCAACTATCCACGTTTGACTAGACACTTGTTTTGCATTCATGACTAGTAGAAAATTACCCGAGTGAACCAAGGATCCGGTTGCTATAGTGGAGGATGGGATCATCCATTTGCTGTTTGTGGGGAAATCTGAATCGGAAACAGCCTCTTTAGAGTCGTTTGACATGACTGATTTTTGGAGTGGTTTTAGGATGGTTTACTGCCGGAAAGAGCTGTAGAATAGAGAATAAAATATATTGTTTGGTGTTTTGCTGCCGGAAAGAGCTGCAAGAAAATTAGGGTTTGCTTGGGTTCAGAGAGTGCTCTGATACCATGTAGAAATAGGCTGGATTGCCTTGATTTTATTGGACTGTATACTAACATATATGTACAAGCTGTCAAGGACTATACAAGGAATTACATCCCACAAATCTAGGAAATTACATCCCACTATACAAGGAATGACATCCCACTAATCTAGGAAACAAAATAGGGAAGACAATAAAGCTACAATAAAGGAGAATAAAATTAGAAACTATAATCTCTAGAAATCAGCATAATTTGTTTGTTTTTTGAACAGTTGATAGAAGAGATGGCCTAAAAACTTCTGTGGGTTGAAATTAGGAGTTCATGTTTAGAATTATTTAAGGAAATTGTGTTGTTTTTACTCAATTGTAGAATATTTTTTTTATTTTGTATCTGAACACTCCTACTTGTTGCTTCTTAGCATAATGGTTTTATTTGGTGCTTCCAGGTATCAACAGGAAGGTATAAACTGGTTGGCCTTTTTAAGGCGTTTCAAGCTTCATGGAATCTTATGTGATGATATGGGGTTGGGCAAGACGCTTCAAGCATCTGCAATTGTAGCATCTGACATAGCAGAACATCGTTCTTTAAATCAGGGCGAGGCTATTCATCCGTCTTTAATTATTTGTCCATCAACTCTTGTTGGACACTGGGCTTTTGAGATAGAAAAGTTTATTGATGTTTCTTTGATGAGTACTCTGCAATATGTTGGTTCTGCTCAAGACCGTGTTTCTCTCAGAGAAAAATTTGATCAGTATAATGTGATTATTACATCATATGATGTGGTCCGCAAAGACGTTGATTATCTTGGACAATGTCTCTGGAATTACTGTATTTTAGACGAAGGGCATATAATCAAGAACTCCAAGTCTAAAATTACTATTGCTGTAAAGCAGCTGAAAGCCCAGCATCGTCTGATACTTAGTGGAACACCAATCCAGGTTAGATGCAAGCTTAAGAACTCATGGTAATTTAAAGAAAATTTAATTCCTAATAAGTGGTTTGCTCTTTCTTGCAGAACAACATTATGGACTTATGGTCCCTTTTTGACTTTCTAATGCCAGGGTTTCTTGGTACAGAAAGACAAGTATGTGTTCTACCTTCTGATTCTGAGTTATTTTTGCACTCTTATTTGTTTTCTTAATGTAATTTTTGTTGGAATGTAAAGTTTTTTTACCTATTGTGCTTGGTGTATATGCCATGCTGTCAAGATGCCTTGGGTGGAAATATGAATGAGAAGTATATTTCTATATTATGAGTCATGAACATATCATTTTAAAGCGAAAAAGGACAGTCATAATATTTTCTATCATATGTTGATCATTTTCTTCATCGGAGTTGGTTTCATTTTTATGATGCTTCTAGTCGATCAACAGTGTGGTGGAGCTGTGGATTAGATCTGTCTGCTAAAGATATTGGTCTTTCTTGGCATTGTTTGCTCTTATTTTCTGCATGTAATTGTTACATATTCTTTTGGCCGTTGATTTTGTGTTATATTGGCAGTTCCAAGCCACTTATGGGAAGCCTCTGGTGGCAGCTAGAGATTCTAAATGTTCTGCCAAAGATGCTGAAGCAGGTGCTCTAGCTATGGAAGCACTGCACAAACAGGTAAACTTAACACACACACATAGAGTGGTTATCAGGTGAGCATCCCCTCACTGTATTAAATTGATCACCTTCTTGATGTCCATCTAAAGGTTTTGATCAAAACTTTCATGGTCTTGAAAGATTTGGATAGGTTCACGAAATTATAAGAGATGGATTTTCACTTTCTGATCATAGTTTTTTGTTTCTTGTAGGTCATGCCTTTCCTTCTCCGGCGAACAAAAGATGAAGTTTTGTCTGACCTGCCTGAAAAAATAATTCAGGACAGATACTGTGACTTAAGCCCTGTCCAATTAAAACTTTATGAAAAATTTTCTGGTTCGCATGTAAAAGAAGAGATCTCAAGCATGGTAAAAGTTGATGAGTCAGCAGATAAAGGAGAAGGAAATGGTCCTTCTGCAAAAGCATCTACACATGTTTTCCAGGTATTGTGATTAGTTGTTTGTTACTCCATTTATGCAGTGGATTTTGCATAAGCTGATTTGTTTTCTACTTGTTTCAGGCTCTGCAATACTTGCTAAAACTTTGTAGTCATCCATTACTTGTACTTGGTGAAAAGATCTCTGAGTCACTTTTATGCCATTTGTCAGAACTCTTCCCTTCAACTTCTGACATTATTTCTGAACTACATAATCTTCGTCACTCTCCCAAATTAGTTGCTCTCAAAGAGATAATGGAGGAGTGTGGAATAGGTGTGGATGCTTCTAGTTCTGATGGTGCTGTTAATGTCGGGCAGCACAGAGTTTTGATATTTGCTCAACATAAAGTAATACTTACTCTTGTTCAACTTATAATGTTCTTATAGAGCTAAAATTGCATGCTCTTATTTTTACAATTGCATTTTGTGTAGGCCTTTCTGGACATTATTGAAAGAGACTTGTTTCAGACCAATATGAAGAAGTGAGTCTTCTGATCTCTATCTTCATCAGTTTTTCAAAACATCAATTGCTCATATGGATTCCAGTCTTGAATTATTGTGCTCAAATTCTTTTAGGCAACTGAAGAAAGCTTTATCTCAATTTTCCATGCCCACTAATGTGTTTCCATTTCTTGTCTTTTCCCTACTTGCTTTGTGTTGGTATAAATTATTATGACATATTCCTATCAACAAAGTATTTTTACATGTATGGTAGTGTAAATTACATATTTTGTCTTAGCCTTGACATGTAGTTTTTGTAATCTTTGTCATTCACATATTCTTGCACTGTCTTTAACTTAATGTATGTGGCTGATTTTCATTTATTTTATTTTTTGTTCTTTTTTAATCTATTTTTTTCTTCATTGATGCTATTTCTAAGTTCGCATGATTGTATTTGTTATTCATATACCCTCACCACCAGCAGAGTCACCAAAGTCCATACCGGGACAAGAATGGATGATTTTTGTGGTTTGAATACAGATTAGGTGGATAAACGTAACAATTTAGTAGGGATACTCATGCACACAAATAAGCACCAATGATGAATGTGGTTTTGCCACAACTCACAAGCTTACATCCTTGGCCAAAGATATTTAATGATGCCACTACAATTGAAAGACAATACAAGGTTGGTACAAACAATCCAAGAGTATAAGAACTAGGATCCAAATTACCTATCTAGAGTTGAATTTGATCTCATAGACTCATAGTATGTGACAAGCCAAATATTAAAAAACTTATAGTTGGAATAAAACGCAGATATTTTGATTGTGACCTAGCAATAATTTTATACTGTCTTGTTGCATCATTTCCATATGGTGTGGACATTTTCTCAGTTGCTAGTACCAGGCACAATAATGCTCTGCTTGTGCTGTAACTCTTAAATAAGGAGTATTTTGGGTAAAAATTTTAAACTCGGAAGGCGGTGCAAGGCTGGAAGGCATCTGCGAGGTGAGGTGGGTGCCTCGAGGCGATCGAGGCAGCTGCCTCAGCCGAAAAAAGGAAAAAAAAAATTAATAAAGTAGAAAATATTCCATAATATTTAATAAATAAGTCATATTCAACAGTACAAACATAGATTTGATTAGTTTAGCTGTGCTATGCAGTTATAAAATATTAACATCAATATTCATAGGTAAACAATTTCAACATAAGTAGCATATTATTACACTTTCTAAATTCTTTTTCTATACAAAATTATGATTTTAGAATAAAACATTTTTGTAGATCTTCAAAAAAAAAAAATTGGCCGAGTGAAAGGAGAGGCGGATGAGTGATGGCTGTTCGGCAGATATGCCCCCGCCTCGTGCATCAGAGGCGGGAGTTTGAACAAAAGCGTGCACCGGTGCGGTCTTGCCGAGAGGCGGGCGAGGCCGCCTCAAACCACTTTTTAAAACATAGATTTTGGGAGGTTTGATGAATGGAATATGAAGTAATGGCCCTATATGGTGATGCACAACTTTATTTTGTTAGCAGTGATATCAAGAAGTTAGATGGCCTTGGAAGTAATTTGCTAAAATGTTAAAAGATGAAATAAAAACACTTCTTTCTTTCGTATTATTAGCGACATGAACTCATGGAAAGTAAGATTTTAGTTCGATGATTTTTTCTCTGCTCTCTACCCGATAGATAATTACGAAACTCCTTGGAACTTTGTCCAATGAGGTAGCATGATTTACAGGTTTACAGGGATTCCAGTGAGTTTTTTGGGATATTTATGAGGCGAGGTAGTTGTTGTTCACGACGCATATGTTCTGCAAGTATTTGTGTGCTGCAAGTCTGTCTATTACTGAGTCGATCTTATAACCTTAACGTTAGAAACATTTATCTGTTGGAAAGCATGTACCACTTTGTGAAGGAACTATTGTTTAATTATGAGTACTGATATGAATTTAAGATTATGGACATGTGATCAATATGGTATGATTATTTAATGACTTTACCATCTAGAAATTGAATTGGTATTCTGGAGTATTTTCTGAACTTGGATATGTCTTACAATTATGTTAATATTGGGTATTCTCTTTCTGTAAGTAATCATGCAATGCATACATGTAAAAAAGTTATAAATGGTTTATATGTTTCTTCCTAGCAGTGTCACATACCTGCGGCTGGATGGATCAGTTGTACCGGAAAAACGCTTTGAGATTGTGAAGGCTTTTAATTCAGACCCTACTATAGATGTCCTGCTGCTTACAACACATGGTATGCATATTTCTCTTTTTGCAAAGTAGAATATTTTCATAGTTTACTGAAATTATAATGCTCTTTACAGTTGGTGGCCTGGGTTTGAACTTGACATCAGCTGATACCCTTGTTTTCATGGAGCATGACTGGAACCCAATGCGAGACCATCAGGTAATTAACATATTTTTCTTCTATCTGTTTTTTTGTTTGTATTGAGTGTTTATTGTCTAATGGAAGCAAAATTATATATCTTCTCCGAACAAGATGTTGTATCAATCTATCTTGTGAATATGTGCACTTGCAGGCAATGGACAGGGCACACAGATTAGGTCAGCGGAAGGTTGTAAATGTCCATCGTCTCATTATGCGTGGAACCATGGAAGAGAAAGTTATGAGCCTCCAGAAGTTTAAAGTATCAGTTGCCAATGCTGTTATCAACGCAGAGAATGCCAGTCTGAAAACAATGAATACTGACCAGTTGCTTGATTTATTTGCATCAGCAGAAGTCTCTAAAAAGGTATTTGCTAACACTGATTTCTTACATGTTTTTCTAAGCATGCAATACTTCTACAACGACTGCATGGCAATAAGTTCATTTTTTTTAGGTGAAAATTTCGTTCAAGTTTCTTTTTAGAATTTACTTTGATGACTGAATCAACATGTCTTTGTAATGTTTTCTAGACTATGCAGGACACGCTTGTTGTTCTATGGTCTTTAATAAAATTCTAAAGATTTTCAAGGGTGTAATGAATGTAGATTGTAGATAAAAGTAGGAAGTTGAAATATGAAAACCCTTTTTCAACTTGCATTGCTATTTATGTTGAGACAGTGGGTGACAAATTTTATTTGCATCGTCATCCAGGGTGGTACAACCTCTAAGAGCTCAGATGTGGACGGAGACCCAAAATTAATGGGTACTGGGAAGGGTGTAAAGGCCATCCTTGGTGGACTAGAAGAGCTTTGGGATCAATCACAATACACAGAAGAATACAATCTGAACCAGTTTTTAGCAAAGCTCAATGGCTGACCCCCTACTTCTCACCTGTACAAAATGTATAAATCAGGTTTAGGATTAAAATTTTGACTTCTTTAGCTGTAGCATTTTTATTATAATTTATTTTTCAATTTTAGCCATTCTTTTTTTTTTCCCACTTTTTTTATTCCTCTAATTTATCGTATCATTGTGGGAGGATGGGAAAGAGAGATGGTTTTTGGTGCAAGAGCCTAACATGAGAGGTTGAATATTTTGATCGAAGATGACATGGGGAGGTAGCTAGCATTGTAAAGTTCGGATACTGTATATACGATTAGATTCTTTTAATTTTAAATGATTAGAGAATCGATTTTGGAAATTGTTGGTTCCAAAACTAGCCTGTCATGATAATCTTTTGTTTTTGTTTTTGTTTTGAACTTGCAAAAGCAGTCTAAATAATATTGATAAGAGATACTGCTGCAGAATTGTTGGCAATTTCTTCTGTACCAAAAGATGGTGAAGTAAATTTATCTGAGATGGAACGTGATGAACCCTCTTGTTTATAGGCAACAAAGTGATTAATAATGTAATTCTTGTACTCAATTTTTGATTTTCTTTTCATTTGTATTTAGATTTTGACTAATTTATTTCTCTTTCAGAATTATCCTTGATGACACTCACTGAATGCACATATTAACCATAAGTTTTTGTTTTGTTATATAGTTTTTAATCGTCAAAGTCTGAAAGAATATGATAAATTCTGGAATGATAATTAAAGGGAATCAAGAAAAGAGAACTTAATTTTTGTAGAAATTAAGAAATCAACTTTCCTTTCCTGCAGAACTGAGTTTTTTTCCTTTTCTTTTTTGGGCAATTTGTTATAGTTTTATGGGTTTTTTTTTTTTTTTTCAAGTGAGATTTCGGTGAAAACTACGGAACCCATGGACTCCACATAGATTTTACCCAAGTTTGATGTATTTTCACGCAAAGTTATATGGAATTGGACTTTACACCGAGTTATATGGAACTGTAATTTTTTCAAGGGTCTAAGCATTAAGCAGCTATGTAACATACATAACTAGCTATTAATGTTACATAATGCAAAAACACAAAATTGCACATATTTTCTGATTTAAGATAAAAAGTTTTGCAAGACTATGTAACGTTGGCTAGAGTCTCTTAAATGGCATGCATTAACATAATTTAAATCCGGATGGGATTTCTTTGAAGTTTATAAAACTCACACGTGGTATGTCATGACTTTTAACCCTACTAGTGAAAAGTATCTCCACCCATACAGTGTCGGCTCAACAATATTAGAAGCCCTAGACGAAAACTTTGAATTAGAAGCCCTAGATGAAAACTTTGAATGAGACTTTATTTTATATTTATTATAAAATCATTTTTTTAGTAAAAAAAGTTTACTAAAGATTTATTTATCTTCCTTTGTGGAATACAGAAATATTAGTTATACAACTTGAAAAATACCAAAGTGGAAAGAGTGATTCTCCTAAACAATGTCTAAAAAACTCAAAATATTAAGATTTGATTTTGAAGAAAGTTATTGAAACAACTTTGAACTAAGTTCGGGAGAAAACAGAGTTATAGATAAGTAAATAAATGAATAAAATAGATGTAAGACAAAAGTTTTAACCTAATGACGTTTTTCAGTTGTTGTTTTTCGAAAATAAAAATGAAAATGAAATTAGTGTTTTTTATTTCAATTTCGAATTCTGAAAACGCGTCTGTTAGCATATACTGAAAGCTGTATTTCAAAAATAAAAACGAAAAAAACGCGTTTGGTAGGTTAACTGAAAACTATCAAAAATTGAAATATCAATTTTGACATTTTGTTTAATATTATCACAACTATAAACAAATTGATTACATAATTAACCAATATAATTTTTGTAATGTAATTTTTAAATTAAACAAAAGTAACACATTAAAAATTAATTCAAAAAAACATAATAAAAATGAATTAATCAAAACTAAACTCTTAAATTATAAATAAATAATTACAATATATATTATTATATAGTAAAAATATAAAATTTATATTAATATATATATATATATATAGAATATAATAATACATATATATATATATATATATATATATATTATTTCATGAATGTTTTTAGTTCTAGTTAGAAATAAATTATTCTTGAATATATATATATATAAGAGGGGCACTTTGATCATTTGAAAATCTTGGCATGTCTTGTCCTAACCATATCAAACGCATAACAGTACAATTAATAGTTTAAAATATTTTATATATATATATAAAAAAAAAAAGTGAAAAACAAGTATTTTGTGTTTTTCAAGTCTTTCACTTTTAACACTGATTTTGTTTTTCATTTTTTTTTTCGAAAATAAAATGAAAAACGGTTAAAGAACGCGTTTTCAAAATCTTTTTTGAAAAATAAAAACGAAAACGGACTGAAAGACAGTTGCAGGACGGGGCCTCATTTTCTTGAAGAAAGAAACATTTCATAAACAAACTAAGGCTAAGTTTGGCATTACTGTATTGTGGGAGGAATTGCTTTTAGATTTACAACTGATTTTTAAAAGTGTTGTGAAAATCAAAAGCACTTTCAATATGTTTGGTAAACTGAAAGTAAAAAGTGTTGTGGCTATATAAAATTACTATAAATGACATAAATGAATATTGAGGATGTTTTGAAAAATAAAAAAAATTGTTTTATTTTTATATGGCCATAAATATGTTATAAAATAAATTATCTGTTTTATTTGTATTTAACTATAAATATAATAAAAAATAAATAAATGTTTTTTTTGCACATAAATAATTTATGTTTTCTTGCACAAAAATATTTTTAATTTTTTTTTAAGTGATTGGATTATATTAAAAAGAAGAAATAGAACATAAATAAATAACTTTTTAGCTCCTGTGTGTTTCATGAATGTTTCCCTAGGAAACTGTTTTCCAAAAACTATAATTTTTAACTTCTCAAAAACTCAGTTGAGAGAAGCTAAAAGTGGTTAAAAGCGGTTAAAAGCGGCCAAAAGCATTTCTTAGAAATTCTACCAAACACTCTATCACTAGTCCAAAATCACTTTTGGTCTCAAAAGAAGCTTGAGAAGCATTCTCAAACTGAGCCTAAGTCTAGGTACTCGTCCAGAAATCAAATTTTCCACGCATAGAGGGTAGGACTATTGGAACCCCGTTCACCGTTCACTCAACGGAAGTAAGGTTTTAAAGCTTTTTATACAAATCATAATTGATCTGGAACCAGTAAACTTGGGATTATAATTATTTTCGGAACTAATACATATAAAATTATTACAATAATTAAATATATTTATATACAAGAATTTGAAATCAATATAAAGCGAAGAAAATAGAACATTATCAACGTTTGGAGGCTCATTCACTTTACGATATGCTTCTAATCTGTACAACTAATCTTCCTCACTATATCCTCAGGACTAGTGACTGTGTGTGGACGCGTCACGGACTCAGGATCTTAGAATAGAGGATAAAGGAAAAATAAGAAACCCTTTCTTTATTTTCACTATACAACACTTGCACTGTTTACGTCTCATGTAAACTCTGATATATATATATATATATATATGTGTGTGTGTGTGTTTTACGCACACAATAATTGCTTAAAAGCAAAAACTAATCTGTGCCTTTAAAAAAAAACCAAGAGACCTGATGCATGAGTTGATAAAAAAAAAAGAAAAACTTTATACCTCACTCACTTTCCAAAAGCAAAAAAAAAAAAACAAACCTTTTGTCCTTTGTGCGTTTAACAACTTTTTTTTTTAGAAAAACATATATATAAAACTTAAAAGAAACCGATGATATCTATTTAAAAAATAAAATCTTTATTTCATTTTATCAAATAATATCATCATATTTAAATTTAAACTATTTAAATTAAAAAAATTAATATTTATTTAATTAAAAATAAGATAATCATATTATCTTATCTTTCAAATATAAATATCAACTATCATCCTCCATTTAGTAATTAATAACATAATTAAATAATCACATTATTCAATTAATTCCCGAATAAATACGTGTCACTTTCGTAATACAATTAATTAGACAATCTGATTAATTAACTGTGACCATTGTTACCTAAATCGATCGGGCTAGCAAGGGGACCTGTTGGACCCACAGTATTTTGAGTTTCAATAATCCTCGGAATCATTAATTAAACTTTTTAATTAATATTCATTGATTATTAACTCCGGTGTTATTCCACTAAAAACCTGAAGCTGCTCTCTCTCAACTGCAGACGCTTTTACACAGACCGATACAACTCGATGTTCATCGATATAGCTATTACATATAATGTGATCCTCTACATCAGTTCATAATTAGAGATGGGTCATAATATCCGTTATACCCATCTAATTATAAATATCCTTTAAGTACCATTGATTTTCTAATAAACAATAAATCCTATTTCCTCACGGAGTTAGGAGAGCGCTCATATTGTCCAAGCCCCGAATCAACCTTTAAGGGAACTACCATCTACCTCTCACAAGAAAGAGTTGATTCCACTATTGTGTGCAAACCGTCCCAGCTACAAGCCAAACCTCAATCCCAATATACAGAGTATATTGATCAGGAAATGCATACGACCTCACCCATGATATATCAAAGACCATGATATATCAAAGACCACGATCTAACTCGAAGGAGTCGATAAGACACTCAGGATTAAGATCACCCACATATAGCCATCATTAGTTGATATATATGAATCTCATCGGTAAACGGATATCGGTGTGAGATTCATATAGATCATGACCCAATCCTATAGAATCACATCATACAAGGTGTCTCAATTCCCATATCTCATATGAATGATTCAGGATAGAATCATCGTACATTATAGAATGGACCGCAGCTATAAATTAACCACAAATAAAGTACCCAGCTTTATTTGCTATCTACGGACTCTTTAGATTGCACGTCTCTTACTGTATCCATCTGTATATGACACTCATATACACAGTTCGAGATTTCATCCGGCAATCTTGGATGTTAAATATATGCACAAGGTATAAAATAAACAACACAAAATGAATGAATTGAACTTTTCCTTTCATTTATTTCATAAATCCATTTACAAATTACATCTTTAAGGCATAAACCCTAACAATCTCACACTTGCACTAAAGCATTTGAGACATGTTTCGTAACCCTATACCATTTAGGTGACCTGAAAACACTTTAACTGATAAGGTCTTCGTAAATGGATCAGTATGATTGTTTTGTGAGGCTATCTTAGTGAAGATCACATCTCTTCTCTACATTATCTCTCTAAATAGATGATACTTTCTCTATATATGCTTTCCTCTTTTATGGCTTCTTGGTTCTTTGGAATTAGCCACAATACCATTGTTATCACAATAAAGTGTGATGGACTTATCCAAACAACCTCTTTAGCAGCTTCACATGAGGCTATATATTCGGCTTCCATGGTGGAGTCAACAATACAAGATTGCTTGATACTTCTCCATACAATGGCTCCACCACTCAGGGTGAATATTGATCCAGACGTGGATTTCCTAGAATATCTATCTAACTAAAAATCAGAATATGTGTATCCAAATGGGATCAAATCCTGTTCGGAATACACTAGCATGTAATTTCTCATTCTCAGAAGATATTTGAGAATATTCTTAACAGCAACCCAATTATCTAATCCTGGGTTGGACTGGTATCTGCTGACTACTCCTACTACATACCAAATGTCCGGTCTCGTGCATAACATAACATACATAATACTACCTACTGCCGATGCATAGGGTACATGTCTCATATCCTCAACTTTTTAAGGTGTCTTAGGACATTGTTCCTTAGACAAGTGAACTTCATGCCTAGAAGATAAATTACCTTTCTTGGAGCTCTGCATCGAAAATCGCACAAGAATCTCGTCGATATATTATGTCTGAGATAGTGATATGAGTTTGTTCTTATGATCCCTTAAAAGTTAGATCCCTTATAAGTTGGATCCTTAGAACATAACTCGTCTCTCCCAAATCTTTCATTTGGAATTGGCTAGCCAGCCAGCCCTTTACATCAGACAACACTTTCATATCATTCCCAATAAGTAGGATATCATCTACGTATAGGACCAAGAAAACTATTTTCTTGTCAATGATGCGCTTGTAGACACAAGGCTCATCTACATTCTGCTCCAAGCCATAGGTTTTGATCACATCATCAAACCTAATGTTCCAAGATCTAGATGCTTGCTTAAGCCCATAGATGGACCTTTGCATCTTGCAAACCTTTTGCTTTTGATCTGGAGACACGAATCCATTTGGTTACATCATATGGATCATTTCGTCAAGATTACCATTCAGAAAAGTAGTCTTGAAGTCTATTTGTCAAATTTCATAATTGAAATAGGTAGCATGGGATAAGAGAATCCTAATAGACTTAAACATGGCTACTGGTGAAATGGTCTCTTCATAATCAATCCCCTCTTTCTTGGTATAACCCTTAGCCACAAGCCTTACTTTGAAGGTCTCTACCTTCTCGTCTACCCATCTCTTTCTCTTGTAGACTCACTTACACCCTCTGGGTTTTACCTCATCCGGTAGGTCTATAAGATCCTAGACTGCGTTAGAGTACATGGACTCCATCTCGAGATTCATGGCTTTAATTCATTCCTCTTTATCAGGATCTTCCATTGCATTCTTAAATGTCAATGGATCATCCACATTATCAGCAGAAACAACACCTTGTCCCTCATCTATACCTAAATAGCGCTTAGGTTGTCTCACAACCCTCTCATTACGTCTAAGTGATAGTGTATCCTGATTAGGAACCATCTGACTTTCAACTGTTTATGGATCAACAACTCTTGTTGATGAAACACTAGTCTCACCAGGCTCCAACTCATTCAATAAATCTTAGAACGAGGTTTATGGTCACTAATATAATTGTCCTCAAGAAACATTGCATTTACCGATACAAATACTTTGTTATCTTCGGGACTATAGAAGTGTCCACCTCTGGTCTTCTTGGAGTATCCTACAAACAGAAAGACCACAGACTTGGAGTCTAGCTTTCCACTTCTGTTCTTCAGCACGTGTGCTGGACACCCCCATATGAGAAATTGTCGCAAACTAGCTTTACGACCACTCCACAAGTTTAGGGGAGTCTTAGAAACAGATTTGGTTGGCACTACATTCAAAATGTATGTAGCTGTTTGTAACGCATATCCCCAGAAGGAATTTGGTAATGATGAGAAACTAATCATAGATCTTACCATTTCCATCAGGGTTATATTTCTTCTCTCCGCTACACCATTTTGCTGAGGTGTATCGAGAGGTGTGAGTTGGGAAACAATTCCATGCTCGACCATGAAGTATTCAAACTCTTGGTAAAGTACTCACCTCTACGATCTGATCGTAGTGACTTGATAGTCCTACCTAGAGGTGTCCACGGTTCAGTTTCAGTTACTAATCATCGGTTCCGGTTTCGAGGACTGGCCTAACCGTAACCGTAACCGTAACCGTAACCTGAGTATGACAGTTTGGTTCGGTTCCGTAACCGCCAGTTTGGCAGTTACTGTTCTGTTTCGGTTCGATAACGGGTCGGTTTTGGTTACGATAGGGTTTTTTTTTAAATGAATTGTCACGTGTCGCAATTATATAGGCTAGTTTTTTTAATAAAATATATCAAAATCGACGGTTTAACCGGTAATTTTACCGCCGGTTTTGAGGTTGTTTTTTGGATTCCGTAACCGTAACCGAACCGCCGAGAAACCGATTTCCAACCGGTTTCGTAACCAAAGTTACAGTTTGGTTTCAATTACGGTTTTGGTTCGGTTTCGAACGGTTTAACCAAACTGTGGACACCTCTATTCCTACCTAATTGATTCTCAACTTCAGCTCGAAATTCTTTGAACTTTTTAAATGTTTCTGACTTTTGTTGCATTAGGTAGACGTATCTGTATCTTAAGCAGTCAGCTATAAAGGTGACATATTACTCATAATCACCCCTAGCTTTAACATTCATTGGTCCGCAGACGTCTGTATGTATAAGCTCTATCGGTTCTTTAGCTCTAAGCTCTTTTCCAAAAAAAAGGTCTCTTAATCATCTTACTTTGTAGAAAAGATTCGCTGACAGGTAAGATGTCAACCTTTAACTCACTTAAAGGTCTACTTTTTACTAGTCTGTCTATCCGGTCAATGTTGATATGACCAAGCCTTATATGCTAGAAATACGTGTCATTATCTAGATAAATCTTATGTCATTTAGTTTTTGGTTTTTCAACCTTAAACATTTCGGTGTTGGGCAGTGCAGTATGTATTAACGGTCTTAACACATACAAATTGTTTTCATTAATTCCTGAACAAATATTCAGACCATTCTTTCCAATAATAATAGACTTATTATTAAAAGAAACATAATATTTTGTTCTAACAACTTAGAAATGGAAATCAAATTCCGTGTAAATCAAGGAATATGAAATATATTGTCCAACAATATATAATTATTATAAAAACGTAATCTAATTGCCCCCACTGCTCATGCCGACACGACATCCCCTGAACCCACACGTATTGAGGAGGCTCCTTTATCTAGCTGTGTCCAAGAATCAGTCTATTGCAAAGAAGAACAAATATGGTTAGTGGCCCCCGAATCAACTATCCAGGTGAAGAATCATCTTCCAATAAGCATGACTCAAGAACAAGTAAATCATATTCACCTTTCTTAGACTTCTTCTTGTTTTGGGTTTTCTTAGGTTTGGACTTACCCTTCGCCTTCCCAACAGACCTCTTACTCTTGTTATTATTGGAGGAAGATGGTTCGGTAACATTTACCTCACTGGTCTTGCCCTTGCAGTCCTTAGTCAAGGACTCAATGGTAGTGAGCTCATTGAGCAACTGTGTGAGACTGAACCTTAACTTGTTTATCTCTTAGTTACTATTAAACTGATCGAAACTCTTCAGAAGAGTTGTCAGTATGATGCTAACTTGATTGGGTTCGTCAATGGCCCCGCAATTGACTTCTACAGTGTTAAAGTAGAACACCATGCTCAAGACATGTTCTCGAACTGACGTATCTTCCTTTATGCAATCGAGCATAGCGGAACGAACATATTCGTGTCGTTTTTGCTCGGAGGGTTGCTCGAACATAGCTTGCAATGACTCCATGATTTTGAATGCGGAAGTCATTGCTTCATGCTTTGTGATAAGCATGTCTGTCATTGAAACCAACAAATATGTTCGGGTTTTCTCATCAGATGAGACCCATCGCTGGTATGCCTCACAAACAGTTCGTGCGGCATTAGCAGCAGGCGCTGAAGGACATTCCTCCATAAGCACAAACTTAAGGTCTTTGGTGACCAATATTGCTGTAATGTTAAGTTTCCACTTAGTGTAGTTAAAATTATTGAGATTATGCTCGATAGCAAGAGTATAATAATGTATTTGACAATCTTTTCATATTAATAAAGTGATTTCAAGTTTAACAAATTTTTTAGCATTTATAGTGTAATTATTATAATTGTCAAAAGTAAATAATCATAAAGTCAAAAGACTATGAGAAAAGAAGAATTGTTCATACATCTAGATATGTATAAGGTAGACATAATTCTTTAGTCAGTCTTTAATAATATTCACAACTTAAAAAAAAGGTTGGGCACCCCAACCTTTTTCACAACTTAAAAAAAAGGTTGGGCACCCCAACCTTTTTCTTGTTAAAGTTGTAGATTTTTTTGCTAGGATTTGAGTGGGATCAAATGTGTTATGATGAGTCTAAAATCATCCAAGTGTGGTGTCTTTGGACAAAATAATCTAGTGCAATAGGTGCATTGAATAGGATCACAATGAAATACTTTATCTATAACCGTCAATGGATAAAAGTTTTCACTTGAAGAAAATCGGAGAGTCTATCTCAATCCTGAGATAAATGATGGACTTATGGTTGCAAGTGCTATCATTTGAGCTATCAATGAGTACGATTATATAGCATAGTCTATCATCGATAGTTTGGTGGTATTCATTTGTTAATCGATAGAGGAATTCATTTATAGATATGAACATCGTGGCTCCATTTTTTAAATGAGGGTATAATATCATCATATAAATGTTTTGAGGTATTGGATATTAGATCTTAACCTTAAGTTTTCAATAGTGTCTATTGAAACATGGTTTCTGGACAAGTCAAAATATCCAAGTTCAAAATATGGTCATATGAGTAAATATGGTAATTTGGAGAGCTATAGGTGGTCTATGAGCTCTTGGCGATTACTGATTTTCTTCGCGAGGATACACTTTATCCAATAAGGTTGTCTAGGGTATGAGTAAGAAATATTAACTTATTCTATCTTTATTTAAAAGTTTAATTTTAGTTCTTTAGTGGAATGAACTAAAATTAATAGATCGAGCCTAAGTGAATCATTCATTGATTGTGATTGGGTTGTGTCTATTGGAGCTTAAAATTAGATAGCCCACTAAGATCCTCAATCGACACGAACTTGAATGGATCACTTGATATATTCTACCGGACCAATTTAGGGGTCCATCTAGAATTGCATTAAGGCATGTGGACTTGTTTCTTTTGTAAGAATGAGTCTAGTTCACATGTGGACCTTTTGTTAAGGTCCAATGGATTTAATAAAATAAGAAAAATAATATATTGATACATATATATGTGTTGGACGACAAGGCTATATAAAATAGCTTAATATATTGTTTTTTATTTTATTATTTAATAAATAGAAATTAATTAATTTGTTGATTAATTAATTATTTAATTAAAAGTCAAAATCTTTTTCCTAGTAGGAGTTTGTCTCCTAATATTATACTATTGTTGGTAGTATAATTAATATTAAAGATTATATTTGATAAGTGGATAAATAAAAAGAATTATTTATCTAGTCAAATTAGAAAATCTTTAATATGGTTACAAATACACTATTGAGTTGAATTAGTAGTCTTGGTGTAAATGAGAATTCTTCTTTGAAAAAGATTCTTAACCACCAAGTAAATCCATATAAAGAAATGATTCTTAACAACCAAGTAAATCCTTCTTAGGAAAGGATTTGAAATCCTAATATATTTCCAGGAGAAAATTCGGCCAGCCATAAGAAATGAACTTGGAGAGAAATTTCGGCTAGCCCTAGTATTTTTGAGAGAAGATTTCGGCTACCATAGAATTTTGAGGGAGAAAAATCTATTTTTGCTCTAGACAAAATTCGATATACTCTAACAAATAGTGTGAGATTCGGCAAAGAAGAAAAGGAAGAAAGAACGTTTAGTTTTCGATAGTACACTAGTAGCCTTTACATTAAAATGTTTTGTGTACAACATTGAATCAAGGTTCACGCGAGTTTCAATCAAATTGATTGATAATTCATAAGTGACCTAACGTCCTTTGTTTTCTTCTTGGAGGATTATTGTAACTAACAAAGAGAAAGATTTTGTTTGTTTCCATCCTTAGGTATACAATTAAAAGAGAGGAAGCTCACACTCTTAGGTGATTCACGTTCGTGATTTGATTGAAAGATCTTACGGATTAAATTCTGCACTAGTTCAATCATCACGAGAAAAATGTACTATATTTTTATGTACATCAATTAATCTAAGGTTAAGATTCTTGTTATTATTAAAAAGGAAAAAAAATATTTAAACCGAAACCCTAATTTATAAATTTTTCACGCTTCCGCTATGCGATTTTCCCTTCAATTACTAGTTAATTTATCGTTCGCGAGAATTTGAAGTAATGTAGAAGACATTATTGCTTAAATAAATAAAACATTCATTCAGTCATTTATTTAAAACAAGTACGAGTGCTTTGGTATAAATTTAAACATGATGCAAAAACATGTTTAACGAACTAGAACTATCCTAAAACTAGTTACTATACCACAAAGATCAACCGTATTGGGGTCGATCAAGTCTTTTCATGTTGGACCGAGATATTCTCAATCAAATGATATTATAGAATAGCTCTTATTCCATATCATTCAACCATCGTTTATTCAGTCAAGTTTTTAATTAACAAACTTAATCAAAACCTTAGTGAGTATAACCCACCATTTCAGATCTCATGAGCTTAACTCGAGAATTGCCACCTTAGGGTCGGTCAATCCTGAAATACCTTCAGAAATCCTATCTGTTAGGAAGTCAACCTTGATATTAACCTTTATAAAAACCCTCCTTAGGGAGGATGAAAGTAAAGTCGTCACGGTATTGAACTAATGATGGAGACTGCAAGATATATATGTCTTATATCCCTCTCCCACTCAATATTTTAAAAATAAGGCTTTCTATTATCCGTTAATGCACCTAGACTCTACAGGATCAAACGGCTAACTTTAATTAAGCTATCTAATGCATTAACTAATCATTATTAGAAACAAGTTCTAATTAACTAATAAATTATTAATGATTTTTAACAATTAAAAATATAATCTATTAGTGAATAATCTAAGCATTTGTAAACTATTTACTAAGGTAAGATTATTATGATAGTGTTTACCAAGTTTTAACTATTAAAACTCTAACAATTTATTCGGTTCATTTATTATTAGGTAATTAATCATATTAATCCTAATTACAAAAATGACCTCATTAATCTAACTTATTAAACTCTTTAATAATTGGATTAATATTAATGAGAATTACCAAGTTTTTAAACCATTAAAAAACTGATCTCATTTTCATAGCCAATTTATGTAAATACCCAATTTAATCGCATTAAAAAAATACATAAAAAATTGGGTTATGATGCATGTATGACATATCAAATATATTTGTGTAGGCATATATAATCTAAATGACATACGTATGCATGCCAATACTTTTATCATCACATAATGTAAAGCGTAAATAAATTAACCGAGCACCGTTGATTATTTAACCTAAAAAAAATGGAATCTAAAATTACAAAAATTCCCCCAAGACATTCCTTAGTCTTCTTGTAATTTCTGAGTCTTCCAGTCTTTTCAGGTCACTCCGATTCATTTCATGAATCCGATTTTTTCAGGTTTTCAATGTAGGTTACAATTTTTTTTATAATACAATAACAGTAAAAAAAAATAATAATAATACAACCAATAACCCTTAAATCCACAGCACCATATAATTAACGATCAATCAAGTTTTTGTAAATTAAAAAAAAAATACATACAAAAACATAATATAGTCAATTTAAATGTGTCTACACAATTATACATACTGGAGCATCGAAAACAATTTTCTATTCTAAAAATAAAACCAGGCTCTGATACCAATTGTTGGAACCCTGTTCACCGGTCACACAGCGGAAGTAAGGTTTAATATTTTTTTATAAAGATCATAATTTATCTAGAACTAGTGAATTTGAGATCGTAATTATTTTCGGAACTAATACAGATAAAATTATTACAATAATAAAATATATGTATATGCAGGAAATTGAAAACAATATAAAGAGAAAAAAATAGAACCTTACTAACGTTTAGAGGCTCTTTCACTTTACGATATGCTCTTGGTCTGTACCACTGATCTTCTTCACTATATCTCAGAACCGGTAACTACGTGTGGGCACGTCACGGGCTCAGGATCTTAGAATGGAGGATGAAGGAAAAATAAGAAACTCTTTTTTTATTTTCACTATACAATACTTGCACTGTTTGCATCTCATACAAACTCTAAGGGTCCGTCCTATAAGCGTTTTTCAGTTGATGTTTTTCAAAAATAAAAATGAAAATGAAAATGAAAACAGTGTTTTTTGTTTCAGTTTTGAATTCTGAAAACGCGCCTGGTAGCATATACTGAAAGCTGTATTTTGAAAATGAAAACGGAAAAAACGCGTTTGTTAGGTTAACCGAAAACTATCAAAAAATGAAATATCAATTGTGGTATTTTGTTTAATATTATTACAACTATGAACAAATTGATTACATAATTAACCAATATAATTTTTGAATTGTAATTTTTAAATTAAACAAAAATAAAACATAAAAAATTAAGTCAAAAAAACATATCAAAAAATGAATAAATCAAAACTAAACCCTTAAACTATAAATAAATAATTACAATATATATATAATAAAAATATAACTGTATATATTAATATAATATATTAAATATTATTACATATATTATAATTTATATTATTATTTAATATTTTTATATTATATATATTGTATTTATTTATTTATTATATATATTATAGAATATTAATATACAAATGATGTAAATATTATAATATATAATATTATATATAAATACTATATTATATTATATATAATATATAATATTTATATAATAATTATAATGTATATATATATATATATTATTGTATGAATATTTTTAGTTCTAATTGGTAATAAATTATTCTGATATATATATAAGAGGGGTATTTTGGTCATTTGAAAATCTTGTCCCTTCTTGTCCTAGTCATATCAAACGCATAACAGTACAATTAATTGTTTTTAAAAAATGATTTTTTTTTTTACATAAAAAAGGTGAAAAACAAAAACAGAAACAAAAAATAAGTATTTTGTGTTTTTCAAATATTTTACTTTTAACACTGATTTTGTTTTTCATTTTTTTTTTTGAAAATAAAATGAAAAACGGTTAACGAACGCGTTTTTGAAATCGTTTTTGAAAAAAAAAACGAAAATGGACTGAAAAACAGCTACAAGACGGGACCTAATATATGTATTGATATATGTTTTACGCACACACTAATTCCTCCAGAAGTAAAAACTGATCTGTGCCTTTTTTTTTAAGCAGGAGACATGATGCATGGAGAGAAAATCAAAAATAGCCATGGGAAACATTAAACTTTTGCTTGTAACCATTTTTGAAATTTTATTTGTTAATAGCCACTTTTAAAAAAAATCAGCGTATGTCCATAAATTATAAAAATACCCCTAGATTTGATTTTTTCTTTTAAACTAAAAGCAAACTTGAAATCATGACTAAAATCTGGAACCAAACTTGAAACTTAAAATCTTGTCTAAAAATATGAATTTTGAAACTTGAAATCTTGCTTAAACTGAAATGTTGAAACTTGAAATCTTGACTAAATTGAAATGTTGAAACTTCAAATGTTCTGGGTTTTTAAGTTTTTCGTTTTCAAATTTTAAAACTTGAAATCATACCTAAATTACCTAAATTGAAATGTTGAAACTTGAAATGTTGAAACTTGAAATGTTGAAACTTGAAATGTTCTGGGTTTTGAGGTATTTCGTTTTCTTCCATTTTTTCGTACAGATCTACTCACCGGTGGATGGAGAGCTCGACCGCGTTACTGGACGGTCGTGAAGCCCAAGCGACGGCACTCTGGCAAGCCGTCGACGACGTGTGAGAGAGAAGAGAGGTTAGGTAAGAGAGGTCGGCCTTCGTAAGGATGTCGGCGACGGTTCACCAGCACACCGCCGACGGGAGAGAGAGATCGGGGAGAGAGAGAGAGGAAAAGAGAGAGAAAAAAGAAAAAGAAAAAGAAAAAGATAAGAGAGAGAAAATGTTTGGGGATGGTTTTTATATGGGGGCATTCAAGTAATTTCTCAAAAAAGTGGCTATTAACAAATAAATTTTCGTATATGGTTAAAAATAAAATTTCCATAATAGTTGTGGTTATTTTTAACAATTTCCACTTATGCATGCGTTGATAAAAAAAAAACTTGATACCTCACGCACACTTTTCAAAAGCAAAAAAAAAAAAAAAACCTTTTGTCTTTGGTGCGTTTAACAATTTTTTTTTAAAGAAAATAAATAAATAAATAAATATATATATATATATCGCATATATCCTTTTTATAAAACTTAAAAGAAACCGATGATATCTATTTAAAAAGTAAAATCTTTATTTCATTTTATCAAATGATATCATTATATTTAAATTTAAAAAAATTAATATTTATTTAACTAAAAATAAGACAATCGTATTATCCTATCTTTCAAATATAAATATTAACTAACAGTCTCCATTTAGTGATTAATAATATAATTAAATAATCTCATTATATAATTTATTTAATCACAAGTATTCATTAATTAAATAATTCCATTATTCAATTAATTTCCGAATAAATACGTATCACTTTCGTAACACAATTAATTAGACAATTCAATTAATTAACTGTGATCCTTGTTACCTAAATCGATCGGGCAAGCAAAGAGACCTAATGGACCTACGGTATTTTGAGCTTCAATAATCCTCGGAATCATTAATTAAACTCTTTAATTAATATTCCTTGATTATTAACTCCGGTGTTATTTCACTAAGAACCCGAAGATGCACTCTCTCAACTGTAGTCGCTTTTACACAGACCGATACAACTCGGTGTCCATCGATATAGCTATTACATATGATGTGATCCTCCACAGCAGTTCATAATTAAAACTGGGTCATAATGTCCGTTATACCCCTCTAGTTACATATATCCTTTAAGTACCATTGATTCTCTAATGGACAATAAATCATATTTCCTCACGGAATTAGGAGAACACTCATATTGTCCAAGCCCCGAATCAACCTTTAAGGGAACTACCATCTAATTCTCACAAGAAGGAGTGGATTCCACTATTGTGTACAAACCTTCCCAGCCACAAGCCAAACCGCAATCCCAACATACGGAGCATATTGATCAGAATTGCATCTGACCTCACCCATGGTATATCGAAGACCACGATCTAACTTGAAGGAGTAGATAAAACACTCAGGATTAAGATCACCCACATATAGCCATCATTAGCTGATATATATAAATCTCATCAGTAAACAGGTCTTGGTGAGAGATTCATATAGATCATGGCTAAGTCTTATATGATCACATCATACAAGGTGCCTACACTCCCATATCTCATATGAATGATTCATGATAGAATCATCGTATATTATGGAATGGACCATAACTATAGATTAACCACAAATAAATTACCCAACTTTATTTGCTATCTACGGACTCTTTAGATTGCACGTCTCTTACTGTATACATTTGTATATGACACTCATATACACAGTTCGAGATTACATCCGACAATCTTGGATGTTAAATATATGCACAAGTTACAAAATAAACAACAAAAAAGAATGAATTGAACTTTTCCTTTTATTTATTTCATAAATCCATTTACAAATTACATATTTAGGGCATAAACCTTTGTGAAGTTGTGTCCAAGCCTTTTCCATGGCCTTTATGTTTATCGGTGAAATTGTGTCCGTGCCTTTTACATAAGTTTTCGAGCCTTTTACATAAGTCTACGAGACTTTTAAATTTGTCTCCGAACGTTTTTACGAAGGTTTTGAGCATTTAGGTAAAGTGTTTGAGATTTTTAAAATTGTCTCTGAGCCTTTTTATGGAGCGTCCAAGACTTTTGAAATAGTCTTCGAGCATTTTAATTACTTGACCCGTGCCTTTGTAAATGTAATATGAGCCTTTTGTTTAAACCTTTTCGTGAGTCTATTGTTAACTTTATAGTCAGACATCTGTGAAAATATTAATTTTTTAAAATAATGGTTTGCGATGATGAATTTGACAGGAGAATGAATCGGGTGAGAATAGTAGTATCATACAATGGTTGATGGGAGCAGTTACCCCGACGGAAGTCAAAGGTTTGTAGGATCCGATAACCAAGGAATGTATGTGTCAAAGAATATAAGTTACGAAGAATTGGTGGCGATCTTGCATACGTTGTGAAGTATGATGTAAACAAATATAGTGTTCATCTACAGTCAATATCAATCATCCCCAACACTAAATATCGTACATTTATAAGAAATGACGATGATGTTCAGTTTATGCTAGGGGAAGATCGGGTGATCCCTCAAGTATGTGTTAGTCTAATTGAGAGGGCAGTTGGAGATGTGATAGGTAATGATATTCTTCCTCGTGAAAATTCCTAACAATTTAGAACCTTTAGCAGAAGCAACCAAGTGTTCACACAAAGGAGTGTGACCGGAGGTCGAGAAAACATGTGTGTTGTCCCACCGGTAGTAGCCGCCCATGCAGACGTATTTAGACCTCAATTCGGTGATGTGTTTGGTTGTCAATTTGAGATGAATGATAGGCAGTACAAGCAATACAATGAGATGTACAATGACATGAACAATTAACAGAACACTGAACCAAACTTTGGGCCGAACTATGAGGTGGATATTGAGGCAAATATTGATCCAGTATATCATATAGAGAACACTGACGAAAAGCAAGAGCCTATTCAAAGACTTGGAAGACGTGTACAAAGAGTTAGTTGCACTGCATCAGATATGCTTGGGACTTTCGAGGTCCGACATAATGTAATTGCATATGATTCTTATAATGTCACAACGTGGGTTATTCCCGGAGTAAATTCATACTCGTTTGGTATTGGTAGAAGCACCACGTTGGTAGCAGAATAACCTACAAGCATGATTTATAAAGGTCAATTTTTTCCAACTAAAAAGGATTTGAAGAGACTAGTTTGCATTTTTGCAATGCGGCGGAACATCAAATGGAAGGCGAAAATGTCCAATAAGACAACGTTACATCTGTTTTGTTTGATTGACAACTGTAAGTGAAAAATAAGCACATTGAGGATAAATGAAGGGACGTACTACCAGGTAAGAAGTTTTGTCAACGAACACAGCTGTCCATTTGAGGAGATTCATTATCGTCACCAATAAGCTAGTACAGTCATAATTGGAGAAGTCGTTGCACTTAGACTTCAACAACAAGATGGTCGTCTCATGCAACCGAAGGACATAATCGCCGATATAAAAACAATGTATTGCATCCAAATCATGTGCATTGTCACTGATCTATGGAATGCATGAAGAAAGCTTCCAATTACCGTCATCTTTTGGTCACTGACCTATGGGGTATGGTCGCTGATGCTTCTGTAAAATATGCAGGTACGCGTTCATATGCTGACTATATAAACATTATACATTGTTAGGATTCTACCATAACTTAAACAAACTTAAAAGACAATTCAAGTAAGGAACATACTGTGTCCTCAACTTCATGAAGTTGGATTGCAACCGTTGAAACTAAGTGACAAGAACTGGCGCTAGCACATCCATATCATGTATGCATAATTGTTGCATTAGTTACATAAATTAATATTTCAAATGAGGTCTTTGAAAATACATACACAATGTTATACTTACAATCCCTATTTCACGTTCCTTTTGTAGGATTGGTAAGCCGCAAGTTGGTCAAGGTCTACTAAATCGTTGAGGCTATATGCATGTGCTATTGACTGGGGCAGTGTCATTGGCCTCTTCGGCCCACATGGGTCAGTGTAATGGGGAACTTCTAGCCTCGCTTGCAAGCCCGCGCCTATGCTGACCGTGGTCCACTGGGTTATGGTGGGATGAGGAGCTCTGTCCCAGTGGATCGCGTGAAGGGGTGTGCTGGGGCCCGACTAACCTATGAGTGGGTTGTACCGGGATCGATCGGAGGGTCACTGTGAGATACGCTGGGATGGACCAGAGGGGTATGCTTTGATGAGGAACTCCGTCCAGACCGATAGCCTAGAGTGCTAGGATACGCTGGGCTAAACCGGACTAGTGGGCTAGGACGGGGACTATGTCTCTGTTGGTCGCCTTAAGGGGTCCACTGTGGCGAGAGGAGCGCTATGTAATCCTCTGACAGAACTGGATGACCATCATGATGAAGATGTTGCTCGGGCAAACCCTGAAGATGCACCAACTTCAATAATGTTAGTCATGTATCGCCAGTAAGCAGTTGCTACTCACGATCGGATTCTATCCCGCCAGTAGATAGCTGCTGCTCACGTCTGGTCTCAAGGTCTGTCCCCTCGTCATGACCACATGTCCTGTCTCTAGGAGTAAAGTTCTGGTCATCAAAAGGTGGACCATCCATGTGGGTTTACGACATCGAACCCGAACCTGAACCCTGAAGCCCTTGATTATATCCAACAACTTTCGATGCTGCCGATTTTGCTCATCATCACTCATTCAGACGACATTCAGCACAACGGTGAATTTACGTTCTCAACAGCCCTGAAATGTTTTTGAAATTTTCAGTACTAAAATGTTCACTCGTTTCAAATAAAATAATGCAAAACAAAAAATTTTACGTACCTCTCGATGACCTCCAACGCCTCATCGTGAATCACCTCTAGATGTATCTCTGGCCATAGAAAATCGAACCCGCCTCTGCCACCCGGGAGTCCCTCTCCCACCTTTCGACTCAGTACCCTCGGTGTCACTGGTTCTGCCAGTCGTATGCTGTTTAGGATCCAGTACCGAAATGTGCACTCTGTCCTTGGCATTATATAAACTCCCTCTATCTTCTATGACCTCGTAGTGCCGTTCACCCCTCCCAACTGCTATGGGCACTAATTAAGTCCTCATAAACATCTGAAATCGTAGTTAGACCATTGTAATTGTATACATACTAACAACTGTAAACATTAAAAAAAATAGATACTTACCCTCGATGTGAAAATCTTTGCCAATTTGTCCCCCTTCATTTGTTTACTCAACTCACATTTCAGAATACAGGGAAACTTGTCGATTTCCCTACGGATCCTAAATTGGGTGCCAAGCTTGAGGATAACCTCAAAAGTAAATATCTGCATAAAAGATAAGTACGATAAGAGTCCAATATAATTATTCCATCAGTCAGATGAAAACAATTATTTATAAAATATGGATTGAGATTCTAAATCCTCACCAATAGTACGTGAGGTAGACCGTATATGCAATACGACTCCGTGGTGTGTAGGTCGACACCCTTTGCTTGCTGGTGTTTTCTTGAACTGCTAACGTTGATCGTCCAATGCATGTTTGAAACCAAAAATTGACTGCCTATATACGTGTGCACCCTACGGGAATACATCAAAAGCGTCCAAGTCCTCGGCTAGCCGGATCTGCCATAATGGAATTTTATCTCTCTCGTCCAACTCTATCAATATCCAGTTCATTATATACAATAGGCACAACTTCACAACATCGTACTGCTGCTAAAAAATACCAATCCGGAAAACAGCTTTTAGTTATTCATAGTGGACCTCATCTTGACCAACAAAGTATCGCTGGTGTATGTCATTCTCTACCATGTCATACCTCGTGGTGTTCGGTATGACTCCAAACTTCAATCCAGTAATCAAACAGAATTCAACCTTGGAGAACCGGATCGAATGCTGACCTAACAAGAATCTCATCTTATCTTCCGGTCCATCGTGATACAGCTCGCACGTAAGCAGCCGATGGACAACGCTAGCCAAAAACTGCATCTAACGATGCATCCGAAGGAAATGCCCGAAACACGACTTGGTATACCCACACTGTTCTTCGATCGCAAAATGTTCAGGGACCCTGTTAAGTGTGTCGTCGATATCTCTAAGGTCGTC
Source organism: Dipteronia dyeriana (assembly GCA_032871835.1). Classification (NCBI taxonomy): domain Eukaryota; kingdom Viridiplantae; phylum Streptophyta; class Magnoliopsida; order Sapindales; family Sapindaceae; genus Dipteronia; species Dipteronia dyeriana. The sequence goes on from CM065302.1 coordinate 39,036,719, forward strand.
AAAATGGTTATGCAGAGTAATTTTTCTCTCGTACCATTCTCCCGTTGGAGTTTTAAGCAAATCCTTCAGCTGATTCCTCATCTGTATTTTCACAAAAACAATATATATAAGTTAGTAAAAGGCTCGACAAGTTAATTAAAAGGCTCGGGCCGTTTATACAAAGTCTCAGAGATACACAATTACCAAAAGGTTTGGGAAGTTCATTAAAAGGCTCGAACACATTATACAAAGTCTTGGAGATACACAATTAACAAAAAGCTTGGACTAAAACAAAAAAAAAAAGTCTCGAATGCTCTTTCAAAAGGCTCGGAAACTCTTTAAAAAGGCTCGGAGATTCAATTTACAAAAACATATTATTAATAACAGAAAGCTCGAACGACAACTAAAAAGGCTCGAAACTTATATCAAAAGGCCCGAACACTTATTCAAAAGGCTCGGAGACTCAAATTACAAAAACCTAATATTCATATCAAAAAGCTTGGACAACAACTTAAAAGGCTCGAACATTTTATCAAAAGGCACAGACGTTTATTCAAAAGGCTCGTAGACTTAGATTACAAAAACCTAATATTCATATCAAAAAGCTTGGACAAAAACTAAAAAGGCTCGAATACTATATCAAAAGGCTTAAACGCTTATTCAAAAGGCTCGGAGACTCAAATTAAAAATGCTTAATATTAATATCAAAAAGCTCGGACAACAACTTAAAAGGCTCAGACACTATATCAAAAGGCTCGAAATACCAGATCTTCATCGTCTTCTACACTAATTTTTTTAAAAAATAAAACCCTAACCTAACCCAAAACCATACTCATATCCACAAATCAAGCTTAATCTACAAGTATACACAACACCCAACATCAAGGGAAAAAAAAAAGATAACAAAATTTAACTCTACTTACCACTGTGAATCGAAGATTCTCATTTTCATTGTTGAAAAGGGAGCGTAGTCCAACTTCCAGTTACTTCGTTGTCGAATTTAAACGGAGGTTTTCCTCTTTCTGCTTTGTCTCTCTGACTTTGAAAATGATATAAAATGAAAAATTCGGGATATTTTTATTGGTCACCTAAATTGATGAATTAGTAATGTGGTGTTATTTACACAATACCTATCTCAAATAGTGCTATTTATTTTTCAAACCATTTAACCTTCTTAAATGCAAACATAATTCGCACTCATAACACTCTAACTATCACTAATAACCAAACTAACAACATCAACCCACTAGCTTGACCGCACCTAAGGCATCTGACTCAACCACCTCCGGCAGCGAACCAGCGTCGGTAGCAAGCTGAATTTCTCACAGAATTCCGATAACTTCCGCCACTTGAGGCGTGAACCCAGTAGGTCAGCAACCATATGCTGTGCACTCGCAGCCATAACAAGCCAGAGTGGTTGCGAATGACCATCTTAACTTCTACAGAGAGAAAATATCACCAATTAGGATTTAGGACCATCTTAATTTTTTTAAACTAGTATGTCACCAAACGTATGTTAAAATTCACATTAAATTATATAAAACGTTATGTTAATTTACAAATTCGTGTTCAATTGTACAAATTTACAAAACATTATGTTAGTTTTTCGAGTTCAATTGTAAACTTGTGTCATCTATTTATGCAGAGGGAAAATAACACTGCTTAGGACCCTCTTAATTTTATTAAACTAGGACGTCACAAAACTTATGATAAAATTCACATTAAATTATATAAACATTATGTTAATTTATAAAATTAGCGTTCAATTGTACAAATTTAATGTACAACTCGTGAACTAGGTGCAAAGTTTGCTTAATTGTAACGTGAATTCTATTAATATTAATTTGTTTTCATTTTATTAAACCTCCAATTTTAAGTATTTTTAATGAAAAATGTATAAAACGGAAAAAAAAAAAAAAAACCCTTTGTAAAGTGGAAATTACCGTATTGTAAGTCAACAAAAAAATATATAATAAATTGAATTGCTGACGTCTGTTATCATGTGCCTACCTAATGCGTAGGACATAGGATGTTCAGCTGTTAGCCTGTTAGCTGTGAATTTTGATGTACTTTTTTTAGTTTTTGAGATTTTTGTTAGGAGGTAGATGAGTCCAGCTTAAGATTTTGTAGTGTATACGTGAGAGATTGACAAATCTACAAATTTATTCTTCTTTAGATTTCTTACCTTTTATCTTCTTCTTGAAAGATTCGCTTGACATAATAAGAGCAAAATCAACTATTGCTCTTTCTTTATTATTATTATTTTTTTAAAGAATTTCCTTATTATTTTTATTCATAATCCGAATATATTTATCTTGAATTAAATTACATATTAATCAATAACAGATTTTTTTTTTCTTTTTTTTTACTCTTATTATCTTTAAATATCAGGTATTATCTTCGAATGCTTATTGATTCAGCAAAGGTTTCAGACCCTTTTATTGGACTTGTTTTTATTTTCTATATATTATAACCGATGATGTCAATTGTGAAATTAATTATGACCTTGATATTAAAATCCATATAAAATTTTAAAGTATTTTATAGCTAATATATTGGGGTATTTTTAAAACCGACCCGTTAGTTTGATATATAAGTCAAAACCCACCCTTTAGTTATATGATTAGCCAAAATTTACATTATGTTAATTCGGTTATTATTTATGTAGGATGCACATTGAGGTTTGTAAAAACCTTATAATCATATAGAGATTGCATATTACTATTTAGTAGAGATGATTGTGTACTTCTCTTCCACATATAGTGGTCAAGTGTTCAACTTTTACCATATACATTCAATATATATGTATAAGGTGTTTTCTCTGAATCAATTCTCTCTCTAACTGTAGGGGTATAGATATTTCGATATGTGCTTGTAAAGTGTAATTAATCTCACTAGATCCAGAAAATAGTTGATTTAAAAAAAAAAAAGAAGATCTTTTTAATTGAATAGTATTTAAAATAATACCGTCCAATATAGTTTGATGGTATATTATATATACTCATTCAGCCATATATTATTATTGTTATTATTATTATTAGGTTGGAGTCGAAAAAGCACAATTAATATTAAAAAAAAAGGTGCAATATATGTCAATTAATAGACTTTGTAATATTTTTACGTGAACCTTTATAATTTTCTTTGAAGCGATTTATATTTTAGCTATGAGGCTTATAGTATATAATATTTCTTTGTTGAATAGCTTCTCTGACACATACAAACTGAAGGAGTGATTATGGACATCGAGTGCTTTCAAGAGGTAAGAGTCAAGAGTCAAGAGTCAAGAGTCAAGGCACTGTGAATTTAGATTGAGAATGAGAATGATGAACATAATTACTTTTCAAGTTTCAACGGCATGGAACAACCCACTTGTACCTCAAAAATATGCTCATCTTTCTACACCTTTAATGGAATAATTATTCTGCAATTAGTCTTTTCATCACCAAGAATATATACCGGATGTTTTGTGCTTGCCTCCTATATCCATATTTACGGTTGCATTAAACTCTGAAAATCATCTTAGCTTCGTTTTGAGTTTCGAAAACCATTTTCATGTTAAAATTAATACAAAATTAAAATTTAATTTCTAATTTTATTTTTAGTACTACCTCGCAATATCTATATTGATATAGTGTTACGTTTTTCTTCGCTAAAAAGAAATATCTTTTCATAATGTTCAACATATAGATTAGACTTGCACAAGTTTGATAAACGATTAAAAAAAAATAATAATAATAACTTTTATTTGTTTTCCTTAGCTTGGACCCATACCTACTAAGCTAAAAAGTTCAAATAGATTAAAAAATAAATAACGATTTATTTATTTAGATCAAATATTTTTTTAAAACTTTTATTATTTATAGGATTCGAACCGTTAATTTATGAATTATTTATTCAAATCTTAAATTCATTTATTTGCTAACTAAACTACGTCCCTAGGAGGCTTTGGTCTTCTTATTCTTCTTAGAAAATGACTTCACTTTAACATTTATTCAATTTTTTATTCCTAAAAATTATATTACTCAATTTATTGTATTGTATAATCAAACAAATATTCATAAATAAGTGAATATTTTATGTAATATTCATATATAATCAACTTCAATTAATGGTACAGTGGTATGCCTCTCATTGTGTTCCACTCCCCCGAAATCCCAAATTTTTTGTAATAGTTAAAAAAAAAAATTAAGTATCGAATACAATTCTTAAATAAGTGATATACACTAAGAAAAATCAACAAGGGCTAATACATCAAAATGCGCTATTAAAGATTATTATATTAGTATTGTACATGACTAGAGATCCATTTTATTAGATAGATTCAATTTGAACATATAATCTTTTAAATTATGAATATAAAATCAAGATGAACACAAAAATATATCGTTCTCTACCAACATAATGATAAAGATAAATAACTTTGAAAGCTTATATCCATGTAAAGGTTAAAAATGCAAAATTCCAATTTTGTTAAAATTAGGATGTATAGGTAAACTAAATTGATAAGATGAAGTTGATCAGTGATAAACTTCTCATATTTATATCATGAAGTTGTGGATTCAAGTAATATACTTTTTTAAATTCTGAATTATTATAATATTTAAATAAAAATAAATAGCACTATTTGAGAGGGGTGTTATACAAATGTTATCAGTTTAGTAATGTAAGTTTAAAAGGCACAATTAAAATTAAACAGACGAGAATACCCCCATAAAATTGAAAAAGAGAGAAAAGTTGTCGTTTTGTGTTTATGAGAAAAGCAACAGTGAGAAAGAAACCGACGACAACCAAATCGACGGCGAACAAATCAATAGCTTATTGACCGGAACGGCAATACAGTACATTTCACAGCGATGACAGATGTAAGTTCAGTTTGGTTTATTTATCGATTTGTTGTTCATAACTTAAAATTGCATTTCAGACTTGTTCTGTTGAAAGAAATTGTAGATTAGGATTGACAGTGGTTGTGGTTTTGGTTTGAGTTTGAAATGAGGTTCAATATTCTGGTATCGAGAAATTTTTGTTTTGAAATAAAAATAAATCGAGAATATTTCAAGCGAGATCAATGATATTTTTTAGAAAGAATCGAGAGGTTTTTCAAAGTGATCGAGCTTTTGTTAAATGATCGAGAATATTTTTCATAGAATCGAGAGGTTTTTCAAAGGATCGAGACTATTATGAAAGGATCGAGAATATTATGATAACGATCGAGATTGTTTTTCAAAGGATCGAGATTTTTTAAATTGATCGAATTGAGAAGATTTTTCTAATAATCGAGAAGATTTTTAAAATAATCGAGAGGTTTGTGAAAGTGTTGAGAATATTTTCAAAGGATCAAGAATGTTTTGAAACGATCGAGAATGTTTTTCAAATGGTCCAGTTTTTTGAAAATGATCGAGAATATTTTTCAAAGAATCGAGAAGTTTTTCAAAGGCTCGAGACAATTTTCAAAGCTTCGAGAATATTTTCAAAGAGTCGAGATTTTATAAATTGATCGAGAAAATTTTTCAAAGAATCGAGAGGTTTTTCAAAGGATCGAGAGTTTTTTTGAAAGGATCGAGAATATTTTCTACCGATCGAGAATGTTTTTCAAAGGGTCGAGATTTTTTAAATTGATCGAGAACATTTTTCAAAGAATCTAGAGGTTTTTCAAAGGATCGAGAGTTTTTTTTAAAGGATCGAGAATATTTTCTAACGATCGAGAATGTTTTTCAAAGGGTCGAGAACATTTTCAAATGATCGTGAAGTTTTTTCAATGAATCGAGATGTTTTACAAAGGATCGAGATTAATTTGAAAGGATGGAGCCTATTTGCAAAGGATCGAGAACTTTTTTAAATGATCGTGAAGTTTTTTCAATGAATCGAGAGGTTTTAGGAGGGATCGAGACTATTTACAAATGATCGAGCCTATTTGCAAAGGATCGAGAACTTTTTAAAAAATTCGAGATCTTTTTCAAAGGATTGAGAATATTTTAAAAGTATCGAGAATTTGTTTCCAACGATCAAGAATTTTTTCTAATTTTTGTGTAGTTTACTAATGTACTGTTTCTGTGACGTTGCAGATGACGAGCAGTATGAAGGAAATGCTTAAAACTGTAGAGGGAGATTGGTTCAAGGGAAAATTAACTCGACACGACCATTTTGAAGCCCTCGCCCGTATAGACGATACACTGAATCGGGTCCCTGAAGAGTTTGATGTTTAGGATCGGCGTCGGTTCATGGCCTCCCGTTTTGGGCATTTAATGTCGATGCACTGGGAGCTGAAGTTTTCTGGTGGTGTTATTCATCAGCTGCTGTTGCGGGAGTTGAACCATGACGGGCCGACAGATGAGATACGATTCTTGTTAGGGAACCATGTGGTGAGGTTTACGAAGGTGGAATTTAGCCTTATCACAGGATTACGTTTTGGAGTCGTACCAGACACGAGTACGTATGTTGCAGTTGAGAATGACATACATGAATGGTACTTTCCTGTACATGATGAGGTATCGATGGATGACTTGAGGGTTGTTCTTACCCATGGAGAGTTTGAAAAGGCATACAATGCTGTGAAGTTGTGCCTCATTTACATGTTGAACTGGATACTGATGAGGGTGGACGAGAGATTGAAGATTCCAGTTTGGCAGTTTTGGTTGGTAGAGGACCTTAATGCCTTCGATGCGTTCTCGTGAGGTGCCCAAGTCTATAGGCATTCTATATTTTCATTCAAGCATGCCTTACCGCAACGTCTTGAGGAGAGACGGCAACAGTCCCAGGGCGATGTTGGACATTTCGTGGAGGGGTACAACATCTACGGTCTATCACACGCCCTTTTGGTAAGAAATTTTAATTCCAACATGTACATTTATTTTTTAATCCAAAATTGGTTTGGATTATAACTGTACGTATCTTTGATGCAGATATTTGATTTTGAGGTGATCCCCCAACTGGGCGAGGTTTTCAGGACTCGGAGGGTTACAGACCTTTCCCTTCTGTTGTTGAAGTGGGAGTTGACCAAACAACCTAGAGGGAAGAAGCTGGAGAAGATTTTTAGTGCAAGGGTAATTTATTTTTTTGTTAAGTCAGTAATTTATATTACTTACGATAAGTAACAATGAAATTCATCTAACTACGGTTTCAGATGTCGGCGAGGACGGAAATCGTGCCCACAGCAGCTGAGGCGGTGACCCCGTACTTTACAGCCCTAAGTGAGGGGGGGAGCCCGTATGTGCAGGACGACAGGGTTCACCTTCCTACTGTCCCTGAGGCGACTACAAGTGCAGTTCGTCCCGAGGAGGAGGGTGAGGGTGGGAGGTGTACTGAGACGGAGGCTTCAGACCCTTCAGGTCCAGATTTCAAAGGCATGGACACTGGCGAATCTGAGCCGTCTCCTCGACCAGTGAGGCAGGTTCGGTTTACCACCCGAGGAACTGGTTCTGCCACCGGGATTGGCGTTCAACTTGATGGGGAGGTAAGTTGAGATAGGGAGTTTTATTTTCATTAACAAGAGTTGTTGATTTATTTCGTATTAACAAAGTTGCATGATTTCAGGCCCGTTTAGAACATAACTTCAAGGAGTTACATGAAGCCCTCCGGAAGAGTGAGGAGGATCGACAACAACAACACTGGGATTTGCGTGAAGCCCTCTAGAAGAGTGATGAGTATCGACAACAACAACACCGGGATTTCCTCAATTTGTTTCGAAAGAGCGAGGAGGATTGACAACAACAACATAGGGAGTTGCTTGCATTGATCGGGGACATTTCTGGATTATGGGGCTTAGTCTCCCCCTCCCCCTCTCCCTCCCCCTCTGTTGAGGTCTTGGTGGAAGAATGACGACCTCACAACGGTCCTTGGGGGTGCCCCGATTGGATTCCGTCCGTGACACAAGGTTGACATGGTAAGTGTTACTTGACATGGTTTGCAATTGTATATATAAATGGCTTTGTACATCCTAACACCTGTTGTTGACGTTTCTAGGTCCTGATACCGTGCAACATTGGGCGTCAACATTAGCTGCTGGTGATTGTGGACCTTACATGCGGGAAGCTGTTCATAGTCGACCCATGGAGATAGGAGGTCGAACCTCATATCCGAAAGCAGCAGGTAGCCCCGTTGCGCTACTTTGTACCCTCGATGTTGCATCAGGCCGGGTTTCATACTAAACGAACAGCCGGACTGTTGAAATTTGAGAAGACAAGAAAGCCCTTTTATGTCAGCGTCGTGTCGGGAAAACATATCCCCCAACAGAAGCAATCGTAAGACATTACGTAATAGTCACTTTAAGATTGTACTAGTATAAACCTAATGTTTTATTGACGCTTGTTAATGTATCCAACTTCAGGGGTAATTGTGGTCCCCACACGTTGAGATTGATGGAGTACATACTGGTGAACAAAAAAGATTTTGATTGGTCTGAAGATGATATGGGGATCATTCGGGAGAAGATGGCGGTTAAAATATTTGCAAACTCCAGGGCTGTATAGATTGCTGTAGTAATTCCTGTGTATACGTACCAATTCTATTTTATATTACTTTGTATATTTACAAATTCTTTTGTATATGTACCAACAGTTTTGTGGCAGTTTACCAATTCTTTTGCATATTTTAAAATTCTTTTGTACAACATTTTTTACAACATTTTTTACATTTGTATATATACCGAGAATATTTAAATACAATTGCATTTCAGTTACTTAACAAGTCATACGAGTTCAAATTATAACAATGTAATCATGATAACGCCTAAATTCATTTCACGGTCCCACCGTCTCTAGTAGGGCACGTCTGTCTGTTGTGACCAACAGTATGACAGATACTACTCTTGCGTCTGTATTCCTCAGGAATGACTCTGCTCGAATCTTCATCAGTAAAAGTTGGGTTAGAACATCTCCTCGAATTATGCTCTGGTTGTCGACATCGTCTACAATTCTGTGTGGTTGTTCTCTCCGAAGACGAGATACGGCGTGAAGCCCTCGGGCGGCCTGCTTGTCTCCTGGAGCTTGGATTCAAAACGACTCTCTCAGCGATGTCAGATGGCACAATCCAAGTGGAAGGATGTCCAACCGGCATAATTGGAACCGAGTATGCTTCAATAAGTGTTTGTCGCTTGTAGTAGTCCGCACAGAGGGATGTGAAATCCATGTTTCGATCCCTGTAAAAACATTGAAAACGATGATAAAATTGTATGATGTTTAAGTAATATTAACCGTACACAAAATTGTATGATGTACCTTGCGGCAACGATAGCATGAGAACATGGAAGAATGTCCATTTGGAATTTGTTACATGTGCATGTCTTCCGGGCTAAGTCAACGGTCCACTGTTTTCCAGCCCATTTCACCGAAAATATGTTTCAGTCAATTGGATTAACGGTCATAAAATTGCACTTTTCTACACGTTTTAGGATCACAAGATGTGTTACGTCGGTCAACTGATGACGCATGGATTGTGTAACCCTATGACGATCGTGAAACCAACGCTGTAGCATATTCCTAATAAACTCTGCCAAGGTCAACATAGGCAGTTGCCGTGCAAATTTGAGGCATGAGTTTATGCATTCTGCAGCATTTGTTGTCATAACCCTATACCTTCTGTCGGGGCAGTGAACACAGGACCACTTGTGTGGACCGGCATCAATTACATATTAATATGCATTCGGGTACAAGTTATGTAACTCTTTCATATGCCGGTTATATTGCAACTCGGTATACGCTCGGGTTGCTTTATCCATTATTGCGGTAACATCCTTTATATGATATCTCTTCTTAATATTTTCATAAAAGTGTCAGCAACATATGGTATGGGTGGCATAAGGGAACACTTTAGAAATCCCTGCTTCAATGCTTGCATGTCGATCAGAAATGAAAACCAAATCATCTATATGGCCAAGGGAACTTTTCAAGCAATCCAAAAACCACTCTCATGATAGGTTGTTTTCCGAGTCACCGTACCCAAAAGCAATTGGATAAACCTGTTCATTCCCATCTTGTGCAGTTGCAACAAACATTGTACTCCTGAATCTACCATTTAAATGGGTACCATCAACGGCAATAACTGGAAGCATACACCTCTGGAATCCTCTGACTGAGGCACCCAACGACATGAAAAAGTAAAGGAATTTACCATTTTCATCGCACTGTAAGTCAGTTATCGTTCCGAGATTTTGTTGTTCCAACACGTAACCGAAAGATGGCAGCAGTTGGAAGCTTTCCTCATGAGTTCCATAGGTGAGTGACAAAGCATAATCAAGGGCTTGATGTGCCTTACTGTACATTATTTGGATGCCATACATTGTTTTCATGTCAGCGATTATGTTCTTCAGATGCATTAATCGACCATCTTGTTGCTGCAATATAGGTGCAACCACTTCTCCAATTATGACTGCACTAGCTTGTCGATGGCGGCGGTGAATCTCCTCCAACTGACAAGTGTGTTCGTTGATAAAACTACGTACTTGAAAGTATGTTGCTTCATCTCTCCTAACCGCTCTTAACTTCCATGTACAGTTGTTCATCAAACAAACCAGATGTAATGTTGTCTTATTCGACCTTTTCACCTTCCACTCAAAGTTGTGCCGCATTGCAAAATGGCTAGCCAATCTCTTCAAATCCTTTTTAGTAGGAAAAAATTGACCTTTATATATCATGCTGGTAGGTTCATCTTCTACCCAGTCCCTGCTTCCACTCATACCAAACGAGTATGATTCTGCTCATGGAATAACCCAGGTTCCGGCATTCTTAGAATCAGCTGGAGTTACATCAGGCCTGACCTCAGATGTCCAAGCTATATCTACTGAAATGAGACTACATCTGTGGAGACGTCTTGCACGTCTTTCCGTTTCGAACCGTTCTTCATCTTCCTCATTGTTCAGTACATTATGTATCGGATGCAAATTTGCCTCATTAGCCACCTCATGGATTGGTAGGTTATAAGGTAAATTGTTCCTCTCATTGTTCATGTCATCGTACATCTCATTGTATTGGTGGTTGTATTGCTCAGCGTTCAATTCAATTTGACAACCGAAATCATCGTCCAATTGAGCTCCAACTATATCACCATGGTCGGCTACTTCCAGTGGGACACCACATAGGTTTTCCCTACCGTCAATCCCACTTCTTTCTGTGAACAACTGGTTGCTTCCGCCTGAAGATCGAAAATGTTGGGTGTTATCATCAGGAGGGATTTCTTCACCGATGACACCTCCTGCAGCCCTCTCAATTAAACTGACACATACTTGAGGGATTACCCTATCTTCCCCTAGCATAAACAAAACATCGTCGTCATTTCTTATAAACGTGCGACATGTGGTCCTGAGAACGGTTGATATAGATTGTAGATCAACAATGTATTTGTTCACATTGTACTTGTTCACTTTGTACTTCACAACGGTTTGTACGATCGACACCAGCTCTTCGTAAGTCATATTTCTGGACACATACATTCCTTGGTTATCGGAACCAATAAACCTCTGACTTCCATCAGGTAATTGCTCCAATCGACCGTTGTAAGATATTACTAATCTAACCCGATCCATTGTCATGTGAAAATCATCATCACAATCAATTATTAACAGATAAAAAAAAAAACTTTTACAATTACTAACAATTACAAAAAATTCAAATGGATCGAGTACTTTATATAAGGGATCGAGAACTTTTTCAAGGGTTCGAGAATAATTTTCAAAGGATCGAGAACTTATAAAAAGGTTCGATTCGAGAACTTTTATCCAGAATATTTGTCAAACTATCTAGAATTTTTTATAACGGTTCGAGAACTTTTAACAAGGGAACGAGAACTTTTTGTAAGGGATCCAGAACATTTCTAACGGTTCGAGAACATTTTAAAGGGATCAAGAACTTTTTCTAAGGGATCGAACACATTTCAAACGGTTCGAGAACTTTTTAAAGGGATCGAGAACATTTGTAACGGTTCAAGATCTTTTTAAAGGGTTCGAGATCTTTTTAAAGGGTTCGAGATCTTTTTAAAGGTTTCGAGATTTTTTTTAAGGGATCGAGAAGATTTGTAACGGTTCGAGATCTTTTTAAAGGGTTCGAGAACTTTTATAACTGTTCGAGATCTTTTACAACGGTTCGAGATCTTTTCTTAAGGGATCGAGAACTTTTATAACGGTTCGAGAACTTTTATAACGGTTCGAGAACTTTTCCTAAGGGATCGATAACTTTTATAACGGTTTGAGACCTTTTCCTAAGGGATCGAGAACTTTTTCTAAACAAGCATTTTTTTCAAATAATCGAGCTTTTTTCAAACTAAACAAGAGCTCATTCCAATATAAAATAAGCTCGATTCATTTTAAAAATTTCTCGGTCACACAAGAAAAAAACATTTTAGTGCAGATTCTGAAATGGATACATTGATATCGATGAATGGATACATTGTAAACCCATACATAAATGAATACAAAATATCTAAAATGCATAAAAGAAATAAAAGAAATTTAAGTGAAGATCATAAATATTTGTTACCTTCTACTGCAGAATCTGGAGAGAGAGTCAAGTTTTTCAGACAACTTTTTTAGGGAGATACCAAGGAGTTCAGAAAGACCGTTTAAAAAAATTAAAGTTTAAGGGTAATTTGACCAGTTCACCATAATAGGTGTCTTTTAAACTTAAGTTATTAAAATTGTGACATCATCACAACACACCTTAAAAAATGTGTTATATTTCACCATTTCCTCATTCAAGTAATATACTTTTTTAAATTCTGAATTATTATAATATTAAAAAAAAAAAACTAAATAAGGTGAGAATAGGGACCATTAGGTTTGGCCATGACACCCCATCTAAACAATAGCCTAAAAACATGGAGGAGAAAATAAAAAATAACCCTCTTAAACATTAGAGTTTTATTTTAATGCATACAAAATTATAATTGTTTTTAACCACGTGTAAGATAAATTATCCATATACCCTCCGATTAAATAAAGTCTTCTATCTCCATCCAAAAACACATGATATATATATTCAAGTCAATACGTATTGAAATAATTTTATTAGTGTATTGGATGTGGACCATTAGATTTATATAATTTGATTCAAAGTATATGATACTTATTAAAACTTCTTCATAATCAGTGATCTATATACAATACACTCATATAAGTTATATCATTATGTAATCATCGGAACGGGACTATTATATATATATGGAATATCTTAAAAAAAAATGAGACTTTAAAAAAAGGGATCGTGAAATATATATATAAAACCAACAAAATAGGAAGGTTTAAGTGAATTGAAGAGTGCGTCTGAAATTTTCTGGTTATAGATTGAAATAAAATTTGATAGCGTGATTATTAAAGATTAAAATTTTGTTTGTGATTAAAAAACAATTTCATATAATATTCATGGTCATTTGTATAGATTTGATGCCTTAATATTAGTATAATTAATAATAATTAAAAAAAAAAAACAGTTAACGCGTACGATTTATGAAAGTATATGACATGTCCAAAAACAGGACATGTGATATGGACCATTCTCATTTCTGATTTCACACGGCCAAATAAAGAAAAAAATGTCGTCCATTTATTTATCTCTCTAGTGTCAGATTGGCTGACAAATCAAACAAATCCGAGTTAATTACAGGAGTACGGTTGATTACTTGAGGAGTCAGAGACAGCAGAAATAAGTAACTGTGGTCTGAGGAGACAAGAAGACATCGCACTTGGAACTTGGAACTTGGAACTTGGAAGAAGAAGAAGATGAGCGGTGGTGGTGGTGGTGGTAGTGAAGAAGGTACAACGCTAGAGTACACACCTACATGGGTGGTGGCTGCACTGTGTACACTGATCGTCGCCATTTCTCTTGGTGTTGAGAGACTCCTTCACTTTCTTGGAAAATATCTCAAGAAAAAACAACAGAAACCCCTTTATGAAGCCCTCCAGAAAGTTAAAGAAGGTCTTCTCTCTGCATGTCTTGTGTGCTATTCATCTCTTTCTACTCAATTTTTTATTTAGCTTTTCCTTCATTTCTTCAATTGTTGAAAAGAAAATCTCACTCTGTGACGTGTATGTTGATTCTACACTTGTACCTGTATGTTTATGTAAATCACTAACTGTTGTTCATGTGAGGATATTAATAGGACTTAATGAGTTTATTTCAAACAACAGTCAAACAAAATGGTTAAATCGGGTGTTCTTGTGGTGTCAGAGTTGATGCTACTGGGTTTCATATCACTGTTGCTCACGGTGTTTCAAGGTGTGATCTCCAAAATCTGCGTTTCTCCAGAGTATCTTGATAATTTGCTTCCTTGTAAACAAACGGCTCAAGAGCAGGAATCTAATGCTACTACAACATCACACTTCCACACGGTTTTTGCTTCTTCTATTTCCGGCAAAGCCAGGCGCCTTCTCGCAGAGTCTTCCGCTTCTGAGACTGGTTATTGTTCCCAAAAGGTAAACATTATTATTACAAGAATTCATTGCAATTGTCATTCTAAATATATCTTATTATTATGTTTGCAAAGAAATTTATAATGAGCCTGGCTCCTGATAAATATTTAATTGCTTTGATGGTAATAGAGAATTCTTCCACTTGTTCATTTATCAACTGCTTTGTTTATTTCTAACCAATTCAATTTGGTCTGATCTAATCTTATTCGCAACATTTATTTCACTAGTTAACAGGATCGAGTTTAGGAAAATGATGTTGACGAACTAGTTACCAACTAAACGGGCATATGACCAAGACATTTATGTTGAAATGCTTGAACCATGGTCTTACTGTTACTAAGGTTGTCTATTGTTATAGAAAGTTATCTCAAGTCTTGACCATGAGGTGATAATTGTTAATTGTTAAGTGTCAATTGTTTTTAGTTTTGCAGTTAAGCTGACTGTGTTTTCAAGTGAAGCGGGAGCAAAATTCATTTGTAAAACCAAGAGTTTTATGTTGCCTGATATATTAGGTAGATTAGATTGTTCGGTTGAGGATCTTGGGGTTTCATTCTCATAGTGAAATGAAGCTACTAATTTATCAAATTGGTCTTATTTTGTGAAATTGGATGCTTGGTGCTAGCACTCATTAGACATGAGATGCATGTCTCAAAGTTTGACCATAGTCCCATACTGTAATAAATTTGATTTATTTTGCTTTCAATTGATGACCCATAGCTGAAATTTTTGGTTATGATTGTAGGGGTTATAGCCTATTGGGTGATCTTTGTCTAACATATTTAATTTAGGAATTCATTTATTTGTTTTCATTTTGGCTTAATATAAGCCTTGGAGTTTTTCCACTTTACTTTCAGTTTACAAATCGGAGATCCATGATCATGTAGCTATGAAGTTATGGTTTTGACTTTTGAGTGGACTGCTCGTTCACTCTTTTATAGAACTGTGTTGGTACAACCTATGATTTTATATAGGGCTCTTTTGTTTCATTCTTTTGCAATAAAATTGTTTCCTATCAAATAAATAAATAGAAAATCTCCAAAAACTAAGTCTGGGATATTATGAGTAGATTATTTTGTATTCTAACGTAATTAACAATTGTACCAAACAAAATTTGAATGGAGTTATTGATTGAATTATTAGGATGTAATTACAACCCTCTATACAAGTTGAATCTGTTTCTAACTATGAACAACTAAAGTTTACAACTAACACCAATCGGCACAGTGACATACTAATGATGTAAATCATGCATTACATTTTGTATTGCTTTCGATTCGATTTCTAGTTTATCACAGATTATCAGAATTAAGTGCTGCCATTTATTTTCCATTTTTCCTTTTTCAGGGCAAGGCACCGCTGCTTTCAGTTGAAGCGTTGCATCATCTGCATATCTTCATCTTTGTCCTAGCCATTGTTCATGTGACATTTTGTGTTCTAACTGTTGTGTTTGGAGGAGCAAGGGTGAGCATCCAGTAGATTTCTCATACTAGCTATATTGTCATGTTTATAATGAGTCTTTTGTCTGATTTTTTTTTTTCCTTTTTGGGTCATGACCAGATTCGGCAATGGAAACGCTGGGAGGATTCAATTGCAAAAGAAACTTTGGATACAGAACAATGTAGGAGCTGTAACCAGCTATTTACTTGATGTTTGCTCCTGAAATTGTACTTAGTGAATTTGTTGACACATCACACCTGTACTCCACATTTTTATGCCTTTATATTAAAATTATTTATGCATGGTATTTTTATTTAAAATAAAAACAAAAACTATCATGGATTAGCAATCTAATCATTGAAGCATTTTCCCTCATTCTCTGCATATGCTGTTTACTTGTATGCCTCTCACAAACATTTGTAATTATGTCATTTAGCATATAAATATTTACAAGTCAACTTAATGAAGCCTTGTTTCATGTCTGCTTCCTGACTGGGTGAGTGGTGATGACAACTGAGCAAATTACCTTCTTGTTTAAGTCTCAAGAAAGCAATCACTCAATTTGTTTTCATTGCTTCTTTTTATTTGTTGCAGTTCTGAAGAAAAAAGTCACCCATGTCCACCAGCATGCTTTTATCAAAGAGCATTTTCTGGGTATTGGGAAAGATTCAGCTCTACTTGGATGGGTGGTAAGTCACTATTTTGCCAATATTAGATTCTATTTGTTGTATTTTGAAGCAAGACTAAAACTATCAACAATAAAATAAAATGATATATATATATATATATATATATATATATATATATATATATATATATTTTGCATGTACCATTTTGTGGCCTTATAATTTTCATAAGAAATGATTGCACATCAGGGATGAAGTCAAGTCCTACAGAAACACCCACTTGATGAATTTGGGAGTGAGGCGGGACTTTTTATTTGAGACTCTTATTCAATATAGGATTGTTATTGGATGTATTATATATGGTGTAAAATACATATATCAAGCCTTTGGGGAAGAACCATAGATTTGCTCTAAGAATCTATCTTAATCTTTTTGCTGGACTTTTATTGAAAAATGGAGTATAAAAACATCAAAAACAAGAGAGAATGGTGCTTTCACCAGAAGATAAGGCCTATAATTACTCTCTGGTAACTAGGCATTGTGTTTATACAGCTGATAGAGCTGCTAAAATACTTAATCTTTGATCATTATTCTTACATAATTGCAGAAACAAATTTACAATCATATTCTAGGCTCAGTTTGGTCTGTATTCTTAATTGATTCGGAAACAGAAGCACAGAATTTGGTATCTGTTTGTGAAGTGCGATTAAAAAGGACTCTAATTTTATTTTCTTCCTTTTCTTGTGTCTCCACAGCATTCTTTTTTCAAGCAATTCTATGCATCTGTTACCAAGGCAGATTACGTAACACTCCGACTAGGTTTTATCATGGTAAGGAATCTAATTTGAGGATGCTGTTGTTGTCTAAGTGCTTTTTATGGATGTTTGGCTACATAGTCATTATTTCTACTTTAGACGCATTGCAGGGGAAGCCCAAAGTTTAATTTCCACAGATACATGATACGTGCCCTTGAAGTTGATTTTAAGCGAGTTGTTGGTATAAGGCAAGTGATACCGAAATACCTATATGATGCTAAAACTTTCTAATGTTTCTATTGCATATCCACCGGATATATTGCCTCTTAACATTAATGCTACTGATCTTCCTAATGTATTAATTGCAGCTGGTATCTTTGGATATTTGTGGTCATATTTCTGTTGCTGAATGTTAATGGTATGCTACTCCAACTGGCGAATTAGAATCACTTATAGTGCTGATTCCATGTGTTGTTAAGATTCTTTATGATCTTTTGTCCAGTCTTGTTTACAATTTAAGAGTAAATGTGGTTTATAATTTAGAGTAAATGTAGTATAATAATTAATAAGTCAAAGTACGATACTTACTTTCAATGTCTAAACAGCCATGATATATGTTAGAATTTATCATTAATTAGGAGATTGTATAGTTGTCTTGACTGATTTGATTAGAATCAATTAGAGGATCAATTAGGATCAATTAGGATCAATTGTAGATTGTTGTTTCCTATTGTATCTATTGTATTTTCCTATAAATTACCTCCAATATGGAGAAGAATATATAACAAAAATTCTGAATTGTTCATGGTATCAGAGCCTAAGGATTTAGGTTTTCTGTTTCTACTCTTCTAAATAAAAATTTCTACAGTTTTCTATCTTTTTTTTTTCCTTTCCTAAAGCAATAGGACTGCTACCTATTGTTTTCTAGTGTCTTACCGGAATAACTGTCGCCGGCGTCGTATCAACCTCGTCGGTCTTCTTCAACCCAACATTGATCGTCTTCAGCCTTACCATCTGCTCACAATCTATCGCGACTCGACCCGACCCGACCCGATCCACATCGGTTCTTTCTCCTGCTGCGACCCACGTCGCCTCTAAACCGGTTGCTCTTCATCGCAGACCCGACCCGTGTAGGCTTTCTTTCTCCTCCATTAGCGACCCACATCGCCGCTCAATTCCTTTCTCCTCCATCAGCGACCCACGTCGCCCAATTTCTGTTTATATATATATATATATATATATATATATATATATATATATATATATATATATATATTTACAAGTAAAAAAAAAACAAAAAAAAAAAAACAAAAAAAAAAGAAAAAAGAAAAAAGAAAAAAAAGAGTAAAAGTCAAATTTTTTCTTTCATTTGCTTCCGTTGATACTTTTATACTACCACTACTATGGGCAACGGAGACGAAGAATCAGACGTATCTAGCCACACAATTCCACCACCAATACTTCCTCAAATTTATTCTCATGATAACTCATCTAAGATTGAGATTAAATTGGATGGATCAAACTACCATTTATGGTTCAAGTTTGTTGAGATCTTCGTGGCTGGAAAAAACAAATACGGTTTTCTCACAGGGGAATGTGTTAAGCCTGCCACCACCAGTCCTACCTATAGGCGATGGTTGGTCGATAATGCTATTGTGCAAGGATGGCTCCTTGGATCTATGACTCCCAAAATTATGGGGATGTTTATCCGATTACCTACTGCTCAGGCCATTTGGGAAGCAATTGCTCGTACTTACTATGATGGTGCAGATCAATCCATCATCTATGTACTCAACAGCAAAGCATTCCATATGCGTCAATCTGGGCGACCTATTGCTGAGTATTACGGGGAATTGAACACAATCTGGCAGGAGTTAGATCAAAGTTGCCCGAATGATATGACTGATGCTACATATGTGGTTTGACTGAATGATCGCATTGAAAAACAAAGAGTATACATGTTTCTTGCAGGGCTAGACCCTGAATTTGACAAAGTACGAGCTGATGTGTTACGTATGGATCCATTTCCTGGTGTTGAAGGAGCATTTGCCTATATCCGTCGTGAGGCACAACGTCAAGCCACTATGCTAGCTTCCCCACAAATAAGCGACAGCTCTGCTCTATTAATCAATAAAGGGGTTTCAGGAGACAGAAAATGTACTCACTGTGGACATAAGAATCATATCCGAGATGCCTGCTGGAGATTGCATGGGTATCCTGAGTGGTACCTGGAAAAAAAGAAGAAAGGGCCTCCAAGAACTGGAACTGCCTCTCTTGCGTCTTCCTCCAGCAACTCATCCATTCCACAGGGTAATATGTGTGATTCCAAAATTCAATTCCTCAACTCAGGTACATTTCATTCTGCTTTTAGTGTTTCTACAATTTCTAGTAATAATACCTGGATAATTGATTCTGGTGCAACAAATCACATGACTTTTAACTCAAAACTTTAGTCATCGTGCTCCGACCGAAACAAAGAATGTGTCATATGCTGATGGTACACCCACCCCGGTTCATGGGGCTGGATCCATATCACTAACTCCATCCTTACATTTATCATCTGTTTTACATGTGCCCACTTTATCTAACAACTTACTCTCAATGAGTCAAATCACTAAATCTCTAAACTGTGTTGTGACATTCTGGCCTTCTCATTGTGTATTTCAGGACATCACAACCAAGGAGACGATTGAAACTGGTAGGGAAAAAGGAGGGTTGTACTACTTTACAGCAGACAATGTTTCCAGTCATCCTCACAAAGTAGCACAAGTTAGAACCAACAACGAGAGTAATATTTTTCTTTGGCATAGGCGTCTAGGTCATTGTTCTTTTGAATATCTCAAATTTTTATTTCTTTCGTTGTTTAAAACTGTTGAGCACAATAATATACACTGTGAGACATGTGTTTTGTCAAAACATCATCGCACTGTTTTTCCCCCTAGTAATAATAATAAAAGATCTATGCCTTTCACTCTTGTTCATTCTGATGTTTGGGGTCCATCTAACGTTGTATCTATAGCTGGTATGCGTTGGTTTGTTACGTTTATTGATGATTGTACTCGTATGACATGGATTTTTCTTTTAAAAAATAAAAGTGATGTATGTTACGTTTTTCAAAATTTTTATCATATGATTCTCACACAATTTCATAAGAAAATTCAAGTTTTACGCTCAGATAATGGTGGTGAATATTTGAATCATAATGTAAAAGCTTTTTGTTTGAAAAACGGTATTCTTCACCAAACATCTTGTGCACATACCCCACAACAAAATGGTACTGCCGAGCGTAAAAATCGTCATCTCTTAGAGGTTGCACGATCTTTACTGCTCGGAATGCATATGCCTAAATCTTTTTGGGGTGATGCAGTACTATTTGCTGCATATCTCATTAATCGTATGCCATCCAGTGTTCTATCTTTTCAAACCCCGTTACAATCCTTGTCTCATTATTGTGATGTTAACTCTGCATTGCATATTCTTCCTCGGGTTTTTGGCTGTGTGGTATATGTACATGTTCATACTCCTCATCGAGGAAAGCTAGATCCACGTGCTCTTAAGTGTGTTTTTATAGGATATTCTAGCACACAAAAAGGATACAAATGTTATCATCCTCCATCCCGTAGGGTATTTGTGTCACAGGATGTTACTTTCTGGGAGAACGAGGCATATTTTACCTCGGAGACTTCTCTTCAGGGGGAGAATTTGAACTATGAAGGGAAGTCTCCTAAAACTGCTGACAATGGTATACCTATTGTTCTGAGAAGTCGATCTTTCGAGGAAAAAAATCTATCTTTGGAAAGTAAGATTCCTGATAGTCTCACAGAAAAGATAGAACCAACATTGAGAGTGTATGAAAGAAGGAATAAAGGGAAAGAGAAACAGGGGGAGTCAGTTCTCATACAGGTAGTACAACCTTCCTATTCTTCATCACCGGTTCGTCAATCAGATAAATGCTCCTGAGGTAACTCTTGAACCCTCCTCTTTATCTAATGATATATCCAATCACACAGATCCTGATCCCAGTCCAGCTACTAGACGGTATCCTAGTCGAGAACATAGACCACCTGTACGATTTGGTTTTTCCCCCGAACGACCTCCAGCAGATAGTAATGCTCTTTACTCTATTACTAATTACATCTCAACTCACAGACTATCTAAAACATTTAAAACCTTTGCACATCAATTATCCTCTGTATCTATTCCTAGTAAATTGCAGGATGCACTGACAGACCAAAATTGGGTCCGAGCCATGGATGAAGAGATGAAAGCTTTACAAAAAAATTGTACCTGGGAGATAGTGGATCTTCCTAAAGGAAAGAAGGCTGTTGGATGTCGATGGGTATATACCATCAAACACAAGGCAGATGACTTAATTGAAAGATACAAGGCTAGGTTGGTTGCCAAAGGGTACACTCAGACTTACGGGGTTGACTACCAGGAGACCTTTGCCCCGGTAACAAAGTTGAACACTGTTAGAGTACTTCTCTCACTAGCAGCTAATCTGGAGTGGCCTTTGAAACAATTTGATATAAAGAATGCCTTCTTACATGGGGAACTCAGTGAAGAAGTTTATATGGATCTCCCCCCTGATTTTGATTCTCAAACTGGTAAAGTCTGTAAACTAAAAAAGGCTCTCTACGGACTAAAACAATCACCTAGAGCCTGGTTCGGACGACTCAGTACTTCCATGAGAAAATTTGGATATGAGCAGAGTAACTCTGATCACACCTTATTCTTCAAACGAAAGGGTGACAAAAACACTATACTTATCGTCTATGTTGATGATATGATTGTTACAGGAAATGATGATATGGAGATGACTCATCTTCAAAGTCACTTGGCCACA
This sequence comes from Dipteronia dyeriana, assembly GCA_032871835.1. NCBI lineage: Eukaryota > Viridiplantae > Streptophyta > Magnoliopsida > Sapindales > Sapindaceae > Dipteronia > Dipteronia dyeriana. Next base: position 39,058,754 of record CM065302.1, read on the forward strand.
GAGTTTGAAATGAAAGACCTAGGAGCATTACGGTACTTTCTGGGAATTGAGTTAGCTCAGTTAAAACATGGGATTTTCCTTAGTCAGAGCAAGTATGTTCTTGATCTGCTTACAGAAACTGGGATGCTTGCTAGCAAACCAGCAGATACTCCTATGGATCAAAATCACAAGTTATGTGAATATCCAGATCATCCTGATCAAACCCCGGCAAACAAAGAAAGATATCAAAGGCTGGTTGGTAAACTTATCTACTTATCGCATACTCGTCCTGATATTGCATATGCGGTGAGTGTGGTAAGCCAATTTATGCACGCTCCCACTGAGAGTCATATGGATGCAGTACTTCGGATTCTAAGATACTTAAAAGGATCTCCTGGCAGGGGATTAATGTTCTCTAAGAATGGACATCTAGACATCAAGGGATACACAGATGCTGATTGGGCTGGGAATGCTAGTGATCGGAGGTCTACTTCTGGTTACTTTACCTTTATAGAAGGTAACCTAGTCACTTGGCGGAGTAAGAAACAGACTGTGGTGTCACGATCCAGTGCTGAAGCAGAATTCCGAGGGATTGCCCAAGGAATTACTGAATTACTGTGGTTGAAAAACTTATTAGGGGATTTGGGATTTCACCCAAAGGATAGTATGAAGCTATATTGTGATAATAAAGCTTCAGTACAGATTGCCAATAATCCTGTCCAACATGATCGTACCAACATGTGGAAATTGATCGATTATTCATCAAAGAGAAATTAGAAGGGAAAATAATTGAGCTTCCGCATGTATCAAGTAAAGATCAACTTGCAAATATCCTTACAAAGGCCATTAATGGAAGGAACTTTCATGACTCAATTAGCAAGTTGGGCATGAGTGACATCTATGCACCAACTTGAGGGGGAGTGTTAGAATATTATCATTAATTAGGAGATTGTATAGTTGACTTTGTTAGAATATTATCATTAATTAGGAGATTGTATAGTTGACTTGACTGATTTGATTAGAATCAATTAGAGGATCAATTAGGATCAATTAGCTTAATTGTAGATTGTTGTTTCCTATTGTATCTATTGTATTTTCCTATAAATTACCTCCAATATGGAGAAGAATATATAACAAAAATTCTGAATTGTTCAACGTATGCATGCTGACAATGAAATGTTGCCCATATTTGACTAAGCACAATCCAGTTAAGACTTCTCTATTTTTTGTATGGTTATTGCTACCTCAGTTAGGTAGCTCTCCTTCCTATCATCACAGTATGGATTAAGTTACTAATCATCCAGATTCCGGTTAAATGATTAGGCTATGACAATTGATTTCTTTTGATCTTATCTGTTATTGGGTTTTCATTCTTTTAGTCTTCTTATTGTGTCTCATTTTCATTTCTATTTTGTCAGCATATAGAAGACATGACATGACTCTTAATGGATGCTAAACATTATTAGCACTTGGCATTTTGGCATTAAATTATGTCCACAATGACACATAATGGTAAAGGCCCTTAAACAAGTTTGGGCTTTCCCGTTATTTTGATTTGATTATAGAAGTTTTGCTTGTCTTTCTCTTGTAGCCATGTAGAGCAACATTTTTTGATAAACAACTTAAAAGCCATGTTGGTCTTGATATCTGAACCCCTAGCAGTTTTACTTTCCCCTGTATCTGGTCTGTGCCATTAACCTGAGTCGTGAAATACACATGCTTCCTTATTGGTGCTTTTATTGACCTTCCTGCAAATGACTTAACTATGTCAACCTTTTATTTTTTTTTTTGTTATTTATCCTTTTTCTTATTAATGCTATTTCCATTATTTTGCAAATACATTCATGTCCAGGCCATTACATTGTTGCTTTGCTACCCATCCATTTGGTTATACTTGTTTTTCTACTTATTCTGCGGCCACATTTCTGTTCCAGACTTGTTAGCATTTGTATGGCCATTTTGGTATTTTTTGCTTTTTAGTTCACTGAAATATGTCAGTTAAACAATATTGTGGACTGAATTATTTGCTTAATACATACAGCTCTATTTTATCTCTATTATTCTACTCTTGGTTCTGTTGTTTACTGACTTTTTTAACTTATCTACTGCTGTCCTATGAATTTTATTTTTGACTTTCAGTAACAAATAACTTGTCAAAATATATCCTCTAGCTTTCCTTTGTAGTTCTCTGACCCATGTCATTGATCCAGTCAACATGCTTGAAGTCTTTTTTACGGTTCCTTATTTCTCCCATGTGGCTTACTTGTTGAAAATAAATCTTTTGATTCTAAAGATTTAGCTTTTGTTTTATGGGAGGTACTTATTCCTCTTTTGGCACTTCAGATTAAACTGGACTTGGACTATTTGATGGATTGGTTTGGAGTGACATTGAATTGAATTAAATATAATATTGATGCAATTAAATGGATTGGAGTAAAATAATCCTGCTTGTATGGGATGTAGTCATATAGTAAATGATTGGATTGGATTGAGCTGGGTTTTTAGTAAAATAAATTTATTATAATTTATTTTTTGATAAATTAAAATTATTATAAATTGTTTTTGATAAAATAAAATTATTATAAGATTTTAAGACAAAATAAATTAATTCAAAATTACTTTTGAATAAAATAGAACAATCAAAATTAGTTTCAAATACATTAAAATCATTTTAATAGAAAACCAATCCCCATTAAACTTAACTTATGGTGGCTGTTTCCATGTTTCATTAATCTATTGAACCAGGATTTGAAAACAATATTGAGATAGGAGATGTCCTTCCCGTGGCAAGAGCAAACATTTTTCCAATCCATCTTTGTATTCAATTCATGCACCCTTAGTGGTAAGATTGGATAATTACTGAAACTTTTACTCCTAAGATCTGTATTTTCGTATTATAGGATTCTATCAATGTTCAAATGAGCTTTTACTGTTAAGTTTAGGGTGTCTAAATTATATCATCAATCCATCGCACTTAACACCTTTGGTCATGTGTAAAATTTGTCAATATCATGGGATGAGTTTTTGACATGTTTTCTTTTGAACTATATTTGTTGTCTTCAACCACATTTTTATTATTGAATTGCTCATATCATAATGTTTTGACATTTTGTCGTGCAGGTTGGCATACGTACTTCTGGATAGCATTCATTCCTTTCGTTGTGGGTAGTCTTAAATCTTTATATAATTGTTCTTTTCTAGCTATTGTGTGGTTTGAGGGAATTGGAAGAAGTTTTTAGAGAAATGTTTTTTATGTTCATCTTCCGCCTTAGACAGCAAAGATTTTCACCTGAAAAAAAAAACATTTTAGATAGGGAAAGTAACCAACATTTTGTCATAATCTCATTTGGCCTCTTCATATGAATTTGCCTTTCCGGGATTACGATTAAGTATTGTTACATTATTTATTTTTTATTTGTTCATATAGAATATTTACCTTTTCGTTCACTATATGGTAGTGAATAGTGATGTTGTCATTAAAAGTTTAAAGATGAAAAATGTGATGGAGGATGGTGATACAACAATACCATTACGAGTGTAGAATAGATGAAAACCAAATTTGATTTAAGATGAAACAGAATACTGACACATTAAGCTTCGTTATCCTAGAAACAATTTTTAATTTTGTATGCTCAGTTGTCTTGTTAACAGTTTTTAGAATGGCTACATAGCCATGGAATGTCTTTTAAGACAGTTGCCTTGTTAGCAGCTTCAATTACTTAACCAGTAAGTTTTTCATTATCAGGTTAATCTCCTTGGGGAGGAGGATCTTGTAAACTGCAAATTAGCAAGTTGTGAGCTCCTTGATTTAGAAACTTGGTTGTTTATCACTAGGTAACCCTCCATCAAGGGGGCATAAATGTGGCTGTAATGTTTTATCTTGAAAGAGAGTTTATTTGTTTAGATTTTGAATTTTTGTAGTGTGATGCGTCCAATTCTTACGAGTGATTCCTAAGATCTTAGTGATCCCTTGAAATTGTTACATGAAGCTATGAGTCACTGCCCAACTCCAGTTAATCAAGTGAACTTACAGTTTTGCTCAGTGCAACAGCTGTGATCCTTTATCTTGGGCAAGAATATGATCGAAGAATTTGTTATCATATTGTTGAAAAGATTATAGTTTTGTTTGGTTATTTTTCCAATTTGTATTTTATTGGTTTCTTAGCAGCAATCTAGGAACTTTTTGTCCTGTGTTTTTGAAACCTTTAATCCTAATCCCAAAACTTAAGTTTATAGGAAATGACCCAACAACAGTATTTAAACTACAAACATCCTAATGTGCTTGGAGTCTTGGAAAGGATTTAATTATAGATCTTTTACAAGGATCTAAACAGACTGACTGCCATGTGGATTCAACCACAGTTTAATTAATAGAATAAGAGTTTTACAGGATTGAAACTCAAAACCTCACGATCTACTTGGTTTTAATACCATTTCTAGGAACCATCAGTTCCAAAAGTTTAATAGTATAGGAAAGGACTCAAATATTATTTCAACTTATAACACTCTGCAAAAGAAGCTTTTCTGCTTTTAATGCATGAACTAAAGACAAAAGTGATGAGAAAGAGAGATGCCTTCAAAATCTTTGTCCAGAGTTAATTTAAGATCCAAGTAATGAGAAAGAGAGATGCCAATGGAATTTTATCAACTTATATTTTCTTCTTTTTCCTTTTCTTTTTCTTCTATAATTACATATTAATGTATGGTGCAGGTGTTAATGAGAAACTATATTATGTACATTATTTGCCTTATGTGCCATTAATTCCATGTTTCACTCATGTTTTTCCAGCTTCTGCTTGCTGTGGGTGCTAAGCTGGAGCATGTCATTTCCCAATTGGCTCATGAGGTTGCTGAGAAACATATAGCAATTGAAGGGGACTTAGTGGTTCAACCATCAGATGAGCACTTTTGGTTCAACCGGCCCCGCATTGTCCTCTTCTTGATCCATTTTATCCTATTCCAAAATTCTTTTGAGATAGCATTTTTCTTTTGGATATGGGTAAGCTATATTTTGAGGCCCTACTCATATTTTGGACTGGATGGACAGTCACATATTTTCTTTTTCTTATATCTGTAGGTTCAATATGGCTTCGACTCTTGCATAATGGGACAAGTTCGTTATATTGTACCTAGGCTCATCATTGGGTATAAGTCAATAACCATTTATTTACATTTTTATCTGATTTTGGTTCAATTCCTAATGACATTCTTAAGATTTTTACATTTACCTTCTTATAATCCCATATGTTTCTATTTTCTTTTCATTTAGGGTAATCATTCAGGTTCTCTGTAGTTATAGCACCCTGCCACTTTATGCCATTGTAACACAGGTGGGTTGAGTTTCTGTTGTATATAAATTAAACCCTCTTCATTTAAAACTATCGATCTTACCTAATTTTTTGCAATGAAATGAAGATGGGATCTTCTTTCAAGAAGGAAGTATTTGATGAGCATGTGCAAGTTGGCCTTATTGGTTGGGCCCAAAAGGTGAAGGAAAAGAAAGGGTTAAAAGCCGATACAGAGGGATCTACCACCCATGCAACGTCCCCTGGTGGAATTCAGCTGGGCAAAGTTTTCCGCAATGCATCTACTCCAGAGGAGATTCGGTCTTCACAAGGTGCTGACGGGTCCAAATGAGTACACCATCCTGGCAAAGATAACAGGGTCGGTTTTGGGATTTACTGAAACTTGGTCCTTTTACAATTATACAGCAGATTATACCAGTAGTTTTATATAGATACAGGGAATATTATGCCCTGTAGTATTTGAACAGGCGATGCTTACCTACTGATGCATGCCTATTTCCATAGAACATTGTGGATATATATTACCTGAAAGTTGGGTTGCTTATGCTAGATAAATATCTCGGGTTTATCTTGTATTTTTTTTTCCTTTTGTTATTCTGATTTCCGGTGTGGTACTGGTATGCTCTGGCCGGTGCTTCTTGTGGTGTCTTTGCTGGTGATCCTTACGAGCATGACTGGTTGTTGTGCTAGGTTAGATGGTGGACTTTCTGGGCATGCCATAACGCTAGTGGTGGTGGTCATGTGATTTAAAAGGGTGAATATGGCGGTGGATATTGTGTGCTTGGGTGGTGCTTACGAGTATGACTGGTTGCCTTGATAGGTTAAATGGTGGTTATTTTGGGAATTACATGGTGGTGGTAGTGTGATTTATGATGGCAAATATAGTGGGTTGATATATGTGTATTTGTGTGCTTGGTAGTGCTTATGTTGTGACTAGTGATCACTGTTTGTGCTTGTGCTGTTGGTTGTGTATAGAACTGTGCTAGTGATGGTGCCTATAAAAAGTTCTTTTTTTTAATTATAATATTATTTCTGATTTTATGTATCCTGTTGTGATAAATGTGGTGTACTGGGGTTTTTTCTGGTTGTTTTTGGTAGATTTCTAGCACCAAGTAATGATCAAGTATTCTGCGTACATTTATTACAAAAGAAATAATGTTAAAGTGGTTTTGGAGAGCCGTAGGGGGAGAATATTGATTCGATTTTCAATGCGAAGTGTTGTGGTTTGCATTGAATTCTACAACAATCATGTTTTTAGGACTCTCATACTCGTGTTTGGTGAATACCGAATAATTAAGAAAGAGGCATATTCTCACCAAAAAAAAAGAGACATATCATAATGTAATTCATTTTGGCTTCATTACTAGTTGAATTGTCTAATAGTGTATTTACTAATTAGGAATTCTATTTGGGAAAGGAAATTAAGTTCCTGATTTTCAAATTCATATGTTTACAAATTTTATGAGAACTAAGTTATGTGAACCTCATAGATATCAGGAATTAAGTTTCTGATTGAAAAGGAATTTGGTTCAACCTACTCATTATAGGAATCAAATTCCCTTTCCTGATTGAAAAGAGAATTCATATGTTTTTGTCAAAATATCCCCATTTTTTTTTAAATAACTATATATAGAGAGAAATTTTTAAGTACGTATTGATATAAATTCGTCAGTACGTTGGATGTGGACCATTAGATTTACATACTTTAACTCAAGTGTATGCATTTGTCAAAACTTCTCCATAATCAATAATTTACATGTAACACACTGATATAAGTTATATCAGTACGCACTGATAGTAAAACCACTGTATATATATAGTCTAATCTCTCTAAATTAATCCTAATAATTAATAACCTTTGACATTTAATAAAATTTCATGAATCCGATTGTGTTCTATAAATATAATTTAATATTTCTACTATCCAATTATTAATACAAAAAATATATATAAAAATAATAATTAACAGTCACGTTCCTTAAAGAACCATCTATCTAAAGTAGCATGTTTCTTCTCGGTTGTCTTGATCTTGAACTGTATACCTCAAAGTACCTTATGTTGTTGATAGTTCTTGTGTTAGGGCTTTTGAAAGTTGGAATTGCTCTATTGCCCATTTGGCAAGGGCAGACTCTATGATGGAGGGATTCCTTGTTTTGTGTAAACAATTTTCAAGTCTTTGAACATTGTCGAGTGAAGAATAAAGTTTCATTTTGGAAAGAAATGACTAGGTATAATCGGAGAAGATTAGAGAAAACTCTCAGTATTCCAGAGGTTTTAGAGATTTAACTTTTTCTTGATGTTAGTCTTTTCATATTCCTTGCATTTAATTTTTAATTGGAGATACGTATCACCCTTGCATTTAATTTTTTATTAGAGATGTATAACAAACTCATTGGCAACTTACAAACAATAAATATATAAGACTAAATTAGCATGTCGAAGGCATTCTAACTACCTAGATGTAGTGACATTAGTAAATATACATGAATTTCTTTTTTTTTTTTAGTAAATGTTCTATAAATTAATAACCTCCACTAATTAATAAATTATTATACAACAAATCGTATTAATTAAAGAGGGCAGACTGTGTATATATATACACTTAACATTGAATTCATATACTGATATAACTCCAGCAGTACGTTGCATACACTTGCTACCGATAGAAAAACCTATATATATATATATATATATATATATATATAATCATCAGAATTGTGCAAAAAAATAATATAAAAAAGATTAAAACTATTAGGGAGATATTTCAAGTTTCAATAAAAATCAAGGCCTTTGTTGTCATAGTTTTTGAATCGGAGAAAAAGCTTTGGTTTGACTCAAAAGAATTAGTGATTCTTTAGGTTCTGTTATGTAAGTGTTTTTCGGTTGCTGTATTTTAAAAATAAAAATAAAAATAAAAACAGTGTTTTGGTTTCAGTTTCGAATTCTGAAAACATGTATGGTAGTATATATTGAAAACTATATTTTAAAAATAAAAATGGAAAAAAAAGTCGGATGGTTTAACCAAAATATAATCAATGTTGACATTCTTTTTATCATAAGATTCTCAAACATCTGCGAGCCTATATGCATCGGATCTCAACAAATTACAATACAAATCATTAACCCATCAAGCTTATACTAAAGGAAACACAAAACTCTAGCGCTACATTTCATCCAAAGCATCTGTTTTTTTAATCACATTCACAGACAAAAGAACATGCTGCCATAAATTATAATAAACACATTACAAAATAGGGTTTTTAGCAAAAATACCCTATTTTAGAGGCTTAATAGCAAATCTACCCTAAAATCTAAATCAATTGCAAAACTACCATACTCTTCCCAAAATACCATCATTTATCACTAACCACATTTATTACCCTTTTTATTACTTTTACCAACCATTTACCAACCATTTACCAACCAACTTATCAAACTAACAAACTAAATACTATCTAACAATTTTCCTACACTACAACATTTTATTTCCCATATATTTGTTTTTCAATTTTAGGTTTTTAAATCATTGAAGATATTATATTAAAGTAATTGAAAGGTATGTTATGCATTTTAAAATTATGTTTTCAACCTCATAAGATTTATTTTGAGAATTTTGAAATACTTTTGAAGTTTTTTTGCAAAGAAAGTTCGGGACGGGGTGACCCGACGTCTGGTAACCCCGTCCCGAATTTTTTGAAAGTTTGAAGAAGATTTTCGGGACAGGGTGACCCAATGTCGGGTCACCCCGTCCCGAGGTTTTCAAAGTCTTGGAAAATTCCTCTGGACAGGGTGACCCGACATCGGGTCACCTTGTCCCGAGGATTTTATACCTAGGGATAGGGTGACCCGACATCGGGTCTCCCCGTCCCGACGAGTTAAATCTCCGGGACGGTGATACCCTATGTCGGGTCACCTCTTCCCGAGGCTTTAAATCCTCAGGATGGGGCAACCCGATGTCGGGTCACCCCCTCCCAAGGGATTTTCTTAGAATTGGAAAATCCTCGGGAAGGGGTGACCCGACATCGGGTCTCCCCGTCCCGAGGATTTTATTCCTCGGGACAGGGAGACCCGATAGGTCGCCCTGTCTCGAGGATTGTTTACATGTATTTTTTTTCGAAACAAAGTGATGTCGACTCATCACATTTTACACGTTCCTTGTTAAAGATGGAGATTTAGATGGACATGTGGATTTGACAACAAAAACCTGTACATGTAGAGAATTTGATGTCGACCAACTTCCATGTGCACATGCATTAGCTTGCATTAGGTTACGAGGATTTTCGTTTCCAGATTATTGTTCCCCTTATTACACTAGTGTGTTCCTTGTTGCAACATACAGCGGGGAAATACATCCCGTGGGACAACCCAGGGAATGGTTGGATCCATTGGATATTGCATCAAAAATTGTTCGTCCACCAGTAGGTCGTCGTCCTCCTGGAAGACCTAGAAAGAATCGTATCCCGTCATTTGGTGAGGAAGTAACTCAAAGGAGATGCACAACTTGTCACCGTGTTGGTCACAATAGCCATACGTGCACCTACCCGAAGTCAAGTACACCATCAAATGGCATAAGAAGTACGAGTGAAATTGGTGAGGCAAGTGGGCTGCTTTAGTCAGTTGAAAACTTATAAAATTCCATGACTGGCATTTTGTTCTCGATTTTTTGTGATCTTCATGTAATTCATATGTAAGAGGCATTTATGTTGTTAAGTTTTTAATAGACGTAGTCAGGGTATAAGTGGCTTTTGTACTGTGCAGTTTTTTTACTTGACAAATGTAGTAAAATACTTCCGATTCATGTAAAATTTAAGTGCAGTTTTTTACAGTCAATGTGTACTCTATTGAATATAATTTACAAAATTTCGGCAGAATACCGCTTATTTTTACAATAAATCCATACTTCAATGGTCTCTGCAAATACAACACTTCTAATATTCACAAAATATCTCACATCACCATATCACACGTTTCAATCACATCACCACCACAACATATACAAAATACTAGTCTCAAATATTAAACTTAGCATTATACACATTAGTTTGCATCATTTACACTAGGCACTTGTTTTGAATTTTGAAATATTTCTGTTGCTATTTTAACTCTAAGGGGTGCTCCATCTTTCGCTTTTATGTCAAATTGTTTTCCGGCCCATATGTACTCCAAGAATTTGAGAGTAAAAATACCACAGTCGGATCTATATCAACTAAAAAACCATAATTAACAAAAAAAAAAACATCAATTGCCACATAAACTTTAACCATTCAAACATACACAAAGACATACTCATTTCCTTGATGTGGAACGCCTTCTTCAGGTCTTTCGACAGCAAATGATGTAGGATCGTTATAAGTATTTGGCATCGCATGCACCAACAAAGATGACAACATCTTTCTAAGACAAGTTGCCCACCTAAATATTTCATCAACACTATTGGCGTCCGGGTATGAGTTATATACTTTAATGGCCCGCTCCTTCAAGTTGACCTCTACCGCAACCCAATGATTTCCATTTACATTTGCAGGAAACAAAATCTGAAAAATCAAGCATATACTTTATTGAATATCTACTAATAGTTGAATAACAACATGTTAATATACAAATTACTTACACCATGAATTGTCCGCCAATGTACCGAAGCATTCACCGGGTATTTTCCAATAACATAGTTTATCATTGTGTTGTCCCATTTGTTTGTTTCATGCTTGAATTGTTTTTTAGCCTTAGAAAAAGTTACAAAACTTGTCAAATATGGTTAGATTTGGTCAATGGAAAAAAACATAAATAGTAAATGTTGTTGTCGTAAATGTGTTTAAATACATGAATGTGTAATCCAATAATGCAATGTCCGCGTTGTAATTTCTGTCCACATTCCTTGATCTTAAGTGACTCAAGTAATTTTTGTCCACCCATGTGTATATACCTAAATACATTCCATAATACATTCATATATAAACTAAAGTAAAAAATAAAAATATTGAAAAATGCACTTGCGAAGATGTGCAAACAAAAAGAAAAATATCATTAAATCAAAATAAGGACCACAAAATAACATCATATGCTTATATACATCATCAATTTCTGCAGAAATTGGCAATTCAAGCTGCCAAATTTTGGCCAACCTGATGACAATTAAACATCAACACAGAAAACAACTCAAAACAGTCTCTAAACCACACAAACACAACACAAAATAGTGATATACATGGAATGTATATAGAGTTTGAGATGCAAATGTACTACTAGTGAGTTTCAATGGGTATTATATATCAGTTCTACTTTACATACCATGAACATCTAAAACAACTGTAATTTTTTTTACAGGATTACTCATTACCAGCAGCAAGAACATCTAAAAGAACTACAATTTTACAGCAAGCTTCTAAACATCTTAGTTTACGCAATTGAATCAAAAACAAACAAGATATCAATATTTAAACACATAAAAATTAAAATGCATAGACTCAAAAACTAAAACAAGAATCGCATTTTCATAATCTTGTCATCTCGTGACTTCCATGTGCTATATCTGTTTGGTTGCAAGGAAAGTGCATGCAGGAAAATCAAAAGGAAAGACATGAATTCAAAATATCTCTCAATCGATCAAACAAAAGTAATTGAACACGCAAAAAAAAAACCCTAACACTTCACGATTCACTCAACCAAACAGAGCAACTCAATTGATCCACCTATTCGGGGTTGGATCTTCCAAACAAACAAAGCAATGAAGCCAACCATAGAAAATATGATTATATGTTTGACAGGATAACAAGCAACTTGGAACCAGACAATAAAGAAGAAGTCAATAGATAAAATTTCAATCTCATTTTTATGGGTGCAGAGAATAGGCTAAGCGAAGCATTCTAGAAAAGAAGTGTCAGTGATATTGAAATGGAATCAACGCAGAAGAACAAAACCAGTGCTAGTGGATGTTCTTCCAGTGCTGCACTCAAAATACCTTAAATGGAACCCAAATCGGTGAAGAATGGCAGCAGCAGATGAACAATGTTCTTGCTGGTGGATGTTCTTCCAGTGCTGCTTGGCGAAGAATGTCAGCAGCAGAATGAGAAGGCGGCCAAAGACGACGTCGGCGTGCTGTTGACGATGAAGACAGACGGCGAGATGTTGATGTTGATGTTGATGTTGCTGTTGACGTTGCAACTCGCCGACGAAGCCAACAAAGTCGGCGTGACGAAGAGGGAGTGTTGTTCGACAAAGGTAAAATCGACGGCGGCGGCTATCGGGATGGGCGACTGGAAGACGATGTTAGGTATGGTGGCTGGAACAGGACAGAGAGATGTCGGGATGGTGTGGCAGGATGCTTTAGGATGGTGTGGACAGTGAATTTGGCTTTCAGAAATCGGGATGGGGTGGCAGGAAGCTTTGGGATGGGTAGGGTAGGGTAGGGTAGTGAAATTGAGTTTTTTAAATTAAAGGTAACAAGGTAATTTCAGGATAGTTTTGCGATTAAAATAGTTTTTAGGGTTAAACCCCTAAAATAGGGTATTTTTGCTAAAAACCCTACAAAATACTTGAAGACCAAAAAAATCCAAAGTGACAAAAACTCAAAACTACCCAGATTTGTTTACGTACAACAAAAACAAAATTTGTATTGAATTTAACTTCACTTTTAAAAAAATATTTGTTACAAACTTACAATAAAAATTAATCAAACCCCTCTCCACAGTCCCCAGTCCCCAGTCCCCCAGTATGGGTGAGATTTGAACCCAGATCTTTATGTACAACTTCAACTTATGATTGAAATTTCGCTAGTACCAAATAGGTCATCAGAGATATTCAAGATGTGAGTAAGAACTCAATTTCCATAATTGAATGAATCCAAAACCAATTCAAAATTTCAGATTAAAACTCACAACATCAAAACCCATCACAAATCAAAACCTAAAAATTTCAACTCTCTGGAAAAAATTGGGAATGGTTTTGTTTTTGTTCTTGAATTCGATCGGCGTTGGAGGAGCAAAGAAGAATATGATCTGTTCTTCTATTGGAGTCTCATGGTAAGAATGAGAAGAAGAAGAAGAACGACCATGAAGGAGAAGAAAAAGAAGAACAGTCATAGAGGAGCAGATCGAAAAAGAAGAACGGCCATGGAGGATAAGAAGAAGAAGAGTGATGTCGAAATCGTCGAAGAAGAAGATGAGGGAGAGTTCAAAAAAAAAAAGTTGAGTTTCATTTTATATATAAAAAAAAACAAAATGAAAAACATAAAAAAAAAACATCTGAAAGTTTTTTTTTAGATATTTGACCGTTAATATTTGTTTTTTTTTTTAAATAAATAAAAATAAAACAAGAATGGGTTTAGATCTAAAAACATTAGGGGTTGGAAAATGAAGTTTACCATAGTGATTATTATTTATTAATTAGAATAGAAAATAGGCAATAAGGCAGCATAGTCCGAAGCTCACTAGATTGCCACTCTCATAAGGATTAAGGATAAGAAGAAAACGACTCAATTTCTTCATTTTGTTGCAGTGAAACCAACAACAAACAACAAAGAAGAAGAAGGAGCAAATGCCAATCTCCACTTTGACACCAATTGGGCATTGCCCAACTTGGTCATCTTCTTCTCCAATCCCATCTCTCAAATGCTCCTTCCTCCACCCCACCAAAACCTCTCTTCTTTTCACCACCAAAACACCACTCCTTTTCACCAACACCACTAAGAGAACCGCAACCCACATAGTTTCCATGAGCATCGAGGCTGGAGTGGGTGTCATGGGAACAAAACTTGGGATGATGTCCTACTTCGAACCCAACGGCACAGTGGTTCCGGTGACTGTGGTTGGGTTTCGCGAAGGGAACATTGTGACCCAGATCAAGACAGATGCCACCGACGGGTACGACGCCGTCCAGGTGGGTTACCGGAGAGTGAGGGACAGGAAGTTGACAAAGCCGGAGATGGGTCACTTGGACAAGTCTGGGATTATACCGTTGAGACATCTGCAGGAGTTCAGGTTGCAGTCTCTTGAAGGGTTTGAGACTGGCCAGAAGTTGGATTTTGAAGAGCTTTTTAAGGAGGGTGATGTTGTTGATATTTCTGGGACTACTATTGGCAAGGGCTTTCAAGGTATTCTTCTCACTTGTTTGTTTTATCTTGTCTATGTTGTAACATACTTGATGATTTATGTTGTATGAAATTGTTCAGATTTTTATGTTGGATGTTTGCTGTGCTTTTGGAGTAGGAGATTGTTTAGAATTTCAGTTTTCTCTGATTTTCTTATGGTTTGTCTTCTGAAAAACCTTTTATCATTGAATGTGGGTAATTTTAGTGATTTTGTTATCTTGTTCTCAATTTATCAACATTGACAATGTAAAACTGAATCTTGGATGGAAAAAAGTTGTCACCGTCCTTGCTGTGTTTATTGTTTTTATAACCTTGGTATCATTTTGAGAAAAACTATTGTTCCCTAAGTTGGTTGTGTGAGTTGCATTACTCGCATTAACTTGAGCAGTAAAATGTAGAATTCCAGGATCAACATGAGTTTGAGCTGTACTTCAAATTTTGCTGACACTTTTTTTATTGTCCAAAATGCTGCTGCCGTTATTAAATTGTGTGTCTGTATTTTCTCGTCTCTTGGTAATGAACTACATTAAAGTCATCTCTTGGTAATGACTTTGATGTATGACTCAAGTGTGATTGTGTTGTGTAAATAACAGGTTTAATCATGAAGTGCCCCGCTGTTATATGCTTATGTTGTAATGAAATATTGATGGGTCGTATAGCAACAACTTACCATAGTTTCAATTGCTTTACAAAATGGTCCTCGATAGGATGTAAATGTAACTATCCATAGTATGGCAGTCGCTATCTTACATTCGTATTCTTTTGTTCGACAGCTGATTAGTTGTAGCTTATAAATTAATAATAATAAATAAAAAATCTTACTCTTGGATTTTAATTTGGATGAAGATTATCGTTTTATATTATGTTAGTAGTTTTGAATTCCATCCGAGTTTGTCTCTGATTTTTCCCTTGCTTTCTTTTAACAATTTTCTGCAGGTGGAATTAAAAGGCACAATTTCAAAAGGGGTCCAATGACACACGGTTCTAAGAGTCACAGAGCTTTGGGATCTATCGGTGCTGGAACAACACCTGGTCGTGTATACAAGGGAAAGAAGATGCCTGGGAGGATGGGAGGAACAAAAAGAAAGATCAGAATGCTCAAGATTGTAAAAATTGACAACGATCTCCGTGTTGTGATGATAAAAGGTGCTGTCCCTGGTAAGCCAGGAAATCTTCTGCGTATAGCACCAGCCAAAATTGTTGGGAAAAACATACCAAAGAGCTAGGTTGGTGTATTCTAATTTCTTTGCCCTTTGTTTTCTTTCAATCCTGCCTTGTCCAAAAGGGATATTCTGTGTAATTTAGTATCTCAGTTAAGATTTTTCTGTTGTATCACTGGGCATGTGCTTTAGATGCATATACGTTTGTTGGATTCTGTATTATGATCAATTATCTTAGTTTAAAAAGCCCTTATTGATTGATTAATCAAATTCTTCTGTTCAAATTCTCTAATTCTGAGGTGCGAGGCAAATTATTCTAACAAAATTTGGAAGAGCTTTTTAATGCATTTATAATCATCGGTATCTGTCTGTAATTTGGTTATAGATCAAAAGATGTCGATGGCGTCTACTGTTAATCTTGGTCAGGTTCTTTACGTCATTTTATTCTCCCCGAATAGTGCAACAAATTTTCAGTACATCTCTAATCCTGAAATCAATGACGAGAGGCAGAGCAGATACCCTATTCCAAGAACTCCACCCATTAGTGAGGATACTAATATTGGAGATGGGCCCTCCATTGTTTGAAGATCAACAACATGAATTGCAAAACCAAACAATGAATGTTCAAATATTATGAATATGAGTACAGTTGTACTCGTTAACTAACACACACGAAATTAAATCACATCTAAAGTAGGTGCGAAAGGGAATGTATTTTTCATGGAGTGGAGTGAGAATGGCGCCTCTGGCTCTGACTGTAAGCCCTGTTTTCCAATGTCCTCCATGTTGGTAAATATCAAAACACACCTGGCTTGCTTCTCCACTCTTGAACTCTATCCATTTTCCTCTAGGTTTTTCGAAAAGGCTAACTTGGCCATCTCGAACTACCCCACTAGGGAGTGGGGAGCGACAGTCTAAGAGTGACCGGGAGTTCCCACCCCGATACCCCTTTTGTCAATTTCACGTCATACACTAGTTCATAAACAATTCCTGGAGACAGGTCTGATATCTTGAATTTCCCTCTCACATCCGGCTAACACACAGCTAATAGTTTTGCTACTCCAATGTTATCATCACTGCAAGTTCAAAGATATATGTACTACAAATTACGATGCAGCTTTTTCAAAACAACACTAACAGAAATAATGATTCAACCTTGTTTCTTTGAAACAATTCCATGTCCAATTCCAAGTGTTGTAAAGTGGCCTTGGATACAACATGAAACAAAGGCCGCCGGACTTCTTATCTATCCATGTTTTCTGCATACTTTTATTAACAAAGCAAAACAATCAGCTCATAGATATCTCTGCTTGCTCTTTGGTAAAATTCAAGCAAACTAGTCTTTTAAGAAATCTATCATTATTCATTAATCATATAGAAAATGGTTATGACAAGGTACATAAAACCATTAATCCAGCTATATATTCTTGATTGAAGCCACACCTTTCTTTATGGTTTTTATAATGGGTTTGAGGCCTTCAAGTGTACATGCAATTTCAACTATCATTCTTCAAGTACACGAGTATTGACCATAAATATGATCTCTTGTTTGAGAAAATTAAAAAAAAAACACAGAAAAAGCAAAAAAAAAAAACGCATTCAAGAACTAATATCTTTCAAAAAAAAAATATAAATGAACATCTACCATAGAGAGACCTCTCTCTTGTGTTGTTGCTGCCTCTCCCTTGAACTTCATTGACCATATATGCCCTCTGGACACCCAGAAAGGATATTATCAAGGCAGAGAAATTTACAAAACATCACTATGGCTATACCTTTGTAATGTCTAAAACCTTGTTCCTTAAGAATATTTTAGTATTCTTCGAACTCAATCAAATATTCTTGCCTATGATAATTTTTCTAAAGTAATAATTATTTATGAAGAGTTTTAGAGATTGAAGCATCGAAATAAAGTCAATTAAAGACCGAACCAAATTCAAGTTTCACTAATCTTATAACTTCTTGGGAAGGTGTTCATGTTGAGATTCAAATACAAAATCTTAAGAGCCTAGAACTAAGCACATCACCTCTTAGTAAGTTTTCTAGTAAGCTTTAGACACTAGTCGGACGGAGACCCTGCACCTAATGCCTAAACCGATTATCTGTTTTATTTTTTATTTTTCCTATATAAAGATTAAAAATCCAATAACAAATAAATTCTCAAACCTAAACAATATTAGATTAACGAGTTAAAACACTTAAACAAATAGGCTCAACAAAGGATAGACCCAAAGAACCCTAAAGAAATTGAATAGGCCCAACAACAGATCAGTTGGTGATATAAAACCATCTTCGGTTTATTCTAGGGCCCGTCATGTAAACGTTTTTCAGTTGCTGTTTTTCGAAAATAAAAATGAAAATGAAAACAGTGTTTTTGGTTTCAGTTTCGAATTCCGAAAACTCGTCTGGTAGCATATACTAAAAACTGTAATTTGAAAATGAAAACGGAAAAAACGCGTCTGGTAGGTTAACTGAAAACTATCAAAAATTGATTACATAATTAACCAATATAATTTTTATATTGTAATTTTTAAATTAAACAAAAGTAACACATCAAAAATCAATTCAAAAAAACATATCAAAAAATGAATTAATCAAAACTAAACTCTTAAATTATAAATAAATAATTACAATATATATATATATATATATATATATATATATATACATATATTATAATTTATATTATAATATTACATTAAATATTAGTATATTTTTATATTATATTATATATAAATATATATAAATATATATATATATATATATATTATAATATATATTATAATGTTTATATATTTATATATATAATTATTGCATGAATGCTTTTAGTTCTAGTTGGAAATAAATTATTTTGGAATATATATATATATATTTATAGGGGCACTTTGGTCATTTAAAAATCTTGTCTCGTCTTATCCTAACCATATGAAACGCATAATAGAACAAAATGAAACAAAATGAAAAACAAAATGAAAAACAAAATAATTTTTGTATATATAAAAAAGTGAAAAACAAAATGAAAAACAAAAACGAAAAACGAAAAACGAAAAACGAAAAAGAAGTATTTTATGTTTTTTAAATCTTTCACTTTTAAACCTGATTTTTTTTTTCATTTTTTTTTTCATTTTTTGAAAATAAAATGAAAAACGGTTAACTAACGCATTTTCGAAATCGTTTTTGAAAAATAAAAACGAAAACGGACTGAAAAACAGCTGTAGGACTGAGCCATATTGTCCTCAAATCATCTCCTTGTTTTATTTTTGAAAAGAGTAAATTGCACTAAATCTCTTTATTGATTGTGCTTATACATTCAAAAATAACTTTATCGTTAAGTAATATTCACATCCCAGATTATTAGATCAAATTTAACTAAATTAATAAAAAAAAAAAACATGTCAGAAACCTTTATAAATATTGATTTTTTTTTCTCTTTCTCTCCACCGTTACCCAACCATTATATCTTTCTCTCCCCTCACCCTCGCCTAGAGGTGTCCACAGTTCGGTTTCGGTTCCGTAAAATGGCCTAACCGTAACCGGAGGGGGACGGTTTGGTTCGGTTACATAACAGCCGGTTTGACGGTTACGGTTTTTTTTTTTTTTTTGCAAATGAATTGTCACGTGTCGCAATTCTATTGGTTAGTTTTTTTTTAATAAAATATACTAAAACCGGCGGTTATAACCGCCGGTTTTTGAGATTGGATAACCGTAACCGAATCGTGGGAAACCGGTTTCGTAACCGACGGTTATGGTACGGTTTTTGAAAGACGGTTTCGATCTGTTTCGAACGGTTTAACCGAGCTGTGGACGCCTCTACCCCGCCTCTCTCAACAAACCCCATCGTCATCAGACTCCATCGTCATTTATCTTTCATCATCTTCACCGCACCACCATCAAACCCCATCATTAACATCTGTTCATCTTCAACATCTTCAACATCAAACACTACAACCCAAACCTTAGCCATCAAACCCGCCACCGTCAAAAACCAGAGCTCGACCCGCCGTCGTGTAGCGCCGCCGCCGCGCCAGCTTTCGTCCTTTTCTCCTTCCACCGCGAGCCCTCTTCTCTTCCTCGCCGTGACCACCCCTAGCAGCATCTCTCTCTAAATGATTTGGTTGTGTTAGCTGAATACTGTTAGAGAAGAAAACAACGATAGAGAATCAGAGTGTAAACTTTGAAACTCTTGCAACATATTGATTTGTTGTTATATGGGTTGACGATGAAGGTTTTTAATTCTTTTTTAATATTGATGATGAAATATGTAACCTCTTCAATCTGCAAACCTTGAAATCGTTAGGCTTCCTTTGGCTTTTCAAATTGCCTGAATACCTTGGCAACCTGGTTAAGTTGCATAATGTTGGGCTAGATGACATGTTCTGGTTCAAGTCCTCCACATTGCCACCTGGAATTGGAAACTTAACCAGTCTGCGAAATTTGCATGCATTTCAGGTTGGCCACATGAGTGGACATGGAATTGAAGAATTAAAGAACATGGCATATCTTACAGGAACATTTCGCATATCAAAGCTTGAAAACGCGGTCAATGCTGTGGACGACAAGCTAAATGAAAAAAAGAAACTTGATAAGTTGGTACTTGAATGGAGCAACAGAGTTGACAATCCAAAAGCTATATCAGATGAAGAGAAACTATTGAACGACCTGCAACCTCATTCAAGACTCACAGAGCAACAACTTTCCAAAATCTACACACACTGACTTTAAATGGTTGCACTGGATGCAAAATCCTCTCTCTTGCTCAAATACCATGTCTCCATACACTCAACATCAAACGAATGCAAGAGTTGGAGAAATGGTCTGTTGAGTTGGAACAAAGGGGACACTAAAGAGCCTCAATTCACTTAAAGACTTTCACGTTGAGGACTGCCCATTGCTCCTGTCCTTTCCAGAAGATGGGCTTCCTACCTCTCTTCAACATTTGCGCATTCAAGATCAATGAGGAACAGAGAATGAAGAATGGACAAATATCAGCCACATCCCTGACCAGCAAACTGATTTCATCAGAAGCTGATGCATTGCAGAATTAATTTTAGTGATATCTTTGCTTGAATAATCAATGACTTAAAATGTTGTCACTAATTAATCAGTCGAAGAATTCAGGATTGTTTTTGCTTTCTACAAAAGTGGAACAAACGTCGTGCTTGCACCAAAGAAAGCAGAGGACTTTACGAAGTCAACATTGGAGCAAGAGCATTCCTTTTTGAGTGCCCGATGTTTTCAAAATGAGTTTGAGACTAACGGAGTTTCATTTGTGCTTTTGGCAAAAAAAGTGTTGTAAATTCAATAAGAAGTTCCTACAGAAGTGAAGGGATTTTTGGAATAGTTTAGAGAGGTATTTCCAGCAGAGCTGCCAAGTGGATTACCTCCAAAATGAAGCATCCAACACCATATTGATCTCGTACCAGGTGCTAGCCTGCCAAACTTGCCACGTTACAAAATGCATCCAAAAGACCATGAAGAACTACAAAGACAGATTGAAGAGATGTTGTAAAAGGGATTTATAAGGGAAAGGAAAGATGGAACGAGGCGAATCCTCTACTTCAGGACAATTAAGTAAGTACCTAAAAACTTTTGAAGATATAACTAGATTTTCAGAGCATAGAAGCTTCATTATCAATCAAATTTTTGTGATAGAAATCTTGAATATTTTTATTACTATCAGAAGAAATAGTGAGCTAATAGTAATTCAGGTTCTTGCCAAAAGAAATACATATGTATGTTTTCGTGTGTGCGCAGAAAAAAAATGTAGTATGATTGTTTAACATTCCAATTTTTTCTGTTTCAGTTAATGTATTCCACATTATATTGAAGCTAAGTGGCAGTACCTAGTTTAGTGATCATGATCAGTCATTTATGTCTGTCTAATGACTAGTAGTTAAATCTGCTTTGCAGGTTCGGAAGAAGGAGAAGCAAAGGATTACATGAATGTTTCTTCTAGCTATGCAGTGAGACCTGTCTTACATTGCTGAAACATCATCCCTTGAAGATCGGTTAGAGTAATGTGTTTTGATTCTTGTGTTGTGTGTCATTCATTATATGTTAGGGTTGCTCTGTCTAATGACTAGTCTCTGCTACTGTTTAGTGATTGGTGTGCTTGTTTTCTGTGTGGTTTGAAGCTTGCTCAACTTTTTCCCCAGTGGGCTTGTTTGTGTTTTGTGCTCATAAAAGGACCTCATTGTGCCTGTATATGTGACTGTGACTTGTATGAAACATAAAGCACCCGACTCTGCACTGTTATAAGCTTGATGTCATAATCAAATATCAATGAATCATATAGCAATAACTAAAACCATAGTTTCAATTCTTTTATCACAGGAGGAGCTCGCACTAGATTATAGAGAATTAAAGAATCACAGGAAGAGCTACTGCTTAGATCAAATAATGCACAAGATGAGATGAAAAGAGTGGTAGAGAAGAAGAATGACTAGATCAATTCTGACTGCATCTTCAGAATTCAAACTAAATCAGTGGTTTTTAAACACTTCACATTTTACTGGTCTGGCTATATAGTTTTTATAGAATCAACCTGATATTAGCACACTCCAAGTTTGAAGATCAACAACATAAATTACAAAACCAAAATATGACTTTTAAAATATTACGAACCAACTGCATGACTAATAGTTCACTACCACTTATGAACAAACACAAATTAAATTAAACCACATCCAAAGTTTAAGCGAAAGGGAATCGAAACCTAGAAACCCCAAATTATGCTGATATCAAGGGGCACATTTACTAATTAGAAATCCCAATAAAGGATAAAGAACTTAATTTCTGATTTTTTTTATTATATGGTGTTTACTAAAGTTCTGAATTTAAGTTTCCTTTCCTGATTCCCTTTTCAATGAAAGTAATTGATTCCCTTTGATTTTCATTCCTTGTCAGTAAACACAGCCCAAGCACATTTTTCATGGAATCGAGTTATCTTTTGGCCTAAGAATGGCACCTTTGATTATAAGCCCGTTTTTCCAATGTCCTCCATGTTGGTAAATATCAAAACACAGTTCTCTTGTTTCTCTACTATCAGTGAGGAAGGTGCCAAAATTGAGCTCTATCCATTCTCCTCGAGGTTTCTCCAGAAGGCTAACTAGGCGATCTTGAACTTCTTCACCAGGAAGCGACAGTCTAAGAGTGACCGGCAGTTCCCACCCTGAGGCCCCATTTGTCAACTTCACCACATACACTACTTCATAGACAATTCCTGGCGACAGGTCTGATATCTTGAACTTCCCTCTGACGTCCAGCCAACAAACATGGGATAGTTTTGCCACCTCAATGTTATCATCACTGCAAGTTCAAAGATATGTATTACAATGGTGTGGCACTCTAGTAGTGGTATAGCCAATGGAGCATTTAGGTGATGTTTGAAAATTTGTTCATTTCGATCGATCAAATGCAGTTTCTTCAAAAGAACACCAACAGAAATAAGGATTCGTAGTTTGGACTTGTAAATTTGTATATATAGTTGTAGAAATAATTAATAACAATATTCATGTCATCACCTTGTTTCTTTGAAGCAATTCCATATCCAATGTTGACTGCCACCCCAAGTGATATAGAGTGACCTTGCATACAGCATGAAACAATGGCAACCAGACTTGTTATCAATCCATGTTTTCTGCATATAATGATTGAGAAAGCAAAATAATAAGCTCATAGCAGAAAGCAGTTTGTTGCCTTCACATATACATTTACAAAAAATAACACATTCAAACCAATTTCTAAATTATATTTATATATTCACTCTAGGATTCTGCTTTTTGGGATCTGTGGCTGGGAAACAACAGAGTTGAAAACAAGAAAAAATAGAGCAAGGTACGGTAGCAACTAGGGAACCAATAAACCTCCACTGGAACTCTAGTTTTGTTGACAAAATGCCTGATAGTTTATTCATAGTGACTGGTCATTTAATACATAAACTTGTAGAATGCGAATAATCCTGGACTAGTATCAGCTAACAGCAACTCATTCGTTAAAAAAAATCTAATAAACATCTCCATAAAATCAGCTAGTCAATTGACTAACAATTTACTGCTTTGGTAATATATATAGAAACTCAGAATCTTCCAACCATTTCTATTATTCTGTATAGGTTTTTATGTAATTCAAGCAAGCAACTCTTTTCAAAAACAGAGAATTTAGATCCATTCTATAACTAATTGGTAATGATAAGGCACTTTGAAATCATTAAACCCTGCAATTTTTAAGATTGTATATGAGTATATTAACAATAATTATGATATCTTGTTCAAGAAATTATAATTAAATAAATAAAAAACACAGAAGAAGAAATAAAAATAAAATAAAATAAAATGAAAAGGCATTCAGGATTGTATTTCAAGTGGACTTGCAAAAACATATATAAATTAATGAACATCTGTAAGAGAGAGTAATATATATATATATATATATATATAGGAGAGAGAGAGAGAGAGACCTTCCTCTTTTGTTCAAAGAAACCTTGTCTACTTTTGTTTGTTGATGCTGCCACCGCCTTCAACTTCATTGAACGAAAGAATGATACCAATGCTCTCTGGACACCCAGGAAGAATTTGTTTAAATATATATATAGATAAGAAATTTACAAAACGTCCCTATAGTTTGTAATATTTAAAAATCTTTTTTAAATGTTATTGTAGAATAACCAAACTATTTCATCTACGCGGAATTAACACCAAAACCTGATGAAGGTGTTTGTGTAATTTCCACATTTCTAGAACAAGCGTAGAAGAAGGAAGACTTTTCATAGATATTCATTTGAGACAAGACTTTGTATAAAAGGAAGATGACTCGAACCCACTTCTTAAACAGGTGTAAAGGGTCTTGTCATATAAAATATTTTCTTTAATTTGTAAAACATGTGTAATGTGTAAATTATGGTGAGGTTTCTTAAATATTAGGGACTTTTGCAAATAAATAATTAAATAAATAATTGTGAAATGTTTTCTTTATGCACAAGGGTAGCTAACATGGGAATATTCTTAAAGGAGAAGTTTGAAGACGTAACAGTGTTAGAGAAGAATTGTCAACAGCGAGTTGAAGAATAGAAAACGAGTTGCCAAGTCTTGGTAAGGCTCATAAAGGGTAGGCAATTAAACGAAAGATACATATTTAAATGTGTCCATACCAAGCAGGCACAATAGCTGGTACTGAAGAAACAATACTAAATCAAAATTAAGAGAGAGAATTGGTGCAAGCTAGGTGTATCATGTATGGCAGAATTAATTGTAAGCGTAGTTGTAGCAGGCTAACAAGTATTCAAGCTGTCCTGAAAGAGGCTGAGAACACACAACTTGAGAACCTGCTTCTCAGAGATTGGCTCGCTAAGCTCAAAAATGCAGAGGACGTCCTCAACGCTCTTGCAACTAAAGCTGCCCTCAAGCTGTACGATTTCTAAATTCTAACCCACAACTTTAATCAACTTAACCTTTCAACTATTGGATGGATAGATAAAAGATGCGTTTATTTTAAGTTATAACAGCAGTTAGTATTCTCTTAGATTGACTAGAGTCGACCAAATTAAAAGACTATTATGCCCTTGACATGTCATGAAAGCGTGTTTTATATCTAGGGGTGGGAGTGGATCGGTTCGGTTCGGTTTTGGTCAAAACCGTATTGAACCGACACATATTCAGTTTTTAAAAATGTGTATCGGTTTGAACCATTTTGAACCTAAAAGCCGAATTAAACCGAACACCCTTATCTCCGTTCGGTTCAATTCGGTTTTGGACCTATTGGGCTTTGGAGGTTTTTTTTTATATGTTTTTAATTTTTTTGGGCTTTTAAGTTCCCTTTTCAGCATTTAGGCTTAAACTTTTTTAAGAAAACATATATGTAAAAAATAATTTAAACAAAATACTACCCAATTTTCAATCCAAATCTAAATTTTAATCATATTCCGTATACATACTCAATTAAAATATAAAGTCTTCATAACTTATAGTAAAATATAAGTAAAAAAATTTAGTACATACCGTAGTTAAAAATAAAACATCATCAACAAACAATCCATAATAAAATTGAATGTTACAAAATAATTCATCAAGACAATTCGGTTTATTCTGTTTATCCGGTTAGGTTCGGTTTTGTATGTTCAAAACCAAATCGGTTTGAACCAAATAGAAGCTATAAACCGAATCAAACACCCTTTTTCGGTTCGGTTCGATTCAATTTGGTTTCGGTTTTTATGACCACCCCTATTTATATCCAAAAAAAACTATTTTCTCCCTCCTTCTATCAACAACTGTTTTTTTATATCGAATGTGATTAAACCAACTTAAATTTATGATTTAAAAATTTGACTTTAATATCTTAATCACCCATGTGCTCTTAATCTAAGAATCGTAAAATGTATGGGGCAAACTTCGACGACCTCTACCATCGTCGACGATCCCACCGTCGCCTACCTCTGTCATTAACAACTCAACCGTCGTCGACCCATCACCATACATCACCTTCAATTTTTTTCCTTTTGAGTTCAAAAACTAAACACAACTGTAAATCCAACTAAAACAACTTCAGTCCAACTAAAACCCACTCCAAATACAACCACAAAGATAAATGAAATAGGAGGTAGAGAGAGAGAATGGAGAAAGGCAGAGAGATGAGGGAGGTAGACATGACCACGGTTACGGTTCGGTTACCGTGGAACCGAACCGTAACAGTGTGAAATGAACCGTAACCGTAACCGTAACCGTAACCGTAACTAGAACCGGAACCGGAACCGGAACCATAACCGGAACCGGAACCGGAACCGGAACCAGAACCGGAACCGGAACCGGAACCGTGGAACGGATTTCAGAATCGTAACCGGAACCGAAATCGTAACCGTAACCGGAACCGGAACCGTAGGGGAGGTGGTTCGGTTCCGGTTCCGGTTCCTCCTCTGAAAAAACTGCCATGGAACCGGCGGTTCGGTTCTGGTTCGGAACCGCCGGTTCCAGCAAATATATATATATTTTCTTATGCTAAATTGTAAAAAAAAAAAAAAAAAAAAAAAAGGGAACCGAACCGGCGGAACCGGTTGGAACCATGGGCATACCTAGAGGGAGGGCGTGAATCTGAGAAAGGGAGAGATAAAAGGTGTAGATTTTTTTATTTTTAGTTCTTACTTTTTATTTTGTTTTGAATGTATAAATTTACCCCTACCACTTAAAAAGGACAATTAACTCTGATAGAATTCAGGGGATGTTATTAAATAAACGAATCTATATCTATACATCCAACAATAATTTAAAAGTTAGGATAGGTTTTTAAAATTAAACCTTATAATAATATAGGATCCCACTTGATTAAACGTACATAAGTTGTGAATAATTGTTTAATTAATCTTATCCTATCATTTTAATTTTTTAACTAAATTGCTCTCTTTGTCTAAAAAAAAAAATTTGCTCTCAAACGTTTTCTATTCGTTACCAAATTGAGTCTCCATTTGCAAAAATAGCCAAAAATATTGTTGTTAGCATTCAGAACTTGTAAAAAGACAAATATTAAATATTCTTTAAAGCCAAATAATTATCGGCGATTACAAAATTAGTCCTCAATTCTTTTGTTAATTCCAAGATGTTTGTGACTTTTCCGTTTTTGATCAAATTGGTCCCGTTTTTTCACAAGTGTCAAAATGTGCCCTGGCTTATCATATACCGAATTAATCCTTGTTGACCGGTAAATTAAACGATTGACTTTAGCCAAAGGTTTGAAATTACATTATTACCCCTATTTGAAATAACCTCAGTTAATTTTGAGACACATCAGTATGTGGGTAGAGGGGTAATGCTCACACGTCACACCCCTTCAAGGGGTGAGCAAAAAATGAACTCACAGTCGTACCCATAAATCTGTTAAGGTTAACTAACAGATGTTAATCAAGGAGACCAATTTGACACTTCTGAAAAACATGGAGACCAATTTGGTCATAAACGAAAAAAATCGTAAACTACTAAGAAATAACAAAAAAAGTTAATGACTAATTTTTTAATCACCCAATAATTACTGATACAAAATAATAATTAAAAATCTTAATTAATAAAAACTGAAAAAAAAAATATTAGAGGATTGAGACCATAGTTTTATTAAATTTTTAAATATTTTAAATTATTTACTGCTTTTGAATATTTATTTTAGTTTAGTTTCAAAGTCTAAAAATAACAAATATGTTATCTTTTCGAATTGTTCAAAATTTTATTTTATTTCATATTTTAGTTAATATAGTTCATATTTAGTTTAATTTATTATTTTATTAAATTTTTATTTACATTTTATTTTTAGTATAATTTAAATCATTATATAGAAGATGTTGGTCCGTGGTATACCTCCCACGTCTACATCTTGAGGTTGTGGGTTCTAGTTATCACCCTCCCCAAAACATCCCTAATTTATGTAATACTTTTTTTTTAAAAATCGTTATATTATTTTGTTGGTTAGTTGATTAATAGAAGTTTTATTTTAGGGACTAATAACATACTTCTTTTAAGCCCTCTGCTGTCAAAACGAAAACGGAAAAGTCATAAAATGAAAACCCTTTACCATTGTGGGCCCGTCCTGTAATCGTTTTTCAGTGGTTGTTTTATAAAAATAAAAATAAAAATGAAAGAAGTTTTTTTGGTTTCATTTTTGAATTTTGAAAACACGTGTGGTAGCATATATCGAAAGCTGCATTCTGAAAATGAAAACGAGAAAAACGCATCTGGTAGATTAATGATTTTTTTTGAGATTAGTTAACAAAAGCCCTCTGTAAATTACACAATCAATTCCGGTTTTTCAAAATATACTATTTGTACATACAAAATTTCCTAATGCCAAATTTCTTCAAACCTCAAGAAAAATAATAATTAAAATCAATGAGTTTGATCTGAAGACTCATGATTGTTGTCCCTGTACTTGATCATCAACTCCTTTGCTGGTCTTCTCTTCCTCATCCTACTCCGCCGCCACCAAGTTTTGATTCATTGATCAGTATGTGCCATATTGGGTATTGTTTCAGTTATATACATTGATGCAATTGAGGGCCGGTGTGTAACGATTTGGTGGTTAACCATTTTTATAATGGTGAAAAGAATATGAAAAATGATATAGATTCTGAATAAATCTGGATATTTCTAAATAAAATACTAGATTTTTTTTAAAATTCATCATTTTACCATTTTATAAACAAAAATTTTATAATTCATGTTTTTATCAACAAAATACCAGATTTTTATTAATGAATAAATCTAGAAGTTTATCTCTTAAGTAGATCGAAAAGAAAGTAGATCAGAAAGAAGAAGAATCGATCGACAGTGAAGACAGAGAAGCAATCGACGACGAAGAAGAGGAAGCTATCGACGACGAAGACATAAGAGATCGACGGTGATGGAGCGAATCGGAAGAAGAAGAAGAGATCGACGGTGAACGACGATGAAGGACGAAGAAGAGATCTACGGCGAAGGAGCGGATTGGAAGAAGAAGAAGAGATCGGCGACGACGACGAAGAAGAGATCGACGACGGCAGACGAAGAAGAGATCGACGACGGTAAACGAAGAAGATATGGGAAAGAAGAGGTTCGCGAATGAAAGAGTACGCAATATGGGAAGAAAAATAAAGTGAAAAACAAAATAAAAACATGAAACACAACTTTAATTTGTTTTTCAAATTTTTCAGTTTTAACGCTGATATTGTTTTTTTTTTCCGAAAATAAAATGAAAAACGCTTAACTAATGCATTTTCGAAATCGTTTTTAAAAAATGAAAACGAAAACGGACTGAAAAACAGCTACAGGACGGGGCCAATCACATTATACTATTATACTTGTAGTTAAGTTAAAATATAGAAATTCAATTTATTTGGTAGAAGGGATGTCTAAATTATCCATTGATCCGGGGATCTGTTCCATTAAGGCGGGTTTAATGCCTACAAATTATATTATGGTTAAAGAGCTGATTTTTTTTTTCAATACCCGATTTAATTTCGGGATGATTACGAGATTTTAAGTCTCTACCCTGAACAATCCCTATACCCGTTATCATATATATATATAAACTTTCAAGTGAAAGATCCCTTACTTTAATCTCGGTAAGGGCCTCGATGAAATCACATCGATTTTTATGAATTTGATCCGAATTTTTTGGTAGATGATAAGTTTAATGAAATCTATATATGAATAAAATTTGAGAATTTTTTAAGTAATAAACTATTTATCCCAATTCTGTTAAATATGAAGGCATTAGTAAAACAGGAGATATATAAGAATTTTTTTTTAAAAAAAAATTAGTTCTAGTACTTGAAAAATTCTCAAATTTTATTCATACGTAAATTTCAATGAGCTTATCACCCACACAAAAAAATTCAAATCAAAATTCTTAAAAATCAATATGATTTCATCAAGGTTCTTACCGAAATTAAAATAAGTGATCCCTCACTCCAGATGGTTAGGGGTCGTCTGTTTTTTTTGTTGAAGACTGAACAATCCTGAATTTTATTGAAGACTGAACAATGACGAAAACCTGAAACTGAATGACAAGTTTGTTTGTTTTTTATTTTTTATTTTTATCACATCTGACTAGACTGTCAACTTGTTTGTTTTTTAGAGATAAAATGATTTAAAAACAAATAATTTGACATTTATACATTTGTTACTATTAATTATTATGTATTTTCAGTTTATATTATACAAACAACTAAATAAAAATAGTTTAACAATGATAAAATATTATTTGTGATTAAGATATGATAAATAATTATTAATTTTAAAAAAATATGATAAATAATGATTAAAAAATTATTTTGAATTTACGAAAAAAAAAACCCGGTGCAAGTGAGAACTTGTTAACTATAGAAATTGTCGGACTACTCTTCTTGGAGAGGAAGGTTCATCATATCATATATATTTTAAGATGCAATTTTGAAATCAAGCAAGAAGCCAACAACTCTATTTTTCAGGGTTTGACATAAGTGGTACTTGAAAATAAAATGAAGCATTTGATAATTTTGAATACGATGAATATTATTGAATATTGCTCAATGAAATCCATCACCTGTCTATATAAGTTTATATACAAATCAAAAAGTTACCGTTACATACAATCTTCCTATAATCAAGAAACATTTTCTTTGATTTTCTAACTGTGATTTCTCACTCTTTGACTTTGTTGATCTTGCTCGATTCCTATACTTTGATTTCTCCCTTTTTGACTTCCTTTCAAATATGTTAAAGTTATTAAATGAAGATTCTCTACTTTAACATTCCCTCTCAAACTTGGCATGGAAAGAGTCCATTGCCCAAGTTTGGTACATAACTCTTGAAATGATGTTCTTGATAGGGGTTTTGTAAAAATATCTACAACTTGATCTTTTGAACTAATAAACCGTCTTATGAGTAGACCTTGAGCAACCTTTTCTCACACAAAATGATAATCAATTTCTATTTGTTTCGTGCGAGCGTGAAATACGGGATTTATAGTCAAGTGTAGAGCGGAAATATTATCACTGAAGAGTGGGCGACTTGCCGAGAGGAAAACCAACATCTTTAAAAAGGTATGTGATCCATGTAAGTTCTGCAGTTGTTGATGCTAAGGCTCGATATTCTGTTTCCGTACTAGACCTAGCAACGGTTGAATGTTTCTTGGCAGAACAAGAGATGATGTTTGGTCCTGAGAAGGTGCAAAAACCAGTAGTTGATCTCCTTGTGACCCCCCCCCCCCCCCCCCCCCCCCCCCCCCCCCATCTGAATCGACAAAAGGACATAAATTGGTAATAGGATACGAAAACAATCGAATCTCATAATTCAAGGTTCCTTGAACATACCTAAGTATACGCTTAAAAAGCTGAAAATGAAAATTGGTTGGTTGATGCATATGTTGGCAGACAAAATTAACACTAATGAAATGTCAGGCCGAGTAACTGTTAAGTATTGTAGGCCACCAACAAATACTCCTATAGAAAGTTGGATCATGAAACAAGGTGTTATTGGTGTCATGATTAGTGTGTGGAACCATAGGTGTAGGAAGTGGTTTACTTGTGTGCATTTTGGCTCGATAGATTAAATCAACAACAACATACTTGCTTTGATTTAATATTAAGCCATAAGAAAATTGTGTTACCTTAATGTCTAGAAAATAATGAATATAACCTAAATCCTACATAGCAAATTCTTTTTCAAGTGAGCAAATAAATTGATTTATAAATTTAGGATTACTTCCGGTAAGAATGAGATCATCCACATACATAAGTAGAAGAAGAGTTCCTTGTTTACCTTGAAAAACAAACAGAGATGAATCAGCAGTACTACATATAAAACCATATTTTAATAAGAACATACTAGTCAAACTAAGCTCTTAGAGCTTGTTTTAGACCATATAAAGCTTTATGTAATTGGCACACATGTGTTGGCTTGGTATGGTCAATGAATCCGGATGGTTGCTCCATAAAGACCGGTTTATTTAGGTATCCATGCAAGAAAGCATTTTTTACATCTAGTTGCCTAATGTCCCATTTATGAGACAAGGCAATGGATAATACAATTCTAATGGTTGTCGGCTATACAACCGGCGAGAATGTTTCCAAAAAATCAATTCCAGGTATTTGATTAAAGCCTTTGGCAACTAATATGGTTTTAAGCCGTTCAAGAGTGTCATTTGCTTTAAGTTTGGTCTTGTATACCCATCTGCAGCCAATGATGTTCATATCATTGGTTCGAGGGACTAATGACCAAGTTTTATTATGATGCAAAGCAGAAATTTCTTCTTGCATTGCTTGAGTCCAACCTGGATGTTTGCATTGCTTGAGTCCAACCTGGATGTTTTAAAGCATCTTTAATGCCATTGGGTTCAACAGGAATATTAGAACTAAGTAAACCATAATCTAAAGAATTATATTTGATGCTGGGTTTTGAAATACCTACCTTTGATCTAGTAGTCATCGAATGTATAAGGGGTTTGGATTCTTACAGTGCTTGCTTGCTCATAAGATTCATCAGGCAAGACCTGTATGCTTGACTCTACCTGTCCATCTGATATTTCTTCATGAGTTGTTTTAACAAAATTCTGTATGTTTGAATCTACCTGTCTATCGGACCCAAGTGTAGTTTCTGTTTGGCTTGAAGTGACAATCACTTGATCAATAGCAGTTTCTTCTTGAGGAGTTGCAAGCTGATTGACTTGTGTCACTGCAGATGATACAAAATCACTTTGTTCTCTTCTATGATCATTTGAATCTTCAAAATTAGTTTGTGGAAAAGTTTGAATATTATTAGTAGGTGCTGATTTTGCATCTTGAGAAGCTGCAACCCACTCATTGAAGCTGATCAAGTGTGTGTTTTCATCACAGCTACT
This sequence comes from Dipteronia dyeriana, assembly GCA_032871835.1. Lineage (NCBI taxonomy): Eukaryota > Viridiplantae > Streptophyta > Magnoliopsida > Sapindales > Sapindaceae > Dipteronia > Dipteronia dyeriana. Next base: position 39,091,612 of record CM065302.1, read on the forward strand.
GTACAATGTACCTGATTGTTTGAATGGGAGTGTTTTTTCATCAAAAACAACATCTTTTGAAATGTACACTTTTCCAGTAGGAGGATGAAAACATCTATACCCTTTATAAAATTCACTATACCCAACAAATACACAGTGTTTTGTGCTATTCTTCTCAAATATGGAAGACACCTTGAACCAAAAACTCTTAATGAGGAGTAATCAGGTTTCTTACCTTGCAATTTTTCCATTGGACTTTTCATGGCCAAATTAGTTGTAGGCAGCCTATTAATTAACCAGGTTGCAGTTGAGAAAGCCTCAACCCAAAACCGTTTGGGCACTCTAGCATGGAACAACATTGTCAACCCCAATTCGGTGATGTTTTTGTGCTTTCTCTCTGCTATTCTGTTCTGTTGGGGAGTGCTAGGGCATGACTTTTGAAGTTTAATGCCATGTTCAGCTAGGTACTCATGAAAGTCTCTGTCTTCAAATTCTCCTCCTCCATCCGATTGAATTTTTTTTATATTTCTATCAAACTGATTTTTCAAGAATTTGTGAAACGTAATAAAACAATTTAAAAAATCAGATTTTTTCCTCAAAGGAAAAAAGCCATGTAAACCTAGTGCATTCATCAACAAAAATAACATAAAACTTAAACTTTTGAACAGATCCAACTGGGGCTGGTCCCCATAAGTCACAATGAATCTTAGAAATTGGTTCTAAACAATAGTCATCAACATTCAAAAAATGAAGCCTGCAAGATTTGCCTGATTGGCAACTTTCACAGTGAAAATCTTTCCCAATTTGTTCACTAACAGAAATAAATTTATTGTTCCTCAAATGGTTAACTATCTTCATATGTGGATGTCCTAGCCTTTGATGCCATATTGCATCATTTGTTGCTCGAAATCTTCTGATTTTGTTCCAAGCTATAAAGACCACCATTTCTATTCCCCTTTGCTATCACCATGTCTGTTTCCCTGTTCTTTATCACAAATCCATTTCCGGTAAATTCAAATAAACATGGTAAATCAGAAGTTAACTGACTGGCTCACAGAGATCAAATTCTTTTTTATGTCAGGAACAACTAAAACATTTTCTAATTTGACAACATTTTTTTCCAGTATGTAAAATGGTGTTACCAGTGTGTTGTGTGTGATATTTAGTTTTTATCCATTCCATACCATAATTTTATCTGAACCGAAATATGGTTTGCAATCAATTAACTTACCATTATCAGAAGTCATGTTTTGAGTTGCTCCAGTATCAGGAAACCACAATTGTGCTGCATCTTCCGGTTGATAGCCTTGATTGAATCGATGCCAACAATTAAGAGCAGTGTGACGAGGTTTTCCACATATTTGACAGTTCATGTCATCGCTTTTCTCATCCGGATTTTTCTTGTTTGCTTGTGGTGAACTTGAAGACTTAGGTCCCGTCTGTGAAAATCCTCTCCCTTACCTGCTTATGATTTTTGTAATGCTTGCCACTATTCTTAGTTTGAGCAACAAATGCAGAATGTTCGTTAGTAGCAACAGTTTCACTATGAAGAGTTTTCATATTTTCACGACTTTGGAGTAAGGAGATAATATCATCATAGATGTAACAAAAGATTCGTAGTTGTTACCTAAGCCTTTGAGTAATCCAAAGACTTTCTGTCGTTCTTCCAACATCGCAAATCTCCTTAAAAGTTTGGATGTAATCATTGATAGTCTTGAAATTCTTTTTATTATGTAGATGAGAAAGAATTCTCTGTCTCCACTGCTTCTGGCAAAGTGTTCAGCAAGAGATCTCCAAACATCTGTTGATGTTTCAAACCCAACTGCAAGTCCCAGAACCTCTTCTGATAAGGTTCCAACAATCCAGCCACGAAGGAGTCTATCAGATCTCATCACCCGTTTTGCTGTAGATCCTTCAGATTCTGTACATGTTTCGGTGATGAACTCATCAGGCTTAGGGTAATTCCCATCTTTGAAGCCCTTCATGTCTTTGCTCTCAATAAGACCATTGATTTGTGTCTTCCGTAGCATATAATTTCTTTGTGAAAGTTTAAGGGAAACAAAATTCCCTATATTGAGAATAGACGGGTAAGGATATTTGACAGTAGTAGGGGGCATTTGAAGAACTCATTGCTGATTAAAAAAAAAAAAACGGAAGAAAACAATTTATTGTTCTCCCAAGAAAGACTCTGATACCATGAAAATAAAATGAAGCCTTTGAATAGGATGAATATTATTGAATATTGCTCAATGAAATCCATCACTTGTCTATACAAGTTTATATACAAATCAAAAAGTTACCGTTACATACAATCAAGAAACATATTCCTTGATTTTCTATCTGTGATTTCTCACTCTTTGACTTTGCTGATCTTCCTTGATTCCTATACTTTGATTTCTCCCTTTTTTGACTTCCTTTCAAATCTGTTAAAGGTATTAAATCGAAATTCTCTACTTTAACAGTACTTGGCAGCTAGAGCAACAACCTGATGCTCAAAGCTCAACAGCAAGAACAAAAGGTAAATTAAATAAGTGTCTTGCTTTCTAGAATCAACCCAGATAACATGATGATACTTTTATATAACATGATTTTGTAATAGAGACTTCAGCATCATATGGAAACCAATGCTTCAAATTCAGTGTTTGCAGGTTTAAATGGAACGAGGATAATCTTCTACTTCGGAACGATGAAGTACCCAAAATCTTAAAGATATAACTAGATTTTAAGAGTATGGAAGCTTCATTATCAATCAATTTTTTGTGATAGAAATCTTGAATATTATTAATTACTAACAGAAGAAATCCATATGTATGTTTTTTCATTTTCAGTTAATGTATTCAACTTTATAAAAGCAATACTACTTTAAAAAGAAAAGTAGCATAATTGGAGCTCAAGTGGCAGTTACCTATAGTGATCAGGATCAGTCATTTATGTCGGCGAATTTTCTGTCTGATGACTAGTAGTTAAATCTGCTTTGCAGGTTCCCGTTTAGTAGTTCGGAAATGATTAGATAGCATTGCTGAAACATCATCCCTTGAAGATCGGTTAGACTACTGTGTTGTGTGTTAAGGTTGTTCAGCTGAGTCTCTGCTACTGTTTATTGTGTTATCTGTGTGGTTTGAAGCTTGCTCAACTTTTTTCCCAGTGAGCTTGTTTGCATCAATACCTATTATTTTGTGCTAATAAAAAGACCTTATTGACTCATTGTTCCTGTATTTGATATACTTCTGTTCACCATTAGTTTTCATGAATTGGTTGAGTGAATTGCCGGACTCACATTAAATTGAGCAGTAAAATGTAGAACTCAGGATCAGCATGAGTTCGAGCTCTAATTCGAAACATATTTTTCCTTGTTATTAAATCATCTCTATGTAAAAGACTTTGACTGTTTCAATTCTTTTATACATGATTCATTTTTAGTATTCTTTGACCCCACTAAGTCTTACAAAACCTGGAATGAACACAGGAGGAGCTCACACTAGACTATAGAGAATTAAAGAATCACAGGCAGAGCTACTGCTTATAGATGAAATTCAAATAAAGCACAAGAGGAGATGAAAAGAGTGGTAGAGAAGAAGAATGACTACTGCATCTTCAGCATTCAAACTAAATCAGTGCTTTTTAAACCATCAACATTTTACTGATCTGGCTTATATGGTTTTTATAGAATCAACCTGATGAAGATCAACAGCATAAATTACAAAACCAAACAATGACTTTTAAAATATTATGAACCAACTGCATGACTACTAGTTCACTTCCACGTATGAACAAACACATGAAATTAACCACATCCAACGTTTATGTGAAAGAGAATCAAAACCTAGAAACTAAACTGAGGCTGAGATATCAAGGGATGCATTTACTAATTTGGAATCCCAATGAAGGATGAAGAACTTAATTCTTGATTTTTTATCATACAGGTGTTTTCTAAAAATTGTTAGGAATCAACTTATGTAAACTCTATACACAGATTAGGAGTTAAGTTCCCTTCCTGATTCCCTGTGTATATTTTTCATGAAGTCATCTTTTGGCCTAAGAATGACAACTTCGATTATAAGCCCACTTTTCCAATGTCCTCCATGTTGGTAAATATCAAAACACAGTTCTCTTGTTTCTCTACTATCAGTGAGGAAGTTGCAACATTGAGCTCTATCCATTCTCCTCTGGGGTTCTCCAAAAGGCTACTTGGTGATCTTGAACTTCTTCACCTGGAAGCGACAGCCTAAGAGTGACCGGAAATTCTGATGCAGCAGCAATTGAAGATAAGGTAGCGGATTACTTGGAGGGGTAGGATAGGAAAAAGACCAAGAAAAAAGAAGGGACGACCCTAATATTTTAAAGACCAGAACGAATCTTTAAAATTGGTCCCTCAAATATTTGTATAATTTGTTGTGACACATATACATATATAGCATGTTAGACCTTTTTTTTTTAAATATCTTTAACTTGTATTAGGCATTTTATTTTAAGTATCTTTAATTTGGGTCCATTTTAAATGTCCGTAAAATATTTATTAGGTCTATAATTATGTAACTCATTATATATAAATTAGATTGTGTTCATTACTTTTAAAACTGTTCTTTGGGCGACCGCCCCTGGAAAAAAGACCAAATCAATCCTACTAGTCTGTACGACGGAGTCGAAACGGCATGAAATTTTTATAGTTGAAGTGAATCGTCAAGATCTTTCAATAACACCATCTTTGATAGTGACTAGGAATGGCAATTTGACCCGCACCCGCGGGCACCCACCCGAACCCGACCCTGTAGGGTTGGGTGTGGATGGTGGATTTACGACCCGCGGACCAACGAACCCGTTTAATGAAAAACCCGGTGGGTTCAGGGGCGGGTGCGGGTTGGAAAAACGAATCCCTGGGTTGGACCCCGCGAACCCGTATAAATAAAATACTTGTATATGAACATACATAGACATTTGAATTATTTTTGGTCGTTTTATTTTTTGGTTATTTTTGTTTTGTAATGTATCAAATAGGGAATTATAAATGGAAATTTAATTCAATTAAGTATCAAACAGGTGATTACATGTGAAAATTTACAAATAACAAATCACGGGTTCACGGGTTCGTGGGTTGCGGGTTTGTGGCCATAACGCTGGTGAAGCATCCACTCGTGAACCTGCATTGTTTCGCGAGTTCGCGGGTGAGGGTATGGGTACAGCCATATATAACCCGAGGGTTTAAACCCGTCCGCGAACCTGCTTACCTATGTGAGTTTGAGAGCGAGCGTGGGTGAGAAAAAAATTACGGGTGAGGGTTTGGATTTTACAAAACCCACCCGAACCTAACTCGCTGCCATCCCTAGTCGTGACGAATGCCTTTTTTTGTCCAAATTCCGTCGTTTAGGGTCTGAAATTACCGTTTTTACTGTTGTAGGAAAGTTTCGTTTTCGCAATATCTTTAGTTTTCCAAGTTCAAATCGACTTTCGTCAATTTTGGCTTGCTTAAGATTCTTTTTAGAATCCATGTTAATCTCAATTTTACCTTTTTTGGTAATTTTTCGTACTTATTCTCGTTTTCTTGTTCTACAAGGAATACGATTAGGGTTGAGATTTGTTTGCTTTAAATAATCATGTAAACCGAAAGGTTATGCAATTTTTGTAATAAAAATTAGAGCTTCTCAATTATCTCCCAATTTCGGCATTCCTTATGAATCAAGGAATTTGAAACCTAAAATTCCGATATTCGTGAACGAATCAACGGAACTTTAGTAGGTTGTTTTGATTTGTTTCTTGTGTTGGAAGTAATAGATGTTAAGTAGGATTGTACTCCTGTATATATTAGGATTTATGTTTACTTATCATAGTAGGATTTCTGTGTACTTATCAGAGTAGGAATTATGTGGTTGTAATTAAATTACTTTCCTATTTTCTCTAGGTCTTTTAGCTTTGGGTGAACACTTCCTGTAATGTTATATATATGTGTTCATTATCAATGAAAATGTGTGTGTGAATTCAACACCAAAACCAATCTCTATCTTATATGGTATCAGAGGAGAATTGATCCTTACTCTAGAAACAATTTTTCTCTTCTCTCTCATTCAGTCCATTGACAATAACCACACTTGCATCTGAAAGCGGCTCCTCCGTAACACCTCCCACGATCGTCAACATCACACCAGCAACCTCCACAACACTTCGCTCGAATGAATTTCACCTCATTACCATCAATATATCTGCTTAGGCTCCTCTCAAACTCACTGCCAGCAACTATATGTCCTGGAAAATTCAATTTCAGACTCTTTTCATAGGATATGATCTTCTTGGTTATATCAATGGCTCAAATCCATGTCCACCGGCTACTCTAACTATCAATGATGTAGAATCTCCAAATTCGGCATACAATATCTGGATTCGTCAAGACCAACTCATCCTGAATGCGATCATTGGCTCATTGTCTCCAACTATTATTTCATCTGATGCCAGAGCTAAAACGTCAATGGAAGCATGGACTATACTTACCAACACATACGCCAAGCCATCTTGTGGACACATTCAACAAATCAAAGCACTTCTCAAGCACTCAAAAAAAGGTACACAAAATATCACCGATTTTCTTCACTCTGTTAAAGCCCGTGCAAATGAGCTTGCATTACTTGGTGCTCCGGTGGACGATGAGGATCTCACTGATCGAATCTTAGATGAACTTGATGATGACTATAAAGAACTGTTTCGTGTGGTTCAAGCTCGTGATAATCCCATCACCTTTGATGAACTCCACGAAAAACTCTTATCATTTGAGGCTTCTCTTCAGAACAGCAAAAATGAGACGACTACCTTCCTTGTCAGAGCAAACTCAACCAACAGAACCTACCATAACAACTGGCGTCCATAGTCTTTCACCAACTCCAATTGGCGTCCTCAATCCACTAATAACTCGGGTTGGCACCCGTCGCCCAACAATGCTGGTCGACCTCAACCTAATTCCAATTTCAGTGGACAGAACCGTGGCAATCAATTCTCCCCACGACCATACCTTGGTCTCTGCCAGATGTGTGGCACTCAAGGTCACTTAGCTAAGAGGTGCACCTCTTTTCAAATGGTCCCAATTCAGTCTCCTGGATCTAACCAACCACCGCCACACTCCTCTTCACCAACTCATTGGCAACCACGAGCTCACTTCGCTGCAACTAACTCCTCCAATACTCCGGCATGGCTTCTTGACAGTGGTGCTTCCCACCATGTCACTGCCGACTTAGGTAATCTCTCTCTGCATGCTCCGTACAAAGGTTCAGATGATGTCATGATTGGCGATGGCACAGGTATTTCCATCGCCCACATTGGTTCCACATCTTGATACACACATGCAAAAACTTTTACTTTAAATGATGTACTCTGTGTTCCTGACATGAAAAAGAACTTAATCTCTATATCTCAATTTTGATAATGTGTCTGTTGAGTTCTTATCTTCTTATTTTCTTGTGAAGGATATTCGTACGAGGGCAATTCTGCTGAAGGGCACAACCAAGGATGGCGTCTATGAATGGCCGACTGTCAAACCCGAATCTTCTCCAATTCTAGCCTTCTTCAGCATCAAAACAACTTCATCAAATTGGCACCATAGATTAGGTCATCCGGCTTTTTCAATTTTACAGGATATTATTTCTAATTTTAGTTTAGATTTGTCGTCGTCTATGTCAAAAGAGGTTTTATGTCATGCTTTTCAATGCAATAAAAGTCACAAGCTTTCCTTTTCTAAATCATCTCTTGTTTCCTCTCTACCCCTAGAAATCTTATTTTCTGATGTATGGACCTCCCCAGTTATTTCTCATGATGGTTTTAAATACTATGCAATTTTTGTGGATCACTTCACTAAATATATATGGTTTTATCCACTGCGAAAGAAATCTGACGTTCATCAAACTTTTATTCGTATTAAATCCATTGTCGAAAACTATTTCAAAATCAGAATCACCACTTTTTACTCAGACAATGGAAGGGCATACATGTCACTCAAAAATTATTTTTTTGAAAATGGTATTTCTCATCTCACAACTCCACCACACATGCCTGAGCACAATGGGTACTCGGAAAGACGTCACAGACACATCGTCGAGACTGGTCTTAGATTACTAACCCATGCCTCTATTCCCCTTGAATTTTGGACCTATGCATTCGCCACATCTGTCTACCTTATCAATAAGATGCCAACCAAAACTGCTCAACCTTTACACACTCCTGCAGATTTCAGCAGATCGTGAACCTACAACAGTTGCACAAGCTTTAAAGGATTCGAATTGGCAGAAAGCCATGTCAGAGGAGTGTGATGCATTGATCATGAATGGTACCTGTGAGCTAGTCCATCCGGATTCAAATATTAATGTTATTGGCTGTAAGTGGATTTTTTTAGTCAAACGAAAATCCGATGGCATAATTGACAGGTTCAAAGCACGTTTAGTTGCGAAAGGTTTCAACCAACGGCCAGAGGTTGACTATTTCGAAACATTCAATCCAGTAATCAAACCCACAACAATCAAACTCGCCCTCAGCATTGCCATCAGTCAGGGTTGGTCTCTCTGTCAGTTGGATATCAACAATGCCTTCCTATAGGATCGACTTACTGAAGAAGTTTACATGACTCAACCTCCTGGCTTCATTGATTCTGATCACCCAAATCATGTCTGTAAACTTCGAAAAGGGATTTACAGTCTCAAGCAAACACCGAGAGCGTGGTACCATGAGTTGCGCCAATTTCTGATTGCATTTGGGTTCAAGAACTCTCACGCAGACACATCCCTTTTTGTTCTCAAATCTGGTGGTAATCTTCTATATCTACTAATATATGTTGATAACATCATTCTCACAGGTAGTTGTTCAGCTCAGGTTGTGCAATTTGTTGGTATCCTTGCCAACAGATTTTCACTGAAAGATCTTGGTTCTCTTTCTTACTTTCTTGGAGTTGAAGTAATTCCGCACAAGGATGGAATTTTACTGTCACAAAAGCGGTACATTATGAACCTTTTTGCTCGTAATAACATGTCATATGACAATCCAGTCCAAACTCCGCTGCCAACTAGCCCTTCGATCAGTCTTCACTCCGGCACGCCTCTAGAGGATCCCTCTCCTTACCGAACAGTGGTTGGTAGTCTTCAGTACCTATCGCTCACTCGCCCTGACATCTTCTATGCGGTCAACAAACTATTTCAGTTCATGCACCAACCATTTGACCGATCACTGGAGGCTAGTCAAACGTGTGCTCAGGTAATTATGGGGCACCTTAGATGAAGGTATACTTATCTATCGTGATTCTCTTGTTTCTCTTCATGCATTCTCTGGTGCTGATTGGGCTGGAAACAAGGATGATTACTCCTCCACCAGTGCCTATATTGTCTATCTTGGGCGTAATCCGATCTCTTGGAGTTCAAAGAAGCAACACACCATTGCACGCTCATCTATAGAGGCAGAATATTGTACAGTTGCATCCAATATAGCTGAACTCAACTTTATATGTTTTCTCTTAACAGATATTGGTCTTACATTGTCCGCGGTTCCGACGATTTATTGTGATAATGTGGGTGCCACTAAGCTATGTTCCAATTCAATTTTTCACTCTAGAATGAAACATGTTGCAATAGATTTTCATTTCATCCGTGACCAAGTTCAATCCGGTTCCCTACGAGTTGCACATGTGTCATCCAAGGATAAGCTAGCAGATGCTCTTACAAAGCCACTTCCGCGGTCCAACTTTCAGAAAATCAAATGCAAGATTGGCCTCTCTAGCCGTGGCCCATCTTGAGGGGGCATGTTAGAAGTAATAGATGTAAAGTAGGATTGTACTCCTGTATATATTAGGATTTATGCTTACTTATCAGAGTAGGATTTCTGTGTACTTATCAGAGTAGGAATTATATGGTTGTAATTAATTTACTTTCCTATTTGCTCTAGGTCTTTTAGCTTTGGGTGAACACTCTCTGTAATGTTATATATATGTTCATTATCAATGAAAAGGTATGTGTGAATTCAACACCAAAACCAATCTCTATCTTATATCTTGCAGGTTTTACTCGACAGAGGTTCCACTACATCAAATTCCCACCCCGATGCCCCATTTGTCAACTTCACCGCATACACTACTTGATAAACAATCCCTGGAAATAGGTCTGATATCTTGAGCTTCCCTTTCATATCCAGCCAACAAACATGGGATAGTTTTGCCACTTCAATGTTATCATCACTGGAAGTTCAAAGATATGTATTACAATGGTGTGGCACTAGTAGTGGTATTGCCAATAGAGCATTTGGGTGTATTTTTGAAAATTTGTTCGTTTCGAAAAGCATCAATTGTTTTTACAGAGAGTACTTGTACTAAATCAAATGTAGTTTCTTCAAAAGAACACTAACAGAAATAATGATTCCTAGTTTGGACTTGTAAAGTTGTAGTTGTGAAATGGGGGATTTTCTTAAATAGCCATAAAATTAAGGCTTTATTCAAGAATATCCATGTTCTATAAGTTGATTGTTTTTATCCAAGAGAATACTTTTCTGGACATTAATACCCTCAGAGGAAAATAACATGTCATATTTTTATTTCATTTACAAAATTGAAAAGAAAAAGATTAAATTATTAAATTGTGAAAGTAAAATCGTAAGAAAAAATGGTTGTTTTCATTGAGAGATAGAAAGGCAATCGTTTGAGAGAAAAAACTATTAAAGGCGATGGCGATTGATTTCCGATGAAGACGAAGGTCGATGAAGAAGCTATTTGATTTCCGACGAAGACGAAGGTCGTCGAAGACGAAGGTCGTCGAAGACGAAGAACTATTGAAGGCGAAGACGAAGCTTGATGAAGACGAACCTTTGTTTCCCTTTTGAAGATGAAACTTTCGTCAAACATTGACAAAGGTATGTTCTTGGATCCAAATTTTGATTTAAATCTGTTTGAGTTTTATTGTTTGATTAGGGAAGTTAGGTTTTCCATAGATGATTTTGCTTGCATGATTTGAATTAGAGTTGTGTGTATTCCAATGAGTGTTAATTTGATTTGTCTTGAGTTGTTAATTTGTTCCAATGATTTGATTTTGTTTGCTTGATTTTTGTTCAAGGAATTGCTCTTTCTGTTTCAAGTATATCATAAATTTCTTCAGAGAACCATTAGAGATACTATTAAGAAAAATCAGGAATTGCTCTTTCTGATTTTTGTTCCAATGATTTTGTTTGAATTCAACAGTTTATGGGAAATCTATTGAGAACCTTTAGAGATTCTAGTTGGAAAATTTGGGTTTAGAGTTGTTTGTGTTTGATCAGTTATAGCAATAGTTAGAATTCAAGTTGAGTTAATTTGGTCAATTAGTTGAAATTTGTAAAAATTTGGCTGGATGAGACCTTTATTGAATATTTATCCAGACCCTTGTGGAAATGAAAATTTGGGGACAAGTTGAGACTTGCATTCAATGGCCACGTTTGATTGTTCAAAGACATGAAATGAATAAAGTTATACATAACAGTCTAAACATGCAAATTGTTTCCATGTTTTCGAACTTTAAGTTGTTAATAATAGGTTTCACATTAGCTATATTGATTTCTTTATGTATCAAAATCATCGTAATTTCAATAACTAGTTGCATTGAGTGGCCTTATCCAGGACTGAACTTTTACACGCATAGTGGTGTAGTCATATCCTTATAATGGAATTCTAGATGCATATATGGGATTATAGCATATGAAACACTTAGATGTTTATCAATGTACATGTATGTGTTCCTGATAGATAAGAGCAACTGCATATATTGTCCTAATTATTAATATGAAATTTAACTGTCAATTGTATTCTGTATAAACTAATCAACATTCACAACTGTATTATGTATTTTGTCTTTGTTCCCTAATTCTGGCTGTTTTGTTGTGTTTGCATCTACTTGTGTTTTTTGTTGTTTTGGGCTTGGTTATTACGTTGGTGTTGTTTTGTTTCTTTGGTATTGCTTCCCCCCTGTTGTTGTTGTTGCTCTGTTTGATGATGAATATAGTTGCTTTTCAAAACAAAACAAAAAACATATTTTACATCTTGTAATATACTTTAGATTACATCGTGTATTGTAGCGTATATTATATCGTGTAATCATTCCGGGAATAGTTTTTAACAGAGTATAGCAAACTGTTTTAATGCAGATGGTTAGTACTGAAGATGATAGAACTAGTTGTGGCATTAGTACTGAAGATGACGAAACCAGTTATGGTATTTTCTTGCTCCAAGGAATTGAGAACATAATGCGTAACAAGAACCAACAATGGAATTTGAAAAAGAACATTGTTCCCAGGTTGAGGAAAGATATAGCTTTTGAAATATTTGAGTGTTCAGTAAAGGAAGATTAGGTTAACTATTTGGCTGTAGAAATATTTTGTTTAGAGATTGCTTTTGATGAATATTTATGAAACTTTGGAAGATTAGGTTAACTATTGTTTGGCTTTTGATGAATGTTTATAGACTTAGTCTACTTGATGAATTGTAGCATGAAAGGTTAATTGATGAATATTTATGAATTTGTTGTGTGGCTTTGACCATATAATGTTTCATAAATTTCACCGTGTAATGTTTTGTATACCTAGTACTTAGTACCTGTTATCAAAATAAAATTTTTGGACTTGTGAAACTGTAATGTATTAGATTGGTGTACAAATTTATAGACATAGTCTACTTGATGGTATGAATGGTTCATTCTGATTACATACTTGATGGTGGCATGAATGGTTTTCCATTATTGAAAATAATCGTGTAATGTCTTATAAATTACACCGTGTAATGGTTTTTAAATTTCACCGTGTAATGTTTTCTATACCTGGTACCTGTTATATAAAATAAAAATTTGAACTTACTGCCACAATGTATTTGGTACCTGGTACAAGAATTCACAGTAATAAATATATTGAAGTTCAAATGCATGATCTGAAATCATAAATATTTAAGTTCAACTACAAGTTCTGAAATCAACAAGTAGAAAATGTTTAAACACCAATAACATCTTCATCATGCCACAAATCTCTTGTGCTAGTCTGCCCGTGGGAGCATGTTCATTTATTATGGTCTTGACCCCTACAACCACCGCATTTGCGTTGTTTACTCGTTTGAGTAGGTTGAGTCTTGGACGTATTTGACGTTGTGAATCCGAGGGGAGTTGGACAATTTTATCGATTATGGCCAGCCTGTTTGAACCATGAACATGTTCTAGATTTCTTTCCACGCTACTTACCGGTTGATGGAATCCTACCGTTCTTTGGTCGGCCAGCCTGCGATAACCATGGAGGAGCATTTACAACTATTGAGGTGATGTCTTGAGGAACACCCCACTCGCTTTTGTGTAAAGAATTTGGAGACCATATTCTAACTGCATCTCTGTCATTATATCTTAGGGTTTTAAAGTTGTGTCATTCACCCAAAGCTTTGGAGAATACAATTCACCAATAATCAAAGCACTAGTTTGTCGAAATCGACCATGGAACCTGTCAACGGTGCAATTGTGGTCCTTGTTATATTTTTGAATCTGCCAATACTTTCCCTCACGCATTTTCGTTGCACCTAACTTTAAGACACAATTGTCATTCTTACAACCTACTTCAAGTCTTCGGATGTATCATTAATTGTATGGTGGATCACTAACATCTGGCATTTTTTGCTTGCTAGATGACGGTATTATTGGGTGATGTTTTCCATCTAAAACTGATCGAATTGATCCACATATTGTGCTGCTCCAACAAATGGATCTAATTTGAGAAGCCAATTGTGTAATAAAGCTTTGTTGTGTATGTAGTTGAGATGGTTGGCCATATTTTTTGAAATAAGATTATGCATATGGTTGTTTAATAGATTGGGAATATGGTTGTTGAAAAGGTTGAGAATATTGATGTGCAAACGGTTGAGGAAAATGTGGGAACCCTTGTTGGAGAACACTTTTTGAGGGAATTTGGATTTGTATTTTTGTGTCACTCTGCATACTACCACCATCTCTCTCATACCTTCCAACTGTTGTTACATATACTTCTGTAATAACTCTCTTCAGACATCAAAAATGTCACATCTCTATCATTTTTTATTCTTGGTATTACACGTCTCCTACTAGTAGTCATAATAACCCTTAATTCAATGTTGGAAGTAGATGAATCAATCTCACAATATCTTCAAATGTATTCATTAACCCATGGTCTGTCAAATCACGAGGAACAAATACCATTTATGAATCATCACCCTAATAGTTCTCACCAGACCACTGACCACCGTATGAAATAAGCAATTACAACTCTCTCATTACTCTGCACAAACAGCAAGCCAAAACAATATATCATTACACGACTTAATATATTTTTCATTACACGAAGACATTTTAATATCATTACACGATTAAATATACACATCTTTACAAGATAAAAATTTACGTCGTCCAATGATTCAGGGTAAACAAAAATAGGGTTCATAACACATTCAAAATCGATTTCACGTTCTTTCTAGTTACTTGAAAAAATATCATACGTTCATAAAAGAGATTCAAAAGAAAAACAAAAACAAAAGCATCATACCTTCGATTACAAAACGGTTACGGTGAAGATGTGACACGACTGATTTTTAGACAATGTGGATCTGCAATCATTTTCTACATTGTAGAGAGAAAAGGTTTAGGACAAAATGTTGGGCAGAGAGATTGAATGTTCTTGGAGAGAGACCGATGTTGATAAAAGAGAATGAAATAGAAACATATTATTAACTGTGTCTGAGAGATGTTTTCTCATTAATTTGAAATGTTTTCTCATTAAATTGAAAATGTTTTTTTTTAATAAATTCTAAAGTAAAGGTATTTTCGTGAAGTCACCTATAATAGTGGATAAAAACAATCAACTTATTAAAAGTGAATAGTTTTGAATTTATGGTTAATTTAAAGGCTATGTAATGGAATTCCGTCTTGCGAAATAATTAATTTTGCTTAGAAAACAATATTCATTTCATCACCTTGTTTATTTGAAGCAATTCCATATCCAATGTTGAGTACTTGAATGCCACCCCAATGCCACCCCAAGTGATATAGAGTGTGACCTTGCATACAGCATGAAACAATGGTGGCCATACTTGTTATCAATTCATGGTTTCTGCATATAAAGATTGAGAAAGGAAAACAATCAGCTCATCAGCTCATAGCAGAAAGCACTTTGTTGTCTTCACATATACATTTTCGAAAAATAAAACATTCAAACCAATTTCTAAATTATATTTGTATATTCACTCTAGGATTCTGCTTTTTGGGATCTATGACTGTGAAACAACAGAGTTGAAAACAAGAAAAAATAGAGCAAGGTACGGTAGCAACTGGTACTTCGAGGGAACCAATAAAAGTCTAATAATTTAATCATAGGAACTTCTCGTGTAATACATAAACCTGTAGAATGCGAATAATCCTGGACTATATCAGCTAACATCAACTAATTTGTTAAAAAAACTAGAAAACATCTCCATTAAATCAGCTAGTCAATTGGTTAGTTCTCTACCAGCAAGTTAATGCTTTGGTAACATATGTAGAAACTCACAATCTCCCAACCATTCCATTATGCTACATAGGTTTTGATGTAACTCAAGCAAACAATTCTTTTCAAAAACAGAGAATTTAGATCAGAAATCAATCACCCCTAGATTCTATAACAAATTGGTTATGATAAACACTTTAAATCATTAAACCCTGCAATTTTTAAGATTGTATATGAGTATATTAAAAATAAATATGATCTCATGTTCAAGAAATTATAAATAAATAAATAACACATAAGAAGAAATAATAAATAATAAAATAAAATGAAAATGCATTCAAGAATGTATTTCAACTGGAATTCAAAAAACATATATAAATTAACTCTAATGCTAGGCTTCCCAATTTTTTTCCCAAATGGCATTGCCATGTGAGATGTAAAATCTTATAAATCATGAGATTATATGGTGAGTAATATAATAGTGACACCTCACTTACCGACACTGTTTGAGGAAGAATTTGAAAAAAAAAATTAGAAAATCTGGCATTATTTATACATTAATGAACATCTGTGGAGAAAATCATAAAGCGTCCCTATAGTTTTGTAATATTTAAAAATTTGTTTATATGTTAGTGTAGAATAACCAAACTATTTCATCTACGTGGAATTAACCCCAAAACACGATGAAGGTGTGTGTAATTTCCCCATTTCTAGAGCATAGAAGATGGAAGACTTTTCATAAATATTCATTTGATACTTTTTACAAATATTTGTAAACTTTTCACGTGAAACTATTACCGAGATTTGGAGAGGGAATATGACTTGAATATACCTCTTAGATAGGTATGAGTGATTTATCATCGAATCAATCTTATCTTGTCACATGAAATGTTTTCTTTAGTTTCTAAATTATACCGGACAATTCCATGAACCATTAAGGATATGCATTAACATAAAAATTAAAATTAAAATATTGTAACTTGAAGAAACTTTTCTTCTCATTAAAAGTTTTTATACATACTTGTTGGTGAACAATTTTAAAAATTTAAGGAATTTTATGAAAATTTTGTTTTTCATTAAAATATCAAAAAATGTGTGATGTGTAAATTACGGTGAAGTTTCTCAAATATTAAGGACTTTTGCAAATAAATAATGGGTAATTATCAATTAGGTTTTAGACTTTTTTAAAATTCCAAGTTATTTACGGCTTTTATAAAAGTGATCAAATTAGTTCTTACATTTTTTTCAAGTGCCAAATTAGTCTCTCTCTTTTCAGAAGTGACCAAATTGGTCTCTTTAACTGTTTAATAGTGTTAAATATAACAGTTGACTTAACAATTTTAGTTAAAGTCCGTAAATACCATTTATTTGTTATATTAGAGCAAAATTGTTTTATCCTGTATGCATTAAATTGCCATTATAATTACAACAAATTCTAAAAATATTATTAATGAAACACCATTTGTACCCTTTTTAATTAAAATTTTCTAAAAAATATCTAAAAATAATTTATTAAGACAATTAGGGCCCGTCCTATAAGAATTTTTCAGTTATTGTTTTTCGAAAATAAAAATGAAAATTAAAACAGTGTTTTTGGTTTTAGTTTCGAATTTTGAAAACGTGTCTGGTAGCATATACTGAAAATTGTTTTTTGAAAATGAAAACGGAAAAAACGCGTCTGGTAAGTTAACTGAAAACTATCAAAAATTGATTATTAATTAACCAATATAATTTTTGTATTGTAATTTTTAAATTAAAAAAAAAAGTAATACATCAAAAACTAATTCAAAAAACGAATTAATCAAAACTAAATTCTTAAATTATAAATAAATAATTACAATATATATATATATATATATGTATATATATATATATATATATATATATATATATATTACTATATAATAAAAATATAACTGTATATATTATATTAATATATGTATACATATTATAATAATATTGTTAACGGGAAATTGGTTTAGGATGAGAAATCTCTATTAACGCCCTCAAGACCACTACCGTGAAAGTGGTGGCCGGGGTCAGTACCTTTGATACCTGACCTGATCTTGTATAACTTAGAAGGAAGATAAAATCGTAGGTAGGAAATAAGTTGTCCCGCCCATCGGGCTTCGTGCTTATGAAGTGGAGCTGGGGAACTTGAGGTTCCCCGACTGGTGTGGAGGGGATGGTTTTGGACCTTGTCCTCTAGTCGGGGTCAGAGCCCGTCCGAGTACCCGGAGCCTAACTTTGGAGCCCGTTGGTTTCCCATAATACCCCGACCTCGATTGCAAATGAAAAGGGACCTTATCTAGCACCAGTGTCAGAGAGCTCGATTTCGGTCATAGAGGTGATGCATGAGAGCCCATCGACTTTCTTTAAGCTGGTCTGGATGGTTTCTCCTTACCTTGACATGTGACTTTAGCATATGGATAGGAATATAAGATCGCTAGGTCCAGCGGGGTAGGAATCTAGCCCGCACTCATGTACGCATGCATTACAGAGGACGTGAAAATGAGAAACACAAATCATTTGTAGAGGGAGGTGGACTGATCAAGGGGGAAAAAGCGTCACGAATGATCATATGCTGAAAAACCCTAATACAGTATATGGAGGAAGGGTAGGAATCCTCTTCCTTGTGTATATATCAAAGGATGCTCTAGGGAGCTTACAAAAATGGTGAAGTAATACAACGTAATCGCTATGGGGAGCGTACAATGGTGGTCGAATATAGACTGATAACCACGAAAGCGGTAGTTGGGGTCGGTACCGTTGGTTCCCGACAATCTCTCGTAGGTATAGGGTAGTGGCAACTTGGTACCTGTCGAATAGTGGAGATGAAGGTGACCGTGTTCTGAATCCAGAATTTAGGTCCTCATTCTCTGTGTATATCTCTGTTGTTTATGATTTTCTCTCTCTCTTTTCCGTCTTTTTTTTAGCTCTGTATGTTATCTCCTATATATCGTCCAAGAAAGTCTTTCGCTGGCAGACATCTTCCCGTGATCCCCCGAAACCCACGATCTCAGGAATCTATTCTCTCTTAATTAAGTGGGATTCGTTATTTAAATATGAATTGTTTCCGGATTTGATGAAAGTATGTTCCCCTATTGGAATTAAACTTTCGGCGCGCATGTAAAGATTATGTGGAGATGATCATGTGTGTACTTGTGCCATGGATCTTCATGGAGGTCATCTTGATAGCTGTCTATTGCTCCGTAGAGCGAGGTAAACCTCTGCTCTGGAAGCGAGGCAGAGGCTCTGATTTTAGGAACTTAAGATGGATTTTTCCTGACTCATGGGGGCTTGTAGTTCGCTTGTAGACCTTCCCGGGAGGTAGCTGGAGTAGTGTAGATTCAGGCGTGATTCCTCATCTATGCCCATCAAAGACAACGGGCTTCTGGAGAGCTTGGCGGGCTTCTGGAGAATATCTCTTAAGCCTGGTGACCCCACTGGCATTTTACGGAGCGGTTGTGGAGCTCGACCTTGGAGCCGAGGTTCCCCAATAGATGGCATGGAGAAGCTCGAGTTCCAGTACTTTTACGGGAGCTCATCCCGATCGAGCATGGCTTCGTCTTCTGGTAGCTTTGAAAACGAGCCGGCCTTCCCTGCTCCTAGGGATGCACATTTGGGGAATGAGGATGGATATAGGTCCCCCCACCCCATCCCCACTTCCTATACCCTTCCCCCATCCCTCCCTATTTCCCTATTTGGGGAAAATGGGGATCGGGAATTTTGGGGGGAGGTATATCCATCCCCATCCCCATCCCCATTTTCCCATTTTCCCCATTTTCCCATTTTCCCAGTTTTTTTTCTTCGTATTTCTCTGTTTTCCGTTTTTTTTTCGTTTTTCCATTTTCCTATTTAACTAAAAATTACAAATAAAAAAAAAAAACAAACATTCCATTAGAAATACAAAATAAAACCCATTAATATATTACAAATACAAATATATATTATAATTAATAATATATATTATAATTATATTTATATATGATAGGGGAAATGGGGAAATGGGGATGGGGGATCTCATCCCCATCCCCATTTCAATATAATTGTGGGGAAAATGGGGAAATGGGGATGGGGATGGGTTCCCCCATCCCCATTCCCATTTCAATTTGGGGATGAAACCTTGATAAATGTTAAATATACTTTGGCAAAGATTGCTTCTACACTCACCACACATGAAAAATATAAGATTCCATCTCAACCACAACCAAATCCCAAGAGTCAGTCAAGTTCCTATGATAATAACCAATGCCCAGATCAAGTCAAATCAATTATCACTCTTCGTAGTGGTAAGGTCATCGAAAAACCTATTCTTGAATCTGGTAAAAATGATGATGAGTCACTTTCCAAGGGTAAGGAAGGGGTTGATGAAACCACTGTTGACGAAAAAATAATTGAATCCTCACTTACACTCCCATATCCTCAAGCTCTTAAATTTTCACAGAAATCGAAGCATTCCCCAGAGATTTTTGAAATTTTCAAACAGGTAAAGATCAATATCCCTTTGTTGAAACGCAATCAAACAGGTACCTTCCTATGCTAAAATTTTGAAGGATCTGTGCACTGTGAAAAGGAAGCATCAGGTAAGAAAAAAAGCCTTTATGGCTGAACAGGTAAGTTCCATTCTTTCCAATAAAAATGTTTTGAAATATAAGGATCCTGGTTGTCCCATTATTTCCTGCACAATTGGTAACTGTAGAATTGAGCATGCTTTACTTGACCTAGGTGCTAGTGTAAATTTGCTCCCATACTCAGTTTATCAGCGACTTAAACTTGGTGAGTTAAAGCCGACTTCAACCACACTTTGTCTTGCTGATAGGTCAATTAAAACACCAAAAGGAATAGTGGAAGATGTGTTAGTACAAGTCGATAAATTTATCTACCCAGTAGATTTTATTGTCTTGGAAACACAACCTGTTGTCAATGAGCACAAATCAATTCCTGTTATATTGGGCCGATCATTTTTGGCTACTGCTAATGCCTTGATTAATTGCAAGAATGGAATAATGAGCATGTTTTTTGGAAATATGAAAATTAAGCTTAATGTTTTCAACATGTCTAATGAAACATTTGAGGATGAAAATGAAGATGAAGATGTAGACATTATTGAAACCATTGTTGAAGATCATGTTCAAAAGGATTCTTTTAACTCATCTGAAATTTGTTTGATCAATTCACCTGAGTCAACCTCGCATTCACATCTTGATAATTGTTTGCAGGTTGCCGAAGAAGAAAGAGACACTTTAGATTTTGAAGAATTGGAACGGAAGATGACGAGCCAGAAGAAAAAACACCCATCAATGATTCTTTCCCTGATAATCTTTTATTCTCTATCACAACTTTGACATGGTATGCTGACATTGTTAATTATCTTGCAACAGGAATGATGCAACTCGATTGGAATGCAATGCACAGGACAAAAAGAAATTTTTGACCGAGGTAAAACGTTTTTACTGGGATGACCTATATTTATTCAAGTATTGTCCTGATAAAATTGTTCGACGGTGTATTCCAGGCTTTTAGGTAAGTAGTGTCATTGAATTTTTTCATTCTGAAGCATGTGGTGGCCATTTTTTGTCAAAGAAAACGGCTACAAAAATCTTACAGTGTGGATTTTATTGGCCCACCTTGTTTAAAGACGCACATGCATTCTGTAAAACCTGTGAAAAATGTCAAAAGTTAGGATCCATTTCCAAGCTAAACATGATGCCTTTAAACCCCATTCTTGTCATTGAAATATTTGATTGTTGGGGAATTGATTTTATGGGTCCATTTCCACCGTCATTTGGATTTTTATACATTTTAGTTGCCGTTGATTATGTGTCAAAATGGGTCGAGGCAATTCCTTGTCGAAATAATGATCACAAAACAGTGATCAAGTTTTTAAAGGAAAATCTGTTGAGTCGATTTGGAATCCCTCGAGCCATTATCAGTGATGGAGGCAAACACTTTTGTAACAAACCTTTTGAGTTTTTAATGTAGAAATATGGAGTCACACACAAAATTGACACACCATACCACCCTCAAACAAGTGGTCAAGTTGAGTTAGCAAATAGGGAGATAAAACATATCTTGCAAAAAACGGTTAACCCTGATCGAAAAGATTGGTCTCTTAGGCTAAATGATGCACTTTGGGCTTACTGCACTGCATTCAAAACATCTTTGGGTATGTCTCCTTATCGTTTAGTTTATGGAAAACCTTGCCACTTACCTGTTGAACTTGAGAAAAAAGCATATTGGGCCATTAAAGCTTTCAATTCTAACCTAAATGATGCTGGTGAATTGCGCAAGTTGCAAATAAATGAACTTGAAGAATTAAGAAATGATGCATATGAAAATGCAAAAATTCTTAAAGAAAAATTTAAAACCTTTCATGACAGATGAATTTTAAGAAGATCATTTGAAGTTGGTCAAAAGGTTTTGCTTTATAATTCTCGACTTCATTTATTTCCTGGTAATTTGAAATCGAAATAGAGTGGTCCATTTGTTGTGAAACACGTGTATCAATATGGTGCCCTTGACATTGATAATCCTAGGAATGGTAATGTGTTTAAAGTAAATGGACAACGTGTGAAACCATTCTTAGAAAATACAGATTTTCAAAAAGACTCTGTTTTTCTTTTTGACCCTTGTTACAAAGGTGAGTAAACAAATCTTTTGCTTTTGACTTTATTTGTGTTTTCAATTACTATTTTTGTTTTTGTTCGCTTTTACGTTTTGAATTTTTACAGGATTAATTTCTAGGTTCAATTTTTGCTTGGTGTGTTTTTGCTATATAACCACGGTTAAGTGGCGGATAAGGGTACTCCGCGACAATTCAAGTCGGTTTAATTAAGTTTCCCAAATAACTGATCCCCAAAACAAGGCATGGATGAAATTTTCACAAACCTACGAAAGCATTTTCTATCGTTTCCCCAAAATGCTCTGAAAAAGATTTACAAAGCACGCTTGGAAAGATTACGCTTACTGAAGATAAACAACATTCCTGTTGAAATTCACTGGTTGATCGAAGTTAAGGTACGTCTAGCAAGTGAGTCTGCTGATTCATTTATATCTTACATGCCTGGTTTTGGAAGAAGTAACCTTACAAAAAAACGAAGAGCTAAGAAGTTAGTGGTTACTTGTCACAAATGTGCATGTACAACTTGCAACACACGTTGTCATTCTTTAGGAATGGTGTCTAATAATCGGGAAGATAAAATTTTATTCATTAGACATGGTTTGCGTAGGGAGTCATTGGATAATATCCTAACGACTCTTGATGCACATCCTAGTGGATATGTGCAAATGGAAATTGACCTATTATGACCACAATTTCAAAAAGAACATGCACAATATAGTCTTGGGAATCTGACTTTAAAAGACACTGTTTGCCAATTTATAAGAAAATTGGATGGGAAGCATATCCCCGACCCATAGAGGGCGTTGAAACCGTTTCTGGACATAAAACCAGAGGAAGATGTGAGCCACAATCACAACTACCAGTAAATATCATTTTATTTTTATTATCTTTTTATCATCTTTATCTCTGCTTCAAATCCTCATGAGCTGATTGACCAGTTACAATTTTCAATTATGAGCCAGATCTTTCAACCTCCAAAATTGATTGGCCCACTAATGAAGAGAACAAGAAACACAGAATTGATATGAATCTCAGTTTATTATTGTCCCATGGTTTTTATGCATTTTATTTTTCTCTATTTTGTATTTCTTTTGTTGTGTTGCAGGATTTTGTTGTCTTTCAAGTTGCTCAGGTGATATCTTCTAAATCTTAACTCTTTCTAAAGACATTGGAGACAATGTCTCATACTGGTTGGGGGGAAAGGATAGTTGATTCAATAACTTTTGTTTTTCAAAAAAAAAACTAACTTTTGACCATTTGTTTTTGTAAAGATGGTCGAGTAAGGAGATCTTTTAGATACTTTTGAGACGCATCTTTGTAGTTTTGATGCATTTTTTTCTTTTCCTCTCTTCTGACTATTCAAATTTATAAACTCTCCATTGTGATATCATTGACTAATCCTTTTGTTCATTAAGTCATCTTGAGAAATTTTTCAAACTATTCTAGACACACACGCACATTGACACGTGATTATGTGCAGTAAGTTGAGATTTTATGATATTGAGTTCTGAAACATCATTCAAGGGTAACAACCGAAGGTAGTGGTCTTGTTTAAAAATTCATATAGTAATAATAATAATAATTATTATTTTGTGTGTTGTGACCAAAACTCTTACTTAGTAGCCGGGCCTCATTCTTCAGTAAGCATAGAGTGTTCGCGCAAAACAGTGGAGTCTGGATAAGAATAAAGTGCAGTTCTGTAGCCTCTTTAACTCGAACAATTTAGTCCGAGGGATGCTTTAACACCTAATGCCCTAAGACCAACTGGTTTGGGAGTCATTGACCCAAAGCTCGTTACACGGGTTAAAGAGAAAGCTTAAGGGAATTGTACTAAATAAATAAAAAACATCTGCAATCCGAGTAATTAAGCCCGTAGGAGTGTTTTAACACTTTATGCCCTAAAGCCAACTGGTTTGGGAGTCATTGGCCTAAAGCTCGCCACATGGATTAAAGATGGAATGTTTGTTTCTAATTTTGTTGTATTGAAAAAAAAAGACGAAGAAGAAGAGAATAAAACTACTGCCTAAGGAAAAAGCCCTGGTGAGATTTCGAAATGAAATTGTTGTTTGATTTCAATTGAATCTCATAGTTATCGTGTTGATCTTTATTGAGCACAAGAAAGTTTGATTGATAACTCAATTGATGACTGGTTGTCAAAGGGTGAGAAAAGAGGTATGGGAGAGTTTGTCTATTTGGTAGTTTAGAGATTTGAATTTGAGTTTTTACTATTTTCGCTTTAATTACTAGGGACTAACAATAAGCTGGTTAGGGGGTGTGATTAATACAGAAAAGTGTATGTTTACTAAGGGATAACATCATCATTTTACACTTCCAATATGATTAATTCCCCAATTCAGACATAATTTCATTCGTTCGCTTAAATAAATGTGTTGTGTAGTAATCAGTGTATTTTTCTTTGTATTTCAGAGGTAATTCGATCAATTTAGAATCATGGAGAAGTCAGATGGCAAAACAAATGTCGTTTTCAAGTTTAGAACGTCAAAAAACCTTAAGAAGACCACGAAGGGTATTTTACATAATTTTGACTATTCACTGTTCACTGTTGACTATTAACTGTTCACTGTTGACTTTTACTGTTTACAGTGACTTTCACTGTTCACTCATGGATTCGTACTGTTCACTCATGGATCGGTTACTGTTCTCTGAAGGGCATTTTCGTAATTTTGACTATTCACTGTTCAAAGTTGACTTTCAATGTTAACTCATGAATTCGGTACTGTTCACTCATGGATGGTATTGTTCACTGTCACTGTTCATTGAAGGGCATTTTCATATTTTTGACTATTCACTGTTCACAGTTGACTTTCACTATTTACAGTTTACTTTTACTGTTCACTCATGGATGGGTTAATGTTCACTGTTACTGTTCACTGATGACGTGGCGAAATCTGGACGCTCCATTCTAAATTCATCTGATGGTCAATTTTCATCCATATTTTGTATAAATAGGGGGTCTCTCCCCCCTAATTTTCATATTCTGAATCCAAATCTAATGTTAGACTTGTGAAATTCTCTCTCTTTTGTTCTCAAATTCTCATTTTAAATAAAATATTTATTTTCTAGTTAATTTATGTCTAGCTAATTTTATATAGCTGGGGCCAAATGTGATACTGTTGGTCTGAAAAATATGATCCAATTTTGGTAAGTTTATTATTTTTATGCTTTCTCTCCTCTGACCTTTGTGAGTTTTTGACTCACTGTAGATAGACAAATATTGTCTAGCACAGTGAGTACTTTTACCCATATTTATCAGAGAATGGTTTATCCCCTCTAATCTTTGTGGAGTTTTCGACTCATTGTAGACAAACAGATATTGTCTGGCACAGTGAGTACTTTTACCCACATCTATCAGAGAGTGATCAGTGGAGTGGAATACCCTCCCATTAATCTATACTAAATATAAATAATTGGATCATATTCGAAATACCAACAATGGATCCCTTAGCCCCAATATTAATTTTAATTGATTTACATTTTATACAAGCTTATTAATTAATCTAGAAGTTAATTCTACAAGGACAAGTGAACAACCTCCCTATGGTTCGACCCGGTCTTACCGGTTAATTTATTACTTTGACACTCTTATACTTGAGAGTAGGAACACTTCTTTAGGACGTGTCAGATAGCTTTGAAGAATTGTAGGCACTTATCGGTAGACTGGGAGATGAACCTGTTTAGCGCTGCTACCTGTCCAGTCAAGGCTTGAACCTGTTTGAGAGATATAGGGGATTCGAGATCTTGGATAGCCATGATTTTTTCGGGTTAGCCTCTATGCCTATCTCATGGACCATGAAGCCCATAAACTTTCCCGTAGTTACACCGAAGGCGCATTTGGAAGGGTTCAACCTCATCTGGTTTTCCATTAGGATCATGAAGGTCCTTCGAAGGTCATCCAGGTGGCCTTCCGAGGTCAAAGATTTAGTAATCATATCGTCGATATACACCTCCATTGACTTTCCAATTTTGGGTTTAAACAAACGGTTGACTAACCGCTGGTAAGTAGCTCCAGCGTTTTTGAGCCCGAAAGGCATCACCTTGTAGCAGTATAGACCTTGTGCTGTGATGAAGCTGGTCTTTTCTTGGTCCGCGGGATGCATCATAATCTGATTGTAGCCGGAA
Organism: Dipteronia dyeriana; assembly: GCA_032871835.1. Lineage (NCBI taxonomy): Eukaryota > Viridiplantae > Streptophyta > Magnoliopsida > Sapindales > Sapindaceae > Dipteronia > Dipteronia dyeriana. Next base: position 39,117,815 of record CM065302.1, read on the forward strand.
AATGCGTCCATGAACCTCAGGAGCTTATTCCCGGAGGTGGAATAGACCAACTGATCAATTTTTAGCAGAGAGAAACTGTCATTCAGGCAAGCCCGGTTGAGGTTGGTGTAGTCCACGCACATGCGCCACTTTCCATTTGCCTTTGTGACCATGACTACGTTGGTGATCCATTCGGGATAGCGGGCTTCTCGAATGAAGCCCGCCTGGGTGAGTTTACCCACCTCTTCTTGAACCGCCATATTTCTTTCAGTGTTGAAATGGCACATTTTCTGTTTGACGGGCTTGACAGTCGGATCCACCGCCATTCGATATACAGCTAATGTCATCGGGATCCCCGGCATCTCCGTATGACTCTAGGTGAAAATATCGTTGAATTTCGTGAGGAGCTTAATCAAACCCTCATTCATTCCCGGCTCAAGGGTAGCTCCGATCTTGACGACCCTGGAGGGATCGCTTAATCGAACATGAATCTCTTCTAGTTTATCGACCGGATGGCCGCAGGCCCATTCCTTTCTCTGTTCTTCCATGTCGGGCACCACAATGCCTTCTTCGGGACAATCGGTAGAGCCCGCGTCTTTCCGGTTTAGCACCGGGGTTATCCTGCCTTGGATAGTCGTTACTTGGGTGAGCTGTTTGGCTAGAGCTGCTGGGTTAGCTGACACTGCGTAGCATTTCCTAGCTGCTTGTTGGTCACCCCGAACCTCTCCCACCTTGTCCCCTACCGGGAATTTCAGGATATTATTGTAAATAGAAAGAACCCCCTTTATGGATGACAGGAATGGCCTCCCTAATATCGCGTTATAGGCCGACGGGGTATCCACAACTAAGAAGTCGGTCTTGATGTTTTGCTGGAGAGGTACGGTACTTATGATCACTGGTAGGATTTTCGATCCTATGGGGGTGATGGAGTCCCCAATGAAACCATATAAGGGAGTAGTACAACTGTTGTAGCACCATTCACAGTGTCTTTGAACCGAACGTCGGCGCTGCTCCCTGTGTCGACGAGCACGTGGTACACCATGAAGTTGGCAATTTGTACTGTGATGACCATGGGGTCATCATGTGGCTGCATGGTGTTATAGACATCTGCTTCTGTGAAGATGATCTAGGCCAGCTGGGGGGTTGGTCTGTCTCTGGTCAACCTTGAAGATATCCCGCCCCTCGTCTGTACGAGGGACCTTCCTCCCATGGTTTTTCCCAGAATTATTGGAGGTGCCGGCCAGAGTGGGACCTCCGCTGATAGTGTGTATTACCTGAATTTATTGCCTCAGGTCCGCCTGCTCTCCCCTCCTTCTCTCAGCATGCTCTCGGGTCTCGGCTTAGACCTCCCTTCCAGTTTGAATGTTCTCCCTGACTTGTTGTAAAAACTCTATTAAGCATCATCCCCTTATCAAAGCCTCAATCTGGTTCTGCAAGTTGTAGCATTCTGAAGTGTTACGCCCTACGTCCTTATGAAAATCGCAATATTTATAACGGTTTCTTTTATCGGCCAGGGCTTTCATGGGAGTGGGCTTCTGTAACAAACCCTTATCCCGGATAGCGAGGTAGATTGTTTCTCGGGACACATTTAAGGGAGTATAATGGTCGTACCCCCTCTCATCGCGGGCTATAGGAGCCATTGTCCTGGAAGGTGGTAAAGCTTGAGGAGGAAACCGTTTATCGGGATACCTTTCTGACCTGGGCTAAGGAGGAGGGAATCTGTATGTTGATTTATTAGGGGGTCTATTCTAGTTTTTCTGAGCTTCCTTCTTTTATCGCTTTTCGGCTCTCATGTCGTCATGCTCCATCTTGACCTTGAGCTGTTCGTCAACCTCGATCTGTTTTAGAGCCCGATCGTAGGCTTCCTGGTAGGTTTCCGGAGGTCTCTTGGAAAAAGACCGAAACAATTTTCCACCCCACAAGTTTCTTCTGAAGTTAGCGAGGGTTTCTCTTTCGGTGAAGACTCTCATCTGGATGACTTCCTTGTGGTAACGTTCGACATAAACACGGAGACTTTCTCCTCTCTCATGGATCACGTATTGTAGATAGATTGGGTTCTTCAATCGGGGCTTAACTCCCTGGAATTGTGAGCAGAAATCGATTGATAACTTGGTAAAGAAATCCACGCTCCCAGCGGATAGTTTCCTAAACCAGGTCTTAGCGTAATCCGTGAGTGTAGTGGGGAACATTCGACACATATCGGCCCTGGTTACGTTTTGGACCTCCATCTGTTGAACGAAACTCTCTAAGTGGCTCAGAGGGTCTTCAGTCCCCGAGAATCTGTCAGGGGGCATTTTGAACTTAAGTGGGAGCTCCGCCTCCCGGATCTTTCTGGTGAAGGTGGCGTTCATTTCACTTAGAGGATCTTTCTTATTCTCCTTGTACTTTCTCTTCTTCAATAATTGGACCTCTTTCTATAGCTCTGCCAACTGGTCCCTTAGTCGCTTGCTTTCGGATTTCCTTGTGTCGATCTCGGATTTCTCACCATTAGATCCCTCTGATGAACTGGTGACCTCTACCCGGTCCCTTCTTTTGAAGGGGCTCGCTAGGGGGCTTTACTGACTTTATTCTTCTCTACCCCGGGCTTCCCTCATTGCGGTCGTTGGGTGGAGGAGCTCTTCCTGTCCCCGGGGAAGGACATCTGACGCGGATCTGACTTGTCGTAGTTGATAGCGTGGCAACGCTTAGGGGACATGGGGCATGGACCCTAGCCTATCCCGGATCGAGGTCGGGAGAACCACTTTGCTGCGAGTTGATTCCCGAGGGGTAGGTCACAGGCGATCAAAGACTTGTTGCCTAGCCCCAGGCCTGCTTAGTTCCCCCTGATTGTAGAGACCCGTTTGTTGGATATCGATACCCTCAGCGAGCAGTCGAAGGCGGACGTTCTCTACAAAGGTCGCCGCTTGTTGGTCAAGCTTGACCTGGCTTCCTAGAGGGGGATCTAGAGCCCGCACAGTAACTGGCTGGGAAGGAATCTGGCTATGGAGCCTTGATTTTCTTCTCTTCTTCGAGACCTTTCGTGTCGATGTCGCAGAAGGTTGCCCCGAGGTGTCCTGATGCCTATGTGAGGAGCGGAGCTTCATGGTAACTTTGAAATAAACAAACTTTTTGAATCGTAAAAACGTGGTCGTGGGTTCGTTTCCCACAGACAGTGCCAGAAAGTGTTAACGGGAAATTGGTTTAGGATGAGAAATCCCTATTAATGCCCTCAAGACCACTACCGCGAAAGTGGTGGCCGGGGTCGGTACCGTTGATACCTGACCTGATCTTGTATGAATTGGAAGGAAGATAAAATCGTAGGTAGGAAATAAGTTATCCCGCCCGTCGGGCTTCGGGCTTATGAAGTGGAGCTAGGGAACTTAAGGTTCCCCGGCTGGTGCGATGGGGATGGTCTTGGACCTTGTCCCCCAGTCGGGGTCACGGCCCGACAAAGTACCCGGAGCCTGACTTTGGAGCCCATTGGTTTCCCGTAATACCCCGACCTCGATTGCAAATGAGAAGGGGGGCATATCTAGCCCCAGTGTCAGAGAGCTCGATTTTGGTCATAAAGGTGATGCAGGAGAGCCCATCGACTTTCTTCAAGCTGGTCTGGATGGTTTCTCATTACCTTGACATGCGACTTTAGCATATGGATGGGAAGATAAGAGCGCTAGGTCCAGCGGGGTAGGAATCTAGCTCGCACTCATGTACGCATGCATTACAGAGGACGTGAAAAGGAGAAACATAAATCATTCGTAGAGGGAGGTGGACTGATCAATGGGGAAAAAGCATCACGAATGATCATATGCTGAAAAACTCCAAGACAGTGTCCGGAGGAAGGACAGGAATCCCCTTCCTTGTGTATATATCAAAGGATGCTCTGGGGAGCTTACAAAAATGGTGAAGTAATACAACGTAATCGCTATGGGGAGCGTACAATGGTGGTCGAATATAGACTGATAACCGCGAAAGCGGTAGCTGGGGTCGGTACCGTTGGTTCCCGATAATCTCTCGTAGGTATAGGGTAGTGGTAACCTGGTACCTGTCGGATAGTGGAGATGAAGGTGACCGTGTTCTGAATCCAGAATTTAGGTCCTCATTCTCTGTGTATATCTCTGTTGTTTATGATTTTCTCTCTCTCTTTTCCGTCTCTTTTTTTAGCTCTGTATGTTATCTCTTATATATCGTCCAAGAAAGTCTTTCGCTGACAGACATCTTCCCATGATCCCCTGGAACCCACGATCTCAGGAATCTGTTCTCTCTTAATTGAGTGGGATTCATTATTTAAATATGAATTGTTTCCGAATTTGATGAAAGTATGTTCCCCTATTGGAATTAAACTTTCGGCGCTCATGTAAAGATTATGTGGAGATGATCCTGTGTGTACTCGTGCCATGGATCTTCATGAAGGTCATCTTGATAGCTGCTTATTGCTCCGTAGAACGAGGTAGACCTCTACTCTGGAAGCGAGGCAGACCCCTGCTTTGGCTCTGATTTTAGGAACTTAAGATGGATTTTCCCTGACTAATGGGGGCTTGGGGTTTGCTTGTGGACCTTCCCGGGAGGTAGCTGGAATAGTGTAGATTCAAGCGTGATTCCTCCTCTATGCCCAACAAAGATAGCGGGCTTTTGGAGAGCTTGGCGGGCTTCTTTCGAATATCTCTTAAGCCTGGTGACCCCCCTGGCATTTTACGGAGCAGTTGCTGAGCTCAACCTCGGAGCCGAGGTTCCCCGATAGATGGCATGGAGAAGCCCGGGTTCCAGTACTCTTGCGGGAGCTCATCCCGGTCGCGCATGGCTTCGTCTTCTGGTAGCTTTGAAAACGAGCCGGGGCTCCCTGCTCCTGTGGAGTGGTCTCACGGCCTTTCCGGGCTTCATGGTTGTCGAGTATGGGTGGAAAATTTCTCTTTGACCCCTGGCCAAATTTCCCTATTAACAAATATATTAAATATATATTAAATATTATTACATATATTATAATTTATATTATAATATTACATATTATTTTATATTTTTTATATTATATTATATTATATTTTTATATATAATATATTACATTATATACTATATAAATATATAATATTTGATATTATATATATATATATATATATAACATTATAAATATATATATATATATATCATAATATATATATAGTATTAATATATATATATATGTATATTATAATGTTATATATATATTATTACGTATATATTATATAAATATATATTATTTATTAATATTTTATTATTATAAATGATAATATTATGATATATATATATTATTGTATGAATGCTTTCAGTTTTAATTGGAAATAAATTATTCTGTCATATATATATATAGGGGCACTTTGGTCATTTAAAAATATTATCCCGTCTTATCATAGTCATATGAAACGCATAATAGAACAAAATGAAACAAAATGAAAAATAAAATGATTTTTTTATATATAAAAATGTGAAAAACAAAAACAAAAACGAAAAACGAAAAACGAAAAACAAGTATTTTGTGTTTTTCAAATCTTTCACTTTTAACACTGGTTTTGTTTTTCATTTTTTTTTTTCGTTTTTCGAAAATAAAATGAAAAACGGTTAACGAAAGCGTTTTTGAAATCGTTTTTGAAATCGTTTTTGAAAAATAAAAACGAAAACAGGCTGAAAAACAGCTGCAGGACGGGGTCTTAAATACGGTAGATGTGGAAAAAAAATAAGAAAAAAATTCAAATAGACAATAGAAAAAAAAAATGCAAAAAAAAAATACAATAAAGAAATACATAATAATAATAATAATAATAATAATAATAAAATATGTACCTCCATCTTATGGTGAAGATAAAAAAAATCAAAAATTTAAAAAAAAAGATATATTAAAAATTAAAAAAAAAAACATTTGAATTTTTTCTAAGCTTGAGGACTATTTTTTTGTCTTCGATAAACTACTGAAAACAAATGAAAGGAAATAAGTGTTAAAAGAATTTTAATTGTCAAATATCTAAAATGTGTGTAAATTATGGTGAAGTTTCTCAAATATTAAGGACTTTTGCAAATAAATAAATAATTGTGAATTGTTTTCTTTATGTACAATGGTAGCATATATTGGAATATTCTTAAAGGAGAATTTTCAACACGTAACGGTCTTAGAATAGAAGTTTCGAGTTGGCAGAAAAAAGAAAAGGCTATTATCAATTTGGACCCTAAATTTTAGTGTAACATTAATGTTTTAAACGTGTATTTTTATAGTACCTATGATTAGAGGTGTCCACGGTTCCATTAAACCATTCGAAATCGAATCGAAACCGTCCTCTCAAAACCGTAACCGAAACCGAATCGTATTCGTCTGTTACAAAACCGGTTTTCCGACGGTTCGTTTACGGTTATCCTTCCCTAAAAACCGTCTCAAAACCGACGGTTTAACCACCGGTTTTGATATATTATATATATATATATATAATTGACCAATAGCATTGTGACACGTGGCACTTTATTTGGAAAAAAAATGGTCGTAACTAAAACCGGCCCGTAACCGAATCGTAACTGAATCGTAACCGTCAAATCGGATGTTACGTAACCAAATCAAGCCGTCCTGCTCTGGCTACGGTTACGGTTAAGCCATTCCACGAAACCGAAATCAACGATTCCTAACCGAAACCGAACCGTGGACACCTCTACCTGTGATCCCTAATTTTTCAAAATCACATCAGATATGAATCCTTTTATAGAAAATCGAAGAGTTTTTAAACTTGGTTTACGGTTTTTTAAATCGGATTGACTCATTCAAATATGGTGACTCAACTTGAACATATATTATAGCTAGATCTGGATCCTCTCCTCACATTTAATCTCATCACCTTCATAATCTATTGACAGTGTCTAATATTGTAAATCAATAGTATGTATTATTTATATTAATTTTTATATTTTACTCAACCAAAAGATAGAATTAATCCAAACAATTGATTTAGGTGTGGACAAGGTAAGGACAAAGTGAGGTATGGAGGGGATCCAAATCCATTTTGTATTCGGTTCAATTTTGTTTATCTCGAATAAAAAAACCATGCTCATCCCTAGTCAACTATCACAACCTATTTTACCCTTGAAATTTAATTGAGAAAAAAAATCGAAAAAAACAATAGAAAATAATAACAAATTGCAAAAAAAAAAAAAAAAAAAAGATGGACCTATACCGTCAATCAATAAAAAAAAATTATAACATAATAAAAAACAAAAAATAAAGTTTAAAAATTAATATATGTATCTCTACCGTCTATCTCAAGAGATGGACGGTTGAGATAAAAAAATTAAAATAGAATTTGAAATATGTATATATATTAAAAACTGAAAATTAGAAAAAAAAAACATTTAAAAATTTGACGGATTGATCTCACTCAATATTAAAGCTGAATGATGGACTTAAAAAAAATAGAAACATAATGGAAAAAATAAAAAATAAAATAAAATAAAAAATTGTTAGAATAATCACCATCACCTATCTTTAAAGATTGATGATGGAGATCTTATTAAAAAGAATGAAAAAAATTATTTTTTATTTCTTAATTTGATATCCACCGTCCACCTAAAATATTAGCGATGTAGATCTATATAACAATAATGTTTAGGAGTAAAGTATAATTTTACCCCTACAAGATTAAAGTTGACTGACGAAACTTAATTAGAGGGATTAATTTGGCACTTGAAAAGAATATAATGATCAGTTTGATCAGTATTATAATAGTCATAAATAACTTGAAATTTTAAAAAGTCTGGGATGTAATTGATAATTGTCCATAAATAATCGTGAAATGTTTTCTTTATGGTCAATGGGAATATTATTCAAGGAGAACTTTCAAGTAGTAACAGACTTACGAAAGGGAAACATAAAATCAAACAATAAATTAACAACCCACGACTTTTGTGATCATTAACTCGGTTTTCGGTTTTTCTAAATCGAATTCATTGATTTTAGTACCGTGACTAAACTCGAATACATATTTTAGTTTTAATTCAATCTAGTTGATATGAAACAATAAAATTGTCCTAATCACCGGTTCCAATGATCAGAAAATCATTTAAAAGTCTATTTTGTTATTGGAATTTAATTGAGAAAAAAAAAATAAGAAAAAAAATTCAAATAGACACTAAAAAATAAAAACAAAATGTAAAAAAATAAAATAAAATGAAATAAAATATGGATCTAGTACATCAATAAAAAAACATAATAAAAAAATTTTAAAAAAATTATTATATGTATCTCCATCTTACGGTGAAGATAAAAAAAAAATCAATTTTTTTTTTTTTGTAAAGATATATTAAAAACTGAAAAGAAAACATTTGAATTTTTTCTAAGCTTGAGGACTATTTTTTTGTCTTCGATAAACTACTGAAAACAAATAAAAAGAAATAAGTGTTAAAAGAATTTTAATTTTCAAATATCTAAAAGGTGTGTAAATTATGGTGAAGTTTCTCAAATATTAAGGACTTTTGCAAATAAATAAATAATTGTGTAATGTTTTCTTTATGTACCAAGGTAGCATATATTGGAATATTCTTAAAGGAGAATTTTCAACGCGTAAACGGTCTTAGAATAGTAGTTTCGAGTTGACAGAAAAAAGAAAAGGCTATTATCAATTTAGACCCTAAATTTTAGTGTAACATTAATGTTTTAAATGTGTATTTTTATAGTACTTGTGATCCCTAATTTTTCAAAATCACATCAAATATGAATCCTTTTATAGAAAATCGAAGAGTTTTTAAACTTGGTTTCCTTTTTTTTTAATCGGATTGACTCATGCAAATATGGTGACTCAACTTGAACATATATTCTAGCTAGATCTGGATTCTCTCTTCATATTTACTCTCTTCATATTTATAATCTATTGACACGTATCTAATATTGTAAATCAATAGTATGTATTATTTATATTAATCTTTATATTTTACTCAACTAAAAGATAGAATTAATCCAGACCATTGATTTAGGTGTGGACAAGGTAAGAACAAAGTGAGGTATGGAGAGGATCCGAATCCATTTTGTATTCAGTTCAATTTTGTTTATCTCAAATCAAAAAACCATGTTCATCCCAGTCAACTATAACAACCTATTTTACCCTTGAAATTTAATTGAGACAAAAATCGAAAAAAACAATAGAAAATAATAACAAATTGCAAAAAAAAAAAAAGATGGATCTATACCGTCAATCAATAAAAACAAAAAAACAAAAAAAAAAACAAAAAAAAAAGTTAAAAAAATAACATATGTATCTCCACCATCTATCTCAAGAGATGGATGGTGGAGATAAAAAAATTAAAATAGAATTTGAAATATTTATATATACTAAAAACTGAAAATTAGAAAGAAAAAAACAATTAAAAAATTGATGGATTGATCTCACTCAATATCGAAGTTAAACGATGGACTTAAAAAAAAATCGAAACATAATGGAAATAATAAAAAATGAAATAAAATAAAATAAAATGTTAGAATGATCTCCATCGTCTATCTGTCTATCTTTCTTTAAAGATCGATGATGGAGATCTTATTAAAAAGAATGAAAAAATTCTTTTTTATTTCTTAATTTGATATCCACCATCCATCTAAAAGACGAGCGATGTAGATCCATCTAACAATATTTTTCATAAGTTTTTTCCTCCTTTTTATCAATAATGACCATATGTAAAGACCAAAATACCCCTGTTGTCGTTAGGTTTGATAAATATGTGACTAATTGAAGGACTCAAATGGGATATTTTTATAAATGTATGGACTTACTGACGAAAAATAAGTAAAACATTTTGTTAGGGACTAAATTGTAAATCTTCCTAAACACAATTAATTTCTGCATGGAAAATCTTTCATACACGGTACACGCAATGAATAATTGAAAAAAAAGACCCAAGAGTTAAGACTTGTAATAGACTTGTAATTCATGAGTGAGCAAACAAAGATTTCTTTTAAATGTCCCCAAACTCATACCAACTTTTTTGTAACATTATTTCTTCTTTAAACTGATCAGCACATTCAAAGAATCAAAAAGGAGAGAAATTGCAGGGATACTATGGCAGAGTTAGTTGTAGGGCCTATAGTGGAAAACGTGATATCGACAATAGGTTCATTGATCAAAGAAGAGGTTGGGTTGCTGCAAGGTCTCAAGACAGAGGCACAGAAACTGTCAAGCAATCTAACAAGTATTCAAGCCACTCTCAAAGATGCTGAGGACAGACAGCTTGAGGACCGTCCTCTCAGAGATTGGCTCGCTAAGCTCGAAAATGTACTTTTTGATGCAGAGGACATACTCGACACTCTTGCAACTGAAGCTGCCCTCTCCAAGGCAAAGCAAAAGGTGACATCTTTTTCTTCTCCGTTGCTGATACTATTTTATTTATTAAATCAGTAGCAAGCATTACTATAATCAATTTATTGTCGCCTAGATAAGTAGATTTGTCTCCTGGATTTATGCATCTGCCTCTTCTTTTTTTTAAGTGGGAATTGCACACACACCGCCAAGGTTTGATATAATTACATAAAAATGGCAGCTTTGGACATATATATATATATATATATATATATATATAATTACATAGATGAAGCAAGATGGCTCCTTTTTTGGTTAGAGACGGAGCCATAAGAAATGGAAATTGTTTGAAATAATTTCTAGATACGTTTTTGTTTTTTGTTTAATTGTTGGAAATTGTTGTATTTGTGTAGTGTTGGATGAAATTTTTTGAATAAAGTTTGTACAAAAGATGATGGAGATGATGAGATGTATGGATGTAAATTTCTTTTCCAAATTTCAATCGATGAAGATATAAATTTAAGATATATATTATTTTTTAGTGTATTTAAAATAAAAATAAAGGATACTTTAGATTTTGTACACCTTACATCAATGACTAAAGAATCCTAACTAACAGTATGGGATGATTATAGAACATTTTTCAAATGTCAAGGAAGTTTGTAAGTATATATCTAAAACTAAAGTATCCATGTAATTTTATCAAACCTTGAAGAATATTTGTGCAATTCTCCCATTTTTTTATTTTTATTTTTTCTAGAATTTACGATATTATGGCATGTTATTTATATTCCCATGTCATTGGGTGCATGTACTCTAGGGCGGTAATAACCCCAATTTATATATATAATAAAAAAAAATTGAAAAGCTAATCCTTTTAATTTTTCTTACGACTCAAATTTATAATTAAAAAATTATAATTAAATCAAATATATATTTAAAGATAAAGCAATTTATAACTAAGAAGTAAAAAATAAATGATAAAAAAATTTCAACTGCAATCTTTCATGTGTCGTAAAAATCCATCTTTAAAATTGATGGACCACACATTTTAGAGTAACAAACATTAATTGAAAAGTGATAAAAAATAATAATAATAATAATAATACAGGGGTCAGAATGATAATCATCTACATCAATTTAACATAAAGTAAAAACCTCTATAAAATGAATGTAACTAAATGAATTTTGATCTAATATTTTTTTTTTATAGACAATAAATTCAATGAAATATACTTATAATTAAACAACATTTAATAATATCTCAAGCACCGTAACTATTTTTTGTTGATTTATTGAAACCTCGACTAATTTCATCAACTCTTTGTATGTATATGCACATTGAAATCAAATAGTTGAACTCAGAATTCCGATAGTCCATTTCTGCAAACTACTCTAACCTTTTCTGGAGGCCAAGTTTTTTCCCGTGGCTTGAACAAACGGTTTCTTGCTAGTGTAGGTACGTAACACTCCGTATCAACTTGGTGCTGCAAACAAAATAAAGAAAACATTAGCAAGACTAGATGAAATTACAGAAGAGAAGGAAAAGTTTCATCTGGAGATCGATAGTGGCGATGGGAGTTGCCAGGAACAATCACAAGCATTTGTTTTTCTTGACACAGCGGATGTTTGTGGAAGGGAGAGTGACAAAGAGAGGCTAAGGGAGTTGTTGCTGTCTGATAAAGATGATGAAATGTGTGTCATTCCCATCATTGGGATGGCAGGACTTGGCAAAACAACTCTTGCTCAACTCATTTTCAATGACGACAGGGTAAAGGAACGTTTTGAACGTAGGTGGTGGGTCTCTGTCTCAGCTAACTTCAATTTGACAAGAATTATCAGAGATATTATAGAGTATCACTCAAATATGAAGTATCCTACTGATTTTTCACTAAGTCAGTTAGAGTCCCGTCTTTTAAATATTTTGGATGGAAACCCATTTTTACTTGTTCTGGATGATGTTTGGAATGAAGACTACATGAAATGGGAGCCACTTCGAAAGATCCTGCAGCGAGGAGATAAGAGAACTAAAATTATAGTTACAAGCCGAAGTGAGGAGGTTGCACGCATCATGGGCACGCGACCTCCCTATTGTCTAGAGTTTTTGCCTGAAGATCAATGTTGGTCATTGTTCGAAAAGATTGCATTTAATCATAGTAATGATTCGGAAAGATTGCATCTAGAAGACATTGGCAGAAAGATTGTGAGCAAATGCAAAGGCTTGCCTCTGGCAGTTAAGGCAATGGCTGGTCTTTTGCGTGGTGATGGCAATGTAAACAAATGGCAGAACATCTTGAGCAGTCCTGTATGGGAGCTAGAGGAGGGAGATTACCATACCAACACGCCTAATATCCTGCCTCTTCTGAAAATAAGTTATAACCATCTTCCTCCTTATCTTAAACAATGTTTCGCATATTGCTCTATATTCCCTAAAGCATATGTTTTTCATAAGGAAGAGCTGGTTAAAATTTGGATGGCGCAAGGATTTGTTCATTCTAGAGGGCAGCTAGAGAAAGAAGAGACTGGCAACAGATACTGTGATGAATTAGTGACGAGGTCTTTCTTTCAACGTTCAGATGCCGAAAAAGGAAAGGTGAGGTACCAAATGCACGATCTCATTCATGACTTGGCTCAATCCATTTCAAGCTCCCATTGTTGTCTACTGAAGGATAACGACTCATGCACTACCTCTCAAGACTGCCGTCATGTGTCATTGCTTTGTGAAGACATAGAGCCGTCTGTTTTGAGTATTGCTGAAAATTCCAAGAGTCTACGAACACTCCTATTTCCTAACGACTACTTGAAAAACTTTGGTGTTCAAGCCCTCGAAAAACTTTTCCATACTCTGAAATACCTTCGCATGTTGGATTTGAGTAACAGCACACTCTCTGTCTTGCCTAGCTCTATCGAAGAGTTGAAGCTCTTGCGCTACCTTGACCTCTCCAGAACTGAAATCAAAGTCCTTCCCAACTCAATTTGTAACCTCTACAATCTGCAAACGTTGAAACTCTTAGGCTGCCATTGGTTTTTCAAACTGCCTGAAGACCTTGGCAAACTGGTTAACCTCCGTAATCTCGAGCTAGATGACATATTCTGGTTCAAGTCCTCCACGTTGCCACCAAGAATCGGAAACTTAACCAGTCTGCGAAATTTGCACGCATTTCAGGTTGGCCGCAAGAGTGGATATGGAATCGACGAATTAAAGAACTTGGCATATCTTACAGGAAAATTGCACATATCGAAGCTCGAAAATGCAGCCAATGCTGGGGACGCCAAGCTGAATGGAAAGAAGAGTCTTGATGAGTTGGTGCTTGAATGGAGCGGCAGAGATGTCGATTCACAAGACGTATCATTGGAAGAAAAGCTATTACAAGACCTGCAACCTCATTCAAGTCTCACAGTGCTCCACATTTTTAATTATAAGGGAAACAACTTCCCAAACTGGATAACAGGCGGGCTGCTCCAAGATCTTCATACCCTGACCTTAAATGGTTGCACTGGATGCAGAATCCTCTCTCTTGCCCAAATACCACGTCTGCGTATACTCAACATCAAAAGAATGCCGGAGTTGGAGAAATGGTCTGATGAGAGGTGCACGTCCCTATGTAGACTAAAGATTAGCTGTTGTGAGAAGCTATTTGAGTTGCCTCAATTCTTGTTCAACATAGGAGTTATGAAGATCAAAAGGTGTCACTCATTAAAATCTCTTCCAGTGACTCCTTCCCTGCAGTTTCTGATTCTTAATGACAATCCTGTCCTTGAAGATCTTAATGAACGAATCCTGAGACGCATCACCCAATCTAACCAAGATCATGGTGTTACAGTACACCAGCCTTCCTTCCTAAATCTTTTAGAAATGAAAATCATCAACTGCCCCAAGGTGCAGGCGCTGCCGAAGTGGTTTACTCCGCAGAAAATGGAGATAAGTGGGTGCGAATTAATGACTGCCCTCACAATCCCAGATTTAAGCCGACGTCTCCAGCATCTAGCTTTGAATGAATGTCACGATGGGACATTAGTGAGGGCGATACCAAATACCAGCTCCCTGTACTCCCTAGTTATTTCTAACATCTCAAACCTCATCTCTTTTACAAGGTGGCCCAATCTTCCTGGGCTCAAGGCTTTGTACATAAGACACTGCCAAGACCTTGTGTCCTTGTCCGGAGAAGGATCATTGATAAGTTTTTCTTCACTCCAACTGTTGTCAATACGAGGGTGCCCGAAGCTTGAAAGTTTGCCAAATGAAGGGCTACCAACTGAACTCAAGTGTTTGATTATTGTATCGTGCACCAGTTTGAAGTCTCTTGGAACAAAGGGGACACTAAAGAGCCTCAATTCACTCAAGGACCTTCACATTGAGGACTGCCCCTTGCTTCTGTCCTTTCCAGAAGATGGACTTCCTACCTCTCTTCAACATTTGCGCATTCAAGGTTGCCCATCACTTACTCAACAATGCGGAACAGAGGAAGGTCCAGAATGGACAAAGATCAGCCACATCCCTGACCGGGAAACTGATTTCATCACAAGTCAACATCCGTCAAAGAAGAAAGCACATTCAGCTGCTAGGTTTCTTCCATTTGTTTGCAGTGGAGGTTAGTAGTACAAGTTACAGCTCTTTAAACACAATTCAAATGTGCAAGTGAGAACGTGTTAACTTTAGTAATTGTAGGTTCATTTTAAGTTGCAATTTTATATATTCTGTATGGTTGGGACTTGAGACCAAGCAACTACTCTTTTTTCAGGGTTTGACATAAGCGGTACTGATGCTCAAAGCTCATCAACAGGGCCAAAAGGTGAATTAATAACTCTCTTCCTTCCTACAATCAATCCAGTTACATACTGTTTAAACATTGCTTCTATGTACAGTATATCAATATAACATTATGTTGTAAAAGAACTGGACTTCAGCATCATATTCCTCCCCTTAGCATGCATTTGTATGGAAACCATTAATTCAAATGAGTGTTTGCAGGGTTTAAATGGAAAGGAAAGATGGAATGAGGCGAATCTTCTACTTCAACACAAAGAAGTAAGTACTGAAAAACTTAAAGATGTAACTAGATTACCAAATACCAATCAAAGTTTGGTGATAGAAATCTTGCATATTATCAAGTGCCAACATAAGAAGTAGTGAGCTAATGACTAGTGCAGGAGAAGGAAAGGATTAGATGATGAATGTTTCTTGCTATGCAATGAAGCCTGTCTTACATTAATACTGACACATAGTCCCTTGAAGATCAGTTAGGCTACTCTGCATATGTGATTCTAGTGTTGTGTGATTATTGTCAGTAAATTTTAAGGTTGTTCAGCTCAGTCTCTGCTACTGCTTAGTGTTTGGTGTGCTTATTTTCTGTGTGGTTTGAAGCTTGCTCAACTTTTTGCCCAGTGGGCTATAAAAGGACCTTATTGTTCACCATTAGTTTTCCTTATTGTCCTGGTTGGCATTTATGTCTTGTTACAACAATCATTGCAGGATCAAATCAGAAATTCTATATCTTCATATTGTCTTTAAGAAAATAAACACATGAAACTTATATATAAACAAAATATTAAGTTATAACTTATACCATGACCCAGAAAGCCCAACCGAGGCTGTTATTTTCATGCCCTGTTTTCCAATGTCGTCTATATTGGTAAATACCGAAACTCTTTCTCACAGGGGAATTTGCCAACATGATGTTGTTTTCTTTACCTTTTGGCCTGAGAATGACACCTTTGATTATAAGCCCTGATTTCCATTGTGGTACATATTGGTAAATATCAAAACACAATTCTCTTGTTTCACTGTTCTTACTTCTGAAGTCGCTAACATTGAGCTCTATCCATTCTCCTCTAGGCTTCTCTTGTTTTTACACAAAGTACTACTTGTATTTGATCAAATGCAGTTTCTTAAAAAAGAAGATTCACAGAATAAGGGTATATAGTTGTGAAATAATTAATTAATTTTGCTTAGAAAAGAATACTAATGAGTCATGTCAACTAACCTTGTTTCTTTGAAACAATTCCATGTCCAATATTAACTTTCACCCCAACGGTGGATTTTTTTTTTTTTAAGTAAATTTCCACAAATATCTTGTAACAATTTTATATTTATAATTTTATACATACATGATAAAACCCTAAGAATCAAATTTTTAAAAATTCTCAATTTTAAAGAAACCCTACTATAACCTAACCAACTCAAGCACAAGGGGGCGACGGTAGCACCGTCTCTTGGGACCAGAGGAGGCCGACCACCATCCTCCCATTCATTTTATTTTATTTTTTACTATCAATGTAAAAATTAAAAATGTATTGATCAATAATAGAATTAGAATATATATATATATTGGTTTTCCTAACAATGTGTATTGATATAACTCAGTGCGTTGCATGTGGACCATTGATTATGGAGAAATTTTGATATACTTTTAGTTAAAGAATGTAAATATAATGGTCATAATCCAACGCACCGACAAATTCATATCAATACGTATTCATTTTAAAATTTATATATATATATAAAAATAAGCATCTATCAGACTATCACTATGAGAGATAGAGAGAGACCTTCATCTTGCGTTCAAGGAAAACTTCACTACTTTGTTAAACTTCATGGAACGAAACCAGTGGGGACAACCGGACAAGTTTATAAAAAGTCTATAATTCTCTATTTACACTTTTGTAATATCTTTGTTTAATAGAGGTGTTTTAGTATTCTTACCTTATGACAATGCCAAGAACTTTCTTGAGGCATTATGACACGCGTAAGCATTATTGTTGGCCAAAATAAATGATCCCAAACTGCCACACGGCCACACATGCATAATGATCCCAACAAATCAAAGGAGAAATTGAAAAAAAAATAGGGTTAATAGCCACCGATGGCCCCTATACTTATAGCGTAGCTATATAGTACCTCTAATTTTTTTTTCTTGACACTTAACCCCTTAAACTTTCATAAATTTATAAAAACCGACAAAAGTGAAACGGACGTCAGTTATAAATTACACTTATATACCATGAATATATGAATAATTGTATTAAATCTAGAAAATATAATATATATCATATTAATATTCTTTGACCTGTTTGACTAATATCCAAAAAAATAAAAATAAAAATATTAATAACTTTAATTATTTTTAAATAATAATTAATAATAATAATACTAATAAACTTTGAAATAATAATAATAATATTAATGAACTTTTAAAAATAAAAATTATAATATATTAACAATAATAATAAAGAAAAATTAAATTAAAAATATATGAAACATAGATTTCCAAATTCCAATTAAACAATTAAACTACCCATAATTACAATTAAACAAAAATGAATTAAACTACCCATATTTTTAACATAGTTTTCTTAATTATTATTGTTAATATATTATAATATATGGAACCCAGATTTCTAAATTTCAATTAAAATTAAAATTAAAATATAAAAACTAATTAATATATAAAATTAAACAAAACAAACATAATTTCTCTCACTCACGATCTCTCTTTTCTTTCTCTCATCTCCTTCTGAATAAAAAAAAATTTCATTTCTCTCTCACGATCTCTCTTCTCTCTCATCTCAACATCTTCATCTTCATTTTGCTTTCTTTCTTCTCTTCTTCTTCTTCGTCATCGTCAATTTGGTATGGGTGTGGGAGTTCTCTGGGTTCGACTGGGTGGTGATAGATTAGGTGGTGCTTGTTTGGACGTGGGGTTAGGTTGGTGCATTGGTTCGAACCCAGATTTGGGTTCGATTCCAGGTTGGATCGAACCAGGTGTTTGTGTGTGAAAAAGTTGGTGTTGGTGGTTGATTTTAGGGTTTGTGATTTTAGGGCTTGTGTTTGTATTTGGTTTTCAGTTTCGAATAGAATTACTCTGGTTCTATTATAGGGTCTGATTTTTGTATTTTCGATCTGCGTTTGAATTTTTTTCTAGGTTGAATTTTTTTTTCTGGGTTTGAATTTTTTTCTGGGTTTGCGATTTTGGTTTAGTTTGATTTTCGTTTGATTTTCGTTTGGTTTGATTTTGATTGGGTTTGCGATTATGGTGTGATATTGATTTTCGTTTGATGATCGATGATGTTGGTGATCGATCGATGATGGTGAGATGGTGTTGATCGACGATGGTGATGAACGACGATGATGATGATAGATGATGATGGTGATGATAGATGATGGTGAGATGGTGATGATCGACGATGGTGATGGTTTTTTTTTTTAAATCCTACATTTTTCAAATAAAAAAAATCCGATGGATCTCCATCGTCCATCTCATGAGATGGACGGTCTTGATATCCATAGAATCTTTTTTTTTAATTTAATTTAATTTATTTATTATTAAAAATAATAATTTTTATATTTTTTTTATTTTTATATTTTTGTTTTAATCTGTTTTTTTATATTTTTTATTTAATTAATTATAAAAGTACCGTATTGCCCTTCACCAGAAACCTTCATTAAGGGTATTTTGGTCATTTTACTTCCTGACAATGGCAGTTTGTTTAATTGAAATTATGGGTAGTTTAATTGTTTAACTAAAATTTGGAAATCTAGGTTCCATATATTTTTAATTTACCTTTTCTTTATTATTATTGTTAATATATTATAATTTTTATTTTTAAAAGTTCATTATTATTATTATTATTATTATTATTATTTTCAAAGCTTATTATTATTATTATTATTATTATTATTATTATTATTTTCAAAGTTTATTGTTATTATTATTATTATTAATTATTATTTTTAAAATAATTAAAGTTATTAATATTTTTATTTTTATTTTTTTGGATATTAGTCAAACATGTCAAAGGGTATTAATATGATATTATTATAGTTTTTCAGCTTTAATACAATTATTCATATATTCAGGGTGTGTAATTGTAATTCATCACTGACGTCCAGCTTTTATAAATTTATGGAAGTTCAGGGGGTTAAGTGCCAAGAAAAAAAATTCAGATGCACTATCCAACTGCACTATAAGTATATAGGGCATCGATGCTATTAACCAAAAAAATTATGCTTTATCTATTTATATTTTATTTTATTTTATTTATTAATAACAATTTTAATTTGAACTAAAATTACTAAATAATGAAAAGTTTTTAAGAAACTCAACATTATTTTCTTTTTCTTTTTTTTTTTTAGAAAACTACTTTTTTTTTCTTTTTTATGTTTTTTTCCAGTTTTACAAACCCTTAAATATATCCATTTTTAAAAAATAATTTTTTCGTACACATCATCGAACCCTCTTTCATTAAAAGCACCGGTTTTTTCAAATAAAAAAAAGTTTTTCATATTTTCAAAGTCAACCAAATTTGAAATTATTTTTTTCTTAAATAACACTCACATTCAATTATCATCATTACTAGAAAGTATATATATAATTCTAGAAAAATATATTTAAAATTATTTTTTACTCAATAGAATAGTTTTTACTCAACTTAAAATCCAAAAAAAAAATCAAATATTGTTTTCCTATTTTCACTCCAAACCCGTTTTCTTATGATTTAAATCTCATTATTTTTGTTTAGTTTTATAGTCGGCTTTATTTTAATTTGATTACTTCACATCTTCTTTCCATTTCTCATTTTAGATTTTCTAAAAAAAGATATTTAAAATTGATAATATTAAAATAAAATGGTTAGAAATATAAATATTTTTAAATAGAATGTTTTTAGAACAAAAGTGTTAAATGATAAACGGGATAATTTTATAAAAAAGAAGAAGAAGAAGTGTACATTAAAAAAATAAAAAACAACTTAAAAGAAATTATCCTAAACTGCCCTTACCAATTTACCCAAAAGAAATTATCTTCATTCAATTTATCAAACAAGTGGATCCCCACACATACATGTGTCACGTGGATTACTAGGTCATAAATGAGCTCATAACTAAATTGAAAACTTTTTAGTTTGAGATATTAATCATATTATTAATTTCCTGACTTTTGAAATATTAGTCATTTTAGGCCCTATTGTTTTAGTATCGTCCATTTTACACCTTTTGTTAACTTCTGATAGCTTTTAAATAAAAATACTATTATATTCTTTTATCTCGTTTTTATTTTTTAATTTAAAACAAAAACAAACAAAAAAAAACAGTTTTTTAATCAAATACTTACAACAAATTAAGCAATTAAAAAAATATGTTAGAAAATTCCATCATATGGGGCCTCATATGTGAATATTAAATATGTTGTGTTATCTTTTGGTTAAGCCTAAATTAAAGTGATCTAATTAAGATTTAAAGTATTAAGGCTTAAGGGTATAATTTTTCATGGAATTAATGTGTAGATATCAGTGTGCTATTTCTAATTTGTTGAGGGGCCGAATTAGAAATAGTCAACATATAATAATTTGATTATTATATATATTTTGGGTTATGGTCCCCAAATTACACAATGCTTTTGTTTTCTCTGTATCCCCATCAACAGAGCAAAATAGAACACGGTAGGGTTCATAAAGGTCGTGATAATTTGAAAGATCACAACTCTTTCACAAATCTCAAGCAATGGATTCAGGTACACTTCCGTTATCGATTCTTTTCCACTTTTCTCTTGAATTAACATAGGTCAATATTGTATGTTTAGGGTTTGATTAAGTATGTATAGAAACATGCTTAGGTTAAGTTTTTCGGATTAATTATGTACCTATACATGTTGTTTTTGTTTTATTGTGTTAATTCAAATCCTAACAAGTGGTATCAGAGCCACCCATTATCGATTCTTGTGAACTGAATATTGGATTTTCGATTTTATATAATAATAAAAAAAAATCAAGATTTGCTTTGTTCTTACGATGTTTATTGTCGAATATACATGTTGAAGCCATAAACAACATATTATGTTTGTGTGTTGATTTTATGATTTTTGTGATGGATTCGTTTGGTTGATGAACATGAGTAAATCTAGATTCAGGTTTTGGGTTTTGATCTTCTGTTTGATTTTTTTTTTTTTTAGTTTTAAAAAAAAAACTCGGCATCAATCAACACCAGGTGAAGGGATTTCTCATCCAAACCGATTCATGTTTGGATCTCACCAAAAACCCTTTTTCCTCTTCTCGGGTCAAAGAGTTTTTTGGGTGAGATTTCGCACGGAATTTGTGCTATTTAGGGAGAAGATCCAGATCGTCGTTCGTCCGATCCACATCTGGTCCAGATCGTCGCAGTTGGTTTGATCCATGTAGATCGATCGCCGGTCGCAGAAATGGGTCGAGGGGTTGCTCCGTTTTGCGTCGTTGGCTCAAGGCGACGACGTGGTGGATTCAGCGGCGATGAGCAACGATCTAGGGTTTACAGAGCTTGTTTTTTACTCAGACACTTCTTTTGAAAATTTAAAATTCTTGAGGGACTGTTTTACAATTTATTTGGGCTATTACATGATTTTGATAAACTATCGGGGTTAATTTATAATTTTTAAAACTTATAGGGCCTGTTTGCAATTACAAAAAAGTTTTGGGGTATATTTACAATTATTGAAAAGTTATAGGGTCACTTTATAATTTTCAAAAGTTTTGGACCAAATATTAATTATGAAAACTTGAGGGGCATGTCTATAATTTTATAAAATAAGGGGCACTTTTATAATTTTGATAAAATAAAATAAATTTTTATTTTTATTTTATTGTAAGGATCAACTCAAATTCAAACATTTTATGGTATATCTTTTATAGTTAAATAAAGTAGTCCATCATTCTAAATGGACTAATTGAAACAAGATGTCATCAAAGTGACCTTTATTGTGTAGATCGTTCATAAGGGATGTTGGATGCTCGTGTGTGTGTAAATTCATACGGGTATTTACCGGCCTAAAGGAAGGTTAATACTTAACCGAATTGCACACACATGTGTGGTGGTAAACATGTGACGATTATAAGGTTTTACATATGAATAATAAGTCGATCCAAAGATATATTTATTATTTATCATAAATTATTATCAATATTTGATCACTACTAAAAGAGTACCACGTATGTGTATATAAATTCATGTGGGTATTAGCCGACCCAAATGAAGGTTAATACTTGGCCAAATTGTACACATATCTGTGGTGGTAAACATGTGAAGATTATAAGGTTTTACATGTGAATAATAAGTCGATCCAAAGATAGATTTATTATTTAACATAAATCATTGTCAATGTTTGATCACTACAACAAGAGTACCACTTACAATTAATATTATTGTCTAAAGACTTGATATTAATGTTGTACTAGGTATCTTAAGATATGACCGACCATTATTTGGTATATCTTTTATGGTTAAATAAAGTGGTCTATCATTCTAAATGGGCTAATTGAAGCAAGATGTCGCCAAAGTGACCTCTCTTGTGTAGATTATTCATGATGGATGTTGGATGTTTGTGTGTGTGTAAATTCATGCGAGTATTAGTCGGCTCAAAAGAAGGTTAATACTTGGTCGAATTGCACACACACTTGTGGTGATAAATATGTGACGATTATAAGGTTTTACATGTGAATAATAAATCGATCCAAAGATAGATTTATTATTTGACAGTAATTATTGTCGATGTTTGATCACTACAACAAGAGTACCACTTACAATTAATATTACTGTTCAAAGACTTGATATTAATGATGTGCTAGGTATCTTGAGATGAGACTTTCCATTATTTGAATTTGTTGATTATTGTATTTTGTTATTAATGCGAGCATGTTTGTGTGTTTGTGTGTTTGTTTTGTTCTCTTTCAAGCTAATGTTTTACTATATCTGCTAATACCAACTCTATACCAATGCTTAATGGGTTCAACTTTAAGGATTTGGAAGGAGAACATACTCATTGTTCTCGGCTGCATGGATCTGGACCTTGCATTTCGGGTTGAGCAACCCGCTTCTCTTACGGATGCAAGTTCTTCTGATAATAGGAAGAACTTTGAGAAGTGGGATTGCTCAAATCACATGAGTCTTATGATCATCAAGCGTGGCATTCCAGAGGCATTTAGGGGTGCGGTATCTAAAAAGATAACCAAAGCCAAAGAGTTCCTAACCGAAATTGAAAAGCGTTTTGTGAAAAAAAAAAGATAAGGCAGAAACAAGAACTGCATTTGCAAAGCTTGATTTCTATGAAGTACAAAGGCAAAGGGAATATTAGGGAATACATTATGGAAATGTCTCATATTGCTTATAAGCTTAAGGCACTGAAGCTCTAGCTGTCTGACGACTTGCTCGTGCATTTGATAATAATATCACTTCCAACACAATACAATTAGTTTAAGGTCAGTTACAAATGTCAAAGAAAGAAATGGACTCTTAATAAGCTCATTTCTTATTATGTGTAAGAGGAAGAGAGACTAAAGTAAAATACGATCAAAATTGCTCATTTGGCTAACACTTCTAATGATAAGGACAAAAAAGAGAGAGAATAATGAAGCTGCAAAATACCTTATGAGCTTTGGATAGGCAAAAGGCCGAGTCTAAAGCATTTTCACATTTGGAGATGTCCAACTGAGGCAAGGCTTTACAAACCATATGAAAGGAAATTGGACTCCAAAACTGTGAGCAACTACTTCATTGGCTACTCTGAGCAATCAATGGGTTATAAGTTTTATGATCCCACACTTAGGTAAATTTTTGAAACGGGAACTGCAACATTTTTTTAGGATGTTGAATTTGGGGGGAGAAATAAGGTTAGAGACATTGTCTTTAAGGAAGAATCGGTTTCGATTCCCACTATCGCTTTTGACAATGTGCAGGTTTCTATACCTATCATTGATCAAGAAGCAAATCTGGATCCTTAACCAGACAATGTTGAACAACCCCCCATTCAAGATGAGGTAATTGTTCCTGAGGAACAAACTCAACAACCTCAAGAACCAGTGTCATTAAGGCGATCCACTAGAGAAATGAGAAATGCTATTATAGACGATTTTTATGTGTTTCTCCAGGAACATGAGGAAGACATTGGAATGATGGAAAATGATCCAAACAACTTCCATCAAGCCATACAGGGTTCCAACTCTCAAAAATGGATTGATGCCATGCATGAGGAGTATAAGATTATGCAAGACAATAAGGTTTAGGAACTTGTCCCATTACCAGAAGGTGCGAAACCCATTGGTTGTAAATGAATATTTAAAACCAAAAGGGATTCGAAAGGTAATGTGGAGAGGTATAAGGCTCGTCTTGTAGCTAAAGGCTTTACCCAAAAGGAAAGGATTGACTATAAAGAGACTTTCTCTCCAGTTTCAACGAAAGACTCTTTTAGGACAATCATGTCACTTGTTGCACATGTTGAATTGAGCTTCATCAGATGGATGTCAAGAAGGCGCTTCTCAATGGTGACA
This sequence comes from Dipteronia dyeriana, assembly GCA_032871835.1. Taxonomy (NCBI): domain Eukaryota; kingdom Viridiplantae; phylum Streptophyta; class Magnoliopsida; order Sapindales; family Sapindaceae; genus Dipteronia; species Dipteronia dyeriana. The sequence goes on from CM065302.1 coordinate 39,142,348, forward strand.
TTGATGAAACAATTTATATGGTGCAACCAGAAAATTTTGAGTCGGGAGACCCAAAGAATATGGTTTGCAAATTGATAAAATCCATTTATGTACTCAAGCAAGCTTTCCGTCAGTGGTACCAAACGAGATAATCACTTGATGAAACTTATGTGTGTATCACAAATTCAGTGGGAGTAAGCACCTATTCATGGTTTTATATGTCGATGGAATACTGTTTGCCACAAATGATATAGGAATGTTGCATGAAAAAACCAAGAGATTTCTATCAAAGAATTTTGAGATGAAAGATCTTGGTGACGCCTCTTTTGTATTAAAAATTCAGATACAACGAGATCGCTCTCGGGGTATTCTTGGATTATAACAAATGAGCTATATCGATACAGTGCTCAAAAAGTTTGGTATGCAGGACAGCAAACCAGGTGACACCCCTGTCGTTAAGGGAGACAAGTTCAGTCTCAATCAGTGCCCTAAAAGTAACCTTGAAGCTAAAGAAATGCAGAAGATTCCCTATGCATTAGCTGTAGGGAGTCTAATGTAAGCTCAGGTGTGTACGCGTCCGGATATAACGTACATTGTTGGTATGTTAGGCAGATATTTAAGTAACTCTGGGATGGATCATTGGATAGCAGTCAAGCGGGTTATGAGGTATTTGAAGAGAACAAAAGATTACATGCTCACATATAGGAGATTTGATCAATTGGAGATCATAGGGTATTCCGACTCCGATTATGCTGGATGCCAAGACAGCAAGAGATCCACATCAGGCTACATATACCTGTTGGCTGGTTGAGCTATTTCTTGGAGGAGTGCCAAACAGACACTCATAGCTTCTTCCACCATGGCAGCAGAGTTTGTAGCATGCTATGAGGCATCCAATCATGGAATATGGCTGTAGAATTTTGTCACTAGGCTGTGCATTCTGGAGGGTGTTGAAAGACCACTCAAACTAATTGTGACAATAAGTCAGTAGTGATATATTCTAACAACAATAGGAACTCATCTAGGTTAAAGCATATTGACATTAAGTTCCTAGTTATGAAGGAAAGGGTTCAGAGTAGACATATATCCATAGAGCACATTGGGATAAACCCCATGATAGCGGATCCGCTTACAAAGGGATTACCACCTAAGGTCTTTCATAAGCACACTGCTCATATGGGTGTTATTTTGTGTGAGGATATCACATTATAGTGGGAGTTTGTATAATTTTGTATTTTATTGCTCTGTATTTTTATTTTGGATATACTTATGCATTTATATATTTGGATATTTTTCTGATCAGAAACAAAGTATTCGGTTAATTACACTTTGTTACATTGTATTAAGTTTTGATCTCACTAAGGAATTGTCGTATTCAAATTTTACCAAGCATACACGTCATTGACAGAAAGGAGAAAATAGCCAGGTGGACGCCCAAATGGACACTCAGGAAATATCCTACGATGCATCATTAAAGAGAAGAAAATCCTGATTAAGCATATATAGAATAAAAACCTACTCGGGATCAGTTAACAACACTCGGGACTGGTTGAACAACGCTTCCATTCGGGCTCAAACGGCGCTACTCGGGACCATCAGGTATTACTCTTACTCGGGAATAAATACGACTCGAGTAAGAACTTAGTGCTTATTTCATACGGATTAAGTCATTAAATACGCGAAGATATCCATCAGGAAGGAATCCAAAATAAAATGGAACATTAAGTTAGAAGAGTCCTCAATCAGAAAATAACTTGATTTCTTTACAAAGACTGCATTCTTATAAGGAAACAAGTTCAAATTGAACTACACTACTAGAATCCCACTCGATTTCCATAAGAGACTCCGAAACAGGAAAGAAGACAAATCAACCTCAAGCAAGTAACCGAATCACAATTAAATACAAAGATCTTGTATTACTTGTATAAAGCATATTAGAGTTCTATAAGCATATAAATAGACCCATAATCCGGCTTCAAAAGATATAGGCATTATAGCACGCAACAAGCAATCATAGCAAATACAGAGAGAAAAAAGAGAGACCGAGAGCTTGTAAACATCATATTTTCATAGTGGATTTTGGCTTGGTTGATCCTTCAACCATCCGTGGACGTTTCTCAGGTCATCGGAGTTTTACCAAGTAAAACTTTTGTCTTCGTTACTCTCTTTGAATCTCTTTCTCTTTGAATTAATAGTCGAAATCCAATCCTTGTTGGCTTTTCTGACATTATCCAGAAATCTACGTCAACAATTGGCGCTAGAAGGAGGGGTAGAACCTCCAAACTTGTTAAAAGCGATGGTAGGAAGCAGAAGTAGTTCAGGGAATGGCCAAAAATCACCAGGCGATTTCCATGTTGGCAATACGTCAAAAGATCCTGCAGCAAACACAGAATCTACACACCTGGCGGGGATCCAGCAAGTTCCTCCAACCAGCAGAGATCTTACGCTGCGTTTCCAAGAGGCCGTGCAACAATTGGTGACGGACGCAGCAAGGGAAGGGATTGATCTACTGGCTGCGGGAGCACATACTCCCAATCCTCCACCCGCAAGGCTCCGTTCGATGGTGGTTGGGCCAGGAATAACTATGCCAGAAACCAGAAGGAACTCTTCCCCAATCAACCCGGCTGCACAGAAAACACTTGAAGAGGAATATCACCAGAGGCTGGACTACAATCAAACAATATGAGCCAGACATCGTAAATACGACCGGCGCAAAGGTCGGTCATCATCAGAAGACAGTGATCAACACCATCGCAAACGTCATCGTGGAGTCACACAAGAGGACCGGCATCAGAGTGAAGAGTCTGAAGAAAAAATGACGATAACCCAACTGTTTAACCATCGGGGAAGTCCGATGGGGGACAAAGATGTCAAGATCCAGAGCCTAACTCGAGAAGTTGAGAATAACAGGCGACAGATGGAGGCACTGGTCAGACGTTATGGCTGTAACGATCTATCTAACGATTACTCTGACAGTCCATTCACCAAGGAAATTTTACGGACCCCTTTCCCAGAAAGATTCAAGATGCCGCATGTAGAGCAATTCAAAAAATATACAGATCCAAAGGAGCACGTTAGACGCTATAAAAGCGCCATAGCTCAATATGCCCACAGTGACCCCCTATTGTGTCTCAACTTTCCGTAAACACTGGGGGACACAGGGTCAAGATGGTTCGGAAGACTACCTCCGGCGAGTATCAGAAATTTCAGCGAACTGAGCAGGAGCTTCTCAAGGCAATTTCTGAGCAATGTTCACAGGAAGAAGTCGGTGGCCTAACTCTCTCAAATAAAGCAAGGGAAGGACGAGTCATTAAAAAAGTACTTGGGCCGGTTCGGCCAGGCAGTATCAGAAATTGGCAGTGCTAATGATGAAGCAATTATTGCTGCCTTCACCAATAACTTGCAGAATGGACGACTGTCATTTGATTTGAGAAGAGCACGGCTGACTAAGTATGCTGACATGATGGATATGGCAGGAGGATACGCACTAGCCGAGGAGGAAGAGTTAGCTACAGGAGGAAGCTATATGCATGGAGGAAAGCCTGAACAGAAGAATACCAAATCCAAGGGGCAAAATCAAAAGGAAAAAAGGAAAGGGAACGGCAAGGAGAAAAACAAGGATGGGAGTAATGGGCTCAACGCCGAATGGTCCACAGAGAAATACTGAGGCAGATATACCAATTACACCCCTCTTCGAAAAAAAACAAGAAGAAATTTTAGCCATCTTCGGAAGAAAAGAATATGGTGCAAGACCAGCGGCGACAATCACAGTTCACCCGGAGAGATACAACCAAGTATTGCAGGTTTCATAAAGAAACCATGCATGAGACTTCAAAGTGTTTTCAGCTTAGAAATTACATAGAGACTCTCATTCGGGAAGGGCACCTGCGGGGTGTAATCTTGAAAAAAGATGAGAGATCAGAACCTAAGAAAGAAGTCAAGGTTGATCACAACCCGGGTCAAAATCAAAGAACCACCCCGAAGCCAATCAAATAATACATACAATTTTCGGAGGACCCTCTACTGGGAAAAGCAACCGAGAACGAACTCAGGAAATCAGAGAAGCAATAGAAGCAAGGAATAACTTCGACATAAACTCGGTTGAGCCAGACCCGAAAAGGGTAAAGAAGGGATGGAACCCAATAGTCTTTACAGAGACAGATTCCCATGGCGTCGATGTTCGACCTAACTACGCTTGTTATAAGTGTTCGGATTGGCCATAGGGAAGTCCGGAGAATTTTAATAGATAATGGGAGTGCAGCAAACATCCTAAGCGTGACCGTGTACGACCAGCTAAGACTAGACCGAAAAGATTTACAGCCTTTCCATACTCCATTAAGAGGGTTTTGGGGGATAGAGGTCAGGTCACTCGGGACGTTAAAACTACCCGTGAAGATCGGAACGGCACCATGCCAGAGGACTGTCTTGCTCGACTTCGTGGTAGTTGACTTGGATAATTGGCTGTACAATGCATTGTTGGGCCGGCCATTCCTGAATAAAACAAGGGTCGTGACTGCCACTTATGCATTAATGATTAAGTTCCCGACAGAACAAGGGGTTGGGATAGTCAAGGGATCTCAAGAGATGGCCCGAAGAGCAAACTTGTCAGTATACAGAGACAAGCATGATGCTGAACAAGTGTGCACCATCATACATTCAAATCAGTGTGAAGAATCCTTGTCATTCGAACTGGATCCAAGGGAGGGCTCGAATGAATACAAAACAGAATTGGTTAAAATAGTACTTGAAGAAGACAAACCGGACAAGAAAATCAAGATCGGGGCCAACTTGGATGGAAAAGTCAAGCAAGACTTGACCAATCTGCTTAGAGAGTACAAAGATGTATTCACTTGGAGTCACGAAGATATGATCGGAATAGATGCCCGAGTAATATCCCACCATCTAGCAGTTAGCCAGGATGCAAAACCGGTTATACAAAAGAGAAGATCATTCAATCCTGAAAAAAGTCAAGGAATCAAACAAGAGGTGGAAAAGCTACTGGCAACTGGATCAATCAGAGAAGTCAGCTACCCTCAGTGGGTCGCCAACGTAGTCCTCGTCCAGAAGAAAAATGGACAATGGAGGATGTGCGTAGATTTCATGGATCTAAACAAGGCATGTCCAAATGATAGCTTCCCACTTCCATGGATAGACCAGCTGGTGGATGCCACAGCAGGTCACAAATTGCTTAGCTTCATGGATGCTTACTCGGGATACAATCAGATCCGGATGAATAAAGCTGATGAAGAAAAAACAGCTTTCACAACGGATTAGGGTTTATATTGCTACACAGTAATGCCCTTCGGTTTAAAAAATACAGGTGATACGTATCAAATGTTGGTCAACAAAATCTTCACTCGACAAATAGGAAGGAACATGGAAGTTTACATTGATGACATGTTGACTAAAAGCGTCTCGGCAGATGAGCGTGCCCGGGACCTCCGAGAGACATTTGATGTTCTGAGAAGATACCAGATGAAATTAAACCCGAACAAATGTTTATTCGGAGTCCATTCGGGGAGATTCTTGTGTTTTCAAGTCCATCAAAGAGGAATCAAAGTTAATCCCGAGAAGATCCAGGCTTTGCAAGAAATGATCTCACCTAAAACATTGAAAGAGGTACAGCGCTTAACAGGGTGTTTAGCCTCATTGGGAAGATTCATCTCAAGGGCTACAGACAGGTGCGCACCTTTCTTCAAGATAATCAAAAAAGGGAAAGGACTTGAGTGGAATAAAGAATGCGAGCAGGCATTCTTAAAAATAAAAGAGTACTTGGGACAAGCTCCCGTTCTCTTAAAACCGTAAAAAGGGGAAATACTTCAGCTGTATCTGTCAATAACCGAGCTTGCAGCAAGTTCAGTCTTAGTCAGAATAGAAGATGGAGTGCAGAAACCAGTGTATTATACCAATAAGGCACTCGTACCGGCCGAGACCATGTACTCACAGGCAGAGAAGATGGCCTTAGCATTGGTTTCAGCAGCAAAAAAACTGAGACCATATTTTCAGGCCCATACAATCCAGGTTCTCACCAATTGCCTATTAAGACAAATTTTATAAAAACCAGAAATATCATGAAGACTTACCAAATGGGCAATCGAGTTAAGTGAATTCGATATTCATTATGTTCCCAGAACCTCCCTCAAAGGACAAGTTGTGGCAGATTTCATAGCTGAATTCGCAGAACCAAACCTGGAAGCAAAAAGACTATTGGAAAATAGTTTCCCATGGAAACTGTATGTTGATGGCTCTTCAAATACTAATGGCAGTGGGGCAGGGATCGTAGTTCGCACCCCAGAAGGAGATGATGTTGAACGTGCCATGAGATTTGATTTTAAATCAACCAATAATCAAGCCGAGTTGAGGCATTGTTAGCTGGAATCAGAGTCTGCATAGCTCTCGGGGCAGATGAAGTTGAGATATTCAGCGATTCACATGTAGTTATCAACCAGGTTATGGACGAGTACCAGGCCAAAGATGAAGGTATGATAGCCTACCGTGACATCACGAAACAGCTCCTCCAAAAATTTAAAGAATACAAGATCGCTCAGATCCCTAGGGAAGAAAATGAAAAAGCTGACGCATTGTCTAAATTAGCGTCAGCAACAATCTCAATAAGAACAAAGACCATTCCAGTTGCACACCTCCTTAAACTGAGTATAGCTGAACCTAAGCATTTGGAAATTTCAGAAATCTGAACACCGCAAGACGGTTGGATGGTCCAACTGAGAAGGTTCATGGAAAAAGGAGTGCTCCCGAAAGATCCGGTATTAGCAAAGCGCATCAGGTATCGATCGGCTAGGTATACCATGATCGGAGGAGAATTATACAAAAGGGTGTTTTCCCGAGCTCTCCAGAGATGTGTACCGGAAGAAGATGCACATCGAATACTTCAAGAGATCCACAGAGGAGTTTATGGGAACCACACTGGGGGTAGAAGTCTGGCGTATAAGGTACTCAGGCAAGGCTATTACTGGCCTACGCTTTTCTCAGATGCACAGCAGTGGTCGGAAAGTTGCAATACCTGTCAAAGGATTGCCAACGATATCCGACAACCCCGAAAAAAGTTCAGAAACCTCAATGCCCCATGGCCATTAGCCATGTGGGGCCTAGACCTGATCTGGCCAATGCCAGTTGGGACAGGGGGTGGAGCAAAGCACGTCATAGTAGTTGTCGATTATTTTACAAAATGGGCAGAAGCTGAAGCGCTGGTGCATATCACAGAAGCCAACACCATAAATTTTGTAAAGAAAAACATACTTTATAGGTTTGGAGTTCTGGACACTATAATCACCGACAATGGCACTCAGTTCGATAACCAAAAGTTCAGACAGTTGTGCGAGAAGTATCAGACTGCTAACTACTATGCGACACCAACTCATCCTCAAACAAACGGGCAAGTAGAAGCAGTAAATAAAATTATCAAGCACACCATTAAAGCAAAGTTAGATGACAAAAAAGGAAGCTGGGTTGAAAAGCTTCCCAAAATATTATGGGCATATCAGATGACAACAAGGACTTCAACAGGAGAAACTCCGTTCACCTTAGCGTTCGGAACAGAAGCTGTCATCCCCGTAGAAACATCATATGCGTCCCCCCGGGTCAGGCTATACGATGAAGAACAAAATGTTGATATGCTACTATAAAGTTTGGATGAGCTAGAAGAAAAAAGGGAAAAGTCCCGAATAAGAAATACAGCATATCAACAAAGAGTGGCTCGCCATTACAACTCTCGTGTTCGGATCAGGAAATTCCAACTAGGAGACCTGATGCTCAGGAAGGTGTCATTGAACACAAAAAATAGAGCCGCAGGATCCCTGGCTGACAAATGGGAAGGTTCATACAAGATCTAAGGGATAGCTGGCCATGGAGCTTATTGGATTGCTCGACCTAATGGAGGGGTGTTACCCCGATCATGCAAGGCCTAATATTTGAAGATTTTCTATCCTTAAAATATATATATATTTATATTGAATATTTTATTCTTTTTTCTAGTCAGAACAATATTGGTAGGATAAATATTAAACTGTAATTTAAATCTGTCGATTTTTTACAGTAATAAATAAAATTACTTAGAATTTCTGAAAGGAAAGCATCTAGCTCGGGATTTCCAAAAGAAAGCATATGATAATAAGAACATATGAAAGAAGAGCATGATAATAAGAACATGCAAATAGAATTCTTGGGACCATCAAATCCCGAATGGGCAGAGAAGCTCGTAGGAGCATGCTAGCCAAGCATGGTCAAAATGACCTTCACAAAAAGGCAAACCCGATGCACCAGACTCTGGAAAAATGCTCGGGAAGCTATCGGGAGAAAATTCGGTGAAATGCGTAGCGTTGAAGCAACTTTTTTTAAAAAAAAGAGCTCAACGATTCGGTAAACCCTTGCACATAAAAACTAGGGAGACGTCCTTGGTATTACTTAAGGACTCGAACGTATGATCATGGTAAACCTTGATGTAACGTTCGGGTAGCAACCGGGTATGAAACACAAGTGTAAACTTCTGTTTCAAGATGACTCGGTTAATAATAAAGAGCCAGTTTAATAAGACACTTGGCAATTAAAGTCATTCGGGTAACAACCGGTTTAATAAGATACTCGGTCAAGTTACCCGAACATCGAAGAAGCCAGTTTAATAAGACACTTGGCAATTAAAGTCATTCGGGTAACAAACGATTTAAAAAGATACTTGGTTAAGTTACCCGAACATCAAAGAAGCCTGTTTAATATGATACTTGGCAATTGAAGTCATTCGGGTAACAACCGGTTTAATAAGATACTTGGTCAAGTTACCCGAACACCAGCCAGTTTAATACAGCACTCGGCAACAATCAGCAATGAACAGATCAAGACCATTCAATTCAGAATAAAATAAGATTTTATTGCTCTTAAAAGAATGGTCACAGTTCAAAAAATGGTTCTATGCAAGTAAAAAATAATAATCAGAATTTTCTACAATTCTACAAAATCAAGGTTGCGAGGATTTCGAGCCTTTGCCAATACTCGGATCTGACACCATCTCGTACTCACGAAGCAGGCTCTCATTAGATGGCTAAGTGATATCGTCGACAGTATCATTCATCCACTGGGTGTAATCTTCAACCGGGACTGGCCCGACATCTGGGACTGCACCCTCAACCGACTCTTGACTTGCATAAAAGGTCGAGAGAGAATGCTCGGACGAAATCTCTAAATGCATGGGATGGGGCTCTTTGCTTTGACTACGACAGTAGGCTCTCCATTCCTTCATCTAAATCCGAAGAGTTACCAAGGACCGGTCCACATGGTGTTTGATTGACAGCTCCTAATTAGCACGGGCTTTCTCGGTCGCCCTATTCTTAACTTTGAAGAACTCGTCGGCCAAAACTAGCCCACGTTGAAATTCCTGAAGAAGTTGGGCATCGTAAGCAGAGGATCTTTTAAAACAATCCACCCCTTGGACTTCCAGTTCCAACCTGGCCTCTCGGAAAAGGGATTCAACTGTCAGCACTTGGCGCTCCAGATCTTCAATTTTTTGGTCATACGCTGACTTTGCCTACTCCACCTCCTGCTCGGCTTTAAGCATGGATTCTTCAACAGAAGATAGAAGATTTTAAAGTGATGCAACCTTCTCCTCTGCCAGAGATGCCTTGTCCTCGGCTTCAACCTGCTTTGCTAGACAATGGTCAGCAAATATTTGTACAGAACCGACCTCCTGCTGGTAAGCTTACTAGGCTCGAGCACGACCTTCCTCATTCACCTTCAGTTGAGCCTCTAGACGCCTTATTCGATCGGCTTGATGTTGCTGCGTCAAAATAAGCTCAGTAAATTCGGCCACCATCTGTAAAGGGATATACTTAGAAATCTGGCAGAAGCAAAACAATAAAGGAGTCAGATTTAACTGAGTCAGATTTAACTTACATAAGATGCGCCGTTGAAAAGGTTTTGGAGACATTTGGACAGTGAACCATCTCTAAAACCGCTCCAGCGGTCCTCCCCGATAAAAGCCCGACCGGAGGACATCTCCCGTAGCATATCCTAGGGAGAAAGGAATAAAGGAACCCCCGAGGGTTCAGCTCCCAAATTTCCAAACTCGGGGGCAGGAGAAGCCCTGTTCGGTTCAGCCCCTATATCTCTGACTTCAGGGGTAGAAGAAGCCCTACTCGGTTCTGAAGCGGCTGCATCTACTGATGCTCCAGCGCTGACACTTGAGGCAATCTCATCCGCAACGTCTTCGTCACTGGAGTCAATAAAGGAGACTACCCAAGGAACTTTGAGTGGACGAGACGGTGAACTAACTGCTTTTCGCTTCTCACCCCGAGAACGGTGGAAGTTAAGATCAGCAGCATGATCTTCCTGCGGATCGTCCCGAAAAGACTCAAAGAATTCGGCATCTGCAGACACTTGATCCGTCAAGACGTTACCACCTTCGCCAGCTTCAAACCGTGCAACAGGCTCTTCACCCAGACCTTCATATTGCCTCTCCCTATTTTCAGGCAGTTGGGTGTCAATTGGCTCACCTTGGCCACTTGGATCAGTAAAATCCTGAGTAGAAGGCTGAGCACCCCGATCAACGCACTCGGGAATTTGCTCAGCAATATCAGTTTCCTTATCAGGCTCGGGTGGAGCAATACCCTCATCGCCCTGACGGGAAGCTTCCTTTCTACTCGCTTGTAGAATCGCCTTCATCTGGCGAGCCTGAAGATCGCTGACAACGTCCGTATCGAACACTAAAAAAAAATCATGTTAGAAAAGAAAATGAAAAGCAGAGAAATACAACAGAAAGGAAGCTGGGTTACTTACGTCGCCTGCGATGGCCCGAAACCTGTCTGAAGAAGCCGAGCTTTATCAAGTCATCCTCTTTGAAAAGATAGCTCTTGCTCCTCTTCTCCAGAGTACGAACAGCTGCCTGAGTCAGCCTCTTCAGCTCAGAGTTACTATAATCAATTATTTTCTTGTTCCACACTTCGGGGGAACAGAAAAAATGGGGAACAGTCAACACCGTTCGGGAATCCTCAAATCAAACAGTGACGTCGAGCCCGAGAGTCCCTCCAGCAAAAAATCAACTGTTCTTCCAGAACTTGTTAGATGTGGGGAATTCCCATATAAAACCCTTCTTTTTGGGTCATCAGAAGAATCGACCCCTCGATTCACCTTTGCTTCTTTGGGGACCCAACCGTCCGAAGGAGTAGACGCAAGAAAATAGGTCCCCGTTTTGCTAACCTGCCTCAGCGTAAAGAAATGCCTGATTTCATTCGAGGAAGGCGGCGAAAGGTTTATTCGACTGAACATGTGCCACATGCACATCAAGACTTTATAACTATTCGAGGCCAACTGAGCTGGGGCTATCCCTGCTTCAGCCAAAAACCAGGCAATAAAAGGCTGAAGAGGAAGTGTGACGCCTCAACAAAGCATGGATCCATAAATAGCGACCATGCCCTCGGGAGGATTCCATACGGCTCTATCCCCCAAGGGAACCAAAGTGACTAAGTCGGGCAAGTCGAATCGGGAGAGGTATTTTTCTATCTCAGCTGGCCCGACCATATTCGGCTCAGTATCAAAGCCACTCGGGCGAGTATTAGAAAACAAAAGATGAGATGCCATGTACACTTCATCAACGTCACCCTCGTTAACAGTCTATTCCCTGGTCTGAACGTTGCTCGAGCCATGCTTGTATACCTTACTATTGCTCTGATGTTTACCCATCCTTCGAAAAGATACCTTGTGATCAGAAATATCAGAATCAGAACTAGATGGAGAACTCGATACAGGGTTGAAACTGACGTCTGGGTGAAGCTCAGAAACATCAACCTCTAAGAATGGAGGTTAATCTATTAGGATATCCCCCAGTAATCGTTTAATGCAAGATACTAACTGGAAATTCCAACGTTCTAATGCATCAAAATCGATTTTAAAGAGATGATGGTTGGAAGATGGCCCCATTAAAACTAACCTTGAATTGAGATTGATGCAAGATCTTCAAGCGGAGAATCGCGAACTTCTGGATAAAGAAATCTGAGTTTAAAGAAATTTCTGCTGAAATTTTTTTAGAATAAACCAATAATGTCTCTCAGCAAAGAATTTAAAGACGAGACGACACGAAACCTTGGGATCTCAAGGCGGGAAAAAATTTATGACGAAACTCGATGACGTAGGCGGCGTTTGGGGAAATGCAAAAATCATTTCTCATAACTGATATTGAAAAACGAAGAGACGAGGGACGCGTGTCAAAACATGAAGTAGCCCTCAACCGCCAGAACTTCAAACGTCGCCATCATTTAAGATCTCGCGTGATGAAGCGAATCGAAATTACAGGGTCACCATTAAGACACGTCATTATGACAAGACGGCTATTCTGACAAGTGAAAATTAAGACGATTAAAATACTCTTGCCCGAAATGAAATTTACTCGGCAAAAATATTTAAGGGGGTATTGCCGTATGCGAATTTTACCAAGCATACACGTCATTGACAGGAATGAGAAAATAGCCAGGTGGACGCCCAAATGGGCACTCAGGAAATATCCTACGAGGCATGATTAAAGAGAAGAAAAGCCTGAGTAAGCATATATAGAATGAAACATACTCGGGATCAGTTAACAACACTAAGGCTGGTTGAACAACGCTTCCACTCGGGCTCAAACGGCTCTACTCGGGACCATCAGGTATTACTCTTACTCGGGAATAAATGCGACTCGAGTAAGAACTTGGTGCTTATTTCATACGGATTAAGTCATTAAATACGCGAAGATATCCATCAGGAAGGAATCCCAAATAAAATGGAACATTAAGTTAGAAGAGTCCTCAATCAGGAAATAACTTGATTTCTTTACGAAGACTACATTCTTATAAGGAAACAAGTCCAAATTGAACTACACTACTAGAATCCCACTCGATTTCCATAAGAGACTCCGAAACAGGAAAGAAGACAAATCAACCTCAAGCAAGTAACCGAATCATAATTAAATACAAAGATCTTGTATTACTTGTACAAAGCAGATTAGGGTTCTATAAGCATATAAATAGACCCATAATCCGGCTCCAAAAGATATAGGCAATATAGCACGCAACAAGCAATCATAGCAAATACAGAGAGAAAAAAAAGAGATCGAGAGCTTGTAAACATCATATTTTCATAGTGGATTTTAGCTTGGTTGATCCTTCAACCACCCGTGGACGTTTCTCCATTCATCGGAGTTTTACCACTTAAAATTTTTGTCTTCGTTACTCTCTCTGAATCTCTTTCTCTTTGAATTAATAGCCGAAATCCAATCTTTGTTGGCTTTTCTGACATAATCCAGAAATCGACGTCAACAGGAATAAAGTAGTACCAGTTGGAATAAACATGTATAGATCACATTGCACGTAATTTACATGCTACGCATCCATGATTGATTTATGTCATTTGGTTATGTTGGTATATGTGACCATTGATGGGTTTAGTCACGCTAAATGTGACGAAAACCGCTTTGATCCTATATCGGCATAATCAATGGACGAGATTGTTCGGATATACCCTAAAAGTGTGATAGCAAAATTTTGGAGCTCATAAGGTCATACACATTTGTAAAGTTACATATGTGGCCCGGTAGGAGATTGTTGGAAAATTCCATCATATGGGGCCACACATGAGAATATTAAATGTGTTGTGCTATCTTTTGGTTAAGCTTAAATTAAAGTAATCTAATTAAGATTTAAAGTATTAAGGCTTAATGGTATAATTGTCATGGAATTAGTGTGTAGATACCAGTGTGCTATTTCTAATTTGTAGAGGGGGCGAATTAGAAATAGTCAACATATAATAATTTGATTATTATATATATTTAGGGTTATGGTCCCCAAATTACACGATACTTTTGTTTTCTCTATATCCCTATCAACATAGCAAAATAGAACACGGTAGGGTTCATAAAGGTCGTGATAATTTGGAAGATCACAACTCGTTCACAAATCTCCAGCAATGGATTCAGGTATGCTTCCGCTATCTATTCTTTTCCACTTTCTTTTGAATTGACATGGGTCAATATTGTATGTTTAGGGTTTGATTAAGTATGTATAGAAATATGTTTAGGTTAAATTTTTCGGATTAATTATATATATATATATATACATGTTGTTTTTGTTTTATTGTGTTAATTCAAATCCTAACAAAATATTCAGCGGAGATTCATATTAGATCTTCAACGTTCACCTTCAACTGAAACCCATAAACTATAGAACAAAAAACACCATCAAACCGACCACGAACATTTTTTATTTAACTAAAACCAAAAACCATCTTCATTATCACCATCAAACTACAATCACACTATGGCTCAGTTTGGCATTGCTTCCCCAGCTGCTTTTGGGGTCAAAAGTGATTCTGGACCTCAGACATGGTGTTTGGTAAAATCGTGGGGAAGTGCTTTTGGTCACTTTTAGCTTCTCCCAACTGAGTTTTTGAGAAGCTACAAATACATGCTTTTGGATTTTGGCTTCTGGCTTCTGGCTTCTGCTTTTAGAAAACGCGCTACAGTGATATTAAATGAAATTTTACTAACTTTCCAACTTTATCCTTGCCTTTAACGAAATTTAACAAAAAAAAATGGGCTTATATTTTTGTACAAAAAAAATATTGCCATAATTAATTCAATAAAGTAAAATAAAATTGAAATAAAAAATAAAGTAGAATAAAATAAATAAATAAATAAATAAATAGAACTAATTAATTAAATAAAGTAGAATAAAAAATGGAGCTAATTAATTCAATAAAGTACCGTAATTATATAACACTTAACACTTAACACTAAATACAAATAAACAAGAAAAATGTAAAGTATAGTAAATTAATACCATTTAGATGTCTTTGTTCTTATAGTAAATTTACACACTCACAACACTTTTTATATCAGTTTACCAAACACATTGAAATTGATTTTAGTTCTCACAGCATTTTTGAAAATCAGTTTACCAAACACTCAGCTGATTCTCCCCACAGCAATTCCAAAAGCAATTCCCCCAACAGCAATTCCAAAAGCAGTTATCCCCACAGCAATTCCAAAAGCACTTATCCCCACAGCACAGCAATGTCAAACTGAGCTTATATTCACAAGCCTAAAATACATGAAAAAAAAAGATTTTTTTTTTTTTGATCTAGTGGAGATTTCCAGAGAACCAAAAACATGAAAAGAAAAATAAAAAACAAAAAAACAAAAGACTGAACTAAATCTCCCACTTGTTCCATTGCTGCCAACATCTCCACCTCAGTTTTCAGCTCTGGCCACCCCACCTCCATCTTTGTGTAGGCAAAACCCACCTGCCAAGCTACTGCTGCCACAACAATCTGCTTGGTATGCAGGCATTGGCCTGGCCTGATTCTTGGTCGGGCAATGCCAGGCTAATTCATTTTGCTATCACTAGTAATAGATGAATGATACGACAAATCACTTGACACACTGTTTGAATTGGTTTTTCGATTAAATTTTTTGGTTGATTAAAATTATTAATTAAAAATATATGAAAAATGAAAGAAAAAAAAAAAGAGATGGATCTACGATGGAGATGACTTTTTTAAAAACAAAAGTTGAAAAAAACAAATCGGGAATCCAATATGGATTGGACCTGGATCTAGACCATTCGTTATGTTCAACTCTCTCGGATTTATTTTATTACTTGGAGACTCTATTGATGGGTGTTCTTGGGAAGATTGAAGAGAAATCCGGAAAGATCAAGATATCTTCAAGATTTTTTTAAAAAAATATTTGATTCTATGAAGTTGCTTTATTATTTTTTTTTCGATCTCTGATACAATTTGTTTTTAAAAAAATGATATTTTTTGTAACGATTCAGATTGTCTAATGGATGGATTAAGATTGAAATTATTATTATTTTACGATTTTTTTATACAATTTTTTTTTAAATTTTGTAATTATATATTAATTTTATTTTGCACTTAAACTTTTAATTTTGTTTTGTTTTCAATTTTTTCGTTGACACATAGTATGTTTAGGATTTAAAGACAAAAACATCATTGGAATCGTTAAATTTGACCGACGTTTGACTAACCGATGGATTAAATTGATGGATTTATGAAAACATAGAAACCATAAACACTAAAAATGTGAAGACAATTAAAAAACCAATAATTCACAAAAGCTTATGGACTAAATTCATAAAACATCCCCCCGTGCTAAAATTAACATATTTCAGAAAGTTTACTATTTGATAATAATTTCGTTTTCTGCTTTATGTTTTACTAATTCCCATTTTAAAAAAAAAATCAATCGATTTTCATATTTGTAGAATAGAATATGAAAACACGTCTATTAGTAAAAACTTAAAATAGTTTTCTAGAATTCATTTTTAATATTATAATATACTTTTGGTAATATTGTTTTGGAAACATATTTTAACTTCAATATGTTATAAGAGTGAAAAGCAGTTATTTGTAGTTAAATTATGTAGATATTATTAACAAAAAAAAATAAAATTGATTTGTGATTTTTATCTTTCCTAAAAAAAATTATAATAAAAATATATATAATTTCAAACAAATTGTTTCTTGCTCGCATAGGTACGCAAGTACGTAACATTCCTTATCAACAAGAGGAGCACAACAAATAAAGAAAATAATTGCAAGACAAAGTTTCATCTGAAGATGGATAGTGATGGTGGGAGTTTCCAGGAACAATCACAAACATTTAGTTTGGTGGTCACAACGGAGTGACAAACGTTTGTGGCAGGGAGGTTGACAAAGAGATAATAATGAAGTCGTTGCTATCCGATGAAGAAGATGAAATCTCTGTCAATATTTCCATCTCTGGGATGGCAGGTCTTGTCCAAACAATTCTTGCTCAACTCCTTTTCAATGATGACGAGGTCAAAACACGTTTTGAATGTAGAATGTGGGCCTCTGTCTCAGTTAACTTCGACTTGCCAAGAATTCTTTGAGAGATTGTTGAGTATCACTCAAATATGGTGTTTCCTACAGATTTGTCTCTAGTGTGTTAAAGTGGTTAGATTTTTATTTGTTTTCTCACCGTTAATAAAACGATACTCAATTGATGTGAAACTTTCTGAAGATGCGGGAAATGTTTGAGAGTTGGAGTCGGTATTTGAGGGAGGTTTGAAGACCATAAAGAACTGAAAAAGAAGTTCGTTTCAGCGTATGGATCGCGGTTTTCTGAGAGATATAATTTTGGTTGTAAGGATTTTGATTAACACGAAAACTAACATGCATAGGCAAATAATTAATCCCAATAACCTAAATATGTTTATATATCATGATTAATCAAACTCTAATATACATATTACTAACCCATATCAATTCAAGAGAAAAGTAGAGATAATTGATAAGCGGAAGCGTATCTGAATCCATTGCTGGAGATTTATAAACGGGTTGTGATCTTCCAAATTATCACGACATTTATGAACCCTATCGTGTTCTATTTTTGCTCTGTTGATGGAAATACAGAGAAAACAAAAGTATCGTGTAATTTGGGGACCATAACCCTAAATATATATAATAATCAAATTATTATATGTTGGCTATTTCTAATTCGGCCCCTCAACATATTAGAAAAAGCACTCTGGTATCTACACATTAATTCCATGACAATTATACCCTTAAGCCTTAAAACTTTAAATCTTAATTAGATCACTTTAATTTAGGCTTAACCAAAAGATAGTACAACACATTTAATATTCACATGTGTAGCCCCATATGATGGAATTTTTCCAACAATGGTGACTTGTAATGGTTTAGGAAGTGGGTGTACAACCGTGACCCGTATCGTAGTCAATCATAAACATACGTAGAACGGAAAATCTTCAACGAAAAAGGAAAGTAATTTTTTTTAATGTGCTTTAAGGAAAAAGATTTATCTTTACAAGAAAACTTATCATAAAAGGAAATAGATTTTATGTGGAACAAGTCTTGTATATATAAGAGATGGATTTCCTTGTTGGTCTAACTTCATGTAACTAGTATAAATAGAACCTTATAACTAAGTTATTTTGTTTGGTTACCAAAACCTTGAAGGTGGTTACAAGTCAAATTTTCGAAAATCGTTAAATGACTTAAAAGTTCTTACCGGAGCAGTAAAAATGGTTACCAAAGTTGTAAAAGTAGTTGCAAGTCAAATTTTCCGAAATCGTTAAATTGTTACCAAAGCTATAAAAGTGGTTACTAGAACCGTAAATTGGTTATGTGAAAGTAATTACAACTCAATTTTAAAAAAAAAACTCGTAAAATAGTTACAAAAGTAATAAAAATGATTATAAAAACCGTAAAAGTAGTTATCAAAATTGTAAAAATTGTTTTATATTTTTCAAGTTTTATATTTATTTTATAATTCTTTTTTATTATTAAATTTTGTTTTTAACTTTTGGCAGCCAAACATTGATTGAAGGGGCTATTGGGAATTTTTATCCCGCTTCATGGTAGTCGGTCCCCTTGATGGAGAGAGATATGAGAGGAGCAAGAAACACTCAACTTGAAAAAGGTAAACATAAAAATAAAAAGGAAATTTGGGATCCAAGCTGCAAAGGAAGATGAAGTGAGTAAAAAAAAACACTTATATCAGTCACTTCCTGAACCGATACACCACCGTCAGATTCTAACGTGCTAAATTAGTTACACCAAGTTTTCCCCGTGTAAGAGGCAATCACTATCGAATTTCGGCTCATGATCAGTTGAATTAATTGTTGTGATCCTGTTGTGTGTATTGTTTCTCTCCTAAAACAACATCAATCAATCAATTAATAAATATATATATACATATAATTTCAAATCAGCGTGCAATATATAAATTCGTTAGTGTATCAGATGTGAACTATTAGATTTACATACTTTGATTCAAAATATATACACTTTTCAAAACTTCTTCATAATCAATGATCCATATACAATATACTGATATAAGTTATATCAGTATGCACCGATAGATAGAAAAACTTATATATATATACACAAATTTTCACATAAATGCTTATTGATGAAATTATATAACGATATTGAATATGAACCATTCATTTTACATACTTTGATTTGATATGTATGCACTTATCAAAACTCTTTTATAAATGATTAACCCACATTCAATATCTTTATATAATTCCATCAGTACGTACAGATAGGAAAAGAATATTGTTGACGTAGATTTCTGGATTGTGCCAGAAAAGCCAACAAGAACTGGATTTTGGCTATGGAATCAAAGAGAAAGAGATGTAGAGAGAGTAACAAAGACAAGTTTTACGTGGTAAAACTCCGACGGCCGGAGAAACATCCACGGGTGGTTGAAAGATCAACCAAGCCAAAATCCACTAAGAGAATAAGATGTTTTACAAGCTCTCGATCTCTCTTTCTTCTCTCTGTATTTTCTGTGATTGTTGTATGCTATCTTGCCTATATCTTTTTTGGACCAGATTATGGATCTATTTATACGTTTATAGAACCCTAATCTATCTTGTACAAGTAATACAGGATCTTTGTATTTAATTGTGATTCGGTTACTTTCTTGAGGTCGATTTGTCTTCTTTCCTGTTTCGGAGTCTCATGGAAATCAAGTGGGATCCTAGTAGTGCAGTTCAATTTGGACTTGTTTCCTTATAAGAATGTAGTCTTCGTAAAGAAATCAAGTTATTTCCTGATTGGAGACTCTTCTAATTTAATACTCTATTTCATTTGGGATTCCTTCCTGATGGATATCGTCACGTATTTAATGACAATCCGTATGAAATAAGCACCAAGTCCTTACTCGGGTCATATTTATTCCCGAGTAAGAGTAATACCTGATGGTCCCGAGTAGTACCGTTTGAGCCCGAGTGGAAGTGTTATTTAACCAGTCCTGAGTGCTGTTAGCTGATCCCGAGTAGGTTTTATTCAGTATATGCTTACTCGGGCTTTCTTCTCTTTAATGTTGCCTTATAGGATATTTCCCGGATGCCCATTTGGGCATCCACCTGACTATTTTTTCCTTCCTGTCAATGACGTGTATGCTTGGTAAAATTTAAATACAACAAATATATATATATATATATATATATATATATATATATATATATATATATATATATATATATATATTTGTGTGTGTTCGGTGTGCTTGTTTGAAGCTTGCTATTGTGCTTATACAAGGAACTCATTTCTCCTGCATAGGGTAATGATGTCCACTAGTTTTCTTATTTTCCTAGTGCGATCGATGCTACCAAGATGTTGATATTAACAAATTGTTAGAAAAGGCATAATTAGGTGATACAAATAGTATACACACCACATTCCTTTACAAGTTACAACAATCTTTGTAGAATCAAATTAGGAATTATATCTTCATATTGTCTATAAGCAATAACACATGAAACGTAGTACCATTTCTCGTTGTAGCCGTAGCTTTCTGTGAGAAGATGCTCACAAAACACCATAAAGAACAAAGAAAAGTACAACCATAAGTAAAGATCCTAACCCGAACCCATCGGAATCAAAACCGGAACTGGTGGTCTGCTGAATTCGAGGAGAGGGTGAGAAGGAAAGAGAGGGAAAGAATGTAGAGAGCAATTGTGTAACCACTATTAACATTGAAAGAAGCAGCAGCACCATTACAAAGAAGACGTCCGTCTGAAATATTTGCAAAACAGATTCCACCATAGATAACAAGGTCGGACCAAAGATTATGAAACCTAGTACTCCCACCAGTAGAAAAGGAACCAGTGGTGACGGGCCTCTACCCACCATTGCTCTTTCTCTCTCTAGCTTTCGTGTTTCGTGGGTGCTGACCACAACGTTCGAGAGTTGATAAAGGATTGATTTATACAAGAGTAAGAGAGATTCTAGCTGCAGATGAAGATGGCTTCCCAAATTATTCTGACACTCTTTTTCTTTGGTCATACATGATTAGTTGATCCATGGCAACCTCCTCACCTAAATTTATCTTAAAATCCAAATTTTTTATGCTTGAAGACCAACCCCAACTAACTTTAATAACTATAGTTATCTCACCACATGAAGAATGAAAACTTAGCTACCATTTGTTTAGTTTAAAGTTAAATACTAGAATAATCACATGAAAATGACATCCATTTGTCGTTGATGATATCAAGAATCTTGATAAATCAATTATGATTATATTAATGACACTAATGAGAGATGAGATCAAGAAATAGAATACCAGCCATGTCCATTTCTGGCCATGAAGAGTTATTTGCAAAGAACAGCCATAAAGAATTCCAAAGATCGGACATATACAACAAAATATTTAATAGCAAACACAACTATTTCCAACATTTGATTCATGACAAATCAAAGTGAGT
The DNA here is from genome assembly GCA_032871835.1 of Dipteronia dyeriana. Classification (NCBI taxonomy): domain Eukaryota; kingdom Viridiplantae; phylum Streptophyta; class Magnoliopsida; order Sapindales; family Sapindaceae; genus Dipteronia; species Dipteronia dyeriana. Next base: position 39,163,590 of record CM065302.1, read on the forward strand.
AATCAAAGAGTTCCAAGTACTTTTGAAGAAAGAAACGGTCATAACATTAGGTATTTAGGTTGATAACAAATCAAAATGAGTAAATCAGAGTACCACGTATTTTTTAAGAAACGGTCATAATATTGAGGAAAAAAAATCAGCTTACGAAATCTAAAAAAAGGTGATAAAATATGCAACATACATACCCTTTACAATCTGAGATCAACGAAGTGCAGCCAAGAAGAGATTACCAAGCAATTGGAGAAGGCGACAAATGATTTGTGATGATGAGTTATGTGTACATGAACGAGGCTTTCTAACCATCCCTCTGTTATAATATTTAAACACATTACAGCTACTAGATTCAATTGATAGCTTGCAATACAGACGGAGAAGGAAGCTAGAGATGGAACTACAATAATATCACTTCATTTGGTGTTGTTTGACCAAAAAAACTATGGTATTTTCTTTTTCTATCTTAAGCTATCTCCTGCAACTACAGAATACAACAGTGTACAGACAAAAGGCAACAAAATGTGGGGATCCGCCTACGCTAACATTCTCCCTCTAAAGTCCCCCAACCAATCATGGTTCATTTGCATTGTACTTCAGATTTTGCTCGTAGAAGTTGATCAGCTGGAATTAAAGAATATAAAAAGAGGTAACAACATCACAAACAACTAATAATGATAGTTAAAATGGACTTCTTACTGTGAATATTAGTTCATGATGCAACAACAATAAAAAATAAGATGATTACCAGAAGTGGATCATTAGCCTTGAGAAACTTGTTATCCACCATCACTTCTTTTCCATCAGACCTATTAATGATACAACCATGTAAGAATACTAAAAGCATTCATCCGTACGAAATGTTAATAACAAACAAGCAGTTCATAGTCACAATAAATCAATCCTTGTTCATCAATAACATTATCGCTCACAACTTCTCAGTTGCATATTAAGTTCTAAAAATAAGGGCATACTAAGCTGACTTGAGAAGGCAAAACTAGAGCCAAACAATAGTTTGTTTGCTAAAAAAATGATATTTAAGTGAAAGATCCAGTGGCTGCTAACAGAAATCTTAAAGCCATATCCACCAGGTCCGACTCGCACATATATCCGTTATTCTCTTTTTAAATGTATGAGAAGTAAGATCTTTATTAGAGAATGCCAAAAGAGAGGGATCAAAACCAGTACACATACAAGATAATATCAAAACTATAAAAACAAGAATGATGACAATGAAGCCAAAGGTTATAATGCATCACAAAAAAAAGGACCAATCAGTCTCCTAAGTCCTAACAGAAGCAAACCAAATGTTCCACATACTACACTCTTTCCATAGCCCTATCATTCCTTCCCACAAGCTTATAATGGATAAATGGAAGCATCCTTAATGTATGTCCCAAGCTATCGACCATTTTCAATCTCTATTCTCTATAACCATCTGGCGTAAACCAATAGCACCACCATAATGACAACATCTAAATTAAACTAGTCTAACAACCAAACAATGTAAAAGACAGATGATCAAATCTTCCATCCCTATTCCATATTTTGTTAGAATATTTGTTATTAATTTAGGAGATTTGTATAGTTGACTATCTTTTAAATTGATTGTAAATTTATTGTATTGATTTTTGGTAGCTTGATTGTAGGAAATCATGGTATTAATTTTAGGCGATTTTTTCCTTGATTCCCACTCCTGTATTACCTATAAATTACCTCCATATGGAGAAAAATAGATAAACAAACACTTTGATTTGTTCATGATATCACAGCTTAAACAAATTGTTTAGGGTTCTTCTCATTTCTTTGCTCTTTTTTCTTTTTCTACAAAAGCCTGTGCTTCTATTTTCCGGTGAACCTTACCACCAAAACTTCTACAACCGATGCATATCACCACCAATCCTTTCGACAGTGACCCACGTCGCCTTTCCTCACCTATGTTGCTTCGTGACCCAACCCGACCCGATTGTTTTTCCTTCAACAGCGACCTACGTCGCTTCATCTTCACCGGCGACTCATCGTCCCTCCTTCCTGACCGCCACCAACTTTCTCACGCCACCATCGGACTTGACCAGTTGGCTTTGTGAATCAATCTAGGTTTTTCATCTTTTTTTGAACTCAATTGTTCTACGTTTAAACTTGTTTTTTGTTTTGCACTCAGTATTACTCGGTTGACTTTGACCGAATTAAAAAAAAAAAAAAACTCCTCTTTGCTTCCACTGATATTGTTACTACCACTACTATAGCCAATGTTAAAGAAGCATCAGACATATCTAACCACACAGTTCCACCACCTCCAACACTCCCTTTAACTTATTCTCACGACAACTCATCTAAGATTGAGATTAAATTGGACGGGTCAAACTACCATTTATGGTCCAAGTTTGTGGAGATCTTCATAGCTAGAAAACACAAATATGGTTTCCTCACATGAGAGAGTGTTAAGCCTGCAATCACCAGTCCCACCTATAGACGATGGTTGGCAAACAATGGTCTTCTGCAAGGATGGCTCTTAAGACCTATGACTCCCAAAATTATGGGAAAATTTATCTGATTACCTACAGCTCAAGCCATTTGGGAAGCAGTTGCTTATACCTACTATGATGGTGCAGATCAATCATCACCTATGAACTCAATAGCAAAGCATTCCATATGCGTCAATCTAGGCGTTCTACTGCTGAATACTGTGAGGAATTGAACCCAATCTAGCAAGGGTTAGATCAACATTGTCCGAATGATATGACTGATGCTACAGATGTGGTTCGACTAAATGGTCACATTGAGAAACAAAGAGTATACAGGTTCCTTGTAGGACTAGACTCTGAATTCGACAAGGTGCGAGCTAATGTGTTACATATGGATCCTTTTCCTAGTGTTGAAGGAGCATTTGCCTATATCCGTCGGGAGACTCAACGTCAAGCTAACATGCTAGCTCCACCACAAGTGATAGTTCTACTCTATTAATCAATAAGAGGAGTTCAGGGGACAAGAAATGTACTCATCGCGGATAAAAGAATCCTATCCGAGATGCCTGCTAGAGATTGCATGGATATCATGAGTGGAACTTGGAAAAAAGAAAGAAAGGGCCTCCAAAGACCGGAACTGCCTCTCTTGCATCATCCTCTAGCAACTCGTCCTCCATACCACAGGGTAATATTTGTGATTCCCAAATTCAATTCTCCAAATCAAGTACGTTTCGTTTTGCTTTCAATGTTTCTACAATTTCTAGTAATAATACTTAGATAATTGATTCTGGTGCAACGGACCATATGACTTTTAATGCTCAAAACTTTATTTATCGTAGTCCGACCAAAACAAATAATGCATCATAAGATGATGGTACACCTACCTCGGTTCATGGGACTGAATCTGTATCTCTAACTTCGTCCTTAAACTCATCAACTATCTTACATGTGCCCATTTTGTCTAACAACTTACTCTCTATCAGTCAAATCACTAAGTCTCTAAATTGTATCGTTACATTCGGGCCTTCTCGTTATGTGTTTAAGGGCATCATAACCAAGGAGACGACTAGAACTGTTAAAGAAATAGGAGGGTTGTACTACTTTACAGCAGGCAGTGTTTCGAGCTCATCCAGTCATCCTCATAGAGTACTACAAGTCAAAGCCGATAGCGAGAGTCATATCTTTCGTTGGCATAGGCGTTTAGGTTATTGCTTTTTTGGATAGCTCAAATTTTTATTTCCTTCTTTGTTTAAAGCTATTGGAACAATAATCTGCGGTATGAAACATGTGTTTTACCTAAACACCATCGTACTGTTTTACCTCCCAGTAATAATAATCAAAGTTCTATGCCTTTCTCTCTTGTTCATTTTGATGTTTGAAGTCCTAATGTTGTGTCTATATCCGATATGCGCTAGTTTGTTACATTTATTGATGACTGTACACGTATGACTTGGATTCTTTTTAAAAATAAGTGATGTATATGACATTTGTCAAAAAATTTATCACATGATTTTAACACAGTTTCATGAGAAAATTCAAGTTTTACATTCAGATAATAGTGGTGAATAACTAAATCATAATTACAAAGCTTTTGTTTTGAAAAACGGTATTCTCCACCAACATCTTATGCACATATCCACAACAAAATGGTACTATTGAGCGTAAAAATCGTCATCTCTTAGAGATTGCACGATCTTTACTTCTCGGAATGCATATGCATAAATCTTTTTAGGGCGATACAGTACTATCTGTTGCATATCTCACTAATTGTAGATCATTCAATGTTGTATTTTCAAACTCCACTGCAATCATTGTCTCATTACTGTGATATTAACTCTACATTGCATATTCTTCCCCAGGTTTTTGGATGTGTGGTATATGTACATATTCACACTCCTCATTGAGGAAAGTTAGACCCAAATGCTCTTAAGTGTAGTTTTATAGGGTATCCTAGCTCACAATAAGGATACAAATGTTAACATCCTCCATCCCGTAGAGTCTCTGTGTCATAGGATGTTACGTTTTACGAAAATGAGGCATACTTTACCTCGGTGACTTCTCTTACGAAGGAGAAACCAAACTATGAAGAGAAATCTCCAAAAACTGACAATAGTATACCCATTAGTTTGAGAAGTCAATCTCCTGAGATAGAAAATCTATCTTTTGAAAGTGAGATTCCTGAAAGTCTCATAGAAAAGATAGAGCCAACCTTGAAAGTGTATGAAGGGTGGAACAAAGGGAAAGAGAAACAGAGGGAGCCGGTTCTCATACAGGTAGTACAACCTTCCTCTTCTCCATCACCGGTTCGTCGATCAAACTCTGAGGTTGAAAATGCTCTTGAGGTAATTCTTGAACCCTCTACTTTATCTAATGATTTACCAAGTGAAAATTAAACAGATCCTAACCTCTGTATATCTACTAGACCACCTGAACGGTTTGGTTTCCTTTCTGAATAGCCTCCAATATATAGTAAAGCTCTTTATTCTATTACTGATTACATCTCAATTCACAGACTTGTCCTTAAAAACGTTTGCACATCAATTATCCTCTATATCTATTCCTAATAAATTGCAAGATGCCCCGACTGACCAGAAATGGATACAAGTCATGAAATAAGAGACGGAGGTATTAAAAAAAAACTGCACGTGGGAGATAGTAGATCTACTAAAAGGAAAGAAAGATGTTAGGTGTTGATGGGTCTATACCATCAAGCACAAAACCATAGTTGTCAAAAACACGCCTAGGCGCTAGGTGAGGCAGGGCAAGGGTCCATCGCCTTAAGCCTGGCCAGGCGTTGATTCCTCAACCAGGCGAGCGCTTTTCTCGCTTAAGCACAAAGCGCCGGGCGCTGGTAGGCGTCGACTAGGTGTGCCTTGTGCAATTTTTTTTTACTGTGGTCGTTTTGTGTTAAATTAACATCCTAGAGAAGTCGTTTTTAAAACTACAAAAAAGAAAAACAAACCCTAAACATAACAAAAGCTTCGGCGGCTGTTTCTCTCCTCAAATCCCCTCCAATCTCCTCCAATCCACTCCAATCTACTCTTTGATCTGCTGATATCCTTCCATTTGAAGTGAAGACTAAAGAAGTAGTTGAAGACTTGATCTTTGAAGATCAGCCAGCTGCCGACCAACATATCAGGTACTGTTTTTCATTATTTTATTTAATTCAATTTTTCTTACCATTCTCTCCTTCTCTATCCTTCTAGTCTCCAAATACAAGCCGTTATGCTGCTGAATTTTTTATTTTTAGTCTCCATATATATCCTTCTATTAGTTTTGTTGAAAAATTGAATGAATGTAATGTGATTAATGTCTATAATTATTTTATATATATATATATTTACATATATATGAATATATGTAATATTTTGCTTGATGATTAATATATGATTATATATATGATGAATTATGAATATATGATTAATATGATTAATGTAATGTTGGTTGGCAGTGTTGAACTGTTGATGATGAATATGATATTATGATGAATATATGAACTGTTGATGAATATATGAACTGTTGATGAATGTCAGAATGTCTACAAATTTTGGTTGATGTTGGCACTTGGCAATGTTGAACACTTGAACTATTAATGAAGTTTGCTTGTAGTGTTGGCTGTCTTGTACTTATATATTAAAATCTGTTGATGCTTGTACTTTTTAATATATGAAGTTTACAAATTTTGCTTGTAATGTTGGTTGTCATATACATATATATGATTAATTTGTCAACTTTTTATGATTATAGGTTTTAAATTCTTAATATCGACATCAAATGTGCGTCAAACATCAAACCTAAAGAAGAGATTGAACGGCAAGATGAGGAAGATCAACTTTAACAAGAAGAACTTCAAGAGGAGATTGGAGGAGATGATGATTTAGAATTTGATTTCGATGCATGATCTTTTTTTTTTTTAGAATTGTGATGATTCTAATTTTTTGTTTTGCAATTTTAAGTCTATTTTGAACTATGAATTGTGATGGAAATTGTTTTTTATTTAATTATCATGTGTTGTGGCCCTGTAGGTAGTTTTTTAAGTAGTCACTTAAAAAAATTGTGGATAAATTAGCTATACAGGTTTTTCATAAAATAGGTTCGCCTCGCTTTAGTCGGGCGTGCGCCTCGCCTGGCACCTAGCGCCTCAGGCGATAGAGGCCCATATCGCCTTGAGTCGCCTAACGCTTCTGACAACTATGCATAAAACAGATGGCTCAATTGAAAGGTACAAGGCTAGGCTAGTTGCCAAAGGGTATACTCAGACTTACGGGGTTGACTACCAAAAGACTTTTGCTCCAGTAGCCAAGTTAAATACCGTTAAGGTACTCTTACCTCTAGCAGATAACTTGGATTGGCCATTGAAACAGTTCGATGTGAAGAATGTCTTTCTATATGAGGAACCTCAGTGAAGAAGTTTATATGGGAACTTCCACCTGGTTTTGAGTCACAGAATGGTAAAGTATGTAAATTGAGAAGACTCTCTAAGGACAGAAGCAATCATTTAGAGCTTGATTTGGACGATTCAACACGTCCATAAGGAGATTTGGATATCATCAGAGTAACTCTGACCACACCTTGTTCTTCAAAAGAAAGGTGATAAGGTCATTGTACTAATGGTTTATGTTGATGACATGATTGCTACAGGAAATGATGATCTGGAGATGATTGCTCTTCAAAGCTACTTGGCTACGGAGTTTGAAATGAAATATTTGAGTTTGCTAAGATACTTTCTTAGAATTGAGATAGCCTGGTCAAAACATAGTATGTTCCTCGATCAAAGAAAGTATGTCCTTGTTTGCTTACAGAAACTGGGATGCTTGCTAGCAAACCAATATATACCCCTATGGATCAAAATCACAAGTTATGTTAGTGTCCAGGTCACCTTGATCATACCCCGACAAACAAGGAAAGATATTAGAGACTTGTGGGTAAGCTTATCTACCTTTTACATACCCGACCTGATATTGCTTATGCAGTAAGTGTAGTGAGCCAGTTTATGCATGCTCCAACTGAAAGCCACATGAACACGGTTCTTCGAAACCTAAGGTATTTGAAAAGAGCTCCCGTCAGAGGATTAATGTTCTCTCGACATGAACACTTAGACATCGAAGGGCACACGGATGCTGATCGGGTTGGGAAAGCTTGTGACCGAAGATATACATCCAGTTATTTCACATTCGTAGGAGGAAACTTGGTTACTTAAGAAACAAACAGTTGTGTCATGATCCAGTGTTAAGGCAGAGTTCCGAGGAATTGCTCAAGGAATCTTTGAGCTATTATGGCTAAAGAATTTATTAAGCGATTTGGGATTTCATCAAGAAAGTAGTATGAAGTTGTATTGTGATAATAAGGCTTCAGTTCAGATTGCTAATAATCTTGTCCAACATGATCGTACTTAACATGCGGAGATTGATCGATTCTTCATCAAAGAGAAAATAGATGAAAAGATAATCAAACTTCCATTTGTTCCAAGTAAAGACCAAAGACCTGCTTGTAGATATCCATACGAAAGCTATTAATGGAAGGAGATTTCATGACTTAATTAGCAAGTTAGGCACGAGTGACATATACGCACCAACTTAGAGGTGGTGGTGGTTAGAATATTCGTTATTAATTCAAGAGATTTGTACAATTGACTATCTTTCAAATTGATTGTAAATTTATTGTTATTGATTTTTGGTAGCATGATTATAGGAAATCATGGTATTGATTTTAAGAGATTTTTTCTTTGATTCCCACTCCTGTATTACCTATAAATTACCTTCATATGGAGAATAATAGATCAACAAACACTTTGATTTGTTCATATTTAACACAAGTTAGTAAGAAACTTAAATGATTTTTTTTTCTATAGACCACAAATTAGCATATATTAAAATCCCAGTTAAAGAAACCTAGTAAGAAGTCCAACATGATAAACACCCTCCCATGACAATAACTAGTACTTGATAAATAGGTTCATCTCAAAAGTGCCACTGACATGACACATACCTCCATAAGCACCTAGGATTTCTACGGTAATCCTCTTACGTTTTCTCACAAACCAAGAACTTTAAAAAAGCATAATGAATATGGTTACTGTAATAACACAAACAAGAAATGGAAATGAAGCCAACATAGTCCACCAATAAAAAGGCAATACCAATTATCACTTGTCTTCACTACCAAAGGCAATGACAAGAACTACAGTGCATAATAATTTAATTTCTAGGACCCATAAGAATTCAAAAAGCTTAATGTTAACAAGTAACCATCAAAATTTGTAAGGTCTAGCAACAATCCTAGCTAAAATCTGGTAAACAAAAGAAAGATCAAGAGTAAAGAAGTAAATCTAGATACTATCCCTGATGTTTCCATAAATTAGGGGTAAGAAGAAACAATTATCTTCCAAAATATCCTAGATTGTATCGAGATATATCAGGAATCAGGATACATCTAAATATTCTGAAAGATAATTGCATAATCTTTTATTTATGACAAGATGAACACTAAGACAATCCATTCAATATCTATTTAGACTCCATTTTTATAAATAAAATAAAATAAAAAAATTGTTAATGAAACAATTTTATCCTTAATTAAAATTATTAAATAAAACAAAAGGTTCTAAATACACTTGCACATAAATCTAAATAGAATACATAATATTTTATATCTCTTCTTCCTCCTTTTATCATTTCATAAACTTTAAATACTACAATTCTTCTCTCTCTTTCTTGTATATCTTCAAGATTTATTTGATCGAAACTCAAAAGTGACGAATAATATTATTATGCAATTAGAAGCAAAACTAACTGCGAAGTTATTAATCAATTTTAAACTTGAAATTTTTTTATTTAATCGGAAAGAATAGAAACTAGAAGTATGGAAATATAAAAATTTATTTATTTTTACAATCGAGGTTATTGTCCATGGAGTCTTAAAAAGAATAATATAAAAACAAGGTTTTCCAAATAAACATTTTTACAAATTTATTTATTTAGAAAAGGAGTATAAAAACATTATAAAAAAAGGTTGGTTTAGAGTAAACCGAAGCATCTTTAAAAATTATACAATTTTTAGTTTTTTACGAGTGTGAAAAGGAAAAAAAAAATAGATTGGAAGGAGAAAATCTCTTTTTTCACATTGGATATTAAAACATAAAACAACTTGAACCTATTATGTTATTGGCTTGAGACAACAATTTAAAATTGTATCTTTAAGTTTAAACACATGCATATCATTTCTTTATGAGTAACTTTCGAATGCGGGATCACTGATTAATAAACAATGTAAAAAAATTTACATCGTTTATCTCTTCCGATAATCAATGATCCCACACAAAAAATTTGTATGGGATCTGGCACTTAATAATTTTCCTTTATTTACTATGTAGAAGGTAAAAACGGGAAAAAAAAAACAGAAATGCATGACTTGGTAATTAGTATGGAACCTATTATCTAGGTCTAATAGACTTTTCATGTCTCAAAGAAGTAAATATCGGTATTGATACAAATATTATGCTTTCGAATTTATAGAAATATCGGTGGAAAAATAGAAATAGGCTGGATATCAGGAAAAAAAATGGATAACTGTTTTTAAATTTAAATAGTAAAACTTGAGGATAAACAACAATTGACGAGATCAGGTCTGTCCAAACGGTTAGTCAAGCATGAAATATAGAAATGAATTACCTTTTTGACAAAAAAATTAGAATACCTATAACAAAGTATAATAGATAGTGCATACAGAGTCATGTGCACCCTTTTTTATTATCTTCTTTAAAGTTAATAATTGATATGCATGTAGACAGAAAAATCTATAATATGGAATCTTGTACCAAGGCAAGAGATGAAAAAATCTATCAAATAACCTCGATAATAGGTTTCATACAAAGTCACATGCAATCCATTTTTTTATCCTTTACATAGTTAATAATTGAATACATAGAACCTGATCAATGCTACCTACCAAAATATTTGAGGCAAGATAATAATTAATTAGTAGCTAAACTAGAATCTTTCACAAGCCATCAGCAATGAACTGCTTTTATATAGAAGAGGAAAAAGAAGCTCAAAAAAATTAAGTGATTAAAAACAATCATCCATCCAAATTTATCACTGAAGATAACATGTGTTTCAAATCTATTAATACCTTTTTTTTGTAAAACAAATCTTTTAATACTTGAGAATGATGCATTTGAATTAAATAAGAAAAATGAGCAAATAGAACCTGAAGGCGCACCTATGTACAAGCCATCGAAAAGTACATACAACCAAACAAGAATCTTACTAAATCTATCTGCATCAGTTTACCATCAGCGGAAGGAAAAAAAATAGCCAGATAACATACATAGTGATAGAAAGCTAGCAATCTAGCATCCATCATTACAAGTGTAGATAGCATCTGTCATGTAATTAGTACAAAACTAGTATCCATCATTGTTAAAGTGGATAGCATGATAATTTAGAGATATTTCCCAATATTGCTGTTGCATTATTTTGAAGGATACTGATCAGAAAACACAAATGCATGCTATTGAAAAGTCATCAAGACCTCAAAGTAATGTATCTAAGTGATTAAACAAGTAATCGAGGATAGGCACTCAACATGTCAGGTGCAAATTAAGTAGGTCCCTAAATTTTTGTAGGATATTCAAAGATTGAGGCAGTGATACTCTTTTGTCACATTTCACTATTTTTTCCCTTTATGAATATGTAACATTTTTATGAAAAAAGATGAATACATGGTAATGTAGATTTTATAGAACATTCATTTTCTCCCAATTAATAAGATTAATAATCTATATACTGTATACAGATTGTTCTAGTAACTTAAGTCCAATATATTTAGTTCAAGACACAAAATAAAAAAGGCTATTGTTGAACAAACAAAGAGACTAGGAGGAGAAGAGATGACAAACCTCACTGCCACAAAGGTCACCACCACATCCTGGACATTGTCTGATACAGAAGCTGAGAAGCTTATGGCCTTGATGATTTTGACGATTGCAGATGCATTTCTGGAACCATCAATCTTATTCATGTAAGTAGAATCTCCAATTCCAAGTTGTTCAACTGTGTTACTACAGCCAAAAGAAAAGCTTGGTGTTGACTCAGGTTCTGCAACCAGTTTAGAGGCGGCTAAATCTTGTTTGAACCTCTTCACAGAACCGGATTTCCTTCTCCGAGCTCCGGTACGACGATCACTCTGAACTGATTCTACACAATCAAACTTTGGATGTGCAGGGCCTTTACCTTCAGAAGCCTTGTCTTCCTGTAAATGTATTGCAAGCTTATCTGCATGGACTTCATTGGTAGATATTGTTCCTTTCAGCTCGCTCAGTTTCGGATCGTACTCACTTTCCTCTACCCTTCCAACAATTTGTTTCGAACCATTTGCAAGCCTGTTCTCATTAGTTTGCTTAGCTGTTTTGATATTGTTAACATCTACATTACTTTCGTCTTCATGGACTGAGACTGCTAATTGAGTAGGGGTGGAAAAATCAAGAAGGCTAGTGTTCATGAGAGGAGCAGAGGATGGAGATTGACCAATGCCAACAGTTACATTATAAGCAGTACTGGTGGAGCGTGACTGTTTCTTCTTCGACAGAGAAAGAGAACCTCCAGACTTGCGCTTACGCTTCCTAGAAGGCTTGCCTGACCTCAAGCTTCAAAACCAGAAGAGAAAAAGAAAACCTTAAAGTTTCAACCCTAATAGCTGAATAACAAAAACAAAAACAAAAAAACTCAATTCGGTAGCTAAGAAACTCGAGAAAAGGAAGGACAATGAACATGTGACATTAACATTTTCATTCCCTCAATTCCATAACGGACCAATGCACTCAAATGAGCTCAGTAAGAACTATAGTTAAGGCTTAAAGAAATTGATGATCTGTTATTTCTGTAAACCAAAACAACATATCATATGGGAGTTGTTTATTTAAGAAGAAAAAGGGAATGTATATTTATATAGGAAACTGTGAGTATTAATCGAATATCTAAAACCTCAATTTGGTTGCAGAAAACTCAACGACAGACAGACAAGAATGAGTTTGGAGTATGGAGTTTAAAGTTTTATTTGTTGTCATTTATCACCCAAGAAGACAAAGCTACTCATATAAACTCAGCCAAAATAGTTGGTTAAAGACTGAAATTATCCAACAATCCGTTATTTTTGGTGCAAAATAATGCAACAAAAATCGATACTTAAATAGGGAAAAGGGAAAAACAAGAGAATCTTACCTCTCCTCAAATGCATCAATAACATCCGAACATGACTGCAGATTCTCCAAGGGCTCCCAAGTGTTGGCCGTTTCCGGCCAGCCACGCCTTTTAACAAAAGAAAAATGCAAAAAAGAAAAAAAAAAAGAAAAAAAAAAACAATAAGAAAACGTATCCAAGACTCCAACTTGGCAATGTATGAGAAGAAATTCTCATAGAATGAAAAATGTACTCACCATTTAATGAGATATTGAAGCTGCCCCTATTGCATTTGCAAACAGTGAAGAGTTATCATCATCATCTTCCACATTTATCGGAAAAAAATATATATAAGAAAATAAAAAACAAAATTAAATAACTCTATCTAATTGCATTTCACAACTAATTAAGACAGTAAAAAAGAAAACGACCTTACGAACCCTTCTACGACGAACGGCTTCGATTTCGTAGAAGCCGTCATCGAGCTTAGGCCGTTCCTCTTGAGTATCCGCTTCTTCCTCTTGAACTCCTTCTTCTTCGTATTCCTCTGCATCTTCTTCCTCCTCCTCCTCCTCATTCTCCTCCACCGTCACCGCCATCTCCTCCTCTCGACCTCCTCCGTCTTCGACTTGGTGATTGTCGCGATTCACATCAACCGAAACGGTGTTGCCGGCATCAAAGGCGTTTTCTGTCATCTCGAAATCCACGACGTCGTTTTGCGGCAGTCCGGTCTTCTTCTTCCCTCCTCCTCCCTTCAATTTCATTTTTTGTTTTTTCCAATTCAATAAGAAAGGAATAAAAGACAGAGGGGTTTATAGTTGTGAGTTGTGAGTCTGCGTCTGAGTTGTGAGTTGCGACTTGGTGGGATTTATGTCACGCGACGCGACGCTTGATCGTACTCTTTTATTTACAGCTTTCCTGCTTTAGATTTCCAAATTTATTATTAGTGTACAGAAATATTAAATTATCAATTGATTTTTGAGGAAATGGTAAGAAATAAATCAATAGTCAATCAAATTTATTGGTTTATATTTTATTATATTTATCGTTTCTAACCATGACAAAATTACCTCCATTTTATTTTAACTAATCAAGTTACATATCAATTTTTTTTATTATTTATCAATTCACCTCTATATATTTTTTATATGTATTTTATATATTTTTTATAAATAAAAAAAGTGTTTAAAATGTGTTTTAAAATAAAAAATACATAAAGACTGTTAATAAATCTAAAAAATTTGTAAATAAGTTTAGTATTGTTTTTTAAAAATAATTAAACAAAAAAGGTAATACTTAATTGAATTTTTTAACATTATAATGAAAAACAATAATTGTTTTTTATCTTTATAGTTATAGATAGTTTTGAAAATACTGTTTTTCATTTAATAAACAATTCTTCTGTAAATGAAAGAGGCCAAACAAGAATATATAGAAAATCAAAAGGAGATGTATAATTAATAAATGGACATGCTAAATCAATTTGAAGTTATATCTTAAATTAATATTCATAATATCCGTTTATCCATTTTTATGTAATGCACGACCAAAATAGGGAAATAAAATTAATGGGATTTTGTCTGTTTTAAGGCCTATCTGACCCGAATCCTAATTAATAAGATAATTAATTTTTTTATTATAAAATGGACTGTTTTAAGGGAAAAAATAGAACCACCAACACTAAAACATATTTTAAAAAAGCGTCTTTCACCTTGTTACTCTCTGTAAAAATATGCAACAACCTGAAACTCCGTATTAATAAGGGTTGGTTTTGGTTAATAGGATAATTAATAATTTCAATTTTCTTTTTTTTCTTTTTTCTTTTTTCTTTTTTCTTTTTTTATTTATTTTAATTTGGTCTTGGATTTGTGAATCCCTCCCTTGTTTCCCTCCAAATTCTGATTAGCTTTTCGATTTTATTGGTTGGAAATTCTGCAATTGTCTCTCTTACACACAACTTTTATACTTACTTCTTTTAAATATATATATAAAAGTTTAAAAAAAATATGTTAGTTTGAAATATTTTTAATAGATTTTAATTCTTAAAGTGATGTAGAAATTTTCCAAAAATAATGATAATATAAAGTACTATAAATTTTAACTTTAAATTTACTTACATCAATGTAAAAAATGGTTTTAAAAATGTGATCTTAAAATTAACCTCGGGATTTAGAATGATTAGATGAAATGTCTTTGAGTTGTATGACTTTTATTTTTCATGTAATTAAAAAAACATTAAAAAAAAAAGAAATTCTTCCAAAAGACTTGGAAGTGAATCAAAGTATTAATACAAAGAATTTTTCAATCCATGAAATCATATGATGGGGTCAAAAAAATATTGGCACTATTTGAGGGGGTGTTGTGCAAATATCACCATTTTACTAATGTATGTTTAAAAGTCATCATTTAACGTGTTCAGACGAAAATACCTCGAAATATTAAAACAGTGAGGAATTTGTCGTTTTCTAAGTTGGAGAAAAGCAACAGTCAAACGGACGGGAAAGTAATCGACGGTGAAATGACCGGAACGAGATTACACGAGAACTAGGGATGCACATTTGGGGAATATTGATGGATATAGGTCCCCTCATCCCCATCCTCATCCCCACTTCCTATACTCTTCCCTCATCCCCCATCCCCCCCATTTCCCTTTTTGGGGAAAATGAGGATGGGAAATTTTGGGGGAAGGTATATCCATCCTCATCCCCATTTCCCCATTTTCCCCATTATTTTCGTATTTCTCCGTTTTTCCATTTCGTCATTTAACTAAAAATTACAAATTAAACTAAAAAAAAACAAACATTCCATTAGAAATACAAAATAAAGCCCATTAATATATTACAAATACAAATATATATTATAATTAATAATATATATTATAATTAATAATATATATTATAATTATATTTATATATGTTTTGGGGAAATGAGGAAATAGGGATGGGGGATCTCATCCTCATCCCCATTTCAATATAATTGTGGGGAAAATAGGGAAATGGGGATGGGGAGGGGTTCCCCCATCCCCATCCCCATCCCCATTTCAATTTGGGGATGAAATTCATCCTCATCCCCCCCCCCCTTTCCCTATTTTCCCCCACAAAAAAATCCCAAATGGGGATGGGGATGGGGATGGGGATGGGGATAGGGATGGGGACGTGGGGAATTGAGACCCCGGGGAAAAATGTGCATCTCTAACGAGAACAGTTGCGATTGAGAAATGTAAGATTAGTTTTTTTTCATCGTTTTTGTTGTTGTTAACTTGCATTACATGTTAGAATTGAGTTTTGTTAATAGAAATTGTTGAAACCGGTTTAAATAGAGATCTGAGAATGGTTGTGGTTTAGGTTAGGGTTTGTAATTTGGTTGAATATCAGTTGAGGAAGATGAAATATGGGTTATCGAGACTTTTTGCAAGAGAATCGAGCTTATTTGTTGTTGAGTCGAGCTTTTATTTTCGTGAAAATTAGGTTTTGGTAAGTCGAGCTTATTTTGTAATGTTGCGAGCTTTTTTTGAATTGGATCGAGCTTTTTTTTTCATTGGATCGAGTTTTTTCATCATGACATCGAGTTTTTTTTAAAAAAAGATTGAGCTTTTCTTACATAGGATCGAGCTTATTTGTTATGGGATCGAGCATTTTTTAAAGGGATCGAGCTTTTTTTACATATGATCGAGCTAATTTGTTATGAGATCGAGCATTTTTTCATGGGATAGAGCATTTTTTCATAGGATCGAGTTTTTTTTTAAAAGGGTCGAGTTTTTTTGTCCTTGGATCGAGCTTATTTCTTATAGGACCGAGCTGTTTTTACATTGGATCGAGACTTTTAATTTTGGTTACGAAATTTGTTATGTTTAATGATGTTGTATTTGTGTTACATTGCAGATGAGAAATAGGTTGAAGGATTTGCTTAAAACTACATAATGAGACTGATACGAGGGTAAATTGACTAGACACAACCATTTTGATGCCCTTGGCCATATAGACGACACGCTGAACCGGGTCCTTGCAGAATTTGCAGATGAAGATCGGCGTCAGTTCATGGCGTCATGTTTTGGTCATTTCCTGATGATGCATCGGGAGATGAAGTTTTCGGATGGTATTATCCATCGGTTGCTTTTGAGGGAACTATATCATAACGACCCAACAGATGAGATGCAATTCATGATAGGGAACCAGTCGGTGAGGTTTTCGAAGGTGGAATTTTGCCTGATCACCGGATTATGGTTTGGAGTTGTACCAAACACGACCAAGTATGCCGCAGTGGAGAATGGCATACATCAGCGGTATTTTCCTGGAGCCGATGAGGTCTCGTTGGAGGAGATTAAGGGTGTTATCACCGTCGTAGAGTTCGAAAAGGCGTACGATATTGTCAAGCTCTGCCTCATATATATGCTGAACTGGGTACTGATGGGGGTGGATGAGAGATTCAAGATTCTAGTTTGGCAGTTTCGGCTGGTTGAGGATCTCGATGCGTTCCCGTAGGGTGCCCACGTGTACATGCATTCTATTTTCTCATTCAAGCATGCGTTTGACGGGCGACTAGAGGAGTTCGAGCGACGCCAGCAGGAAAAGGGCGCTGACGTACACACGGTGGAGACCTACAACACATACGGTCTATCTCATGCCCTATTGGTAAGAACTTCAAATTACAAGTAGTACTTTATTGGTGTTGTCCTCAATGTTATGGTTAGTTATCGGGCTTATTTTTGATGCATGTATTTGCTTTCGAGGTGATCCCTGATTTGGCCAAAGAGTTCAGTGCCCGGAGGGTTACAAACCCGACTCCCCGTATTTTGAAGTGAGAGTTGACAAAACAACGGAGAGGGAAGAAACTGGCAAAGATTTTCAAAGCCAGGGTATGTATTTAATTTGTTAATATTTTTATTAGTTAGTATTTATACAATTTCATTGTTCTAACTAATATTTCAGATGTTTGCGCAGAAGGAACTGATGCCCACACCAGCTGAGAGACGGGCACTGTACTATGCCGGGCTAAACAAGGGGGGAGCCTATATGTAGAAGATGACAGGGATGATATGTCGCCTCCGGTCCCTGATCAGACTACCTTTGGCGGGAACAGTGGTACAGAGGGTGGGGGTTTAACAGACAGGAATAGTGACAGTGAGGGATCCGAGCCCGTTGTTGGGGGTTTAAGGCCCAGTGACAGTAAGGGATATGAGACAGACCATCAACGAGAAAGGCATAGGCATAGGCATAGGCGGGTTCGGTTTACCACCCCCGGACATGATAAATTGCCCTCATTATCCACCTCATGAATCAACCTAACATTCGGTGTTGTATTCTGCTCATTGTTGATGTCATTGTAGATCTCATTGTATATGCGGGTTCGGTTTACCACCCCCGGACATGGTAAATTACCTCTGATTTTCGTCGGGTAATTGCTCTCATCGACCGTTGTAATATATGAATATTCTCACCCTATCCATTGTCCTGTCCATCATCAAAAACCATTATTAAGAAATAAATATTTAATATTAAATTTACAATTATAAAGGATTAAACAAAAATCAAAAGTGTAACCGATCGAGCTTTTTTTTACTGATCGAGCTTTTTTTGTACATGATCGAGTCGTTTTTGTACATGATCGAGCTTTTTTGAACGGGATCAAGCTTTTTTTGTTCAGGACCGAGCTCTACTTGTACATCATTGAGCTTTTTTTAATATGGCTCGAGCTTTTTTTCATATGGCTCGAGCTTTTTTCAAATATGGCTCGACCTTATTATTTTAGGGATTTAGCTTTTTTGTGAGGAATCGAGCTTTTTTTGTGCAGGATCGAGCTTTTCTTTTAGGGATCGATCTTTTTTTTTTCAGAGGGATCGAGCTTTTTTTTAGGGATCGAGCTTTTTTTGTGAGGGATCGAGCTTTTTTAAAAATGTTTCGAGCTTTTTAAAAATGTTTTTCAGCTTTTATGCCAAAGATTTTAAACTTGTTTGCACCACTTCAAATCAAGTCGGCCAAATATATATACAAAAAAAATGCATACATGTTCATTCATTATTTTTTAAAAATTTACAACTTCCAAACATAAACAACAAAAATTGAGACAACATGTTCATAAATGTTTATACATTGTTATACCACACAGAAATACAAGAAACAATGGAAATGAAGATCAAAAATATTAATTTACCTTCTTGTGCAATATCTGGAATGGAACTCGTTTTTTGAAGAGATAACGGGAGTAGTTGATTGATTTTCAGACAACTTTTTTTTACGATAGAGGCTTTTAAAGAATAAATAATCGATTATTTAAGGGCAATTTCGGTAGCTCACCATAATAGGTGTCTTTTAAACTTAACTTATTATAACGGTGACATCACTGCAACTCACCAAAAAAAAGGTGACATTTCTCACCATTTCCACATCATATGATTTGTTATTATATTGTAACCAGGGGAAAGTTGAACTCAACGAATTTTGACCAGGATGTAAATCTCTCATAAGCTAAGTTTTTTTTAAGCTTTTAAAGGTCTAATAAGAATATCTTCGATGTAAAAAGTGATTGCATTTCAATAATAATTTATATGACAATAATATTGAAATATTTGCTTCCTCCGTAGTATAAGCTCTCGTTTGATTTTTTATTTGAAAACTGAACAGTGCTGAATGTTACTGAAGATTGAATAGTGACTGAAAACTGAAAACTGAAAAACATATTTGTTTTTTTTTTCACTGAAAACTGAATACAAGTGATAAGTTGTTTGTTTTTTTAAGTTATAAATATCTGAAAATAAATATTTTTACATCTATACCCTTCTAACTATTATTTGTAATATATTTACATTTAAATATATTAAGGATAACTCTAACATGTAAATTAATTATAAAATAAATTTATTTAGTTATTATAAATATTTCATATATTATTCCATTTGTTGAATTACATTAAAAATAAACATAATATTCGATGGTGATAGATTCTAAAATTCTCAATAAATATTAATAAAAATAAAAAATCAACTACTACTTGATTTTGACCTAAATAGCATAGACCGGTTTATCTCATATATATATATATATATATATATAACTTCTTCTTTTCTTGCCAAAATTAACATCTAAAAAAAACGTAAAACAAAATCATCATGAAAACCATTCTCCAATTAATGTTTAGAACAAGTGAAAAAGATATACTCAATCTGTAATATAAAATTAATAAAACTAATTATCAAATTATAGAAACAAGAAAGAGTTCTTACCAAAATATGTTAGGAAAATCAGTCACCAATTGTTTTTGTTTTGAAGAAGTTAGATTTTCTGATGTTAAAGTTCTTTACAGTGAGAAGAAAAAAAATTATTAATATGATTAAGGCTTTAACAAGAACAGAATTGGAAATATATAAAATTAGTAAGGATAGTTTTGGAAATAAAAGTTTGTAATTAATTATACTGGATTTGTGTTAAGTGGAAAGTGGAAAAAAATCATTTAAAAAAAAATGGTTTTAATAACTCATTAAGTGATTTTAGCACTTATAAAATCAAACAAAACAGCTGAATAAAACACATTAAGGCCCTGTTTGATTTTTTGACTTAACACTGAATGACACTTAATGTGTTTCATTCAGCTGTTTTGTTTGATTTTATAAGTGCTAAAATCACTTAATGAGCTATTAAAACCACTTTTTTTTTTTTTAAAGTGAAAATTTTCCACTTTTCACTTAACACAAATCCAGTAAAATTAATTACAAACTTTTACTTACAAAACTATCCTCACTAATTTTGTATATTTCCAATTCTGTTTTTGTTAAAGCCCTAATCATATTAATATATTTTTTTTTCTCACTGTAAAGAGCTTTAACCTTAGAAAACCTAACTTCTTCAAAACAAAAACAAAAACAATTGGTGACTGATTTTCCTAGCATATTCCGCTAAGAACTCTTTTTTGTTTCCATAATTTGATAATTAGTTTTATTAATTTCATATTACAATTTGAGTACATCTTTTTCATTTGTGCTACAAATTAATTGGATAATGGTTTTCATGATGATTTTGTGTTGAGTTTTTTTTTTTTTTTTTGGTTTTGAGATGGGAAGAAAATAAAAGTTATATATATGGATGAGATGCACCGACCTATGTTATTTAGGTCAAAATCAAGTAGTAGTTGATTTTTTATTTTTATTAATATTTCTTGAGAATTTTAGAATGTATCACCATCAAATATTATGTTCATTTTCAATGTAATTTAACAAATGGAATAATGTATGAAATATTTTAAATAACTAAATAAATTTATTTGAGAATTAATTTACATGTTGGAATTGTCCTTAATATATTAAAATGTAAATATATAACAAATAATAGCTAGAAGGGTATAGATGTAAAAATATTTATTTTCAGATATTTATAACTTAAAAAAACAAACAACTTATCACTTATATTCAGTTTTCAGTAAAAAAAAACAAACATGTTTTTCAGTTTTTCAGTTTTCAGTCACTATTTAGTCTTCAGTAACATTCAGCACTGTTCAGTCTTCACACAAAAAATCAAACGGGGCCTAAGTGTCATTAAGTGTTAAGTCAAAAAATCAAACAGAGCCTAAGATTATATTTGGTAGACAATCAAATAAAAAATCTGTCTTCATTGTTTTTGTTCAAAATACAATTTAGTAATGACTTATCTAATTATTTTATTCTTTATTCTTTTTTATTTTTGTTAGGTTTTTTAATCTTGTTTGCATAATTTCATATCAAAACGATATTTCATTTGTATTGATTAATTGTCTAGGCTTATGGTTATTCAAGTTTCAAAGAAGATTGGCAACTCATCAAATAAAAAGAAGTGTCTTCAAGAGGAACAAGCTTTGTTGCATATTAAAGGTATATTTAGACTGCATTCCTCTTGCAAGACGTTTAAGTACACACACACAGTGCATTCATAGGTGACCCTCAATCATTGTGTTCAATTGGTATAACACATACACACATATTGATGTATTCACATGCATTAAATTTAAATTGATAACTTTTGTAAAAATACATGTTCTATGATTATCTCTAGGAAATGACATACTTATATGTTCTTGTGTTTGTCAGTTTGTGTTTTATTGATATCAGACTCGATTATGTTCTCATATTGTTCCTTATCGAGTTCTGAACGTTTCGGTTACTCATTCATAATTTTTCGAGTTCCGAATTAGATTTTATGAAATTTTCCGTGTGTTTATCGTATATGGTGTTCGTCCTTATTTATCGGGGTCAAATTTCAAGTTTTTGATCAAAGTTTCGTAGACATCCATGTCCGTGAGAAAGTCATGGTTCATAATCCGAAAACGAATTCAAAATCAGAGTTCGGAGGCCGAAATGCGATCGAAAAACGTGAGAGGTGCGCATGGGAGAGAGAAGTGGCAAAGTGCCATAAGCACCCCTCTCCCGTAAAGGTGTGTGGCATCCATAAGAAGGGACGCCCTCTACTAGGGGTGGGCACTAAGTTCGGAACCGAACCGAACCGAACCGAACCGAACCAAAAAAAAGGTGTTTGGTTCGGTTCGTCGAATGA
The DNA here is from genome assembly GCA_032871835.1 of Dipteronia dyeriana. Taxonomy (NCBI): domain Eukaryota; kingdom Viridiplantae; phylum Streptophyta; class Magnoliopsida; order Sapindales; family Sapindaceae; genus Dipteronia; species Dipteronia dyeriana. The sequence continues at coordinate 39,185,739 of CM065302.1, forward strand.
ATTCGGTTTAAACCGGTTCAAAAAATGAAAAACCGAAAAAAACTCTATTCAAACCGGTTTGAACCGATTAAACCCCCTATATAACTAAAAGAAAAAAACCCTAACACATTAACACACTTCTTCTCTTTCATCTTTTCTTCTTCTCCTAGTTCCTACCGTCGATTTCTTTACTTCTCTGAGTTCTCTCATCTCTTCCTTAACTGCTTTGCTGCTCGTCTCCGCTGTTCGTATCCGATCTGCTCATTTTCGCTGTTCAACATCTTCGCTGCTCATCTCCGTTGTTCTTCAAAGAAGGTTTGTCAGTTGTCACTTTCTCTTCTTCTTTTTCTAATTTTATTCATCTTTTTTTTTTCTAATTTTATTCTTCTAATTTTTTTATTATTATTATTAGTTAGGTCTGATTTGGGTTTTGTTTTTTTGGCTTGGACTATTAAAATTATAAAATTATGAAACTTTAGCTCAAAATTAGAGTTCAACAACCCATCAAATTTAGTAACATATTAGAAAAGACTCAATAAACCTATCAAACCAAAAAACCCATTAGGTCTAAAACAGAAATGAACCGAACCGAATCGAACAGATTAAAACCAGTTCAGTTCAGGTCGGTTACCATTTCTTATTCGGTTTAAACCGGTTCAATTTTAGATGAACCGAAATATTTTCGGTTCGATTCGGTTTTGGGCAAAACAGAACTGAATCTAACAGTGCCCACCCCTACCCTCTACCCCTAGGAAGGCCACGCGCCTCCACAAAGAGCTGTGTGGCGTGTTGTGTGTGGTTGCCCGTGGCCCCCTCTTCACTCCACATCATTTCCCTCACAATCTCTTTTAAATATTTCATCTCCCTCTCATTTCATTCTAAGAAGACATTTGTGTATAATTTTTTTTTAGTTTTCTCTCAACTTCAAATCCTCATATCTCACTCATTTCTTATCGAAATTGAGTGAATCAAAAATGAGAAATCCATTTTGAAGTCTTCTATCTTCTCTATGCATTATTAAAGTCTTTTGTTCAAGTGTTTTTGATATTCTACATTAATTTCTTGGCTGCACTCAAATTGACAAAGTATTTGTTTATTTTTTGTGTTTTAAGCTTTCTAATGCTCAAATACCTTAGGTCTTCTTCTCATTTTAGTGTATGTGACTTAATCAAATTCTATTAAAAGATAGATCTTCAATTATAAGCTAGATTTGTCTAATTAGAGACTTAAATATGATTTAGGTTTTCTTAAATCTAAAATTTCATATGTTTGGGATTTGTATTGTGAATAGCTTATAATCTAGGGTTATTTGACTTTATTTGACTTTATATTGATGGTTGATAGTTATTGGTAAAATTCAAAAAAAAAAATAACAGGTCAGCACAACTGTAAAAACAAATACAGTGATTAGATATGTCATGTCATCAGAAGATGATCAGAGAGGGGCCAACCCAAATTGACCAATAAATGATCTTAAGACCCAATCAGATTATCCAGGTTGATCGGATAAGGGTGCCTTGATCGGGGTAGCCAGGCCGACCGGGTTAAGATATCCGGTCTAGGTCAAACAACCGATTGGGGTGGTTAAGGTCTGGTCGGGTTGGATAGATGGCCGACTGAGCAACTCATAGAGGTGTTGAGTTAATACATCCACAATTCAAATATGCAGAGAAAGAGTCTCACTCAAACAAGGTGTCCGGAAGTGCTATCCGATTAAAGATGTAAGAGTCCAAATCGAGCAATGGCTCTACGCATTTAATATGCAGAAGATGCAAAACAGGAAATGAGATAAAAACAACTTTGATAAGTTAGAGTTCAACTGAATTACGTTATTTTCCTTTACTTGTATAACAATGATTATGTACGTATAAACAGACCCTAAAACGCCATTGTAATTGTTGACGGAAATTTTTGGATCAACCACGCGTCAAACAAATAATATAAATAAAAAGTAAACTACAAATCAAAGTAAATAAAAAGCTAGAAGCAACACAAGATTTTACTTGGTGAAATCCCAAGGCGGAGAAACATCCACAGTTGCCGGCAACGGTAAGAGAAGAAAAATATCCAATACATTGTCAAAAGATAACACACTCAATCTCACTTGCTCTCCCTTATGCTTAATTAGCATTCATCCCTTTTATGGGTGTTGCTAAGGTCTATTTATACATGCATAGAACCCTAATTCTTAGTGTACAAGTAAGGAAAGTTCTTGTAATTAAACAAAACTCTAACTTATTAAGGTCGTGTTGTCCTTCTTCCTTGTTTTGCGTTGATTGTCTTTTGACTGTGTTAGATCTCTTGCCCAACCTGGACTTTGATATCTACAAGGAAATTTATTTCCTCATCAAAGTATACTTCTAGACATCTTATTTGAGTAGGATTCATTCTCTACGTGCTTTGGGTCGTGACTTCGCTAAATTTGAACGTTGTCTACGTGTCGCTCAACTGACCATCTGCTGAACTGGACCAAACCTGCTTTTCCCCGATCGAGGATCCTACATGATCATGACCTTTACCTCGACCATCTCGACAACCCCGATCGAGTCTTCCAGCCTGATCGTTTATGTCGTCTTGGTAGAGGGGTTTGACGAGTGCTCTTTGGTTATCTTGGGTTTATTCGATCGGGTTATCTTTTGGTGATGTGGCATTGTCCAAAATTTACCAACAACAATACCCCCTTAAACATACGAGACCGAGTGTTTTCATTTCAAATGGGTTTCACTCGGCTAAGTGTGTTTAATGTGTTTTTTTTCTTGTCTTGTAGCTCATTAATGCACATTTATTGTTTTACAACTAAGCATTGGTGTCAATCACGCCTATTTCGGCTGACGTAATCATTTAACCATCTTTTTTAATTTCGAACGGTACGTGATTTTCGATTTGCATGCACCTACTTCTACTCTCGTCCGGTGATGTGTGTATACTTTGAAGACGTCACCCATTTCTATATATAACTTAAAACTCTTCATTCCACCCTCACGTTTTTACAAATCCTTTTCACAAAGAAAACCCTAATCTTCTTTTATTCTTCAAGCTTTTACTTTCTTTGTTTCCTTTCCTTCTTTACGAGCCGTTTGTGTTCTCATCGCATTCATTTATGCTCCAGGTATGGATCCGACTCTCCGCTGTCGGTATTTCAAACTTTTCATGCATGTTATTGAGGCTGACGAAAATAAGAAGATCACTAGGCTTGAATCCATACTTTGGGGTCAATTTCATGTATATACTCCTTCATTTCAACCAATTGCTTTCAATGTAGATTATGTGGCTCATCCTGAATTTGTCCCTTCATCTGCTAATTCTTCTAGTTCTGCTTCTGCTGATGTTTGCCTAGATATGTTGAAGACAACTAGCATAAGACAAACTATCAGGGGTTCACCCAAATAAACAGCCCGGCTAACGACAACTTGAAGATAGTTTCACATACATTAAAGATGAAAAAGGTCTCGAGGGAACGACGAGCATACATGCTAAGATTTGTAACTAATCACCCTTGCACATTTGATTTTGAAATTAACATGGTAACCGACGATGAGCTTGAGGAGTTTAAGGATCGGTTCGACCTTTCTCGTTCTATACAACTGTCTTGCAGCAACAATCGTGTTGTATGGAATCCTCCATCTAGTACAGTTACGGTTTATGAAACTATGTTGTCCTCCGAGGTCACTTTCCATATTCAACCATTCATCGCTCGATTCTTGGGAAATGCAAGGATTGCCCCTGCTCAGGTAACTCCCAACTCATATCGGGTGCTGATCAACTTGTGACACTTGTGGAAGAAGTTCAGAGATAAGCACCCCCCGCCCCCCCAAGAGATACGTAATTTTTATACCTTGGGGCGATCAGAAATTGGAGGGACTATTTATCTTCAGTCGACCTTCTCAAGTAACTGGATTCCTCATGGCTATAATGAAAAGCCTACCCCTAATACGCATAAAGAACACAAGGGATTCATTTGAGGGTTCCCCTCGTCGAGCAAGTACTGAAGAAATAGTTGATTTTTCATCAGCGGTGACTGGGGTGAGACTGTGGATGCTGATCCCACACATCGGTTGACTCAGAACAGTGTCCTAAGGCACTATTGTAGCCCCAAGCTATAGAACAAAACCGCGTCTTTGATAACCAGGGTACAGGCTAATAATGTTGTTAAGATGGCTCAAAATTCTTAGGAGGTCAGAGATCATCGCAATTTGTATTCAGAGAAAGAGTTAGCCGTGCTGAGACTTTTTCCCGATGCAAGCGCTATAGGTTCTTGTATCTACGTTCCTTAATGCCTTTGTTATATATATATATATATATATATATATATATATATATATATATATTTGTTCTTACCATTTTTCTTTGTGTTTGCCTTTCCAGTGTTTGAAGTGGACATCATTGCTGGCGATAATGCCGAAAAGGCTAAGAACCTTGATCGAGTGAGCAGGAAAGCTAATGCTGATCAAGTGGCCAAGGGAATTGTCCCTCCCTCCGAGCATGATATGGTGGAGCATGTATGTGAGTCTGATCATGACTCTTTGGTGGTTCCTGCTGGACTGGCTGAAACAAGCGATCACAGTATTGCTCCAACCCAAGGTGGTCAAAGAGGATTATCTAGGGATAGGTCTGCCCGGGTGCAATCTGCTCCTTAGGAATCTGATCGAGAGAGATCTAGTAGAGAGAGACCCACTGGGGATAGGCCAAGCAAATATGACTCGAGCAAGGGCCGGTCTTGTAAGGTGGAATCTGGTGAGAAGTCCGCTGGGAACAAAGTGACTAAAACTGTGGAGGGATCTTCTACCCCCGATGACATTCGTAAAAGAGCAGAGGCTCCGCATGACGTTGACCCATTACCGCTCCAGCTTGGGTTTAGCCCTATCATTCTCGATGAATAATAAAAGGATAATCAGGAGACCCTGACTGACCTGATCTTACATGAGCAGTGGTTGAAGAGAAGGGGTGATAGGGTTGCTGCAACATCTTCTTTTCTCATCTGATCCTATCAAGGTTGCTAACTCGGTTGTGCTTCCTACTAATCCTGAGTCTTCTTTGCTTCAAACTGACCGTCCTTCCTCATATCTGTCGACACATCGCCCAGAGAAGGTCATCATGCAATTCTCCGTTAAACATCAAATAGTCTTTACTAACTCTGATTCTAACAATGGCAGGCTCAACTCGGAGGAACAATTTTTTAATGATGAGTTTTTGGATGTCACTGAGGAGAAAAAACTCCTTCCAATGTTCAAATCAAGGACTGGGGCTGCAGTTGAATTGGCTGAAGATGTAGGGGTAAGCCAGCCTGGGAATGTCCCATTCATCGCACCTCCTAGACCTCTTCCTCAGAACGGTGTAAGTGAAGGTCAAGCCCATGTGGGACAAGATTTAGAAGCCTCTGCAACTGCTCCTCAAGCTGGAGAAGGTACTGGAACTTCATAGGTATAACCTATCACAGACCCGACCTTTCCAACGGTGCCACTTCCACTGGTCATGATTTACCTACTCCGTCGGCTCTCTCTGTTGCTCTTATTTCCAGATCCTCCCACCGTCCTTATTAAGGTAGCTCTTGCATCGACCCCTCTTTATGCTCCAATCAATGTCATTCGACGATGGGTACATTGGCGATGGGTACTTGAGGAAAGCCAAAGCTGCCAGTACCTTCGAGTAGATACGTATAATCTTCAACAATAGAGTTTTTGTAAGTGCTTTCTACATTGCCCTTCGCCTGTGTTTTCACCAACTTTGCTAATTCTTATTTTCTCTTTCAGGTGGTGTAAAAGCATACTCAAGCCTTGGCTAATCAGAAGAAGCAAGACACTGAGATATCTCGGCTAAGAAAGACTCTTGCTGAGAAGAACGACGCTGTAAAGTCTTCTTCTACCAGTGCCTCTAAAGTTAAGCAGTATGAGGAGAAGTTGAAGGCCCATGCTGTGACTAAGGTTGCCCTAAGGAAAACCATAACCAATGGTCAGACAGGGCTTCTACAGCCGAGACAAATCTTAGAGAACTTACCACGAGGAATGCTGAGTTAGAGAAGAAGGTCGCCAATGCAGAGTTACGAAGTGCTGAACTTAAGTCGAGGGCCATCATGGCTGAAACATCAGTAAAGAAAACTGAAAAGGAGACCCGGATTGCCCAAAGCACTATAACTTCTTATCAGCAAATAATGCTTGAGAGCAGCAGTCATCTGAGGAAGCTTGAATTCACTATGGAAACCTGGCAAAGGATCTTGAGCAGCAGGTTGTCAATATGGAGGTGCTTTTTCAGGAAGCTAGGTCAGCTCTCGAAGTCCAGATTGTGGACCGCTATAAAAGATCCTCAGCCTTTGATGCTGGTATGCTGAGGGAATTCGAGAGAGGGCTAGCCATCGCTCAAGTATTCTTTGGCGGCAAGGAGAGGTCATCGGAGGAGGCTCGTCAAAACTTAGACAAAACAATCAAGAAGCATAAGAATGAGTCCCTATAAGCCATCATAAATCAAAAGATCAGGTGGATTGCCTATTGTAGATCCATCGGGAAGGATCCCCATCTTATGCACCTAGAGCTTCCTTCGAAATCTTCCCTGAAGGTTTTTCATTCTGGTGAAGAGAGCGGCACCTTGACCAAGGTGGTTGATGTTGGTCCCTATCGGGTACAGACTATTCTCCATTCATGGCCGACAACCCAGAAAACTACATCACTTAGCCAGACTTTGAAGACCTAAACCAAGATCATAGGGGTGGGGACCTTCCTTTTGGTAGATCTGGACTCAGAGGTATTTCTAGTGCCTCAGATGCTTAACCCTCTTTCTTTGCCTCTTGTCAATATTACCAATGTAACCGCTATTTTGTAATCTCTCTTTAATGTAAATGACATTACTTTTGTTTATGAATATATACATTTTCACCGACTCTTCTTAAGCAATGACTTAGCATGAATTGTTGATTTCATCGTATAATCGGGATGATCAGACCAAAATGAGCAACTAACTAAAAAATGGGTAATTTATAAATGGTCATAACCACTTGTTAACTAGAACTATGCATGTCCAACCATGCCAAGTTAATTATCTTGGTTACGGCCACACCCTTTCATCTGATGTGAATCACCCCGTAATTTAATCTCATTATTATGCGAACTGAGTGATCCATCTCTGACTAAGTGCGTTTATCTTGGTCGTCACCTTAGGTTAGCTCGAACTGTGTGTACTGCCTTACACTGAGCTAACTGACTTGGCTGAAACTACACTAGTGCAGTTGGTTGCGACCAGTTCTTAGTCTAGTATCTATGTATATATTATTTATTTATTTATTTATTTATTTAGTCGTGCCCGATTTTGGACGTATCACTGTGAACCTGGTTTCTCTAGCTTGGCCAAAACTGTTTATTAGCTCAGATCGTATTAAGTCTATCATCCATACTTCGCCCAAGCAACTTTGTATGGCAGGGTTTGTCGAAACCCCTTATTCAAGCAGCATCGGGGAGTGTACTCTTTTATTAGCTGATCGATTACTCCAACACCCGATCGGTTCGCTGCTCCTGTTTTTACGTCAAGAAGTGCTCTTTTATAACCCATTTCCATGGTATCTAGTTTATAGACTCTCGTCTTTTATCTATCAACTAAGTCAATAGGACGTCTTCCAATTATCTGTTGAACACGATTCGTTGTAGTGAGGCATCTTATATGTCTACTGACTTTACATACGCTTAACATTTTATTTGTGCATGTTTTTGAGCAGAAATGTGTATCCCTCACTCAACTCTTGGCGCATCCCATCAAGTACTTACGACTTGAAGGCGCCCTAACAGTGTTTCATTCACTACAAAAAAGGGCTCTTGGGAAGCTTTTTTTCATTCTAATAGCCAAATAATCGTCCCTATAGAGCTATTGGGAAGAAATAAATTTGTCTTAAAATTCGTCGCATCAGGTGGGTCGCAATAGCTTCTTTAGGATGAAAATTGAAATTCGTCCCTAAAGACTACCTATAGGGACGATTTTTGTTTCGTCCATATAGATAGTTTGTAGGGACGAAATATTTCATCCCTTTTGATAACCTATGGGGACTTACATTTCGTCCCACTTGATATCCTGTAGGGACGAAATATTTCATCTCTACAAACTATCTATAGGAATATTTCGTCCCATTTGATAACCTATAGGGACTTACATTTCGTCCCATTTGATATCCTGTATGGACGAAATATTTCATCCCTACAAACTATTTATAGGAACGAAATTTGATTTAAAAAAAATAAAAAAAATTAATACTCAATCATATCAACCCAATACCTACCATAACCCATGGAATACAGAAACTTTCTTTATATTTTTTCAATTTAGTAGACAAATGTAAGCTTTGAATTTCTATCACAAAATGAAAGGATAAATATATAACAACTTTTCTAGAAAGTGGTTAGCATAGAATATAGAGACTCTATTTACTTTTTTCAATTTAATAGACAAATGTACGATTTGAATTCATATCACAAAAGAAAATGATAAATATACAACAACTTTTCTAGAAAGTGGTTTTGCATTTTAGATTCTTATTATAATATTTATAATATATATATACATATATATATAATTTTTCATAATTTTTTAATTAATCTATAGTAATTAATATAAAAAAATGAAACAAATTTAATTATGTCTCTTAGGAAAAACTTTTTTAAAAAATAAAGATAAAAAAATAAAAATATAATCCCGATAAATCATTATCAACAACAAATATTATTTTTGTTTTAATAATTCTCCAAGTCTATAAATTATTTTTTTCAAAAAAAAAATATCAAACTTTTAGGGACGAAAATAAACATCCTATTGGGACGAATAATTTATTTTATCCCAATACATATTCTATTGGGACAAATTATTTTCGTCCCTAAAAGTCTTGATATTTTTACACTTTTTAGAGACAATTTGTTTTTCCATCATGATAGACATTCTATTGGGACAAATATTTTCGTCCCTAAAAGTCTCGTCGGGTTTGTCCTTTTTTAGGAACAGATAATTTGTTTCTTCACAATAGACGTTCTATTGGGACTAATTTTTTCGTCCTTATAGGTTTCTTCAGGTTTGAAATTTTTAGGGACGAATTTGTTTTTGCGTCCCAATAGATGTTCTATTGGGACGATTAAAATTCGACCCAAAAAATTTCATCCCTAAAGCCTATTTTTCTTGTAGTGATTGTACACTGTCTTTGCGACATGTGTTTTCCTAATTGGGCCTCTCGGGCACTCCCAACGATACTGAGCGATTTCTAGATGCCCCAATATTGCTTTTATGTACGAAAGAAAATTTAGAACACTATACTTGACATCTAAAATTGCTCCCTCACAGAGGTTTTTATTGAATATTAAAAAGAAGCATCAAACAATTAGCTAATAAAGCAAATTCATTTTTAATTTAAAAGGAAACATTAAAAATAAGAAACTCTTATGGGTATAACATCTTCAGGTATTGAGCATTGCATGGCCTGGGTAACTCGTTTCCTTTTGGTCGGGCTAGACGATATATCCATTGGCCAGCCAACCTGACCACTCGATATGGTCATTCCTATCTATCTGTCAATGCCTCAACTGATTTATCTCTCGTATTAGGTGATACTCCCCTCAAAACTAGATCTCCGAGCTAGAATCTCCTTACCCGGACATGTGAGTTGTAATATCTAACCACCATTTGCAGATAAACGGTGTTCCTTACTCTCGATAGGTCCATTTTTTCCTTTAGCTCGTCTAAGTTTTGTTCTAGCATTTCCATGTTTGCTTCGGGGTGGTAAAGTAGCACCCTCGATGAGTTATGAGCTATTTCAACTAGAATCACCGTATTTGTTCTGAACGCTAATGAATAGGGAGTCTCTCTTGTTGAAGTTCTTTCCGTGGTTCGATATGCCCATAGAAATTCATGTAGCTTGTTTGCCCAGCTCTCTTTCTTGGCGTCCAGTTGTTCCTTTAGGGTGTGCTTGATTATCTTGTTTATTGCCTCTGTCCGACCATTGGTTTGAGGATGAGCCGATGTAGCATAATAATTTTTTATACCGAAATTCTGACACATGTTTCTGAAATTGTCACTGTCGAATTGGGTCCCGTTGTCTGTGATTATTATATCAGGGATTCCAAACCGATAGATGACATTTTTCTTCACGAAACTGGTTACGTTAGCTACGGTTATATGCATCAGTGTTTCTGCCTCGACCCACTTTGAAAAGTACTCCATAGCTTAATGGAATGCTTCTCCCCTATTTTTTGTTGTTGCTGGCATCGGGTCAATCAAATCTAATCCTCATATAGCAAATGGCTAAGGTCACGACAAGTTCTTCAACAGTTCAAGGGGCCTTTTTATGTCATTACATATCCTTTAGCAACTACCACATTGATCCGCGACCGCCTGAGAATCTTGGAACAAGGTCGGCCAATAGAAGCCTTGCCTAAGAGCCTTGTGCAATAGACTTTTTCCTCTGGAATGGTTCCCACACACTCCCCCATGGAAGCTTTCCAATAGTTGTTTACCTTTTACTGGGCAAACACACCTCTATAAGGCCTTTGAAAATCCTTTCCTGTATAGTTCTCCTCCGACCATTAAGTATCTAGCTGCTCTATACCTGAGACATTTGATCTTAGTCACTTCCATTGGGAGCGTCCCATTCTCTAAGTACTCCCTGATTGGGGTTATCCAAGTTGCTTGTTCACTTTTAACCGCTCATACTTCCAATACTTCCTCTTGATCCTTAATGCTCGGTTTCTTGAGATGAGCAACTAGGATGGTCTTTGACCGTATATCGATAGTTGTTGATGCCAACTTTGATAAAGTGTCTGCCTTCTCATTCTTTTCCTTCGGAATATGAGTAATCCTGTATCCTGTAAGCCTTGAATCTTCCAAGCAACGTCTTGGCTATCTCTAGATATGCAACCATGTTACTGTCATTGGCATGATATTCATCCAAGATTTTGTTTACCACTACCTACGAATCACTGAATATCTCCAACTCATCTGCCTTAAGAGTCGTACAAACCGTAAGTCCTGCCAATAGTGCCTTATACTCGGTCATGTTGTTAGTGGCTTTGAAATCAAACTGCAGGGCACATTCTACAAGGTCACCATCCAGGGTGGATATGACAATCCCAGCCCCGCTGCCGTACGTGTTTGACTATCCATCCATGTGCAGTTTCCAGATGAATTCTTCATTTTCTTTTAACATTTTGATCACCTCGTTGTTTGGTTCAGCGAGTTCAATAATCAGGTTAGCTACAACTTGTCCCTTTATCGCGGCTCTCGGTAGATACGCTACATCAAATTCACTCAGCTCTAATGCCCATTTGGTCAACCTCTCAAATACTTCAAGTTTTGACAAAATTTGCTTCAGCGGGCAGTCTGTGTAAACCTCGATCCTGTGGGCTTAGAAATATGGTCTTAGCTTGCTCGCCGAAGTCACAAGTATCATTGCCATTTGTTCGGCTGGCAAGTATCTTGTCTCAGCTAGTAGAAAAATCTTGCTTATGTAATACATTGGCTTTTGTACTCCCTTATCCAACCTGACCAGCACCAACCTTATGGCTACCGTCGTTACTGACAGGTACAGGTAGAGCACTTCTCCCTCAAGAGGTTTAGATAAAATTGGTGTTATACCTAGGTACTCCTTGATCTTTCTGAATGTCTGCTCACATTTGTTATTCCATTCAACGCTCTTTCCTTTCTTGATTGCCTTAAAAAAGAGCAAGCACTTGTCTGGTTGATTTGCTTATGAACCGGTTCAGAGATGCTAAACAACATGTTAACCTCTGAATTTCCTTCGATGTCCTCGGGGACCTCATCTCCTCAAATGCCTTTATTTTTTCTAGGTTTACCTCGATTCCCGTCTGATGGCCTTGAAATGTTAAATCCTAGGAATCTCCCCAATGGTACCCCGAACAAACACTTCTTTGGATTAAGCTTCATACCGAACTTTCGTAACACCCGAATGTCTCATTGAGGTCTTCCATATGTTTTTCGAACGTTATGCTTTTTGTTAGCATGTTATCCATATACACCTCTATATGTTTGTTGATCTGTTGAGCAAGAACATCTTTTTTACCAGTCTCTGGTATGTTGCCCCGACATTCTTGAGACCAAAGGGCATAACTTTGTACCAGTATAACCCCTAGTCAGTTGTGATTGATATTTTATCTTCATCAGGTTCAAACATTCTGATCTGGTTGTATCCGGAGTAGGCACTCATGAATCTTAAAAACTTGTGACTAGTTGTTGCATCAATCAGCTCCCAACAGCTGGTCGATTCGAGGTAAGGGGAAGCTATCCTGCGGACACGCTTTAGTAAGGTCAGTGAAATCAACACACATCTTCCATCGACCATTCTTTTTTTTCCAGCACCATGTTAGCAACACACTCGGGATACTTTACTTCCTTTATGGACCCTGTTGCTAACAATTTCCCACCCCTTCTTTGATTACATTGCTTCTTTCAGGGTTAAGTCGTCTTCTCTTTTAACGATCGGTTTTCGATCGGGGTCGACTTCCATGGAATAGGAAAAAAAAATTGGGTCGATCCCATGCATATCCTCATGTTTACATACGGACACGTCTTTGTACTTCTTCAGTAAGTTGACCATCTGGTCCCGAAATTGCTCTGTCAATCAAGCCTTGAGCTTTATAGTTTTTTCAAGGTTATTATCATCAACTACAACTTCCATGGTTGGTTCATCTTCCTAGCTTTTCCCATTTCTGGAGATGTCTCCCTTGGTCTAGGTCGAACCGGGTTGGTGTTTTTGCTCTAGCATCTACCTCGTCCAGTGTCAGGTCTTCAACTTCCCCAAGGGTATCTACTTGTATTACCCCCAATTCTGCTATCTCACTATACACGTCCAAATTAGCCTTTCTTGCCCATTCTTGTGAGTTCTTCATGACACATACACCATCTTCCGTTGAAAATTTCACTATTAGCGCGTATATGGCAGTCACAGCCTTCGTCTTGTTCAGGAAAGGTTTGCCCAACAACAAGGAGTTGTATGGCCAATTCTCTATATTCACAACCATAAAATTTAATAGTACTGTCTTGATGCAGGGGAACTCCCGATCTCTACGGGTAATTTTACTGATCCCAGATATCGTATTTCTGCTTCTTCAAAGCCTCTCAATAGAACTCTGAGGGGCTTGAGGTCTTTAACCCAATTTGATCGAACACCTCCACACTCAAGATGTCTAATGAGCTCCCATTATCGATCAATACTCTTCTCACTTCCTTATGCCCAACTCGAACTGACACGACAATGGCATCGTTCGGTTTTACCTCTGATCCATACGTATCTACTTCGGTGAAAACTATGGGATCTCATCCTTGTTTCAACCTTTGCTGGTCGGGGCCCAACAAATTGACCGCCAAATCCCTCTAACCATTTATGGATTCTCTAACCTCGGCCATTATTTCTAAATTATTTACCCCGGTGTGAGGTCTGCCAAAGATGGTGTTAATTGCCCCGCTATCCAAATTTATCCTAGGGCTCCTCTGGTTTTTATCGCGCTCCTCAATCAGGGTGTTCTTGTACCGATCATCCCCATTTCTAAGGATTACATCTTTGAGGTATCCTTCTCTGATCAATTTTTCGATGTAGTCCTTCAGTTGATAGCATTTAGAAGTTTCACGCCCATTGTCCTGGTGAAACCTGCAATACTTTGAGGTGTCTCTCCTAGTAAAGCTTGACTATTTTGGAGGTTTCCTGTACAAATTCTTATGCTCTATCACATTCAAGATCTCCTTCTGCCTCCTGACTAATGGGGTATAATTGGTGTATTGTCGCTTGTAGTGGCTGTCATCTTTGTCGTCGTCTTTACACCAATCCTTACTTTTTCCACTATTGCCTTTCTGGTCTCCCTTGCTACTATTCTTTGAACTGCCATCCTTATTCTTTCGACTACTCTCGGGCCGACCCCTATGTATAAGTTCTCTATCGTGGGCTATCTATTACTCCTCTGCCACGGCGTATACTCCCACGTAGTCTACCATGCTTGCATATGTGGTTAGCCCCCTTTGCCATAAACTAAAGAGCAAATGGTTCTAGGTTGTTAACAAATGCACACCACCACATCATCATTGGGATCTTGTACTTCAGACACCTCTTGTGAGAATCTAGTCAGGTAATCCTTCAGTTTCTTATCCTTCCTTTGCTTTAAGGTCGAAAAAACTGATATAGACTTCTTTCGTTGGATATTTCCCATAAACTGCTTGGTGAATGCTTGAACCAGCTCCTCAAAGTTCTAGATGAAGCTCGGTGTTAATCCTCTAAACCACTTGGATCCTTGATCCCTCAAGGTCTGTGGGAACATTCAGCACAGGAGTGCATCATCATAGTCGTACTGCGCCATTGTGCTCTAGTACCTCCTTACATGCTCATACGGGTCAGTATTGGCCTTGAAATGTTCCACATGTGGCATCCTGAACTTTTTTTACAAAACGGGTCTGCCTTATAGATTCAGCAGACGTATTTTCAAAAATTCCAATCAATTGATTTCATAAGTTCTGCCTTCGCTCAAAAGTCTCTATTCTTATGAGGAGGATTTCTCGCTCCCCTTACGGCTCTCCATGCTTATCAAACTTCTAACGGATAGTGAGCCCATACGGGTCCCTAGGAATTCGACTGCTGATCTGGACATCGAAGGGATTGTGCCTAGCCGCGGGGGCTAGATCTCTGCGCCTCTTGGTGGCAATTTTATTGTCACTTAAATTTGAGCGGGACCTTTTCCTCCGGCCATCATACCTATCTACCTGCTCGGAGTGATCTTTCGTTCCATCATACCTTTTCACGTCTTCCCGTGAACTAGATTCCCTGTGTCCTTTAACTTCTCGGTCTTCTTGGCAGTTGCTTCTCCTGTGAGAATGTTCCCTTTTTTTCATGGCGCTCTGCCCTATCTCTCCCAAACTCCTAGGGTGCTCCTAGGGTGGTTGGCACTATTTCAGAACGTACCTTGGGATCTTGGGCTACCACCGGCGTAGAGAGTTGGTATGGTGAACTCAAATTAGCAGTGGCAGTTATGCTGATTCTTTGTCTAGCAGCGTCGTCGATAACTTTTCGTAGGGATTCCTAGATTTATCAGAACACATATGGGGAAATACCTGCGGTTACACTTGTAGATGTAACGGCGTCAGGTCTGTTGATGGTTGGGTCTTTGAGGATGGATATTCTCCAATAGTGTTATCATCAATAGGATTGGGGATGTTAGCAATGCGTAGAGATAAACTCTTGTCTCTACTAGTGGCCATGATATCACTCTTCACAAACATTTGTCGGAATTAACTATCCAAACTTGATGCTAACAGAGGTTCACTCCCTTCTTCTAGCGCCAATTGTTGACGATGATTTTTGGATCAACCACACGTCAAACAGATAATACAAATAAAAAGTAAACTACAAATCAAAGTAAATAAAAAGCCAGAAGCAACGTAAGATTTTACGTGGTGAAACCCCAAGGCGGGGAAACATTCACGGTTGCCGGTAACGGCAAGAGAAGAAAAATATCCATAAATTGTCAAAAGAATACACACTCAATCTCGCCTGCTCTCTCTTATGCTTAATTAGCGTTCCTCACATTTTATGGGTGTTGCTAGGGTCTATTTATACATGCATAGAACCCTAATTCTTGGTGGACTAGTAAGGAAAGTTCCCGTAATTAAACAAAACTCTAACTTATTGGAGTCATGTTGTTCTTCTTACTTTTTTTGTGTTGATTATCTTTTGATTGTGTTAGATCTCTTGCCCAACCTGGACTTTGATATCTATAAGGTAATTTACTTACTTACCAAAGTATACTTCTAGACATCTTATTTGAGTAGGATTCATTCTCTACGTGCTTTGGGTCGTGACTTCGCTAAATTTGAACGTTGTCCACATGTCGTTCAACCGACCATCTGCTGAACTCGTCCAAACCTACTTTTCCCCTAACGATGATCCTATCTGATCACGACCTTTACCCCGACCATCTTGAAAACCACGATCAAGTCTTCCAGCCTAATCGTTTGTGTCATCTTGGTCTGGGGGTTTTACGAGTGCTCTTTGGTTATCTTGGGTTTGTTCGATCGGGTTATCTTTTGGTGACATGGTATAGTCTAAATTTTACCAACAACAGTAATAATATGTGCTGAAAACATACGAGAGAGCAAGAGAGATTGAGTGTGTAGTCAAGACGTTCATAATGAAGTTTTTTCCTTATCGACTCCGGCAACCATGGTTTTTCCCCCTAGGGTTTTCCATGTAAATTACTGTGTTTTACAAACTTGTTTTTTTTCTTGCATTATGCTTTGATTATCGATTTGTATCGATTTATTGGACACTTGGTAAACTTTACGTAATCCAAATATCACCGTTAACAATTGGCATTAGAAGGATTTAGATTGTGTTTAGAATCGACCTCATCAAGTAGTTCGCATGGCAAATAGCAGAGACTGGAGTTAAATTCCTGCATGATGTCATCACCCCACATGATGTTGGCACCCCACATGATGTTAATACTTTTGGCCTAATAGATGCCAGTGCCACTAGAGGAGGACTACCCTCCGCAACTCTAATCACAGGTGAACAGACCATGATAACCTCTACAAACATCTATGTCGGGTCTTCCCCATATGCATTCCAACGGATAGATCCAAGAGTCCTTACAAAGAGTCATCAATGAAGCATCAATGCATGGGGTTAACATAATAATGACTACCAATTTAGCCTCCTCAAATCAGCTATCCATGTCAGTGGTAGTCAAAGATCCCAATTTGCGTTTCGATGTGGTTGCCATAACCTCGGGTTCTACCCGTAAAATCTGTAGAGCGAAGGCGGATCATCGTGGGCGAAGGGAACATTTCTAGAGAAGAGATGATCACCAAGATGACTGAAGTCTTAGGCAAGATGACTAACAGGACATCAGGGACCGTAATGAGTGTGATAATCATGATAGAAGGAGAAGTAAAGAGTCTAATAATCTAGGAGACACGAGAAGGAATGATGGAGGTAGAGTAAATTACGCCCAGGAAGATTAGTACGATGGCCATAAGAGAAGATCATAGTCAACCTCTGTTAATGTGGATGCCTCATCTAAAAGACATTGGAAGACTAGCTTTCCAGTTAGATACAACCAGCATAACACTCAGATTACAAGGCGCGTGCCAATGGATCCTAATGGGATCACTATTCGCCAAAAGTTTGATAAGCATGACGAGCCAGCGAGAGGTCTTATTGTGGAGATTAGAAGCACTGAAGGAAAGACAAGGCCGGGTAATTTGTTGATTGGAAATTTTGATAGCCCTTTTTTTTATATGATTCTACAAACCCATTTCTCGGAGAAGTTTAGAATGTTGCACATAGAATAGTTTGAGGCCAACACCGACCCCCATAAGCATGTTAAGAGGAGTCAAAGTGCAATGACATAATATGATTATGATGACGCATTTATATGTAGAATATTTCTACAAACATTCAACGATCAGGGGTTTAGATGGTTTGATGGCCTTGCCAGCGGTTCAACCAGAAATTTTAAAGAACTGATACAAGCTTTCACCAGACAATTCATATGGAAAATTCAAAGAAGACAGTCCATATCCGTCATTTCCACCCTAAAACAAAGGAAGGGCGAGAAACTGAAAGATTATCTGACTAGATTCTTTCAAGAAGTGTTAGAGGTTTAGGACTGTAATGAGGATGCAGTGGTGCTGTCCCTTATAAATAGTTTGCATCATAGCCAACTATCGATCAGTCTGAGACAGAAATGAGCAACCAAGTACACACATCTTGTGGACGATGTGGGAGGATACGCAATGGCAGAAGAGGAGCAGATAGCTCTTGGTGGAGAGTTTATACATGGCGGTCGACCAGAAGAGAGCTAAAAGCCTAAAGATTGTGTTCGGAGAACAACAATTCAGGTAAAGGTAATGAGAGCCGTTGATCGCACCAAAATTGTTATATATTTTGGCCCTAATTTCCTTATCCTTTGTCTCGTTTTTGGGTGCTTTTGTGTGTCTTATGGCTCTTTTATTGCAATTTCAAGCACTTGGTGCAAGTCGTGCGATGGAATCGGAAATCAAGATTTTCGTATGGAAAAGGGACCAATTGGAAAGAAAAAAGGAAGAACTAAAGTCCTAGTGCATGGGTACCTTTTCCGTGTACTACCAGCACACAACTCGTACACCGAAAAAAGATGTCTCTAAAGAAAGCTCAATGCATGGATACTGCAAGGGTACCAACCTGTGCACGACCTGTGCAAATGCCCAAATCAGGAAGTAGGTCAACCGGAAAAAAAAAGTGACTGCATAGGTACCTGTAGGAACCTAGATTTACGTTGTGCAGCAGAAACCGGGTTTTAATTTTTTTTTATACAACGTATAAACCATACCCTTGAATATTTACTCTTTCGTTTCTTTAAGCTTTATTCCAATTACGAACCACCAAGTCTTCCCCACTATGTCTCGTAATCCAATAACTGTGTGTGGGCACGTCATGGACTTCAAGGAATGAAGAGGAGGCTTCAAAGATGTGAAGACAAACACCTTTGCCTTTCTTGTGATTTTCATCCAACCCTAGAAGAAGCATAAAAAACAATTTTTTTTTTGCTTAGCCGAATTCTTCATAGACTCTCTATGGTTTTTGTTTGCATTGTGTTTTTGGTTCAATGAGACAATGACACAATAAATCTCTTTCGTTGTTATGATAATATATCTATATATATTTAATAACATGATACATATCTTTTTCAAATATAGCTCAATGTATTAAAAAGATATTAGTATTTAAGTGTCATAGGTAAAATAGAAATCTAACTCTCACATAACCCTAGCTGACTTAAACTTAAATACTAGACTAAATAAAGAATAAAATAATCTAATTATTTTAATTTGTGTCTCAGTAATTACTTGTACCTACAACCTCCATAAAATAAGTAATTAATAATTCATAATTATTGATTCATTAATTAAATAATCTAATTATTAATTTAATTTAATTATTAATATATTAATTAAGTAATCTTATTATTCAATTAATCTCTGAATAAATACGTGTCACTTTTGTAACACAATTAATTGGACAATCCAATTAATTCACCATGACCCGTGTTACCTTTAATCAATCGGGCTAGCAATGGAACCTAATGGACCCACAGTTTTGAGCTCCAATAATACTTATAAATAATTAATTAAACTCTTTAATTAATATTTTATGATCATTAACCTCAGAGATATTCCACTAAAAACTCGATCTTGTACTTTCGCAACTGTAGATGTATTACACAAACCAAAAATACAGTTGTCCATCGATATAACTATTCCATATGGTATGATCCTCCACAAGTAGTTCATAATTAAAGTTAGGTCATGAAATCCGTTATACCCATCTAATTATATCTTTTCCATTAGGTACCATTGATTCTCTAATGAACAATAGATCCTAACTTTCCTTAAGGAAGAATGAGAACGCTCATATTGTTCAAGCCCCGAATCAATCCTTAAGGGAATTACTTTCTACTTCTCACAAGAAGGAGTGGATTCCACTATTGTGTACAAACCTTCCTAGTCATAAGCCAAACCGTGATTCCAACATACAAAGTTATTGATCGGGAATGCAACTCCGATCTTACACATGGTATATCAAAAACCAAGATCTAACCTGAAGGAGTTGATAAGACACTCAAGATTAAGATCACCCATATAATGCCATCATTTCTTGATATATATGAATCTCATCATGTAACGGATCTTGGTGAGAGATTCATATAGATCATGACCCAGTCCTATATGATCACATCATATAAGGTGTTTCCATTCTCATATCACCATATGAATAGTCTAGGTTAAGATCACCATACATCACGGAATGGACCACAGTTATAGATTAACCACAAACAAAGTACCCAACTCTATTTGCTATCTACGGACTCTTTAGATTGCTCATCTCAAACTGAATTCCTCTGTATATGACACTCATATACTCAGTTAGAGATTACATCTGGCAATCTTGGATGTTAAGTACACATGATATAAATGTGTGAAACAGATATATAGAATGAATAAACTACTTCTTTTATTAATGTTTCACTCACATTTACAAATTACAAGCTTTAGGCCATAAATCCCAACAGAACCCTACCTGCGCACCGTGTGCCAAGATTTTACCACGTCATCAATTTCAGACCTAATTTTTTAAACCCTATAAATATAGTGGAGTAAATCCGAGGTTAATAATCATGAAATATTAATTAAAGAGTTTATTTAATTTTTCTAAGGATTATTGGAGCTCAAATTCGTGGATCCAGTAAGTTCCCTTGCTAGTCCGGACGTTGAAGGTAACAAGGGTTATAGTTAATTAATTGTATGTTCCAATTAATTGTGTTACGAAAGTAACACATATTTATTCAAAGAATTAATTAAATGATGAGATATTTAATTAATATATCAATAATTAAATAATTAGATTATTTAATTAATAAATTAATAATTGAGAATTAATAATTTGAGGTTACAAATTCAAACCATGACAAAAGATAAAATAATAAGGTTATTTTATTTCCTAACTAGGTCAAGTGTTCAAGTCTTAGTGAAGTCGAGTTAAGTGGGATTTAGAATCCTAAGCTAACTTAGACACTAAAATGCTAATTATCTTATTTGGAATATGATTAGTATCTTGTTTTTAAAAATATATAAAGATATAAAAGGGAGTACAGCCAAAAGAAAAAAAAAAGTTTTTTTATTTTATTTTGTTCTTTAGTATGCAAGTGGCTGAATTCTCCATACACAAAGCAAGAGTTGTTTTGTGTGTTTTTTTCAACCTCTATACAACTTTCTGAAACCCGTGACATACACACGCATTTACCGAAACCTGAGAGATAACAAGGAAGATCCGATGGTACAAATCGAAAAACAAATTCAAGAATTAAAGAACAAAGAAGTTAGCCTTGATGTATGATTTTGAATCTTTCCTTTGTTTATTCTTATATATCGTGCACAGTTCATAAAGTCGCTTAAATTATTTATATATATTAAAAATGTTTTGAAACTCCTTCCGTTGTGCGACTCTAGGGCTTACATCCAACACATCCCGGCTAACTAATCTATCTAAGCTTAAGGAGAATTCTCCTTACACTAAATCTACTCACCAATAGATGGGTTGTAGTAGTGGATTAAGTGATTCTTTGAATCACACATAAAGGTAGATTAGCTCTACAAGATTGAATAAGTTCTTAAAAGATTAATTGGATTACCCACCGTTTGTGTCTAAATTGCATCGACTCCCTATCAACATCATATCTTATGACATCACATCACATCACATCACATTCTTGCTATTTGCTAGTTTAAGTTTAGTTTAATTATCTCATAATTATAGTTTGCATATTAGTTGTTAATTTTCTAAACAAACCATTAAACATTTACTTTTCTGCATTTTTAGTATTTTACCATATTATTTTGACCATTGCTACCTTAAGATCCCTGTGGACGACCCTTGCCTGTCGCTATACTTGTTTTTTAAACTTTTGAGCACATTTCTAGGAACTCTTACAAATATCTTTTGACAAACAATATTTCCAGGAAAAAAATGACTTTGTCAATAAGTCAAGTAATTATACCTTTGTAGCTCAACTCTTGAAGATCTTGGAATGCCAAGAAGCTTTCCAAACACGATCACGAACTTGATGACCACATGAAGAACTTAAGCTACCCTTACAAAAATATCCCAATGGTTTTGACAAAGAAATAAGCCAATCATAAAATAATTGCACTTACAGACCGAATTTTAGATCAATTATTAGGCTTCCTAAATTTTCTTTTCTCAAAAAGCTTGTCAAATGATATGGTATATGAGTTGTCAACATCACATTGACAACTCACATGCCACATCATTACTCGTTCTAAAATTAGTGTCACTAATTATAGCATAATCAGCTGCTCCTTCAATGTATCTATCAACTGTATCAGTATGTATACACAACAAATATATTTTTCTTGTGAATCCTCTTTAGTCTTTACTTAGTATTGTGGAAACACAGAAATATAGTGTTTGAAGACTTAATTTCATTCACCTTTGTTGAGAAAGTATTATCGAACTTCTACATAAATAAGACTTAGTAGAAGATAAGATAATACGAATTTTAAAAATACGAAACTAACTTTAACTTCCTAGACTCAATCCCTATAGAGGAGGAATTGGTTAGCTAGCTTTCTAACTCCTAAAAATACAACTACATTACATATTGAAATCATACAGTACTACTAATAATACAATATAAACTTTCCACACTTCCCCTCAAGCTGGTGAATAGGTATCTTCCATTCCCAGCTTGGATGTAATCTCCTGAATAGGGATGGTAAAATTATCCACGGTACAGATATCCGTAAGAATCTGCTCCATTTAAAATGGGGATGGATACTATTCAGGGATGGAGCGAGGATAGTTGTCATACTAATATCCATTTTATGTTCGGGGATGGGGATGGATATTGTTTATGGATATCCATCCATATCTGGGTCCATTATAGATTTTAATATTTTAAAAATATAAACATTTATTATGTAATTATTAATTATAATTATATAAGTTATTATTATTATTTATATTTGAACTTTATTGGATGTATTTGTTTCTCTTTAAATATGATAAAATGTTCCGTTAACATATGTTACTTACATTTTTCTTTTGTAAACTATAAAAGTTTAAAGTTTTTTCATCAGATAAGGATATGAACAGAGCAGAGATGAATATCTATGTCTTAATTAACGAATTATCTGAATTCGCTCCACTTATTTAGAAATGGGATGAATGCTGGGATAAAGATATATATCTCAAATGGATATGGGGATGAATATTGGGGTATCCATACCCAATCCGATCCATTGTCATCCCTACTCCTGAAAAATAACATTTGGTAGATCCTTTGTCAGAATATCAACTAATTGACCTATAATTGAGGAGAAAAACTTAGCTGCATCCGATGCACCACATTGGAATCTGATGGTGGTGCATCATATCCATTCAATAAGTGACACGTGTCACTTTAAATTTTATTATTTCCACCCATTTTTTCCTCTCCTTCTCCATTTTTCCACCCAATTTTTTCCACCATCTATCACCTATTGTCGATCGCCAGAGGAAATGAACCAACACCTCCCTTACCAAAAGGTAAATGTGATGACCTTCTGATCTCTCAAAAGGGTCGTCGTCAAACAAAATCGTCTTCGTGATCAAACCGTCATTCGAAGTTTGAAAAAAATATCGTCACCGACATCATAACCGGTGATTTGATTGACAAAACCACCAAGGAAATGTTTGTCGGGTGCCTACCATTGTAACCCAAGTCTTTTTTTTTCGAATTCGGGCTTTATGGAAAGAGAAATGAATCCAAATCGAACTGTCACAAAACCTTCTTCATCAGATCTAAGCCAATCCATCAAGAATTTGATGAAACCGATCACACCAACGAACTCAGCATCGTCCTATTTTTCAAATCCAACTATTTTCGGAGTCAAACATTACCGAAGAAGGATCGCCGGTGACAGATCCAAACTGAGCGTTTGAAAATTGGAAAGAAATACTCTAATAGATAATGAAGAAAGAGAAAGAGAAAGAGAAAGAGGAAATGAGGTGGAGGAAAAAATTAAAGTGACACGTGTCATTCATTGAATGGCTCCAATACACCATAATCAAATTCTAGTGTGGTGCATCGGATGCACCCAAGTTTTTCTCATAGTTGAGACATATGGTGAATCAGCCTACTATCTAGCTTCTCCTTTATACAATGTATGTTTACCTCAATGTGTTTGGTTCTATCGGATTGCACTGGATTGTGTACAATGCTAATTGCAAATTTGTTATTATGGTAGAGTCTCATAGGTTATGCCCACCTAATTTTTAAATTATTTAGAATGATTGCCGACCACAATAGCTCACATATGCTTTGTGCCATTGCTTCATCTTCCACACTTGATCTTGCAACAACATTTTGTTTTACTCCTTAATGTCACAAGGTTACCACCTAAAAAGGTGTAATAGCCTGAAGTATATCTCATATCCATGATTGACCCAACACAGTCTACATCCGTATATGCTTTTAAATACAGCCTCGTATTTTGTTTAAAAAAAATTCTCTTTCTATAGTTAGATTTCAAATAATGCAGTATGCGATAGGCAGCTTGCAAATGCAATTCTTTAGGATTATGCATAAACCGACTTACTACACTAAATGCTTATGTGATGTCAGGCCGTGTATGTGAGAGGTAGATAAGTCTGCATACTAACCTTCGATACATCTCCATGTTCACCGCAACATCATCATTAGCTTCACGAAGCTTATGATTTGGATATATATGAGTGGATGATGGTTTGCAATCTAGCTTTACAGTTTCCTTCACATGATCGCACACATATTTATTTTGTGAAGGAAAAATTCCATGTCATGAGTGAGTCATCTTCATCCTTAGAAAGTACTTCAACCTTCCAAGTTCTTTGATCTCAAATTCTTTTTTCATAAACTGCTTTACTGTTTTTTTTTCCTCACTCCCTGTTACGATTATATCATCAACATAAAGTAGAAGTGTCGTAACTCCCCATGAATCAGAATGCTTGATGAACAATGTGTGATCTCTTTGACTATACCTATACCATGCTGCTACAAGTACCTTTGCAAATCTCTCAAACCATACCCTAGGAGATTGTTAAAGGCCATATAGAGCCTTCTTAAGCCTCCACATTTTTCATGCTTTAAATCCACTTCCATACCCTAGTAGAATTTGCATATTGATTTCCTCCTCCAGGTCCCCACGAAGAAACGCATTCTTCACATCAAATTGTTTGAGAGGCCTACCATAACTTACAGCCAAAGACACAGGTACCTTTACCGTATTCATTTTAGCAACTGAAGTGAATGTCTCTTGATAATCTACCCCTTGTGTTTGTATGTAACCTTTTGAAACTGATTGCTTGAAATCGTGTTAAATACTCGCAAGTGCACGAATCGTAAAGAAACGTACAATGGTAAGTAAGGATCGTTTCCACGAGGAAAAGTTATTTACCGATTAAAACTAATTCTAAATAATGTTAAATTTAAAAGTAACCAACGATTGTTGTTTGATTGATTTAACTAAAACTAAATTTATCTACGTTGAGAAAGCAATTAAAAAGAATTGGTGTTTGTGATCAAGAGAAGAAAGAACTAGGTCATCAATGCTCCTCAACTATGTATACTCAATGTTTCGAATTGACTTTAAATGAGGATATTAATCAAGTTAAGGATTTGTTATTATCTTAAGTATGATTATTACCGTATAATCCTAGAATGAATCAAATGTTCTCATTAATAATTTACCCATAGATTAATGGTGCAAACTGCAACCGAGAACTCATTAAGTGTAAGAACAATGAACCAAAACCTACTTACATAAATCAATGCTAAGATCAGTTTTATCCATTCAATTGAATATTAATTAAGATTACGTATAGATTAATACTCTAACCTCAATTATTAAATTATCAAAACCCTAAATTCATGTCAACGTATGATCATGCATTAACAAGAATAAAGAATTAAGACGTATTATGAATTGAATGAATCAAAACTTAAATTAATTAAAATATAGTCAATTCTAACAAAGAGCATTCATAGGGGTTCAAATTGATTCCCTAGTTACGGGATTAGTTACATATGATAACGATAAAAAGACAAGAGAAAGAAAATATAAAAATCATTGAGGCCTTCAATGAATCTTCAAGTCTTCAATGTTGAAATCTTCTTAGTATTCAAATCTTCAATGTGTAAAGATGAATGAGAGAATTTTATGTAAGGTAGCTATGTGTTTTTCTTTGAAGAGGTATGTAGAAAAATGGTGTCTTAGTTATATCTCAAAACCCTAAGAACATGATGTGTTTATATGAGACAAATAAGAACGAATTCATAAATCCAACTTTGGTGAGGAATTGACCGACCGTTGTGATCACCGTTGTGGGTGGCACAACGGTCTGGCAGCAATGCTGGAGTGATGGACGGTTGTCTCTATGGCGCTGATGTACCGCTATGATAATTAACAACGGTTTTGATAGTGTTTCAAGAAAATTGTATATGAGTCCCTCAATTCTTCAATAATTCCCCTTTTCGTCTAAAATTCTCCAAACATATCACTTAGATTCGACAACCTGAAAATGCTCAAACAAACAATTTAAATACCTAAATAGCTCTAGATACAAGCAATTGATTAGTGGAATGGGGATAAAAAATACAAACAAATAATGACCGATCAACAACCAATCGAGCCTTGTACCTTTCAAGAGAGCCATCAACTTTATATTTTACGCTATATATCCACTTACACCAAACAAATTTCTTTCCTTGCGATAGCCCAACCAGTTCCTATGTTCTTTTTTTCTCCAATGCTTCCATCTTAGTCTCCATGGCCTATCTCCAATTATTATTAGATAATGCCTCGTATAGTGCGGTAGGAATGGAAATGGTGTTTATGTTAACTAGAAAAGCCCTGTGAGATGGTGAGAATTATTCATATGAAACAAACCATGAGAGGGGATACAATGGGTGTTTGGTGCATTATTTGGTTTCTTTTCTAAGAGCCACAAGTCATTGGTAAGAGAATCAGAAATTACCTCAGTATCAGAGTTAAAGTTAGATTCTTAAACTTGATAGGTTCTGTGATTGGACATTTCCTTCTTGAGTACACCAGTATATCACTTGTGGGATTAAGAACATGATTTCCCCTTTTCACATTTTTGGTAATGGGCTTAGTGTTTGGGACACTTGGGTTCAATGTGGGTACAACTGGGTTGGACTCAAGCCCACTAGGATTCATTGTAGATGAAGATACCGGTAATGACTTAGAGTTAGAGTAAGACTCAGATTCTATATGTTTAAAATTAGAGTTAGAGTTAGACTCATACTCTATAGGTTCAAAATCAGCAAAATCAATGTTTTAAATAATAGCAGAGTCAGTGTTTGAGTCAAATAGGAAAAAATCATTTGTAGATTATGTCTTTTCTTCACTCAAACTCTCCTCCTTAAGATAACATATAGAGTAAAAAGGTGTCTGTTTGTCAAAGGTAACAACAGTAGATACATAAAACTGTTTGGAATTAGGGTGATAACATTTATATCCCTTCTGAGTTTATGAATATCCCAAAAACATACATTTAATTGCTCTTGGATCTAATTTACTCCTATTAGGACTGTGATTGTGAACAAAAGCAGTACATCCAAAGATTCTAGAAGTAAGATTATTAGTTGTATTAAAATCAGGATTTTTTTTTTTAAAGAACGGATAACTGAGTTTTAAAATCCAGGAATCTAGTAGGAAGCATGTTGATAATATGGGTGAAAGTCAACAAGGCTTCTCCCTTGTAAAAATTAGGAATACTATTTTGAAATAGTAGAGCCCTAGTTGTAGCCAATAAATTACCATTTTTTCTCTCTACCATTCCATTTTAATGAGGGGTATAAACACATGATGACTCGTTTATAATCCTTTCTTTTTGTAAATAGAAGAATAAAGTTTGATTAAAATAGTCCCAAGCATTATCAAATTGAATTCTCTTAATTTTTACTCCAAAATGGTTTTGAATCATGTTGTGAAAATTGTAGAATACTCTGCTTAAATCTGATTTGTGTTTGAGTAAAAAATAAAAACCAAGAGACTCTATTACAAATGTACAATCACCAATAAAAGACATAAACCACTTTGTTCCAATAATATTCGAAATCTGATAAGGACCCAATATATCAATATGAACAAGAGAAAAGGGGACAAAACCTCTTTTATTACTGATTGAAAAAGATACATGTTTGTGTTTTGCAATTCCATATGTATCAAACGAAAATCACTAACATCTAAGGGGCCGTTTGGTATGGGGTAATGTTTACATGGAAATGGAAATCTGATAACATTCTCATGTTTGTTATCAGGTTTGTGTTTTTTGATTCCCAGTAAAGTCAATCCCATGAGAATCACATTACCCTCCCAGAAGGTAATGTGAAACCCATCCCAATAGGTGGGTTTCAAATGCCCCTCCATCTGATTCCCATTATGGGACCCACATGTAATTAAAAATAATCTAACTAGACATCGTCTCTTCCACATATCACATAGCGCTCAACGTCTCCATCTCCCTCTCCTTCTCCATCAAGCCCATTGGACTCCGTCTAACTCGTTGTCTTCTCTCCCCGTAGAACCTTCTCTCTCCGTCGAACCTTCTGTCTTTGTTAAACAACAGATTTTCTCTTGCTTTGAATTCTGAACTGCTCTCTTCTTCGATAGATCTCTAATCGAGGTATGTTACGTTTTTCCTTTGATGGGTTTTTGTTAGATTTTGTAGTTTATGTTGTTGTTTTTGTTTTTTATTTTAAATTTTCAATTGAGGTGCTTGATCTAGGGTTTTTCGGTGCATAATTTTTTATCTCTTTTTTTTTTGTTGATTTTCTTCATTGGTTTTGTTATATTTCTATTTTTTGATATTCGTTTTCACTAAAAACAAATGCTAGAATTCTCCACATACTGAGCACCCAAGACACCAATTTTTGTTTTGATTTCGAGTAACTGTAAGTCCCAACCCAATCTCACTCTCTTTTACTTGCTTTATCATTTTCAAGTGATGGGTTCTTTCTCTAATTTGTTTCTACATTTTTCATTGTTTATGATAATTTTTCTCTATTCTTATTTTTCATCGCATATGTTCTTCAAGAATTTTATTTTATTTTTGTATTTCATTTGTGTAGTTGTTGTTTGTTTGTAATCTTGTGGGATATTGGTATTCTTGATGACCCTTTTCGTGAATTTCAAATTCTTCTTAGATATTATGATATTAGATCGTAATTATTCTGTTTGGTTGCTTGGAAATCAATGAAAATAAAGGAAAATTAAAGGAAAGATGAGTTGTTGAATTGAATGTTATGCAACATTTTCGTGAATTGACTTTACTATTTGCAAAATGTGATTTTTGTCTAAAGTGTTTGTTAAAATCTAGAATATTCTCCACTTCTTTTAGTTTTATTTTCTTCGGTTTATTGTTTGTGTTTGTGTTTGTATTTGGATTCCACTATTCTTATCAAAGATCTTTACTTTAACTTGTCATAGCTGATAATTTATATTGGTCATCAGTTTTCAGAGTCATACGGTTTGTGTTGTGTTGTGTTGTGTTGTATGTATGTAAACTTTTTACTGTTGTGTTTCCTGTTTTGTTATAGGAAGGTGTTAACAATGTTGTGATGCTGATGTTGTTAACTCAATTACCCCAAATGTGTTCTATGTCTTCTATATGAATTGCAAACTTAAAAGAAGGTGGTATATGTCTTCTATTTATAAGCATTATATTAATTACTACTTAGTTTAAATAGAAACATTAAACTCTTTAAGAGCTCAAACTATTGTAGAATTTTCATTGGTTTAAACTTGTACTTGCTGATATGGCTCGTCTTCATTTGGTTGCAAAGAAAAGAATTGTTGGAAATTTGATTCAATACATGGAGATCTTAAATGAGATGAGAATGTTGTTCATTTTTCTAATATGTATTATCATGAGTAGGAGACGTTTAAGTAAAAAGAAAAATTGAGGTGAAACTTCTTTATATAGGCATCACATACGTCAACTAAATTATCACCGTATGATACATGAGAGTGACTTAGCATGCATAGAGAGCACTCGTATGTATAGAAGATGTTTTTCCATTTTATGTCATCACCTTAGAACTATTGGGGGTTTGAAGGGGACAAAAAATAAGGGTGTTGAAGAAATGGTAGCTATATTTTTACATATTATATCTCACGATGTTAAGAATAGAATTATGAGACGTCAATTTGCAGGTTCCGGTGAAACTGTTGGTAGACAATTCAATGTAGTCTTAAATGCTATATTATGTCTCCATGAGTTATTGCTAAAAAAGTCAGAGCCGGTTCTTGGTGATTCAACTGATAGTAGGTGAAAATGGTTTAAGAATTGCTTATGAGCACTAGATGGAACATACATTAAAGTAATTGTCTTAGCATTGGATAGACCTAGGTATCGAACCAGAAAGAATGAAATTGCTAATAATGTGTTAGAGGTGGTCTCACAAGATATGCGGTTTATTTATGTTTTGCCCGGATGGGAGGGTTCAGCTGCTGACTCTAGAGTTTTACGAGATGCTATATCTAGGACAAATGGGTTTAAAGTTCTACAAGGTAAAATGTTATCCTCTTGCATGAATGAATAAATGATAAAGTTTACTTTATGATTTATTGTTAACAAAATTATTTAAATTTTTTAATAATTTGTAGGATATTACTATCTATGCGATGCTGGGTATCCCAATGGTGAAAGTTTCTTAACACCGCATAGAGGACAACGCTACCATTTAAATGATTGGACACTCCCGCCTAATACTCCTCAGGATTTTTTAAACATGAAACACTCATCTGCTAGGAATGTAATAGAGAGAGCATTTGGATTGTTGAAGGGACGATGGGCAATTCTTAGAGGTCGGTCATACTATCCTGTGAAAATACAATGTCGTATTATTTTGGCGTGTTGCCTTCTTCACAACTTGATTAGAAGAGAAATGTTGGTGGATCCTTTAGAACATGCTATATTTAAGGATAGTGACAGTGATAACAAAGATGAGGACATGAATAGTGATTGTTATACTCACATTGAAACATCAAATGCTTGGACCACTTGGAGGGACAACTTGTCAAGGGATCACTTGCTTATAGATGCATTCACCATTCACATTTTTTTTTTTGGAATCATAGCAGCATTTTATATCTTATAATCAATATATGTGATTGTATTGATTTCATAAACTTCCGGATTGAGCCGAAACAAAATTGAGTTGCATTCTCATCATATTCCTATGCCATTACTAGTATTTGGGTTTTGCAGATCCTCAAACTATCATCTCTTTCCATGGCAGGTGTTAGATTTACTTGAAGATGCTTGCGAGTCATTGTTGGACAACATTATGGCGGTGAACATTGCTTAAGATGCGCAAAATATTTGTCCTTGCTCGGATAATGTTTTAGTAATTAAGCAATCCTCTAGTTGGCGCATTTTATTCCTCATACGGCTGCCATAAAATAATAAAATTGTAATTTGATCATCATTTTGCATCTTGATAAAATTTGAATCAAAGTTGGAACTAACGGTGACTTTAGTGTATTTTTTTTATGGTTATAATCTAAATTAATTTGTAATTTGTAATTTTTTTAATTTCAAAAATATATATTATATGATAAATCTATTTTTTTAAAATAAATAATATAATCAATATGAAAAAAATGATTATTAACAATTAAAAATTCATTGAAAAAAAAAAGATTCCCATGTTCAACCAAACACAGTTATCTAACATTTCTAGGAATCTGATGCAATATTCTCATGCACAACCAAACACAATTATACAGGTTTTCCAGGAATCACATTACTATGTTTAATTTTCCCAGGAATCAGATTATTTTGAATACCCCATACCAAACGGCCCCTAAACAACTAAACAAGGTTGGAAACATAACTTTCAAGATGGAAAACAAATGGTGCCCAATCTGAAATGATGTAGCCAAACTTTATCTTTATTTGAAGAATTTTTAGAAAGGTAAGACAAGAATAAGAGGTTCTTAATGCCACTAGGTGCATGAGATGCCTCAAGATAGTATAGTCTACTTCTTTCATTAGTAAGTCCAATCCTTTTCCCCAAATCTTGATCCTGGAACTCATAGTAAGAAGGATAAAATGGTATATAACAATTCACATCTCTAGTAAGCTTCTGTATCGATATTAGGTTTGTGAATAATTTAGGGACATGAAGGACATGTTTTAGATTAAACAAGAGTTTAAATTTTGAAAAGAAAAAGAAGAAAAAATATAAAATAAGTTGCAGCGAAAATAAATTGAGAATATGAGTTTTAATTTTGAAGAGAGAGTGTGGGGGTTGAAGATTGAGAAGAAAATAAAATGAAGACAAAAGATAAAAATAAAAATAAAAATAATAATGAAAGATATTTTAAAATCTAAAAAGACAAATAATATGGGTCAACTGTACGTGATGTAAGACAAAAATGAAATATAAAAATAATTATTATAATATTATTTGTTAAATAATTATTAAATCAAACGGGTTCGCGGGTTTGGGTTTTGTTTTTTTTTTCACACCCGAACCTAAACCCAAACCCGTGACGGGTTTAGATTTCAAATCCAAACTCATCCACATGTTCTATTTTCATATACCAAACCCTCTCCAAGCGGATTGGGTTCGGACGGATCCCACGGATTCGAGTATAATCGTCATCTCTAATTGAGAGAAAGAGAGAAGAGCGGCGAGTAGGAGAGAGAGAGAGAGGTGGTGGTGATGTGGTAATGGTTTAGTATCATTTTATTTTGTTTTTTATTAGAATGATATTTTTATAAATAAATAGAAATCTATGTAATTTTACTATTCATTTAAATAGTTCAATTTGAAGATGAGTTTTAGTATATATAATGCAAGGGCAATTTTGGCATCTCTTAAGCTGGCTACTGTGGTTAGGATTCCATCAGCTACTGATATTTTCCTATTAATAGGACATGGTGTATAAGTGGTAAATATGTGCGGATTTGTAGCTCTTGAATCGATGATCTAGGAAGTCATATCGCACTTATCCGAGACACTTAGACCAATAGAATCAGACCTTACCTGACTGAACCAAAGAACATGTGCTAGTGCCGGTAGACTTGTCCAATGTTCCTAGTAAGCTCCTCAGTTTTTCAATTGTTTCTGTGTTGAACTCTCCTTCTTCACAAGTTCTTTCTGTAGCCATGGTCATGTGTGCTTGTCCTCCCTTATAGGCCCATTCCTAGCTTGAGGTTAAAGGTTTTCCTGTTAATTTTCAGCATCTATCTTTAGTGTGCCCTTGCTTTCTGCACCAAAGAATATCCCGAATTGGAGGCCTGCCCATATCGTTTCTCTAATTCTCAATAACTGGTGGCTTGTCCAGTTTCAGATTCCTGTTACCTCAACCATTTGACACTATAGCTGACCCATCCACTGGTAGACATTGGAGCATTACACTCCTACTTTCCTCTGCTCTTACCATGGAAACGAACGCATTATAATCTGAATCCTGCTACATTTAGGCCAACAAGAAAGTCACACACCCAATCATGTTCCCCGACCTGCTTCAAAGTTAACGCTTCATCACTACATGTAATGATCAAGCTCCTGGCACAGATTTTGCAAAGCATTAGCATACTCTGTAATAGAACTATTTCCTTGTATGGTTGAATCAGTTTTGGTCTTTATCTGTATCCTTCACCCTCGAATAAGACTATTCTGGAATTCCATAGCAATGACATGACCATGGAATCCACTTCATCCCAAACTTCAAACTTAGGATCTCCTTTCTTCAACTTTCCTGAGCCCATTTATGATATTTTTTTTCCATTCAGCCTGTATATTGCCTTGATGTTTTGCATCTCTCATTTGCCTGATCCAAGTGGCAAGTACCACTCCTCATTCTGATCACATCAGTCATATTGGTCTTCTCGAACGAGGGTTGGATTGATAACCAACCACCGACTCTGGCAATGAAGGCCGGTAAAGAAAGCTAAGCTATGAAGGCTCTACACGAATTTAGCAATGAAGGCTAAACTTTAAAAAGCTTAAAGAGTGAAAATAGAAATGTAGTGTTTTAAAGACTTGATTTCATTTATCTTTGTTGAATAAGGTTTACACAACTTTTACATAGATAAGACTTAGGGGTCTTTTTTTTCTTCTTTTTTTTTTCTTTTTTTTTTCTTTTTTTTTTTATTGTAAACCGAAAAATCCTTAA
This sequence comes from Dipteronia dyeriana, assembly GCA_032871835.1. Lineage (NCBI taxonomy): Eukaryota > Viridiplantae > Streptophyta > Magnoliopsida > Sapindales > Sapindaceae > Dipteronia > Dipteronia dyeriana. The sequence continues at coordinate 39,219,468 of CM065302.1, forward strand.
TTTTACTTAAACTTAATAGTGACTGAAACCTGAATCTTATGTTTATTTTTTTTTATTACCTTCGAATAAAATGTCAACTTGTTTGTTTCATAAATATAAAATGGTTCAAAAACAAGTAATTTGATATTAATACCCTTAGAAGAAATAATATTAAATAATAGGTTAAAAGAATAAATTTGTATAATATTAAATAATGATAAAATTAGAAATATATTATCTTCGGTAAGATAATCTTAGAAGAAAATATATTAAATGCAATCTAGTGATTTGGAATTAAGTTAAAAGTCATAATTTTCATTTTTTTTTTTAATTGTTTGATCACTTAGAAAAAAACAAACAAAACAACTTAATAATTTCAATACAGACTCATTAAGTTTTAAGTATATATTAAAAAAAAAACAAAATACCCATTAGTAGAAGTTAAGATAATAAGAATTTTAAATATAGGAAACTGAGGTCTCGTTTGATTTTTCATCTGAAGACTGAACAATCTGAATGTTACTGAAAACCGAATAGTGACCGAAAATTGGACACTGAAAAACATGTTTTTTTTTTCACTGAAAACTGAATGTAAGTGATAATCTGTTTGTTTTTTTAAGTTACAAATATCTTAAAATTAATACTTTTACATCTATACACTTCTAACTATTTGTTATATATTTACATTTTAATATATTAAGGATAACTATAACAAATAATTTAATAATCGTAAAACAAAATTATTTAGTTATTAATAATATTTTAAATTTATTTTAATAATATTATTTAGATACAATCAAGCTCTAAAGTAAAACTAATAAAACTAATTATCAAATTATGAGAAGAAAAAAAATGACTCCTTATCGAAAGCCGAAATATGGTAGGAAAATCAGTCTCTAATTGTTTGAGTTTTGAAACAATTATGTTTTATAATACTGTAGTTGTTTATGGTGAGAAGGAAAATATATATTGTTATTAATAGCAGTTTGACAGAAAACAAAATTAGAAATTAGTAAGATTTGTAAGGATAGTTTTGAAAGTAAACAATTGCGTTAAATTTCAATGGGCTTTTGTTAAGTGAAAAGTAAAATTTTCTCATTTTTCTAAATAAGTAGTTTTAATGGTTCTTTTAGTGATTTTATCATTTAAAAAAAAAAACAAAATAACTTAATGGAGCACGTTAAGTGCCATTAATATATTACATGGAAAAATCAAATAAGGTCTTACTCTTAACTTCCTAGACTCAATCCCTAAAGATGGGGAATCGTTTAGCTATCTTTCTAACTCTTAGAAATACAGCTACATTACATATTGACATCATCCAGTACTAATAATAATACACTATAAATTTTCCACATGTACAACAAATATAATCAATCAATAGTTTAATGTAGCTGGTTCTTGAAATATATTATGCTAAGAGAACGGATTAGAAACATGTTGAAGGAATTTGGACAAGAAAACAATCTGGACACTGTTAAATGCTTTCCATATTCATTCTAATTTTTTTTTCTGCCTGCGAATGCTTAACATCAAACATAAAATAACAGTGAACATGTTGGAGCTTCTGCTATAAATGTCTGTAAGTAGTTTGCCTTAGATACATCAGAAAATGGGTAAATGCTTAATACAAAAATTTTGTTTCTATTCACAACCATTCTCTAGTATTCGAACACCACCGGTATATTTTCGTCACTAGAGCGAGAGAGAAAATAAGGAATAAATTATAACTATAGATGAATTGCAAAGACAAAGCCTTTTTGAGCCTCAGTGACCTTAGCTAAACTCTTTAGCTATCTAAATCTCAGATCTTATATGGGGGTTTACCGGTTTAAGCAACCAGATACTGCTGCAAATGTTTAGTTCTTTTCTTGTTCTTCAGCTTTCGGAATGCACAAGACTCAATCTGTCGAATTCGCTCTCTGCTTACACCCATCATCTCCCCAATCTCTTGCAATGTTTTCATCCTTCCATCGTCTAGTCCAAACCTCCATCTGACAACCTGCTTTTCCCTGGGATTGAGAGTGTCCAACACCTTCTCTAAGTCTTGTTTCATAAATTTCTTGATCAGTAGATCTTCTGCTGTTTCTGCATCTGGATTTGCAATTACTTCCTGGTGGTAAAATAAAATGAACCAATCAGCATGAAAGATAAATTTATAAATGCATTATGCTGTAACAAAAACTTGAATACAAATTGTCACATTAAGAGAGTATCCGAACGGGAATAAGACAGACCGAAGGTTTAAGATTCTGGTTGATTCCAAATTTCTGGTCAAGAGATCTTGGCGCTTTAGGAGTGAGTAATACTGCTTGGAGCCTCTTCATTGAGAGCCCTGTTGCCTCTGCTACTTCTTCATTATTAGGCTGTCTTCCATTTTCAGAAAACAATTGCTTTCTAGCCTCCTTTACTCTATAAGTTGCCTCCACCATGTGAAACTGTAACCCAAATAAACATCACAAATAAGAAGGTATAAAGATATGATTCATTTAGTACTAATACAACCTCATAAGAATTCTATAACAGGAAGTTAACAAATGAACTAAAACGTCAAAAGCAAAACTTACTGGTAACCTAATTGTCCTTGATTGGTCTGAAAGAGACTTCCGAACTGCTTGTTTAATCCACCAATGAGCATAGGTTGAGAATTTGAAACCCTTTGAACCATCAAACTTTTCTGAACCTCTCACAAGGCCTCGACATCCTTCCTGTGAGTTGATGAGAAAGATTTGGATACGAAAAACATCCAAATTAAAGATTTAAACCAGTTCTGCATTCCTCCTCTTTATAAAAGTTTACCTGTTTATTATTTAAAACGAACTAAATTAGTTTAGATGCATACGAGGCCAAAGTAAACACCTGCACAAGATCTTGGAGATTCATCCCAGCTCCTTGATAATTCTTTGCTATTGAAATAACAAGCCGTATATTGCTTTTTATCATTCTGTCTTTGCAAAGAATACCATAATTCAAGCGCCTCCGAAGTTCTTTCAGTTCAACTCCTGCTGCTGAAGCCCATTGTGCAAAGGTTGGCTGACCTCCATATCGCTCTGCAAGCTCTTCCTGAAGCCTTTCTAATTTCAATAGATCCTGAATGACATCAGTTGAACTTTGCACATCAGAAATTTACTTGAGATAGGACAGGAATAAAAAATGTACATACAAATCACTCCCAAAACAATCTTTTTGTTTGCTGCTTTCTTATCCTACTAAAACGGAGAGAACCTCCAATTAAGATTCCAAGTTTGCCTCAAAATTTACAGGATGGCTAAAATTACATTGTCAGAGAACATATAAGTATAATTTGGAATTAATAGTTTCTGAGTAATGACTCAAAAGAAAGCCCTGCCAGAATTGAAAGCTTCCCCACAAATAGCCTTCTGTCTAGGAAACCTTATGTATTAAATTATAGATAATTAAACATATTCCTACAAGTTATAGTACTATAAATTGGACTCTTCAAGTTAAGCTAGGGTGTTTTCTACCATACACCTAATGATTTTCGGAATTCAGCATCTTTAATGGCTTATCTATACAGATCCAAACACGAGATGAATTGTTTTTCTTTTTTTTTCCTTAAATTTTTTTCCTAACTTGATGTCAGCTAGTATCTGTCTTGGATAGAATAGTCTTCAAACCACTGAAGCAACCAGTTATTCTGAGGGTATATAAGACTTCACAATCTGATAATAGGCCAGGTTGATTTTTCAAAACCTCAGGAAGACTTTTGTTATATCAAGTGGTTTTCATTTGAGTGGATATTAATCACAAGGGTATATAACACTTCCAAGGAACAAAATCTGTAATTCCATGTCAAAAAATATATATATATATATATCAGAAATTTCAGAAGACCTGTTTCTTTTAAAAACATCAAAAACATCAGTGTCATCACATATGAATCTCACACCTGTATTCCTTCTGATAACTCCAATTCTTCATTGGCAGTGAGAAGCCTGGAAGAACTGGTAGTTGCTCTTAAGTAACGTAATGGATCAGAGTAGTCGACTTCCTGTAACGAAGCACGCTTTCTCCGGCTAGTAGAACCCGACCTCACAGACACAACATTGGCAGCAGCCTTCTCCACTCCCCTTGTTCTTCTGGCTTTTCGTTCAGTTTGCCGTCTTGATCTCACAGTTATGGTTTGGGAAATCTCTTCCTGCAGATGGTTCATTTCTTCTCGTGTCAACTCCAAATCATCAGATTCTTGTAATGTGTTTTGCATGGAATATTCTTCTTCCCGTGCATTATCATCTGCCACAGAATGCCCTATTATACTAGCTCTTTCTTTTTCTGTCAGCAGAGCCCACTTGGATGGAGAAGTGTCTGCAGAAGATGAAGTTGCAGGTTTACCCTTTAGTTTTACAGAGTTGTCATTGTTGACTAATAAGGCTGCATCTTTCGCAAACTTGGCAGCAGCTCTTGCAAGAGCAACTGCTTCTGCAGCAGCTGCAATAACTACCGCCTCATCACTTGTAAGAAGTGTTTCTGTAGCTAAAGTTGCTCTTATGTTTGCCTGCAGATATATTGAAGATGATTAAAATTACAACCTTATATATAAGGCGTATCATCAAAACTTGTAGCAAGCATTATATATTTGCATTAACATTTCAGAATCAGGAGGCCTTCTAAATGGATACCATTTTTTTTATTTGGATTACATGAAAAACTTTAAAAAAAAAAAAAAACGATCAAAAGCCAATAAATTTCACACACAAGATGACATGATAACCTTTGCACCATTTTATGCATCATGCATGCTATGAACAATTTTTATTTGCCCATTTGTAGGCAACAAAAAGAAAAGAAAGAGCAAGTTGGGAGACACTCGTTACATTTTTTCCCCTTCTTAAAAGGGGAGAAATTCTAAATTATGTATAAATCAAGGAATAGATAACCAGCATATGTGATGCAGATTGTCCCAACTTTGGTAAATACCAAAACTTCATGATCTGGCAGACAGACCAAATATGACATTTTCAAGGCTCTTCTTGCGTAAGCATTGTGTACGACATAAGATCCACATTAAGTTATTGATACGGTAAAGGTGGAGGGCGGTGTGTGTGGAAAGTCTTACTTCTGCTGGTGGACCAAATGCCCCAGTATATGCCCATGGTCTGTTTGCAGCAACTGAATTTGAATGATCTTCTAAAGAAGGTAATCTGAGCTTCTCCACATCAAGGACCGCAGCTGTTGCTGTTGATGTTGGTGGCGATGTAATAGATAAGCTACATTGTGTCCGGAAACAGAGAGACTCTTTATTCTTTGCTGCAGAATCCAATCAAAAACATTTATGTTAATGAGATTTATGACTCTACAAAAAATATCACAAACATAAAGCTTACATAATTTTCTCTTCAACAAATATGATCCTTGATGTTGATAATTCAGGATGATTTTATGCTTTTAACGGGCATTGCAAAGTAATGAGAAAAACAGTAATTCCACTTTGAAATGTTATGATGAAACACCTCAAAGAGAGGTCATCGTCCAGGTCAACTCCAATCAAGATGGTTAATAAGAAGACTTGAACTATAACATCAACTCCAACAATGTACCTTATTGATCATTTAAGAGGATGTAAAAACAATCAACACTAGACAAAGCATGAGCAAATGTGTGTCTAAACAACCAGACCTGCTTAAGGACTTGAACACGGTATTATCTAGCACTAATACCTAACCAAGAAAAAGTAGACAAACAAAAAGCTGCACCAAAATAGAAATTGATTTGTATTATTGTATATACAATTTTTTACATAAAACATTTGGGCAAAGAAGTGACCACGCCTGTGGATGACTACCTAAGCTGACAAAAGCCAGGTCAAAGCTTGAGAATTAGATAAATCTCAGAATCCCTAGCCTTAAGTTATGTAAAGAAAAGAAGATTGTCTAGCTAGTCTGTCAACTATCAAAGAATATTATTGATCACCAACTCAATTGAAGAAATAGCTCTGTAATGGTTGTTTATAACAACTCCGGAAGCATAGCTATAAAATTAAAATTGTGAAGAAAAAAAACCAACTAAACATCCAAGTAATAAGATCTCCTGAATGCTAACAGAGATGTTGACAATTTTCTTTTGTGGGAATCATGATTAAAGTCACTTTCGTTCATTCAACAACACTTAAAAGCAACAAATAGAGCTCTTTTTTAACATTATTAAAATTGATTCCAAGATACATAAAACGACAATAAACCCAATTGAATTTTGATTGAGATACAGGCATTAACGAGTGAATGCAATTCAAATTGGGTAAGAACAAACATACCCATTTCAGTTCTGATACAAAAATGCATAAAAACAAAAAACAAGCATTTCAATTTCGATTGAAAAGACAGTCTTCTAATAACATAATGCATCCATTTGAATATTATTCAAGCAGAGAGAGACTTACAGAGTTGGTGGTGGTAGTGGGGAGTTCTGAAATGGATAGAGAAGGTGTCTGGTTGGCACTTGAACTGGGGCAGCAGACACGACATGTTCCACTTGTAAAGTTTAATTTTTTGAGTCTCTTTTAGAACTGCTGCGTCCTCATAGATGAAGAAAAGGAGAGAAAAAAAAGGGGGTCTTGTTCAAGTTGGTAGTAGGAGTTCAAGAGCTAGCATTGGAGAGAAGGCAATGATAGGGAGAGGGAGAGGGGGTGGTGAATGGTGTGTTGTTGTGATAAAATAAGAGGATAAGGGAAGTTGAAGAAAGAATGAAGCGCTTGAGGATGAGACTATGAGAGACTCACAAACTGACAAGCCTTCCTCTTTTTTAACTCTTCTCTCATTACATGGTTTCTCTTCTTTCCTGTTTTATTTAACCATTTATAAATTGATTAATTGCACAAACATTCCCGAATTAGGCATAATTACATGCATATGGACAATTTGCCTAAAAGTATACAAACCTCCCCTTTCATTACTCATTATTGGTAAGTTGGGAACGGTTAGAAGATAACAATCAAATGATAAAAGGATACTTTGGTTTCATTTTTATAAACAAAAAACAACTTTGCCGTTGCTTGGTTAATCGTTTTATAAAACTGTTTTTGAAAACAAAAAATAAATAACTTTTTTAAAGTTATAACCAAGTAACTAAATATAGAAAAATACACAAAATATCCACCGATATATCCATATTTTGGAGAAACCGATATCGAAACAGGAAAATATCAAATATCCAACAGAATATTCGGGCGCTTTCAAAATATCCTAAAAAATATCTTAATATTTCCGAAATTTTATGAATTTCACCTTAAAAATCCAAGGATGTTTTGCAAATTATTAAAATATTTTTAGAAAAAAAACTTAAACACTTAAATTATTGTTCAAATAATATATATTGACAATTATTTTAGGAAAAACATTACTAAATTTATAAAAAATTCCAAGACAATAATCAATAGTTGAATTATTGACGAGATGAGGTTGGTCTGGTGGTAAACCATTCACACATGCACCACGAGATTATAGGCTCGAGTCCTCCACCCTAAAAAAAAACTTGAATTTATGTAATACTTCAAAAAAAAATAGTAGAATTGGACAAATAGTGAATGTGTAAAACATGTTCTGTTATCTAAAGTTGAAAGGAATCTGGAAAAAAAAATCTTTAATTATGGATGGAAATTGTGCTCTATAATTGCATGCAATAGTAGTTTGCATTCTGTCACATACAACATTATCTTTTATCTGCGAAAGAAATTGGTCCACATTTACGATGTAATCCACACGAGACAATAGAATTGTCTTTCCTATTATAAGCTTGATCATGTTTATTGTTATTATAATAGGGCTCAAAAATTAAATAGCATTTTTTTGAGGTGTCATTTCAACATTGCCACTGCTTTAATAACTTATGTTTAAAAGACACCTATTATGGTGAACGGATAAAAATGTCCCCAATAGTTGTTCTATCAGATTTCTTTAAATTATTTTTTTTACAGTAAAAGTTGTGAAATAGAAAGAGGAATTTCCATTGAAACTCAGATGCTACACAGGCGCATTCGGAGGTCGAGCTCCCCGCCGAACTCGAGGGGGGGCAGGGGGCAGCGCCCCCCGAGCTTTTTTTTCTGCTCAGTATTTAAAAGGCTCGAAACCTTTACTAAAAAGCTCACTCGATTTTACAAAAGCAATTTTTGATCTGTTGTGTGTTGATAAAAGCTCGAATTCTTTCCAAAAAAGCTGAAAAATAGTTTAAAAAATAAAAGCTCGAACCAATAGAAAAAAAGCTCGGACCAATAAAAAAAGCTCGGACTAATACAAAAAAAAACTCGGACTAATACAAAAAAAGCTCGAACCAATACAAAAAAAAAGCTCGAACCAATACAAAAAAAGCTCGAACCAATACAAAAAAAGCTCGAACTAATGGAAAAAAAGCTCGGGGCAATACAAAAAATCTCGAATTCTTTCCAAAAAAGTAAGGAAATAGTCAAAAAATTAAAAGCTCGAACCAATAGAAAAAATTTAAAACTAATAGAAAAAAAGCTCGGACCAATACAAAAAAAAACTCGAACCAATACAAAAAAAGCTCGGGAATAGTTAAAAAAATAAAAGCTCGAACCAATACAAAAAAAACTCGAACTAATGGAAAAAAAAACTCGGACCAATGGAAAAAAACTCGGACCAATATAAAAAAAGCTCGAACTAATGGAAAAAAAGCTCGAATCAATACAAAATAACTCGAATTCTTTTCAAAAAAGCAAGAAAATAGTCAAAAAAGCAAAAGCTCGAACCAATAAAAAAAAGCTCGAACCAATAGAAAAAAAACTCGGACCAATACAAAAAAAACTCGGAAATAGTCAAAAAAATAAAAGTTCGAACCAATATAAAAAAAAACTCGAAATAATGGAAAAAAAGTTCGAACCAATACAAAAAAAAACTCGAATTCTTTCCAAAAAAACTAGGAAATAATCAAAAAAATAAAAGCTCAGACCAATAACAAAAAGCTCGAACTTTTAGAAAAAAAAAAACTTGAACCAATAGAAAAAAAAACTCGGAAAAAATGAAAAAAATATCGGAAAAGAATAAAAAAAACTCGTACAAATTCTGCAAACTACATGTTCATATACGGATTGATACATTGTAAAACCAGTCATAAATGCATGAAAAAAAATAAGGAGAACGATTTTTAGATAACGTTTTTAGAAAGAGAAGATAACTTTTCTTTTTTAAAATGTAGATGGAAACACAAAAACAAATTTTAAGGGCAATTTAGATAGTTCACCGTAATAGGTGCCTTTTAAACATTGGTTATTAAATTGGTGACATCATTACAACACAACATAAAAAATGTGACTTTCCTCACAATTTCCACTATTATAATATAAAGTTGAAATTTAAGGATAAAACAACTGAAAAAGATAAGTAAATTGAATTGTTTTACTGCAAGTAGCAGTTAAAACATGTGACGATAATGAGAATCCTATTTTTGATTATGTTAGACCTGCATACTTGGATGATAAGGAGGGAAATCATAATCCTCATATTTCTTCTCATGCTCGAGACAAGGGAATAAATGTTGAAGAAGTGATTAGAGAAGAAATTGGTGTAGATCGTAGAGTTACTGTTAGTAGATCTTTTGATGACCAACATACCTCTAATGGAAATAGTTGAGGAAAAGATGATGGAGATTACGGGATGGTAGATGAGGTTGAGATGTTGGTGCAGTAGGATGGAATGCTGATGCGACAATTTGAGATGTTTGTGTTGGAGGTTGTGATGCTGGTGCAGCAAGTTGAAATGCTAATAAGGTAGGTTGAGATGCCAATCAAAATCATGGTAAACGACAATGAGAAATTAATCAAATTGATAAAGATTCTTTGACTATGAGTATAACTCTCTCCTCAATGAGTATAGATACTTAAAATAGTTTTTTAGGCGATTCGTAGACAATGTCAGGTTCCTAGGTACCTATGTTCTATATTATGGTAGTTACGGTGACTACAATATTTGATTATCCTTTGCCACAAATGCCATATGCAATACCAAATCATACAAATCAACAATATCCATCAAATTAGGTAAATCAAAACTACCTAATTCATGGATTCGTGGGAAGAGATCAATCATTATACACATCATATTAATAACACAAGAGTGTCATTTCTCATAATTTCCACTTAATACCTACCTTGAAAACTATGTATGCACATTTTCTTGTGAAAATTATGGTTCGAATCAATGTGGAGATGTACCTTATGTTTTTTAACCACCAAGGAATTCATTATGATATTAAATTCAGACATACAATGCACTATGTATGAATTATGATAGAACCATAGAACTATATATTTTTTAATAATAATTTTGTTTATTAAACTTGTAATTTCTTTTTATTGTATACAATATTATAAAAATGAAACAAGATATTAATCTATTAAATACATAATTTTTAAAAATATATGCAGACTCTATTTATGTTATAATTTATAATAAGTTTATAACTATTTATTATTAAAATATTATTCATTTGATGTATAATTACTTATTTAAGAATGTCTTAAAATGTTACAAAAAAATAATAATCAAACTTTAGATACAAATATCCATTTTTTTTTTCAATTGTTGACAAAATATTCACGGATATCAATATTATCCTTGAAGTATTCTTAAATTTAGAAACACAATATTTATAACGATACTGATACCGATATCGATGTTTTCTTTCATCATCTGGTCTGATTAATTAGATGAGACCCATCTGATTAGTTCGGATCAGACGGTGGAGATCTCTTCTACCATTTTTTTAATATAAATATTTTAAAATAAACCTTTAAGTAATTAAATATTAACTAAAATAAATAACTAAGGGCATTTTAGATAAATCATTGCGGGGTGCATTTGGCTTTTGCTGTAATAAGTTTGAAACTTTACTAAAATAGAAGTTAAATTAAATATATTAAAACTTCATCGAATATCCGTCATTGTGAAAATCAAACATTAAAATCTCAGGATAAACAATTTTTAATTTTAAAAATTAATTTTAGGAAAATACTGTTTTAATTTTTAATAATAACATACAATTCCTAAAAAAAAAATATACAAAAAACCTATAATTTTTTTTTGAAGTTTGAAGTTGCATGAAATATGCGTGTTACCGTATGTGGTAAGCGAAAAGTCCAAAGCCGGGATACATTTGAAATTGATACCTGTACTTGTACACTAGGCTCTACTACCAGCACTGAGACATGTCTTCTTCTTCTGCTGCTACTAGGGTTTTCAACGGCTGCCGGGCCCTCTTCGCTCCGGCCAGGGCCGCCTCCGCGGCCACCACCAAAAAGAAAGCAGGCACACCAGCAAAAAAGCCCAGAACCAAATCGCCACCCAAGCCCAGAGAATCAAACCCCAGCCGAACCTCTGGAATCTTCAAGGTGCGCCCCGTCTCTCCTGCTCTCGCTAGCCTCCTCGGAGCCACTGAATCCTCGCGCGCCGACTCCGTACGCCAGATCTGGTCCTATATCAAGACCCACAACCTTCAGGTTACACAACCCTACCTTTTTCATTTTCTCTCAGTTTTTCTTGTAATTGTTATTATTATCTGAATGTGGTTAAACACTGAAATTGCATTTCATTTCTCTTCTGGGTTTGTGACCATTGTGGGTTGCTATGTGTATTTGACATATGACTGATCAACTTTTCATGGACGACAATTTGTGCCATTTCAGTGCATATTCAACTTCCAAATTGTCATCTGAATGGAAAATCTCAAGTATTTGGTATTTTCAGGTCTTTATTAGATAATTGAACATAGAAACCAAAGAGTTGATGCATGAAACGTAGTCAAAAGGAGAATTTACTTACTACTACGGTGGCTGGTTTGGTTTTTTATGACGTTAGAATTAGCATTCACCAATGTTTTGGTTTCCGCCATTGGGTGACCAATATTACATCCGAAGTTTTAACTGTTGTGTTTCTTACTCTCGTCAAAGATGATTGCATATGCCTACAAAATATATTCCATCTACAAACGTTGCTGAGGTTTGTCCTGAATAACGTTTTAGTTATGTTGTTGCCAATCATATGGGAACTGTGACCCAAACATGACTTGCTACAGTGTCATACTGTCATAAGTAGTTATTTGTTGCCGAAGTAGAATGTGTAATGGACATTAATGGACATGAGTACGAGTGTTCGAAAGCTTGTTTCTCCTTCTTTTCGGACCATGATTCAAACTAGAATGAATTTTCAGCCTTACAGTTTGAGGCTCTGTATATGCATTCGTGTTAAGATATCACCGCCTTTCTTTGATAAGGACAATATTTGAACATTGATGAAGCTGGTTTTTATTCCTAAAAGTTAACTCTCTTGGAAAAGGCAAGTTCTGCCCCATTTTAGAATGTTTTGGAGAGAGCACCGATGTTTTATTTTGAGCATCATTTGGTTTAAATATTTAGATCATGCTTGACAATCGCTTTAGTTCATGGATATTACATATGGCTTTTAATTTCAAGGTACATGTAATTGAGGAATTATTAGTACACCGTCAGTTGCTGTATTTTAACACCTTGATGCCATTGGCTGCAGAATCCTCGAAACAAACGGGAAATCATCTGTGATGCGAAGCTGAAGGCAATCTTTGATGGGAAAGATGTAGTTGGATTCCTTGAGATTGGGAAACTGTTGACTCGCCATTTTGTGTAGATCACTGACTTCCGTTTCCAAATGAACTTTAGGTGCATGAATTTGAATTACTGTCTCAACGTGTTAGTGAGCATGTTCTTGTGACTTTTCTCCCTAATATTTTAGGGCATGACTCTTGGGGTTGGGTTTTGTGATTTTATTTTATTAGGTGAACCTGTTGTAAAAATTAGGCCTGCAAGAAAGTTTCTTTGGTACTGTGCCTTCACTATACCAGCCCCGCTTTTTCCTTTTTCAATTTTCTATTTAATTCTATTTTCCTTGATATTTCCTAGCTGTTTCTTGCTTCTGCTCATACCTTAGCCAAATAACGGGACGAGTTAGCATTGATGAAGACTCTCGCCTCTACTTGAATCATACCCATCTCGAATATTCTTCTTATACTTTAGAGGAACCTTGTGAGAATATTAGTTTGTTTCAGAGAAGTCCAGATAATGCAAGTTTATATGTCAAAAGTTGGTTTTGTTTTTTCATAATTATGTTGTAACTTGTTAGACTTCCCGCAAGTGCTATAAGAGTGTAAAGAAAAGCCTAAAGGAAAATAGGATTACGAAAAATGTTACATTTCATAGATTAACCTGTAAATAAATGGATTATTTTCTAATTTTGTTTAAGTATCTGAATGTGACTAGTTGAGGAGATGATGTATCCATTTTCCTACAACGGCTGGGGAACCATACCACGGTCTCAATGCATCGTCTGAGCCTACTGGTGAGTGATAAACTCCATCCAAGCTTATGTTGAGTGCTCCCTCTAAATGCGCTGATACTTCCGGTACAACTCCGTCACCCCATGCATCTGCTTGTCCACATACCTGATAAAGCAAGAGAACAGGATTAATTTTAGAGAAAACACATAAATAAACTAAGAGCAGCAAGGGAAGTGAGTTAACCTGCTTGTAACCCTGCCCAACTAAGCGAGCACGAAAAGTCGAAATTGATGTTGGATTGGTCTTATTGTTCACAGTAGCGACCGCAGAGGTTGGTTGGTCATTGTCAATGGCAACAACAGGATCAATATCGACATTTGAGTTTCCAAAGAAGCGAGCTCCCTTAATATACCTGCAAATGCTTTAACAGAGTGACGAAATTAAGAACGGAACATGAAAACATGATAAAATTTTCATCTGCATGTTATTGCAAAGAATCATGAAGAGGGTGGGGTGCCTGAATAACATCCTCCAATCGTGACAAGAATCAGTTACAACAACCCAATTTCGCTGACGAAACATTTTTAAGCAATCAATGACTTGTTGAATCTGACTCTGAGTTTACCTCCCTGCAATACATACATATTTCAATTGAGGTGTGTAGACAGCTTTGGTGCATTGTTTTTCAACATAATCCAGGAGTCCCCTTGTTTGATCAATAACCCCGGGCAAACCTTTGGGAGGTGGCCTGGAAAAGGAGAAGACTGAAGTCAATTTGTAGATCACATCCTATCTATCAAGTATCAACATAACATGATAACATTCAATTGATAACATACCGGTGGGGAGTACCAAGAGTCAATAACAAAGAGATCTCCGAGAAACCAAATTCTTCCATATAGACGCGCGCAAGCCATCCTCCAGCCGAGTGTCCAATCAAGGATACAGTTCCTCCTAAAATGTACCAAACAATGGTGTCACGACAAGCATATAGTGATGCATTTTTTTACTAATAAAGGATGGCACGTTGGCACAGATAGGAGGGAACATAAACACCAAGCAAAACAGACATTGGTTGTGCCATAGCAAGCAACTAAATATATCAGCCGTGCAGCAAAGCATGAACAAATAGATTATTTGCTTACGGTAATTGTGCCATACTTACAACTTCCTTTTAGTAGTCTCCCTAATCAAATTTTATACCTAAGATCATAAGGCATCATAATTCATAGCTCCATAATAATCATTAGAATCCATCTGGTTTTGCATGTTCAATGTTTGAACACATATGTAAACAATTGTTTGAAATTTTGAATAAAATTTCAAAATACAATAATTAAATTTTATTAATTTTAGAGTTGTAACCTTTATTACTAAATGATTGTTTTATGTGAGCAATTATAATCCATCATTATTCAAATGAATGGTATTATTAATTATGATATTAATGTAACGGTCGGAATTCGAATTATAAATAGAGCATTCGAAATCATTACTCTATAAATTATTAATTATATGACTTTATCAATAAAATTTAGTCTAGATGGAAAAATATTTCATTCCATGTTATCGGGGTCGGGGCAAATGTATATCTCCCGAATACAAATTTTCTTTTTCATTCCTTTGTATTATTTGTTAATCATAAAAATTATAATAAAAAAAAAGTATTAAAGTCGCATTACCTGGAGACAGTTCCTTAGCTTCTGTGATAGCATCACTGACCCTCTTGAAATACCTGCTCGTAAATTAAACACTTGAATCTACGATATCAATACGTATCTATGTACTTAACAAATACATACGATTATATAAAGAAGAATTGAAGAAACACGAGCTTAAATACCAATCAAGAACAGGCCGGGGACGAAGATTGCCACGCCAGTAGTTGGGGTCCACCAATCCGGCTGCATTTCTGAGCCAATCAAATCTCGACACGTCAGCAACCACCGTAGGCACTCCGTACTCTCCTAAAGTGATCTCCAACTTCTGGTAGTCCCCTACTGTTGTTCCCAAGTCCCTGAAATTGAACAAGCACCCGTCATTGTTACCGTCACTGTGAGGGGTCAAAGTGAGAGGGAGAACTGAGAATGCGCAACTGGAAGAATGACGGCGGGCCGGTGCTTGCTCGTCGTCGGCGAGGAACCGGAGGCGGAGGAGGACCGGGCTTTGAAACGGAACGGTGACAGAGCCGAAGCCATGGACACTGCTCCACGTTTGTTTTGGAAGTTGAGGTTGTCAACTCTTCATACTAAATGGACATGGAAAGTTGGAAACTGCAATTCATTTTCTGCCACTCACTAGTCACTATACGATATCTATAAATATTGAATAATTAAATAAATTCCTGATAATTCTATTAAAAATTGAATATATATATATATATATATATATATCTAAAATTGGGAATTTTGGTCCTAAAATTTTAGGACAAGTTATTTTGCATCAAATGAATATATTTTTATAATTTTTAAAATTAAGTATTTACTAGGATAACAATATATTTTTACTTTTACAATATTATATATAATATAAATAAATAAAAAACTATCATAAAAATATATAGGGACGAACCTAGGGCCGCCCTAGGTTTTTTTGAAAAAAATTGAAAAGTTTAATTAAAAAAAAATTATGATAGACATCAGACTAAAACCGTATAGAAGTAGGAAATGAGACTGTAGATTGTAGAGAACAACTATATATATACCGGATATATTTCTTTTATCTACTTCGTCAATACACGGTCACGAAACTTAAAGACAGTACAATAACCAACCGTTCAATAAGTAATAAATATCAATTTGTTTTCTTTTTCATTAATAATTTTGTTTTCTTTCATTGAATTTTAGTCTATCTTCTTTACCAACATCAATAATTCACCTTCCAACAAGGTATGATTTTATGAATATTATGAATTTAAATATTTTGTTTTGTAATTAAATTTTAGGATTAATCTAATTATTAGTTATTTAAATTCTAATTTACAAATTAGCACTATTATTCAATAAATTTCTTTTTGTTTTGGTTAAAATTTAGATACATGCTTGTTAATTTTTTTTTAATTATTCTTTTGTTTTTAAATTGTTAGTAAATTGTAATATTTTTTTTTTCTATGTGGTGTGAATGCTTCATTATAACTAGTTAAATTAATAATTAAATAAATTATATTTTTCTTAGAAAGTAATGAATTAGATCTCCTTTAATATTGTATTTGTATATTTCGAATAAATCAATTAATATTATAATATAAGAACATTATATATGTAAATAATTTCTTATTTCCTGATGTATATAGAAGTAATAAAATAAGAATTAATTTAATAACCTATTTTGTATTTTTATTTATATAGGTCGTAATGTAAAGAAGAAACTTATTCCATTATTTCGATAAAAAAAATTACAATGAGTCATCAAGTAGGCCAAATGTCTCATGTGATTCCCCATGTGCTATTGATCCTGATTTCATAATTGATAAGTTTGATCTTTTGAAAAAACGTTGGATACAACTTAATTAATATTTGATTGTATTTACATTTTATGTTTATTTTATGATTTGTTTTGACTTTTTTAATTAATTTTTTAATATATTTATTTAGAATATTCATTTACAGAGTAATCTCTGCTATGTCTTCTTAACTGTGTGTATCTTTATTTTTAATTAAAACAATTTTCTCATAATGTTAATGATCGATTTTTTTTTATTCTAGCCCACTCTAGTGTTTAGTCCTAGTTACGTCCCTGAAAATACGGTTCCATGATTCCATCGTATATTGCATATCAGAACTTTAATACAAAAATAAATTTCTTAGTGTCTCAAAGACATAAGATATATTTCCATCTTGATTCAAATAATAATTTTCCTAAGAAAATGTGTTTGCATAGTTTTTGATGTAGTTATTAATATGACACGTGTATGTCGTTTGATCTCTTCCAATGTATCCATTAATTGGGTCGTTTAGATTTGTCCAACTTGGTGAATATTGCTAATCTGCATGTATAGGTATTGCATATGACATTTGTGGTGAATGATAATCAAATATACTATAGTCACCATAACTACCATAATATAGTATTTGGGAACCCGACCTTGTATGCAAATCACTCAAATAACTATTTTATGTGTCTATAATAATTGAGGAGAGAGTCATAGTCAAAGAATCTTCATCAATTTGACTTATTCCTCATTGTTGTCTACCACGATTTTGATCAAAATCTTTTCCTATTTGTTCCCTACCCATACCAGAATCTCAACCTGTTGCACCAACATCCCAACCTCCTTTATCATCCCCACCATCTCCATCATCCTCCAATATATTTTCCTCCACTATTTCCATCATATGTATGTTGATCATTAGAAGAGCTAATAACTCCACGATTTACACTAGCTTCTTCTCTAACCACTTGGTCAACATTTATCCCATGTCACAAGCATGAGAAGTAATATATGGATCAGGATTTCCATCATTATCATCCAAGTAGGTAGGTCTAATCTAGTCAAAAATAGGATTCTCATTATCGTCCATTTTTTACACATTCACTATTTTGCTCTTTGTCCAATTCTACTTCAAAAATTTTATAAATTTGGCAATGCTTCTTCTAAACTAACTTTCAATCTATATTATTTAAACAATAATTTAAGTGTTTAGATTTTTTTTTTAATAATTGGTAAATTATCCGTAGATTTTTAAGGTGAAATTCATAATACTTAGGAAATATCGGGAAATTTTGGTGGATACTTCGAAATCCTCCGGATGTTCTGCAAGATATTAGATATTTACTTATTTCGATATCAGTCTCTCCAAAATATGGATGGATCGGTGGATATTTCAGTTCCTTGGTTATAGGGCCTTATTAAATAAGATATTAACAATTTACCTAGAAAATATGATCATATTAATAATGTTATAAATTATTTATTAAAAAATTAACCGTTAGAAATAATTATTAGTGATGCTATTGGCACTCATATAATGATCTAATAATATCTCACTTTTAAAAATTCTAAAATTTAATTGATTTCTTTTCCAAATTACCCTTATTGCTTTTCCAAACTTCACACACCCCATTATATTTGCAAGTGAATGTCATCTTTGTAATTAACCGATTCCATATGCTAGTTTTAGCTAGTTTTAGCGGTACAAACAAAACTGAACAAAACAAAAAACTTAGATCCCATTTATTTTTTTTATAAGACTGGAACAGCCTAGTCCTATTCAGAACGGGACTCACCAGTTTATTATTATTAATTTTTTTTTTAAAAAGTCCCTTTTCTCCCTGTTCTTTTATAAACACTCACCGGTTTCAATAACCGTAGGAGTCCGGTTTATCGATCGCGCAGTGGAAGGACTTTTTAAACAAAAAAAAAAATTGTTTCATAAAGAAACTGTGACTAGTAAACCTTAGGATTTATTTTTCGAATAAATAAAACAAAAGAATCGAAATCGAAATATATATAAAAAGAAGAGAAGAAATCATTTTCTTCGTACCTACGTAGGAGGTTCCTTCTCTTTTATACGATCTGCTCCTAGTTCAAACCATTTGATCTTCATCGCTATCTTCCGGGACTTGTAACTGCAAGTGGACGCTTCAAGGTACTTATGAACAACAGGAGGATAAAGAGAGAAGAATAAGAAAAAAAAAATTCTTCTTGACAGAATGCCTAGAACACTTCTACGGTTCTTTTTTTTTTCTTTTGTTTATTTTGTTTTAGATATGATTAACTCTTAATCATTATCTCTTTTTTGTTGTATGTGTTAATTAATTAGTTTCCTAAAAAAACATATTATATATATCTAAAACAATTGATGATAAGATTTTATTTTTAAATTAAAAAGATATAATCTAATTTGAATTTAAACTATTTAAATTTAAATTTAAATTTAATATTTAATTAATTAAAAAAATAAGATAATCATATTATCATAATTTTCAAATATAAATATCAACTAACACCTTCCGTAAATAATTAATTATATAATTAAATAATCTTATTATTTAATTATCATAGTTATTAAATTCATTAATTAAATGATCTCATTATTCAATTAATTCTCGAATAGATATGTGTCACTTTCGTAACATAATTAATTGGACAATTCAATTAATTAACCGTGACCCTTGTTACCATAATCAATCGGGCTAGCAGGGGGACTTAATGAACACACAGTATTTCGAACTCCAATAATCCTTATAAATAATTAATTAAACTATTTAATTAATATTTCACGATTATTAACTCCGGTGTTATTCCATTAAAAACCCGAAGCTGTACTCTCTCAACTGTAGATGTTTTTACACAAACCAATAACTTTCGGTGTCCATCGATATAGCTATACATATGGTATAATCCTCCACAAATGGTTCATAATTAGAGTTAGGTTATAATGTTCATTATACCCCTCTAATTATATATTTCCATTAAGTACCCCTGATTCTTTAATGAAAAATAAATCATACATTCCTTATGGAATTAGGAACGGAATTAGGAGAGCGTTTTTATTATTCAATCTCCAAATCAACCCTTAAGGGAACTACCATCTACTTCTCGCAAGAATGAGTGGATTCCACTATTGTGTACAAACCTTCCCCCACAAGCTAAATCGAGATCCCAACATACAGAGCATATTAATTGGGAATGCAACTTCGCCCTCACCCATGGTATATCAAATACCATGATCTAACATGAATGAGTCGATAAGACACTGATTAAGATCATCCACATATAGTCATTATTAGTTTATATATATGAATCTCATTGTTAAACGGATCTTAGTTAGAGATTCATATATATTATGGCCAGTCCTATATGATCATATTATACAAGGTGCTTCCAGTCTCATATCTCCATATGAATGATCCAGGATATGATTATTGTACACTACGGAATGGACCGCAACTGTAGATTAACCACAAATAAAGTATTCAGCTTTATTTACTATCTACAGGCTCTTTAGATTGCATGTCTCTTACTGTATCCATCTATATATGACATTCATATACACAGTTTGAGATTACATCCGACAATCTTAGATGTTTAATGCACAAGTTATACACAATATATGACATAAGAAGAATGAATTAAACTATTCTTTTATTTATGTTAACATTCCATTTACAAATTACAAGTTTTTGGGTATAAACCCCAACAATAACAACACATACAAATCGATAGAGAGCAAGAAACTCATTATGTATGTTTGGTACATCGAAGGAAGCCACTGTTTTGCTTTTGATTTTGTGTTTTTGTGACAAGAAGAATGGTGTCGGCGAATCGGTAAATGGCGGTGTAACATTTTGACACATTAATGGCTCATTACAACATCGAAGACACTCTACCTCTTGCTTTTGATGAAGGTCAACCATATTTTTCTATTTCTTACTTTCAATTCTTTTGCATGAGTTTTTTTTTCCGATTGTGATCACCACTCTTCAATTTTGTTCCTTTATCAAGTTGTGCCAGAGGTTAAACAAAAAAAAGAAAAGAAACGTCGTGGGAGAGGGTGTGCTGGAGATCATCAAGCATAATTGGGTGTGTGAGTTTGGAAAAGAAATAATGATAGTTTGGGAAAGAAACCAATTAAATTTTAGGATTTTAAAAAATAGGGAATGATTAGATCATTAAATGGCTGCCAATAGTATCACTCATAATTATTAACATATTCTGTATCCACTTTACAAGCATCATTATAATTTAAAAAAACCTTTGAAATTCTCACTATATAATATTTTACCATTTAAATTTATCTAAAAATTTCATTCTCGTTTATCTACAACAATACAAATACCACCACAATTCAGTTTTTGTTATATTGTTTTGTGTCTTATGGCTTATAAGTTAAATTATATTACATGAATTACTTATGTATATACTTCAAGCTTTAGATGACTACTTTGTAAATTCAGTTATTCGAGCAGTCAGGGTGAAGGATTGGCTGTATTGGCATGCAAGAAAATTTATTGGGACTCACACTTGTGAATGATATGTATATAGGGGATAATTTCATGATGTTAATGCCATTGTAATCAGACAGTTGTATACCCTTAAATTGAGCAGCTCTTAGAATATCCATTCGAAAGATATAATGACATAAATAAGCGAGAAGCATGATCTTCAACTACTGTACATAGAAGCGTGGATGGCTATGTAACATGTGCAGACTGTCTATTGTAAGGCGGATGAATCTCACCAATTCCTTCTAGGCTACTTTCACATGTTGGTAGTGTTGGAAAAAGGTTGTGATAAACACGCATTTTGAGGGTGTGATTTGAGTATGATCGAATTCGTAAAAAATAATAATTGGAAGATCAAAGTATATTCGAATTCTCATTCGAGAGAGCAGTGAATTAGTATATTCAAACTCTCAAAATGATTATTGGATGAATGAGAGATTGAATCTCAAAGTAGCTCATTGTGTAGGAAAAAATGTGAATCCCACATTGGTGAGGAAAATCAATTATATGTAGCATATAATTAAGAGTGTGTTATAATAGCTTATCAGATGTGTGAACCATATAGGCTCTCTCTTGCGAGCATAGGGGATGCAAATCATGGACCACAAAACTCTAGTTGAATGACTCGTGTGTAGGCACGCGTCACACTAATGTTGCACCGATTGAACCGTGAGCGAACACTTGCATTTTTGCTACTATTTTATTTTCTTTTTTCCTTAAGTCAGACATTTTAATATCAAGGAAATATAAATTTTCAATATATATATTCCTTGGCAGTGTCTTCCTTTCTAGTTGAATTCTTCGGTTTTTTGGTAAGTTCAAACTCAATTGAGTTTGCTGAAAGTGGATTGTGCTTGACCACCGTTGAATCATTGTATCTTGGTAGACAATCGGCATACACATACGGTGTTCGACTGCGAAATATCTTAAGGGCACTGGTAGATTTACAAACCATAATTGTTTTTGATGTATAAGCAACATGTATAAATTAGTCTTTGCACAATTATAGCTCTTTAAGACGGGGCTTGAATGATCGATTTCGCTATACCATTTTTGACTGACATGTTAGTTATTTAAATGAATAATGCCATTGACTGTTTTTTAGGCATACAAAGATTCTGACAACTCAATTCTGCAGCTACACAACTATATGACTTCAAACAACATATGCACCTTCTACACACCAGGTTCATCATCCATTCGGCCAGTTGGGTTGTTTCAAAATATGTTAGTTCTTGTTTTCTATATCCACTGATAGGGAGAAGACCATCGGACAGACATAACCGTCTAAACCTTCTTCCTCAAAAGGGCATTTGACAAAGACGTGTAGTAATTGTAAAGAAAATGGACATAATCACATCATTTGCACCAATCCTCGATGACCATTGTGTATTGGCAAATCTAGTTCATCAATCAGGTAAAAATCATTGATTCATAAACAACGTGCATGACAAGAATATGGGTTGGTTGGACATAATATTCTGACATGCCAAGATGTGGACCATTCGTAAAAAGAAGCAGAACTATGACTGACCATCTTTTCTATTTTTTTCATGTTGGTTTTTACTAATTATTGTATGATATTTTAATCTGTGTCGAGTGTTGCTCGTTGAATGTTGAAACTTTTCTTCAATGTTGGTCATTGAATGTTATTGACGAAGTTAATTAATGCTTTCGTATATGTTGGAAATGTTGGAGTATGATTTTTTTATTACGGTGAAATTCTATTGAATTTCCGTTATTTTTCAATTTATCAAAAAAATAAATTATCTTCATTAATCACAATATCACATCTAAGTAATACAACACAACACAACATTGAATTACATAACCACATCACTCTACCCACTATAAAACATAAACTAATTAATTCAAAGTAAAAGCAATATGTACACTGTCTAGATAATATGTATAATGTCACAAATAATTTTTGGCGGAGTTTTCCCTGTATTTTGACATTACCAAAAAATTAATTACATGCATTGATCCCAAAATCATATACCAACAACACAATACAATATTACATTAAACCCAAAATCATATGATTCTACCTACTATAGAACATCAAGTAATTAGTTCTAATATGGTTGTCCAATTGTAATAGTTTTAATAATTCAAACAAAAAAAGTAATTAGTTCTAATTAAAAATAATATATAGGACTTATTTGGAATAACCTTTATTTTTAGGTTTAATAGCGGAATAAAGGAAGTAAAAGCCTGAGTTTTTTCGTTACTGTTTGGATAATGTATTTTAAAAGAGTTTTTAAGACTGTTTGGATGAAACATTTTAGATTCTCTCATTTAGAATATACCCATAATTCTCTCATTAGAATAACATTAAAAGTTTTAAAATCACCTCCAAAAATAATAACCTAATAACACTAAAATGATAAATGTATTTTAAAATAAAAATAAAAATGATAGATATAATTAATAAAGATAAAATATTAACAAATCAACTAATCGAAATAATAAAACAAATTTTAAACCTAAATATTTATTTTGCTAATGACGGTCATCTAACCAGCATCTACCCACCCACTGCAACCACAATTCAGAGCTCTCATTGATTGAGCTCCTAAGTTTTATATTTTTTTTCTTTTCATTTTCATTCATTTTTTCCTCTTTCGAACTTTGTCGTTGTCTCTTTCATCATTCTCAAGTTCTATAATTCATACACTTCTCCCTCTTAAATCTCACTGAACCTATCACTATTGAACCTCTTTCTACTTCTTTACTTCATTAATTTCTTGTTTTATCATGTAGTTTTGTCAAATCTACTCATGGGTTTGATTGAATTTTGTGATTGTTTGAATATCTTTATATAAAAGAATTGGTGGTGATGTTGGTTAGAACATGGTCATAGAGAACGTGAGAAAGAGGGGATATTAGTGGTATTTCTACTTTGCTATGATTGATGGAAGGATAAAATTATAAATAAAAAAGTTTCTTTAAAGAAATTGGATTTGACGTGTTGTCAGTGGAAGCTCTTCCAAGAGAAGCCAGAAAATTTGGTTTCTCTCAAAGAGCTTTCAAAAATTGAATGCATTTGGATGAGTACTTCCAAAAACTTTTATATTTTTTTTTAGGTTTTAAAATAACTTAACTCCTCAAAAAGCTATGTCAAGTAGGGTCATTATATGTCTAAATAACATGTATAATGTTACAAATTTTTTAGTGAGGCTTTAAATATAGTTTTGCAATATCATGTTTAATATTCACAATGTCCCCCTTTGTGAAGTCCAATTGACAACATCTGTCGTAAATAAGATTTTCCATATACTTCATAACAAACACACTGCAACTCTTCATACATTTACCAATAAAATGTGTTAATGTCAATAAGTGGAAATACTAATAATGTTGAGATGGTTTATCCTTACATAAACTTCCAATAGCTAAATGTAAGATTTGTATTCTTGAAAAAATATCAGCACTTAACGCTCCAAAAGAAGCAATCTTGGAGCGAGTGTCCTTCAAAAGTCAACTATTGACACTGTTCAAACTGAAAACCAAACGTTCTTTTATTTTAAAATTATATCTTTAATATTCTTTTTGGATAAGTGCCAAATTGACTAGGGTTTAAGAAAATAACGAGAAGATGAAGAAATAAAATGAAGAACTAAAATCACATATGTCGAGTTTCCATAAAAAAAAAATCTTGTTTTTATGTATTGTTAAAAACAAAGATGAGTATATGTTAAAATTTAAATATTATTAATAATTATTTTCTTTATATTTTGTGAGTTGCATGTTGTACTGTAACAAACTTACTATGTTTTAAAAAAACAAAAACTTATTCTCTTTGCCTTTTTACGGTGTACACATTGGGTAATTTCCATTCTTTTATCTTACGTAAGTTTGTACCTAGTGTAAACTTAATTCGATCCTAATGGAATAAAAATAAACTAAAAGGGATCAAATAGAATCTGTATAAGCCAAGAATTGGACGTACCTCCAGCCATTGATGTCAATAAAAATACTCTCTGTTTTTCTTACTCAAATCTTGGAACTTCCAAACTCTAAATACTCTTAAATAGATTGTGTATTACTGAAGGGGATGAGGTATTGAGTTTGGGGACCAAAACCAGCTTTTATAGCCAAGGTTTCCATCAAACCTTACGGCCACATATGGGTCTGTTGCCACACTTTAAGGAACGTCATGGGGAGTTGTTCCAACGTTCTCAGAACGTGCCTAATGACTAGGTTAGACGTTTGACCATTTTATGGAAATCTCACGTTAAAAACAGGAGGTTAATGTAATGTCTCTGCCCCGATGTCCATGGTCAAGGACGTGTTCTTTATGGGGCCAAGTCAACATTCTCCCACTTGGTCCATACGTTTAATCTATGTCTTAACTTAATCCCATTGAAAACCTACAATAAGTAACAAAACATGAATCCTGGTGATAAATCCTCTAAATAACGAATATTATCTTCCATGTATTACAATGCATTTGTTTCTTAAGTATCATTCTTTATGTGGCAACATTACTTAATGAATAAACCCCATAGTCATTTTAGGTCCAACAAAGATGGATTTTCTCAAAATTAAATTAAGGTTCACATAAATATGAGAAAACATCACAATAATTAAGAATTTCACTTAAAAATAAAGTAACATTGTCCATACAATATTAAAAAAACACTACATACTGGAACCAAGTCCCATGTTGAATACATGATCCTTGAATTTCAATGGTGGCATGCCTTTAGTCAAAGGATCAACGATCATCAACTTAGTATTGACGTACTCAATGACCACTTTCTTTTCTTTAACACGTTTCCTTATGGAAAAATACTTAATGTCGACGTGTTTACTTCGACTACCACTTTTATTATTTTTAGCCATAAAAACTACAGCTGAATTGTCACAATATATTCTTAATGGCCTAGAGATAGAATCTAGAATTCTAAACTCAGAAATGAAACTTTTAAGCCATACACCATGTGAAGTAGCCTCAAAACAAGAAACGAACTCGGCTTCCATAGTTGAAGTGGCAGTCAAGGTCTGCTTGGCACTCTTCCATGATACAGCTCCTCCGTCCAATATAAAAATGTATTTTGATGTTGATTTGCATGAATCAACACAACCAACAAAGTCAGAATATGAGTAGCCAATTACTTCCAGATTGTCCGTCTGTCTGTCTATACATAAGCATGTGGTTTTTAGTTCCTTGAAGGTACCTCATTACCTTCTTTGCAGCTCTCCAATGGTCTAAACCTGGATCACTCTGATATCGTCCCAACATTCCTACAATAAATGCAATGTCAGGTCTTGCGCAGACTTGAGCATACATTAGGCTTCCAACAGTAGAAGCATATGGAATTTTCTTCATTTGTTCCCTCTCAAAGTCATTCTTTGGGCATTGGTTCAAATTGAACTTATCAACTTCACAACAGGAGCTACACTTGGTGAACAATCCTTCATTCAAAATCTCTCTAAAACTTTATTGATATAGGTTTCCTGAGACAGACCCAAATGCCTCAAAATCTGTCCCTATGAATCTTAATGCCAATGACATAAGATGCATCTCCTATATCCTTCATATCGAAATTTTTAGAGAGGAATTGTTCACCTCATGCAACAAATTCTTATCATTGGTTGCTAGTAAAATATCATCCACATATAAAACAAGATAACAGATTTTACTCCCACTGACCTTCTGGTATATACATTGATCCATAATGTTTTCTACAAAACCGAATGAAGAAATTGCATTATAGAGTTTCAAATACTATTGACAGTATGCTTGTTTTAATCCGTATATGGATTTCTTGAGCTTGCAAACCAATTGCTCACTATCACTAGAGGGGAAACCTTCAGGTTGTTTCATATAAACCTCTTTCTCTAGATCTCCATTAAGAAATGCAGTTTTCACATCCATTTGTTGTAACTCTAAGTCAAATTGGGCTACTAATGCCAAAATAACGCGTAGGGAATCTTTCTTAGATACAGGAGAGAAAGTCTCCGTGTAATCGATTCATTCCTTCTGAGTGAATC
The DNA here is from genome assembly GCA_032871835.1 of Dipteronia dyeriana. Classification (NCBI taxonomy): domain Eukaryota; kingdom Viridiplantae; phylum Streptophyta; class Magnoliopsida; order Sapindales; family Sapindaceae; genus Dipteronia; species Dipteronia dyeriana. Next base: position 39,246,669 of record CM065302.1, read on the forward strand.
TCTTAGCAACGAGTCTTGCTTTGTTTCTCTCAATGTTGCCCAATGAGTTTTTCTTTGTCTTAAAGACCCATTTACATCCAATGGCTTTTGCACCATTAGGAAACTCAACAAGATCCAAGACTCTGTCACTCTTCATAGAATTAATCTCTTTCTTCATGGCAATGTACCATAATTTTGATTCTTTGCAACTCATGGCTTGTGAAAAAGACTCGGGATCCTTTTCGGCTACGATGTTATAGTCAGATTCTTGTAGATACATAACATAATCACCAGGAATTGCTGATCTCTTTGTTCTAGTAGATCTTCTTAATATTGTACCATTATCTTCTTGAGAAGAATGTGGTTCAACTTGTTGTTCAAAAGTCTCTAGCAACTCCTGAACAACTTGATATGCTAGAACATTGTCAGCAGCTTATGGAATTTTAATGATTGGTTGTTCGACACCTATTTGTACTTGAGGGGCGTTATGAACAATAACCAATCTATCACCTGAGGTGGAAGGTTATGACTCTGAATGATCATTTCAGAAACTATGCTTCTGATTTGATCGCTCCCACTGATCAAGTTATATTCAAGAAACTTTGCATTTCTTGATTCCACAATCCTAGTGTTGTGAGATGGACAATAAAATCTATAACCTTTAGACCTTTCGGCATATCCAATGAAATACCCACTAATGGTCATTGGGTCCAACTTCTTCTCTTGTGGATTATAAATTCTCACTTTAGATGGGCATCCCCAAACGTGCATATGTCTCAAACTCGGTTTCCAACCTTTCAATAATTCAAATGGCATTTTTGGAACAGCCTTGGTTGGAACTCGGTTTAATATATACACTGTCGTCTTAAGTGATTCAACCCACAAGGATTTAGGAAGATTGGAGCTGCTAAGCATACTCCGCACCATGCCTAATAATGTTCGGTTTCTTCTTTCTGCTACACCGTTTTGGTCTGGTGAACCAGGCATGGTGTATTGGGCAATAATCTCATGCTCTTGAAGAAACTTTACAAATGGCCCAGGTGCTTGTCCATTCTCTGTGTATCTACCATAATATTCTCTACCTCTGTCTGACCTCACGATCTTAATTTGCTTACCACATTTTTTCTCTATTTCAGCCTTAAAGATCTTAAAGGCATCTAATGCTTCATTCTTGTTATGAAGCAAGTAGAGATACATATATCGTGAGTTATCATCTATAAAGGAGATGAAGTATCTTTAACCATGTGAGTCCATGTGTGGACTACATATATCAGTATGTATGATCTCTAATATGGTTGAACTCCTATTGGCACCTTTCTTTGACTTGTTGGTCTGCTTTCCCTTTATGAGTCCACACAAGTCTTAAAATCAGTAAAATCCAGAGTACTAAGTACCTCAACATTTACTAATCTTTTAATTCTATCTATGGAGATATGACCTAATCTCCGGTGCCATAATTTAGAGGAATCCTCATTGATAACACATCTTTTAGGGCCAGTTTGAACATGCATTGAATTGTAAGTGGCATTGTTTTGTAAATTAATGCAGTAAAGACCATCAGACAAAATTCAATTCCCAATACAAACAGATTTATAAAATAAATTGATAGAAGTTTCATAAAAATTAAGTGAATATCCAAAAGGTACAAGCCTGGAAACTGAAATCAAGTTTCTAGAAAAACTTGGAACATAAAAAGTATTTCTTAACTCTAAAACAAAGCCACCACTTAAGGTCAAATAACATGTTCCTATTGACTCCACATGTGAGCCCATCTTGTTTCCTGATAAGATACTTTGCTCACTTCCCACTGGCTTCCTTAGGTTTTGCAAACCCTGCAAGGAATTCGAAATGTGGATTGTTGATCCAGAATCAATCCACCATGTATTATTATTGACATTAACCATATTAGATTCATAACAAACAAAAGAGATTGGATTACCTTTCTTGTCAATCCAGTTCTGAAATTTGGGGCATTCCTTTTTCATGTGTCCCTTCTTGTTACAAAAAAAACTTGGAATCTTTCTTGATATCAGCTTGGGGAGGTATTTTTCCTTTCCCTTTCTGATTGGCTTGAGATTTGCCCTTTTCTTTCGTTGCCAGCATTGCACTTTCTCCCAGTTCCATCACCAACCTTTGTTCCTCTTGAACACACATGGTTATAAGTTCATTGATTGATCATTTATCCTTATGTGAGTTGTATGAGATTTTGAAGGGTCCATATTGGTACGGAAGGGTATTCAGGATGTAGTGCACTAGAAAAGAATCCGACATTTCAACCTCGAGTTTTTTCAGTTGAGCCATAATGTCCCTTATTTGCATGATATGCTCACGCACACCTTTCATGCTGGTGAGCCTCAGGGATGAGAACTTCATGATTAGGGTGCTTGCTAGTGCCTTATCTAAAGTGACGAATAGATCATCAATGGCTTTCAACAAGTCCCGGACCTTTTCATGCTGATCAACGGAACCACGTATACCGGCAGAAATTTTAGTCTTAATGAACATCACGCTGAGGCGATTACATCGCTCCTATTATCCATAAAGCGTGATGTCCGCTGGAGTGCTAGTATCAACAATTGCTGATGGTTCGTCTTTCCAAATAGCATAGTCGATGTCTATCCACCCTAAATGAAGGAGAATTCTTTCCTTCCGACCTTATAGTTGTCACCATTAAGTTCGGGGAATATCATAACAAATATCAGATAGATTTGCAGGTTGTATAACTGCATAAAATCACATGCTTACTTTAAAATTTGAGGCCTAAATAAAATATCATACTTTACCGATGTAAATTATGCTTAAAATGAATCTAACGACATAAAAATTTAGCCAAAAATTGCCCGTGGGCTAATTTTTTAATACAAGCAAATTCAATTATTCCTTATGATAGGATTTATCAAACCATTTACTTAATTCATAATTTTTAAGGATATATTATGATTATAATTTGATAAATCCTACCTTTGATTAAATTTTGTGACAAAACTATCAAATTAATTCATAATACCGGTGGGTAAGTTATGAAACAATTTGTTATTTTATCCTAATTAATTATATAAATATAATAAAAATTCCTGTGGGATAAAATTTATTATATTAAATATAACTAATTACAATCAATGTCTAAATTTTCTTTATGTTATCCTAATCAAGCATAATATATAATTTTATTTAATTAAAGATGTTGTGGCAATTCCCTAATTAATTAAAATTATATGGATCACTAGACATTATTACTTTTATGCATAAAACTATAAGGATTAACGCAATATGAGAATAATCAATAAATTGCATAATTTTAACTACAACTAACATGTTATTATTATGTATAAAATATTCTCATAAGCATCATGAATAGTATAAAAATATATTAAATTATGCACTATATTTAACTTATCTAAAATTGCATGTATAAATCTAAACATAAATATATGCCAAAAATTTAAGCAAAATGGGCATAGTAAAGCAAAATTAATACTCAAGAAAAATTGGCATTTTGACAAAATTTCGTCATCTTCAACCAACAACCGGGTCGTTTTGACCCGTATGACCCAGTTTTAAACCTGACTTATATTAGATTTTTTTGATAACAAAAAGCTTAGAAAAACAGCTTCCACATGATTTCTAATCTTGTTTCGAATCAAAACAACCAAAAACAAAACTTGATTTTCCAAGAATTTTCAGCCAAAACAGAGTTTTTTTTATAGAAAAACTTTGAGACACCAAAGCAGAGACATTAAGGCTCTGATACCAAATGTAAAATTAATTTGATCCAAACGGAATAAAAATAAACTAAAAGTGATCGAATAGAAACTGTATAAGCCAAGAATTGGACGTACCTCCAGCCATTGGTGTCAATAAAGATACTCTATGTTTTTCTTACTCAAATCTTGGAACTTCCAAACTCTAAATACTCTCAAATAAATGGTGTATTACTGAAGGGGATGAGGTATTGAGTTTGGGGACCAAACCCAGCTTTTATAGCTAAGGTTTCCATCAAACCTTACGGCCAAGTATGGGTATTTTACCACACTTTAAGGAACGTCATGGGGGGCTGTTCCAACATTCTCAGAACGTGCCTAATGACTAGGGTAGACGTTGGACAATTTTATGGAAATCTCGTATTAAAAACGGGAGGTTAATGTAACGTCTCGGCCCCGATGTCCATGGCCAAGGACGTGTTCTTTATGGGGCCAAGTCAACACTAGTGCCTTAATTGTTGATGGAAAACCGTAAATACTTACCAATATGATAGGGGAAAAGTTCTTACTTTTCAAAAAAATATTTATATTATTTTTTTCAAGAAAAAAAAAACTCATGATAAGGGCATTTAAGTAATTTAATATAAAATATTTTATTTTGATTAGATATAACAAGTAACAAATGTATATGCTCTTTGCACTGTTTATTTATTTCTCTGATCATGATCGATCTTTGATTTCATCTCCCAACTAGTACTGATGGACGGTCGTGGTCGACCGCTATGGAAGTGAGGTAAGATATTAGAAATTTAGAATTATACAATGACTTAGTATGGAATTAATTGTGGGTATTTAACTCACTGGACACCCTTTTTTTACAAGCCGGGTTTTAAGGATGAGTTTTACCCAATGAGTTTGTATTAGATTAATATCTCCAAATGTCAAGGCTTCATGAAGTTCAGAAACCCTAACTTCTTGGATTTGTTTGGGAAAGAAAATGTGGATTTGGAGAAACTTTTACTATTTGAATGAGAGATTTGATTATTAGTTGGGTTCATCTTCATCTGAGAAATTAGAGACAAAGCAATGGAAAAATGATGAATGAAAAATTTAAAAGGATATAAGTATAAATTTTGGTTTGTTATTCATTTTTGGAAGGGTTAAAATGGTAATATGAAATTTTCATTACACTCAAAATAGCTTTCCATATTTTTGAGTTAAGCTCTCTTAGTATAAGCTGGTTGGGTCATGCTTTTGCTAAAAGAGCTTTCAACATTAAAAGTTCTTATGTTAGAAAACCCAAACAGTCTCAAAAGTGATTTTTGGGCACCAAAAGCCATACCAAACTAACCATGACTCTTGACAGTTGCTTGTTCAACCAACATCTTTTGGCAACAAGACTTAAACTCTATGTAAGGAGATTAAAGTCTAAATGTACATATAGTACATACAATATATGTATAGGAGATTAAAGTCTTAGTGAACATATAGCACATACAATATATGTATAGGATGCAAGGCTAAACACATTATACTTAGACTAGAAAATGTGAACAGTACCCAATTTCTTAATCATTAGCTAACGTTCAAATAATCTTCATAAACTTCAAATAATCACACATAAGAAGCTTAAATAATGTAAGAACAAATTTAACTAGTAAACTTTGTACTTACATATACAATAGAGACCCACTCAAGATGATGACATGTATTGTCGTTCTTGACTATTCAAAGGCCCATGGGTGAAATAAAAAAAATGGACTCTTGCGGCCTTGTGTATATTCATAGTTTTTTAACATACATACAAATATATAACCTGTTTTCACATATGTAGCCTGAAAATGATAATTTCATTAAAGAAAAATAATATCATAAAATGATATATTTATTAGAAGTGCTAAAATTACACAACAATATCAATATCATATATCAAAATATTTGATAACATCATATAAAATTACAAAAGATATACAACTCATTTTGTGTGTGACAAAAGCATCAAATTACAAGAAAACAACTTGATTTGGTAATCTGAGCATGTAAGTAACAAGCTAACAATAACACCACCCATAAAAGATATAAGCATTTGCAAAGCACCAAAAGATAGACCCTAACTAGCGTTTGTAAAGTTCCAAAATATTTCAACAACTCTTCAACGTATTCCAGCTATCACGTAGTCCTATAAAACAAAATCACAACACAATAAATAGTATAAAAACATCATTTGAAATGTTTTCTTCTAGCATTTTGAGAAGCAAATTCATTAATGATATTTTCAAATTCAATCTTTTCCATCATTTCATTTTCAATACACAAGATTGCCAACCCATTTAACCTTTGTTGTGACATAGTTGACCACAAATAAGATTTCAATATTTTTAATTTAGAAAAGCTTCTTTTTGCGGATACCACAGTTACAGGTATAGTTAACAATATTCTATATGCAATTAATACATTCGGTTTACAATCTGAAGCTTTTACAAACTCAAGTATTTCAATGACAATCTTTTTTTCTTTGACAAACCTACATGTAACACTCTCAATTCAAAGAATAAATCATTTGAATCAATATCAACAAATGTATCATGTTTTAGAGTACGTTCAAGATTTACACAACATTATTTCAATTTATTATCATCTAATGAAGTTAACTTTTTTCAATCATATAAGAACCCCAAAATACCTTCAAATATTTATAATTCTTCAAATCTATTCTTTAAGGAAGCAATAGCAACATCAATTACAACAATAAAATAAATTCACTCTAAAAGATTCTTTTGCCGATTGCGTTATATCCTCATATGCATTCTCATCAAACTGTTTCTTTCTACAAATTTAACATTTTTTTTAACAAAAATTGGTTCAATTTCCAAATTAGATGCAATACTTTTGGCCTTGAGGCTAATGTAAATCCATGTTCTCTATAATTTTTTTTAAAAAGAAATGATACCCTTCAAATGCTCCATAGCAATGTCAAGACACATATCCTTAGATTACAAAAATTTGCTAACCATGTTTATAGAAAACAAGATATCATGCCAAATAGTCATGCCTAATAAAAACTCAAAATTTTCAATTTCATTTGCTAAACTTTCAACTTCACTATTTGTTTTGGCATCCTCATTACTATAGAGTAATACTAACAAAGCTTCTTTTATTTGGGGAGCTTAATATTTATAGCTTTAACGCTATTAATATGACTCTCCCAACGTGTTGTGGACATGTTTTGAGAGTTAAGTCATTGACATGATTTTGAATTTTTTCCATCTTTTTATAGAACTAGAAAACAATGAATATATTCGTTGATCAACTCCGATAAAAAAAAAATTGTTTTAACACAAGAGTTATCCATGTCACAAGCAGTTAAATGAAGACTATGAGAAGCACATGACATATACAACGCTCTAGGATTTATTTCAAGTAATCTTTTTTGGCACACCTTGGTGTTTCCCTTTCATGTTAGATCCATTATCATAACCTTGTTCCAGCACATAATTAATATTAAGACCAAGAGATTTTAGAACAACTTGTAATTCATTAAAAAGCCCTATCCCAGATGTATCATCCTCCTTTTAAAACCCTAGAAAGTACTCTTCTACTTTTATGGTACTAGTGGACATATCTACAAATCGTACTATCAAAGTCATTTATTCTTGGTGATTTATATCTGGAGTACAATCAAGAATCACTGAAAAATATTGTCTCTTTGATTTTATTGATGATTGCAATTTTGATATTAGAAGATAATCTAGAAATCAACTCATTTTGAATTTTATGACTAAGATAGTGATAATGAGCATATACTCTTGCATTACTAGATCAAACTATGTTATCATTTCAATTAAACCCAAAAAGTTACTATTATTATCTTCATGAATTCTTTCATTGGTTCCACAAAAAGTCAAATTATGCTTAGCAAGGTATTTCACAACAATAATAATTTTCACATGAATTTTTTTCCAACGATTTTTCTCTTTTGTAATTTGTTCTTGTATATTTTTATCAATTGCATTCTTTTGTAATATGATTTGTAAATCAATCCAAGTGTTCATATTAGTGATATGCTCAATACTATTTTCATGTTCTCAAAGCTTCTCATTAAGATGCTTCAAAGTATTAAATCCTTCATGTGATAAAAGATTGTACATATTCGTTGACTTAAACAACTTACAATAGAAACAATATATTTGTCTACATGCTTTGAGTACACTAACCATTTTCTGTCTTGAGTCTCTCTATTCGGTAATTTTCAAGTATAATATGAATATGAAAAATGTCTGGATTTACCATCCAAATGAGAGTTGAGATTAGGTTCTCTGATAGGACATTTTTTCACTAATAAATCAATTTTTTTACTATTAAGGTTTTCTAAAATTCTAAGGTCATAAATATCCAAATAAGGAGTTGGTTGTTCTATTTCATTACCCAAATTCACATTAGCATTCACATCAATCACATAATGACCATTCAGTTAATTTTCGGCATTTTCAATTTCATTGTCCAAATTCTCATTATTATCCATGTCAATCACATCATCATCATTCAATTGATTTTCATCATTTTTTAATTTCATTGACCAAATTTTCATTATCATTAATATTATTCACATCACAGTCATCAAGTTGACATGTCAAATGAGAACATGGGTGTTGTGATTCATTAGCTAAACCTTCAACTGAATTTTCAAGTGAACAATCGGACTCTATTTTCTTAGTAAAGAATTTTTCCAAAGCTCCCTTTTGAGATTGAGTCAATTGTTCTAATCTTTGTCTTTTTTTTCTTTTTTTTTTCAGATCTAGACGGTTGTTTTTTAGGAAGCATGCTACTAATAACTTAATAAGTAATAACTACAATTACAAACAAAGAAAAATAAAAAAATAAGATCTAAAATAATAATCAATATGAAGTATTGAAACAGAACAATAAAACCTGTCAAGCATTCCAGCAATTGGGTTCAAGTTCATTCAACATCGCACCAGTCTCGTAATGACGCAAGATTGATTTTTTTTTTTGCTGAAAAATACAATCAAATTATATATTAATTAATAACTGAAAAATAATTATATTTGAGATTGACACTGTTCAAGCCCGCGTTTGAACTCAAATTCTTAATCATAAACAAGTTAATAGGATATGACAAATAATTGAATGTCTAAAATTCTAAATGATTAAATCAAGTGTTGTTTACTCGTTTGGACTTTGGACTCAAAGTCAAAGTAAGGAAAACCACTTAAAGCTAGAACTCTAAAATATTTAATCAAATTAACAGTTTAACATCCAATTATGACTCACCCAATTGTCATTTCAGTTTCACTTCCACGGTTTCACCCATCACAAATTCACCAAAAAAAGAGTAAATAACAAAAATATAAAGAAAAAAAAGAAGTACAACATATCGGAATTCGGAAGATCAATATTCACTATTCAGTAGACAATAGTTATTCAATTTAAAGTGACAAACACAAATAAAATAACAAAAAATAAGAGAAAAAAAATCAGGGAACAAAGAAGATTAAATAGAAATACATATTAAAAAAGTACAATTTGTAAAAATTACAAAAAGCAAAAGCAAAAAAAAAACTAAAGTAATTACCTAAATAAACTGAGAGTTTGATACTTTAGAGTTGAGAGTTGAGGTGTTGAGCGAGAAAGTCATAAAGAGTTAAAGTTTTAGAGAAATAGAGAATCAAGAGAGCTACTATTTTTCTTGATTTTGGTGGGTGGAGGAGACTAGAGACGGGAGATGAAATGAAGAATATATATGTAAAGAAAAGTATGAAACCTTAACAAATTGAGTTTTGTAATAGAATAAAAATATTTGGGTGTGTGTTAAATTTTTTATAATGTGTTAGGCTCTTTGTAAAATAAACACATAACAAAAACTCATTTAATAAATCGGACCATTTTTAAAACAAACAATTGGGCCTTTTTTTAGGTTTTATTTTTATTGGGTTTTTTGTTTCTTCTATAACTAAACACATAACAAAAACTTAAAAAATAAATTTTGGGGCCTTGGCATAACAGGCCGGGGGCGGGGGCGCCCATGCCCCTACCCCATGGCCACCACTGAATTGACATACACAAGTTGGAGTTGAGTGATGGAGAGTTGAGAGCTTCTCTCTCTTTACGTTTCTAGTTCTCTCTCTAAAATTTAATAATTGAAGTGTTCAAAGACAAATGAAAGAGAAGGTCATTTAAATAGGTTTGGAAAAATCGCTTTTCGCGAGCATGCACATTGACATTGACCAAGAGGTGCGACATCGTACCAAGGCAAAATAACCTGACGCAACTCAACTCTACGACGACCAACATTGTGCTCCATCATCGTGATGTGATAGGATCCATGCAAATCTTATCCACGATCTCTACCTACGACAAGCTTTGGTTACATTACTTGGTCGATGTGGAGGCGAAACCGCAATGTTCGTAGTAATACGTCATAGTTGAAAACTTTGACATATTGTTCATGCTCCATGACATCAAAACGCGACGATATCATCGCATTCCTAAGTCACGCTAATGCGAGCAAAATTTACTACTAGGATTTGGAAACTTCTATGACTAGAAACTGTGATCACTATATCAAGACAAAACTTACTACCAAGATTTGGTAACTTCCGTGACTAGAAACCGCGATCATCACATCCTTAAAAGAATTGAAAATGAATTACTTATGGAAAAATTCACAAGTAAGATATGCATGAAGTGAGTGTGTGCAATCATATCTCTTTAAGAGTACAAATCAAGTTCGAGACTGACCATATAAATGGAACTCTTGAAGATATCGAGATGCTTGAAAAGTCCCTTTGGTTTGAAATATGAAATATGCCAATATAAAATAAATGTCATCACAATTGTTGATGTTTCTTATGTTTCATGTTCCTAACATGAAACATCAAAAATTTTCTTATTTGACTCACTCTAGTTGTGTCACGACTCACGTCGGAACCGTGACAATTCTCATAAATGTTGGATTTATAGTGACAACATGAAACATTTTCTAAATCATGTTTGAGACGTGTTTTATGAGATGTTTCACGTTTTCAAGTGGAAACGACCATAAAACTCAAATAATCGTTTTGAACAACAATTTCAACACATATTTCAACCAAAAAGCATCACAAACGTATACATAAAATTAATTTTAACACAAAAATATCAAAATGTGAAAGAAAATACCTTTTAAACAATTTAAAAATGAAATCAAATTGTAGGACGAAAATGGTTCACAACTGGATTGCACATTTTCTAACCTAACCACCGTCAAATCTTTTTATCCGACAACATCTTGACCTTCTCCAGCCCTGGTCGGGTCTCTTCCTTTTTTTATATTTTCCTCTCCTTCTCCTTTTCTCTTTCTCTTCGCTCTTTCTTTTACCAGTTCATTCAACTCTGCCACATATCGCAAACTTGTCACTGTCGGTACTATTGTTGGGCCGACTTTCCTCTTTCTCATTTTTATTATTTTATCTTTTCCAATGTGACACACAACAAACTAACATGATTTAGGTTTGTTTTTATAAATGGAGGTACTTTAGATATTGTATCACCAATATAATTTATTTTTTTTAAAAGAAAAATAACTAACAAAACAAAACAAAACATTAGCATATAGGAGCATCCTCTAGAACCTGCTTCTCCATGGAAGGAGGGACTTCCAACCAAAACAACCATCATCAATGACAAGAGCCATCTCTGTTAGAGAATGAGATACATCGTTAGCCTGTTGCGTAACATAAGAGACGGACACCACAACACTAACATGCAATTAGTGTTGAATATCACTAATAATAAGACCAACATTCACATCTGACGAAACACCCGAACCAATCAGGTTCACCAGACCTAGAGCATCAGACTTAACCACCGTTGGCACCAGACCAATCTTAACTGCCAACATAATCCCACGTAAGATCGCTACAACTTCTGTGATTTCCAGCATATATCCTACCTCAATACGCTAAGAGTTTACTGTTATCACCTGACCATATTATTCTTTAATAATAACTGAAACACTCACTCTAATACCATACAGCATAGCTGCATATGTATTGATCTTATATTGGCCCGCAGTTAGTGGCTGCCACCACCTAACCACCTGAGACCGGGAATGTTCACCAGCCCTCATAATTGTCATACACTACAAGAAAAACTCTTAACGACAACGGGCGATGCCGGTGGTAGATGTGTATCTATCACGGGCACGTCCGTTTTAGCTGGGGCAGTGGTGAAAAAGTGCGCTTTTCAACCACGAGCATTGCCCGTTGTTGATGCATTACTTACAACGGGCATTACACGTGGTAGATTATCTGGTTTAATTAAAAAAAATGATTGGTTTATTTTTTTATACAATTATCTCAAAAAAAATTGATTCCTCAATCTTCAATCTTCAAAAATTTTGAATGTAAAGTTCGGTTGGCACCAATTTGTTTACAGTAGAAATTTGGTGACAGGAGAACTACAAACAACAAACAAATAAACAAAACTAAACTAAAAATCAAAAATTTAATTCTTCCTCATAATCCACCACCACTCTCATTTACAAAAAATAAATAAAAATCCCTCAAATTTCAGAAAATATCCACATAAAAAATATCAATATAAAAAAATAGGTATATATATTTTTTACCTATCAATATATGACCAAAATCAAAGAAAATTTTAATAAATTTTTTCACCCAAGCAATCAACAAATGAGATCGAATGGGAGCTAAATAGATATAGCAATATAATGACATCAAATAATCATTCCGAAAATTAAATGGATAATTGATATACTAAAAAAAAATTACACATTAAAATATATAAAAAAATAACAAATAAAAACAAGAATCTAATGTCTCTAACACTAGGGGGTCGTTTGTTTTTTTGTTTGAATACTGAACAGTCCTGAATTTTTCTAATGATCAAATAGGGACTGAAATCTGAACCTGAATGACATGTTTTTTTTTTCTCATATCTGAATGTATTGTCAACACGTTTGTTTTTTAAAGTAAAATTATACGAATATAAGTAATTTTACATTTATACCTATATTAAACAATTATACATATAATATGGAATAAAAACAATCCAAAAATAATAATTATATATGAACACATATGATCATAATCTTCTTTTTTTATTACAAACAAACTTCATTTTTTTTAAGAAAAGAATTTTTTTTTTAAAAGGACATCAGAAAAACTCGCACAAAACACGCTTACATATATATATATATATACATCACCATAATATCATAATAAAGTATCGATATTAAACAACAATATGAACAGTGATTAAGGTTCTTTTTTATTTTTAAAACTATTTAAAATAAGCAATATATTAAAATAAAGATTTCTATACCATATGTAATTTTGATGAAATTGGAAATATGTTATATATGGATGGATATTATCGGAAGAAAATATTTTAGATTGCATTTAATGCAATCCAGTGATTTACAATTAAGTTAAAAGTCATGATTTCTTACTTTTTATTTTAAGTTATCTTTTAGGATTTTTAAGTTGTTTGACCATTTAAAAACAAACAAAACAACTTAATAATTATGATTCAGACCCATTAAGTTTTAAGTGGAAAAAACAAACGACCCCTAGATCTATAAATTAAAAACACATTCTACAACAAGTAAATTATTTATTTATTTTTTATGAAGATGGAGTAGAATCACATGTCAGAGATGTCGAAGAAGAAGATGAGTCTTGGATGTGTCTTAAAATCAAAAACGAAAACAAAGCTTGAAGACGAAATTGAAGAGTGCAGACGATCTTGAAGTGTAAAGAGATGAAAGAAAACAAAGCACAAGAGTTGATGACGATGTTGAGAAAGATTGTAGAATTAGGTTTTTTTTTATTTTTTTTTATATAGAATCATATCAGACTATCTACCACGGACCGTATTTTGTCCATAGTAATTTAGTTATTATCTACTGCAGACATTTAAAGGTCTGTAGTTAAAAAAAATTACGTAATTATCTACCACAGGCATTTAAAGGCCCGTGGTAAATATTAGTTTTCTAACACAAGTCTTTCAAGCTAGTGGTAAATGAGTTGCTATAGAAAATATATTTTCTTGTAATAATATTAGCTCTATGATAATCATTCAAGTTAGTGTGACACCAATCAGGCAAGATCTCAATAGCCGAGCAATGAGAATGATGAACAATTTGATTTCTAACGAATTAGATTCGTCAAAACAACACACTCAACAGGATGATATCCCACTTTTAAGGGTATTAAGACAAGAAAAAAAAATTCCTGAAAGCTAATATTATCATCACACCTAATGTGTCTTATGAACAAAAAAAAAAAACAATGCGTTTAGGTTAAAAATGGAAGTTAATACTATGTTGTAGTCAATTTCGCAAATTCCCCAAACTTTCATAATTTAATGTGATCAATTTTGCAAATTCTCGCTATTTTATTCTGGTTTGTTTGAATTAAGGTTATTTTGATAATTTTAAATATTACATTAGGGCTTTTTTATTTTTTCAACAATCAAACTTATTCGACTATTAACTTCAAAAGTTAAAGATTGTTTGTTTTTTTTTATAGAATACTAAACGGTTTTGAATTTGATTGAAGTAAAAATAAAAACTTAAACCTAAAACTAAATGATATGTTTACCTTCTCTTTTTTTTTTTTTTCTGTCACCTCTAAATGAAGTGTCTAAGTGTCTAAGTGTCTAACTTATGTATTTCTTAAAGATTAAATTGTTAATTTAATATTTATATGGTAATGTATTGGATTGCTTTAATCTTACCAAATGAAAAAGATTTGTAATTAAATGAAAAGTAAGTTTTTTTTACTTTCATTTTTATTTATTTTTTAAAGTATTTTGACCGCTTAAAATAACATACGAAAATAAAGAGTCTTTAGAATGTGACTGACTGCATTGCGGCAGTGGCGTAGTGCGGTGTAGAAGCAATTATCAGAACACAAATCAGTAAAAAAAATATATATATATATAAAAAAAGCGAGAAGGCAAGAAGCAAGAAGCAAGAAGCAAGAAGGCAAGAAGGCAAGAAGCAAGAAGCGTAAAATCTGGGAGATGGGTTCCTATCTTTGCTTACACTTATGTTACTCATTCTCAAAGTTGTCTACTCTGCATAGAACCGCCAGCTCTCTTCTCTCTAAATCTTCATCCTTTTTCCAACAACATCGTAGCTCTTACAGTCACAGAGTCGTCTCTGCTTCTGCTTCTGCTTCTATTGATGCCAGAGAACTCAGAAGCACAGACCTCGTCGCCTTGGAATATGCTGACCTCAACCTCCCTTACCAAGATTCTGGGGTATTTTATCACCATCCCTCTATTTTTTTTTTTTTTTTTTTTTTTCGTTGGGGTTTTGTTGAAACCGACTCATGGGATTTCTTTTTGTTGCAGGAGTTGGGTCATGTGAGAATCAGGCAGCATGTCAACCCTCTAAGTTCTTCAAATATTGTATGTATTCTATGAAGATTAATCGTACTAGTACTATTAATTGTTATCACTCGAAATTAATTATTTTGATTATGTAATTAAATTGAAATGCTCTGTTTTGATTTCTCCTGGCCAATTTCTGTTTGTTATTTTAAATTCGGGTGTAGGTGCCGGTGCAAGTGCCTGATTGGAATGAAGTCTACAAGGACCCAACATTGCCACTTATGGTGGATATCGGATGTGGTAACTCTCCATGTATATTCGTGTGTGTGTGTGGGTGTGCACCAATGCTGATGTTTATCTTTTCCAATTTGTCTGTTTCTTTTATGGATTGATAGGGACATTGTTTTGCTATAAGACAAATGGTGTCTGGTTTTAGAATAGGAAAAAGAATGACCACAATATGTGGCAAATGGTTGTGAACCTTCACTCTTGCCGTTTTGAACAACCCTCTAACTTAATTAGAAAGCGTTAAGGATACTGGAGCTGAAGTTATCTGCTTTATATATACACACACACACTGGATAAGTGAGTTATATACATGATTACATGTAGTAAGTTATAAAGATAATAAGTAGTGTAGATATTTTGCATAGCTCAAAAATTTGATTGAAATACAAAACTTGGGTAAATCTTTATTGAGTTGAGCAACAGTTGTATCTTTTTGGGTCTCAAATGATGTACAAAAATGGCATTTCTCAGGCTAGTGCCTTGAAGCATGGTCTTAGCCATTAGTATATTTCATGGACTGACCACTTCCAAGCCGTTGCGCTTGGCAGTTCTTAACATATACCCTTCTAGCAGATCATGTCCCTTGTGCTGTGTGATGGAGGCTGAGCAAAAGTATATTGTCAGTGTATTGATGACAGTTTTCATAATCATTTCTTCAGTAGTAGTCCTTGCTTCCAATATCTGATTCAATTTGGCTGCTTCTATTGTCATCGATATTATTGTTCTTCTGGTAGTTATAGCTGTTCTGGTCATTATTATCTGCTTTTGGAGTAAGAATTTCTATGTATCAAATAGCTGTCTAATAGTGTTAAAAAAAATCCCCAGGTAGTGGCAGATTTCTATTGTGGCTTGCAAGAAGAAACAATGATTCGGGAAATTATTTGGGACTTGAAATCCGGCAGAAAGTATGGGAATGAACTCCTTGGATTACTTCTAATTCACTCGACAATTCTTCTGATTGAGTTAATGTATATTTACTTGGACCACTTTTTTTTCCAGCAGTACTCCTAAGAAAGGGTACTCTTTTCTTATATTGTGATTCTGATTTCCTGATGCAGCTGGTCAAACGTGCTGAGTTCTGGGTAAAAGACCTGGCTCTTAGTAACATGTAAGGCGTTTTAATGTACTTCATTTAGGTAGAGAAAGATGAAAATGACAGTAGTTTTAATAGAACGATTTAATGAGAATCTGTTGGGATGTATTGCAGACATTTCATGTTTGCAAATGCTACAGTCTCTTTCAAGCAGCTGGTATCCACTTACCCTGGACCCTTGGTGCTAGTTTCAATCTTAGTGAGTGCAAGCCTGGCATGTGAATTTACATAATGATAGTCAGTTGACAATGTTACGATAGTAAATCTGTTATTTGCGATTATTGTCCACATGCAGTGCCCAGACCCTCATTTCAAAAAACGACACCATAAGAGACGGGTTGTGCAGAAGCCTTTAGTGGATTCTATTGTAAAAAGTCTGATGCATGGTGGAAAGGTATAAACTCTTTAATTCAATAATCCTAATGAGGCTGTTATTTTTTTATTAAAAAAATGATTTTTTTTTCTAACTTTAGTCTCGATTTTTTTATTAGTCCTCTCCTCAGTATTGAATGTAACTTTCTTAGTGGTGCCTCCATTTTGCTGGAGACTTGAACCTGATTATATTTTTTACACCCTATTCTGCTGATTAATTCTGTGAAATGGACACCTTAGAACTTTCATATCTCTTGTTATCAATGTAAGCAATTCATGTATCATGTTTTGTTGGACACGTTTGATTTTCACCATTCCATTGGGAAATTGTTCCTATAATATTTGGCAGTTAAAAGGAAGAAATATGTAATTATGTTTTATGTATAACAAAATTTCCTAAATGAATTATCATAATACCATTTAGATGCTGGTGAAATTGTTATATCTTGTGAGCAATTTTTATTTCCTTTTTCTTATATATATATCCTCACCCCTTGAAGGGTATTTCCATCAGAAAGTAAAACAATAGTTTTAGATAAAATAAAGCAGGACTCCCAAGGTGCTGTGCGTGATTTTAGCCTGAGAATGCAATCAAGGTCCCAGTTTACATTTTATCTATGTGGTTGTATAAGCAGTAAGGTGCAGAATAAGTTTTTTTGTCACTCATAAAGGTTAAAAATAGCTGTTTTTTTAATATTCATTTGAGTGTTTGGTTGTTTGTTACTAGGTTGAAACTTGATAGGCAGATATGATTGCTGTAACAGAGAAAAATAGTGAGTTACTAAATTGCATATATAGATTATTGGTTGAGATTTCATGGTTGGTCGACGTTGGTCTATAATGGTGATGTGGGCTATCAAGTAAGATAATAAAAATTTACATTATTATAAGACATATCCACCTCGCTTGCAAGTGTTAGTTATTAGATATGTCTCATATAAAGATTTATTATTGTGATTGAACAGGTATTTGTGCAGTCTGATGTGCTCGAAGTGGCACTTGACTTAAGAAATCAGTTCGATGCAGAGTTAGATGCGCTACAACACGTAGACACAATTGAACCGAGTGTGCCTTGCAACGAGGAGGGATGGTTATTGAACAACCCTATGGGGATAAGGACTGAAAGAGAAATCCATGCCGAATTTGAAGGTGCAAAAATTTATAGAAGGATGTACCAGAAGAGACCCTAAACAGGACTTGTGTTTGTAGTTGAAATAAGTAATATTTTATTAGTTTGTTGCACATTCCATTAGTAATAGTTGACAATGAGTAACATTCAATAACATTTGAGAAAATTTATTTATGAGATTTAATTCGTTTTGTCAATATGTTCATTGTTTGAGGTTTTATAAATATTTTTTAGTAATGAAAATAAAAAATGTGAATTGTGGCAAACCCTTTGAAGAAAATGAGAATACAGATTTCCTGGGTGAACGTCAAAAGAGTGTAATTGGGTAATTGGTTTGACTGATTGACTTTCCGGGAGGCTTATCTGTGCTTTTTGTGTCCAAGGTCCTTGCAGGTAAGAAAAACGAGGTTAGGGTCACTCTGACGCCCAAGGTCGGGAGTTGGCATTGGCACCCTTAAGGTTATTGAGAAAATAGCTCAATGATATAGTCCTCTCTCTTGCAGGAAGGAGCTTGAACATTTTTTTTTTTTTAATGCAATTCAATAGCTGAGTCTAATTATAAACAATAAAAAGCCATTTTAAAAGTTTTTTAAATCCAAAAATAGTCTTTAAATTATTTTGATTTTTTTTTTTCTGAATTAGTTTGAAACATGTTTTTGAATACTAAATTTTTTAAGTTCGATTTAGCCTGAACTAATAACTAATTCAAAGTTGTTGGTTTGTCTTAAATTTTGAAAATTGTTGTCGGATTGAGGGTTAAACCTCCCCTAAAGTATCCATTTTAGAGCAAAAATAGAAAACAACAAAATTTATGCTTTGTGGGGAACATTGATGATCATATTCATGATTGTCTAGCATCAATAATTCATCTTTCTTCCAATTGTACTATTTTCTAACATTTTCATTTAAATTTCTTATATTGATCAATCGTTTATGATCTATCTCATTATAACGATAGATTTATCGATACATCTTGACGTATAAGTTTGATCACTAACTGTTAGAAAATTTGTGACAAACAAGCGGTTTGAGAGCGTTACCTGAGTATGATTGGTTTTATGAAAATGAAAGATCAATATATATATTTGAATTCTTCTTCGTAAGAGCTTCAAAGTGGTATACTCAAACTCATAAATCGATTAATGGGTGAATGAAAAATCGAGTCTCAAAGTGAGCCCATTGTGTAGGGAAAAATGTGCATCCCACATTGGTTGGGTAAACCATTTATATGTAGTATATAAGTAGTTATATGATAGTAGCTTATTAACATGTGTGTGTGCATGTCCTGTGTACACGAATGTTGCTTTGGTTAGACCGTGAGAGAACAATCAAATTTTTGCTACTATTCTAAATTTATTTTTTCCTAAATCAGTTTATTGATAAGGAAAGACTTAATTGTTTTCCCTAAGTCAGACAATTTTAAATGAATGAGAAGGAAAAAGATAATTTCCGTTTTGGTTTAAGGAAATTAAGGAAATAATTGATTTCCGTTTTGGATTATGATACTTGATCACTAAGAGTATCTCTAATGCAAAAATAGTTTGCATATAAATTATTGTTGACATGGTAACAATGTCAAAGAACTTACTTCCTATGTGACATAAATATGGGCTTGAAAGACGATCAACTTAAAATTTTATCTCCAATACTTCCATTTAAAACACATTTTGTTTTAATGACTTGTTCAATTTTATTTCCTACTTTTTATTTTATTTTATTTCCTTACAAAAAATAGATGAAAAATTAATGTCAATTTTAAATGTTTGTTGTGTCAGCCTAAAAAAGGGATGTGCAACATACCGTCTGAAAGTGGACGGTCGTGTTGACAATGTCTAATTTTTTTTTTTACCATGTCAGCTTGAGGTTGAATATGCACGGCTGCATTGGAGAAAGATTTTTTAAATGAATGTCTATTAATCCTACGTGACATCTCATTTTTTCGCAAGCCACGCTTGCATTGGAGATGCTCTAAGTAATCAGAATCAATGATCATTTTTGGATTCTGATACTTACTTGATCATTAAGTGATCAATCAGGAATAAATCCTTTAGAAGATATTCTTTAATTAAATTTCCATTATCATTTAAAACGTAGCTATCAAGTAACTTCCAAATCAATCTCTTTTGATTTCGACTATATAAGAAACCTTAGTCTACACTACAAATACTCATTCTTAGAATCATGAAATTTAAAAAAGAAACAGTTATTCTCTCTTCTCTTTCTTCTCTTTCTGTGCTTGGTAAGTTCGAACCTAATTTAAGTGCATTGAGAGTGGTTGTTCTTCGCACTTTCACTTTTATATCGTTGTATCCTGGGAGACAATCGCTATATACATACAGTGTTATATACAATGAAATTGTCTTAAGAACATCGTGTGAAACATGAGCCTCGATTTCCTTAATCTTTTGTTTCTGTTTGTTACTTCTACAGATTTGAACCAGATTGTTTTTTATTTACAAACAACAATCTTAAGACAATTTTCCTACTTTCCTCTATTAATTTTTTTTTTCTTCAAACCTTCTGGTTCTCGTTTCTGGTACTACTCAGATCGTGACAAACTTGAAACCTCACTGGTTCGGGTTTTCTTAAATTAAAAACGATTTGTGGAAATTGGATCTGTTTTTCAAACACTTATTTTGAATAAATAATATTAATCTATAGAAATCGGGTCTATTCAAGACACTGATTTATCTTTTAAAAAAATTGAATTGTATTTTGGCAAATCGGGTCTGTTAACAGACACTGATTTGAAAAGCAATTACGATTTCAACTGGGTAATCGGGTTTGTAAAATCAGACACTGATTGTGATTTCTATTGTGAAATCTAGAATCTATTGTTGATTAATTGTTTTGATATCAACTGATTGATATCGGTACTGTCATATAATATATATGATATTTTCGTGATTCTAAGAGTATATCGGTTGTATACACAAGTTGTGTAAATACTTGATATTTCAGAGAAATAGAATTGTAGTCTATTTATGAAACAACCATTAAAAGGATTATATCTTTATATAATCAGGTACAAACTAGTTTTTATATATATATATACGAGTATATATATATATATATATTAAGTTCACTTAATCATAAGCATTGACACTGGTTTCATTTCATTTTATTGATTAATCTGTATATGCTATACATATTGTTGATATATATTAACATACAATTAGATCGATTGATATATCAGTATATTGTAGATATGTGTGGAACTAAATAATACAAAATTTTGCTCAATCAAAAGGTAGTATTATTGTTTGATATCAGTGTTATATATCAATTGGAATACATTGATTATATTATTATGTAATCCTACACCAAATAGTAGCCTTGCAGGGCTTTGAGGTTTGAAACTTGGTTGCGCTCCTCCGATTGACAGATTCCTGGAAAAAAAGAACGCCTTGAGGCGGAGGATTGTACCCGGAAATGGAAGCTCTGTCCCCCTCTATTCTATATTTTAGTAGGCGCTAGTCTTCTTCATCTAACCAAATTGCATCAATATGGATCAAATAATCCATTGGGTGTACATTCAGAGATGGATAAAATCGTTTTTTGCTCTTCTAGAATTACGTTTAACTTCCCTTTATACATATTATTTTAAAGTACTAGAATAGTGTTTGATACACTATATTTGTATATCAATGATTGATATATTGTTGTACACCGGTGTTGATATATATTAACAAACTGATTGTGTTATATAAGTATTTGAGATTGTTACACACACACACACCGGGTGTGATAGATCAATGGTTTATATCATTGTATATATGTGGTTAAAAAAAAAATATGGTTTGGTTTTTTATGTAAGATGACTGTCTAATCAAATGTTAATCTGAGTGTGGCTCAAGAGACTTCGGTGGTCAACCCATTTGTGGGTCAGTTGATCGACCTAAAAGTGAACCCTTTTATGGGTTAAATGAATACCCTGAGGGTGAATTCGTTTGTCTCCGGTTTCGGTTCTGCTGAACCATATGGAGAAACGAGATAAATTCAATTGTCTGAATTTCAAGAGATGGCAAAAAAAAAAAAGATGTTGCTCTAATTGACCACATCGAATCTTGTGAGATTCTTAATTGATGAGGCTCCTAAGACCAACGGTGGTAACGGATTGGATGTGTAAGTTTATAATGGTGATTATTGTCAAAATCAATTGTTTTGAACTTCAAATTTGCAATTATCAATTTCATGATGATTTATTTCAATTATTAATTTCGGATAATTGAAATATTAAATTTTGAATTCAAAACAAAACTGATTTGACTTTAATGTTGCCAATTTTAATGAGAATTAATTTTCATATTAATTCAGTTGATCTCCTTATGATATTATGGTGGATAAATCAAATGTGAACTCGAGCGTTCCACTAGAGACTCCAAATGATAATCCAAATGTAGGATTAGACACATCGGGTGTTAATTCTTTGCTTGTGGGCGAAGTGCCTATTGTGTTGCCAAGTGTGGAAACATCGACTCGAACGATCAACACATTCGTGAGAAACAAGGTAAAACCGATGATGAGCCATGTGTGAGTTACACGAACTTTTATTAGTGGCAGCAAAAGATGTTGTTTTATTTGACCGCACTGAAACTAGCTAGGTTCTTGACTGAAGAAGCTCTTAAACCTAATAGTGGTGAAGGGCGAGATGTTCATGTATGGAATGCTATTGATGCATACAACCATTCGGATTTTCTGTGCCAAAACTACATATTAAATGGACTGTCAAATTCACTATATAACATATATTCTTCAAAGAAAACCAGCCAAAGAACTGTTAGAGTCATTAGAACGGAAATACAAGACTAAGGATACTGGATCCAAAAGGTTTGTTGTAGGTCAGTTTCTTGATTACAAGGTGAGGGACTTCAAGATAGTTATGATTCAAGTCCAAGAGCTTCAAGTGATTCAGCATAAGATTCATGCTGAAAGGATGACCCTAAATGAAACCTTTCGGTGGCTGTTATCACTAAGAAGCAACCGAGGTGGTAAGTATGAAGCACCATTTGGTGAATTTTGTGCACAACATGGAATCATACATTAAACCACTGCACCGTATCAGCAAAACAGAGTTTCTAAACGGAAAGATCATTCCTTGAAAGAAATGATTAATGCAATGCTGATAAGTTTTGGATTGCCTCAGAATATGTGGGGTGAAACTATATTGTCTAGCAATTACCTTTTAAATAAGGTACCCCGTAAGAAAGTAGATAAAACCCCATATGAACTATGGAAATGATGAAAGCCTTCATAAAAATTCTTACGAATGTGGGGGTGTCTTGTCAAAGTGGTCGTACCTACACCTAAGAAGGTGAAAATAGGTTCGAAAACTGTTGATTGCATCTTCATTGGATATGCACATAACAATAGTGCTTATCGGTTTTGGTGTATAAGTCTGACATCTTAGATATACATAAAAACACGATAATGGAATCTAGAAATGCATCGTTCTTTGATCATGTATTTCCCTATAAATCCAATGATGAAGGAAGTTCGTCAAAACGAACACATGCTAAAAGTTGTGAGGACCAAGAACAAGAAGTTGAGAATGAACCTAGACGTAGCAAAATAGCTAGGACATAAACATCTTTTGGTCTAGATTTTCTAACCTATTTGCTAGAAAGTAAACCTCAAACCTTCAAAGAAACGGTTAGCTCTTCAGAATGACTCTTGTGGAAAGAGGCTATAAAGACCGAAATTGATTCCATACTCCAAAATCATACTTGGGAATTAGTGGACCTTTCTCCGGGATGTAAACTGCTAGGGTCCAAAAGAATTTCAAAAGGAAAATGAAAACGGATGGATCAATTGATAAGTATAAGGCTAGACTTGTATTTAATGGTTACAATCAACGAGAAAACCTAGATTACTTTGATACGTATTCTCTTCTGACGAGAATAACCTCCATTAGGACGATACTTGCAATCGCAGCTTTACGAAATACATCAAATGGATGTGAAAACAACTTTCTTGAATGGAGAACTAGATGAAGAGATCTACATAGAACAACCTGAGGGTTTTTCCGTTCCAAGACAAGGGAAGAAAGTCTGTAAGTTTGTGAAGTTTTTATATGGTCTAAAGCAAGCATCAAAACAACGGCATGAGAAATTTGATAATCGTTGTATCAAAGACAAGGGAAGAAATTTGAAGAGATATACATAGAACAACTGTTAAATCGTTGTATCCTGTGAGACAATCGCTATACATATACAGTGTTATATAAGACGAAATTGTCTTAAGGACACCGTGTGAAATACGGGTCTCAATTTTCCTAATCGTTTGTGTATGTTTGTTACTTTCTATAGATTCGAACCAGATTGTTTTTTTATTTACAAACAACACTAACATCATTTCATACGGCAGAATATTATATTATCATATGACATTAATTTGGAGCAAACACATTGTATGCTTGCACCTATGTATGCTTGCATCTATGAAGATTTTAATATTTTATTGTGTTACTAACAGAGTAACAGATGAATTGTGTTACTAACAGAGTAACAGATGAATTGAGAATAGTTTTTATATATATATATATTTATTTGAACGTGAGACATTTTCATATTGAACTAACACTTTTTATCTCTACGTCTTATTGGGCAATGGTGAGAATCTCTCCCTTCAATCGAAGGAAAAACGTTTTTATACAAATAAATATAAAAGTATATAACACCATAAAAAGATGATACTCTATGCACTTCAAATGGACTTGAATATTTCACCAAGGATCTTATTCCATTACTTTTTACAATAATACAAATAAGGATCATTTATTTAATAAATTTCCATAATATATAGCGTAAAACTTTATAATAACAAAAGATTTAAAAGAAAATTGCATTATCTTTCTCTAACTTTAGGTATATTAGCAAAAAAATTCAAAAACATAATAAATATATACTTTTGAACATTAGTTATTTGCCGTTAGAGATTAATGTTAGAGTTAATGTCACAAGGGAATGAATATCTTTTTTCAATAATTCTATTTTGTCTTAAATTTAGTATCCAAATGATATGATATCCTTGATTTCTATGTATTAGAATTGGATGATTGAAATCATTGGGTATTAAGGATGTCATCCTCTATTTTTTTTTTAACATTATAAGTAAGTATTTAAACTAAAATAAAATTATGAAATAACCACGAAAATTATAATTATAAATCTACCCAATAAATAACCCCACAATATTTAATAATTATAAATTCACCCAATTTTCTCCAACTTTCTTCTCTCGTCATTGTCGTCTAATGTTCTGAAGGATGTTATCGGGGTGTTCCTATAACTGTCCACTATAGTTTAAAATATCCCCAATTTCCTTGATATTATATTTTCATGTTTTAAGAGTACTAATATTGATATGGGGTGTAATATCATTTCCGTAAAATATCTAGAAAATTATCTTAAATATTCCACGATATTTCCATAAATATCAATATTGATGAACATGTATTGTATTATTGCATAATATCATAGAAAATCCCGTGAGGCGTCAATGTAAGGTGGCTTTGAAATGTGAAATATCAATTATGAGAGATGTCATGATCACATGGTGGAGAAAGTGAACTACTCAACTAAAGAATGTAAAAAAGAAGTTAAAAGTGTGATTGTTTGATAGATTGTCATGACGTATATAATAGGCAACACGAATCCCTCTGGTTGCATTATGTAAATGCTCTTATCAAAATTGCCATTCAAGAATGCAATCTTGACTTCAATTTACCAAATTTCATAATCGAAATAGGTAACAAAGGATAAAAGAATCCTAATACTTATACATGGCTACTGGTGAGAAAGTCTTTTCATAATCGACCCCCTCTTTCTAGGTATAACCTTTGGCCACTAGCCTAGCCTTGAAGGTTTCTACCTTCTCGTCTACTTCTCATTTTCTCTTGTAGATCCACATACACCCTATGGGTTTTACCCTATCCGGTAAGTCTACAAGTTCCCAGACTGAGTTAGAGTACATGGACTCCATCTCAAGATTCATGGCTTTAAGTCATTCCTCTTTGTCAAGATCTTCCATTGCATTCTTAAATATCAATGAATTATCCATACTATCATTAGAGATGACATTTCATCCCTCACCTATACTCAGATAGCCTTCAAGTTGTCGTACAACTCTCCCATTACGTCTAGATGGTAGTGTATCTTGACTAGGAATCGTCCGACTATTAGATGTCGATGGATTAAAAATTCTTATTGACTGAGCACTAGTTGTACCAGGCTCCATCTCATTTAATACAATCTTGCTACGAGGTTTATGATCACTGATATAATTATCCTTAAGAAACGTTGTATTTTTCGATACAAACGATTTATTCTCCGTAGGACCATAAAAGTATCCACCTCTAGTCTCCTTAGAATATCCTATAAACAAGCAGATCATAGACTTAGGGTCTAGCTTTTCACTTCTGCTCTTCAGCACATGTGCTGGACACCCCCATATGCGAAAATATAGCAAATTAGCTTTACGACCATTCCACAACTTTAAAGGAGTCTTAGGAATATATTTGGATGAGACTACATTCAAAATGTAGGCAACAGTTTGTAGTGCATATACCCAAAAGAAATTTGGTAATGATAAAAAACTAATCGTAGATCTCACCATTTCCATTAGAGTTCTAGTTCTCCTCTCTCCACCACACCATTCTGTTGTGGTGTTCCATGAGCTGTAAGTTGGTACACAATCCCATACTCGACCATGAAGTCTTCAAATGCTTGGTCAAGGTTCTCACCTCTACGATCCAATTGTAGAGTCTTGGTAGTATTTCCTAACTAATTCTCAACTTTAGCTCGAAACTCTTTGATTTTCAAAAGTTTTCGACTTATGTTACATTAGGTAAACATATATGTATATAGAGTAGTCATCTATAAAGGTGACATAATACTCATAACCACCCATTACTTTAACATTCATTGGTCCATAGACGTCTTAATGTATAAGATCTAGTGGTTCTTTGGCTCTATGCCTTTTCCAGTAAAAAGTCTCTTGGTCATTTTACATTTTAAACAGGATTCGCAAACAGGTAAGGTGTCAACCCTTAATTCACTTAAAGGTCCATTTTTTACTAGTCTATCTATCTTGTCAATGTTAATGTGGTCAAGTCTAAGATGCCATAGATACATTTCGCTTTCAGGAGAAATCTTTTGTCGATTTGTTTTAGGTTTTTCAACTTTAAACAATTCAGTGTTGAGCAGTGTAGTATGTATTAACAGTCTTAAAACATACAAGTTATTTTCGTTTGATCCCGAACATATATTCAAACCATTCTTTTCAATAATAGCAGACTTATTATTAAAAGAAACAATATAACTTTCCAACAACTTGGAAACCGAAATCAAATTTCGAGTAAATCCAGGAATTAAAAATACATTATCTAAAACTATGAAACAACTTCTAAAATGTAGTCTAACTACACCACTACTCGGGCTGACATGACATCCCCTAACCCAACACGCATCGAGAAAGCTCCATCTTCAAGCTTTGTCCAAGAATCAGTCCTATCCAAGGTGAAGAATCATCTTCCACTAAACAAGACTCAAAAACAAGTAAATCATATTTACCTTTTATCTTTTTATTCTTGGCTAACTCCTCTAGATACTGAGGATAATCCTTTTTTCTTGTCGCAATAGAAACACTTTCCCTTACCCTGGTCAGTAGAGGCGCCCTTTTTTCTTACCATGGGCTTTCTTGGGTTTGGGCTTACCCTTTGCCTTCTTAGCATACCTCTTACTTTTCTTATTTCCAGAAGAAGATGGTTCGGTAACATTTGCCTCATCGACCTTATTTTTGTTGTCTTTTATCAAGGATTCAAAAGTAGTAAGCTCATTGAGCAACTGAGTGAGACTGAACCTTAACTTGTTCATCCCATAGTTACTTTTGAACTAATCGAAACTCTTCGAGAGAGTCTTCAGTATGATGCTCACCTAACTGGGTTCATCAAAGGCCCTGCCATTCATTTCTACCGTGTTGAAATAGGACATCATTCTCAGGACATGTTCTAGAACAGATGCACCCTCTTTCATCCGAGCTAGCATTACGGAACTAGCAGATTCATGCCGCATTTGCTCAGAGGGTTGCCCAAACATAGCTTGCAATGACTCCATTATCTCAAATGCAGTGCACATTGCTTGTTGCTTCGAAACAAGCACATATGTCATACTAACTAATAGATACGTTCGGGCTTTCTCATTTGATGAGACCCATTTCTCATATGCCACACAAACAGTTCATGCGGCATGGGCAATAGGCTCTGGAGGACACTCCTCCGTAAGCATAAACTTTAGGTCCTTGGTGACCAAGATTGCATTTATGTTATGTTTTCATTTTATATAGTTTTCATCAGTTAATTTGTCGTTAGCCAGGATTTGTAATAAAGCAGACGACTTTGCTGGAAAAATATAAATTAAAAATCCATTCAGTCATACATTCATAACATGTGTGAATGTTTTGGTATAAAATTAAACATGATGCATAAACACGTTTAATGAACAAGAACAACCCTAAAAAAAATGTTTCTACGCCACGACAACCCAACATACCACAAAAAAGTTCCGCCTTAAGGTCGGTCAAATTCTTGCATGTTAGATCGAGACATTCTCAATCAAATGATATAACAGAATAACTCTTATTCCTCTATTATATCATTCAACCATCGTATATTTAGTCAGGTTTTTAATTAACTATTTTAATTAAAACCTTGTGAGTGTAATCCATCATTTCAGATCTCATGAGCTTAACTCGAGAATTGTCGACTTAGGGTCGGTCAATCTCGAAATACCCTCAGAAATCCTATACGTTCGGAAGTCAACCTTGGCATTGATTCTTATGAAAACCCTTCTTAGGGAGGACGAAATCAAAGTCTCCTCGAGGCCCCACTCGATTCTCACAGTGTTGAACTGATAATGGAGTCTGCGGGATATAATGTCATATATCCCTCTCCCACTCACTATTTGATGGTAAGGGTTTTCTATTATTATTAATGCACCTAGATTAAACCAGATTAAATGACTAATTTCAATATAATGTCTAGCGTATTAATAACAAATTATTAGAATCCTATTCCAATAACTAATAAACTAATTTGATTTTTAACTCTTAAAAAAAAAAACTAGTTCCTTAATGATAATTCTAACCTAAGTAAACTATTTACTAGGACTAGAATTATTAAATGTGTATTTATCAAGTTTTAACTATTAAAACTAAAAACATTATTAGGTCCAATTATTATTAGGGGCTTAAATGAATTAATCGTAATATTTATAATGGACCCTACTAATCTAACTAATTAAACTCTTTAATAAATAGATTAGTTATTAATGAGAATTATCAAGTTTTTACGCCTAAAAACTAATCCCATTAACTTATAGCCAATTATGTTAATTACCCATTTTAATCAAATTAAAATTAAACATTTTAATCAAATTAAAATTAAACACGTAATATAGGTGGCTATAATGCATGTATGACATATAAACATATATATGTGTGGGCACACCTAATCTGATGACATGTATATACATGACAATGTTTTAATTATTAAATAATAAAAACATACATGAATTGATCGAGTACGATGAGTTTATCTAACTTAAAAAAAATACTAATTACAAAAATATCCAAGACATTCCTTGGTCTTCTTGTAATTCCAAAAATCTTCAAGTTCATCTATAATATCTTTTACGTTTTCCCGGACCAAAATCAAGTTCAACTTGATTTATTTTATTGGATCTATCACATGGATTAAATCCCTAAAGCCCAAGTGTTACTCTAACACTTTT
Source organism: Dipteronia dyeriana (assembly GCA_032871835.1). NCBI lineage: Eukaryota > Viridiplantae > Streptophyta > Magnoliopsida > Sapindales > Sapindaceae > Dipteronia > Dipteronia dyeriana. The sequence goes on from CM065302.1 coordinate 39,276,381, forward strand.
TAGAGGTCAGAGATTTCCCTAAATCAACCCAAACACTACTTGATTGCTACACTCAGCACGTGCTTGTTACACACATGCACAACAATTGTGAACAGCTGCAGCATGTTACGCATGCACACAACAACTGTGCACAGCACATACACAAGCACAATTGTGCATGTAAATCAACGTATTGTGTTGTGCGCATGTGTTCTAGCAACACTTTGCACACCTGTTATGCATGTGCAAAAAACATACAATTGCAATATTATGTACACATCTGTATAACTATTGTTGCACCAAAAACACAACACATGTGCATGCGAGTGCATTGACATCTGCACAAAATCAACAAATACATGGTGTATGCATATGTTGCTTTTATGTGACAATTGTATACGTGTAGCTGCGACATCTCACAATAGGTCCGAGCGGCTGGTGATAAGGTCTTCTGGATCGTCTTCTTTATCGATTTACATCAATAAAAAATAGCATAAAAAATATATTTAACCCGGAATTAATATTACATCAGAAAAAATATTACATATATAATCCAAAACCCTAAAACCCACGGTACCATATAATTAATGATCAATTATGTTTTTATTTAAACAATTTAAATATAAACATTCATATATTCATTAGATTCATGCCTACAAATTCATACATGCAGCATCAGGAACTAATTGAATATTCAAATACATTGTATAATTAGGCTCTGATACCAATTTGTTGGTGCCCAGGTTTATATTGTATAGCGGAAAGCCGGAAATAGGTTTTAAAATTTTAATGCAATCAAACAACCTTGTACAATATATAAGAATAAACAAGAAGGATACAATTAATCATACCAATGTTGATAACTCTTTCTTTCTTTCAACTTTATTCTTGATCTGAACCAGTAGATTTTCCTAGCTATGTCCCGCGATCCATCAACTGCATGTGGGCGCATCACAGTACTTAGGACAACAATGTAAAGAGAAGGAGAAGAAACGTTTTTCTTCACTACCTGACCGAAAAAACGCCTTGAACTATCCTAGGGTTTTTTATTTATTTTGGTTTTTCGTACGATTAACACTTAATCGCTCTCTGATAAGTTGTGTTCACTTGTTAAGTTACAAAAAAATTATATCGTATATATCTTTTTCAACTTAACCACCTTTTTAAACCTTTTTAAATATATCTGTCGTATGTAAATTATATCAGATATACACGTCATTAACAAAGAGGATAAATTTGTCAGGTGAACGTCCGAATAAGCATCCTGCAAGGCATCACCAAAGAAGATAAGCCCGAATAAACAAGTATTGAACAAGATCTGCTCGGGGTTAACTGACGTCATATACTACTCGGGGTCAGTTAAACATACTCGGGGCTAATTGATGACATTGTCTATTCAGGATCAGATGACGTCACTCGGGACCAGCTGATATCGTTTTCTACTCGGGACAAACATGAAGAAAACTGAATAAAAAGCCCAGCGCGTAGCTCACACGAATCAAGTCATTAAAAAACACGAATATATCCATATCAAAGAGGAATTCCAAGAATAAAATTATCAAGCAGGAAGGGTTCCTTATCAGGCAATAATTTTATTTCTTCAAAAAGACTACAATCTTATAAGGAAATAAGTCCTAATTGATTTACATTACTAGAGTCCCATTCGATCTCAATACAAGTCTCCGAAACAGGAAAGAAGACAAACTACTTTGAACAAGCAAACAATCGTAATTAAATACAAAGATCTTTTATTACTTGTACAAAGAAGATTAGGGTTCTATAAACATATAAATAGACTCATAATCTCATCACACAGAGATATACAACAATCATAGAAAAATACAGAGAGAAGAAAGAGAGATCGAGAATTGTAATTATATTATTTCATTGTGGATTTTGGCTTGGTTGATCATTCAACCACCCGTGGACGTTTCTCCGGTCATCAGAGTTTTACCACGTAAAAAACTTACATCCGATTACTTTCTCCTTCTTTTTCTCTTTGAAATCACAGCTAAAATCCAATCATGGTTGACTTTTCTCATACATCTAGAAATCGATGTCAACAATTGGCGCTAGAAGGAGGGGCTCGAACCTCCGATTTAATTAAAGGTAATGGTAGGAAGCAGAAGCAGTTCTGGGGATGTCCAAAAATCTCCATATAACTTCCATGTTGGCAGTAGCTCGCAAGATCTCGCTGCAACCACAGAAAACCAACCTACATTCTTAGCAGGGATCCAGCAAGTTCCTCTGACCAACAGAGACCTGACGCAATGTTTTCTATAGGTGTTGCAACAATTGGTGGCAGACGCAGCAAAAGAAAGAGTTGATCTACTGGCTACAGAAGAAGCACAAACTCCTAAGCTCCCACCTACGAGGCTTCGTTCGATTGTAGTAGGGCCAGAACTAAATGCACCGAAAGCCGGAAGGAACTCTGCTCCAATCAATCAGGCTGGACGTGAAACACCTGAAGAGGTGAAAGTTCTCTAAAAAACGTGTGTGTTTATACCTAGAGGGGGGGGGGGGGGTTTAGTCGAATTAATTGCCAATTTTTCGATTAGTCAATATTAACACAAATTACCCTAATAAAACAAACATACAACATCAAGTATAAAGTGTGAAAATATAAATAACACTTGATGTTTACGTGGAAACCCTCCAAATGGAAAAAACCACGGGCTGATATGTGCGCCACATTAGATCCTTAAATCCACTATTGAATGAAAGTTTACAACCTAAGTTGACCTCTCATCACACCCTCCAGTTACTAACCCTTTCACTCTACCCAATGGGCCTTAATAGTGATTCTTGATCTATTTGCTTGTGCCCTAACCACTTAGTTACAAGACTTAACCTCAATGAAGAGTCAAACACAACCTAAATGAATATGTTAAAATATTCAAACATGCAAGTAATGCTAGGAAACACTAAATGCTTATCTAGAGATTTAAGAATGTCACTAAGTACAATTTCTAGATATCAATGTCTAAATGAATGTTTATAAAGACTTAACTAGATATAGTTATGCAACAATATATCCTAGTTATCAAACAAAAAGCCAATCAACACAAGTTATCATTAATCATGGCAAGGACTATAATGCAATCACAAAATGCAATCAATGAGTCCTAAACAATATCTAAATGCAAAGCATAGAGATTTAGCTATAAGGGCAAAATGGTCACAAACCCTAGCTATCACAAAATATCAATCTCAACCAACAATCAACAACCCAAGGATGTTATAAATGCAATTAAACTCAATAACATACATTTAATGAACAATAATTCCTAAACCTAATCGAACAAGAAATTCTAGGGCATATAGAGATTACCTAGTCAATGACAAACAAGAAAAACCATGCTTGGAAGATGCTAGATGCTCATGGATTGGAATTTGGTTGGGATCTCTCTCTCTCTTGGAGTCAAATTCTCTCTCAAAGAAAAACTTGGTGATTAAAAATGGCTTCTTGGACTCACACCCTAAAGAGAAGAAAAGAGAACATATATATAATATGCTCTACACGAAATGGTGTCGTTTTGGACAAGGGCAACTGATTCCCGTCATGACCGTTGTACGTGCCGCAGCCTAGGCAAGTGTCCAGACAGGGGTAGCTCGAGCAGTGCATCGCTTGGGAATCTCCGCTGTATGGACCGCGGTACAGGCAGTTGTCTAGACCGCGGTAGAGCCAGCGGTGCAACACTGGGAAACTCCGCTTGGGAGACCGTTGTGCATGCAACATGCACATGCCGCGGTAACAGCAGCGAGCAACGTTTGGAGAACACCGCTGTGCATACCGAGGCGAAGGCAATGCACAGGGAGCGGTCGAGGGGAAAATGCTCTTCTAAGGGTAAACTAAATGCAACAAACACCCAAGCAAGATATATGGCAAAGAGGCACACAATTAAGACAATTTAGCATTCATGCAAGATGATCAAAGACATGCATGAGAGTGAATGTGTGCACTAAAAACTCTTCAGAAAAGGTTAAGCAAGTGATTTACCTTCTAAAGCTTGAGCTGGATCTTGAGCAATGATGGCCTAAACTACCCTTACACATTAATCCCCAAATGTGGTTGTCAACGAAATAAGCCAATCAAAAACTGAGAAATTTATAAGAGGAACGATCATGCCAGAAGCAGAACCAGGATCAGACAGTCCATGCTAGACACTGTAAACATGACCGGCACAGGGATCGGTCGTCATCAGAAGATAGCGATCGGCACCATCGTAAGCATCATCATGGAATCATACGTGAAACCCGGTATCAAAGTGAAGAGTCAGAAAGAGGAATGACAATTACCCAGTGGTTCAACTATCAAGGAAGTCTGGTGGGAGACAGAGATGTCGTAATCCAGAGCCTAACTCGAGAAGTCGAGAACAATAGTCGTCAAATGGACGCACTGGTCAGACGTTATGGGTACAACGATTTATCTGACGAGGATTCTGACAGCCCATTCACTAGGGACATCCTGTGGACTTCATTCCCAGAAAGATTCAGGATGCCACACGTGGAACAATTCAGGATACAGACCAAAAAGAACATGTCAGACGCTATAAAAGTGATATGGCCCAGTATGCCCATAACGATCCCTTCCTATGCCTCTACTTTCCATAAACTCTAGGAGACATGGGTTCAAGATGGTTCGGGAGATTTCCCCCAGCAAGCATCGGAAGTTTCAATGAACTGAGCAGGAGTTTCTCAAGGCAATTTCTGAGCAATGTTCATAGGAAAAAATCAGTGGCTTACATTTCTCAAATAAAACAAGGGAAAGATGAGTCGCTGAAGAAATACCTGGGGAGATTCGACTAAACAGTATCAGAAATCGGTAGTGCAAACGATGAAGCGATAATTGTTGCATTCATCAACAACCTATAGAATGGACGGTTTTCTTTTGACCTGAGAAGAGCCCGCCTGACCAGATACACAGATATGATGGATATGGCGGGAGGATATGCACTAGCCGAAGAAGAAGAGTTAGCCACTGGAGGATGCTACATGCTTGGAGGAAAACCCAAAAAAGACACTGAGTCTAAAGTGCAGAACCAAAAAGGAAAACATAAAGAAAACAACAAAGGAAAGAGCAAGGACAGGGGAAACGGGCGTAATACCGAACAGACCATGGAAAAATACCGAGGTGGATACACCAACTACACCCCTCTTCAAAAAAAGTAGGAGGAAATCCTGTCCATACTGGAAGCAAAGAATCTGGTACAAAAGCCACGACGACAGTCTCAGTTCGCCCAGCGGGATACAACCAAATACTGCAGATTCCACAAGAAAATCCGGTCATGAGACTTCCAAGTGTTACCAGCTCAGAGATTACATAGAAACCCTCATTCGAGAGGGATATTTTCAGGATGTAATCTTGAAAAGAGATGAGAAGTCGGAAATAAAGAAAGAGATCAGGGTCGATCACAGCTCTGGTCGAAATCAAAGGGCTAGTCCAGAGGCAAATGAAGTAATACATACAATCTTTGGAAGACCATCCACTGGGAGAAGTAACCGAGAGCGAACACAGGAAATCAGAGAAGTAGTAAAAGCAATACATAGCTTCGATGTAAACTCGATGGGGCCAGACCCAAAAAGAGTAAAGGAAGGATGGGACCCAATAATATTCACAGAAGCAGACTCACATGGCGTCGATGTTCAGCCAAATGACGCTCTGGTCACAAGTGCCCGGATTGGTCACCGGGAAGTTAGGAGAATCTTGATAGATAATGGAAGTTAGGCAGACATTCTCAATGTAGCCTTCTATGATCAACTTAGGTTGGACCGAAAGGATCTACAACCTTTCCATACCCCACTCAGAGGATTCAGAGGAATAGAGGTCAGGTCACTCGGGACGGTAAAACTACCTGTGAAGATCGGAGTGGCACCTTGTCAGAGAACTGTATTGCTCGACTTCGTGGTAGTAGACTTAGACAATTGGCCATATAATGCATTGTTGGGTCGGTCATTCTTAAATAAAACTAAGGCTGTAACAGCCACTTATGCCTTAATGATCAAGTTTCCGACCGAACAGGGGGTCGGGGTAGTCAAGGGATCCCAAGAGATGGCCCGAAGAGCTAACCTGTAAGTATACAAAGACAAGAATGATGAACAGGTTTGCACTATAACACAACCAAGTCAGATCAAAGAGCCACTGTCATTCAAATTTGATCCAAAGGAAGAGTCGAATGAATCCAAAACTGAACCGGTCGAAGAAATTATCTTGAAAGAAGATGAACTAGATAAAGAGGATCAAGATCGGGGCCAACTTGGAAGGTAAAGTCAAACAAAGCCTCATTGATCTACTGAAAGAATACAGGGATATGTTCGCTTGGAGTCATGAAGACATGGTCGGGATAGATGCCCGAATAATATCTCACCATCTCATAGTATACCCAACTGCAAAACCGGTGATACAAAAGAGATGATCATTCAATCTCGAAAGAAGTCAGGCAATCAAACAGGAAGTAGAGAAGCTACTCGTTGTAGGGTCGATTAGAGAGGTCAACTACCTTTAATGGGAAGCTAATGTAGTCCTCATCCAAAAGAAGAATGGACAATGGAGAATGTGCGTAGATTTCACAGATCTGAATAAGGTATGCTCAAAAGAAAGTTTTCCACTTCCGATGATAGATCAGTTGGTAGACGCTACGTCAAGCCGTGAGTTGCTCAGTTTCATGGACGCCTACTCCGGATATAACCAAATCCGGATGAACAAGGCTGACGAAGAAAAGACAGCATTCACAACTGATTAGGGTTTGTACTGTTACACAGTGATGCCCTTCGGATTAAAAAATACAGGGGCAACCTATCAAAGGTTGGTCAACAGAATCTTTGCACGATAAATATGAAGGAACATGGAAGTGTACATTGATGACATGTTGACCAAAAGCATCTCGGCAGACAAGCATACCTCAAACCTGCAATAGACATTTGATGTTTTGAGAAGATACCAAATGAAGCTAAATCCGAACAAGTGTTTATTTGGAGTTCCTTCAAGAGATTCCTGGGTTTTCAAGTTCACCCAAGAGGAATTGAAGTCAATCCTGAAAAGATCCAAGCTCTGCAGAGAATGACCTCACCAAGGACATTAAAAGAAGTACAACGCTTAACAGGATGTTTAGCTTCCTTGGGAAGATTCATCTCAAAGGCTACGGACAGATGCGCACCCTTTTTCAAAGTAATCAAAAAAGGAAAATGACTTGAATGAAACGAAGAGTGTGAGTAGGCATTCTTATAAATCAAAGAATACCTAGGGCAGACTCTCATCCTTTCAAAACCACAGATGGGAGAGATACTCCATTTATACTAGCAGCAAGCTCGGTTCTAGTTAGAACAGAGGATGGAGTACAGAAGCCAGTGTATTATACCAGTAAGGCACTTTTACCAGCTGAGACCAGGTATTCACAAGCAGAAAAAATGGCCCTAGCATTGGTTTCAGGTGCAAGGAAGCTAAGACCATATTTTCAAGCTCATACAATCCAGGTACTCACCGACTGCCCATTAAAGTAAATTCTACAAAAACCAGAGATTTCAGGAAGACTGACCAAATGGTCTATCGAGCTAAGTGAATTCTATATCCACGACGTCACCAGGACATCCCTCAAAGACCAAGCAGTGACAGATTTTATAGCAGAGTTCACATAGACAAACCTGGAAGCAAAAAGAATGTTGGGAAAAAATTTCCCATGGAAATTGTATGTTGATGGCTCTTCAAACACTCACAGCAGCGGGGCAGGAATCGTAGTATGCACTCCAGAAGGAGATGATGTCGAATGTGCCATGAGGTTTGATTTCAAAGCAACCAACAATCAAGCCGAGTACGAGGCGCTACTAGCAGGACTTACAGTCTGCATAGCTCTCGGGGCAGATGAAGTCGAGATATTCAACGATTCACAGGTAGTTGTCAACCAAGTCCTGAACGAGTACCAAGCCAATGATAAAGGCATGATAGCCTACTGTGATATTGCAAAACAGCTCCTCCAGAAATTCAAAGAATATAAGATTGCCCAGATCTCCAGGGAGGAGAATGAAAAGGCAGATGCATTGTCCAAACTAGCGTCAGCAACAACCACAATCAGGCCAAAGACTATTCCGATTGCACATCTCCTCAAACCGAGCATAGCTGAACCAAGAAACTTAGAAATTTCAGAAATCCGAACACCTTCGGACGGTTGGATGACTCAGCTAAAAAGGTTCCTAGAAGAAGGCGTGCTCCTGGAAGATCCCTTACAAGCAAAATGTATCAGGTATAGATCAGCAAGGTACACATTGGTTGGAGGAGAACTATACAAAAGGGGGTATTTCCGAACACTCCAAAGATATGTGTTAGAGGAGGATACATAGCGGATATTATAGGAAATCCGTGGAGGAGTTTGCGGAAACCACACTAGGGGTAAAAGTTTAGCACACAAGGTACTCAGGCAAGGTTATTATTGACCTACTATATTCTCAAATGCACAGCGATGTTCGAAGAGTTGCAATACTTGCCAAAGGATTGCTAATGATATCCGACAACCCCCTGAACAACTCAAAAACCTCACATCCCCATGGCCATTTTCCATGTGGAGGTTGGATTTAATCGACCCAATGTCAGCCGGGACAGGGGGTGGAGCAAAGTATGTTATAGTAGCCGTTGACTATTTCACGAAGTGGGCAGAAGCTGAAGCATTGGTGCATATCACAGAAGCAAACACCACAAATTTAATGAAAAATAATATACTTTATAGGTTTGGAGTCCCAAACACTATAATCACTGACAACAGCACCCAGTTCGATAACCTGAAATTCAGACAGCTATGCAAAGAGTACCAGATTGTCAATTACTATGCCACACTTGCCCACCCTCAAACAAATGGGCAGGTCGAAGCAGTGAACAAAATCATCAAACACATAATCAAAGCAAAGCTAGATGCCAAGAAAGGAAACTGGGTTGAAAAGCTTCCCGAAGTATTATGGGCATACCGGACAATAGTAAGAACGTTAACATGAGAGACTCCATTCATTTTTGCGTTTGGAACAGAAGTTGTTATCCCCATAGAAACATTATATGCATCACCCCGGGTCAGGCTATATGATAAAGAACAGAATGTTGATATGCTATTACAAAATCTAGATAAGCTAGAAGAGAAAAGGGAGAAGTCTCGAATACAAAATATGGCATATCAGCAAAGAGTAGCCCGCCACTACAACTCTCATGTTCGGGTCAGGAAATTTCAACTAGGAGACCTGGTACTCAGGAAGGTGTCGTTGAACATAAAAAATAAAGCTGTAGGTTCCCTGGCTGATAAGTAGGAATGCCCGTACAAAATCGAAGGAATAGCTGGCCATGGAGCATATTGGATTGCACGACCCAATGGAGGGGTTTTACCCCGACCATGCAATGCCCAATATCTGAAGATTTTCTATCCTTAATTTTTTTTTCTTTTCTAGTCAGGACAATTTTAGTTGGTTAGATTAGCTGTGGAATTTAAAACTTTGTTGATTTTGCAGTTATAAATAAGAATCAAACTCGGGATTTCTGAAAGAAAGCATATGATAATAAGAACATATGGAAGACAAACATGATAATAAGAACATGCAAATAGAATACTCAGGACCATTGATTCCTGAATGGGCGGAGAAGCTCGAAGGAGCATGCCAGCCGAACAATTTCAATTGACCTTAGCAAAAAGGCAAACCCGATGCAACAGCTTGGGACGCTATCGGAAAAAATTCTGGTGCATTGAGTAGCTGTGTTAAGCGATTCAAAAAGCTTAACATTTCGGCAAACCCTTGCACATAAAAACTGGGGAGACGTCCTCGGTAATGCGTAAGTACTCGAACATATGATCATGGTGAGCCTTGATGTAATGTTCTGGTAGCAATCGTGTATGAAACACAAGTATAAACCTACTTGCCTATTTTAAGATGACTCGGTTAATAATACTAGCCAACTTAATAAGATACTTGACATTAAAATTATTCGGGTGACAACCGGTTTAATAAGATACTCGGTGAAGTTACCCGAACATCAGAGTTAGCCAGTTTAATAAGATACTTTGCATGAAGATTGCAACAACCAGTTTAAAAAGATACTTGCCGTTAAAAATTATTCAAGGAACAAAATCGGTTTAATAAGATACTCGGCTAAGTTACCCGAACATAAATAACTGGTTTGATAAGATACTCGGCAACAATAGAGTCAAGTTGAAGAAATTTTGTGAGCAATGAAATCAAAAGCTAAACTCGGGATTTTATTAATCTCTCCAAAGAATCATTACAAAAAATTGTTTCAAAGAATTCTTTACAAAATAATTATAATAAAGAGAATTGCTACAAAGAATTATAAAGAATTACAAAGAATTTTCTACAAAACTTGTACAAAAATCAAGGTTGTGAGGATTTTGAACCCTTACTAATACTCAGGTCGGGCACCATCTCGTACTCGCGGAGCAGAACTTTTATTGGAAGGCCAAGCAATCGTGTCGACCTAATCTACTATCCACTGGCTGTAATCTTCTCTGGGATCTGTCCGACATCAGGGATCACACCCTCCACGACCGACTCCTGACTGGTGTAAAAAGTCGAGAGGGAGCGCTCGGATGGAACCTCTAAATGCATAGGATGAGGCTCTTTGCCTCGACTACGGCAATAAGCTCTCCACTCCTTCATCTGAGTCTGAAGATATTCCAAGGACCGATCCACATGATTCTTGATCGACAGCTCCCAGTTGGTTCGGCCTTTCTCAGTTGCCCGATTCTTAAACTTGAAGAACTCACCAGCCGAAACCAACCCACGTTGAAACTCCCGAAGAAGAAGGGCATCGTAGGTAGGGGATCTCTTGAAATGATCTACCCCTTGCACTTCGAGTTTCAGCCTGGCCTCATTGGATAGGGACTCGACCGTCAAAGCCTGGCATTCCAAGTCTTCGATCTTCTGCTCATACGCCGACTTAGACTGATCCGCTTCTTGCTCGGCCCTAAGCATTGATTCTTGGGCAGAAGACAATAAATTTTGAAGTGACTCAGTTTTCTCTTCTGTCAAAGAAGCCCTTTCCTTGGCCTCCACCTGCTTCATCAAGCAGTGGTCGGAAAATACTTAGGCTAAGCCAACCTCTTGTTGATAAGTCGTTTTGACTCGAGCACGGCTGACCTCACTTTCCTTCAGTTGAGCCTCGAGATGCCTTATTCTATCAGCTTGATGTTGCTGCGTCTGAACCAGCTCAGCAAACTCGACCACCATCTACAAAGAAGTGCAATTAAAAATCTGGCGAACAAACAACAATTAAAGGAAGTTAAGGATAACTTACATAAGATGCACTGTTAAAAACGTTCTGAAGACGGTCTGTTAGGGAGCCATCCCGAAAACAACTCCAGCGGTCTTCCTTGATGAAAGCCCCACCAGATGACATCTCCCGCAGCATATCCTGGGGAGAAGGATATGAAGGAACCCCCGAGGGTTCAGCCCCTTGATCTTCAACCTCGGGGGGAGGGGAACCCTTGTTCGGCTTTGAAGTCTCTACATCCGCCGATGCTCCCACATTAACGCTCGGGGGAATATCAGCCACAATATCTTCATCGCTGGAGTCAATGAATAAGACCACCCGAAGGACCTTGAGAGGTCTAGTAGGAGAACCGACTATTTTTCACTTCTCTGCCCGAGAACGGTGGAAGCTGAGATCAGATGCAGGATCTTCCTGAGCATCATCCAGAAAAGATTCAAAAAAATTGGGACTTATAGGTACTTGTCCCGCAGAGGTATTACCTCCATCACCAGCGTCTGACCGATCGGCAGGCTCTTCATAAGGACCCTCACTCTGCCTTTCCCAGTCATCAGGTAGTTGAGTATCTGTAGGGCTACTTGGACCACTAATCTCCCCAACGGTCGGCTGAAAAACGTCCTCGGAGACATATTCAGGGATTTGCTCATCGGTAACATTAGTTTCCTCGTCAGACTCAGGCGGAGCAATACTATCATTGCTATGACGAGAAGCTTCTTTTCGGCTCGCCTAAAGAATCGACTTCACTTGGCGAGCTTGGAGGTCGCAGACGATGTCCGTGTCGTACACTTAGAAAAAAAAAGGGACCGGGTCAGAATATGAAAAGCATATAATAAAACAGTAAAAAAAAAGGAAGAGGGTTACAAAGAACACTTACATCGCCTACGGTAAGCCGAAATTTGGCTGAAGAAACTGAGCTTTATCATATTAGCCTCGTTGAAAAGATAAGACCTGCTCCTCTTCTCCAGCGTGCGAACTGCTGCCCAAGCAAGTCTGGTCAGCTCAGCGTCGCCAAATTTAAGCTTTTTCTTATTCCAAACCTTAGGAGAACAGAAGAAGCGGGGAACTTTCAGCACCCTTCGAGTTTCCCCAGTCGAGAGGGTGACTTCAAGACCCAGATTCCCTCCAGTGAAAAACCAACTGTTCTTCCAGAACTTGTTGGATAAAGGGAATCCCCATACAAACCCCCTCTTTTTGGGGTCATCAGAGGTGTCGACATCCCTATTCACCTTTGTCCCCTCGGGAACCCAGCAGTCGGGCAGATTAGACATGAGGAAATATGTCCCTGTCTTGCCAGACTGCCTCAGCATGAAGAAATGCTTAATCTCACTCGGGGATGGCGGTGACAAGTTTATCCGGCTATACATGTGTCACATGCACATCAGGATCTTGTAACTGTTCGGGGCCAGTTGAGCATGGACGATCCCTGCTTCAGCCAAAAACCAGGCAATGAACGGCTAAAGAGGAAGTGTGACGCCTCAGCAGAGCATGGATCCATAGATGGCCACCATGCCCGGGGGAGAATTCCACACAACTCTATCACCAGCGGGATCAGAATAAATGAGTCATCCAAATCGAATCGGGCACGATATTTCTCGATCTCATCTGCCCTGACCATATTTGGCTCAGTGTCAAACCCACTTGGGCGATCAGCAGAGAAAGTGAGACGAGATACTCTAAACGCCTCTTCAACGTCGTTCTCGTTAACAGTCTGCTCTCCCTGATCCGAACGTCGCCCGAGCCATGCTTATGGACTTCACTTCTACTTTGATTTTTCCCAGCCTTCGCAGAGGTACATTGTGATTAGAACATCAGATTCAGAACTAGATGAAGAACTGGATACAGAAAATTGGACGTCAGGGTGAAGCCCAGAAACGTCAACTTCTAAAAATGGAGGTTCGTAAGTGGGGATTTCCCCCAATAATCTTCGAATGCAGGAAACCTGATGGAAATCCCCACGATCGAGCGCTTCAAAAGCGATAGTAAAAAGTCGTTGACGAGAGGACGGATTCATTAACACTAACCTTGAATAAAGAAATCTGAAACGTAAAATCTTCTACGGAGAAAATGGCGATTTACTGTGAAGAAATCTGGGCTGGCAAAGAATTTTTTGGTTTTACAGGTTTTTTAGAATGAACCAACGCAACCCATCAGTGAAGAATTTAAAGGGGTGATAGCACGAAACCCTAGGGTCCCAAGGCGGGAAAAGTCTTTGATGAGATTTGATGTCGTAGGCGGTGCACGAGGAGACTTTAGGTCGTTTCTAATAAATGGAATCGAAAAACGAAGCGGCATAGGACACATGTCAAGAAGAGAACAGGCTTTTGCCGTCAGAATTCCAAAACGTCGCCATCATTGAAGATCCCGCGTGAGGGGGCAAATCGTATTTATAGGGTCACCATTAAGACACGCCATTATGATAAGACATTTACTCTGGCACATAAATAAAAATTGAATTGATTAAAATACTTTTGCCCGAAACGAAATTCTATTCTGTAAAAATATTTTAAGGGGGTATTGTCGTAAGTATATTTTATCAGATATACACACCATTAACAAAGAGGATAAATCTGTCAGGTGGACTTCCGAATAGGCATCCTGCAAGGCACCACCAAAGAAGAGAAGCCCGAATAAACAAGTATTGAACAAGACCTGCTCGGGGTTAACTGGCGCCATATAGTACTTGGGGTCAGTTAAACATACTCGGGGCTAATTGATGACATTGTGTACTCGGGATCAGATGACGTCACTCGGGACTAGCTTATATCGTTTTCTACTCGGGACAAACATGAAGAAAACTGAAGAAAAAGCCCAGCGCGTAGCTCACACGAATCAAGTCATTAAAATACAAGAAGATATCCATATCAAAGAGGAATTCCAAGAACAGAATTATCAAGCAGGAAGAGTTCCTAATCAGGCAACAATTTTATTTCTTTAAAAAGACTACAATCTCATAAGGAAATAAGTCCTAATTGATTTACATTACTAGAATCCCCATTCGATCTCAATACAAGTCTCCGAAATAGGAAAGAAGACAAACTACTTCGAACAAGCAAACAATCGTAATTAAATACAAAGATCTTTTATTACTTGTACAAAGAAGATTAGGGTTCTATAAACATATAAATAGACCCATAATCTCATCACACGGAGATATACAACAATCATAGAAAAATACAGAGAGAAGAAAGAGAGATCGAGAATAGTAATTATATTATTTCATAATGGATTTTGGCTTGGTTGATCATTCAACCACCCGTGGACGTTTCTCCGGTCATCGGAGTTTTACCACGTAAAAAACTTACGTCCGATTACTTTCTCCTTTTCTTTCTTTTTGAAATCACAGCTAAAATCCAATCATTGTTGGCTTTTCTCATACATCTAGAAATCGATATCAACAATATCATATATATCAATAAGGATAATAAGTATTTTGAATTTAAATTAAATTCAAACTTTGATATTTGATTTAATACAAATAAAAGAATCAAACTTTCTTATCTTCATTCTAAAACAAATATGAATCAACACCCTCCATTTAATGATTAATTGAATAATTAAATAATCTAATTATTTAATTAATTTAATCATTAATATTCATTAATTAAATAATCTAATTATTCAATAAATTTCTAAATAAATACGTGTCACTTTCGTAACACGGTTAATTGGACAATTCAATTAATTAACCGTGACCCTTGTTTCCTTTAATCAGTCAGGCTAGTAAGGGGACCTAATGGACCCATAATATTTTGAAATCCAATAATCCTTAGAAATAATTAATTAAACTCTTTAGTTAATATTTCATGATCATTAACTTTGGTGTTATTCCACTAAAAACCCAAAGCTATACTCTTTTAACTGTAGATTTGTTACACAAACCAATAATCTCGGTGTCTATCAATGTAGCTAATACATATGGTATAATCTTACACAAGTAGTTCAAAATTAGAGCTAGGTCATAATGTCCGTTATATTCATCTAATTATATATTTTCATTAAGTATCATTGATTCTCTAATGAACAATAAATCATACATTCCTTATGGAATTAGGAGAACGCTCTTATTGTTCAAGCCCTCACTTAAGGGAATTACCATTTACTTCTTGAAAGAAGAAGTGAATTTCACTATTGTGTAAAAATCTTTCCAGCCACAAGCCAAATCGTAATTCCAACATACGAAGCATATTGATCGGGAATGCAATTATGATCTCACCCATAGTATATCAAAAATCACGATCTAACCTAAAGGAGTCGATAAGACACTTATGATTAAAATCACCCATATATAGCCATCATTTGTTGATATATATATATGTGTGTGTGTGTGTGTGTGTGTGTGTGTGTGAATCTCAACGTGAAATGAATCTTGGTGAGAGATTCATATAGATCGTGGCTCAGACCTATATGATCACATCATACAAGGTTCCTCCATTCTCATATCACCATAAGAATGATCTAGGATAAAGAGCATGATAATAAGAACATACAAATAGAATTCTCGGGACCATCAAATCCCGAATGGGCGGAGAAGCTCATAGGAGCATGCCAGCCGAGCAGGGTCAAAATGACCTTCACAAAAAGGCAAACCCGATGCACCAGACTCTGGAAAAATGCTCGGGATGCAATCGGGAGAAATTCCAATGAAATGCGTAGCTGTGTTGAAGCAATTTCTTTTTAAAAAAAGAGCTCAACGATTCGGCAAACCCTTGCACATAAAAATTGGGGAAACGTCCTTGGTATTGCGTAAGGACTCGAACATATGATCATGGTGAGCCTTGATGTAATGTTCGGATAGCAACCGGGTATGAAACACAAGTGCAAACTTGCCTGTTTCAAGATGACTCGGTTAATAATAAAGAGTCAGTTTAATAAGATACTTGGCAATTGAAGTCATTCAGGTAACAACCGGTTTAATAAGATACTCGGTTAAGTTACCCGAATATCAGCCAGTTTAATACAGTACTCGGCAACAATCAGCAATAAACAGATCAAGACCATTCAATTCAAAAAAAAATAGAATTTTATTACTCCTAAAAGAATGGTTACAGTTCAAAGAATGGTTCTGTACAAGTAAAAAATAATCAGAATTTTCTACAATTCTATAAAATTAAGGTTGCGAGGATTTCGAGCCTTTGCCAATACTCGAATCTGGCACCATCTCGTACTCAAGAAGCAGGCTCTCATTAGACAGCCAAGTGATATCGTCGACAGTATCATCAATCCACTGGCTGTAATCTTCACCCGGGACTGGCCCGACATCTGAGACTACACCCTCAACAGACTCTTGACTTGCATAAAAGGTCGAGAGAGAATGCTAGGACGGAATCTCTAAATGCATGGGATGGGGCTCTTAGCCTTGACTACGGCAGTAGGCTCTCCATTCCTTCATCTGAATCCGAAGAGATTCCAATGACCGGTCCACGTGATGTTTGATTGACAACTCCCAATTAGCTCGGGCCTTCTCAGTCGCCCTATTCTTAACTTTGAAGAACTCGCCGACCGAAACTAGCCCACGTTGAAATTCCTAAAGAAAAAGGGCATCGTAAGTAGGGGATCCACCCCTTGGACTTCAAGTTCCAACCTGGCCTCTCGGGAAAGGGATTCAACTGTCAACACTTGGCGCTCCAGATCTTCGATTTTTTGGTCATACGCCGACTTCGCCTGCTCCGCCTCCTGCTCGGCCTTGAGCATGGTTTCTTCAGCAGAAGATAGAAGATTTTGAAGTGATGCAACCTTCTCCTCTGCCAGAGATGCCTTGTCATCGGCTTCAACCTGCTTCGCCAGAAAATGGTCGGCAAATATTTGTACAGAACCGACCTCCTGCTGATAAGCTTTCTCAGCTCAAGCACGACCCAACTCACTCGCCTTCAGCTGAGCCTCTAGACGCCTTATTCGATCGGCTTGATGTTGTTGCATCTGAATAAGCTCAGCGAATTCAGCTACTATCTGCAAAGGAATATACTTAAAAATCTGTAGTCGGATTCAACTTACATAAGATGCACCGTTAAAAACATTTTAGAGACGTTCGGTCAGGGAACCATCCCGAAAGCTGCTCCAACGGTCTTCCCCGATAAAAGCCCGACCCGAGGACATCTCCCGTAGCATATCCTAGAGAGAAAGGAATAAAGGAACCCCCGAGGGTTCAGCTCCCAGATTTCCAATCTCAGGGGCAGGAGAAGCCCTGTTCGGTTCTAAGGATGGAGAAGGAACCCCCGAAGGTTCAGCCCCCATATCTTCAACTTCGGGGGTAGAAGAAGCCCTACTCGGTTCTGAAGCGGCTGCATCTACTGATGCTTCAATGCCAACACTTGGGGAAATCTCATCTGCAACATCTTCGTCACTGGAGTCAATAAATGAGACTACCCGAGGAACTTTGGGAGGATGAGTTGGTGAACTAACTGTCTTTCGCTTCTCACCCAGAGAACGGTGGAAGTTAAGATCAGCAGCAGGATCTTCCTACGGATCATCCCGAAAAGACTCAAAGAATTCGGCACATGCATGCACTTTATCCCTCAAGACGTTACCATCGTCACCGGCTTCAAACCATCCAACAGGCTCTTTACACAGGCCTTCACTCTGGCCACTTGGACATGCAGAATCCTAAGTAGGAGGCTGAGCACCCTGAACAACGCACTCGGGAATTCGTTCCTCAGCAGTGTCGGTTTCCTCATCAGGCTCGGGTGGACAATACCCTCATCGCCCTAACGGGAAGCTTCCTTTCTACTCGCTTGCAGAATCGCCTTCACCTGGCGAGCTTGAAGATCGCTAACAACGTCCGTATCGAACACTAAAAAAAAAATCATGTTAGAAAAAAAAATGAAAAGCAGAAAAATACAACAGAAAGGGCGCCGGGTTACTTACATTGCCTGCGATGGCCGGAAATCTGTCTAAAGAAGCCGAGCTTTATCAAATCCTCCTCTTTAAAAATGTAGCTCTTACTCCTCTTCTCCAGAGTACGAACAGCTACCCGAGTCAGCCTTTTCAGCTCAGAATCATTATAATCAATTATTTTTCTATTCCACGCTTTGGGGGAATAGAAGAAACGGGGAACACTCAACACCGTTCGGGAATCCCCAGATCCAACAGTGTCGTTGAGCCCGAGAGCCCCTCCAGCAAAAAACTAACTGTTCTTCTAGAACTTGTTAGATGTAGGGAATCCCCATACAAAACTCTTCTTTTTTGGGTCATCAGAAGCATCGACCTCCTGATTCACCTTTGCTTCTTTGAGGACCCAACCGTCCGATGGAGTAGATGCAAGAAAATAGTTCCCCGTTTTGCTAACCTGCCTCAGCGTAAAGAAATGCCTGATTTCATTCGGGGAAGGCGGCGAAAGGTTCATTCGACTGAACATGTGCCACATACACATCAAGACTTTGTAACTATTCGGGGCCAATTGAGCTGGGGCTATCCCTACTTCAGTAAAAAACCAGGCAATAAATGGTTGAAAGGGAAGTGTGACGCCGCAGCAAAGAATGGATCCATAAATCGCGACCATACCCTTAGGAGGATTCCATACGGCTCTATCCCCCGCAGGAACCAAAGTGACTGAGTCTGGCAAGTCGAAACTGGAGCGGTATTTTTCTACCTCAGCTGGCCCGACCATATTCGGCTCAGTATCAAAGCCACTCAGGCGAGTATCAGAAAACGAAAGGCGAGACGCCCTGTACACTTCATCAACGTCACCCTCGTTAACAGTCTGTTCCCTGGTCTGAACGCTGCTCGAGCCGTGCTTGTATACCTTACTTCTGCTCTGATATTTACCCATCCTTCGAAAAGATACCCTGTGATCAGAAATATCAGAATCAGAACTAGATGGAGAACTCGATACAGGGCTGAAAGTGACGTCAGAGTGAAGCCCAGAAACATCAACCTCTAAGAATGGAGGTTCATCTATTGGGATATCCCCTAGTAATCGTTTAATGCAAGAAACTAACTGGAAATCCCCACGTCCTAATGCATCAAAAGCGATTTTAAAGAGACGATGGGGGGAAGATGGCCCCATTAAAACTAACCTTGAATTGAGATTGATGCAAGATCTTCAAACGGAGAATTGCGAACTTCTGGATAAAGAAATATGAGTTTAAAGAAATTTCTGCTGAAAATTGTTGAGAATAAACCAACGATGTCTCTCAGTAAAGAATTTAAAAAAGAGACGGTACAAAACCCTAGGATTCCAAGGTGGGAAAAAACTTATGATGAAACTCGATGACGTGGGCGGCGTTTGGGGAAACGCAAAAATCATTTCTCATAAATGATGTTGAAAAACGAAGAGACGAAGGACGCGTGTCAAAACAGGAAGTAGCCCTCTACCGTCAGAATTTCAAAACATCGCCATCATTTAAGATCTCGTGTGATGAATCGAATCAAAATTACAGAGTCACCATTAAGACACGCCATTATGACAAGACGGCTATTCTGACGAGTAAAAATTAAGACGATTAAAATTAAGACGATTAAAATACTCTTGCCCAAAATGAAATTTACTCGGCAAAAATATTTTAAGGGGGTATTGTCGTATGTGAATTTTACCAATCATACACGTCATTGACAGGAAGGAGAAAATAGCCAGGTGGACGCCCAAATGGGCACTCAGAAAATATCCTACGAGGCATCATTAAAGAGAAGAAAGCCCGAGTAAGCATATATTGAATGAAACCTACTCGGGATCAGTTAACAACACTCGGGACTGGTTAAACAACTCTTCAACTCAGGCTCAAACGGCGCTACTCTGGACCATCAGGTATTGCTCTTACTCGGGAATAAATACGACTCGAGTAAGAGCTTGGTGCTTATTTCACACGGATTAAGTCATTAAATACGCGAAGATATCCATCAGGAAGGAATCCCAAATAAAATGGAACATTAAGTTAGAAGAGTCCCCAATCAGGAAATAACCTGATTTCTTTACGAAGACTACATTCTTATAAGGAAACAAGTCCAAATTGAATAGCACTACTAGAATCCCACTCGATTTCCATAAGAGACTCCGAAACAGGAAATAAGACAATCAACCTCAAACAAGTAACCGAATCACAATTAAATACAAAGATCTCGTATTACTTGTACAAAGCAGATTAGGGTTCTATAAGCATATAAATAGACCCATAATCTGGTTCCAAAAGAGATAGGCAAAATAGCATACATCAATCATAGCAAATACAGAGAGAAAAAAGAGAGATCGAGAGCTTGTAAACATCATATTTTCATAGTGGATTTTGGCTTGGTTGATCCTTCAACCACCCGTGGACGTTTCTTCGGCCATCGGAGTTTTACCATGTAAAACTTATCTTCATTACTCTCTCTGAATCTCTTTCTCTTTGAATCAATAGCCGAAATCCAATCCTTGTTGGCTTTTCTGACATAATCCAGAAATCGACGTCAACAAACCACAAATAAAGTATCCATATTTATTTCCTATCTATGGACTCTTTAGATTGCTCTTCTCAAACTAAATCCACATGTATATGACATTCATATACTCAGTTCAAGATTACATCTGGCAATCTTGGATGATAATTACACATGATATATAAATGTATGAGACAATTTGATTGAATAAACTACTTCTTTAATTTATGTTCTATTCATATTTATAAATTACAAGCTTTATGACAAAAACCCCAACACTAGTGCCATTTGGCTTCATTCGATATGGAATGTGCTACGAACATCATATTCTTTTGTGAAATATATAGTATCGTACGTTTGGATTAGGAGAAAGTTTGAGATGCTTTGTGGTACAAAATTTGTAACCTTTGTTACTGACGTCGAACACCGTTTCGTAGCCAAGTAGATGTCGGGCATAAAATTCAACAATCTCAGCTCTAAAGAAGCTTTAAAGTCTAAAGGGAAGCACCGAACAAGAGGAAGACGGTGGTGATGGCCAAGAAGAAGGCAGAGGAATGAGCATCAAAGGATAATGAGGTCGTCCCATTTGAGGATAATGCTTTTAACTCTTCCCCAGATGATAGCCCTCCTAAGAGGTTGGTGAAAAAGAAGAGAACCAGTGAGACTGATCCAAAGGGAAGAGGTGTCAAGGCTGATCCTAAAGGGAAAATTGTTGAAGTCGTAATGAAGGAAGGTGACTCGGCTCTGGTAATGTTTCCCCCTAGAGCATCGGCTTTCAAATCATCGAGCACTTTCCTGAAGAAGTCGAATGACCTTCTTTTTTGGATGATGAAGATCACCTCAAGGGAAAGAGGATTGAAGAGGTTGTCGATGCGGGCCTGCTTAGTGCTTTCCAAGTGAGTTTTTTTGTTATTTTTGTTAAAAAATTTCAATTATGTTTGTCGAAGGTTAATAACATTTCTTTTTGTCTGGTATACTTTTTAAACGTAAATATATCTAAAAGAGAGATATAGAGTTGGCCGAGAGAGGTGTTCGAAACTCCAAAGTGCCAATGACTCTCTTAGAAGGGGTTGAAAAGATCTTGAGAAGGTCAACAAGAAAGTCAAACAGAAAATCTTAGCTCTGGAAGAGGAGCTGAATATGATGAAGCATGAGAGGGACCGATAGGGCGAAGAGTTAGAGAAAAACAGGGGAGATCTTGTAGAGAAAGAGCGTCAATGTGTTGAATTTGTCAAGCCTCTCACAACTTTTTCAATTGACACCATATGTGCTACCAGAGTGGATCTATCCAAACAATAAATGGTTTGTGAGCATTCGAAGTGGGATCCCTAGATGATGTAGGCAGAGATTGATGAGTTTAAGGAGGAAGAGCGCCAGAGAAATGAAAGTTCCTCGACTATGGCTACTACACGTGTCGATGATTCTGTAAAGATGGAGAAGGACCCCGACGCAACTGTCGAATCAAATTCTCAGGTAGAGGCCTTGACCAAGGATCAGCTCTTTTTAAGAAAAAATCATCAAAAGTTTATACAAGTATATTATATTGGTCAAACGGGTGCACTGTGATAATTTCCCATATTGACATTGATTGTATTTAATTTGTTACTTTTTTTTCTTTTTTGAATGAATGGAGGTCGATATGATCTTTTCCTTTGTTTTCAATTGCGTGAATGCATTTTAAGAGATCCATGTAAGTCGCTCGATAAAATAGGGGTCGATAGACCTGTTAATGGTAAAATTACATAATTTGAACACAATTGCTATAGTAAGTTTGTTGAATTTAATTTTATTGATTGTGCAGAGTTCGTTTGATTGAATTGCATAGATTATATAAACATGCTTCGTAAGTGGAGTCGACACGACAATTTGTTTTTAAAGTAACTCGTATAGGGGCATAATTTGGTTACAAAGAATAGTCGTTCAATCGTATTAAGTTTACCAGAAAAGTCGTGTACTTGTATAATTTTATTTAGGTTGATATGACCGATATATTTACTAAAAATCGTGTATATGCGTAACTTTATTTAGGTCGACATGATCGTTACATTTATAAAGAATCGCATACATGAGTACATCTATTCACAACGACACGACTGTTACATTTATAAAGAATAAATCGCGTACATGAGTAAATTCATTTAGGTCGACAAGAACTTTACATTTATAAATAATTGCGTACACATGTAATTTTATTTAGGTCTACACGACCGTTACATTTATAATGACAATCATGTGCATGCGTCTTTCTTGATATAGGGTCATCCTCGGTTTCGATAAGGTGGTATCCCCAGTATTACTCCTTCAACTTCCGTTATGCGGAGTCGAATGTAGACATTGGGAGTTGTAGTCACAAATACTTGAATGCAAGATGTCGTTTGTGTCCCTTGAAAGCAAGGCTTGAACCTTCTGTTGGTTGATTTATGGAGTTCCTGCGAGAACTTATTTTGTGGTTTGTTGAAGTCAATAGCTCCTTTTTTTGTAAGTAGTTTAGAACTTTGAAAATTTGTTTTTTTCTGAGCTCAGTTTTGCACTCAGTCGCAACTCAGGCGTCATCACAGCTCTTGTCAATCGACTTGTTAGTATCAAAGTTGAAGGCTTAATAAAAGTAATGAATAACATAGAGAATGGTTAAAAGTTGTACTGCTTTAAATGTAGGGTGTTCCAGTTGTTGTGTATCTCACGACTGTCGAGATCTCGTATTTTATAAGTTTCTCGACTTTTTACGTCTGTTATTTGATATGGTCATTCTCATATCAGTCCCAATTTTCCTACACCTTGTACTTGTGTGTTTTGGAAGACCCTTCACAGTACCCAGTTGCCAATTTTGAAAGTTCTGACTCATACATTAATGTCGAGCTACCTGTTATTGGTAAGCATTTACTTTTAAGGCAACACGCTCTTGACGTTCGCCGAGGTGATCTAGTTTGAACGCAAGCTTCAGGTTATTCTGTCCTTCATTAGGGTTTTCACTTCGAGTGGTTACGAGTCGAGTTTCAATTGGTATTACTGCTTTTGATCCGTAGACAAGTGAGAAAGGTTTTTCCCCTATTGATCGATGAGGTGTAGTTCTATACGACTAGAGGATCTCAGGAAGTTTATCAGCCCAATTGCATTTTTCAGTTTCTAGTCACTTATTTAACGTATTGATGATGGTTTTGTTGGTCGACTCCGCTTGACCATTAGCTTGAGGGTAGCGAGGAGTCGAGAAGTTTAATGTTATCCCGTATTTGTTGCAGAAGTTTTTAAAGTAGAACGAGATGAATTAGGCCCCGTTGTTGGTCATAATTTCATTGAGTATTCCAAACCTGCAAATGATATTTTTCTAAACAAAATTTCATACCTCTATGCCATGTAGGTGCTGGAATGCTCATGCTTTGCCCATTTGTTGAAATAGTCTGTAAGACTAGCATGTAGACTACCCCGCCATGAGTTGCTAGTAGTTTACCTACAATATCCATACCCCATTTCATAAATGACCAAACCCACAAATCCTCATTTCTTCAAACCCAAAACTCAACTCAACCCAAGAGTGCACCACAAACACAAAAAATCGGAACCCACAAACATATAAGAAAATTAGAACCCAGAAATGCACCAGAATTTCAACCCAGAAACACACCTAACTCAACCCCATCAAGTCAACCCAAAACCCAACTCAACCCCATCAACTCAACCCAACCCAACCCAACTCAACCCAAATCACCCACACACACAGAGCAAGTTCAATCCTAGAAACACACCACCACCACCCCTAAATAAAAAACTCCAAACCCAAATCAGAAACCTCGAATCGGTACCAAAGTATTGTCCACTGAGAGTTGATCGGTACCATAAACGTTAATGAGAGGAGATCGGCACCACCAAATCAAAAACAAAGGCTGATGAGATGATTCGAAATAGAGAGAGAGAGAGAGAGAATTCGTTTAGAGTTTCTGGGTATTGTGTGTGGTGGTGGTGCCTAAGTATGGTTGAAGTTGGTGAAGTGGTTGTGGTTGATTTCATGTTTGAACATTAAAGTAGCAAATGAAGAAGAATAAGAGATTTTTAGTGGACGTGTGGTTGAAATTGTGTCTAATGCAGTGATGAGTTTTTTGTTATTTTTGTTATTTTTGTTATTTTTAATTTATGTAAATATTTATTATTTAATATTTATCATTTTATTATTTAATAATAAAAAAAATATTAATTTTAAATTAATTTGTAAAATACCATTATACCCTTTAAATAGATAAGATTCTAGAACCTCTGATGCCCTTTACCCTTTTACCCTCGTTGACTTGATGGAATTCTAAGAAACCCTAACAGAATTAGACGGTAGGGACTAAAATATAATTTTTTAGAAACTAGAGGATCTATCAACATAATAATGAAAATCGGGAGCAATTTGACTAGTAGGTCAAACTAAGGGACTGAAATGAATTTAACCCTTTAAATTCAAAAAAATAAAAATAAAAAGAGCTTGTAATAAAGCAGACGCGTCGGTGCTCGAGAACGCGTACAAGTAACGCGTTGAGCACGCCAAGTGACTCAGGTTTTAAGAAACGGATCATTTTTAATTATATGCCTTCCATTTTTAAAACCATCAATTCAGCTATCTTGTTTGGCAATTCAACTTTTTAGTCCCTATTTTAAAAATAGTAGCCTAGTCGAGAATGTTAATATATATATATGTTTAGTTTTATTTTTTAGAACATTTTTAAAAATAAAAAGTATATTTTCTAAATTTTGTAATTAAACCCAAACTAATTTGAAAAAAAAAACTTATTAACATTTGAAATAATAAATAAGTTGATGTACTACTTTTATAATCGTAAAGTAGGAAATGTATTCATTATTTCTTTGTAAGGACCTTTTACATATTTTTAAATGTTTTTATTAGGTGTATATAAGTATATCTACATAATAAGTATAATATGAATTACACTCAAAACATTGAACTGTCCAAAAGGTAAAATTGATTTGATAGTAAGAGTGTTTATTCATCGTAGTAATATCTCAGTTTCTTAGTTCAAATCGCTGCATGCAAATGGTATGTAAAAAAACAAAATCACTAAACAACCAATTGAAATTTTATCTAAATTATAAAATGTACACCATAACTTCTTTATGTATCTTGCTATTTGCACTTGAATATTGTTCCTCGTAGTTGAATTGAGAATCTCTTCCATTAATCCCTTCACTAAATTAGATTGGGCAGATTCGGCTATAAATAAAAACAAAACAAATAGCACTATGAAAAAAAGGATCATAATCAATGCACTTTACACGGACCTGAATATTTAGCATATTTCAGGAAGGATCATATTCTCCATCACTTTAAACAATAATTCAAACGTGGACCATTTTCTATAATTTCCAACACAACACCTTGCTATTTCTTTGAGATTGAACACTAACCCCACATTGGGTCAAAAGTATACCCACATATATTTTGAATAAACATGGTAAGAAAAGGTGCCCCAAAATTTATAAGCTTGCATTTTTAACCCTCCCACTACATACAAATTACGAAACCAGTTTCCAAAAATTTGGGAGGACCGGGGATATGGCATCATTTTTTTAAAATTAAATGTAAATAAATAAAAAAATCAAAGGTAAGAATTTAAAAGGTTTAACTATATTTGTTGAAAGACAGATGAATTTGGTTTAACAATAAACCTATCACATCTATATCCATAGTCGGTCAAAGGCCCCCGAAAGAAAAAAATAAATAAATAAATACCGCTAAATAAAAATAAAAATAAAACAAAACCGTAAAAGCTTCTTTGATTTTTTACTTCGACAAATATGAGATTATCATGTCAATGAATGTAATGAAATTCTAGCTTATATTAAAGTCAATTCATTCCAACCTATTCTTTGTCGTTATATTTGTCTAGTATTAATTTGAATATATTGATTTTTATCCCTCCTCTACAACCCCCCAAGCCGAAATCATGGCTTCAACCTTGGCCGACCTAACATTTTTGACAACCAGGGCGAAAATATAAAAAATAGGAAATTGGGCCCCATGTTAATATATTCTAACATATAATTAAAAAATTAATTGGGCTTTTCAGAGTTACAATTTGTTTTTTAATATATTCTATAAATATAATTAAAAAATGAATTTAGTCATTTAGAGTTACGTTTTTTTTTTCTGTGGACTATAACAACTCACAACAGACCTAAACCTATGTACCAAAAACCCAATATCACATAATTGCTTTAATAAAAAAAAAAATGGGGCCATGGCGGTTGCACTTGATGCACCACCCCAAGGGCAGCTCTGTGACTACATCAAAAAGGTTATGGGTTCGAATCATGTCCTTTCCCCCGATCCTAAAATATTATAATAGTAGTTAATATATATATATATATATATATATATATATATATATATACTTTTTTAGTAATTTTGGGGAGCTATGATCCCTCCGGGCCATTTGGTGACTTCTCCCTCTCATCAAGAAGGAATGAGAGATGAAAAATTACTCAACTAATAGTTGAAGTGTAACATATTGGTCATCTAATCATTGCTATACACGTTATATTATATGCAGCGACAATAGGGATAAATAGTATCAAACCCAACTTGACTCTTACAACTATTACATTAATAATAGCATAAAATCCAACCGATGCTAAATCTACTGTGGACATTATTAATTCGGGAGTGGCTCCGGCGTCAGATATTGGGGTTTTTCTGCTTGATATACTTGGTTTTTTGTCTAAATACCCGGTTTCTGTTTGCATTTCCTCTAGAAAGACCAATATGGTCGCTCATAGTCTTGCTAAATTGGCCTTCTCTTCTGTGGATGATTGTTTCTGGCTTGAGGAGTATGGTCCTTGTGTGGAGCCTCGAGTCCTGTATGATTGTTCAAGATAGTCTTGCTTCTTGTTATTAATGAAGTTTTCTTTTCAAAATAAAATAAAATCAAAGTATACTGTGAGACCAAAATATCCCCACTTATTCTTTTTTTCTTTTTTCTCTTTATTGTTCTCTCCTCTGTTTTTTTTTCTTCAAGAATCTCCATTGATGGACGTTACCCCCATCACTGATAGTTGAACAGATCTCCAATGGAGGTGACTTCCATTGGAGGTCGAAACGACCACGACCTCCATTGGAGATCAAAAGAAACTCAATCTCCAACGTATGTCGATGAAGTAGAAGATAAAAAGAAAAAAAATTGGTAATAAGTCTCGGGTGCCCTACCTAAGACTTATTGCCGAGTAAGGCACCCAAGACTTATTATCAGGGGCTATAAGGGTAATAAGTCACATGGGACTGGTAATAAGTCTCGGGTGCACTATCCGAGACTCATTGCCTTTGGACAATAAGTCTCAGACAATTTTTTTTTTTATTATTATTTTTCTTCGTCCACTTCTGTTAAATTTCAATCGATGAAAGTGATGGAGGCTTTTTGAAAAAATAAAAAATCAAAGAAATAAAAGGATTTAAAAACAAAAAAGGCTAAAAATGGGGATATTTTTCTCCGTCGCTATACTTTGGTGCAATTTGAACTTAAATTATTAACTTGATGACAATCACAAAAATATGGAAGAAAATAGTGCTATAAATTTAAAGAAGCAATATATATAAATGTAAAAATAATACAAAATTTTAATGGTGTATGATACACCAATGCTATGTGGAATATATATTCTTATATATTATAAGTGTTGAATCACATAAGTTTTATTGTGCAAAATTCTGGTTAGGTAACATTAGTGAACCATAATAATTATTGGTGCGAGATGATGATGAGTATTCTATGGAACTATATTATTACTACAGGTGTGTTAACCCGTGCTATGCACGAGTCTTATTAAGAATACTATCATATCCTATAATTGTTAGAAAATCAATAAAAGACTTCGCTAGTCGTTACTACACACAAACTTATGTATATCCGAAATGACAGCAAAATGGGAATTAAATTTCATGATTATAGTATACCAATTAAGGGTTGGGGCAAGGCTAATTTAACGTTGTTATTATTATCATTTGGAGTCTTCCATGGATGTATGTGGAGCTGTGGAGGCCTCTCCTTAAGGGACTGTTCAGCACTTTAGCTGATGAGTAGATAGGCCTCTCTCCATGGAGTTTTTCTTTACTTCCTACACAGATTAATCGGAGTGTTTCTCGTCAAATTGTGACCTGGAATATATATCCACTATAAGCCTATTTGGTTCTTCATCATCATCATCATTCTGTTTTAATGATAATATCTATATATTCATAATAAATAGTCGATTATATAAGCTAAAAAACTCATAATTAATTTAACTTGAATGAATATTAGCTAGGATCATCTTCACACATAATCTTAAACATATTTAAAATGACAAAAAAATAATAGGAAAAGTATATATATATATATATATATATATATATAAATTAAAAACAGATTTTTACCAAACACATCCACAATCATTTTAATTAAAGATAAAATCTTAAAAATTTGACAAAGATAGAAAATGAAATTCGATCAATCGGCAAGGCATCCAAAGGAAGTGACCCGTGTAATAAAGCCGTCCGTTTGGAGAATCGAAACCAAACACTTCTTGAGAGCATTTATGATTTCTCATCCTCCCTTGTGATGCTTCTCATCGTCATATTATTCACATGAATATTAATATATCTTGGGTTATAATCGACTCAAAAACATCTCTTGTTAATGGTTATACAAAAATCCACACTTGAATTAATCTATTATTTTAGGGTTATCAACCCATATGATACGACAATCAAATATACAGAGGAAAAAAAAACAAGGAACATACTATATTAAGGAATGAAGAGGTGAGATTACATTTAGGAAGAGACCATAATTTACTATAAATTCGGTCTGAAGCTTTGTTGATCCAATCCACTATAAATCAGATGTTTTATAAATGCATATTAGAGCAGTTGCCACTGTTATCAACTGGTTCAGATCCTTATCTCGTATGTTGTCTTCTAATACTTCCTGGGATGAAGTGGGAGCAGCCAAATAATATATGAGAAAAAAATCGGAGTATGACCCAATTCTGCAAATATATATATATATATATATGAATATTTCAAAATAAAGTCTTCATAACCAACTTTAAATACTCAAATTGTTATTCTTCTTTGCCAGCAGTGAGCAGATATCGTGATGCTATATTCTAAATGTAGCTGCTTTTATTAATAATTCTTGCTAATAATTACATAAAAATTAGAAGCTGGCAGATAAACCTTTTTTTTCGATCGTAGGCCTTCGATTTTTTGGACCTGAAATAATCCTTAGGCTTTATTGATGAACAGACTGTCAAGCCAAATTATTGATCTAAATAGCTATTCTGTTTTCTCTCTATAGAATTCGGCTTCCTTTTCTATCAGATTATTGAAGAAAGCATGACGACTTCTGAGTTCTGATCATTTTGGAAAACATTATATTATGAAATGAAAAAAAAAAAAAAAAAATAAATTAGAGAGACCGACCGCACGAAACAACACAAAGTGTGTTTATAGTGATTTGGTTTGAGAAATTGGATCGAGGGTTACATATTACATGTACAAATAGATGTAGAGTTGGTAAATGTTTTTGAAGAAATGTCAAAAGAAATTTAAATATTTAATTATATATTCTATTAATTTAATATTCTTTAAAAAATAGAAAGAAAATATAAAAACTCATCAATAAGGAGATGAGTAATGTCACAGGGATGAAGCCAGAAATTCAAGATCGGAGGGATCAATATACAAAAATAAAAAATATTAGAGAGATCAAAATGAAAAAAAAGTTATGAGATTGATGAATCAGGTATCAATATTATCATTTTTTTAATATTATATTATTATATGATATATTTATTTATTTTTCTTTTTTTTTAAAGAGTCATTTATGAAAGTCATGTGACGACTTATGATGAGAAGTAGTTATTTTTAATATATTATATATGAATTATATAATATTATAACATTTATTAAAGGACACATGTCGCAACCACATCAAAAGTAGGAAAAAATCTATTAATATATATTTCATCCATTTTTTCGATGCATTCATATTTAAAAATCTTCAAATTTTATTTATAGGTAGATTTCAAAGAAATTATCATTCACAACAAAATTCAAATCAAAATTCATTCAAATAAATATGATTTTATGGTAGTTCTTACCGAAATTAAAATAATAGATCCATTATGAGAGACCCACTCATATGATTATATTATAAATTATATATATATAATGATAAAAATATAAAAATATAAAAAAAAATAACATATTATTATTATTATTATTATTATTACATATCTATGAAAATAGATATGATATATTAAAAATAATAATATTTATGATGACCACGTGTCGCAACCACATCAAAAGTAGAAAAAAAAAAGAATTATTATTATATTATATATGATTAATTTTAGGGAAATTATCATTTTCCCACTGATGTTTGTCAAGTGAGAACATTATTTGCTCATATTGGCCGGTCTCCCCACTCAAATAGAAATAATATATTATATGTCCCTTTTGTTACATTTTCCATCCATTTTTGAGTTAACCGTCAATCTTCATGGTCAAATGATAGTTTTATCCTTCAGTTTGCTTCATGTAATTACCATTTAACCCTCCGAATATTCATGAACTAATAAATATATTTTAAAAACAAAAAACAAAAAACAAAATAAAAAAACACAATAAAAAAAATATGGATCTCAAACGTCCATCTTTGATATGGACAATGGAGAGTGGAGATATCTCTTTTTTATTTTTTATTTAAATTTAATAAAAAAAATTACTTTTATATATATAATATTACCTCACAAATTTCATTTTGCTTAAAAAAAAAATCCCTCAACAATCATCATCATCTTCTCCACCAAATCGCCACCATCTCCAACATACCCAAACCCTAACCTAATCCTTCACAACCCAAACATCAAACCCTAGACACCACCACATCTCAACGACCAAACCCTAGGCAACGCCTCTACGAGCGCCGATCCCTTTTCAATGAAGGAAATCGATGATTGATCTTCTTCCGGTCGGTGCATCTTCCTTCTTTCCCTATTTTCCCCATTCATTCTCTTTCGTCGATCCATGTCCAATCGAGGAAATCGATGATCGATCTTCTTCCGGCCTGCTTAACTTCATTCTCTCCCTTTTTCCCTATTCTTTCTCTTTCTTTGATCTCACACTCCGTCTCTTCACATAAGGTCGAACCCAATTATGGATCAAACCCAGTTCAGTGCTCGATCTACTCCGGCCGCGGCATATCGCATCTTCATTCTCTCCATTTTTTTCCCTATTCTTTTTCCTTCTTTTCAACTAACTTTCACCATAAATAGGTTCGAATCCAGTTTTCTTGATAATTATGATGGCTGTTTGGTGTGTAGTGGTGTTGTGATGGTGACGATGATGTTATTTTTTCTTGATTTTCTTGATTTTTATTTTTTTTTACCATGATTTTGTGTGGTGGTGATGATGGATTGATTGGATGGTTGGATGGTTAGATCGGTTTGATGTTGGTGATAAACTGGTGTGGTAGTGTTCAGGGTGGTTTTTGGATTTTCAGGTGGTGGTGGTTCTGTGTTTAAATGGCGGTGGTGGTAGAGATCAATCTCTTTTTTTTTTCCTATGTAATTAACTTTTAATCCCCATCGTCCATCTCAAAAATTGGATGGTGTAGATCTATTTAAGAAGATCTAAGGGAGAGAGAGTTGTTTGAAAGATTGTTTTTAATTTTTTATAATTTTATATTTTTACAATATTACCCCTTCAATTTTTTCGATCAACTCAAAAATGGATAAAAAAATTAATAAAAGAGACATAATAAATTTATTACATTTAAGGGAGGAGATTTGTCCGTATGAGCAAATCTTGCCCTCACCTTTCTAACAGGGTTAAAGGGTGGGATGGCAAAACAATCCTTTACTTAATCGTAAGCAGTTAGATCTGAACTGACCCTGACCGTTGAGCGTTTTAGTTTCTAATTTTTATTTAATATATTTAGATTGAAATATGAAAAGGGCTTGTAAATTTGAAATTAATAAAGCAGACGCGTTGCTATCGCGTACAAAAAACGCGAGCACGTCAATCGTCAGATGTGTGAGGAGAAGAAACATAAAACATTTCCTCTAATTTTATGAAATTTCATTTTCCACGGCTCACGATAATGACAATTCCTAATGTCACTAAAACGTGTCAATTTTTTTTAAGTCCTATTTAATTGTCTTTTTTAGTCTCCAAGTTTTGGAAAATAACTGAAAAACATGTTCTACGGTTATTAATGTCCATTATTAGAAAGTTATTTTTTTAAAAAAAGTATTATAACTATTACAATCGAATCACCAAGACCTATGAAAATCAAACAATATATGTATGGTCCAGATAATTACTCTTACAAATCAGGAGAAAAAAAATTAAAAGTATAATTTACATTAACATCAATATTTAAAGTAAAATTCAGATAATTAAAATTTTAATTTTAATTAAAAATATGATATAAAAAAATGTTGGATCACTTCCGCCAATTTTCTACAACTAAAAGGGAAGATATATCTTCTCATTCATATGAAAATTTATCGATCGCCCTTATGCAACTAGAGCATATCACGCTAAATGTATTTTAAAAAGAAAAAAGAATTTGACTTTCGTTTTGCAAATTTTTAATATTATCATAGTAATTTGTAATTCATTTTTATGGCATAAAAACCTATATAACTCTTGGTTATTAGATTAATTAAGGAACAACGTTAGGGGCCGTTTTGAATAGTGTTTTCAAAAATATTATAAATATGTAATATTTTACGAATGTATGGATCTTTTTGAAATAGTACAACCAACTTTCATGCGTATAAACATCGGAGGCTCCAATGCAAAGACAGCAACTGCAAATCTAACGCTTATCGTCGTATTTAATTTTGAAATCAATCTGGTAAGCGATCATCTCTCTTCATCTCTCTTTTGTGTTTTTTTATTATTATTATTCTTTTCTTGTAAGTTTCTTGTTTCTTTCAATGACTTTTTTTTTCCAAATTTATTTCTGTTGCTCTGTTTCTTAGCTTTCTTGTTCTTTTCTCCTGTTTTGCGGATCAGTTTTTTTTTTTTATTATATATATATATATATATAATTATAATTGATGATCATGATCTTTTGGGTTATTTTGATTGTTGTTCTGTTGATTTATGCAGTTTTTTACTTGGGATTGTCATTGATCTTTTGATTTTTTTGTTATTTTTGGTAATATTTTCTCTCTTCATTGCGGTTACATTAGGAATATAGGGGAATTTTATTTTGGTTAATTGTAGAATTTTTGTTTGAGAAATTTTGAGGAAAATCATATTTATGGCACCTAAACAACATTTTTTGAAACATCTTGAATCCTTAGATGACAGTACTCATTTAGAGAACAATTTTATTAGTGGTTCTTCATAAATTGAATCAATGAATTATGTGCACTCAAGGTTAATGAGGAAAAAGAACGGGTTACTTCTTCAAAGTGATGAATTACAACAAGCTGAGTTTAGAGTTCCTCTTATGAATTGCTTATGTGGCGTTTCATACATCTGGCAGAATAGAAAATAACAAAATAATATTGAATTGAAAAGATCTTAGAACAGGGTGCCTCTGCTAGAGTTTTGATATTTTTGCATTGGTTTTGTTTTGCCTCTAATTGTGAGTAGACTTCTCTTGGATTAAATTTACATTGAGTGCAAACCCTTTATCTTTTGTCACATCTGTGTAAAGATACTTCTTGGACATGTATCTAACACTCCAAAAATGTATGGAAGTCTCTGGTAAAAGGTTTAAATGTCTTCTTTCCTTGTTAGGATACGTGTCAATTCATAGTTGTGTCTGTTTCTTTCATGTCATGTAGAAGGTGTAATCCTTCCCGTTGGCCTCGGGGCTAATTTTAGGAAATATTCTATTTGAATGTCCCGAGGAACCTAATAAATACTTTAAGCGTCAATGGAGTTGAGGAATCATCTACTATTTTAATTTCCGTGTAATTTTTATTTGGTAACATTTTGTTGCAGTATTTGTTGAATAGAATCTTATGTTTAACTGCCTGCGGTACATTTTTCTTATGATTTTTTGTAGCATTACTCTAAGGTGAAGGAAAATGGGAGGTGGAAGTGACAGGCATGATAATGAGTCTAGTCAGAAAGGGTTGTTTTCACATCTTGCTGGATATGGTGGGCATGGCCCTCCATATGGATCATATCCTCCACAAGCATATCCTCCTCAGGGATATCCCCCACAAGGCTACCCTCCGGCTGCATATCCTCCTCCTGGTGGTTATCCGTCAGCACCGCCAGCTTGTTACCCTCCCCAAGGAGGTTATCCTCCACCCGGAGGTTATCCTCCCCCAGGTGGTTATCCGCCTCACGGTGGTTATCATGGTCCATCAGCTCCGTATCATTCAGGTATGTTTAGGACTTCGCTAAACGAATTTGGTATATTTCTTAGACAAGTGTAACTTTAAATTGATAGTCATCACTTGTAATGGATCTTTGTCATCCATGGTGAATTGTAGCTCAAGGATGATTTAACTCTTTAGGTGTTTGGATGATTAATCAACTCCCTGAAATTATTTTACTTGTGGTCAATTCATGTGTGAAGGGTTTCTGGTTGATGCCAAGCATAAGCAATGTTGAACAAATAAATGCTTGAAGATTAGTATGAGCTTTAATCTAATGTTTGGATCTTTGAATTTGTCTGTTTGACTTTTCTTCTTTGTGCCAAGCCCATCTGTACTAGCGTGGCTCGAACCTTAAATAGGTTCATCAATGTGAATTTTGTTAAGGAACTCTTACTTTTAGATGATCCTTTATATATTGACTTTGGCTGAAGAAGAGAAAATGATGCATAGAAAGTCATTAGTTATTATTAGCCATTAATCATTATCAATATTTGAGTATTTAATTTGAGGTTTTAATTTGTAATTACAGGGCATGGATCTGGTATGATGGGTGGATCTGGTATGGGAGCATTGCTTGCAGGTGGTGCAGCTGCCGCAGCAGCCGCTTATGGGGCTCACCATGTTGCTCATGGGGGTCATCATCTAGCACACGGGGGCTTCCATGGCTATGGTCATGGGAAGTTCAAGCACGGGAAGTTTGGCAAGCGCTGGAAGCATGGTGGCATGTTTGGGCACAAAGGCAAATTCGGCAGGAGATGGAAATGATTACATTCCTTTGTCATGATTTGTGTCTTAAACTAGTTTGTAAGGTTTTGTGTGATTGTATAAAAAGTCTTGGATTCAAGTCCCTGTTTCACGAGTTGTGGAGGAGGATTTGGTTTTATATTTGTTATAATAAAAAGATGTAAAATCAAAATCTCGATTATATTTTATATATATATATATATATATATATATATAGCAGCCACTTAAATACTCTGAAATGTTTTCTACCATTAACATATGAACGAGGGAAGAGAGATGATTCAATATTTCAATATGCCAAACTTCGTTATGTATGGAAATTACATGTCATTGATGAACAACGACTTATGTAATGATAATATTAGTTCTGGGCCAGCTATAACACCCAAAGTGTGTCCGAGTAGATTTTTGTTGATTGATCTCTCGTGTGATTTGTAATTAATATATAAATAATATGTCTTCATTTAAGTCGTAACAAAGCATTTCCTCCTGGAAAAAGTTGATGAAAAGTGTTATGTTTGACCATTTTGTGTCCAGAATTAATATCCAAATGTAGAATCAGAAATAATAACTTAATAGCTAAGCGTACCTGACGGTCCTGACGTGACCGAAATGGATTTGGTTGAGCGGCTTCATCGTATCTAAGCACACGTCATATGTGATAGAATTATCAAGGAAAAACTTCGTACAAGTCCCTATGGTTTTCCCAAATAGCTAGTTTGTTGTTATCTTTTTGCAAAATGACAAAATTGTTATTGTTGCTAAAAAGATGTTACTTTAATCACTAAATTTTAACTAACAACCTAAGAACGTCTCCAATGCATATGTCAATACCAATACTAAATTTGGCACAAAAATAGTAAAATAATATATTTGACACATCATTTTAGCATTGTACTCCAATACATAATTCTATTTGTAATGCTATTTTTATTTTTTTATTATTTAAAATTATATAAATCAATAAATATAATTAATGCATTCAATTTATATAATATTTTTTATTATTTAAAATTATAAAAGTCAGCGATTAATATATTCAACATAGTTATATAATGACATTTTTGTAATTAAAAAGACAGTATTTATTGTTATACCAAATTTGATATATGCTATTCTTTATGCCAAACTTGGCACAAAGAATAGCATATGCTAAATTTAACACAATATTTGACATTGCATTGGAGCATGTTTTTTTTTTCACTTTGTACCAAATTATAGCATTAATACACGCAAATAGCATTACATCGGAGATGAAGAAGAGGTTTATTGT
This sequence comes from Dipteronia dyeriana, assembly GCA_032871835.1. Lineage (NCBI taxonomy): Eukaryota > Viridiplantae > Streptophyta > Magnoliopsida > Sapindales > Sapindaceae > Dipteronia > Dipteronia dyeriana. Next base: position 39,313,358 of record CM065302.1, read on the forward strand.
ACCTAGGGATGCACATTTATACCTGGTGCCCCAAATCCCCGCACCTCCATCCCCATTTGGAGATTTGGGGGGAGGGGGGTGATTTTCATCCCCAAATTAAAATGGCTCCCCATCTCCATTTTCCCATTTTCCCCACAATTAAATTGAAATAGGGATGGGGATGGAGATCCCCATTTTTCCATTTCCCCTAAAAGTATATAAATATAATTATAATATATATTTGAATTATTTGAAACATTTTAAGTTAAATTTGTAATGCACTGATATTTTTTATTTGTAATGAAAGGTTTGTTTTTTTTTTTAATTTAATTTATAATTTTTAGTTAAATAGGGAAATGAGAAAATGGGGGAACGGGGGATACGAGAAAACAGAAAGAAACAAAACTGGAAAAATGGGGAATTGGGGATGGGGAACGGGGGACCTCCCCCCAAACATCCTCATCCCCATTGTCCCCAAATGGGGAAATTGGGGGGGGGGGGGGGGGGGGGGGGGGGGGGGGTCTAGGAAGTTGGGATGGGGATGGGGGGACCTATATCAACAATACATAATTGTACCCTCTTCAAAATCTACTAATTCACCACCCATTGATTTTGTGTGCGTGCCTGTAAACAAACAATTTATTTTAAGTACTAATGCGTTTAATTGTTGTGAGAAGCAAAAGAGAAAAACTCTTCTCAAATTTGAAATGCACCAAGACATTTTGAAACAACAAGATCAAGCCAACCAAAGTACCACATATTCAAGAGCTTATGCACTTCATGTAAATTGTAAACCGGACAAATTACTCAACAATTCTCAAAACAAAAGCTTGATTTTTTTTTTATCAATCACCAATTGTATGACTCTCAAAGATATTTTTTCTAATCATAGATTTGGATGAAAAAAGATTTTGTTTTTAAGAGAATTTTTATTTAAAAGTTTTTTCAAGATGTCTTGAGTAATAAGTCAGTAGAGGTATCAAAAGGGCTAGATTTATCCGGTTCGGTCCAAGTCCAGGTCCAGTTCGGGTCTAGTCCGATCCGTCCCTTTGCTGTATATGATTGGTAAATGGTCTGAGTTGGGTTTTGAAAAATTACTGTGCAGGCGAAGGGGCCGAATCCGAAAAGCCAAGGCCTGCTCAATAACTTTTAATAATTTAGTAAAAAATATATATCAAGTCAAAAGCGTCTTTAGAAATAATTTTGATAAAAAAAAAATCTTTAAATAAAGGAAAAGTCTAATTTGACTATGGCATTGGGAATATGAAGGTTACTTTTTAGATAAAAGATAAAATAAAATATTAAAAATATTTTGATAAAAAGGATAAAAAGGAGTGAGATTCGTGAAGATATATGAGCAGTGAATACATATTCCCAAAACATATTAAATAATGAATTCTAATGAATGATCTTGTCAAAGCCGCTCAATGCCCTCCGTTTTTTCTTTAAATAAACTTCCTGATTACTCTTAATTAGGGATAGCAATTTGATCCGCATCCGTGGATATCTATCCGAATTCGACCCTATAAGGTCAGGTGTAGATGATGAATTTACGATCCGCAGACCTGCGAACCCGTTTAATGAACAACTCGATGGATTCGCGACTAGTGCGGGTTGAAAAAACGAACCCACGGGTTAGACCCGCGAACCCCGTATAAATAAAATATTTGTATATAAACATACATAGACATTTGAATTATTTTTTGTCATTTTATTTTTATGGTTATTATTCTTTTATAATGTATCAAGTAGGGAATTAGATATGGAAATTTAATTCAATTAAGTATTAAATAGGTAATTACATGTGGAAATTTACAAATGATAAATCGTAGATTCAGGTTCGTGGGTTGCGGGTTTGTGGGTATCCCATGGGTGAAGCATCCACCCGTGAACCCACGTTGTTTCGCGGGTTCGTGAGTGAGGGTATGGGTGCAGCCATAACCTGCGGGTTCACACTCGCCCGCGAACTCGCTTTACGCCGGTTCAAGGGCGGACGTGGGTGGAAAATTTCACGGGTAAGGGTTTGGATTTTACAAAACCCACCCAAACCCGACCCGTTGTCATCCCTACTCTCAACTCTCAAGACTAATACGCATCACAAGGGAAAGTCCAAATTACCAACACTCAACCTTCGATTGTAATTCATCAAAATATACAGCAGAGATACGTTGCAAACAGTAGAGGGACGTTGGAAACTTTTCATGTAACCGTTAATGGTTATCTGATTATTGTATAAACATTGCTCTCTCTTTTGTTGTATCTCACTCAAATCCATTCTCATTTATACACCTTCCATCTATCCAAAATTGTTCAAATAAATTCTCTTGTTTTTCTATTTTATTAATTACCAAATCCCAACACAATTCTTATATCTTTGTTACTCTTAAGATTTTATCATTCTCAATCTTTGATGGCTCACAGACCTAGTGATTTTAAGACACAATATGCTAAAGAATGGAGTACTTTAGATCAAATGGAAGAGATGGAAATGGGTTTGGGTAGTAATCCTACAAACTTTCTAGTTGGTACCAATGTGCCTAACAATCCTCTAGTTGGTCAGAATCCAGTGTTATCCCTAATGGCAAGAGAGCAAAAAGGTAGAGGTATTTTAGATTGAAGAATGGAATATTAATGGAAAAATTGCGACAAAAGCGACTTTATTGAATGATAGTAGTTGTGGTGTTAGCTTCATCAAAAGGCATGGTGAAAAATGTGCCAATAAACACGCTCTGAAAGATCCACACCAAACCATGCTTACGCAAAATGAAGGTGGTCAAATTTCTACCTTCAGATATAATCAAAAAAGCTATGTGAATTGGCCTTGCTCAATACATTGCATTGCCGAATTACCTTTCACGGTTACTGAATGTAAGTATTTTGCAAAATTCATTACTAAGTATCTTCAACCTCAATATGTTCCTATTACTATAATACAACTAGACAGGATATTATGAATTTATTTCCTCAACTTAGACTAGCTTTATACATACTATATAGGTTTGACATGTTTAAAGGAGTCATTTCGGTTACATCAGATTGTTGGACTAGATGCAATAGAGTAGGATATATTTGCGGTACATATCATTGTATAGATGAAAATTAAATGTCGTAAAAAGGGATAATAGCTTTCTGAGAGCTAGAATTTCCGCATACTGATAGTGATATACTGCCACGACGTTCCCACCATCTTCCTGAGCCAAACCCAAAGTACATGGCGTAAGAGCATGAATGACGAAACGGTGTGGAGCTGATCTAAATATGTTGCTGGACTGATACAGCTTTGTGGGAGAATGTGGTTTGGTTCCATTGTTAAGTTTGTTTGCATTTGTTAGCTATTATTTCTCATTGGTTGTTTAAGTATTTTATTGGAGCAGTTATAGTGTCGTAAATTTAGGAAAAGTTGTTGGAACTTTTTTTATTTAAATTCCATCCAAGTGCATTAATAAAGCAAGCAGTTTTTCATCCAACAATTATGGTTTAATTCTCACCCTAAGAGAATTACTTACCTTGTTATTCTTAATCAGCCTTGATTGGGACCTTATCATTAGTATCAGAGCTGTGAAAACAATGGCCTATAACTAGGAAAGGATACAGAGTTTAGAGGCAGGGTTTGGTGAACTTCAACAGGGCATGAACCGAATGGAACTTGGTGTTGCTAAGTTACAACAAATGGGAAAAAATATCAACATGTTGTCTGAAGCTTTATTCTTAAAAAAAGAAGGATCCAACAACAACAATAGTAGCCGTGATGGTTACTCTCGTGTCAACAGAGAGGATAATATAGAGGAGCCGGAAGGGAATCGATAAATTTTTCATCCAAAATGGCTAAGCAAAAGTTTCCAAAATACTCCGGTGATGATCCAACCAATAATCGTGTAGATTAATTTTTTGAGTTTCGAGGCACTACTGAAACAAAAAAAGGTGTCTCTAGCATTATTCCATCTTGAAGGTAAAGCCAACCAATGGTGGTAGTGGCTATGATGAGTTTACAAAGAGGAAGGTAGAACATGACATGGTAGATTTTTTAGGAAGAACCGTGGGCTCGATTCAGACGTATGGAATGCAAAGATTTTGATGAGGCACCATCATAGGTTAGACATATGGGCTTCCTACGAGATTATCAGAAAGAGTTTGAAAGATTGGGCAATCGAGTACATGGATGGACTCTGAAGGCGTTGGAGGGGACCTTCATGGGAGGTCTCAATCAAGAGATTGCAGAAGGCATTAGGATGTTCAAACCGAAATCACTGAAAGAAGCCATTAGTCTTGCGCGCATGAGAGAATACCAACTTCTTCACCAACGAAAGTTCACCAGACCACCTCAATTTAACCGACTCTAGCTGGACTCTCCTATTCCAACTAGATCTAACATAGCACCTCCGATGAAACGACTGCCATTGGAAGAAATGTAAAAAATACGTGTTCAAGGTTTGTGTTTTAATTGCAATGATAAATTCAATGCGGACCATAACTTGTGTTGCATGAAGGATTTTCCAACTAAAGTAGTATTAAACTCGAGGAGATCACATGTGACACGGCAGAGAACACCATACCAGACTTCTGGTCCGAACTAGAAATATCACTACATGCTCTGACTTGGTGGTCAATCTTTAAAACCATGTGAGTCACGGCCAAGATAAGACACCATGAAGTTGTGGTACTTATTGATAATAGATCTACTTACAACTTCATAAGTGAGAAGGTGGTTAATTTGCTGTATTTACCAGTGATTCCCACCGAATCATTTACTGTCTAAGTGGCTAATGGAAATCGACTACAGTGGCAAGGAAGATATGAACATGTACATGTCCTTCTTCAAGGTATTCCATTTTTCCTTACTCTATATTTCTTACCACTAACGGGTTTGGACTTGGTATTGGGTATACAATAGCTAAAACAATTGGGGTCAGTTATATACAATTGGAAACAGATGACAATGGAGTTCCAATGGAAGAATCAAGCTTGAAAATTACAAGGCACTGATGTACAAATCGTTCAATCCGCATCTTTGAAGGCAGTCGCTAAAGAAGTGAGAAAAGGAAGTTCAACATTTGTAATTTTCTTGCAGTCATTGGAAGAAGTGTCATAACACATGTTCATAAAGACATGCAACAAATATTGGTGGCCGATGCTGATATTTCCAAAGAACCTACATAGCTACCTTCGTTAAGAGAAGTCAACCACTGTAATCCCCTTAAGAAAGCTAGTCAATTTTCGACCCTACAGGTATGTCTATTTCCAAAAAGTTGAAATTGAAAAACAAGTTCTTGACATGTTAAAATGGGGGCTTATAAGACCTAATGCCATTCCATTTTCATCTCTTTTTTACTAGTTAAAAAGAATGATGGTACCTGACATTTTTGCACTGATTATAATGCTCTTAACATCGTTACTAATAAAGAGCGATTTCCTATTCCCACGGTCGATGACATGCTAGATGAACTTCATTGGCAAATAAATTCACAAAATTAGATCTAAGGATCGGCTACATCAGGTACGAGTACATTCCTCATATTCCTAAAACTGCTTTTCGTACTTATAATGGTTATTATGAATGTTTAGGTATGCCTTTTTGCCTTTGTAATGCTCCATCTACTTTTCAGGCTATTATGAATTCCATATTCCACACTTACCTCCGTTAATTTATCTTTTTAGTCGACATTTTGATTTATAGCCCCAATTGGACCATGCATATTGAACATGTTCAACAAGCTTTGGAAATTCGAAAGCATAACCAATTTTGTATTAAAGTCAGCAAATATACATTTGTACAACAGAAATTAGAATATTTGGGTCATATTGTTACTCCTTAAAGAGTAGAGGCATACCAAGGAAAAATTAAGACAATTCTAAACTAGCCTAGACCTACTAATATTTCGGAATTACGTGGTTTCTTAGGTCTTACAACATATTACAGGAAATTTATCTGCCATTATAGCATCTTGTCTCGACCACTCACCAACATCTAGAAGAAAGGACAATTTGGATGGATAAACGAGGCAGAAATTGCCTTCAATTCCCTAAAACAAGTCATGACATCCACTCATACTCTTGTTATGCCTAACTTCAATGAACCTTTTGTTATTGAATTTAATGTATTAGGTGATGGGATTGGCACAATTGTAACTCAACAAAATAAACCGGTTGCCTTCATGAGTTAGGCTTTAGGGATTTTGATACGATCATTGTCTACATATGCCAAAGAGATGCTAGCTATTATTGAAGCAATACGAGTTTGGCGACCATACTTATTAGGTAGGAAGTTCTACATACAAGCATACCAATGTAGCCTCAAATATTAGTTAGAGCAACGCGTGGGTACACCAGAACAACAAAAATGGGTGGACAAGCTGCTTGGATATTGTAAGGACCTCTATTTTATGATTGACTTATTTAATGACAAACCACATTAGGGATGATTTTGTAATTGGTAACTTAGCTTCTCAATGGTAAGCTTCCAAGCATCTCCGTGACATTAAAAGCAAAAGCGAAAGGTAAATCACTTGACTTGACTCTTGAAGAGATTAGGTGCACACACACACACACTTACATGCATTTTCATTAATATTGCATTTGTTTTTTTCTTGATTGTGTGCATGTAATTGATAGTTACTTGTTTAGGGAAATGTGTCTAGTTTCGAAAGATTAGTTTTACAATATTTCAAATGTTTTTAAAATTGACCTTTGCATGGTCTTATGATCATTATGTTTTATAGAAAGCTTCAAACTGAGTTTTGAAAATTTCTGTACAAACTAGACACTCATACCTTTTCAACGGTATATTAATCATAAAACTTCATGACCATTTGGTTTTGTTTTGAAATCTCTAAAGAGACCACTAAAATAGGGCAACTCTGTTGTTGTATGAATCTGACCTTTGGTCTCTCAAATGATCATAATTAATTCAAAATCTATTGAAACCTCATTCCGTAAAATGGTTAGAAAGTAGACATATATACCTTTCTAACGGTATATTGTTCGATATTTTTTTATATTTGTTGGTCATGTTTTGAGCCGTTTGAAAATCGGATTGGGGTGCTGAATTTCCAATGAGTGGGTTATGCCCTGCACAATCACCCGTAAAGTCCTCTTGAGTGTTTTTCATGGTCCCGATGCATGGGTATTGCATGGGTAACTACCAGCGCAGTAGACCCTCGTCCACTGTGTCATTCTTTGCCTAGAAATTGATTTTTAACTTTCTCAAAACGACGTTATTTCACTAGGACCTTATATATGGATCATCTTCTTCCCTATTTCGACCTAGAACTGAAAATTTTCAGATCGTAGTGAGAGAAAGTGTTCCCCTAGTGAGAGAAAGTATCAAGATTGCTTCTTTAACTCTCCAAACTCAAAACCCATGCATCCATGACATCTTTCATGTATCAATCTTTCATGGGTCTTCTTGGTTTATGGTAAGTCACAATACATTAAATCTAATTTATTATTGTTCTTACTCTAGATTAGGTATTTATTGCTTGATTAAATACATTGATTCTTTTTATTGTATATATTTATGCATCTAAATTGCATGATTGGGTTTGTGATAACTTGCATGATTAGGTTGTTTTGCCTAAATAGTTAAGCCTTGAATGTTCTTGTGAGATTGTTTGATGACTAGGTTGATAGATTCATGTTTAATTATATAGTCAAGCTCTCTTGAATGTTCATGTGTATTTATTTGACAATTAGGTTATTGGATTTAAACTATATATCTAATTGAGTCCTCATGTATGGATAAGTAGGCATTGTTTAATAACTAGGTTGTTGAATTGTATTATAATATCTAGTTAGACATTTAGTGTGTGGTCTTACACATTATTGTATTTTGGATATCGTCACATATTAACTTAGACTTTTTATTCTCTTCAATGAGTCAAAATCTTGTGGTTTCTAAGTGAAGTCGCATAAGTGAAGTCTTGCAACCAAATGTTAGTTGACAAACATTGTTTGTTTTCTAGGTTCATTTATGGGATGAAATTAAAGCTACATTTGTTGGACATTTCTATATAGAGAAAACTGGAAAGTTGGATACCGCAAAACCAAGAGCTTCTTATACATGGCATAATGGACTGGTTTTCCACAAAGATCGAGTGGTGGTGCCTCTCAACTCCCCCATAGTTGACCAACTATTGAAAGAATTCCATGATTCACCACTTGGGGGGCATTCCGACGTGTTGTGAACATTCAAATGACTTACCCAACAATTTTATTGGCCCTCTATGTATCAGGTGGTGCCTAACTATGTTTTATTATGTGAAGTTTGTCAACAAGCCAAGACGACAACATTTGCACTGACAGGTCTCTTACAACCACTACATATTATGTGCCAAGTATGGGATGATATAACCATGAATTTCATCGAAGGACTACCCCTATCCAATGATAAAAATACCATCCTAGTTGTTATGGATAGACACAACAAATCTTCATATTTCCTAGCTTTCGCTCATCCATTTACGGTAAAAAAAATAGCTGAAAAGTTTGTAGAGGGTGTGGGTAAGCTTCATGGAATGCTTAGATCAATTATCAGTGATTGTGACCCAATTTTCAAAAGTAACTTTTGGCGAGAATTCTTTATCCAGAACTCAACTGAAGATGAGTTTAGCCTACCACCCTCAAACGTATGGACAATTAGAAGTTGTCAATAAGTGTGTGGAGCAGTATCAACGTTTCCTGGTCCATCAACAACCGCGAAAGTAGAGTTCACTTCTTCAGTGGGCAGAATTCTGGTATAACACAACTTATCATGCCTCCACATGGATGACACATTTTCAAGCATTGTATGGTCGGCTAACTCTTGTTATTCCTTACTACCAGGTTAGCCAATCTCCAATCCATGAGGTAGATCAATAACTCATGTCACGTGATGTTTTGTTACGCCAATTAAATGACAATTTGCATTCATCTAGTAATCAAATGAAGCAGGTGGTTGACTTTAAGTGGCGCGACATCTAATTCCAAGAAGGGGATTTAGTTTTTCTTAAACTACATCCTTACCGGCAACAAACAATTTTAAAATGCACATATCAAAAATTGGCTAGCCGATTCTATGAACCGTATCTAATTGAGAAACGTATTGGGAGAGTGGCTTATCAACTAAGTTGTCAGAATGGTCCTGTATCCATCTTATTTTCCATGTCTCTTTACTTAAGAAGAAATTAGGTGAGTTATGTATGACAAGTACTAACTTACCATCTATTACTAATGAAGGGCAACTCGATATGGCTCTAGAAGCTATTTTGGATACTCGTTGGATTAAATAAGGATCTAGATTTGTTAAAGAGAGTATAGTTAAATAGCATGGATTTCCAGCACAATACCCTACATGGGAAAGCAGTGCTGAGTTATGGGAGAGGTTCCAAAACATAGACCATGAGGACAAGTTTCTTGTGAAAGAGGGTGGTATTGATAAATCGCCACGACATTCCCACTGTCTTCCTGAGCCAAACCCAAAGTACATGACGTAAAAGCATGCATGATGAACCGTTATAGAGCTGATCAAAATTTGTTGTTGGATTGATGTGGCTTTGTGGGAAAACATGGTTTAGTTCCATTGTTCGGTTTGTTTATATTTGTTAGCTATTATTTTGCATTTGTTGTTTAAGTCTTCTATTTGTGCAGTTATTGTCAAGTAAGTTTAGAAAAAGTTGTTAAAATTTGCTTATTTAAATTCCATCGAAGTGCATTAATAAATCAAGCAATTTTTCATCCAACAATTGTGGTTTAATTCTCACCCGAAGAGAATTACTTACCTTGCTATTCTTAATCAGCCTTGTTATTGGTAAAATCTGAAAGAGCGACGAGTCAGCATGATTACCCGAATGTACGGCAGTCAGAGATGCCATGTCACCAAAAGTAACCTAAACTAAACCAACCTAAGTTGACTTAAGATAATCTCACAATACTTGGTCAGGGTTACCTAAATGGTCGGGTGGAAATAACTCAACTAAGGTGATGATATCCATTGATCTGCTGGATCAAAGTAATATCATGATGATCTTCTAGTTCAATGTAACATATATATGATGATTAGCAAGATCTAAGTAATATTTATAATGATCAATTGAAATAATGTAAATATTACTTAGATCTTAATCAAGACAACATGTATACGATGATCGATTGAAATAATGTAATATTTATGATGATCTTTATGGATCAAATGATTTTTGGGTGTGCTTAAAGAATTGCCTCATTAAAATCTTATTAGGAAACCTAATGGGATAAAAACTTGATTGGAAGGAAAAAGAGTACAATGCATATATAATGCACATATGCCCCAATATAATTAATATACTTCATTTGATATGCTTCTCCTGATGGGAAGCTCCCCCTGATAAAAAATCTTTTGAAGTAATCTTTTGAAGTAATCTTCTTGATTGCTAACCTGACGCATATAGATGTTTATTCATGAAATAACATCATAAATGTTTGGGGGAGTATAAGCAAAGACTTGCTTTATGGAGTAATATCCATATGGAATCTTTTCAAAATCTTTTCAACATATTCTAATTGATAGACAAGTATTCCATTTGATCTATGCTCGATCTTCAGGTTGAGACAAGATTTTATTTCTCATTTCTTTATAAAGACATGTGAATATATAATATGATTTGTCATATCTTTATCTTATTGGATATTAACTGAGACGATTATACTAAATCCGTTCATATTGTTTTTAATTCATATAATGATTTTTTGTATGTTCATCAAATATAGATGACGAAATCTCGATTTATATGCTTCTAGCATTTTCAATCCTTCATGGATTATAAATAACTGCATTGAGTGAATCATATAGATAAATGATTACAATGTCTAGAAGACGTATTTCAAGCCTTTCAAAGGCAACTAAATTTATCAAAAATTCTAAACGTAATCGTATTCAATACTTTGAATACCAAGTTTCTATGAGAAATCTTTTACGATGAGTCGTGCCTCATATCTCACGATCTCGTTTTTCTCATTACGTTTCCATTTAAAAACCCATTAGTATCCAACTAGTTTGACATCTCCAGGTATTTGGAGTACTATTGCTCTAAATGCTTTATGTTTGGCATATGAAGTCAATTCTTCTTGAATTGCTTCTTTTCATTTAGGCCAATTATGCATTTGTCAACAATAATTGATATTATGAGTTTCATAATCATCATTTATAATTTTAGTAGTGCTACTATGTATCAAAATACATCATCAATAATTATTTTCTTATGATTCCACATTTCTCTTATATAATTTATAGAAATTTTCTCAATATTTATATTCTTGTTTCTCTATTGAGATTACTTCCATTTCATTGGATTTAGTCATTTCATAGATTTGTATGATTTATATAATTTCTCTCGATTTCTATATTCTTGTATCTCTGTTGAGATTTCTTCCATTTCAATGGATTTATTCATTTCATAGACTTATGTATCTTTAGATATATCATACTCTTACATAGTTGATTTAGAGAAAGTGAATTTATTTATAATTTGAGTTTTGTTTACTTTTGGGATCCCAACAATAATACCTTTCAAAGGTTCATAAGCTTTTGATATGCATCAGATGATTTATTTTGTTGCATTTTACTTTGATTGTTCTGTAGGAACAATTACCCGACCGGGGGTTTATGAGATAACACCTTATAAAAACTTATTAACCTTTAATATATCAGGTAACAGATTAATAATCATCTGATAATCAATTATCTTTCATATTTGAGAGATACGAAGATTGAAATGAGACACACACACACACACACACACATGTGTGTGTGTGTGTGTGTGTGTGTGTGTGTGTGTGTGTGTGTGTGTAATCGAACTGGTATCTCTATTTTGTATATATAAGTAACTTTTCATTTACTTTTCTCTTCTAGAGAAACTTTCCCATTTGGAAATTAGTCAATAAGATAATATGCAGATTGTGCGTCAAAATATAAACTATCAGAAGTTTAAATGATCTAATAAAAGATTAATCAAAATCAACATAATCTCATAATGATATAGAAGCATTATCTTAGATTATGCCAAAGATACAAACGAGGAGATATACAACACAATCAGATGTCTTAAAAAGTGAGTAAGTCACTATATAGAAATAAGTAATTGTATTGAAATAATAAAGTTCTCATAATTACCTGAAGAATTTTGATAAGTGATTCCCCTAATACATTTTGATTATGAGAATATCTGAAAACTAGATTTGAACATCAGTCTCACCTGCTTTGTAATATTCATCAAATATCTTGAAAGTTCAATCAAGTTAATATACCTGAAAAACTAATAATCAGTCAAGTAATATGAAGATGTTTGATAATAAACAAACATATGATCATCTCGTAGATGCATCAATTAGAATCATATAATAATAAAAGGGATCATTTGGTTGATGAATATGTCAACATATATCCACTTGAATTCTTTGTAAGAATGATGAGGATTCAAAACCAACTTTTAGAATAAGATGGTTTTACTGCTAGTTTCCCACCTGTTAACATGCAATACATAAGTTCTCACTAGATAAAGTACCTTTTGGTTCTTTAATGGATATCCATGAGAATTTTCAATGATTCTAACCATCATTGTAGATCCTAGATGACCGATACGGTCACGCCAAAGTACAAACATTGTTGGATCTGAGATCTTTTGATTCATAGCTACATAAACATCTACATTCTTTATAATAGTGTAATATAATCCAGCTGAAAAAGCACGCAACTTTTCTATAATGAGTTTCTGGCCTGAATCATAAGAAGTAATGCACATATATTCAACATTTTCATTACTCATAGTTTCAATGTGATGTCCATTCCTCCGTATATCTTTAAAATTAAACAGATCCCGTTATATTCTGTTTGAATGATATAAAGTATCAACGATACACAATTCAATATCATATGGTAATAAGATTCTGGCTCTTCTAGAGCCTTTAATCAAATTTGTTGGATCTGATACGGTATTAACTTTATATGTCTTTGAACTAAGCATATCTCTTTCTACTTGAATAATATCAAGTATCATTGATACATGATTTAGTATTATTTAATAACATTATCCTGACTCTTTCAGAGCTTTTTATCAGATCTGTTGGATCTGACACAATATTAGCATTTACTCAAAGCAAATGCAAATTCATAAAATATATTTGACTCCGTTGAACTGTATGAGTCGTTACACTCTCGGTAAGACATATATTTCCCTTCTGGGATTTTTATAGACATTATGTATACTGTCATTTTATATCTCATCTGAAATGGTAATAATCTCTCCCACTCTTCTTCTCTTTTTTTTAAAGGTTTATGCTGTAAACCATTTTCTCTTGTCATTTACAAACATCCACTCCTAGGGTATGTTTTGATATCTCATGAATATAAATATATCCAAATTTACTCTCTTAATATTACTTTTAAAGAGCAAGTATAAAATGGATAAAATATCATTTATAATATCATTATACGTGATATTAGGATATTAAATCCTTTTATGATACCCACAACATCCTACTGGATATGTACAACATTTTTTCTTTTTTCAAATAAATGATATGTTAGGATCTTAAAACTCTTTTTTGATACTCACGGCATCCTATTGGATGTGTATGAAATGTATAAAATATTATTTCCAAATTCATATATTCGCTAGGATCTTAAATCTCTTTTTTAATACTCACAGCATCCTATTGGATGTGTAAGAAATGGATAAAATATTTTTTTCAATTTTATTTATTGGTTAGGATCTTAAATATCTTTTTTGATACTCACCCTGTTGGATGTGTATGAAATAAATAAAATATTATTTCTAATTTCATTTATTCATTAGGATCTTAAATATCTTTTTTGATACTTACATCATCCCGTTGAGATGTGTAGATAATTTTGCTCAAATGAATGGCATGTAAACATATCACTTCATACATATGAGATAACTTCAAATTTTGAACGGGTTTGAAACCCTATGTTCCAAATAATGAAGTACGACAATCATGTATATAACATTGGATCCAGAACTTCAGGTTCTCATCGGTTTTTAAAACCGTGTCAACTTAAAAATCATAAATCCAGAAACTTTAAGTTCTAGTTAGTCGGTCTAGCTGATCTCATATATTGCGTATAAATAAATAATACGATTATTTAAAGAGCATAATAATTAAACAATTTATCTGAAGACACATCATAAGCTAGTCCCGAGACACGGCCTAAGTCAATCCCGAGACATAACATAAGCCAGTCTCATATATTGTATAAAATTAAATATTAAATATTTAAACAATTTATCTGGAGACACAACATAAGCTAGTCCTGAGATACGGCCTAATCCAGTCTCATATATTGTATAAAAATAAATGATTTCAGGGACATGAGTTCACCCGATATGTGTATAAAAATAAAACCAGAACTATAATATATATGTTCTGTTGACGACATAAGCCAGCTTGCTCCAGATGATTGGGTCAAAGAAAAAATTGACCAACCTTCTTATAAACCTCCAATGAGAAACCTGCATGATTATGTATCCGAACAAGATGGAACCCTTAGAATATCCTTTAGAATGGGACTCTCTATCCGAGACAATGACAGTGACCATTCCAGATCCTTAAACGACTTCTAGTCAGCCGGAAATTCATTATCTAGTTTATCCAGACAAAATATTGCCAGACAAATACCTAACTTGACCCCCAAGCAACCCAGACAAATAACCAACCTAGCAACAAACCCGGTTGACAACTATGATCCAGAAAACTCCAGTGAAACCTCTGAACCTATTGTTAATCTAGTTCATAGAATAAGAAGGCCCAGAAAGCCCACAAATGAAATACCAGTAGAAATTCCTACCAATGTGACACATGTCCAAAAAATCCTAGAACAAGTGGCCTAGCCCATACATACTTACAACAGTGGAGGTCAAACCTCACCAACCCCTTCACAAGTGTTGACCAAAATTCTTGAACCAGAACCACAAATTCGAACCATAAATGTCCTTGACATTGAACCCAACATTGACTATGACATTCTGATTGCTGATTACTATTCCCCAAAAAACCAAGAATTACATGAAAAATACAATAAAAATTACTCTGAGAACAAAAGAAACCAATTCCGTAAGAGATGGATTGAAAACATCAAAAGTCTTAATCAAGAAATACATTTCTTTGAATGGTATACAAACGGAAAAAACCTTGAACAAAAATGCCTTGTAATCAACAAATCAAACATCAGAACATACAAAACAAAAAGAGGAGAGGAAAAACAAGTCCATCATCCTCCAAAACACTTTGAAATTGAAATGCCCAATGAAGACCCAACAAGTGACAACAACACCACACTATGCACCCATTTTATCATTTTTGACGAAGAACTATCTTCAACTATTCCCTCATCTTCACAACAGATAGGAATAGTCATGAGACAAAACAACTATACGAATTTCTTCTTAAATTCCCTGGGAGAGCAGTTAGAAAAAATCGACATAAACCTTTCACAATCCTCTGTTTCCCCTATTCCAAAAGAAATTCCTCCTCAAGTTTTTGTCCCCTATGAGTCATCATCCTCTGACAAAAAAGTTAAAGGAAAAATTCATGAACCAAACACCGAAGTCCTTATGTTTTCAGATCATACTGGCATTGAAAAAAGCTTTGATCATCTTATTGATGAAAGAGAGTTATTGAAAGCTCTAGAAGAAAGACTCCAAAATTTACCCATACCACAATCATGGATACAAACCCTTGCCAAAATATCCCAACATCCTCAAGTGAGAAAGAAGGCCTAGACCTCCTGACTTACAATATGAAGAAACAGTTCGTACAGAGCATATACTGGTAATACATGTTATCAATTTAACATTGATGGCTTATCAGAATATCAAATTATAACTGTTCTCAGACAAATGCATACAATTGGCTATATTTACATCAAAAAACAAAACATGACACATGCTGATGCGGTTACCTCCCTAACCATTGGCTTTGAAGGCCAATTATTTAGTTGATGGATCCATACCCTTAGTTTAAATGCCAAAACGTCTATAATAAACCACACCAAAGAATTAACCACAACTACCCTAGCCAGATCGGCTACTGACCCAGCCTCTTTTATACCATCAACATCAACAACCACAACTACATCTCAACCTGATGATATTGATGTCTTATGTTATACCATTTTGATGCATTTTATGGGAAACCCCAACATTAACCAAGGAAAAGAATTTTCAAAACTCCAAAATTTAAAATGTAAAAAACTCAATGACTTCAAATGGTACAAAGACATTTTTCTAACCAGAGTCCTACAAAACCCTGACAATTCAAACTCTTATTGGAAAGAGAAATTCATTTCTGGATTGCCAAAACTTTTTTTCAATAAAGTTCATGACAAAATGGTAGAACAGATGGAATGGTCTGACTGGTCACATATGGACTTGAACACCTGGACTTATGGTGAGATCATTGCTACAATTAACATTGTAGCTTTACAACTTTGCAATGGTCTCATATTGAAAAGTCAACTCAAACAACAAAAATTGACAACCAGAAAAGAACTAGGATCGTGGTGTGAATAGTTTGGTTTTGACAAACTCCCCACACCTAGGAAAAAGAAAATTCATAAATTTCCCAAAAATGTCCATAAATACAAAAGGGACAAATATGGCAAGAAACAATACCACGAATCCGCCTATATACCATGAAAGACTTCAAACTATTGGTCAAAACAGGATAAAAAAGGAAAATATTCCAAAAACAAAAAGACAAAAACATTCAAAAAATCAAACAAGTGTTTTAAATGTGGCAAAGATGGACATTATGCAAACAAATGCCTAGACCAAAAGAATAAAATTAAAAGCCTTGATTTAGAAGATGAAATCAAAGACAAAATATTACAAGTTTTATATGTTGAATCATAATCAGAATTTGAAGCATCAACTACCCCAGACGAGGTCTTAGTAATAGGAGACTCTTCTGATGATACTTCCATTGATTCTTCTTCTGACTCATATCCTGACACACAACCTTGTATTTGTAAGGAAATCAATGTCCTTGATCAATATGATTATTCCCTAATAATCAGTATGATTGATAACATTGAAGATCCTATACAAAAGACCAAACACATTAGACAACTACAACAAAAAATTGCTACTGAGGCTGCCCCTAGCAGCAGTGCTACTCCTTCCTCCGACAATAAACCTTTTAAAAATACCCCTCAATTTTGACCAAAATGTTCTGGGACATTTTCAAAATTCAAAAACCAGAAAAGTCAAAGTTTCAGACTTACAAAAGGAAATTCAAAACATTAAAGAAGAAATAAAAGTTTTGAAAAGAAATATACAAGACTTATAAATCAAGAACAATATGAAGGAACAATTTCCAAAAATTCCTCTTGAAAATTCTCCAGGAAAAACAACCCAGTTTCAACAGCTTTGATGAGTCTGAAACTGCTCAACCTAATCAAAAAGATATCACAAACGACGATAATTTCTCCCAAATCAATGCCATAAGAGAAATCAGAATACAAAAATGGTACATAGAAATTGATATCAGGATTTCTTCATATTACAATTTGAGAGTCAATGCCCTGGTTGATACAGGTGCTGACTTAAATTGTATCAAAGAAGCACTGGTACGCACGAAATATTTGGAATCTACTACTGAATCTCTTTATGGAACAAACAAACAACAATTGGACATTAAATACAAACTCATTAATGCTAGGGTTTGTAATGAAGGTGTTTGCTATACAAATGACTTTATTGTTGTTAAGACTTTATCACACAATGTTATTTTGGAATTGCATTTCCTTTATTTGATATCCCTCTTTAAAGTTATTAGTGAATGGATCGTCACCGGCTACCTAGGAAAGGAAATCATATTCCATTTTATTTATCCTGTTTTAGTTAAAGATTTAAATGCTTTAAAAAATAAAAACAAGTGGGATGACTTATTTTTCAAAAGACAAGAATCTAGATTAGAAGAGACTAGCCTCCAAGAAAAAATCAAAGTTTTGAAAGAAAAAATAGAAAAAGAAGTTTGTTCTTCTGTTCTTAATGCTTTATGGGACAGAAAAAAGCATATTGTTACTCTTCCTTATACAAAAGATTTTAACGAAAAAGGAATACCGACCAAAACCAGACCCATTCAAATGTCTGCTGACTTAGTAGTGTATTGCAAGAAAGAGATCCAAGACTTACTTACAAAACAACTCATTATACCTTCCAAGTCTCTTTGGAGTTGTCCTGCCTTATATGTTCAGAAGAATACTGAAATAGAAAGGGGAGTTCCCAGACTTGTCATTAATTATAAATCCCTAAATGATGCTTTACAATGGATTATATACCCTATCCCAAATAAATCCGACTTATTAAAAAAGCTTTATGATTCGATCATTTTTTCAAAATTTGACATGAAATCAGGATTTTGGCAGATCCAAATTGTAGAACATGACCGTTATAAAACTGCTTTCACTGTCCCTTTTGGACAGTATGAATGGAATATGATGCCTTTTTGTCACAAAAACACCCTTAGTGAATTTCAAAGTATTATGAATGACATTTTCAATCATTTTACGGAATTATCTATTGTTTATATAAATGACGTTTTAATATTTTCCAAAAATATAGATCAACATTGGAAGCATTTAGAAATATTTCTTAAAACTATAAAATTTCATGGACTAATTATTTCGGCCCCCAAAATTTGGGCCATAACATTAAAAGATGAACACTTGTTTCTATTCAAAGAAGTTTAGATTTTGCTGACAAATTTCCTGATGAGATTAAAGACAAAAAATAGTTACAAATATTTTTGGGATGTTTTAATTACATTTCAAATTTTTATAAAGAGCTTAGCATTATTTGTAAACCCTTTTTTCAAAGATTAAAGACTAATCCACTTCCATGGACACAAAAACATACAGAGGCAGTTCAACATGTTAAGAAATATGTTAAAAAACTACCTTGTATGTTTATCTGTCATCTTACTGCTCCCAAAATTATTGAAACTGATGATTCAGAAATAGGTTTTTATGGCATTTTAAAACAAATTATAAACGAAAAAGAGTGTCTGGTTAGGTATGTTTCAGGATCCTGAAACGATACCCAACAGAAATATTCGACTGTTAAAAAAGAAATTTTAGCCATTGTTTTGACAATTCAAAAACTACAGGATGACTTGATCAATCACAAATTCATTTTGAAAGTTGATTGTCAATCGGCAAAATATATTTTGAAAAAAGATGTGAAAAACCTTACCTCTAAACAAATTTGTGCAAGATGACAAGCCCTATTATCTGCTTTTGACTTTGAAATTGAATATATCAAATGATCAGATAATAGTTTACCAGACTTTTTGACCAGAGAATTTTTACAGGGTGACAAATGTGTTCCACTATAGGTCGTGGTGGTGGCCGAAGCCCAGGTGGCAGAGGCTCCAGATCAGACTTATCAAAAGACAAGAATGTTGACTTATCATTGACTTATCATGCATCACCTAAAGGTAGTCATAAAGACAACTATGTTATTTCATTAATTTCACAGCCCATTTATCCACACGTACAACCCTTGGCCCGGTTACCTTCTACTGGACCATCTCCTAGTAGAAGCCCAAGTCAAAGTCCAATTCACACGACAAACAGCTTTTCCCCTTTATCAGCTGATAACAACTCTTTCAAGACCATCACCTCATCCAGGGTAAACCCACATTCAAACAAACAAGATAAATTAGCCACGCAAAACATACAATCCATTCTCCCAAGAATAAACCAACCAGTCTATTCTTATGTCAATAAACCTTTCTTCGATAGGTTTTTTGTCACGGAACATGAGTTTTTGCATGACCAGTATTTCAGAGAACCCAAAAAACTTGCGGATGATATTATCAATCCCTTGTTTGGCAGGATCCCTAAGAACATATTAAAAAACATATCTCTTATGAATTTATTCTTGTCGACACATATTCCATTTTTATTTCAGATGTTTTTGACAAAATCGATAAAGAAAAGCTGATTTTTAGAAAAATAAAGATTTGCAAAATCATCATTTTAGAACAATGGGGTGGAAATCCCAATTCAAAAAGAAATTTCAGCAGAATTTTCCATGTCTAAGATTTTTCTTACTGAGACTATATCGATGCTTGTACCAAAATTCTTTACGTACAAAACCCAGGAAATTCAATTTCTTGGTTCATTTACTTTGACAAAAAAATTCAAATAAACCTACCAGTCTGGTTTTTAGAATGGTGGGATAAATTTGGACCTATAATTGATTTTCTTCCTAGCCAAGTTAAAGATGGTTATTCCTTCTGGATTTCCAACCTTGCCAGGCCTACAGAGTGGGAATTTTTCCCAAACTTATTACTTTTTTTATGTCCATTTCAACCTGACATGGATACTCATGCTTGAGTATGCTATCCAAGACAAATTAGTTGGAACCGTGAATGTTCCATATTTTGGGAGACAGACAAAAATAAAATGGTGGAGCAGCATGAACATCCTCGACCATGGAAAAGATAGAGTTTCCAGATGGTATAGTGACAATCCGTCACTTTGCAATAAGCCCGCACACCAATCTCATTTTCTCATGGCAAAATCTCAAAATCAAGCAAAGATTGCTGCTGCTAGTACTCCTGACGAGTTTATGAGAATTGCTGAGGAAATGAAGAAGACAATGGCCAGTATGTCTCAAACAGACACCAACTCTGAAAAAAGTGAAGAAAAAGAGTCAGACAATTACCAATATGATAACGATGACCTAACCACCTTCTTTGGACATGACCCTTGAGCTTATCTTCAAAGGTTTGATGATAATGATCATAACATGGCAGACAAGGATCATGACAAAAGTCAAAAGATTCGCCGACAAAAGCAAAAGTGACAATCAACAGTAACATGATAAGATCAATTATTCTGCAGACTCATCTTTTATTTGTCTTTTGTAATAATGTTGTATGGTTAGTTGACCATGGTTCAACATAACCAATGTTAACTTTTGTCTATTTATAGTATGACTATTTCTTTCAGACCCAGGTTCAATTTTTTTATCTTTTTCTAACCTTACTCTAAAGCTTTACTATACTCTCTTCTCTCTCACTTGTAAATTTCTGAACTTCACATAAATAAAGCTTGAGATTTATTTCTGTACCTTTTGCTATGCAATTATTGGAAGTGCCTTTTAATTATTTAGTCTTTTAATTTCATATATTTCTTACTTTGCTATATTTTGTTCTCTGCATCTTGTTCTATATTATCATGTTCCGTTATATAAAACTCAAAAATCTTCTTTGAAAACTGAATCGATTACTCACTACTCAGAAGTCAAAAGCACTATTGGTTGGTTGCTTACTTAGGGTATATTTGGTAAGAAGGAAAGAAAATAATAATGAATGAATGATTTGGAGTTTTCAAAGAAGATTTAGTTTTCAAAGAAGATTTGTTAGTTTTATATATGTATTAAAAAAATGAATGGGTCAGTATTTTTGTCTTTAATTTTTTTTTTTTGAATATGAGGTATAAAAATAGGCCCAAATGTATTTATCTGATTCTTGAATGAATAACTATATTTACATCCATCATAAACTGTATGTACACCTTAAATTTATAAATGTTTAAAATTTCAAAATTATCTTTCCATCAAATTTTTAATATTTTAAACAAAAGACATGGAAACTTATTTTACGTTTTCTTAAAAAGTTATGAATCTAAATTTAACAATTAATAAAGATAAGTAAAAATTAAAAAAAAATCCAAAAATTGAAAAAATGTCATTGCCTTCTTTCAAGCCTAAAGGATGAAAAGGAGGTCATGCCTCCTTAGATCGGAAAAATGGAGGCAGTAGCCTTCCCTATCAAAAGCAATGAGAAAGCCATTGTCTCCTCCCAAATCTCATGTGTTTTAATTATTTATAATAGTTTTTTAAAAAAAAAATGAAAGGATATAATTAGTAATGTGTGGAATGTGTTTACAAGATACAAGCTTTTAAATATTTTTTTAATGGGGTGTCCTATAAAGAGGGTTGAACATACGGTTTTTAAATGGTACAAATATCCAAACTCTTCTTCAATACTGTATATTTCTTTATTAAAAAAACTTACATTTAAAATAAAATAACTTATTATAAACTCTAATTTTCATGATAAATACTAATTAAATTCTAATTTTATTTTAATTATCAAACTTTTCTATCATCACATGATTATCATATTGTTTTTGTTTTTGTTTTTCTTTTATGTATAACTATGAACTCCATTAATAAACAATATATTTGTAGATATCAATAAGTTTTTTTTAAGACAACCGTAGATAGTAATAAGATTTTTTTTTTTTAAGATTGTTGTATAAATAAGAGAATTCCATATTGGAAATCTCTGGACTTATATACTGTTCCATATATTTCCTTTTATAAGACTCCTACATTCGAGATATTTCTAAAAGTAAATCGGACCTTCAGTAAAAGAAGATTTGATTCCATAAATAATATGTTTTTTTATATATAAATTGGGTGTGATAATAATTTAAGGTTGGTTATAATTTATAGGACAATTACCAATTACATCATGGACTTTTTTTAAAATTCCAAGTTGTTCGCGACTTTTACAAAAGTGACTAAATTGGTCCTTACATTTTTCTCAAGTGCCAAATTAGTCCCTCTAACTAAGTTTCGTCAATCAATTTAACTGTGTAGGGATAAAATTGTACTTTATTCCTAAACAATATAATAATGACACTTGTGAATTTTTTTTAACACGTATAATTTTGTTTATTTTATTTTGAGTTTTGATTTTTAAATAATTTTAAAAACAATGCTTGTATAATATTAATAAAAATAATAATTATATAAAAACAGTAAAAGACTAAACTGGAAATAAATGGTAACTTTATTTATAAAATCAGGGTATATAATTGATGTTGTTTTATTAATATATTTTCAGATTTTTTTAGATCATTTTAATTAAAAAGATACAAATGATGTTTTATTAATAATATTTTTTGATTTTGTTGTAATTATAATTGTGAATTTAATACATAAAAAACAAAATAACTTTGCTACAATATGACAAATAATGGGTATTTACGTACTTTAACTAATATTGTTAAAGTCAACTATTAAATTTAATACCGTTAAATCGTTAGATGGACTAATTTAGTCATTTCTAAAAGAAGAGAGATTAATTTGCACTTGAAAAAAATGTGAAGACCAATTTGATAACTTTTATAGAAGTCGCAAATAACTTAGAATTTTAAAAAAAGTTCAGGACCTAATTGATAATTATTCTAAATAATATATATTAAAGTGAATATATATATTTCAATAAGGGCACTAATGACATAACGATGGATGCTTGTAATGATATTTATTTTTTAAGTTTTAGATATGGGTACATTTATAAAAATGGACGTACTAATAAGTCTTACATGTGTAAATATCCGTATCTAATAATATTTTTTAAAAATTCATTAAATTTTGAAAAAAATATATTCCATAATCGGTTTTAAAAAGTAACATCAACCTACCTCTCAAAATTCCATCAAAACTTACTTGATTATCGATCATTCACTTTTGAAAATTATACCAAAATATCTTTTTTTTTTATCAAAATTATAAAATAAACAAATTTTAATTTTTCAAGAAAAATACCAAATTAGCCATCAGTAGATTTTCAATAGAATCACTCGTTACTTTAAGTATTTTTAGCGCCTATCGTTGGTTTCTTCCAAAATTGCCCCTAATATAGACATGCCCTTGTTAGAGATTTTTTGGAGACTTGACTTGATTGACTTCATTTTTATTTTTAAAAAATTGATTACTTGACAGAGAGAGAGAACACGGCGACGGCAGCGGGGACGGGAAGACGAACGAAAACGACAGGGGAATTTGTCTCTGAAATACGCGATTCGGTTCTCTCAACGAATTAAAGGTATGTTTTGTTTTTGTGGTTCATGGATTTCAGGGTCCAAGGGTTTAAGTGTTTGGTGTTTTAGGTTTTTGTGTTGTGGCTTGTTATGCATATCTTTCGATTCTCTTAACTGGTTAAGTTGTTTGAGGTTTTAGGTTTCAGATTTTGGTGTTAAATGATACAAGGTATCAAGTCCTGGTCCTGATGACTTTTTGATCATTGTGCTTTGAGTGTTTAAGGGTTGGAAGGTTCCATGAATGTACATTTAGGGATTAGTTTTTAGTGTTCAACTGTGTGAGGTGTTAGGTTTTAGTTTATCTGTTTTAGGCTGTCATTTCTTTTTCAAGGGTTCATGGTTTGAGGTTTTGGATTTATGTTTTCCTGTTTCCATTTCTAATTTCTTAAAGGGTTTAATGGTCTGAGGTTTTGGGCGTTCAGTTTTTGTATGTTTTGGATGGATATAAATATGGAATTGTGAGTAGTTCCGGTTTTAGGATTATCAATTTTAACGTTCAATGGTGTTTAGGTTTTAGGTGATTGGTATATAGTGTTTGGGCTTTTCAAAGCATATTCACACGACACGATTCGCTTTTTGTGGATTTAAGGGATCCACCAATTTCGGGTTAGACTTTTCTTTTATGTGCTATTGATGGAAATATATTGGGTTCAGGGCTTGTGTAGATTTTTCTTTTATCTTATCTGTATTATTACAATTTTGATTCAGTCAAATTGCAAAGATATTGGTTTTAATATGATGAAAAAAAAAATTTGAGGAATGTTTGTGTGTGATTTTCTTTTCCTTGATGTGTTAGCTGGCTCTTTCTTCTGATTGTAGATTGTTTAATGCTGTGTTAGTTTGAAATCTTCATACAAGCTAGTTTTGAGGTCTTTAGTTTTTTCATTGTAGTTTTAATACTATATTATGTAGAATTTGCTTCAATTAGTGTTTCTGTATTTGTGTGTAGTTTTGTTCTTTTATAATTTATGTTTCTTTACGCTTTTAATTTTTTAATGGTTGATAACTGCAATACACATTATGGATGTTCCTTGTCAATATTTAGTTATATATTATTTCATTTCATTGATTGGAGTTCTTTGTTGCCTCTTTTTGGTTGGTTGTTACGTTATCTGGGCGGAAATCTGTCTCTTTTATATATTTATTTTTATTTCGGAAAATAAGTGTTAATATGTTGTGCATGGCTGTTATGTTATCTGTTTTTTTAACTTATTGTACTCTTAAGACTAATGAGGCTGTTATATCCTGCAGATAACAAACATGGAAAATAAATCTGGAAGCAAATTAATGCTGTTGTCTCTTTTGGAGTTATAAAAGAAGGTAAAATACCTGTTTCTTTTCTTTTTCCTTTTTGATGTTAATCTTTTGATGTAGGACAGGAAAAGAGAAACAGAATTAAGAGAGATAAAATAAGTGAAAGGGAAAAAAGGGGAGAGACAAGGGTTTCACTAATATCAAATATCAATTTATTATTCAAGAGTTGTAAATGGTTATCAGTAAGTTATGCTTGTGGGTTTTCTGCTGACAACTTAATTCATCTGATGCTCCACTGATTGTGCAAATAAATAAACTTATGCATACATGCTATGCTAGTTTTACATTAAGTTGATAGCATAATGAATGTGCACAGAATTAGTATCTCATCAGAACCAAAAATAAAATAAAAATTAAAAGTCAATTTTAAGAAAAAATGAAGATATAAAAATTTGTGTGGTATTATTATTCTGTTGATATAAATTTAAAAGAAGATTAATATGTACAAGATTATTGTAATTTTTAACAAAAATTTGTATTTAGAGCATGTCATTGCCATGGCTTCAGCATAGTATGAGATTAGGAAGAACGATGCTGGACTAATCTATTAATATTTTCTTTTTTTTGATTACTCCTGTATGTGTTAATTATCTGTCAATGTTCTGTCATGTATATTGTTAACCAGTTATGTTGTGAAGCATTACTGAAATCATTTATCTCTCTTGGGCTTTAGAACTTCCTTCAGAAATCTGTGTGGTAGCTGAATGGACCAGGTTGGTGAAAAACTTGATCAAGTTATTTATAGCTGTTGCTATTTCTTGCTTTATCTGTTTTGTTTAAATTGGTTTTAATGTTGACAAATGTGCCACTGTGCCAGTACGAGAAAGTTGAGAAGATTGGTGAAGGAACCTATGGAGTGGTTTACAAGGCTCGGGATCGCATCACTAATGAAACAATAGCTTTGAAGAAGATCCGCTTAGAGCAAGAAGATGAGGGTGTGCCTAGCACTGCAATACGAGAAATCTCCCTCTTGAAAGAAATGCAGCATGGCAACATTGTTAGGTAGGTATGCAACTCATATAGTTGATTGATTTTTACACTACCCTGAAGTCTGCAACAAATAAGATGAATCTTTATGAGCTGAATTTCGCTGAAGTCTGAAATTTCCCTCTAGTCATTTTGTCTTATAAATGTGATTCAATCCTTCATCCTTTTAAGTTACTAGTTTGTTTGGTACAATTGATGAAATTTTATGTTGCCAATAAGTTTTATTGATTCTGCACATATATATCACGTGATAGTTATGGCAAGTACACCATGTATGCGTTTCCTAGATCTTATGGAATGTAGCATATATGCTACCCTGAGATATAAAAGCTTGCTGCCTATTATGTGTCAGATGTGCATGTGTATTGATTTCTTATACATGAGTACATGACAAAAGATGTGAAAAGAAGAGTGCTTTATTCTGCACACTTATTTTGGTGTTGTTATTCCAGTTTTCAATTAACTTATTAGTTTTTTTTTGTCAGATGTTTTTTTCATCCGAAACTATATATTAATGGATGTTTGGTTATCAGGTTGCAGGATGTAGTGCACAGTGAGAAGCGTTTGTATCTGGTTTTTGAGTATCTTGACTTGGATTTGAAAAAGCACATGGATTCTTGCCCAGATTTTGCTAAGGATCCACGTTTGGTAAAAGTGAGTCATATATTCCGTTTTTGTGTTTCATGCTGTATTTAAAATATTAGATTGAGATTTTGATTCTATAATTTTATAATTCAGAAGCTTAGTTGCTTAATGAAATTTTGATTTGTGATTTTGTTATATCCTTGCAAATTTTTAACTCCCTTGTAATCATTTATCCAGAAATTTATTTACTTTGATGTGCATTTACCATGCCTGAATACTCCTCTCACTTTTATACTGATACTTAGTTGCTTAATGAATTTTGATTAATGATTTTGTTATATCCTTGCAAATTTAACTTCCTTGTAAACATTTTATCCAGAAATTTATATACTTTGATTTGCATCGTGACAGGGGTTTACCATGCCTGAATACACCTCTCACTTGTTTTTCACTACTTTGCAGCTTATCAAGAAGCAATGTGATGCTTTCAGATAACTTTTATATTGATACTTAATATTATTGTTGTCCAATTATCATAGCTATGCTATTTTGTCGGCATCTTTCACCTAATACTTAGCAGATGATGATGGATCTCGTTTTACCTTAGTGAAATTATGTCAGTGATGTTATCCTAAGCTTATATTTGCTTTTTTTATATGGTGCAGACATTTCTTTATCAAATTCTACGCGGCATTGCCTACTGTCATTCTCATAGGGTTCTTCATCGAGATCTGAAACCGCAAAATTTGCTTATAGATCGTCGTACTAATGCACTTAAACTTGCAGATTTTGGACTAGCCAGAGCATTTGGTATTCCTGTTAGGACGTTTACGCATGAGGTATCAATAGTACTAGCTTTAAGTTTTCTTTGTAAAATTATGTCTTTGTACTGTGGTAAATAGACAACATAGGAGTATTATTTTATTTATATGTGCACCTGTAGCAATGCTAGGTTTATCATTGTTATTGCCTTATTGGTTCTGTCTAGGTGGTGACACTCTGGTACAGAGCACCTGAAATATTGCTAGGATCCCGCCATTACTCTACTCCGGTTGATGTCTGGTCAGTGGGATGTATATTTGCTGAGATGGTGAACCAACGACCATTATTTCCTGGGGACTCTGAGATTGATGAATTGTTTAAGATCTTCAGGTTTGGCTGCCATCATAATTATCTTTTCTAATAACTTTGTATAAGATAGATTCCATTTGCATCCTAATTTTGTAGAAGCTATCAGTGTTGATTTTAAACTCCTTATTTGATCATGTTTTCTCAATAGACTATGGTGATAAACTTATAGGATAATGATATGCGAATATGTGGAATAAAATATGAACGATAAAGAAAACATACCGCACACAAAACACAAAATTTATCGAGGTTCAGGCAGTTCGGCAAACTTTGCCTACGTCTGTGTGATATCTCTTGAGAAATCACTGGCACTATGGAGAAAAATGCTTGGTTACAAGGAACTTATCGAAACCTCTTAGCTAATTCCCTAAAACCTTGCTAGAACCTCTCTATCACTCTTACTCTCGACCCCTTGTATGCTTGATGTTTTTTTGTGTGTAAAAAATAAACTCCCAGCAACCTATTTATAGGTAGAGGACTTCAGTTACATTCTTTGCTAGAATAGAACTCCTAAATCCTCTTACAATAAGAAAAACTAACTTATTGTTGATTTTAAACTCCCTTATTGATCTTGTTTTTTCGATAGATTCTGGTAATAAACTTAAAGGATAATGATATGTGAATACGGAGAATAAAATATGAACGATAAGGAAAATACACCACACACATACAAAGAATTACCGAGGTTCGACTAACTTTGCCTACTTCCTCATGTGATCTCTCTTGAGAAATCAGTAGCACTATGGAGAAAAACGCTTGGTTACAAAAATTTTATGGATCCCCAAAACCTTGCGGGAACCTCTCTATCACTCTTGCTTTCTACACCTTGTATGCTTGCTGATTTTACTATGTTAAAAATAAATTCCCAACAACCCTATTTATAGATATAGGAATTGGGTTACATTCCTTGCTAGAGTAAGACTCCTAAATCTTATTAGAATATGAAAAGCTAACATATTTCCTTATCCTAGTTGATTTAGGATTCTAGAGAAAATCTAATTTCCTAATTTCAATAGGAAATTATGTGCACATTTTATTTTCACTTTATCCAAATAGGATTCCTTCTTAAGCCTTGATTTGGGTTTTGATAAGCCAAAAAAACACAACAATCTCTACCTTGGTGAGTCAAAAACAAGAAATGATTGTTGTACCCCAGAATGTGTTTGAATCTTCTTGAAACAACTCTGGAAAGCTTTTAGAACCTTCACCTTGGCAAAATTCTTCTTGTCTTAATGCACCTCAAGTGAGGAGGTGCTCCACCCAATCCTTAGCATGTAATAAGATTTAGTGAGTTCAAGCAAAACTTGAACGTTGCAGTTGTTACCGGTTTAGTCAAGTAATCTGATGCGTTCTTCTCTTTATGAACTTTCTCCAATGTAACTTCCTTTGATTCTACCCAGTTTGTAATTCGATGATAACGAGCCTCAATATGCTTCGATCTTCCATGAAACACTTGATTGTTAGCTTAGTAAATAGCACTTTGGCCGTCACATCTAATCACCATGAATCCTTGAGTAATTCTGAACTCTCTTGCTAAACCATTAAGCTAAACTTCTTCCTTTTCAGCTTCCGTAAGTGCAATATACTCGGCTTAAGTAGTGGATAATGCTGTAATTGATTGTAAAGTAGCCCTTCAACTAATCGGTCCACCACCACTAGTGAAAACATAACCTGTAGTAGATCTTCTTTTATTCAAGTCCCTTGTATAGTCAGTATCTACATAACCCAACACACATGTTTCTTTCCTTTGTTTTTCAAACAAGATTCCTAGACTCTTTGTACCTTTCAAGTAACTGCAGAATCCATTTAACCGCAGACCAATGCTCCTTTCCTGGATTCGCCATATACATCGAAACAACACTTAATGCTTGTGCTAGGTCAGGTCTTGTGCAATCCGTCGCGTACATTAGACATCCTACTATGCTTGCATAAGGCACTTTGCTCATCTCTTCCAAATCTTTTTATGTAGTTGGACATTGCAGCGCACTCAACCAATTGTGAGCAACCAACGGTAGTCACAGGCTTTGCTTCATTCATGTTCAAAGGCTCCAAAATATTTGAATGTATTTTGCTTGCAACAACTAGATTTTTCTAGCTACTTTGCCCCTCCTAATTTGCACTCCAAGGATCTTTTGTGCAGCACCTAGATCCATCATGTCGAATTCCTTACTCAGTTGCATCTTTAATTTCTTAATTCTAGACATATCTTGACATGCAATCAACATGTGGTCTACATAAAGTAGCAATAATATAATCATCATACCATCTTCGAACACATGATAGTAAACACAACAATCCTTTAAGCATCTTCTAAAATTGATTTTCAGCATATATGAGTTGAATCGCTTGTACCACTGCCTTGGAGATTGCTTTAGCCCGTAAAGAGACTTCTTTAACCTACAAACTAGATTTTCCTTCCTTGTTTCGACAAATCCTTCAGGTTGAGCCATGTATATGACTTTTTCCGGTCCATCCGTTCTATCTCCATATCCTGTTGAGTTGCTATTGATAATAGCAATCTGAGTGAAGTATGCTTAACCACCGGAGAGAATATCTCATCATAAATCATAATCAACTCCTTCCTTTTGTGAATACCCTTTAGCCATTAACCGAGCTTTGTATCTCACAGCATCACCTTTATGTGTCCCTTTTTTCTTTCTAAATACCCATTTACAACCAATTATCTTTTGATCTTTTAGAAACTAGCTCCCAAACAGAGTTCTTATCAAGAGATTGCATCTCTTCTGACATAACAACCATCCAACTTTCCTGATCATCACTCGCTATAGCTTCTTGATACTTTGTTGGATCTCCTTGACTGACAATTAGAGCATAATTAACTTCGTCTTGATCAAGCCCATTCCTTTCTGGTTTCTTACAATATCGCTTGGGTTTATCCAGTGCTATTCGTCGCTGAAACTGTTGCTCAGGTTGTTGAGGAACTAGGGAGTCTTGTTCCTGCAACAGTGATAGCTCCACCTGAGTCTGTACTTGTGACTTTCGTTGTTGCTCTACTCTTTCCTCATTAATCCTTTCGTCATGATCCACTTGCTCGTGCTCCACCTGAGCTGGATCTTCTTCCATGACACACTTGGTTAGAGGAAATTCGGTTGCTTCTTCTACAACATCAGTTTTCTTTTCCTCACTTGTCTTGATTTTATTTATGGGCAGTCTTCTCGTCGAACACGTCTCTATTTAAACCTTTTTCTTGTTGACAAAATCCCTAACCTGTAGCATTTCACTCCTTTTTCAAAACCAATGAAAATGCACTTAAGTGACTTTGGCTTGAGTTTGATTCTTTTATCACTCGGAATATGATCATATGCACTGCAAACAAAAACTTTTAAATTGGGATAATCAACAGGTTTACTAGACCATACCTGTTATTCATACTTATAATTAAGAACCTTCTAGGGTGATCGGTTAACCAAGTAGCAAGTGTGATTAATCGCTTCTGCCCAAAACATGTTGGGCAATCCTGCATGACACCGCATGTTTCTCTCTCTTTCCATTAGAGTTCTATTCATCCCCTATGCTGCCCCGTTTTGTTGAGGAGTTTTATTCACTGTAAAATATCTTGTGATGCCTTCTACCTTGTAGAACTGTAAGAATTTGTTGTCTCTATATTCACCTCCATTGTTGCATCTCAGATATCTGATTTTTCTGCCCGCTCTACTTCAGCTTTCCACTCTTTAAACTTTGTGAAAACTTCGGATTTCTCCCTCATGAAATAAACCCATACTTTTCTCGAAAAATCATCTAAAAGAGTAACAAAATACTGTGATCCTCCTTTAGACCTAGTTGGTGCAGGACCCTATGTCTCTGTATGAATATAGTACGACGGCTCTTTGCTTCTTTTCTCACAGTCTGCAATCTTGAATGATGTTTTTGTTTGCTTCCCGGGAGTACAATACTTGCAAAATTTCAGTTTGCAAAAACTAACACCTTTCAGTTGATTTTTCTTGTGTAGTTCTTTCATCCCTCTTTGACTCATGTGCCCTAGCCTACATTGCCAAAGCTCAGTCTCGACCTTCTCTGCAGCTATTGCTGCTCCACCTACTATTGTAGTTCCCCGAAGCTTGTATAAAGTGTTAAGCTGAATATCACATTTCATCATGACCAGTAACCCTTTGATAACCTTGAGTATCCCTCCTTTAGAACAATACTTGTAACCGGCTTTGTCTAAAGTGCTCAAAGATATCAAATTCTTCTTTAGTTTAGGAACATGTCTGACATTATACAGTACCCTAACAATTTTGTCATGCATTTTGATTTTCACTGATCCAATACCTTGGATCTTGCACGGTGAATCATCTGCCATCAAAACTTCTTTGCAACTTCTTTCCACATATGTGTCGAACCATTATTTGTTAGCACGCATATGGAACGAACAACCGGTATCCAAAATCCAATGTTGGATAGCATTGAAGCTCGATGTTATCGCAAGGAGTTTTCCGTCACTTTCATCCGAAGTAACCACAGTGGCTGTACTTGAATTCCTTGTCATCGCCTTTGCTTTCCTTTCTTGCCATATCGTCCAATTCTTATTCCAGTGGTCAGTAGCACATGTAAAGCAACCCTCCTTCTCTTTTTCTTTTCCCGTGGATTTTGATCTACCCCCATTATCATATTTATCATGCCTGCTCTGCGACCGATCCCTCTCTTTGCCTTTGGCATACAGACCATGTGCTTGAGAGCCTTCGGTATTTTCATGCATCTTAACGTAAGATTGGATAGCTTCCATCACCTCACCCAACTTTAGACTCTCCTTACCAAACATGATTGTGGTCCTAAAGTGTTTGAACGAAGGTGGTAGAGATCTCAACAACATAAGCGCCTTGTCATCATTTTCATACTTCACATCCACCTTTAATAAATTGGCAACACAATTCAGAAATTTGCTCAAATGATTTTGTAGATTTCCACCTTCCATCCGAAGATTAAGAAGTTCATCTTTCAAGAAAAGTTTGTTGGACAAAGTTTTACCCTTGTAAACTTTCTCGAGCTTAGCTCATGTTTCTTTAGCATTCATATCTCCATCGACATTAAGCATCACATTGTCGGCAAGATGTAGCTTAAGAGAGCTCATCTTCTTTACGTTCATTCGCTTCCACTAAGCATCTGTAGTTTCTGTCGGCTTCTTCTCCACTCCGGTAATAGCATGTTGCAGATCTTGCTGAATCAGGACGTTCTTCATCTTCCTTTGACATAATGTTAAGTTACCCTTCCCATCAAACTTCTCGATTATGATGGGATTCATATCATGGATCTTATCACCCGCCATCTCAATAACACAATGACCAAGCTTTGATACCAATTTGTTGATTTTGAACTCCCTTATTTGATCGTGTTTTTTCGATAGACTACCGTGATAAACTTATAGGATAATGATATATGAATATGCGGAATAAAACATGAAAGATAAAGAAAACACACCACACACAAACACAAAGATTTTGCCGAGGTTCAGCTAACTTTGCCTATGTACTCTTGTGATTTTGCTTGAGAAATCACTAGCACTATGGAGAAAAACGTTTGGTTACAAGAAACTTATTGAAACCCCTTAGCTAATTCCCTAAAACCTTTCTAGAACCTCTATATCACTCTTACTCTCTACCCCTTGTATGCTTGCTGTTTTTCTCTGTGTAAAAAATAAATTCCCAGCTGCCCTATTTATAGGTATAGGACTCCTAAATCCTCTTAGAAAAAGATAAGCTAACTTATTTTATTATCCTAGTTGATTTGGGATTCTTGAGAAAATCTAATTTCCTAATCTCAATAGGAAATTATGTGCACACTTTATTTTCTCCTTATCCAAATAGGATTCCTACTTAAGCTTTGACTTGGGTTTTGATGAGCCAAAAAATACAACAGGCAGGCTGTGTCTATGTTCATATACTGAATTTCTGCCTGGTTTTCTATTTGTTATAAGTACTAATAGTAAAGCAACAATTGTCTGAGCAGACAAGTTCATGATTTAATATAAAAACGTGGTGACAATCATCAGCATTTTCAAAATCTGGGAACTAGGATTAAATATATGTATGTGCATCGATTGTATTTGATATATGTGCTGAACTATGATCCTATGAAAGTTTCATTACAAAATCTATATAGAACCATCCTCGAACTGTTTTAACATATTTTAGATGATTGAAGACACGTCTATAATTGTTTTTGGAAGTGTTTTACGGATGTGGAGACAATGTCAAATCCTTGAGTGTTTGACACCTCAAATTTTCATTAAGTGTTTTGCAAATCA
The DNA here is from genome assembly GCA_032871835.1 of Dipteronia dyeriana. Lineage (NCBI taxonomy): Eukaryota > Viridiplantae > Streptophyta > Magnoliopsida > Sapindales > Sapindaceae > Dipteronia > Dipteronia dyeriana. The sequence continues at coordinate 39,347,494 of CM065302.1, forward strand.
TAGATAGAATCATATGATTAACTTGGAAGCAGTGTTTCTCTTTTGTAAATTGCGGAATAAGGGTTAAGAATTGTCATGCATACTTTAAACTTTTGCATTGTTGCATCATAATATTTTGTTAATGCATTGGGCATTGTGTTACTCAATACCTAAATGAATATATTGTAATGGTCCCATCAAAACTGATGGCTCAGTTTATTTAGCATTATTTCATCAAGTATAAAATCTATTGGTCACGTTGAGGCCAGTGAAGAACATTATAGTTTTCACCATTGCTAGTGGTATGAAGTAAGATTTGCCTTTATGAAATTGTCCATTTAACTGATTGACTTGTACAAAGAACTGTTTGGAGAGTTCATGCATCATGCATGTAACATGTTCATTGTTTCTTCTCTTTCGCTGTTTTTTTTTTAATTGATACTAACATGCATTTTCTTTGTTGAAGAGTTATGGGAACTCCAACTGAGGACAAGTGGCCAGGAGTTAATTCTTTGCCTGATTTTAAATCTGCCTTTCCCAAGTGGCCTTCGAAGGTGATGAGCTAAAATTATGATGTTATGTTTGTATCTTTCTGGATAAGTAATAATTTCATTGTGTATCTCTCTGAATATGTCGTTCAACGTTTTATTTGGTGCATCCTGATTCCTTTACTTGCAGGAATTGGCAACTGTTGTGCCCAATCTTGACCCAGCTGGCATTGATCTTCTTTCCGTAAGTTTTTAATTGAGATACTATATATCACCAACTTGGATTGCTATTGAATAAATGACAAAAGTGGAATCTATGTTAGCTAATTAGTTTGCTCTCGAATCTTTCTGTTCATTTGAGAAGTTTATTTTGGGTTTTGAAGTCCTATGATATAGCTTTTGTAAGCTGTCTTCCTAGCAAGCACTGAATGTCTCCACTGGACAACATCCAGAAATTAGAGGATGGCAAATATCTTCTTTTGCTTCAGTATGGGCCTAAAAGCTAGGACCCAAATTATAATGTTCTTTATCTTTCATTTTGTTGTCTCTGCTTAAACTTGCTGTCATATCCTGTTTGAGTAGAGTGGTGATTGGATGTGTCCTAGTTCATGTCATCTTCAAGTATGTACATAGTTGGGTTGCTCATATATCTTAAATCTTAAAAAAAAAAAAAAAAAAAAACCTAAGTATTGAGTCCACCAATTTAAAAAATCACTGATTACTGAATATTACATAGTGAAATTGCAAAAATATATTCTGTGATTTCCATTACAGTTACTGATGCAGTTGTACATTGTATTTCAGAAAATGCTTTGCATGGATCCGAGCAGAAGAATTACTGCCAGAAGTGCTCTAGAGCATGAATACTTCAAGGATATTGGATTTGTACCCTGATACCGTTCCTATTAGATAAGATATCAGATAAGTGTCTGTCTATATATGTAGCATTCTGTGGGTTTTGATTTGATTGTTTGAAAAATATGCATAGTTTTATTTGATGCTATTTTGGTGGACTTGATTAAGTTGATTAGCTTTCTGCAGTCATATGTGAAATGTCATAGCTTCACCTTCCTTGGATATCCATTTTACTTCATTTTTTCTCCCTTGGTGCATTTTGTTTTGTAATATACTATATATAATAACATATCGGTTTTTCCTCGTATATCAAATGCACAGTACATGTAATGTTTTTATTAGTTCTTGCCCTCCGCTGCAAGCATTTCTAATGTCTGTGATCATTGATTTGAATCTTTGCAGTGATGAGCCATAACTAGAAAGGTTGGCAATCAGAAACCTTTGTGATCACCAAAAAATTGATTTGCAAAACAACAAAACCGAACTTGAAAACTGTTTTATAGTTGGATTTGACTGTCTGGCTCCAAAGTGTTGTATAAGAAACGACCAGTCTAGTTCTTGGTTCAGGTCCAGCTAAGGAAGAACCTGGTTCGTCGGAAACCAACCCAAAGTATGTTGGAAGAATTGAGTTGTCATTATCATGTAGCTAATGAACCTGATCGCAAACCTGAAATCATACAGTATCATTTGAGTAATTTTGCAATGCCTAAAAAATTGTCAAAAACCAACTCTAATTATATAGGAAAAGTGAGTTGTCATTAAATTATACGGTGATCGATGTGACGTTGATATTTTACGTTGTACATAATTAGTGATAAAATTTTAGAAAAAAATTGGGATGTTTAGCATTATTCAATTAATATAATATAGTATACGATTTTATTTAATTGAGATAATCTGAATAGATTCATTATTGTGACATACTCAATATTTTTATTGACATTCAAACACATTAGAGTTTTCATTTCCTTTTTATTCTCCATTCTTTCCATAAATACAACTATAAAAGAAACAAAATTTGAACCTTTGGCTAAAATTCAAAAACAGTATTTTGTAGTGAATCATTTTAAATGTTTTTAGAATAAAGATCATTGTATCTTTCTTTATCTATATATATATACTTTAAATTGAAAATTTTATATTGTATGATTTGTTTAAAAAAAACTTTGTATAGCATCCGGTATGATTTAGGTGAAAAATTGCGTTCATTCAACATGACAATATCCAAACTTTGAGTTGTCGCATATACTATAAAAAAAAAATTATACTTAATTTAGTCCATCCAGACAATCAGTACGTCTTTGTCCCTGTGCTCAAGATTCAATTTTCTTAACTAAATTATGTTGGGATATACAATACATAAAGAAGAACACCAATGTCGTAGATCTCTGATCAACAATAACATCAATTTCATAGTTTGCCTGATCATAAACTTGACCATTCCACATTGGTTTTTAATGACCTTGCATTTTTAATTTCAACAAGAATGTAGAGAGAAACTCTAAAGGCATCAGACACCCAAGAGATTCTTGGTTAGCAGCTCTGATGATGGGTAGGCAGAAAACAACTTATTGATGTTTGGCTTGTAAATTTTTCAGCAACCTAGCTAGCACATGACTCCTCATCGGTATTGCCATTATGAACCTATCTCTCGAAGGTCAATATTCTCTGGCAATGATCATGCATCGGAAATTCTCGCTAATTATAAATCATAATTTGTTTTGTCACATTATAGACTCGGCTCTATAACGTCTAATAATTTTCTAAATACTACAAATTATAATAAATCTACATATAATCATCATATCCATAGTATATGTAGTGAGATATGAACGTCAATGTGGAAATATAGGATTCCCTTTTTCAATCAAAGAAGAGAACTTGATTCTTACGGGATGAAGAGAATCAAGTTGGACTCTACATAAACTTAATTCTTTATTTGTGTGTGGGATTTAAAAACTTGATTCCCTAAAAATTTAGGGTCTGTTTGGTATTGAATTTTGAGACTGTTTTCGTTTTTATTTTTTAAAAACGATTTCGAATTTGTATATATTAACATTTTGTTTTTAAATACCGAGCAAATATGAAAAACAAAACTAGTGTTAAATTTGAAAAACACCTTCAACATGTTTTTTTTTTTTAAGAATTGCATATGTCAATTTTTTTTCCTAAATTTGGAGGCCTACTCCTCCAATGTCAAAGGAGGATCTCACCTCCTTAGGAGTAGGAGCCGCGGTTCTGCTCCACCATGAGCAAATCAACGGCTGTTTTGATTTTTTATATTATTTTTTTCTTTTGAAATATTTTAAATTGTTTGTATGTAATTTTTATTTATTAAAAAATTAATTACAGTTTTTGACATTTGGGATGGATTATTGACAATTTTTTATATTTGGGGAAGCTACAAGATGTGTTTTTAGTGTTTTTATTTTCACAATACTGTTTTCCATATATACTACCAGACGCGTATTCGGACTTCGAAACTGAAACTAAAAAAACTGTTTTCTTTTTCATTTTTATTTTTGAAAAACAACAAATGGAAAACGATACCAGAAGCACCCTTAATGGATACTGAAATTCATAAATAAGAAGTTAAGTTATATTTCCCTCATAAGGATTCTCGATTAATAAGTATGCTCGAAATGTAAATATAAATATGAAGAGTGATGTAAAATGTTCTTCTCAACAACGGTCACTAAAAGTTACAAAAATTAAATTGTTTTGCTAAAAAATAATGAACCCTAGCACTGAAACTTAACTCCTTCAATTAATGCAACGAGTACATGGTTTATTTCAATCAACGCATGATGCATTTATCTCATTTAATTCAAGTTAGTTCGATGCTTTTATTTATGTTGATGCTAATTAATGAATAAATACATGTAACCTATTCGTAGAAGGATGTTCCATGACACTATATAAACCCTTCTCCCATACGAAATAAAACATCCAAATATTGTATGAATATATTGTAATATTAATTTAGTGAAGAGTGTATTCTTCCTATCTTTCCAGCTTTGGTCTCTTAGGTGGATTCCTTAGAGTGACGAGTTGTTTATCATGGAGTGTTCATTTGTAGTCTCTATTTTAATCTCCATTTATACGTTGTCAAGTTGGTACCAAAGCACTATCAGATCATGAGTGGGAGGTGTGGAGGTCGTGGGAGTTTAACCTCAAAGCCGACATGAACCACCAAATCGGGAACAAGATATGGGTGACATTGAAGTGGATGATCTTAGAAGAAAAATGCAACAACTCCAGAAGCGTCTTGAGCACTTCGAACCTCTAGAACATGATGAGTCTCGTCATGATTCAGAAAATGAACCAACAGATTAAGAAAATACCAATCCTTTTTACCTCTACGATCGACCATCAAATGATAGGAATAATTGTAGGCATCGCTAGATGAATAATTTTTTCTGACCAAATTTTGATGTCAAAGTTTGATATTTCGGAATTCGAAGGAAAAATGCAACCCGAAGAATTCATTGATTTGCTCAATACTGTGGAGCAAGTATTTGATTACAAAGATGTTCCTGAAGATTGCAAGGTGAAGTTAATGGCTATCAAATTGAAGAAACATACTTCAATTTGGTGGGCAACGGGCTCGAGAAGGAAAAAGGTGTATTGAAACATGGGAAAAGATGGGGAAACAATTGAAGAGGAAGTATATGCCGAAAAAATTATCGTCAAGAATATTTTCTTAAGTTCCATAATTAAAAAAAATGGTTTGTTTGTGGAGGAGTATACGTCAGAATTTGATAATCTATATGTTTTGCGATCTAGCTGAACCGGATGAGCAAACCATTACTTGTTATCTTGGGGACCTTCAAACCGACATCTACAATATTGTGCAATTATAACCATATTGGACTTATAATGATGTCGTCAAGCTATCATTGAGGGTTAAGAAACAAATTAAGGAGAGTCGTGGTGGTACTTCAAGGTCTTGGATTAGAGAAAATAATTCTAACCAGGCATCATCGTCCACAACTAAAGTTGTTTCATCCACAAATGCTAGTGCAACTCCAAAAGTGACACAAAAACAAGAAAGGGCAACAAGTAGTTCTAATCGTTCTTCTTCGATTCAATGTTTCAAATGTCAAGGAATAGGCCATAGTGCTTCTGATTGCCCAAATTGAAAGATAGTCTCTCTTGTGGAGGAAACTACAAACGATCTGATTGAAGAAAATGAATTAATCGAAGACTATAGACCACAACTTGATGAAGAAATCGCTTATGGTGATCTAGGTGAGATTTTGATTATTCAGCAAAGCTTGATTATTTTTCCCATGTTGAGAAAGATAATTGGTTGCGTAATAATATTTTCAATACAAGGTGTACCACATTTGGAAAAGTTTGTAATGTTATTATTGATAGGGGAAGTTGTGAGAATGTGGTAGCCATTACTATGGTGGTGAACCTAAATCTCAAGACAGAAAGGCACCTGCAAACTTACAACCTTTCTTGGTTACGTAAGAAAAATGAGGTAAAAGTTGATAAAAAATATTTTATTCAATTTTCTAGTGGAAATCACTATCAAGATGAAACATGGTGTGATGTTGTTCCCATGGATGCTTGTCATTTGCTATTTGGTAAACATTGGCAGTATGATAAAAGATTCATTCATGATGGTTTTTAAAAACACTTACACATTCGAGAAAGATGAATCGAAAATCTTCTTGGATCCTAGTAAGTTAGATGGAATCTCGAAACCTTTGAGAAGCGAAGGGAGTACTTTCCTTTCTAAATATGAGTTTCTTATTTTAGCAGAGGAAAGTAAGACATCTTACTACTAATATGACCTAATATTTGTGAATAATTGATCTGGTATTATTCATTGATAATGATAATATTTATACACATACATTGCAGTATCCAGGATACAAAAGTAATTACACCTAGTTAAAACTAATTACATATGGTAAAATAATGGTGAGTTATTTGTGCTTGTGTGAGTCTCTACTGCTATTATTCCCCCACAAGATAGAGCTATCATCAAGGATGCCTATCTTAGAGCGATGATCAAGGAATCGTCGACATGAGAGAGACTTAGTTAGGAGTCATCCAGCTGGTCATTTGTGTGGACATGAGAAGTACGTAAATGTTGACGGGCTACCTGATCTCGAACAAAGAAGAAATCATTGGCCACATGCTTCATTCGGCTGTGAAACATTGGATTGGCATAGACATATGTGGCACCTACATTGTCACAATATATTACTGGAGCTCTGGAAATTTTTATCTGAATTTCAGAAAGAAGGTAGCGAATCCAATTTAGTTCAGCAGCGGTTGATGTGATGGCATGATACTCGGCCTCAGTTGTCGATCTTGCAACAATGTGTTGCTTTTTGGAACTCCAGTTGATCTGAGTGGATCCAAGAAAGATGACATAAGTGTTGTCGATCGCCGGTCATCTGTGTCAGCCGCCCAGTCAGTATCGGCGAATGCGTGAAGGTGAGGAGAATAAATGTGATCAATGAGCATGCCATGGTTCAATGTCCTTTTAAGATACCGAAGAACTGTTTTTACTGCATTCCAATGATTTGTTGTTGGACAATGCATAAATTGGGAGAGCTTGTTGATAGCGAAAGATACATCCAGAGGCGTCAAGGAAAGGTACTGGAATGAGCCTAGAATATGGCGTTACTTCGTTGCATCCGTGGGTGCACTACCGTCGACTAATGCCAATGAGTCTATAAGGGATAGTGGTGTGGAGACATTATTTGCATCAAGCATGTCTGTTTTAGCCAGTAGATCACGAGTGTATTTTTGTTGGGAGAGGAAGAGACCACTTGCAGAATGAGTAGCTTCAACACCTAGGAAGTATGACAGTTGACCGAGATCTTTCAAGGAGAATCGATAAGCTAGAACGACAATGAAGTCACACAACTTTGAATGTGAAGAACCAGAAATGATGATGTCATCAACGTACACCAGGAGATACATCGTCTGGTCTGAGTGACAGTGAACAAAGAGTGACACGTCACATGTAGAGTTGATGAATTCGACGACTTGAAGGAAATTTCGTAGCTCATTATACCAAGCACAGGTCCCTGACGAAGTCCATAGATCGCTTTCTGAAGCTTGCACACATGGTGTGGCTTGGCATTATTCACGAAACCAGTCGGCTGTTCCATGTAGACATCATTTGTTAAGGATCCCTGTAAAAAGGCGTTATTTACATCAAGTTGACGTAAAAGCCAACCGTTAGTGACAACAAGAGTTAGAATTAATCAGATAGTAACAGGTTTGACGACTGGACTGTATGTATCGATAAAGTCGATGCCCGGGCGTTGGTGAAAACCTTTCGCCACTAGGCGAGTCTTGTACCTAGCCACTAAGCCATCAGGGTGTCGTTTGATACGAAAAATCCACTTGCAACCAACCACATTCTGTATAGGTTGAGAGGGAACCAGAGTCCAAGTGCCATTTTTGACTAGTGCATCATATTCAACACTCATGGCTTGTCGCCACTCCAAGAACTTACAGGCTTGGTTCAGATTTGTCAGCTTGGTTTGAGGAGGGGAGTGAGTAGTTGTGTTCAGATCAAAGATGATTTTTGGTTTAAATATGTGGCTTTTGGACATTGTCTGTATCACGTTTGGAGGAGAGGTGGTTTGTGGGTTAGTTGACAGTAGAGCTAACTCAGTATCAGTGTGATTAGTGGAGGACTGATTTGTGGGGAGTGGATCAGATGGTTGGGCAGTTTGGGTGTCTACGGTTTGGGATAGAATTGTTGGTGGTGAGTGGGTGGCCGTAAACGGGAGATGTGGAAGAGATGTGGTGTTATGTGGGGAATGTTTATGTATGGGGAATATATCTGTGAGTGAGATGTAATAGTGGGGAGGGTAATCCAATGAAGATTGAGACTCATTACCTGGTTGTGATGACATAGTGGAATGTGAAAACTTGAGCCAGTGACTTGCTGTGAAGGAGGGGACCTAAGGTATATGACTAGAGGTGGTTGAAAATGGAAAAATATGTTCGATAAAAACAACATAACGAGAGACAAAAACTCGACTCGTGGATTGATCTAAACAGAGATACGAATTGTGCTCATTAGAATAGCTGACAAAGACACATGGACGAGATCGAGGTTGTAGCTTATAGGACGTATACGGACGTAACCACGGGTAGCATAAACATCCAAACACACAAAGTTTGTCATAGTTTGGATCTTTGTTGAAGAGAAGTGAATATGGACTTTTATGATTTAGGACTTTGGTGGGCATGCGGTTGATCAGGTAGGTTGCAGTTTGGAATGCTAAGTACCAGTATTTTAATGGTACCGAGGCATGATAAAGAAGTTTCAGTGCCGTTTCCACCACATGGCGATGCTTGCGTTCAGCTGTACCGACAAGTTCAAGTCTGTGAGGTGGTGATTTAAGGAGTTGGATACCAAAATTTTACAGATCTAGACCAAAAGCTTGGGCCTCCCCACTGCCATCAGAATAAACTGTTTTAATTCGGGTATTGAAAAAGTTTTCAACAAGAAGTTTAAACAGTTTGAATACCGGTGAGACTTTGGATTTGTTTTTGAGTGGATATAGCTATGTATATTTTGAATAGTAGTCCACGAAGATGACATAATACTTAAATTTGTCAAATGAAGATATGTGAGCTGGACCCCAAACATCAGTAAATAAAATTTCAAAAGGTTTATTACTAGTCAATGTTGACATCCCAAATGGTAATTTGTGACTTTTATTACAAAGACATGCAGAACAATAAGAAACAATACTGTCAGACTTGGTGACTGGAAGGCTGTGAGACAAAATAATCTTCTGGAGAACTGGTAAGGAAGGATGACCTAGACGGCAGTGCCATGAATGAGTTTAGACAATTGACTGGGATGGCACAAAATTCTGGTGAGCGCTTGAGTGACACGGAAGACTGGACTTTGGCCCTAAGTAAAGATTCCCCTTCTTGCCGCAGACCAAGGATGCCCCCGTGGTCAGATCCTTCACAAGAAAATATTCTGGAAAAAACTCAATGCAGGTATTATTATGAGAGCAAAATTTAGACACAGACACTAGAGTTTGAGAGATATTAGGAGAACATAAGACATTCTTAAGATGAAAAGAGTTATTGGGAGTAGTTAAAGAGGTGGAACCAGTATAAGTAATAGGAATTTTGTTACCATCCCCAACTATGATATCCTCAGTGCCACCGTATTCTAAGTTGAGAGACAGGTTCTGAAGATTTGAAGTCATATGGTGAGAGGCACGGGTATCAAGTATCCAATTGTTTGGAGGATTTGACTGATCTGAGTTCATGTAATTCGTCTGAGGCCACTGTTGTGATCCCGAAGATGTACGTGAGCGACATACACAGGTCGTGTGTCCAACCTTGTTACACAACTGACATACTGGACGGGATTGATTGTTAGGTACAAGTGGACACTATTGCTGAGAGAAGTGAGGTGAGTTGCTCGGCCTGTATGAGTCACCTTGGCTAGAGAAGTCGCGATCACTGCTTGGTGCAGTCCTAAACATCTGGTGATGGTCGTGATTGTTGTTGTTACTGAATATTTGATTTATCCCATGTGTGGTGAGTTTCCTTGATAACCACGACCCCGTCGATTAGATGTCCTTTGATTAAACTGAGCCGTTATCTGCGGTCCACCCTTTTTAGTTTCATCACGTTTAAGAAAAGCTTCGTAGTCAAGTAACTTATCATATAGTTCCTCGAATGAAATTGGGGATTCTCGAGCTCAAATGATAGAAGCAAGTGGTAAGTAGTTTGGACCCAATCCATTCAGGATGTGTATGACAACTGTACCATCATCAACTGAGTGACCAATTAATTCAAGATTGTCGAGTATATTTTTGATACCTTGCATGTACTCTGAAATTGATTTGTCTGCTAGGTTTATGTTGGTAAGTGAGTTAAGTAGTCCAAGTTTGCGAGTGTTAGAATGATTAGCATAGGAGGATTCAATTTTTTTCCAAGCTTGAGCAAAGGTAGAAGAGTCGGTAAAAATGGATTGTGCAGCACCAATACATGTTATCTGTATTGTGTGGAGACGTAGTCGATCTTGGCGAAGCCAGATGTGATGATCTGGGGTCGCGATGGTTTTTTACGATGTTTGATCGTTAGAGGTTATTGAGGGATTTGGAATGGTTTCTGGAGGACACGGCTTGGTACCATCCAGGTATCCCATAAGACCATAGCCAAAGAGGAGGTTTTCAAACTGTGATTTCCAAGCGGCATAGTTTCCACCTTTCGATAGTTTGTTTGGAATTTGTGTGGAGTTGATGGATATTAGTGATGGTGTTTGATTGGAGTTGTTTGTATCCATGAGAATAACTTGAGGAGAGGAAGTAGAGGATGTCACAGATGTAGGGGATGTAGGAGATGTCATCGTCAAGGTTTGGTAGGTATGGTAAGAACTGTGAGAAGAAAAAGAAGAGATTTAAGTGACTAGGGTTTCAACTAGGGTTTTAAGATCTTTAAGCTATTTCACAGGTTAGTTCTGATACCATAATATGACCTAATATTTGTGAATAATTGATCTGGTATTATTCATTGATAATGATGGTATTTATACACATACATTGCAATATCCGGGATACAAAAGTAATTACACCTAGTTAAACCTAATTATATATGGTAAACTAATGGTGAGTTATTTGTGCTCGTGTGAGTCTCAACTGTTATTATATACACTTGTTATTTATAAGGTAAATAACAACAAAATCGAGATCCATCGAGATCCATCAAGATGTCATTCTAGAAGAAATCCCACATGGTCTGCCTCCAATGAGAGGAATTCAACATTACATTAATTTTTTTCTAGGTGTAATCATTCCAAATAAAATAGCGTTCAAGATGAATCCTAAAGAATTTGAAGAACTCTAGAGACAAGTTGGTGAGTTAATGGCTAAAGGACTAATCAAAGAAAGCATGAGTCCTTATGTTGTTATTGTATTTCTTGCTCCAAAGAAAGATGGATCTTGGCACATGTGTATAGTCAGTCAGCTGATGAACAAAATAACTATCAAGTATCGTTTCTCTATTCCTCGTCTTGATGATCTTCTTGACCAACTTCTCGGAGCAATAATTTTTTCTAAGATAGACCTCCGAAGTGGATATCACTAGATCCGTATGAGGCTTGAAGATGAATGGAAGACTACCTTCAAGATAAGAAATGGTCTCTATTAGTGGATAATGATGCATTTCAGACTATCTAATGCTCCAAGTACATTTATACAACTCATGTATTATATTTTCAAGTCTTTGATTAGTAAATTTGTGGTTGTGTACCTTGATAACATCCTCCTCTACAGTAAGGAACAAAATTTGCAATTAGAACATCTACGACAAGTGTTCGCCCATGTTGAGAGAACAAAAGTTGTTCTCCAACCTCAAAAAGTGTGAATTTCTTACCAATAAACTTTTGTTTTTAGGCTTTGTTGTTTCAGTTAAAAGTATTACGGTGGACCCGAACAAAGTAGAAGTTTGCCAATAAATTTATGGTTGTCTACCTTGATGACATCCTCATCTACAACAAGGAACAAAAGTTGCATTTGGCACATTTACGACAAGTGTTCGCCCGTGTTGAGAGAACAAAAGTTTTTTGCCAACCTCAAAAAGTGTAAATTTCTTGCCAATAAATTTTTGTTTTTAGGCTATGTTGTTTCAGGTAAAGGTATTATGGTACACCCGAACAAAGTAGAAGCTATCACAAGTTGGCCCGCTCCGATATCAATTCATGATATACGAAGCTTTCATGGTTTTGCTTCTTTTTATCGGCGCTTTGTCAGGGGATTCATCACCATCATTGCTCCAATTACTAAATGCTTGAAATGAGGCAATTGTGAGTCGACTACCGATACACAACACAAAGCTTTGAGCTCATAAAAAAAAATGACAGAAACTCTTATTTTGGTTCTCCTTGAGTTCAGCAAGGTGTTTGAATTTGATTGTGACGCCTCCAATGTTGGGATCAACGCTGTTTAAGTCAAGAAGGAAAACCAATTGCTTATTTCAGTGAGAAGCTGACTAATCCTCATACCAGGTACTCTATCTATGATAAGGGAGTTTATGCAATCATTAGAGCTTTAAGTCATTGTCGTCATTATCTCATATCCAATGAATTTATTTTATACTCGGATCATGAGACTTTGAAATTTATTAATGACCAACACAGGTTGAAGAGTAGGCATGCTCGTTGGGTGTAATTCTTACAAGCCTACACATTTCAAATCAAGCATAAATCTGGTTGCTAATGCTCAAAGTCGAATGCATTCTTGTTTGAGTACCATGGGAATAAAATTCGTGGGATTTGAAGTGATCAAATAACTTTACAAGAATGATCCAACATTCAAAGACATTTGGAAAAATTGTTCCAATGGTTATTGTGGTTTTTATTTGTTACAAGATGGTTTTTTTTCAAAGGAGTTCATTTGTGTGTTTTTGAATGTTTCTTAAGAGAAGCTATTGTCTCGGAAGCTCAAGGTCGTGGACTCGGTGGTCATTTTGGTCTATACACGACTCTTTATCTTGTTAAAGAACATTTTTGCTTGCATAATACTGTGAGAGATGTGTCGTGTCATGTTGAGAGGTGTTGAACATGTCATATAGCAAAAAGTCATCGTCAAAATACGGGGTTATGTACACCGTAACCTGTGCCTATGACACCTTGGGAAGATATCAACATTGATTTTTCGCTTGGTCTACCTCGCACTCAAATAAACAAAGACTTTGTTATGGTTGTGGTGGATCGATTTTCCAAAATGGCTCATTTCGTACCGTGTGTAAAGAGTTTGGATGTATCTCGTGTTGTTGATCTATACTTTAAAGAAATTGTTAAACTTCATAGCATTCCAAAGACAATTACATTAGATCATGATACAAAATTTGTGGGTCTTTTTCGGAGGAATCTGTGGTGGAAATTGGGGATTACCTTACAGTTCAGTTCATCTCATCATCCACCGACAGATGGACAAACTGAAATTGTCAATTGTAGCTTAGGAAATCTATTGAGGAGTTTGGTAGGCAAGAATATCAGACAATGGGATCTTGCTTTGGCCCAAGCTGAATTTGCTTATAATCGGTCTACATATCAAACTACAGGTACTAGCCTATTTGGGGTGGTATATGGAAAGAACCCAATAAGTCCTTTGGATTTGGCTCCACTTCCTACGAGCTACCAATTTAGTGGAAATGTGGAACAACAAGCTGCAAATATAAAGAAGTTGCATGAACAAGTACGCAATCGAATCATTAATCAAAATGAGAAGTATCAAGCTCAAGCTAATAAGCATAGAAAACCATTTGAATTCAATGAGGATGATCTAGTTTGGATTCATCTTAGAAATTAGTGATTTCCTCGAGGCAAACATGCAACGTTAAAACCATGAGTTGATGGTCCGTTCAAAGTGATCAAGCGAGTAAGAGATAATGCTTGCTAGATCGATCTTCCTGGAAATTATGGTGTATCGACAACTTTCAATGCAGTTGACCTTTCTCCTTATCATGGTGAAGAAAGTGAAGAAAACTCGGGGACGAGTTTGCATGCAGTGAAAGCGTATGACACCGACATTTAACTCCTTCAATTAATACTACAAGCACATGGTTTATTTCAATCAACGCGTGATGCATTTATCTCATTTAATTCAAGTTAGTTCAATGCTTTTATTTAAGTTGATGCTTATTAATGAATAAATACATGTAATCTATATGTGGAAGGATGTCCCGTGACACTATATAAACCCTTATCCCATATGAAATAAAGCATCCAAAAATTATAAGAATTTATTCTAATATTAATTTAGTGAATAGTGTATTCTTCCTATCTTTTTTGCTTTGATCTCTTCGATGGATTCCTTAAAGTAACAAGTTGTTTATCTCGGAGTGTTCATTTTGTATTTTTTATTTTAATCTCCATTTATACGGTGTCAAACCATAAGTATTTTATTACAAAATTTTTGCATTTTACACTACTGCTTTCATATTATATTTTATTTGTGAATAATAAATAAATCATTTGTTTGTCTGTTAGACAAATAATTTTATGGAATGTGATATTATAATAGAAACAATACGTGGGCCATTAGGGTGCGTTTGACACGGAAATGAGACTGGACAAGGTGGGACTGGACTGAACTAGACATATTATTCTATATTGTGTTTGGAAGGCTTGGACATAACTGTAAACTGTACTGTTATGCATTTGGTATGACTGAGACATGACGGAATAAGAGGTTCAAATGATCAGAGTACCTCTCTTATATTTATAACAACATAGACTATAATATTATATATTAATATATAATAATATTTAATAATATTATACATAATGATCTATAACATATTATTATTTGATATTATTATATATTAATATAGAATATTACATGTATTAAATGTAATAATATATTAGTATATATAGAAAATATAATATTTATATATATTATATAATGTATAATATATATATATATATATATGATATAATAAACATTATTATTATTATTATTATTATTATTATATAATATATATATATATATAATGTACAATAAATAATATATATATATATACATAAAAATATTATTGTATAGGTAATATATTATATAATAATAATATTTGATATATTATTATATATAATAATAAAATATAATATAGAATATATTTTATATAATAATATATATATATATTATATTTATATTACATATATATTTTATAATATATATATATATATATATTAATATGTATTATTAATATATATATATATATATCATATATATTATGTGTTAATATATGTATATAATATAATATATTTAATATAAATATAATATATATAGATATTAATACGTATTATTAATATATATATATATATATATATATGTATATATAATATGATATATATTAAAGTAATATATTATATATATATATATATATTATGATAAGGTTGTTGGGGGTGCTAACCCAACATTTTATTAAAGAAAAAAGAAAGCGAACAAAACATAACAGAAAACTAAAGAAGAAAACAGATCAACAGAACCTAAAAGAAGGTTTGCTACAAAAATCATTGAAAATAAAAAGGTTGCAAAAGTTTGGAGCATTCCACCACCATGTAGGAGAGACGATATTGGGGCTCCTGGAATCTAAACTATCTGCAACTTGATTACCTTCTCGATAAATATGAGTCACAGCAAAATCCATTTGAGAGATTAAACCCAAACACCTATCCCAATCGGTGCGCCAACCCCAAGGAACCTTACGAGACCTAGAACGAAGGATATCCACTACAAAAGTAGAATTGCTCTCCAACCGTAACCGACGCCAGTCAAAAGTCCAAGCATAATCAATAGTGTAAATGGCAGCAGCCAATTCAGCCTCAAAAGCAAAACAGACACCAAGAGAAATAGCAAAACAACATTTAACGAAACCCCTGCATGTGAGAAAAACCCTTGCACAACCAACAAGACCAGGACTACCAAAAGCGGCCCCGTCTGTGTTAACCTTATGACAACCCGATGGGGGAGGGCGCCAATTAACCTCTAAAATACGAGGAGCCTTTGGAGAACGATCAGAGACATGGAGCCATTGAAGAATCTGAAACTCATCCACTGAATTCTTCATAGTGCCAGACTGAAGAGAGTCTGCCTCGTAAACAGAATGCCAAAGTAATGAAAGAGCTTCAACAAAGACAATCATGTCATCCTCAAAAGTAGCTTGGTTCCGGAAGAATCACACCACTTAGAAAATCGTGATGATAGAAACCCGCCAGAGAGTTTTCAGTTGAGTGCTAAATACAACTCTTATTGCCTCCTGTCAAAGGTCCAAACAAGTACCATATAACTTAAGTTTATGGCCAAAAGTAGAGGATACAGCATCCCACAATCCACGAACAAAAGGACAGTAAAGAAAAAGATGCCTTAAGTCACCTCTGCAGCACAACAAAATCGACAACGAGATGGGAGAATATAACCTCTGGCACGCAACACAATGTCTGTAGGAATCTTACCATGAAATAGCTCCAAATAAGGACAAAAAGAGAAGGAGGAATGAAAGACGCCCAGATCTGCTTACCCCAAAACACAGAACTCCTAACCTCAGAGAGAGAGGTATAAGCAGATTTACAGGAAACAAAACCATTCAAGAAACATGTCCAGACTAACGAGTCTGGATCAGTGCTAACCACCACATTCTCAATCTCATAAGCAACATCTGGGTAGGAAGCTTTAAAAGAAGTAGGAATATTTCAACCCGCAGTATCTGAGTAAATATCACCCACAACAGAATCCAGCGGAGGTTGTAATGAAGACCTATCCTCAACCAAGTCAATCAAAGGATATCCCAACTAGTTATCCAACCAAAAATGACCTTAGAATGATGACCAACCAACCATCTAGACTCAATCATCAGAGGAGTATAATGCAATTTTAGACCTGGCCAAACAGAAGAAGCAACATACCACGTTCTAGGTTTGTGATCCTGGGTAAACAATCGAGCTTAAAGATATGTGAAAACGAGGGACTCCTCAGTCAACATCCACCAAATGAATTTCTTAAGCATGGCCTTGTTAAGAATACCAAGGTCTTTAACACCAAGACTACCACCATCTTTAGGCCTACAACAAGATTTTCAAGCAACTTGGACAGATTTACGACCGTCAATCGAACCAGTCCAAAAAAAATTCCGAATAACAACAGTTAAATCTTTTAAAAGAGATGAAGGCCAACGATAAACTTGAAAGGAATGTAGGAAGGCACCTGTATTCACTGAATCAATAAGACATAACCTACCTGCCATTGAAAGAGAGAAACCCTTCCATGATTCCAATTTACTTTTAATTTTATCAGCCCATGAGATCAGCCACCGACGCTTAGGCGCTCTAATGAAAAGAGGGACCCCTAGATACGTCATCGAATCTCCGCCCTTACGCATCCCAGACATTGAAAGAAAGTTAGTAATACGAGGCCCAGATATGCCTTTGCCAAAAAAAATGGAAGATTTTTCCCAATTAACTTGCTGACCCTAGAGAGAGCCATCAAGTGCAAAAACATCTAAAATTACTTGTAAATTTTGAGGAGAATCCCGGCAGAAGGGGCACGAATCCCAACTGGAGAAGAGATAAAAGTCATAGTTCCCGAGTCTACAAGATGCGTAAGGTATCTGCTCAAAAAATCTTCCGCCAAACAAAAGAGAAGATGAGAAAGATGATCACCTTGCCGAACTCCACGCGAACAGGGAAAATAACCTTGAGGGGATCCATTACTAAGAACTGAGATCCTAGCAGAACTAAAAATAGAAGCAACCCAATCAATAAAACTCTCAGATAAGCCAAAACACCGAAGGACCTCGAAGATAAAACGCCAACTGATGGAGTCAAAAGCCTTTCTAATGTCTATTTTTAAGGCCAAATGCCCACCGCGACTACAGTTATTTAACACATTAAAACATTCAGAAGCACCAGCAATACAGTCTCTGATTTGACGACCCCTAATGAAACCAAATTGATTTGGAGATATAATACGGGAGTAAATTTTTGCCAAGCGATCAACAATAATCTTAGTGATAACCTTAAACAGAAAATTACCTAGGGCAATCGGGCGAAACTGTTCAACCAAAAGAGCGTTCGGAGTCTTTGGAATAAGGACCAAGAAATTAGAATTCAAACCCGAAAAGACTCGACCAGAGTGAAAAAATTCCTGCACGGACAAAACCACATCATGACCCATAATTTCTCAACAATAAGAATAAAATATGCCCGAGAAACCATCAGGACCAGGAGCACTCAGAGGATCCATGGTAAAAAATGTATTCCTCACTTCATCAAAAGAGGGAACCCGGAGAATCGAAGTATTTTCATCAACAGTAACCAATGAAGGCACATGCTATCTAATTATAGAGAGGTCTAAACTATTATTGTCAGGATTCGAAAATAGATGTTGATAAAAAAGAGGAAACATGCTCACCAATATCCACAGGATTATTAGAAATATGTTCACCAATTTGAATGGAGGAAAGAGTCTTGTTTCCTCTTGTACGATTCAATAGAGAGTGAAAAAAATTAGAATTCCGATCTCCCTCAGCAAGCCACCCGACTCTACTTTTCTCTTTCAGAATTTTTTGTTGTTGTTTTAAAGCACTATCCATATCAGCTAAAGCGGCGGTCTTAAGATGAAAAAGATCATCTGAAAAACCTTCAGAACCAATCCTGCCCTGAATAAGCATCACCTTCTCATTAGCCTTAGTGACATTCAATGTAATATTCCCAAACACCTCCCAATTCCACTTCCTCAAAGCCTTTTTCAAAAAATTTAATTGCTGAACAACAATCCCAGTGCCACTTCTAGTGAAAGAGGATGACCAAACCGATCTAACCAAATTAAGAAATGAGGGATGAGAAACCCACATACCTTGAAACCTGAAGGGCCATGGACCTAACGATACACTTGCAGAACAAGAGACCAATAACGGGTGATGATCTGAATGAGAGCTAGGTAAGGTAACACAAGCGATTTGAGACCAAGATTTCAGAAATGAGTGGGAACATACAGCTCTATCTAAACAATAAAGAACCATACCTCGCTTGCCTCGACCAATCCAGGTATGAAAAACTCCTTTCGTTTCAATGTCAACAAGATCACAGACCGTTAAAGCAGCACGAAAATCATCACAGGAAATAGCAGAAATGTTACCAGTAGTCTCATGAGCTTCTAGAACCGAGTTAAAATCCCTAATAACAAGCCATGGGATGTCCGAACCAACAATTTCAATGAGAGAGCTCCAAAGAGATCTACGAGTGATGTAGTTTACACTGGCATAAATAAAAGAGATCTGATGTACTTTCCCATAAAAAGTAGCAGAAATCGTAACATGTTGAGAGTGAGACAGGACAATAGTAGCATTTTGAAAGGCAGTAGACCCAAAAATCCACATACTAGGAGTACTTCTGACATTAGAACCAATAAAGTGTAACCCCATAGAGCGCCAAAAAGTAGGAGAAATATAATCAAATGCACACAATGGTTCAGCAAGGCAAACAAAATTCGGTCTATGACGAGAACAAAAATCTTTCAAAGTACGTTGAGTATCGTTGTTTGCAATACCTCTACAGTTCCAATAAAGGACAATCATTTATGTACTAATTTTTTTTAGCAGCCCTAGTTTTGGGTGAAACCACATTGGAAACTTGTTTCTTATTTTTCTTACCTTTTTTGGTGGTAACCTCCTTCCAACCTGAATCTTCCGATTGATCTGCCCAAGATACTCCTCCTTGAACACATGTGATGTCTAAAGTTGTGGGGTGGCTGAAGTCAGATTCGGTGCCTTCACTATCAGTATCAGAGCTAGCTTCACCCTCATGATTGTGCAAATGTGGTTTTACCCTAGGAGGATCAATTAAGGCTTCCATATCAGCAATAACAGGATATGACGTGGGATCTATATCCCATGCTCAGTGTGTAATAGGTATGTGGAATCATCCAAATAAGCATCATTTTTCAAGGTCTCCCCATGTCCATTGGGAATGATTGGCCTAAGTGAACTAGAAGAGGCTATCGGGTTTAAAATTGTCTTGTTTGGATGAGAGGTAATAGGTTTAGTCACAATGACATCAATACCCGATTTGATAGTCTCAAAGACTTGAGAGGTCGGGACATCACTTGACTTGTGTTTCGGTTTGTACTCTTGTCTAATTTTGGATCTTCCTTTTTCCGTAATCTTATCATTTGGCTCAGCAGTGATATTCCCCGTAAATCTAGTCGCATGGTGACATGAAACAGCTGAATGACTAATAGAGCAACAAACTGAGCAAAAACTTGGTACATTCTCAAAGAAAAGAGTCGGAAACAAACAATCATCCCCTACCTCTATCATAATGGAATCAGGCAAAGGCTTGGAAAGATCAACATCAATCAGCATGCGCGCGAAGTGGCCATAATCACCCTCTAGGGTAGCTCTATCGAATTTTAGAGGAATTTCGATCCCACGTGCCATGTCTAAAAGGATTTGGGGGTGCCAAAACTCCCAAGGTAGATCTTAAAACCGCACCCATATTTGGGCATTCGTTGGGCGCTGTGTTGGGATTAAAATTCTGAGTCCATGGTTGAAGCCTTAGAGTTCCAGGCTTCAAATGCAGAGGTCCGATGCCCCAAAATTTTGCTTTTTCTTCCTCAGAATTCAAAAGAATCTGGAAGAATCCCCGCCCAAGAGAGATAAGACGCCATTGAGAGTTCAATTTCCAAAAAGATTGAAGTTTTTCTTTAAGAGCCAATACCTTCCATGGTTCATCTCCCTTTAACAAAACGACTCGACCAATAAGAGAATAACTGCAAAGTTTCAACCGTTCTTCATAAGCTTTTGGGTTGACTTTAATTGCAACATAATCACCATTTTTCTTTGGATCCAAAGATACTGGAGCAATAGCGGATGAGATTGATTGGGCATAAGATTTCATTACTGGCTTAGGATTCGAAAGTCCATTCGTGTGAAAGTCTTTTTGGATTGAAGGAACTCTAGTTCGCAATTCAAGTTATGGAAATAGATCTGATACCTCTATAATGGCCGTAAGTTTAAACAACAATAAAAATAATTAAAAAATTATTCAAGATTTATAAATCAAATTTCTTCCCAGCAAAGAGAAAAAGATCTGGATCTGGCTAGATGAGCGGATGGCAGAGGCGACCGGACAAACAGGTGGTAACGGTGACCTGACGACGTGACAGTAGATCGACGGGGTACGGGCAAGGTCAGCGACAGTTCTAGATCGTGGGACAGAGCAGGGTTTTCCAAAGATCTCGGATCTAAGGCGGACTGACGATGCGAAGTCGGTGACATAACTGGGACATGTCGGCGGCAAAACTGGATCGTGCATCGAAACTGGGTCTTCGATCGATCTCAGATCTGAGGCGGCTAAGGTCTGACGACTGGCGTTCAACTGGTGATACAGGCGAAGTCAGCGACTGACGAACGATGAGCTGTGGTGGCTAGGATTTCTTTACTTTTCTCAGTGGTGGCTAGGGTTCAAAAGTGTTATCATCTAAGCTGCCCTCATAGTCATATTCTCGAATATAATATATAATTTATTGGACATGATTGTAATTGTTTAAAAATTTAAAAGGTAAATTGGTCTTTTTGACACTTGTCCTGTGTTATGGGACAAATTGTCCTAGGGTCTTGGGTGGGATAATTTTTTATGATTTTTGTCTCACCTTATCCCGTCTTGTCCCATGCTATGGACACGTCAAACGTGAGAGAAGAATAAACTGTCCCACGTTGTCCTGTCATGTCCCGCGTACCAAACGCGCCCTTGAGGTTTATTAGAGTTTCGGTCATTGAAGTTTTTTATTTATTTGAAATATTTGATCACCACAAAAATTATAATAGAAATAGTGTTTTTACAATGGAACCCCTCGTTATCACCGTAGAAGGAAAGTGCACTACCATCTCTACTAAGAGATAATATCCTTATGTTTTTCTTTTTAAGTTAATATAGTTTAACCTTTTAATAAAATAGAGTTGTAATTTAGAAAATAAAATTACGAGAGCGGTGTTTTTATATAGGTATATGGGTGCAAATAACACTCATATCTTTAGAAGATAAAGCCAAGGAGACCTGAATTGTTGAACCGGACCAGATTGATATATCTATCCATTTTCTAAACAACATTTTTTTTCCTTTTTAGTCCAATTTTATTGGCATCCAATTCTATTATCAAATTCTATCATAATTTCAAAATAGTGTTGACCTCCCCTTCCACATCTGTGGTGAGGGCTTGAGTCGTGTAAATGCAAATGCAACTCTCACCATATATGTTTTACGAATATATGGTAGGGTTTTTCTTCTCAGTGTTATAAGAGTAAATATTTGGTTCCGACATATAGTGTTTGATTTCGTTATGTCATGACAAACTGTTGAACCATTCAATGTCAGAATCCATTTATTTTTTAAAATTAAATAAATAAAGGGAGCTTATCTTAACACAATCCAATCTTATTATAAAAAGTGGAAATGGTGAGGAATGTCACCTTTTTTTTTGGTCACTTGCAGTGATGTCACCGTTATAATAAGTTAAGTTTAAAAGACACCTATTATGGTGAGCTACCGAAATTGCCCTTAAATAATTGATATTTTATTCTTTAAAGGCTGTCGTCCAAAAAAGTTGTCTGAAAATCAATCACCTACTCTATTTTTTCTTCAGAAAATGAGATCCATTCCAGATATTGCACAAGAAGGTAAATTAATATTTCTGATCCTCATTTCCATTTTTTATTGTATTTCTATGTGGTATAACACTGTATGAACATTTATGAACATGTTGTCTCAATTTTTTTATGTTGATGTCCTGGAGTTGTAAACTTTTTACAAAGAATGAATGAACATGTATGCATATTTTTTTGTATATATATTTGGCCGAGTTGAGTTGTAGTGGTGCAAACAAGTTTATAATCTTGGGTATAAAAGCTGGAAAGGTTTCAAAAAAAAGTTCGAAACATTTGCAAAAAAGCTCGGAAATTTGAAAAAAGGTCTCGATCAAATTCTAAAAAAGCTCAATCAAAAAAATAGATGCTGGATAAGTAAAAAGAAAAGCTTGATCCCTCGAAAAAAGGCTCGATCCATTAGAAAAAAAGCTCGATCCTTACCAAAAAAAGCTCGATCCCTCACACAAATAGCTCGATCCCTCGAAAAAAGGCTCAATCCATCAGAAAAAAGGCTCGATCCCGTACAAAAAAAAGCTCGACCCCTCACAAAAAAGCTCGATTCCTCAAAAAAAGCTCGATCCGTAAAATTAAAAGGTCGGGCCATATTTGAAAAAAGCTCGAGCCATATGAAAAATAGCTCGAGCCATATATAAAAAAGCTCGATTATGTAGAAAAAGAGCTCGGTCTTCAATAAAAAAAGCTGGATCCCATTAAAAAGAGCTCAATCATGTACAAAAACGGCTTGATCATGTACGAAAAAAACTCGATCAGTTTTAAAAAAAGTTTCATATCTTACACTTTTGATTTTTGTTTAATCCTTTATAATTGTAAATTTAATATGAAATATTTTTTCCTTATTAATGGTTTTTTATGTTGGTTTTGACAGAACAATGAATAGGGTGAGAATAGTCATATCTTACAACGGACGATGGGAGCAATTACCAGACGAAAATCAGAGGTATTTAGGTTTCGATAACCAAGGTTTTTATGTGTCAAAGAATTTGAGTTACGACGAACTGGTGTTGATCGTGCAAACCATTATGAAGTTTGATGAGAACAAATACAGTGCTGAGCTACAGTCTCTATCAATTGTTCCTAAGACTACATGTCGTACATTTATAAGAAACAATGACGATGTTCAGTTTATGCTAGGGGAAGATAGGGTGATCCATCAAGTATGTGTTAGTCTAATCGAGAGGCCAGCAAGAGGTGTCATTGGTGAAGATATCCCTCATCCTGATAACACCCAACAATTTCGATCGTCAGGTGGAAGCAACCAGTTGTTTACAGAAAGAAGTGGGATTGATGGTCAGGAAAACATATGTGTTGTCCTACCGAAAGTAGCCGCCTATGATAATAGACCGGGACCTCAATTCGACGATGTATTTGGTTGTCATATTGAGATGAATGGTAGACAATACAACCACCAATACAATGAGATCTACAATGAGGAGAATACAACATTGAATGTTGGGGTGAATAATGAGGTGGATAATGAGGGCAATTTAAATTCTGTAGAAAATGTAGAGGACAATCAGGATGATGCAGAACCTGTCGAAACGGAAAGACGTGTAAGACATGTACACAGATTTAGTTACAGTGCACCAAATATAGCTGGGACCTCCGAGGGGAGGACTAATGTAACTGCAGATGATTCTGATAATGCCACAACATGGGTTATTCCAGGAGCAGAATCATACTCGTTTGGCATTGGTGGAAGCAGGAACTTGTTTGAAGATGAACTTACAAGTATGATATATAAAGGCAGTTTTTTCCAACGAAAAAGGATTTGAAGAGACTAGTAGACCATTTTAAAATGCGGCAGAACTTCGAGTGGAAGGTGAAAAGGTCCAATAAGACAACATTACATCTAGTTTGTTTGATGGGAAATTGTATGTAAAAGTTAAGAGCGGTGATAAGAGATGAAGGCACATACTTTCAAGTAAGAAGTTTTATGAACGAACACACTTGTCCGTTAGAGGAAATTCACCGCCGGCACCGACAAGCTAGTGCAGTCATAATTGGAGAAGTTATTGCACCTAGACTTCAACAACAAGATGGTCGACAAATACCTTCGAAGGACATAATCTCCGATATGAAATCAATGTACGGAATCCAAATCATGTACAATAAGGCACACGCCGCCCTCGATTATGCGTTGTCACTGACATATGGAACGCATGAGGAAACCTTCCAACTGCTTCCATCATTTGGTTAAGTTTTGGAACAACAAAATCATGGCACAATCACTGACTTACAATGCGACGAAGATGGTAAATTTCTATTCTTCATGTCGATTGGTGCCTCACTTAGAGGATTCTGGACATGTATGCGTCCAGCCATTGCCGTTGATGGTACCCATTTGAAGGGACGATTCCGAGGTAAAATGTTTGTTGCAATAACACAAGATGGGAATGAACAAGTGTATCCAATTGCTTTTGGGTACGGCGACTCAGAAAACAACTTTTCATGGGAATGGTTTTTGGATTGCTTGAAGGGTGCCCTAGGTCATATTGATGAGCTAGTTTTCATTTTTGATAGGCATGCAAGCATTGAAGCAGGGATTTCTAAAGTGTTCCCTTATGCCACCAATACCATATGTTGCTGGCACTTTGCTGAAAATATCAAAAAACGATTTCATAGGAAGGATGTTGCCGCAATAATGGACAAAGCAGCCTGCACATACACCGAGTTTGAATATAACCAGCATATGGAAGAGTTAAGAAACTTGCACTTAAATGCATATGATTATGTAATTGATACAAGTCCACACAAGTGGTCCCGTGTACACTGCCCGAAAAGAAGGTATAGGGTGATGACGACTAATGCTGCAGAATGCATAAACTCATGCCTAAAATTTGCACGCCAACTGCCTATGTTGACTCTGGCTGAGTTCATTAGGAATATGCTGCAACGGTGGTTTCATGATCGCTATAGAGCTGCACAAACCATGCGTCATCAGTTGACCAACGCAATGCATCTTGTGCTCTTTAAACGTGTGGAGAAGTGTGGTTATTTGACGGTAAATCCAGTCGACTGGAACATTTTTTTGGTCAAACGGTCTGGAAAATAGTAGACTGTTGACTTAGCTTGGAAGACTTGTACTAGCAACAAATTTTAAATGGATCATTTTCCATGTTCTCATGCCCTTGCGGCGGCACGATACATTACTGGAACTTGGACTTCACAACTTTGAAAACCTACTGATCATTTTCTCGGTGAAGCTGATCGTTTTCAATGTTTTTTACAAGGAGCGAAACTTGGACTTCACAACTTTGTGTGCGGACTACTACAAGAGACAGACACTTATTAACGTGTACTCGGTTCCTATTATACCGGTGGGCCATCCTTCCATATGGGTTGTGCCATCTGACATTGCTCAGAGGGTGATTTTGAATCCAAACTCCAGGAGACAAGCAGGACGCCCGAGGGCGGGTCGCCATGTCTCATCTTCGGAGAGGACAACTACACAATCCTGTAGAAGATGTGGACAACCAGGGCATAATTCCAGGAGATGTCCTAATCCACCTATGATTAATGAAGGTACAAGAATAGTTGTTCCCGATGAATACCACCGCAAGTGTAGCATCTGCCATTCAATTGGACACAACAAACAAACATGCCCTAACGTTGACTCTAATAGGGAATGAATGACAAAGTTTCGATCACATTGAAAACTTTTGGATGTGTATCATATTGTAATAATTTGGATTTGTAATAATTACTTATTAATGAATGAATTAATATTAATGAATGAATAATGAACGAATTAATATTCATGAATTAATTACATGTCTGTGTACATATAAAAAGGGAATATACAAAAAATCACTTGGCGGGCCTGGAGTTAGAAAAAATCTCCACAGCCATTTTCTCCCGAATGATCCCCATGTCGTCCTCTGACCAATCAAAAAGCCTTCGACCTGTCAGTATCTACTCGATAAGTCTCAAAGTATGGGGACCACAGTTACCTCTGTAATTCGGCATATAAAACACCATTAGAAATCGTTCATAAAGAATATCTAAACACGTGAATGAAATAGAATGTATTACGATTTCTTTTGTTAGGGGACTGTAGAAGTATGCACTAGGCTGACCGAGAAGGTCTTATTTTCCCGAGGGAACGCCCGACGACCAGCTCGACATGTTGTGTGGAACCCCGCGTCACTCAACATGGAGGGTAAAAACCACAGTAATGGCCGGACCTGCAGATGTCTGATCTGATAAGGGACTTCCTGTCTCCAGGGGTCATAAATGTCAATCTTCCCGCGATAAAGGTCGACGCTCACCACCAACCAATGTTGGGCCTCAACGTTGCACGCAGCACCTGTAATAGTTTGCATGCCGTGTTAGCTGAGGATATACAAACAGTTTTTTTTTAATCATCTCATCATGTAACACTTACCAAGTCAACCTCATGCCATGGGTGGTTTCCACTCGTGGTTGCTCCACGGACCGTCAGAAGGTCCTCTTCCAACCATCGGGACTGTAACACATTCCACTTTGCCGTGGTCACAACACCGTGCGAATCGCGATGCATCATCCTCTCCCACATGTACAACATAAGTGGCTATACAAGTATTGACAATATCGTATTAATAATAAATAACCAGAAAATCTGATTTGATTCCCAAATGTTATACATACGTACATAAAATTATGTATCCAACATGTTGATCCTCTGGTTGTACATATTGTGGAATCCTTGCTGACGCTTGTGAAGAATATTGATGTATGCATCCATATGCTGACAAACAATAAAACCACCGTAATTGTTAACAATTCAACAATACTTACACAAACGTTAATATGAAATTTAATAAGTACGTACCGTGTCCTCCAAGTCCATGAAGTTGGACTGCATACGCAAGAACCATCCCGTGGTAACTAGTGTCAACACATCCATATCACGTCTGTTTAATGATTGAATTACCTTAGCTATACATAAATTTGAATAAACAAGAAATATATATTCATTTGTATTATAAAAAGTTGGACTCACTGTTCCCCATTGATGTTCCTCTTGAATGCCTTGTATGCCGCAAAGTGGTCAGCGTCCACTAGTCCGTGGGGGTCAAAAATGTGTTCCACGGACTCGGGTCGTGTCCTTAACCTCTTTGGACTGCATGGATCTGTGTATGGGCTCACCAACTGCCATCTGTGCTTACCTAAAAGCTTCGATGTATTGGCCGAGGGAGGGGCCCGTTCCGACGGCACAGACGTGCTAGGTGGGGGAGGGGACCGCTCCGAAGACACAAACATGCTGGGTGGGAGATGGAACCGCTCTGACTCCACGGACGTACTGGGTGGGGGAGGGGACCACTCCTACGGCAAGGACGTGCGAGGTGGGAGAGGGGACCGCTCCGACGCCACAGACGTGCTAGGTGGGAGAGGGGACCGCTCCGATGGCTCGGATGTGCTGGGTAGAGGAGGGGACCGCTCTGACGGCACTAATGTGCTGGGTGGAGGAAGGGGACCTCTTTTATGGCACAGAAGTACTGGGTAGGAGAGGGGACAGCTCCGACGACACGGACATACTGGGTGGGGGAGGGGACCGCCCCGACGCCATATAAGTGCTGGGTGGGGGAGGGGACCGTTGTGGCTGAATCGATGTGCTAGGAGGTGGGGGGATCGATGTGCTGCGAGGTGGGGAGACCGCTGAGCATGGGTGTCTGCCCCCCCCCCGTAAACCTATCAGTCGACCCTCCGGGACTAAATAATAGATCTGGAGGTGGGGGGTCATCCTGGTGTGTACGCATGGTCGAACCTTGAAGCCTCCGGATCATATCCAGTAACAATCGGTGTTGCTGCTGAAGATCCTCATCACTCTTCCGGATCATATCCAACAACTCCAAGTGTTGACGTTGTCGATCCTCGTCACTCTTCCGGAGGCCTTCACGCACATCATTAAACATTTTTGCCCACAGAGTCTGAAAACATGTCTACATTGTTAGTAAAAAACTATCAGCACGTGTTAATAAAAAACACTAAACTATGTTTTCAACTTACCTCTTATCACATCCAACGCCCTCACGGGAATCCCTTGTAGATGTACCATGTTCGGGGGTGGAAAACCGAACCCGCATATGCCTATGCCTTTCTCGTTGAGGGTATGTCTCATATCCCTCACTGTCATTGGGCTTCAAACCCCCAGAAGAGGGCTCAGATCCCTCACTGTCAATGGTCATGTCTGTACCATTGATCCCACATAAGGTGGTCTGATCAGGGACCTCAGGCGGCATATCATCCATGTCATCTTCTATATACAGGCTCCCCCCCGTCTAGCCAGGCATAGTACGATGCTTGTCTCTCAGTAGGTGTCGACACAAGTTCCTTGATCGCAAACATCTGAAATATTAGTTAGAACAATGTCATTGTACAAATACTAACTAATAAAAACATTAACAAAATAAATACATAGCCTGGCTTTGAAAATCTTTGCTAGCTTGTTCCCCTCGGTTGTTTGGTCAACTCCCACTTCAAAATATGGGGAGTCAGATCAGTAACCCTCCGGACACCGACCTCTTTGGCCAAAGCAGGGATCACCTCCAAAGCAAATATCTGCATCAAAGATAAGTACGATAACTATCCATACAATTTTAGGCACCAACAATAAAGTACAATTTGTAGTTCGAACTTCTTACCAACAGGGCATGAGATAGACCATATATGTTGTAGGTCTCAACCCTATGTACGTCAGCGCCCTTTTCCAGCTGGCATCGCTCGAACCCGTCTCTTCGCCCGTCAAACGCATGTTTAAATGAGTGAATAGAATGCCTGTACACGTGGGCACCCCACGGGAACGCATCGAGCTCCTCAACCAGCCGAAACTGCCAAACTGGAATCTTGAATCTCTCATCAACCCCTATCAGTATCCAATTCAGCATATATAAGAGGCAGAGCTTGACAGCATCGTACGTCTTTTTGAAATCTGCGTCGGTGACAACACCCCTAATCTGCTCCAGCGACACCTCATCGGCTCTAGGAAAGTACCGCTCATGTATGCCATTCTCCACTGCTGCATACATAGTGGTCTCTGGTACAACCCCAAATCGCAGTCCGGTGATCAGGCAAAATTCCACCTTTAAAAACCTAACCGACTGGGTTCCTAACATGAAGTGCATCTCATCTGTGGGGCCGTTATGATGGAGCTCCCTCAAAAGCAACCGCTGGATAATACCACCGAAAAACTTCATCTCCCTATGCATCGTCAGGAAATGCCCGAAACATGATGACATGAACCGATGGCGGTCTTCATCTGCAAATTCTACAAGGACACGGTTCAACGCGTCGTCTATATGGGCGAGGGCATCAAAATGGTTGTGTCGTGTCAATTTGTCCTCGTACCAGTATCCTTCTGGAGTTTTAAGCGAATCCCTCAACCTAATTCTCATCTGCAATGCAACAGATATACAACATTATTAAACAATTTTTTTTAAAAAAAGCTCGATCCCTTTCAAAAAAGCTCGATTGATTTACAAAAAAGCTCGATTTCTTTTCAGAAAGGCTTGATCACTTTCAAAACAGCTCGATTGCTTTACAAAAAAGCTCGATTCCTTTTCAAAAAGGCTCGATCCCTTTCAAAACAGCTCGATCCCTTTCAAAACAGCTCGATCCCTTTCAAAAAAAGCTCAATTCCTTTTCAAAAAGGTTCGATCCCTTTCAAAAAAGTTCGATCCCTTTCATAAAAGCTCGATCCCTTTTAAAAAAAGCTAGATCCCTTTTCAAAAAAGGCTCGATCCCTTTTCAAAAAAGCTCGATCCCTTTTAAAAAAGGCTCGATCCCTTTTTAAAAAAGGTCCATCCCTTTCAAATAGGCTCGATCCAATTTAAATACAGCTCGAACATATTCAAAAAAGCTCGAAACATATTCAAAAAAGCTCGAAACATATTCAAAAGAGCTCGATTCCTTTTCAAAATGGCTCGATCCAATTAAAAAAAAGCTCGATTCATTTTCAAAAAAGCTCGATGCCTTTCAAAAAAGCTCGATCCCTTTTCAAAAAAGCTCGATCCCTTTCAAATACGCTCGATCTAATTCTAAAACAGCTCGTACCTATTCAAAAAAGCTCGAAACCTATTTAAAAAAGCTCGATCCTTTTCAAAATGGCTCGATCATTTTAAAAAAAAACTCGATTCTTTTTTAAAAAATATCGATTCCTTTTCAAAAAAGCTCGATTTCTTTTCAAAAAAGCTCGATTCCTTTTCAAAAAAACTCGATTCTTTTTCTAAAAAGCTCGATTTACCAAAACCTAATTTTCACGAAAAAAAGTTCGACTAAACAAACAAGCTCGAATCTCTTGAAAAAAGTCTCGAAAACCCAGATTTCATCTTCTTCAACTGATATTCAACCAAATTACAAACCCTAACCTAAACCACAACCATTCTCACATCTCTATTTTAACCGGTTTCTACAATTCATATCAACAAAACTCAATTCTAACATGTAATGCAAGTTAACAACAACAAAAACGAGGAAAAATAATCAATCTTACCTTTGTCAATCACAGCTCTTCCGGTCACTTCACCGTCGATTAGTTTCCCGTCGGTTTGACTGTTGCTTCTCTCTGACTTTGAAAATGACAACTTCCTCACTGTTAAAATATTTCGGGGTATTTTTGTCTCAAACACTCTTTTGGTGTCTTTTAAACATAAATTAGTAAAATGATGATATTTACACAACACACCCCTCAAATAATGCCAATAATTTTTTAACCCCTTATAAAAATCTATCACATTTCAACAAGATAAGGTTGACCCGATGGTATATGTCTTACACTCACTATCAGGTTACAAGTCCAAGTCTAACCTCATATTCAATCCCCTGATTATTCTTATTATTATTATTATATTTTTTTTCTATTGTCAGTTCGAACTGATATAAGATATATCAGTTCTTTGCATGTCGATCATTGAATTTAAATACTTTGATTTGATTGCATACATTTATCAAAGTTTCTTTTAAATCCAATGATCCACATATAAAGAACTTGACGATAGAAAGAATATATATAAAAAATATTTCATCTCACACACTAAATGGAGTTGGCTAAAATGGGAACCGGTGCATCCAAGATCCAACACCCATCCCTTAGATAATTTGGTACATAGGCCTAGATAATATGATTCTAAAACCAAGCTTTAGGAGTTTATGTATAAATGTTGAATAAAAAAGTATTAAAAATATAAATTTGGTAAATTCAAAGCTTTGTCCATTCTGGATTAGATTGAATTGTATTCAGTCCAACCTTACAATAAACGCAATTGAATTCTTCAATGAATCGAATTGAATTAGATTAGAATAATTAATATTTGATTTCATTGTAAAAAAATGTTAGATTTGAATAGGAGAACCATCTTATTATATATATATATATATATATATATATATATATATATATAAACTACATTTTATTTCACCTGCAATGTTGCAATTTTCAACATCTTTAATGTATTTGTATTTATTTATTTAATTTCATAGTGGATAAGCAAGCAAACCAAGTGGAGACAAAAGTGCCAGCCTTGTCCTGAGAGGGAGAGTTCAGTCAAACAAGAATTGGACTGAAAACAGATTTGATTCCATTCTTTGTTCTTGCTTCATCCAAGAGATTCATTTTCTAGACAATATCAATGGAAGCCAGCCAGTGTTCACACATCTATTCTATGAGTATTACAACTTGTATTAAAAAACAAAAACCATATTTAAAGAGAATATTTCAAATAATGTGGCTATTTAATTATTATAAGAATTAGTCCGTCTTAACCTTATAATTAGAGGGTTTTCTATTTTAACATGAATTAATGTTTTTAAAGTAATACTACTTTACTTAAATTTAATGTCTAAATTTAGTGTCAAAATTATGTGGCAACACTTTAGTCTATTTTAAATTGGATTAGATTTGTATAATTTAAATAAATTGACTGGAGTGTTGCCACATCTTTTGGACATCAAATTTAGACAAAGTAGAATTACTCATATTTTTATAATTGCTAACAAACAATCTATTAAAGAGATAAAAATACGTTTGTTTTCTCTTTTTTTTTCTTTGACTGAAACATATTTAATTATTTTACTTCTCTCTCATTTATCTACGTCTCTCTCATCTCTCTATTCTTTTCCTCTTAGAACTCAGAAGCCATTTGTTAAGAAAAAAAAAATCGCCATCACACAAGGAGAAATCTCAATTTCTCCATCTCAGACGAGTGCTCCATCTCGTCAAGAGATCTGGAAAAATTTGAAGCGGTTTTCTTTCAAGACGTCTGGAAATCTCTTCAAAAAACTTTTTTGTTTTCTTTTTCTTTTTTTGAAGAGATCTGAAAATCTATCCAGATCTCTTCAAAGGTTTTTTTTTATTTTTTTAATTCTGCATGAAGAAATCTTTTCCAGATCTCTTCAAGTGTTTTTTTTAAGTTTATTTTGATTAAAGAGATCTAGAAATCTCTTCAGGTCACTTCAAAAACTTTTTTATTTTATTTTTTGACATTGGTTTTTTATTTTGTATTCAAATCTGGATAAAGAGATGTTGTGAAGAAATCGCACCACACGCAAATCTAAACCACACAGATAATAAAATAGAGCAAGAAAAAAAAACACAAGAGATTTTATATGGTTCAGCAAAAACATACATCCAATGAGCGCACCATCACTCAAATCCATCATCAGTGTTTGATTACAATCTCTTTGTCTCTCTCTTTCAATCTCTCTACATGTTGCTCTCTCTCTAACAATTTCTCACATACACATCTAAACATAGGGTAAAAATAGTGTTTATATAAGAGCACTAGAATTGGCCAATCCCACAAGGAGAGGATTTCTTTATGGACAACAAAAGTACAAGGAGAGGATTTCTTTATGGACAAGAAAAGTAGTCCGTGACTTCATCTCGCATCTCGTAGTTGAAAGATTTACTATTCGTGTGATGCAACATCTTCGATGTGACTTCATGTCACACTTCCTTCCTCATAAAAATCTCTAGAACTGAGATGAGATTGTCTCGCAATTTTGGTCGTAAAATTGTTCCCTTTCTTCTTTGACCGATTTCAAGCTTCACAAATCCAACAAGAGAGAGAGAAGCTGATTATTGAAAATGTTGATTGGGGAGAGAGGGAATGAATGGGGATCTGGAAAACTGGTGGTTTGTTTAATTGATGAAAATCGGTGGTGTGTTTAATTGAAGAAAACTGACGTTATGTTTATTTGAAGAAAAACGGTAGTGTGTTTAATCGAAAAAAAGGTGGTGTGTTTAATTGATGAAAACTTGTGGTTTGTTTAATCGAAAGAAAACTGATATGTTTATTTGAAACAAACCGGTGTGTTTAATTAAAAAAAAAATTGCATATGTGTTTAATTGAAGAAAACTTGTGATGTGTTTAATTGAAGAAAACAAATGGTGTGTTATTTATTTTGTTTGAAGAAATCAAGATTTTTTTTACAGATTTGAAGAAATCTTTAAAAGCATCTTATATATATATATATACTCTTATTTTAATTTTGGTAAAAACTTTGATGAAATCATATCGATTTTTATGAATTTTGATATGAGTTTTTTTTTATGATAAATTGACGCAAAACGGAAATAAAAAAGGATTACCAACGTAAACCCTAAGAACACAAAACTGGAATCCACTAGAAAGAACTCGAAATTCAACTAAAAATTATATTCTATTCCTCAAAACAAAGAACAAGAGGTTTAAATAGCCTCTGAAAACCCTAACTAAAAGCAAAAGGACCAAAATGGACATTCAGTAAACAAATAAAAGCTAAAACGAAAAAGAAAAAAAAACTTCAAATGCCCGACAGCCTTCCTTAATCAGCTATTTTGAGGGTGTAAAAAACCTCAACTGGAGAACTCAGGTTTCCACGATGTAGATCGTCAAAATCCCTTTCCGAAAACATGTTATAATAGGAAATCGAACAACCGAGTTAAAAGTTATGTCCGTTTCTTCAAATCAGCTCTTTTAGCCTTGCCTATTTCTTTCTTTTCCAATTTTCTATCCAACTCTTCTTCAAACTCCAAGGCTAGTTGTCCTACATCAGTCCTTCCCACCTGTGAAAAACTCAACCTCGAGTTATATTATGGATAAAGCGGAACATCGTCACGAAACTCATATAGATTAGCTACATTGAAAGTTCGCGAGATATTCATATCAGTTGGCAAGTCGATCACATAGGCATTATCATTGATCTTCTTGATCACCTTGTACGGCCCATACTTCCTTGGTTTCAACTTGTTATAGGAATCAACTGGGAACCTTTCCTTAAACAAAAACACCATAACCTGATCACCCTCGACAAACAATTTCTCACGCCTCTTGACATCAGCTGCGGCTTTATACTTCACATTCTTCTCCTCCAACCGAGCTTTCACCTCAGCCTGAACATCTCGGACCTGCTCAGCCAAATTCTTGGCTGCAACACTTGCTCCTACAACCTTGGGAAGATGTACCAGGTCTAACGCATGCTTAGGAGGTTACCGATACACTAAAACAAAATGAGATGTGTCTGTAGCAGTATGAACTGTATTATTATATACGAACTCAGCTTGTGCTAGTGCCACATCCCACTGTTTAGGCTTATCACCACAAATGCTCTGAATTAAATTTCTCAGTGTTCGATTCAGATTCTCAGTCTGCCCATCAGTCTGCGGGTGTGCAGTACGACTTAACTTTAGAGTAGTATCCATCCGCCGCCACAAAGTAACCCAAAAATGGCTAAGAAATTTCGAATCCCTGTCAGATGTAATAGACTAAGGTACTCCATGTAAACGAACCACCTCATGAAAGAACAGTTGAGAAACATGTGACGCATCTGATGTCTTCCGATAAGGTATAAAATGTCCCATTTAAGAGAACCTGTCAACCACAACAAACACAGAATCTACTCCACGCTGAGTCCGTGGAAGACCCAAAACAAAATCCATCGACAAATCCTCTCATATGGCACTCGGTACAGGAAGAGACATGTAAAGACCAGTATTTTGAGCTTGCCCCTTAGCAGTCTTACAAACATAACACTTGCAAACAAAATTACCCATGTCGCGTTTCAACTGAGGCCAGTAATACCGCTTCGCTACCCCACTGATAGTCTTGTCACGTCCCAAGTGACCACTCAAACCTCCACCATGCAACTCTCGAATCACTTTCTCCCTCAAAGAACTCTGAGGGATACATAATTGATTTCCGTGGAACAAATAGTTATCGATCACATGAAATTCTCCCTCTGTTTACTTACGAATACACTTCTCCCATACTTCAGTGAAATCTTCATCTTCTGAATACAACTCTTTCAGGAACTCAAACCCAACAATCTCCTGGTGCATAGTGACCAGTAAATTCGCGCGCCGACTCAATGCATCTACCACCTTATTCAGAACCCTAGATTTGTGTTTCAAAACAAAAGGAAACTTATGCAGATAGGTTGCCCAACGAGCATGCATATTACTTAAACTCCTCTGACTGTTCCGATACTTCAAAGCCTGGTGATCAGTGTACAGGATAAATTCTCGTTGAATCAGATAATGCTCTCAATGCTTCAGAGCACAGACAATAGCATAAAATTCTTGGTCATAGGTACTCCACTTTCAGCGTGCATCACTGAGTTTCTCACTGAAAAATGCCACTGGTTTATTCTCTTGTGACAAAACTACTCAAATCCCAATTCCACTAGTATCACACTCCACCTCGAATAATTCCTCAAAGCTAGGTAAAGCCAGAATAGGAGTAGTGCACAATTTTTCTTTAATTACTGCAAAAGATGTGTCAGCTGCTTCACCTATTGAAACTTATCCTTCTTTAAACACTCAGTAATGGGAGCCACAATACTGCTGAAATCCCTAATAAATCTACGATAAAATGTCATCAAACCATGGAAACTCCTTACCTCTCCTACCGTCTTTGGTGTAGGCCAATCACGAATAGCCCTTACCTTTTCGTCATCAACCATTATTCCTTCCGAACTGACCACATACCCAAGAAATAACAATCTTTCCGTCAGCCAACTGCACTTTTTAAAATTAATAAACAACTTATTTTCGGACAACACTTCCAACACAGCTCGAAGATGCCCCATATGTTCTTTCTCACTCCGACTGTAAACCAGTATGTCATCGAAATAAATGACTACAAATTTTCCAACGAAAGGTCACAATACCTGATTCATGAGCCGCATAAATGTGCTAGGCGCGTTGGACAATCCGAAAGGCATTATCATCCACTCGTATAGCCTATCATTTGTTTTAAAAGCTGTCTTCCATTCGTCACCAGGCTTAACGCGAATCTGATGGTACCCACTTCGCAGATCAATTTTGGAGAACATCTGTGAACCATCCAACATATCTAGCATGTCGTCTAATCTCGAAATCGGAAAGCTGTACCTGACAGTGATCTTGTTAATTACACGACTATCAACGAACATCTTCCAACTGCCATATTTCTTTAGTACCAGTAACGCGGGAACAGCGCATGGACTCATACTCTCTCGAATAAACCCCTTCTTCATTAATTCCTTCACTTTTTCCTGTAAAATCTGATTCTCCTTAGGACTCATCCGATAGTGTGGTAGATTTGGTAAGCTTGTTCCCAGAACTAAATCAATATGGTGCTGAATATCTCTTAATGGTGGAAGGTCATCTGGTAAATCTTCTGACACCAACTCTCTGAATTCGGTCAACAAGGACTGCACCTTCTCAGGTATCTCAACTCTTTGCTCTTCCTTGCCTTCTATCACTAGAGCACATACAACCACAACATGTACCTCTTGTGCCTCATTAACCTCATATTCCAAATCAGTTTCTGATGTGACTAAAGAGACTAAAGACCGCTATCCTAAAGTGGCCTTAGTTGAGTCACCACCTGCAATCCGTTTCGAAACCACTACAATTTTCTTACCTTCCCAATTAAAAACACAAACATTGTCGCGCCCCCTATAGGTGACATCCACATCAAACTGCCATGGGCATCCCAATAACACGTGACTAGCATCCATATCGACTAAATCGCAGACAACCTCATCTCGGTAGTACTGCCCGATTGAAATAGGAACTTTATATACTTCTGTCACATTCACCTTTGGCACTTTTTGAATCCACCCAATCACATAAGGCTTTGGATGTTTGTCTACCCGTAGCTTCAGATGTTCCACCAGTTTTCTGGACACAAAATTCTCACAACTCCCACTGTCAATGATTAAATCACAGACCTTCCCTTGGACACTGCAGCAAGCCTTAAAAATATTACTTCTTTGAGAGAAATCCTCCAGTTTCGTTGATCACATGACTCGCTGAATCACACAATTTAAATACTCTCCATGTTCCTCCGCAATTTCTGCACCATCCAATAATTCATCCACACCTACCTCTTCTCCACCATTCTGTTCGTACTCATCATCTTCTTCAGCACCCATAAAATTCACTAGCTTTCTGGCAAGGGCACTCATTCGATCGATGGCCTGGTTGGCCACACCTGTAGCACTTCCAACCTCCTGGTTTAGCATACGGATTTAGTGCCATCCGAGGGGCTTCATTTGTTACTGTTGTCAAACGTGTCCCAACAGGGTTATTACTAGGAATCAAGCTCCTTTGAGTTTGATCTGCAGCATTTTTAGATTGATTATGTCCATCGTTTGGTGAAAACCTACTTCTGTTCGCAACTGCATTGGACGTCTCAGCCATATCCTTCTTATAGTGGGAAAATCGATTGGATGTTTTCTCCATTAACTTAGCCTTCAAGGCCATATTATGCGCTTCATCCACTGTCCAAACAACCTGCAGTCCAATTTTGTCTCGAATGGTAGATTTTAATCCCTCCAAATATCTCGAAACCTGCTGTCCCTCAGTCTCATTCAGGTTGTTACGAACTGACAGCCTTGACCATTCCTCAGTATAATCCGCGTCAGTCTTGTTACCATGCATACAATTCTGATAATTCTGAAAAATAAATTGCTCATAATCTGGGGGTAAAAACCTGCTCATCATGAGTTGTTTCATTCGCCTCCAGGTTCGTACAGGAGTCTTGCCTTGCCGTCTCCTATCCATCTGTAACTTCTCCCACCAAACAGCAGCCCTGCTTCTCAACTTATACGCTACCATTTTGACTTGTCGATCTGCCGTAACTTCAGTCATCTCGAAAAACCTCTCAACCTTAGAAATCCAATCCAGAAACTCTTCGATCTGCAGTTTACCATGGAACAAGGGTATATCTGCCCGTATTCTATAGTCAGGTTGATTTTGGTTCCGGTTTGGTTGGCAAAACCCTTGGAAACCCGTAAATTCCTCATCAGATTCTTCATCACTCAGATCTTCGAACTGCTCGTGTCTCGCCGCTCTAGGCGGACGTCCACCTCTAGGGCGACCAAGGGCAATTCCCTCAACTCCATCTCTATTGGCAGGGGCAAGAGCGTTGGCAGTAGGGGTGTTGAGATTAGGTCGTTGCTCCAACAATTGCTGAAACATGGCTTCCAACCTCGCTATCGATCGTCGATGCTTATCGATCGCTGCCCAAACATCGTCATCCCTACGACCAACGTCGTCAGGGTTAGCTCTTCCGGCTTCGTTGTTTGACATCGATCAAGGCAAAAATCCTTGCTCTTATACCACTTGACACATAACAAAAATAAAAAAGGATTACCAACGTAAACCCTAAGAACGCAAAACTGGAATCCACCAGAAAGAACTCGAAATTCAACTAAAAGTTATATTCTATTCCTCAAAACAAAGAACAAGAGGTTTAAATAGCCTCTGAAAACCCTAAATAAAAGAAAAAAAGACCAAATTGGACATTCACTAAACAAATAAAAGCTAAAACGAAAAAAAAAACTTCAAATGCCCGATAGCCTACCTTAATCAGCTATTTTGAGGGTACAAACGACCTCAACCGGGAAACCTAGGTTTCCATGATGTAGATCGTCAAAATCCATTTCCGAAAACATATTATAATAGACAATCAGACAACCGAGCTAAAAGTTATGGCCATTTCTTCGAATCAACTTTTTTAGTCGTGCCTATTTCTTTCTTTACCAATTTTCTATCCAACTCTTCTTCAAACTCCAAGACTAGTTTTCCTACATCATAACTTCAATACAATCAATAAATTTTAAGAATTTTCTGAGTACTATAATTATTTATCCCGATTTTGTTAAATATGAAGGCATCTGAAAAATAAGTGTAATATAGGAAAATTAAAAAAAAAAATAGTTTAGTGCTTCAAAAGTTGACAAATTCTATTGATTTGTACTCTATTTAGAACCCTAGCTAAGTTATACATAAATATGGTTGATTTTTTTTTTTCAACAACGCCTCTTGTAAAGATTGTTTCCAATCAATTGTGAAAGATCTTAAAGATTATATTTGATAAATTTCAATGATTTAATTTCTTTTAATAATACTACACTTTCTCAACTTTTATCAAATGTTCAAAATAAGAAACTCTGTCCTGTAATTATCTTCTTAATTATACTAAAATGTAACTAAAAAATAGTTTTATTTTAGCAATTGAGATAGAAAGGTTGGAAAGAGAATTGGAACTGTAGCATTATTATTTATTTTAACTACTGGAAAATAACAATACTATAAATTCCAACTACTTTCTGATCTCTATCAACCCACCATTCACCAAGTTTAAACATTGACATATTGTATATATTGTCTGATCATTGTCTATAAAAAAAACACAAACTCCCAACGTTGGGAGTCGTCATCTTTCAATTTTAAAAGTATATATTTGGACCGTGTTTGTAGTGTTTGATCTCAGTAAATGGGTAGACAATCGTTAAAAAAAATGACTACGTTTTAATCTTTTCCATTCCAACTATCAAAATATGGCCGTAAGTTATTGATAAGAGTATTTCCAATACAAACATGCTTTTTGAGTTTCTAAATAGTGACATATCAGTATTTCTATTCATTATTGGTTCACTTTCGAACAAAATTTAGAGTTTTGAGTTTTTTTAGAGAAATACATATTCGCATCTCCAATGTAATTATCTAAAGTCAAATATGCATCCAATTTATGCTCAATCATAATAGTAAAAAATATTTCACTCTCTTATTTTATTTTACAATTAAATTAACTTTAATATTATTGGTCGAAAGAGTAGAAATCCTAATCGGCATTTATAAGAGAGTTTCTAGAATTAGTATCCATTTTGAAGAGCTTCTCTACTAGTTAAAAGAGTTTTTTTTTTTAATTGAAAATGCTATTTTTAAAAGATTTTGTGTCGTTTAGTTTTCACTCAGTTGAGCTTTTGAACAATTAAAAAAGTTGTTTTACATCTACCTTGAGAAACTCAAATTTTAGGCTTTTTCAAATAGATCTTTTTGAGTTTTTTTAATAACACTAAAATATCTAATATAAGTCTATGACTTAAAATAGTTTTTGAATATTTTAGTAATCCAACAATTTTAAAAACCTTTTTTTTTTATTGATAACCAAACGACCAACATATTTCCTAAAAGATCTAAGGAATATCTACTTGAAGAAACTCTTCCAAACGGATAAAAAACCTAACTCCATATTCTCTAATTTGTTTTACCATATCATCTCCATGTTAAAGTTAGATAATTACATTGGAGAGAGTTTTTCTAACTTTTTAACTATTTATCCTATATGACAGTCAATTTTCTCCAAATACATATTTGTATCAGAGATGCTTTAAATTTCCTAGTTTCTCAAAGATTTCATATTAAAATTTTAAAAAAGAACTACCCAATTCTAAGCTTAACTAACTACCATATAAATACAAACAATATGATTACCTAATCAAGTCATACATTCATTTTGTCAAAATAAAAAAAGAAATCCAAGTTGTGGAAGCACAATCTATATGCATCTGGATAACTTTTTATAGGTTCAAAACTTGGGGGAGATAATATCATCTAGTTATCTACTATACTAGAAAAGAAAAGGGAGAGTGAGCGCATGTTCTGAAGAGGTGAGAGGTTCTTGGGGGCCCATCTGCTCATGCTTGCACATGCAGTGCAGATAGCTGTCCATTTCTTCACTTTCTTTTGGGTCATTCTTTTCTTGACTTTCTCTTTCTTTAAGATTATTTCCCCTCTCAACTCTCAACTTGCGTTGCTTCAAACTTCAAAACAATCCCTTTCTAATTCTTCTCTCAAAAAATCAAAATTTTGTTTGGATTATATATATTCAAAAAGATACATTTATAAAATAAATGAAATACCATTGTAACCATTTGCTAATATTTTGAGTACTATAACTCCAATTTTATTTTAAAATATAAACAATAGAGTAAGAATAGATTAATTATATAGAATAACATTAACAACGAGATGAAGTCGGTTTGATGGTAAACATCTCACACTTATGCCACATGATCGTGGATTCAAGTTCTCCCCCTCAAAAAAAAAACCCTCGAATATATATAATATTTATGAATAATTACCCCGTTGGCCATCAATTTGGGTCATCACTATCAAAATGGTCATTATATGGATATTTGGTTTCAAAATGGTCATTTTTGGCGAACACTGTTACACTAATGGTCATTCCATCCAATGAGTGAAATTTTGGTAAATAAGGGAATAACATTAATTAATTTATTTTAGCTGTTTTTATTATTCAATTTTTCTTTTATTTTTTGAAACGAATATTTATAATTACTGTGCGTGTATATACGTATAGTATATCTCAAACATATATATATATATATATATATCGAATATATGTAATATTTAGGGATAATTACCCTCACTATCAAAATGGTCATTTTTTACGAAATTTTGATTGTCAATAATTTATTGTAGGGGAAGTTGATGGTCAATAATTTATTTTGATGGTCATTATAGAGGAATTAGTTTCAAAATGACTATCAAAATTGTCATTATATGAGGAATTAGTTTCAAAATGACCATTTCACTGATGATCATTCCGTTCAATGAGTGAAATTTTGGTAAATAAGAGGATGACATTAATTTATTTATTTTAAATGTTTTAATTTTTAGATTTTTTAGCTTTATTCATCTCAGATATATATATATATACATATATATATATGTGTGTGTGTGTGTGTGTGTGTGTATGTTTGAGATATGCTATACGCATATATACATATTAAATATAATTATTCATTTAAAAAAAAGACTTATAAAAAACATCTAAAATAAATAAATAAATGCCATCCCCTTATTTACCAAAATGTCACTTATTGTATGAAACTGTATGGAATGTTCATTAGTATAATAATATTCGCTAAAAATGATCATTTCGAAACCAATTTCTTATCTAATTGTCATTTTGACAATGGTGACCCAAATTGATGACCACGGGAATAATTATCTCTAATATTTAAAGAAAAAGACATACAATTTCCTATGTTTTTGTTAAAATTCAAGTTAAATAACAATAAATTAATTGTATAGAATAACATATCACTCTTATGTTTTTGTTAAAATTCAAGTTGAATAACATTAAATTAATTTTGAAATTATTGGGATAATCGAAAAATATTATGGATTATCAACCAAACCATTATTGATAAGAATACCTTTAATAATATGGTCAACCATCCAACTATAAACATTGATAACATTGTGTTTTATGACTTTTATCTTAATAGTTGGTCTTAAAAGTCAACTTAGTTGTTAGACTAAATTAACACATATTAAGCCGGTCAAAAATTGTTACATAATTTACTTAAAGTGTTCTATTTTATGTAACAATTAATAATAAGTAATGAAATGAAAGAGAATTTGATATGAGTACTTGATTTCTCAAAGGGAGTTCCATTTTCAACAAGAACTTAATTGATTATTTATTTTTAATTGATGATTTGTGTATTTCTAACCGGTAAACACATTAATCACAAATTATGAATTAAGTTTTATTTTTCTCATTAGAATTCTGGAATAGTAATCCCACTTGTAGTTAATAGAATGTTTAATTTGTAATTAAAAAATGGCTTAAAATTTTAAGATATGTAATCCAAAATATTCTTGAGTTGTAATTTTTTTTTTGAAAATGAGTTGTATTTTCATTATTAGAAAATGCAGGATAAAAAATAAATATCCG
This sequence comes from Dipteronia dyeriana, assembly GCA_032871835.1. NCBI lineage: Eukaryota > Viridiplantae > Streptophyta > Magnoliopsida > Sapindales > Sapindaceae > Dipteronia > Dipteronia dyeriana. Next base: position 39,390,992 of record CM065302.1, read on the forward strand.
TGTAGAGTCATAAACTAATCCCTAATACCACTTTTATAACTTATAAGTCAAAACAATATTGAAACAAAACTGAATAATGATTTTAATTTGGATGTTTGGCGGCCTTTTCAAATTTAATAGCCAAAATATATATATTATTCGACTCAAATATCTATATACTTCCACCACAATCGGTGGTTTTCCACTTAGTGGTTTGGAGGGGTCATGATCCCAAACCCAATTTTTTTTATTTTTTATAAATATATAGTTAAACGCTTCAACCACTAAGAAAATAACCGTCAGTAAATTTTAACCTAATTCTTTTAATTATATAAAATATAGTTTTTGAATTGTATTAAAGTATAATCCATTTAATATTTTACAAAAACTCTAAAAAAATTACCTTAAAAAACAAATAATAATAATAATATGAAAACAAAGGAATTAATATTTTCAAATTATCATTTATTCTATGAATAAAAATATATATTTAATATTTAAAAGAAAAGAAAAGAACCTTTTTAAGGTTAAATATTTGTATTAAAAAATAAAGAAAAAAGAAAAGGGGGTGTTATAAGCCGCCAAAGCCACTTTCTTGGCGCCTTGGAATCTTGGATCACGAAAAGAAAAGCAGAAAAAAGAGGGAAACAGGCCAACAAGGGGACTGTGCTTTTGCTTTTGTTGAAGATTGAAAAACGAAGAATTTGTGTTGTGTTTTGAGTTATTTATCCAATACACAAACACACCGCATGGTGCCCTTTTCCTTTATTTTTTCCATCCCAGGCTTGTTCCTTTCTTCCACTAAATGACAAAACTCTCTCTTTTCCTTTTATTTTTCTTCCAAATTTAAAAGTAGATTCTATTGCTTTTACCATTTCTTTTACTTTTTTAAACATCTGAAATTTTTGGGTGGGACGGTCTCACCGTGGAACCGTCAAACGAAACATTATATGTCATTCAACGAATACGGCAACATGTCATCTTCTGAGTGGTGTGTATGTTCAAAATTTAATACTTAGACGCATGTAAGGTTCCAATTCTTCAATCTTTATTTGTAATTTTTAATTTAGGGTAGATTATGAGGTTTTTTTTTTCTTTTAATAAAAACCAAACCGATCTAATGACAAAAAAAACATCATAAAAGATCATAAAATAAAAGAAGAACAAGAGCATAAAATGAAAAAAAGCAAAAGCCATATGGATGCACATACCTTAACAAAAAAAAGGCATGCAAGCCACAACAAAACGCAAACAAAGATAGACATTAACGAAAACAAAAAGACAATTTGTTGATGGTGATTTTTGGATAGATCACACGTCAAACAGAATATATATGAGATCACACAATTGTAAATTATGAACGATTAATGAATTATAGAGAATACAAAGAATTTATGTGGTAAAACCCCAAGAATGGGGAAACGTCGATTACACATTCAATCTCTCGTGCTCTCTATGTCGTTGTGCCTATTCCTTTTATAATGAGATTAGGTGTCTATTTATATGTGCATAGAACCCTAATCTTTGTTATACAAATAAGGAAAAGTGATAGCGTTTAATTATGACTGGTTACTTATTGAAATCGTCTGTGTCTTCTTTCTTGTTTTGAGTATTGAATTGGAGTCTTCGTATGATTCTAGTTGAGTGGTCTATTTATGATTTATTTCCTGATCGGTGCGCAGTCTTCTAGAAGATTAAGTTTGTTGCTTGATTTGAACTCTTAAATATGTAGGAGGAAATAATAATATTTTCTTATGGGAATGTCGTTTTAGATTCCTTGTTTAAGTAAAATGATTCTTCTTCGTATTTGAGTCGTAGTTGCCTTTAATGTCTCCCACGCGTTGTCCAGTCCTGACTAGACTTCTTTTATCCCGATCGGATGATCTCGATCAAGTCATCTCTACCCGATCGGTTAGTTTCCCCGACCAAGTTATTTACGCCCGATCAGTTAGTTTCTCCGACATTCTTCGGTGATCTCGACTTGGCCTTGAGATCATCTATTAATTGCCTTAAGTTGATCCTTTCTGACTCTTGTGACGTGACAACTATAATTCCGTATCCTTGGATAATTATGTTGACTTACCATTCTTTAGATTTTACCAATAACACAACTGATTGAGACATTCATTACCAATTAACGATGAGAAAAAAATCTGAAGCCGGAAACCACCATTTAGCACCATCCATGATTCGAAGACAAAAAGCATATTTCGCTATAGGCAAACCTCATGATATATTTTTGCAATTATCTCTAGAATTAATTATGAATTTTTTGTTTACGTCATAATATCTTAAAAGAAATTAATAATATTATGTTTAGAAATAATTATTGGCTACCTACGGTTTGACAATTTGTATTTACCATTATTGTTTAACCAAAATAAACGGTTAACTTTAAAATTTTACTATCATTTTATCATTTACAACGACTTTAATTAATCATATTTTTTTTTATAAAAAAAAAATGGATCTCTAACCGTCTATCACAAATATGGATTGTGGAGGTTCATCCATTTAAAAAAATTATATTAAAAAAAATCTACCGTTCGTACTCATAAATAAACAATATAGATATATTAAAAAAATAATGATCGGTGAGAGCCTCCCCATATTGCCAATTTGGTTCTTCACTCATCAATTTTTTAAAAAGTTTTTTTTTTTTTTTGATAAAATCTCTAACGTCTGAGTTGGATGGTTGAAATCCGATATATATATATATATAATTCATATTTTTAATTTTTTTATCGATTTGTTTAAATTATAACCCTTTTTTATTTCATTTTTGATATTTTTTTAAAAAAAATTATGATTTTATTTTTTTAATTATAGGTGTCCAGGGTAGTTTTATCTTTTAAGTTTTTTAACACGGTCAATAGTTAAATATAAGAGTGATGTTGATATAATAATGTCTATTTTTTAACATTCATAAAATTATTTAATTTATTTTCGAAATTGCCATTTTTATTTCTCTTCAACACTCAACTCGCCACATAACTACTCTGTGTACATTTTTTTTTTTCATTTTAAGTTCTGTACCTTTGTTTTTTTTTTCCTTCATTTCATTTTAACATATTAAGGAAAAATTTCTTTGATATTGTGTGCATTAGAGGGGCTAAAAAAAACCTTACTGAAAATGAAAAGAAAAAAAAAATACAAAAAAGTAACTTCAAACTTAATTTTAAATGAAGATTGTGTTGTATGTAAATTTTACAAAGCATACACGTCGTTGATAGGAAGGAAAAAATAGTCAGGTGGACGCCCAGATGTGCATTCGGGAAATATCATATAAGGCATCATTAAAGAGAAGAAAGCCCGAGTAAACACACATTGAATAAAACCTACTTGGGATCAGTTAACAGCACTCGGGACTGCTCAAACAACGCTTCTACTCGGGCTCAAACAACACTACTCGGGACCATCAGGTATTACTCTTACTCAGGAATAAATACAACTCGAGTAAGAACTTGGTGCTTATTTCACACGGATTAAATCATTAAATACATGAAGATATCCATCAGGAAGGAATCCCAAATAAAATGGAACATTAAATTAGAAGAGTCCCCAATCAGGAAATAACTTGATTTCTTTACGAAGACTACATTCTTATAAGGAAACAAGTCCAAATTGAACTACACTACTAGAATCCCACTCGATTTCCATAAGAGACTCCGAAACAGGAAAGAAGACAAATCAACCTCAAGCAAGTAACCGAATCACAATTAAATACAAAGATCTTGTATTACTTGTACAAAGCAGATTAGGGTTCTATAAGCATATAAATAGACCCATAATCTGGCTCCAAAAGACAGGCAATATAGCATACAGCAATTATAGAAAATACAGAGAGAAAAAAGAGAGATCGAGAGCTTGTAAATATCTTATTCTCTTAGTGGATTTTGGCTTGGTTGATCCTTCAACCACCCGTGGATGTTTCTCCGGTCATCGGAGTTTTACCACGTAAAACTTGTCTTTGTTACTCTCTCTGCATCTCTTTCTCTTTAATTCAATAGCCGAAATCCAATCCTTGTTGGCTTTTTTATCATAATCCAAAAATCGACGTTAACAATTGGCGCTAGAAGGAGGGGTTGAACATCCGAACTTGATAAAAAGCAATGGCAGGAAGCAGAAGTAGTTCAGGGAATGGCCAAAAATCACCAGGCGATTTCCATATTGGCAATATGTCACAAGATCCTGCAGCAAACACGGAAAACCAGCCTGCGCACCTGGCAGGGATCCAGCAAGTTCCTCCAACCAGTAGAGATCTTACGCTGCGTTTCCAAGAGGCCCTGCAGCAATTGGTGACGGATGCAGCAAGGGAAAGGATTGATCTACTGGCCGCAAAAGCACATACTCCCAATCCTCCACCCGCAAGGCTCCGTTCGATGGTGGTGGGGCCAAGAATAACTATGCCAGAAACCAGAAGGAACTCTTCCCCAGTCAATCCAGCTGGACAGAAAACACTAGAAGAGAAAAATCACCAGAGGCTGGATCGCAATCAAACAATACGTGTCAGACATCGTAAATACGATTGGCACAGAGGACGGTCATCATCAGAAGACAGTGATCAACACCATCATAAACGTCATCATGGAGTCACACGAGGGTTCCGGAATCAGAGTGAAGAATTTGAGGAAAGAATGACAGTTACCCAACGGTTCAACCGTCAAGGAAGCCCGGTAGGGGACAGAGATGTCACAATCCAGAGCCTAACTCGAGAAGTAGAGAATAACAGGCGACAGATGGAGGCACTAGTCAGACGTTACGACTGTAACGATCTATCTGACGATGACTCCGACAGTCCATTCACCAGGGAGATTTTGTAGACCCCTTTCCAAGAAAGATTCAGGATGCCGCATGTGGAGCAATTCAAAAAAGATACAGATCCAAAGGAGCATGTTAGACGCTATAAAAGTGCCATGGCTCAATATGCCCGCAGTGATCCCCTATTGTGTCTCAACTTTCCGTAAACACTGGGGGACACAGGCTCAAGATGGTTCGGAAGACTACCCCCGGCAAGCATCGAAAATTTCAGCGAGTTGAGCAGGAGCTTTTCAAGGCAATTCCTGAGCAACGTTAACAAAAAGAATTCGGTGGCATACCTCTCTCAAATAAAACAGGGGAAGAACGAGTCATTAAAAAAATACTTGGGCCGGTTCGGCCAAGCAGTATCAGAAATTGGCAGCGCTAATGATGAAGCAATTATTGTTGCCTTCAGCAATAACTTGCAGAATGAACGACTATCCTTCGATTTGAGAAGAGCGCGACTGACTAGGTATGCCGACATGATGGATATGGCGGGAGGATACGCTCTGGCCGAGGAAGAAGAGTTAGCTACAGGAGGAAGCTATATGCATGGAGGAAAGCCCGAACAGAAGAATACCGAATCCAAGGGGCAGAATCAAAAGGAAAAACGGAAAAGGAACAGCAAGGAGAAAAACAAGGATGGGGGTAATAGGCTCAACGCCGAACGGTCCACAGAGAAATACCAAGGCAGATATACCAATTACGCCCCTCTTCGGAAGAAACAAGAAGAAATTCTAGCCATCTTGGAAGAAAAGAATATAGTGCAAGAACCACGGCGACAATCACAGTTCGCCCGGAGAGATACAACCAAGTATTGCAGGTTTCATAAAGAAACCAGTCACGAAACTTCAAAGTGTTTTTAGCTCAGAGATTACATAGAGACTCTTATTCGGGAAGGGCACCTGCGAGATGTAATCTTGAAAAAAGACGAGAGACCAGAGACCAAGAAAGTCAAGGTTGATCACAACCCTGGTCAAAAACAAAGAACCAGCCCCGAAGCCAATCAAGTAATACATACAATTTTAGGAGGACCTTCTACGGGGAGAAGCAACCGAGAACAAACTCAGGAAATCAGAGAAGCAGTAGAAGCAAGGAATAACTTCGACGTAAACTCGGTTGAACCAGACCCGAAAAAGGTAAATGAAGGATGGGACCCAATAGTCTTCACAGAGGCAGATTCCCATGGCGTCGATGTTCGACCTAACGACGCTTTGGTTATAAGTGCCCGGATTGGCCATAAGGAAGTCCGGAGAATTTTAATAGATAATGGGAGCTCAGCAGACATCCTAAGCGTGGCCGTATACGACCAACTAAGACTAGAACGAAAAGATTTACAGTCTTTCCATACTCCATTAAGAGGATTTGGGGGAATAGAGGTCAGGTCACTCGGGACGGTAAAACTACCTGTGAAGATCGGAACGGCACCATGCCAGATGACTGTCCTGCTCGACTTCGTGGTAGTTGACTTGGATAATTAGCCGTATAATGCATTATTGGGCCGGGCATTCCTGAATAAAACAAAGGCCGTGACGGCTACTTATGCATTAATGATCAAGTTCCCAACAGAACAAGGGGTTGGGATGGTCAAGGGATCGGGATGGTCAAGGGATCCCAAGAGATGGCCCGAAGAGCAAATCTGTCAGTATACAGAGACAATCATGATGCTGAACAAGTGTGCACCATAATGCAGCCAAATCAGTGTAAAAAATCCTTATCATTCGAACTGGATCCAAGGGAGGGCTCGAATGAATGCAAAACAGAATTGGTTGAAGTGATACTTGAAAAAGACAAACCAGACAAGAAAATCAAGATAGGGGCCAACTTAGGTGGAAAAATCAAGCAAGACTTAACCAATCTGCTTAGAGAATACAAAGATGTATTCGCCTGGAGTCACGAAGATATGATCGGGATAGATGCCCGAGTAATATTCCACCATATCGCAGTAAGCCCTAATGCAAAACCGGTAATACAAAAGAGAAGATCGTTCAATCCTGAAAGAAGTCAAGCAATCAAAAAAGAGGTGGAAAAGTTACTAGCGACTGGATCAATCAGAGAAGTCAGCTACCCCCAGTGGGTCACCAACGTAGTCCTCATCCAGAAGAAAAATGGACAATGGAGGATGTGCGTAGATTTCACCGATCTAAACAAGGCATGTCCAAAGGATAGCTTCATACTTCCAAGGATAGATCAGCTGGTGGATGCCACAGCAGGTCATGAATTACTCAGCTTCATGGACGCTTACTCAGGATATAATCAGATCCGGATGAACAAAGCTGATGAAGAAAAAACAGCCTTCACAACGGATCAGGGTTTATATTGCTACACAGTAATGCCCTTCGTTTTAAAAAATGCAGAAGCTACGTACCAAAGGTTGGTCAACAAAATATTCACTCGGCAAATAGGAAGGAACATGGAAGTGTACATTGATGATATGTTGACTAAAAGCGTCTCAGCAGATGAGCATGCCCACGACCTCCGAGAGACATTTGATGTTTTGAGAAGATACCAGATGCAATTAAACCCAAACAAATGTTTATTCGGAGTCCATTCGGGAAGATTCTTGGGTTTTCAAGTCCATCAAAGAGGAATCGAAGTTAATCGCGAGAAGATTCAGGCTTTGCAAGAAATGACTTCGCCTAAAACATTGAAAAAGGTACAGCGCTTAACAGGGTGTTTAGCCTCCTTGAGAAGATTCATCTCAAGAGCTACAGACAGGTGCGTGCCTTTCTTCAAGATAATCAAAAAAGGGAAAGACCTGGAGTGGAATAAAGAGTGTGAGCATGCATTCTTAAAAATAAAAGAGTACTTGGGGCAAGCTCTCATCCTCTCAAAACCGCAAAAAGGGAAATACTTCAGCTGTATCTGTCAATAACCGAGCTTGCATCAAGTTCAGTCTTAGTCAGATCAGAAGATGGAGTGCAGAAACCAGTGTATTATACTAGCAAGGCACTCCTACCGGCCGAGACCAGGTACTCACAGACAGAGAAGATATCCTTAGCATTGGTTTCAGCAGCAAAAAAGCTGAGACCATACTTTCAGGCCCATACGATCCAGGTTCTAACCAATTGCCCATTAAGGCAAATCTTACAAAAACCAGAGATATCAGAAAGACTTACTAAATGGGCAATCGAGTTAAGTGAATTCGATATTCATTATATCCCCAGAACAGCCCTCAAAGGACAAGTGGTGGCCGACTTTATAGCCGAGTTCACAGAACCAAACCTGGAAACAAAAAGACTGTTGGATAAAAGTTTCCCATGGAAACTATATGTTGATGGTTCTTCAAACACTCATGGCAGCAGGGCAGGGATCGTAGTTCGCACCCCAGAAGGAGATGATGTTGAATGTGCCATGAGATTTGATTTCAAAGCAACCAATAATCAAGTCGAATAGGCATTGTTAGCTGGACTCAGAGTCTGTATAGCTCTTGGGGCAGATGAAGTTGAGATATTCAGTGATTCACAGGTAGTTGTCAACCAGGTTATGAACGAATACCAGGCCAAAGATGAAGGAATGATTACCTACCATGACATCGCAAAACAGCTCCTCTAAAAATTTAAAGAATACAAGATCGCTCAGATTCCCAGAGAAGAAAATTAAAAGGCAGACGCTTTATCTAAATTAGCGTCAGCAACAACCTCAATTAGACCTAAAACCATTCCAGTCGCACACCTCCTTAAATCGAGTACAGCCGAACTTAAGCACTTAGAAATTTCAGAAATCCGAACACCGTAAAATGGTTGGATGGTCCAACTGAGAAGGTTCCTGGAAGAAGGCGTGCTCCCGGAAGATTCGGTATTAGCAAAGCGCATCAAGTATCGATCGGCTAGGTATACCATGATCGGAGGAGAATTATACAAAATGGGGTTTTCTCGAGCTCTCCAGAGATGTATACCAGAAGAAGATGCACATCGAATACTTCAAGAGATCCACGGAGGAGTTTGTGGGAACCACACTGGGGGTAGGAGTTTGGCGCATAAGGTACTCAGGCAAGGCTATTATTGGCCTACACTTTTCTCAGATGCACAACAATGGTCAGAAAGTTGCAACACCTGTCAAAGAATTGCCAACGATATCCGACAACCCCCAAAAAAGCTCAGAAATCTCACTGCCCCATGGCCATTCGCCATGTGGGGCCTAGACCTGATCGGGCCAATGCCTGCTGGGACAGGGGGTAGAGCGAAGCACGCCACAGTAGCTGTCGATTATTTCACAAAATGGGCCGAAGCTGAAACGTTGGTGCATATCACGGAAGCCAACACCACAAATTTTGTAAAGAAAAACATACTTTATAGGTTTGGAGTTCCGGACACTATAATCACCGACAATGGCACTCAGTTTGATAACCAAAAGTTCAGACAGTTGTGCGAGAAGTATCATATTACTAACTACTATGCGACACCAGCTCATCCACAAACAAACGGGCAAGTAGAAGCAGTAAATAAAATTATCAAGCACACCATTAAAGCAAAATTACACGACAAAAAGGGAAGTTGGGTTGAAAAGCTTCCTGAAGTATTATGGGCATATCGGACGACATCAAGAACTTCAACAGGAGAAACTCCGTTTATCCTAGCTTTCGAAACAGAAGCTGTCATCCCCATAGAAACATCGTATGCGTCCCCCCGGGTCAGGCTATACGATGAAGAACAAAATATTGATACACTGCTACAAAGTTTTGATGAGTTATAAGAAAAAAGGGAAAAGTCCCGAATAAGAAATACAGCCTATCAACAAAGAGTGGCTCGCCACTATAACTCTCATGTTCGGATCAGGAAATTTCAGTTAGGAGACCTGGTGCTCAGGAAGGTTTCACTGAACACAAAAAATAGAGCCGCGGGATCCCTGACTGACAAATGGGAAGGTCCATACAAGATCGAGGGGATAGCTGGCCATGGAGCTTATTGGATTGCTCGACCCAATGGAGGGGTGTTACCCCGACCATGCAATGCCCAATATCTGAAGATTTTCTATCCTTAAAAAATATATATATTTATATTGAATATTTTATTCTTTTATTGGTAGGATAAATATTAAACTGTAATTTAAATCTGTCGATTTTTCGTAGTAATAAAAAAAATTACTCAGAATTTTCGAAAGGATAGCACCTAGTTCGGGATTTCAAAAAAAAAAGGGGGCATATGATAATAAGAACATGCAAATAGAATTCTCGGGGACCATCAAATCCCGAATGGGAGGAGAAGCTTATAGGAGCATGTCAGCCAAATAGGGTCAAAATAACCTTCGTAAAAAGGCAAACCCGATGCACCAGACTTTGGAAAAATGCTCGGGACGCTATCGGGAGAAATTCCTGTGAAATGCGTAGCTGTGTTGAAGCAAATTTTTTTGTTTAAAAAAAAAGAGCTCAACGATTCGGTAAAACCTTACGCATAAAAACTAGGGAGACGTCCTTGGTAATGCGCAAGGACTCGAACGTATGATCATGGTGAGCCTTGCTATAATGTTCGGGTAGCAATCGGGTATGAAACACAAGTGCAAACTTGCCTGTTTCAAGATGACTCGGTTAATAATAAATAGCCAGTTTAATAAGATACTTGGCAATTGAAGTCATTCGGGTAACGACCGGTTTAATAAGATACTCGGTTAAGTTACCTGAACACCAACGAAGTCAGTTTAATAGGATACTTGTCAATTGAAGTTATTCGGGTAACAAACGGTTTAATAAGATACTCGGTTAAGTTACCCGACCATCAGCCAGTTTAATAAGATACTTGGCAATCGAAGTCATTCGGGTAACAACCTGTTTAATATGATACTCGGTTAAGTTACCCGAACATCAAAAGAGCCAGTTTAATAAGATACTTGGCAATTGAAGTCATTCGGGTAACGATCGGTTTAATAAGATACCCGGTTAAGTTACCCTAACATCGAAGAAACCAGTTTAATAAGATACTTGGCAATTGAAGTTATTCGGGTAAAAACCGGTTTAATAAGATACTCGGTTAAAGTTGCCAGACCATCAGCCAGTTTAATACAACACTCGGCAACAATCAGCAAAAAATAGACCAAAACCATTCAACTTAGAACAAAATTGAATTTTATTGCTCTTAAAAGAATGGTTACAGTCCAAAAAATGGTTCTTTACAAGTAAAAAATAAAGAATCAGAATCTTCTACAAATCTACAAAATTAAGGTTGCGAGGATTTCGAGCCTTTGCCAATACTCGGATCTGGCACCATCTCGTATTCACGAAGCAGGCTCTCATTAAACGGCCAAGTAATATCGTCGACAGTATCATCCCTCAACTGGCTATAATCTTCACCCGGGACTGGCCTGACATCCTGGACTACACCCTCAACCGACTCTTGACTTGCGTAAAAGGTCGAGGGAGAGTGCTTAGACGGAATCTCTAAATGCATAGGATGGGGCTCTTTGCCTTGACTACGGCAGTAGGCTCTCCATTCCTTCATCTGAATCTAAAGAGATTCCAAGGACCGGTCTACATGGTGTTTGATTGACAGCTCCCAATTAGCACAGGCTTTCTCGGTCGCCCTATTCTTGACTTTGAAGAATTCACCGGCCGAAACTAGCCCACGTTGAAATTCCCGAAGAAGTAGGGCATCGTAAGCAGAGGATCTTTTAAAATGATCCACCCCTTGGACTTCCAGCTCCAACCTGGCCTCTCGGGAAAGGGATTCAACTGTCAGCACTTGGCGCTCCAAATCTTCAATTTTTTAGACATACGCCGACTTTGCCTGCTCGGCCTTAAGCATGGATTCTTCAGGAAAAGAAAGAAGATTTTAAAGCGATGCAACCTTCTCCTCTGCTAAAGAGGCCTTATCCTCGGCTTCAACCTGCTTCGCCAGGCAGTGGTCGGCAAATATCTGTACAGAGCCGACCTCCTGCTGATAAGCTTGCTCAGCTCGAGCACGACCCTCCTCACTCGCCTTTAGCTGAGCCTCTAGACGCCTTATCCGATCGGCTTGACATTGTTGCGTCTGAACAAGCTCAGCAAATTCGGCTACCATCTGCAAAGGAATATACTTAGAAACCCACAGAAGCAAAACAATAAAGGAGTCATAATTAACTGAGTCAGATTTAACTTACATAAGATGCGCAGTTGAAAACGTTTTGGAGACGTTCGGTCAGTGAACTATCTCTAAAATGGCTCTAGCGGTCCTTCCCGGTATAAGCCCGACCAGAGGACATCTCCTATAGCATATCTTGGGGAGAAAGGAATAAAGGAACCCCTGAGGGTTCAGCTCCCAGATTTCCAGACTCGAGGGCAGGAGAACCCTAATTCGGCTTTAAGGATGGAGAAGGAACCCCCGAAGGTTCAGCCCCCATATCTCCAACTTTGGAGGTAGAAGAAGCCCTATTCGGTTCTGAAGTGGCTACATCTATTCTTGCTCCAGCACCAACACTCGGGGCAATCTCATGCGCAACATCTTTGTCGCTGGAGTCAATGAATGAGACTACCCGAGAAACTTTGAGAGGACGAGACGATGAACTAACTGCCTTTTGCTTCTCACCCCGAGAACGGTGGAAGTTAAGATCAGCAGCAGGATCTTCCTGCAGATCGTGCCGAAAAGACTCAAAGAATTCGGCACCAGCAGGCACTTGATCCGTCAAGACATTACCACCGTCGCCAGCTTCAAACCTTCCAACGGGCTCTTAACCTGGATCCTCATACTGCCTCTCCCTATTTTCAGGTAGATGGGTGTCAGTCGATTCACCTTGGCAACTTGGACCAGCAAAATCCTGAGTAGAAGGCTGAGTTTCCCGATCAACGCCCCCGGGAAATTGCTCAGCAATATCAGTTTCCTCATCAGGCTCGGGTAGAGCAATACCCTCATCACCCTGATGGGAAGCCTCCTTTCTACTCGCTTGTAGAATCGCCTTCACCTGGCGAGCCTGAAGATCGCTGACAACGTCCGTATCAAACACTAAAAAAAATAAAAATTAATTATGTTAAAAAAGAAGCAGAGAAATACAACAGAATGGGCGCCGGGTTACTTACACCTCCTGCGATGGCCCAAAATCTGTTTGAAGAAGCCGAGCTTTATCAAGTCATCCTCTTTGAAAAGATGGCTCTTGCTCCTCTTTGAAAAGATGGCTCTTGCTCCTCTTTTCCAGAGTACGAACTGCTGCCCGAGTCAGCCTCTTCAGCTTTGAATCACTATAGTCAATTATTTTCTTATTCCACGCTTCGGGGGAACAAAACAAGCGGGGAACACTCAACAATATTTGGGAATCCCCAGATAGAACAGTTATATCAAGCCCGAGAGCCTCTCCAGCAAAAAACCAACTATTCTTCCAAAATTTATTGGATGTAGGGAATCCCCATATGAAACCCTTTTTTTTGGGTCATCAGAAGCATCGACCCCCTGATTCGCCTTTTCTTCTTGGGGGACCCAACCGTCCGAAGAAGTAGACGCAAGAAAATAGGTCCCCATTTTGCCAACCTGCCTCAGCGTAAAGAAATGCATGATTTCATTCGGGGAAGGCGGCGAAAGGTTCATTCGACTGAACATGTGCCACATGCACATCAAGACTTTGTAACTATTCGGGACCAACTGAGCTGGGGCTATCCCTGCTTCAGCAAAAAACCAGGCAACAAAAGGCTGAAGGGGAAGTGTGACGCCGCAGCAAAGCATCGATCCATAAACAGCGACAATGCCCTCAGGAGGATTCCATACGACTCTATTCCCCGCAGGAACCAAAGTGATTGAGTAGGGCAAGTCGAATCGGGAGCGATACTTTTCAATCTCAGCTGGTCCAACCACATTCGGCTCAGTATCAAAGCCACTCAGGCGAGTGTCAAAAAATGAAAGACAAGACACCCTGTACACTTCATCAACGTCGCCCTCGTTAATAGTCTGTTCCCTAGTCAGAATGTTGCTCGAGCCGTGTTTGTACACCTTACTTGTGCTCTGATGTTTACCCATCCTTCGAAAAGATACCCTGTGATCAGAAATGTCAGAATCAGAACTAGATGGAGAACTTGATACAGGGCTGAAAGCGACGTCAGGGTGAAGCCCAGAAACATCAACCTCTAAGAATGGAGGTTCATCTATTGGGACATCCCTCAGTAATCGTTTAATGCAAGATACTAACTGGAAATCCCCACGTTCTAATGCATCAAAAGCAATTTTAAAGAGACGATGGCGGGAAGATGGCCCCATTAAAACTAACCTTGAATTGAGATGAATGCAAGATCTTCAAGCGGAGAATCGCGAACTTCTGGATAAAAAAAAAAATCTGAGTCCAAAGAAATTTCTATTGAATTTTTGAGAATAAAACCAACAATATCTCTCAGTGAAGAATTTAAAGATGAGGCGGCACGAAACCCTAGGAATTCAAAGCGAGAAAAAATTTATGACCAAACTCGATGACGTAGGCGGCGCTTGGGGAAACGCAAAAATCATTTCTTATAAATGATATTGAAAAACGAAGAGACGAGGGACGTGTGTCGAAACAGGAAGTAGCCCTCAACCTTCTGAACTTCAAAACGTCGCTATCATTTAAGATCTCGCATGATGGAGCGAATCGAAATTACAGAGTCACCATTAAAACGCACCATTATGACAAGACGACTATTCTGTCGAGAGAAAATTAAGATGATTAAAATACTCTTGCCCGAAATGAAATTTTTCTCGGCAAAAATTTTTTAAGGGGGTATTGTTGTATGTAAATTTTACAAAGCATACACGTCATTGACAGGAAGGAAAAAATAGTCAGGTGGATGCCCAGATGTGCATTCGGGAAATATCCTATAAGGCATCATTAAAGAGAAGAAAGCCTGAGTAAACACACATTGAATAAAACCTACTCGAGATCAGTTAACAGCACTCGGGACTGGTTAAACAACGCTTCTACTCGGGCTTAAACAGCACTACTCGAGACCATCAGGTATTACTCTTACTCAGGAATAAATACGACTCGAGTAAGAACTTGGTGCTTATTTCACACGGATTAAGTCATTAAATACGTGAAGATATCCATCAGGAAGAAATCCTAAATAAAATGGAACATTAAGTTAGAGGAGTCCCCAATCAGGAAATAACTTGATTTCTTTACGAAGACTACATTCTTATAAGGAAACAAGTCCAAATTGAACTACACTACTAGAATCCCACCCGATTTCCATAAGAGACTCCGAAATAGGAAAGAAGACAAATCAATCTCAAGCAAGTAACCGAATCACAATTAAATATAAAGATCTTGTATTACTTGTACAAAGCAGATTAGGGTTCTATAAGCATATAAATAGACCCATAATCTGGCTCCAAAAGACAGGCAATATAGCATACAGCAATTATAGAAAATACAGAGAGAAAAAAAAGAGATCGAGAGCTTGTAAATATCTTATTCTCTTAGTGGATTTTGACTTGGTTGATCCTTCAACCACCCGTGGATGTTTCTCCGGCCATCGGAGTTTTACCACTCTCTCTGCATCTCTTTCTCTTTAATTCAATAGCCGAAATCCAATCCTTGTTGGCTTTTTTGGTATAATCTAAAAATCGACGTCAACAGATTGATTTAAGATGTATGATGTTGTTATCAATTTCTTCAATAATATGAGTCGTATGCAATAAATTAAACAAATAAAATTAGGGTTAAAAGCATTAAAAAAAAACTGTTTTCAAATAAATACGTGATTTGTGGATGTGAGGTTTCATTACAATTTAATTTGTTAAGAGTTATAGGTTATTATTGAGTTGTATATCTATTCCAGTAATTTTAATAAAGATATAAATAAATTTAAAATGTTATTATTAGTTCAATAAAAGGGTGCAAGCCACTTTAAATATAATGATCAACACTAACAAGTTAGCTTTTGCTAAAGTTATTTCCTAGTATATATAAATGGTCAAACCTTAGGTAGATAGCCACTAATTACTTCTTATGTTTATAAATGTTATGTATATTTCCAAAACCACATTCAAATAAAAAAAAAAAAAAACTTTTAGGTTTAACAAAAATTGAAAAACAATAGAATCACTCTCTTTTTGTTAACTAAAACCCTATGGTTAGGCAAAAACCTTTTGGCATAAATTTTTTACATAGTTACACAAGTAGGTTGTTTGTATATTTTTGATCAACTTTTAGGACGATTTTTGGATTCTTCCTTAAAAAACATTTATGCATCTAGATATAGTTATTGGTTAAGTTTGAATAAAATCCTTTTTCATGGAAAAACAAAAGTGTTTGGACTTTTTGTTTTAAAAAAATAAATCATAGATATCATACAAAAAATTCTCTCAGGATTTTAAAAGTGCTTCTAAAGGCATCTGAGCGCCAAACTCCAAATTGCCTTAGCAAACCTTCTCCAACCCATCATCATTCTCCAATACTATTTTGTTGAAGGAGCTGGAGTTGCGCTAGATCTAACACACCTTGTAGAAATAATGCAGATCTTGGGCTTTTTTTAATTGATTCATTTTTTTTGATTGGTTGAAAAAGAATATTCTTTTTAGAGTAAAATTTGGTATAACTGATTGAAGATGAAAAAAAAATCGATGTGTACATTGCTATAATCTATTGTAACATTGCAGTAAATTAGTGCAATGGGTTGGAGATGGTCTAACTGTCCTTGCATATTATTATTTTTAAAAAAAAAAAACTGAAGGCTAAAGATAGTTTTCTTTTTCAAAAGTTGTTATGCTTAGAAAAGGGTCCATCATATCAATTTAAAATTTTATTTTTAATTTATAATTCCAATATTTATTGTCTATTATTGTTTTTAATCTAATGATGTACAATAATAAATTAATAGATAACAACTTTTAAATTATGGTTACTAATTGTGAATGAAAGGATTCAGAGTCAAGTTCCAATGGAAAGGGAATGGAAGAGAATCAGAATTAAGGTACCAAATTTTATTACTATGTTTACTAACTTTTAAACATTAGAAATGTAATCAAATTTATACAAAGTTGATTATAAAAATATCATTATGTACAAAAAATAGAATTGTTTATACATATGAGAGATGTATTAGTGTAACTAATAATTTTTTTAAACGTTTTTTTTTTAAAGAGAAAAAGCAATTCAAAACAAAAGCAACTAATTTTTTTACAACATACAATTTTTTTGTTTTCCTGTATATTGTTTTTTTATCAAACATATATATATATATATATATATATATATATATATATCACTTTTTTTTATAGTTCGCAATTCATTTTTAGCATTATTTGCATAGTTTGTTGGTTTTTTTTAAGTGATGATATTTTTATAAAAATATATGAATTCCCCTTTCAATCAGGAAAGAGAACTTGATTCCTATGGTGAGTAAGGAAATCAAGTTCCCCTTTATTTAGGAACTTAATTCGTGATATGTGTGTGAGGTCCATTGAACTTAATTCCCTACAAATTTAGTAAACACATGAATTTAAAAATCAGGAACTTAATTTTCTTTCCCAAATAGAATTCCTGGTTAGTAAACGTGTCATAAGTCAAATCTAGACCGATCAGAGTTATACAATTGAAGTTACAAAATTTTTAGTTGATATGATCTAATCTTAAGAAAATACTATTTTTGTTTGGAGTGACAATTTTTTTTTAGCAAAGACCTACCTGTTTTTTTTTTTGTACGAATTTACTGATTATAATATGAGATAATCAATTTTGTAGCACTAATAACTGGTTATCATATATTCACATGAGATAACCAGTGAAATTGCACAAATGTGTGTGTATATATATTACTAGTGGGGTCTACGGTCGGTTTCGGTTTCGGCTTGAAACCATCGGTTCCAATTCGGTGGGATGCTCAAACCGAAACCGTGACCGGCCTAACTGGTTTGGTTTCGGTTTGTAACCGCTGGTTTGAGGGTTTCGGTTCCGAAACCAACTGGTTTTGGTTCGGTTTCGGTTATGACCTTTTTTTGTTTTTTTATTCAATACCACGTGTCGTTGTCTGATTGGTTGGGTGATTTTTTTTTATTTTTTCAAATTAGATATAAATTCGGCGGTTAAACCGTCGGTTTAACTGTCGGTTTTCGACGGTTTTTGGGCATCTCTTACCATAACCAAACCGACTCAGAACCGATTGAATCATTTTTTTAACCACCGGTTTGGTTACGGTTTTGATTCCGATTTTTTCTATTCAGTTTCGGTTTTTAATTGTCGGTTTAACCAAACCGTGGACACCTCTATATGCTACTATCCCTTAAGAATACCACATAAATTTTTAATGATTACCAAATAAGTCATAGATTTTTTTCTTTATTCCAAGTACCAGTTTAGTCAGTTGACTAATATCCCTTAGTCAAAGTTAGACATGGCAAAAGTTCGGTTTGAACCGGGAAACCGAACTGGAACAGGTATAAAAAAACTGAAACCGAACTGGGATTTTCAGTTCCGATTCCGGTTCTAGAACCGAACCGGAACCGCTACAGTGGCAGTTTTGGTTCCAATTCTCATTTTGGTGGAACCGCTCGGTTCGAACCGGACTAGAACCGTTGGTTCCGATTTGGTTCGAACCAGACGGATCCACCATTTTTTTTTTTAAATAGTGGGTTGAATCGTTGGAGGCTCTACAATATGCTAATGTCAACGGTCCATTGGGGCCTAACATTCACATTTTCAAAAAAAAAAATTGATTTTCTATAGATACCCCCCTACCTTCATTTCTCCCAACTCCAATTTCCTTCCAATTCTATGTAATTCTCATTGCTCTTTCAAGTCTCTATTCTCCAATTCTCCAAGTTTTCAATTCTCTCTCAAATATGAAATTACTAAGTTTTCAATTTATTTTATTTGTATTTAATTTGCAATTACTAAGGTTCCAATATCATTTATTTGCAAGTTATTTTATTTCCAATTTATTTTATTTGCAATTAAGCTTCTAGTTTATTTTATTTGCAATTAAGTTTCCAAATTATTTAATTTGCAATTTAATTTGCAATTACTATTTACTAAGTTTCCAATTTCATTTATTTGCAATTTATCTTGTTTTGAATTTATTTTATTTGCAATTACTAACTACTAAGTTTCCAATTCTATACCAAATTTATTTCCAACCAAATAATTTTCATCAATTTTTTTTACATTTTTTGTTCAATGAATTTTACAATTCAATTTTTGAAATGGTAAGTGGAAGTCGTGATGGCCCTAGGCGTTCAATTTCGATTAAAGGTAAGGGTCGTATGACCGATAATCTCGGTTCTAATGACAAGGCTTATCACGAGTATCTGCAACGCCAAGTCTATGTTGAAGACTTAGGCCAAAACCCACATCAATCTCATCCCTCTATAATAATTTCTGAACCCGATCCCGATCGACCCGATTCCATCCCTAATGTTACAAGCCAATCAGAAAATATGCTTGAACATCCTACAGATTTTTAATTTCATTCGCCTTCGGAAGAGAATGTATCGAAGAAGGTCATATCTGATCTCTTCGTACTTCATATGAAGAAAGTTACGCAAGACGATGGAACCATTCAAGTGGCTTATAATTATTGTAAAAATATATATGTAAGTGGCACAAATCTGGAGGATATGACACATATCGGAAGCATATAATGAACAATCATCCAGAAGCAGAGGTCAGATCGAGTTCACAATCCCAATTTACTAGGTACGTTACCCCTAACCAACAATTATTTAAATATAGTGATGACAACAATAGAGAAGAATTAGCTAGAATGGTTGCAACATAACATTTACCATTTAGTTTTATTAAAATGTTGGTTTTATTAATTATTATAAACGAGCATTAAATCCCGTTGCATGTCGTGTTCCAAGAGCCACGCTCACAGAAACACTTGAAAAAATTTAAAATAGAGAAAAAAGAAAGTTGGAGAAATATTTAAGAAAATATAATGGTCGTGTTTCCGTATGTGCCGACATATGGAGTGACCATTGGAGAATGCATTCATACTTGAGTGTCACTTGTCATTATATAGATAATGCATGGACTCTCCAAAAAAGAATTCTTGCATTTATAGTTTTTGATGAGACACACACTGCTGTTAATATTTTTAGACGTCTTAGAATTATTTTTACAGAGTATAATATTGAAAATAAATTTTTTGCAATCGGTTTTGATAATGCTTTTATCAATACTATTGTTGTTCCTGCTTTAATTAAGTTATGTAAACCTTATCTTAATGGTAATTTTTTTTATCAACGATGTGCATGCCAAGTGTTAAATTTATGTGTTAAAAAAGGATTAGAAACTTTTCAATAGTTTATTCAACCTATTAAAGATGTCCTTTATTATTTGTGGAGACATCCTTCTGCAATGAAAGCATACGCAACATATTGTAAACGAAATGGTAGACATATAGTTATATTTCCTCGTGATGTTCTAACACTTTGGAATTCTACATATAAATCACTTGCTAGAAGTTATTATTATAGAGACTTATTAGTTAGTTTTATTCAATTTAATGTTAGTCACATTAATCATTATCAAAGTCATTGAGATGTTTGTAATAATTTTTGTGGCTTGTTAAAAGTCTTTAATACTGCTACTAACAATTTATCTGGTGTTTATTGTCCTACAACTAATTTATTTATTATTGAGAGTCTTAATACTGCTGGTGTCTTAGATCATTGTGAAACCGACCCACAATTGATAGGGTCCGTTACTGCTATGAAGGCTAAAATGTTAGAATATTATAATGAGTTTCCAAATATTTATTTGGTTGCTATGTGTTTTGATCAACGTTGTAGATTAGAAATTTTATCTGATTATCTATCTGTTTATTATGAACAAGGTTTAAAAATAGAGTATGATATTGATAAGTGTTGTGATAGAGTTAAGGCATTATTGTATGAGTTATATGATGATTATCTTAGAGTTTATGTTCCACAAACTCAAAATGTATCTCAGTCCTCCTCATCCTCTGAATTTATGAGTTTAGGGTATAATTTGTTATCCAAAAAAAAAAAAAAAAAAAAATTATGAGGTTCTTCTTCATCAAGCTCGAACACGTATTCCGAACTTGAATCTTATCTAGGTACCTCATTTGAGTTTATAGAAGACACTCAAGATAAAATTTGATATCATACACTAGTAGAATGAGCATAAAAGGTACTTTCCAATCTTAGCTATGATAGCCAAACAGTTTTTTTCTACACCAATTTCTATGGTGGCGGTGGAACAATAATTCAGAGCCAGAGGAAATATTTTGGACTCTAGACATTCGTTTTAAAGTTTAAAATCAATTCAGATATAAGCTTGTGTAGATGATTGGACAAAGGCAGAATATAGACAACAAAAAATCGATCAGGAGGAACCCTATGATTTCTTTTAAGATGACCAACCGGACACTGGAAGTGAAACAGATGATCAAAACAATGTTTAATCTACGACTCCACGTCATCACCCAACCTGCAATAAAAGGTAAAATAACTACGTGGTCTTTGATTCCTTTAAATTCTAAACCCGAAGAAGATACGTAGGCAACTTAATCGTGGTAAAAGTTAAGTACAATGCCAATTTTATATTTTTTTAGTTTTATTTAAATTTTTTAATTTGTCATTTATTTTAGGTATTTATTTTAGGTGACCCAATAACATGCATTTACAATTTTACATATGTAATATTTTTTAGTGAGCGAAAAATAATAAAAAAATAGAACTGAACAGTCGGAATCGACCGAATCCGAATCGGAACCGGAACCACCGATTTCGGAACCGACATCAGAACAGATAAAGGCCGATTTCGGTTCCAGTTCTGGTTCTCCCAGAACCGAAACAGAACCGGAACCGGAATCGAAACCGAACCAGAAACGGAATCGAAACCGGCAACATGTCTAGTCAAAGTTATCATATTTAAATGTGTAATTGTAATTCTAACATAAAACTTCGTTGTTTGACATACATGCCTATAATAAGATGACACATATCCAATATTTTTATTTTTTTTACACATGCATTCATTTACTTATAAAAAAAGAGGAAATTACAAGAAATAACCCAAAATTTATTGAGTTATTGTTTTTAGCCAAAAGTTTATTTTTTATTATAATTATCATATTTAACCTTGAAGTGACAAATATACCCTCACTTTTGTTTTACTTGACCCAAAATTTCCCACCAAAAAATTTGGCTTATCAATGTCTTCAACCTCCATTTTTGTTTGAAAATCAAATTTTCATCTCTCTCTCTCTCTCTGGACAACAATTAATCTCTCTCTCTTTACACCGATTTGGTCTTCATCTCTTTCTCTACACAGATTTAGACATCTCTCTCTACACCGATTTGGGAATCTCTCTCTCTACACCGATTTGGGCATCTTTCTCTCTAAACTGATTTGGGTCTTCATCTCAGCATTTCGTCTCTGTACTTTGGGTCTTCGTCTCATCATTTCGGCTCTTCGTCTCAGTATTTCGGCTTAACATTTCATCTCTGTCAACTAATTTAGGTCATAACAATCTTGAAAGGAAGATCCATATCTGAAACCCAACTGTTTTTGAAGGTATGTAACCCTTTCCCACTTGTTTTTGATAAGAATCATTAAGTTTGATTTGAAGAAAAAGAGATTGGTTTCAATTTTGAGTGAAATCCATGTTCTGTATTTTTTTGTTCCCAGGTTAAATGCCAAGCTATTTTAATGTTACATGCCAGGTTAATTTGATGTTACATGTCAATTTATTGCAAAGTTACATGTCTGTCAGTAATTTGGATTTAGAGTGAAACCCAACTATTGTAAAGTTACATGCCAGCATTTTTTAAAGTTACATGCATGTTATTTTCGAAGTTACATGTTAGATTATTTTTGTACCCAAGTTACATGCTAGTTTATTTTCGAAGTTACATGTTAGGTTATTTTCAAAGTTATATGTTAGTTTATTTTTGAAGTTACATGCCAGGCTATTTTTGAAGTTACATGTTATCCAAATCCTGTTTTATTACATGTCAGTTCCTTTTAAAGTTACATGTCAAATATTTTAAATGTTAATTACTTTATATGTAGGAATATGAGTGCAACGAAATTGGTCATCTATCACGGTGGAAGTTGGGTGGGCAATTGTTACGAGGGTGATATGATAAAATGGGTCAATGTTCATAGAGGTTTGAGTTATGATGCCTTGGTGAAGTTGGTACAATATGTTGCCAAAGTTGATGCTGCTAGGTACAACTTACAATTATGCTCATTGGCCTTCACAAATAGTGGTACTGCTCATTCGAGATTTGAGGATGACAATAACGTGTCATGTTAGAATGATTAGCCTTGTCAGGCTCCTCAACCATGCCCATCTGCAACATCTGCAACATCTGCAACATTCGCAACATCGAAGCGACCACGTAGACCTTACAGGTACATGAAATGTGGAGAAGAAGACCACAATTCACAGAAGTATCCATTGGCAATGGAAGTTGGTGGTACAACATAGGTTTTACCGTATAAGAAATTATGTTTTAATTCTTATATGTATGGTGGTACAACTTATGTATTAACGGTGACATTTTAATTATTTTTTGAATTACCAATGTCGTTTTGAAATGATATGAGAATTGAATTCCAGTAATGTTACATGCTAGAAGTTACATGACAGTTGATACTGAAGTTACATGCTAGTTTATAATGAAGTTACATGCCAGCGTATTTAATCAACTCATTATGAAGAGTGTTTTCATACACAATTCCAGTAATATTACATGTTAGAAGTTACATGACAATTGATATTGAAGTTACATGCTAGTTAAAAATGAAGTTACATGCCAGCATATTTAATCAACTCATTATGAAGAGTGGTTTCATACACAATTTCAGTAATGTTACATGCTAGAAGTTACATGTCAGTTGATATTGAAGTTACATGCTAGTTAAAATGAAGTTACATACCAACATATTTAATCAGCTCATTATGAAGAGTGTTTTCATACACAATTCCAGTAATGTTACATGCCAGTTGATATTGAAGTTACATGCTAGTTAAAAACGAAGTTACATGCCAACATATTTAATCAACTCATTATGAAGAGTGTTTTCATACAATTCCAGTAATGTTACATGCTAGAAGTTAAATGTCAGTTGATATTGAAGTTACATGCTAGTTAAAAATGAAGTTACATGCCAACATATTTAATCAGCTCATTATGAAGAGTGTTTTCATACACAATTCTAGTAATGTTACATGCTAGAAGTTACATGTCAGTTGATACTGAAGTTATATGTCAGTTGATACTGAAGTTACATGCCAACATATTTAATCAACATATTATGAAGAGTGTTTTCATACACAATTCCAGTAATATTACATGCTAGATGTTACATGTCAGTTGATAATGATGTTACATGCTAGTTAAAAATGAAGTTGCATGCCAGCTCATTTAATCACCATAATTGAAAGACTGATTCGATACAATTCAAAGAAAAAAATTTGAGTATATAACATACCTAACATTCATTCTAAAAGAAAGAAAAATAACAAATAGATAAATAGAGTACTTCTTGATTGATTTGGGATGCAATAACAAGTCAACCGTTACATTGTACTACATAATAATTATCAATTTGTTGGTACACAATTTTAAAAGAAATATCAAGTGCCATATCTTTTCTAGAAAGGGGTATGGTTCTTTACCCCATCCTCATTTACAGTTTTCAAACAACAAACATGCCACATGAAACATCACAACTTGCATTGTCTTTTTGAGGTGGACACTTCTTCTTCAAGCCCCATCATGCCATATGAAACATCTTTTGGGAGTTTGAGAGGTATGCCATTCTGATCGAAATATCAAGACTTCTGTAATATGGTTGGAAGGAATCATATTGCAACTGTAATGAACAAAGAAGATGAAACTTTACATGTTCATGTTTTAGTGACTTTACATTTATATACAAGAAGATGAAAACACAAATCCTCATCCAAGCCAAAATATGGGATAATAGCAACAAATACAAATTCCATCTTAGAACAAATTCATAAAGCTTAAGGCTAAGTCAAGTTGAAGATCAATAGAGGACTGTGATATAATATTCATAATTAATTATTTTAAAAAAGAAAAAGCTCTTTGTAGAAAGCGCACTGGGTTGCAATAAAACACCAGTGATTCAAATTCGATACAGTATATATAAGTACTTTTTTCTTTCCCCATAATAATTTTTGAATGAAAACTAAGACTGAAATTGTACCAATCACAAGTAACCAATGTGATGAGAATCAATAAGCGTCACCAAAGGATCCATTGCATATTCCAGTGGAGCCAATTACATGAAGGCAATAGGATCAAAGAAGCATTTATTGATGGGCTGATTATGAGTTGTTAAAGTCCAAATTCGGCCCACATGAAGACCAAGCCTTAATTAATGTCATCAAGACAATGGATTGGGCCGAATAAGGAAGACTTGAGAGTGTGGCACAAGCTAGGAGAAGATTCAACTTTGGTTGATTTATTTCCTTTTAATTTCCAAAGAATAATAGTTGATTTGTTTCCCAAATTAAGGGGCTGATTTGTTTCCAGATTTATCTTTCCAATTAGGGAGCAAGTCAATAGTTTCTCAATTTAGTTTCCTTCTGATTGTAAGGCCTTAATAGCCGAATTATCTTATTTCCTTTTTAGGTTGGCTTATTTATAGCCTTTCTTTTCTTTTAGGGTTTTAGTATATAAAGGAACGAATTGGATGTAATTCAGAAGACTTGAATTGAAATAAAATTGAGAGAATTTTCTCTTTGGTTATTCATAGAACTATGAACTTATCAAGGTTCTACCTTATGGCGTTCAAACATTGACTTATCACTCATCTTCTTTCTTGTTCTTGAGTGTGGCGTCTACAACCTTCTTGATACCGTTAGTTCTTATCTCCATATAGATAATGGGTCGTGGTCCTTTTTATTTTCTTTATTTATAAACTTGAATTAGAAAACGATCTTTGCTACCATATATTGGTTTCAGGTCTCACTGTTCTTGGTGAGGTTCATATGACAATGTTAACATCCAAATTTG
Source organism: Dipteronia dyeriana (assembly GCA_032871835.1). Classification (NCBI taxonomy): domain Eukaryota; kingdom Viridiplantae; phylum Streptophyta; class Magnoliopsida; order Sapindales; family Sapindaceae; genus Dipteronia; species Dipteronia dyeriana. Next base: position 39,416,656 of record CM065302.1, read on the forward strand.
ATCTCTTTGTTATCCTTTCAGCTAACCTCAAAAAGACTCCACATGCATCGAAACAAGACTCCACACGCAGTAAAAACACCAAACCCAGAATAAGCAAGCCCGCAGAACCACCAGAAAACCAAAGCCAACAACCAGAAACAAGCCCAAAAATAAATCAAACTTCAGAAACAAATCAAAATCAAAATCAACAGTTTGCAAAATTATCACAAATCAAACACAAATAAAACTTCAAACACAAATCAAAATCAAAATTAACAGTTTGTAAAATTATCACAAATCAAACGTCAGACACAAATCAAAATCAAAATATCAGTTTCCAAAATTACCAGAGGTGTGCGACAACGAGATGTGTTCGACGGTGAGAGGTGCGTGACGGCCAGAGGTCAATGACAACCAGAGAGAAGCGATATTTGATCTTCCTTTCTCTCATGTTCTGCAGCGATGACGAAAGAGGTGCAAGGCAACGGCCAGCGGCAGCAGCGGCGAGAGAGGTGCGACCGATGACGAACGGCATCTATGACGAGAGAATTCTGATCGCCGAAAAACGACATCGACGACTATCTCTTCGATCTCTTCCTTTCTCTCTCTTTCTTGTTTTCGACTTGATATTATTGTAACCCTAATAAAAACAAATGATATGTAACTCGTTTTTAACAAATATTTGAATTTTTTTTTCCAATTTCAAATTTAGGGGTTTTTATGTCCAAAAGTGGTAAAAAGTGACGAAAACAATACAATATAAATTTGTGGCTAAAAACAATAAACTTATAAATTTTTTGGTTATTTATGAATTCAACCCTATAAAAAACTATTAAGTATATAAAAAATTAAAATTTTCAAGTTTTTTAAAAGCATCAAGAACCGGTGGAAGAGGTTCTGACAACCAATATCGTGGAGGAGCCTCCTTCACGAACCCGACCATAGAGAAGACCCCATTATCTCAAATTGTGGAAAAGTCTCCTCCACGATTTGGTCTAGATTGTACCAGATCGTGAAGGAGGCAACCTTAACGAATCGCTCATGGGAGGAAACTCCACGAATTCAATGGAGGTTGGAGGGCCTCCACAAATATAGTCAAATTTCGTGGAGGAGGCCACCTCCTTCACGACCTAAATGTGGAGGAGGTTCCAGTTCCTCCATTCGAGGCCACCATTGAAGTGGCCTTAAGTCATTGTTTTTTTTTTCTTATTAATTAATAATTTTTCTTATTAATTTTAATTAATATTTATTTCTTTTTTTGAAAAAAATTAAGATTTATTTCAATTATTTTTGAATTAGTTTTTATTTTTATAATTATAACGGTGATTGATTTTTTTTCCTTTTTCTTTTCAATTGTTTTTATTTTTTTTATCTCTAATTATTTTATTTAACTTATTATTTAATTTTAAAAGGTATTTTTGAAATTTTAAGTGAAATAACCTTTGATTGTTAGAGTTAACTAATTGAAATTTGGTTAGAGTTTGAAAGAATATAATTTTAAAACATCAGGGATCAATTTGATAACTTTTATAGTCACAAACTATTTGAAATTAATAAAATAGCACAGGTCTTATTTGGTAGTTGTTCTATTTGTTTTTAAGAATTATAATTCATAGTTTAACACACCTAATACTAAAAGTATCATTTCTTTAATAAACTTCAACGGAACTCATTTTGTTACCCATTATACATTTATATAATTATTTAAAAGTGTACTCTTGTTTTTTTCTAGGGAAAGAGAAAACATAATAACATTGGTTAGATTTGAAAAGTAAAAAAAAAATGATATTTATTTTTTAAGACACAAAAAATGTACATTAATATATTTAAGAAATAAATATGAATTCTTTATTTAATACTTAACTTTGTATTAACATTTTTTTTAAGTATTATATTATTATATAAATTCGAGGTTTTGTTTGGAGAAGAGGAAGACTCGAACCCTGAACCTTTTAGTGCAAATGTGAGCGGTTTAAAACCGGACGAACCTCATCTCGTTACTTAACTTGTGCCTTACACGTTAACAATGACTTTTATTAATATAGAAATAGTAAGGTGTTACCCTTGCCATTTTAGCATATATATATATAAATTCACATAAGTGTGCAATGATGGAATTATATAAGAACATTGAATGTGAGCCACTCATTTTATATATTTTGACTTGACATGTATGCACTTGTCAAAACTCTCTTATAAATGAGTGACTCTTATTCAATATTCTTATATATATAATTCCTTATGGTGGCTGCGATTCAAACCTGAAATATTATTTGACTGAATGGATTCTTTTACCACCAAGATGAGCGGCGATTCTTGTCATTGTCGTTGTCTGGATTTGGTAAATAATATAAACATGACGAGCATATGATTAACACCAAGTGCGGACCACCATGGAGGCTAGAGAGGTCATGACCCCCGGCTAGACTTGACACCGGTTCGGTTCGAACCGACAAACCAAACCAAAACCACTTGGCAAAAACCGAAACCAGAGCCATTTTTCGGTTTCGGTTCCAGAACCAAACTGGAACCGATACCGGGGCAGTTCCGGTTCTCATTTTTAAGGAGCAGCCAGGTTCGAACCGGACTAGAACCAACGGTCCCACCATATATATATATTAAAAAATTATTACAAAAAATAACACTTTATTTATAAAAATAAAATGTTTAAAAGAAAATGGACATTGTGGAGTATTAGATCATGGCCCATAACCCTTGTTCAAGTAGATATAATTTCTATTATATTATTCTCATTTTTATATATGTTATGCCACTCTTTACTTCTCTTATTTTTCCGATATGGGATATGAGGTTGAATATAGGGAAGAATAATATATGCATGAGATTTGATGATTTATTAATATATATATTAATACTATATTTTAAAAAGTGATACATATTATTGCATTCACATTCCACATAATATAGAAGATTAGGAAGAGTATATGTAGAGGTGTGATGTGATTTAATCCAAAAGTAGATGATTCCTTTTAAAAAATGATCCAATTATTTTTTCTTTTATTAACAATATTCTCTTTGTTTACATATAATAATATGTTAAAAAAGTTTTCAAATGGAAATTCATTATGTTATATCAATGAATGTTAATGGAAATTCAATCACACATCTCACATCAGATAAATAAGAGAAGTGGAGCGAGACCCCTAACTTATATAAAAAGAAGGAGAATGTAAAGAAAAATATGTTTACTTGGACAAGAGATATGGGTTACAACCCAATACTTTACAATGTCCTTTATAACATTTTATTTTATTTTTTAGAAATAAAATGTTACTTATTGGAAAAAGGGAAATTATCATTTTTGTCTTTATATTTTTGCCATTAATGACTTTTTTAACCGTCATTTCATTTTTCACTGTGTGGTCCTTATGTTTTTCAAAATCCATCAATTTGATACATTGGTGAGTCAAACGTTGGTCAGAGTTAATATAACGAAGGCTATTTTCTTCTTTAAATAAAGAACATGCCATGTGTCAGCATTACCGAAGAGATAAAATAACCTTTATTTTTCTTATTTACTTTTTTTTTTTTAATTTTTTTTTTCTTCAATTAACGATAAAATCCCTAAAAGGTTTTTTCCAGTTCATCATCATCATCATCATCAAAAATCAAAATACCTATGTTCATCATAAACCAAATCCCCCACTAGACCCAAAACCAAAACACCACACTAGAACCCAGAATCAGACTGCCATCTTCACCACCACCAGAATCGAACCACACCATCAGAACCAATAATCAAACCATACCACCACCACTAAACCCCATTGGCACTTGATCTCGTCGGTCGCCAAATCGACACACACTAGAACCAATTCGTGAATAGAATGATTTGCTATAGAGAGAGGGATTCAAGAGAAAATATGGGTGTTGATTTCTGGAGATGGTATGGGTGAGGATTTCTAGAGATGGTGATATGGGTGTTGAAAAAAATTAGGGTTGTGGTTTTATAGATTATTTGTGATGTGGGTGTAGATTATTTTTGGAGTGATTTTGATGTGGGATTGAGGATTTGATTTTCAACATCAGATCATCATGAGGTGTGTTGAAAATGATGAAGAATGAAACTTTAATGGCGTGTGTTGATTCCCAGACTCAACTGCGATTGAACTCTATCGCATATGGAGTTCTTCTTCTGTAATTGAAGAATAACTGATTGATTGAAGAAGAAGAAGAATTGATTTTTTTTTTTTCAGATTATTTTGGTTTTTTTTCTTTTAGAGTTGATTGAAGAAGAAGAAGATTTGATTGTTGATGAAATTTGTGTTTAAAGAGGGATTTTGACCGACGAATGTGTGTCTGTATCTAGAATTTCTTTTTCATATTATTTTGGTTTTCTCTTTTGGAATTGATTGAAGAATTTGATTTGTATTTTTTTTAGATTTATTTAAAACTGGTACTGGTTAAAAAAAACTTTGATTCCTCGTTGTTGTTGCTGGTGAAGATAAAGATTTTGAAACCGATGAATATGTTGTTTTTGTTGTGTATTGAGATTGAACCCACCATCACCAACACTGCCACAAGATGAGTTTTCCACTACCATGGATATCCATCTGAATCTACACCCATGGAGATCCAGATCTCCACTACTTTTCTATTTATTTTTTCAAAATTTTCAATTTTTTTATGAATGGAGGTCTAGATATTCATCTAGGAAGATGGATGATCTGAATCTCCACTTTTTTTTTTCTTTTTCAACCCTTTTTTTCATTTATTATTAAATAGATTTTTTGTTTTTCATTTTTTATTTTAAAAGAAATTAAATATGCAGGGGTAACAATATCATTTTACTTTTTCTATGAAGGTTGACCGTTAAAAATCAGACAAAGAGACCAAATTAATGGGGTTTTGAAAACGAAAGGAACATCCCAAAGAAAAATAAAAAGACAATTAAAAAAATAATTACTGGTAAAAATATAGGGACCAAAATGATAATTTCTCTTAAAAAAAAGAAAGAAGTCTGGAACCAAACCGGAACCGGTGTCATGTCTACACCTGACCCTCTAGTTCATCGATTTTTTTTTTCTTACATTTTAATTCAATAAATTTAGGCTTTTATTATTTGGCCTTTCAGATTTCCCCCCGGCTAACATTGTCCTGTTGACGCGATTCTAGTTTAGTTGTTATTTTGGGTAAGCCGGTAAGATGTGCATAATGCACAAAAATAATTTATTATCATCTATGACATAATGCACATACAAGAAAGACAGTAATTACTGAAGAATATTTATTTTATATATATATATATATATATATATATATATAAAATATGATAATGTTAATCTATACCATTAATTATGTAATTACTATAACAACTATTATATTTATTACATCGATCAAATGAATAGTATGACTATAGTTGGTAGGATACAAGTTAACATCATCGGGAAAAAAAAGAAAGAGGTAGGGGTCAGGCATACGTGGTTTGAAAGCGATTTCTTCTCAGCATCATGTGATTCAAGTATCAACAAACCAGCGTTGATTCCAGCTGTCTCCACGTCCCCTCTCTCTCTTCTCCTTTATTTTTTATGTTTTTTTTTAATTAATAAAAAATGCCTGACTTTCTCCGTCTAATATTTGGTTTTCTCGTGATCCGTGCAGAGTCTACGTGAAATCCCAGATATGTTTTTTATTCTTTTAACTTAAAATTCTTTATTCCTCTTCTGTTCTTCTCCTGTTAGATAAACCGAGGGAGAAAATTCATATAACCATGATATCATGTCTTTGCTTTCTCAGGATTTTAACATGATTCGCTGTTAACTTGAGGTGGGTTCTTAACACTCTGTTCATGTATTCAACTACTTGTATATTTGTTTGTTTGCTTTGTTAGAGTGTAAATTTTTTGTCTGCTTTGCTTTTTTTTTTTTTTTTTTTTTTTTTGAGTTATCTGGGCACTTATAGTTTGCTAATATGGTGGTGCTGTGTGTGTGTGTGTGTGTTGTTGTTGTTGTTGTTGTTGTTGGGTGGAAATTTACCACTTCTAGCAGGGATCACTGAAAAATTCTATGTTGGTTTTCTTTTTTGAGTTTAATTCAGGACTTGGAAGCATTAGTTTCTGGGAAATTGAGTGTAGGAAAATGAAATCTGAATTGAATTGTTGAGTTTGTGACTAATGGATCTCTTATTTGTTTGGTAGTTGGATTCTTACTTAAACTAAAAATTTCACTCAGTCAAGCTTCATAATGGTACTTTTGGCGTAGTTGAGGTCGACCATTCATTTGTTTGGAAGTTGGATTCTGACTCAATACTAAAAATTTCACTCAATCAAGCTGCATACTGGTTACTTTTGGTTTAGTTCGAGGTCAACCATTTCATTTGAGGAGAACTAGAAGAGCAAGATAAAATCATATTATCCCAACTTGTATTTTCGTTTTAAGATTTGAGCTCTTGATCAGTTAAAATTGTAAGCAAAAGAAGAAGATGCCTGTGCTGTCACATGGGGTGCAAATTGATTTTGGATTTCTAATTATACTTGTATATAATTTTGCAAAATTTCAGATTCGTTGACAGAAAATCGAAAGAGAATTGATTTAATCAACTTCTTTTACCATTGATTATGATAGAGAATGCAAGTGTATGTAACCTGAGTTGAAGCCTCCCAAAAACTATATTGAAGATGTTTTGACTGTTCTGAAGGATCGTGTAGGGTCCATTTGGTCTCATTACCGTGAAGTAGAAAATCAGGAAAGGTATTGGGGATAGCTTCTTTTCTTAAACCAATTTTAAGCATTTTCTTTTCTCTGCTCTTTTCCTTTCCAGAAATATTCCAAAACCAACTTGTCAAATTAAATTATGTAATAAGACATGTAACTACCATACAGTATCTTTTAATTGTTTCCATTCGGTGAGAAAAACTGTAGTTGGCATGATAAGAGTCTTGAACCTGATACATTTAAAAAGATTCACACCTCTTACCAGATTTCTGTTGTCTTATTAGCTGGTAAATATTCCTTTCTGTCATTTCAAAATTCAATCTAACATGTTGTATCCTGCTTAATTGAATTGGGAATTACGGATTCATGGGAGACTAAGAATGAGAATAGCTGGAATTCAGCTTTCTTGCATGCATTGGCTCTTTAAAGGGTTATCTGCTGACCATGAAACCAGTTAATACATACGGATGAGGTGCTACAAGCCTGTTTAAACCTCTGTAATTCTATTCCTTGATGTCTTGCATAGTTTCATGTCCTATAATTTTTTTTTTCCCGTTTATTTCTGTCAAAGAAATTGACATAATTTGTCCCAGTGGTCCTTAGCTACTTTAATGAAGAATATAAATGGTCAAGAAAATGATCCGTAAGCAACCATTTGCTGCTGAGCTTACTTGATGCAAAATATAATGACTTGGAATGAGACTGGGGTAACTAATGGAAAGTCACTAGTAATGACACTTGAGAGAAGTGTTACTGCCTTAAATATATATGTTAGTGATGAAAAATGGAGCTTTTGTGATGGGTAAGATAAAACTGTTATGATCTGAAACCTCAATTTATTGGTAAGGCTTCAATTTTCATTGCATGATATTGAAGCTTCATTGCACTTAGATTTATTTATTACAGGGACTGAGTCCCAGTTCATCCCAGCCCTATGTCTCTAAATGTCTATTTGTAGTTTGTTTATATGATATTGACATTCCATCCTTGAGGAACAATTGGATTAAATTCTTGTTCTTCTTTGAGGAAGAGAAGAAATTTTGTTAAATAACCAAGTACATTCACTTTGAATCTTGTTTATAGCTCAGTTAATCAAGTGATAATTGTCGATTTGACTGGACTTTGTTTTATTTTACCTTGCTGTTTTTATTTCCTTCTGTTATTTTTCTTATGCTTTAAATTTAGAGAGAGAATTTTCATATGAAAAAGCTTAATTATTATTGTCTTTCAATTTTGGTTGGAGAGAACCAAGCTTTGTTAGAATTATCCTATGTTCACCCTTTCTGGAATGACGTCATTTACAAGTTGCAAACTTAGACCTTAGTTTAAAATGTCGTTAGAATAAGCAAAAATTAACTCAAAAGCATGAATGATGTTTTTCTTATGATATTTGCTTAGTCTGTGGGCATTTTAACAATTACAAATTGTCAGGTTTTTATGTCAAAAAAATAAAAATAAAATTGTCAGGTTGTTTAAAGCCCCATAAGTTAACTTATCTTCCTTGCTTGGTGTTAAAGAACGAGCTATAAAGGTCTTGTATGGTTGTCTCTCTGGGATTATTTATAGCTTTTCTTGGATTTTGCTGTAAACTAAGTTTGTCTTTTGTAGTAGGCTGCTGGCTTTGTATACCAGCTGGACTTAATATTTTACTTGAGAATATGGATTAAATATGCCATACATTACACCGATAACCATAAACAGCCACATAGTTTTGGAATAAGACAGTAAGACCTGTCGATTACATTCTCCTAACATCAATTCACCACCTCTTCTTTCTAAACATTTCTTGCTTGTTGGAAAGAACCATACGAAGAGGAAAATTTAAGTCATCAACCAGTGGATCCTTTTAATTATTTGCATCAAAATATTACTGAATTACTTCTGAGGTTGTCTGAGGCCTAATTACCTTACGTTTCTGACTTCACAAGGTTTGTAAGCTGTCCATGGATTGAGCTTTTGATCCAATGGGGATTTTTTTTTGACAAGAATGGATCCTCAGGCTTTCATCAGGCTGTCAATAGGTTCACTTGGGCTGAGGATTCCAGGATCAGTTTTAAATTCTGCAAAATCAGGAATTCAGGCATTCTCTTCTCCATGTTTGTGTGAGATACGACTTCGAGGTTTCCCGGTGCAAACCACACCAGTTCCCTTCATATCTTCTCCTGATGCTATACCTGATGCTCATAGCATTGCCTCAAGCTTTTATCTTGAAGAATCTGATCTGAAAGCCTTATTGGCACCTGGTTGTTTCTACAGTCCTCACGCATATTTGGAGATTGTTGTCTTCACAGGGAGGAAAGGGTTTCATTGTGGTGTCGGCGTCAAAAGACACCAGATCGGGACATTCAAATTGGAGGTAGGCCCTGAATGGGGTGAAGGGAAGCCAGTGATTCTTTTTAATGGTTGGATAGGCATCGGAAAGAACAAACAAGAGAGTGGAAAACCAGAAGCAGAGCTTCATTTGAGAGTGAAACTGGATCCTGATCCTAGATATGTTTTCCAGTTTGAAGACGTGACGATGTTGAGCCCTCAGATAGTTCAGCTTCAAGGCTCCATCAGGCAGCCAATTTTTAGTTGCAAATTTAGTCGAGAAAGGTGAAGTGAATCATGCATTATCTTAGCATTAATTAGAAGTTTTAAAACTCCTAAGAAGCTGCAAACCGATACCGTTACCTATAATGGTTTAGGTTTTGGCCTTTTTGTTGACACAAAGGCAATATTAAAATCGCGTGTCTATAATTGAAAGCTATAGAAAATTTTTATACATTTATTAAGTTTGTCTAATGTTCAGATAGTCTATAGGGGTTTTAGATGAATATTTAGATTTGCCAAATGGTTACATTAGGTTTTTTTGTTCATCCTCCAAATATAAACTTTTGCTTATTAATATTTTCGTTGCATCTTAAAATATTGAATATAAGTATCCACTCCTTTTCTGGATTTCTTTGTAGTATAATGTTCCCTTTTCTTTTTACCCATCACGGAACTTGTATAGAATACGTTATTTTTCCAGGCATTAGTTCGTTGTTAATGAAACTTTTGGTGGTTATAAATATTGACAGGGTGCCACAGGTGGACCCATTGAGCGCTTACTGGTCAGGCTCTGTTGACAGTGTTGATATAGAGACGGAGAGAAGAGAGAGGAAGGGATGGAAGGTGAAGATACATGATCTCTCTGGCTCAGCTATCGCAGCAGCATTCATAACAACTCCCTTTGTGCCATCAACAGGTTGTGATTGGGTTGCTAGGTCCAACCCAGGAGCTTGGTTGATTGTTCACCCTGATGCATGTAGGCCTGAGAGCTGGCAGCCATGGGGAAAGCTTGAGGCTTGGCGCGAGCGCGGCATCAGAGACTCCATCTGCTGCCGATTTCACCTCCTCTCTGAAGGCCAGGAATCTGGAAATGTTCTCATGTCTGAGATATTGATTAGTGCTGAGAAGGGTGGAGAATTTTTTATTGATACAGACAGACAGTTGCGGACAGCAGCAGCTACTCCAATACCAAGCCCGCAAAGCAGTGGAGATTTTTCGGGATTGGGTCCAGTCACAGGTGGTTTTGTGATGAGCTGCAGAGTGCAAGGAGAAGGAAGGAGCAGCAAGCCAACGGTACAACTGGCTATGCGACATGTGACGTGCGTGGAGGATGCTGCCATCTTCATGGCACTTGCAGCAGCGGTTGATCTTAGCATTGAGGCTTGCAGGCCTTTCAGAAGAAAGCTCCGGAGACGCTCCCACCATTCTCTATAAAATATAAATGTAGAGAATGAGCAGGTTTATTTCCATGCTCCTATTGCTGTAACATTTGCCACTTTGTACAGAATATTCTCGATTACAACTTTTCTTCCAGAAATTGCACTAATTTATGATATCAGTACAAGCTCTCCCTTGACAGATATTTACTTGGGTCCTATGTGCAAGTGGTTAGGACTGTGTTTTTACTTGTTATAGGTGTAACCTTTGAATGTGATGGGCTGGGCTGACTACGGACATATATATATATATATATATATAGAGTTTGATTATAAGGGATAATTTGTTTTAATTTCGATAAGGATTATGAAATCACATTGATTTGAATGGATTTTGATTTGAATTTTTTTGTGAATGATAAGTTTATTGAAATTTATCTATGAATAAAATTTGAAGTTTTTTCAAGTATTGGAACTATTTATCATATTTTTTTTTAAAATATGAATGTATCGGAAAAATGGATGAAATATAGAAAAATTCAAGAAAAATGATTTTAGTGTTTGAAAAATGTTCAAATTTTATTCATAAGTAAATTTCATTGAATTTATCATTCATAATAAAATTTAAATTAAATTTCATTTAAATTAATGTGGTTTCATAATGGTCCTTATCGAAATTAAATAAGGAATGTTTTACGAGAGATTTTTTTTATATATATATATATATACTTTAAATTAGTCTGCAACAAGGTATGATTTATATTAGAAATTACAGCCACCCTGAGCATTAAATAAAATATAATTAATGGGTCACTTGGTTAGATTTCATTATTAGCTCTTTAAGATTTGCATTAATCATTAGTAGGGGTGGACACGGTTCGATTCGGTTCGGTTTTGGATAAAACCGAACTGAATCGAAAATATTTCGGTTCGTCCAAAATTGAACCGGTTTAAACCAAATAAAAAATGGTAACCGAACTGAACTGAATTGATTTTAATCTGTTCGATTCGGTTCGGTTCATTTCGGTTTTGGGCCTAATTGGCTTTTTGGTTTGATGGGCTTAATGACTCTTTTTTAATATGTTACTAAATTTGATGGGTTGTTGGATTCTAATCTTGAACCAAAGTTTCATAATTTCATAATTTTAATAGTCCAAGCCCAAAAAAACACCCAAATCAAACCTAACTGATAATAATAAAAAGACTGGAGACGAGCAGCAGAGGAGATAAGAAAGAGATGAGAGAACTCATAGAAATAGAGAAATCGGCGTTAGAAAATAGGAGGAGAAGAAAAGATGAAAGAGAAGAAGTGTGTTAATGTGTTAGGGTTTTTTTTTTCGTTTAGTTATATAGGGGTTTAATCGGTTCAAACCGGTTTTTAGGAAATCAAACCGGTTTGAACCGAATTTTTTTCGGTTTTTCTTTTTTTTTGAATCTGTTTAAACCGAATTCAATCGACGAACCGAACACCCTTTTTTTGGTTCGATTCGGTTCCGAACTTAGTGCCCACCCCTAATCATTAGCTTTACGCCCGGATTTGGTGCACATGATACATGTCTGAAATATATCATCAGAGTAAAAAAAAAAAAGCAGTGTCTGCAGTAGGGATGGCCAATGGGGAAATAGGGGCGGATATAAGTCCCCCCATCCCCAACCCTATTTTCCAAATCCTCCCCCATCCCCCCCTCATTTCCCCATTTGGGGGAAATGGGGTTGGAGTAATTTTGGGGAGAGGTCCCCCCATCCCCATCCCCATTCCTATTTCCTCAATTTTTCCCCGTTTTTCCCCGTTTTCCCATTTCCCCAAAGTCCCCCATTCTCCCATTTCTCCACTTTTCCTATATCAGTAAAAATTACATACTAAAAAAACACATAAATTCGTAATCCAATAAATTCAAATACAAAATAACATTTCATACAAATTAAAATGAAAGTTAAGTTGTTTAATATGTATATATAGTTAGTAAAATATGTTAATAAGTTATATGGAGCTTGCTTGGTGTGTAATTTAACAAGAAAATCAATATGTAAATATAGTTAGATTGCATGGTGTGTAATTTAAGTTATAGTTTATAAATATGTATATATTGTTAGTAAAATAAAAATAATAAAAATATTGAAAATATAATAAAAATATATATTAATATATTTTTTATATAATATTATAATATTTGGAGGAAATGGGGAAATGGAGATGGGGGCACCTAACCCCAACCCTATCCCCATTTCAAGGATTTTATGGGGAAAAGGGGAAAATGGGAAAATGGGAAAATGGTTATGGGGACGGGTCCCCCCATCCCCAACCCCAACCCCAACTCCATTTAAATTTGGGATTAAAAGTCATCCCCATCCCCCCCCCAAATGGGGATGGGGGAGCGGGGGTTTGGAGCCCTAGGGTAAAATGGCCATCCCTAGTCTGCAGGTTTTTTTTTCCGGACTAAATGAAAAAGAAAAAGAAATGACTATAAATGACGGTATTTATATCCTTGAAAAATCATATATGCTACCCATTAAATATTTTTAAGTGTTATAGTAGTAAACACTTTTTTTTTCCCTTTTCACTTCACATATTATAATAAATACTCCTTTTATCTGTGGTTAAATACTATGAACTAATGTATTATAAAACAATTATATAAAAAAAATGAAAAGCATGGGATCTCCAATCACACCTCCATGCCTTTTTAGTTTTTGTTAATTTTTTTTAATATGTATTAGACCTTTCTTTAATTAAATTAACTGGTTTTCTATTTAAATAATTAATTTAAATAATCACTATTTTAGTTTTATTTAATTAATTAATTTAATTTTAAACAGTTAATATTTTAATAAAAATATATTATACCTATTGGAAAATATTTTAAAATTACTCTAATCCATTTAACAGCTTTATTTATGAATCACTCAATTGTCTCCAGAGACGGAGATCAATTGGTAGATAAACGAGCTTTAAACTTGAACAAATGACTCATAGATTAGTGGTTCAAATCCTACTAATGACAAAAGTTTTAGTAAAAAAAAAACACAGATCTAGATATCATAATAGATAGATAATGTTAAAAAGAAATCACTCAAAGGATTGGTACTGGCCTGAGCTGAGCCCTAAGGCGGTATTGAAGCAAAAGTGTTGATGCCCCCAATCCCCATCAATCGTCCTCACAAAAGGCAAATAGCATTGACACCAGTCTTTTCATCATTTCAATTTCAACTGAATAAAGAGAACCATAGTTCAAAACTCTCTGATTCACTGGTGAACGAAAATCATGTCAATACAAAGCAAAGTTACAAATACGAGGGTTTTTGAAGACATCAAAGCATCACTTCATGCCCGCTGACTGACTGTGAGCACAAACAATATAGATACATAAGCATTGATGTCAAAGTACTAAATATTTAATATTGTAGCTGTTTATATGAGCTGTGATTCTACTCCTCTGTTGTTTGGTACAATTTTTCAACCTCCGTTACAGTGCTACGAGCATCCTCAATTTCTGAGCCTTCCTGGTTCACCTCCTCCAACTCAGCCTGAGAAAAATCATTTTTAGCATGCAAATCATCACAGTTTACTAATTTGACCTTATATTTGACATAGTTGACACACAAATCCACATGGATCAAAAAAGTCTTCATTTTAACAACCAAATTTAATAGCATAACTCAAGCATTAGCAAACCAAAAACTGGCCATGAAAGCACTGCATGACAGCATGAGAATAGAACTCCATCCTCTAACCTAGTTAGCAATGAGAGAAGAGTTGTCCGTAAACTAGTTAGCAATCATTAAAAATTGCAACTACCCTAGGGATGGCCTTTTTTATTTTCACTTATGTTGGACAACATCAAAGTGGATACCTTGCATTTGATCCTTCCAGCTATCCCCAGGAGACATATAGTGACCCATCAATTTGATAATTGGGTTACTAAACAATGAAACTGGGTAGCCTAGCCAAGGTAAGAAAAAGCTTAAACAAGGATTGTTGTAGTAAACACAGGGAATAGAAAAGATAAAAGAAGACCTTAGAGAGTTCCATACTTCCATTAGTGCCTGCTCTCACCTAAAAGAATTGTGGAACAAAAGCATTTTATAGGTTTTCCAACTAGGATGTCTTATTGAATTAATTCATAAGACTTGCTTGTATAGAACTATATCTAAACTATGAAAGCAACATGTGAAGTGCAGACAGGCAACCTCAAAGATTACAAGATTTTTTAAACGATATCCTCGACAACAAAGCAACAGAGTGAGATTCATAAGAAGGTGTCATAAATTCTGAGCATCCAAATGTGGTAATTAAAAGGGCTGTAGTAAGATCACAGTGGCAGTTACTCGAGCCATTAACTATGAAAGCAAGCATACTAAAGATTAATGATGTAATACCAGAGTCCCTTTCAGGTCAGCTAGTGCAGCCTCGAGACGCTTCCGGCAATCAGGAATCATCATCCTTGACTCAGCCAGCACATTTTCCTGCCCACACACATCAATTTCTTTGATAAATATATAACAAGAAAAGATTAGAATATGCAATGCGGTTTGATTCTTTCACTTAAACTAAAAATGAAAATGCCTATAAAAAAATAATAATAATAATGACAATGATGATAAAGAAGTAATTAAACTTTGATATCATCAAACTAGCACTGGCCAAGTAAGGCACAAATTAGTTCAAATGTTACGCCATATGCATTACTTGAAGTAACAGCCATATGCATAGTTCAACTTCAAGCTCAGCCTAAAGCATATGAGAAACAACAGATATTGAATAAAATGGGCCAACATGGTTTCTCCACATCCAGAACCATAAAACTCAATTCTAACTATTTTAACATTAAAACCTGTCTCCTCAAATCTCATTTTTGAGTTCATTATTATCGAAAACCTTGTAACAGCTATATAATACAAACAAACAGCCTGTCTAATTTCTAATGTTGAACATATCCCAAGCACAGATTTTGCACACATGTTCAAGAATCTGTATCTTTCTTTTAGCTTTGGGTTATTTTTTCATGTAACTTCAAATTTCAGAAATGATAAAAATAAATATCAAGTTTCAAGTTTAAGTGTTTAACATAAAGCATAAAGAGCAGAGTCAAAATTAAGAAAATGTGAAGGAAACCAAAAAAGGTTTATGAGAACAAGACAGAATAAGCAAGTGATGATAATATTATGAAAATTGAGCAAGATTTAAAAAACTACAACTTTCAGTGACATCTAATTACTTACAGGGAATAACACATGAATTTCCCAAATCTCTATAAAGTATAGTATCCCTAAATCAAATATCGCATATCTGAACAACATAGATTTAAGTACATACTACGAGGAAAATATATATAAAAACTCAATTTCTCTCGACCACGAATGAAAGCGACTGTTGAATAAAGAAATATGTTCCCACAAAGTAGATCAAATTCCCACAAAAGCTTCACAGACATTATTTATAACAAGAAACAAACAGAGTCTTTATGATCATCAAATAAACAACGTTTTCGCAACGGAATCAAAATAACAGTAACAATGTGTAGATATGAATGGATAATAAAAGATACCTGCTGCTTGAGGTCATAAGGATCAGCTCCTTTGTCCTTCATATCAACAGTTTTAGCAGCTTCTCTCTCAACTTCTTTCTTGTAGGAATGCAGTTCCTTTACCAAGCGGTTGCACGTACTTGTCTTGATTTTCAGGTTCCTAACTGTTGCCATCGTTGCCTGTTAACAAAAATCCACCATGAAAATACAATTCAATTTTCATTTCCAATCAAAAGTTTTTCAATTTATACGGTTAGGGATTTCATTGCTCATTAGTAAAAAATTTCATAAAGATATTAAAGATTAGAAATGAGAGAGAGAGAGAGAGAGAGTATACCTTCTAATGAGATAAACGATGTGCGTGGAGATTAACTCAGATTTTAGTGAAGGATCAGTTCAATTTACACTTTACACAGGGGAGTAGAGGACACCCAAACAAATAAAAATATAAAAGACACTTTAAAAGAAAAGGAGAATTGTTATGAAACCCCTGCTATGTTTCTTAATTACACTTGTATGGAGAGAATTTGTTTTACTGTTACAGTATCATTTTTTTTTTTTATAAAAAACAAATATTAAGTAAACATTTAAGTATTTGATTATTTGATGAAGATATGGAGATAAAATGTTGATGTAAATTTGCAATGTGTGGTGTATGTTAGAAAACTAAAAAGAGAAGAGTGAAGATGAATTATAAATGAATTGAAAAACAAAGAACAATTAATTGAGATTCTCTTGAGATTTTTTTTTTTTCAATATCTTCGATACATTGACATCCTCCGTATAAAGAACTAATATTGAGAATTTTTATTGATGAAAATAATTGAGATTCTATGCATACAGAACAAGTAATTATGTTTGGTTTTATGTTTGGTTTTTTAATTCAAATTACTTTCAACTTTAACAAAAGAGAGCTAAACATGTTTTACACATCCGCTTGACTCTTTGTGTGATTCTACTATTGACCATATTTATAAATTTAGTAATGTTTCTTCTAAAATAATTTTCAAACTTATATTATTTGAATAATAATTTAAGTGTTTAAGATTTTTTTTTTTTAATAATTTATAAAAAATCCATAAGTTTTTAAGGTGAAAACACCGTATCGATATTTCAAACACGTCTGAATATTCTGCAGGATATTTCAATATCAATCTCACCAAAATATGAAAATATCAATGGTATTTCAGTGCATCTTTCGATTTTTAATTCTCTTGTTTGTGTAGGAAAAAAAAACGATTTCTTCCTATCCAGATGCAATTAAATCAAAACCTCAGGCTATATCAGTGCAATTCTCCCCAATTTTAGAGTGGTGGATGGGAGGAGAATTATTGTTGTCCTCCTCCAACAAAATCAATACTTGGTGGCAGTTCAATAGGTGGAGTTGACAATACTGGCTGCACTACTTCTAGGCCGTGAACCTCAATAACAGAGAACGTCACCATGTGACGACCGCGAAGAATCATTGAAGAATGACGCTACCCTTATGGCCTTATGTCGCTAGGAGGAGACAACGATGTCTCAAAAAGAAAAGTAAAAAAAAACCCAGAGAATATCGCCCATGTTGCGTCATTGCGCAACAACCGCGAAAACTCGAGCGAAGATCAGATCCAGAAGATGTCGCGGCCATTGCGTAGCTATACGCCGACCGAGACTTCCCCATCAAGTGATGTCGCCCCCATCGTCGCTATGCTCAGATTGCGAACTTCGGGCCAGATCAACAAATGTGACGGTTACAACCGTATTTTATGGACCACATATAAATAACGCTCTTAGATTCCTTTACGAGATATGCCCAGAACTACATCAGGAAAATCTCATTTGAAATCTAGAATCTCATCTCTCTCTACACACCATATTCCTTCATTAATTAATTAATTCATCAATTCATCACCAACCCCACACGCATCTCTCTTTGGATTATCATTTCCTACACTCCTACCACTTGATCAAGGCAAGAAGCTCAAAGGATCTGCACTCAAGCTTGAAGAAGTGAAGCTCTAGGATATCACTATGGGTTTATTCTCTACTTTTTCTCATTTTTCTTGTATTTTGATCAGTGAGAAAATAGAGAAGAAAAATAATAAGGCAAAAGAGAAGAAAAAACAAAGCAAGCTTTAGGTAGCCATTAATGGCGAATCCAAAATGAGTTTTTGTTTGTTTGTTTTTTTATGGTTATCTGATACAAGAAGAGATGATTTCTAACAAACATTTTATTCACTATTTAACAGTGTTAACTGCCTTAACAACTAACAAACTTAACTGCTTAAAACTAACGTTACTGGAGTTTGCTGTGATTTACAATATTTGTTTCAGCAGACTCCTCATCACTTGCCTTCACATTCCCTTCAAACTAAAGCGAGGTGATTGAACAAGATTCAGTTTGGAACGTAAGAAACAAAATCTAACAGTAGAAAGACCTTTCGTAGTAGGAACATATCGTGGCTCAATAACTCCTGAAGCAACCTTCTCACGAACGAAGTGGACAACTATTTCAATGTGTTTAGTACATGAATGAAAGATGGGATTCTGAGCTAAAGAATTAGCACCAACATTTTCACACCATATAACAGCTGGTGTAGAGACATGAAATTCCCTCCGAAAGTGTATGTCAACCTAGAAGGGGTTGAATAGGTTTTTAGCACTATTGACATACGATATTTACGTGGAAACCCTTAACAGGGGAAAAACCACTGGCTATCCTTCTAGCCACATCTGATCCTCAAATCCACTATTGTAATGATGTTTACAACCTAAGTTGACCACCTAGTCACACTTTAAGGTTACTAACCCACCACTACTACCCAACGGGCCTTAATAGTGATTATTGATTAACAAGTTTGTCTACTAAACTCTTAGTCATAAGCTTAACAACAATGAAAAGAAAATGCAACCTAAGTGAAAATATAATGATATTCAAAGTGCAAAAATGCTAGGTCAAGGCATTTGAGATTATCTAGGAAAGTAAATATGACAATTAAATGCAAATCCTATATATCAAATCTCTAAATGCAAATGTAAGAATATTTAGCTAGAAGGGTAAAATTATCCTAAATGCTAGCTATCGCTAGTCAATGTTCTCAACCAACAACCAACATCACAAACATGTAATAAAAGCTTTTAAACACAAGAACATGCATTCAATTAGCACTAAAAGCTAAAACCTAGGCATACATTACATAGTAATGAACTAATGAAGTCTAGTACATGTAGAAATTACCTAGTCAAGAAAAAGAAGATGCTCCAAGCTTAGATGATCCTAGAATGAAACTAGATGACCATGAGATGAAGTTTGGTTGAGTAAAAATGAGTGTTTGGGAGTCTTTTTCTTTCTAGAAAAGCTAGGTTGCTCAAAGATGGCTTATTGGACTCTTTAAGAACAAAGAAAAAAGAAGAGAACATATATGTATGGTGCCCTACATAAAATGATGTCGTTTTGGACCAAAAGGCAACTAAATCTTGTTAGGATCGCGGTACAGGTAAGTCTCCAGACTGCAGCACAGGGAACGGTGCATTGCCTGGACAACACCGATCTAAAGACCGTTGTGCATGCAAGTGCACAGACCGCGGTATGGACATCACACAACGCTTGGTAATCTTTGCTTGGGAGACCGTTGTGCATGCAACTAGCACAGACAGCGGTAGCAGCGTGCAACCACTGGAGAACACCGCTGTGCAGACAGCGGCGGAGGCAATGTACGGGGAGCGGTTTGAACCGCAGTTAAGAGGAAAATACTCTTCTAAGGGCAAACAAGATGTATCAAACACTCAAGCAAAAGTTAAGGCACAAAAAGGCACACAATAGGGTAAATAAGCAATCATGTAAGATGATCAAAACATACATGAGAGTATGTGTGCGCACTATTATCTCTTCAATGAAAGTTAAGCAAGTGATTTACCTTTGAAGCTTGAGCTTGGTTATGAACAATGACCTAAACTGCCTTTATATATTAATCCTCAAATGTGGTTGTCAACGAAATAAGTCAATCAAACGATGAACTTACAATCTCCTCATTTGACTATTTCGTGAAAAAACCACCACTCACATATCATCCTTACAAATAAACAAAATAAAAGACAAGGGGTCAACAAAAAGTGTTTCTACAATACAAAGAGATGCCTAAACACTAGATCTTCAAGTCATCCATCTCTTGTAGAATCAACAACCCTACAAAACCATATAACTACACTTTCCAAGACAAGTGTATGTGAGGTGATCAAGGAAGATAAAAATACAAGCATTGTGCAAACAACAATAACAAGCACCATGCAATAACAAATGCAAATGCTAATGCTCCCCTTAAATTAGTTAGCTCCCCCTTAAATTAGTTAACTCCCCATCAACAAGTCTCCCCTCATATGCAACTATCAACTCCCTTAAATCACGCCATTCTTAACACCCCCAACTCCCTCTAAAAAACCACACGACACTTCTCCCTTTTTTTGTCACAAGATAGGCAAATGAGGTCTCCCCAATTGGGTCACTTAGCAAAGAGAGATATTTGAAAGATAAATTTGTATAATCATATACAACAACTTTATACAATTTAATTAAGTGAGAGAGAAGAGTAAGGAAGTTTAATTTAACGAAAATGTGTGAAGGTATTGCCTTGGATAAAAGACATGCAACATCAACTTAAAAAAAATGGTATTTGGCAAAGCAAATATCAAAGAGGTTCCAAGAGAAGTCAAACCAATTTGCACCGTTTTGTCATTTTAGAACAAGATAAGGAAATTAAGCCTTTGAATCACACAAGCAATATTATCAATTTTTAATGGCCAATCAAGACATGGATATAAAATCCTTACTGATTGAATGGATATAAAATCCTTATTGATTGTTGTCCTGTTCAACCATTAAGAAGAGAGACAAAGCTAAATTGGATAAGATATCCTTATTAGTTGAATGGACACAAGGTCCTTATTGAGTTTAGCCTTGTCAATTGCACTCACACACAATTTCACACAATTACTTCATGTAAAATATTTAAGCATGTCAAACTCAAGTTCATATAAACATGGAGATAAATTTGGGGTCAATCAAATGTACTTCCCAATCAAATTTGCTAGTCGAAAAATGCATGTTTGAACATAAATGAGACATGGATTTTAAACAAGGCAAATACACACTTATTAAATAAAAAGTCATATACTAGCATATGCAACCATGATACTCAAGCAATTAATTAAAGAGCATAAAATTGAACAATTATTTTTGCTTATTTAAATGCAAGTTAGCTCTCTTTGCTTGAGCTTCCCATGTGGGGTCAAACACCAAAACTCATCAAGACATATGACAAATCTCAATAGACTTACTAAGTGATTTAAACCTAGTTGAGTCGAAGGGTTTAGTGCCAACATGTTCAAGTGCAATGCATTTTCTCTCAACTAGCTCTCTAATGAAATGGTGTCTAATGTTTATATGGTTGGTTCTAGGATGTTGGACATGATTCTTTGAAATGTTTATAGCACTCATGTTATCACAATAGAGGGTTAGAGTACCTTCATCAAAACCATAGTCTACAAGTATTTGCTTCATTGATAGGAGTTGTGTTCAAGCACTTCCAACTTCTATATACTCGGCATCGGCTGTGGATAAGGAAATGGAATTTTGTTTCTTGTAAAACCAAGACACCAAGTTGTTTCCTAGGAAAGAAGCAACCTCCTGATGTACTCTTTCTATCATCACAATTACCTGCTCAATCTGCATCACTAAAGCCAACTAGACTAGCATTAGTGTCAAAAGAGTATTATATCCCATAGTTGGATGTCTCATTCACATAACGAATGATTCTCTTCACGGAGGAGAGATGGGACTCATTGGGACTTGCTTGGTACCTAGCACATATACCAACACTAAAGGCTATATCGGGCCTACTTGCAGTTAAGTAAAGTAAGCTACCTATCATGCCACGATATAAGCTTTGATCCACACTTTTCCCACTATCATCCTTGCTAAGTTTCAACATGGTACTTATAGGTGTGTCACAATGTTTGGTATTATCAAGACCAAATTTCTTCACTAGGTTTTTGACATATTTAGCTTGGGATATGAAGATCCCATCATCTAATTGTTTAATTTGCAAACCTAGAAAGTAATTAAGCTCTCTAAGAAGACTCATCTCAAATTCATTAGACATGACCTCAACAGATTGTTGAACTTTGGATTTGTTGGTGGAACCAATCACAATGTCATCAATATATATTTGAGCTATGAAAAACTCATCTTTGTTACCTTTGATGAACAATGTCTTGTCAACACTACCTCTTGAGTAGCCATTGTCAACAAGATAAAAGGTGAGGCGCTCATACCAAGCCCTTGGAGCTTGTTTCAACCTATACAAAGCCTTTTTGAGGCGATAGACATGATTGGGGTCGTGTGGATCCACAAACCCCTTTGTTTTCTCAACAAACATTTCCTCTTGCACAAATCCATTTAGGAAGGCACTCTTAACATTCATTTGATGTAATTTAAATTTGTGCACACATGATATGGACAAAAGAAGCCTAATTGACTCAAGACGGGCAACCGTTGCAAAAGTCTCCTCAAAGTCGATACCTTCAATTTAAGAGTATCTTTGTGCTACAAGCCTAACCTTGTTGCGCACAATGTTTCCATTCTCATCTGACTTGTTCATAAACACCCATTTGGTGCCTATGACATTAGAATTCTTAGGTCTAGGAACTAGAGTCTAAACATCATTTCTTTCAAATTGATTCAACTCTTCTTGCATGGCAAGAATCCAAAATTCATCATTCAAGATTTCATCAATCTTTTTGGGTTCAACTTGAGAGGTGTAACAAGAATAGCTAATTTGATTAGCCATTTGTTGTCTAGTCCTAACACTTTCATTAATATCTCCAATGATATTACTTTTATCATGGATTTTCCTAATTCAAGGAACGAGTTCATTAGAGTCCAAAGATGGATCTCTATCAAAAGGTTTATCATTCTCTTCACTATGATCCAACTTCACATCACTTGAAGTCTCACTACACTCCTTTAAAGGTAAATCATGAGACACACTAACCTCCTCATTATGGTTGCTCAACATTGGATGATTCTATGACTCTTCTAGTTTTTAAGTTAAACACTCTATAGGTCTTACTATTTAGAGCCAATGAAAATCCCCTCATCACTCTTAGCATCAAACTTGCCAAGTTGATCTTGGTCATTGAGAGTAGCTAACATTTGGTTTCCTACCCTTCTATAATTCATAAGAGGTCTGCCTAGTACCAGGCCTTAAAAACACTATATTTCATATATAACAAGCTATATTCACGGCCTCGACCCAAAGATTCCTAGGAACATTGTTGCTAAGCAACATCACACGAGCAATCTATTGGAGGACCATATTCTTCCTCTCTACAACCTCATTTTGTTGAGGGGTTAGAGGAACTGAAAACTCATGAGAGATGCCAACAATATTACAATAATTTTCAAAACAAGCATTTTTAAATTCTTTGCTATGATCACTCCTAATTCTTTTAATGCTTTTAATGTGAGAATTCTTTTCATTTTGAATTTTTGTGCAAAGCATTTTAAATTTTTCAAAAGTTTCAAATTTTTCTCTCAGAAAATAAGTCCATGTGAATCTAGAAAAATCATCAACACACAAAAATATATCTCTTGCCACCAAGACTCTCAGTTTACATGGGACCCATAAGATCCGTGTGAAGAAGCTCTAATGGCTCCTTGGTGGTAAGATACTTACTTTTTTTGTGCACACTCTTAGTTTTCTTCCCTTATTGATAAGGTCCACACACTCCCTCAATCCTATTCCCAATCTTAGGAAGGTCTCTCACAACATTCAATCTCTTAAGAACTTTTAAGTCTTTGAAATTCATATAACCTAACCTCTGATGCCACAATTCAACTTGATCACAACTAGACATATTACAGGAGATGTCATTGGAATCAAGACAATAACAATTGTCACTTGATCTCTTGCCTTTCAATAAAACTTGTCCTTCTTCTTTTAGAATAAAGCAATCAACTTTGCCAAACATAACCGAAAGCCCCCATCGCTCAAATATGATATGCTAATGAGATTGGCTTGCAAGCTATCTACATAAAGAGCATTGGGAAAGAAGGGCAAACCTGGAATAGATATGTTTCCTTTTCCTAAAACCTTCTTACGTGAACCATTACCAAAGGTGACAAATCCACCATCCACAATAACAAGAGTCTCAAAAAAACTCTTGTTTTCGGTCATTTGCCTAGAACACCCACTATCAAGATATCAAGTGTTAGAGGCTTTGGCCTTCAATGCCACTTGGGTCACATGGTAAAAATACTCATTTTTTCTAGTCTACCTAGTAACAACATTGTCATTTCTAGGAGCCTTGGGCTCATAGGCTCTAACATTTCTAGGTGCGTGCATTTTGGCTATTCTAAGCATATTTTTCTCAATCATATTTTCAATACGACACAAATTAATATACTTAAAACAATTTGGCCTTATATGACCCTCAACACCACAATAATGACAAATAGAAATGAAATAAGAATTCATACCATAGCCTTGTGCAAATATAGAAGGCTCCATTCTCCTTTGAGTTGATCTTTGGTGTAGAGCCAACTCTCTTCTTTGTGATTGAGCCAAGATTGCATCCCTTCTTGATTGAGCATGATAGGTCCTTTGTTGAGATTGAGGGATCACTTGAGGTTGAGGCCTTATTTGATATATTCTAGCTTGTTGTGATTGAGTTTTGACTTGAACTTTTGTTGGAGCCTTGACTTGAACTTGTTTTGAAGATTTCCAACTTCAACCGCTCTTGATGGTTGTTGTGGACCTTGGATTTTCTTTAACTCTTCACTCTTGACAAAAGTAGTCTTCTTTAAGGATGTGGTATTCATGTCTTCCACATATCCTAAGCCTCTGTTATCACAAGGGCTCTTCCCACTTGATAACATTTTGTCAAGTTTCTCGGTTCCGGAGGTCATCTTGGCAATCAATTATTTTGCTTCTCTAAGCTCCTTATTCAAGCTTTCTTTCAACTCTCTTCCAATCTTCACTTTCTCACTTAAGTGAATCACCTTGGAAGTCAACTCAAGATTCTCCCTTTTCAACTTTTGAATCTCATTATTCTTCTTCAATCTAGAGCTCTCAAAGAACTTCATGAAGTCTACATTGTCCATTTCTTCATCAACTTCGAACCTAGAGTTAGATGAGATGCTCTCATCACTAGAGTCATCTACTTCTTCTTTATCACTTATAACTCCCTTGCCATTATAAGATGATGTGAATGCTATGAAGTTTGCGACTCGATCTTCATCATCCGAAGACTTTTCTTCCTCTTCTAGGTCTTCACTATCACTCCAAGTAGTTGCCATCGCTTTTCCTTTCTTCTTTTTCTTCATATTTGCACATTCTAGAGCAATGTGACCAAAGCCACTACATTCATAGCATTGAATGCCCTTTTTAGAGTCATTCTCTAGTGATCTCTCCATTTTCGTGAAAAGGACTCTTATTTTTTACTTCTTTTCCCTTATATCCAAATCCTGTCTTCTCAAACTTCATGAACTTCTTAAACTTTTTTACCATGAGGGCCATCTCCTCATCTAAAACATCCCCCTCATTCTCTTCAACCTTTGAGATCTTCAATGCAATGCTCTTTTGCTCCTTTGGAGGTACTGGTGTAGAAGTTCACCTGGATTCATTAGCTAGAAGTCTCCCGATCACTTCACTAGGCTTCATATTCTTGTAGTCGCTATTTTCCTCAAGTGCCGTTACCTTAGACTCAAATCTTTTAGGAAGTGACCTCATAATCTTTTGCTTGATTCTTCTATCTGAGTATGGATCACCTAGTTGATGGCTTTGAATTACAATATCCATTAGCTTCACTTGAAAATCATTGAAGCACTCTCCCTCCTCGATTCTAATCATCTCAAATTGTGTTTGAAGGACTTGGAGCTTGGAGTCCTTGACTACTTCAGTGCCTTCCTGAGCCGTTTGAAGAATATCCCAAGCCTCATTTGCATTCCTGGTGGTTTGGATCAACTTGTATTGATTATCGTCCATGGCACAAAGGATGACATGCATGGCCTTGTTGTTCCACTTGGATGCCTCAACTTCTTGTGTACTCCATTGAGATTTGGGCTTGAGAACTTCATCTCCCTCTTCGGTGGTCATAGTTGGAGGAGTGTACCCATCTTCAATAGTCATCCAAGAACGGTCATCTATTTGACAAAGATAGGATTCCATCTTACCCTTTCAAGAAGCATAATTCACCCCATTGAGTAAATGGGGTATTGTGCTTGAGGCTCCCTCATAACTACCATAGTTTCCACTCATAGTGTTTGAGGGTAATGAATGAAATAGATGCAAATGTAATGCAATACACAAAATGCAAGCAACAAAAAAAAATGCACAAAGCAAGACACATACAGAGCACAGATCACCTAAGTATATCTAGGCACCGACTCTGATACCAATTGAAATTCTCTAAGAAGTGTATGTCTATAAACTTAGAGGAGGGTGAATAGGTTTTGAGCACTATTGATTACCAATTTTTTTAAATTAAGCAATGTTAATAGATTCACCCTATTAACAAACATGAAAAGCAAGTAAAAATGCGGAAATAAAAATTGACACACAATATTTACGTGGAACCCCTTAACAAAGGAAAAACCACGGGCTATCCTTCTAGCCACATCAGATTCTCAAATCCACTATTGTAATGATGTTTACAACCTAAGTTGACCACCTAATCACACTTTAGGATTACTAACCCACCACTACTACCCAACGGGCCTTAATAGTGATTCTTGATCAACAAGCTTGTCTACTAAACTCTTAGCCACAATCTTAACAATAATGACGAGACAATGCAACCTAAGTGAATAAATAATGATATTCAAAGTGCAAAAAAGCTAGGTCAAGGCATTTGAGCTTATCTAGGAATGTAAATATGACAATTGAATGCAAATCCTAGATATCAATTCTCTAAATGCAAATGCAATAAGATTTAGCTAGAAGGGTAAAATTGTCCTAAATGCTAGCTATCACTAATCAATGTTCTCAACCAACAATCAACATCACAAACATATAATAAAAGCTTTTAAACACAAGAACATGCATTCAATTAGCAATAAAAGCTAAAACCTAGGCATACATGACATAGTAATGAACTAATGAAGTCTAGTACTACATGTACAAATTACCTAGTCAAGAAAAAAATGATACTCCAAGCTTAGTTGATCCTAGAATGAAACTAGATGACCATGAGATGAAGTTTGGTTGAGTAAAAATGAGTGTTTAGGAGTCTTTCTCTCTAGAAAAGCTAGGTTGTTCGAAGATGGCTTCTTTGACTCCTTAAGAACAAAGAAAAGAGAAGAGAACATATATATATGGTGCCCTACCTGAAATGATGTCGTTTTGGACCAAAAGGTAACTAAATCTCGTCAAGACCGCTGGCTGGACCGCTGGCTGGACCGCGGTACAGGTAAATGTCCAGACCGTGGCACATGGAACAGTGCATCGCCTGAACAACACCACTCTGAAGACCTCCATGCATGCAAGTGCACGGACCACGGTATGGACAACATACAATGCTTGAGACTCTTCGCTTGGGAGACCGCTGTGCATGCAAATAGTACAGACCGCGGTAGCAGCAGCGTGCAACCACCGGAGAACATCGATGTGCAAACCACAGCAGAGGTAATGCACGGGGAGCGATTTGAATTGTTGTTAAGAGGAAAATCTTCTTTTAAGGGCAAACAAGATGTATCAAATACCTAAGTAAAAGTTAAGGCACAAAAGAGCACACAATATGACAAATAAGCAATCATGCAAGATGATCAAAACATACATGAGAGTATGTGTGTGCACTATTATCTTTTCAATGAAAGTTAAGCAAGTGATTTACCTGTGAAGCTTGAGCTTGGTCACGAACAGTGATGTCATAAACTACCCTTACATATTAATCCCTAAATATGGTTGTCAATGAAATAAGTCAATCAAACACCGATAAACTTACAAGACTGGTAGATGAAGTTCATGAAGCAGAGAGTCCATCTAGAGAACATCTGCAGTGACTTGGGCCATAACTCTATATTCAGCCTCAGTGCTCGATCGAGCAACCACCAGCTATTTCTTTGAGCTCCAAGAGATCAATTTACCACCCAGAAATAAGCAATTTCCACCCAGAAATAAGCAATTTCCACTAGTAGACCAGCGATCATCAAGGTTGCTGGCCCAATCTGCATCAGTTAAAGCTTCAATATTGAAGACTGAAGAAGGCTTAAACCATAAACAATAGTGAATAGATCCCTTTAGGTACCTCAACACCCTTTTGTAGGCAAGCTAGTGAAATTGAGTTGGAGCAATCAATAATTGACTCAGTTTATTTACAATAAAGGAAATGTTTGGCCTGGTATGAGAAAGATATTGAAGAGCACCAATTGTGCTTCTATACAATGTAGGATCTGAAAATGGTTCGTCATCCTTCAAAGTGAGCTTAACCCCCAAAC
Source organism: Dipteronia dyeriana (assembly GCA_032871835.1). Taxonomy (NCBI): domain Eukaryota; kingdom Viridiplantae; phylum Streptophyta; class Magnoliopsida; order Sapindales; family Sapindaceae; genus Dipteronia; species Dipteronia dyeriana. The sequence goes on from CM065302.1 coordinate 39,444,998, forward strand.
TAAGACAAGTGGCACAAGGATGAGAATCAACCATTCCAGTCCTCTTAAGAAGATCATTGATATACTTGGATTGGGTAAGGTAGAGACCATTTTGATCACAATGAACCTCAAATCCTAAGAAGTAGCTCACAAACCTGAGAGTTTTTAAAGCAAAGGTGGAGTGTAGTTGAGTTATGAGTTGCTGAATCAAGGATGAGTTATTTCCTGTAATCAGAATATCATCTACGTAAACAAGTAGATAAAGAACATGAGACCCTTTGTGTCCTGAGAGTTTTTAAAGCAAAGGTGGAGTGTATTTGAGTTATGAGTTGCTGAATCAAGGATGAGTTATTTCCTATAATCAGAATATCATCTATGTAAACAAGTAGCTAAAGAACATGAGACCCTTGTGTTGAAAGAATAGAGAAACATCTGAAGTTGAATTCACAAAACCCCAACAAAGTAGAGAATCTTTGAGTTTATTGAACCAATACCGTGGAGTTTGTTTAAGCCCATATAAAGCCTTTTTTAGCTGACAAACATGAGAGGGAAAACGTTGATCAATGAAACCTTCAAACTGCTGCATATAGACTACCTCTTGAAGCTTTCCATTAAGAAAAGCATTGTTGATATCCACTTGTTGGATATCCCAGCCATGTGCCACAACAATTGTAAAATTACTTTTATAGTTGAAGCCATTACCACTAGACTAAAAATGTCCAAAAAATCCAAACTAGGAGTCTGATGGAACCCTTTTGCAACCAACCGAGCTTTATGTTTAAGAATGGACCCATCATGTTTGTATTTTGTTCTAAAAACCCACTTACAACTAACAATATTCATTTTTGGATTGTAAGGAACAAGCACCCATGTATTGTTACGTTGAAGAGGAGTGGATTCCTCCGCCATTGCCTGAAACCATTTCGGATCCATTAATGCTAACTTAGCAGTAGAAGGCTCAGAATCAACTAGAAAAACTATTGGTAGAGGCCAAGCTAAGGTAAAAGCCTTTGGCTTGAAAATACCATGTTTGGACCTAGTAACCATTGGATGCAAAGAAGTACCAACAGGAGCCAAAGTTGCAACTTCATGTTGTAAATGAGCAGCCAATGATGAAATCTAATGTGAAGTATTATAGCAACATGGAGACAATTGATGAGAATCACGTGAAGGTGTAGAAGAGAGCACAGGTCTAGAATCACGTGAAAGAACATCTACAATTTTAGTAGGAACAGCTGATGTATCCTGAGCAGAGACACTAGGACTGGGAAAAGGAAAAAATGTGCTAAAAAAGAAATTCAAAGTCATTGAATTCGGCATGTCTTGAAACATACACCTTGCCAGATTAATGAAGGCATTTATAGCCTTTATGACAAGGACTGTAGCATATATATATATATATATATATATATATATATATATATATATATATATATACATACATACATTTTGATGAATGGAAGTTCAGCTTGTGTTTGGACCGATCTTTGAGGTAAGGAAATACTGAGCAACCAAAAGTGTGAAAGAAATTGTAGTTGGGTTTTATGTTGTGAAGTTTCTCAAAAGGTGAAATAAATTAAAGAAGAGGCGTAGGAATATTGTTGATAAGAAAAACAATCGTAGTAAATTCTTCAACCCAAAAAGTTATAGGCATCTTGGCATGTGCTAGAAGTGTAAGACCAGTTTCAGTGATGTGCCTATGCTTCCTCTCAGGCACCCCATTCCGTTGATGCGTATAGGCACAAGAAAAACGCATTTCAACTCATTGTTTCACCACCCATATTTGATTGAAGGCACTTAATTCTCCTGTCAAACTTGAACTCTACACTCTTTTGAAAAAGAATGAACACTGAGAGAGCATCAGACTTTAGTTTTAAAGGAAAACACCAAGTGTATCTTGTAAATGCATCCACAAATATTACATAGTATCTATATCCCTCTATGGAAACAACAGGTGTAGGCCCTACAAGTCACTATATATGAGCTCTAAAGGTGCCTTAGCAGATATTTCAGATCTACAAAAATGAAGTCTATGCATTTTGCCTAACTTGTAAGAATCACAGAAATTAAAAGTATTCACATTACATGGAAAATGCAAATGATTGAGAACCTTTTTCAGGATTAAAGATGCTGGATGTCCCAGCCTTGCATGCCATAGAGTTGAATGAACATTAAAGGCAAGTGTAAAATTACAATTGTGCCTATTATTTTTGTACAAGACAGAAGATTGAGACTTGTTTTGTACAGAGTTTTCAGCATCAACTTCAGAAGAATCAACATGATTAGAATAGTAACTAGATCAGTGTGTTTGAGCAGTGGATCCATCAAGCTTTAATTGGTAAAGACCATCTTTAAGATTGCCTTGGAGCAAAACCATTTCCGTTTTCAGGTCCTTGATCACACAATTATCAGCAAAAAAATCAACTTTCACATTATTATCTCTTGTAAACTTAGAGATGCTTAGCAGATTTTTGGTGATAAGTGGAACATGCAATATGTGGTTGAGATGCAATTTCCTAGATAAATCAGCATGTGAGGCAACAGTTTTGTGACCTATATTAGAGGTAGGGAGATGTTGACCATTACCTACAACCAGTCTATCGTTGCCTTGATATTCAGTTTTGAATGAAAGATTACTGAGGTCAGAAGTGATGTGGTTGGTAGCTCCACTATCAACATACCATGTTGGATCGTTCACTGTTTATGGTGTAGCAATATAAGCCAAGCTTTGTTGGTAATTTGCTTAAAGCTGAGGCACACTCTGGAATACACTGGACTGATTTTGAGCAACTGGTGATTGCTGTGTTTGACCAAAATAAGCTTGATTTTGTTGACTTGGCCTCTAAAAACCTTGATCAAAACGATGAAAACATTGAAATGCATTATGACCAGGTTTTGTGCATAACTGACAAAAAAGTTTCCTTCCACCAAACCTTCCTCTTACTCTGCCACGTGGATAGCCATTACTGTTATTGAAATTTGATCTCTGATCTTTCTTGTCAACAAAGTTATTTGAGATAAAACTTGCAGATGCTTCAGAAATCATTAGCTAAGAAGAATTATTCAATTGATCAATCCTTTGCTCATGCATTAGAAACAGAGGCTGAGCATCTTCCAAGGATATCGTATTTTGCTGTGAAGTAACATGCACTACCACAACATCATACTTGTGGTCAACTTCTCCTACCAAGCTTAGAACTAGATCTTGCTCCTTTATTTCCTCACTAACAGCTGTTAGAGCATCACCTAGGTTCATGATTTCAAGAACAAAATCACTAATCGACTTCGATCCTTTCTTGATTGAATTAAGTTTTTGTTTCAACTGCATGATCTTTTCCATAGACTGTTGCAAATACAATTTTTCGAGTTTGATCCATGCTTGAACTACAGTTTTGCAACCAGTCACTTGACCAATCACACTTTGACTCAAGGTTGAGATAAGTTAGAACAAGAGAATTTGATCCGATTTCTTCCAAAGCACATAGTCTTTGTTGATTTGTTGATCAATCATCTTCGGAGGTGGAGTATTCAATGGAGATATAAAATCCTCCAGATCTAATGCACGAATAGCAGGTAAGATTTGTGTCTTCCAGTAGATGTAGTTGTTTTTATCAAGCTTTAATGGCACATTGAAGTTCAAGGTTTTAGCTAAAGAGACCGAAAAAGGGTCAAAACAAATCCAGGGAAAGCAGAACACAAACATACCATGCAGAAACAGAGGAGAAACTGAGAAACCAAGAAGGCCAAATTGAAGAATTGTTCGTCCCTCTTATACAATCTATTATTCTAGATTCTGTTTCTGGTTCTGGAAATTTTCCACTAGCATACATATCTATTTCTTCTGTATATTTTACGCTATTTTTATGGGCTTTTGAATTAGGATTCCAACCCATCCTTTGCTACTGGCGTATGTTTGTACTATCTTATAATAGCTATCTATTGGCAAAACTATTGGGCTTAGGTTTTGTACTAGATTTTTCGACTGATTAAAGATCAACTATTTTTTCTACAAATAGTTTTTTTCGACAGATTAAAGAGAGTGCATGGTAAAGCTTTAATTACCATTTCAAAATCTCAGTAGCAGAGTAACTTGTGAGGGACAGCCGCAACCAAGCAAAGGTGAGTCGGTGAGCCAATGAGGGAGAGGAGAAACTAAGCAACGACCGACGAGGGAGAGCCGGTGAGGGATAGGAGCAACCAAGCAACGACCAAAGACGGCGACGACGAAAGAGAGTCGGAGAGGAGGAGGTAGACGATCTAGCCATGACGGCGATTGAAAGTAGTTTAGGGTTTGGGAATTCGGAGCAATATGAATTCTAATTTCTGATCGTGTAAACCGTGAAGTGAGGTTAGACTGTTAGGGTTTGATTTTCAATTTATATGATAGGTTAAAATTACATAAATACCCTTAATAAATAAAATTACATTTTTACCCTACTAATCGTGTCAACCCGTAACCCGTTAAGTTTAAACCGGACACAACACGATTATTAAACGGGTTAAATGGGCACGACACGATTATTAAATGGGTTAGATGGGTTGACCCATTTATTGACACTACTCGTTTAGCATCAACACAAACCCGTAATAATCGTGTGTTCATATCGTGTCGACTTATCGTGTCGTGACTAGAGGTGTCCGCGGTTCGGTTTCGGTTTCGGTTTCGGTTTTGAACTGCCGGTTTCGATTGGTTTTTTTTTTGGCAAATGAATTGCTACTTGTCACAATTCTATTGGTTAGTTTTTTTTAAAATAAAATATAACAAAACCAACGGTTAAACCGCCTGTTTTAAGGCGGTTTTTGGGATTGGATAACCGTAACCGAACTGTCGAGAAACCGATTTCGTAACCGACGGTTACGGTTCCAGTTCGGGTTCGAGTTCGGGTTCGGTTTCAGTTTTGAAAGGACGGTTTCAGTTCGGTTTTGAACGGTTTAACCGAACTATGGACACCTCTAGTCGTGACCCATATTGACACCCCACCTTTATGTGCTAGTAATTTTTCCCATGAGATAAATAAATAAATAAAAAAGTTTCTATTAACATTTCATCATATCACTGTAAAACCTACAACAGATCTCTCAGGTACATGAAGTTATAACTTAAAAGTTTAAAGCACATTGAAATTCATTCATTTTATGAGGCTGATCTGATGATTATAGTCAAGAATGTTTTCTTTCCCATTTCCCTTCACGTCTACTGCCCTCTCTTTCTCTCCGCTCCATTGCTTGCCTAGACTTGCTCCCTCTAGATCCATGCCTTTGACCAGATCCATACCCACTAGACTGTCCGTCAAATGCCGACACTGATTCAGGATCCCCAATGCTACCCGTGTCCCCTGAGTCCTTGCTTCCCTCAAAATTTTCTTCATAACTGCTACCACACTCATCTGAACGATCGCGGGATTGTAGAATGGTTGGCAGCTGACCTGAAAATGACCGAGACCCAGACAGAACAATGGTTGGCCCGGCAGCTAAACTAGTAGAAATCTCAGGCTGTAAGCTTCCACTACTTGTCCTCCCAGTTCCTTCAGTACCGGATCTTGCATTTTCCCTCTCACGATACTTGTCCCGTGCCCGACTGCAAATGAAAATGTCAAAGACATCCCAACTTATAATATTAAGTGCAGGAAACAATTAGTAGGAAACAGAAATGTGCAACACCAAAGATGTTATATTAACAAGCAAGACCTAGGGAGTGCTTTTTGGTATCATCTATCACATTTTTTTGTAGATCATGGATGTAAGAAATCAATTGAATATCTAACCCCATGAAAACTTCCGAACATAAATAAAATTTGAGGAATGTTATATAGAATCCATACCTACTATTAGCAGAGGATGAAAATTCACGTCGTGAGGATCGAAGTCCAGATTCTGCCTGCTCTAGTTCACGCTGGAGTTCTCTCTACAAGTAAATTTAAGAAACAAGGTTCATGGGATTAATACTTCTAGTTTAAAATACAGAGGGCTTGCATTTAGTTGTTCTTCTGCCCTATCAACACCATTTGGATATCGAGGAGACAAAGAAATAATCAAAGAAGTTCTACATGATATGACATCTAGACTGCTGACAGAACTTCAAACAGAAGAAAGTACTCAGAACACCATATGCAAATTGAGATCCAAAGATTGCCCAACTATATAAATGACAATCACTACCTCATTTTCTATTAGGTAGGATACATAACCAAAATTGAAATAGGAAATCAATAAAAAAAGTTGATAATTTCAACATGAAAATACTGATTAATAAGAACTGCTAATTTTAAACTAAATAAATAAATATGCATGAATATTAGAGTGCTTGAAACAGTTTGAAAAGTAAAAAAAGAAAGAAATAATCCTCAGACTGTTGAGGGTCAATCTATTTCAACAGCATACTCGATCCCAGTTACCTGTGCAACACCCACATACTCGACATGTTAAGAGTAACATTTAGATGGAACAAACGAATACACCCAAGATTATCAGGTCCTTTGGTATACTTATGACTTGAAAAATAAAATGGAGAGAAAAAAAAAAAAAAAAAAAAAAAAAAACGTCACAGCAGAACTAAAATTTTTCACCAGAAGCACATCATGCTATTGTGCCAACCTGATTCTAGCCAATATTAGCCACAACTTCCCTTTACGTGAAAAATGAAAAAATAAAATAAAATAAAGGTATCTAAAGAAGCAAATTTATGAAGGATTTGAAGATTTAAGAAGGGTTCTTGCCTGTGTTTGCCTCTCCTTCTCCATATCAAGATTGTGACGCAACTCCCTTGATTTTGCACGCTCAAGTTCCAGCAACCGCTGTCTCTCAATCTCCTTTTCTATCTCAGCAGTCCTCTCCCTGGTCCGTAAAACCTTATCAAGTCCTCACCCAATATTCAACATTCAATTTCATACAGATTGCAGCTAATAACACGGTATATACCTATCAAGTTCTTGCAGAAGCTCAGCTTCTTTTAAAGCCGCCTCTTCTAGATATTTTTGACGGGCACGTCTCATCAGCATTTTCTTTTGCCTGCGGGTAACTATTTCTTCTCGGAGTTTCAACTTCTCTCTGATAACAACAAAAGATTTGTAAATTAAAAATTTATTAATGGCTTAAGTTTATCCAACAAAGAAGCAATGTTTTAAAATACGTGTTTAGTATTGAGGCATTTTCTTCTAATGAGGCGAGGGGTACACCTCAATACGTAACGAGGAGTAGCCTCACAAAGGATAGTTAAAACACGTAAAAATATATATAAAAAAGCACATAAAATTTCATAAATCAACCAATAGTTACAGTCACATTAATAATCATTAACAACTTATTTTATCCTATAAATATCAAGTTACAAAGCTAAATGTAAGGTTTGGAACTTTACAAATAATCAATAAGACGGTATAATTCATAACAACATAATATACATGCAATCATCATACTAACAACAAAGATGTTCAAATTATTTTCGAGGTTGTAGCTATCCCCAACTCAAACAAACCCAACTTCATAACATTATCAATGCATCTTCATGTTGGGTTGTGAAGATTGAAATAGTTTTGTTGCGCTACACTAACGCACTCGGGGGTCCAAATTGGCCATTACATTACTGAAAATGCCAAAAAAAGAATCAAAATTGAGGCGTACGTCTCAATGAGGCGTAGTTGTGACACCTTACAACATTGAGGCGTAAGCCTCAATAACAAGTGGTGTGGCTTTTGTGAAAAACGTATTTAAAAACAATGCAAAGAAAATAAGCACATAAATTTAGTTTCATTCATAACATCTGAAACTACTAAAATTCAATGCTAGTCAATAAAATAAAAGAAAAATGTCTGAATTAAAAATTGAGCAAACATCACAGCAAGATAAATTATTAATTGATTGCATGAAGAAATGTCAACAATTCCATTTTTTTTTGAAGAAAGGGGCAGTATAATTTAAAAAGAAAAGAAATTCCGTACAGAGCGCAGATGCTATCCTTGATTTGCTGAAGACGCTTTTCATCCTTCACAAACGCTGGACAATATAAATATGCTCAATAAGGTATTAAAAAAAAAAAAAAAAGGAAAACAGTAAGATTCCAAGTGTTTTGAGCAGCAAATCTTTTGACTGTGGCTACATACTACATTGGTTATAGAATATATTACCGGTTGGAGTAGAAAACTGATGCCTTTCCATGGAATCTGTTGATGATTCTTGTGTTGCATGTTCCTTTTGGATAATGTCCAATTCCAATTCCACTTCCTCTAGTTCCTACAGCATTAAGATAAATATTTTTTATCTAATAGGTCAAAAATACCAAACAGCATCAGCAGTGGTCGCCCATGCTTACCATAGCCTCCTGATCAATTTTGTTTGAGAAGAGATCAAAGTAGGACTGAACAGAAGTTAGATTGGCAAGGACCTGTTACAAAATACTTTATTAATAATTAGGACCAACATATTGTGAAAACAGAAATAAAACTCGTTATTATTGACACAAAATGGAGAGAAAAACATGTTGATAATGAATATAACAAAATGGATGACCAGAAGTGGAATAATTATTAAAAACTATATAAAAAAAATAATAATAACACCAGTTTATATTCATTCATTATTTTTTAGAATATATAAATATCGTTGTCTTGTTTCTCTTCTTTTCTTCTCCCTGCACTAGAATTTGTAGAATATGGGACCGAAAAGGGAAAGGTAGCCTTGATACAAAGTTAAGTTCCCAGAACAACTAATGTATGAAGAGCAGAAAGCCTCTAAATGTCCTGATAACCGGTTTCCATAATTGGTATAATGATATTCTAGGGTCAGACCTGTTTTGAATGGCTTAATTGGTATAATGTGTCATTGTGTCCTACAAAAGCTATATTAAAAAGTGTAAAATTGCAAAAATGGATCACAACTCACAAGATGAGACTGAAGAGAAACAGAGTAGCATAATTAAATGATTACATTGGAGTACAAGTCCGTGGTTGGACACAGGGAATACCAGTCTTTACTCCAAGTTGGTCAAATCATAATTCAAATTTTTCCAAGACCATCCCCAAAACATTATTAAATATTTATGCAACATAATTTAGAGAACAGAAGTTATGACGCATCTTTTGGAAACACAACTACTACGAGCTTAGTATATTTCTCACCTGAAGAATCGATTCACGTGTGGACCCAAAATCTGGGTCAACTTGTTTTGAAAAACTTGACGAGAGCACTTCTTTCAAGACCTTATCAAAAAAAGTGTGGTTTAGCATTGAAATACTAGTCATGTTCTTCAAGGTTTTAAAGAGATTTTTACATATCAAATTGTAGCCAAAAAATGTACATTTAGAACATTGTCTGCCACCACATACCTCTTTGGCTTCATCTCCTTCATTTCTCAACCTACACAAGACTTGGCAAGCCTTTTTCTCCAGATCCCCAAGCCTGCCTGCTACAAAAGGGTAAAAAGATTAAAATGGGGGCAAAGAAAAAGAGTAAAGCATACCCTCAACATTTCCTAACATTCTATGCTGGATTTTGCCATATTCAACAACAAAGGACCGTACCAGTTTTGGACAACCCTAAGGTCTCAATGTCTTTCCAAACACTTTGAGGAATCAATGAAATATCTTCAGCTGGAGAATATATGCAAGCACCAGCAATGAGGGCTAGAGAAAGTTGTAGCAATGGACCCTCACAAGAGGGATGTGCAAGTTTCCCAAAACCATTAAGAACAGTATCTGCTGCCACTAGCAAAGATTGTAACATGTGTCGTTCAGCAAAAGGGATATAATCTACAAGAAGTGCCATAGCACAAGTCCTTAATGGCAATGAAAGATCTGATGATGCCAGCACAGCCACCCGATCCCATGTACTTGAAACCAGAACCGAAAGTATAGGTTCAAAGACTGTAGAAACTAAGCTTGGTGAGACTAATTTATCACAAGAATAGCGTATCACTGTTCCTCCATTCATATCCTGACCTACCAATTTACCCAAGTGCTGAAGTGAAACAATGCGTTGCTCAGGTTCAGGATGAGAGAGCATTGTACAAAATAGATCAACCAGACGAATCTCACATGAATTAAGGCTTTGAATGCCCCTTGAGAATAACATTGATAAGAATTTATCAGTCTGAAAGCGCCAAACCAATTTTGGTGCACTACATGAAAAGGTTTTGATTGCAGAACATACAGTATCAATGACATTATCAAGCTTAAAACAATGGGGCAGTCCAAGCAGACAATCAAGCATCAAAGATGCGACTTCCCAACAATTGTTTTCTTGTAGCTTCACAACAGTTTCAGCAAGTCCTTCCAGACCAAGTTTCCAATGAATCTCGAACTGATCAACTGATTTAAATGGGAAAGGATTTACACTATCATCCTCTTCAACATTTTGAATTATTGGTGCAATTGAAGATAAGCATCGTGAGTACATAAAACACTGTGCAGATGTAATAGTAAGCTTTTTAGCCAGCTGATGATGAAGATTCCAACAGCGGTCAATAGCAGGATAAAGTTTCAGAATGAGACTCTCCATGTCTTTAGCGAAGTCTTCAATTTCATCTGCAGATAAACAATAATTATTCTGATTCGAGATAACAGCATCGAAGTGGTCACTTTCTAGCTTGTCATAAACTTTAGTTGGACAAGAGCTATCGAAAGCATCATTAAGAAACCATGACTGTGATTCTGTGCTATAGTCACAGTGTGTTCCAGGACTCGCATCAGAAGATTGGGACAAATGAAGAGGGATAAAACCAAAGACTCTTAAAGTATGAAATAAAAAGCATTTGCAACTTTCCATAACCCTATGAAATGCAGAGAGGTAATCATGAAATGAAGTAGTTGGCTCACAACCAGGGAAATCTGTCCACACAACTAAAGACTGCAAAATTTCTCTTCTACGTTGAAATGAAAAATCAGCAAAGACGGAACCTAGAATAAAGATTGTCAGAGCTCTGCTAGATACTTTTTCTGCAGAAGGACCTTGACTCTCCATTCCCTTTCTAATATTATCGAAAAGCTCATCAAAGCATAATGATTCAAAATTAACACAAGAATCTCCAGTCAACAATTTTTCTTCATCGGAAACCTTACTCAATGAATATGAGATGATTGGCTTTAACAAATGCAATACGGAATCAAGAAATGACACGTCACAATATGAGGCCTTACAAAGAGACACCAGCACTTGCACCATCCTTGGTATCTCAGGCACCATTGCTTCCATGTGTTCAATAACAATGGCTTCAAATACATAAAGAATGACTGCTTTGGCATTTCTTGCAACAAAACCTTTCAAATGATAAGACCTATTCTGGGCAACCATTTGATCTTTCTTAAGAAATGGCCATATGCACAGATCAGAAAACCAGCATAAAATATCAGGCACAACACTAGGAGGAAGTGATCTCAACTGCAAGCCAACAGCTTCCAAAATTGTTTCCCCAAAAGTTTCGAATTGCTTTTTCATGTTTGGGAAGAACCTACTGAGATCAGGGTAGATAACATGAAAAGATTGATCTGCAAGTTGCTGGTCAGAAAATTCAGACCTTTTAGTCACTGGAGCTTGTTTGACTCCTGATTGTTCGATCTTCAGATCTTCACGCTTTCGATCAACAACATTGTCCATTAATGCAAGCTCATCAGCAAATATTGATAACAAATGTGTCATCTCTGAGAGATCTGAAACAAGGAAAACACGATCCCTTATGAACTGTTTTGCATTACGAGATATTGCCATCCAACCAAGAAATCGAACAAGAGCAGAAGCACAGCTAGAAAATGTAGATATTTTCTGCATCCAGACAGAAGGAGGAATCAAGTTTCCATGCCGAAGACCTTTATTAATATTGACCGAAAAGTCTGACACCTCATCACCTCCAGTTGACGCAATTACTAACATCTGCAGCAACTTCCAGCGTCGCTGTACCTCGTGTATTTTTTCCGGAGTCAACTGCAGATTGCCATCTTTTAACTGATGGTGAAAAGATGATAGCATCCCATTAAGGTAAACACCTGATTCCAAGATAATATCGATCACAACTTCAGGTGCACAATATAGCTTAGTGGCTGAGTGCAAGAAAAATACAAGACAGCGCATGAGAATTTCTTGCATAGAATGTTGCTCTCTTTGCAACTGCTGAATCAAAAAATTGAACAACAAAGCCTGGTTTTGACGGACCAATGTGACAGCGTCTGCAGCCTGCATATCATGGGGAGACAACTTTATGATTTGTTCGTCGAATCCTTCAGATAAGCATGGATGATGCTCATCACCTGACAACGTTTTCCAATACTTCATGTCTAATTCAGCAGCCTTAAGCAGCAACTCTAGCACAATTTTGTCTCTCTTCTTTTCAAGATCAGCTATTGTTTCCAAATCACAATTATTCTTTCTGGAAATCTTTCTCAGTTCTGAAATTCCATTACTTCTCATAACTTTAGCCTGGCTAATTTTCATCTGACTCAAAACATTTGGACTGGCTCTAAAAGATGTCATAAAAAATGGATTGACATAGCACTCAGCTGCCAAGAGTAAAGCATCAATAGCAGCATCATGACCTTCAGCAGAAAGCTCATGCTGTGAGCGCAGGTCTGAAGCCAAGCGCTGAAATTCAGATGCCCTAATCTCACAGTCTCTATAGTTTGAAAGTTGAATATAGTCTGCTTGCAGGTTGAAGGATTCAGCAGCAAAACTGGCATCTAAAACCAAACCATTCTGATCATGGTTAGTAAGACTACTATCATAGACATGATTCTGTTCCACGACGGAATCTTTACTGATGGTATTCAATATATTTTCACTAGGACTGCTAAAAAAATCTGTAAGTCCTATATTCCGCAGTTCTGGAGGAGCAAAAAAGAGGCTGGCATCTTCATTAACATCAATTTTCACAGCTACCTCAAGTGTATCTGGCTTAACATCAGAGACTTCCTGGCTATTTGATTTCAAAGAAGATTCTTCCTCAAAAGTTTTAGACATTGATGACTTGCAAAGATCAATTTCAGGAGGTAACTGCATGCGAGGTTCCAAAATGGAGAGAAGTACACTGCACAAAATATGAATTTATTACTAAATAATAATAGAACTGTATATTACTAATGGTAATTGAATGTCTCATAAAATAAAGAGAGCTTTTAAATGTTTTTAAGAAAGGATATGAAAAGTTATTTATCGTGGTTTGATCTCTTACTCTTTCAATATTTATAATTTCACAACCATTGATATGCCATAACATGACGAGTTGAATTAAAATTGTTAAAACTTAAAACTACAATAGGAAAGCATGGCTGTGCATCAGTTGTCTATTAGCTATACATTGGCTGTAATATTTATGTATTTTCCTACTCTAGTCTTCCTCTACGCCTATATAAACCATGTAATTCTCTTCTTCTAGTCTCTATTATATTCTTCTTCCTCTGTTAATAATAATTAAATAGTACTTTATATAACTGCTGTTTTATGATTCCCCTCTTTATTTCTTCAAGCTTGCAGACCAGAGGAGATAAGTACACAAAAGATATTGGATGACTAAATGTTCCACCAAACAAAAAAGTGATGGTATAAATCAGGAATATGATACCTAGGTGCCACAGATCCAAGCCTCCATTCAGACTCTAAAGAAGGAAGAACAGCTGACTTCTGTACTGCTGTACGGATAACATTGAGGGCAATCACACAAGTTTGTTTCTGCTTCTCAGTAAAAGTGAAAGATATATCACCAATTGCTATAATACTCTTTGATGTGTATATGGCAGGAACAAGAAAAGGATCTAGCATCTCCAAAAGGAACAGAATACTGTGCTTCACTTCCTGAAAGGTACACAGATGAGATAATGTTATATAGTTATAATCAAACTTCTAATTAGGGCTATTTGACTATAATTTTGTTAATAACTACTAGATCCAAAAGCTTACGTTATTAGGAAAAAGCCAAACAATAATATTTAAACACTCTACCACAACCCCCTCATGTGCAATATCAATGAGATTGCCTGGTGGGTCAAGCCCAAACACAAATATATAACAGATAACAAGAATCACATGATGGGACTTGAACCTAGCCACTCCTAGTAAAACAAGGATTTGATACAGAGAAAATAATCTTGAAATCCAAAAGTTTAAGCTATTAGGAAAAGACTTCAAAAACAATATTTAAGCACTCTTTAACAAATTCTGGCAAATTGGAATTTGCAATACATAGCTTCTTGAGAGCTTCAACTGCTACTTTGAGAAACATGAGCATTACAGGCACTAAGATCCAAGGCTCTGAAAGGGATGGTGAAATACCTTATACTTCCCTAGTATATCATCCATGTGCCCCGATAAAGCCAACACAATGTATTTGAGGGCAGCAAAAGCACGAGCTACAGAACGGCCGGCACCCTGAAAAAAGTTCAAATAAGAATATGACCTAAAATAAATGAGATGGAGCAAATACTGCCAGAAATAAGTCATTTAATAGATGCACAAACAATATAAACATTACGCGAATTGCCAATAGTTCAGAATCCTTAATCACTTAAGAAAATCAGTGAACATCATGCAATTTAATTCAAGTATTAGTTATCTTATTAACAAAAAGTCAAAAATAGTAAGTTCTGCTCATCACATCAAAGTGAAGATGGGTTTAATTACATATACTGTATTTTTATTTTTATTTTAATATTGTAAAAAAAAATTAAAAAAAATAGTAAGTAAATAACAAAGATAAATTGCAGCAATGAACATAATAATTACAAAGAATCAATAAAATATATTCATATTCAAAAATCCTATCCACATTTCCTAGGGAGGGAGCACCAAGGCCCAAGAAGTAACTTTTAATGATAGCTTTCTCAAGGAAATTTAGGAGGTCAACTATTTATCTACACTTTAATTTTTATTTTGAAACAGTTGAATAGCATCTAAAAACCATTACCAGAAAGCTCTTACAAAGTTTTATCAGAGACAACTTGCATAACACTAGAAATTACCAAACTAATCAATCAACAAGCTATAAACATGTCACTAGGTGAAATTGATTAAAAACAAAAATCTATAGCCCCTTTCCACTAATCATTAACGGAAATAGAAATTTCATCCGTTGCAATGCCTTGAACAGAAGCATAGTTGGAATTATATGAATATTGTTTGTCAATCAATTTTGAAGCTAGCCATGGAACAGTAAGGAAAGATAAAATCATCCATAAAGCGAGAGACAAAAAAGAACCCATCAGAATCTCAAATAGAAAGAGCTTCAGATTCATCCCTTAGATTAAATGTTATACTTCCTAGTAAATTCATATGAAAGATGAAAGTTTAGTTTCATATTGGTGGCTATATATTACTTATTTTCATTTTAACAATTTAGATTTTCTATTACATTGAACAAGGATAGAGAACTCAGCCTACACAACTGTTAAACACACCTGGATTGTGCCCAAAAGGTCCTCTACAAGTTCCACAATAAGATCAACCTGCATCATAATCAATGCCAAAACTTAATAATCAAAAATGAAAACCACAAACAAATATTGCACACCAGCAGAGCACCTCCAAACCACATTGCATAAAGCTTATATAACAACGATCCACCTATACCAACCTTTGCAACCACCTGAATGATCCAA
Source organism: Dipteronia dyeriana (assembly GCA_032871835.1). Taxonomy (NCBI): domain Eukaryota; kingdom Viridiplantae; phylum Streptophyta; class Magnoliopsida; order Sapindales; family Sapindaceae; genus Dipteronia; species Dipteronia dyeriana. The sequence continues at coordinate 39,460,546 of CM065302.1, forward strand.
GGCGCTAATACACCCGAACACAGGTCAATCAGAACGCATGCAGCCTTGGCCTGTAGAAGAAAGTACAAACAAAGCAATTGGGAGAATTTTATGAAAAGTGAAAGACATAATTAGATGTTAAGAGGGATAGTTTTCCGGTAAAGAAAAACGAAGAATATTTTATACTTCCTATGATTGTATGCGAGTGGTTGGCAATTTAAATCACTAAGATATTTATTCTAAAAGACTTGTTTGAAGAAAAGGAAATTCCAATTTGTGATTGGTATATAAAATACTGACATACAATATAATTTCTAAGTGTATTACATCAATTTCCATCCATAGACAATGAAAAACAAGTTATAATGATAGTGGAAAATTAAGATGAAGTGTGACAAACATGTGATGGTGAAAACGATGACAAATATCCAGCACATGCATGAAGAAGTGGTTGATACAGTGATGAAGAAGTTGTCACCACAATCTGCACTAAAGAACCACCTGGGTGAGAAGAATAATAATATAAAAATAAATAAATAAAAAAAAGTGCATAAAATGGCAATCAAATGCAACCTGAGAGAGTGCTTGCTGCACAAAAGGTTGTTTCCATTGAGAAAAACTATCATCAACATGATCAGAAGAACCACTCATAGAAGGACGAAGTGCTATAAATATAAAACAGAAAAAGCAAACACATGTTAAATATATTAATTACACGAAAGCTCAAGAAATCGGGAAATTCTGGACATGACGTCTGAATATATGCATTTTACGTTTTTACTACACTGTTGCAAAAAGAAATTAATTTTTTTTAAGAAAATTCAATATCTTGGTTTCTACTGAGTCGAACAATTAGATGGATGAGTATAACTATGAACTTAGTCATATAACTCATATTAATCTTAGAATGACTGCTTATCCTCAAATCCTTCTAACAAACATGCATTCAGATTATCCTGAAAAGGTAGTGCAACATCAAACACTCAACCTGGTAGCAATGCTTGTACAAGTGGTAATGCAGACCAAAATTCAGGACTGCTTTCTGCCAATTTGCTGCAAAGAAGAGGCTGTAAACATACGAAGTTTACATGTAAATAGATCAATCAAAAACTAAAAAGAAACAGGTATCACTAAAAGTAAAATATAATCTTCTACTGCAATCAACCTGAGACGCACAAGCATAAAGAACATGTAAAATCCCTTCTTCAACTGCTCCTATATCCAAGATGTTAACAATGCTATAGTCCCAAAGATCATCAGGCATTTGGAATTCTTCTCCAAATAAGTTCGAATAGTCAACAATAGGAACAGGTTTAAAGACTTCAGATTTTAACGTCTCGTCAAGGTCAGATGGGATTTCACTGGAAGGCACTGATGCTTCTTGAACTTTAACGGGCTCTATGAGCTTCTGCAAAACTCTAGAAACCTGAAGTAATGAAATGAACAGAACCAGTTAAAATTTATCATCAAACAGTTGAAAATTAGACACCACCAAAGTACTGAAAGATGCATCACCATTCTGCAAATAGTTCCCAAGTCAGAATCTTTATATGCCTTTCGCAGCAGCATAAGGATTGCATCTGGACGAAATGCTATGGAACCTGGTGTGGATGAGATAAAAGGTGACATGCCACGTGATCTCCTTGGCTGCACATGGAAAAGGAAAAGTAACAAAGAGTCACACTTAGTAGCCAACATCTCCACAGTTATACAATAATTTAATCTAGATTGCCCAATTTTCTAGTCCAAAATTCATGCCCAAATGATGTAATGTGTGACTTGAAATTACCATGTAGACCATACGATGATGTGATAACTGTTGTGTCAGTTACAACCTAGGAAGCACAGATATGGGGATATGACACAGTAGGATACGGGTATACGGCAAATCTTCAAAAACTAGGATACAGATACAGCAGGATACGTCAATTCAAATAATATATAATTGTTTTTTAAAAATAATAATATATAAAAATATAATCCATTCAAAACATATGTCGCATATAAGTTATAACATATTACAAAATCCAAATAAAACATAAAAAACTTATAAAACATATTCTTAATTCCTAATTAACTTCATTCATCATCATTCACATTCTTTAGTCTTTCCTTCTTTTCTTCTTTCTCGTTTTTTTTTTCTTTCCTTTGAGAGCAGGCGGCATAGATGAAGAAAGAAACCCTAGAATCTAGGTAATAAGGTATTTTTTAAACAAACTTCGACTTTCACCCCAAAGCTTTTTTAAATTAAAATTGACCGTGTTTTACAAAATTAATTGCAAAATTGCCCCAAGCGTATCCTAGCCATATTCTTGCCGTATCCAAAAGTCAACCTGGTCACAAAGTCAACAGACACCATTTGGCATGTCCGACATGTGTCCTCGGGTGTCCCACTTGTGTCAAACACGTGTCTTGTCAGACGCTTGCATTCTCAGACATCTGAAGCTTTCTTGATTCTTAGGTTACAACTCACATGTCACATTATTTAGGCGTGAATTTTGGGCACTCTAGTATTACTCGTATAGTCGTATACAATATGTGCAGGTAAATTAAAAAAAAATACATGTATAAGAAAATGGCAAATACAAAATTGTTTGAAACTGTTGAGTTAGTTATAAAAATAGACCTAATAATATCCAAATCAAGGGACTTGTTCATTCAACCCGACACCAATATGTAAAAACAAACACTCACTTTACACTTCTTCCCATTCACTGAAACACAAATTTAAAGTACTTGAATTCTTACTCATGAATGGGATATGGTTGAAAAAGAAACTGAAGAACAAAAAGTTGCTAACTAAATATATGACAGTAGAATCATTGAGCATAAATAACCAAATAAGCTCTTATAGCAAGTTAGGAAGAATAATGGATAACTCTATTGATAAAGAAAGAAAATACTAACACTAACCTTATTTTAATGAAAGGAACTAAAAGTAAAAAATTAAAATCCAAGTCATGTGGCATGGGAAAAATGAAAAAAAAAAAAAAAAAAAAACAGGAATATATCATAATCGAAACAGCATGCATCTGGTGAAGCAGAGGACAGTGAAGAACGGAAACACCAGTGGGGAATGAGAATGTAGCTAAGCATGCCAGTAAAAAGTAAAATACCATGTATGAAAAAGAAACAAGTCACAAGTTAGATCCCCATATTACCTCAAAGTTAGAAGAAACAGTTAAGGCTGATGATGATAGACTGTTCCTAGAAACTTCACAATCAGAGACATTGCTGGAAGATCTGGCAGTTTCCCAATCAGTATCAATGTGATATTAACCATTAAGATCATTGCAATACAACTGCAAAAACAGTCTTATATGAAGAAGGAAATTAATGAAACTACCCCCCAGAAAACCTATAAGTAAAAACTAAAACATATCTACCCTAAGACTAACAAAAACATTTTAAAATAAGTTGAAACAAGCAATTTGGTCCACAAGTGTGGTAGTTAATCACTGACAGCTCAACAGGATGGACCTTGATGGAGAATGAAAGGCAAGTCCGACATAACAAGTCTTTCCATCACAAGCGATTAGAATTACAATTTTCTATTAAAATAAGTTCTCCAAAAAATCATAAGAGCAAGATTGCTGTTTTGCTATAAGTAGGAGGAGCTCAAGAAGTTTTTTTTTTCTTTCAAAAAGATTTGATGTATCCAAGCACAACCGTAAGTGGTGTTACTTGTTACCTTATTTGGTAGCCAGGAAGATATTATAAAACTTCAATTTTAAAAAATTTGATGCAAACAACCTCAATAGCAATTGAGTGAACATTAATAAATTATTAGATAAATACAAAAGCCACAGACAGCTGCAAAAATGGGAAGAAGCTTTAATTGGATAATCGCTAGACCCAAACATTTAAGCTTATAGGTAAGACCAAACAATATTATTTAGGCAGTCTAACACACACCCTCAAGTGCAAGACCAATGAGTTTGCCATATGACCAAGCTTAAATACAAACACAAATTTAGATGCAGAACAAACATGTATAACTAATACCAAAAAAATCACACATTCGGGAGTTGAATCGAATCCAGGCAATCCCAATGAATCCAATCCCCTATTATCATGTTTGGTCAACACCAAACCCAAAAACTTAAGTTTATAGGTAAGTGGCCAAACAATAGATTTAAGCACTTGAACATATAAAATGAGGGCCGTAAGTGTGTGGGTTTGAGGATAATCAAAATAAAACACAAAATATCAAGATGGTCATAAAAAAAAATTATAGATTCCATAACCAGAAAAGCATTTTTACATAGCTTATCCATGGCTTGAAGAAATTTCTTTGGGAGATCAACAAAAACCTTTGCAGTGCTAGCTATAAAACAGTAAAATATACAGCTGTTATAAGCTGTAGGAAACCAGGAAAACAAATAATTGGCTGGCCAATAAATGGAAATGTTATAGATAAGCTCAATAAAAGGCAGAACGTACCAAAAATTTCTGTAAAATTCTCATCTGGCATCCAATGAAATTCTAAATTCGAATGCAAAAACTGAGCCATTATAATATACGAGACAGCTAATAACAAAAAGTTCATTATTCCTGGAAGTTAATAGTGGGAAGTAGCCAGCATAAAAGATACTGAAAAGTCAAAAGGATAAACCAACCTCTCCTTTATGACTTGAAGTATTGGGTAAAATGGACCAGAAAGCATAGCAAGAAAACGTAAAGTTGACTCAGCAGCATCAGAAAAGCTAGCAAGATCCACCTACAAAGAGATAAAACACTAAGCTCGCAAACTGAATGGAAAACAGGAGTAAAAAGAAAAACCTAAGGAACATGGTGGAAGTTTACACTAAAATGAGAGAAGCTAATATACCTCTAGTTGGGGAAGAAACACCAGCAATCGATGTGTCATGTCTTGAAGCAACTACAAACTAACAAGAATCAGACAGCAAAGAAATGGAATAATTCAAGATTCAAGAAGTACGAAACGTAACAATGGATTATATTATGGTCAGCATCAATGATAAACTCCACCTGAAGATGCATATCGTGGGCATCTTGTTTGTGTGACATAATGTGCGGTAACAAGTGATTTACAACTGGTTGAAACTCTGATTCAAGACCAGGCACGGATACCCCAATCAACTGTAAACCAGGAATAGTCAAACTTTTAGTACCAATAAAACAGTTGTCAAATAGCAGCATCTTAGAGTTTGAAAGCACATGTGAAGGTTACACTAGAATCTAGATGCAAGATACACTCAACAGATTATAAACTTCCAACATGAAAATAAATGGTTTTATAATTACTATGGAAACAAAGATTTCAGTTGCCATGACCCACAAATGACTGAAGTCATCAAACCAAAAAAAAAAAAACTTAAACCCATCAGTCAGTCATCCTCATCATTTTGTCACCTATGATAAACAAAAATATCTTATAACATCACATAAATACCAGACATGCTATTAAATAAAACATTCCAACTGGTAAACAGGAGCTCAACCCAAAAGGCTCACACTTTGTTCCAGTATCTCGCAAGAAGATTATCAAGACTGGTAACAATTAACAAGAGCCAAAAATGAGAACTCTAACCTAATCGGTCTCAATGCACCATCAATGGAAATAATACGTGGCTCACAGCTCTAAAGGTGAAAACAGAAAACCTAACTGCCACTGATAATGTGGATCAAGAACTCCTGCCAAAAGAATTCCTAGAATGTCAAAAAAAAAAAAAAAAAAAAAACTGGGCATTGCATGGAAAATAACGGTGAAAACACAATGTAGTTAAGCCAACTATCGCACGGAATCTTCAGTGATGGTAGAACAGCAATGCTATTATTGTTCTTTTTGAAATAAGAGGTAGAACAGCAATTTTCTCAGCCACAATAAACATTCAGCCACCATAGTTTGCTAAAAAGGTCTGAAAGAGGTGATGGCTAAACATTGTCATCCAATACAGGGCAGACTACACAGTAACTACAATTTGCTGACTACGAGAAAGTGGTAATGATAAGACCATAACAAAAATATCATTTCAGACATGCACACAGGGTGATCTAGCATCTGTCCCAAATTCAGAGACAGGAAAACAGCCATAGAAATGTCATTAGCATTCACTGAATTAGTGCTTTAAGTACGTTGTGTTTAGGCAGTCCTCAACATATATGTTGGTAATGTTGAACTATGATGTAATTGATATCATATTATCATAATAAATCCTTAAGATGAATTTTTGGGTGCCACTCGTCATGCCACGGGAGATAATCAATGCAATCATCATTCATCACTGTCACAATCATAAAGGCATTTACTGACCTAAAGGACTAAAGGCCTATAAGTTTGGCTGGAAATACATATATCACCATTGCCAACATCCTATTCCTGAATACCTTAAATGTTCCAGGCTCAACCACCAATTCAAGGCCCAAGATGATACCTTAAATCTCAGACCATTTAAATTGATAGTCATTTCTGACATGTAATAGCCAAAAAAGGATGTGCAGGAAATAACATATATACAACGGTTTACAAAATAACAAATGGAAAAATGAAAAATAAACCACAAACAAGAATAAAAAGAGAACCACATATAGAAGCATTTAAACTTTACATATATCGAATCTATTAACCAAGTAATGAGCTTGACAATAACAAAAACTCATCTAACCCTATTCTTTGTTTTAATATAGGAATCTAGGAAAGAACCGAAAGATGTTATTAATAAATAAGGAAAAACAAAAGTGTAAAAACAGTACACCAAGACTGCCAAAAAAGAGTCTTCAGAGAAAATAGAAAACTATACAAAAAGACCAAAATCTGCTTGTACAATATCCTGAACTATAGCTAGATGGGGCCCTATTAAAAAAATGATCAGCACTAGTAAAAATAACCGAAAATATAGAAAGCTATTTCAATTCCTTCAAAATCATTTTTGAAACATGAAGATACAATCCAAGAACTTGGAAGTCTCAAATTGCATTTTTAACATTTTTAGTATCTGCAAATGTGAATATAGCATCCAAAACTATTTTCAAATTTAAAAGATTGTAGAAGTTTGTTTGATAAAACATCTTAAAAAGTAAAACAGAAATATATGTGGCTGATATATTTTTTAAAATCATTTCTATCTTATTTAATTACAATTTCATATTATAATAATCATCAAACTAGAATTATAGACGTATTAATATTTTTTTAAAAGGCCAATATGTTTATTTGTTTGAACAATACATGATAAAAAATAAAAATAAAAATTAAGTATTCCAGAGACGAATGAGATTTTGAAAAGAAAAGAAAAAGTAAAAGAGAAGTATAATTGGTTTGTTTCAAAATCTAAGCCCCAAGAACATTTTAAAATTTGTTCTATCCCTATTTTAAAAAATAAATAATTGGTATTTGGATTCTATATTAAATGCCACCAAAGGGTCTTGGACTTCTCTAATATAAATCCAAATATAGATTATATATTTGATGTCTGTATTATAATGCATGCTGATAATGTATGATAATGTATTTAACTCATTTAAGACTAAATCCCTTTTAAAATGTATTGACTACACCATCCTTATGCACCAATCTGAGGAATTCATATATGCAATAAGCAATATCAATTGATTGCTGCCACGTTAGATTATTCATAATTGTTATGCTATGTAAAATAAAATAATAGTTGTGCCCCAACAAATCTAGAGTGAAACGCACATATCAGTTTTCATCCATTACCTGAATGAAAAAAATGGCTATGGGATTTCCACGTAAACAAGATATTCTCACATAGCGACAAGGAGTGTAGTTCATAGGATATATCATATCACGTCGAGGCGCTTCACAGCGTGGGCGAACTTTCACAAATGTCTCTGGCTGGTAAAAGAAAGGGTCAGTAAACCATACATAGCATTTGTCAAGAAATAAAATGCATGCCTAACTGTAATGAGATGTCAATAAATTTAATCAAGCCATTTGCAAAATAAACAAGGTGATTGTAAACAACAGACTATACCCATTATGAAGCTAGTTTAAGGTACAACCGTACCGTTATGATCATTTTTGTACAAGAATGGCTTCCCAATCAAGTTGAAACAAAAAAAAAAGCATCTTTGTATTTGTTAGAAACTAAATCATAGGGATCAGGAACGCAAGCCTAATGCCCAAGAAACCTGTCTTATACAACCAAGAATAGACCACGAACTTCAAGAATCGGAAAAATAACTTTAGTTCAAACACCTAACCTTGTAACGTAGACCAACAGCAATTTCCCATTCAAGTACAGACTTGTTATATATCCGTATGTGCGATAGTAAACAAGGTTCCTGCAAAGACAAAAATAGAAGTGGATAACTTCATTTCTGTATATATGATCATAACAGTTCCCACCAAAAAAAAAAAAAAAAAAAAAAAATCGCCTTGTTTGTCATTAATAGAAAATATAAACAAGAATCACATGAGCAGCACATTCAATCAAAATGTGAACTGCTACTGGTTTAAATTAAATTTTAGGATATTGTGGAGATATAAACAAGCCAGCTCATAAATGCACCCCAGCCTTTGCCTAGCTCATAAATGCACCCCAGCCTTTGCCTGGGCAGATGAGTTTACGAATTTATCTGAGAAGGAAGGTCACTTGAATGGAAATGTGGGGACAGCAAAGCAGTAAAGAAAGGAATGCAATGTCTTGTTAACCCTTCACTTAGTTGGGAGGGGCAAAAAGAAATAACCATAGATTACTTATATAAAGCTAAATAAGTCAATTTCTTCTGTCCTTAAATTTCCACACACTTCAGAATTGAATACGTTCAGTAGATTTAAAAAGATAGTAATCCTTCCAAATGTGGTCTCATCTCCTCCCTTTTCCTTCCACCTCATTCTCCTTTAATATATATATATATATATATATATATATATATATATATATTATTCATTTATCAGACTCTAAATTGGAGATTACTAACGAACCTTATGGTCATAGTTGTCAGGAAACTAATGAGATCACGAGCAGGTTCTATAAAGGGATTTGAACCAGTGACCTCTTGGTAGGAATTCAAAGTCTTTTACCACTCAATGCACCCATACCTTCCCTTGAAATTACCTCACTATCATTTTTCCAATTTTTCTAACCAAATGGACTATATACATAGGGGTTTATTGGACAAATTGATTTATATCCTAAAATGAGCCTTACACAATCTAAGTGCTAGTAACCACCAACAAATCTAAAAGCTTAAGTTGATAGGAATGGGTCCAACAATAGTATTTAAACACTCTAACACACCCCCTCATGTGCAAGACCAACCGGCTTGAGCCCAAACAAAAACACACACCAAATTCATATAACAAAAAACAAATTCAAATATAATCATGTGAGGGACTCAAACTCAGGACTCTCCGGTATAAAAAAAGCACCGATAGCGTGTTAAAAACCAACATACCCAAAAGCTTAAGTTGATAGGAATGGGCACAAGATTGGCCTTTAAACACTCTCAAGAATAAGCAATTTATTTAATGAGAACTTAACTACTTAAGTTATTTAGCTAGAATTTCTCAATTATTTAGATGTTTCAAACACTGCACAAGAAACAAAATATAGAATTTGTCCTAATATGTATCATTTCCACAATTTTTTTGTCCGATAACAATGAATCAAGTTTAGCACAATCAAACCAAAACAGAAAAATAGATAAGAAATTCCATAACAATAGAAGTACCACAAAGTCATCAAAAATTAAATGACACGAGCACCTTGGAGCCACCAACAATTAAAAGAGTTATGTATCGCCCAAATCAAAGAACTAGAGGCTAAAATTATAACACGGACATTATGAAAAACTATATTTCTCTTTTTTCAGGAAAGATCAAAATTTTATTTCATTGCCTCAAAAAGGAAAAAGGGCAAAAAAAAAAAGAGATTTGTCTCTCTTTAACAACTATACCTATATTCAAATTGTTTTAATGGTACAAAACGGTCTATACATAGTCCAAAATTAGCAAATTTGTCCGCCATGATATTACTTTTTTTAAAATCATGTCTAGTATACAAATTTTAAAAAGCATACATCTACTAAATCTGCCTCAATTATTTTGTTAACCTTCCACTGACAAAATGTCATATTTATTGAGGATGCTCTTAGCATTACACAATTGCACCTTTATTTAGCAATCCAAATATCCAATTAGCAAGTTTCAGACCTTGCAGACAAGTACAGGCGCTTCAAAAGAGAAGTAGCCCCTAAAGCTAAAGCCGATCCAAAACCATCTGCATTCTGTCACATTGTCAAAACCCATCAGATCTCATTCATGAAGCAAATTGCGAGCTTCCAATTTCCCCCAAGGGAAGAAGTTCAATCATACTCCGTCCAATTTCACTCAAGAAAAAGTTGATTCCAATGCTCATATAATTTTCCCATTCCTAACAGAATCAGCATCTTCCTTTCTCATTAAAATTTCCACCTCACATCATTTAATAACTGCTATTACAAGAAACACCAACAAGTTTATGCTTAGTTTCATTCCTTCTAATTTATCACGATACAAAAAGAGCCTCCCAAATGCCAAACCAGTCAGGAAACAAATACCATGCATTTCAGTCCAAGATTGATAGAGAGTACAGTTAACCAGATACGATCCTTCTTATTTACTAACTACTGTGTGGTTTGCAAGTTACCTTTATCAGCCATATCCAGAGATGCAAGAGTGCTATGGGATGTCAGAAATCTTGCCACAGCTTTATGCCACTCTGAAACACTTCATGCACATTCAAGGGAAAGCAAAAAGAAATATCGAAATAAATATTCTTCCGAATTATGTATCCAGAAGACCTCATCTATATGGTCCATGTAATGCAAGCTTGTTATTCTAATCAAATGTTGCGAACTAAGGTACCTCTAATTCATTGGTTTTGGTTTCCGACTTTTCCCATAACCGTCAATGAAGTTTCCAAAATTAAAACATGGCCTTCACATCCAACTGGAATTGAACTGACCAGCTTCATTTTTGTTTGAACATTTTCTTCCATGCCCAATTATTTGCATCAACCAATATGAGAACCCATAAAATTTCATCCTTACATTTTCTGATGCACCGAATCTGACTGCAAATAGAGGTTTTTCTTCATTTTTTTTCAATTAAAATCTACAACTCAGTGCCCCTAGAAGGCAATTGTTGAAGCAACTGTGAAAAAAAAAGTTTCAAAGGAAATAAGTATTAGAAAATATAAGTCTACTGGCATGCTTTTAATTTCTCCTGAAACCGAAGAGAAGTAGAGCGAATTGAAACCAAAGCCTCTTCCTCACCAACCACTAGAGTAAGAAACTGAACTTAAGCCTACTTTATTCCCTAAATTTCCCTCTAAAAAACTGAAAGTAACAAAATTCAACTAACAAGCATGCTGATTGATATACAGATATCTAAACCCACACATGTACAGAAAGAGAGAATATAATTACGTCGAGTTCGAGTACAATCCACTCTTTGGTGTTGGTGCCGGCGGACCAGTGAGTGCGGAGGTCAGTGTCGAGAACGTGAGAGGCCTTCTGCGACGACGATTCTCTCGACATTCCCTTCACTTTGTACGGTAACGGCTTTACTCGAGATTCCAAATCTATATCCATCTCTTCTTCTTCACGAATTCTCTAGATTTTAGGGTTTCAAAATTCAATTCAGTTTTAAATTGTAATGAGTAACACTAATGACTTTGTAGCTCCCGGAAATCAATCAGAAGCCGGAAGCGTCTCTGTAGCTATGAGCCTATGACGTGGTCAGGTAAGTTAAATTTACTTTCATGGGCCTCGTTATGGGCCTTCAGTTTATTACTTGATTTTTTTTTTATGCACTTAAAATCAGTCTTTTTAGTAATTAATTTTTGTATAAAAATATAGGTCGATAAAACTTTTAAAAAGTGATTAATACATGTGAGGTTTCGACAATAATTTTAAGACGTGGACGAGGTATTACATTTTGGAAGTGAATATATAATAATCTAATTCGATATTTAATAAATCTTTTAAAATATATTTATCATTCTTATTAAATCTAAATAAAATTAAATATACCTTTATTTATTTATATTTTTAATAAAATTGGATTAACGTAAGAGGGAAAAAGATTCACTAACACTCATATGTTAAAAAACTTATTTTTTTATTATTAATCTCCAAATTAAATAAAATACAATAAATTTCATTATAAAAAGTATTTATCAATAGTTTGTCAACTAATGCATCAGGTTTTGTTAAAAATATTATCGTACCATATAGTTGTAAAAAAAGGTGTTTACACATTTATCCATATATCACTAATTTACATATGTTTTCTATTCACTTATTTGATATATTGATTATATATTAAATAAATATCAAAAATAGTTGAATAGGCATGCGGATACACCAAAAAAAAAAAAATTACTTAATTAATAAGGGAAATTATTTTCAAGAAATTTAATTTGATTAAAGGTATTCTAATATAGTGCAATCATATCATGGTCATGCCACAACTAAATTAGCAATAATATTAAAATGGGAAGGAAAAAAAGAGTACGAAATGACAGTTTATATAGATTGAAAGAAAATGTATATCCAAAAAAAAAGATAAGGATACATTGAAAATTATAAAATTAATAATCAAACAAATTAAAAATAAAGTAATATTTATGTTCAACTCATATTTCATTCTCTGTATTACATATTGTGTTGAGAACAAAATGAATTCCTAGCTTTAACTACCCTCTATCTATTTTAAGTTTCAAATATTTTTTTATTTCTTCATCAAAGGTCAAAACTAGGGATGCAATTTGACCCGCACCCCCCCCCCCCCCGAACCCGATCATCAGCGAACCCGTTTAATGAAAAACCCTGTGGGTTCGAGGGCGGGTGCGGGCTGAAAAAATGAACCCGCGGGTTGGACCCGCGAACCCGCATAAATAAAATACTTGTATATAAATATGCATAGACATTTGAATTATTTTTAATCGTTTTATTTTATAGTTATTATTGTTTTGTAATGTATCAAGTAGAGAATTAGAAATGAAAATTTAATTCAATTAAGTATTCAATAGGTGATTTACATGTGGAAAATTACAAATGACAAATAGCGGGTTCACGGGTTCGTAGGTTACGGGTTTGTGGGTATCCCGTGGATGAACCATCCACCCATGAACCAATATTGTTTCGCGGGTTCGTGGGTTCGCGGGTGAGGGTATGCGTGCAGCCATAACCCGCAGGTTAAAACCCACCCGCGAACCCGCTTACCTACGCGGGTTCGAGGGCGGGCGTGGGTGAGGAAAATTTTCGCGGGTGAGGGTTTGGATTTTACAAAACCCACCCGAACCCGACCCGCTGTCATCCCTAGTCAAAACCCATGTAAATCACATAATAAAAGTTAATAAATTTTGTACAAAAAAAAAACAATTAATGTAATTATCAAAAATAAATTTGAAAACTAACTAAACACACATGTATAAAGAAAGAGATGGATGAAGAAATTACCTATATTACCAACTCAAAATCAGTAAACAATTGTCATAAGTACTGCAATAGAAGTTATATAATCATGAGATACTTCACTTTCACCACATAATATATATATATATATAATAATTATATAATACATACTTCATTTTCACCGTATAAGATTAAAAAAAAAGTCTAATTGGTACTACACTTTAATTCTCGTAAAATTAAATAATACAAGAAATATTTAATAAAAAAAATTATAGAATAATATACATATTATATGTGTAAGTGATGAAAGCAAACCCTATTGAAAAAAATAATAATAATAACATTTGATGTTATGATCCCACTTATAAATAGGTAATAAAATATCAAGAGAGGGAGGGGTAGAATATGAAATAATCTAGAATTAATACGTAGAAAAATTAATGAAGGAAAAAAAGATTGAATATTAAAAAAAGTTAATGAAGGAAAAATATATATATATATATATATATATATAAATATACATATACGTGAGTGATGAAGGCAAACCCGAATTAAAAAAATCAAAATTTTTTGGTGTTTTGATTCCACTTATAAATATGTTATGAAAAACCAAGAGATAAGGGGTAGAATACGAAATGAGCTAGAATTAATGCGTAGAGCGTCAAAAGTTACGGTGAAATTTAAACACATATATTAAATCGAAATTAATATTATTCATTCACCTTTAAAAAACAGAAAGGTTACATTAAAATGAGAATAATGTTAAACATCTCACCTAAAATCCAAACTTCTGAATCCTAACATGTATGGCATTTGAGGTATCAAATTATAAGTGAATATATATTAATGATGTTTTATTTCATCTACCATGTATTCACTAACCATTTGACATTTTCAATGCTACATGTGTTAGGATGAAAAATATGGGATTTTACATGGAATGTGTAATATTACCGTTAAAATTAATCTTATAAATGTGTTGATAGTAGGAAAAACAAAAACCAAATATATGAAACCAAAACACATAACTTACAATGAAATTAACCTTATTAAAGGTGAACACTACATCTTAATAAAAGGAAAAGAAAAATATTTGAGTTTATATCCGAAAAAACAAAAGTCAAATACAAATGGACACTTGACAGGTGAGAAGAATCTATATGATTACAAGCATATATTATGATATTAATTAAATTATAATATACGATATGATAAGCTATTTTTATTGTATTATGTATTATATATTATATATGATATGATTATAAATGTTTAGGTATGATATAATAACAACATTATGCACATCACCTCTTAGTAGAGATAATTGTACAACTCCCTTCTACACCTAGTGGTCAGGGGATCGAGTCCCACCATACGCATTTTATAAGCATGCGTGGGGAGTTTTCTCCTGGTTTGTGGGAGCAGCCATCTCAAAGTTGTAGTCCATATGTAACCTTTCTCCGAAAGTAAAAGTAGTATTTCATGTCATGCTTGTAGAGTTTAACTAATCTCACCATGTCCCGGTAGTAGTCATATTTTTTTTAAAAAAAAATCATTATTGCTTCTTTAAAAAAAAAACAACAACATTAATATAGGGACACATAGCGGCTTCTAGTCGAAAGAGGCTAGTTTTATTGTATTATTATATATGATATTTGTTATAACACCATTAAATAATGACATATATCATTTCCATATAAAAAGAAACTGTTAATAGTCAAGTTTGGTTAGGGACAAAAGGAATTTTTTCCACCCTTCAGCCTTTACGCAGGGGTCAAAATCCGGGTCTATGCATCAAGGTATCAAGGTTCCCGAGGTCGAGCTACTATGCGATCCCACAGGAGTAAGGCGAGGTCATATATACCTTCTGAACATCTTGCATGTATCCAAGTTCACCAATTAAAGCCCGACATGACCACATCAAGCTCTTTGTATCGAGGTAGTAGCCCGAAGCTAGATCGACGTGGGAGATCTGAGTTCCATGAGGTCGAAGTATCTCACGACCTCCCCTAGAGTATGCTACCATCTCAACTTTCACCGAAAGACCTTTAGGGTGTCGAATTTGTCTTGCAATGTCGTCTTCCCACTTCGCCGAGGTATAATCTCAACCTATCCAAGTAGGAAAAGAGGAAGTTCGCAAAGCTCCGTTATCACAAAAAAGTGCCAACACAATCAGGTCAAACTCCAAAGGAGGTCTAGAGTGGTCAAGTCAAGCTCCCAGTAATAATATCAGTACTGAAGTGTACCTCGCCATTTGAGGTAACAAGTGCCATATTCGGTGACCTCTATGAGGCACTTTGCTAGGGTAACATACAGAATCAGAATTGCACTCCAACGTGCATTAAACCATTACATGCATGCAGGCCAAGCCATTGAAACCAAAGAGGAAACAAACTTATCTCCCTCCAAGATATCGTCGAATCTGTTGATCAGTCAAAGTCATTGACGTTTAAACGTAACATCCCGTCTAATAAGGGGGATTTGATTTAGTGATTGAAGGTGGGAGGATTGTTGGAACCTCGTTCACCGGTCACACAGCCGAAGTAAGGTTTTAAATTTTATTTATTTACATATCATAATATGTATCTAAAACCAGTGAACTTGGGATCGTAATTATTTTTGGAACTCATACATACAATATGTATACATAGGAAATTGTAATCAATATAATCAGAAGAATAAAATCTTACCAACGTTAACGTTTGGAGGCTCCTTTACTTTAGGATATGCTTATGTCTGAACCATTCGATCTACCTCGCTATCTCCCGGGATTGGTAACTACATATGGGCACGTCACGATCTCAGGAACTTCAATGGAGGATGTAGAGAAAAGACTTGAAGAAACTCTTCCTGCTCATGTGTTTCACGCAACATAACAAATATATTTCTTTCTTTTTGTTTACACATACAATTTACGACATGCACTCAAAATCAATCACTTTTTAACTCATTGTGCACGATGCACAAAAAGCTCTAGAGTTCTTGTTTTTGCTTTTCTCTTTCTTTAAGTTCCCGTCCTGCAGCTGTTTTTCAGTCCGTTTTCGTTTTTATTTTTCAAAAACGCGTTCGTTAACCGTTTTTCATTTCAATTTCGAAAAGAAAAAAAAATGAAAAACAAAACCATATTAAAAGTGAAAGATTTGAAAAACACAAAATACTTGTTTTTTGTTTTTGTTTTGTTTTTCATTTTGTTTTACACTTTTATTTTATATAAAAAAAATCATTTTTTTAAACTATTAATTATAATGTTATGTGTTTGACATGGCTAGGATAAGACGGGGACAAGATTTTCAAATGATCAAAGTGTCCCTCTTATATATATATATATTATAGAATAATTTATTTCCAATTAGAACTAAACGTATTCATGCATTAATATATATATATATATATTATAATTATTATATATATAATATCAAATATTATATATTTATATAGGATATAATGCAATATATATAAAAATAAAAATATAATATAATATAAGAAATATAATAATATTTAAAATATATTATTAAATATATATTTTATATATTATTATAATATGTATATATACAGTTATATTTTTATTATATAATATATATATTATAATTATTTATTTATAATTTAAGAGTTTATTTTTGATTAATTCATTTTTTTATATGTTTTCTTGAATTAATTTTTGATGTGTTATGTTTGTTTAATTTAAAAATTACAATACAAAAATTATATTGGTTAATTATTTAATCAATTTGTTTATAGTTGTAATAATATAAAAAAATACAAAAATTGATATTTCAATTTTTGATAGTTTTCGGTTAACTACCAGACGCATTTTTTCCGTTTTCATTTTCAAAATACAGTTTTCAGTATATGCTACTAGACGCGTTTTCAAAATTTGAAACTAAAATAAATAAAAAAACTGTTTTCATTTTCATTTTCATTTTCGAAAAACAGTAACTGAAAAACACTTACAAGATGAATCCTAATATAACGCACACTATTTACATCTCATGCAAACTCTAATGTTGCGTTGATATGTGTTTTAGTTTGATATGTATATCATTTTTTTTTTCAAAGAATCAACATATATCTCATATATATATTTTTATCGTTAAAAAACTAATGATATATATATTTGATTTTTTGAATCTTTTAAATGATATCTCATATCTTTTATTTTAAAAGATAATTAAATATTTATTTTTAAATTTAAACGTTTGTTTAAATTTAATTTCAAATATTTAATTTAATAAAATAAAATAATCATATTATTTTATTCTATTTAAAATCAAATATCAACTAATACTCTCCATTTAGTGATTAATTAAATAATCTCATTATTTAATTTATTTAATCACCATTAGTCCTTAATTAAATAATATTATTATTCAATTAATTACCGAATAAATATATGCCACTTTTGTAACACAATTAATTGGACAATCCAATTAATTAACCGTGACCTGTGTTACCTAAATCGATCGGGCTAGCAAGGGGACCTAATGGACCCACAATATTTTGAGCTCAAATAATCTTTGAAATCATTAATTAAACTCTTTAATTAATATTTATTGTTTATTAACTCTGGTGTTATTCCACTAAAAACCCGAAGCTTCACTCTCTCAACTACTGACGCTTTTACACAGACCGATACAACTTGGTGTCCATCGATATAGCTATTACATATGGTGTAATCCTCCACAATAGTTCATAATTAGAGTTGGATCATAATGTCCATTATACCCCTCTAATTACATATATCCTTTAAGTACCGTTGATTCTCTAATAAATAATAAATCCTATTTCGTCACGGAATTAAAAGAGCATTCATATTGTCCAAGCCCTGAATCAACCCTTAAGGGAACTACCATCTACTTTTCACAAGAAGGAATGGATTCCACTATTGTGTACAAACATTCCCAGCCACAAGCCAAACCCCAATCCCAACATACGGAGTATATTGATCAGGAACTGCATCTGACCTCATACATGGTATATCAAAGACCAAGACCTAACCTAAAGGAGTCGATAAAACACTCATGATTAAGATCACCCACATAGCCATCATTAGTTGATATATATGAATCTCATTGGTAAACAGATCTTGGTGAGAGATTCATATAGATCATGGCTCAGTCCTATATGATGTATATGATTACATCATACAAGGTGCCTCAATTCCCATATCTTCATATGAATGATTCAAGATAGAATCACCGTACATTACGGAATGGACCACAGCTATAGATTAACCACAAATAAAGTACCCAGCTTCATTTGTTATCTACAGACTATTTAAATTGCACGTCTCTTACTGTATCCATCTGTATATGACACTTATATACACAGTTCGAGATTACATCTGAAAATTTTAGATGTTAAATATATGTATATGTTATAAAATAAACAACATAACAAGAATGAATTGAACTTTTCTTTTTATTTATTTCATAAATCCATTTACAAATTACATCTTTAGGGTCTAAACCTAAAATCTACAATATAAATACACCTTGACATTCATGAGGGAGAGAGAGACCTAGATTGGTCGACAGACAAATCGAAGCTCCATTGTCACCTAAGTTCTATCAATAAAACACTGTCACCATCAGAAAATTTGGTCCACTTATCGATAGGTACGAGGTTGCCACCATCAACCCAACTAGGATAGATTGAGTGATGCATACCCTTTGTAATCAATTAATATCAATCAATAAAACAGTGCCATTTCCATCATATATCTCAGTTACATCATCTTGTAATCATCCCATCATCATTCTTAACACCTAACTATGGTACTGAGGGTATTTACCCATACCGTGACCTCTGAGGCAGTGGTATTGAGGGTGTTAATTGATATTCCTCGCCTTGAGAGAATTATCGGTTAACACTTTTTGACACCGTCTGTGGGAACAACATCCATACCCCTCATAAATGAATTTTTATCTGCTTATTGTTTTACAGGAATTATGAGGCTTCTTCTTAGGGACAACTCGAGGCCTTGGGGCAACAGTTTGCCGCTTCAACACGAAAGGCCCCAAAAAAGGGTAGATAATATAGGCACCATAACCAGGCTCTGGTCTAACCAACTGCTGCGCGGGCTTCAAGCCCTCTAGTGGTAAGCCAGGCCATGCTCGATTAGCATGTAATGGCCTTCATAGAGAACGTCCACCTTCGTTTGCTCGTTGAAGGCATTACAACCCAACCGGTGAATCCCAATGCTCAAGGATAAGCGAGTAGACCAGAAGCCAGACAACCTGCTTTTGACCAGTTGGGACCCTCCCTCCCCCAGCACACCGGAACCAGCCTACAATAAGACGGGCCCTCAACCCTCGATCCGAGATAGATTAAGAACCATGCCCATAATTCCTTATAGACCATCATGCTACCAACCTAAGCAGGTCAAATCTGCAGCAGATATCCCGCCGTGAGAACAATGTGATCCCTCACCCCGCAACCTCCAGGAGAGAAGCCCGGGCAAGAGCGGGAGGCAGCCAGCGAAACGTTCAAGCAGATTCTCATCGTGAAGAAAATAGGTTGAAATATCCAGTTCATTTGAGGGGTCTGATAGTGAGGGATCTGATGTTGATTCCAAAAGACATAGGAACAAATGCCCGAGGGACCAGCTGTAAAGAATGCAGAAAGAGATCCAACAGTTGAAGAAAGGAAAACATCAAAAAGTCAAGATGGATCCGCCGAGTGAAATGAATGCTCCCTTCACTAGGAGGATCAGGGAAGCCGAGCTCTCACCTAAATTTAAGATGCCGATGGATAAGTTTTCCTGTGTTGAAGATTCGTTGAGTCATCTGGAGAGCTTCGTCAAGCAGATGGAGGTCGAGAACACTACTAAGGCAGTCATGTGCCAGATGCTCCCTACCACATTGATCGATTATGCAAAGGTCTGGTTCAGAAAACTACTTGTAGGAAGCATGGATTCCTTCATAAAACTGTCAACTGATTTTTGCTCACAGTTCTAAGGAGTCAAACCACGCCTGAAAGATCCCATCCACCTACAATATGTGATCCATGAGCCAGGGGAAACCCTCTGATCTTATGTATAATGATTCCATAAAGAAGTTATTCAGATGAGAGTATTTACCTAAAATGAGACCCTCACCAACTTTTGAAGGAACTATGGGTGAGAAGACTATTCCGGTATCTCGCTAAGCATCCTTTGGAAACCTATTAGGAGGCCTACGATCAGACTTTTGAGAGGTCGAGATCGACGAGCAGCTCAGGGTTAAAATTGAGCATGATGATTATAAAGTTCTCATTTATTGATTGGCTTATTTCATGATCAAATCACATTTTTGGGGTATTATGTAAGGGTAGCTTAGGCTCTCAAGACCTCAAGAGGAGAAGCACCAAAGGTAAAATTCTTGTGCTTACTTGCTTTGAAGAGATCGTTGCACACACTCACAAATTCATGCATAACTCTTATTCATATATGTTGTGTGTTTATACTTGTGTGCATTTTGGTTAAAATCACTCTTGATTGATATATTTGCATCTTATAATTAAAGTTTCATGTCATGTTAGGCATTAGTATATGATACATCTTCATCATTCTAGAACTTGTTGAAAATATGTGTTTTAAGTGTTGAAAAAGTGGACATTGCGTTGGTGGTGCGCTACTCGACTAGCGCAGCCTCACCAACGCAACATTCCAGTGGAACGCCGCTTGTCATGCGCCACTGAGCTGCGCCAATGCATCCGCTCAAAGTTGAAAAATTGGGCAGTGCGCTGATGGTGCGCTACTCGACTAGCGCAGCCTCACCAGTGCAACATTCCAGTGGATCGTCGCATGTGATGTGCCACTCGTCCAGCGCCTATTGAAAAAATTAGGTTTTGCGCTACTCGACCAGCGCACGTCACCAGCGCACATAGAGGAAGATGGAACATTTTTTTCAAAACGACATCACTTTAGTTGAAACACACACACACACACACACACACACACACACATATATATATATATATATATAACTCTTTGTGTTCAGGTCGAAATAGAGTTCAGAACATCATATCTTTTCCTTATAACACATTTCAAAGGAAAAACTCTTCCAAGAACTCATCTTTAAACACTCAAAGCATTCTCATGTGCATAAAAAATTCATCTTGCATCATCTAAAGCCATTTAGAGTGCATCTATGGATAGATTTGCTTCATCACATCTTGTTTGGTAAGTTCTTCACTATCTTTTTACAAGTTAAGTGTTTTGCTTGCTAAGTCATCTCTTTAATTATTTGTATGCTCTTAGAACATATTCTAGATACAAATTAGAGATTGTTGTGATGACATGATTGAGTGTTGTATAGTGATAGCTTCATAGGTTGATCTATGTTTTGCTAAGCTTGTTGAACATGTCATTTGGCTCATGATATCTAGGATTGCATTAATTATCATCTCATTATCCTAGATAAGCATATACGGTTTCCTAGTCTTGTTTGTTCTTTGAATATCATCATATATTCACATAGGACATTTTATCTCTTCATTGAAAAGTAAGACTTGTGTTGCTTCCGTGAGTAGGTAGCTTAAATCACAAGCAAGATGGACTAGGTTCACTTATACCGGGATTAAGTAGTGGTGGTGGATTTAAACCGGGTTTTGGTTGTAATTCCTTTGCCATTAGTGGATTTGAGGTTCGAGTGTGACACACATATCAGCCCGTGGTTTTTCCCATTTGGAGGCTTTCCACGTAAATCTCAAGTGTCTTTATTAATTCCGTACTTTTTACACTTGTGTTATTTTTGTAACTAGCTAGGGGCATTTTCGTCAACTTGACCTTTAACGAAAATTGGGTAAAATTGTTTAAAATCTTTTCACCCCCTCTCTAGATTAATATTATACACACCATAATATTTGTTTCAATTGGTATCAGAGCAGGTTCATTTTGGTGTGTGTTGCATTTTGTGTGTGTATTGCTCATTCATACACTTGCATTCATATCATTCATTCATTAAACACAATGAGTGGAAACGGTGGCAACGTGGGAGCTTCTTGCACTAGACCTTCACTTCTCATCGGATTAAATTATACCTCTTGGAAAGGCAAAATGGAGTCGTATATTTTCCAAATTCATGACAAGGCATGGATGGCGGTTGAAGATGGTTACACTCCACCCATGATGACTCCTACAGATGGAGGAGATAATGTACTCAAGCCAAAGGCACAGTGGAACGCACAAGAGTTTGAGGCATCGAAGTGGAATATGAAGGCAATGCATGCCATCCTATGTGCAATGGATGAGAACCAGTACAAGTTGGTTCAAAATACTAGGATAGCTAAGGAAGCATGGGATATCCTAGAAGTTGCACATGAGGGAACCGATGTGGTTAAGGAATCGAAGCTTCAAGTTCTCCAAACACAATTTGAATTGCTCAAGATGGATGAGAACGAGTGCTTCAATGACTTTGAAGTGAGGTTGATGGACATTGTAAACCAAAGTCATCAACTTGGTGATCATTATTCAGATAGGAAGATCAAGCAGAAGATTATGAGATCTCTACCAGATAGATTTGAGTATAAGGTGACAGCTTTAGAAGAGAATAGTGGTTATAAGGATATGAAGCCAAGTGAAGTGATTGGGAGGCTTCTAGCTTATGAATCTAGGAAATGTCCTAACCCCACACCATCGAAAAAGCAAAAGGATATTGCTTTGAAAGCCTCCAAAGTTGAGAAGGAGGAAAGTGATGACTCGGATGGAGAAATGGCCTTGCTAATAAGGAAGTTTAAGAAATTCTACAAGTCTAAAAGGAAAGGTTTTGGATTCAAGGGTTAAGACTTCAAGAAAAAAGGCTCCCTTTAAAAAGATTGAGCCTAGGCAAGGAAAGACCGAGAAGAAATGAGTCCAATGCTATGAATGTGGTGGATAGGTCACTTTGCCCCTGAATGTGCAAATCACAAGGTCAAGAAAAAGGGAAAAGTGATGGTTGTCGCATGAAGTGAAAGTGATAACTCCAATGAAGGAGATGAATCTTCGGATGATGAAGAACTCATGGCCAACTTCATAGCATTTACATCCTCTCTTAGAAGCAAAGATGCTAGTGAAGAAGAAAATGAGAGTCAAGAGGAAAACTACTCAAGTGATGATGGATCTTCATCACAATCCACAAATGGAAGTGTGGATATGATAGATCTCAAGGACTATATGACTAAGTTTGAGAGTTCAAGGTTAAAAAACAAGAATGAAATTAAGAGATTAAAAGAAGAAAACCTAGACCTCTCAACTCAAGTTGACCAACTAAATGAAGAGTTGGTGAGATCTAAGAGGACTGAAGAAGGGTTGAAGAAAGAGCTTGAAGATGCTAGAGAGTTGTTGGTCAAGATAAACTCTAGCACCAAAAAACTTGACCACATGCTAGATGTTGGAAAGAGGCCAAATGACAAGAAGAGGCTTGGGTTTGAAGATGATAAGATGTCCTCCACTCCAAGCAAGACCATTTTTGTAAGAAGCATTAACTTCAATGGGTTCTCTTCTCATCAATCGCCTACGAAGAAACTTGACCTAAGAGAGTGTTCAAGTAGTGCTCAAGTGAATGTGACACCAAGAAGCCTATCTCAAGCCCATCCTACAAGGGCTCTTCAAGTTAACTTCCTTCAACCGAAAGCTCATAAAGGGAAGATACCTATCATGCAAGCTCAACCAAGGAAGCAATCAAGTCTTGCTCAACAACAAATAAGGAAAGCTCCTCAACAATAATCAAGACAACCACAAAGATATGGGAAGGCTCCAATGCATCCTCAAGGTTATGGTATGATTCCTAACTTTATTCCTACATGTCATTTTTATGGTATTGATGGTCACATTAGACCAAATTGCTTTAGATATATTAAATTGTGTAGAATTGAAAGCATGATAAAGAAGAAAAAGACTAAAGCCATGATACATGTCACTAGAAAAAATGGAACACCTGTGCATGATCCTAGGACACTTAGAGCACATGTACCATTGATCACTAGGAAGAAAAATATTGCATCTAGGTGGATTAGAAAGGATGAACACTTTTGCCATGTTGCACAAATTGCCTTGAAAGCTCATTCTTGTGATTTTTGGTATTTAGATAGTGGGTGCTCTAGGCACATGACTAGAAATAAGAGTTTCTTTGAGACTCTTGTGATGGAGGAGAGAGGAAATATCACATTTGGTGATGGATCCAAAAAGAAAGTTAAATGAAAGGGAACCATTTTCATTCCCGGATTACCCTCATTGTCCAATGCTTTGCATGTTGATTGTTTAAAAGCTAATTTGATAAGCATTTCACATCTTAGTGATGAAGGACTTTCCGTCTTGTTTAGGAAAGATGATTGTTCTATCCTATTGCCAAATGGACAAACCTTGTTAAAAGGTATGAGATCTAGCGACAATTGTTATTGTCTTGAGGCTAGAGGTGTCTCTTGCAATGTGTCCAAAGATGAACAAATTGAGTCGTGGCATGAAAGACTTGGTCACATGAACTATAGGGATTTACGAATCTTAGATAAGTTCAATGTTGTGCGAGGCCTTCATAAGCTTGGGAAAAAGGTAAATGGTGTTTGTGGACCTTGCCAACAAGATAAGCAAACCAAAAGTATGCACAAAAAGGGCAAGTATTTATCCACCAAGGAACCTCTAGAGCTTCTCCACATGGATCTTATGGGTCCCATGCAAACCGAGAGTTTAGGTGGAAAGAGATACATTTTTGTGTGTGTAGATGACTTCTCTAGGTACACTTGGACTTATTTTCTTAGAGAAAAATCTGAAACCTTTGACAAGTTTAAAATGTTTTGTTCCAAAATTCAAAATGAAATGAACTCCAAGATTAAAAGCATTAAAAGGATTAGGAGTGACCATGGGAAGGGATTTGAGAATGCTCATTTTGAAAACTATTGCAATAGTATAGGCATCTCTCATGAGTTTTTGGCTTCTAGGACACCTCAACAAAATGAAGTTGTTGAGAGGAAAAATAGGGTTCTTCAAGAAATGGCCCGTGTAAAGTCCCTAGGAATCTTTGGACCGAAGCCGTCAATACGACATGCTACATAGGAAATAGAGTCTTTCTAAGGCCCCATACTAGGCAAACCTCCTATGAGTTACGGAAAGGTAGAAAGCCAAATATTAGCTATTTCCACACATTTGGAAACAAATGCTACATTTTGAATGACCGTGATCAACTTGGAAAATTTGATGCTCAGAGTGATGAGGGTATCTTCATTGGCTATGCCTTGAATAGTAGAGCCTATAGAGTTTTCAATCTAAAAACTAGAACCGTAATGGAATCATCTAATGTTGTCATTGATGATACTAGGCTCAAGTCTAATGACCTTGAGGAGGAAGTAGATCTAGTTGATGACTCCCCTTTGGAGAAGGTTGTTGATATTTCTAATGTTGTTGATATTTCTAATGTTGAAAAGACTAATCTTGATGATGACATAACACAACCTATTGATAGGATTTCTCACTTGGACTTAAAAGAACCTGCTCCATGGGTTAGGCAACTCCATGACAAGGATGATATCATTGGGGAGGTTAATGAGGGTGTTAAGACTAGGCGTCAAATGGCTAATCTAATTAGCTACACTTGCTACACCTCTCAAATAGAACCCAAGAAGGTTAATGAAGCTTTAAAGGATGAATTTTGGGTTCTTGATATGCAAGAAGAGCTTAACCAATTTGAAGGGAATGATGTTTGGACTCTAGTTCCTAGGCCCATGATCACCAATGTGATAGGCACCAAGTGGGTATATCGAAACAAATCCGATGAGGATGATAACATTGTGCGAAACAAGGCTAGGCTTGTAGCACAATGGTACTCTCAAATCGAGGGTATTGACTTTGAGGAGACATTTGCTCCCGTTGCTAGGATTAAGTCCATTAGGCTTCTTTTATCCATCTCTTGTTTGCACAAGTTCAAATTATATCAAATGAATGTTAAGAGTGCCTTCCTCAATGGTTTTTTGCAAGAGGAAGTGTTTGTTGAGCAACCCAAACGGTTTATGGATCCTCACCACTCTAATCATGTCTATCATCTCAAGAAAACTTTATATAGGTTGAAACAAGCACCAAGGGCTTGGTATGAGCGTCTCACTCAATTTCTTATAGACAATGGCTACACTAGGGGTAGTGTTGACAAGACTTTATTCATCAAGAAAAACAAAGATGAGCTCTTTCTAGCTCAATTCTATGTTGATGATATAGTTTTTGGCTCCACTAATAACACCAAAGTCCAACAATTTGTTGATGTCATATCTCATGAGTTTGAAATGAGTCTTGTTGGTGAGCTAAGTTACTTTCTAGGTTTACAAATTAAGCAAATGAATGATGGGATTTTCATATCTCAAGCTAAGTATGCCAAAAACCATGTGAAGAAATTTGGCATTGAAAGTGCCAAACATTGTGATACACTCATAAGTACCACTTTAAAGCTAAGCAAGGATGCTAGTGCTAAAAGTGTGGACCAAACTTTATATCATGGCATGATTGGTAGCTTGCTCTATTTGACCGCAAGTAGGCCCGATATCTCTTTTAGTGTGGGTGTGTGTGCCTAGGTACCAATCGGATCTTAAGGATTCCCATCTCTCTTTCGTTAAGAGAATCATTCACTATGTGAATGAGACATCTAACTATGGAATTTGATACTCTTTTGACACTAATGCTAGTCTTGTAGGCTTTAGTGATGCAGATTGGACAGGAAATTGTGATGATAGGAAAAGTACATCGGGCGGTTGCTTTTTTCTTGGGAACAACCTTATCTCTTGGTTTTGCAAGAAGCAAAATTCGATTTCCTTGTTTACGGCTGAGGTCGAATACATAGCAGCTGGGAGTGGATGCACACAATTTCTTTGGATAAAGAAATGCTAGTCGACTATGGATTTAATCAAGGTACTCTTACTCTCTTTTGTGATAACATGAGTGCAATTAATATTTCCAAGAATCTGGTTCTGCATTCTAGAACTAAGCATATTGACATCCGTCATCATTTCATTAAAGAACTAGTTGAGAGCAAATGTATAGTACTTGAGCATGTAGGTAATAATGATCAACTAGCGGATCTATTTACTAAACTCTTAGATGCTACTCGATTCAAAACTCTTTGTAGATCTATTGGGATTTGTTTAATGGAGTGATGAGTTGTGGTCTTTGACCCCATAAGGGGAACTCAAGCAAAGAGAGCTATTGTATACTTGTTGCATCCAAATTCTTTAAAAATGTTTATGCTCCTTTATTGATTGCTTGAGTAGCTTGGTTGCATTTATACTATAGTATATTGTTTTTTCTTCAATAAGTGTGAACTTTGCTTTGATTACAATCCATGTCATATTTATGTTCAAACATGCATTTTTGGACTAGGAGATCTACATAGGAAGTACATATTGAATGACCTATAATTATCTCCATGACATGATGATTCTTTAATGACATGCTAATGAAAAATGATAAAGCATGAATTGATGATTGCAATTGTTGAATGCAAAATATTGTGTGAAAAAAGCTAGTGAGACTAAAATGTTTCATCAATGTCTCTCTTTCTTTATTAGTTGAACATGGCTACTATCATACGGGTTTCCTACCCGGGAAAATCGAATAGGGTGCAAAGTTGCTCATGCCATGTTTCGCTTATAAAGTTGGATATAGTGCCATTAAAATTTGATATCTACAAAAACTTTGTATCCTTGCTTCTCTCATGACAAATGGTGAAATTGGTTTGAATTATATTGGAAAATTTTGTCATTTGCTTTGCCAAATACCATTGTTTTTGGACTTGAATGCAACATGTCTTGTATGCAAAGCATTTTTGATTTACACATTTTCTTCAAATAAATCTCTTTGTTTCTCTCCTATTAATTGAGTTGCATAAATGTGGTTTATATAATTATGCAACAATCTTGTATGCTTCTTTCTTTCTTTGCCTTGAGTGACCCGGTTGGGGACTTCTCCTTTGCCTATATCATGATAAAAAGGGGAAGTAGCATTGACCTAGCATTGTGGTGTTAGGGGAGTAGCATGTGGTAGCATGTAGTGGCTTTAAGGGGTGTAGTACTTGTTTTTGGGGAGATTACATTTAGGGGGAGTAACCTTTTGAGGGGGAGCATTGCATGATGTGGTGTATTACTCATGTTCTTATATGCAAATGCTTTTGTTTTCTATCCACTTGATCATCTCACATGCACTTGGTTTGGAAAGTGTACTTGTTGTTTGTTTTGTGTGTAGGGTTGATGATTCTACAAGAGATTGAAGATTTGATTTTTTTTTATGTATATCTCTTTGTAATGTAGAATATCTTCCCGATGTTTTATTTTGTTTTGTAAGGATCAATGTGAGTGGTGGTTTTGTCACGAAATAACCAAATGGGGAGATTGTAAAGTCCTCATTTATTGATTGACTTATTTCTTGAACAAATCACATTTTTGGGGTATTATGTAAGGGTAGCTTAGGCTCTCAAGACCTCAAGAGGTGAATCACCAAAAGTAAAATTCTTGCGCTTACTTGCTTTGAAGAGATAGTTGTATACACTCACAAATTCATGCATAACTCTTATTCATATATGTTGTGTGTTTATACTTGTGTGCATTTTGGTTTAAATGACTCTTGATTGATATATTTGCATCTTGTATTTAAAGTTTCATGTCATATTAGGCATTAGTATATGATGCATCTTCATCACTCTAGGACTTGTTGAAAATGTGTGCTTTGAGTGTTGAAAAAGTGGACATTGCGCTGGTGGTGCGTTACTAGACTAACGCAGCCTCACCAGCGCAACATTCCAGTGGAACGTCGCTTGTCATGTGCCATTGAGCTGCGCCACTGCACCCGCGTAAAGTTGAAAAAGTGGGCAGTGCGATGGAGGTGCGCTTCTCGACTAGCGTAACCTCACCAGCGCAACATTCCAGTGGATTGTCGCATGTGATGTGCCACTCGTCCAGCGCCTATTGAAAAAATTAGGCTGTGCGCTGGTGGTGTGCTACTCGACCAGCGCACGTCACCAGCGCACATAGAAGAAGCTGGAGCGTTTTTTTCAAAAAGACCTCACTTTGGTTGAAACACACACACACACACACACACATATATAAATATATATATATATATATATATAACTCTTTATGTTCAGGTCGAAATAGAGTTCAAAACATCATATCTTTTCCTTAAAACACATTTCAAAGGAAAAGCTCTTCCAAGAACTCATCTTTAAACACTCAAAGCATTCTCATGTGCATAAAAACTTCATCTTCTATCATCTAAAGCCATTTAGAGTGCATCTATGGATATATTTGCTTAATCACATCTTGTTTGGTAAGTTCTTCACTATCTTCTTACAAGTTAAATGTTTTGCTTGCTAAGCCATCTCTTTATTTATTTGTATTCTCTTAGAACATATTCTAGATACAAATTAGAGATTGTTGTGATGGCATGATTGAGTGTTGTATTGTGATAGCTTCATAGGATTGTTTGATCTATGTTTTGCTAAGCTTTTTGAACATGTCATTTAGCTCATGATATCTAGGATTGCATTAATTGTCATTTCATTATCCTAGATAAGCATATAAAGTTTCATAGCCTTGTTTGTTCTTTGAATATCATCATAAATTCACATAAGACATTTTATTTCTTCATTGAAAAGTAAGATTTGTGTTGCTTCCGGGAGTATGTAGCTTAAATCGCAAGCAAGATGGACTAGGTTCACTTATACCGAGATTAGGTAGTGGTGGTGGATTTAAACCGGGATTAGGTTGTAATTCCTTTGCCATTAGTGGATTCGAGGTTCGAGTGTGGCGCACATATCAGCCCGTGGTTTTTCCCATTTGGAAGGTTTCCACGTAAATCTCAAGATTCTTTATTAATTCCGCACTTTTTACACTTGTGTTATTTTTGCAACTAGCTAGGGGCATTTTCGTCAACTTGACCTTTAACAAAAATTGGGTAAAATTGTTTACAATCTATTCACCCCACTCTAGATTAATTTTATACACACCATAATATTTTTTTCAATGATATGAGATCGACAAAGCGCCAGAAGAAAGTAGCACATAAACCTACACCGATCTAGAAAGCCCAGAACAGACTTCCCAATCGATCTTCATACCGCCATCCACCTCTCCAACCTCAACGAGACCGGTGTCCAGTTAGGTGAACCCCTCATTGAGATTCGACACCCTAAGAGTAGTAGCTCTCGTGACCTAGGATGAGAGAGGTTACAACCACTATATCCTCCTAAATGCTTCTCGTGAGACAATTTATCTGGCCATCCAGGATAAGGGCTTGCTTAGAAAGCCAACTCCCATGAAAATAACGACAGATACAAGGAACCAATACAAGTACTATGATTTCCATGAGGATGTTAGGCATAACACATCAGCGTGCTACCGCTTGCAAAACTAGATTGAAGCTCTGGTAAGGGAGGTTGCTTGGTAGAATTCCTGCAAGAGGCTAGAGATAATATCCAGACTGGGAAGAAAGTACAAATAGAGATTTAGGGCCGTACTGAGAAGAGGAAAGGAGAGTAAAAGAACCTGATGCAACAAATCCATGTCATACATACCGTCAATGGAGGCCCCACATTGGTGGGAACCTCTAACAACTCTAGAAAGAACCACGCCAGGGAGATACCCTGGATCGAGGAGGGTCATAGGTTTTTCAAGGTCGACCTGGGTTCCATGGGGACCTCACAGTCTGCTCAAATCATTTTCACTGAAGCTGATGTATATGACACCGTCCAATCGCATGATGATCCCATGGTGGTCACGGGGCAAATCGCCAATTGTTTGGTCCATTGCGTGCTGATCGACACAGGTAGCAGCATGGACATCCTATTCAAAGACACATTGGAGAACCTCAACCTGAAACAATGGTGCTACAACAGTTGTACCACCTTTCTATATGGCTTCACAAGGGACTCCATCGTACCAGTAGGTCAAAGATCTTATCGGTAATCATTGGAAACTCACATCTATAATAAAACCTCATGACGGACTCTGTGGTGGTTGACACCCCTTGGTATACAATACCATCTTAGGGAGGCCCTTTCTATCTTCTCTCAAAGGGGTCATGTCTATCTACCGCAATGTCTTATAATTCCCATATGAAATGAGGTAGAAGAGGTACGAGGAAACCAACGGGCAACCTGTAAGTGTTACACAGTCTCTACTAACACTGCAGCGTTGGGAAAACAGTTAACCCAGGTTGCCATAATCTGTGAACAGGAATTGCCAGAAGTGGTTCCCGGGACGTCAGAGCCCGATTGAGGTTCAGGGAATAACGTCCGAGATGAGGACAATGTAGAGAAGGACAGGGAGTGGGCCATTGGCCACCCCATGGATGAGCTAGAAGAGATCCCAATTAGAAGTGACGATCCATCCAAGATGGTCAAAATTGGGGTGACCTTGGAACCGGGAGTGAAGAAAGGTTTGATCGATCTACTCCAGGAATTCAATGACATATTTTCCTAGAGCCATGACAAGATACCGGGAATCCCAACATCCTTGGCTGCTCATCGACCTGTAGTAGACCCTACTGTCAAGCTGGTTAAGTAGAAAAGGCGTCAGTTTAACTCTGAGAGAAACTCTGCGGTTCAATAGGAGGTCGACAAGTTGATCAAAGTTAGGCTCATCATGGAAGCTCAATATCCCGATTGGATCACCAACGTGGTTATGGTCACTAAGGTAAATGGAAAGTGGTGTATATGTGTCGACTACACTGACCTTAACCGGGCATGCCCGAAGGACAATTTTCCTCTGCCTAAGATCGACCAGCTAGTGGACTCCACTGCCGAGAATAAGCTCTTAAGCTTCATGGATGCGTTCTCAAGATACAATCAAATCAAGATGCACCCAACAGACCAGGATGAAACCAGCTTCATTATTGGGCGTGGTTTGTATTGTTATAAGGTGATGCCATTCGACCTCAAAAATACGGGTGCTATCTACCAGCGCCTGGTCAACCGTCTGTTTAAGCCAAAAATAGGAAAGATGATGGAGGTATACATTGACGACATGATCATTAAGTCTTAGGTAGTAGAAAAGCCCAAGACCACATCTACAGAACCTTCCAGATTTTAAGGGATAACCAAATGCGGCTGAACCCAACCAAGTGTGCATTCGGGGTAACTGTAGGCAAGTTCCTTGGCTTCATGGTCCACAAGAGGGGTATCGAGGCCAACCCGAAAAAGATCCGAGCTATTCTAGACCTAGAATCCCTTACCTCACTTAAGTAGGTCTAGACTTTGGCTGGTTGAGTGGCCACACTCAATCGGTTCATTTCATGGTATACAAATAAATACCTCTCTTTCTTTAAGGTGATCAAACAGTGAATGAACATGAAATGGGACCAGGACAGTGAGCAGGCCTTTTAATCCCTCAAGGCCTATTTAGCTAGCCCATCGTTGCTAGTCAAGCCGGAACCTGGAGATGAGCTGTAAATTTATTTGGTTGTGTTTGAGTAAGCTATAAGTGGGGCTTTGGTTAAAGAATATGGGGATGGCGTCCAACGACCTGTTTACTAAATAAGTCATGCATTAACCAAGACCGAGAAGAATTATGTCCTCTTTAAGAAGCTCATCTTCGCATTAGTGACCTCGGTAAGAAAGTTGCGCCCCTATTTTCAAGCTCATACTGTAGAGGTGGTGACCGACCAACCTTTCCGCCAGTTTTTACAGATGCTAGACATCTCAGAAAGATGGGTCTTGTGGTCCCTATAACTCACTCAGTTTGATTTAAAATACAAGGCTCGAACGACGATCAAGGCTCAAGCATTAGCTGACTTTGTGGATGAGTTTTCGCCACTCCTAAGGCAAGAGGCAGAAGCCTTGACAAAGCCAGAGATTCTATATACCTCACCAGAAGCCTCTTGAGCTAGACGATTGGTTGAAAGATTTCAATGCCTGGATTCTATACCGATGGGGCTTTTGGACAAGCAGGCGAGGGAGCCGGCATAGTCCTAACTGACCCAGAAGGGACAAAATGCAGCCACTGTTTCAGGTTCGAATTTAAGGCTACCAATAATGAGGCAGAGTTCGAAACTCTTCTGGCAGGAATGAGGATTGCTATTGAGTTTGGAGCCGATTGCTTGCTTGTCAAGAGTGATTCGTTACTCATTGTTAATCTGGTTACTGGGCTCTACCAAGCTAAGGGTGATAACATGGTTGCATACCTAAAGCAAGTTCAACAACTCAGGAATATGTTTAAGGTATTCAATAGAACAGATCCCTCGACAGTAAAATCACCGAGCAGAGATCTTAGCAAAGATAACAACTAATGGAGGTTAAGCACTACCAAGGGGAGTCCCCCTCAAAGTGATCTCCCAATCAAGTATAACAACAGGTAAAAAAATTTGCCCAGTTGACAGACTGCTCTGTCGGATTGATCTGATAGTTGCCTACCTCCAAGAAGAAAAGCTTCATGAGGACTCTGACCAAGCTCAAAAAATAAGAGGGTTTCTGTCCGGTATTGCCTGGTGGGCGGGTACCTCTATAGGAGAGGTAGATCACTTCCTTTGCTTCGATGTCTGCATCCCGACGATGCCAGCTCAGCATTGAGAGAGGTCCATTATGAGGATTGTGGAAATCACATTGGTGGAGAGACTTTGGCTTATCAAGTACTTTGCATGGGATACTACTGGCTAACTATTCACTAAGATGTGAAGATGTTTGTGCAGTTCTGTGAAACATGCCAGAGGACCTCAAACTTGAACCACCTTTCTCATTAACGGTTATCCTCAATCAGTTTACCTTACCCTTTCGCGTCGACCTGATTGTTCCGCTTCCCACCGCTCCTGGATAGGCTAAGAATGGTATCGTTGCTATTGATTATTTTACTAGGTAGGTCGAAGCATGACCTCTCTCCTAGATCTCAGAGGAAAATACAACTAAGTTCATCAAGACCATCGTGGTCTGTAGGTTTGGCACACATTTTATCATAATCATTGACCTAGGCAAACATTTCGATAATACCCGATTCAGGGACTTTTACGAAGGTTTGGGGGTCGATCTCCTGTTTGCTTCGGTAGCTTACCCATAGACCAATGGTCTGGTTGAGGCTACCAATAAGACCATCAACAAATTGCTGAAAAGGAAATTATTACAGGAGAAGAAGGGTAAATGGGTCGAAGAGCTTTCCGAAGTCCTTTGGGCGTATCTGACCACAAAAAGGACAGCCACTGGAGAAATAACCTACTCATCGGCTTTCGGGGTTAAAATAGTCATTTCCATTGAGCACAAATCAACCTTGTTCAGGGTACAACACTTTGAACTAGAGAGCAATGAGGTTAAACTCCGAGCTAAGCTAGACCTCCTTGTGGAAAAACAAGATCGAGTAGTTGAGAATGTAGCACTTTATCAGAGCAAGATTGCGAGGTATTTGAACAAAAGGGTGAAGGTCAGAGGTTTCAAAGAAGGAGACCTGGTACTCAAGAACGTGACCCAGAACACCCGGGTAGGATCAGATGGGGTCTTGGAACCCAACTGGGATGGACCATACTTAGTAAAAGTTGTGGTCCGCAACGGAGCTTACAAGCCGGAATATATGGATGGTCGACCCATCGACCACACCTGGAACGCTGATCATTTGAATAAGTTCTATCCTTAGGCAGGGGACTCCTTAGCAGACTATCTCTATTTAAGAATCAATAATATTAATTCTTTAAAACGGTTATATACTCCATCTTGATCATCGATAAACTCTCTTACTAAGTTTTCTCCATCCCCGGTTGCATTTTATTTTCTCCACTAGTGAATTCGCCATGATCGCTATAAACCAAGGAATAGCTTAATAACATCCTTGATGCCTTAGCCAGGCACCACCCCCCGTCAAGAAAGGTATGAGTGCAAGAGCATAGTTGCCATCCAGATCTCGAAACCAAGGAATAGCTTAATAGTATACTTGATGCCTTGACCGGGCATTACCCCCCGTTAAGAAGGGTTTGAGTGTAAGAGCATAGTTGTCATCCAGATCTCGAGACTAGGATAGCTAGATAGCATTCTTGATCGACCATCGCCATGACCTCGGGGGGAATGGGCTCTTTCTGTGAAGCAGTAGTCACCCCCCTTCTCGACTTGATAGTCTGTGTCCTCCTCCTTAACGGGTCCTTCAGAATGAGCTGGGTCAACCTAGTCCCCTACCTCATATTGGACCCCCGAGAGATCCTTTTCAGCTTCCAAAGAAGCATGAGGACCTTTTTCAACCTGCTCGGGCTAGACCCCCACACTTGTTTGAAGCTAGACTTGTCACAGGTTTCGATTTTGGTTCTGAATCGACGATTTCATTTTCGGTTCTAAACCAACGGTTCCGGTTCTTGGGAAAGGGGAACCGGAACCGGAATCGGAACCGGAATCGAACCGGAACCGGTGAGGAAGGTTTCGATTTTGGTTTTGGTTTCGAAGTTCGGTTCATTTTTTTTAATAAAAAAATAGAAATGTTATATGTAACTATGTAAGATTATAAAATCTAAATGCATTTTATTGGGTCACCGGAAGAAAAATAAACTAAAAAAAATAACATTAGAAAAATAAAATAAAATAAAATTAAAATTTGAAAAATAAAATCGATTCCAGTCCGGTTTCTAAAAATGGTGAACCGAACCAGAACCACCCCCCGAAGGTTTCGGTACGGTTTTATAACCGAAACAGAAAAAATCGATTTCGATATCGGTTTTTGACAGGCGATTCCGGTTTTGCTCACCGGTTCGAATTGAACCACCATCATGTCTAGTTGAATCAAGCTGGACCTCCCTGGTCTGCATGGGCCGAACCTTACCAGAAGCCTCACCGGGCACCGAGCTCGGAGGAACGGAAGGATGGAGTGGAATACCCATATTGAACACTTGTTTGCCAGCTCTAGTATCGCCACCAACGGGAATGGACATTTCGTCATCTTTAGCCTTGATATCCTCTTTGTCTTAGCCATCAATGACAGAAAGGTCGAAGGGTAGAGGCAGCGCTTCAGCGACCTGGTAGGAAGGATTGAAGTATCCGCTCCCGAAGGAAGATTCTACCTCTACCTGAGGCTTGACTATCTGGGCTTGCAGGTCCAGGTTTTCTGCTTCTTGCCTTCTAGCCTTTGTCTTCCAGTCATCCCTCTCCATTTTACATCTCACTGACTTCAAAGCGTCCTGGTTGAAGGTCTGCTGTAGCCTTTGATAGTCGCATTGAAGCTTAGCTAGCTTCCTCTCAGTCTTGTCTTGGTTGATGGTCATCTCTTGTACCAGATCCTGAGCTTGAGTAAGCAACCCCATGGCAGTTTCACCTTCAGCATCAGTTTTTGCAGCACGTTCATGAAGAGAGGTCACTTGATTGCTCATAATTACATTATACTTGAAAGCCTACAATGGACAAAACTCAAGTCAGTACATAACCAATTGACTATTTGAGTCGCATGTGAAGGAAAATGATTACCTCAGCCAAGAGAGCGGATCCTTTGGTAATCAGGGTGTCGACAAACATCGAGGCCATCAATAAAAGGCTATCGCTTGGGCAATAGGCAAGAAATCGGTTCATGATCTCGCCCTAATTAGCGGATTTGGATAGAGGTTGGGAACGATCTTCGTATCCCTCCACGACAGCAGTCTCTAAACTCATCCTTACTGCTATAGATGCTGGAGAAGGAATTGAAGCAGTAGATACGCCAACCAGGAATGTAGCATCGACAATGGTCTTAGCGGTAAAAGGAGTAGCAAATGTGGTAGTAGTGGCAGAAACAATAATAAGATTGGAAGTCCCCTTACCATGCACCCTGGAGGCCCGGGATGCGAATACCTCTAACTTGGACTTATGTCAGGTAGCTAGAGAGGTAGAAACAGGATGAACTACTACGGGAATGGGCGGATGCCCACCTTCCCGGATCAAGGTCACCGAAGAGCTTCTCCGATCCGGACTATCAAGAAAGAGAAGATGAGTGTAAGCCTATTGAGGGTCTTGAACAACGGGCGCCACAATAAAAACCGTAAAAAATGAGGTTAGTATCAAGGCAAGCAACAGTAGAGTAAGCTAATTCATAATTCCATTCTTACCAGGAGAGGCAGCAAAGATACGTAGGTACTGGTTCACCCTACGGGAATCGAAGGAGTCGGAGGTTAGATATTTTGTGTTCATAAAATTCTAGGCAATGATGGCCTTCAAGATTGTCTCAGATTCGACCGGTAAGGAATTCCTGTCCCAAGACGGCTTATCGTGGAAGGTGGTGGGAACTTCAAATTCATGCCAGCCAATATAAATCGAGCTCCCCCATTCACCATCAACCGACACCCACTCATTCTTTAAGGGGGAATCCTTCTTGGCACCGTCCGGCACAACAAAGTTGAGTTTATTCTTGGTTATCTCATAAAATTGCTCCCTTGGGCAGGGAGATAGGCTACCATTCTGGAAAACATACGCCAGCTCTTTAACCCCAGGCTCCCTCATGAGATTGCCCATCTCACATTGCTCCCTCCACATTACAAGAAAGCCCATCAGGTGCTTGCAAAACCCCAGGGTTAATTGAAAGGGAGCGAGCTGCAGGGCATGAAGAGCCCGTCGGAAGGTGAGGTGACTCTTTCGAGAGCAACAAAGTGGATTGAGAGCATGCCTTTGGGAGGAGTGAAGGCGTCATAATTTTTGAAAGGGATGGTGACGGAGATGCTGTCAGGTATGCCAAACTTGCCCCTCAGTCGGCTAATCGACTCTTCTTTGACGATAGAGTCAAGGATGATTCGATAGAGTCAAGGATGATTCGATAGAGTCGGTGATGGCTCAAAAATCATAAGGAAAAGCAAGCTCTCATCGAAGGGCACCGAAAACCTGGCC
Source organism: Dipteronia dyeriana (assembly GCA_032871835.1). Taxonomy (NCBI): domain Eukaryota; kingdom Viridiplantae; phylum Streptophyta; class Magnoliopsida; order Sapindales; family Sapindaceae; genus Dipteronia; species Dipteronia dyeriana. The sequence goes on from CM065302.1 coordinate 39,498,642, forward strand.
GGACCTTCACTAGCCACTTTACCACCGGAATCACCACTCGACTCCTCATTGACCAACTTCAACGGGTTCTCGGGTCAGTTTAAGAAGCTGGACCCAATGGAAACATTCCGGCCCGAGCTACGGTGCAAAAGAGAATGAAGTTCATTCCCACTATCTTTACGATCTCACTTCCCATGTGTGTGACTGGATGTCCCGTTTCCCTCCACTATGAGTTCAATTATGTCAGAACTGGAAGTTAACGTGGCAACAAGAAGGTTTGATTTGAAAAGAAAAAGAAAGACAGTGAAGTTTCTTACAGATATAAAGATAGAAGAAGGTTTTCTTGAAGGATATTTGAAATTAGAAAGGGAAGCGTGAGAAAGATGAGGATACAACCGGGTTTAAATAGGAGACGACGTAACGATAACGGATGACGTTAATGACGATAGCTTTTTGAAAAGAGGTTTGGATCCCTCACCACGTGTAATATGTATTTAATGAGTGATTTCCTCCATGATTCGAGCAACTAGAAGAAAGGGAAAATTTCCCAAATAAAACAGGAAATCTGACTCTAACCCCGACTCAATCATCGGCGTTCAAGTTAGAGGGGACTTCTGTTAATAGGCAAATTTGGCTAGGGACCAAAGGAAAATTTCTCACCATCTTGCCTTAATACATGGGTTTAAATCCGGGTCTATGAATCAAGGTATCAAGGTCCCCGAGGTTGAGCTACCATGTGACCCCGCATGAGTAAGGCGAGGTCATATATACCTTATGAACATCTTTCTCATATCTAGGTTCACCAATTAAAGCCCGACGTTACCACATCAATCTCTCTGTATCGGGGTAAGAGCCCTAAGTTAGGTCGGCGTGGGAAGGTCTGAGTTCCCTGAGGTTGAAGTATCTCACGACCTCTCATAGAGTATGCTACCATCTAAACTTTCACCAATAGATCTTTAGGGTGTCGAACTTGTCTTGCAATGCCTTCCCGCTTAGCCGAGGTATAATCTTAACCTATCCAGTGAGGAAAAGAGGAAGCCAGCAAAGCTCCGTTATCACCAAAAAATGCCACACGATTAGGTCAAGCTCCACATGAGGTCTAGAGTGGTCGGGTCAAGCTTTCAGTCATAATATCAGTACTGAAGTGTACCTCGCCATTCAAGGTAGCAAACGCCATATTCAGTGATGTTGACGATGATTTTTGGATCGTATTGGATTGACCACGCGTCTAACAGGTTTTTGTAGATTGTTGAAGATGTTATAGAGAAAATAGAAAAAAAAAAGAAAACATGCACACTTAAGTTTACGTAGTAAAACCCGAACGTGGGAAAACATCCACGGTTACCGGTGACGGCGAGAAGAATCCACTATAATATAATGATTACACACTCAATCTCTCCTTTTGGCGTATCTCTCTCTTTTTTGTGTATCTTTTCTACGGGTGGTTATGTATCTCTCTTTCACAAAGAGATTATGGGTCTATTTATATGTGCATAGAGCCCTAATCCTTGATACAAATAAGGAAAGGTGATAGTGTTTAATTAGAACTGATTACTTGTTGAAGTCATCTTTGTCTTCTTTCCTGTTTTGAAGTTTATCCTTCTAGAAGCTTTGAGTTTTTTCCTGAATAGAATTCTTTGACACTGAAGAGAAAAAAAATGATATTTCCTTATTAGAGTATGATTTTAGATACCTTGTTTAAGTAAGATATTTTTTTTTTCATATTTGAGTCGTAGTTGCCTTTAATGTCTCCCACGCGTTGTCTAACTGACCAATTTTCTAGTCCCGACCAGACCTCTTTTATTATGATCGGATGGTCCCGACCAAATTATCTCTACCCGATTGGTTAATTTTCCTGACCATCTTGGGCAATCTTGACTAGGCTTTGAGATCATCTATTGTTGATCTTTCCTGATTCTTGTGACGTGGCATATCTAATCATGCTGACTTGTCATACTATCAAAAAATCCCTATAACAATACCCTATCAAATCTGCGAGATCAGCTCTTGGCAGCTCAACGAAGGGGATTTGAATAGTTTTGATTTTTTGACACTCCTGATCTTGCTTGTCGCTTTAATCTGATCAAGTATATCATTAAACTGATCAAGTGTCTTATTAAACTGACCAGTTTTGGACTCCTTTTTGCTCCTTTGTAGCTGGACCAGTTGGTGTCCTGGCTCTCTGCTCAAGATAATTCCCGACTGTTTTTTTACTAGTCGGTGTTCTGGCTCTTTGCTTAGGATAATCCTCTACTATCTTGATTTGGTCGGTGTCCTGGCCTTTCGTTCAGGATAATTCCCAACTATCTTGGTTATGTTGGTGTCCTGGCCTTTCGCTTAGGATATTTCCCGACAGTTTTTGATTTTGGACTAGTGGGTGTCCTGGCTCTTTGCTTAGGATAATTTTCGACTGTCTTAATTCGGTCGGTGTTCTGGATTTTTGCCCAGGATAATTTCTGAATTTTTTTTGGACTAGTCGGTGTCTAGGCTCATTGCTCAGGATAATTCCCGACTGTCTTAATTTGGTCGGTGTACTGGCTTTTTGTTCAGGATAATTCCTGACTTTTTTTTGGACTAGTCGGTGTCCCGGCTCTTTGTTCAGGATAATTTCCGACCGTCTTTTAGTTGGATCAGTCGATGTCCCAACTCTTTTTCTTTTAGACTAGTCGGTGTCCCGACTCTTTGTTCAGGATAATTCTCGACTGTCTTAATTCGGTCGGTGTCCTAACTTTTTACTCAGGATAATTTCCAACCGTCTTGGTTTAGAACACCATTCTTGACTTCTTTTATTAATTGATCTGTAAATTAAAAATATCAAACCACCAAAAATAATTAGAAAAACTAAAAATATTAAACAAACTAAAAATATCAAACAAACTAAAAATATCTTAAACATAAACTGAAAGCAACTAAGTTATCTCACTGAAGAGTAGTTTTTTTTTACCAGTCAGTGTCCCGGCTCTTTGCTCAGGATAATTTTCGACTGTCTTGGTTCGGTCGGTGTCCTAGCCTTTCACTCAGGATAATTTCCAACCGTTTTTTTTAGAACTCTGTTCGTGATTTTGCTCGCCTGAGTATATTCTAATGCCGATAAAAAAAATAATCTAACCCTTTTCACCTTTTCTATTTTTTTGGGCTTGCTAGAGTATCTCGGTCTTTCGTCTGTTTATGTTGTAGTCGCCAAGATGTTCTTGACTTTTATAGATGTGGCCTATTGTAATAACTCCACTTTGAAGCTTTGAGTATTGTTTTCACAATATTCTTCCGTTGGATTTGATCAAGACAGCAACTATTACTACGGGTCCTGTAGTTGATCAACATCAAAATTCCTTCTGTGGTCTGTTCATAAGGGTTCTTCGAAGTTGAGTTCTACCCCCTCCTTCTAGCGCTAGTTGTTGACGGTGATTTTTGGATCATATTGTATTGACCATGCGTCTAACATGTTTTTGTAGATTGTTCAAGATGTTATGGAGAAAATAGAAAACAGAGAAGAAAATACACACACATAAGTTTACGTGGTAAAACCCGAAGGTGGGGAAACATCCACGGTTGCCGGTGACGGTGAGAAGAATCCACTATAATATAATGATTACATACTCAATCTCTCATTTTTGGCGTATCTCTATCTTTTTTGTGTATCTTTTCTACGGGTGGTTATGTATCTCTCATTCACAATGAGATTATGTGTCTATTCATATATGCATAGAACCTTAGTCCTTGTTATAAATAAGGAAATGTGATAGTGTTTAATTAGAACTTATCACTTGTTGAAGTTGTCTTTGTCTTCTTTCCTGTTTTGAAGTTTATCCTTCTGGAAGCTTTGAGTTCTTTTCTGAATAGAATTCTCTAACGCTGAAGAGGAAATAATGATATTTCCTTATTGGAGTGTGATTCTAGATACCTTGTTTAAGTAAGATAATTATTCTTCGTATTTGAGTCGTTGTTGCCTATAATGTCTCCTACGCGTTGTCTAACTGACTAATTGTCTAGTCTCGACCAGATCTTTTTTGTCCCGATCGGATGGCCCTGACCGAGTTATCTCTACCTGATCGACTAGTTTCCCCGACCAGATTATTTATGCCCGATCGGTTAGTTTTCCTGACCATCTTAGGTAATCTTGACTAGGCCTTGAGATCATCTATTAAATGTCTTTGATTGATCTTTTCTGATTCTTGTGACGTGGCATATCTAATCATGCTGACTTGTCATGCTATCAAAAAATCCCGATAACAGGTGACCTCTATGAGGCACCTTGCCAATGCAACATATATGATCATAACTACACTTCAACATGCATTAAACCATTACATGCATGCATGCCAAGTCATTTAAACCAAAGAGGAAGAAAACTTATCTCCCCCTAAGATATCGACGAATCCGTTGATCAGCCAAAGTCAACGACGTTTAAACGTAACATCCCGCCTAATAAGGGGGGATTTGATTTAGTGATTTAAGGCGGGAGAATAATCAGCTAAACCTAAAATCTACGATATAAATACGCTTTGACATGCATGAGGGAGAGAGAGACTTGGATTGGCCGATGAACAAATCGAAGCTCTATTGTCGCCTAAGTTCTATCAATAGAACACGGTCACCATCAGAAAATTTGGTCCACTTATCAACAGACACAAGGTTGCCATCATCAACCCAACTAGGATAGATTGAGTGATGCATACCCTTTGTAATCAATTAATATCCAGTCAATAAAACAGTGTCACTTCCATCATATATCTCAGTTACAACATCTTGTAACTGTCCAATCATCATTTTTAATACCAACTTTGGTATCGAGGGTACCTACCTTGATCGTGATCTTCGAGCACACCCAGAATAATTGTAATAGTATGCTTTGCGATTCTGTTCATGGCTTTTGGAGACAAAAGCAGAGGCTTCTGTTTGGATTGAGCTTTTAGTGTCGCCAAACGTATTCTTGCGTTTGCCCTCCTCCCTTCGAACTTCAGCTAATACCACTTCAAACTGAGGTAGAGGCCTGATTCCAATCATTCTACCACGGACTTCATCCAGATCCTTATTCAGCTCTGCAAGAAAATCATGGATACGAGTTCTTTCTACAAGTTTCACATATTTTCATGAACACTCACCACACCAATCATTGGGTTCAAACAAGTCCAGCTCATTCCATACCTTGATAAGAGCAATGTAGTATTATATGACATCCATACTTCCTTGTTTGAGATCTCTATCATGATCTCTTAATTCACACAATTGTGCTGAATTCTCCAGGTCAGAGTAGGCCAATTTCACCTTGTCCCAAATGACTTTGGCTATGGTATAAACAAGGTACAATGTCCCAATATGTTCTTCCATAGAATTGATGAGCCAAGACATCACCAAGGCATTTTGGGTGTCCCACGTTGTGTAAATGGGATCTGTTGGATCTGGTTTCTTTGTGGAGCCATCAAGATATCCAATTTTTCCTCTCCCTCGTATAACCATCTGGACAGACCGTGACCATTGGAAAAAGTTTTTTCCATTTAGTTTATAGGAAGTGATTTGGAGGGAGGAGTAAACAAAGGAGGTTGTAGGGTACAGAGGAGTAGGGTTAATTGTAAGATTCGATACAAGGGAAGATCCAGAAGCAGTGGAGTTAATTGTAAGGTTCGGTATAAGAGAAGATTCAACAGAAAATCCATTCTTTCCGTCCTTGCTTAACCCATAGAGGGCTTGCTTATAGCTATCACCCATGGTGTTTTTTCCTTAACGGTAACCTAGCTCTGATACCATGTGAAAAAAGATACCGGAGAAGAAAACCTTAAAACACTGCTAAGAATATATTATTTGAATAAAAATAAAAATAAAAATACAAAGGAAAGCCCTAGAATATATAGAAATATTCTGGTCAGAAAATATCTCAACAAAATAGGAAATAAATCTGGAAATAAAAACAGATTAATCAAAATAACAAATGCCTTGATTTTATGCCCTGATTTTATTCTCTAAAATGTGGGATTGACTAATCAATCCATAATTGCCCTTAAATCTCTCGGATGCCAGGTCAACCGAGAGAGGCTGATCTTCAATAGTAGATAGCGACTAAACCGTTCCTTAAAATTGGGATGTTCAGTGGGAAGATATAATGTTTCTTCATTAATTTTTGGTATCCTTGTTGACCAATTATATTGTCTATGATAGACAATAATACAATTGTAAATACGTAAAAATTTGATATAGTCAATCATGACTTTGCATATAGAGGGGTTAAGTATGTTTGGACTAATAAATGGAATTACATCTAGGAAAAACATGAACAACGAATTTGATATATAAGATATCAAGTTGCATACTCGAATACATTTATGGAATATTGTTCATCGATCACACTGTGAGTTTGTTTGTATGAATGATCTGTGATTATACCAAAAAGTTTGAGAAACATGATTTTGTGAAGTTTGTATTATTCTACTTGTGTGAGTGAGAGATGTTGGAAAATTACACTCAAGTCGTAAAAAGACTCTGGTAATTAATTATTCATTAATCAGATAAAGATACCACAAGATAGTTTGAATTTGAATTATAAAGATAATTCAATTGAATTCAAATTGATCATGTAAAATTGGATAATTAAGATATAGATAACATAGATATTAAATTTAAATAATAGTTTAAATTTAAATATCTCATTCAGATAGGAGTCTAAACCCTATAAGTAGCAAAATTTGTTATTCATTTAATCATTCCATTCATAGCATTCAAAGCATTTAGAGGTTATATTTACGCACTGTGAGTTGAGTATATTTTTCTAGTAATTATATACAGGATTGTATGTAACAATCCTGATATCCATTCCGCTGTGATGATCATTGATATCCACAAATATGAATTCAGAGCATCTCCGATGCTATTATGAATTTGGAGAAAATGGAGTGTCACATATGATAGATTTTAAAGAAATTAGACAAACTCTCTCCAATACAATTATCTAAATTGAGTATGAAGATGATGTGACAAAAAAAATAGAAAATAAGGAGTTGAGTTTCTAGTTAGAAACTCTCTCTCTTAGAAATGATGACTATGATTTATAACTTTTTCCACCAATAATATTAAAACTCATTTAATTGTAAAATAAAAGATGAGAGATAATGTAATAATTGTTTTATTATGATTGATCATAAAATATATACATATTTGACTTTAGATAATTGCATTGGAGATGTGAATATGTATTTCTAAAAAAAAACAAAAGTGGGTCATAATCAGTGCCGGCTCAACGATATTGGAGGCCATAAGCGAAAACTTTGAATGAAACCTTATTTTATATTTCTCATAAAATCATTTTTTTAGTAAAAAAAAAATACTAAAAATTTATTTATCTTCCTTTATGTGATACAAAAATATTAGTTATAGAACACGAAAAATACTAAGGTGGCAAGAATGATCCTCCTAAACAAGTTACATTTAAAGAATTCAAAATATTAAGATTTGATTTTGAAGAAAGTTATTGAAACAATTTGGAGATAAGTTAGGGAGAAAACAGAGTTATAGATAAGTGAATACAAAATTAGTAGAAAAAAAATGAATAAATAGATGTAAAACAAAAGTTTTAACCAAATGACATGTTTTTTTTTTTTTTAAACTTTCAGAAGGATGTGTTGTTCTAAAGAAGTATTAGGATCATTAAATGAATATATATTTTTCTTTGTTACTATGTTTTTCAAGATCATTTAAAAGTAAAAAATTATTACGAGTTCTTTTAGAACCAGGAAATAATTTAATTCTAAATAAAGAGTTTTCCATAAAAAAATATAAATAGTTGTTTTGGAATTATGAAACAATTAAATTTTAAATAAATAATAATTTTTTAAGAGAAAAAAAGATACATATGATAAGTTGTTATATAAAAGATGTTAACATATATATTTTAAAAGAATTTTTATCCTCAACTTTAGGAGATATTTATATTTTCATTGTTATACATTAGGAGGCCTTTTAATTTAATATTATCTATAAGTAAAAATTGATAAATAAAATAAAAAATGAGGCTCTAAAATTTTGGAGAAATTTAGGAGGTCCTAAGCAACAGCCTTGTTTACATAGTTCTTCAGTCGGCTTTACCCATAATGACTAAAAATATTGATGTGATACTATTTAGAAATTAAAAAATACATATTTATATTAGAGATGCTCATATATTTACTCTATGGTGTTACATTATATTTTACAAATTGCCCTTTCACGGCAACTTATGAAATTCGGTTAACACTTAGGGTCAGTTTGATATTGATTTTGAGAAGTTAAATCAGATTTTTTATTTATTTATAATTTTGACATAAAATGATGTTTGATAAAACTTTCAAAAGTGATTAATTGATAATCTGACAAAGTTTGACAGTGATTTTGAGAAGTATGTGTGTGATTACTTTTTAAAAGTGATTATGGAATAATCTATTTCACCATTTAAATCATCTTTTAAAATATCTTTATTATCTTTATGAAATCAAGTTAAAATCATTTATATATCTTATTTCATCTCAAAATTAAATATTCTATTTAAATATTGATTTGATTTATAAGATCTTTTAAAAATATTTTTATTGTTCTTATTGATTTTTTTTTTCAATTTAAATATTCTACTTAAATATTGATTTCACTTACGTAATTAATGAAAAAAATGAAATAGAGTCATAATCTATGTACATTTTAGTCATTGTAATTAATATAGCACTTTTGTAATAAAATTACCAAATATATATGTATATATACATATATATAATACTTTTGAGTTATACAGTAATTTTAAAAATACAATTAACCAAATATATACCGATTAATTTCATATCTGATTATTCCTTCAGGATAGCTAACAGTGAATATTATAAAAGTTACAACAATACTAAACTGATCCTTAACAGTTGACGAAGAGGGTACAACAGTCAAAATGTAAATGTAACAAAAAAGAAAAATTCTGCAGGGAACTTTTGTTACAACAAGCAGCACTTTGAAATTGTGTCATCTCATCTCATCAACCAATCAAAAGTTACTTTAATCTCTTGAGGAAGAAAGGGATCCACTACACTTCTCTCTCTCTCTCTCTCTCCCTCCCTCCCTCCCTAACTATTTCTTATACATCATACACATTCAAAAAAAAGAAGAAGAAATCAAAAACTTACACAAACAACACGTATCTATCTATTTCTTTCAAAGCAGCAGACAGACAAATAGGGACGACAGATCAATTTAGTTGCCTGAAATTTTCTGTGTGTGTCTCTCTTCCGGGAAAATAAAGAAGATGGCGGGGCAGTCAAGAAAATGGATGATACTGATAGCAACAACATGGATACAAGCATTTACGGGGACGAATTTCGACTTCTCATCCTACTCTTCGACGCTCAAGTCAGTTCTGGAAATATCACAAGTTCAGTTGAACTACTTGTCGGTGGCGTCCGACATGGGAAAAGCTTTTGGGTGGTGTTCTGGGGTGTTTCTCGTAAGGATGCCGGTTTGGGTGGTCATGTTCATGGCCACTTTCATGGGTTTAGTTGGTTACGGACTCCAGTGGCTTGTCATTCAAAAACTCATCGTTTTGCCCTATTTTCTGGTTAGTCCTCCCTCCTCCCTCTCTTATAATGAAATGATAAGCATTTTAAAAAGAAAATTGACAAGGGAGATTTGAACTTGTTCCTCAAAATTAATTGAGAGGCCTAATTATCTCTAGATACCAGATATGTGTGCGACCACAAATTCTACCGAAACAGGGAATTAAAGAGTAAATAAGATTAAGAAGATGATCGAATCATGGGAAAAATCTTCTTCTTGCCAATGAATGAAAGATCTTTACTAACTTTAATTTTGCAATAAATTTTTCGTCTTGTACTTTACCTACCCTGGACTCTGGACTCTGGAGGAGTACAAGTGGAACCCAATAAGCTTTTCTTGAAAAATTAGTGAACTACTTTCTTACACAAAATGAAACAACCACCACACATTTCAAAACCATAATCTGATTAATTTGTACTAATTGCGATTTCCATCTGTGTTAATTGAAATGTAGACAAGTAGCTAATTAGTTGGTTGTAATTGTCAATTGAAACAAAGACATCTCTCCAAGTCAATCTTCAGTGGACCTGCGGTCGAGTGAAGAAGCAAATTCATACTCATCATGAGTTATGGATGAAGCAGTAAGCAATCCGATAAAACAAATCCCTAGCTATTTTTTTTTTAAAAAAGAAAGATTATATGATATTAGTCTTTAATTTTCATTCAAAAATAGGTGGCGAGATCGATTATTTTGGTTTGGATTGCGAAATGAGTCGTTGAAGTTGCCAGATCAATTGTTTAAGTCGTAATGGCCTACAAAAATCATGTTGATAATAATATCAAAATGCAAATTAGAAAAAGAAAAAGAGTATAATTTCTCTTTTTATAAATATTGAATAGCTGACTAAAGGGTGAGATATTTTGTTTTTACCTAACATTCTCATCTCATCTAACATTCTTAAAGAAAAGAAATATCACATACTTGTTCGTGTCCTTTTCTTCAACCATTTTAACATATCTGTTGACAATATTGTAAATTGTTTTAGTGTTGGATGGACCAACCAACCACCAATAAAATCTCCATATGATCAGAACATGAAATTTTAAGTAAAGAGATGGAGACAATAATAAGTGGAGATCCACTTGTATTCAATGAAGGGGTGCAAGACATGTATAGTATTAGTATAGTTGCTAACAGAGACAAAAACAAATTGTAGATTTGCATCACCACCCATGACCCATATCACTCTCCTAGACTCCTACTCTTTGGTAGAATAACTTGACCAAATTAATGTAAGCCAAGTTATTGATAGATTCAGTGGAGAATTTCAAAACCATCCAATCTATATATTCATTTAACTCAAATAGGAGGAAAGCTTTCTTTCTTAGACATGCATATGCATACATATACACAGTACACTAACACCTAAAGGTGGTCTTAAGTAATTTTGTAAACTAATTGTGTTTGTTAACATAAATTATTTGGCAGGTTTTTCTACTGTGTCTATTAGCAGGGTGCAGCATTTGCTGGTTCAACACAGTATGTTATGTTTTATGCATTCGAAATTTTCAGACCAACCGAGCATTTGCATTATCCCTTAGCATCAGTTTCAATGGTGTAAGTGCAGCTCTCTACACTCTCATTGCCAAAGCAATAAACTCTCAGAATGTCACCCTCTACCTCTTCCTAAATGCCCTAGTCCCTCTTTTTGCATCCACTTTAGCACTCGTACCAATTCTCCGTCAACCGCCCTCTCAGCAACTCTCTGCTGATGCCACTCGCCGTGACTCTTTCATTTTTCTCATCCTCTATATCTTAGCTGTTATATCTGGTCTGTATCTTCTCCTCCTGAACTCACTATCTTCTACTGCATTAAGGGCACGCATTCTCTTCACGGGAGCTATGATTCTTTTATTCCTACCCTTGTGTTTACCTGGCATTGTCTGCGCTAGAAAGTGGGCTAATCGAACCATCCACACGAGATTTCATTTCGATCTCTCGGTTGACGCATATGATGAACTTGAACTCCACAAAGAACTTATTGGAAGTGATCAAAGTAATGGCTTAAATGGCTGTTCATATAGTGTGACACACAAAGAAGGATGTTTGGGGAATGTGATGGAGAAAGATAGGTTAAAGATGCTGGGTGAGGAACATACACCGAGATTGCTGGTGCGGAAATTGGATTTCTGGCTCTATTATTTGGCATATTTCTGTGGAGGAACAATAGGATTGGTCTATAGTAATAATTTAGGACAGATAGCGCAATCTCTTGGATACTACTCCAAGCTGAGTTCGCTCATTACACTCTATTCCACATGCTCATTCTTTGGTCGTCTGCTCTCAGCCGCACCAGATTTTCTACGCGAGTATGTATCTACCTGCATAAAATCAATTATATTGTGTTTAATATGATACAGAAATATGCTGTGTTCAGGAAGCACTAAATAGAGGAAATAACATCCTGCACAAACAACATGCAATTTTTCATGAAAATATAGTTATAAATTGCTTCAACCACAATTCTGAACTTGAGAAACAATGAACTGAAACTAGAATGTCTTACCAATGCAGCAAGGTGTACTTTGCAAGAACAGGGTGGCTTGCAGTCGCAGTTGTGCCGACACCTATTGCTTTCTTTTTGCTTATTGCTTCAGGCAGTGAAGCCGTTTTGTGTGCTTCAACAGCTCTGATAGCGCTAAGCTCTGGGTTTGTATTTTCAGCAGCTGTTTCTATTACATCAGAGTTATTTGGTCCAAACAGTGTTGGCATAAACCACAACATCCTCATCACCAACATTCCCATCGGATCACTCCTTTATGGCCTTCTTGCAGCTCTAGTCTATGATGACCATGCAGGAGGTTCGACCCAGGAAAGCTTATTGCGTGAAGCAACTGTGTGCGTGGGAAGACAATGCTATACGCAAACATTTATATGGTGGGCATGCATTTCCGTGTTCGGCCTAATCTCAAGTTTTGTGCTTTTTCTGAGGACACGGCTTGCCTATGACCGCTTTGAAAGGAACCAACATGCAACACAATTTTCATAGGTTCCCCCCAATTTCATAGGATTTAAATCTAGTGACAAGCTGTAAGATATATCAGGATTTCAGACAGAACATAACATACGGACACAATTCGTAAAATGAAGATCTAGGTAACAGAAATGCTTACTTTTTGTGACTACAAAATTTCAAAGATTTTGACAAAGAACAAACAAACAAGCAAGGACATATAGCTAAATTGTCTCTCACCAACAATGAACAAGTTGGAATTCCATTAATATACGAAGCGTATGTGGCTTAGTCTTATTTGCCAACAGCATCTGGAAAGCATGAGAATACAGAACAATGACGAGCAGGTCCTAAATCATATAAAAATGGCCAACAAAGAGAAGAAACTTACCCTCTTTGTCACTCCAAGAAAGCATTATTATAAGTATCACTTTCTCACCACCCATTTAACTTCTCCCTAACACTTGGATTACTATTCCATTCATTTTATCTCTTTGCTATCTTTTAGTGATTGCCCCTTTCCACTTCTCCTGACTTGGGTGTTGGAGAGTGATCACCGGCACCACGCCAGTCATCACCCTGACCTTGGGTTATTAATTTGCTGGGGCTAAACACTTTTCTTAGAGAGAGAGAGATGAATTATCTCGGAGCGATAATTCAGTGAGAGCAATGCACTGGCAGCGCACTCACCTTTCGATATTCACTTGGAAACCCACTTGGAGGTTTCTTGGAGAGCACTCCGTTACTCTCCATACCAGTTAGGCAGTTAGATCTCTGCTGAAAATTTGGGCTAACAATTCTTAATACATAAAATTTAAAGCATCTCTATATTTAACAAAATCAAATAATTAATTCAAAATTAACAAACAAATAATTAACATAAAAACACTACATTGAAATGAAAACAATAGTAATAAAACAATAATACAAGAAGAAATCAAGAAAAATATAACATACAAATGTGATATTTTATTCACTTCTCAAAAAATGGTGTTTACAACTTGGTGAGTCCTCCCTTTTATAGGCTCACAATATAGTAGTTACAAAGATGAAAAGACATTAGCAATAAACATGAGAATCAATGGTACCATAAACTTGAGAATAAATTGGGGAAAATGAATGATCATAAGTTACATTGTAATATTGGATGGACATTCACTCATATTGTATTTTCATAACACTCCCCTTTGAATGTTCATTTTACATAGAATATGCCTCGTTAAAACCTTTACTAGTAAAAACTCTGTGGGAAAAAAAAACTAGTAAAGGAAAAAGGGTACATTATTCATATGTATTTGAAAAATAATATTAGAGGTATTAACAACTGCCTCATTAAAACCTTATTGAGAAAAACCCCGTGGGATAAAAACTCTGTGAATGAAAAAGAATACAGTATATAGTACATAGATTTTCCTCCATAACAATTACACCCCCCCTCCCCCTCATCAATACGCTCATTTTGATGTTGTTGTCTCAATTGTTTGAGAAATACTTTCCAATTGCCGCATCCCAATATTATGCACTAACTTTGTGAATGTTGCGGTTGACAATACTTTTGTAAATAAATTTACAAGATTTTCACTTGAGCATATTTTTTTAATATCTATTTCACCATTCTTTTGAAGCTCATGTGTATATAATTTTTTTGGTGAAATGTGCTTAGTTCGATCACCTTTAATAAAGTCTCCTTTAATCTGTATAATGCAAACATCATTATCTTCATATAATATTGTGAGACTATTTTTTTATTGAAGATAGTCCATATGTTTCCCTAATATGTTGTATCATAGATCTTAACCAAATAGACTCCCTGCTAGCTTCATGAATTGCCAATATCTCCGAATGGTTTGAGGAAGTGGCAACCATTGTTTCTTTAATAGATCTCCATGAGATAACAGTATTTCCACAGGTAAATAAATATCCTGTTTGTGATCGAGCTTTATGTGGATCGGAAAGGTGTCCAGCATCCGTATATTCGGATAATTGTGATTTTGATCCCTTTGAGTAAAATAACCCCATATCAATTGTTCCACAAAGATAACGTAATACATGCTTAACACCATTCCAATGTCTTATCGTTGGTGTAAAACTATATCTTGCTAGTAAATTGACTGCAAATGTAATGTGAGGCCTTGTACAATTTGCAAGGTACATAAGTGCTCCAATTGCATTTAAATATGGTACTTCAGGACCAAGAAGCTCTACCATTTTTTTTTGTCGAAATAGATCTTTGTCTGTATCAAGTGATCGAACAACCATTGGAGTGCTTAATGGATAAGTTTTATCCATATAAAAACGCTTTAAGACTTTTTCCGTATATGTTGATTGATGAATAAATATTTCGTTTGGTAAATGCTCGATCTGCAGGCCGAGAGAAAATTTTGTTTTACCAAGATCTTTGATTTCAAATTCATCTTTTAAGTAAGATGCAGTTTTTATGAGTTCTTCAAGATTGCCAATGAGATTTAAATCATCAACATATACTGCAATGATAGCAAATCCAATTTCTGATTTTTTTAATGAACACACACGGGCAAATTGGATTATTTGCATATCCCTCTTTCAATAAATACTCGCTTAAGCGGTTGTACCACATGCGCCCATATTGTTTTAACCCATATAAGGATCTTTGTAGCTTAATTGAATACAAGCTTCTATGTTTTAAATTTTCATTCATTTTATATCCTTCAGGAATTTTCATATATATATATATATATATATATATATATATATATATATATCGGTATCAATAGATCCATACAGGTATGCTGTTACTACGTCCATAAGACGCATATCAAGCCCTTCGGAGGCTGCCAAACTAATCAAAAATCGAAATGTGATTGCATCCATTACTGGGGAATAAGTCTCCTTATAGTCAATACCTGGTATCTGCGAGAAACCTTGTGTTACGAGTCGTACTTTATATCTTACAATCTCATTTTTCTCATTTCGTTTTCTAATAAAAACTCATTTATACCCAACAGGTTTGACGTTCAGGCGTCAGGACAACCGGTCCAAAAACTTCACGTTTTTCAAGCGAATTTAGTTCTACTTGGATCGTTTCTTTCCATTTTAGCCAATCTTTTCTACGTCGACATTCTTCCACTGTTGTTGGTTCAACATTTTCATCATTATTCATAATTTCAAGAGCGACAACGAATGCAAATTTATCATCAATGTTAATATTTCTTCGATCCAAGAATTTCTTAGAACCAACATAATCTATTGAGATTCGTTCATGAGTTTTATCTGGAGAGATTAAAATTTCTTTACTTTGCAAATATTCATGATCATTTTGTTCCTCTTCAGGGGAATTTTGTATTTCCTTATTTGTTGGTACATATACTTCTTCGGGAGTAGTTTGATCAGTTTCAGATCGATTAATTTTTACGGTCTGGTTTTCGATGATAGCTTCTTCAGGAAAGCCACTTTTATTTTGAAGCTTCATTTGTATTCTCCTTTTCCTTGGAGTTAAGTCTTTCACACCAATTGGTCTACCACGCTTTAAGCGTGGCTTAATTTCATTTATCTTATCTAATTGTCCTTCAGGGAAATCAACCCTTGCTGGGACATTTTCAGCAGGTATATATGATTTTACTTTTTTTTTTGAATCGGTAAATGCATATGGAATTTGATTTGCAACATTTTGCAACTGAATAATCCTTTTAACTTCAAGTTCACATCGATTTGTTCGAGGATCAAACTGAGATAAGGATGATGCATTCCATATAAGTTCATGTCGTTTATCTGTCTTTTCTACCCCTAACGAAGGGAAAACTTGTTTATCAAATTGGCAATCCGTAAATCTTGCGGTGAAAATATCTCATGTTAAAGGCTTAAGATATCTAATTATTGAAGGAGAATCATAGCCGACATAAATCCCAAGTTTTCGTTGATGACCCATTTTTGTCCTATGTGGGGGTGAAATTGAAACATAAAAACACAACCAAAAATTCTCAAATGAGAAATATTTGGTTGTTGACCAAGAACAAGCTGTGAAGGTGAAAAATTATGATAACTAGTTGGTCGAATACGAATTAACGATGCAACTGGTAATATTGCATGTCCTCATGAAGAAACATGTAATTTTGATTTTCAAAGTAAAGGCCTGACAATCAATTGAAGACGTTTTATCAAGGATTCTGCCAAACCTTTTTGAGTATGGACATGTGCTACATGATGCTCTATATCAATACTGATTGACATGCAATAATCATCAAAAGCCTTAGATGTAAATTCACCTGCATTATCTAGTCTAATTTTTTTGATTTGATAATCAGGAAATTGTGCTCGTAATTTAATAATTTGAGCAAGAAGTCTTGCAAATGCAACTGTACGGGTAGAGAGCAAACAAACATGTGACCACCTAGTTGACGCGTCTATTAAAACTATGAAATATCTAAAAGGTCCACAAGATGGATGAATAGGTCCACAAATATCATCCTGAATTCTTTCCGAAAAACTTAGGGATTCAAAATTGACCTTCGTTGTGGATGGTCTTGTAATTAATTTGCCTTGAGAACAAGCTACACATGGGTTATCAGAAGGTAAAAGATTCTTCAAGTTCTTTAAGGAATGTCCATGTGAGTTTTTCAACAATTCTCCGCATCATAATTGATCCTGGATGACCAAGTCTATCATGCCAAAGCATAAAAGTCTTTGGATCATTGAACTTCTGGCTCAATATAAGATTTGTTTCTATGGTTCGTATCATAGTTTGATACAACCCAGAAGAAAGTCCAACAAATCTTTCCAGTATCTACTTCCAGCATGATACAATAGTAGTGATATAAAGGTATTATATACTACCTTCATTAGCAGTCTCAATGTGGTATTGATTAAGACGGATATCTTTAAAGCGTAGCAAATTTCTTCTAGAATTGGTAGAATATAAAGCATCATTGATTTGTAATTTTGTTCCATTTGGTAACAAAATATTTGCTCTTCCTGAACCGTCTATCAGGTTTGTAGTACCTGATATTGTGTTAACATTAGCTTTAGCTAATTTTAAGTGAGTGAAATATTTTTTGTTTCGAAGGATTGTATGCGTTGTGGCACTGTCTACAAGACATTCATCTCCATCATTCATCTTTTGATTGTTCAAATCTTTAGGATGATCTGAAGCCATCTTCACATATATAAATTTAAGTTAATATAAATAAAGTAAAACAAAAAATTGAGGAGATTACAGGTAAATTAAGAAAAATTGAAAAAATTAAATTGAAAAGCAAACCGAATTATAAGACAAATTTATTTCCTCAAAGCCCACACTATAGGGAATTTTATTAGAATCACACACAAAATACTCTAGAGCACTCAAAACAAACTTAAGCATAATGACAATTAAGCACTAGTAACACACCAAAACATAATGAAAAACACATTAAAAATAATACAAAAAATGCTAATCAGTATTAACATTTCCATCTCCAATCAAGTGGCCAATGTTCTCATTTGGATCCTCAAAGAAATCTGAAACGTCCAGGTGAGTTATGTCAACTGGCTCATCATGATCAATGAAATTTGTTTCCACCTCTTTTCCTTTTGCCTTTAATGATGCTTGATAAAGTTCCATAAGATGTTTAGATGTATGACAGGTACACGACCAATGCCCTTTTACTTCACATCAGAAACAAGCACTGTCATGATTTTTAGAGGGTTTGTTTTGAAAGTCTTTCCCCTTTTCTTGTTTTCCATCATTGTTATTTCACTTCTGGTGGTTTGGTTTAGATTTCTTATTTTGACCCTCTCGGTCTTGATAATGATCACGACCACGCCCACGCCCACGGCTACGACCACACCCACAACCACGCCCACGATAACCGCCACGGCTATTTGATGAGTTAGCATTCGCTTCTGGGAATGCAATAGTTCCAATTGGGCAAGATTGATGATATTTCATCAAAAGCTCATTATTTTGCTCAGCCACAAGAAGACATGAAATTAACTCAGAATATTTGGTAAATCTACGCTCTCGATATTGCTGCTGCAGGAGCAAATTCCAGGCATGAAAAGTAGAAAATATTTTTTCTAGCATGTCTTGTTCAGTTATTGTCTCTCCACATAATTTCAATTGAGAAACAATCTTAAATAATGAAGAATTATACTCACGGACCGATTTGAAATCTTGCAATCGTAAGCATCCAGGCATAACGAGCATTTGGAAGTATCACCGTTTTCTGGTGAGTAAATCTCTCTTCTAAATTTTTCCAAAGCTCAAATGGATCTTTAACAGTAAGATACTCAGATTTCAATCCTTCGTAGAGATGGTGCCGAAGGAAAATTATTGCTCTAGCACGGTCCTGTGAAGATGCTTCATTTTTTTTAATTGTGTCTCCCAGATTCTTAGCATTAAGATGAATTTCAGCATCAAAAATCTATGACAAATAGTTGTCACCAGAAATATCAAGAGCAGTAAATTCAAGTTTTGTGATGTTCGACATATTATGCTAGCTAAATCACAAAATTGATTATTAGAAATTCATAAACACAAATATGTCGAATTTATAACAAAATATGTAAGGGTAGGAATATACTTGTTAATTCCATAATATTTTGTAATTGTAAAGATGATGAATATTGTTATTGTGAGTCAATAACAAATTACAACATATATACTTTTCATACCTTGTGAAAAAGGAATAAACAAAAAAGAATATTTACCTGATCGGAGCTACTTCGTGCTGATAACATGAAATGAAATCAATAGTAATAACACAAGAACACTTCTCAAAAAATGGTGTTTACAATTTGGTGAGTCCTCCCGTTTATAGGCTCACAATATAGTAGTTACAAAGATGAAAAGACATTAACAATAAACATGAGAATCAATGGTGTCATAAACATGAGAATAAATGGTACTATAAACTTGAGAATAAATTGGGAAGGTGAATGATCATAAGTTATATTGTAATATTGGATGTATATTCACTCATATTGTATTTTCTTAACATACATAATAGGAAACTTTAAAATTCAAGTCTGTCTAGTTATGAACATTAAACATAGCTTAAATTCTAAACATAAACATAAATAAAAACATCCAAATGTCTCTAACCAAGTGACTAAGTCATAACAAACCAAAGTCTAAGACAAAATACAATAGCACTGCTAGTTTCATTCAATCCAATCTAGTATCCTAAAACCTAACTCCAATCCAATGGATCATATTGGATAGGATTGGATCCTACACACCTCTAGCTAGTATATTCCGGCAAATAATATCACAAGGTAAAAACATATCAAGCCAGCTATCTCATCCAATAAAAATAGTCGTGTCTGCGCTCTCACCATTTTCACTGTCTTGAAATTGAGATGGAATATCACCTCCGAGAATTTGAGCTCTGAATTTGAGTTTCTCCTTGCTCCATTCCGTGAGTTCAAATACACATGCATCTCCAACCTCCAGATTATTGCGATGGCAAATGTTTTCCAGCTTGAATCAATCCTTTTACGGTATTTACATGTTCCATAATAATCATCTTCCACTCCTTGCCCTTATAGGAGAGAAAAGTAGGGATGTCTTGTGAAGGAAGTAAATAATGGATTTTAGATGGAATCCCTTGATATCGATAAATGAATATTGTTAATCAACCTAAGCTTTACAACAAACTGCTATCTCATTTTCCTAAAAATGAAACATCCCTACCGATTATGGCATTGAAAAAATATACTTGTATTTAATTACTCAGACAATACTATGCACATTAAACTAATGGTTAGTTTTTGACTGTTTTTATTTTCTTCATTAGAACTAAATATGTATTATTACTTCATGGTTACAGCAAACCACAAAGTCTAGTTGCAATATGAAGTTCTCAGATGTATCACTTATGACAGCAGCAATCATCAGGACGTGCAATAAAATAGTATACCACCACAAGATACTTTCACCAAGTTCACTTAACAGTTTATTTACTATAACTCTTTCCCATTTCACTTACCATTTGATACATCGGGTGCAAATGTATTTTTGAAATAATTATCTCCAAGTACGGTTTCCCTGACAACTGCCAAAATTAATCCCCTCCAACCTCAATTACTATAGAATTTGATGTGGACTGGGGTCGAGAGTCCTCCAGTTCGGCATTTTCAACTTCTTTTCCTTTACGACTTTTAGAAATATCCATCTGTAAAGTCTCAAAGTTCTACCGTTACTGTAAACTAAATCCATCAACTAAGCAAAAGTAATACAATAAAAAAGAAAAGATGTTTGTCGTATGTGAATTTTACCAAGCATACACGTCATTGACAGGAAGGAGAAAATAGTCAGGTGGACGCCCAAATGGGCACTCAGGAAATATCCTACGAGGCATCATTAAAGAGAAGAAAGCCCGAGTAAGCATATATTGAATGAAACCTACTCGGGATCAGTTAACCACACTCAGGACTGGTTAAACAACGCTGCCACTAGGGCTCAAACGGCCCTACTCGGGACCATCAGGTATTGCTCTTACTCGGAAATAAATACGACTCGAGTAAGAACTTGGTGCTTATTTCACACGGATTAAGTCATTAAATACGCGAAGATATCCATCAGGAAAGAATCCCAAATAAAACGGAACATTAAGTTAGAAGAGTCCCCAATCAGGAAATAACTTGATTACTTTGCGAAGACAACATTCTTATAAGGAAACAAGTCCAAATTGAACAGCACTACTAGAACAAGTAACTGAATCACAATTAAATACAAAGATCTTGTATTACTTGTACAAAGCAGATTAGGGTTCTATAAGCATATAAATAGACCCATAATATGGCTCCAAAAAGATAGGCAATATAGCATACAACAATCATAGCAAGTACAGAGAGAAAAAAGAGAGATCGAGAGCTTATAAACATTATATTTTCATAGTGGATTTTGGCTTGGTTGATCCTTCAACCACCCGTGGATGTTTCTCCGGTCAACGGAGTTTTACCACTTAAAACTTGTCTTCGTTACTCTCTCTGAATCTCTCTCTCTTTGAATCAATAGCTGAAATCCAATCCTTGTTGGCTTTTCTGACATAATCCAGAAATCGACGTTAACAATTGGCGCTAGAAGAAGGGGTCGAACCTCCGAACTTGTTAAAAGTGATGGCAGGAAGTAGAAGAAGTTCAGGGAATGGCCAAAAATCACTAGGCGATTTCCATGTTGGCAACAAGTCACAAGATCCTGCAGCAAACACAAAAAACCAGCCTGCACACCTAGTAGGGATCCAGCAAGTTCCTCCGACTAACAGAGATCTTACGATGCGTTTCCAAGAGGCCTTGCAGCAATTGGTTACAGACGCAGCAAGGGAAGGGATTGATTTACTGGCTGCAGGAGCACATACTTCCAATTCTCCACCCGCAAGGCTTCGTTCGGTGGTGATTGGGCCAGGAATAACTATGTCCGAAACCAGAAGGAACTCTTCCCCAATCAACCGGGCTGGACAGGAAACACTTGAAGAGGGACATCACCAAAGGCTGGACCACAATCAAACAGTACGCACTAGACACCGTAAAAACGACCGACACAGGGATCGGTCGTCATCAGAAGAAAGCGATCAACCTCATCGCAAACGTTATTACGGAATCATGCGAGAATCTTGGCATCAAAGTGAAAAGCCAGAAAGAATGACAGTTACCCAACGGTTCAACCGTCGAGGAAGCCCGGTGGGGGACAGAGATGTCATGATCCAGAGCCTAGCTCAAGAAGTCGAGAACAATAAGCGCCAGATGGATGCATTGGTCAGACGTTATGGCTGTAACGATTTATCTGACGATGACTCAGACAACCCATTTACCAAGGAAATCTTACGGACCCCTTTCCCATAAAGGTTCAGGATGCCGCACGTGGAGCAGTTTAAGAAAGACATGGACCCGAAAGAGCACGTAAGACGCTATAAAAGCGCCATGGCCCAGTATGCCTACAACGATCCCTTATTATGTCTCAATTTCCCACAAATTCTAGGAGACATGGGGTCAAGGTGGTTCGGAAGGTTACCTTCAGCAAGCATCAAGAGTTTCAGTGAACTAAGCAGGAGCTTCACAAGGCAATTCCTGAGTAATGTTCACAGGAAAAAGTCAGTGGCTCACCTTGCTCAAATAAAATAAGGGAAAGATGAGTCACTGAAGAAATATCTAGGGAGATTCGGCCAAGGGGTATCAGAGATTCGCAGTGCAAACGATGAAGCCATAATCCTAGCATTGAAGTCATTCGGGTAACAACCGGTTTAATAAGATACTCGGTTAAGTTACCCGAACATTGAAGAAGCCGGTTTAATAAGATACTTGGCAATTGAAGTTATTCAGATAACAGCCGGTTTAATAAGATACTCTGTTAAGTTACCCGAACATTAGCCAGTTTAATACAGCACTCGGCAACAATCAGCAATGAACAGATCAAGACCATTCAATTCAAAATAAAATAGGATTTTATTGCTCCTAAAAGAATGGTTACAGTTCAAAGAATGGTTCTGTACAAGTAAAAAAAAAATCAGAATTTTCTACAATTCTACAAAATTAAGGTTGCGAGGATTTTGAGCCTTTGCCAATACTCGGATCTGGCACCATCTCGTACTCACGAAGCAGGCTCTCATTAGACAGCCAAGTGATATCGTCGACAGTATCATCCATCCACTGGCTGTAATCTTCACCCGGGACTGGCCCGACATCTGGGACTGCACCCTCAACCTACTCTTGACTTGTGTAAAAGGTCAAGAGAGAATCCTCGGACAGAATCTCTAAATGCATGTGATGGGGCTCTTTGCCTTGACTACGGCAGTAAGCTCTCAATTCCTTCATCTGAATCCGAAGAGATTCCAAGAATCGGTCCACGTGATGTTTGATCGACATCTCCCAATTAGCACGGGCTTTCTCGGTCGCCCTATTCTTAACTTTAAAGAACTCGCCGGCCGAAATTAGCCCACGTTGAAATTCCTAAAAAAGTAGGGCATCGTAAGTAGGGGATCTTTTAAAACGATCCACCTCTTGGACTTCAAGTTCCAACCTGGGCTCTAGGGAAAAGGATTCAACTGTCAGCACTTGGCGCTCCAGATCATCGATTTTTTGGTCATACACCGACTTCGCCTGCTCCGCCTCCTGCTCGACCTTGAGCATGGATTCTTCAGCAGAAGATAGAAGATTTTGAAGTGATGTAACCTTCTCCTCACCAGAGATGCCTTGTCCTCGGTTTCAACCTGCTTCGCTAGACAATGGTCGGTAAATATTTGTACAGAACCGACTTCCTGCTGGTAAGATTTCTCGGCTCAAGCACGGCCCTCTTCACTCGCCTTCAGCTGAGCCTCTAGACGCCTTATTCGATCGGCCTGATGTTGCTGCGTCTGAATAAGTTCAGCGAATTCGGCCACCATCTGCAAAGGAATATACTTAGAAATATGGCAGAAGCAAAACAATAAAGGAGTCGGATTCAACTTACATAAGATGCACCGTTAAAAACATTTTGGAGACGTTCGGTCAGGGAACCATCCCGAAAGCTTCCAATGGTCTTCCTAGATAAAAGCCCGACTGGAGGACATCTCCCGCAGCATATCCTGGGGAGAAAGGAATAAAGGAACCCTCGAGGGTTCAGCTCCCAGATTTCCAAACTCAGAGGCAGGAGAAGCCTTGTTCGGTTCTAAGGACAGAGAAGGAACCCCCGAAAGTTCAGCCCCTATATCTCTAACTTCGGGGGTAGAAGAAGCCCTACTCGGCTCTGAAGCGGCTGCATCTACTGATGCTCCAGCACCAACACTCGGGGCAATCTCATTCGTAACATCTTCATCACTGGAGTCAATAAATGAGACTACCCGAGGAACTTAGAGAGGACGAGACGGTGAACTAACTGCCTTTCGCTTCTCACCCCGAGAACGGTGGAAGTTAAGATCAGCAGCAGGATCTTTCTGCAGATTGTCCCGAAACGACTTAAAGAATTAGGCACCTGCAGGCACTTGATCCTTCAAGACGTTACCAACATCACCGGCTTCAAACCGTCTAACAGGCTCTTCACACGGGCCTTCACTCTGGCCAATTGGACCAGCAGAATCCTGAGTAAGAGGCTGAGCTCCCTGAACAACGCACTCAGGAATTCGTTCCTTAACAGTGTCAGTTTCCTCATCAGGCTCGGGTGGAGCAATACCCTCGTCGCCCTAACGGGAAGCTTCCTTTCTACTCGTTTGTAAAATCGCCTTCACCTGGCGAGCTTGAAGATCGCTGACGATGTCCGTATCGAACACTAGTAAAAAAAAAAAATTCATGTTAGAAAAGAAAATGGAAAGCAGAAAAATACAATAGAAAGGGCGTCGGGTTACTTACATCGCCTGCGATGGTCCAAAATCTGTCTGAAGAAGCCGAGCTTTATCAAGTCATCCTCTTTAAAAAGATAGCTCTTGCTCCTCTTCTCTAGAGTACGAACAGCTGCCCGAGTCAGCCTATTCAACTAAGAATATCTAAAATCAATTATTTTCTTGTTCCACACTTTTGGGGAACAGAAGAAACGGGGAACACTCAACACCGTTCCGGAATTCCCAGATCGAAAAGTGACGTCGAGCCCGAGAGCCCTTCCAGCAAAAAACCAACTGTTCTTCCAAAATTTGTTGGATGTAGGGATCCTCATATGAAACCCTTCTTTTTTGGGTCATCAGAAGCATCAACCCCCCGATTCACCTTTGCTTCTTTGGGGACCCAACCGTCCGAAGGAGTAGACGTAAGAAAATAGGTCCCCGTTTTGCTAACCCGTCTCAGCGTAAAGAAATGCCTGATTTCATTTGGGGAAGACAGTAAAAGGTTCATTCGACTGAACATGTACCACATGCACATCAAGACTTTGTAACTATTCAGGGCCAACTGAGCTGGGGCTATCCCTGCTTCAGCAAAAAACCAGACAATAAAAGGCTGAAAGGGAAGTGTGACGCCGTAGCAAAGCATGGATCCATAAATCGCGACCATGCCCTCAGGAGGATTCCATACGGCTCTATCCCCCGTATGAACCAAAGTGACTGAGTCTGGCAAGTCGAATCGGGAGCGATATTTTTCTATCTCAGCTGGCCCGACCACATTCGGCTCATTATCAAAGCCACTCGGGCGAGTATCAGAAAACGAAAAGCGAGATGCCCTGTACATTTCATCAACGCCACCCTCGTTAATAGTCTGTTCCCTGGTCTGAACGCTGCTCGAGCCGTACTTGTATACCTTACTTCTGCTCTGATGTTTACCCATCCTTCAAAAAGATACCCTGTGATCAGAAATATCAGAATCAGAACTAGATGGAGAACTCGATACAGGCTTGAAAGTGAAGTCAGGGTGAAGCCCAGAAACATCAACCTCTAAGAATGGGGGTTCATCTATTAGGATATCCCCCAGTAATCATTTAATGCAAGAAACTAACTGGAAATCCCCACGTTCTAATGCATCAAAAGCGATTTTAAAGAGACGATGGTGGGAAGATGGCTCCATTAAAACTAACCTTGAATTGAGATTGATGCAAGATCTTCAAGCTGAGAATCGTGAACTTCTGGATAAAGAAATCTGAGTTTAAAGAAATTTCTGCTGAATTTTTTTGAGAATAAACCAACAATGTCTCTCAATAAAGAATTTAAAGATGAGACGGCACGAAACCCTAGGATTTCAAGGCGGGAAAAAATTTATGACGAAACTCGATGACGTAGGAGGTGTTTGGGGAAACGCAAAAATCATTTCTCATAAATGATATTGAAAAACGAAGAGAAGAGAGAAGCGTGTCAAAACAGGAAGTAGCCCTTAACCGTCAGAACTTCAAAACGTCGCCATCATTTAGGATCTCGCGTGATGAAGCGTATCGAAATTACATAGTCACCATTAAGACACGCCATTATGACAAGACAGCTATTCTGATGAGTAAAAATTAAGACGATTAAAATACTCTTGCCCGAAATGAAATTTACTCGGCAAAAATATTTTAAGGGGGTATTGTAGTATGTGAATTTTTTCAAGCATACACGTCATTGACAGGAAGGAGAAAATAGCCAGGTGGATGCCAAATGGGCACTCAGAAAATATCATACGAGGCATCATTAAAGAGAAGAAAGCCTGAGTAAGCATATATTGAATGAAACCTACTCGGGATCAGTTAACCACACTCGGGACTGGTTAAACAACTCATCCACTCGGGCTCAAACGGCCCTACTCGGGACCATCAGGTATTGCTCTTACTCGGGAATAAATACGACTCGAATAAGAACTTGGTGCTTATTTCACACGGATTAAGTCATTAAATACGCGAAGATATCCATCAGAAAGGAATCCCAAATAAAACGGAACATTAAGTTAGAAGAGTCCCCAATCAGGAAATAACTTGATTACTTTACGAAGACAACATTCTTATAAGGAAACAAGTCAAAATTGAACAGCACTACTAGAATCCCACTCGATTTCCATAAGAGACTCCGAAACAGGAAAGAAGACAAATCAACCTCAAACAAGTAACCGAATCACAATTAAATACAAAGATCTTGTATTACTTGTACAAAGCAGATTAGGGTTCTATAAGTATATAAATAGACCCATAATCTGGCTTCAAAAAGATAGGCAATATAACATACAACAATCATAGCAAATACAGAGAGAAAAAATAGAGATCGAGAGCTTGTAAACATCATATTTTCATAGTGGATTTTGGCTTGGTTGATCCTTCAACCACCCGTGGACGTTTCTCTGGTCACCAGAGTTTTACCACGTAAAACTTGTCTTCGTTACTCTCTCTGAATATCTCTCTCTTTGAATCAATAGCCGAAATCCAATCCTTATTGGCTTTTCTGACATAATCCAGAAATCGACGTCAACAATGTTCATTTACAATAAATGGCTATTCAAAATCAATGTTTGTAGTGCAATTCTACGAAAACAACCCATCTCAGATTCAATCCATAAAATTCATTTTTCACGGTCTCCAGACAAAAAGCATAAACAAAACAGCAATGAGAAATTCACATTGGACCAAATGAGACTTTCATATTCATAAACCCTAAAGTGGAAAACAACCCTTCTCAAATTCAGTTAACATATTCAATTATCAAGGTCACCAAAAAAAAATTGAACCAAACTAGCCTGCCTTCATTCATATATAAAATCTATCAAGAATAGTGAGAGTTGTATTACAACCATTTGAATCCAACATTGATTTTGATTTATTTTTCCATCAAAACTTGGAAACAA
Source organism: Dipteronia dyeriana (assembly GCA_032871835.1). Lineage (NCBI taxonomy): Eukaryota > Viridiplantae > Streptophyta > Magnoliopsida > Sapindales > Sapindaceae > Dipteronia > Dipteronia dyeriana. The sequence goes on from CM065302.1 coordinate 39,526,283, forward strand.
AAACAGAAACATGGAAATCCATAATCATAAAACCCTTATAAAGTAAACAACCCCTTCTCAGATAGTTAGATTCAGTCCACAATGACTCAAAAGCTAAAGCATCAATAGAAACTAAAACTACGAGGAAGCTAGAGGGTAATTTTTTTTATGTCCAAATGATACTTTTACAGTTGTTTTCTAATGGTCACCGGTGTTTATACATACTTTTACTGCTGCATGCTAAAGCTATAAAATCGTGCCGGCACGACCCGATTAGGACGGCCTCTTTAGCGTGCCGTGTCATGCCGCAACATGAAGAAGCCATGCCATGTCTTGCACGCCCGGCATACCGTGCCGGTCCATTTTTTTATATATATATTTATTTAAGAACTTATTTAATTTATTTGTTTACTGTTATAACTTAATAACTTATAAACTATTATAGAATATAGTGGATTTTGCTACCACAACACCATTTGCATGTATTTACCACCACATCATTTGGTATTATGACATGTGGAGATAAGTCTTATGTTGACTCATTTTTGTGATGACTAGTGGATAACATGATATCCTATTCTTATTGGTTACTAAAACCTATATATATATGTGCTATTTATTTTGAGTTTAAAAACAATCCATGAAAGGCTCTTTTGTATTCTCTACATGATAATTAAAAGGGCAAACGAAAGGCAATCTTTCATATACCTTTTCTCATTTATTTTATTATTTTGTTTAATACTTTTTATTTTATTTTAATTTAATTTATAACATGTTATCAATACGAGGTTCTGAATTTAACTTTGCTTAAGGCAAATGTTAATACAATATCAGATCCAGTAGATCTGATAGAAGGCTCCGGTAGAGCCATGATATTGTCACCAAACAATACTAAAATATGTACCAATGATGCTTTATATTCAAGTAGATCCAGAAGAAATCTACTAAGTTTCAAGGATATATTGTGTAATGGATTTCACATAGAAACCATAAATGATGAGAATATTTTATCTGTGCATTACTTCTCATAATTTAGGCTAGAAAGTCACTCTGGAAAAGCTGCGTGCTCTATCATTTGGATTATATTACACTCTTATAAGAGGTGTAGAAGTTTATACAGTTATGAACCAGAAGTTCTTAGATCCAAAAATATTTATGCTTTAGCATGACCGTCTTGGTCACCCAGGATCCACAATCATTGAAAATCTCATGGGCATCCATTAAAGAACCAGAGGATTCTTTTATCCCATGAAAATTTATGTACTGCATGTTCACAAGGGAAATTAATAATAAAATCATCCCAATCTAAGGTTGACTTTGAATCCCCGTCATTCCTACAAAGGATTCAAGGGGACATATGTGGGTCTATTCATCCACCAAATGGACCATTCCGATATTTATGGTCCTAGTTAATGCATCCATTAGGTGGTCACACGTTTGTTTATTATCAACACGTAATGTTACTTTCACAAGATTACTTGCACAGATTATCAAGCTTCAGGCACATTTTCCCGATCATCCGATTAAATCAATACGCCTTAATAATGCTGGTGAATTTACTTCAAAGACATTTGATGAATATTGTAGATTAGTTGGGATTAATGTTGAACATCCAGTTCCACATGTTCATACTTAGAATGGATTAGCAGAATCCCTTATCAAGCGTCTCCAGGTAATTGCAAGAACTTTATTGTTGCGAACACAATTACCAATTTCTGTTTGGGGACATGCAATCTTACATGCTGTTGCATTAATTCGTATTCGTCCCACTGCTTATCATCAATATTCACTAGTACAACTTGTATTTAGCCATCAACCTAATATTTCTCATATGCGTATTTTTGGTTGTGCAATATATGTCCCAATTGCACCTACACATAGAACTAAAATAAGACCCCAATGACGTTTGGGAATATATGTGTGTCTAGATTCACCATCAATTATTAGATATCTGGAACCTTTAACTGGTGATCTTTTTACTGCACGATTTGCTGATTGTCATTTTGATGAGGAAAATTTCCTATCATTAGGAAAAACTTCTCTTGAAGAGAAACGTGAACTTTCTTGGAAAGTCCCAAGTCTAATTCATCTTGACCCATACACATCTCAATGTGAGAATGAAGTCCACAAGATAGTTCATCTTCAAATAATAGCAAATCAGTTACCAGATGCGTTTACTGATGCTACTGGGGTAACAAAATCATACATCCCAACCGTTAATGTACCGGCACGGGTGATTATTTCAGAAGAACGATCTAAACAAATGATAGTAAAAGATTCATCTAATGCACGCTAGAAGCGTGGTAGGGCCACTTGGTTCAAAAGATATTGTTCCTCGGAAAAAAAAAAGAAATTACCAGGATCATTTTTATGAGATTATAAATAAATACACTTTCTCAAAATCAAATCCACAAGAGTTAGATGTCACTGAAAAGACACAAGTCATTAAAGTAACAAAAATCCATGTAGTGGAAGAAATCCCTGAAGAGATTCAAGAACATAGAAATGAAAAAAATTCTATAAATTATACAAGAGAAATGTGGAATCGTGAGGAAACAGTCATCGATGATATATTTTCATATACAGTGGCCACTGAAATTATAAATGATGATTATGAGCCTCATAATATTGATGATTATAGGTAAAGGTCTGATTTACCTAAATGGAAAAAAGGAATCCATGAAAGCCTCTTTTGTATTCGCTACATGATAATTAAAAGGGCAAACGAAAGACAATCTTTCATATACCTTTTCTCATTTATTTTATTATTTTGTTTAATACTTTATATGTTTTTTTTATTTAATTTATAACATAAACTTAATATTATTTTTACGATAATTTGTTTATCTTATTTATTATTTTCATCTAATAAAATGAAACGTAAAAAATAGATTGATTTATTTAATAAAATAATTTAAAGAATAAATAATTTGGTTAATAACACCAATGTCCCCTATACTTATAGCGTAGTTGTATAGTGCCCCCTGAATTTTTTTTCTTGGCACTTAACCCCCTGAACTTTTATAAATTTATAAAAGCTGACAGAAACAAAACGGACGTCAATGGTAAATTGCACTTACACAGCCTGAATATATGAATAATTGCATTTAAACTGAAAAATATATAATAATAACACCCCCACAAGCCCTTTGACTCATTGACTAATGTCCAAAATAATAATAATAATAATAATAATAATAATAATAATAATAATAATAATAATAATACAAGTTAAATGATTTTTTTTTTAAATATGAACATTGTTGGAGATCATGAATCTTTACAATCCCAGATTTATTAATCTTTACCATCCCAAATTCATCATTCTTTATTAATTAAATTTCGAACACTGAGAAACCAAAAAAATATATTCAAGGATTTTCCTTTTCTTTCCTTCATTTTATCAGTAACCAAACAAAACAAAAACTCATTTCACAAACCCATAAACGAAATCCAATTAAAAAAATTGAAAAAAAAAAAAAATTAAAAGAGAAGAACACTGATGGATTTTAAGATCTCCATCAATGGAGAAACATATGGAACTCTATCAAAATCGTCACAACCAAACGACCAAACACGAGCACCAAATCGCACCACCATCCAAACATGAAATCGCACTAGTCAAACCACCACCAAAATCCAAGCACAAAATCACACCACCATAAACCCGAAATCCCACCACCAGTCCACCACCAACCCGAAATCGCTCCAATCAACCACCACCAAACTCAATAACAAAATCACATGAAATAAGAGAGAAAGAAGACAGAGAAAAGAAGGATCGGAGATCGGAAATGGAGGAGATTGGTGGAGATGGTTTTGCGATGAGACAGAAAGAGAGAGAGAGAGAGAGAGAGAGAGAGAGAGATCAATGAACCTGATGTGAAAAGAGAGAGAAGACGCAACAGTGATTGAAGAAGATCGAACGCGATGTACAGAGATGCATCAGTTGAAAACAGATCCGTAGAGAGGGAGAGAGCGCGCGCGATGAACTAGATGTGAAGAGAGAGAGAGAAGAAGAGGCGGCTTTTGAATGGTGGCAATGGCTAGGGTTTAGGTGTTGGTGTTGGTGGAAGATGATGCTGATGACCGATGAGTGTTTGTGTCGGTGGCTAGAGATGATAATGATGACTGATGGTGTTGGTGTTGGGTTTATAAAGAAATGAAGATTAATGACCTGGGTTTGTGAGGAAATGAAAATTGATGAATATGGGATTGCAAAGATTGATGGTGTTCATTTTTTTAAAATTCGTTTAATTTGCGTATGGATTTAGTTGTTGCAAGAAGAGAATAAATCTAGGTTTGGAAGAAAAGAAATCTGGGTTTCAAATTCTTTTTTTTTTTTAATACAATTATTTAAATTTAAAAAATGGGTAATTTAATTATTATTTTTTAATTAGAATTATGGGTAGTTTTATTGTTTAATTATAATTTGGAAATCTGGGTTCCATATATTATAATATATTAACAATAATAATAAAGAAATAAATTAATTAAAAATATGGGTAGTTTAATTAATTTTTGTTTAATTGGAATTATGGATAGTTTAAATGTTTAATTGGAATTTAAAAATCTAGGTTCCATATATTTTTAATTTAATTTTTCTTTATTATTATTGTTAATATATTATAATTTTTATTTTTAAAAGTTCATTAATAATATTATGATTATTATTTTCAAAGTTTATTATTATTATTAATAATATATTTTTTAAAAAATAATTGATTTTATTTATATTTTTATTTTGATTTTTTTTTATATTAGTCAAATAGGTCAAATGGTATTTGTATGATGTTATTATAATTTTCCAGCTTTAATGCAATTATTCATATATTCAGGTATGTAAGTGTAATTTGCCACTGATGTCTGTTTCACTTCTGTTAGTTTTTATAAATTTATAAAAGTTCAGAGGGTTAAGTGCCAAGAAAAAAATTTCAGGGGACACTATGCAACTGCGCTATAAATATAGGGGACGTTGGTGCTATTAACCGTAAATAAATATATAAGATGTAAGAAAATAAAAAATAGATGAAAAATTGAAATAATAAATTATTTATTTATTTAATAAAAAATGTGTAAGTGTAAGTTAGAATGTCGGATACCAAAATATAGATAAAAAAATGATTTTTATTTACTTATGTAGAATTCAGTATTACATGATTGCCTCATTAAAAACCTTACCAAGAAAATTTCAGTGGAATAAAAACTTGGTAAGAGAAAAAGAGTGCAGTCGAGTAACAAGTAGTCAAGTAAATGTACATATATAATTAAAAATTAATTTTATTTTTTAAAAAAGTGCATCAATAATCTACTGTCTTTAGTCTTCACTCCTAGTCCTAAACTGAGTTACTGCCAGAACCATCATCGACATATAAATTGACAAAATTGTGAATAAGTTCTTGGTCTTCCATTTCATGTTGCATCCTCTTTCAAGCATGCTCTCAATCCCGAAAGCATGATAATGCCTCTATCATCTCAGGAGATAAAGAAGTTCTTCTTGATTCAATTATACGTCCACTCGTGCTGAATGTCTGTTATGAAGAAACAGTGGACACTGAGATAACGAATACATCAGGTGCTAGTTGTGATAGGATCGAATAACTATTGCTATAGTTCTTCCACCATAACAGCAGATCAAATTCCTCAGTGTTTCCAGCTGAATCGAACTAAGTTTTAAGGAACTTGTTGAGTTCGACACCTCCAATTGCTATTGTACGTGGAGCTTAGGATGAAGAAGAAGAACTTGATGAGCATCCACTTTTTTGACGATTGAGAATTCTCTAACTTCTCTTCAACGGAATTGTATCCCGTTTTATGATGGTTGCATGTTAACGCCGCCAAACCTGCACTTATAAATACTAAAAACTTCGAACAACTTGGTTCAAATGTCAGTAACCTATGCAGAAAAATCTATGTCCAATTTAGAACCAATAAAATCAAGAAAAGTTTATAAACTAGATAATTTAACCCTATGATCTAGTATAACACCTAAGGCATACAAAAAAGGAATTTTAGACCAGTATTTTTTAAACTTGTTTCCCGTGCCTCCGTGGCAACAAGTGCAGTGCCTAAGATGTCATATTTTCTATACATGCTTAATATTTCAGACATTTTCACAATCTGATAAATTTCCTGAAAAGATGTGGGGTAATAGACCTAGAAGGAGTTAAAGTGAAATCGTAAAAATCTTTAAAAAATTGAACAAAAATCTTTGCCAGATTTTACGATCTATACGATCGCCTACAACCTTTATATTAGATTTCACAACTAAATTTATGATATGACATGCACACCGTTGGTGGAAGAAATAACCTTCATCTCGCGAGATATTGTTTACAAAAAGCAAGACAATAGAGCTAGTATTTGCCGATGAAATATATGTAAGCCTCAGAGTCGCACAGCGGAAGAGATTTTAAAACTTTTTAAAATAATTTAACGACTCTATGAACTGTGTACGATATAAAAGAATAAACAAAGTAAGATTTGAAATCATACCTCGAGGTTGACTCCTTCATTCTTTAATTTCTTGATGTTGCTTTCCTATTTGTACCATCAGATCTTCCTCGTTATCTGTTGGGTTTCGGCAACTGCGTGTGGGTATGTCATGGACTTCAGAAAGTTGTGTGAAGATAGTAGAAATAACACAAAATAACTCTTGCTTTGTGTACGAAGAATTCGACCAACCTTGATTGAAAAACAAAAAAGCAAAAGACCTTTATATATATATAGGCCGCACAACTCTCTCTATTTATTTCCATGTTTTCCTTTCATTTCCTTTTTTGTGTTTTAACATGTTTCAATTTTTCTACTCCTTATTTCATATAATATAAAATAATCTTAGAAAATAAAATAAAATAATTACAATAACAAGGATATTAATAATGTCAAAAACAAAAATAAAAAAATGAATAATAATAATAGAAAAATAATAATTAATAGTTATAATAATAATAAATATAATAATAAGATAATAATAATAAAATAATAAAATAATAATTGTAATATAAAAATAATAATAAATTATTTTAAAAAAATAATAAGTAGATATTTAGATTGATCTCCAGCATCCGTCTCAAATATTCATGGTGGTAATAAAATAACAAATAATAATAATAATAATAATAACAACAATAACAACAACAACAACAACAATAATAATAATAATAACAAGAATTTTTTTTAAAAAAAAATTGATGGGTGTGGTCCGTGTGGAGATCCAGGATCTCCACCATCCATATCAAAGAACGGTAGAGTGAACGGATTTTGATTCACCGTCCAATTTGGATCAAAACTAGGGATGACAAAAATCCTCGACCCACCCCAAACCCATCGGGGATTTGTGAATAAAAAATAATATTACTATTATTATTTGTTTATGTTATTATTATTATCATTATTATCATTATTATCATTATTATCATTTTATTATTTTATTATATATTTTATTATTATTATTATTATTATTATTTAATTTTTTATTTATGTTTTTGACATTATTAATACCCTTGTTATTGTTGATGAAAAAGTGATTTAGGGATATTTAAATAAAAAATATAATTGAAGTGATAATTCCCCTTAAATAATGTAAATATTAATCAGGGTTTTATATTTAGGGATATTTAAATAAAAAATATAATTTAAATAATTGTTAAATAAATTTAATATTTTTCATTTCTCTATTTAATTAAGTTTCTTTATAAAAACTTTCAGAATTTTATTATTATTTGACCATTGTCTAAATTTAAAATTTTAAAATTTGATTATTTAAATTTGATTAGAGGGATATTTAAGTCATATTATTATATTTTTCCAGTTTGATACAATTATATATATAATAAGGGGAATTTAGTGTAATTGGTCATGACAGAAAAATGGACGGTATTACAATTCTGTCAGTTATTGTCAATTTATGAAAGTTCATGGGGTTTAATAGTGAAAAAAAGTATAAGGTGTAAGATAAAAATTAAGACATAGTTCAAGGTACATCGGTGTCAATTAGCCTAAAAAAATATAAAACAGGGCACAATTTAAAAGTAGCCATCAAATTAATGGAAAATTCAAAAATAACCACTCCTAAAATAAATGACTTTTGGACAAAAATGCCTCCAAGATTTAGCAATACACGTCATCTAAATATCTTTTGTTGTCAACATGTAAATATATATTTTTTGTTCTTAGCAGCAAACATTTTTTTAAGCGAAAAAACTTCTTTTATTTTCGGCATTATATATATTGACTTTCCTATTCTATCAGTGAGTACTGATTTAACTCATATCAGCGCGTTGTATACGGACCATTGATTATGAAGAAGTTTTGACAAGTGTATACACTTTGAGTCAAAGTATGTAAATCTAATCGTTCACATAAAACGCACTGACGAATTTATATCAGCGCGTACTGATTTAAATATATATGGGTACAATTTAAAAGTAACCAAAAAATTAGGGGATCTTCTAAATATATCAAAGATTAGCGTTTTGATTGTTTTGGTAAAACAATCCACTATGGGACAAAAATGCCCTCTAGTTAAAAGGAAAAAAAGAAAAAAAAGAAAAAAAAGGAAAAAAGAAAAAAAGAAAAAAGAAAACCAAATATTTGAGTGGTCGTGTTTCAGTGTTTGAAAACTAACTAAAGACCACTTTGTTTCAGTGTTTTGAAACAACAAAGCAAGAGAACAGGAAGACCCAATGACGACCGAGCCAAGATCGAACAGATGAGATGATGACGACAACGACGACAACAGAGAGACGACCAAGACCCGATCCCAACCCGTGAGACGATGAAGACACGATCCCGGCGTAGAGACCATCGCAAGACTATGGAGACCAACCACCAGAGAGTGACGAGAGGCGACCAGCTTTGATTTGATTGACCAGAGTGAAACACGGCGGCATCGGAGAAGGTTTGTAGTCACCGTTGCTATGATTTTAGGGTAAATTTTTTAATTTGTGGTTTGTGAGGGTTGCTTATGTTAGGGTTTATACTCTAAAGATGTAATTTGTAAATGGATTTATGAAATAAATTAAAGGAAAAGTTCAATCCATTCCTGTTGTGTTGTTTTTTTTATATAACTTGTGCATATATTTAACATCCAAGATTACTGGATGTAATCTCGAACTGTGTATATGAGTGTCATATATGGGTGAATATAGTAAGAAGAGTTCAATCTAAGAGTCCATAGATAGCAAATAAAGCTTGATACTTTATTTATGGTTAATCTATAGTTGCAGTCCATTCCGTGATGTACGGTGATTTTATCCTGAATCATTCATATGAGATATGGGAATGGAGGCACCTTGTATGATGTGATCATATAGGACTGGGCCATGATCTATATGAATCTCTCACTAAGATCCGTTTATCGATGAGATTTGTATATATCAACTAATTATGGATATATGTGGGTGATCTTAATCCTGAGTGTCTTATCGACTCCTTCAGGTTAGATCGTAGTCTTTGATATAGGTCGGATGCATTTTCTGATCAATATACTCCGTATGTTGGGATTGCGATTTGACTTGTGGTTGGGAAGGTTTGTACACAATAGTGGAATCCACTCTTTCTTGTGAGAAGTAGATGGTAGTTCCCTTAAGGTTGGTTCAGGGCTTAGAGCACTCTCTTAGTTTCGTGAGGAAATGGGATTTATTGTTCATTATAGAATCAATAGTACTTAAAGGATATATGTAATTAGAGGGATATAACAGACATTATAACCCAGCTCTAATTATGAACTACTGTGGAGGATCACACCATGTGTAATAGCTATATCGATGGACACCGAGTTGTATCGGTCTGTGTAAAAACGTCTACAGTTGAGAGAGTGCAGCTCCGGGTTTTTAGTAGAATAACACCGATGTTAATAATCATGAAATATTAGTTAAAGAGTTTAATTAATTATTTCTGAAGATTATTGGAGCTCAAAATACTGTGGGTCCATTAGATCCCTTTGCTATCCCGATTGATTTAGGTAACAGGGGTCACGGTTAATTAATTGGATTGTCCAATTGATTGTGTTACAAAAGTGATACATATTTATTTGGGAATTAATTGAATAATGAGATTATTTAATTAATGAATATTAATGATTATGTAAATTTAATAATTAGATTATTTAATTGTTTAATTAATCATTAGTTGAAGGATGTTGATTGATATTTAATTTTTTAAAGATAAATAATTTGATTATTTTATTTTTATTAAATTTGATATTTATTTTGGAATTTAAAAAGTTCGAATTCAAAACAAATTGATTAATATCTTTATAGATAAGAGATATCTTAAAAAATTAAATCGATTAGTTTTATCAATATATATTGTATATATTTTTTATACTTAAAAAGAAGATAAAACAATGCACATATATCATTGCTTGTATAGGATACAAACACATGTGTGCTTGAATCAATAATAAAAAGAGAAACAACAAAATAGAATTTGCATGTGATGCAAATTGGTACACGTGCAACACAACTTATAATAAAAGGAATTTGCATATGATACAAATAGATGGTTCAAATGAAACAACACCACACCTAGATATCAACACATCATCAATTCAAAAAGGTTGTTTTTTTTTTGTAAAGGTTTGTGTGAGATTAATATACTGATACATGCATCAGCTAATTGATTTTAGCTTCGTGTGCGTGAGACGCAAATGTGTAATATTGTGCAAATGTTGTGTGCTGATATTGAAGAAAAGGTTTCTTCAAGGTTTATCTCTATATCCTTTATTCAAGTTTCTGAGTACGTGACGCGCTCACACGCAGTTACCAGTCCCGGGAGATAGCGAGGAAGATCTAGTGGTTCAAACAGAAGCAAATCGTAAAGTGAAGAAGCCTTCAAACATTGGTAAGATTGGTTCAAACAGAAGCATATTGTAAAGTGAAGGAGCCTCCAAACGTTGGTGAGATATTCTTCTTCTGTTTTATATTGATTACAATTTTCGTGTTTACATATTTATTTATTATTGTAATAATTAATATGTATTAATTCCAAAAATAATTACGATTCCAAGTTCGCTGGTTCCAGATACAGATTATGATCTGTATATAAAAATTTTAAAACCTACTTCCGCTGCTTGACCTGTGAACGGGGTTCTAACAATTGATATTAGAACCAAGTTTATCTTTCGTAAAAGGAAATTGTTTTTGATGCTCCTGTATGTATGAATATGTAGACACCATCTTTATGATTGTATGGATGTTTATAATTATATTGTTTAATTTAAACATGATTGATCGTAATTTTTAAGGTACTGTGGATTTAGGGTTTATGAGTTGTATAATTTTTATTTATTTATTTTTACTGTTATTGTATTGTAAATAAATATAATTTAAACCTGTAAATGAAGAACTGGGAACACACGAGACGGTTATACTGTTCACTGGATACTATTCACAGGGGTACTGTTCATGCGGTACTGTTCACGGCACCGTTCACATTGTCTTGCAATGTTCCGTTGGCAAGTGTTGCCTAGTGCGTTCCGTGAAGATTTCATGTTTCAGATTCATGAGATGAATCAGAGTGACCTAAAGAGACTGGAAGATTTCTGAAGTTACAAGAAGACCAAGAAATGCCTTGGCGAATTTTATTTATAATTTTATATTCCAATTTTTTAGTTTAAATAATCCACAGTACTCGGTCAATTCATGTATACTTTATATTATGTGATGATAAAAGTATTGTCATGCATAATAAGTATGTCATTTAGATTAGATGTGCCTACAATATATTTGATATGTCATACATGCATCATAGCCTGGAATTTTATGTATTTTTTTAATGTGATTAAAATGGGCAATATACATAAATGGCTATGAATAATGAGATTAGTTTTTTAATGGTTAGAAAACTTGGTAATTCTCATTAATATTAATCAAGTTATTAAGGAGTTTAATAAGTTAGATTAATATGGTCATTTATTATAATTAGGATTATTATGATTAATAACCTAATAATAAATGAACCGAATAAAATGTGAAAGTTTTAATATTTAAAACTTGGTAAACACTATCATAATAATCTAACCTTAGTAAAAAGTTTACAAAGGCTTAGATTATTCACTAATAGATTAGATTTTTAATTGTTAAAAATCATTAATAATTTATTAGTTAATTAGAATTTGTTTCTAATTAGTTAATGCACTAGATAACTTGTTTAAAGTTAGTCGTTTAATCATGTAGAATCTAGGTGCATTAACGGTTAATAGAAAACCCTATTTTTAAAATAGTGAGTGGAAGAGGGATATATGACTTATATATCCTGTGGTCTCCATCAACAATTTAACACCGTGAAATCCGAGTGGGGCCTCGTGACGGTTTTGCTTTCGTCCTCCCTAAGGAGGGTTTCCACAAAAATCAATACCAAGGTTGACTTCCTAACATATAGGATTTCTGAGGGTATTTCGGGATTGACCGACCCTAATGCGGCAATTCTCGAGTTAAGCTCGTGAGATCTGAAATGGTGGGTTACACTCATGAAGGTTTTGATTAAGTTTGTTAATTACAAACCTGACTGAATAAATGATGATTGAATGATATGGAATAAGAGTTATTCTAGAATATCATATGATTGAGAATGTCTCGGTACAACATGCAAAGACTTGACCGACCTTAAGGCAACACTTCTTTATAGTATGTTGGATTGCCATGGTATAGTAACTAGTTTTATGGTAGTTCTAGTTCGTTAAACATGTTCATGCATCAGTTTAAATTTATGCAAAAACACTCGCACTTGTTTTAAATAAATGACTGAATGAATGTTTTATTTATTTCAGCAAATTATGTCTTCTGCATTACTAAAAATTCTCGCAAACGACAAATTAACTGATCATAACTACACTAAGTGGAAACTTAATATTAATGCAATATTGGTCACCAAAGACCTCAAGTTTGTGATTATGAAGGAATGTTCTCCAGCACCTGCTGCCAATGCTGCACGAACTATTTGTGAGGCATACGGGCGATGGGTCTCATCTGATAAGAAGCCCGAACATATCTGTTGGCTTTTTATGACAGATGTGCTTGTCACAAAGCACGAAGTAATGACTTCAGTATCCAAAATTATGGAGTCATTGCAAGTTATGTTGGGTCAACACGCCAAGCTAAAGTGACACGAAACTATTTGTTCCTCTATGCTCGCTAGCATGAAGGAAGGTACATCAGTTCGGGAACATATCCAGAGCATGATGTCCTACTCCAACATGGCAGACGTCAATACGGAGCTATTGACGAACCCAGTCAAGTGAGCATCATACTAACGACTCTTCCGAAGAGTTTCAATCAGTTTAAGAGCAACTACGAGATGAACAAGTTAAGTTCAGTCTCACACAGTTGCTTAATGAGCTCGCTACTTTTGAGTCTTTGACTAAGGACAACAAGGGTAAGACCAGTGAGGTAAATATTTCCCAACCATCTTCCTCCAATAATAAAAAGAGGAATAGGTATGTTGGGAGGTCAAAGGGTAATCCCAAACCCAAGAAAGCCCAAAAACAAGAAGAAGTCCAAGAAAGGTAAATATGATTTACATGTTCTTGAATCATGTTTAGTGGAAGATGATTTTTCACCCTGGATAGTTGATTCGAGAGACACTAACCATGTTGTTCTTCTTTGTATTGGACTGATTCTTAGACACAACTAGAGGAGGGAATTTCCTCAATGCGTGTGGGGTCAGAGAATGTCGTGTCGGCACGAGTAGTGGGCGTAATTAGATTATGTTTTGTAATAATTATATATTGTTGGACAATGTATTTTATATTCCTGAATTTATACGGAATTTGATTTCCGTTTCTAAGTTGTTATAACAAAAATATTCTTTTCTTTTAATAATAAATCTATTATTATTGGAAAGAATGGTCTGAATATTTGTTCATGAATTAATGAAAATAATTTTTATGTGTTAAGACTGTTGATATATACCACACTGCTTAACACCGAAATGTTTAAGGTTGAAAAACCGAAAACAAATCCAAATAATGATACGTATCTCTGGCATCTAAGGCTTGGTCATATAAACCTTAACTGGATAGACAGACTAGTAAAAAGCGGACCTTTAAGTGAGTTAAAAGTTAGCACGTTACCTGTCTGCGAATCTTGTCTGGAAGGTAATATGACTAAGAGACCTTTTACTAGAAAAGGACTTAGAGCTAAGGAGCTACTAGAGCTAAGGAACCACTAGAGCTTATACATACAGACGTCTGCAGACCGATGAATATTAAAGCTAGGGGTGGTTATGGGTATTATTTCATCTTTATAAATGACAACTCAACATACTTATAAATCTACCTAATGCAACGGAAGTCATAAACATTTGAAAAGTTCAAAGAATTTTGAGTTGAAGTTGAGAATCAATTAGGTAGGACTATTAAGTCACTACGATCAGATCGTGGAGGTGAGTACCTTGATTAAGAGTTTGAAGACTTCATGGTCGAGCATGGGATAGTTTTCTAACTCACAACTCCTGGTACACCTCAGCAAAATGGTGTAGCGAAGAGGAGAAATAGAATCCTAATGGAAATGGTGAGATCTATGATTAGTTTCTCATCATTACCAAATTCCTTCTAGGGATATGCGTTACAAACATCGGCATACATTTTAAATGTAGTGCCATCCAAATCTTTTTCTAAGACTCCCCTAGAGTTTTGGAATGGTCGTAAAGCTAGTTTGTAACATTTTCGCATATGGGGGTGTCTAACACATGTGCTGAAGAACAGAAGTGGAAAACTAGACTCCAAGTCTGTTGTCTGTCTGTTTGTAGGATATTCCAAAGAGACCAGAGGTGGATACTTTTATAATCCTGAAGACAACAAAGTAATTGTATCGACAAATGCAATATTTATTGAGGACAATTATATTAGTGACCATAAACCTCATTTTAAAATTGTATTGAATGAGTTGGAGCCTGGTGAGACTAGTGCTTCATCAACAAGAGTTGTTGATCCATAAACATCTGAGAGTCAGATGGTTCCTGATCAGGATACACTACCACCTAGACGTAGTGAGAGGGTTGTGAGACAACTTAAACACTGTTTAGGCATAGGTGAGGGACAAGGTGTTGTCTCTGCTGATAGTTTAGTATACCGAGAAAAAGAGGGTCTATTATAAAGAGTCCTTCTCGCCAGTAGCCATGTTTAAGTCTATTAGGATTCTCTTATCCATTGCTGCCTATTTCGATTATGAAATTTGGCATTTTGATGTCAAGATTGTATTCTTGAATGACAATCTTGACGAGAGCATTTATATGATGCAACCAGAGGGATTCGTGTCTCCAGATCAAGTGTAAAAAGTTTGCAAGCTGTTAAGGTCCATCTATGGACTTAAGCAAGCATTTAGATCTTGGAACATCAGGTTTGATGATGTGATCAAAACCTATGGCTTTGAGCAGAACGTCGATGAGCATTGTGTCTACAAGTGCATCATTGACAAGAAAGTAGTTTTCTTAGTCCTATAGGTAGATGATATTCTACTCATTGGGAATGATGTGGGAGTGTTGTCTGATGTAAAGGGTTGGCTAGCTAGCCAATTCCAAATGAAAGATTTGGGAGATACGAGTTATGTTCTAGGGATCCAACTTATAAGGGATCGTAAGAACTGTTGGGGTTTATGTCCTAAAGATGTAATTTGTAAATGGATTTATGAAATAAATAAAAGGAAAAGTTCAATTCATTTTTGTTATGTTTATTTTATATCTTGTGCATATATTTAAACATCCAAGATTGCCAGATGTAATCTCGAACTGTGTATATGAGTGTCATATACGGGTGAATACAGTAAGAGACGTGCAATCTAAAGAGTCCATAGATAGCAAATAAAGTTGGATACTTTATTTGTGGTTAATCTATAGCTGCGGTCCATTCCATAATGTACGATGATTCTATCCTGAATCATTCATATAAGATATGAGAATGGAGACAGCTTGTATGATGTGATCATATAGGACTGGGTCATGATCTATATGAATCTCTCACCAAGATCCGTTTACCGATGAGATTCATATATATCAACTAATGATGGCTATATATGGGTGATCTTAATCCTGAGTGTCTTATCGACTCCTTCAGGTTAAATCGTAGTCTTTGATATACCATAGATGAGATCAAATGCATTTCCTGATCAATATACTCCGTATGTTAAGATTGCGGTTTGGCTTATAGCTGGGAAGGTTTGTACACAATAGTGGAATCTACTCCTTCTTGTGAGAAGTAGATGGTAGTTCCCTTAAGGGTTGATTCAGGGCGTAGACAATATGAGCGCTCTCCTAATTCCGTGAGGAAATAAGATTTATTGTTCATTATAGAATCAATGGTACTTAAAAGATATATGTAATTAGAGGGGTTTAACGGACATTATGACCCAGCTCTAATTATGAACTACCGTGGAGGATCACACCATATGTAATAGCTATATCGATGGACACCGAGTTGTATCGGTCTGTGTAAAAGCATCTACAGTTGATAGAGTACAACTTCGGGTTTTTATTGGAATAACACCGGAGTTAATAATCAAGGAATACTAATTAAAGAGTTTAATTAATGATTTCGAGGATTATTGGAGCTCAAAATACTGTAGGTCCATTAGGTCCCCATGCTAGCCCGATTGATTTATATAATAAGGGTCACGGTTAATTAATTGAATTGTCTAATTAATAGTGTTACAAAAGAGACACGTGTTTATTCAGGAATTAATTGAATAATGAGATTATTTAATTAATGAATATTAATAGTCAAATTAATTAAGTAATTAGATTATTTAATTATATTGATAATTATTAATTATTAATTAACTATTAATTGGAGGGTGTTAGTTGATATATGGATTTAGGTGAAGATAAAATAATAAGATTATTTTATTTTACTAAATCATTTATCTAAGTATTTGAATTTAAGTTTAAATTTAAAATACTTATTATCATTTTTAATATATGAGATATATTTGAAAAGGATAATTAAAAGATATATATCAATTAATAACATAAGAGATTGCATTTGATGCAAATTGGTGTATACACATGAAACATTAGTCAAAAAAAGAATTTGTATATGATACAAATACTTAATACACATGATATATATAAATATATTAAACAAGGAGGGAGACGTGATTTTTTTTTAGAGCAACATACTTAGATATATATATAACAAGCAGTGGTGTGAGATAAAAATATATATTGTTTCATGATTTGTGTGTTTTTGAAACACATAGAAGAAATAGTTTCTTCAAATCTCTCTACATCCTCCATTCAAGTTCCTGAGATCGTGACGCGCCCACAAGCAGTTACCAATCCCGGGAGATAGCGAGGAAGATCGAGTGGTTTAGATAGGAGCGTATCGAAAAGTGAATGAGCCTCCAAACGTTGGTAAGATTTTCTTCTTCTGATTTTTTATTGATTACAATTTCCTGTGTATACATATTATATGTATTGGTTCTGAAAAACAATTACGATCCAAATTTCACTGATCCTATATACAGATATGATATGTATAAAAATTTTAAGACCTAGTTCCGCTGCGTGACCGGTGAACGGGGTTCCAATAAGAACAAACTCATAGCACTGTCTCTGGCATCATATATCGACAAGATTCTTATACGATTTTCGATGCAGAACTCCAAGAAAGGTAATTTACCTTCCAAGCATGGAGTTCACTTATCCAATGAATAGTGTCCTAAGACACCTCAAGAAGTTGAGGATATGAGACATGTACCCTATACATCGGTAGTAGGTAGTCTCATGTATGCTATGTTATGCATAAGACCGGACATCTGCTATACAGTGGGAGTAGTCAGCTGATACCAGTCTAACCCAGGATTGGATTATTAGTTTGTTGTCAAGACAATTCTCAAGTATCTTTGGAGAACGAGAGACTATATGCTAGTGTATTCCGGGCAGGATTTGATCCCTTTAGAATACATAGATTCTGATTTTCAATTAGACAGGGACTCTAGAAAATCCAAGTCTAGATCAGTATTCACCCTGGGTGGTGGAGCCATTGTGTGGAGAAGTATCAAGCAATCTTGCATTGTTGACTCCACCATGGAAGCCAAATATGTAGCCGCTTGTGAAACTGCTAAAGAGGTTGTTTGGCTCCTCAAGTTCTTGAGTGATCTGGAAGTTGTTCCAGATCTGGATAAGCCTATCACACTTTATTGTGATAACAGTATTGCTGTGGCTAATTTCAAAGAACCAAAAAGCCACAAAAGAGGGAATCATATAGAGGGAAAGTATCATCTCATTAGAGAGATAGTGTAGAGAGGAGAGGTGATCGTCACCAAGATAACCTCACAAGACAATCATGCTAATCCATTTACGAAGACCTTACCGACTAAAGTGTTTTCGGGTCACCTAGATAGTCTAGGGCTATTAGAAATGTCTCACATGCTTTAGTGCAATTGGGAGATTGTTGGGGTTTATGCCCTAAAGACGTAATTTATAAATGGATTTATTAAATAAATAAAAGGAAAAGTTCAATTCATTTTTGTTGTGTTGTTTATTTTATAACTTCTGCATATATTTAACATCTAAGATTGCCGGATGTAATCTCAAACTGTGTATATGAGTGTCATATAAGGATGGATATAGTAAGAGGCATGCAACCTAAATAGTCTATAGATAGCAAATAAAACTAGGTACTTTATTTGTGGTTAATCTATAGCTGCGGTCTATTCCGTAATGTACGGTGATTCTATCCTGAATCATTCATATGAGATATGTGAATGGAGGCACCTTGTATGATGTGATCATATAGGACTGGGCCAAGATCTGTATAAATCTCTCACTAAGATCCGTTTACCAATGAGATTCGTTTATATGAACTAATGATGGCTATATGTGGGTGATCTTAATCCTGAGCGTCTTATCGACTTCTTCAGGTTGGATCGTAGTCTTTGATATACCATGGGTGAAGTCAGATGCATTTCCTGATCAATATACTCCGTGGGGATTGTTGTCTGGCTTGTGGTTGTGAAGGTTTGTACACAATAGTGGAATCCACTCTTTCTTGTGAGAAGTAGATGGCAGATCCCTTAAGGGTTGATTCGGGACTTGGACATTATGAGTGCTCTCCTAGTTTCGTGAGGAAATGGGATTTATTGTCCATTATAGAATCAATGGTACTTAAATGATATATGTAATTAGAGGGGTATAACGGATATTATGATCCAGCTCTAATTATGAACTACTGTTGAGGATCACACAATGTGTAATAGATATATCGATGGACACCGAGTTGTATTGGTCTGTGTAAAAGCGTCTACAGTTGAGATAATGCAGTTTAAGGTAGTGGAATATCACCGAAGTTAATAATCGTGATATTTTAATTATAGAGTTTAATTAATTATTTCTGAGGAATATTGGAGCTCAAAATACCGTGAGTCCATTAGGTCCCTTTGCTAGCCCGATCGATTTAGGTAATAGGGGTCACGATTAATTAATTGGATTGTCCAACTGATTGTGTTACGAAAGTGACACGTATTTATTCCAAAATTAATTGAATAATGAGATTATTTAATTCATGAATATTAATGATTATGTAAATTAAATAATTAGATTATTTAATTGTTTAATTAATCATTAGTTGGAGGATATTGATTGATATTTATTTTTTTAAGGATAAAATAATTTGATTATTTTATTTTTATTAAATTAGATATTTATTTTTGAATTTAAAGAGTTTGAATTAAAAAAATGATTAATATCTTTAACGATATGAGATTTCTTTAAAGATTTAAATTGATTAGCTTTATCAATACATATATATATTATATTATATTTAAAAAGAAGATAAAACAATGCACATATATCATTGTTTGTATAGGATACAAACACATGTGTGATTGAATCAATAATAAAAAGAGAAACAACAAAATAGAATTTGCATGTGATGCAAATTGGTACACGTGTAACAACATTATAATAAAAGGAATTTGCATATGATACAAATAGATGGTTCACGTGAAACAACACCACACCTAGATATCAACACATCATCATTTCAAAAAGGTTTCTTTTTTTTTGTAAGGGTTTATGTGAGATCAATATACTGATACATGCATTAGCTAATTGATTTTAGCTTTGTATGTGTGGGACGCATATGTGTGATATTGTGCAAGTGTTGTGTACTGATATTAAAGACGGAGTTTCTTCAAGGTTTCTATCTATATCCTCTAGTCAAGTTCCTGAATACGTGACGCGCTCACACGCAATTACTAGTCCTGGGAGATAGTGAGGAAGATTGAGTGGTTCAGACAGAAGCATATCGTAAAGTGAAGGAGCTTCCAAACGTTGGTAAGATTGGTTCAGACAGGAGCACATTGTAAAGTGAAGGAGCATCCAAACGTTATTAAGATATTCTTCTTTTGCTTTATATTGATTACAATTTCCGTGTTTACATATTTATTTATTATTGTAATAATTAATAAGTATTAGTTCTGAAAATAACTACGATCTCAAGTTCATTGGTTCTGCTGCGTGACCGGTGAATGGGGTTCCAACAGTTTTTGAATGTGATTTTGATTTTGATTTTGATTTTGATATCGATTTTGTTATTGAATTCGAATATGTGCTTTTGATTTTGAATTTGAATTAGATTTTGATTTGGATTTGGATTTAGATTTGGATTTTTAGTTCGAGTTGAGTTGATTTTGATTTTGATTTTGATTTGGAATTGGATTTTGATTAAATTTGGAGGATCAAGTGGTTGAGTTGTTCAATGTGAAGTGAAATTCTGTTTTGGTTGACAAAATTATATTGGACATTTTGTTATTAAACTATTATTGATGAAATTCAGTTTTGGTTGAGTTGTTATTGAACTGTCAGTCTGAACTGTCATTTTAGTTTATATTGGACATTTAACATCATTCTGAACTTGTAATATCATGATGCGTTTGTGTTTTTTATCGTGTGTTGGCTCATTTTCCTTTTCCCTTCTTTGTGCTGTTTTTCAGTTGAAAGACTTTTACCAAACATGTGTTTAATTAGGTGTTACTGGTGTGTTTAATTGGGTTGGAAAAGTGTGTGCGTTTAATATTTTAGAAACGGTGTGTGTAATTGGTTAATACCGGTGTCTATAATTGGTTATGACTGATGTGTTTAATTGGGTGTTACTAGTGTGTTTAATTGGTTATAATTGGTGTGTTTAATAGGGTGTTACTGGTGTGTTTAATAGGGTGTTACTGGTGTGTTTAATTGGTTCTGACTTGTATGTTTAATTGGTTATGACTGGTGTGTTTAATAGGGTGTTACTATACTGGTGTGTTTAATAGGGTGTTACTATACTAGTGTTTTTAATTGGGTGTTACTGGTAATAGGGTGATATTGGTGTGTTTAATTGGGTGTTACCAGTGTGTTTATTTGGGTGTTACTGGTGTGTTTCATTGCTTATTACGGGGGGTGTGTAATTGTTTATTACTGGTGTGTTTGATTATGTGTTACTAGTGTGTTTAATTGGTTATAACTGGTGTGCTTAATTGATGAGACATGGTAAGTGTAATTTATTGAACCCAATTTATTTGAATTGTGCATATGGAAATTATAGATTATGACCGGTATTTAAATGTTCAAAGGAATACATGGAATCTGGAAGCATTAATCAACATGGGATGTAGGTTGAAGAACCTACCGACTATAGAGAATATCTTACGTAAGGAAGAGAAGCATATGGAATTCATGTCTAGCTGTTTCAAATAATTCAACAACTTCCCTACAAACTGGTTGTTCTCAGCTAGGATTCTGCATAGCATATTGTTGAGGGAAATTACGATAGAGGGCGCATCGGAAAACGAATTGATTGGGTGGTAAAAAGGCAAGATTTGACAAAGGGAGTTTTGTTTGGTTATTGGTCTGCGGTTCGACCAACTCTCGGACATTATAAACACGTCTTACTTGGCCATTGCAGTTCTTGGAAATGCATTAGTGAGTTCTTGTTTTGAGAATTATGGTGGTGGGGTTGAACAAAACAATATTGATTTTATCCCTCATTGTGCATCATATTTCTTTTGACACGGTCTTCTATTTGAAAAGTTATTATTGAAATATTGATTACGGTTGTTGGATTACTGGATGTGAATGCATGTGTTATTATTTTGTTGTTGGATGAGAATACACGTGTTATTAAACAGGTGTTATTGACATATAGGTCTTATTAATTTGTTGTTCATATTGTCATATCTGATTGCTACATAACGGATGTTATTGATGAGTAGCGTTTGGTGTGTTTATTGATGTGTTTGATTTCTCAGAACTGGTGTGTTTAGTCGTTCAGTACGGGTGTCTTTAATCTCTCATAACTAATGTGTTTAATTGAACAATAACACTAGTGTGTTTTATTTTTCCGCACTGGTGTGTTTAATTAATCAATAACACTGATATGTTTAATTATTCAGCACTGGTGTGTTTCAATGATCAATAACACTGGTGTGTTTAATTTCTCTGAACCTGTGTTTAATTGATCGATATCAGTGTGTTAAGCTTTTTAGGAATGATGTATTTAATTGGATGTGACTTGTGTGTTTAATTGGATAGGAATGATGTGATTAATTTTTCCTGATATAACCTGTTTCATCACAATTTCAACACATGTCTTTTCAACAAAATGCATAATCCTGACTAGCAGTTCTTGAAATAAAATTTCAAAAAAGTTTCTAAAATTCAACTAAATCTATACCAATTTAAACATAATCCTTATTAGCACAAACAAGATTTAGATCCATGATAAGTTCAACAACAATGTTGAAATCATTACTGTTTCATCACAATAACACTAGTTTATTCAACCTGTTTATCACAATAACACTAGTTTTTTCAACAAAATGTAAAATCATTACTAACAGTTCATGAAATCCAATTTCAACATAATCCTTACTAACAATTCAACTAAATCCATACAAATTTAAACATAATCCTTACTAATACAAACAATTTAGAGGTCATGATTGTCTAAATTCGTAGGGTTTTCATGTGACTGTGTTGGACACGTCTTGATGTTGTGTCCCTCTTATCCACTTGACTTGCACTTACGATGTCTAGACAGCGGTGGATCTGTCTGTGGGTTCGGAAGATTGCCTGCTTGATTGACCGGGGGGTTTGGACAAATTTGTCTATTGTGGCCAGATTTCTTACAGATGGTACAATACCTACTCCTACGACCATACTTGCTTGCAGATGGAACCCCATTCTTTCTCGGCCTACCGGTTTGAGCTCATCACTCCGGTGGAAGAACAACTTCGGAACGCACTTTCTCAGAAGTATTCCATTCTCTTGAGTGTCTAACAGGAAAGATGACACCATAATAACTTTCCAACCAGGTGCTTGTTTTGTAGAAATGAAGTTGACAAATTTCTTTATACAAAACCTACAAACATAGTCAACCAAAAATCATTATATTTACTTATTGTAAAAAAATGCATTTAAATATTAGGAGTAAATATACCTTATAGCAGCTAAGGCATGAGAGAACAAGGTAATATGTCATTTTAAAATTCCCTACAACTACAAGTCTTCTCGGATAGGTTTACTAAGTCATTTTTCTCACCATCCTTCGCATTGAAATTTACATGTTCTATTGGTCGCACCCTGTACTTATGTATTTTTTCATTCTTTTTAGATACTTTGTCGGTAGCCCACCGAGACAGTTGTGTTGTATTTTTAGATGCGTCATCACGACGTTCATAAAACCATTTTTGAATCATATCTCTAATGTACTCAACCAACGTTGTTATTGGCAATTGACGAGCGTACCATAAACAATTGTTCATGCACTCCATAATGTTGGAAGTCATCCCCCGATATCGTCTAATCGGACAGTACACATGAGACCATATATGAGGCCTAACTCTCATTAGATATTCATATGCTCGCCTTTTTACGTAGCTCAACTCTTGCATCTTCTCTAAGAACTCTTATTCTCGATATGCCTTTGAAGCTTCACGGAACAAATTGCATACAACATGGCTTTGAATATGTTCTTAAGGTTCATATTCATATGAAAACCATAAAGGCCATGTGTTATTTTATGGTACTCTTTAGCCATTGCTACCTGGATTGCGGGATTGCGATCAGAGATGATGATACAATTCACATGACATCCTATTGCCTTTTTTCAACTCCTTTAAAAATCAAGTCCATGAAGCCTCACATTCAATATAACCATAAGCTAGAGGGAACACCTGATTGTTTGCATCTTGACATGCTGCAATAAACATGACACCACCAAACTTTCCCTTCAAGTGAGTTGTATCAATGCAAATTACAGGTCGTATGACGGTATGAAATCCTTCAAGTGAAACATTGGGAGCAATAAACAAATGTTTAAATTTTTTAGTAGTGTCCATCTGTATTAGTGTTACAGTACTAGGATTCACACACTTCAATTTGTGGCAGTATGCAGGCAATAACTGATATGAAATATCAGGAGGACCAAAAACATTATTTTTAGTAAGTTCTTTTGCCCTTCATGCCTTTGTATAAAGCAAACCAAGTCCATGTTCCACATACATATCAGTCATGATTTCTTTTGGTTTCAGAGATCGATCACTAACTGTAAGTTTTAATGAAAGTATTTCACCAATAAGCCATGCGCTCTCTTGACGGTAACAATTGTGCAATTAATCAATTTTAAAACTATGATCTTCCTCAAATATCCGAACTATCCAATAACTTCCACCTTCTATCTTAACTGCACGGATTTGAAATTTGTACTCGGGATTCTTATAGCCAACTTCATATCTTGTCATGTTTGACCTTGTAACACGAAATTTAAAATTCTCTCTCAGCACATAAGTAAGTAAAGCTCGCCTCAAAACTTTTTTTCTTTTGAACATCCCACCATTGGATATTCGGTTACATGAACTAGATTTCTTTGTTCTAACTAGTTCGAAAGAGTATTTTGAAGCTCCAGGGATAATCCAAGGCTGTGGGACTGCAGTTCCGGACCTATCACCGACATTAATGCCATCATCCTCAAATGAATCTCTACTTGGACATGTAAATACTGGTGGAACAGTCTCGGTACGACAACCATCTATTGAATCTAAACTCATTCCATGATAATGTGCAAGCTTATCATTCACGCCCTCATCTAATACACATTCACTATAGGGACTGTACTCTGGGATCGATCTGTCATCCTCGTTATAAGGGTTTGCCACAATTTCTTCAATGGTTGGGTCCTCAGAAATTACAGGGTTCACATAAGGATTTTAAAAGTGGGTTTGTTGTTGGTATAGAACCCTAAATATTGTTACTTCCACCCAAGGATTGAAACTGTGCCTCCAATTGTTGTAGAAAGCTTTGATAAACAGGTTAAACGGTAGTAGCACCCACATTACCAGGTTTTGCACTAACTTTCTCAAGACCACTAATATACACCTCTGAACATGTCCATCATCGCACAACAATATTTTTTATTGCTATCATCTTTAATCTTCGGTCGGACTGGCCTAAGCCTAACACCGGTGTCAACCAAAGTTCTTAACTCAATGGTAAAACTTGTTAAGTCAACATTCGCAACACGTTGTACCTCCTAACACAACTCAACATATGTCGAATTCCTACTAACTTTGACAAACTTTGTTTCACCACCCTTGTAAAAGATCCCCACCCATTTACCACCATAAGTGATTACCAATTTCGTTGGGTCCAAACCTGCATGTGTTTGATAAAAACTTCATATTTAGATTTCAATTATTAAACCAGTCATATCAAACAAGGTTTACCAATTAAATACACTGGGATACTACAATTAAACACGCCGGAGCAAACCAATTACACACACTAGGTCAAACCAATTAAACACACCAGACCAAAAATTAAACACATCAGGCCAAGACAATTAAACATACCAGACCAAGATAATTAAACACACCAGGTCAGAAATTAAACACATCAGGCCAAGACAATTAAACACACTAAGCCAGAAATTAAATATATCAGGCCAGAAATTAAACACACTAAGTAAATGCAATTAAACACACCATGCCAGAAATTAAACACACCAGACCAGAAATTATACACATCAGGCATAGAAAATAAACACGTTAGGCCACAAATTAAACACACCATGCCAAGGCAATTAAACACACCTGTCCTACACGATGAAACACACAACATGTAGGCAATTAAACACACCAGACAATAAATTAGCCACACCACATATTTGCAATTATAGTATAATACACACCAAACCAACAATTAAACACGCCACATGTAGGCAATTAAACACATCAGGCAAGCAATTTAACAAATCAAGCACATGCAATGAAACACACCAAGCGTAGACAATTAAACACATCAGACACATGCAATTAAACACAACAGGCATATGCTATTAAACATATAAGGCAATGAATTAAACTCACGAGGTAAGAAATTAAACACACTAGGCAACCAATTAAACACATCATGCGTAGGAAATTAAACACACTAGGCATATGCATAGGCAATTAAACACACCAAGTAAGAAGTTAAACACACCAGGTGAGAAATTAAACACACTAGGTAGGCGATTAAACTCACCCGACAAGGAAATAAACATTAAGTAACCAATTAAACACACTAGCCAAGCAATTAAACAACTAGAAAAATACAATTAAACACAACAGGCAACCAATTAAACACACTAGGCTAACACAATTAAACACACCATATGTAGACAATTAAACACACCACGAAAACCATCTTCTTCAACAAAAATGGTACTGCAAAACAAAAAATTAGGTTGTCAAATACATACCTTGATAAGAAGGACCTGAATCATCTCGATTCATCATGAAATTTGAACCTAAAACAGTTAAAATGAACGTCAAATCTGTCACAAACAACTCCAAACCCGAACGAAATGGGTTTGAACATAAAAAAAAAAAAAAAAAAATTGGGTTTCAACAATGGTGTTATTACACAATTTTTTTTTCCATCAAGAATGGTTAGAAACTTAAATGGGTATTTTAAAGAGAGATTGTTTAGATCTAAGATTGAAGACGTATAAATATTTTTATAGAATTTTTTTCAGACAATAACGGTTTCTATAGAGAGAAGATGTAATTAAAGAGTAAAGATAAAAAAATAATAAAGTAAACACAATAATGAAAATAGTAAAATGACGGCAATTAAGTCTCTTCAATGGATTGTTTGACAAACAATCATCTTACTAATTCTAAACGAATTTAGAGAAATCCCTATTTTTTTTTGGTTAAAAGGGCTATTATACATATATTGTCCGCAACTTATATTGTTTGTTCTTTTGATGTATGACAGTTTTGAAAGGCATTTGAATAGGTCGTTGAAATCTTCGTAATGAAGAAAAGAAATTCGTAGAGAGAAGCCTAGTAAAGAGAGGGAAAAAAATGTAGGGCGTGACAAAAATTGACATTATAGGGAATTCTCATTTACTCGGTACCAAAAATTGACAAGAAAAGGGAAAAATTCAAGGGTGTGATCCACGAATGACACAAATCAATATTCAACATACTTTAAATATCACAATTTTCATACAATATTGAAATGTTAGATATAGTAGGTAGAAACATACATGTATAATCCTAACCCATTTATATTATGTTATTGAAATGCATTAAGTATAAGAAATAATATATTTATAAAGCTCACCATTGGAGATTGCGGAAAAGATCAACTCGAATGCATATATATTGTCTAAAGCATCTAAATCAATTTCGTACATCAAACTTGTTTAACGTCAAAAATCTTGTTCTTAGTAAAACCACAAAAGTGACAACTTTGAAGCTGATTTGACTATTGCAAATTCGAGAGCAAATTTCCTCCACCGTGGGCATGGGGATGATGGAGATCAAGTGGACTTGGTTGCTTTAGACTTTATCAGTAAATGGGATTCATGATATTGAATCATGAATTCTCTGAGGCTTCTAGTACTCTGAAATTATAAAGATTTGCAAGAATCATGACGAAAATAACTTTATTTGTGCGACTTGGTCAAAATAAATAGAGATGATAAAGGCATATTTTCAGATGATTAAATTGTAATTTTGAATTGTTTCTTTTTTCTTTGTTTTCCCTACTCCTATATATCAGAGCTTTATAGCCATTAGATAGCAGATTTTAGTTGAGAATCAACAAGTTAGCACAAATTGTTCCAACCATTTCCGAACACATTATGTTATTGCATTTACAGGACGTTTGAGGATTAGATTATTTCGATATAATTTGATTTCTCGTACACTGTTCCTCGAATTGGTCTTGGGCAATTTTCGATACGTCAGGGCTTGAACATAAATTTGCTGCATCATAAACTCATAAAAAAGACACATACTAAACAATTTCATCGTTGTCAATCATTAAAATGGATTAGTAAATCATCAAAACCAGTTTGAACCAGAACACATTGGAGACTATTGTTGCACTTGCAGCTAATGTAAGCAAAAATGCAATTACTATGCACTCAAAACATGATACAGAATTTGAATTGCATTCTCGGCCAATGTAAGCGGAACTGCAACTACTATGCACACTGCACAGTGCACTCAGCATGATACAAAATTTGAATTGAATTCTTATCATCTGATCATAATTTTCACCAACTTGCATTGCGCCAATAGAATATCAAAATTTTAAACACACAAACTTCATAGACAGATCGATATGTTACTCAGATGTTACTTCCATAATGACCATTCAAATTTCTTTACTTCCTTACATCTCTGCTACATATAAATGACTGAATGGTAATATACAGATGCAATAAAGCAACCAGCAACGTAACAAATAAACACAAGTAGACAGCAG
Organism: Dipteronia dyeriana; assembly: GCA_032871835.1. NCBI lineage: Eukaryota > Viridiplantae > Streptophyta > Magnoliopsida > Sapindales > Sapindaceae > Dipteronia > Dipteronia dyeriana. Next base: position 39,555,005 of record CM065302.1, read on the forward strand.
AGAAGTGGATTTTCAGTGTTCGAATCCAAAAAAATTGTTTGCACTCTTCTGCCCATGTCTATTTACTATAAAAAAAAAATTGTCTAAACTATTCGAAATTCAAGCAGATATGTAAATTTCACTGAATCATAAAGACATAAGAGTGTCAAACTACAAAATTATTTGACTCTTCTATGGACAATGATTTATTTATTCGCAATACCTTCACTGCCAAATCCTAAAGATAAGCAGTATTGCAAACCAAGGTTCAACACATATATAAAATTAAAATGTCACTAAATTAACAAAATCAAATAATTAATTCATATAATACTTCAAATAACACTAACAAACAAATAATTCATATAAAACACTACATAATAGGTAACTTTGAAATTCAAGTCTGTCAAGTTATGAACATTAAACATAGCTTAAATTTTTAATAAAAACATCCAAAAGTCCATCCTAACTCAACTAAGTCATAACAAACCAAAGTCTATGACAAAATACAATAGCACTGCTACTTTCATTCAATCCAATTTAGTACCCTAAACCCTAACTCCAATCCAATGGATCATATTGCATCGGATTGGATCGTACACACCCCTAGTTTATTCCGGAGATATTAAGCTGGCTATCTCATCCAATAAAAATAGCTGTGTCTGCACTCTCACCATTTTCAATGTCTTGAAAATGAGATGGAATATCACCTCTGAGAATTTGAGCTCTGAATCTGAGTTTCACTTCACTCAATTCCGTGAGTTCAAATACACATGCATCTCCAACCTTCAGATTATTGTCGATGACAAATGTTTTCCAGCTTGAATCAAACCTTTTACGGCATTGACCTTTTCCATAATAAACCATCTTCCACTCCTTGCCCTTATAGGAGATAAAAGTAGGGATGTCTCGTGAAGGAAGTAAGGAATGGATTTTAGATGGAATCCCCTGATAACAACAAATGAATATTTGTTAATCAGCCTAAGCTTTACAACATACCGCTGATCTCATTTTCCTACAAAAGAAACATCCCTACTGATTAACATACTTGCAATTAATTACACAGACAAAAGGAAATTGATGGGGATAAAATATTTCTTACCAGAAGGTAGGCATATTCAAATTAATGACAATACTTACGCTGTTACGCACATTAAACTAATTGTTTGTTTTTTATTTGTTTTTCTTTTCTTCATTCGAACTAAATATGTATTATTACTTTTTTGTTACAGCAAACCACATAGTCTAGTTGCAATATGAAGTTCTTAAATGCATCACTTATGACAGCAGCAATCATTAGGATGTGCAATAAAATGATGAACCACCACAAGCTACTTTTACCAAGTTCATGGAACACTCTTTCGGTCTTTCACTTACTATTTGATACATCGGGTGCAAATGTGTTTTTGAAAGAATTATCTCGAAGTATGGTTTCCCTGACAACGGCCAAAATTCATCCCCTCCAACCTCAATTACTATGGAATTTGATGTGGGCTGGGGTTGAGCGTCCTCCGTTTCAGCATTTCCAACTTCTTTTCCTTTACTACTTTCAGAAATATCCATCTGCAAAGTCTCAAAGTTCTACCATTACTGTAAATTAAAATCCATCAACTAAGCAAAAGTAATAATATTATAAAAGAAAAGATAGTTCAATTACCATAAATGGCTATTCAAAATCAATGTTTATAGAAAATAAAACAAACTTAACCAAACTTCCCCTGATTGCTCTAGTAGTACAATTCTACAAACTAAATTACCCATATGCACATAGATAATTGCTTTTTAGATGATTTAAATCAATAATCTTTTGACAAATAGGGAAAATTAAATAAGTATAGCACTTAAATTCATGGCATACAATGATACAATGTATTTAAATTCAGCTTCATAAATCGTGACAACCAAGCCTACCAATGTCTTGGACATATCAAAATCTTTTTTTATTTTTTATTTTTAAAAAGCAAAGGAAAAAAAAATGCAAATCTATATAGCTTTTCATAAAGAAACCCAAATGAATACAAGAAGCAAACTAAAACATTACTCCATAAATTGTTGAAAGATCAACCTTTTAAGGAAACACTTGAAGTAATGAATGTACTAAAATCAAAAAAGAAAAAGAAAACACCGAAAAGATGATACTCCACCAACCTCATCGGTCATCACTACCGCATTGAACTTTCAAACTCCAAAAGTCAAGACCTTTAATTCTCAATCATTAGAATTTGCTGGGTGAGATTTTTAGTTCTCTTGTGTACCACGCAAAACAACCAAAAAGGATAAACAAATCCTGTCTATTAGATGTATCTAACGACTGAGAATTGAAGATTCCGATCTAAAAAAAATCAGGATTGTAATTTGTACCCAGTATAGAGAGAATTAAAGAGGTTTCGCCCTTATTGAAAAGCAACTCCTATATTTCAAAATTCCATGACAACCCGAAAATACAAGAAGCTGAATTCCAGGAAACAAACAAAAAAGCCGATTTCTCCGAACTTGGGTGTATCACGCACGAGAGAAATTATCAGGATCTGAAGTTGAATTAAACAGCTTTGACAAAAAAGTAATACGTACCCGCAACGCTAAACGTCGACTCTCAGTCTGAAATCTGAAATCTGAAAGCAGAGTAAAAATTCACTTGGAAATGGATGGCTTCGTGTTCGCGCGGGGATGATTTTTGAATTTTTGACGTTCCAAGTCTTCATCAGTGTCAGGCGTTCAGGACACGTGTTTTCACCCACACCACATAAACACGAGTGCAAATTTTAAAGAACAATGCTGGTTAGCGTAAATTTTATAAGGGGTTGACAATTGATCCGTTTTAAAAGAATACATAAAGATAAACGTAGAAAGTTAAAGAAAAAATTCTACGTTCTAACACTTTTAGTGGGTTAATATATTGGATATTGTTCTGTTAATATCCAAACACTTTTAATTTTAAAATACACCTCAAATTACTTTAAAAATCTAAAATATTTTATTTTTCGACCAAAGGAGACAAGAAAACGATAAAAAAATCTAAGGGAATGAACCGAGCATCAACATTCAATATGCACCAAGTATCACAATATTTAAAAGGTTAGATACTTACAAACAGTGTTGTAAAAGTTGCTAGGCACTAGTCGAGCGATGATCTACTGTCTAGCGTCTAGATGGATTAATCGGGGACTAGAAAGATGGTCGGAAATCGATCGCCGGACGCCGGACGACGGACAGCAAACCGGCTGCTGACCAGAATATTTTTTTAATTTTTTTTTTAAAATTTTAAGATTTTTAATAGAGAGAATATATATATATATATATATATATATATATATATATATATATATATATATTACTTTTAATATTATTTTACCACAAAACCATTTTGATGGGCAACTGCTTCAGAATGAGATATGTTCCACTGAGGAGGGTTCTTCTTAAGCAGATTGGACATGGTTGTAGTGTAGTGGCTAGCCTGTGGGATAAAATCCCTAATGTAATTGACGATGCCAAGGAATTGTTGAACTTGATTTTGAGTGAGGTCCGAATAAGGGAAATCAAGGAGCTGCTTGGCTAAGTGAGGACCAGGGTGGTAGGCCCCTTCTCTTATCTGCATGCCGAGGAATTCGATTTCAGCAACGCCAATCGAACTCTTCTTCTCAGAGAGCATAATTCTATACTGGTCTACGATCAGATGAAATTGTCGTAAAAGCTTGTCATGAGACTCCTCATCTAGGGAGAAAAACAGAATGTCATCAATATATAGTAAAATAGAATGAATGATAGGAAGGAAAATCCTAGTGATGGCCTTCTGGAAAAGTGAAGGAGCATTTTTTAGGCCAAAAGGCAAAACGGTCCATTAGTATTGAGCATTTGGGAGACAGAAAGTCGTCTTATATCTTTCTTCAGGATGGATGCCTATCTGTTAGAAGGCTCCTTTTAAGTCAAACTTAAAAAATATAGTAGCTCCAGGTAGCTGTGAGAACAGGGAGTTGGCTCTCGGGACCGGAAACTTGTCATCTTGGAGGAAGAGATTGAGAGACTTGTAATCAATGACCAGTCTCTTCTTTCCTCTGAGTTGTTCAGATCTTTTTTCAACATAAAAGGTCTGGCAGGCTCAAGGGGAGGAAGTGGGTTCTATCAATCCTTATCAGAGGAGTTCTTCACATTCTTCGTTTGCTAGCAAGAGGTCCGTGGGTGACATTCCCGAATGAGAAGCTTTGGTAGGGTTAGCATCCTCGTTGAGCTTGAAGGGAAGCTTGATGAAGAAATCTGGATTTTTCCACAATGGATTTGGGTGTTTAAAGTCAGCATGACTGTTCGTGCAAAATCCAAGGAGTTTTTCTTAAATTTGTTGGAAGTTAGGATTGATGGCGGAGAGAGGGAAAATCTTGGGTATATTGGTGAAATGTTTGAATTCACGTTTGAGCCAGATGCCGGTAGGAAGAATTCTGATGGATTTGGATTGGTTATAAACATCTCATCCAATTAGAATATCTTTTTCTGGAAGGGGAGTATTAATAACGTGAGTCCACAGAGTGTATGAGGGAAAAAAGTGGATGCCAATCTTCTTCCTAGAGACCAAGTTGGTAATAAGGATTTGGCCATCAGCTACCAAGAACTCATTGCTTTTTTCTTTCCAAGCTTCTGAGGGTAGAACCCTAGGGTTCATCATTGTGGAGTGTGCACTAGTATCGAAATAGGCAATGGCAGGGACCGGCTTGGAGTAATTTTCTGCCAGAATCTGAACCTGGATTTGAGGGCCTATGTTAATATCACTTGTTGCCTGGTAGGCTTCTGAGGGGAGGTCTGGTTCCGAATAGTCTGAGGTTTCTGAGGATGAACTGGAGTCATCTGAATCTTGGATCATGAAAGTGGTTAGTTGGTTGACATCTTCTTATTCTAAGAAGATGGATTCTATGTCAGCATCAGAAAGAACTTCATCAATAATCTGTCTGAGCTTGGCTGATTTCGTTCTTTTGTTAGGGCATTGCTTGTCATAGTGTCTTTTTTGTCCATAAGTAAAACACTTGTCTGATTTGTTTCAGCATCTCCTAGCCTTCTTTCGGAAATATTTATATTTTCTATTTCTCTTGTTATTAGAGAAATTCTTCTCTTTCTGTGGTTGTCTTTTGGTAGGCTGTCCCCTGGAAAGGCGGTAGGAACTGCAATTGCAGTGATCTGTATTTTTGCATTTGAGGTGGTATGAATCAGGTAATTTACAGTACCTATCATACTTCCTGCCTTCCTTGATCATTTTTGTGAAAACTCTTTATGTGGCATAGAGTTTGTCCAGGGCAGTGTGGGTGAATATGTTTATTTCCCCTAGGGAGATATCTCGAAGGGTATAGTTTGAGAGCTCAATCAAACGTTGAAGTTCACCCTAAAGTTCTGTAGGGAGGGAGTTCAAATAGACCTGCCTTAAGCTTTCATCGTTGATTCCGCCAATGGAATGGTATCTGAAATACATGCGTCTGTAATGAAAATCTATATCCTTTTTGTCAAGAGAACAACACCGTATTTCAAAGAACTCTTTTCTGGTTTGTTTGTAAAACTGAGAAGCATCTCCGAGAAATTCTAGAAAAATAATCCCCATAGCTTACGATACATAAACACATCGGACTAACTATAGCTGTCGGTATTCTCCGAGAGCCTGATATCAATCTCTAAGAGATCCAGTGAATCTGGAAATGAATTCTCTTAAGATGGTTTCTGTGTTGTTTTCTCGCTTTGCTGTCTGGAGATCGAGCCAGGCACTCATTTCTGACATCCTTCTTTTCCACTGCGGGGAGCGAAATCGTCAAGATTAAACCATGGGCCATTTATGGGTCTTTGAGTGGGAACAGGGCCTGGGGGCCTGTGATTTGGAGGTTCTTCTACAATGGGGGTTGGTTCTTCAGAAGTCCCCTCTGAAGTATCAGAAGTCCCCTCTGAAGTATCAGAAGTGTCCACTGTCTGAGTGGATGGTTGGGGGTCTGTTCTGGATGCCATAAAGATCTGAGAAAAATCTGTAAGCTCATATGGGTCTGATTGGTATGATTGGTCAGTTGATGTAGGGGAGTATGTTTCCCATGAAGAATAGGACTCATAGGAGGATTCTGTGGGGGCAGTAGAGGTTTCGACGGAGAAGGTATGTTCAGAAATGGAGGTAGATTGGTGAAAAGTATAGAAGGCGTGTTTGTGATGGTCTGAGGTTTTCTTTCTTCGGGGAGATGATTTTTAAGAAGGTCGGGTAGTTCTGCTGGAAGATGGCTTGTCTGGTTGCCTTGGTGGAGATAAAGGCGGATATTTTCTAAAACGGTCTCCAGTTGATTTGAAAAAATGGGAGTGGTCAGGAGGTCTAGAGGTATGAGGTGGGGATTGGGTTGGAAATATCAAGGATGAAGTGTAAGGATTTAGTCTTGGAACATAGGGTGCATTGGTGAAATGGTCACGACTTATTTGATCTAATTGATCCTTAAGCTGTCTGAGTTCTCTTTATTTGTTGTCAAAGTCAGGACTAAAATATCCTTGGTTTATGTATTGATGGAGGTCGACATCCAGTCTGGCAACTCTAGATTGCAATTCTGTATACATATTGCGTAAAGAGGAGTCCAAATGTTGAAGGTGAAGATCATGTTGAGAAACATGATATGAGACCTGGTCAATCTTTTGATCAATAGAGTGTAAAACTCTATTCTGAACTCTAGAGTTGTGGGAATGCCAGTTAAGGACTTGCTCAGCTTGGGAAGGCTGCTTGAGGGATCCATCAGGAAGGACTTCAGTGGTTTGGACGAATGATCTAGAAAACAGGTTTCTTTTGGGGTTCGAGGAAGGTTCTAGAGGAGGAAAATCCTTGTCATAACTGGAAACCATGAACCAAGGAATGAGAGCCGGAGCCGGAGCAGAAGGTAGGAATCCTTTTCGGTTCCTCTAGCTTTTTTGGCAGCAGACCTTCAGATTTAAGGATTTGAAAGGCTCAATCGTAGATAAAGAGAGGTTTGTTTTTGACCGAAAGTAAGCCTCTCCAGTGATTGTTGGGATCATCTGGTTTTCGGTAGGAACGACTTGGTTTACAGGATGACCTTATGGCCTTGGAACAAACTCTACATTCATAGTCTGCATCACACATTTCTGGATCAACATCCCAAATGAAGTGGCCGTTAATTTTATCTATATATATATAAGGGTTCCATCAGCTTCGAAGCAATGAATTGTAATTTCTTTTTCGAAAGTGATAGGTCGTATCATAAGAACTTGAAAAACAGAAGGTGCACTAGGTGTGGGTGCACTGGTGGATACTTCAGTGGTTGAAGTACTGATTGGTTCATAAGTGGTTTGTATAGAGCCATCAGACAGTTTGGTGAATTTTGTGTCTGAAGCAATAACAGGAGTGGTATTCTGGAAGGCTTTCTCATAATTTGTGATCCAGTTGAGATGCATAATTTTAGTAAGCTTATCCCTGGGAAGTTGCTTGGGAATTTGAATGATGATGGGAACTTCATCTTCTCTTTTTGCTTTTATTAAGATGGTATCTCCAGTATGTCCAGGAATAGGGAGATCAAGGGCATGATCTTGAAGCCTGGAGACGATCTGATGATGCAACATCGCCATGTAGGAATTAGGCATCATGGGTGCTCTTACCACTTGAAGTTGAATTTTGAGGCAATTGTGAAGATTCTGATCTCTGAGAGGGATGTTGAAATTGGGGTAGTAAGTGAGAGAGATGCTTCCTGAATGGAGTGTTGACAGGCAAGTTTCGATGATTGCATGCTCATATTCTTTATAGATAGTATTAAGAGGAGCAATCCTGACAGTGACGGGTAGTCCTTTTCTTCCATGAAGGGTGAAGACTATCCTTATGGCTCTAATATGTAGGTGAGAGTAGCCTTCTTTAATCCATTGATTAATCAAAGGCTAACCTATTTCCAGATCAACATATTGTTCAGCTGTGGATGCTGGAACTAGACAGTTGTCCAGGGCAGTGGATTGGACGTACTCCTTTATTGGAGGAGAACGATGTTGGACTAAAGCCGTAACCCTTCTTGAGAGCGACTTACTACGTTTGAAAATAGTATAAGAATTTAGTAAGGGAAGAGAAGTCTCATTGATTTGAGCAGATTCTGGGATATGTATATATTCAACAAGGTTTTGTATTTTGTTTGTCTGAATCTGATGGACAGAGATAGCAGAAGAAAAAAGTCTAATCGGAGTGTTATCAGATATACTATTTGCCATTGTTTTGGGAATTCCTTTTCTTCATAAAAAATGTTTATTGTTCTGTGTCATCTCTGCATATCTACAGAGGTAGGCCATCCAAAGCCAGTTCCAATCCAAACACCACAAAACCTGATCGAAAACCAGAGCAATTTTTTTTAAAAAAACCCAGAAATCAAAGCATCAAAACACAACCCTACAATTTTTCTTGAGATTTAGCCAACAACAGAAGAGAACCCATTTTTTCAAATCCTCCAAAAATGAAAGTCCCAAAAACTGCCATGATTTGATCCATTTAAACCAAACCACAAATGGGTTTTATTTTATTAAAATTCAATTCAAACCCTAAATTCCAAAAATTGACAATCTGTAACCCACCTCACAAATTGAAAAAGACCAGAAGTGAAGAAGAAGCACTAGAAGTCGACGGCGATGAGCGACAGAACTGGATGCGACGAGCTAGACAACGAAGCTAAACTGGTTGCGTTTGGTTTTTGTGTTTTGCGATTTGTGATTTGCGAATGGGGCTCCTTCTCTGTTGTGTTTTGCATTTTCAATTTTTTTTTCTAAATGAAACCCCACAAAACAATGATGTGTATGGTAGAAGTCGGTCATCATCGGTTTGACCGACCAGACCGCCTAAACGCCGACTTGTCGACTTGCCGACTTGCTCCGACTAGACGGCGACTGCACTCTTTCCGCCTATTCTGGCCAACTTCATTGAAATCGCGGCGGTTGAGCTCCGACTAGCGACTAGACGCCGACTAGATGGCCCTAGTCGGGGACTTATGCAACACTGCTTAGAAATAGTAGGTTGAAACATACTTGTATAATCCTATGTTATTGAAATGCATTAAAGTATAAGAATATAATATATTTTAAAGTATATTTGTTTAGATTTCTAATATATATGTATATATATATGTTTAGAATTTGGAACACTTTGTAAAGCTCACCTTTAGAGGTGGTGGAAAAGATCAACTAAAATGGATATCGTCTAAAACATTCGTGTTTAACATCAAAAATCTTTGACGATGATTTTACCGTTACTAATTCGAGAGCGAATTTTCTCCATTATAAGGATGATGTAGAAAAAAGTTGACTTTGTTGCTTTAGACTATCGATGAATGAGATTAATAAAATGGAATTCAAGCTATTGAACCATGAATACTCCCAGGCTTCTAGTTCGTTGAAATTGTACAGATTTACAAGAATCATGACAAATACAACTATATTTGTGTGATTTGGTCAGAATCATAACGATGATGAAGCTATAATTTCGGATGATTCAAATTGCAATTTTGAGTTGTTTCCTTTTTCTTTGTTTTCTCTACTCCTATATATTAGAACTCTATAGCCATAGATAGCATATTTGAGTTGAGAATAAAGTTTCAGTTATCCAAATTTTTGTTTCCTCCGTATTTTTGAGAATCAAGAAGTTAGCAAATTATTCTAAGTTCTAGAAATTCTTCAATTCGACAGGGCTTGAATGTAAAAGTGATGATGCATCATAAACTCATCAAAAGGACACTAAACAATTTCATCATTTTCAATCATTAAAATGGATGAGTAAATCATCAAAACCAGTTTGAACCTGGAACACATCAGAGAACTGTTGCACTTGCAGCTAATGTAAGCATAACAGCAATTACTATGCACTCAAAACTTGATACAGAATTTGAATTGCATTAGCGGCAAATGAAAGTGAAACAGCAACTACTATGCACACTGCACTCAACATGATACAAAATTTGAATTAATTTCTTAACATGTTATCATAATTTTCACTCACTTGCATTGAGCATATAGAATATCAAATTTTGAAACACACAAACTTCGTAGACAGATCCATATTGTACTCAGATGTTACTTCCAGGGTGATCAACCATAATGTCCATTTAAATTTATTTACTTAATCTTCGCTACATATAAATGACTAAATGGTAACATATAGATGTAATAAAGCTACCAGCAACGTAACAAATAAACACAAGTAGACAGCAGAGAAGTGGATTTTCAGTGTTCAAATCCAAAAAATTGTTTGCACTCTTCTAGCCATATCCATTTACTATATTTTTTACGTCTATCTATTTGTAATTTAAGCAGATATGTAATTTCACTGAATCATAAAGACACAAGAGTGTCACAAACTAAAAAATTATTCGACTCTTCTACTGACAATCATCTATTTATTTGCAATACCTTCACTGCCAAATCCAAAAGATAAGCAGGATTGCAAACCAAGGTTCAAACACATTTAAGGCCAGACTGGATTTCTACAAGAAACCCGTGAAGACTATTTTTCGTTGCTGGTCGGTGTTTTCCTTATTGAAAAATAGAAATGAAAAATGAAAAATATCCCCTGCGACAATCACCCTTTTCATTGTGTTTGCAACCAAGAATCTCTACATTTGCCGATACTAATCTCCTTTATTTGCTGATACAAATTTTCTCTGTAACTTTCACATACTTGCAAGCTTGAAAATTCTGTTACTCAAAAGTTTCTTCCTCAAGTAAAACAAATTAAAACCTTAGTCTTGTATGTCTAACATCGTTTTTTTCTTGATGTTGTATGTCTAATATAATAATTTCACAACAATACACATGTAAAGCCATGTCCTCACATCTTCACTCTCTTGAGTTGCTATCTCCTACACCCAAAATAGAGAAAACCCCGAGATTAGAATTCCAAAATTTTAACCACGGAATAACAAACCAACAAACTGTATTACATTCAATGGACAAGACAAAGTTTGACTAATGTATGGCAACTTCGTTCTTTTTTCCCTTTGACAGAGAAGCTCATTGCATCTCGGTCGCACCAGATTGCATAGTTAATCAAGCTAAGCTACAAAACTCTATCCACCAAGTACTAAATGATTACTACTGAACTCCTCTACTATATTACTGACTGAAAAAATAGAATCTTACACTGTTTTTTCCGACATTTAATCTATCAGGCACTTCATACACATTCCGCCAATAGTTCAGCACCTTTAGTTTCAAAAATGACCTGACATCAATCCTCCTAGTCCTATTGATTTTACAGAGCTCTACCACATTTTGGTTTCAGTAGATTCCTAAAAAGAGTGTCATGCCATCCTAATTCCTAAGTCCTAACTATATATTGAGCCAAGGAGTGCCCTTAAACAATCATAAAGCTATCACTCAAATGATAGACAAATTGAGTAGGAACTAGAAAGTTGATAATGGAAAAACATAATAACTGTAATTTTAAAAACTAATTTCTGCACTAGTTTGTAATTTAACAATTAAAAATGAAAAAGAAAATCAGAAACAAAAACTTCAACATGTTATAGATCTGAATCTGTATCAAGAACCTTCTTGCAAAAGGCTTCCACATCAAACTACTTTCTCCAGTAATCTAAATAAAATTATTAGGAAATTCATACCAACATAATTGAAAAGCTGAAAAAATAGGCATCGTGGCATTTTGTATTTAACCAAAATATAAAACTATCCTAAGAAATTTAACTTAGCAAGAGGTATCAATGGAAAATTTCACACAATAAAACACCAAAATCTGTGCTCATTGACATGTATAGCTAAGGTTATCAAATACTTAATTTGAATTGATAATGAAGCCATATTATTGGAAGAGAAAGGTGAACAAACACCGAATCAGCAGTAGAAAATGGTGCAACTGTAAAGAAAGTGATAAACGAGAGAGTGCAAGGGGATCATTATCGTATACATCAATATTCTACACACCATCTTCAACAGCCTGTACTGCGGCTGTTCATCTTTTTCCTCCAGGATCATGGCATCTTCATCGATTTCAAGTAAGTGTTTGATGATCAATTAACAAGCTTGGATATCAATGTTTTAATGTGTGAAACTTTCTAACAGGTATACCACAGCCCATTCTGAAATCCCTCTATGGTTACACAATAGAAAATCACAGGTGCATGCATAGTAAAAGTTAGAATTTAAAATAGAATATGTCAAATAAATAGCTCTAATCCAGGTTTTTCAGTCGCAAAACCATATGATCTTTAATAGCCCACTTCAGATGTACTCAAGAACTACTCATCATTGACAAAGTGGAAATAATATTTTTCTATGCTAGTTCAAGGACTAGTTGCAAAAATTTCTAATTAACCATTAACACAAGAGGCAAGAAACAGTGACACGTAATCATAGAAACAGAGAACATAATGTAAGAGAAAAACCAAAAACAGTTAATGAGATTTTATAAATGTAAAACAAAAGTTGGACAGAGATGAGAAGTGATCAAATCAAACCAACTGAATCTTTAACTCTTCTTTTCACCTTCAATTTTCTTCTTAGCCGTAACTTGCGAGTACAAGAAAGTTCCAAAAATTGCAATGGCAGATCCAAGTGCATTCAATGGCCTAACTGGATTCCTAAACACCAAAACAGTAGCCACAATCACCACCACCCTCTTCATTGTATTTCCAACTGAGAAAGTCAATGGGCTAATATCATCAAGTGCCTGGTAAGATGACTGGTTATACAGATGATAAAATATCCCAGATAGCAACACCCATATATAAAATGTGATTGGTTTTCCAATAGCTTCAATAGCTTTGTGATAACCTTGAACCCATTGAGGCCCTTCAACAAAAACCGCAACCGGGAACAGATAAAATAATGAGATTATGCTGATCCAACCATACATATTCAATCCACTCACTTCCTTGAAACTCTGCAAACTTTTCTTTGAATAAATGTTCCTTAACACAAAACCAACATTACTAATCATAGCACACCACAAGCCTCCAAAATTGAAAGAAACTTCAGTGACTGCAGCAAGAGAACAACCGAAAACAATGGGAAGAATTGAGAGCCAGACCTTTAAAGGGTACGTATCTCCGAGAAACGACGAGAAAACAACAGAGAAAACAGGCTCTGCTGATTTGATAACATGAGTGAAAGACACAGCAACCTTGGAGAAGGACACACAAGCTGATATGTGACCTATTGTGTGAAACAAGGCAGGTCCCAGAAGAGCAACAATGAAAGGCTTCGAAATCTTTGGACATGGTTGCAACTTCAAAGACCACAAAACAAACATCCAAACAGAACCAGCAAATAATTGAAAGGATGCTAAAAGCCAAGGGAATGGGAAGATATTCAACACCTTCTTATTGTAGATATTGAAGACTATGTTTTGAAAGTACCAGAGACCAAACACAACTGCAAGCTTGAGAGTCTTGTTGGGCTTCGAAACTTCAGCAGTTTCTCCTTCTGGGTTCGACTCGGCTGCTGCTCTGGTGACCAAAGATCTGGGCTTTGATAAAACCCCAGAAGAGTATTCCCATTTATTGCTCGAATCTCGGATCTGAGCAAATGGGTGTCCATGGAATCTGCTAAAATCCGAAATTTTTGAGTAACAAGAGGTGGGTTTGTTGAGAACCGCACAAGGGTTTTTTAGGTTTCTCTGGTGAAGATTTGGATTGACAAATGAAGAAGCATTAGTGGAGGTAGATTTGGAGAAAGTGACAGGAGAAGATGGTACGAGATTTAAAGTTAGCATTTGTTATATTTGTCTTTGGTTTACAGAACAGAAAGGGAGATTCTGCAAGTGAAAAGGCTAGAAAAGAGAATTGATCAAGAAAGAGAGATATTTTCAGTGGTTTAGTGAGGTCTTAGCCGTCTAGGGAGTTGGGAATTCTGCGCGCTTTAACTAGGGAGTTTTTGGTGGAACAATTTTGAGAGTTTTGTTTCACCGGATGAATTTGTCGGGAAAATATTCTATTCTATTTGTGAAACAAACAGTCTTTGCATCTCGGATCCGTATTTGGCTTATATTGTCGAATTGACTGCGTTTGGTACGTGAATGAGAAATGATAAGGTGCTAGAGGATAGGACATGATAAATTATTTGTATCGTGTTTGAAAGGTTTGTGACAGAACTGTTAACTGTACTGTTGTGTGTTTGGTATAACTGGGACAGGACATGACAGGATAAGAGGTTCAAATGACCAGAGTGACCATATTGTCCTGTTTAATGTTTATTTCCACATAATAGTGATAAATGAGACATAACAAGTAGATTATTACATGATTTTATTAAAAAAAATATTTATATATCATATTTAACAAAAAAATAATAATCTAATTGAAAAATATTCATATTTAATAATTTTATATGATTATTATTGACAATTTCCTCATTATTTTTACAATTTTCTTCTTGGTCACTTCCTTGTCCGTTTATATCAATGGAGCCCAAGTGTATCAATTATTTTGCTGAGATTTATCGGTTGACAACTATTAATTACCTTGTAATTCTAGTCGAGGATTGTTTTAACATTTCTCAATTGCAACATCCCAAATTTCCAGTCTTTAAACATTTCTTTACCTAGAATGTTGAAATGAATTTCAATTCTCTGCTCACATAATTCAATCCAATTCTACATGCAAAATGTAAAATTTAAAGAAAAATATCAAAGGTACAAATTCCAGAATCTCATATGCTATTCAGAGTTAAATGAGCTAATTCCCTTTATGCGATACATGTGTTCTTTAACAGAGTTAACATAGTTTCTTTAGGAATTGTTAGAGAGCAAAAGCAAAACATGTCTAAAGGATCTATATACTCTCCATATCAATCCAGTAAGGAATTAAATTTCTCAGATATACATGCAACTAGTATGAGAGCTTAATAGGTAAATGCCCAAAAAATGATTATGCAACTAGTACGAGAGTTTAATAGGTAAATGCCCAAAAAATGTAAGTGTAAAACAGATAATATCACTCTGTGTAAGAGTGGAACTAATTTGATCACATTATATGTAATGCAAACAAAATTGGTCGCTATTCGTTTTTAACCCTTTCTAACCAATACATAAGTAAAATGTAAAACGAAAAACATCTCACTGTATATTGAATTGCTCTAAAAAAATGTCTTATATTTTGTCAATTTATGTCTTCAATTTACAAAATATATAAAAAAAATGCTTCTTTAAAAGAAAACAGCAAAAGTAAAACATATTTGCAGCTCTTCATTGATTTTCCAAGTGCACCAGACACCAGAGCAGAGATATTGATTTCACATAGTAATCAATGATCAACAAGAAGGTTCCTCCTGAAGCTCCATATGCATATTGCATATAATTCCTACAAAATTGAGATATATAAGCTGAGTTAAATTGCAACATCAACCATACATGAAAAAGGTGTGAGGTTTAAGGTTTATACCACCAAGATCTTATAAAAAGACTGACAAAAACTTTGGAAATTTAGACAATTAAGGAAACAAAAATACACCCTGAACAGAACACCCAGCAGCGGAAAAAAACAAACAAAAAAGCAAAAAAACAAAACTCACACATCCCCCCACTCCGTAAAATCTCTAGAAGAATTTGATCCCAGTGTAGTAAGTCCCTCTAACTATATATATCTAGCTATATATAACAGTATAGTAAGTCCATCTAGCAATATATATATTCTTCTGCCTGCTGGGTGTGTGTGTGTATATATATATATATATATCTAATGATTGTTTCCATTCCCAAATTCCCATAGTAAGTCCACAACCCCAAACATAACCATCCTCTCAAAGCCAAACAAGCAACTGCACATATGCGAGGAAAAAGATAAACAAACGAAAACAGGGCACAACACCCAGTAGAAGAACAAACACATCCTGTGTGTATCTCTTTCTCTCCTTTATCTTCGCCTCTCTCATTGACGGTTATTGACATCTGGATGGGGTGTGAGGGCAATCTAAGGTCAATGAATTTTGCCAAACATACTTTACTGATCTATTATTTAAATTTTCAATTTGATTAGAATTAAATTTCAATTTGTTCATTTGTAAGAGAAAGACCACAGACCAAGACTATCAAAACACAGCTAAGAGAAATCATATATACATGTATGTGTGTGTGTGTGTATATATATACAAATTCAACCATTTCAAGTCAATTTTCATGTACAACAATAATTGTAAATTAAAACTCTCATGATGCTGTTTCAAATCAGGAGAAATTGAAAGGAAAAAAAAAAGACAAGTCAATGCAGCAACACAACACAAAGCACCCAGCAGCAACACAACACAAAGCATCCAGCAACAACACAAACTAAAACCACCACATGAAAGAATAGACCAGTGCAAAACGAGGCATCAAAAATCACTCCAACAATGAGAAAATGAATGCAGTAAAGAGATAATAACAAGACAAGTAACCACAACAGCACGAAATCGAAACTGAGAAAGAGACGAGCTTACGATTTCAAAACGAAATCGAAACAAACAAAAGGAAAATTGAACAAAATCATACCTGGGCCGGCGGTGTACGCTTGCGATGGGAACCAAATCGACTTCGGCGAAGAGTTGTCGCGACAATGGAAGACGATTGGCTTGTCTAGGGTTCACTGGAATACAATGATCGTGGGTTGGAGAGAAGAGAGAAACAGAGAAGGGAATTGTTTAATTCATATGGTACACAGTTGTAATTTATTGAATATTTAGAGGGAAAATATGTTATTTTAAGGCTTGTCCCATACCATGGGACTAGTTGGCTGAGGGTCTAAGGCGGGTCAAGTTTTTATGAATTTTGTCCCATCTTGTCTCATGTTGTCTCACACTGAGTTCGTGCCAAACACCGAACACCGAACACCGAACACCGAACAGGGACAAACTGTCCCATGTTGTCCTGTCATGCCCCACGTACCAAAAATATTCCAAGTGAACAGCTGATTCACTTGCAAGTTCCAAGTATAGAGAGAGTATCGGTAACCACACATCTATCTATATAAGAGGTTGGGTTTCCTCTAAATGTGGAGATGGTCCAAAGAGAGTTTACCATACATTCATAGTAAAGGCCATATAATATATATCGATGGTCCAATAACTTTTTAGTCACTTTACATGTAGTATAAAATAAACCCTTCTTGAATTAGGAGTTAGAGTGAAAAGAGGAGAGAGAATCGGTATGCAAGAGAGAAAGAAGGGAGAAAGAAGAGAGAGAAAAAGTGCAGAATTCTGGGCTTGGAGGCTGCTGTCTAGACCTTTTCAGAGGGCTGTTTGGAGGTTGATTCGTTCTCCGATCGAGCTCAAATTTTGCAGACGTGTTCATTACACAAGGTACTACATTCTAGTATGAGGAATTATCAATCGGAATCCCCTGTTGTGAGTTTTGCGGTTCCGAATAGGGCTGGATAGAAAACAGGGGACCTGTTGCACATGTTGCTTCAAAGGGAGATATCTCTTTGGTTTGTGGTCCGATTGAGCTGAAATTTGGATGATTCTTCTTCTCTCGTGGTTCTACGATCTTGACGGTTGGATCGTTGATTGGAAATTTTACAGAAAGTTACGCACCCAAAACAGAGGATTCAAGTTTGGGAAATCCTATCTCTCTCGTTTTACTTGCTAATATTGCATGTGTTGTCAAGATTAGTTAATCTTGAGATTATTATGTTATATGCCTTTAGTTCAGCTAGATAGAATTATGTGTATGCCCATTATATTTTGATAGTGGAGATTTTGGAGGACCCGTGGTTTTTACTTCTCAATTTCGGGAGGTTTTCCACGTAAAATTCTTGGTGTTCTTGTGTTTGTGATTGAGCTTATGGTTGTGTTATTTACTGCTCTATTTTATTTGCTTCCTATTAGATTCACACAAGAGATGATAAATATTGTTTGTGATTGTTATTAGTGCGTTTTATCCTATCAAAAGGTACTTAACAACATCCAAGAGCTCATTTCCAATAGCCTCCTTATATTTTCCTTACATGTAGAGTGTTTGGCATCCTTTTATAAAATGAGGACCTATAACACAAAATAAAAATAGTTCTTTATTATTTTTTTGATTATTTTTAATCAAAAAAGTAACGTTTATATTTTAACGGTCATATTCTAACGGTTATATTTTAGAAAAGTAAAACATACCCTATGAATAAGATCATTCATTTGCTTCATTTTCAGATATCTCCATTGAAATTTTCATTTACTTATAACTGTGGCTCGAAATTACTTCAATGCTTGGATGCTTGAACTCATCAAAGAAGAAGAAGATGATGATTATGGAATTCTATTATGAATGGCAGTAGTTGAAGGAGAGCGACTTGCTATCGAAAGTCATGAACCACATCGTGGTGGTTCTGTGCCAGGCCATGCTGTCATTGATCATGATAGAGCTAAAAGTCATAATCGACTTTATCGTGATTATCTCGCAGAAACGCCTATACATTCTCTGAAGAAATTTCGAAGAAGATTCCGAATGCATTGACCTCTTTTCTTTCGAATTCAATGTGTGGTAGAAAATTATGATCCTTATTTTGTCCAAAGAATGTATTGTCCATGTTGTATTGGTTTATCATCTATTTAAAAGATAACAGCTGCTATGAGGATACTTGCTTATGGGGTGTCAGTATATTCTATGGATGATTATATGTGAATCGGCAAAAGCACGGCCATAGAGAGTCTTGAAAAGTCGTGAAGGCAATTATTGCAATTTTTGGTGAAAAATACTTGAGATCACCAAACAGTGACGACATCACTTGATTGCTTACAATTGGTGAACAATGTGGTTTTCCTGGTATGTTGAGAAGCATTGACTACATGCACTGGAAATGGAAGAATTGTCCATCTACGTGGGCTAGGATGTATACAGGTCATCTTCATGAGCCAACAATTATTTTAGAAGTCATGGCTTCGTAAGATCTTTGGATATATGGCATGCATTTTTTGGTTTGTCAGGATCTCATAATGATATTAACGTGCTAGAAAAGTCACCCATATTTAATCAACTCATTGAAGGTCGTCCTCCTCCTATGAACTACTCAATTAATGGTCATGATTACTCAATGGGTTACTACCTTACTAATGGTATATATCTATCGTGGGCAACCTTTGTCAAGACAATTTCAACTCCGCAGGGAAACAAGAGAAAACTTTTTGCTAATGCTCAATAGTCAACACGGAAAGATATAGAACGAACATTTGGTATGCTCCAGGCACGCTTTGCGATAGTCTGTGGACCAGCCCGATTTTGGAATCAAGAAACATTGAAAGATATTATGATAGCGTGAATAATAATAATGTACAACATGATTATTAAGGATGAGCAAGGTATACCCCAACGTAAATCGACTTTTGATTCTCATTCTCAACTTTGTCAAATTGAAGAATTTCGTGAGTGTACTCCTCGATTGTTTACTTTATTCAAACTCAATATCGCATTAGAGATAGAGAAAGGCATTCTGAACTCCATACAGATCTAATTGCTCATTTATGACAGATATACAGTTCATATTCAACAATCGTCTTTTTTTTTAATTTGTGTTTGATTTTAAATCCATTTTAATTGTTGTTTTGTTATTTATTTTCTATGTTTTATGCATTTTAAGCTTTTAGTTGTTTTTGTTGTTTTGTTATTTACTTGTGTTGGATTTTAAATCAATGTTTATTGTTTTTATCTTTCATATTTAATATAAAATTATAATTTAATATAGTATAATTTTATTTGTGACATAGAAATAATCACTTCATTCATTAAAAATTAAAATTAGTTTTTTTTTTTATAAATATACATATATAATACAATACAATACTAACTAGATAAAACAACAAAGCTTGATTAATAATGTATAAAAAAATATACTACATAACAATGATTACTCTCCAAAGACAAACCTAGTTTTTGAATTGTAAAACAATCGACCTCGACACAACGATAGACGATCTGCAGTGTGACTAGGGCTTCGTTATGGTGTGACGAGTGGCTCGTGGCGGCATGACGATAAACGTAGCGCTGCTTAAAGAAGTGTCTCATCGTTAGCTATTTTTCAATCTAATTTCACAGTAACGTCAACGCCATGTGCTATCTAAAATCTCTTTTTGAAAAAATCTCAGATCTGATTGAGTGATAATGCTTGAAGCCATTTGAGTGATATGGTAGATGTGTACATTATCTTCTAATGTCTATTATCAAAGCCAAAAAGTGGTGAATTCAAAGCATTTGAGAGTGCATTGATAATGCTTTTGTTGTATTTTTGAAAGAGTAGTTAAGATAATCAATTTCACTTTTAGGGTTTTCGACTCTAAATCCAAAGACTAGTGTCTCAGCTTCCATTAAATTTATTTATTTTGAAGTATTTTGATACTTTTGATAGATAATTAGAGTGAGTGCTTGCCCTTTTAATTATAAAAAACAATGATTACTCTCTAAAGTTACTACTAATCCTTTTTTGAATGATCTACATTTATAAATGCTCGTAATATTCTTTCTTCATTTGAGATATGTTAGTATTATCAATTGTTGTAATTCTTTCTTATTCTTTACTTCTTTCAAATTGAAGTTTTCATTTGTAAATCTATTATTTCTTCTTCAACAATTAATCGATGTTGTTCTTGAGCATATAGTCTATCATGTCAATTTTCATCTCATCATCTATCTCAGCACCATTGAGTTCAGTAATGTTGAGATATGATATGACTTTCATAATGTCATATTTCACAGTCTGTCTAGGTTTCATCCTAAGATTCATGAAAGCAGTCATTGCCTCTCTCTTAGTAGTCCTGGACTTTATAGATAATATCTTCTCCAGAGACAACATTATATCAGCAGCAGGTCGTGAACGATCTTTTGGTTATCTTACCTTCCAAACAAGATTCACAAGTTGGTAGATCATCGACCTTTACTTAAAGGTCCATCACTAACCAATATTTTGATCCTATTTAGGTGTTAATATGACCTAGGCACAAATGCCATAGGTAGGTTTCCTCTCTTGATAATTTTACTCTTTTATGATTAGGTTGCGTTGATTCCGTGTCTAACGAGATATTGCTATGCAAATAGAATAAACCGTTTTTCAATGTACCTTTGCAAACAAATTTGTTATTCCTACTAATAATAAAACCTTTATTAAAAGTAACCGAATATCCAAATTTATTTAAACAATAAACTGAAGTTAAATTCCTCTTGGATTGAGGTATAAATAAAAGTATCGCCCACTTCATTTTCATATAAATTGATAGAATCTTGAGTTGAAGGAGAAAAAGTTACGGGACTAGTGTTTTTTGAAGCTTTAGTTTTTTTGTGAGAGTTTTCGATAAGCCACTTTGGTGCGAACCTCAATTCATTCCAATAATGTATAAATTGAAATGTTGAGCATTGGATAGTTCCCCAACAGTTGTTAAAGTAGGTTTAATTTGAACAAGAGTGCTTTTAACATCGCATCCTTTTATCCTCCACTTTTTTTAATGCTTTATTGAGTAGCCGATTGAGGTATCTGACAGAACGGTCAGCTAAACTGCAATGGCTGAATACCTCTGATGAACCGAGCAGTTCTGATAAGTTGAGTAGTTCCACCAAACTGAACAGCTATGGCAAACCAAATAAGCTAACACTCAGGTTTTGTTGCTTCGTTCGTCGGTTTTATATGGCCAATTTATTTTGAAATAAACTTGGTGAGGTTATGGAAGTGAAACATTATCAACTTTTAATTGCCACATATATGGTCCTGGTCGATTGATTATATTGCCATCCATTTGAGCGACCTAGAGCCAGTGTGAGGTTTCTATGAAGCCATTTTATGCTTTCGACGGTCAATTGCTCGCCTTTAGTTGATGTTTGATTTGATGTGATCACAGTTTGGATTCTTCATCGATATTTTAAACTCCAAAAACCTGTGGGAAGCTATCTTTTCTAAGTTGGATCTGATGAACCACTCGTGACTCCGAAGTCTAGTTACTAAGCTTGTAAATTCTTTGGTTGTTGTCAGTTTAGTTGATAACAGATACCTTATTTGACTCAGTTGATGATTGACTTGTGATGATTTCCACCATCATAGGTTCAGTTTTCAACGCTCATTGAAGTAAAATTTTCTCTAAGTGCATCTTGCATCTTTTTTTGTACCAAACTTTATTTGCGAATTTGCTTGCTTGCGTATCTCATAACGCTGATACAACAAATAATCCACCCCCCTAGCACCCTTTTTTTATCAGGCTTGTTAGTATCTTGGTGTTTCATCTATTTATGTTGTAGTCGCCATGATGCTCTTGATTTTTATGGATGAGACCCATTGTAATAACTCTATTAAAATTTGACCTCTCGTATTTATTGATTTTTTTTTCATAGGCCATGTCGCCTCTTTTTTTTACAAGAATCTTTGACGGATCAGATTTCATCTTTGGCCGATAAGAAACTTTAGTCAATCAGGTGCTCTTTCACCGACTGGATTTTATCTTTAGCTGATCAAGAACTCTGATTGACTAGATTCTATCTTCGGTAAACCATAATTGTGGTCGACCAGAATCTTTGGCCAAACAGGTTTTATCTTTAGCCGACATGAATCTTTCGTCGGTCAGAACTTTGGTAGAACAGATTCTATCTTTAACAATCGATAATGTGGTGTCATCCAGTAATTGACTGACGGGGTTACGATTTGGAGTTTTGTCGACCTTTCTTATCAAGATGCTTTTGGAAAGCAATCTTATATAAGTCAAACTTGATAAACCTTTCATTATAAAAATTCTCAGCAAATTGTTAGTCAAAGAAAGACATTTAATGATCATTTTTATAGAGTAACCCTTATTCAGATACTTTTTTTTAAGCATCAGTTGGGCTCCATTTATAGTTTTGGAGTATAAATAATAAGATATGCTTGCTCAGGTAATAAAAGATAACGGTAAGTTATAAACGAATTTTATTCGCACAACATATTAGATAAAGAGGAAAGTCGTTATATTAATAGAAGAGATCAAACTCGGATTGATGAAGGTACGTGTTAGCAATGTGAGGCCAATGCTACTCTTCCATCTCTGATTGGGTCACCGAGATTATATGGTCTCTTGTTTTTTGAAACCTGTAAACGCATCGAGATGAAATTCGATTCCCGTGCGTTGATGCAAGACTCGATACCTGAGCTAGTGTTTTCAACTCCTTGTCCGGATGATTTTGACAATGCCATTAAATGTGAACTTGGAGTCTAGTCGCTTCATTTTTGGATACTTTGTTGTTGAATTAACAAAGAGTCGAGTGGTATCGACATTAGGTTTTCTATACCAAAATGGGCTCGGTTTCTAACACTTGTCAAGGTAAACTTGTCCTTAGACAACTATTTATGTTGAACCGCAACGTTCTGGAGATCGTCAAATATTCCTCGGGATGAACTATATTATGAATCACACATCCTTGGAAATATTTATGTGTCTAGTTTACAACAAAATTTACGGCTCATGATTTTATAGTTTCTAGTGATAGTTATCTCTATTTTAGCGTCTGGTTGTCGAGATATAAAATCTGCTGCCAATCACTTGATGTAAAATACTCCTTCATTTGAACCAAACTACTAGCCATATATTTCCGTAAAGCTCTAGATGTCTAGTTTTCAACGGTTTTTACAGATTATGTTTTCAACTTCTGTAGTGGGAGATATACCCGTTTTAGTGCTCACTGGTCAGATCAGAAATTTCTCTGTGATATGTTTTCTTCAATATTATGGGAGCCACCAAAAATTGCTCGAATTAAACTAGGCTACGAATCATATATTCTTGGAAATCCTTGGATGTCTAGTTTCTAACGGTTCTCACAATTTGCAAATCTGAGTTTCTTGGAGGAAGATATGACTGCTTTAGTGATCAATGGTCAGATCAGGAAATCCCCCACGAGTTGCTTGCTTCAGTGTTACGGGGGCTCCCAAAAATTATATGAACCAAACTAGGTTATGGCCATATATGCTTAGAAAGATCTGGAGGTCTAGTTTTTGGTGGTTTTTTCGGTTTGCAATTCTGAGTTTATTAGAGGGAGTTATACTCATGTTAGTGCCTGAAGGTCAGAAGTTCTCAACTTGCGACGATTTTTGTATTGTAAGTTGTCGGAATGGGAAAGCAATTCCTCGGACAGATTATGGGCACCTTGAAGCTTTGTGAGAACTGCTCTTTCAATATCTAGCCTCTGAATTTTATCTCGACCGTGCCTCCTACTGTGGGCACTGCTTATGATCCACCCTATAACGTTTCCAAACGTCGTTTGCTGGGGTGTTTCAGATGTAAGATCCACATCGAAATTCTTTCTGTAGTCTGTTCATAAGGGTTCCTCGAAGTTGAGTTCTAGCGTGCCCCTCCTTCTAGTGCCAGTTGTTTACGGTGATTTTTAGATCGTTGACAAGTCAACCACCAAACATTAACATGTAGGTAGATCAAAGCTTTAACTAGTCTATGGTTGTATAATCAAAGTCTCTTTCTCCACGTGGACGTGATACGATTTGTTTGTATCCGTGATCGATAATGTATAAAAGTAAGAAATAAAATATGAGTAAATCATAACACATGTTTTACGTGGTAAAACCCCAAGGTGGGAAAACATCCATGGTTGTCGGCGACGACGAGAAAAAATCCACTATCAATAGAATGATTACACACTCAATCTCTCATTCTCTCTTACTGTTGTTATACTTTTTCGTATACATAAATAGATAGATAGATCGATCGATTGATCCTAAGATCCCTCGACCCTTTACACAATGAGATTATGGATCTATTTATATGTGTATAAAACCCTAATCCTCATTGTACAAGGAAGGAAAGGTTGTGATGTTTAATTAAGACTTGTTACTTAATGAAATTGTTTTTAAATTCTTTACTGTTTCGGAGATCTTGTATATTAAATTAGATTCTTTGTAGGATTCTAATTGAGTAGTCCATTTAGGACTTATTTCCTGATTGGTCTGTAATCTTCTAGAATAGTAGTATTGTTTCATCTAGACTTTTTGATATGTATGAGGAAATAATAATATGAGGAAATAGAGGTATATAACACCTTTCCAATTTTGATTTGTGCAACTAGCACCGCATTAATAACTCTTGTTTTATGAGCACCAAAAAATTTGGTGAGACTAAAATACCCTCATTTATTTTTTTCTTCTATTTTTCATTTTTAATTTCCCTATTTTTCTCTTTCCTTCTCCTTCTCATTTCACAACTCACATAAACTTCTCTCTGATTTTTTTTTTGTTTTAATTCGTTCTAATTTCGTTTGTAAAATTCGAGATCAAAATCGAAGTCCACCCAAGTTTTTCTTTTGTATTTGTTTCTCTCAGAAATTCGAGACTTATTTGCAATTTCGAGACTTATTAGGTAAAATTCGAGACTTATTTACAGTTTCGAGACTTATTAGATAAAATTCGAGACTTATTTTATAAATTCGGGACTTATTAGGATAAATTCGAGACTTATTGACGAAATTCGAGACTTATTTTAAAAAAATAGGAATTACTGGGCGAAAATCGATTTTTTTTTTGCTTTCTTCTTCCTTGCGACATGTAACAAACTATCAATTGTGAAATTGACTATTCGATAACGGCACCGATTGACTCTGAAATTAGTCGGATCTAAAAGATTGGGCGACGCTGAGTTCGTTGGCGCCATCGGTTTCATTGGATTCACGACGGATCGTCACCGTTTTGACGATGAAGGTTTGAAGGCGATTCGGGTTTGACTTCGTTTCTCTCTTCACACAACTCGAAACTCAAAACGGATACTTTGGTTACAACGGTTGGTGCACGACGGATGTTTTGCCAGTGGTTTTGTCGATCATCTCACCGGTGATGACATCAGTGGTAGAGCTTGAGCTCCATCTATGGAGATTTTGAAAAAAAATGGCTGTTTAGAGAAAATTGTATAAGAGGGAGGATATTTTTGTCACAATCCCACTTTAGTGCTATTTAAACTAGAGTTATTAAAGAGGTGTTAATTGCACAAATAATATTTCCTTATTGAAATGTTGTTCTAGATTCCTTACTTGTGTAAGATTATTTTTCTTCGTATTTGAACCTGTGTTACTATCTTGACTGAGCATCTCTTGGCTGACCGTTTCCCAACCCGACCGGGTCTTCTTTTCCCGATCCGGTTTAGACCTATTTTGGCCGATCGGTTTAGTTTGACCACCCCTTCCAGTAACATCAACAACTTGACTTGGGTGAATGTTGACCGGTTGACTTTTACCGTTCGTCAATCATTGGAGACTGTTTTTCTTCTCTGATGACGTGGTCTACCATATATTCCGGATTATTCGCTATCTTTGCTGACATGTCTTGCTATCGAAAAATCCCTACAACAATATTCTTATTGCTGATATAGTTTTTCAACACTAGAAAATTATTCAACTTTATCAATTTTTTTGTACCGTTTGAAGTTTATAGTCTGATTGGGGAAAACAAATCAATTGAAAATGACAAAAGCATCCGACTTGACCATGGTGTCACGGGGTGAGAATTTCATCTAGGCACACCCGTGCGGCACTTAGGCAATTTCTGTGGGAACGTTGCTAAGTAAGCCTTGTAAGAGGGACACTCGGGCAAGTTCTTGGACGAACGTTGCCGAGGGTGAAGATGCGGAAGCGATTTAGAGTGAGGAGAGTCGGGAGAGGGTCGAAATGGGCCCAGAGGCAGAGGATCGGTGGACTTGCGAAGGAAGACCACGATGCTCTGGATCACTAGAATGCTCACAAATATTCTCAAAGGAAGAGTTGTATTAATGTAAGAATTCTAGGATGGTTTACAAATGAGAGGGGTTGGCTATTTATAGGTGAGCCACCTCCTTAAGGAATGTTCTAGACTAATCTAGTCTAATAGTGGAGATTAAGTCTCTAGAATATTCTACACCTAACTAGAATACTCTACATGTATTTACATGCCTTTACAAGGTTCTAGATTATTCTACACATATCTAGCTTAGTACAAAAATGGTGTAGAGATGGTTGAGTTGCTAGAGACTTCCAGAAGCTTGACCAATGTTGGAATTATGGAGAGGTCTCTAGAATCTTCCAGGAGCTGGGCAGAGTAAGGGCCTTTGTTGGACTCCTGAGCTTGTAAGCTTGCGGCCCGTGACATCCTCCCCCACCTAAGTTCCCAACGTCCTCGTTGCGTGGGCGCTGAGTATGTTGGAGTTAGCCACAAGTTGGTTCATTCATGCGGAAGGTCTTCGGCTTGGGAAGCCTCCCTTGAGAGACCGAATTCGAGTCTCGCATCCTTAACTCGACGTAAGTGGGCTGGCTAGGTTTCGAAGGTGATCCAGCATCTCGGATGCCTTCTCTCGGTGCCTTCGATCGCTTCCCATGGCTTGCGCACTTCTTGCTCCTTCGAACGCCTACGGTAGGCTGGTTCTGTGGAGAAGTTGGAGAACTAGATGACACCTCAAGTTTTACGGCGGGCTGCATCCTGCATGGCTCGGGCAGGGATTCCGCCTGGATGGAGAGTGTCTTGGACTTGCTTTGCTTGTTGTGGGAACGTTGGTCACCACGAACAAGCATTTGGATTTTGAATCGAGCAACTTCGCTATCAGAGAACGTGGCTCGTGCTAGCTGTGATTGCTCTATGGTGGCAACTTCGCTATCGGAGTGCATGACTCGTGCTAGCTGTGATTGCTTTTTGGTGACAACTTCGCTATCGGAGTGCATGACTCGTGCTAGCTGTGATTGCCTAGTAACGAGCTCCGAACCCTGCTGCTTGGAACTGACCTGCTCTGATACCACTTGTCACGGGGTGAGAATTTCATCTAGGCACACCCGTGCGGCACTTAGGCAATTTCTGTGGGAACGTTGCTAAGTAAGCCTTGTAAGAGGGACACTCGGGCAAGTTCTTGGACGAACGTTGCCGAGGGTGAAGATGCGGAAGCGATTTAGAGTGAGGAGAGTCGGGAGAGGGTCGAAATGGGCCCAGAGGCAGAGGATCGGTGGACTTGCGAAGGAAGACCACGATGCTCTGGATCACTAGAATGCTCACAAATATTCTCAAAGGAAGAGTTGTATTAATGTAAGAATTCTAGGATGGTTTACAAATGAGAGGGGTTGGCTATTTATAGGTGAGCCACCTCCTTAAGGAATGTTCTAGACTAATCTAGTCTAATAGTGGAGATTAAGTCTCCAGAATATTCTACACCTAACTAGAATACTCTACATGTATTTACATGCCTTTACAAGGTTCTAGATTATTCTACACATATCTAGCTTAGTACAAAAATGGTGTAGAGATGGTTGAGTTGCTAGAGACTTCCAGAAGCTTGACCAATGTTGGAATTATGGAGAGGTCTCTAGAATCTTCCAGGAGCTGGGCAGAGTAAGGGCCTTTGTTGGACTCCTGAGCTTGTAAGCTTGCGGCCCGTGACAATGGGCTATGATAGTTTGGTGGCATTGTTTAGTGGAATATCGAATGAAGTTGGCCGCTGAATCAAAGTACATGAACTTGAGTTTCTGAGAGTGGTCACTCGCCACATTGTAAAAATGTGCTGAAGTTTAGGACTGTACATAGATTTTCTCTTAGCAGCATACTTTTGTAGACTGGCTCAATATCTGTTTTTGTGTAGCACAATAGGCATTAATGTTTGGCCTATTAGTTAAGGTATATTACACGTCTATTACTGGCTATTGTTTTGACTAGTATTATTTCTGTGGAAGCTGCTTGTCTTAACTATTTGGGCTACAGAAATCCTTCTCCCTATTTCAGGCTTCACTAATTTAAAGTTTATTTTGTCATAGAATGAGCGAATGACTGATAAGTTCAATGACACGAATAATGAAGCCAACAGATTTTGTATTACCTGCCTATTCTTAGTTTTCTCCATCATCAGATGTAGTAACATTCTGCTTCATAATCAAAAAGACCGGATGGTTCTGAGCTGGAGACGAAGGTTTCAGAACAATCAAAGATACTATTGAATCTTCAACAAAAGGTCGCTGATTTGGCATCTAAGGTTTATTTCTGTGCCCTAGCTAATATCTTTAACATTGTTTTTGTGTGTCATGTTCACTCTCCTGGTACTGCTCCTTAGTCACGTGATCATTTGATTCATTTCTTTCTCCGTAGGCTTCAAGATCACAGCAGGCATGAAAATAGAGGCTACAATTAAACTTTTCTGATTTCTTGAAATTTAAAGGGACTGTTTTTTTTTTTTTTTTTTTTTTATCTTAAATCTATTGAGGACATAATTTAACTTCAATTAGATAGACTTAATAAACAAGTGATGAAGGCTTTGTTTGTTTTTTTTTTTTTAATTAAATGTATTAAAATAAGATTTAAGTGTCTGTTTTTGTTATCTTATAACATCTTAAGATTAATAGTTTGACAATTTTATCCTTATTACTTTTCTTTCTATAAATCTTACAAATTGGAACAATTTTCAAATAACAATCCAAAAACACTTCTTAAAGATTAATAATATTCAATAATTTTTTCTTAAAGGAAATAATTTAATTGTTTTTCTATCATTTATAATAAAATTGATTTATCAATTATAAAGATAATATGATTTTTTTTAATGATATAAAAAAATATCTAATCATAAAAATTAAATACACTCTGTGCACGTTTATAAAGGGAAGAAGTACAAATTTAACATATATAAATTTGAGTAAATATTAAATTTAAAATATTAATTGACCAACCTTGAATTCCAACAAAAAAATAATTAACTAATAAACAGCAAAACTAATTATGTGTTTGAAAAGAGTTGATTCGCAATTTGTTCTCGAAGCTCTCGCATAAACAACTGTTCTAAAGTTCTAAAAAAATTATTTGAGCTTGGTGTTTGATTTTGGGTTGAATTCTCCAACTGAACTTTTTCATCATCATATTGATCAAATAATTCAACATTAATTGATGTCTTTCGAAGAAAGTTGTCTAGTGCCAACACTATCCTTCTCTGGGTGTCGAATGAGTACGATGACATCCATTTTAATATTGGAAAACGTGCTTTTAACACACCAAAAACACACTCAATAATATTCTCAGTCTTCGAATGACATCGATTGAAAACCTCCTCTTTAGTGTTAGCACGACCACCATTACGAAAGTCATTTAATCAATAACGATATGGTGCCATAAATCCTCTAGTATTTGTATATGCTGAATGCACTAAATAATATTTATCTGAAAAATAATGTCGTTTCAAATAAATAACAATAAAAGAAAAAACTTCAATGAGGTATTATAATAAATAATAAAAGATAGTAATAAATAATATACCGGGTGGTTGTATGGGACAATTATGTCTTGAATCATGGATTGTTTCTCTCAAGACTCTTGAATCGTGTGTTGATCCTTCCCATCCGACAACAACATACTTGAAGATCATATCAAAATCACAAATTGCCATGACATTTTGAAAACACCCCCCTTTCCCTCGACCTCTATATGGCACTTGTTTATCACTCGGAATGCATGCATGAACTAAAGTTCCATCAATTGCACCGACGACATCCTATACAAAAATAATATTGTTACCGTAAAAAATAACATAAGTATGAAATAAAGTAAATGTATTAAAATAATAAAATAATATATATACCTTAAAAACTTGTTTGAGTCGACGATTTGAAATGCCACTTAATTTATCATTAAATGAAGGAGGAGTAATCATTTCTTTAGAAAACCTCATCATGGCATTCAAAACCTCATGAAAGTATTTGTGAACCGTCTGACCAGAGTGTTGGAACCTATTTTTAACAAGTCTATTTCAAAGGTTATGACTAATCGTCATAAAAAACATTGCCATTTTCTCCTCAACAATCAAATGTTTAATATTGACAAGCCATCCCCTTTCTCAAAACATTTGACACAAAGAAACAAAACAACTCTTCTCCATCCGCATTAGTTCATAACATACAGTAGATGAACCTGTTAAAAGCTCTTGAAGAAAACATGAACCTGAAAGTGATGATGTACTTGCAGATACCTTATTAGAAGTTAATAATTTCGGTAATTGTAGTATCAATCGTTTTCGTAATATGCCTTTAAGCTTCACATTCACCTCATCGTCTTCACTTGATGACGATGATATAGAACTACTTGAGTAACCAGAAGAACTTTCCATAGAAATCTATTATATTTAAAAAAAAAAAAACCAAAACAAATATAGTCACCGATTACTTAACATCCAAATCATCATTTATATATTCATCAATCCATATATATAAAACCTAAACTAGTTAAAATTAATCATCAAATTTATATCTTCTACTTACACTTGTACACATCATCAACAGTAATATTATATGCTCAACATTATTTCACATTTATATATTCTGATTTTCAAACCCATGATCATCATCAACATCATATCACACAATATACTTGACAAGTAATCAGTGAATATACGATATACCTCGTACAGCTTATATTCTACATAAATTACTGCATTTATAATAACTAATTCAAAATCACTCGCATTAATTATAAAACCGAAACAAAATAATTCACTGGAGTAAATAAAAATACTAGTCTTATCACAAAAGATATAGAGACATTTGAGAATTCTCACATAATCAATAATTGGACCACATCTCCTAAATAAAAACCACTATTCTTAAAACATGCCACTGCATTAACATCACCATTCAACACTTTTAAACAAGTACATCATGTTTTTATTTGTTAAACTCCTAATCCATGCAATTCATTCTTCATCACTTCACATGCCCATCCATAAGACTCGATACTTCTTCCTCTTACATAAAGCATTAGTTGCGACAAAATATTGTGGATCCTCATATGTTAGTAGCCTACGTAAAATTTCTATACAATCATCCACCGATGATCCTCTATCGTTCTCCAAAACCTCTATGATCTTACAAACTTATTCATGGATTTGATCAAATTTCCTTCTCTTTTGTTTCCTCCCATTTGGACGATCCTCAGTCATTGGACTTATTTAAATTGACATCCTCATTTTCCTCCATTTGTCTAACAAAACTTGTTGAATGTGTTGATATTGAATAAGTTGAAGATGAGGAGCCAATTTCAGGTATCTCTTCCATACCGGAACTCAAATTCTCAATCCCTATCGCTGACACTCCAAATAATTGTTCTAACTCTTCACAATGTGGTAAAGGCTTATAGCGAAATTGTTTAGCATCTGGATGATTCTGTTTTACAAAATAAACATCTAATTAGCTAAACATGTCAATAGATACCTTAAATAATTTAAAAGAAAGTTAAAGAATATTTGCCTTGAGGTATTTTTCCCATCTCTCATCTGGCCAATTAATAGTACGAGTCACTGAGTTGTAACCATGTCCTGTAGTGTTTGTCAATTTAGTCCACGTTTGATATTGGCTTTTCATGTAGTCCCACCCATTTTTAAGTTGCTTTTGGTTTAGACATTTTTCGATCATCTTTTTCAATCCTTCAGCAATACGAGTCCAAGCAGAAGGTTTCAATGTTGCTCCAGATCTAAAACCACTATTTGCCTCATGAAGACAAAGATCAATAAAGTGTTTTCTTGGAAGGGCATCACTCCAATTCGCCCTACTAAATTGAGCCATTTATACCTAAATGTTGTTAACCTGTTATTAGATGCATCACTCAATCTATATCAATTTTTTTCTCTATAAAAGTTTTACCTCTTTGGATACTACCCATCAGCCAAAACCCCATCATAGTTACGGATAGTAAATCATTAGGGCATCAAAACATAGCAGGTCACAGATCTATATACACCAAATTGAGAGTCGTTTCCAATACATAACAATCATCCAGTAATATTGTACATAACAAAAAGATAAAATTGAGTGAGAAAAAGAATCAACTTGAATTGTATTCCTTATTCAGATCCATGTCAACATTCAAGAACTACAAACAAAAAGATAAAATAAATATATTGCAAGGGCAAATGCCCAACAAGAACAAAACACAAAGGGGAACAACAACAACAAAGAAGGCACCCAAAGCAACAGCCAACAACCCAGGCAACAGAGAAGTCACTAGAAAAGCAGGGAGACCAAAAAACAGAGCAGCCCAACAGTAATGTATTCCAATCTAAATATATCAGTAAAGAAAAAGCAATAAAGTTGAGGGTCAGATTTTTAAATTTTAAACAAATTTTCGTCTTTACTCTCAACCACTCTAATGTATTCCAATCAAGACGAGCAATTCAATAATGAGGAAGGAGAGGAATTATCAGAGAAGGATTCGAAGAACAATATTTTCGCAATCATTCAAAAATTATTTATTTTGAACCAAAAGCAAGATCTTATCAAAGAAACGGAGCAAATTCACACATAAAAACCTATATAGAAATACAATCAAGCCCAAATATTTCAAATCTGAGAATCGAAGAAAGAAATCTTCAAATAAATCAAACATGATCTGCATATATGAACAAAAATCACCAAATGTGAAAATTTTACACAAGATCTGTCAAACCGAAAAAAAATATTGAAAGTACAAACGTACCGATTTTGCTCGTAGGTGGTCGGAAACTAGATTCCGGCGAGTAATGGAAGATTTGACATTGCTCTGCAAGTGACCGTAGCTCTGCGAGAGGTTTTGATAGAAGCTTCTTAGATAGAATCGTTGAAATGTGATTTTTCGGGTTTTTTTTTTTTTTTTTGATAAAATCGTAAATCTATGAGTTGTTAGAGGTATTTATGGAAATGCATCTGGAGACTCTAATCTAGTGCTTTTTAAATAAGATAAAGCTAAAAAATTTGATTTTTTTTAATAATCATACAAATTTTAAAATAAGATTTAAGGTAGAAAAACAAACAAAACTAAATATCTTAAATTAAGTTAAAAGGGATAATAAGACTTATTTTAGAATCTTTCTGATTTCTTGAAATTTCAAATCATACGATTTAACTGAATAAGCCTTGTTATGAGGTGAATCCTCGGTTTGTTTTCCTCTCCCACTTTTAGGCTTCACAGGACAATAGCTTTGAGGAGGACGAAGGCTTACATTAGAATATTCCCCTATGATTTTCAAGCATTATTTTGTTACAAAACTTTGAGATATTATTCAAATCTTTCATGACGTTACATCTACTTCTTGTTATCTCAACTTACTTTATCTTGATAAAATAGTCGTATTATTATTCGTAATCAGGAATATCTAATTTATTTTTCTTCTAACAGAATGACAATATAATTTTCTCCTTTATGAGCTTTTTACCCCATAGATTCATTCAATAAAAGTTCACCGCTTAATCAAATACCAGTTTGTTTCTGAATTTCCATGTTTTTATACTAGAGAATACTTAAATAATTTTGATGTTGTCACTAGTCACTATATATATTTGTGAACCCCAAGTTTTATTTAATTTTCAAATGCTCTGTTTTTTTTTTCCTTTAGTCTTTGATTATAAATGTTATTTTACTAGCTACTACTTTCTACCCTGATGAGCAGTATCTGGAGGTGGAATCCCAACTGCGGGCACATCTGGAATCCTTTCTAGAAACTGCAAGATCATTCAATACAGTATACACCAAGGTTTGGCCTGGTCTTGATATGCTTTGAGATATTCTGTTACTTGTTATCTCTACTTGAATGCAATAAATTGATGGATTTTTCCACCTATTAGGCTATTACCTCTGTTAAAGGATATGCTTCTACTCTGAGGAAGTGGATTGGTTTTGGCATATTCATGTCTGTTCTTTTGTTTTGTGAAAGAACATAACTCAGCTGGAAAACTCTTAGATTAAACTAATTTTGATCATTATTGAGTGCAAATTAATTATCATAGTTCATCTTGCCAAACTATTAGATAGTAGATACCCAAGTGATTGGTGGTGCCAACCTGAGTCATTTTCTTAATAAGTGATTTATAGGCAAAAATTGTGTTGGTGGTTGGAAACATGATGATGGTGGTTATACCCACGATTGTAATGATTATACTAGGAAGTGATGGTGTCCCCGAGAAGATGGCCTAGTTGTTTGATCGTTTGTAGTGGAGCAAGAGGTTTAGGAAATGCTCCTTACATAAACTTTGGAGGTGAGATCTAAGTCAATTTGATATCATGGTGATATGGGTTATTACCATGATTGTAGTCACTGTGATGGTGATACTGCTGGTATACTAATAATGATGGAAATGGAAAAAGTAAAGTGCATATTGATCGGTGGTAGTAGTGGTGATGGTGTAATTGCTGTTGGCATGTTAGCTGGTGGAACACTTATATAAGCCGTGGAAATGGTGAGATATATCACCTTTTTAAAGGTGTGGATGTCACCCTTTTAATAACTTAAGTTTAAAAGACACCTATTATGGTGAACTATCCAAATTACCCATAAACTTTAATTTTTAAAAAGCAACTTTCTGAACTCGTTGGTATCTCCCTAAAAACCTTTTCTGAAAAACTTGACTCTGTCTCTGAAAAAATTGTTTCTCTCCAGATTCTGCACTAGAAGGTAACAAATATTTATGATCTTCAATTAAATTTCTTTTATACATTTTAGATATTTTGCATTCATTTATGTGTGGGTTAACATTGTTATCGATAACAATGTAACTATTTCCCGATAATAATGTATTCATTTCAGATTCTGTACTAGAATATATGAAAATGGAAAACATCAGTGTTTTTTTCTTGTGTGAGTTATTTTGTATTGGAACGAGGTTTTGTTTAGTTTGAAAAAAGCTCAATTATTTGAAAAAAATGTTGGACAAAAAAATGTTCGATCCCTTAGAAAAAGTTCTCCATCCCTGGACAAAAGTTCTCGAACCGTTATAAAAGTTCTCGATAATTTGACAAATAATCTCGATCCCTTAAAAACGTTCTCGATCCCTTAGAAGATGTTCTCGGTCCCTTATAAGATGTTCTCGATCCCTTGATAAAAGTTCTCGATAATTTGATAAATATTCTCGATCCCTTAAAAAAGTTCTCGAATCGTTAGAAATGTTCTCGATCCCTTGTTAAAAGTTTTCGATCCCTTGATTAAAGTTCTCGATAATTTGAGTCATTCCACTTCAAAACAAAACTTAGACTTTATGTAATGGTGTAACACTTAATATATATATATATATATATATATATATATATATATATATATATATATATATATATATATATATATGTTTCAATAAAGGGAAAATATCATTTTCCCTATATTATGACTTATTAGAAATTCTGTCCTTCATTTCCCATAATTGTTGGTTTTACCACCCCCCCCTCTATCTCCTCTCTCTCTCTCTCTCTCTCTCTCTCTCTCTCTCTCTCTCTCTACTTGTCAAACCAAACTGTCGTCGGCGTCGTCCCATCTCCGAAGTCGTCGCGAATCATTGCCTGGGTCATCCTATCTCTCTCCCCGTCGTCAGTGATGTGATCTATAGAAAACGGGGGAAGAAAATGTTGAAACCCCATTCACCGGTAACGTAGCGGAAACGAGTTTAAAATTTTTTTTATACAGATCGTAATCTGTATCTAGGACCAGTGAACTTGGGATCGTAATTATTTTCGGAACAAATACATATAAAAATTATTACACTAATAAAATATATATGTAAATACAAGAAATTGTAATCAATAATAAAAAAGAAGATTAAAATAGAACCATACCAACGTTTGGAGGCTCCTTCACTTTTCGATATGCTCCTGGTCTGTACCACTGATCTTCCTTGTTATATCTCGGGACAGGTAACTGCGTGTGGGTGTGTCACGGATTCAGGATCTTAGGAGGATGTTGAAAAGAAATGAATAAGAAACTCTTTCTTTAATATTAGTGTACAACACTTGTACACAAAACATTTTCTCTCTTTTTGGTGTTATTTCATACACACACTTGCAGACAATATCAAGAAAACTAGCAAAAACTCTTTTGATTTTCTTTTTCTTTTTCTTTTTAGTCTCACGCACACATGTAAAACAAAAAACAATTTTTTTTTTGTCTTTTTGCTAAAACCACTGCATACCTTTTAACCAAAACAAAAGCAAGCCTTTTTTTTTGTCAACATATAAATATATACAAGTGTACTATGCATGACAAGCAAAACACCTTTTTTTTTCTTCAAATAATATATATCTTATATATAATATTAAAAAATTTAATCAAATATATATTTGATTTTTAAAAACTTTCAAATAAAAAGTATATCATATCTTTTACTGGATTTTATTTGAATTAAACTATTTAAATTCAAAAAAAAAATTAATAAAATAAACTAATCATATTATCTAATTTTATTTAAAAATAAATATCAACATACACCTTCCATTTAGTGATTAATAACATAATTAAATAATCTCATTATTTAATTTATTTAATCACCATTATTCATTAATTAAATAATCTCATTATTTAATTAATTCCCGAATAAATACGTATCACTTTCGTAATACAATTAATTGAACAATCCAATTAATTAACCGTGACCATTGTTACCTAAATCGATCGGGCTAGTAAGGGAACCTCATGGACCCACAGTATTTTGAGCTCCAATAATCCTCGGAATTATTAATTAAACTCTTTAATTAATATTCATTGATTATTAACTCCGGTATTATTCCACTAAAAACCTGAAGCTGCACTCTCTCAACTGTAGACGTTTTTACACAGACCGATACAACTCGGTGTCCATCGATATAGCTATTACATATGGTGTGATTCTCCACAGTAGTTCATAATTAGAGCTGGGTCATAATGTCTATTATACCCCTTTAATTACATATATCCTTTAAGTATCATTGATTCTCTAATGGACAATAAATTATATTTCATCACGGAATTAGGAGAGTCTTCATATTGTCCAAACCCCGAATCAACCCTTAAGGAAACTACCATCTACTTCTCACAAGAATGAGTGGATTCCAATATTGTGTACAAACTTTCCCAGCCACAAGCTAAACCGCAATCCCAACATACGGAGTATATTGATCAGGAAATACATCTGACCTCACCCATGGTATATCAAAGACCACGATCTAACCTGAAGGAGTCGATAAGACACTCAAGATTAAGATCACCCACATATAGCCATCATTAGTTGATATATATAAATCTCATCGGTAAACGGATCTTGTTGTGAGATTCATATAGACCATGGCCTAATCCTATGTGATCACATCATACAATGTGACTCCATTCCCATATCTCATATGAATGATTCAGGATAGAATCACTGTATATTACGGAATGGACCGCAGCTATAGATTAACCACAAATAAAGTACCCAGCTTTATTTGCTATCTATGGACTCTTTAGATTATACGTCTCTTACTGTATCCATCCGTATATGACACTCATATACACAGTTCGAGATTACATCCGACAATCCTGGATGTTAATATGTGCACAACTTTATAAAATAAATAACATAACAAGAATGAATTGAACCTTTCTTTTTATTTACTTCATAAATCTATTTACAAATTACATGCTTAGGACATAAACCCCAACAGAAAAACCTAAACCTAATTTGAGGAAGAAGAAGGGAAACATTTCAAGTTTCAATATTTCAATTTAGTTAAGATTTTAAGTTTCAACATTTCAATTTAGTCAAGATTTCAAGTTTAAAGATTTCAAGTTTTTAGATAAGATTTCAAGTTTCAAGTTTCAAGTTTCAATTTTCAAGTTTCAATTTTCAAGTTTTTAGTCATAATTTCAAGTTCGGTTCCAGATTTTAGTAATGATTTCAAGTTTGCTTCTAGGTTTTTAAAAATAAACTAAGTTCAGAGGTATTTTTGTAATTTATAGATATACACTGATTTTTTTTAAATGGTTATTAGCAATTAAAGTTTAAGAAGTGGTTATTAACGAAAGTTTAATATATTCCTTATTTCCGTATATAAAAAAGATAATTTTAACATCAAAAGACATTTTTACCCTTCAATAATTGTGAATAAATGGGTATGGAAAAAAATCGAAAAAAATAGGATAAAAAATATGATTTTCTTAAATGAGTCTCCACCAATCATTTTTGGGAGAGAGGATCAAGATTAAAAAACCAAATAAAAAAAACAAAATTATTTAACCTATTATTAAAATAAAAAAATAATATTAAGAAATTAAGAATAATATATATATATATATATATATATATATATATAATAATAATAATTGTAATTAAAAAAATAAACAATATTAAAAAGTCTTCAGTCTCTCTCCCTCTCAAATGTTGCTTGGTCACTGGCGAGGAGCGGCGATATATTGCTCAATCTCTCCCGCTTCTCTCTCCAATTTCTTTCTCTCTCCATTCGATCTCATTTGATTTGAGCTGATTTGGTGGTTTTGGTTTCTCGATTTGGTTTATTTCTCTGTTTGTCTTTCTGGGTTTGGGGTTTTTGTTTCTACGTTTGGTGAAGGGTTTGGCTTAGGGGTGGTGGTAGGGATGGGCGTAGGGGCCCATTGGGGCCGGGGAGGGTCCCCCCACCCCCAACCCCATTCCTAAAACCTCCCCCCACCCCACCCCACCCCCAAACTCCATTTGGAGGAAATGGAGATGAAGGTGTTTAGGGGGAGGCTCCCCTGCTCCCACCCCCGGCCCCCGGCCCCCGTTTCCCCAATTTTAAATCCTAATATTTTTCAATTTATCGATTCACCCTATTTCGATACCAATCCAATAAATAATCTAAAATATATAATTGATTTAATTTAATTCAATTCAAAATTAATACAAATAACTATAATAATATTATATTACACACACACACACACACACACACACACACACACACACACACACACATATATATATATATATATATATATATATATATATATATATATAAATAAATATAATGGGTAGAGAGCTAATGAGTAATAGAGTTAAAGTTTTTAATTTTTAGAAAAATAAAAATAAAAATACATATATATATATATATATATATATATATATATATATATGGAAATGGGGCTCCACCCCCAATTTAGATTTTGGGGGCAACATTTACCCCCACCCCAAACCCATTTGGGGACAAAATTTACCTCCACGGGTGAAATGCCCATCCCTAGGTGGTGATTGTGGTTGATTTTGATTTTAGGTTCTCGATTGAGGGTTTTCAATTAGGCTTTAGTGGTTTGATGATGGCGGTTTGGTATTGGTGACAAGAATTTGATGACAGTGGTTTGATGATGATAATGGTGGTTTGGTGTTGATTGTTGATGATGATGGTGATAGTTGTTGAGGCAGATTTGGTTATGATTTTTTTGGTTGATTGAATGTTTTTTTTCCTTCATGTTTTACTTTTTTTTTCCGGTTTTTTTGAATCATTAATAAATGTGTATTCATGATTTTAAGTTAAAGTTACTATATTACACTTTAAAAATAAAAAGTCAATGAGAGATTTTAATTAATGATTTTAAGGTAACCATATTACCCTTCGAAGATAACAGTCAACGAGAGGTTTTAACGGAACGGGAAATATGACGAATACGTTTGATTTCAAGCATGGATGTCAATGGGGTGGTTTCAAGGCGAGGATTGCAAATCCCGACCCCAACCTGAAAAATATTACTTGTTCCAATTCCATCCCAACCCCGATTATTGAAGACCGGGTTCAGGGTGGGGAATTTTCACTGCAGCGGAGGTCGCCCTGACCCTGACCTCCACCCTGCCCCAAATTTGTTTTTTAAAATATGGATACTGCAGGATTTCTATATATTTAATAAAATAATTTTTTATCTTTTAAATAAACTCAATACCAATACACAAAATACATTTTAAATGTTCATAATTGACTATATAATAAAATCCACGAAAAATAATTAGGTAGAAACAATAGAAAAAATATCTTAATTTTTTATCGATTAAATAGTAATATAATTAATAAATGACAAATGGGGTCAGAGTAGTGGTGTAAAAATGGGACGGCCGGTGACAGGCCGGTCTGGCCTGCCCAGGAAGTTCACGGGCCGTTCTGAGAACGGCCCGTGAAGGAAGAGGGCCAGGCCGCGTGCCAGGCCGCTGGGAGGAGGCCTGGCAGGCCGGCCCGCCTGGCACGCCAATCCGGCGTGCCAGGCCTGTCGGACCGGCCCGGCAGACCGATCAGCCGGTCCGTTCGGCCCAATTTTATTTATTTATTTATTTTATTTTTTTCAAAAAACCTCCAACGGCTGGAATTGATTTCTTGCCGTTGGAGGAAATAAAAATTACCAAAACCCCCCTACAATCTTTTAAATTACATTTTGACCCACAAATCAATTTTTTCTATAAATACTTCCATCCATTTCATTTTCCATTAACTCTCTCTATCATTCTTTCAATCTCTCATTCTCTCAAATCTCAATCTCTAATATATTCTCCAATTCTCTAAACTTTTTCATTCATTTTTGTTATTACTCTCTCTACAAAATTCTCTACGTTTTCCACCAACACACCAAATTTTAAAGGTACAATTTTGTTATTACTTTTGGTCTAACATATTCTCATAGTAAATTTATATGTTTATGTTTAGATTTGAGTTACTTAATGAAAACATTATCTATTTAGTTAGTTAGTTTATCAATTTTTGGGCTTTAATGTTAATATTATTTGTTTAGTTTATTAAGATTTTTAAATTTAGTAGTAATTTTAATATTTGTTATTAATAAATTTAGAAAGTTAATTTGTATTACTGAAATTACTTTTTGTAATAAGTAAATGATGAATGTTAAATGTAGTAATTACGTTTGATATTGTTTTTTTCATAAATTAAAATTTTTCATTTGTAGATTATGATAGTAAATTTAAGAGTAATGGTTCAAATCATCAATTTTATGTTAGTATATTATGTTAGTAAATTTATCAATTTTATTTGTAGTAGTGAACTAGTGAATTTAAAATTTTATGTTAGTAGATTATGATTTTTTTTGTTTATTTAATTTGTTTTTTAAGTAAATAAATTATTGTAAGTGTCGTATTAGTTATAGTAATTATTGTTAGTAAATTAAGATTACTGTTAGTAAATATTGATTTTTAATTTGACTATTAACTATTATAGTGCTCATATTTTTATTCAGATAATGGATCCTAACCAGCAGTCTTATTTTCCGGACGGTTTGAATATGTTCAACGATGAATTTGATATTTCAGAACCGATCCATACTCAAGCGGGACCTTCTGGTTCCGGTGTTACACCAACATCACGTCCCAGAAAATTAACATCATATGTGTGACCATGTTTCAACATAGTCCAAATGACATTCCCAAACGGGGCGTCTGGCGTCAGAGCTAAATGTAATTTACAAGTACGGGGGGAACCGGACATTTGAGACGGCATATGCACAAATATATGCTACAAGTACGGGGGGAACCGGACATTTGAGACGGCATATGCACAAATGTATGCCTGCACATGGACAGGTAGATACTACAACCCAGACACAGCTTCAACGGCACCCAGACGAGTCCGTTACGTCGTGGCAGTTCGACGCCATGCACACTAGAGAGTGCTTGGCACGATACATTGCACAAACTGATCAACCGATCAGTATTGGTGAGAGTCCATTTTATAAAGAATTAATCACATCTGCATATAACCCCCAATATGAACCTGTTTCTAGAACCATCACTAGAAATGATTTGATACGATTGTTTGAAACCGAAAGGGATGACTTAGTTGCTGAAATACAGCATTTAAGTGTCTCTGTTGCATTAACTTCTGATATTTGGAATGCATGTTCCAAACAGGATTATTTATGTGTCACGGGACACTATTTAGATTCTGATTGGAGGATAACAAAAAGAATTTTGGTTTTCGTCCTATGGATTTTGCACATACCGCAGAAAACATTTTTAATGTCATAATAGAAGTTTTAGAAACTTATGAAATCACGCATCACATTCTTTCAATCAC
The DNA here is from genome assembly GCA_032871835.1 of Dipteronia dyeriana. Lineage (NCBI taxonomy): Eukaryota > Viridiplantae > Streptophyta > Magnoliopsida > Sapindales > Sapindaceae > Dipteronia > Dipteronia dyeriana. Next base: position 39,597,634 of record CM065302.1, read on the forward strand.
ATTTGATAATGCATCTGCAAATACTAGCTCTATTGCATTGTTTGTTGCAAGAAATATCCCGCAAGATGGAGGTTATTTCTTCCATCAACGGTGTGCATGCCATATTATAAATTTAGTTGTACAGACTGGTTTAAAGCAGGTAGGCGACCAAATAGATCGCATCAGAGATGCCATTTCTTGGATTTGCAGTTCTAATCCTAGATTCAGTGAATTCAAGAGACATTGTAAATTAAACAGTCTCAAACCCCGACGATTCCAAACTGATATGCCGGTAAGGTGGAACTCTACTTATTTAATGTTGCAAAATTGTTTGGAATATGATACAACCATTACATATTTTTATAACATGAAATTGACCGAAACAGGACAACTTAGTCCAAAATTACTTTCCACAGACGATTGGTATGTGGCACAGATTTTTGTTCAATTTTTAAAGATTTTTTACAATGCCACTGTAACTCTTTCCGGAGTATATTATCCCACATTTTCCCAGGCAATCCATCAGATAGTGGAAATGTCTGAACTATTAAACAGTTATGGAGAAGATGAACATCTAGGCGCTGCAATTGTTGTCATGGAGACAAAGTTGAAAAAATATTGGGCTAACATTCCCCTACTTTATGCTTTAAGTGCTATAATAGATCCCAGGGTTAAATTATCTGGTTTAGAAGTTTTGCTTGAGTTTATTGGTATTAATTTGTCAATAGATTATTCAGAACAAATTACTGACATTCGAACCAAGTTGTTCGAGATTTTTCATATTTATGAGACCAGGTTTGACAACATTGACATCCCCCAATCAACACGACCGGAGACAGAGCCGAAGCAAACAAGTTGGAGCCTTCTGAAACGAAGAAAAAAAGACAAATCAGCAAGTACTTCTTCAGTGCAAAGATCTAGCTCATCTTCTTGTACCGAACTTATTAGGTACCTTGAAGCACAGTTCGATGCTGTTGAAGACAAGGAAGAGTTTGATTTGTTGTTATGGTGGAAGACCTATACGTACAGGTATCCAGTTCTGTCACACTTAGCACGTGTACTGGTTATTCCAGTGTCAACGGTGTCTTCAGAACAAGCTTTCAGCACCAGTGGACGCATAATTGAACCAAGAAGAAGCTGTTTGTCTCCAGAGATGGTGGAGGTATTAACATGCCTTCGGGATTGGGAGCATGCTAAAAAAAGGTTACAAAATCTAACTGTAGATAAAGAACTTAATCTAAATTTCGACAATCTATATATTGATGACCCTTCAGGTAGTGGCCAGGGCCAGAACTAGGTTATACTTTTACATATGTATTTATTATTTACTTGTAAGTTGTAAAACGGTTGCACTCTTTTTCCCTTACCAAGTTTTTATCCCACTGGGTTTTTCTTTGTAAAGTTTTTAATGAAACAATCATGTAGATATGTATTACTGAATTCCATAAGTGAAAAATAAATAAATAATTAAAAAATTGTTAGTTCTCTTTATTCATTTCAAATCCTAATAATTGTTCTTTCTCTTCATTCATTTTAAATTCTAAACCTTTAACCATAAACTATAAATCCTAAACCCTATACCCTAAATCCAAAAAAACGTAATTTGAAAAAAAAAATTGGACAAAAAAACTAACCCGCCGGATCAGACCCGTTAGGCCTAGCCCGCCCTGCCCGCCAGAGGGGTCAGACGGGCCGGCCTGGCGCGGCACGCAGGCACGGCCCGCCTGAGGCAGGCCGGCGTGCCGTGCCGGGCCTGCTTCTCTGGAAACAGGCCGGGCCGCGACACCGTCGCGTGCCAGGCCCAGCCATGCCTGTTTCCAGAAATGAACTGGCCAGGCCGTCCCTAATGTGCCGGGCCAGTCCATTTTTACACCACTAGGTCAGGGCGGGGATACCAAACCCTAACCCCACCCCGTTTATAAAACGGGGCATATGACTTGGACTCTAAACCCACCCCAACCCCTATTTATTTTGATAAATTTTGGATAAAGTCGGAACAGATCACCATAAGATTGAGTTTTTTTTACATCCCTAGTTTCACAGGACATAACGGCCATTAAGATCATAATATCGGGAGGAGGAATGCTACTTTCCATTCAATAAACATTAGTGATTGATAATAGTTCTTGATCTTAAGAAAAAAGGTTTCATGTAAACCGGAAAAGTACACCATGCTTGTTTCCGTGTTTTAAACAGTGCTAGTTTGAACAATTTGTTTGAATGGATGCAATACTGGTTCCGGCAATGCAAAGATCCTTTCAGCTTTCTCAGTTTTCATATTCTTCAATATATATCATATTCTGTCAACAATTTCCATCTTCATTGATGATTAATTGCTAGGTATCTCAATAATTGAACTAAAAAAAATAAACTAAAAAAATAGCGAATACTGAAAGAACAGAAGAAAAGTAAGGGGCTCTCCATTAACACTATTTTGATTTATTAAAAAACTGAGGAAAATTGTACACAATTAATTACATGATCACAGTAAATTGAGAAAATATTGATACCTTTTCGGAATGCTGAGATTGATCAACCGTTAAATGAAGGACTTCTTCCTCTGAAAATTTTCTTCTGTAACGAGGGTCGTGCTTCAAAATTCTACTGATTTCAACTGCTGATGTGTACTAAATGAAGAGAAAAGGCTGCTGTATCATTCAAAATTTCATTCTTTTGACGGGAAATGGTGGAGGTGGAGGGCTGGTGGTAACTGCAAAATGGAAAGCATGCATTCTTCTCTATGAATTTGTGGTGAAATAAACTTGGTTTGAACTTTGAACAGAAAAGAAAAACTTTCTTAAAAAAACAAGCATTGGGATTCTTCTACCAATTTATTTTTTACTGTAAAGAAGCTGTATCACCTGAGACCCTATATCAAACAAAAACAAAATAAAATGATCATTCAAGCAAGAATTTATTAAATGATGTTTATTACTTCTATAAACAAGCAGTTCTTCCGTGAGATTTTTTCTTTTAGGCAAACGTTGACGTCACAACATAAACAGGATAATAGATGAAAGAAAATATATCATAAGCCTGAATTCTTGGAATGGCATTTAGAAGCAATTCAAATTTCGAAATGTTTATAATATCAGAATCATACATTAGTCTGACTTCAAATTGACATCAAGTTCTATAACACTCCCTTGATTTTCTTACATTTAAAGCATATCTATTTATAGAGACACAAGAGAATTTATTAAGATAATAAATTTTACCTTGCGCTGTAAGGAGGCCAGAATGTGATCTACTCATTTGACTTCTTTAAAGTCAATTGTCTCTTTAGTGACCTTTGAGTCAAGAGTTGCACCCTAATTTTCAGTATCAACTACAGACGAACCAGTAAGTACACATATGATGTAAAAGAAGAAAAATTAAAGGATGAAATATGACATACAAGATTATATATTGAAGTGTAATAAAAAGTCACTGGTTGCGATGGCAACGAACTTGTTAACCGATGTTACCAAGGAAAGAAGCAAAAGTTAAAGTTGGAACAATCCATCAGCGCTTATGAAATCTATGATATGGCAAAAAACTTTTATGGCTTTTCCAAGTAGTATATGATCAAAATATACAGTCAATGACCTGCAAATACAAAATCTAAAGGCAAACCAACTGCAACAACTTAGCTCTATTGTTGTAACAGTATAAAGAAATGCACACCAAGAATATAAAGGACACAGATAGCTCTAGGAGCTCATCAATGGAGAAGAAAAGAATGCTCTCTCTGATTATATATATTGGACAGAAATAACTACCTCTAACAACCTCCTACTCCTAATATAACGGAATGAGAGCCAAGAGGCAACTGAAACAACTGACAAATTACTAACTTTCTGCTAGCTATTGATCTTAACCATGATCATCATATTGATTACCTCAGACGATCATGGTTAAGATCAATAGCTAGCAATTAGCATTAGACGATCCTTCTTGATCACCTCAGCATGTAATACCATGGGTTGCTTTACAGAATGCTTATCTCTCTTTCTAGAAGCTGAAGCTGAAGCCTACTTAGTTAAGTCAAGCTCAACAGGTACGATAACATGAGTTTGAACTGAAGATTATCTCTTCATCACAGTACTAACAAACAAATAAGTGATACTCTATTGCCAAACCGTTTAAACCATTGATATAAAAAGGGAGCAAAGTTAAAAAGCACTTTGATACCATATCCAATCTTCCCCAACTTCGAGGCGACAGTAGTAAAAGCTTTCTGTATATAATAGAGGCTCGTCTCTGTTATATTGGGAATACAATCAAGATCAAGCAAAATAATAAAGATTAAAATCTACATATGGAAATGAAAAGGCATAAGATGACTATTTATGCATTAATATCATTATCAAAGAAAGTAAAGAGGAGAAGGTCACAATTCTTGCTGCAAAGACATTGCAAAGCGGTGGTGCTTGGTATAATGAACCATCCAATAAGTAAAAAATCAGCATCGGTGTAACTTTCTCAGGACTATCCCTCTTTTGCTTACTGATAACAAAGAGGTGGGGCTCCATAACTTCACTCGGTATGTATTCTATGCCCATCATTTTCATGTAGACCAAAAGTATTTGATCACCGTTAAGCATCTCAATACAACTTTTTGGAGTAGGCAAATATCAATTCTATAAACTCTATATGAATATCTTCAAATATTTTTAGGGAAACCCATTAAGAGTAAGGTATTTAGTGAAGGTGAGAAAATCAGAAACTAAACTTAGTTGATTCAACCATCAATTATTCATGTCCTAATTAGTCTATCAACTATTACAAAGCTTTGACATGTAACATATATGAACTTGTGTGAATTACTAGATATGGTGATCAAAGAACAGATGATGTAAAAGGAATGATAATCTACACAAAGTTGTACTAATGAATTAAAATCCGAGAACACCAATGTCCTTGCTTGCCTTAAGTTTTCATGCCACTAACACCATTCTAGTTTTTACTTTTTCACAATCCTAGACCTTTAAACCATGATGTTACACAAATTATTTTCCTTTTATCGGAGCATTATTATCACAGGACATCCCAAAAAACTTTTAGTACTAGAATTGTTACTTTAAACTCTACATATGTGATAATTGGCTCACAATAAATCTTATTTAACCAATTCTTTAGTGATCTCCAAGTTGGACTTGCATAATGAAACACAGACATGATGAGACAAAGTCCCCTAGTCAAAGGCATTGTTAATATTTCTCCAAAACAAGTTCAGAAACCAGACAAGAAATCTAACTAATTCGAACCATAGAAAGTTAAAACTAGATGGCAAACTCAACTCGAGAAGGAAAACATACTTTGGTAACTCGAGTAAATTCAAAAGAATTGTCTTCGAAAGTTATTCTAGAAATCAAAACTTGTGAAAATTCAGTTGCTTTTATCACAAAAACAAGGAAATTTTATGCATCTCATTTCTGTGGTCTAATGCTTGTTTCCACAGATGTCTTTCAAAGTTTAAATGCTTCATTGCGTCAGAAGTCAAAACAGCTTTCTTCTAGATTTCATCAACTAAATCAGCAACCAAACATATGGTAAAGCTAAGAATGGAACCGAAATTCTCCGATATTTTCTGAGATTTTTCCGCTAAGAAACAGAGGAACATTGTAAAATCCAAATCTTTTCTTAAAAACTGAAAATTTCCTTCAATCCAACTCATAATTTCACTTAATCAAGCTAACATTTTATGTAATTCAACTGAAACTGAACTCACTCACATCCACCATAGATATTCAACAGAGAAAAATGCTAATAACCTAAGCATAAAATTATGATTTTTTACATAAAAATCCTTTTTTGAAAAAATTATTACTTTTGGGGAGGGAGAGAACTCGAACCCATATCAATCCATCTAATCAAACCAACATTCAACAAACAAACATAATTAAAAAAAAAAAAAACCTTTGGACAAAAAAAACCAGAAGAACAAGCAAAAACATAAACTGGGTATTTTTTTCTTTTTTAGTTTAAACTAATTTGATGAAACTCACAAGAGCTGAGAGATATCAAGTGGGTGTGGACCGCATCCTGAGCTGTTCGTTGTTGCAAGTCCAATCATAGAACGAAGACAAAGCGAAGTAATCAAACACCATGTTTCGATCAAGCGGGTACGAGTTCAAACACAGCTGGTCCCTGAAGCATATCCCCGTCATGTCCGTTCCCGTCGGCACCACCAGCGCCGGTGTCCGTGCCTAGAAGTTTTCTCCCGGCGGGTGGCGTATTTGTTTTCAAGTTGAATTTTAGATGGTTTTTTTTTTTTTTAATATATGAATTGTCTTTAATTTTTCTAAGATTTTTAGATATTTTCTTATCAATATCTCCTTTGTAACTTAAACATTTAAAAACATTTTTTTTTTAATATAAACATTTTTTTTTTAATTTATATAACCAAAAACTCGTTTGATAAAAAACTCAACGCAATAAAAGCTATATTGGTAAGAAATACTTTAGGAAACTTTACTGAAAAGCCATATGAATACACCCTTCGTATATTTTTATAACGGATCGGCCCAATAAAAGGATTCGGGATCGGTTCGGGTTGTCACGGATATGGGTTCTGTATTTTGTTTCATTTATCTCATTTTTTTGACCTGATGCAACAAAGGAACTTAAATTCGGAAAATATATTAATATATCCATATTTTGGAGAGACCGATATTTAAATAGGGTAAATATCCAATGTCCAACAAATATACGGTCAATTTCGAAATATCCATACAAATCTCTAGATATTTCCAAAATATCTCGATAGTAATGAAATAGTGTGAATTTCTTATCGGACAATTACCAATTAGGTTTTGGACTTGTTTTAAAATTCTAAGTTATTTGTAACTTTTACAAAAGTGACCAAATTAGTCTCTTTAACGATTTAATGGTGTTAAATATAACCGTTGACTTTAACAATTTTAGTTAAAGTACGTAAATATCCTTTATTTGTCATATTATAACAAAGTTATTTTATTTTTTATACATTAAATTCACCAAATTACAACAAAATCCAAAATTATTATTAATGAAACACCATTTCTATATTTTTAAATTAAAATTATCTTTAAAAATCTAAAAATATTTTAGTAAGACAATGTCAATTATACCCTTATTTTATAAATAAAGTTACCATTCACTTCCGGTTTAGTTTTTTACAATTTTAATATAATTGTTTTTTTTTGTTAATATTACAGAAGTATTGTTTTTAAAATTATTTAAAAATCAAAACCCAAACATAAAATAAAAAAAATATACATGTGTTTAAAAAAATTGTGCATATGGCATTATTATATTGTTTACGAATAAAATACAATTTTACCCCTACATCGTTAAAATTGACTGACAGAACTTAGTTAGATGAACTAATTTGGCATTTGGAAAAATGTAAGAACCAATTTGGTCGCTTTTATTAAAGTCACAAACAACTTGGATTTTTTTTTTTTAAAAGTCCAAGACCTAATCGGTAATTGCTCTTTCTCCTCAACATCTAGGGACAATTTGCAAATTATTAAAAAAATTAATCCTAAACACTTAATTTTTTGTTCAAATAATTTATATTGAAATTTAATTTAGAATAAGTATTAACCAATTTATAAAAATGAGGATTAATCATGGAATTCCAAGTAGTTTGCTACTTTTAAAAAAATTAACCAAAATTTTCACTAAATTTTTCACAAATACCAAATTAGTCCATATGTCATGCTTCAGTTAGTTATAGGGTATATTAGTATTTTTAACTTGTGTGAATAAAATCAAAACTAAAAGCTAAAGTCGTTTTATATATTAATATAATAATAATAACATTTGTCATATGTAAATTTTATCAGACCTATACGTCATTGACAAGGAGGATAAAATTGCTAGATAGATATCCGAATAGACGTTCAGAAAATATCCCGCAAGATGTCACCAAAGAGTAAGAACCCGACTAGGTATAAATGCAAGTATTTAGCAAGACCCACTCGGGATCAGCTGACGTCATGTTCTACTCGGGATCGGTTGACGACATGTTCTACTCGGGACAAATATGAAGAAATCTGAATAAAGAAGTCCATCACATAACTCGTTTACGAACCAAGAGTCATATTAAAATACGCGAAGATATCCACGTCGAAGAATTCCAAAAAGAATAGAATACCAAATAGGAAAAATGTTCCAAATCAGGCAACAACTTTATTTTTTTAAAAAGACTACGCATTTATAAGGAAATAAGTTCTAAATGGACTATATCACTACAGTCTCATTCGATCTCTATATAAATCTCCGAAATAGGAAAGAAGATCTACTCTAACGAGTAACCAATTGTAATTAAATGTAAAAATCTTTCATTACTTGTACAAAAAGGATTAGGGTTCTATGTACATATAAATAGATCCATTATCTCGTCATAAGAAGAGAGATAGAAGAATACAGAGAGAAAAAAGAGAGATCGAGAGTTGTAAATCTTTATTTCAATAGTGGATTTTGGCTCGGTTGTTTAGTCAACCACCCGTGGATGTTTCTCCGGTCATCGGAGTTTTACCACGTAAAATTTGTGTCTAATTACATTCTCCTTCTCTTTTTCTTTGAGATCACGGCTAAAATCCAATCTTGTTGACTTTTTCACACATCAAGAAATCGACGTCAACAATTGGCGCTAGAAGGAGGGATCGAACCTCCGATTTGATTAAAGGTAATAGTGGGAAGTGGAAGCAGATACAGTTCTGGGGATATCCAAAAATCTCCAGATAATGTTCATATTGGCAGTAGTTCACGAGATCTCGCCACATCAGAGAACCAACCAATATCTCTGGCGGAGATCCAACAAATCCCTCCGACCTGCGAAGACCTGACACGACATTTCTGTGAGGCACTACAACAACTGGTAGCGGACGCGGCAAATGAAGGAGTTGATCTACTAGTTGCAGAAGAGACGCAACCTCCTAATCCTCCACTTACAAGGCTTCGTTCGGTTATAGTTGGGTGAGAACCAGATGTACCAGAAGCTGGAAGGAACTCTGTTCTAATTAATCAGGCTAGACGTGAAACACTCGAAGAGGAGTAACCACGTCAAAGGAAGAGCCATGATCAGATAGCCCATAATAGACATCACAAGCATCATTGACACAGGGATCGGTCGTCATTATCAGAAGATAGTGATCAGCACCATCACAAGCATCGTCAAGGAACCATACACCTGTAAGGATCAACCCGTGAGACTCGAAGCGAAGAGGAGCTGGAAAAAGGCATGACAGTCACTCGACGGTTTAACCAACATGGAGATCTGGTGGGAGATAGAGACGTTGTAATTCAGAGCCTGACCCGAGAAGTTGAAAACAATAGACGTCAAATGGACGCACTGGTTAGACGTTATGGGTACAATGACTTGTCCGACGATGATTCTGATAGTCCATTCACTAGGGACATCCTGTGAACTCCATTCCCAGAAAGATTCAGGATGCCACACGTGGAGCAGTTCAAGAAGGATACAGATCCTAAAGAACATGTCAGATGGTATAAAAGTGCTATGGCTCAGTATGCCCACAACGACCCCTTATTATGTCTCAACTTTCCACAAACTCTAGGAGACACAGGCTCAAGATGGTTCAGAAGATTGCCCCCAGCAAGCATCGAAAGTTTTGGTGAATTAAGCAGAAGTTTCTCAAGACAATTTCTGGGCAACGTTCACAGGAAAAAATCAGTGGCTTACCTTTATCAGTTGAAATAAGGGAAAGACGAGTCGTTAAAAAAATACCTAGGGAGATTCGGCCAGGCGGTGTCAGAAATCGGCAGTGCAAATGACGAAGCAATAATTGCTGCATTCATAAAAAACTTACAGAATGAAAGACTATCTTTTGATTTAAAAAGGGCCCGTCTAACCAGATATGCAAATATGATGGACATGACGGGAGGATATGCACTAGCCAAAGAAGAGGAGTTAGCCACGGGAGGATGCTACATGCACTGAGGAAAACCCGAACAAAAAGATGCTGAGTCAAAGGTACAAAACCAAATGGGAAAACAAAAAGGAAACGGTAAAGAAAGAAGCAAGGACGGAGGAAACGGGCGTAATGCCAACCAGACCACAAAGAAATTCTGAGGAAAATACACAAACTACACCCCTCTCGGAAAAAAACAGGAAGAAATCCTGATCATATTGGAAGAAAAGAATATGGTAAAAGAGCCACGCTGACAGTCTCAGTTTGCTCCGCGAGATACAACAAAGTACTGCAGATTCCACAAGAAAACAGGTCATGAGACTTCCAAATATTACCAGCTTAGAGACTACATAGAGACCCTCATCCGGGAAGGACACTTGCAAGATATAATCTTGAAAAGAGATGAGAGGCCAAAAACTAAGAAAGAGACTAGGGCCGATCATAGCTCCGGTTGAAACCAAAGGGCTAGCCCAGAGGCCAATGAGGTAATACAAACAATCTTTGGGGGACCATCAACTGGAAGAAGTAACCGAGAACGAACATAGGAAAGCAGAGATGCAGTGGAGGCAAGACAGAACTTTGATGTCAACTCTGTCAAACCAGACCCTAAAGGGTAAAGGAAGGATGAGACCTGATAATATTCACAGAAGCTGACTCACATGGGGTCGATGTTCGACCAAATGACGCCCTGGTCATAAGTGCCCGAATTGGACACAGAGAAGTCAGGAGAATTTTAATAGACAATGGTAGTTCGACAGATATTCTCTATGTAACTGTCTACGATCAACTCATATTGGATAGAAAGGATTTATAACCTTTGCATACCCCACTCAAAGGGTTTGGGGGAGTTGAGGTCAGGTCTCTCGGGAGGGCAAAGTTGCAGGTAAAAATTGAAGTAGCACCTTGCCATAGAACAGTATTACTCGATTTCGTAGTTTTAGACTTAGATAATTGTCCTTATAATGCACTGTTAGGTCGACCATTCTTGAATAAAACTAAGGCTGTAATAGCTACTTATGCTCTAATGATCAAATTCCCGACTGAACGGGGGGTCGGAGTAGTCAAGGGGTCCCAGGAGATGGCCCGAAGAGCTAATCTGTTAGTTTACAAAGATAGAGACAATGGTGGACAAGTATGCACTATAACACAACTAAATCAGAACAAAGAGTCACTATCATTCGAATTTGACCAAAGGGAAGAACCGAAAGAGTCCAAAAATGAACCGGTCGAAGAATTAATCTTGAAAGAAGATGAACCAGATAAGAAGATCAAGATCGAGGCCAATTTAGAAAGAAAAGTTAAACAAAGCCTCACCGATCTGCTCAAAGAGTACAATGATGTGTTCTCCTGGAGTCATGAAGACATGATCGGGATATATGCCTTAATAATATCTCACCATCTCGCGGTAGACCCGAATGCAAAACCAGTAATACAAAAGAGAAGGTCATTCAATCTCGAAAGAAGTCAGGCAATCAAGTAGAAAGTTACTCGATGTAGGGTCAATTAGAGAGATCAACTGCCCTCAATGGGTAGCTAATGTGGTCCTAGTCCAAAAGAAAAATGGTCAGTGGAGAATGTGCGTAGATTTCACAGATTTGAATAAGGCATGCCCAAAAGACAGTTTTCCACTGCCAAGGATAGACTAACTGGTTGATGCTACATTAGGCCACGAGTTACTCAGTTTCATGGACGCCTACTCAGGATATAACCAAATCCGGATGAATAAGGCTGATGAAGAAAAAACGGCGTTCACAACCGATCAGGGCTTATACTGTTACACAGTAATGCCCTTCGGCCTAAAAAATGCAGGGGCAGCATACCAAAGGTTGGTCAGCAGAATCTTCGCACGCCAAATAGAAAGAAACATGGAAGTTTACATAGATGACATGTTGACCAAGAGCATCTCGGCAGACAGGCATACCTCAGACCTACGAGAGACATTCGACGTCTTGAGGAGATATCAAATGAAGCTGAACCCGAACAAATGCCTATTTGGAGTTCCTTCAGGAAGGTTCCTGGGTTTCCAAGTTCACCAGAGGGGAATAGAAGTAAACCCTGAAAAGATCCAAGCCCTACAAAAAATGACCTCACCAAGGACGCTAAAAGAAGTGCATCACTTAACATGATGCTTAGCTTCCATGGGTAGATTTATTTCAAAGGCCACAGATAAATGTGCTTCTTTTTTTAAGTAATTAAAAAATGAAAAGGACTCGAATGGAACGAAGAATGCGAGCAGGCGTTCTTAAAAATCAAAGAGTACCTAGGGCAAGCTCCCATCCTTTTGAAACCAAAAATGGGAGAGATACTCCACTTGTACTTTTCAATTACAGAATTAGAAGCAAGTTCAATTCTAGTCAGAACAAAAGATGGAGTACAGATGCCAGTGTACTATGCTAGCAAGACACTTCTTCCAGATGAAACCAGGTATTCACATGAATAAAAAATGGCTCTAGCATTGGTTTCGGCAGCATGGAATTTAAGGTCATACTTTCAGGCTCATACAACCCAGGTCCTCACTGATTGCCCACTTAAGCAAATTTTACAGAAGACAGAAATTTCAGGAAGACTAACCAAATGGGCAATCGAGCTAAGTGAATTTGATATCCAGTACGTCCCTAGGACATCTCTCAAAGGCCAAGCAGTGACAGATTTTATAGTAGAGTTCGCAGAATCAAACCTGAAAGCAAAAAAGATGTCGGGTAAAAGTTTCTCATGGAAATTATATGTCGATGGCTCTTCAAACACTCACGGTAGTGGGGCAGGGATTGTAGTATACACCCCGGAAGGAGATGATATCGAGTGTGCCATGAGATTCAACTTCAAAGCAACGAATAATCAAGCCGAGTACGAGACGCTACTAGCTGGACTCAGAGTTTGTATAGCCCTCAGAACAGATGAGGTCGAGATATTTAGCGACTCACAGGTAGTCGTCGATCAAGTCCTGGACGAATACCAAGCCAGAGATGAAGGTATAATAGCTTATCGTGACATAGCAAAATAGCTCCTTCAGAAATTCAAAGAATATAAGATTGCCCAGATCCCTAGGGAGGAGAATGAAAAGGCAGATGCTTTGTCCAAGCTAGCATCAGCAACAACCACAATCAGACCAAAAACTATTCCGATCGCACATCTCCTCAAACCGAGCACAGCTGAGTCAAAAAACTTTGAAATTTTAGAAATCCGAACACCGTCAGACGATTGGATGACTCAGCTAAAAAGGTTCTTGGAAGAAGGCGTTCTCCCAGAAGATCCCCTACAAGCCAAATGTATCAGGTATCGGTCAACAAGATACACATTGATCGGAGGAGAACTGTACAAAAGGGGGTTTTTCTGAACACTCCAAAGATGTGTATAAGAGGAAGATGCATATCAGATACTACAAGAAATCCATGGAGGAGTATGTGGAAACCATACTGGGGGTAAAACTTTAGCACAAAAGGTACTTAGGCAAGGTTATTATTGGCCCATTTTATTCTCAGATGCACATCGATGTTCGAAAAGCTGCAATACATGCCAAAGAATTGCTAATGATATCCGACAACCCCCTGAACAACTTAGAAACCTTACGTCCCCATGGCCATTTGCCATGTGGGGCTTGGACTTAATTGGCCCAATGCCAGCATGGACAGGGAGTGGAGCGAAGCATGCAATAGTAGCCGTTGACTATTTCACGAAGTGGGCAGAAGCTGAAGCCTTAGTGCATATCACATAAGCAAATACCATAAATTTCATGAAGAAAAATATACTCTACAGGTTTGGAGTCCCAAACACGTTCATCACTGACAACGACACCCAGTTCGATAATTTGAAATTCAGACAGTTGTGCAAAGAATATCAAATTGCCAATTACTACGCCTCACCTACCCACCCTCAAACAAATGGGCAAGCTGAAACAGTAAACAAAATCATCAAGCATACACTCAAAGCAAAGCTAGATGCCAAGAACGGAAGTTGGGTTGAAAAACTTCCCGAGGTGTTATGGGCATATCGTACGACAACAAGAATTTCAGCAAGAAAGACTCCATTCACTTTAGCGTTTTGAACAGAAGCTGTTATCCCTATAGAAACATCATATGCATCACCTAGGGTCAGGCTATATAATAAAGACCAGAATGTTGATATGCTGTTACAAAGTCTAGATGAACTAGAAGAGAAAAAGGAGAAGTCCCGAATACTAAATATGACATATCAATAAAGAGTAGCTCTCCACTATAATTCTCTTGTTCGAGTCAGAAAATTCCAACTGGGAGACCTGGTACTAAGAAAGGTGTCGTTGAATACAAAAAACAAAGCTGCAGGTTCATTGGATGAGAAGTGGGAAGACCAGTACAAGATTGAATGAGTAGTTGGACATGCAGCATATTGGATTGCACGTCCAGATGGAGAGGCCTTACCCCGACCATGCAATGCTCAAATATTTGAAGATTCTCTATCCTTTAAATTTTGTTTCCTTTTTAGTTAGGACAATTTTAGTCAGGTCAATTATTAGCTTTGAAATTGAAATCATTGTTGGTTTTATAGTTATAAATAAAAATCAAACTCGGGATTTTCGAAATATAAAGCATATGATAATAAGAACATATGATAATAAGAACATATGAAAGACGAGCATGATAATAAGAACATTCAAATAGAATACTCGTGACCATTAATTCCCGAATGGTAGGAGAAGCTCGAAGGAGCACGCCAGCCATGCAAGGTCAGTTGACCTTAGCAAAAAGGCAAACCCGATGCACCGGATTTTGGAAAACGGCTCGGGGCGCTGTCGGAAAAAATCCTGGTTAAATGTGCAGCTGTATTAAGCGGTTCGAAAAGCTTAACGATTCGGCAAACCCTTGCACATACAAAACTGGGGAGACGTCCTTGGTAACTTGTGCGAGGACTCGAACATATGATCATAGTGAGCCTTGATGTAATGTTTGGGTAATAACCGAGTATGAAATACGAGTAAATCTACTCGCTTGTTTCAAGATGACTCGGTTAATATAAAGCCAGTTTAATAAGATACTCAGCGTTAAAAGTAGCTTCGGGTAACAAAACCAAGTTTAATAAGATACTCGGTGAAGTTACTCGGACAGAATTAGCCAGTTTAATAAGATACTTGACACAAAGATTGCATTAGCCAGTTTAATGAGATACTTGACACAAAGAGATTGCATTAGCCAGTTTAATAAGATACTTGGCACAAAAAGATTGCATTAGCTAGTTTAACAAGATTTGATAGAGATTGCGTTAGCCAGTTCAATAAGATACTCGGTGTTAGAAGCAACTCCAAATAATAAAACCAAGTTAGATAAGATATTCGGTACTCGGTACTCGGTGAAATTTCTTGAGTAATGAGTCGGATTAAACCACTTGGTTTTCTGAAATTAAACAGTTCACAAATGACTTTCATTGATAAATTTTTTTACAAAGGTGAATCTTTACAAAAATGACTAAGGCTGGGAAGAGGATTTGGAACTCTTACTGATGCTCGGGTCAGGCACCATTTCATACTCACGGAGGAGACTTTTATTGGAAGGCCAAGTAATTGTGTCGATCGAATCTTCCATCCACTCGTTGTAATTTACTCCAGGGATCGAGCCAACATCAGGCGTCGAACCTTCTACGCCGGATTCTTGACTGGCATAGAAGGTCGAGAGAGAATGCTCTGATGGAACCTTCAGATGTATATGATGAGGCTCTTTACCTCGGCTGCCGTAATAAGCTCTCCACTCTTTCATCTGAGTACGAAGAGATTCCAGGGATCGGTCCACGTGGTTCTTGATCGATAGCTCCCAGTTAGTTTGGGCTTTATCAGTTGCCCGATTCTTGACCTTAAAAAATTCGCCAGCTGAAACTAACCCTCGCTGAAATTCCCAAAGGAGAAGGGCGTCATAAGCTGGGTATATTTTAAAACGATCGACCTCTTAGACTTCAAGTTCTAGCCTGGCCTCTTTGGATAGGGACTCGACTGTCAATGCTTGGCGTTCCAAGTCTTCGATCTTCTGCTCATAGGACGACTTGGACTGCTCCACTTCCTGTTCAACTTTGGGCATTGATTCCTGGGCTGAAGATAATAAGTTTTGAAGCGACATAGCATTCTTCTCTGGCAAAGAAGCTTTTTCCTTGTCTTCCACTTGCTTAGCCAAACAATGGTCAACAACTATTTGAGCAGAGCTCACTTCTTTTTGATAAGCTGATTCGACCCGATCACGGCTATCCTCACTCTCCTTAAGCTGAGCTTCAATACGCCTTATTCGATCGGCTTGATGTTGTTGCGTCTGAACCAACTCAACAAACTCGGCCACCATATACCAGGATGTTAAATTAAAAATCTAGCAAGCAAATACTTAAAAAAAAAGAGTTGGGAGTAGAACTTACATAAGATGCGCAGTTGAAAATATTCTAAAGATGGCTTGTTAAAGGAGCATCCCTGAAACGGCTCCAGTGGTCATCCCCAATGAAAGTCTGATCGGATGACATCACCCTCAACATATCCTGGGAGAAGGATAAGAAAGGCCTCCCAAGGATTCATCCCTTACATCTTCAGTCTCAAGAGGAAAAAAGCCCATGTTCGGATCAGAAGTTTCCACTCCTACTGATGTTTCAACGTTAACGCTCAGGGGAATCTCAACCTCGGTATCTTTATCACTCGATTCAATGAACGAAACTACCCAAGGGACTTTATGAGAACAAGCAGGAGAGTCAACCGCTTTCCATTTCTTAGACCGAGTATGATGGAAGCTGAGATCAACCGAAGGGTCTTCTTGATCATCATCTCGGAAGGATCCAAAAAAGTCAAGATCAAGATTTGCTTGTCCATCAGAGGTCTTATCTCCATCCTCGGCATTCGACCGTTTGGCATGAACCTCAAATGGGGAGCTCGACTTACCGGGCCCCTCGCCAAGGCCATCACCTTGGCTCCCTTCATCTTCAGGCAATTTCTGAGCATGGTCAGCAGGGCCACTCAGACCATTGGATTCCCCCATGGTCGACAGAATGACCTCTTCAGGGACGTACTTAAGGATCTGCTCTTCAGCTTCATCAGATTCCTCATCTGATTTAGGCGGGGAAATACCTTCTTTGTTTTGACGAGAAACCTCTTTTTGGCTCGCATGAAGGATCAATTTCACCTGGCGAGCTTGAACGTCGCAGACGATGTCTGAGTCATACACTTAACAATAAAAAGAACCAAGTCAGAATATGAAAAGTAGAATAAAACAAGGGGCTGGGAAGACCACTTACGTCGCTTGCGATAGCCTAAAATTTGGCTAAAAAAGCCAAGCTCTATCATCTTCTTCTCGCTGAAAAGATAAGACCTGCTCATTTTTTCCAAAGTACGCACTACAGCCCGAGCAAGTCTGGTCAGTTCTACATCGGAGAATTCAAGCTTTTTCTTGTTCCATATGTCAGGGGAACAGAAAAAGCGGGGAACCTTCAACACAATCCGATTCTTCCTGGCCGAAAGAGTAACTTAAAGTCCTAAGTTCCCTCCGGTAAAAAACCAATTGTTCTTCCAGTGTTTGTTTAACGAAGAGAATCCCCACACGAAGCCTCTCTTTTTGCGTCATCAGAGGTGTCAACTCCCTGATTCACTTTTGTCCCCTCATGGACCCAGTAATCTGGTGGATTGGACATGAGAAAATAAGTCCCTGTCTGACCAGATTTCCTTAGTGTGTAGAAGTGCCTGATTTCACTCGGGAAAGTCGGCGACAGGTTCATCCGGCTCCACATATGCCACATACACATCAAGATCTTGTAGCTATTTGGGGTCAGTTGGGCTGGAGCGATCCCTGTTTCAGCCAGAAACCAGGCAATAAATGACTGGAGAGGAAGAGTGACGCCACAACAAAGCATGGACCCATAAATCGCCACCATACCCGGGGAGGTTCCACGCGGCTCTATTATCAGAAGGAGATATTGTAACCAAGTCATCCAAATCGAATCGAGCACGATACTTCTCGATCTCATCTTTCCCGACCATATTCGGCTCAACATCATACCCACTCTGGTGATCGACAGAAAAAGAGATTCGAGAGTTTCTATACTCCTCTTCAACGTCCTTCTCATCTACAATTTGCTCCCTGATTCGAACGCTGCCTGAGCGGTGCTTGTGGACTTCACTTTTACTTTGATATTTTCCCATCCTGGATCGAAGAGGTACCCTGTGATCAGAAACGATAGATTCAGAACTAAATGATTCAGAACTAGATGATTCAGAACTAAAAAGGACATAGGGTAAAGCTTGGAAATGTTAACATCTAAAAAAGAAGGTTCATTAGGAGGGATCTCCCCCAATAATCTACAAACATACGAAACCAGTTGAAAATCTCCACGTTCAAGCACTTCGAAGGCTATAGTAAAGAGACGACAATGAGAAGATGGATCCATTGAAACTAACCTTTGAAATAAAGAAACCTGCTGTAAAAAACTTCAATAGAGAATAGAGGTTTTCTGCGTAAAGAAATCTGGGTTTGAAAATTTCTGGTTTGAGTCTGTGAGAATAAACCAGGACAACCCCATTCAGTGGAGCATTTAAAGGGACAATAGCACAAAACCCTAGGATCTCAAGAGGCGGGAAAAATCAAAGACAGATTTGATGTCGTAGGCGGCGCACTAGGAGAAGCGGATGTCGTTTCTCATAAATGGTATCGAGAAATGAAGCGGTAGAAGACACGTGTTAAGAGAAGAACTGACCAAGACCGTCAGGACTCCAAAACGTCGCAATCATTGAGATTTCGCGTGAATGGGCAAATTGAATTTACATGGTCATCATTAAGACACATCATTATGACAAGACATTTACTCTGGCATAAATGAGGCGCAAAAGATTAATGAGTTGATTAAAATACTTTCGCCTGGAACAAATTCCTTTTCTGCAAAAAATATTTTAAGGGGGTATTGTCATATGTAAATTTTATCAGATGTACATGTCATTGACAATGAAGATAAAATTGCCAGATAGATATCCGAATAGACGTTCAGAAAATATCCCGTAAGATGTCACCAAAGAGTAAAAACCCGACTAGGTATAAATGCAAGTATTTAGCAAGACCCACTCGGGATCAGCTGACGTCATGTTCTACTCGGGGTCAGCTAACGTCATGTTCTACTCGGGATTAGTTGACTTCATGTTCTACTCGTGACAAATATGAAGAAATCCGAATAAAGAAGTCCATCACATAACTCGTATACGAACCAATAGTCATATTAAAATACGCGAAGATATCCACGTCGAAGAATTCCAAAAAGAGTATAATACCAAACAGGAAAAAGGTTCCAAATCAAGCAACAACTTTATTTCTTCAAAAAGACTACGTATTTGTAAGGAAATAAGTCCTAAATGGACTATATCACTAGAGTCCTATTTGATCTCTATATAAATCTCCGAAATAGGAAAGAAGATCTACTCCAACAATTAACCAATTGTAATTAAATACAAAAATCTTTCATTACTTGTACAAAAAAGATTAGGGTTCTATGTACATATAAATAGACCCATAATCTCGTCATAAGAAGAGAGATAAAAGAATACAGAGAGAAAAAAGAGAGATCGAGAGTTGTAAATCTTTATTTCTATAGTGGATTTTGGCTCGGTTGTTTATTCAACTACCCGTGGACGTTTCTCCGGTCATCGGAGTTTTACCATGTAAAACTTGTGTCTAATTACATTCTCTTTTTCTTTCTCTTTCTCTTTGAGATCACAGCTAAAATCCAATCTTGTTGAATTTTTCACACATTGAGATATCGACGTTAACAACATTATTTTTTTTTTTTAAATTCTCAGATCGTCCATGACAATCCGGAAAACAGATGAAAAATGGCAGAGCAGAGGATGACCTTACACGACTGGATATCAGCTCTCGAACTGTCGTAGCCCTTCTTCTGGAGGTCCTCCGCAGCCATATAGGCCGGAGTCTCGCACTGCATGTTATGGAGCCCGTCGTTCCAGAGCCGTTACAACAACGCCGAAAGTTGGAGACTTTCAAGTCTTCATTCTTGTCCAGAAGTCTTCGCGAGTTCTTCTCTAAGTTTGTGAGCTGAATGTAGTGAAAATGTGATTGATTTAGTTGTAAGTGTAGAAAAGAGGAGCAAAATGAGTTGGACTGATTATGATATCCGGTCCATGATTGATTGTGATTGGTGGTATACTAGTATTGTCTAGAAGTTTACAATGGGCATGAATAAAAAATAAATCCACTTATAAACAAGCAACAATTTGCAGGAATGGATTCAAATCCACTACATTCATCTTAATCTTACCTCTTTGATCTTGACCAGGTTCGGGGTGTCGGACCACTCATCATGGAGATCTCCCGCTTTATCTGCTCCATCATCCCTTTCTTCTTCTCCTGAGATTTTTTTTATCACCTTGCTCGCCACGTTCTCGCCGGAAACCACCTGTTTGCCATTCTTTTCAAACAAAATATGCCTCTAATTCTGCTCATTCACGTTTGCTAAATACACTGGTGACTTAAGAGAAAATTAACTTAATAATTTTTTTACTCTAATATACTAATTTATCTATGTTAAATAGGGTATTAAAGTAATTTCAGAACTTTAGTCCAAATCAAACATCTAAACTAACGGTCAACATGGACTAATATGGTATTTCAAAAAAGTTGAGGACCGATTTGACACTTGGAAAAAAAATATGAGGACCAAGTTGGTCATTTATGTAAATGTCGTAAACTAAAAGTTTTATAAAAAATCGGGGACCTATTTGGTAATCTCCCTTCTAAATTATTTCAAGACAATAGTCAATAGTGTCATTGTCATACTAAAGTTATTATTTTTTAACTTCCTAACTTATATTTGAATCCAAAGTATCAATATAAAGACAATATTAAGGACGTCGTATGTAAATTTTATTAGAAGTATACGTCATTGACAGAAAGGATAAATTTGCCAGGTGGACATCCGAATAAGCATTTAGAAAATATCCTATAAGACATCACCAAAGAAGAGAAGCCCAAGTAAACAAGTATTGAACAGAACCTACTCGCGGTCAATTGACGTCATATACTACTCGGGGTCAGCTAACGATGCTCGGGGTTAGCTGATGACATGTTCTACTCGGGATTAGATGACATCATTTGGGACCAGCTAATATCATGTTTTACTCGGCCAAACATGAAGAAAACCGAATAAAGAAGCCCATCGCGTAACTCTCACACGAATCAAGAGTTGCTAAAATACGCGAAGATATCCATATCAAAGAATAATACCAAACAGAAAGGGTTCCAAATCAGGCAACAATTTTATTTCTTCAAAAAGACCACGCCTTTATAAGGAAATAAGTCTTAACTGGACTACATCACTAGAGTCCCATTCGATTTCAATACAAGTCTCCAAAATAGGAAAGAAGACAGACTACTTCGAACAAGTAACCAATCATAGTTAAATACAAAGATCTTTTATTACTTGTACCAAGAAGATTAGGGTTCTATGAACACATAAATAGACCCATAATCTCGTCACAAAAGATATATAGAAAAAATATAAGAAAATACAGAAAGAAAAAAGAGAGATCGAGAGTTGTAAATCTTTTCAATAATGAATTTTGGCTCGGTTGATTATTCAGCCACCTGTGTACATTTCTCCGGTCATCGGAGTTTTACCACGTAAAACTTTCGTCCGATTAATTTTTTCTTATATTTCTCTTTGAAATCACACTAAAATCCAACCTTGTTGACTTTTCTCATACATCCAGAAATCGACGTCAACAATTGGCGCTAGAACGAGGGTATCGAACCTCTGATTTAATTAAAAGTAATGGCGGAAAGCAGAAACAGTTCTGGGGATGTCCAAAAATCTCCAGATAATGTCCATGTTGGCAGTAGTTCACGAGATCTCGCCCCAACCAACCAACCAACCAACCAACATCCCTGGCAGGGATTCAACAGATCCCTCCGACCAGCAAAGACCTAACACGACGCTTCCGTGAGGGGCTGCAACAGCTAATGGCAGACGCAGCAAAGGAAGAAGTTGATCTACTGGTTACAGAAGAAGCACAACCTCCTAACCTCCCACCTGCAAGGCTTCATTCGGTTGTAGTGGGGCCATAACTAAATGCATCGAAAGTCGGAAGGAACTCTGTTCAAATTAATCAGGTTGGACGTGAAGCACCCGAAGAGGAACAACCACGCCAGAGGCAGAACCATGATCAGATAGCCCGTGCAAGACGCCGTAAGCATGACCGATACAGGGATCGGTCATCATCATAAGATAACGATCGTCACCACCGCAAGCGCCGTCAAGGAACTATACACCTGTAAGAATCAACCCGTGAAACTCGGCATCAAAGTGAAGAGCTAGAGAGAGGAATGACAATCACCCAGTGGTTTAACTATTATGAAAGTTCGGTGGGAGATAGAGATGTCGTAATTAAGAGCCTAACTCGAGAAGTTGAAAATAATAGGCATCAAATGGATGCATTGGTCAAACGTTATGGATACAACGACTTATCTGACGAAGATTCTGACAGTCCATTCACTAAGGACATCTTGCGGATTTCATTCCCAAAAAGATTCAGGATGTCACACGTGGAGCAGTTCAAGAAGGATACAGACCCTAAAGAACACGTTAGACGCTATAAAAGTGCTATGGCCCAGTATGCCCACGGCGATCCCTTACTATGCCTAAACTTTCCACAAACTCTAGGAGACACGGGCTCAAGATGGTTCGGGAGATTGCCCCCAGCGAGCATCGGAAGCTTCAGTGAACTAAGTAGGAGTTTCTCATGGAAATTTCTGAGCAACGTTCACAGGAAAAAATCAGTAGCTTACCTTTCTCAGATAAAACAAGGAACAGATGAGTCGTTGAAGAAATACCTGGGGAGATTCGGCCAAGCGGTATCAAAAATCGACAGTGCAAATGACGAAGCAATAATTGCTGTATTCATCAATAATCTACAGAATGGGCGGTTATCTTTCGACCTAAGAAGAGCCTGTCTAACCAGATATTCAGATATGATGGACATGGTGGGAGGATATGCACTAGCCGAAGAAGAAGAGTTAGCTATGAGAGGATGCTACATGCATGGAGGAAAACCTGAAAAGGACGCAGAGTCCAAGGTACATAACCAAAAGGGAAAACAGAAAGGAAACAGCAAAGAAAAAAACAAGGACGAGGGAAACAGGCGTAATGCCGAACAAACCACAGAGAAAGATACGCCAATTACACCCTTCTTCGGAAAAAACAGGAGAAAATCCTGGCCATACTAGAAGAAAAAAATATGGTAAAAGAGCCACACCTACAGTCTTAGTTTGCTCGACGGGATACAACTAAATACTGTAGATTCCATAAGGAAACCGGTCATGAGACTTCCAAATGTTACCAGCTCAGAGATTAAAGTGAAACCCTCATTCGGGAGGGACACCTTCAGGATGTAATCTTGAAAAGGGATGAGAAGTCAGAGACAAAGAAAGAGATCAGGGCCGATCACAACTCTGGTCAAAATCAAAGGGCCAGCCTAGAAGCCAATGAAGTAATACATAAAAACTTTGGAACATGTGCGAAAGATTGCCTTGAATGAAGTACATACAACATCAACTTCCAAAAGCATGGTATTTGGCAAAGGAAAATAACACATGAGGTTCCAAGAGAAGTCAAACCAATTTGCACCAAATTGTCAATGGAAAACAAGATATAGTAGTAACAAAAAAAAACAACTATCAAACTTTACAAGTTGAACAAAACATGAACGACTATTGCACCCTATTAGATTTTTCAGGGCAAGATGCCTGTATGATAGTAGCCTTGTTCAATAAGTAAAGAGAGAAAGACTATAGGAATGTGAAATCCTTGAGATGGATACAATATCCATAGTGAATGAAGTCTCAAATGTCACTTGCACACATATTTGCAATCATTTTGTAAACATTCAATAAATTCATCATGCTTAACACTTTAAGCATGTCAAGATCAAGTTTTCATAAACATGGAGATAAACTTTGGGTCAATCAATTGTACTTCCCAATCAAATTTCCTAGTCCAAAAATACATGTTTGAACACAAATGAGACATGCATTTCAAATAAGTCAAAAACACACTTATTGAATCAAAAGACATATAATAATATATGCATCCAAGATACTCAAGCAATTAATTAAAGAGCATAAAATTGAACAATTATTTTCTTATTAAAATGCAAGTACGCTCTCTTTGCTTGAGCTCCCCATATGGGGTTAACCACCAAAACCCATCAATGCATATGACAAATCCCAATAGACCTACTAAGAGATTTAAACTTAGTTGAATCTAATGGTTTAGTAAACAAATCCGCTAGTTGATCATTTGTGCCCACATGTTCAAGTACAATGCATTTGCTCTCAACTAGCTCCCTAATGAAATGATGTCTAATGTCAATATGCTTGGTTCTAGAATGTTGGACATGATTTTTTGAAATATTGATGGCACTCATGTTATCACAATAAAGGGTTAGAGTACCTTGCTCAATGCCATAATCCACAAGCATTTGTTTTTTCCAAAGAAGTTGTGTGCAAGCACTCCCAGCAGCTATATACTCGGCCTCGGCTGTGGATAATGATATGGAGTTTTGCTTCTTGCAAAACCATGACACAAGATTGTTCCCTAGGAACAAGCAACCGCCCGATGTACTCTTCCTATCATCACAATTACCTACCCAATCTGCATCACTAAAGCCAACTAAACTAGCATTAGTGTCAAAAGAGTACCATATCCTATAGTTGGATGTCCCATTCATATATCGAATGATTCTCTTTACGGAGGAGAGATGAGATTCCTGGGGATTGACTTGATACCTAGCACACACACCAACACTAAAGGCTATATCGGGCCTACTAGCAGTCAAGTATACCAAGCTTCTTATCATGCCCCGATATAGACTTTGATCCACACTTTTTCCACTAGCATCCTTGCTAAGTTTCAATGTGGTACTCATAGGTGTGTCACAATGCTTAGCATTCTCAAGACCAAATTTCTTCACTAGGTTATTGGCATATTTAGCTTGGGATATGAAGATCCCATCATGCATTTGCTTGATTTGCAAGCCTAGGAAGTAATTGAGTTCACCAACCATGCTCATTCAAACTCATGAGTCATGACATCAACAAATTGTTGAACTTTCAAGTTGTTGGTGGAACCAAAAATGATGTCATCAACATAAATTTGAGCTATGAATAATTCATCTTTAGTGCACTTGATGAACAAAGTCTTGTCAACACTATCTCTTGAATAGCCTTTGTCAACAAGATAAAGAGTGAGAGTTCATACCAAGCCCTCGGTACTTGTTTCAACCCATATAGCGCTTTCTTGAGGTGATAAACATGATTGAGGTGGTGTGGATCCATAAACCCCTTAGGTTGCTCAACAAACACTTCCTCTTGTAAGAATCCATTGAGGAAGACACTCTTGACATCCATTTGATACAATTTAAACTTGTGAACACAAGATATGGATAAGAGAAGCCTAATGGACTCTAATCAGACAACGGGAGCAAAAGTCTCCTTAAAGTTGATACATTCAATTTGAGAGTATCCTTGTGCTACAAGTCTAGCTTTGTTCCCCACAATGTTGCCATTCTCATCAGATTTGTTCCTATAGACCCACTTGGTGCCTATCACATTAGTGTTCTTAGGTCTAGGAACTAAAGTCCAAACCTCATTTCTTTCAAATTGATTTAGCTCTTCTTGCATAGCAAAGACCCAAAACTCATCACTTAAGGCTTCATCAACCTTTTTGGGTTTAATTTGGGAGGTGTAACAAGTATAACTAATTTGATTTGCTAATTGATGCCTAGTCCTCACACCTTCATTCACATTTCCAAGAATGTCACTCTTGTTGTGGAGATGTCTAACCCAAGGAACGGGTTCCTTAGATTCCAAGTTAGGATCTCTATCAAGGGATTGAGAGACCTATTTTTCAAGATTTGATTTTTCATCACTTGAAATCTCATCAATCTTTACCAAGGAGTATCATCAACCACACTAATCTCCTTATCATGGTTACTAACCTTATGCCTACAATCATCTATGACCACATTAAATGATTCCATTACACTTCGTGTCTTAAAATTAAAAACTCTATAGGCCTTACTATTTAGGGCATAGCCAATGAAAATTCATTCATCACTCTTAGCATCAAACTTGCCAAGTTGATCACGGTTATTTAGAATGTAGCACTTGCTTCCAAATGAGTGGAAGTAGCTAACATTTGGCTTCCTACCCTTCCACAATTCATAGGAGGTTTGCCTAGTCCCGGGCCTAAGAAAAACCCTATTGCCTAACAAGTCGTATTGACAGCTTCAGCCTAAAGATTTCTAGGCACATTGTTGCTATGTAACATCACACGGGCCATCTCTTGGAGGACTCTATTCTTTCTCTCTACTACCCCATTTTGTTGAGGAGTTCGAAGAGCTGAGAACTCATGGGAAATGCCAAGACTATCACAAAAGTTTTCAAAGCTAACATGTTCAAATTCTCTTCCATGATCACTCCTAATTCTCATAATGCATTTTATGTGTGAATTCTTCTCATTTTGAATTTTAGTGCAAAGCTTTTTACAAACTTCAAAAGTTTCAGATTTTTTTTCTAAGAAAGTATGTCCATGTAAATCTAGAAAAATCATAAACACACACAAAAATATACCTCTTACCACCGAGACTCTCGGTTTGCATGGGACCCATAAGGTCCATATGAAGAAGCTCTAGTGGCTCCTTGGTGGCAAGATACTTACCCTTGTATACACACTCTTAGTTTGCTTTCCTTGTTGACACGGTCCACACACTCACTCAATCCTATTTCCAAACTTAGGAAGACCTCTCACAACATTCAACTTCTCAAGAACTTTCAAGTCTTTGAAATTCATATGACCTAACCTTTGATGCCATAATTAAACTTGATCACAACTAGACAATTGCAAGAGATGCCATTGGAATTAAGACAATAACAATTGTCACTTGATCTCTTGCCTTTCAATAGAACTTGTCCATCTTCTATTAGAATAGAGTAATCAACTTTTCCAAACAAAACCGAAAACCCTTCATCACTTAAATGTGATATGCTAATAAGATTGGCTTACAAATCATCTATATAAAGAGCATAAGGCAAGAAGGGCAAATCGGGGATGGAAATGTTTCCTTTTCCTAGAACCTTTTTACGTGAACCATTACCAAAAGTGACAAATCCACCATCCTCCATCACAAGAGTTTCTTAGTTTCAAAGAAACTCTTGTTTCCGGTCATGTGCCTAGAACATCCACTATCAATGTACCAAGTATTAATTGCTTTGGCTTTCAAGGCTACTTGAGCCACATGACAACGAAATTCATCCTTTCTAGTCCACCTAAATGAAATATTACTATTTCTCTAAAATTCCTAGGTGCATGCATTTTGGCTCTTCTAAGCATATTCTTCTCAATCATGCTTTCAAAACGACACAACTTAATAAATTTAAAACAATTCGGCCTTATATGACCTTCAACACCACAATAATGACTGGGGTAAAGTAAGAATTCATACCATATCCTTGTGAAAGCATGGAAGACTTCCCTCTACTTTGAGTTGTCCTTTGATGTTGAGCCGAATCTCTTCCTTGAAAGACCTTTTGTGATTGAGCTAAATTAGTTTCTCTTCTTGGTTGTGGGTTAAAACTCCTTTGTTGACTTTGAGAGCTCCTTGGAGGTTGAGGTCTTGTTTGATGAGCTCTAGCTTTTGGTAAATGTGTTTTAGCTTGAGACTTTGTTTGAGCTTGCTTTAATGATTCACCAACCTCATTTGATCTCATTTGTTGGTGTGACTCTTGAACCTCTTTGTCCTCTTGACTCTTGACAGAGATGGTCTTCTTCAAGACAATGGCATCCTTTCCTTCCACATATCCTAGGCCTGTTTTATCACTAGGACTCTTCCCACATGATAGCATCTTATCAAGTCTCTCGGTTCAAGATGTCATCTTAGCAACCAATTCTTTCGCTTCCCTAAGCTCAATATTCAAGTTTTCTTCACTCTTCTTAGTGATCACAAGCTCCAACTCTAAACTCTCTTCTAACTCTTTTCCACTCTTTACCTTCTCACTCAAGTTGGTAATCTTCAAAGTCAACTCTAGATTCTCCTTTTTCAACTCTTGAATCTCTTTCTTCTTTTTCAATCTAGACTTTTCAAAAAAACTTCTTGAAGTCTACATAGTCTATTTCCTCATCAATCTCAAACCTAGAGTTAGAAGAGGTACTCTCATCACTAAAGTCATCTACTTCTTCCGTGTCACTCACAACTTTCTTGCCATTATGAGATGTTGTAAAGGAAATAAAGTTTGCAACTCTATCTTCATCATCCGAAGATTTTTCTTCTTCTTCTAAGTCTTCACTATCACTCCAAGTGGCCGCCATCGCCTTCCCATTTTTTTCTTCAAATTTGTATATTCTGGATCAATGTGTCCAAAACCACTGCATTCATAGCATTAATGCCCTTCTTAAAGTCACTTTCTTGAAATTTTTCAATCTTCTTGAAGGGAGTTTTATTTTTCACTTCATTTCCCTTTAACCCAAAACCTTTCCTCTCAAAATTTATGAATTTCTTGAATCTTTTAACCATGAGGACCATTTCTTCATCTGAGTCCTCATTCTCTTCTTCAACCTTAGTGGTCTTCAAGGCAATGCTCTTTTGCTTCTTTGGAGGAGTGGGTGAGGTGTTCCATATTGACTCATAAGCTAGAAGTCTTCCAATGACTTCACTTGGCTTCATATTCTTGTACTCACTATTCTCTTCAAGTGCCGTCACTTTTGATTCGAACCTTGACGGAAGTGACCTCATAATTTTTTGCTTGACTCTCCTATCTGAATAGGGGTCACCAAGTTGATGGCTTTTGTTGACAATATCCATCAACTTCACTAGGAAGTCATTGAAGCATTCATTCTCCTCCATCTTAATCATCTCAATTTGCATTTGGAGGACTTGGAGCTTTGAGTCATTGACTACCTCGGTTCCCTCATGTGCCGTTTGAAGAATGTCTCAAGCCTCCTTTGCATTCCTAGTGTTTTGGACTAGCTTGTACTGATTATCGTCCACGGCACAAAGGATGGCATGCATAGCCTTGTTCGACTTGGATGCTTCAAACTCTTGAGTACTCCAATTAGACTTGGGCTTAAGAGCTTCTACACCATCGTAAGTGGTCATTGTTGGAGGAGTATACCCGTCTTCAATAGCCATCCAAGCACGGTCATCTATTTGGCAAAGATAGGCTTCCATTTTGCCCTTCCAAGAAGCATAATTCATCCTATTGAGCAAATGTGGTCTTAAGCTTGAAGCTCCCTCTTTACTCATCCCAGGTTCACTCATAGTGTTTGGGTTATAAAAGAGATGCAAATGAAATGCAAAAATAACCAAGCAAAATCAAACAATCAAAATGCACAAGTTAAGACACACACAATGCATGGATCACCTAAGTATATCTAGGCACCGGCTTTGATACCAATTGAAATTCCCTAGAAAGTGTGTGTCTATAACCTAGAGGGGGGTGAATAGGTTTTAATTCGATAGATTACCAATTTTGAGAATTAATCAATACTAACAATTCTACCTCATTCTACTAAATGTTCAAATAAAAGACAACAAACATAAAACAATAACAACACACAATATATATGTGGAAACCCTCTAAATAGGAAAAAACCACGGGCTATTTAGAGTGCCACCCTTGATCCTCAAAATCCACTATTGAGTAAAAGTTTACAACCTAGGTTGACCTCCCGTCTAACCCTCCAGTTACTAACCATTTCACTCTACCCGATGGGCCTTAATAGTGATTTTGGATCACAAATCTTGTGCACTAATCACATTGCCACAAGCTTAACCAACAATGAAGAGATAATGGCAACCTAAGTGAATATGCAAGAATATTCTATATGCAAAAATGCTAGGTCAAGACATTCATGCTTATCTAAGATTAATAATGACAATTAAAGCAAATTCTAGATATCAATGTTCTAAATGCAAAGGCAAGAATAATTATATAGAAGGGTAAAACCGTTCTAAATTCTAGCTATCACAAATTAATGCATCTCAACCAACAATCAATACACAAGCATGTCATAAAAGCAATTAAACATACAAGCAAGCAATTAATATGCAATAAAGGCTAAAACCCTAGGTATACATGTCTTAGTAATGAAACCATAAAGTTTAGAGCATGTAGAGAATACCTAGTTATGAACACACAAGAAACCTATGCTTGAAAGATGTTTGATGATTTGGATTTTAAGGATGGTTGAGTAAAAATGGCTTATTGGAGCTTCTCTCACTAAAGAACCTTATCTCTCTTTTAAAAATAGGTTAGGAAGCTCTGAAAACGAGTTGGGAAGAAGATGGTATATTTATATAAAGCCTAAATTGAAATTGCGTCATTTTGGGCGAAAGGCAACCAAAACCCGTCAGGACCGCTGGCTGTACCGCGGTCCAAGTAAGTGTCCAGACTGCTACACAGAGAGCGGTGTATCGTCTGGACAACGCCGCTCTGTAGGCCGTTGTGCATGCAGTGTGCATAGACCGCGGTCTGGATAGCATGCAACATTTGTGAAACTTCGCTTGGGAGGCCGCGGCGTATGCAACACGCTCAGACCGCGGTAGCCACATGGTGCATCCTCTAGTAAACACCGTTGTGTAGGCCACGGCGGGGGCACTGCACAGAGAGCGGTCTAGACCGCGGTATTGAGGAAAAAAATTCTCTTTTTAAGGCACAAACATACATTCAACACTCAAATAAAAATAAGACATACAAGGCACACAAAATGGTAAATAGCATACAAGCAAGTTAATTAAAAGAAAATGCATGAGTGTGTGTGTGTGTACACTAATACCTCTTCAATGAAAGTTAAGCAAGTGATTTTACCTTTGATGGTTGATCTTGGTTGAACAATCAAGCCCTAAACTACCCTTACATATAGATCCCCAAATATGGTTATCAACGAAATAAGCCAATCAAACACCGAGGAACTTACAATAAGGCCGGTAATAAAGAACTTGCACTTCTTCAAATTAGCATAAAGCTTTTGCTCTCTTAATATGCGAAAGATCTGTTCAAGATAATTCAAGTGCTCTCGTTCATCTTTGTTGTATACTACGATATCATCAAAGTAAACAGAAACGAAATGCCTAATACAAGGCTTAAGAATATGATTCATAAAGCGCATGAATGTACTAGGAGCATTAGAAAGACCAAATGGAATAACCTTCCACTCGTAAAAGCCATCCCTTGTCTTGAAAGATGTTTTCCACTCATCTCCAATTCTCATTCTAATTTGATGGTACCCACTTCGTAGGTCAATTTATGAAAAGATGGCAACACCATGTAGTTGATCAAGTAGATCATCAAGTCGTGGAATCGAGCAACGATAATCTGATAAGAATAAGGAAGTTGCATCAAGGGATCCATTGCATGTTCTGGTTGGGCTAATAACAAGGGTAAGGGCTAAAATATTCAAAGAAGCACTCAATGGCCTGATTCAAGACACTTATGCTGATTATGAATTGCTAAAGTCCAAGATATGCCCATATGAAGACCAATGCTTAATTAATGTCATCAAGGCAATTGATTAGTCCAAATAAGAGAATATTTGGGCATGTGACACAATCTAGGTGTGTGGAGAGCGGCAAAGAGGTGGAGGAGATTCAATTTTGGCTGATCTATTTCCTTTTCAATTTCCAAGGAATAAGAGTTTATTTGATTCCCAAAATAAGAGGCTGATTTGTTCCTAATTTAGCCTTCCAATTAGGGAGCAAGTCAATAGTTGCTTGATTTACTTTTTGGGTATTTTTTTCATTGTAAGACAATTATTGCCCGATTCAGTTTTCTTGTTGTAAGGCATTAATGTCTGAATTTTTCTTGTTTTCTTTTTAGGGTTGGCTTGTAGCCTTTCTTTTGGTTTAGGGTTTTAGTTTAAAAAGGAACAAATTTGATGTAATTTCGATAGACTTGAATTGAATTAAAAATAGCCAGAGTTCATCTTTTTTTTTTAAAATCTTAACTCATCACTCACATCTCCTACTTGTTCTTGAGTGTGACATCTTCAACTTCTTGATACCGTTGGTTATTATCTCTTATAGATAACGGGTCATGGTCTGACTTTGTTCTTGTTACAAACTTGAAGTCAGAAAAACAATCATTCGTTACCATATATTGGTTCCGAGCCTCACTTCTCTTGGTAAGGTTCATATCATAATCAACTGTAATCTTGTTCATCGCTCTACTATCAATACACATACGCCACACACCATCTTTCTTTGGTACCAAAAAGGCTGGAACATCACATGTACTTATGCTTTCCCTTACCATTCCCTTTGCTAGGAGCTCATCAACTTGCCTTTATAATTCTTCAAGCTCTTTTGGACTCATTCTATAAGCTGCTTTATTTGGCAGTGCCGCACCGGGAACAAAGTCAATATAATGTTGAATGTCTCTCATGGGAGGTGGTGGTATCTCTTCTGGAACTACATCATTGAATTCATTAAGAATAGACTTCATTATAACAGGTGGTTCATTATCGCCCTCATTTTCTTCCACCATAATAAGCACATACACCTCACTACCCAACTTTAGCTCTTTAACACAATTGGACAGAGTAAGTAAACTATTTCCCTCGTCTTTAGAAGGTTTGGGAATACTTTATGGTTTACTTGGCACAAATACGATCTTCCACCAATCTTTCACAAAAGAATAAGTGTGCTTGCACCCATCATACAAGATATGTCTATCATAATGCCAAGGTCATCCAAGAAGTAAATGACTTGCATTCATAGGAGCTACATCACACCACACTTCATCTTTGTAATTGTTTCCAATAGAAAATGAAACAAGGCAACACTTATTCACCTTTATCTTATTATCTTTTTAAAGCTAAGAAAGCTTGTAAGGATGAGGATACTACACCATTTTCAGACCCAACCTGTCCACCATAACAGTGGAAACCACATTCTCAAAGCTTCCACTATCAATAATCACAACACACACCTTACCATGAGACGTGCACTTGGTATGGAACATATTCTTCCTCAACCCGTCTTCATCTTCTTCTTTACGACCAACACTCAAGTTTATTTGAATGATAAGAGACATAGCATGATCAGCGTAAGTCACATCTTCATCATCTTCTTGATCAGCCTTTAAATCTTCCTACATCTCCTTATCATTCTCTTCTTCAACCAATGAAACAATTCTCTGATTTGGACACTCCTAAGCAATATGTCCAAACCCTTTACACTTGAAGCATCTACGAGCACTTGTATTAGAAGAACTAGGTTGTAGTTGTTGCTTAGACACCACACCTTCTACTTTTGATGTTGAAATTTTTTTATTGGTTTTTTGTGAAAATACAAACATGGTTAAACGCTCAAGGCTAACCTAGAAAGGGGGATGGGGGTGAATAGGTTAGACACCTTTTTCGACTCTCTTAGAAACAAACAAAAGTTTATCCCTCTAGATTGCTTGTATCATAATATATATATATATATATATATATATATATATATATATATCAATTAAAGACACGTAATCAATATATAAAACAAGTAAAGTGTGATACTAACAAGTAATCATAACATATACACAATTTATATTATAGAAAGGAAGTCAACTTACATATAAAGTTCTATCCATGGTATTCAAATAACAAATACAAATATAAGAGAGATAGGGATAGAGAAAAGTTGACACAATATATAACGTGGTAAACCTCCGAAGAGGAAACATCCACGGGTTAGCAACCACCGGTAAACAAAATCCACTAGTAGATAGGACAAGTAAACTACCCTTCTATCCTACTCATGAAGATGTCGCCCAGTTGCTCAACAATCTGAAGCCTCACACCTCTTGTCAAGACTTTCTCGCTCACCCTTTTGGATCCTCACGACCCTAGGCAAGACTTCTTGCTCAACTGTCTGAGTCTTCCCAACTCTAGTTAAGAGTTCCTCGCTCACCCTTCTGGATCCTCACGACCCTAGGCATGACTTCTTGCTCAACTATCTGAGTCCTCCCGACTCTAGTCAAAACTTCCTTGCTTGACAATCCGAGGTCTCCCACCTCTTGCCAAGACTTCCTTGCTCAACAACATAGGTCTCACCCCTATTGTCAAGACTTCCTTCTCACAAGGCATCTAGGTGATCATGAATGCAAAACGTAACACACACGCAACATAGAATGTTATGATCAACACATCCTATGGAAAATACAAGACATGAGCATGAATGCACAAATCAAATGTAGTCTAGTCAATCATGCATGTTTAAACATCTAGATCATATAAGATATGCTGAACATTAATTACAACCTAGATACATGCATAGACCTAAAACTTGAATCACAAGATATGTTCAATTAACACATAATCAAGTTTAAATCTCATATACGAAAAATATGCTAAAATCATATGACAAAGTCATTTAGATTAAAGCAATGAGTTCTAGAGCATATTTCCTATTCATAGATTCAACAAAGCACATGAATAGCTCAAAAGAACACAAGCACATGCATTATAGTGAGATTTCAGCCAAAGAGAGCCTAATACATGTGAGAAACTATTTTTCACAAAATCAATCAATCAAAGATCATCAAATTGTCCTAGTATCAAAGCTAGCACAATACAATCTCAAACATGTGAAAACATAGGCAAAATCAAAACCTAACTCATCATGTGAGATTTCAATTGAAACTTAATCTAGCTTTAAATGAGTTCAAAACTCAAATCAAAACTATCAAAAGACACATATATATGTTGAAGAAGAAAACCCAAGGCAATTGACCAAGTTTTAAACGAAAACTTTCAGAGAAAATCAATACCTTAGTTGATTTGGTGGAGTCCCGTTTGGAGGATGAATAGACAAACACTCTCAACTTTGATTCACTTAAATCGGAGTTCAAATGAAGAAGTTATGGTGTTTGGAAGGTAAGAAAATTTGAGAGAAAATTCTGCACTCAAATTTTGAATCTCTTATTAGAATGAAATGTGAGAGGGAATGGATATATAAAGAAGAGGGAAAAAATAGAAGCAAAAAGGACCAAAATACCCCCTTTGAGAATGCTTCCCCGAGATGGCATGTCGGCATCTCGAGGCAGCAAGGATTTGTGGCCGAGATGGCCACGTGCCATCTCGGGCTTGCACCATTTAATGGCCTTTGGCCATGGTGCACCTCCCTTGCACTCCTCTCGCGTTCTTCGACTGTTCTCAGACCTTCGAACTTAAAATTTGAATCCGTTTTCGGATTACAAACCATAAATCTCTCACGGACATGGATATATAAGATACTCAACCCAGAAAATAATAATTCGACTCGATATATGAAGACGAAGACAATGTATGCAACATGAGTTGAAAGTGTAGTATCTTTTGACTTAGAACTTGAAATCAATATTATGAGTAACCGAAATGACCAGAACTCAATCAAGAGTGATTTAAGACTAAATTCAAGTTCAATAGCCATGTTATACAAACATATACATATACAAACACAATTCATACTAGAATGCAAACTACATAGAGATAGTCTCAAATCATGCATTTTCCAAAACATGTTATTTTCATACCAATGCATGAGCATTCATCTTCAAGTGTGTGAATGTGTTATAAATGGTGCACAATGATGCACAGATAGAAATGAATGAATTGTATGTGTGTGCCTATAATGGTGCACAACGATGCAGGGACACAAATGTATGAATTGTGTGTGTATGCTTAAGCCTTGTAAGAGAATGATAAAGTCTTAGTATACCTTTGTAGAACCATATTGCATCATTTCTCTTTGAAGACTTTGAACTTGGTTTGACTAGTTGTTCCTTCTTCTTTGAAGCTTGAATCATCATGAATCTAAACAACTAAATCATTACAAGTAAATATCATTTTGATATGGAATTAATGCCAACACAATCTAAAACCTAACAATTGGTTGTTGTAGTAGGCTTAGAACTTGAAATGCTTCCATTATTGGCAAAGCCTTCCTTTGAACCATACTTAGAACCCCCCTATTACGCGTCTCCTTTTGTTGTTTCCTCACCTTAAAAGCAAGTTTACACACATCATTGAAAGTCCAATATGGTTGTAGCTGCACCACATTAGAAATCTCATAATTCAAACCGCCAAGATAATGTGCAATGGTCTGCTCTTCCGGTTCCATGAGGTCACCTTTCAGCATGAGATTGTCAAACTCGGTTGTATATCCTACGATCGAAAGATCCTTTTGTCTAAATTTCTAAATTTTTAAGAAAATATCTTATCGATAATTGTTCGGTAGATATTTCCTTGTCAATTACTTTTTCATCTTAATCCAAGTCATAATCTTGCTTCTCTCTTCTCTATCTCTCTATTTCTTGAGATCTCCCACTAAAAGAAGACATGTTTTCAAAGTTTGATTGCCAAAAGTTTCCCCTTTTTATGTTCTGGAACATCTTGGTACTCGAAGATATGATCCACCATATTCAACCACTATATGAACTCATCTAGTTGCATCCTTCCTTTAAATTCTGGATTCTCAACTTTAGCATTGAAAACACGATATGCCTCATGATCTCTCAAAATATAATGCCTCAAATTACGTGGATGAGGAGTACTATCATCAGAAACATGGTTGTGCATTTGATGGAAAGGATTATCATTAAGACCATCATCTTCGAATCCTTCGTTCTTATCATGACCGCAATTCTCGTAGAGATGCAAACATTGCTGGAGTTGTTGGAGCTACTGCCTCAAATCATCCATAATATGGTTCTGTTGACTCATATAAGGAGCTGTCTCTTCATCAATAGTTGGCATATGACGACGAGCAGCCATTGATACAATAAAGCAAACGGAGAGCAACCTATGCTCTGATACCAATCTGATGCCGGAAGGCAGCGTGACAAATAAGAAACAGCCCAAACACACACAAAGAACAATAGCTTTACTATCAAAGGGATACATAGATCACCACCCTATGGAAACTCAGCAAGATAGGTAAAGGCTCATCACCAAAAGTTAAGTCAAAAGGGATACAGAATATCACCACCCTAGAGAACTAACCAAGGATACAGAACCAAAGGGAAACTCAACACTCAATGGAAATCCACCTAACAGATACAGAGTAAGGATAACACTAAAAAAGAGTTTAATTCATTCAATAAAAATCACAAGCTGCCTTCTTACAAAGTAGAAGAACCAAATTTAAAGCCAAACCTTGGAATAACCCTTCAAGTATGGGAAAGACGAGAGATTTAATTGACAAAAGCAAATTACAAGAAAATATTAAAGCTAAAACAAATAACAAGTAAAACTCTTCAATCTGACCGCCAGAGTGAATTCAGTCATAACTCCTTCTTGGAAGCTTCAAATGATGCAAATCAAAAGAGGAAATTACAATTAAGACGTTGAGCTTTCCAATAACATAAAGCATATCAGCCAATTCCTCTAAAATCAAAAGTTATGAAGTCCCCAAACTGCCCTTCGAACATTATCTGATGCTTAACAAATTAAAATGAGAAGTTGGAACCTTTTTGCATCTTGATCGTGAGTCATGGAAATGGACATTCCCGTGTCAACGGTAGTTTACTTACTCAGTCCAATTGTGTTAAAGAGCTGAAGTTGGGTAGTAAGGTGTATGTGCTTATTGTGGTTGAAGAGAATGAGGGTGATAGTGAACCACCTGTTATAATGAAGTCTATTATTGATGAGTTCAATGATATAGTTCCATAAGAGATACCACTAGGCCTACCTCCCATGAGAGACATTAAACATTATAATGACTTTGTTCCGGGTGCAGCGTTGCCAAATCATCGGCTAATAGAATGAGTCCAAAAGAGCATGAAGAATTGTAGACGCAAGTTGATGAGCTCCTAGCAAAGGGATTGGTAAGGAAAAGCATGATTCTATGTGCTGTTCCATCCCTTTTGGTACCAAAAAAAGATGGTGTATGGCGTATGTGTATTGATAGTAGAGCGGTGAACAAGATTACCGTTGATTATCGCTTCCTGATTCCACGACTTAATGATCTACTTGACCAACTATATGGTGCTGCCATCTTTTCAAAAATTGATCTACAAAGTGGGTACCATTAGATTAGAATGAGAATTGGAGATGAGTGGAAAATAGGCTTCAAGACAAAGGATGACCTTTACGAGTGGATGGTTATGCCATTTGGTCTTTCTAATGCTCAGGCAGTAGGCGGTCGGCTTTTGGGTGGGAATATTTATTTTATAATGATAATAATCTCATGGAATATAAGGGGTGTAAGGAGGGTTGAGAAGAGAATGGTGGTAAGGAAGTTAGTCTTAACTTATAGATCGGCCTTGCTCTTTATTTAGGAATCCAAGCTAAAGTACTTTGATAACAGTGTGATTAAGTCTTTTGGTAGGACTTTACTCACAATGGATATAGATGTGGAGTCGAGGGGTTCAGCGGGCGGAATAATCACTATTTGGAATGAAGAGTTTTTTGAGGTAAAGGATTGCATTTACAATGACCGTTGCATCATAGCGTCAGGAGAGCTAACGAAAATAAAAATGTTTGTGATCTTTTGCAACGTTTATGCACTGAACCAGGAAAATGAGAGGAAGGAATCGTGGAATTTTATTCTAAATGCCCAATTGTCTTTGCTTGGACCTTGGTGTTTAGGGGGGATTTCAATACTGTTACTCAACCAAATGAAAGGAATGGAGGAGCGTGATGTGTAAGTTCAATGAGGAATTTTAACTTTTTTATCAGTCAAGCTAGGGTGGTAGACATACCTATGACTGGCATGAAGTTCACTTGGTCTAATAATCAGGAGTCGGAATCGTGGGCTAGATTGGATAGGTTTCTTTGTGATCCTTTTTTTCTATCATGGTTTCTAATGCTGGTGCAAAGAGGGTTAAATAAGAATGTGTATGATCATAACTCGGTTTTATTAACTCAGTTTTATTTGGCGCATCAGTGGAAGATTAGGGTCCTAGGCCATTTCAATTTTTCAATGGCTAGCTAAAAGATAAGGAATTCATGGAAGAGGTTGGCAACAAGTGGAGAAATTGTATGAATGGAAATTCTAGTGGTTTGAAGCTTTGTCTAAAATCAAAGGTTGTTAAACAGCATATCAAATTGTGGGCAAGAAAGAAGAAATCTAATCGTAATCAGACAAAGTTATTTGAAGATGAGTTAGCAAGGATCGATAGCAAGGCTGTGGTTTAGGGGTCGTCAAGTGATTTGAGACAAGATCGGTTGAACTGTATGGCTAAGTTATGGAAGCAAATTTGTTTAGAAGAGCAGAAATGGAGACATACTTTGATAGTGACGCGGTTAAAAGAAAAAGATAGAAATTTAAAATAATTTCTTCTCATGTCTAATATGAGAAGGAAATATAATTCTATTGAGTAGCTTTTGATTAATGGGAGACCGTGTGTTGGTCCAATGAAAGTTAGAGATGGATTTTTCTTGTTATTTAGTGATCACTACAAGAAGGTGGGATGGTCAAGACCTAAACTCTCAGGCCTTTTTCTTAACGGAATTACAGAGGAGGAGAATGAGGGGCTTGAAGCGAAGTTTTCTATCGAAGAAGCGTGGATGACATTATGTGGGTGTGATGGGAACAAAGGTCCGGGACTCGATGGACTAAATTTAAAGTTTGTTAAGGAAAATTGGGAGGTTATCAAAGATGATTTTATGAATTTTATTCATGAGTTCAACAGAGATGGATCGGTGGTCTAGGATTTGAATTGTACCTTTATTGCGTTGATTCCAAAATTAAGCAAACCAGAATCCTTGAAAGATTTTTGGCCTATTAGCTTGGTTGGGTTTATGTATAAGGTGCTCACGAAGGTTTTGGCAAATAGGTTAATGAAGGTGATGAATTCGGTAATTGGTCCTACCAAAATGACATTTGTAAAAGATAGGTAAATTGTTGACAGTTTTATGATTGCGGGAGAAGTCATTCATTCTTGGAGGAGGGATGGAAGGGGAGGTTTATTAGTAAAGCTTGATTTTGAAAAATCATATGATAGCGTAGACCAAGACTTTTTGATTGAGGTGTTGGAAAGGATGGGGTTTGGTCCAAGATGGAATGCCTTGATGAAATGGTGCATAATGTCATCATCCTTATCAGTGTTAGTTAATGGCAACCTGTCGAAGCAATTCTCTTTAAAGAGGGGTTTACGTCAAGGTGATCCTTTGTAGTTGTTCCTTTTTAACATTGCTGTGGAAGTTTTGAGCAAAATGATTTTGAAAGGTAATGATCTTAGATTGATTAGATGAATCGATTTGGGGAATGATGGTACTCATATTTCGCAGTTACAATTTACAAACGATACGATTCTTTTCTTATAACCAAGAAAGGAGTATCTCTTCATTGCAAAACGTCTATTAAGGTGCTTTGAACTAACTTATGGCTTGAGAATCAACTTTAAAATTCTTGCTTGGTTAAAGTTGGTAAGAGAGGGCAGGATATGGAGTGGGCTACACTTTTTAGATGTACTAGGTCTTCACTTCCGATTACGTACCTTGGACTGCCGTTAGGTGGGAATTCAAGCAAGGAAGCTTTTTGGAATCCGATTATTAACAAGGTAGAGCGTAGACTAGCCCAAAGGAAGAAAGGATTTATGTCGAAAGGTGGATGACTGGTCATGATCAAGGTTGTGTTATCAAGTTTGTCTATATATTTCATGTCAGTTTTTTCTATTCCGGTGGGGGTGGCGAAGTGGACTGAGAAACTTCAAAGGGATTTTTTTTTGGAATGATGGTATTGTTAGGAAGAAAATTCATATGGTAGATTGGGAGTCTATTTGTAAAAGCAAGAGGAATGAGGGGCTTGGGATTGGAAGGATTATTGATAAAGGAGTAAGTCTACTGGCAAAATGGATTTGGAGGTTTGGAAGGGAAGAGTCTCCTTTATGAAGAAAGTTAAATGTGTTAAGTATGGTTTGTCTCGTAAGGCTATTCAATGTGAGTGGAATTGCCTGAAGTTGTGTTCCCCATTTATTAAGATAGTAAGTAGGCTTTTTAATGAAAGACATCGAGCTTGCAAGATAGTTAATGAAGGCTTTAGGGTGGTGGTGGGTAATGGTAAGCGTGTGAGGCTGTGGGAGGAGATTAGATGGGCGAATTTATCATTGAAGGAGGCGTTTCCGAGAATCTATGCCCTGACAACAAACAAAGTGGGATTGGTTAAGGAGTTTGGGAGGTGGGAAAGATCAAAGTGGGAGTGGAAAGTGGCTTTACGAAGACCAGTTTTTAATTGGGAACTTGAGCAATGGAATAGTTTTTTGGCATGCCAAGATTGTATATCAGTTAGGAGATTTATTTTGGACTCGCTGGCATGGTCATACTGCCCAAACGGTCTCTTCACAGTTAAGCCTTTTAGAAGATGTCTAAAGAAAGAAAATGGGTTGAACTATCACAATTGGAGCTTTGCGTGGCAAGGGATTTGTCCGTCGAAAGTCGAGATTTTTGTCTAGCAATTGGTTAAAGGAAAGGTTTTAGTAAGGGAGGTGATAAATCGGTTAGGTTTTATACAGCTGGACACAAATGAATTCCTTTTATGTAATAATGGGATCGAGACTGTGGATCACCTTTTCCTACAATGTCCGTGGTTGTGGGAGCTTTGGTACACGTCTATGGGGCAATGGGATGTATTGTCGTATTCTAACAAATTTATATCAGAATGGGTAGAAGGGTGGAGTGGGCTGTGTCCTACATCAAACCATAAAAGAGTTTGGAATGTTCTCTTTTTTGCTTTAGTGTGGACTATTTCGGAGATTCGAAACAATGTTGTGTTTAATGGGAAATAAGCATTGGTTTCTTTATCTTTGGATACGGTGCTATTTAGAGTAGTATGGTGGTTTAAAAATCTTGGAAGTGGCTCCGATGTTTCTCTATCGATGCTGTTACTGGACAATAAGGAAAGGTGTATTGACAAGATTTCCTCTAAAAACTCTGGTGTGTATTCATGGAACCCTCATATGGGGGATGATCTTATGTTTAACGTGGATGGTGCTTCTAGGGGAAGTTCTGGCATGTAAGGAATTGGTTGTGTGCTTAGAGATGCAAGTGGTATGATTTTGAGTGAGTTTTTGTATTATATGGAGATCATGGACTCTAGCTCGACGGAGGTTTATGCAATTCACAGAGCATGTTAGTTGATTGCTTCAAAGCAGGAATTAGCACATCGCAGAATTCAAATTGTCAGTGACTCCAAGTTTGTTGTTTTATGGGTCAATGGAGATGACTTTGGCAATTTAAAGCTGGTTGATCTAATATATGATATTAAGTCCCTATTGTATAAGATGGTTGGTGTATCTATTACGTTTCAGTCGAGGGGATCGAACTCTTTTGCTG
Source organism: Dipteronia dyeriana (assembly GCA_032871835.1). Taxonomy (NCBI): domain Eukaryota; kingdom Viridiplantae; phylum Streptophyta; class Magnoliopsida; order Sapindales; family Sapindaceae; genus Dipteronia; species Dipteronia dyeriana. The sequence goes on from CM065302.1 coordinate 39,639,792, forward strand.
ACAATTTGGTGAAAAGTGGCTTCAGGCATGGTGGGGATAGGCTGGAATGGGGTGCCATTTGAAAGTGGTCGTATGTTTCTTCTTGATAGGGTCGTGGTTGTTGTTGTGTTAAGAGCTTGGGATACTGCTCTGTTGTGGTGTAGTGTAGTCCCTCTGTTTTTATGGTGTCTATTTCTTGTTTTGCTTCTGTTTGATTAGTTTTCTCTGCTGTGTATTTTTGATTTGTTGTTACGGATGTGTGGTCCTTGTGGTATTTTGTTGTTCACTTTATGGAATGTTTTGCCTCTAATCAATAATACTATTGCAGTTTAAAAAAAAAAGATCTGTAATATTATAAAACAGAAGTTTTAAGTAAAGTGATCAAAATGACCCCTACTTTTGTATTATTCATCAAAATTCGCCTTTTAGTTTCATTTTTTTTCAGAATCCCCTCTATAGTTTGCGTTTTTCCTCAATATCCCCAATGATGTGAACTTGGCTGCTAAATTAAAAAAAAAAAGTGAAATATGACATTCAAACTGTAATGGGTCGTTTGTTTTTTATACTTAAAACTCAATGGGTATGGATAGAAAATATTAAATTGTGTTGTTTGGTTTTTAAGTGGTCAAATAACTTAAAAATATCAAAATAAAAAAACTTAAAATATAAAATAAGAAATTCTGACTTTTAACTTATTTTCAAGTAACTAAATTGCATTTAATATATTTTCTTCGAACATTATCCTACCAAAGATAACATATTTCCAATTTTAAGATGATTTTATATTATTCAAATTTATTTTTCTTAACCAATTACTTATGATAAACACCTAAAAAAAATTAATCGCATTATCACCTTCAACTTCATCGTTGAACCTTCAATTCAAATTTTTTTTTAAAATCAAAATCATATTTATCCTATTTGTGTCTTTTAAAAAAATAATTATTTATCATATCTTAGTCATGAATAATATATTGTAATTATTACATAAAAATGGTTTAAGATTTGTTAAATTATTTTTATTTAGTTGGTTGTTTCATATAAAATGAAAATACATAATAATTAATAATAATAATGGTATAAATGTCAAATTACTTATTTTAAAACCATTTTACATTAAAAAAACAAATAAGTTTATATTCTATTTGGATGTCATAAAAATAAAAAACAAACATGTGGTTTCGGTCACTATTCAGCTTTCAGCAAAATTCAGGGCTGGTCAGTCTTCAGACAAAAAAACAAACAACTCATAGTTTTAATTGATTGATTGTCCCATAGATTTTTGAGGTTATTGGAAAAATATATCTAGAGAATTACGCCTACTCCCCTGAGGTTTGGGTTAATTGCATTCAGATGGACAAAGATACTTATTACACAAAGTCACCCCCTTGAAGTTAACAACCGTTATAATTTCGTTAGTTTGATTAAAGTGTGACTCTAAAAATGATAAAAAATACCCTTATGTAAAAAGTGTTGTAATTAGCTTCCCCATCGGCTTCTATTGTTGACTTCGACTGTTATCATCATCAACTCCCACTTGCCTTTCATCATCCTGGATCAATTACCTCTTCAACATGTTTATCTTCTCAACTTGGCTTTATTATCAGTTGTAACTTGTGCTCTCAATGTCTATATATATAGCTTCCTCCCTCATTTGTAAGGGTAGTTGAATCTCTCATAAATCAATACAGTATACTCTCTCTCTCTCTCTCATTCTCTTATCTCTCTCTCTTATGTTTCATTATTTATTATTTGTTAATTTTACAACACGTTATTAGCACGAGTATAGATTAGGCATAGCAAGTATTGATTTTGTTCCAGTAAAGGTTCTCGATAGATATACTTTGTTTTGGATCGAGTCCTGAAATTTTGAAGTACTCGAATAGCTTTTTGGAGGATACCATTGTGTTCCTCACAGAAATATGATTCCGACGCCACTGATCGCGTTTCAAACGGAGCACTAACGAACTTTATAGCTTCGGTCAAAGTTTGGTAAAAACTGATTTTTTTTTCCAGATTTTCAAGGAAGAAGATGACACTATAGTGCCATGTCATCACCATATAAGCGATGCGTCAGTGCCACATCAATGCCCAGTCATGCTACATTAGCACCATGTCAGCGACGAATCAGTGCCACATTAATGCCCAATGGTGCCACATCATTATCATGTTAGCACTATACCATGTTACCAGGTTAGGGAATATTCAATTATCGTCAGATAATATTCCGTTAGCTTAACGGAATATCCCCGAGTCAGCTCAGTCTAGAAGTGTTTTTTGTCCAATTCAGTGCAATTTTTATCCATTTTCAACCGAGTCGGACCTATTTCTAGCTATTTTGTTCTGGACGCAACCGTGCCATCGGTTTCAGCTAATTCTACTTGTAAGTACTGTTTTGACTTATTCAAGCTTTATTAACGCTGTTTTCAGACGCGATGGATGAACCAGAAATCATTAATTCTAGCACTATTGCGTATAGGATCCCCTGATAGGTAATTTACTTACATCTCAACATTCTGGATATATATATATATATATATATATATATATATATATGTACGTATGTATATAGTTCCATATAACAAGATGGCTTATGCCGTCAATAGAACATATACATTATAATTTGGATTTATTTTTATGCACATATTGAGTGAACTCATGTCCCTAAAATCATTTATTTTTTATGCAATATATGAGACTGACTTAGGCGGTGTCTCTAGATAAATTGTTTAAATATTCAACATTTATTTTTATGCAATATATGAGAATGAATGTTAAGTCTCGAGACTGACTTAGGATGTGTCTTAGGGTTGGCTTATGATATGTTTCCAAATAAATTGCTTAATTAATAGGCTCTTTAAATAATCATATTATTTGTTTATACGTAATATATGAGATCAGCTAGACCGACTAACCAGAACTTAAATTTTTTGGATTTATGATTTTTAAGTTGGTACGATTTTGAAAACCGATGAGAACCTAGAGTTCTGGATCCAAAGTTATATACATGAATGTCGTACTTCATTATTTGGAACATAGGGTTTCAAACCCGTTCAGAAATTGAAGTTATCTCATAAATATGAAGTGATATGTTTACATGTCATTCATTTGAGCAAAATGATCTACACATCTCAGCGGGATGATGAGAGTATCAAGAAAAGAGATTTAAGATCCTAACGAATAATGAAATTAGAAATAATATTTTATCCATTTAATACACATCCAACAGGATGCTATAAGTATCAAAAAAGAGATTGAAGATCCTAATGAATAATGAAATTAGAAATAATATTTTATCCATGTTGTAAGTATCAAAAAAGAGATTTAAGATCCTAACGAATAAATGAAATTGGAAATAATATTTTATCAATTTCATACACATCCAACAAAATGTTGTAAGTAAAAAAAAAAGATTTAAGATCCGAACGTATCATTTATTTGAGAAAACAAATCTACACATCCAGCAGGATGCCATGAGTGTCATAAACGGATTTAAAATCCTAATATCATGTATAATGAGATTATAAATGATATTTTATCCATTTTATACTTGATCCTGAAGGAACATTATCAAGAGTGTAAATTTGGATATGTTTATATTCATAAGATATCAAAACATACCATAGGAATGGATGTTTGTAAATGACAAGAGAAAAGAGTTTAAAGAAAAAACCTAAAAACGGGGGGGGGGGGGTGATTATTATCATTTTAGATGAGATATAAAATGAAATTGCATAAAATGTCCATAAAATTCCAAGAAGGGAATTATATGTCTTGCCGAGAGTGTAATCACTTACACAGTTCTATGGAGTCGGATATATTTTATGAATTTGTTAGATTATTATCATTTCAGATGAGATATAAACTGACATTATTCATAATGTCCATAAAATTCCCAGAAGTGAAATATGTCTTGCCGAGAGTGCAACGACTGATACAGTTTTACGGAGTCATAAATATTTTATGAATTTGAATTTTCCCTAAGCAAATGATAATATTGTATCAGTATAACGGGTCTGATAGAAAGCTCTGGAAGAACCACGATATAACGGATCCAACGAATTTGATTAAAGGCTCTAGAAGAACCAGAATCTTATTACCAGATGATATTAAATTGTATATCGTTGATACTTAATATAACGAAATCTGTTTAATTTCAAAGCTATGCGGAGGAATGGATATCACTTTAAAACTATGAGGAATGAGCATGTTTGATATATATGCATTACTTCTCATGATTCAAGCCAGAAACTCATTATAGAAAAGCTGCATGCTTTATTATCTGGATTATATTACACTATTATAAAGAGTGTAGATATTTAGGCGGTTATGAATCAAAAGTTTCCAAATCCAAAAAATGTTTATACTTTGGCGTGACCGTGTCGGTCACCCAAGATCTACAATGATACGTACAATCATTAAAAATTCTCATGGATATTCGTTAAAGAACTAGAAGATTATTTATCCACTGAGAACTTATGTATTGCATGTTCATAGGGGAAACTACTAGTAAAACCATCTTATTCTAAAAGTTGGTTTTGAATCCTCATCATTCTTACAAAGAATTTAAGGGGATATATATGGACATATTCATCCACTAAATGATCCTTTGCATTATTATATGGTTATAATTGATACATCTACGAGATGATCACATGTTTGTGTATTTTCAAACATCTCCGTATTACTTACACTGATTATTAGTTTTTTAGGTATATTAACTTGATTGAACTTACAAGACATTTGATGAATATTGTAAAACAACTGAGATTGATGTTCAAACATCTAATTTTCAGATATACTCAAAATCAAAATGAATCAGGGGAATCACTTATGAAACGTCTCCAAGTAATTGCAAGAACTTTATTATTGTGATACAGATACTGATATCTATATAGAGACTTACTCACTTTTAAGATATTTGATTGTATTGTATATTTCTTTATTGTATCTCTGGCATGATCTAAGATAAGACTTCTATATCGTTATGGGATTAATGTTGATTTCGAATAATCTTCAAGTAGATCATTCAAACTTCTGATAGTTTATATTTTTACACACAATCTACATATTATCATATTGATTAATTTCCAAGTGGAAAAGTTTCTCTAGAATAGAAAAATAAATGAAAAGTTACCTATATACAAAATAGAGATACCGGCTCGGTTCTCTATAAAGATGTGTCTCATTTTAATCTTTGTATCTCTCAAATATGAAAGATAATTGATCATATAATGATTATTAATTTGTTACCTGGTATATTAAAGGTTAACAAGATTTTAGTTGTTATCTCATAAAGCCCAACCCGGTAATTATTCCTACAGAACAATCAAAGCAATATGCAAAAAATAAATCTTCTGATGCATATCATAAGCTTATGAACCTTTGAAAGGTATTGTTATCGGGATCCTAAAGATGAACAAAACTAGAGTTATAAATAAATCCACTTTCTCTAAATCAACTCTTTAAGAGTTTGATATATCTAAAGAGACACAAGTCTATGAAATGACTAAATCCATCGAGATGGAAGTAATCTCAACAGAGATACAAAAATAGAGATATTTAGAAAATTTATATAAATTATATGAGATAAATGTGGAATCGTAAGAAAAAAATCATCGATGATGCAATTTTATACACAATAGCGCTACTGAAATTATAAATAAGAATTGTGATTTTTATAATATCAATGATTGTAGACCAATGCATGATTGACCTAAATAAAAAGAAGCAATTCAAAAAGAATTGACTTCATAAGCCAAACATAAAGTGTTTAGACCAATAGTACTCTAGACACCTGGAGATATTAAACTACACGGAAACGTAATGAGAAAAAACGAGATTGTAAGATATGTGACATGACTCGTCGTAAAAGGTTTCTTAGAGAAACTTGGTATTCACTACTGATGAATACGGTTACGTTCCGAATTTTTAAAAAATTTAGCTGCCTTTGAAAGACTTGGAATACGTCTTCTAGATGTAGTAATCATTTATCTATATGATTCACTCAATACATATATTTATAATCCATGAAGGATTTAAAATGCTAGAAGCATATAAATTGAGATCTTATAATCTGTATTTGATGAACATATAAAAATTCTTATATGGAATAAAAACAATATGAATGGATTTAATATAACCGTCTCAGTTAATATCCGATAAGATAAGTATATAATAAATCATATTATATATTGATGTGTCTTCATAAAGAAAGGAGAAAGAAAATAATGTCTTGACCTGAAGATTGAGCATAGAACAAACGGAATGCTTGTCTATCAATTAGAATATGTTGAAAAGATTCTAAAAAGATTCTAAAAAGATTCCACATTTATATTACTCTATAAAGCAAGTCTTTGCTTATACTCTCCCCAATCATTTATAATGTTATTTCATGAAATAAACATCAGTGTGCTTCAGTTCAACAATCTAGAAGATTGTTTCAAATGAACCACCACAAGAAAAAAGCGCATTTATGAAGGTTAAAAATCGTCATAAAGTCACATTTATGACGGTTTTAAAACGTTGTATTTCGTGCATCATAAATGGGGGATGATGGTTTTAAACGTCATAAACGTATGACAGATTTAAACCATCATTAAATTTTCTTTTAAGAAAAAAAATTATGAATTGAAATGCCCAACATATTTTTTTACAACATTATTGTACATATTTTATAATCTATAATTCATTATTATAAAATATTTGTGAAAAAAAATCAATTATAAATACAAAATCCATAAATAACTTTTACAATCTTTTACACATAAATCCATAAAAATGTATATAGAGTCATACAAAAAATATGGCTGATACAAATAAAAGAAATCCATGATTGTTATTCACTTGAACATCCTTATAGACACAAATGAGGTCCATCGTTGGTTTACCTATTTGATAAATTGGTTGATATGTTCATTCCACTTTAAACACACTTCACCGATCTCTTCTTGAGTATACCATTCTTTTCCATTAAACTAAAACAAATCAAGCACTTTGAAATAACAATTATACTTGAAAATAAAACACCAGAAGAAATTCTCACCATCTGGCTAAGTATATCGTGATTTTCAATTATTTCTTTTATGAACCTCATCACATAATACCCACACTCAAAATTACCAGGTTGCTTAGGTGCATATATCCACAAACATCATAATCAATTATAGTTAACAAAATAAATTTATATATATATTAGTAAGGTATTTTACATACATTGACAACTTCCCATTGTATCACCCTAGCACTTTGACTTCCCAAGTTAGCTCGATACTTTTGAATTGCACTACATAAAATTATTTTCATAACTTAGAATAGATTAATATATTTGTTTTCGCTAAATAACCAAAAAATAAAAATTGAGAATAACTTTCATTAGTTGACAGAAACTACACATACAAGGGTATAATTATGTTCAATGATGTATGCACATCATTGATAAGAGAATCCAGATAATAAACAGTCAATGTTGCCTTGTCTATGGCAACCAAAACCCAATGAAATCTATTCATAACTTAAGCATAAATTAGCATGGACAAAACATCCGTTCAGGATTAGTGGTATGAACTAATGGCAAAGCAATGAACATATCAACTCCATCCACATACGCTTTTGACAATATGTCCTTTGTCATCCACGACTTATCCATTGTGATTATATTAACTATAAATCTTGAAAGCATTAACAAGGGGAAAAAAATAGTAAGAATCTCATTCTCTTGTTTACTTTCCAAAGTCTAGCTAAATTCTTGAAATTTCAAATTTCTTCTCTAAAAAAGTATTTACTATTTTTTTTAGTAATTTTTTTCTTCGAAACCATCCATATTTTAATCCTTAACATTAGAGATGTTCGAATACATTTAATATCATTAATATAATAGTAACTCAATCCATGTCTAGCTACCTTCACACTCACACCATAAGGTTGTAGGTTTCCTCGTCTTAAACCCTAAATTATTGTAATACTAAATAATTAAAACAAAAAAACTTAATCCATGGCTAGAGAACCAACCATAATAATTGTTCTCTCTACCTTACCAAAGATCAATTTTCCATTACTATATACAGCATATATATCTTAAGAATTTTTACCCTATCAAGAATTCTTGATAGATCTATGCAACCCATTACGAGACAATTAAATGTAAAATTATTGGGAGGATTCATGGTATCAAATTATGCTATGTTCAAACACTCACAAGTCAAAAATTAATGCAGATCCACCAGAAGAATCAAGAATCAAGACCACGGTTCAAATTGATGGAAACGAAGAGAAAGAGCATATATTATACTTATTTGAATCCTTTTGACGTTGATTGCGTAAATTAAGATTCAAATGAAAATAAAATTATAGCACTCGTAAAATTACACATTAATTTGAACACTTGTCCTCTATTATTCTAGAGTACATGGTACATTTTTCTACTTTATAGAACAGGGGTCCAGAAGTGAACTTTGTATTTGTCATGTAACCCTACGAAAATCATTTTGCTTAGGCAACAACTGCTCAACACACCGTGCCCATGGCTGTCTAACTTGAGCAAATCTAGAACCGTAAAGAAAAAGGGTTGCTAAATTTGAAATTAGCTTGTACCTTGGCTCACTAATACCTAGTATAATTCTAACAATCCTATATAATTCAACATTTTTTTTAGAAGCCAAAATTTATTTCCAAAAGGAACCAAGCAAAATAACAAACATAATAACAACTGTGAAAGCAACAAGAACAAAAACAAAGCAAGCAAAAGCAGCCCCACACCAAGAAAAAGAAACAAAATAGAACAACAGAAAAAAAAACAGAGAAACAACTATATAATTCAACATTCAACACTGTATAATTTTTCTTTTAAAAAAAAATTACATAGCTAGCCTTTTGTTTATCTGTACCAAAGTCAGGTCCCTTCGGTCTGTTCACCCAGGTGGTCCTCCCTTACCTTCCTTAACTTTCAGAGTTGTTCTGGTTTGAGAAATGAGCATCGGCCTAGCTCCCTAATTAAATAAGAAATGGAATATAGATTAGAGAAGAGGGTTTTTGCTGCTTCTAATAGCTCTCACAACTTTTCAACTGAAATTGTGCACCTAATCCAGTAGCAATCCTCCATTACACCTGTAAGAGCAATTTAACAACATTCAATCAATACCTAGATTGAAAACCAAATAAACGAATCTAAGTCAAATCGACCAAAAATACAAGTTCAAAGTACCAGAATAAAAGTCGAAGAGAATATGAGGTTTGACCGATTCAAATAAATGAATGGATTTGAGAGGTGAGAGTTGAGATGAGAGTTAGGGTTCTTGAGAGAAATATTTAGGGAAAAATCGATCGATATCGATGAGCGTCTGAAAAGTAAAGGTATGGGTTATTTGACAATATATATATATATATATATATATATATATATATATATATGTGTGTGTGTGTGTGTGTGTGTGTGTGTGAGTTTATGATGATTTTAGAAGCACATAAGGTTATGATGATTTTTAATAACCCGCGTGGAATAATGAAGGTTTTTAAAAACCATCATCAAGACATGATGATTTATTAAAACCATCATTAAGACATGATGGTTTTTAAAAACCATCATCAACGCATGATGGTTGCTATAACCATCATGAATTTCCATCATCAATTGCCTTTTTCGTTGCAGTGAACTTTTATCAAGTGGAGCACCCCATCAATGTGATCGTCCCATTAGGGGGAGCATCCCATCAGAAGGAGCATATCAAATGAAGTATATTAATTATATTGGGGTATATGTGCATTGTACTCTTTTTTCTTCCTATCAGGTTTTTGTCCAATTGGGTTTTCCTAATGAGGTTTTGATGAGGCAATTCTTTAAGCACAACCAAAAATTATTTGATCCATAAATATCATCATAACAATTACATTGATCTAGGTGATCATCGTAAATATGTTGATTTGATCAAGAAATCATTGTAACTATTACTTTGATCTTGCTAATCATCGTATATATGTTACCTTGATCCAGAAGATCTTCATAAATATTACTTCGATTCAACAGATTAATGAATATATTTGTTATGGTTTTTATCCTACTAGGTTTTTCCTAGCAAAGTATAAATGTGAGAAATGTTTTGAAGAAGACAATAATTTTGGATATATGTGCACTATACTCTTTTTCCCTTCGATTAGGTTTTATCCCACTAGATTTTCCTGACAAGGTTTTTAATGGGATATTTTTGAGAATGTCCACCACCATAAGATCCAAAAGATTGTTGAATATTGTTTGCCGAGGTTTTTATCCCATTGGATTTTACCTAGAAAATTAAAAATACAAGTGGTGAGAAATCCAAAGGGGAGTGTTGTAATTGGCTTCCCTATCGGCTTCTATTGTTGACTTCGGTTGTTATCATCATCAATTCCCACTTGCCTTTCATCATTGCTTGCTTTCATTATCACAGATCACTTGCCTCTTCAACATGTTCCTCTTCTCAACGTGGCTTCATTATCAGTTGCATCTTGTGCTCTCAATGTCTATAAATATAGCTTTCTCTCTTATTTGTAAGGCTGGTTGAATCTCTCATAAATCAATACAATTTACTCTCTCTCGTCTCTCTTTCGTTCTCTCGTCTCTCTTTCGTTCTCTCGTCTCTCTCTCGTTTGTTTCTTTGTTTATTATTTGCTAATTTTATAACAAAAAGGTTTTTTTTTTGTTAAAGTAAAATAAAACTATGACTAAATTTAATCCACCATATTTCATTCTTTTTTTTTTCATACCCTAAAACTTCAATTATTTTCGCAATCCAAAACCAGCTCAAATTGAAACTCACAAGACCAAAACCCATTTCAAATCAAAATCCCAAACTTTCAAGTCATAACATCTCAAATCCATAGAAACCCATAACATCAAAATTCAAAAAAAAAAAAATCTTCCACAAACCAAGTTGGGAGAGATTTTGTATTTTGGCAATGGTTGCAAGAGGTGAGAGGAGGATGATCGACCTGGACATCTTCCCAAAACATTATGTTGGCAAGACTCGTTGTAAGTTTTCCCTTATGCATTTTTCTTCCATTTTTAATCTGTAATCAAATTTTCTAACCCTTCGCGTTGTTGGTGTTTTCCTGTGTGCGAAGTTTATCCTGTATGCGGCTCGTGAGCCAATCTAACAGGGTCTATATCTAGGCGACCTCAGAGTGTTCTTCTTAATAGTTCATCTCTTTCTTCTCCTTCATAACTTTTTCTTGATAGTTCATCTCTTCCTTTCTCCCCTTCTAGGCCAGTTGTTGACATCAATTTCAAGGAAATCTATTGACACATATGCAGATCAACACTTGAGGTTGCTGACAAAATGAGATCAGGTTGCCTCTCCGATAAGTGTGTAACTTGATTAATAGATAACAGATAATAGTCAAGTATGTAAATAATAAAGACACAACTATTTTTACATAGAAACCTTTAACACAGGGAAAAATCATGGTCATTGTGAACGACAGAGAAAAGTTTCTTCACTATGTGAAAGATGATTACAATTACACATGATAAATTGATTGGGTACTGATTGTTCTACCTGATACATGCGTTTATATAAAGGCTAGGGTGTCGACCTAGCCCTTGATATGCAAGCAAGAAATATTATTAGGCGAGATCCTTGAGGAATCATATCTTGATGAGATTCTTGGTGGATCGAATCTTTGTTATTTATAATGTTGTAAGTTCCTTGGTTTTTTGATTGGCTTATTTCGATTGACAAACCATATTTGGGGATTATCATGTAAGGGTAGTTTAGGTGATCTTTGTTTGTGACCAAGCTCAAGCTTCAAAGATTTATCCCTTGCTTAATTTCATTAAAGAGATTTAGTGCACACACTCACTCTCATGCATGTTTTGATCATCTTGCATTAGTGCTTAATTGTCTTGATGTGTGCATAATTTTGTTGTCTCTTACTTGTTTAAATTGATTACATCTTGTGATTAAAATGCCATGTTATGTTAGGCATTCGGATGGATTCCTTTCACCTCTTTACTCTTGCACAATTTGTGTATAAGTGTGAAGGAAGCAGGCAGTGCACCACTCGAGCAGCGCCCATACCAGTACCAACACCAACACAGCCTTCCGGTGGACTATCGCTGGTGGTGCACTGGTCGTCATACGCACCACACTAGCGCAGCCTTCTAGTGGACTGTTGCTAGTGGTGTGTTGGTCGTCATGCATACCACACCAGCGCCTAGTACAAAAATAGGGCGTCCGCTACTCAACCAGCGCCACCATCAGTGCACAATATAATTTCTGGGCAGTTTTATTAAAACAGAGTAGTTTCATTTTGGATTTCATATAAATATATCATCTTCTTCACAACTCGTTTTTCAGAGCTTCAAAACCCTATTTTAGTGTGGTAAAAGATTTCTTAGGGAGAGAAGCTCCAAGAACACTTTTTCACTCAACCAAACTTCATTGCATGATCATCAAACATCTTTCTTACATCATCCAAGCATGAAGCACCATCTTTTACTTGATTAGGTAATTTCTACATGCCTTTGAATTTCTTGACCACCGTACTTGGATGGCTATTGAAGATGGGTACACTCCTCCAACAATGAACACCAAAGAAGGAGATTAAGTTCTCAAGCCCAAATCTCAATGGAATATACAAAAATTTGAAGCATCCAAGTGAAACAACAAGGCCATGCATGTCATCCTTTGTGCCATGGATGACAATCAGTACAAGTTAATCCAAACCACTAGGAATGCAAAAGAAGCTTGAGAGATTATTCAAACGACTCACAAAGGCACTGAAGTAGTCAAGGACTCCAGGCTCTAAGTCCTCCAAACACAATTTGAGATGATTAGGATGGAGGAGGAAGAGTACTTCAATGACTTCCAAGTGAAGTTAATGGATATTGTAAATCAAAGCCATCAACTAGGTGACCTGTACTCAGATAAAAGAATCAAGCAAAAGATCATGAGGTCACTTCCCATGAGATTTGAATCTAAGGTAACGACTATTGAAGAAAATAGTGACTACAAAAATATGAAGCCAGTGAAGTCATTGGAAGACTTCTAGCTTATGAATCTAGGCGGAATTATATACCAACACCTCTAAAGAAGTAAAATAGCATTGCATTGAAGACCTCAAAGGTTGAAGAGATGGAAGAGGATGACTCGGATGAGAAGATGGCCCTCATGGTAAAAAGGTTTAAGAAGTTCATGAAGTTTGAGAAGAAAGGATTTGGGTATAAGGGAAAGGAAGTAAAGAAGAAGACTCCTTTTAAGAAGATGGAGAGATCACAAGAGAATGACTCTAAGAAAGGCATTCAATGCTATGACTGTAGTGGCTTTGGTCACATTACCCCGGAATGTGCCAATTTGAAGAAAAAAAGGAAAGGAAAGACAATGGCGACCACTTGGAGTGATAGTGAATACTTAGAAGAGGAAGAAAAATCTTTGGATGATGAATATTGAGTTACAAACTTCATAGCCTTGCCATCATCTCATAATGGTAATGAGGTTATAAGTGATGAAAAAGAAGTAGATGACTCTAGTGATAAGAGCATCTCATCCAACTCTAAGTTCGAAATTGATGAAGAAATGGACTATGTGGACTGCATGAAATTCTTTGAGTTCGAGATTGAAGAAGAAGAAGGAGATTCAAAAGTTGAAAAAGGAGAATCTCGAGTTGACTTCCGAGGTTACTCACTTAAGTGAGAAAATGAAGAATGGAAGAAAGGTGGAAGAAAGGTGGAAGAAAGCTTGAAGGGGGAGCTTAGAGAGGCTAGAAAGTTGATTGCTAAGATGACTTCGAGTACGGAGAAGCTTACCATATATTGTGAGTTGACAAGAAGCCAAGTGATATGAGAGGTCTAGGGTTTGAAGATGACAAGAAGACCTCAACTCCTAGCAAGACGGAGTTTGTCAAGAGCATGGACTTCAAAGAACCTCTTCCTCCACTTCATCCTAGGAAGAAAATTGAACTAGGAGAGTGCTCTATAATTGTCCAAGTCAAGGTGGCACCAATGAGTCAAGCTCAAGCTCAACCAAAGAGAGCATATCAAGCAAGCTTTCCTCAACCTAAATACCACCAACTAAGGAAGCAATATTCTCCAACTCAACAACAAAGGAGGAGAGAACCGATCCAACACCAAAGACAAGTTCAAAGTCATGGGAAAACACTTTTGTCCTCACAAAGGAATGGTATGACCCCTTATTTTATTTCTACATGTCATTTTTATGGTGTTGATGGTCATGTTAGACCAAATTGCTTCAAATATATTAATATGTGTAGAACTACGAGCATGATTGAAAGAAATAGGGCTAGAGTCAATATGCATGTGCTTAGGAAATAAAGAGTCAATGATCTTAGGAGAAATATGATGATCTTGACCACTAGGAATGACAATGTGTCACCTAAGTGGATTAAAAAAGATAAACCCACATGCCATTGTGCCAAGGTTTCACCCATAGGCTCAACTAGGTCTAATGGACTTGGTAGGGCTATAGAGACTCATAACCCTTTTTGACTTGTTTTAGATTGACCCCATATGAGGAGCTTAAGTAAAGAAAGTGAACTTGTTCAATTGTTCAATTTTATGCTCTTTAATTAATTCTTTGAGCATCATGGTTGCATATACTATTATATGACTTTTTATTTAATTAGTGTGTCTTTTCCTTGTTTGAAATCCATGTCTCATTTTATGTTCAAACATTCATTTTTGGACTAGCAAAATTGATAGGGAAGTACATTTGATTGACCTAAAATTTATCTCCATGTATATGTAAACTTGAGTTTGACATGCTTAAATATTATGCATGAAGTATTTGTGTGCAAATGTGTGTGAATGCAATTGACAAGGCAAATCTCATTAAGGAACTTATGTCCATTCAACTAATAAGGGTGTCTCATCCAATTTAGCCTTGTCTCTCTTCTTAATGGTTGAACAAGACAACAATCAATAAAGGTTTATATCCATGTCTTGATTGGTCATTAAGAATTGGTAATATTGCTTGTGTGGTTTGAAAGTTTAATCTTCTTATCTTGTGCTCAAATGACAAAATGGTGCAAATTGATTTGACTTCTTTTGGAACCTCTTTTGATATTTGCTTTGCCAAATACCATTTTTTTTAAAGTTGATGTTGCATGTCTTTTATCCAAGGCAATACCTTCACACATCTTCTTATAATCAAAACTCTTTACTATTCTCTCTCACTTAATTAAATTGCATAAAGTTGTTGTATATGATTATGCAAATTTTCCTTGCAAATATTTCTCTTTATTAAGTGACCCAATTGGGAAATACTCACTTGCCTATCTTGTGACAAAAAGTGGGAGTAGTGTGGATTTTAGGGGGAGTTGAGAGTGACATGATTTAAGGGAAGATAAGAGTTGCATTTGAGGGGAGATTGACTTGTTGAGGGGGAGTTAACCCATTTAGAGGGAGCATTTGCATTTGCATTATTGCTGCATTTTTTTTCTTTCGTTGCAAATTGCTCTTGTTGTTTTATCTCTCTTGATCACCTCACAAACACATGTCTTGGAAAGTGTAGTTATAATGTTTGTAGAGATGTTGATTCTATAAGAGATGGATGACTTGAAGATCTAGTGTTTAGGCATCTCTTTGTAGTGTAGAAAAACTTTTAGTTGACCCCTTGTTTTTTTAATTATTTGTGAGGATGATATGTTAGTAGTGGTTTTGTCACGAAATAGCCAAATGAGGAGATTGTAAGTTCCTTGGTTTTTTTATTGGCTTATTTCGATTGACAGACCACATTTAGGGATTATCATGTAAGGGTAGTTTAGGTGATCTTTATTCATGAACAAGCTCAAGCTTCAAAGGTATATCCCTTGCTTAATTTCATTGAAGAGATTTAGTGCACACACTCACTCTCATGCATGTTTTGATCATCTTGCATTAGTGCTTAATTGCCTTGATGTGTGCCTAATTTTGTTATCTCTTACTTGTTAAAATTGATTACATCTTGTGATTAAAATGCCATGCAATGTTAAGCATTAGGATGGATTCCCTTCACCTCTTTACTCTTGTAAAATTTGTGTATAAGTGTGAAGGAAGTAGGCAGTGCGCCATTCGAGCAGCGTCCATACCAGCGATAACATCAGCGTAACCTTCCAGTGGACTGTCGCTGGTGGTATGCTGGTCGTCATGCCCACCATACAAGTGCAGTTTTCCAGTAGACTGTCGTTGGTGTCATGCGTACCACATCAGGGCCTAGTACAAATATAGGGTGTGCGATGCTCTACCAACGCCACCACCAACACACAATGCAATTTCTGGGCAGTTTTATTAAAATGGTGTAGTTTCATTTTGGGTTTCATATAAATATATCATCTTCTTCCCAACTCATTTTTCAGTGCTTCAAAACCCTATTTTAGTGTGAGAAAAGATTTCTTAGTGAGAGAAGCTCCAAGAAAACTTTTTCACTCAACCAAACTTCGTTGCATGACCATCAAGCATCCTTCTTGCATCATCCAAGCATGAAGCACCATATTTTACTTGACTAGGTAATTTCTACATGCCTTTGAATTTCATGTTTTATTCTAATGCCATGTTTACCTAGAAATAGCATTAATTGTTCATTAAATGCATGCTTGTATGTTCAATTACATTTATAACATGCTTGGTTCATTGTTTGTTGGTTGAGAATATTGTTTTGTGATAGCTAGCTTTTTAGGACGATTTTACCCTCCTAGCTAATTCTCTTACCATTGCATTTAGAACATTGATATCTAAGATTCCCACTTATCTTCATTATTAATCCTAGATAAGCGTAAATGTATTGACCTAGCATTTTTGCACTTTGAATATCATTACATATTCACTTAGGTTGTTGTATCTCTTCATTGAGGATTAAGCCTTGTGTCTAAGTGATTTAGTGCACAAGTTGTTGATCTAGATTCACTATAAAGGTCTGCGGGTAGTAGTGATGGATTAGTGACCGAGTGGTGTGACGGGAGGTCAATATAGGTTGTAATCATCATTACAATAGTGGATTTGATGATCGGAGTTGCTAAGTGGTTAGCCCGTGGTTTTTCCCCTTTTAAGGGTTTCCACGTAAAAATTGTCTCTTTATTTCCCCATTTTTACTTATTTAGTATACTTTGATGGGGTGATTTTATTATTATTGAGGTGATTTTATTATTATTGATTAATTCAAAAAGTTGGTAATTAATTGTGCTAAAACCTATCCCCCCAACGTATATAGACATACACATTGTAGGGAATTTCATTAATGTTGTGATCTTCATTTGTTGTGGTAATATTTCTTCAGATTTTCATATATTTTGTTGGATTTATCAATTACTGGATTGTAGGTGATTGACTTGCTCAGTATAATGTCGAGCTTTACGGAGAGTATGCTCAAATGTTGCCTCAGTGATGATGCTTTGTTTTTCGTTGTGGGGTGAGTTCAGGCCAATTCATATATTTGGTTATCATTTGGAAAATAGCTATTCTCAGCGGGTGAGTTGTTTCCATTTTGCTATTGTCATGTGTGGTCCATCAAACTAATGTGGATATTTGGTCTAATGTGGATATTTGGTCTCTTGGATCCTGACTTTCATACTAATGTATGGAATTGAGTAAAATTAACCCAAACATCAATATTACTTAATTAATAATGAATGAGGAATTGTAATTTACTTAATATTCTTTTATTTTTGGCTACCAAAAATCTATTGCAAGTCTCACATCTTAACAAGATCAGTTGACCAAATGATTAGTAGCCATTCACACACACCTATATATCATTAAGGATATGAATTTGAGTTATATCTCTACCCCTAAAAGATATATAGCTCTATTGCCACCCTAATATTAAATTACTATTCACACCCATTTTTAATAAAAGAAATGATGTTGATAATCCATAAATTATCTGTTTACACTTTATTTTAATTTTTTTTTTATTTTTGACAATTCAAAATTCTAAAGTGAATTAAGATTACTAATTATGACAAAAAAAAATTCTAAAGTCAATCCAAACTATTTTTTTTAGAGAACAACCACTATTAAAGATCAACCTGAACAATTCCCCCTGACGACCTCCAAGATCATCTTCACGTTTGTCAAATTTTAGCCAATCTATAGACACCATTTGCATCAAGGTTCCCTTTGATTTAACCTGGTATAAAAGCAGCAATAGAACAATTAAATTTACCACAAGATGTAACATTGCATCTCCACTAAACTGAAGCACTCGGGATGATTATCAGGTACAATTCCAAAATAACATATTCAATGCATCCGATTTATAGTAGCGGAAATGGTGAGATATGTCACCATATATTTTTTTTTTTTGCAATGATGTCACCGCTTTAATAACTTAAGTTTAAAAGACACCTATTATGGTGAACTACCTAAATTACCCTTAAATAATATATTTTTTATTCTCATTGTTCTTCCATCTACACTTTAAAAACGATAACTCCTCTCTCTCTCTCTTCCAAAATAGTAATCTGAAAATCAAGCTACACCTCATCTCTCTCTCCAAAAAACTTGTCCCTCCAGATTCTGCATAAGAAGATAACATATATTTGTGAACTTAGTTTATATATTTTCATATATTTATATGTGATTTAACAATGTATCCATTCG
This sequence comes from Dipteronia dyeriana, assembly GCA_032871835.1. Classification (NCBI taxonomy): domain Eukaryota; kingdom Viridiplantae; phylum Streptophyta; class Magnoliopsida; order Sapindales; family Sapindaceae; genus Dipteronia; species Dipteronia dyeriana. The sequence goes on from CM065302.1 coordinate 39,658,336, forward strand.
TTATGATTTGTTGTCTCAGTCTTTGTATGAACATGTATGAACATGTGGTTTAACAATGCTCGATTCTTTCAAATATATGAAAGAATTGAGTATATTTGTAGCCAAATCGAGCATATATTTGAAAGAATCGATCATTTTTAAAAAAAGAATCGAGCATATTTTTCAAAGGATCGAGCATTTTATTTTTGAAAATTAGGTTTAGTTAAATCGAGTATATTTGTTGCCAAATAGGGCATATTTTTGAAAGAATCGAGCATATTTTTCAAAGGATCGAGCATTTTATTTTTGAAAAATTTGGTTTAGTTAAGTCGAGTATATTTGTAGCCAAATAGAGTATATTTTTGAAATAGTCGAGAATATTTTTCAAAGGATCCAACATTTTTTTTTTGAAAATTAGGTTTAGTTAAATCGAGTATATTTGTAGACAAATCGAGCATATTTTTGAAAGAATCGAGCATATTTTTCAAATAAGTGAGCATTTTATTTTTGAAAATTAGGTTTAGTTAAATCGAGTATATTTGTAGCCAAATCGATCATATTTTTGAAAGAATCGAGCATATTTTTCAAAGGATCAAACATTTTATTTTTAAAAATTAGGTTTAGTTAAATCGAGTATATTTGTAGCCAATTCGTTCATATTTTTCAAAGGATCGAGCATTTTAAAAAAAAATTAGGTTTAGTTAAATCGAGTATATTTTAGCCAAATCGAGCCTTTTTTGAATTTAATAGAGCTTACTTTAGAAAGAATCGAGTATATTTTTTAAATAATCGAGTATATTTTTTAAAGAATTGAGGATTTTTGTAAAAGTATTGAGAGTTTTAATTGATGAAACCGAGTTTTTTCCATTAAAAAAAACTCAAGCATTTTTGGTAAGGGTTCGAGCTTTTTTACCAAATGCCCGAGTTTTTTTTTACTGGGCTCGAGATTTTTTGCTAAGTGTCTGAGTTTTTTTTTATTGTTTGAGCTTTTTTTCCAAGGCTCCGAGCATTTTAGTAAAGACTCTAAGCCTTTTTAATTACATTTCGAGTCTTTTAAGTACTTATCAGAAAAAAAAAGCTCCGGGGGCGCTGCCCCCCACGAGCTGTCTAGGCAGCTCGACCACCACAAGCTCAGTGAGGAGTTCGACTCCCGAATGCATCTATGTAGAGCCACTCCGTCGTCGTTCGAGTGATTTTCTGGATTTCAACGAGACTTTCTCTCTGTACTTCACAAATTAGTCACTGTAAAAATGAATGAATGAAATCTGATGTGGAACAACTATTGAGGGTATTTTTATCCGTTCACCATAATAGGTGTCTTTTAAACACAAGTTATTAAAACAGTGACAGTGTTGAAATACCACATCCAAAAAGTGCTATTTATTTTTTGAACCTTTTATAGTAAGGTCTTTAAACTTGTAGGAGGGAAGAGTTAAAACCTGAATATCTGATTAGGATTAAAAACTTGATTAATATTTTGTAATTTTATTTTAGTTTATCAAATAATAAATATCAATTTGAGTATATGGAAGATATTCATCATAAACAAAAGTGATATTGACATTTTTTAGAAGAATTTTCCAGAACTTGATATCCATGATGATGACATACAGACAAATTTCACAAAAAAAAAAAATTCTTGTTTGTTTTCAAATCAAGTTTTTTCTACCTAGTTGCTCCTTTTTTGTTCTTTGTTTTTCTTTGATTTGGGTTGATTCACCCAACAACGAGAAAACTTTGATGTTGGTTTCATCTCGCGTGACTGCTTTGATATAGATTTCTGCTCCCTACTAGCTCTGTTTGTTTATGCTTGGTTATGTGTTTTGTATCTCATCAACATAAAATCCAAAAAAGAAAATCAATATGTTTTTCTATTTTTTGAGTTTGATCTCTAAAGTAGTTTTCTAATTGTTTCAATCTCCTCACTTTTGTTTAGGTGGAAATGGTGAGAATTGTCACCTTTTTTTTCTTATGTTGCGAAGATGTCATCAGTTTAATAACTTATGTTTAAAAGACATATATTATGGTGAACTATCCAAATTGCCCTTAAAAGTTGTATTTGTGCTTTCATCTTCAGTTTCAGAAAGAGAAGTTTAATTTTCTCTCAAAAAAAGTTGTCAGGAAATCGATCTAAAGGGTCTTTCAAAAACATTTTTCGAATCTGCAGGTAACAGATCTTTGTGATCTACTTAATTTTTTTTCATGCATTTGTGAGAGATTTAAGATATATTCAACAAATGTATGAACATTTAGTCTCCAGAATGTGCACCAGGTTTGTTTTTCTTATTTTCCGAGAATTTGTTGCATTGGGTCGAGCTTTTTTTTATGTTTTTTCGAGATTTTGTTGTATTGGGTTGAGCTTTTATTTTGCTTTTCCGAGATTTTGTTGCATTTGTTAGAGCTTTTATTATTCTTATCCGAGATTTTATTGAATAGGTTCGAGCTTATTTTTAAATTTTTCGAGTTTTTTTTAATATTCCAAGTTTTTTTTTATTATTCCCAGCTTTTTTGTATTATTTCTGAGCTTTTGTATTATTTCTGAGCTTTTTTATAATATTCCGAGACTTTTTTGAAGTGGTCGAGCTTTCATTATTGATTTTGTGCTTTTTTTAATCATTTCCGAGATTTTGTTTCCTCATTTTTGAGCTTTTTTTTATTGATTTCCAATATTTTGTTTCTCCATTTCCAAGTTTTTTTTTATTCATTTACGCGATTTTGTTTCTTAATTTCTGAGCTTTTGCTTTATCATTTCAGAGGTTTTTTTTTATTTTTCGGAGGTTTTATTTTACTGAGCCTTTTTTATATGGGATCGAGGTTTAAGTTAGTTTTGGCCGATGTATTTGAAATTAATTTCCTAGTTTTTTTTCTTTCAATTCAAGGTTTTTTCATTATTATTTTAATTTGAATTTAAATATTGTTAATAATGGTTTGTGATGATGATTTTGACAGGAGAATGAATCGGGTGAGAATAGTCATCTCTCACAACGGTAGATGGGAGCAGTTACCCAATGGAAGTCATAGGTTTTTAGGTTTTGATAACCAAGGAACGTATGTGTCAAATAATATGACTTACCAAGAATTGGTGTCAATCGTGCAAACCGTTGTGAAGTGTGATGTGGACAAATACAATGTAGATCTGCATTCTATATCAATGGTTCCTAGGACTACATGTCGTACATTTATAAGAAACGACGATGATGTTCGGTTTATGCTAGGGAAATATAGGGTGATTCCTCAAGTATGTGTTAGTCTAATTGACAGGGCAACATGAGATGTGATAGGTGACGATATCCCTCCTCATGAAAACACCCATCAATTTCGATCGTTTGGCGGAAGCAACCAATTGTTCACAAACAAGACTAGGATCGAAGGTGAGGAAAACATGTGTGATGTCCCATTGGAAGTAGCCGACCATGGTGATGTAGTCGAACCTCAATTCAATGATGTGTTTTGTTGTCAAATTGAGATGAATGATGGGCAGTACAACTAGTAATACAGAGATCTACAATGATATGAACAATGAGCAAAACAATGAACTGAATGTTAGGCCGATACATAAGGTGGATGATGAGGAAAATTTACATATGGTTGATAATGTAGCGAACAATGAGAAAGAGAAAGAGGTTGTCGAACCAGAAAGAGGTGCAAGACATGTACTCAAATTTAGTTACTGTGCACCAGATATAGCTGGGACTTCCGAGGTCCAGCCTAATGTAACTTCATATGATTATGATAATGTCACAAAGTGGGTTATTCCACGAGTAGAATCATACTCGTTTGGTATGGGGGGAAGCAGGAACTCGGTTGAAAAAGAACTTACAAGCATGATATATAAAGCACATTTTTTTCCTACTAAAAAGGATTTGAAGAGACTAGTTGAGTATTTTGCAATGCGGCAAAACTTCGAGTGGAATGTGAAAATGTACAATAAGACAATGTTACATCTGGTTTGTTTGATGGCAATTGTACGTGGAAATTAAGAGCAATGAGTAGAGATGAAGGGACATACTTCCAAGTAAGAAGTTTTGTCAACGAACACACTTGTCCTTTGGAGGAGATTTACCGCTGTTAACGACAAGCTAGTGCAGTAATAATTGGAGAAGTGGTTGCACCTAGACTTCAACAACAAGATGGTTGACTAATGTGTCTGAAGAACATAATCACCGAGATGAAAACAATGTATGTCATCCAAATCTTATACAGTAAGGCACATCAAATCCTGCAATATTTGTTGTCACTAACCTATGGAACGCATGAGGAAACTTTCAAACTCTTGTCATCATTTGGTCATATGTTAGAGCAACAAAATCTTAGTATAATAACTGACTTACAGTACGATAAAATTGGTAAATTTCTCTATTTTTTCATTTCGTTGGGTGCCTCACTCATAGGATTCTTGAGGTGTATGCATCTATTTATTATAGCAGATGGTACCCATTTAAAGGAAAGATTGGAGGGTACAATGTTTGTTGCAACTGTATAAGATGGGAATCAACAGGTGTATCCAATTGCTTTTGGGTACAGTGACTTAGAAAACAACCTTTCATGGGAGTGGTTCTTGGATTGCTTGAAGAGTGCCCTAGGGCATATTGATTATTTGGTTTTCATTTCCGATCGACATGCAAGCATTGAAGATGGGATTTCTAAAGTTTTCCCCAATGCAACCTATACGATATGTTGCTGGCACTTTTCTGAAAATGTCAAAAAGCGATTTCACAGAAAAGATGTAGCAGACATAATGGATAAAGTAGCTAGATCGTACAATGAGTTGAAATATAATCTCCACATGGAAGAGTAACATAACCTGCACCATAATGCATTCAATTATGTAATAGAAGCTGGTCCCCAAAAGTGGTCCCGTGTACATTGTCCGGAAAGAAGGTATAAGGTAATGCCTACAAATGTTGCTGAATGCATAAACTCATGCCTCAAATTTACACGGCAACTGCCTAAGTTGACACTGGTAGAGTTCATTAGGAATATGCTACATAGGTGGTTTCAAGATTGCCATCGAGCTACACAGTCCATGCGTCATCAGTTGACCGACGCAGCACCTCTTGTAATCCTCAAACGTGTTAACAAGTGTGGTCATATGACTGTCAATCCAGTTAAATGGAACATATTCTCTGTCAAACGGTTCGGTAAGCAATGGGTTGTTGACTTAGCCCGGAAGACTTGTACGTGAAACAAATTTTAAATGGACATGTTTCATGTTCACACGCGCTTGCAGCAGAAAGGTACATTACTTTGATTTCCTATCTTTGTGGTTATTGCAAACGAGATTGACACCTAGTTTTAATGTTGTTGCAGGGAGCAAATGAGATTGACACCTCACACTCCCCTCCAACGTCTTCTTCAGAGTTATGTCCAACAGTATATGCAGGCATCCTAAATTGAAACCATCTCTGCCACAACTGTCTCCCACCAGCTAACTCTGGCTCTGAACCCTCTGAATGCATTTATAATCTGCCACCACTGAACTCTGCCTCCGAACCCTCTGTATCACTTGGTACTACACTAGTACGCCCAACAGAAATGCGATCCGGTATGGCCACAGCTAATTCCGCACAATATGGTTCACCCATCTCAGTTGCTATGGGCACTAACTTCGTCATCACAAACATCTAGAATCATTGTTAGACCGTTGAAATTGTAATAATAACTTTTAACATGAACAAATAAGAAACTTACCCATGATGTGAATATCTTCGACAGCTTATCCCTCATCGGTTGTTTCTTTAACACCCACTTCAGAATACGGGGAGACAAATCGGTAGTCATCCGAGTCCTAAACTGGGTCCCAAGCGTAGAGACCATCTCAAAAGTAAAAATCTACAAACAAAAAAAATGATAAAAATCCCTATAGACGATCACAAAACTCTTACCAAAAGGGCGTAAGATAGACCATAAATGTTATAGGTCTCTTGCATGTGTACGTCAACGCCCTTTGCTTGCTGGATTCTCTCAAACAGCTCCTGTCGCCCGTCAAACGCATGATTGAATGAATATATGGAATTATTGTACACGTTTGCACCCCATGGGAATGCATCAAAAGCATAGAGATCATCCACCAGCCGTAACTGCCAAACTGGAATTTTCACTCTCTCATCCAACACCATAAGTATCCAGGTCAGCATATATGTGAGGCATAGCTTCACACTATCGTATGACTGTTGAAACTCATTGTGGCTCAGAACATCTCTCAACTCTATGGATGAAATCTAATCCCTACCACCAAAGTTTCGATGATGTAGGCCATTGTCCACACTAACATAACGGCTCGTATCCAGTACTACTCCGAACAACAATCCGCTGATCAGGCAGAATTCTAATTTCAAGAACCTCACCTCATGAGTCCCTAACATAAATCGCATCTCATCTTACGGCCCATTATGATACACCTCCCGCAGAAGTAGCTGATGGATAACACCACCCAAAAACTTCACCGGCCGGTGCATGGTCAAGAAATTCCCAAAACAGGACGCCATGAACCGACGATGGTTTTCAACAACCAATTCTGCATGGACCCGGTTAAGTGCATCCTTTATATGGCCAATGGTGTCAAAATGGTCATGGCGAGTGAGTTTGCCCTCGTACCACTCTTCCTCTAGAATTTTAAGTGACTCTCTTAATCGATTCGTCATCTGAAATTTAACAACAACATAATTAAATATACTATGAAATCCTCAGAAAAAACAAGCTCGAAGCTTATAAAAAAACCTCGGGTCATTGATTTAAGAGCTCATAGGTTTTAAATAAATCATTGCCCCATTTATAAAAAGCTCGGGCATTTTATATAAAAGCTCAGTGCTTTTAAAAATAAGCTCAGCCCATTAATAAAAAAACTCGGGGCTTTTATACAAAAGCTCGAACAGTCAAATAAAAGCTCGATTATATGTCAAGATCTCGAAATAAAAAAAAAAACTCGAATGAAAAAAAGCTCGAATTTTATTTCAATCCTCTTGAACGTTTAAAAAAAAGCTCGAATATGAACTCAAAAAGTGCGAATAAACTCAAACTAATTTAAAAAATAAAAGCTCGAAAACAATGAAAAAAATACTCTGGTTCATCAATAAAAAGCTCGGACACCCAGAATATCATTTTCCTAAACAAATGTTCAACAAATCCAAAACCCTAACCTAACCCATAATCATTCTCAGATCCACAAATAAAACATAATCTAACATTTCATTCAATTAATCAACAACCAAAATGATAGAAAATCTAGGTCAGCTTACCTTCATCGATTGAAATATTCCATTCAACTCTTTAAATGATACCGGTTTTCAATTTCCGGTTCCGTTGCCTGTTGGAAACGAAGTCATCGATTCAACTCCGGTTGGTTTCAAGTAATTTCACTTTTTCTCTCTCAGGTTCACAATAACAAAGTCAATTTCGGGGTTCTTTCATCTCCACACGTTAATTGGTGACTTTTAAACATAAATTATTAATGTGGTGATATTTGCACAAAAACCCTCCAAAAAGGCGCCATTAATTTTTCGAGCCCTTTGTTTAGTTTTATTCTCTGCTTTATTTTCATTTGATTTACTTTACATCTCTTTTCCATTTTACGTTTTAACTTTTCTATAGAACAATATTTTAAATGGGTGTTATTAAAATAAAATGGAGTGTCTTTATTTTTTAATTTTATTTTAAATGGAGTGTCTTACAATGGAAATGTAAAAAGATAAAGGGATAACATTGGAAAAATAGAAGAAGGTTTCTTTATAATTTTTTATAAATTAAATTTTCTTAGAATGGAATGTTTTTAAAAAAGAAGTGTAAAAGGAAAAAAATGAATTGTAAGGAGAAACTCTCTTTTAATAATAAATTATATTACTAAAATATACATGGATTAAATTACTAAAAATGACTTTAACAATCTAACAAAATAAGAGTGGTGCTATTTGTATCCCTCTACTGACCTATTTATACCCCATTTTTTATATTATTTAGTATTTTTTTTTCCTTTATCAAATTTACTTAAAAAAACATACAATTTTTTTAAGAAAATCTTCTAGCTACAAAGTAAACATAATAAAAATCCACTTTTCTTTCCAAGAAAATAAAAATAAAAATAAAAAACCCTACATTCACTGATAATTTGTTTTCTTAAAAAAAAATTCTTAATTTTTAAACCCTAAAATTTGTTTCTTATATACAAATGAAATATTATGGAACAATAGATATCAAGCATTTGGAAGACAATCTGTGAATGATATCAAATATCTACAACCAGACGAAAACGGCACCACACACATCAACAACAACCAAATTAATAAAATCGCACTAAAAAAACCTAATCTTTGATGAAACGAAACAAAACAACTAAAACCCTAACTCAATCATTAAAAAAAAAACACCATAGATGATCAATACCACACTCTCAATCTACCACCAACAATCCAATCGACTACAAAAGAAAAAAAAATAACATCCAAGAAGGATGTTTTCACCATGAAATAGAAAGAAAAAAAACAAGCCCTGTGATGGATGTATGAAACTGTATGGAGCGATATTCAAATAAATAATAATAAAAAAAAGAAATTGTAAAGAGAGATTAGAGATGAGAAGTATTTTTATTTATTTATTTAAAAAAGAGATGAGGTGTATAAAGTTTATAAAATATGTAAATCGGTAGTTCCGGAAAGAGTTAAATAAAAAATATTAATAAAAATATATAATTTTATATAATTAAATTTAAATTTTATAAAATGGGGTATAAATAAGTAATTAGAGGGGTGCCAATGGCACCATTTTTTGAAAAACGAAATTACATTCTACCTGAATCCAATCTATATATGTATCGGTGTATCACAAACCCTAATTTTTTTTTAATAAAAAATAAATCTAATTTATTTTTCTTTTTATGGCTCGTTCTTTACTTTTGATCTTAATTCCAGTTAATCTGTCGAAAGGTTCCGGGGTATAAATATAAAACCAGGAAATTTAAATCAACTTTCTTTGTTTAATTTCCTGTCATTGAAATCCATGAACTATTGTAATAATTCCCTAGCCTTTTGCTGAATTTGTGATGTTGCTAGTGGGATGAAAAAGGTAGATTGTTTTTGTTTTTTCAAAAGTGATTTTTGATCCTCCTTTTGTGATGAGATTATATATTGGATTAAAAATAGATACGAGTGATGATGAAACTGGAGAATTGATGAATGAAATTTCATGGTTGTTAGATATCTTATCAGGGTTTGTTTTGATATTATGAATGGTGTGGATAGGGATTGGATGGCCAATGGGGAAAAGGGGATGGATGTAGGTCCCCCCATTCCCATTTTCCAAACCCTCCATCATTTCCCTATTTGGGGAATATAGGGATGTGGTAGTTTTGGAGGGAGGTCCCCTCATCCTCATCCCCATCTCCATCTCCATTTCCCTATTTTTCTCATTTTTTTTTCCGTTTTTCTCTGTTTTTCCATTTTCCTAAGGTCCCTCGTTTCCCCATTCCCTTATTTTTCCTATATCATTAAAAATTATATATTAAAAATTATATATTAAAGATGTATATAGAGTAAGCAAAATAGAAATAATAAAAATAATAAAAATATAAAAATTTAGTAGAAATTGTCAAAAATAACCACAAGTATTATGAAAATTTTGCTTTTAACCACATACGAAAATTTATTTGTTAATAGCAATTTTTTTGAGAAATTATTTGAATGCCCCCATATAAAAACCATCCCCAATCACTTTCTCTCTCCTCTCTCATTTTTTTTCTCTCTCCTTTCCTCTCTCTCCCCGATTTCTCTCTCTCCTTTCCTATCTCTCTCTCTCCGATCTCTCTCTCTCGCCGGTGAACCATCACCGGCATCCTTGCGAAGGCCGGCAACCCGTCGCCGGCCTCCTCTCTCTCTCACCCAACCTCTCTTCTCTCCCCACATCTCTCTCTCTCTTCTTTCTCTCTCCTTTCCTTTCTCTCTCATTTCCTTTCTCTCTCACATGTCGGCGACGGCTTGCCGGAGTGCCGTCGCCTGGGCTTCACGACAGCCCAGCAACACCGTCGAGCTCCCCCTCCGCCGATGATTAGATCTACTGAAAAAAAGGAAAGAAAACGAAATATTAGAAACCCAGAACATTTCAAGTTTGAACATTTCAAGTTTGAACATTTCAATTTAGTCAACATTTCAAGTTTCAACATTTCAATTTAGGCAACATTTCAAGTTTAAAAATTTGAAAATGAAGAACTTAAAAACTCAGAACATTTCAAGTTTCAACTTTCAATTTTGTCAAGATTTCAAGTTTCAACATTTCAATTTAAGCAAGATTTTAAGTTTCAAAATTTCATTTTTTTAAACAAGATTTCAAGTTTCAAGTTTCAAGTTTCAAGTTTCAAGTTGTTTGCCGTGATTTCAAGTTTGATTCCAGATTTTAGTCATGATTTCAAGTTTTCTTTCAGTTTTTTTTTAAAATCAAATCCAGGGGTATTTTTGTAATTTACGGATATACACTGATTTTTTTTTAAAAAGTGGCTATTAACAAATAAATTTTCGTGTGTGGTTAAAAATAAAATTTTCATAATAGTTGTGGTTACTTTTGATTTTCTCTCAAAATTATATATATATATATATATATATATTATATAATACTATAATATTTGAGGGAATGGGGATGGGGGCACCTTCTTCCATCTTTATCCCCGTTTCTAGAATTTTGTGGGGGAAATGGGGATGAGGATGGATGCCCCCATCCCTATCCCCATTATCCCCATTTTAATTTGGGGATAAAAATCACACTCCCCCCTTTTCAACTAAAAATGTTCCCCCAAATTGGGATGGGGGAGCGGAGATTTGGGGGTCGAGGAAAAATGGCCATCCCTAGGTGTGGAGACTAAAACATTATTTTTCAAGTTTAAAAGATTATTGTAGATGTGTGAATTGAGTCGATAGCTATGAAAAGTAGTTTTTTTGATTGGTAATAGAGTCACCCAAATTCCATAGATGAACGTTTGGATCTCCACCTCTATCTTTTTTTAATTTTATTTATTTATTTTCAAGATGGCTTAGAACATAATTGAAAAGAATTATGGTAACAAATATGTATGCAATGATAAAAAAAAGGATAGTTATCACGGTGACCATCGAATTGATGACACACTGTCAAAATGGCTATTGGATTGGAAAGTTGTCTAAAATGGTCATTTTTTGTGAACTTTGTGACACCAATGGTCATTTCATCAAACTATGTTAATTTTATTGTTAAATAGATAGACATTTTAGTAACTTTATCAATAATTACAAAAATAAAATATAAAATATAATACAACACAAATCTGAAAACGATGAAATAAGCAAGAGACGTCTTAAAAATTAGAAATTTTAGGGATCGAACAATTTTTTCCCTATTTTTTAGAACAAATTCCACAAACATTCTTTATGAAGTGAATCAATCATGGTAGACAAATATCTCCAGATTATCTGAATAAGAAAACCAACAACAGAGTAAGCATATAATACTTTTGTATTTATTTTTTCCTGTCAAGAATTTGGTTATGTTAAAGAAACAGAGAATGGGAACACAACAACAACTGATGGAGGTGCAAGAGAGAGATCCACAGTTGATTCCCAAGATCGTCAAGTCCTTCAATTTTATAATCTCGTCACTCATCGGCCTTCTCCTCCTAGTCTGAGTGATGAATAGTCAAAACAAGTTTGAGTCTCCTTTCGAAATGCACCCAACAAACATCTGGGTTTTTGTGATTTCAGCCATGATCTACTACTCTACGGCTCATCAAGGATCCATGCCCCTGGTTGCACGTATCTCAGGATCTCTGACTTCAATCTTGCTCCTCTTATGTTTAAGATGTCGCTTGCTTATTTCATCGTTTAAAGATTTGAGTTGTATTATATTTTATATTTTATTTTTGTAATTATAGATAAAGTTACTAAGATGCCCATCTATTTAACAACAAAGTTAACAGAGTTTGATGGAATGACCATTGGTGTTACAAAGTTCATCAAAAATGGCCATTCCGGAACAATTTTCCAATATATTGGCCATTTTAATAGTATGTCATCAATTCGATGGTCGTCCGGGTAATTATCCCTTAAAAAATTATAAAATACAAAAAAAAATCAGATACCATATATATTTTTAATAGAGCAAATTGCACTAAACGAGGTTTGACCTCTTGAACCCAGAAACAACTTTATCATTAAATGACACTCGCACCCTATGCCATTATGTCATACATAACTGTTGATTAACTGTTACATTTAAAAGACTAAACTACATTTGATCCCAAAATTAAATTAGTAATTTTTTTTAAATGAATCTCATAGTGGAGATCAAATAAATTTTTAAATAAGTAAAAACTGAATGGAATTAGAAAATATATAAATTAAAAGGAAAAAAATAAATTTAAAAACAAAACAATTTTAATAAGCAAAAATATAAAATATATATAAATGTTTGTGCAAGTTAGATGCATCGATGATATATATATATATATATATATATACATATATATATTCAGTTATTTTATTTTATTTTTTATTTTTGCCTTTTCAAATTGTTTTGTTTTTAATTTTTTTAAATTTATATATTTTTAATTTAATTCAATTTTTAATTAACTAAAATTATATTTGATCTCCACCATCAATGTTTGAGATGGATGGTAGAGATCCATTTTTTTTTGTCTTTTATTAGTTTAATTTAGGGATCAGAGGTAGTTTAGTCTTTTAAAGGCAACGGTTAGTCAATCGTTAAGTTTGACTTAATGGCAGAGGTTGTTATTATCAATGATAATAAAGTTATTTCTGGATGAATGGGTCAAAACATAGGAAGGTTTAATACAATTTGCTCTTTTTAATATATATATTTTTATTGAAGTATTACGTAAATTTGGGGTTAAATAATAGTTATAAGTTACATTTTTTTTTTAATCTTTAAAATGGGTTCTTAAAGAAAAATTACATTTGTCCAGTGGTAAGCCCTACTATCTATGAGGTTGTTGGTTCAAGTCATTCCGTCCTTCCTCAATCTCGAAATATTTTAATAGTTAAAAAAAAAAGACATATATATTTAAAATTATTCCTACAATTTAAATTGTGCCTTTTTTTTTACCAAAAAAAAAAACAAATGCATAAAATATCGTTTCTATATTTATTTGCCTAGAAAAATCCTGACCAAAACCCATATTATTTTCATTTTACTTCGGATGCAATTTAACTAATGCGTAAAATATTATTATGATATCAAAATTTATGATAAATTGATTATGGGAGTGTCCTATTCTAAGGATTATCTTGACTCGTGCTCCAACGTCAACTCTATCAAAAACTTGATATTTGAACTGTGATAGTGTGAGTGGTTCGACACTTTCTTCCCTTAAAGAAGGTTCGTGCGTTTGACCCCCCTTATAAACGGAGTTACACATATTAAGGGCACTTTTCCCCTTAAGTGGGTCGATCCGGTGCGAGTCCGAATTAGTCGGGGTGTGGACATGACTGATTGCACCGTATGGTGGATCCGCCCCACCCGGAAACCGGATAGTGTAAACCGAAAAAACAAAAGTTTATATTCAAAGAAAAATCTAAAATGGAAATAAAACAAATTAAGAAAAATAGTTGTACTTTATTGTGTTTTAAAGAAAAAAACTATAAAAGGAATTTAAAATTCTAATAAAATTTATTTGCCAATAACCGCTGAGAATCTTAGACAAATTCGTGCATTATTCATTTTCCATGAATTTAAGAAAGAAATTAATTAAATTTTTTCAATAAACCTTTTTTAAAAACTTTTGATATTACCATAATTATAATAATTTGATTAAAGACTGTGAAGTTAATGTTGCCATCTTGCAAGATTGTTCACTCATCTCTGGTTTGAAACGGATAAATTTTTTTTTACTAAAAACTAGATAAGGAAATTAATGTTAAATGCATGTATTAATCCATATGCCAATATCTGGCAGATCAAGTCATTCTTTTATTTATTTATTTATTTATTTAAAATACCTGAATGGACGACTCAACTATTTGTGTAAGTTTAGAAAATAATTGACATAAAGATAATTTTTCATTCAAATTTGGAAGTTTGTGTAATTAATTTTATTTTAAAATTTATCCATTCCCAAAAATTTTATTGTTTATGTCTGTTTTCCCACTTTTTGAACAAAAAATACCTTTAATGAAATTTAAAATTTTGAATTTTTTTTTTCAGTTCTATTCGCAGACCTCTAGCTAACAATATATCAATATATTTTTTTCAATTCAAAATTAATTAAGAAAATTAAAAGTCAAAAGAATATTTTTTTCACTTCAGGACTAGAATGGACAACAATAGAAATTTTCTTGAAGGTGACTAAAAATAGAAATATACATTAATTTTTGACTATTTTCACCTTTTTCCTAAATTTATTTATTTATTTATTTTTGGAAAGGTATATCCTCATTAATAATTGATTATATAAAAAGGATAATTAAAGTAACAAGAAGAAGATATGCGACTATTTGCCTTAGGTGTATAATTATGCAAATATTGTTTCCTTATACGTTACTAGAGAAATTACTCAAAAGATCTTACAATTAAAGATTCATATTACAAAATCCATTCAAAATTGGAAAATAATTCTCTGAGAAATTCAATACAAGGATTCATCACCATAATTAAAATAATGCATTCCCTTTTGTTTCTTATTCCTCTCGATTCAAATCTCCATTTTCAACCCTATTTAAATAACTCTCTTCAGCACTCAAAATTCTCAGTCTCTCCATATCTCAACAATGGCAGCTATATCATGCAATCTCTTTATTGTTCTCTCCATTGTCTGTCTCTCTGGTTTCTCCTTCTCAGAAGCTGAAAAGGGTGGTTTCAGTGTTGAACTGATCCACCGTGACTCTCCGAAATCTCCCTTTTATAATCCCCAAGAAACCCCCTACCAGCGAGTCACCAAAGCCATTGGCCGTTCAGTCAATAATATCAACCGTTTTGATCCTACACATGTTTCTCCGAACATAGCAGAAGCTGATATAATCTCCAACGCCGGAGAGTACCTGATGGACATATCGATAGGGACGCCACCTGTGGAGATTCTGGCGATCGCTGATACAGGCAGTGATCTTGTATGGACACAGTGCAAGCCTTGCTCGGATTGCTTTGAGCAAGATGCTCCACTGTTTGACCCTACAAGATCATCCACTTACAGGGACGTTTCTTGCACCTCAAGTCAGTGTAGTTCCTTGGACAGAACTTCTTGCTCTCCTGATACTCAGAAATGCGAATATTCAGTTTCGTATGGTGACAGGTCTTTCTCAAATGGAAATCTTGCTGTTGAAACTGTCACTTTGGGGTCAACAGACGGCAGGCCAGTTGCTTTACCCAGAACAGTATTTGGCTGTGGACACAACGATGGTGGATCTTTTGATTCGAAAACGTCTGGAATTATAGGCCTTGGCGGTGGAGATGTTTCGCTTATTAGGCAAATGGGTTCTTCAATTGATGGAAAATTCTCATATTGCTTGATCCCATTTGGTTCTGAGACTTCAAATGTAAGCAAACTAAATTTCGGAAGCAGAGCGGTTGTTTCAGGTTCTGGTTCGGTTTCAACTCCTTTGGTGGCGAAAGAGCCCAGCACATTCTACTTTCTGACACTTGAATCAATCAGTGTAGGAGGAAAGGCAATCCCATTTGAAGGTTCTTCATTTGGATCATCAGAGGGAAACATTATTATTGATTCAGGCACCACATTGACAATCCTTCCTGAACAATATGCTTCAGATTTGCTTGCAGCGATTTCTCAATCGATCGAAGCAGAGCCAGTCAACGACCCCCAGGGATTCCTGGATCTTTGTTATGAAGCTAAAGAAGATTTCAGGGTCCCGGAAGTCACAGTTCAATTTAGTGGTGCAGAGGTGAAGTTGCGTCCCAGCAATCTTTTCATTGCGGTCAGTGAGAGTTTGGTTTGTTGCACTTTTAAGGGATCGCAAGACATTGCAATTTATGGTAACTTGCATCAGATGGATTTCTTGGTTGGATATGACACTCAGGAGCGGACTGTCTCCTTTAAACCGACTGACTGCACCAACAACTAGTTCATTTGCTTACATTTCATTCGACTGATTGCACCAACAACTAGTTCATTTGCTTCAGGAGTGTTATCAGTCCATATGTCTTTCTATCTTTTTATGTTTCCTTTGTGTTGAATATGTAATGGATAGGTTTGTTCAGTCCATGTGTCTTTCTATGTTTTTATGTTTCCTTTGTGTTGAATATGTAATGGATAGGTTCGAACAAGTTTATGGAGATCGCCTTTTTTTTTTTTAATTATTTATAAATTTGGGAATAGAGGGAGGTTGTGGGCGTTTGGGTGGATAAAAATGTATCTGGTACTAATAAATAGAAAATCCCTTAGGATTTTATAATAAATATGATATTCTAATAAAAATTCATTACAATTAAGTACAATAAATTAAAATGCCTAATTTCAAAATTATGTATAAAACTAGCCAGTTCAAATCCTTTTGTCATTGACTTGATGAAAAGTATATAAGTGAAAGATTTAATCAACATGGACATTAGTGTAATATATTGACACATTATATTACTAATCAATACTAATAACTAACAATTGGATTGAATTTTATAATGAGTAATGTCATATAACCCAAATAATTAACTCAAATTTCAACTCAAATGATGTTGCAAGTGAGTTGTCATCACCACACACAATATGAGATGATGTGATTAATGAAAAAACCACTTGTTACATCGTTTTGGTTGAAATTTAGGCTAAATTTTTGGGTTGTCTAGTATTAATGTTTTATAATATCTAATGATCACTAAAGGTGTAAATCTGGAGCGGTCGGACCCATTAGGCATGGCCTGCCGAGGCTCGTTTTTGAAAACGGTGGCACATCACGGCACGACACGACACAATGTCCTGCCTCAGGCGGGCTGTGTCTGCAGGCCGTGCCGGGATGGTCCACGGGCCGCTCCATAATCATTTTCGAAACAAATTTTTAAAAATTAAATTTGTTTGGATTTTGGTTTTACAGTTTAGGGTTTAAGATTTACGGAAAATACAGTAATATACAAAAAAAATCGTTTGTTCTATCGATTTAACAATTCAATTATATAAATGTAACTTTCAAATTAGTTTGTTTATCTTTTGAAATAATAATTCAGTTAAGATAAAATAATACAAAATAATAAAAATAGATGTAATTATGAAAATATGAAATGAACAATTTTTTTTTATAATTATTTTTCACTTATGGAATTCAGTATTACATATTCACATGATTACCTCGTTAAAAACCTTACCAAGAAAACCAAGTGGGATAAAAACTTGGTGAGAGAAAAAAAATGCAATCGTATTATAACTTACAAGTAAATACACATGTAAAAGTATAAGTTAGTTTTGGCTCTGACCACTACCGGAAGACTCATCAATATACAGATTGTTGAAATTTAGAATAAGTTATTTATCTACAGTTTGATTTTGTAACCTTTTTTTAGCATGCTCCCAATCCCGATTGCATGTTAATACATCCATCATCTCCGGAAACAAACAGCTTATTCTTGGTTCAATTATACGTCCACTGGTGCTGAAAGCTTGTTCTGTAGACACCGTTGACATGGGGATAACCAGTACGTCGCGTGCTATGCGTGACAGAATTGGATACCTATATGTATAGGTCTTCCACCATACAACAAATCAAACTCTTATTTGTCTTCAACATCATCGAACTGTACTTCAAGGTACCTAATCAGTTCGGTATAAGAAGATAGGCCAGATCTTTGCCCTGAAGAAGTACTTGTATATTTGTCATTTTTTCACCATTTGATAAGGCTCCAACATGTTTGCTTCGGCTCTGTCTCTGGTTCTGTTGATTGGGGTGTGTCAATGTTGCTAACCCTGCTCTCATAAATACGATAAATCTCTAACAACTTGGTTTGAATATCAGTAATTTGTTCAAAATAATCTATTGACAAGTTAGTACCAATAAACTGAAGAAAAAATTCTAAACCGAATAATTTAACCCTAGGATCTACTATAAGACTTAAGGCATAAAGTAGAGGAATGTTAGCCCAATATTTTTTCAACTTTGTCTCCATGGTAACAACTGCAGCGCCTAGATGTTTATCTTCTCTATAACTTTTTAATACTTCAGACATTTCCACTATCTCATAGATAGCCTGAGAAGATGTGAGGTAATAGACCTCGAAAAGAGTTACAGTGACATTGTAAAAAATCTTTAAAAATTGTACAGAATCCCTTGACGCATACCAATCGTCCGTGGTAAGTGCTTTTGCTTCAGGACGACCAGTTTCGAAAATTTTTATGTTATGAAAACATGTAATGGTTGTATCATAATCCAAACAATTGTCTAGCTTCAAGTAAGTAGAGTTCCACCTTACCGGCATATCAGTTTGGAATCGTCGGGGTTTGAGACCGTTTAATTTACACTGTCTCTAGAATTCAATGAATCTAGGATTAGAACTGCAAATCCAATAAATTGCATCTTTGATGCAATCTGTTTGTCCGCTTACCTGCTTTAAACTAGTCTGTACAACTAAATTTATAATATGACATGCACACCCTTGATCGAAGAAATAACCTTCATCTTGCGGGATATTTCTTGAAACAAACAATGCAATAGAGCTAGTATTTGTAGATGCATTATCTAATGTGATAGAAAGAATGCGATGCATGATTTCATAAGTTTCTAAAACAGAAAGAATGACATTAAAAATATTTTCTACGGTATGTGCAAAATCCATAGGGCGAAAACCAATAATTCTTTTTGTTATCCTCCATTCAGAATCTAAATAGTGTCTTTTGACACATAAATAGTCCTGTTTTGAACATGCATTCCAAATATCAGAAGTTAATGCAACAGAGACACTTAGATGTTGTATATCAGCAATCAAGTAATCTCTTTGGGTTTCAAACAATCTTATCAAATCATTTCTAGTGGTGGTTCTAGAAACAAGTTCAAATTGCGGGTTGTATGCAGATGTGATTAATTCTTCAAAAAATGGACCGTCACCAACACTGATCGGTTGATCAGTTTGTGCAATGTATAGGGCCAAACACTCTCTAGCTTGCATGTCGTCGAACCACCACGTCGTAATGGACCTGTCTAGGTGTCGTTGTAGTTTTGTCTGGGTTGTAGTGCCTACATGTCCATGTGCAGACATACATTTGAGCATATGCCTTCTCAAATGTCTAGTTTCCCTCCTACTTGTGGCATAATCCTTATGACAAAACTTACATTTAGCTCTGGGCTCGGTCGTCCCATCTGGGAGTGTCATTTGAACTAGGTTGAAACACTGCCAAAAATCTGATGTTAATCTTTTGAGACGTGATGTTGGTGTAATGACGAAACCAGAAGGTCCCGCTTGAGTATGGGTAGGCTCTGAAATATCAAATTCATCGTTGAACATGTTCAAACCGTCCGGAAAATAAGGCTGCTGGTTATGATCCATTTCCTGAAGTAAAAATATGAACACTATAGTCATTAATAGTCACATTAAAAATCAATATTTAGTAACAAAATTATTTTAAATTAATTGCTACCTTAACAATCTAAATTTACTAAAAATAATTATTAAAATTAATACTACACTTAAAATTATTATTTTACTTAAAAAATATATTAATATTAAATACTATACTAAAAATTCATAATTTACTATAACAACATTTTAAAAATCACTAATACAAATTAAATCGATAAATTTTCTAACAACACATATTAAATTAAATACTACACTTAAAAATCTTAATTTACTAACAAAACATATTAAAATTAACCACTACACTTAAAATTCATAATATATTAACACAAAATATTAAAATAAACAACTACACTTAAAATTCATAATTTACTAACAAAAATTATTAAATTCACTAACATAAATTAAATTGATAAATTTACTAACAACAAATATTAAATTAAATACTACACTTAAAAATCTTAATTTACTAACAAAACATATTAAAATTAAACACTACACTTAAAATTCTTAATATACTAACACAAAATATTAAAAAGCTTATACTACACTTAAAATTCATAATTTACTAACAAAAAATATTAAATTCACTAATACAAATTAAATTGATAAATTTACTAACAACAAATATTAAATTAAATACTGCACTTAAAAATCTTAATTTATTAACAAAACATATTAAAATTAACCAATACACTTAAAATTCATAATATACTAACACAAAATATTAAAATGTTTCTACTACACTTAAAATTCATAATTTACTAACAAAAAATTTAAACTTAACTACTACACTTAAAATCCACAATATACTTATTAAAAAAAAATAAATTCAGTAATACAAATTAAATTTCTAAATTTACTAACAACAAGTATTAAAATTAATACTAAACTTAAAAATCTTAATATACTAACAATAATATTAAAATTAACTAAGTATGCATAAAAATTGATAAACTAACTAACTAAATAAAAATGTTATCATTTAATAACGAAAGTATAAACATAAAATTATAAATTTACTATCAAAAAATGTTTCAACAAAAGTAATAAGAAAATTGTATCTTTAAACTTTGGTCTGTTGGTGGAAAATTTAGAGAATAAGATAGGAAATCGGTATTAAATTTTTTGTAGAGAGAGTAATAGAGAATTGGAGAATGTAGAGATTGAGATTTGAGAGAATGGGAGATTGAGAGAATGATAGAGAGAGAGTGAATGGAAATTGAAATGGATGGAAGTATTTATAGAAATATTTGCATTGTGGGTCAAAATTAAAATTAGAAGACTTTAGGGTTTTTTTTTTTGTAATTTCTGAAGCCTCCAACGACTGGATTTTGAATTCCAATCGTTGGAGGGAATATTTTAAAAAAACAAACGGTCGAATTGGTTAGCCGACGTGCTGGTCCAGCGGTCGGGTCCGGCATGCAGGTCCAGGGGCCTAGCATGCCAGCTATGCGCGCTGTGGTGGGCCGGCCCACCGGATCTGGCCCCTAAGGCTCGGCACACGGCCTGTCTCGTTCCGGGCTTGGCCTAGCCTGCCTTCTACACAAGCACATCCGGTTTTCCTTCACAGATCACACGGACCTACTTGTCTCGGTCTGGTCCATATTTACACCACTAATATTGATCACAGAGAATTTGATTTTCTTAAAATTAAAAAAAAAAAAAAATACTGGCAACTGTAGACAATTGTTATTTAGATTTTCTTTGATTTTTTTTTTTTGATGTGTTAGGCCATCTCCAATTGTTTTTTAGAATAATAATGAAATTTGGGTCTCAAAATGCAGTGTGTCGTTGAGGCCGGATAATTGTCATGAATACAAGTGCAGTGCATGTTGTTATGATTTTTTTTATTACAATTATTGTGGATGTTGGAATTTTCATTTGTGATATTATTAGTTTTTTCAATAATGCTCATCTATTCAAATCTGGTATCCAAATGATGTGACATCACTATAATCTATTCATTTAACTTATATTAGATTTGAATGATTTAAATGAATGGATTTTTTGTGTATGAATAGTTTATATTTTGAAATTTCATATAGAAGCTCAAAATAACAAAAGTTGTACGGCTAATTGGAGTGATCCTACCCAAAGAAAGCCTTTTATTGATCTTTGCCTCCGAGAGGTAAATAACGGCTTTAGATCATGATGAACTTTAAAACCATGTGTATGGAAGCAGATTGTTGAAAGAATGGAAAAAAATAACTAGAAAAAGGTTTACCAAAAAGAAAATTAAAAATTGATGAGACTACATGAAAAGGAAACACCTCACATGCTGGGGTGGAGTTAAGATTTTGGTTTTATTGGTCAAAGACATAAACTAATATTAAAGGTCACGTAAAAAAAAGGTATTAATATACCAAAATGTAATACCGTCTAGTCTTTAATATACTAATAAAAAATAATAATAATATTGACTCTAAATTTGAAAATAAAAATGAAATTTGACTTTATTTTGTATCTCAAAAAGCATCGAATCAAATTTATTTATATTTCTTTTCGATTTCCATTTTAATACACATAATTAAAGAATTTATGAAAAAAATTGATCTTTAATCTTGTTACATATATGAAATATCTCTTTCAATAGTTCCTAATTAATAAATATATAATTCATATAAAATATTTTAAATATCATTGTACCATTAGTATATTTAAAAAACAATTTGTTATTGGTAAAATATGAAAGGTAGCTAGGTCATCATAATCGCCAGGATTCATGGTAATCAGAGACAACATGTCAACAAATGTCAACTAAACTAAACTAACCTAAGTTGACCAAAATGACTCCACAATAACTGGTCAGGATTACCGAGATGGTCGGGTGGAAATAACTTGATTAAGGTAATTAGATTGATTGGGTAAAGGCAATCTGGTAGGATCACTAAGTCGGTCGGATCAAGGCATCCTGTCGGGATCAAGTAAATGGTCAGGGAGAATGAGGGTTGGTCGGGTCTTGAAGATAGTTGGTTGAGTGACATGTGGACAACCTCGAATTCAATGCAACCACGACCCAAATACGTAAAGAAAGAGTCTTGCTCAAACAAGTTGTCTTGAGGGATACTTTGATAAGGAAATGAACTTCCTTAACGATATTAGATTCCAGATCAGGCAAGAGATCTAAGGCGTTTGACACACAAGATACCCAGAACATAAAACAAGATAATCAACTCCGATAAGTTAGAGTTTCATTAAATATTGTCAACTTTCCTTACTTGTATATCAAGAACTAGAATTCTATGCATGTATAAAATGACCTTAAAATACTATTGTAAAAGTTAGGGCACAATAATACGCAAAGAGAGAGAGAACTAGAGTGTGTAACAACTTCATCATAGTGAACTTTGTTTTCTCACCATCACCGGTAACTATGGACGTTTTGGGGTTTTATCACTTAAAATTGTGTGCATGCATGTTTTATTTCTTCCATTCTTTTAATTACAAGTTTAGCAATTGGCAATAGCTTGTTAGACACGTGATCGGCTTCACGTAGTCCCAAAAAACCATCATCAACAATTGGCGCTAGAAGATGGGAGTAAATAGTATTTTCACTGAATTGCTAGAGTTAGCCTTAAGGAATTTGTGAGATAGTAACATAGAGAACAATATAGATGGAAGTCAATCCCCGCATGACGTTGGTACCCCGCGTGGTGTCAACAAATGAAGCCCAGTTAATGTCAATATAGAGAACTATCCCCTCCGTAACTCCAAACTCAACCGGTCAAGCCACAATAACCTCCATTGACGCTCCCCAAGGGATTTCCCCATATACATTCTGGCAGGTTTAAAAGTCCTTATAGAGAGTCATTGAAGATGTCGCTAAACAGATAACCACCATAACAACAACTCCCAATCTGACCTCACCATATCAGTTGTCTACACTCGTGGTAGCCTAGGACCCCAATGTACATTTTGAGATAGTAGTTGTAACCTTAGGCGTACCATGTAAAACTAGTAGAGATAGGAAGGATCATCAGGGTTGGATGGAGCATTCCTAAAGAGAAGGTGATCACCAAGATGACCAGAGCCATAGAGAGCACTCATGGCAAGAAAATCGAGATGAGAAGGTGTATAAGAAGCCTAGTTTGCAAGAAAATATACCAGACAAGACCATAATACACTCAAAAAGATCGATATGATGGTCATAGAAAGAGGTTCTGATCAATATCGACTGAAGAAGAGGTCCCACATAGGAGGTATCAAGAAACCACGGTTGTGGTCAAGTATGATTTTCATGATGCCCAAGTTACGGGACAAGTATCAAAAGATCCTTATGGCTTACCATCTATCAAAAATTTGACGATCACAGGGAACTAGATGGTGAGCGAGAGATCCTTCTAAGGAAGATAAAAGCGCTAGAGCTAAGACAAGGCCGTAGGAACTTATTGATGCACGAGAAATTGGGGATATGAGATAAGTTTCCTATTCATCAACAGTAGGCAGTCTCATGTATGCAATGTTATGCACGAGACCTAACATTTGCTTCATAGTGGGAGTAGCCAGTAGGTTCAAGTCAAACCCAGGATTGAATCATTGGGTTGCTATGAAGGTTATTCTCAAGTATCTTTAGAGAACGAGAAACTATATGCATGTATATTTAGGACATAATTGAATCCTGTTAGGATATAAGAATTTTAACTTTCAGTCAGACAGAGATTCTAGAAAATCTACTTCTGAGTACGTATTCACCTTTGATGGTAGAGCCATAACGTGGAGGCGTGTCAAGTAATCTTGTATTGCTGATTCCACCATAGAATCTGAATATGTAGCATCTTATGAAGCAATTAAGAAGGCTGCATGGCTTAGTAAGTTCTTTATTGATCTAGAAGTTGTTCTAAATTTTTATAAGCTCATCTGGCTTTATTATAATAATAGTGGTGGTATGACCAACTTTAAAGAACCAATAAGCTACAAAAGATGGAAGTATAAAAAATGGAAGTATTATCTCATCAAGGAGATAATGCAGAGATGAGATGTGACCGTGACCATGATTGCATAGCAGGACAATCTTGCTGATCCATTTATGAAGACCTTGACAACTATAGTGTTTGAATATCACCTAGAGGACTTGGGATTACAATATATGTCTCACCTACTTTAGTGCAAGTGGGGGATTGTTGGGATTTATGCCCTAAACCTTGTAATTTGTAAACGTTAGAAAAACATTATTTAAAGAAGTAGTTTTTTCATTCAATAAATAAGACTCGTACATTTATATCATATGTGCTAATCATTAAAGATTGCTAGATGTACTCTCAAATTGAGTATATGAGTGTCAGATACAGAGGTATTTGGTTTGAGACGCATAATCTAAAGAGTCCGTAGAGAGCAAATAAAACTAGATTCTTTATTTACGGATAATTTATAACTACGATCCATTCCGTAATGTACGGTGGTCTTATCATAGACCATTCGTATGTTGATATGAGAATGGAGACACTTTATATGATGTAATCATATATGTCTGGGCCATGATCTATTTGAATCTCTTACCAAGATCCATTACATGTAAAGAGTCATATATATCGATAAATGATGGCTGTATATGGGTGATCTTAATCTTGAGTGTCTTACTGACTCCTTCAGATTAGATCGTGGTTTTTGACATACCATAGGTGAGATTGGAGCAACATTCACGACCAATAACTCTGTATCTTGGAATCACAGTTTGACTTATGGCTGGAAAGGTCTACACACAATAGAGGAATCTACTTCTTCTTGCGAGAAATAGAGAAGTAGTTCTCTTAAGGGTTGATTCAGGACTTGAAAAATAAGAGTGCTCTCTTTCTTCCGTGAAGGATGAAAGGATATGATTGTTCATTAGAGAATCAATGGTACTTAAAGGAAAAGATATAATTAGATAGGTATAACAGACTTTATGACCTAGCTCTAGTTATGAATTGCTTGTAGATGATCATACCATACGTAATAGTTATATCAATGGATACTAATATTTCGGTTTGTGTAAAACATATACAGTTACAAGAGTGCAACCTCGGGTTTTAAGTGGAGTAACTTTGAGGTTAATAATCATGTAATATTAATTAAAGAGTTTGAATAATTTTTCTAAGTATTATTGGAGCTCAAAATTATAGGTCCATTACGCCATCTTGCTAGCCTTTTACTATTATTGGTAACAAGGTTCACGGTTAATTGAATGGTCAAATTAATTAGGTTATGAAAGTGACTTGGATTTATTCTATGAATTAATTAAATAAAATGATTAATTAATTAATAAATTATTAATAATTAAATAATATGATTATTTAATTGAGAATTATGAATTGTTAATTGGAGATTGGAGGTTTGAACTTTGACAAAAGCAAATGATTAAATAATAGAGATTATTTTATCATTTTCTTTAAAGAGGTCCAGTCAGGTCTTAGTGACAATACATATTAATAAAGGATTTAGAATCCTATTTTAACTAGGTCACTAAAACCCTGGTCTCCTAATAATATAAACAGATATAATATGTGGAAACAAAATAACCTAATGTAATAAAGATAGAGATAGGGTGTGCGGCTAAGGATTGAAAAAAAAAAGATAAAAAGAAAAAAAGGAAAAAAAAAACTTCTTTTTGTTTTCTAGGTGGTCGAACCTTAGGCTACGACAAGGGGTTGTCTTCTCCATCTCTACAGCCTCCATCCAGTACCCTCGGAATCAGCGACGTGCCCACACACAATTGCTAGATAGTCATAACTCGGAAGGCTTTGTGGCGAGGAATCGAGAACAAAAGATGGAGAAAACATAAAGGTATTCTTGAATCCTTTTCTTATATTCATGTATATTTTAAATAACGGTTTGAAAATGACATTTTAATAATAAATCAGTTATTGTTTCTTAAAACGGTTTGGATATTTGTTCTGGTTGATTGAACGCAACTTGTTGTTTTAAGATCATCAATTCATATATCACTGCTTAATATTGAATTCTTTTAAGTTAAAAACCTAAAATAAAGTGACAAAAATTTCTCCAGATACTGAAACGTATCTATGGCATCTAGGACTTGATCATATCAAACTTGACAAGATTGATAAACAATAAAAGGCAGACCTTTTTGTCAGTTAAATATCAACACTTTACCTATATGTGAACCTTGTTTAGAAGGTAAAATGACCAAGAAACCTTTTACTAGGAAAAGGCTTAGAGCGACACAACCACTATAGCTTAAACATTCAGACATCTATGGACCAATGAATATTAAAACTATGGGTGGTTATGAGTATTATGTCACTTTAATTGACGATTACTCTAGATACGGATATGTTTACCTAATGCAACTTAAGTCAGAAACTTTTAAGAAGTTTAAAGATTTTCAAGCTGAAGCTTAGAACTAATTAGGCAAAACAATCAAAGCTTTATGATCAGATCGTGGAGGTGAGTATCTTGACCAAGAGTTTGGAAAATACTTGGTTGAGTATAAGATTGTATCCTAACTCACAGCTCTTGGAACACCACTACTGCATGGTGTTGTGGAGAGGAGAAACATGACCATGATGGAAATGGTGAGATTTATGATTAGTTTCTCATTATTGTCAAACTCTTTTTGGGGTTATACACTACAAAAGGTGGCCAACATATTGAATGTAGTTCCATCCAAATATGTTCATAAGACTTATTTAGAGTTGTAGAATGGTCATAAAGCTAGTTTGCGACATTTTACATATGAGGGTGTCCAGTACATGTGCTGAAGAACAAAAGTTGAAAGTTGGAACCTCGTTCATAAGTATGCCTACTTGTAGGTTATTCCAAAGAGACCAAAGAAGGATATTTATATAGACCTCAAGATAACAAAGTGTTTGTATTGACAAACGTAACGTTTCTTGAGGAAAACTATATGAGTGATCATAAACTTAGAAGTAAGATTGTATTAAATGAATTAGAACCTGGTATGACCAGTGCGCAGTCAACAATAGTTGTTGTTCCATCAACGTTCGGTAGTCAAACGATTCCTAGTTAGAACTCACTATCGCCTATACGTAATGATAGAGTTGTACGATAATTTGATCGCTATTTAGGATTTGGAGAGGCATGGGGTGTCGTCTCTGATGATAATATAGAATATTTATTATCATTTAAACATACAATGGAAGATTCTAACAAAGAGGAACGACCTAAAGCCATGAATCTCAATATGGTGTCTATGTACTCCAACTCATTCTCGGAACTTATAAACTTACCTGATGGGATAAAACCCATAGGGTATAAATTGATCTACAAGAGAAAAGGAGAAGTAGATGGGAAGGTAAAGACCTTCAAAGCAAGGCTAGTGGCAAAAAGGGTATACTCAAAAAGAGGAGGTCGATTATGAAGAGACCTTTTTGCCATTAGCTAAGTTTAAGTATATTTGGATACTCTTATCAATTGCAGCCTATTTAGACTACGAAATTTGGCAAACAGACGTCAAGACTGTATTCTTGAATGGAAATCTTGATGAGAGCATCTATATGATGCTACTAGAGGGATTCGTGTCCCAAGATCAATAGCAAAAAGTTTGCAAACTGCGAAGGTTTATTTACGGACTGAAGCAAACATCTAGATCTTGGAACATTAGGTTTGATATTGCCATCAAAACCTATGGTTTTAAGCAAAACGTTGATAAACCTTGTGTCAAGTGGATCGGTGATAAGTTTCCCTGGTCCTTTGCAATGATGATATCCCACTTATTAGGAATGACGTATGAATATTGTCATAAGTATAGGGCTGGCTCACTAACCAATTCCAAATGAAAGATATGTGAGAGACAAGTTATGTTCTAGGGATCTGATTAATAAGGATCGTAAGAACAAACTATTAGCACTGTCTTAGGCATCATATATCAATAAGATACTTATACGATTCTCAATGGAGAACTTCAAGAAAGGTAATTTACCTTTTAGACATGAAGTTCACTTGTTTAAGGAACAATGTCCTAAGACACCTCAAGAAATTAAGGATATGAAACAGTTTCCCTATGCATCAATAGTAGGTAGTCTCATGTATGATATGTTATGCATGAGACCTGACATCTACTTCACAGTAGGGGTAGCCACCAGATTCTAGTCCAACCTAGGATTGGATCATTGGGTTGCTGTGAAGGTTATCCTCAAGTATCTTCGGAGAAAGAGAAACTATTTTCTTATTTATTCAGGATAGGATTTGATCCCGTTAAGATATACGAAATTTGAATTTCAGTTAGACAAGGATTCTAGAAAATCCATGTCTGGGTCAGTATTCACCCTTGGTGGTGAAACCATAGTATGGAGGAGTGTCAAGCATTCTTATAATGCTGATTCTACCAAAGAGGCCAAATATGTAACGACTTGTGAAGCAACTGAAGAGGCTTTATGGCTTCGTACTTTTTTTATTGATCTAGAAATTGTTCCTAATTTGGATAAGCCCATCACGTTTTATTTTGATAATAGTGGTGTTGTGGCTAATTCTAAAGAACCAAGTGGACACAAAAGAGGGAAGCATATTGAGAGGAAATATCATCTCATCAGGGAGATAGTGCAAAGAGGAGAAGTGACCGTGACCAAGATCACGTCACAGAACAACCCGGTTGATCCATTTACAAAGACCTTAATGGCTAAAGTGTTTGAAGGTCACCTAGAGGTCTAGGATTATGAGAGATGTCCTACCTACTATAGTGCAAGAGGGAGATTGTTGGTATTTATTCCCTAAAGCTTGTAATATGTAAATATTATAAAAACATGAAGAAAATAAGCTAGTTTCTCATTCTATAAATATTGATTTATTAATATCCGTATGCTTATAACATGTATGCAAAACATCCAAGATTGCATGATATAATATCAAGCTAAGTATAATAGTGTCATATACAAAAGGATTCAGTTTAAGACATGCAATCTAAAGAGTCCTCAGAGAGCAAATAAAGCCTGATACTTTATTTGTGGTTAATCTATAGCAGCAGTCAATTCCGTAATGTGCGGTAGTCTTATCCTAGACTACTTATATAGTGACATGGGAGTATAGGCTCCTTATATGATGAAATCATATTGGAGAGGGCTATGATCTATATGAATCTCTTACCAATATCCATTAAATGAAGAGATTCATGTATATAGATAAATAATTGCTATATATGGGTGATCTTAATCATGGGTGTCTTACTGACTCCTTCAGGTTGGATTGTGGCTTTTGACATAGCATGGGTGAGATCAGAGTAATATTCCTGATCACTAGCTCTATATCCTGGAGTCATGGTTTAGTTGTGGTTGGAAAGATTCGTACATAATACAGGAATGCATTTCATCTTGCTAGAAGTAGATGAGTAGTTTCTTTAAGGGTTGATTCGGGGCTTGAACAATTAAGAGCGCTCTCTTTCTTCCAAAATGGAAGACAAAATATAATTGTTCATTATAGAATCAATGGTACTTAAAGGAAAAGATATTATAATAGAGGTATAACAAGTTTATGACCTGGCTCTACATATGAACCACTCGTGGAGGATCATACCATATGTAATATCTATATCGATAAACACTGAGATTTCAATCTGTGTAATACATCAGCAATTTCGATACTGCAGTCTTGGGTTTTTAGTGGAGTAACTTCGAGGTTAATAATCTTTGAATATTAATTGAAGAGCTTAATTAATATTTCTAAGTATTATTGGAGCTCAAAATTGTGGGTTCATTAGGTTCCCTAAGTAGCCCTTTATGATTATTGATAATAAGATAGTCCAATTAATTGTGTTACAAAAGTGACACGAATAAATTCAGGGAACTAATTAAATAATAAGATTATTTGATTAGTATATTAATAATTGAATTATATTAACAGTTAAAAAATATTAATTAGTTAATTATTATTATGAGGTTACAAGTTCGAATCATGACTAATTCAAAAGATTAAAAAAATAATATAGATTATTTTTATCCTATAGGTCATAGGTTCAAGTCCTAGTGGTGACCAAATTAAAATAGGATTTAGAATCCTATTTTGACTTGTGTTAGGTTTTAGATTTGTGTTGGTTTGATTCCATAACAAAACGCTCTTTGTTTGTATTGCGTAGTTGCTTAGGTGGTTCGTGATTGGATTGAGCTTCAAAGAAGGAAAGCAACTTCACATGCAAAGTTCATATTCAAGAGGATAATTGCTTACTTGAATGCTAAGGCATCAAGATTCTTCTTCCTCTTGTAAGGTGTAAGCACGCACACACACATACACACATTGTATACATTTGTGTCCCTACATCATTATGCTAAATTGGTATAACACATTCACAAATATTGAAGTATGCACATTCATTTGATTTAATTTGATGACTATTGTAAATTTGCTTGTTCTAGGACTATGTTTAGGAAATGGCATACTTATGTGTTCTTGTGTTTGTTTGTTAGTTTGTGTTTTTGTGATATCGGACTTGAATATATTCTCATGTTAGTCCTTATTGAGTTCAGATCATTTCAGTTACTCTTTCATAAGTTTTCGAGTTTCGAGTTGAAAATTACAAAACTTTTCGTGTGTTTATCGTGCATAGTTTTCATCTTTGTATATCGAGTCAGTTTTCATGTTTTTGATAAAAGTTTTGTAAACTTCCACATCCATGAGGGAGTTAGGGTTTGTAATCTATAAACGGTTTCGAATTCCGAGTTCGGAGGCCGAAGAATGGTTGAAGAACGCGAGAGGACCGTGAAAGTGAGCAAAGGGGAAGAGGGATGACAAATTACCAAACTGCCCCTCCCTTGAGATGGTGCGTGGACATCTCGAGATAGCCACCCTCAACCCTCGTGGAGGCCACACACCTTCTTGGTGAGCTGAGGTGTCAAGGCATCATTGGTTGCCTAAGTCTCTCTCCTCTCCACATCATCTTCCTTCATTTTATATTCAAATTTCATGCAGAATTCTTCACAACTTGTCCAATTTTGTTTTAGTCATATCCTTCTCAAATCAACTCCGATTTTAGATTTTCAAAAGCCGAAATTGTTGGTCTTGAAGTGAGAAACAAGTCCTATGCATTTTTAGTTTCAAATTCATCATTTGTAAGTTAATAATCTTCTTTCCATTTTTTCTTTTGTGATCAACTTAGTGGATCTTCTTATTTGATTAAATAAAAATGTTCTGAATTTTGATTCTTATTTTAGGCTTGCTTGGATGAGTTCGGAAATTAGATTTTGTGTTTTTGATTGAATATCATTTTAGTTAATTTTGATGAACATGAACTTGAATCTAGAATACTTGTGATTTGATCTTGATTGTTGATTTCTAGGTTTTAGTCACATGTTCTAGAACTAGGATATTTTGATTGTGATCTCTATCATTCAAATCTAGTTCTTGCTTGGTTGAATATGTTGTGGATTTCAAGTGTTAACTTGTTCACTTGATTTCAAATCTAGTTTTGTATTTTTCATAGAAAACTTGTTATTCTAGTTTTGAATGACATGTTAAGGTTTCTAGACAATTTTTACGAATATTTTTGAATGCCTAATCTAGATCTCTAATCAAATATTCATAAGAATTAGTTACATTTGCATGTGAGCTTGATTTGTGCAAATTTAATTTTCATAGAGTGTGTTTGATATACTTGCTCTATTTGCTTGTAATTGCATCATGAATGCATGTGTGCACTTAACTTAGATCATTGTCTTGCAAAAGGTTAAAGACTCTTGTTGAAGTGGGTGAAGCTTTGACTTGAGCAAGAAGACTTGGCTGGGATAGTGATCCGGATAGCCAAGCAAGGAAGACTCATTTAGGATCGAGGAGATCTGGATAACTAAGCAAGAAGTCTTGGCTAGGGTCGGGAGGATCCAGATAGGCAAACAATAAATCTTCCTTGAGACGTGAGCATCTTGGATAGGAAGTTGTTTCCTAGAGGTGTAATATTCACATCTTGGATATGAAGTACGTAAAGTGGTTCACTTGACCCGCGGGTAGAATAGAGTTGATAGCATGAAAAGTGTATCATGTTGACACACTTCGAGCATAACTCTAAACTAATGATGCTCTAAAAATGAAATAAAATATGCGAGTCTAAATGACCCTTCGCAAGTGTACGAATCACTGTTGAGTATAGCAAACACAAGTAATCGATCCCACGAGGAAATCTAGGCAGTGAAGATCAAATAGAACAAAAAAACTTGCTTAACAATGATTGACTAGTGAATAATATTAACACGTTTAAACTAAAAGTGGAACAAGTGAGATACAAGGGAATACAATAAAACATAAGTGTTAGCCAAGATATTTAATAAATAACTTTAAACACCATCCAAGTATCAATATACGACCCTAATTTAAAATGGTTTTTGAGAAAAAATTTCATCAACTCTACATCTCAATGTGTCAAAGGATGTTGAGTAAAGAAACCTTTAATCTAAAAGGGCAAGTGAATTTAATAATCATGGTCATGCATCATCAACAATCATTCCAAAGGAAAGTGAGAATAATAGTTATGTTTCTTCAAACATATTTATCGATAATCCAACCACTTAAAAACATCTTAAATGCTACAAATGCAAAGCAAATCACATTAACTGTATAGTTCATACATTAATTGCACATAAATAAACAAGATAGAATGGATAAATATATTATGTTGACTTAGATCATGGTTAACAACAAATGAACATCTATCCCTTACATCTCAAGAAATTTAGCTACACATGATTTTCTTAGCTATAAAAGTTAGAGAGAGAGAGAAATACAACCGATAGTCATGGATGATGATCCTTGACTTTGATTATAAATTCTTCTTTCAATCTTCTTCCAAGTTGCTTTAAGATCTAGTTAAAACTAAAAACTAATTTGATCTCTAATGTCTCTTATTTTCTATCAAGTATATTTTTTATATCTATATATCTTCTTCTATATATACTAGGTTAACAAAGATATTTATGTGTATGTAGTGGGTGGGAAAAATCATTGATTTATCAAGTGGATTGCTGACGTTATAGACATTTACGAGTTAGATCTGCGAGATGGAACTCACAAGTTGAAGTCGCAGTTTAACTTTTGCCAGAGGTAACTCAGATTCTGATGGCGGTGGGATTCTGGGTAACTTTTTTGAGGTGACTCTACGAGATGGAACTCACATATCTAGTAGCCGCTTTGTTTCTGCTAGCTTGAACTCGCAGTTTCCTCTGGAATGGTTTTGCGAGTTAGTTTTGCGAGATGGAACTCGCAGATCTGAAGCAGCAGTTCTGATTTGCTAGCTTGTGGATGCAGAATGACATAGTAGATGCTTATGGAGTGTTTCTACGAGTTGGACGCTGCTGGGTTGAACTCGCAGACTAACACCCGACTCTAGGAAATATCTACTACTTCGATATTAATGTTAAAGTCAAAGTTTCATATCGCAGTCCACTCTAGGGAACATCTGCGACTTGGATCTACGAGGTCGAACTCACAGATCTCATATTTTCTTCCAAAAATCCCTTCTTTCACGTGAAATATCCAAATTAGAATGAAAATGCCCTTGGATGAGTATTTATGCCTGAAAATACTTTTACAAGCAATTAAACACTTAAAACATCCCAAAGATGGCAACAAAGGTAACAAAGGTAGATGATTAGGCGCTCAAAACATGTATAATTTTAGAGCGATCAAAACCCTCAAATCTAACCTTTGCTCATCCTAGAGCAAATCATAAGATAAGAAAATTAACTACCCACATATATAAAAGCTACTGAAACAAACGAACAGAAAGGGGTGAGAACTTATACGAAAACAATGTCAAGATCGGTGTACGAATGAGAAACTAAACTTGTAAGAATTTCTGAGTGAAAAATATCCTGAAATCAATCAGATGATTTTATCTTACAAAAATGAATCCCACACTTTATGTAGCAACATCACAGACTACTCACACGAGCATTTCAGATGTAATTCCTCGACTCTAATCTCACTAGATTTGACTCTATTTTTCTCACAAAGTCTTAGGCTAACTCATTTTCTAGCACATGCGATTTGAAGATATGTAGATGGAAATCAAATATATATCGCACATGAGTGTTTTGAAACAAAGCATATTTTAAGTAAATCGATCTCATGAAGGAATTGAATGCCACGATCGTGGCAAAGAATATTTAAAACTCATATTCCCGAAACAGACTTCCTAAAAGATCAATTTGACTCTCTCCTAAAATACTTGGCCAAGGGGTACTTTGTGGTGATAGGATGGTGACATAGAAATACCCTAATCAGGTCAAAGTGTTTATACGACAACTCTCCAAAAATTCTTTCTTAATTTCCAGTTCATAATCAACTTCTAGGCTATGTTATGTAGTAGTTTGATGTGGTGCTAGGTCGTTACCTTATTTGGAGCAACTATAGTTTGAAGACCAAAGGCTTTAAGTGTTAAATTTTTAAAGCCTATCTAAAGCACATATTACACTAACGCCTCAGTACACGCTGCTTCACTGGAGCTTGCAAATTAAAATCTTTCACTTTGAATACTTTGACAAAATTATAGTAATGGCTTGTGTTTAGGTCCATGGTTTATAGTGGTGATGTATGTAGGCTTTTGTGTTTCGACCGTATTTGCAATGAAGCATACAAAAAGGGAAACAGACGTGTTTAGGCAATTTGATTGTGAAACACTAACAACGCTCTAATATCATTTCTAGAAGTTAGTCTATCATGAGAATATAAAATCAAACATGTTATCGACAATTAATGAATGTTCTATGGCAAACAATGCAAGTGGTGCAATGAGAACGTTATCATCCAAAAACTTAATCGAAAACGGTATACGAATAGAAAAAAAAAATACCTTAATAAATGAATGCTAAGGCCTAAAAAATCACAAGTAGCCTCAACTATTAATCCTAAACACATGAGTATTGAGTCCCTTTTGTTAAAACATCACATTGCTCGAACGAATCTTTGATCGATAAAAAGCTAGTCCAGGCTCAGTAATGAAAACAAGCAATAATTTCTCATTGGCACATACGATGTTCAAAAAAGGTTTGACTCGCCAAAAAATTTCAGGCAACAAACACATTAATATTTACCTAAAAGATGTTAACATGCCCACACCCCCAAACCTAAACTCAACAATGCCCCAATGTGTAACAATAAAGAACGAGGGCATGAGCTCAAAGGTTTCAATGTTTGGCCAACAGCAACTTACCAAAATTAATATATACATATACATGCATGCATACTCCTTTGATCAACTTAGGCAGTAAACAAATTTCAATCAAAAACCACCATTAGATCTATTCAAAAAGTATATAAGCATAAGTATAAATATATATAGTCAAAATCCTGTGAAAAATAAGAAAAAGAAGCATGCGTACTAAGTTACATTATCCGTTTAAAAACTAAAAACTAAAAACTATAAAATAACATATATAAAGTAAATAACGTTCTAATATCCACAATCATAAATATTGCAACGTAATTGAAAAGAGAAAAATATCAGCCTAAACCTATACTATCTGGGTCATCCGATAGTGTAGATCGAAGAGGTGTAAGGTATGGAATCAATGCCATGGGAGAATAGGGTGACATAGCCTGAAACTCCGCAGTTGGATCATAGGTAGGGCCCGAAACTCGGGAGTAGAGAGGACGCATCGGTGAAATAGCTGGATTTAGCTCTGGATCGTCAGCCCCTTCAATTCTGGAAGATGGTCACTTTACTCTAGTTCTCTTCCTTAGAACCCATGGAGTTTTCCTAGTATAAGTTCTGTCACTAACGAAACTATGCCTGAATGATCTGAACTCAATGGTGAGATTTCTGACCATGGTGGTCAGATCCATCGCCCAATCCTAGAAATGTCCTGCTGATCTCCTAGGTGCATGCCTCTCAGGCTTAGTGTCAGGCTCTGTTCCTATGTTGAACCCCTCCTCCTGCTGCTCAGTTGTGGCAGCTTCTACAGATGCCCTTCTCTTAGCTCTCTTCTCCTTCTCGAGCCCCTTCTTTTTTCCTTCCCCTGTTTCTAACCTCTGAATCCCTCTTGGAATAGTTGCCTCATTACAGGCCTTCATGCATATATTGCCTCCCGAACTCCACTCATCTTCATCTAAAAAACTCACTCTTGCCCTCTAACAAAAATGAGTGATAAGGCAAGGAAATGCCAAACTGAGCATATTGGTCCTGCACGTTTCTGTTATCCTCTTGATAGCGATATTGTCACAATCTGAAGGTAGGTTCTTCTTCATCAGGTACAGTAGGATCATCGAGCCAAGAGTGACATTGTGCCTATGATGGGATTGGAATGGTGAATAGCTGAAAAATGTGTGCCAAAAAGCACTCTTGAAGTCTAACTGGCCTTGAACAAACATGTTGGAGGTGTTCTAAATTGCATACTCAGTACCTTGTAATGCGTTGGCCAAAGACTGATTGTACAACTAGTACATTCCTTTTGTCTCATATCCGTCTACCCATTGCGGATAGCTCTTGGTCTCCCACCATTCATTTATGTCTTCGGCATTTAAACTCCCACTTTTTCCCTGGACTTTCACTGGTCCTCCTTGTAGGGAGCTCTGCCAAGACATAGCTATATAGAGCTCCTGAACCACAGTAGTGTTGCAATGGTTCCGGATGGTACAATAGGTTCTCTACCGAAGACGGTATACGTTCTCTGTAAAACTTGTACAATCCAAATCTTTGAAACTCAGCCCCTGTTCTATAACTATTCTTTTTTTTTTCTTGTTACTTTTCAGCCGTTGTTGAAGTTCTATGTTCCGTTTAGCTGATCTAGGCATCGGAT
This sequence comes from Dipteronia dyeriana, assembly GCA_032871835.1. Taxonomy (NCBI): domain Eukaryota; kingdom Viridiplantae; phylum Streptophyta; class Magnoliopsida; order Sapindales; family Sapindaceae; genus Dipteronia; species Dipteronia dyeriana. The sequence goes on from CM065302.1 coordinate 39,695,457, forward strand.
CCTTTCCCTTCTTTCACCTCGATTCGGCGGGATCCTCAGCAGGGGGAGGCGGCCTCATTGACCTCATCATATCTGCATATACATAAAATTTAATCGAAATTAAAGTTTACCAAACTCTTATAGTTTTGCAAACTACGACAAAAATTGACTAGCAATCCTTCTAAAAATTCTACCACATTGCCAATATTCATAAGATTTAATGCTTGAAAAAGTTACAAAATGGCAATGCATATTATGAGGATTATTATCATAGTATTCATCAACCCATAACATTGTTCAAACCTTTCCCACTTATACAAACATCACACATGATAACTTAATAAACAACTACACCATAAGCTTAATCACATTTTTAATTTGAATAATCTCAAGCATGGGAAAGATGTTATCAATGTTAATCAAGGTAAACATATATACCATTCATGACCCTAACTTCTTCTATCAAACACTCATCACAAACAACAATTGTGAACAAAACTTAATCACTTCAAAACCAAATTCGATGCATATCTAACCATATGTGAGTGCAAACAACAACAATCAATCATTAAACACAACATGCGACATCTGACTGAGTCATATAATCAATAAATCCCAATTTTTGAAAATTCCCAATGGGAAATTCAAAATTCAAAATTTGTCATCAATTCTTACGGAAAAACAAATGAAAATCAAGCTAATACCATCAATTAGTAGTTCTCATCATCAATAAACAAAACCCCTTTAATGTAATCAACATTCAGAAACCCTAACCCTAACGAAATCGGTCAAGAGAGAGAGATTAATGTAGCTTTTTAACAAACCGAAAAGCAATTAGGAATTAGATTGATGATTCGTACCTGACTGATGCGTTGTTGGAGTGAAAACAAGACAATTAGAGAGTAATTTGAGAGGGATTTGAAAGTTTGAATAGAGAACAAAAAAGGGGAAAATTTTAGGGTTTTCTGGAAAGTGACGTTTCAGCTTTATACTCGCAAATTTTGGCAAAATTTGTGAGTTAGAACTCGCAGATTGTTGAACCATGTCGCAGAATTTCATCGCAGAAATTAGGGTTCATACCCAAGGCAGACTGCGAGATAGGATCTGCGAAGTAAAACTCACAGGTCTAAGTCACAGATTTAGTCCAGTAGACACTGCGATTTGAGACTAATAATACTACGTGAAAGACCTCGCTGAAACTTCTTCATAGATCATCTCTAGAAAAGACTGTGATTTGAGCCAAAAGAAGTCTACGAGTATTAACTCATAGAAGTAAGTCATAAAATTACTCCAGTGGGGACTGGGACTACAAACTGACAATAACTGCGAGAACTAACTTGCAGAAAAAGCTAGCATATCTATTTTTTCTTTGAAAAATGTTGAAACTCCAAAATTTGGCTCCCTTGCTATAACACAATACTTTGAAAAAGATTTTAGCAAGTAATTCTCCCCCAAACATGTAATTCTTCATACTTAAGATATCTCCAAAGAGCTTGAACCCCCAAACCTATCTCATTTAAGGATTGTAGAGAAAATATACGCGCAAATCAAAATAAAGTCTTAAAATATAAAGGAAAGGGATTCTTTTGAGAATCAGGAATCAAAGTTTGGATTGGTATGTGGATAAAAATCCGCCTAATTCTCGACGATGAATTGATTTGATAGCTCAGGCATTGTTATTCATGATATTGATCCGATTCAATATCATTGAAATCTAATCGATCCCATTGAATTGACGAACGAAAGATTTATCATCTCTATGGGATCAAATCCTGAGTTATTGCGAAGTAAAAAAAAACGGAACGATGAGATTATGCAACGGAAGCGTAGAAAAGAAATTTATTACAAATTAGGGTTTGTGTATAAATAAAAATTTTCCCTTTTAAATAAAAAGAACCTTAACCCTAAATTAATTGATGTATATAAAAAGTGTCGTATATTTTTCTCATGACAATTGAACAAGCGCCGAATTGATTCCGTAAGATCTTCCAATCCAATCACGAACGTGACACTCCCTTTCTTTTAATCGTATACCTGAGGATGGAAACAAACAAAATCTTTTTCTTTGTTAGTTACAATAATCCTCTAAGAAGAAAACAAAGAACGTTAGGTCACGTGTGAATTATCAATCAATTTGATTGAAACTCACGTGAACCTTGATTCGATGTTATACACAAAACCTTTTGATGTAAAGGCTACTAGTGTACTATCGAAAACTAAACGCTCTTTCTTCCTTTTCTTCTTTCCCGAATCACACACTATTTGTTAGATTTGATCAAATTTTGTCTATAGTAAAATTAGATTTTCTCCCTCAAAATTCTATGGTGGTCGAATTCTCTCCACAAAGAAACACCTAGGCTAGCCGAAATCTCTCTCTAAAATTATATATGGCTGGCCGAAATTCCTTTTAGAATTATCTTAGGGCTGGTCAAAATTTCTAAACATATATATATATAAATATATGGATGGCCGAATTTTTCATAGAATATATATTAGGATTTTAAATTCTTTCCTAAGAATGATTTACTTGGTTGTTAAGAATTATTTCCTTAGGTGGATGTACTTGGTGGTTAAGAATCCTTTTCTAAAAGGAATTCTATCATATACCAAGACTTTTTATCCAACTCAATAGTGTATTTGTAACCATATTAAATACTTTCTAATTTGATTAAATAAATAATTCCTTTTATTTATCTACTTATCAAATATAGACTTTAATATTAATTATACTACCAACAATAGTATAATTTCAGAAGACCATCTCCTACTAGAAAAAAGATTTTGACTTTTATTAAATAATTAATTAATCAACAAATTAATTAATTTCTATTTAATTAAATAATAAAATAAAAGTAATATTATTAATCTATTCTAAATAGCCTTGCCACCCAACTCATATATATGAGCCATATATATATATATATATTAAATCCATTGGACCTTAATAAAATATCCACATGTGAACTAGACCTATTCTTACAAAAAGAAACAAGTTCACATACCTTAATACAATTCTAGATGAACCCCTAAATTGGTCCGGTAGAATATATAAAGTGATTCAAGCAAGTTCATGTGGATTGAGGATCTTGGCGGGCTATCTAAATTTAAGCTCCAATAGACACAACCCAATCACAATCAACAAATGATTCACTTAGGTTCTATCTATCTAATTTTAGTTCATTCCACTAAAAAACTAAAATTGAACTCTTAAATAAAGATAGAATAAGTTGATGTTACACTACACAACCTTATTGGAGAAAGTGTATCCTCGTGAAGAATACCAGTAATCGCCAAGTGCTCACAGACCACCTATAGATCTCCAAGTTACCATATTTACTCATATGACCATATTTTGAACTTAGATATTTTGACTTGTCCAGAAGCCATGTTTCAATAGATACTATTGAAAACTTAACGTTAAGATTTAATATTCAATACCTCAAAACATCCATATGATGATATTCTACTCCCATTTAATAAATGGAGCCACGATGTCCATATCTATAAATGGAGTCCTCTATCGATTAACAAATGAAAACCACCAAACTATCGATGATAGACTATGCTATATAACTGTACTCATTGATAGCTCAAATGATAACACTTGCAACCATAAGTCCATCATTTATCTCTGGATCGAGATAGACTCTTCGATTGTCTTCAAATGAAAAACTTTTATCCATTGACGGTTCTAGATAAAGTATTTCATTGTGATCCAATTAAATGCACCAAGTACACTAGATTCTTTTGCCCAAAGACACCACACTTTGATTATTTTAGACTCATCATAACACATTTGATCCCACTCAAATGCTAGCAAAAGAATCTACAACTTTGACAAGATAAAGACGCCCAACCTTTTATCTTAAGTTGTGAATATTATTCAAAACTAACTAAAGAATTGTGTCTACCTCATACATATCTAGAAGTATGAACAATTCTTATTTTTCTTATAGTCTTTTGACCTTACGATTATTTACTTTTAACAATTACAATAATTAAACTATAAATGCTATAAGATTTGCTAAACTAGAAATCACTTTATTAATAAGAAAATATTGTCAAATACATTATTACACTCTTACTATCGAGCATAATCCCAACAATCTCCTATTTGCTCTATAGCAAATGTGTCATATCTCTCATCCCCATGTTCTCTAGATGCCCATCAAAACTCTTTTGTGAATGAGCTTTTATAAAAGGATCCGTTAGATTCTCCGCTGATGCGATTTTGGTAATCATCACGTCACCCCTATGCACAATTTCCCTCAGAAGGTGATACTTTCTTTCAATGTGTTTCCCTCTCTTTTGACTTCTTGGTTCTCTCGAATTAGCCAATGCTCCACTATTATAACAATAGATAGTGATCTGCTTATTCGCATCAGGAACCACTTCCAAGTCAATTAGGAATTGAAGGAGCCAGACAGCCTTTTTAGCAGCCTCTCATTCAGCAATATACTCAGCTTCCATGGTGGAATCAGCAATACAAGATTGTTTGATACTCCTCCATGTAACTGCCCCTCCTCCAATAGTAAACACAGATCCTGATGTTGATCATTTGGAGTCAGAATCTGACTGAAAATCGAAATTTGTATACCTAACGGGAATTAAATCCCTTAACAGAGTATACAAGCATATAATCTCTCGTTATCCTAAGATACTAGAAAATATGCTTGACTGCCGTACAGTGATCAGGACCAGGCTTCGATTTAAACCTGCTAACTATGCCCATAACAAAATAAATATCTGGTCCAGTACAGAGCATTGCATACATGAGACTTTCATCTACCAATGTATATGGAACCCTACTCATGAATTGCTCTTCATGCTCATTCTTGGGAACTTGTTTCTTATAAAGTTTGATTCCATGTCTGAAAGGTAACATACCTTTCTTAGAATCTTGCATGGAAAACCTAGACAAGATTTTATCTATGTATGATGCTTGGGATAATGCAATCGTTATATTCTTTCTATCCCTTATGACTTGGATACCAAGAATATAACTTGCTTCTCCTAAGTCCTTCATATCAAACTGTTTTGCTAACCATTCTTTTATTGATGTCAATACACTTACATCATTTCCAATGAGTAGTATATCATCAATATAAAGAACTAGGAAAACCAACTTGTCGCCTTTAATCTTTTTGTATACACAAGGTTCGTCAAGGTTTTGAATAAATCCAAAACTTTTCACAGCTTGATCAAACCTTATGTTCCAGGATCTAGATGCTTGCTTCAATCCATATATGGATCTTTGCAACTTGCATACCATTTCCTCTTGGCCTTTTTCAATGAATCCTTCTGGTTGCATCATATAGATGCTTTCGTCAAGACTTCCATTAAGGAAAGTTGTCTTGACATTCATTTGTCAAATCTCTAGGTCTAGAGATGCCGCAGTGGGTAAGAGTATCCTAATGGATATAAGCATGGCCACAGGAGAGAATGTTTCTTCATAATTGATACCTTCCTTCTGTGTAGAACCTTTAGCTATCAATCTAGCTTTAAAGGTTTCCACCTTTCCATCCATTCCTCTTTTCCTCTTTTCCTCTTTTCCTCTTTTCCTCTTTTCCTCTTGTATACCCACTTGCACCCGATGGGTTTTATCCCTTTAGGTAAGTCTACAGGAGACCAAACTTTGTTTTTGAACATAGATTCAATTTCGGATTGCATTGCCTTTTGCCAATAGCAACAATCAACATCTTCCATTGCTTCCTTGTACGTTTAGGGATCATCGTCATCCGGAAGATTCTCTACAGATTCTCTTAGACCGATGTATCTATCGGGCTGTCTACTAACCCTCCCACTACGATAAGGTAGGGGAGATTGTTGATCTTGTGTTGGTACGAAACTTACAATTGGAATTGGTTGCGAAACCTCTTGTGGAATTGTATCTCCTAAAAGCTCATTCAGGACAATTCTACTTTTAGGCACAAAATCATTCATATAGTCCTCTTCCAGAAATTTAGCATTTGTCGAAACAAATACTTTAAGATCTGAAAGACTATAAAAATAATATCCTTTTGTTTCTTTTGGATACCCTACAAATATGCATGTTTCTAAACGAGACTCCATTTTTTGTCTTTCCTTTTAACACGTGTGCAGGACATCCAAATATCCTTAAGTTTTGTAAACTAAGCTTTCACCCGGTCCATAACTCATGCAGTGTTTTACGAACCGACTTAGATGGTACATCGTTTATAATGTACATTGCGGTTTGTAAAGCATATCCCCAAAAAGAATTAGGAAGAGTTGAATAACTCAACATAGACCTAACCATGTCCAAAAGAGTTCTATTTCTCCTTTCTGCCACCCCATTTTGTAACTTGGTTAGCAACCACTGGCAAACAAAATCCACTAGTAGATAAGACAAGTACAATCTCTCAAGTGACCCCTTCACCTAGAAACTACCCTCATATCCTACTCATGAATATGTCGCCCTCTTGCTCAACATTCCGAGGCCTCACACCTCTTGTCAAGACTTCATCGCTCACCCTTTCGGATCCTCACGATCCTAGGCAAGACTTCCTTGCTCACCCTTCCGGATCCTCACGATCCTAGGCAAGACTTCCTTGCTCACCCTTCCAGATCCTCCCGACCCAAGGTAAGACTTCCTTGCTTGATATTCCAAGGTCTCCCACCTCTTGTCAAGACTTCCATGCTTAACAACATAGGTCTCACATCTATTGTCAAGACTTCCTTCTCACAAGGCATCTAGGTGATCATGAATACAAAACACAAACAAGCACGCAATATAGAATGTTATGATCAACACATCCTATGGAAAATACTAGACATAAGCATGAATGCACATAACAAATTGTTGTCTAGATAATCATGCAAGTTTAATTCATCTAGATCATGTAAGATATGTTCAACATTAATTACAACCTAGATACATGTATAGATCTAAAACTTGAGTCACAAGATATGTTCAATTAATACATAATCAAGTTTAAATCTCATATACCAAAAATATGCTAAAATCATGTGACAAAGTCATTTAGATTAAAGAAAGAGTTATAGAGCATATTATCTATTCATAAAATCAACTAAGCACAAGAATAGCTCAAAAGAACACAAGCACATGTATCATAGTGAGATTTTGGCCAAAGAGAGCCTAATACATGTGAGGAACTATTTTTCACAAAATCAATCAAACAAAGATCATCAAATAGTCCTATAATCAAAGCTAGCACAATACAATCCCAAACATGTGAAAACATGGGCAAAATCTAAACCTAACTCAACATGTGAGATTTCAATTAAAACTCAATCTAGCTTTAAATGAATTCAAAACTCAAATCAAAACTATCACAAGACACACACACACACACACACACACACACACACACACACACACACACACACACACATATATATATATATATATATTGAAGAAGAAAACTCAAGGAAATTGACCAAGTTTTAAAAGAAAACTTTGAGAGAAAATCAATACCTTAGTTGATTTGGTGCAATCCCGTTTTTGTGAGATTAGACTCCAAAAACAGAAATAAAACTAACTTAAACCCTCAGAGAAAAGATGGAGGATGTATAGAAAAACACTCTCAACTTTGAATTACTCAGATCGGAGTTCAAATGAAAAAGTTATGGTGTTTGGTAGGTGAGAAAATTTGGGAGAAAAATTATGCAATCAAATTTTGAATCTCTTCTTAGAATGAAATGTGAGAGGGAAGGGATATATAAAGTAGAGTGAAAGAATAGAGTATGAAATGACTAAAAGGGACAAGAAGCAACCAAGCTTGCTTGCTGCCCAAGATGGCATGTGGGCATCTCGGGGCAGCAAGCCTTCTTGCCCAAGATGGCCACGTGCCATCTTGGGAAAGAAGAGCTTTGTGCTGTCTTTTTTTTCCCTCGACCTCCTTTCGTATTTTTTGACCGTTATCTAGCCTTCGAACTCGAATTCGAATCTATTTATAGATTATGAACCATAACTCTCTCACGGATATGGACATATAAGATACTTAACCCAAAAAATAAGAATTCAACTCGATATACGAATACGAAGACAATATACACAACATGAGTTGAAAGTGTAGTATCTTTTGACTTAGAACTTGAAATCAATAGTATGAGTAACCGAAGTGACCAGAACTCAATCAAGAATTATTTAAGACTAAAATCTACAAACATATACACATACAAACACAATTCACACTAGAATGCAAACTGCATAGAAATAATCTCCAATCATGCACTTTCCAAAACATGTTATTTTCATACCAATGCATGAGAATTCATCTTCAAGTGTGTGAATGTGTTATAAATAGGCACAACGATGCAAAGAAAAATATGTATGATTTTTGTATGTGTGCCTTTAATTGTGCACAACTATGTAGGGACATAAATGTATGAATTGTGTATGTGCCTTTAATGGTGCACAACTATGTAGGGACACAAATGTATGAATTGTGTATGTGTGTGTGTCTTAAGCCTTGTAAGAGAAAGATAAGTTCTTAATATACCTTTGTAGAATCATATAGCATCCTTTCTCTTTGAACACTTTGAACTTGTTTTGACTAGTTGTTATTTCTTTTTTGAAGCTTGAATCATTATGAACCTAAACAACTAAATCATTACAAGTAAACATTATTTTGATATGAAATTAATGCCAACATAATCTAAAACCTAACAACTTTTAGGTGTGAGATTCATGATTATGCGAATTTTCCTTTTGTGTCTTCGAGTTGCTTTAGAACATTTTGTGTACGTCTACTTCTCTCTATCAAACATACTTGCATCGCATCACCGGTTGGACATACGGCTATTTGAATTATTTGTTTTGAGTTTTGGAAAATTTTAGATTGAGTCATTTTTGTTCATGTCTTATTTGTCTTGTCTTGATTTTTCTCGAGGTTGAGCAAATGTTTGGTTTGGGGGTATTTGATTGTCCCAAAATTGTGATATATTTTGGCTCTCATTCCTCATCCTTTGTCTTATTTCTAGCATATTTTGGTGTCTTATAGGCTCTTTAGTTGTGATTTCAGGTAATTGGTGCAATTCGGGTCTTGGAGGTTAAGCAGAAATTTCAGGCATGAAAACAACCAAAATCCAAGAAAGGAAAGCCATAGTATGCTGGTAGGTGCGAGGGTCCTTACCCATTCGCTACCCTTACATTTCAGCCCCATGACTTCGCTAGTCCACAACAATGCAATAATCCGTAAACCGGGGATCGAAAATTCTCTAAGAAAACCAAAGTGCCCAAATCGCTGGTACCGTGCCTGCCCCTACCCGCGTAGTTACCAGTGAACCGAAGATAATGCTCGCTGAAGATTGTCAGTGCACGGGTCATTGTGCGGGTCCCTACTAGTACACTACGTGCATCAGGAATTCACTACATCAGTAAATCAGACCTATTTTAGGAATCCTATATATAGATCCGTGTTTGATCTCTCCATACACTCAAAAATAGATTTTATTCACTTTTTCTACCTCTAGATCCATGAATCATTTTTTATTGTTACATCCAAAAACCCATACACCATTTCTTTGATTTTCTACTCAACAACAACTCTAAGAGATTGGATTTGAAGCTTCAAAGAATGAGAATCTCTTATGAGTCTATTCTCACTCTCTTCTCTTAGATTTTACTTTGCAATGATTAAGAGTAGTTAAATCCCCACTATGGGGTTGATATGATTCATTTGTGAACTTTGGTCATTATATTAAACTTTATCTCTTTTACTAATCTATCAAGTATGGTTCATTCATTGTTTTAAATGATTTCTAAATGATTTTTTCTTAGATTGAACACTACTCTCTTTGTTAATTTGTGGAGAAATTATTTGAGTAAAGAATTGAATTAGGCATACACTCTATTTGGTTCTCTTAAGCTCAATTAAATTGAACACTACTCTCTTTGTTAATTTGTGGAGAAATTATTTGAGTAAAGAATTGAATTAGGCATACACTCTATTTGGTTCTCTTAAGCTCAATTAAATGGAAGGATTGAACAAGAGTACACTCCTCAAGTGATATCCAGACTTAATATTCTCAATTTCTGTTTAATCTCAAATGGGTAATCAATTCTATATACTCTAGGTTGATAACTTGTGAGAGATTAAGCACTAATACTTTACACTCTAGATTGGTGACATTATAAAGAGATTAGTCCCTTATTTGGTAGATGTGCATTCATATAAAATCACATGTGGGTGGCCAATACTATACACTCTAGATTGAAAACTCATAAGGGATATACAACCAATTCTCTACAATCTAGATTGGTTACATTAGATTGAAGTAAATTCATGAGAGTTCTTGATTTACCCATTGTTAGCATTATTGGATTCATCAACACTTTAGTATCTTTATCATTCAATTTCACATTTATCATCTAATTAACTTAGTTGAATTTAATTAGTTTAACTGTAATTTGCATGTTAGTATAATTTCAAAACCAAAACCATTGCTCTTTACTCTTAGGGCTCGTTTAGCACACTGTATTGTATTGTACTTTATATTATTGGATTGGACTGGATTATACTGTACTGGACTGAATTGTATTATTGTTAGTACAATCATGTGTTTGGTGATAGATTATATTAGACTAAATCAAATATTATTGATTAAATTATTTTTTTTTTTTTTAAAATAAAAAAATATATAATTGAAACCTCTCTTAATCTCTATGGGAGACTGGGAGATGACCAGTTGACGGTAAAAAAAAATCCCTCAAAAATCCAATCTCCATTGATATATATCTCAATCTTCAAAATCTCATCGTCCATCAAAATCGTTTTCCGATTCCAATTTCAATTTCAATTTCAATTCCTATTATTCTTCTTCAACCAACAAATCTGCTCTGCCACCTCTTGGCAATCCACCGTCCACGGCACCAACAAAACTGCTCCAAAATCTGCTCCGCCACCTCCTCTTCTTCCACCTCTTGGCATTCTCTCTCTCTCTCTCTCTCTCTCTCTCTCTTTCTTCCTCTCTTCTGACTTGTCTGTAAACTTAAACGGTTTTGAAATGGTTTGGATGTGGTTTTGGTGTGGTTTTGGTGTGGATTTGGTGGTGGTTTGTGTGTATGTGTCTAGGTTTGGGTTGAAGATAAAGGAAGAGAAGAAATTGTTTGATGTTTGGTGTGGATTTGCTGGTGGTTTAATGAAGAAATCTGAAAACTGGGGTTGATAATCTGAAAATATGAATTCCAGGGTTGATAATTTAAAAAAATATTCATTTTTGTTTTTTTGTTGTGATTAGTGTTTTAAGAAACAAAAGTTTTTTCGAGAAATTTGATGTGAAAAAAAAAATCATAATACAGCCTATACCCACCTCTTGGCATTGTATTATATAATACATCAGTGGTTGTATTAGAGGTATTGTTGCATTATCTAATACTATACCAGGTTGCTCACCAAACAATCCAACTGTATTACTTAATACATTTTAACCCTATAATGATGTACAATACAGCCAAACAGACATGCCCTTATTGTATTTTTAGTACTAGAGGTTAATTTAGCCACCGCTAGCAATCGTTACCTATGGACGATACCCAACTTTTCATTATGTTTGTTTGAAAAGCATTTTTTAGTGCACTTTGGGATTTTCTAAACTTTGTTTGATAAGCACTTTTACATATACAAAACGGTAACTTGTCAAATAATAATACTTAAAGACTACCAAACTATGGTATTACCGAAATAAACTCCTTATGAACAAAAGTTATTTTAGTTGAGAATTAGGTATACACTCTATTTGGTTCTCTTAAGCTCAATTGAATGTTAGGATGAACAAGAGTACACTCCTCAAGTGAAATTCAGACTTAATAATCTTAATTTCTATCTAATCTCAAATGGGTAACCAATTCTATGCACTCTAGGTTGATAACTTGCAAGAGATTAAGCACTAATAATATATACTCTAGATTGGTGACATTATAAAGAGATTAGTCCCTTATTTGATAGATGTGCATTCCTAAAAAATCACTTGTGGGTGACCAATACTATACACTCTAAATTGGAAACTCATAAGGGATATACAACCAATTCTATACACTCTAGTTTGGTTACATTAGATTGATGTACATTCAAAAGAGTTCATGATTGCCCATCGTTTGCATTATTGGATCCAACAACTCTTTAGCATCTTTATCGGATCCAACAACTCTTTAGCATCTTTATCATTCATTTTCACATTTATCATCTAACTTAGCTGCATTTAATTAGTTTAATTGTAGTTTGCATGTTAGTATAATTTCAAAACCAAAACCATTTCTCTTTATTCTTATTTCATTTTTAGCACTAGAGTTTAATTTAGCCATCTCAAGCAATCAATCTCTGTGGACGATACCTGACTTGCCATTATATTTGTTTGAAAATTATTTTTGAGCGTATTTTGGAATTTTATAAATTTTGTTTGATAAATACTTTTACATATACAAAGCGGTAACTTGTCAAATAATAATACTTAATGACTACCAAACTATGGTATTACCGAAATAAACTCTTTATGAACAGCTAAAATAATTAAAACACAATTACACAAACATACTTCAATGCATTCCATAACCCAGACAATTGGATAAGTCATTAACTACAAAACTAAAATAAGTTATTGATACTACTAAATCTAAAATCTAATCATTTCGATGACTGTCATCGCCTTAAATTTCAATGCAAACCTATCTGTACGGATATCAATTTATTCTTTTACATCAAACTATATATAAAAAAGAGGTTCCCAATAATAATTATAAGAACAATAAACACAAATCATATTAACTTATGAAAATGATACTCTTAAATCTCTTTGCTAATTGAATGACACCATTAGTAATTTGACTTATGCTGGTTCGTAGTTAAGATGGGTGTACCTTTCATTTCTCCCTTCAGATTGACAATAACACCATCAATATTCTTTGAAAAACAACCATTTTATCATAAAATTGGGGATAGTTTGTTTTTTTTTGTTTGAAGATTGAACATTCTTGAATTTTATTGAAGACTAGATAGAGACTTAAACCTAAATCTGAAGACATGTTTTATTTTTAACATCTGAATATACCGTCAACTTGTTTGGTTTTTAAAAATAAAGTTGTATAAGAGTAAGTAATTTTATATTTATACGCGTACTAATTAAAATAAGTAATCTAACATGCACAATTCTTTATATATTTTGCTTACTTTCTGTAAATAAAGTTCAATTTTCTAAAAAGAAAAAATCAAAGAATATATGGTGCATGTTATGCACATTTTCGGTATTTATAATTCTAAAAACCAATTTTGTTTTTTGTTTTGGTTTAATGAATTATGTGCACCGAAAACCCAAAAACAAATATTGGTTTCCTTAATTATATGCACCGGTCTTTTTATATATATACAATTATTCTACATCTTCAAACCATAAATTAATCTACTCAATATCGAATGCAATCAATAGAGAAATATTTGACAAATTATACGACTGCAACTACGACACTCATATTAAATTTTCATCCTCAACTATGTTTCAGAATTGCCATTAAATTTTCATCCTTAACAAATATTGGTTCAAAAATGTTCATTCAGCCCAGTCCAATTCAAATAGTAACATGTCTTAGCCTAAATTCGATCCGAAATCCGAAGGGATTTCTGAATTTTGGGTCAAGCTAGACCTGCTCTACGCTATTGACACTTGTAAGGACGAGTTATCATTTCCTTGAAAAACTTTATTATGGCAACTAAAACCTCTTATAAGAATTTGTGCACATTGACCCGAATGCCGGAATTTTTTTTAATAAGTCGATTTTGAAGATTGATTTGAGTAGAGTTTGATTAGGGATGTCAACGATACGGGTCAGGGATGGATTTTCTATTACCATCCCGAATACCAATTTGTGTGAGAAATACCATCCCGATGAATACCCATTTTAAAATAAACGGTGTGGATACAGGGATTCCCCATTAGGGGATAGGTTTTTTGCCTCATATCATCCACATCCCATTAATGTATTTTATTTTTATGACTTTTTGATAAATATCATATAAATAGTATTGAATAGTATGAAAATAATAGTGTGAGTGGTATATTATGATCTGGGATTGAGTAGTGTTTCGATTAGGGGAGAACACGGTTCGGTTTGGTTTGGGCAAAATCGAACTGAACATAAAATATTTCGGTTCACCCAAAATTGAACCGGTTTAACCCGAATAAGAAATGGTAACCGAACTAAACTGATTTTAATTGGTTCGGTTCGGTTCATTTCGGTTTTGGGTCTAATGGGTCTTTTCACTCGATAGGCTTAATGAGTATGTTTTTAAATTTGATAGGTTGTTGATTCTAATTTTGGGCCAGAGTTTTATTATTTTTAATAGCCTAAGCCCCAAGCCCAAAATAAAAATCAAATCAAACTTAACTAATAATATTTAATTTATAATTCATTCAAAAAAAATCACAAACTGAATCTACATACATTTCAATTTTTAAAGATAAAAACTCGAAATCAAAAATTCAAAATTCAATTAAAAATTACAATTCAAATCCAAACTCCAAATCAAAACTCTAAATCAAAATTACAATCCAAATAGGAAATTCAATAATGACAGTAAAATAAGTCCAACTTCTTGGCTTCCTACATTCATATATGAAAGTATGAAACGGTAATCAGTAATGACAGTAAAATAAGAGACTTGCATCCATGTTAGAAGGTTGCAAAGCTATCAAATAAGTATGTGTATACAAACAATTAAAAGCTTATCTTCATGGCTTAATTAATCATATCTAGCAAATAACAAATAGAATCCAATTTAATCTCTTAGTCTCTCATTGTGAAAATCTGCCAAAAGAAAAAAGTGGTTGAGGAGATTAACAAGCTACCACCATCACTGCCTCCATATCCACAAGTACATCAACATTCCACTCTACTAAAAATTGTTTTTTTTTTAAATAAGAATAAATAACCCGTATATTTTTTTTGGGCCATGTAACCTGATCTGCATAAATTTTTATTTCCCTTACTTTCATTGTTTTTTCTAGGTGTCAACTGTGACAAAAAAAAATAAAAGGGTTCTGTATTATCAGACAAATATATGTTTTTCACATAGAAAAATTGAACTTTTTATGTGTTTAATTTTGGAAGATTATGAGATATTTTGGAAAATATTATAGATACCCAATTCACTTCTAATCTTTTTTTTTTCATGTTTGTCTCATTTATTAAATTTAAAACGGAATAAAAAAAAACAACTTCATTGAACTTACAGATACCTATTACACTCTAGAATCCAGATACTCAAGAAACTAAGAAATAAAAGCTAATTAAAAAAAAGCTAAATCAACAAGAGAACAACTAACCTTTGAAGATTTGTCTCATTGAAGCATATCGGAGAGCTAAAGAAGAGCAGATCGGAGAGCTGACTGGACGAACAGAGATCAGATCGGACAACCAAATTAGTCATCAGATGTGAAACCAAAAAAAAAAAGATAAAAAGAAACTTAGAATAAGAAGAAAAAAATTAGTAAAAGAAGAAGAGAAAGTGACAAACCTTCTTTGAGGAACAAAGTAGAGACGAGCAACGGAGATCAGATGTTGAACAGAATAGATGGTGAATAGAGTTGAGGAAGAGATGAGAGAAATAGAGAAGTCGATGGTAGGAAGAGAAGTGAGAAGTCAAGAATGAAAGAAAAGTTAAAGAAGTCTGTTAGGGTTTTTTAGTTATATAGGTGGTTTAATTGGTTCAAACCGGTTTTTGGGGAAAAAATCGGTTTTCAACTTTTTAAATCGATTTAAACCAAATTCATTTGATGAACCGAACCGAACCGAACACCCTTTTTTTGGTTCAATTCGGTTCGATTCAGTTTGGTTTGAAACTTAATGCCTACCCCTAGTTTCGATAGAGGAAAACAATGGGAAAAAGGGAGAGGGAAAATTATGTTTATATATATATATATATATATATATATATATATATATATATTGAGGCGGGACGGGACGGGGACTTGAAATCCCATAACCGTACCAAAATTAAATTAGGGATCGAAAAAAAATACCGACCCCATACCATGACTAAAATGGTACAGTTAAAACTGCTCCTAACGGGTTGGATCCACATGGGTTCCCGAACCAATGAGTAATTTTGACATCCCTAAGTTTGACCCGAGTGGTAGAATACATTTTTAATAAGTCGATTTCGAAGATTGAAACTTACAATTATCCAAAACATTGTAATTTTCTCTTCAACATTCAAATCTTTACCGTTAGTAGGCCACTTAATATCTCTAAATATCTGGTACAAATAAATAAAATTATTCTTCCTCATTCTCATTAATTCATAACATGTAATAGATGAACCTTTCAATAGTGCATCAATAAAACGTAAACATGTAAGTGATGATGTAGAGACAGGTACCAGGCATATTACATGGACAATTTATAAAAGTAGATAATAACGTAATCAAACGTTTATGAAACTCTTTTAGCTTCTAAAACCATACCATCATCTTTACTTGATGACAATGAATTAGAATTACTAGAGTGGGAACAGAGACTCTCCATTGAAATATATCATATAAAACAAGTGTGTTACAAACAAATGCTTGTAAAATATGATAATATAAACAAAATAAATAAATAAAAGAAACAACAATTCATTCATCAATTTAATCAAAATAAATAAAACCTTCTTAATAATCAGTTAAAAAATAACATAAGCAAATAAGCAAGCATTAGAAATAGTTCAAACATCACACGACAAAGAGTCACCGAAATAATAAATACTTAAATACTAATAAAAAACAATAGTTTGAAATTTATTTTTACAAGCTTTGAATCCATCAAAGCCGATCTTCATCGCTATTCCATTTGCTTACATACCTCTCGATACTCTTTCCTTTTACACAAAGAATTAGTTGTTATAAAATATAATGGATCCATATATTTTAGAAATCTTTTCAAAATTGAAAAACAATTTACCACCAATGATCTATATATTATACTATCACATTTCTCCATTGGGGTCAAATAAATATTGGCACTATTTGAGGGGGGTGTTGTGCAAATATCATCACTTTACTAATGTATGTTTAAAAGACACCATTAAACGTGTTCAGACGAAAATACCCCGAAATATTAAAACAGTGAGGAATTTGTCGTTTTCTAAGTCAGAGAAAAATAAAAATCAAACCGACGGGAAACTAATCGATGGTGAAGTGACCAGAACGAGATTACACGAGAACAGCTACGATTGACAAAGGTAAGATTAGTTTTTTTTCCTCGTTTTTGTTGTTGTTAACTTGCATTACATGTTAGAATTGAGTTTTGTTGATAAAAATTGTAGAAACCAGTTAAATTAGAGATCTGAGAATGGTTGTGGTTTAGGTTAGGGTTTGTGATTTGGTTGAATATCAGTTGAGGAAGATGAAATCTGGGTTATCGAGACTTTTTGCAAGAGAATCGAGATTATTTGTTGTTGAGTCGAGCTTATCTTGTAAGGTTTCGAGCTTTTTTTGAATTGGATCGAGCTTTTTTTAAAGGGGTCGAGCTTTTTTGAAAAGGAATCGTGCTTTTTTTTTTCATTGGATCGAGCTTTTTCATCATGACATCGAGCTTTTTTTAAATAAGATCGAGCTTTTCTTACATATGATTGATCTTATTTGTTATGAGATCGAGCATTTTGTTCATAGGATCGAGCTTTTTTCTAAAGGGGCAAGCTTTTTTGTATATGAGTCGAGCTTTATTTTTGTGAAAATTAGGTTTTGGTGGGTCGAGCTTTTTTTATAAGGGTTCGAGCGTTTATTGAATAGGATCGAGGCTTTTTGAAAGGGATCGAGCTTTTTTTTACATTGGATCGAGCTTTTTCATCATAGGATTGAGCTTTTTTTACATATGATCGAGCTATTTTGTTATGGGATCGAACATTTTTTCATAGGATCGAGTTTTTTTATAAAGGGTCGAGCTTTTTTGTCCTTGGATCGAGCTTATTTCTTATAGGACCGAGCTTTTTTATAATTGGACTGAGCTTTTTTTGTTATGAGATCGAGCATTTTTGTCATAGGATTGAGCTTTTTTTAAAAAGGGTCGAGCTTTTTTCTCCTGGGATCGAGCATATTTTTTTTAGGACCGAGTTGTTTTTACATTGGATCGAGACTTATAAATTTGGTTACGATTTTTTTTCTGTTTAATGATGTTGTATTTCTGTTACATTGCAGACTAGAAATAGGTTGAGGAATTTTCTTAAAACTCTAGAAGAAGACTAGTACGAGGGCAAATTGACTCGACACAACCATTTTGATGCCTTTGGCCATATAGACGATTCACTGAACTGGGTCCCTGTAGAATTTTCAGCCGAAGATCGGCGTCGGTTCATGGCGTCATATTTTGGGCATTTCCTGATTATACATCGGGAGATGAAGTTTTCGGGTGGTATTATCCATCGGTTGCTTTTGAGGGAGATGTATCATAACGGCCCAACAGATGAGATGCAGTTCATGTTAGGGAACCGGTCGGTGAGTTTTTCGAAGGTGGAATTTTACCTGATCACCGGATTACGGTTTGGAGTTGTACCAGACACAACAAAGTAAGCAGCGATGAGAATGACATACATCAGCGGTACTTTCCTTGAGCAGATGAGGTCTCGTTGGAGGAGATAAGGGGTGTTGTCACCGTCGTAGAGTTTGAAGAGGTGTACGATGCTGTCAAGCTCTGCCTCATATATATGCTAAACTGGATACTGATGGGGGTGGATGAGAGATTCAAGATTCAAGATTCAAGATTCCATTTTGGCAGTTTCGGCTGGTTGAGGATCTCGATGCGTTCGACGAGTTCCCGTGGGGTACCCATGTGTCCATGCATTCTATTTACTCATTCAAGCATACGCTTGGCGGACGACGAGACGGGTTCGAGCGATGCCAGCAGGAAAAGGGCGCTGACGTACACACGGTGGAGACCTACAACATATACGGTCTATCTCATGCCCTATTGGTAAGAACTTCGAATTACAAGTTGTTCTTTATTGGTGTTGTCCTCAATGTTATGGTTAGTTATCGTACTTATCTTTGATACAGATATTTGCTTTCGAGGTGATCCCTGATTTGGGCAAAGAGTTCGGTGCTCGGAGGGTTACAGATCTGACTCCCCATATTTTGAAGTGAGAGTTGACCAAACAACCGAGAGGGAAGAAGCTGGCAAAGATTATCAAAGCCAGGGTATGTATTTAATTTGTTAATGTTTATATTAGTTAGTATTTGTATAATTACATTGTTCTAACTAATATTTCAGATGTTTGTGAGAAAGGATTTGGTGCCCACACCAGCTGAGAGACAGGCACCGTACTATGCCAAGCTAAACGAAGAGGGAGCCTGTATGTAGAAGAGGACAGGGATGATATGCCGCCTCTGGTCCCTGATCAGACTACCTTTGGCGGGAACAGTGGTACAGAGGGTGGGGGTTTGATAGATAGAGCCAATGACAGTGAGGTATCTGAGCCTGCTGTTGGGGGTTTAAGGCCCACTGACAGTGAGGGATATGAGACAGACCCTCAACGAGAAAGGCATAAGCATAGACGGGTTCGGTTTACCACCCCCGGACATGGTACATCTACAGGGGATTCCCGTGGGGGCGTTGTACGTGATGGAGAGGTAAGTTGAAAACAAAGTTTAGTATTTTTTATTAACACATGTTGATAGTTTTGTACTAACAATATAGACATGATTTTAGGCTCCGTGGGCAGATCTGTTGAACGATGTGCATGAAGCCCTTCGGAAGAGTGAGGAGGATCGACATCGTCAACACTTGGAGTTGGTGGATATGATCCAGAAGAGTGATGAGGATCGTCAGCAACAAAACTGAGTGTTACTGGATATGATCCGGGGACTTCAGGGGTCGACCATACGTACACACCGGGATGACCCCCTACCTTTTGATCCAGACTTTAGTCTCGGAGACTGATAGGTATAAGGGGGAGACTGACATGACAGATGGACTTAGTCAGGACCTGCCTACAAGTGGGGTAGGTCCAGAGAGGCAACCTTAGTCGCATACCAGTGATAGTAGGCTTGCTACACGTATAACAGTCCGGTCGAACCTCCCAGCTGTCCTATCTAGGTCCACCCATGCTCAGTGATCCCCCCTACCACCCAGCACATCGATTCAGCCACAACGGTCCCCTCTCCCACCCAACACGTCGACGTCGGCTCAGCTGTCCCCTCCCCCACCTAGAAAGTCTGTGACGTTGGCGGCGTCGGACCCCTCCCCTCATCCACTCAGCATGTCGACCCAGGCTCAGCGGTCCCCTCTCCCACCCAGGACGTCGGTGACATCGGTGCCATGTTTTCCCCCACACAGCATGTCGACCCAGGCTTAGTGGTCCCCTCCCAAGGATAGCATGAAGACCCAGGGCCGGCGGTCCCCTCCACCGCCCATCATATCGATTCAGCCTTAGCGGCCCCCTTTACCGCCCAGCATATCGATCGAGCTTTAGAGCTCATCGGAGGCTGGACTACCGCACATGAAGCATTTAGTTAAGCACGGATGGCAATTGATGAGCCCTTACATAGATCCATGCTGGCCAAAGAGGTTGAGGACACGACCCGAGTCCGTGGAACACATTTTTGACCCCCACGGACTTGTGGACGCTGACCAGCTTGCGGCATACAAAGCCTTTAAGACGAACATCAACGGGGAACTGTGAGTCCAACTTCATCTAATAAAAATGTTTGTATATTTAATGTTTATTCAAATTTACCTAAAGCTAATTCAATCATTAAACAGACGTGATATGGATGTGTTGGCACCAGTGGACACCGAATGGTTCATCCGTATGTAGTCCAACTTCATGGACTTGGAGGACACGGTACATACTTACGTGATTTTCATATTAATGTTTGTGTAAGTAATGTTGTATTGTTAACAATTCATTAGTTATATTGTCTGTCAGCATATGGACGCATACCTCCATATTCTTCGCAAGCGTCAGCGAGGATTCCCCACTGTGTACAACCAGAGGATCAACGTATTGGATACATAATTTTATGTAAGTAGTTATAAAATTTTGGAATCGAATCGCATTTTATGGTTTTGTATTATTAATACGATATTGTCAACGATTGTATGTACAACCACTTATGTTGTTATAGTGGGAGAGGATGATGCCTCGTGATTCGCACGGGGCTGTGACCACGGTAAGATTGAATGTGTTATAGTCCCGATGGTTGGAAGAGGACCTTCAGACGGTCTGTGGTGCAACCACGAGTGGAAACCGCCCATGGCACGAGGTTGACCTAGTAAGTGTTAGACGATGAAAATGATTTAAAATATAAATTGTTCGTATATCCTGACCTAACATCGTATGCATACTATTACAGGTCCTGATTCCGTGCAACGTTGGGGGCCAACATTGGCTGGTGGTGACCGTCGTCCATATTCTCTAGAAATTCTCTAGAAGATTGAGATATTTGACCCCTGGAGACAGGAAGTCTCTCATTATATCAGGAAGCAGCAGGTCCGGCCATTACGGTGGTTTTTAACGTCCATGTTGAATGACGTGGGGTTCCACACTGTACGACGAGGTGGTCGTTGACCATTCCCTAAGGAAAATAAGCCGCTTCTCGGTCAGTGTGGTCCCTACTTCTACAGTCCACCAATAAAAAAAATCGTAAGACATTCTTTTTCATTCACGTGCTTAGATATTATTTAAAAACGATTTGTAACGGTTTTTAATGTGTCCAATTGCAGAGGTAAATGTGGTCCCCATACTTTGAGACTTATCGAGTACTTACTGGTGGGTCGAAGCCCTTTTTATTGGTCAGAGGACGACATGGGGATCATTCGGGAGAAAATGGTTGTGGAGATTTTTTGTAACTCCAGGCCTGCCTTGTGCTTGGTTGTATATGTCCTACCATTTTTTTTTGTATAAAGACATTGTAATTCATTCATTAATATTAATTCATTCATTAATATTAATTCATTCATTAATAAGTTATTATTACAATTCCAAATTATTACAATCTGAAACAATTCCAAATGTTTACAATGTGATCAAAACTTTATCATTCATTCCCTATTAGAGTCAATATTATGGCACGTCTGTTTGTTGTGTCCAATTGAATGGCAGATGCTACACTTGCGGCGGTATTCATCTGGAACACCTCTTCTTGGACCTTTGTTAATCATAGTTGGATTATAACATCTCCTAGAATTATGCCCTGGTTGTCCACATCTTCTACACGATTGTGTAGTTGTCGTCTCTGAAGAAGAAACATGGCGACCCGCCATCGGGGCGTTCTACTTGTCTCCTGGAGATTGGATTCAAAATCACCCTCTGAGCAATGTCAGATGGCATAACCCAAGTGGAAGGATCTCTTACCGGCATAATAGGAACCGAGTATGCGTCAATAAGTGTCTGTCTCTTGTAGTAGTCTGAACACAAAGTTGTCAAATCCAAGTTTCACTCCCTATAAAAAACATTGAAAACGATGAGCTTCACGTTTCAGTAATAATCACCTCACAGTAAAACTTGAAAGTAATGTACCGTGCCATTGTAAGAGCGTAAGAACATGGAAAATGATCCATTTGGAATTTGTTACAAGTACAAGTCTTCCGGGCTAAGTCAACAGTCCACTATTTTCCAGATCGCTTGACCGAGAAAATATTACAGTCTATTAGATTTACGATCATAAAACCACACTTCTCCACACGTTTTAATTGCACAAGATGTGTTGCGTTGGTCAACTGATGACGCATGGTTTGTACAGCTCTATAGCGATCGTGAAACCACCGTTGTAGCATATTCCTAATGAACTCAGCCAGAGTCAACAAAGGTAGTTGTCGTGCAAATTTTAGGCATGAGTTTATGCATTCTGCAGCATTTGTTGTCATCACCCTGTACCTTCTTTCCAGATAGTGTACACGGGACCACTTATGTGGACCAACATCAATTACATAATCATATGCATTATGGTGTAAGTTTTTTAACTCTTCCATATACCGGTTATATTCAAACTCAGTGTAAGTACGGGCTGCTTTGTCCATTATTGCAGTAACATCCTTCATATGAAATCACTTCTTAATATTTTTAGCAAAGTGCCAGTAACATACGGTATGGGTGGCATAAGGGAACACTTTAGAAATCCCTACTTCAATGCTTGCATGCCTATCGGAAATCAAAACCAGCTCATTAATATGACCTAGGGCACCCTTCAAGCAATCCAAAAACCATTCCCATGAAAGGTTGTTTTCTGAGCCGCCTTACCTAAAAGCAATTGGATACACCTGTTCGTTCCCATCTTGTGTTGTTGCAACAAATATTGTACCCCGGAATCGTCCCTTCAAATAGGTACCATCAACGACAATTACTGGATGCATACACGTTCGAAATCCTCTAAGCGAGGCACCAATCGACATGAAAAAGTACAGAAATTTACCAACTTCATTGCACTGTAAGTCAGTGATTGTGCCGGGATTTTTTTATTCCAAAACGTAACCAAATGATGGAAGCAATTGGAAGGTTTCCTCATATGTTCCATATGTCAGTGAAAACGCATAATCGAGGGTGGCGTGTGCCTTACTGTACATGATTTGGATTCCATACATTGATTTCATGTCGGCGATTATGTTCTTTGGAGGTATTAGTCGACCATCTTGTTGTTGAAGTCTAGGTGCAATAACTTCTCCAATTATGACTGCACTAGCTTGTCGGTGGCGGTGATGAATTTCCTCTAACGGACAAGTGTGTTCGTTGACAAAACTTCTTACTTGAAAGTATGTGCCTGCATCTCTCCTCACCGCTCTTAACTTCCACGTACAATTTTTCATCAAACAAACTAGATGTAATGTTGTCTTATTGGACCTTTTCACCTTCCACGCGAAGTTCTGCCGCATTGCAAAATGGCCTACTAGTCTCTTCAAATCCTTTTTCGTTGGAAAAATTTGCCCTTTATATATCATGTTTGTAGGTTCATCTTTAACCAAGTTCCTGCTTCCACCCATACCAAACGAGTATGATTCTGCTCCTGGAATAACCCATGTTGTGGTATTATCAGAATCATCTTGAGTTACATTAGCCCAGACCTCGGAGGTCCCAGCTATATCTGATGCACTGGAACTAAATCTGTGTACATGTCTTACACGTCTTTTCATTTGGATAGGTTCTTCATCATCCTCATTGTCCTCTACATTTTCTACAGAATTGAAATTACCCTCATTATCCACCTCATGAATGAGCCCAACATTCGGTGTTGTATTCTGCTCATTGTTGATGTCATTGTAGATCTCACTGTATTGGTGGTTGTACTGCCTACCATTCATCTCAATTTGAAAACCAAATACATCGTCGAATTCAGGTCCCAGTATATTATCATGGGCGGCTATTCCGGTGGGACAGCACATATGTTTTCCCGACCATCAATCCCACTTCTTTCTATGAACAACCGGTTGCTTCTACCTAACGATCGAAATTGTTGGGTGTTATCATGATAAGGAATATCTTCACCAATGACACCTCCTGCTGACCTCTCGATTAGACTAACACATACTTGAGGGATCTGTTGGGGTTTATGCCCTAAATATGTAATTTGTAAATGGATTTATTAAATAAATAAAAGGAAAAGTTCAATTCATTCTTGTTGTGTTGTTTATTATATAACTTGTGAATTTATTTACCATTCGAGATTGTCAGATGTAATCTCAAACTATGTATATGAGTGTCATATACAGATAGATACAATAAGAGACGTGCAATCTAAAGAGTCCATAGATAGCAAATAAAGCTGGATACTTTATTTGTGGTTAATCTATAGTTGCGGTTCATTCCGTAATGTACGATGATACTATCCTGAATCATTCATATGAGATATGGGAATGGAGGCACCTTGTATGATGTGATCATATAGGACTGGGCCATGATCTATATGAATCTCTCACCAAGATCCGTTTACCGATGAGATTCATACATATCAACTAAAGATGGCTATATGTGGGTGATCTTAATCCTGAGTGTCTTATTGACTCCTTCAGGTTATATCGTGGTCTTTGATATACCATGGGTGAGGTCAGATGCATTTCCTGATCAATATACTCCGTATGTTGGGATTGCGGTTTGACTTATGGCTGGGAAGGTTTGTACACAATAGTGGAATCCACTCCTTCTTGTGAGAAGTAAATGATAGTTCCTTTAAGGGTTTTATTCGGGGCTTGGACAATATGAGCGCTCTCCTAATTCCGTAAGGAAATAGGATTTATTATTCATTAGAGAATCAACGGTACTTAAAGGATATATGTAATTAGAGGGGTATAACGGACATTATGACCCAGCTCTAATTATGAACTATTGTGGAGGGTCACACCATGTGTAATAGCTATATCGATGGACACCGAGTCATATTGGTCTGTGTAAAAACATCTACAGTTGAGAGAGTGCAGCTTCGGGTTTTTAGTGGAATAACACCGGAGTTAATAATCAAGGAATAATAATTAAAGAGTTTAATTAATGATTCCGAGGATTATTGGAGCTCAAAATACTGTGGGTCCATTAGGTCCCCTTGCTGGCCCGATCGGTTTAGGTAACAAGGGTCACGGTTAATTAATTGGATTGTCCAATTAATTGTGTTATAAAAGTGACACGTATATATTCGAGAATTAACTGAATAATGAGATTATTTAGTTAATGAATGTTAATAGTTAAATTAATTAAATTATTATATATTTTTATTATATTGATAATTATGAATTATTAATTAACTATTAAATGGAGAGTATTAGTTGATATATGGATTTAGGTGAAGATAAAATAATATGATTATTTTATTTTACT
Organism: Dipteronia dyeriana; assembly: GCA_032871835.1. Lineage (NCBI taxonomy): Eukaryota > Viridiplantae > Streptophyta > Magnoliopsida > Sapindales > Sapindaceae > Dipteronia > Dipteronia dyeriana. The sequence continues at coordinate 39,721,184 of CM065302.1, forward strand.
AAATCATTTATCTAAGTATTTGAATTTAAGTTTAAATTTAAAATACTTATTATCACTTTTAATATATTAAATATATTTGAAAATGAAAATTAAAAGATATATATAAACTAATAATACAAGAGATTGTATTTAATGCAAATTGGTATATATATGAAATGATAGTCAAAAGAAGAATTTACATAGGATGTAAATACTTAATTTATATATATATATATCGACAAAAGCAGATGCGTATAACTAATATAGATATAAAAGCAAAGCAGAGGCGTGCAACTAAATGGTGAGCATGCATATTTTGGGTGTAAAAGCAAGCAGCAGATTTAGATATATATTTGATATAAAAACCGAGGGCAGCAGTTTTAGATATATTTTATATAAAAACGAGAGCAGCAGTTTGATATATATATCGTTGTAAAAGCGAGAGCTGTGTATATATATATATATATATATATTGTTTCATGTTTTGTGTGTTTTTGAAATACATAGAAGAAAAAGTTTCTTTAAATCTCTCTACATCCTCCATTCAAGTTCCTGAGATCGTGACGCGCCCACACGCAGTTACCAATCCCGGGAGATAGCGAGGAAGATCGAATGGTTCAGACAGGAGCGTATCGAAAAGTGAAGGAGCCACCAAACGTTGGTAAGATATTCTTCTTCTGATTTTATCGATTTCAATTCAATTTCCTGTGTATACATATTGTATGTACTGGTTCCGAAAAATATTTACGATCCAAAGTTCACTGGTCCCAGATATAGATATGATCTGTATAAAAATTTTAAACCTAGTTCCGCTGCGTAACCGGTGAATAGGGTTCCAACAATTGGTATCAGAGGCAGGTTTATTTAATCGGAACTGGAAATTGTTTTCGATGCTACTGTATGTATGAATGTGTAGGCACAATCTTTATGATTGTATGAATGTTTATAATTAAATTGTTTAATTTAAACATGGTTGATCGTAATTTTTTATGGTACTGTGGATTTAGGGTTTATGGGTTGTATAATTTTTATTTTATTTATTTTACTGTTATTGTATTGTAAATAATAATAAAAAAATTGTAATCTGTAAACAAAGAACTGGAAACGCAAACGAAGTCGGTACTGTTCACGGCGTACTGTTCATGACATCACTGTTCACGGTCGGCACTGTTCACGGACACTGTTCACCGTGAACTGTTCACACACGGTTTCGTTGGCAAGTGTTGCCTAGTGTGTTCCGTGCAGATTTCCCGTTTCGGATTCATGAGATGAATCAGAGTGACCTGAAAAGACTAAAAGACTCGGAAATTACAAGAAGACCAAGGAATGCCTTGGAACTTTTTTTGTAATTTTAGATTCCAATTTTTTAGGTTAAATAATCCACAGTACTCAGTCAATTCATGTATGCTTTATATTATGTGATGATAAAAGCATTGTCATGCATACGTATGTCATTTAGATTAGATGTGCCTACACAAATATTTTTGATATGTCATACATGCATCATAGCTTGATATTTGATGTATTTTTTTTAATGTGATTAAAATGGGTAATAAAAATAATTGGTTATGAATAATGAGATTAGTTTTTAATGGTTAGAAAACTTGTTAATTCTCATTAATATTAATCTAGTTATTAAAGAGTTTAATAAGTTAGATTAATAGGGTCATTTATTGTAATTAGGATTAATATAATTAATTACCTAATAATAAATGATCCAAATAAAGTGTTAGGGTTTTAATAGTTAAAACTTGGTAAACACTAACATAATAATCTAACCCTAGTAAATAGTTTACAAAGGCTTAGATTATTCACTAAAAGATTAGATTTTTAATTGTTAAAAATTATTAATAATTTATTAGTTAATTAGAATTTGGTTCTAATTAGTTAATGCAATAGATAACTTGATTAAAGTTAGTCATTTAATCCTATAGAGTCTAGGTGCATTAACGGTTAATAGAAAACCCTAATTTTAAAATAGTGAGCGGGAGAGGGATATTTGACATATATATCCCACGGTCTCCATCATTAGTTCAACACCGTGAGATCTGAGTGGGGCATCGTGACGGCTTTGTTTTTGTCCTCTCTAAGGAGGGTTTCCACAAAGGTCAATACCAAGGTTGACTTGCTAATGGATAGGATTTCTGAGGGTATTTTGAGATTGACCGACCCTAAGGCGGCAATTTTCAAGTTAAGCTCATGAGATCTGAAAATGGTGGGTTACACTCACAAAGGTTTTGATTAAGTTTTTTAATTAAAAACCTGACTGAATGAACGATGGTTGAATGATATGGAATAAGAGTTATTCTAGAATATCATTTGATTGAGAATGTCTCGGTCCAACATGCAAAGAATTGACCGACCCTAAGGCTGCATTTCTTTGTGGTATGTTGGATTGTCGTGGTATAGTAACTAGTTTTATGGTAGTTCTAGTTCATTAAACATGTGCATGCATCATGTTTAAATTTATGCCAAAGCACTCGCACTTGTTTTAAATAAATGACTAAATGAATGTTTTATTTATTTCAGCAATAATGTCTTCTGCATTACTTTAAATTCTCGCAAACGACAAATTAACTGGTGATAACTACACTAAGTGGAAACTTAACATTAATGCAATTTTGGTCACCAAAGACCTCAAGTTTGTGCTTACGGAGGAATGTCCTCTAGCGCCTGCTGCCAATGCCACACGAACTGTTCGTGAGGCATACGAGCGATGGGTCTCATTTGATGAGAAGACCCGAACATATCTGTTGGCTTCTATGACAGACGTGCTTGTCACAAAGCATGAAGCAATGACTTCAGCCTTCGAAATCATGGAGTCATTGCAAACCATGTTCGGGCAGCCCTCCGAGCAAAAGCGACACGAAGCCATTCGTTCTGGTATGCTCACTCGGATGAAGGAAGGTACGTTAGTTCGGGAACATGTCATGAGCATGATGTCATACTTTAACACAGCAGAAGTCAATGGCGGGGCCATTGACGAACCCAGTCAAGTGAGCATCATACTGACGACTCTTTTGAAGAGTTTCGATCAGTTTAAGAGCAACTATGGGATGAACAAGTTAAGGTTCATTCTCACACAGTTGCTTAATGAGCTCACTACCTTTGAGTCCTTGACTAAGGACAACAAGGGTAAGACCAGTGAGGCAAATGTTGTCGAACCATCTTCCTACTCTAATAATAAGAAGAGAAAGAGGTCTACTGGGAAAGCGAAGGGTAAGCCCAAACCCAAGAAAGCCAATAGCAAGAAGAAGTCCAAGAAAAGTAAATATGATTTACTTGTTCTTGAGTCGTGTTTAATGGAAGATGATTCTTCACCCTGGATAGTTGATTCGGGGGCCACTAACCATGTTTGTTCTTCTTTACAATGGACTGATTCTTGGACACAGCTAGAAGAGCAAGTCTTCTCAATGCGTGTGGGGTCAGGGGATGTCGTGTCGGCACGAGCAGTGGACGTAATTAGATTACGTTTTTGTAATAATTATATATTGTTGGACAATGTATTTTATATTCCTGAATTTACACTGAATTTGATTTTCGTTTCTAAGTTGTTAGAACAAAAATATTATATTTATTTTAATAATAAGTCTGTTATTATTGGAAAGAATGGTCTGAATATTTTTCAGGAATTAATGAAAACAATTTGTATGTGTTAAGACCGTTAATACATACTACACTGCTCAACACCGATATGTTTAAGGTTGAAAAACCAAAAACTAAACGACATAAGATTTCTCCAGATAATGACACGTATCTCTAGCATCTAAGGCTTGGTCATATCAACCTTGACCGGATAGACAGATTAGTAAAAAGCGGACCTTTAAGTGAGTTAAAGGTTAGCACCTTACCTGTTTGTGAATCTTGTCTAGAAGGTAAGATGACTAAGAGACCTTTTACTGGAAATGGGCTTAGAGCTAAAGAACTGCTAGAGCTTATACGTACAGACGTCTGCGGACCGATGAATGTTAAAGCTAGGGGTGGTTATGAGTTATATGTCACCTTTATAAATGACTAGTCAAGATACAGATATGTCTACCTGATGCAACGAAAGTCGAAAACATTTGAAAAGCTTAAAGAATTTCGAAGTTGAGAATCAATTAGATAGGACTATCAAGTCACTACGATCGGATCGTGGAGGTGAGTACCTTGACTAAGAGTTTGAAGACTTCATGGTCGAGCATGGGATAGTTTCCCAACTCACAGATCCCGGTACACCTCAGCAAAATAGTGTAGCGGAGAGGAGAAATAGAACCCTAATGGAAATGGTGAGATCTATGATTAGTTTCTCATCATTACCCAATTCTTTCTGGCGATATGCGTTACAAACAGCGGCATACATTTTAAATGTAGTGCCATCCAAATCTGTTCCTAAGACTCCCCTAGAGTTGTGGAATGGTCGTAAAGCTAGTTTACGATATTTTTGCATATGGGGGTATCCAGCACACGTGCTGAAGAACAGAACTGGAAAGCTAGACTCCAAGTCTGTTGTCTGTCTATTTGTAGGATACTCCAAGGAGACCAGAGGAGAACACTTCTATAGTCCAGAAGATAACAAAGTATTTGTATCGACAAATGCAACATTTCTTGAGGACAGTTATATTAGTGACCATAAACCTCATTCCAAGATTGTATTATATGAGTTGGAGCCTGGTGAGACTAGTGCTTCATCAACAAGAGTTGTTGATCCACAAATATCTGAGAGTCAGATGGTTCATGATCAGGATACACTACCACCTAGACGTATTGAAAGGGTTGTGAGACAACCTGAACGCTATTTAGCTATAGGTGAGGGACAAGGTGTTGTCTCTGTTGATAGTGTTGATGATCTATTGACATTTAAGAATGCAATGGAAGATCCTGATAAAGAGGAATGACTTAAAGCCATGAATCTCGAGATGGAGTCCATGTACTCTAACTCAGTCTGGGATCTTGTAGACTTACCGGATGGGGTAAAACCCATAGGGTGTAAGTGGATCTACAAGAGAAAGAGAGGAGTAGACGCGAATGTAGAGACCTTCAAGGCAAGGCTAGTGGCCAAGGGTTATACCCAGAAAGAGGGGGTTGATTATGAAGAGACCTTCTCACCAGTAGCCATGTTTAAGTCTATTAGGATTCTCTTATCCATTGCTGACTATTTCGATTATAAAATTTGGCAAATGGACGTCAAGACTGCATTCTTGAATGGCAATCTTGATAAGAGCATCTATATGATGCAACCAGAGGTATTTGTGTCTCCAGATCAAGAGCAAAAGGTTTGTAAGCTGTAAAGGTCCATCTATGGACTTAAGCAATCATCTAGATCTTGGAACATTAGGTTTGATGATGTGATCAAAACCTATGGCTTCGAGTAGAACGTCGATGAGCCTTGTGTCTACAAGCGTATCATTGATAAGAAAGTAGTTTTCTTGGTCAAATACGTAGATGATATCCTACTCATTGGGAATGATGTGAGAGTGTTGTCTGATGTAAAGGGCTGGCTGGCTAGCCAATTCCAAATGAAAGATTTGGGAGAGGCGAGTTATGTTCTAGGGATCCAACTTATAAGGGATCATAAGAACAAACTCATAGCACTGTCTCAGGCATCATTTATCGAAAAGATTCTTGTGCGATTTTGATGCAAAGCTCCAAGAAAGGTAATTTACCTTATAGGCATGGAGTTCACTTGTCTAAGGAACAGTGTCCTAAGACACCTCAAGAAGTTGAGGATATGAGACGTGTTCCCTATATATCAGCAGTAGGTAGTCTCATGTATGCTATGTTATGCACGAGATCGGACATCTGCTATGCAGTGGGAGTAGTCAACAGATACCAATCTAACCCAGGATTGGATCATTGGGTTGTTGTCAAGACAATTCTCAAGTATCTTCAGAGAACGAGAGACTATATACTAGTGTATTCCGGGCAGGATTTGATCTCGTTAGGATACACGGATTCTGATTTTCAGTCAGACAGGGATTCTAGGAAATCCACGTCTGGATCAGTATTCATCATGGGTGGTGGAGCCATTGTATGGAGAAGTATCAAGCAATCTTGCATTGCTGACTCCACCATGGAAACTGAATATGTACCTACTTGTGAAGATGCTAAAGAGGCTGTTTGGCTCTGTAAGTTCTTGAGTGATCTGGAAGTTGTTCCAAAGCTGGATAAGCCCATCACACTTTATTGTGATAACAGTGGTGCTGTGGCAAATTCAAAAGAACCAAGAAGCCACAAGAAAGGGAAGCATATTGACATGTCCTAAAGAAGTGTTCATACTCTCAAGTATAAGAGTGTCAAAGTAATAAATTAACTGGTAAGACAGGGTCGAACCACAGGGAGGTTGTTCACTTGTCCTTGTAGAATTAATTTCTAGATTAATTAATAAGCTTGTATAAAATGTAAATCAATTAAAATTAATACTGTGGCTAAGGGATCCACTGTTGGTATTTCGAATATGATCCAATTATTTATATTTAGTATAGATTAATTGGAGGGTATTCCACTCCGCTAACCACTCTCTAATAAATATGGGTAAAAGTACTCACTGTGCTAGACAATATCTGTCTATCTACAGTGAGTCAAAAACTCCACAAAGATTAGAGGGGATAAATCACTCTCTGATAAATATGGGTAAAAGTACTCACTGTGCTAGACAATATCTGTCTATCTACAGTGAGTCAAAAACTCCACAAAGATCAGAGGGGAGAAAGCATAAAAATAATAAACTTACCAAAATTGGATCATATTTTCCATACCAACAGTATCACCTTTGGCCCTAGCTATATAAAATTAGCCAGACATAATTTAACTAGAAAATAGCTATTTTATTTAAACTAAGAATTTGAGAACAAAAGAGAGAGAATTTCACAAATCTAACATCAGATTTGGATTCAGGACCTCAAAATTAGGGGGGAGAGGCTCCTTATTTATACAAAATATGGATGAAAATTGACCATTGGATGAATTTAGAATTAAGCGTCCAGATTTCGCCACGTCATCAGTGAACAGTGACAGCGAACAGTGACCCATCCATGAGTGAATATTAACCGCATCAATGAGTGAACAGTGAAGGTCAACTGTGAACAGTGAAGGTCAACTGTGAACAGTGAATAGTTAAAATTACGAAAATGCCCTTCAATGAACAGTAACCCATCCATGAGTGAACAGTAGCATCCGAGAGTGAACAGTAACGCATCATGAGTAAAAAGTAAAAGTCAACTGTGAACAGTAAAAGTCAACTGTGAACACTGATGGTCAAAATTACAAAAATGCCCTTCGTGGTCTTCTTAAGGTTTTTTGACGTTTTAAACTTGAAAACGATATTTCTTTTGCCATCTGACATCTCCATGAATCTGAATTGACCGAATTACCTCTGAAATACAAAGAAAAATACACTGATTACTACACAACACATTTATTTAAGCGAACAAACGAAATTATGTCTAAATTGAGGAATTAATCATATTGGAAGTGTAAAATGATGATATTATCCCTTAGTAAACATACACTTTTCAGTGTTAATCACATATAGAGAGAAAGTATCATCTCATTAGAGAGATAGTGCAGAAAGGAGATGTGATCTTCACCAAGATAGCCTCACAAGACAATCATGCTGATCCATTTACGAAGACCTTACCGACTAAAGTGTTTTCGGGTCACCTAGATGGTCTAGGGTTACGAGACATGCCTCACATGCTTTAGTGCAAGTGGGAGATTGTTGGGGTTTATTCCCTAAAGATGTAATTTGTAAATGGATTTATTAAATAAATAAAAGGAAAAGATCAATTCATTCTTGTTGTGTTGTTTATTGTATAACTTGTGCATTTATTTAACATCCAAGATTGTAGGATGTAATCTCAAACTGTTTATATGAGTGTCATATACAGATGGATACAGTAAGAGACGTTCAATCTAAAGAGTCCATAGATAGCAAATAAAGCTGGATACTTTATTTGTGGTTAATCTATAGCTGCGGTCCATTCCGTAATGTACGATGATACTATCCTGAATCATTCATATAAGATATGGGAATGGAGGCACCTTGTATGATGTGATCATATAGGACTAGGCCATGATCTATATGAATCTCTCACCAAGATCCGTTTACCGATGAGATTCATATATATCAACTAAAGATGGCTATATGTGGGTGATCTTAATCCTGAGTATCTTATCGACTCTTCAGGTTAGATCGTGGTCTTTGATATACTATGAGTGAGGTCAGATGCATTTCCTTATCAATATACTCAGTATGTTGAGATTGCGGTTTGGATTGTGGTTGGGAAGGTTTGTACATAATAGTGGAATCCACTCCTTCTTGTGAGAAGTAGATGATAGTTCCTTTAAGGGTTGATTCGGGGCTTGGACAATATGAGCGCTCTCCTAATTCCGTAAGAAAATAGGATTTATTGTTCATTAGAGAATCAACGGTACTTAAAGGATATATGTAATTAGAGGGGTATAACGGACATTATGACCCAGCTCTAATTATGAACTATTGTTGAGGGTCACACCATGTGTAATAGCTATATCGATGGACACCGAGTTGTAATAGCTTAGGGTTTATGGGTTGTATAATTTTTATTTTATTTATTTTACTGTGATTGTATTGTAAATAATAAAAAAAAATTGTAACTTGTAAACGAAGAACTGAAAACGCGCGTGACGTCGGTACTGTTCACGGTGGTGTACTGTTCACGGTCGGCACTGTTCACGGACACTGTTTACGGTCATTATCCATTGCTAAAATGGGACTGCAACTTTCCAGTGATAATTCAACTGTTTAATCGCAGTGGTTTTTGTCATGGTCAACCTTAAAAACGGCATCGCGAAAACTTTTTTTGCCAGAAACGATGTAGTTTTGCAAAACCTCTTTACATTTCCCAAGTCACTTTCTTGTTCAAAAAGAATTCCAAATTTTTAAAAGCGAAAGTGTCATTGTTGAGTTTTAGAGAGAAGAAGGTTCTTACAACCTCTTGTGACTCTCCATCCTCATTCATGAGCATCAAGGACATCATCAAGCATGGTTCTTGTTTGCATCATCACTTGGTAACAATAAAACAAAATACCATACGTTTTATTGTTCTTCCTATTATTTACATGTTGGGGTTTATGCCCTAAAGATTTAGTTTGTAAACGGATTTATGAAATAAATAAAAGGAAAAGTTCAGTTTATTCTTGTTGCGTTGTTTATTTTATAACTTATGCATATATTTAACATCCAAGATTGCCGGATGTAATCTTGAACTGTGTATATGAGTGTCATACACGGACGGAGACAGTAAGAGATGTGCAATCTAAAGAGTCCTTAGATAGCAAATAAAGCTGGGTACTTTATTTGTGGTCAATCTATAGCTGCGGTCCATTCCGTAATGTACGATGATTCTATCCTGAATCATTCATATGAGATATGAGAATGGAGGCACCTTGTATGATGTGATCATATAAGACTTGACCATGATCTATATAAATCTCACACCAAGATCCGTTTACCGATGAGATTCATATATATCAACTAATGATGGTTATATGTGAGTGATCTTAATCCTGAGTGTCTTATCGACTCCTCCAGGTTAGATCGTGATCTTTGATATACCATGGGTGAGGTCGGATGCATTTTTTGATCAATATACTCTGTATGTAGGGATTGCGTTTTGGCTTGTGGCTGGGAAGGTTTGTACACAATAGTGGAATCCACTTATTCTTATGAGAAGTATATGGTAGTTCCCTTAAGGGTTGATTCGGGTCTTGGACAATATGAGCGCTCTTCTAGTTCCGTGAGAAAAAAGGATTTATTGTTCATTATAGAATCAACGGTACTTACAGGATATATGTAATTAGAGGGGTATAACGAACATTATGACCCAGCTCTAATTATGAACTACTGTGGAGGATTACACCATGTGCAATAGCTATATCGATAGATACCGAGTTGTACCTGTCTGTGTAAAAGCATCTACAGTTGAGAAAGTGCAGCTTCAGGTTTTTATTGGAATAACACCGGAGTTAATAATCAAGGAATATTAATTAAAGTGTTTAATTAATGATTCCGAGGATTATTGGAGCTCAAAATACTGTGGGTCCGTTAGGTCCACTTGCTAGCCCGATCGATTTTGGTAACAAGGGTTACGATTAATTAATTGGATTGTCCAATTAATTGTGTTACGAAAGTGACACGTATTTATTCGAGAATTAATTGAATAATGAGATTATTTATTAATGAATGATAATGATTATGTTAATTAAATAATTAGATTATTTAATTGTGTAATTAATCATTAGTTTGAGGGTGTTGATTGATATTTAATTTTTAAAGATAAGATAATTTGATTATTTTATTTTTATTAAATTAGATATGTAATTTTGAATTTAAAGAGTTTGAATTCAAAATAAATTGATTAATATCTTTAAAGATATGAGATATTTAAAAGATTTAAATTGATTAGTTTTATCAATATATATATATATATATATATATATATATATATATATATATGTTTTAAATATTTAAAAGATAAAATTAATACACATGTATCAAAATTTGCATATGATGAAAATACATGTGGCGTGAATCAATAATAATAATAATAATAAAAACAAAAAGACATTAGAACCACACACATTAGTTCTCCAAGAATTGTGTAAGTGGGTGTGTGTGATACAAAAAGAGAGAAATTAAAACAGAACAGTACCGTCGTGCACCTAAGTAAATAAATAAATATATATATATATATATATATATATATATTTCCTTGACAACTAGAATTGTTAGGTGTTTTTCTCTTGTGAAGAAAGAGTTTCTTCAAGTGTTTTTTTTATATCCTTCATTCAAGTTCCTGAGACAGTGACTCGCCCACACACAGTTACCTTTCCCGGGTGATAGCGAGGAATATCGAGTGGTTTAGACAGAAGCATATCGTAAAGTGAAGGAGCCTCCAAATGTAAGTAATATTGGTTTAGACATGAGCATATCGTAAAGTAAAGGAGCCTCCAAACATTGGTAATATTTTCTTCTTTTGATTATAGTGATTAAAATTTCCTGTGTATACACATTGTATGTATGAGTTCCAAAACTAATTAGGATCCCAAGTTCACTGGACCTAGAAACAGATTATGATTTGTATTAAAAAATTAAAAACCTTACTTCCGCTGCGTGACCGGTGAACGGGGTTCTAACAATTGGTATCAGAGCCAAAAAAAAATCGGAACAGGAAATTGTTTTCGATGCTCCTGTATGTATGAATGTGTAGGCACCATCTATCCTCGGGACTTGCTCCACAATCGATTGACTTGGCCGGTAGAGATAGCGCTGGTAAGGCTGCTAGGTAAAATGAAAAAACTCTCACTCTGACAGAACCTTGAATTGAGGAGGCCGAAAAAGGCTTAGACATCCCTATAAGGAGGTCTACAAGCATATTGGCTATGACCATGGAAGTTACTATTGGCATTCTCCCAATTGGGTTTGTGAAACCAGACCAGCCCGACCCCCGATCTCAGAGCCTAAGGGAAGTACCGCTTCAACTACTCGCTCGGTGAGAAGAAAGACCGATATCGGCAAACTCCAAGTTCCCCTACCAAGTAGGACCCAATATGTGCCTGGGATTCCCTCTAGATCTCACAGGCCATCAACTTATCCCCTAGATGTGCTACGTTCTATGGCTGTGAAGAGCCTAGAATGGGGAGGGAAACTGGAGAGACATGTGATGTGCTAACAACTTTGAGCCACGCTGCACCGTTTTTAACAATGGGGTCTGCGTAAGTGTTTAGAATCTCTCATTTTTGTTATCTATCTTGGTTTGGGCTAACTCTTAAGTTTCATCGTATCCCCATTTTACAGGTTGTAGAGGAGTTAAATCGAGCCCTGGTTGCCCAAGATAGGCTTAACTTAGAGATCTCTCAGTTGAAAAAAGAGCTTACTGAGAAGAATGAAGTTCTCAAGTCTGTTTCGGCTGGCAAGTCAAAGATGAAGCGAGTATTTGTAGAAAAGCTGAAGTAGTGTGACATGACTGAGGCTGCCCTGAGGAGATCACTAGCCAATGCTGAGACCAAAGCTTCTATGGCCACTGAAAACATCAATGATCTAACCATAACGAATGGCCACCTGGTTACCATATTTACTCATATGACCACATGTTGAACTTGGATATTTTGACTTGTCCAGAAGCCATGTTTCAATAGACACTATTAAAAACTTAACGTTAAGATTTAATATCCAAATATCTCAAAACATCCATATGATGATATTCTACTCTCATTTAATAAATGGAGCCACGTTGTCCATATCTATAAATGAAGTCCTCTATCGATTAACAAATGAATACCACCAAACTATCGAGGATAGACTATGATATATAATCGTACTCATTGATTGTTCAAATGATAACACTTGGAACCATAAGTCCATCATTTATCTCAGGATTGAGATAGACTCTCCTATTGTCTTCAAGTGAAAACTTTTATCCATTGACTGTTCTAGATAAAGTATTTCACTGTGATCCAATTCAATGCACCCAGTGCACTATATTCTTTTGCCTAAAGACACCACACTTTGATGATTTTAGACTCATCATAACACATTTGATCCCACTCAAATGCTAGCAAAAGAATCTATAACTTTAACAAGATAAAGGCACCCAACCTTCATCTTAAGTTGTGAATATTTTTTAAGACTAACTAAAGAATTGTGTCTACCTCATACATATTTAGATGTATGAATAATTCTTCTTTTCTTATAGTCTTTTGACCTTATGATTATTTATTTTTGACAGTTATAATAATTAAACTATAAATGTTATAAGATTTGTTAAACCAGAAATCACTTTATTAATATGAAAAGATTGTCAAGTTTATTATTATACTCTTGCTATCGAGCATAGTCCCAAAGCATCAAGATTGAATTCTTTGTCTTTTAGAATTAGTACACAATCTTGGATGTCTCAAAATCTTATAGAAGTCTCTAATGAATCTCCTGTAAAACCTGACATGTTCAAGGAAAGACCTGATGTCCTTGACAGACTGTGGTGCTAGCAAACACTTGATTACTTCAACATTTTCCTTGTCTACTTCAATCCCTCCACTGGAAATGATATGGCCCATGACAATCCCTTGTTGAACCATAAAGTGGCACTTTTCCCAATTTAAGACCAAGTTGTTGTCTCTGCATCTCTTTAGCACCAAGGACAAGTGGTGAAGGCACAAATTAAAAGAGTCCCTAGAAACTGAGAAGCCGTCCATAAAGACTTCTATAATCTCCTCTACCATGTCTGAAAAGATGGAAACCATGCACCTTTGAAAAGTCCCTTGGGCGTTGCATAGCCCGAACAACATCTTTGTGTGACCATACATGCCAAATGGACAAGTAAAGGTTGTCTTCTCTTGATCCTTCTAGCAATCGTTATCTGATTTTACCACAAGTACCCATCAAGAAAATAGTAAAACTATGCCCAACCAACTGTTCTAATACCTAATCGATGAAAGGCAAAAAGGAAGTGGTCCTTCTTGGTCACTTTGTTCAATTTTCTATAATCAATGCACACATGCCACCCATTCTAAAACCTCTGAGCCACCAACTCATTTTGCTAATTCTTCACTACGATAATCCCAGACTTTTTTGGCACCATTTGGATTAGACTAACCCATCGGCTATCTGATATGGGGTATACGATCCCAACATTCAACAGATTCAGAATCTCTTTCTTGACAACCTTCTACATAATAGGATTTAGTCTTCTTTAAGCTCTTTAGGTTGGCCTATTATATTCCTATAGCATAATTTGTGCCTATAGATAGTGGGGCTGATCCCCTTGATGTCTTATATAGTTCACCCAATGGCTTTCATATGCTCTCTCAAAACTTCAAGTAATTTGGTCACTTGAAACTCATCCAAATCAACGGCTATGATCACATGATTATTCTTTTCTTTATCGAGATAGACATAATTCAACTTTAATAGGAGTGGCTTCAATTCGTGTCCTTGGGACACTTCTTCTTATGACTGTGTTTTTTCACTGCTCAATTCAACTGAACAGTCTCTCAAATCTTCTTCATCTTGCTATAAACTATCTTCCTTATCTTTCACACTCAATTCTTCATCAAACCTTTCCCTTATGTATTCAACAACTTGCTCTACCTCTTCTTCTCTCATGTCAATAGTGTTACAGTCATAGGACCAAACTAGATAGAAGATAGAGTCGAAAATGTTGAATTCCATTGTTTCGTCAAAGGTCATAGTCAACTTCCCTTTATACATATCTATTACCACCCTAGTTGTTGCCATGAACGGTTGGCCCATAAGAATTTTTACATCCTTCTCATCTATAACGATGACCACAAAGTCGGCTAGGGTGATCAATTTTTTAATTTGTATCAACATATCCTCCACAATGACCTTCAGATTCCTCGAGGATGAGCCAACCAACACAAAAGACATGGTAGTAGGTCTAAGATCAGTAAGCCCTAACTTCTTGTAGACAGAGAACAACATGAGATTTATGCTAGTGCTTGAATCTAGCATTTATTTTTCCAGATTAACCATTCCAACAGTAGTATCTATAATAAAGCTCCCAGGGTCCTTCATTTTCTGAGGAAGAGTTTTATGAATTACCGCGCTAACATTCTCATTCAGTCATTCCTATTGCCTCGGCCTAAATATTTTCTTAGCCTTACTAAGCTCCTTGAAAAACTTCCCATAAATAGGCATCCTGAGAATGGTGTCCAACAAGGGTAAATTGACACTACCTTGGAGAGGATGTCATAAATATCTTGGAACGACCTCTCGAGTTTGGTATTCTTTAACCTTTAAGGAAAGGGTATATGTGAGATATAAGGGTTAGGTGACTTGTAGAGTTATGGCCTCGGTTACGAGTTAGTCACCACTGTATCATCTTCCTTTTCTATTTCTTTCTCACCCTTTTTTTTCCACTCGTGTTCATTCCTCTTTCTCAGCAGTACACTCCATGTTTCTATCCCCTGATATTTTTCCAATTTTAAGAACTGCCCTTGCTTGATAGGGTTCTCTTGGAAATCTTCCCTTTTTTTTGCAACACCTCTACCAACTGTCTAAGCTGAACATCAGGCTTACGGATGGAGGCATCTATCCCACATTATCTTCTATCAGTCACCCAAATTTACATCTCTAAATTTTCTCTTGACGCTTGTTGTGAAGCTTGGGTATCGTCATTTATTGAGCTAACTTCATGAAAATTCTCGTTTATGCTTTAAGTGATTCATTATCTGCCTGATAGGTGTCACAACACTCTTGGTAGTGAAAAAATCTTCATATGATTGTTGTGATGCTTGCATGGTCCTCTTCTGAGAAGACATTATCTCCCCAATCATTTGAACACTATTTCTCACGAAACTCCTCAATCCTCATATATTCTTCAATTGGAATAGCTCAAAACACATTGTAGTCTTCCTGACATTCTTGGTCACTTCCCTAATCTTGATCATATGAGCTACCACACGGCCCATAACTTGGCCCTAGTTCTTCCCAAAAATAATCCATGAAAATCTAAAATAGCAATGAACAACACTACCCGATGTAATCATAAAAAAACCAAAAGGTCGGGATGAAAATGACAATATAGCCAACAAAAGCGCACAAGCAAAACAACTTAAAATAACAAGACAATATAGATGCTCAAATCTAACAAAAACAATAAATAAACTAAACCAAAGATGAATCTAATCACAATAAAAAATGCCGATCCTTGGCAGCGGTGCCATTTTGACAAGTTGTTGTTTTATATATGTAAAAGTGTTTGCCAAATAGATTTTATAAAATCCCAAAATACACTAAAAGATGCTTTTCAAACAAATATAATGGTAAGTCGGGTATCGTCATAGGGATCGATCACTAGTGGTTACTAAATTAAACTCTAGTACTAAAAATGCAATAAGAGTAAAGAGAATTGGTTTTGGTTTTGAAATTATACTAACATGCAAACAACAGGTAGACTATTTAAATGCAACTGAATTAGATGATAACTGTGAAAATGAAGGATAAAGAAACTAAGGAGTTGATGAAGGTTGTATATCCCTTATGAGTTTCCAATCTAGAGTGTATAGTATTGGCCACCCACAAGTGATTTTATATGAATGCACATCTATCAAATAAGGGAATAATCTCTCTATATGTCAACAATCTAGAGTGTATAATATTAGTGCTTAATCTCTCACAAGTTATCAACCTAGGGTGTATAAATTTGATTAACCATTTGAGATTAAACAGAAGTTGAGATTTTTAATTCTGGATTTCACTTGAAGAGTGTACTATTGTTCAATCATTCCGTTTAGTTGAGCTTAAGAGAGCCAATAGAGTGTATACCTAATTCTCAACTCAAATAATTTCTCAAAAAATTAGAAAAGAGAGCAGTGTTCAATCCCTAAAAAATTCATTTAGAAATCAGTTAAAACATTAAATGGAACATACTTGATAGATTAATAGAAGAGACAGAGTTCAATACAATGCATAAATTTCACAAATGAATCATATCAACCCTTTAGTGGGGATTTAGCTACTCATAATCATTACAAAGAAAAATAAAAGAGAAAAGAGAGAGAATAGACCCATGAGGAGATTCTCTTTCCTTGAAGCTTTAAATACAATCTCATAGAGCTCTTGTTGAGTAGAAAAATCAAAGAAATAGTGTATGGGTTTTTGGATGTAATGGGAGATAATGATTCGCAGATCTAGAGTGAGAAAAAGTGAATAAAATCTATGTGCAGGAGTGTGGAGAGATCAGATACGGATCTATATATAGGATTCCCAAAATAAGTTTGATTTATTGATGTAGTGAATTCTTGACGCATGCAGTGCGCAGGTAGGGACCTTCATGGTGACTTTCACATTGAAAATCTTCAGTGAGCAACATCTTCGGATCGCTGATAACTGCGCGGATATGGGAGACCCGTGCAGTACCACCAATCTGGGCACTCTGGTTTTCTAGGAGATTTTCTGATCTTTGTTTCCTGAATTGTTGTGTTGGTGTGGATGAGTGAAGTCATGGGGCTGAAATGTGCAGGTAGCGTACGGGTAAGGACTCGCGCACCTACTAGTGAAATATGGCTTTCCTTCCTTGGTTTTTTGTTGTTTTTGTGCCTGAAATTTTTGTTTAATCTTGAAGGCCCGAATTGCACCATTTCCCTAAAATCACAACAAAACTGTTTATGAGATATGAAAATACGCTCGAAAACAAGATAAAGGATGAGGTGTGAGAGTAAAAATATTGCATGATCATTATTATTTGCATTATTTGGTTCAGTTAGTTACATTGAAACGAAATTTTGTTACTAAAAATACAATATTCTTTTTGCGGGTGTAATCTCACTTATTTACTAATCAGTTGCATAGAAAGTTATTGGGTATTTCTAGCTTATTGAATAATTCTAAACCAACCAATATTGAAATTGTTATGAGCACCGATTATATTTTATATTCTGGGTTGTTTTTCCAATTTTGAGGCGAGTAATATTTAAATTCAATTTTTATTTATTATTATTGTTCTGATTATAATCTATAACTTAATTAAAATAACTATTTTATTGATAGGTCTACTTTTATATATGTTTTTAGCCCATATTCTCTATGTAATAAGCTTGTTTCTCATGTATTGTAGGTATTTTTAGTGGTTTTGTGAGCTATGCAAATTGTTATCTCTAAAGAAGGTACTTGGAAGCTTTTGATGAGAAATCAAGGTAAAAACAAGATTAAAAGAGTAAAAAAAACTGATGATTTGCGGTGTAGCAACCCAAGCAATAGCTAGCGGTACATTGCAGAAGCCTTACACTGTGTAGGCCACTATCCAAACATATACTCTAATCATGGTGCCAACCGCGGTAGTTTCCAAAAGAGTCACCGCCCAACGTACCGCGTTTGAAGCAAGTGTCTAGACCGTGAAATGGAAAGTTGTCTTACGAATTCATAATTTTATCCAGGGAACGTGAAGCCCTAGTTTTGTGAAAAACCTATAAATACTTTCTATTCTATTCACAAGAGGGATTCACTTAGCAAGATCTCAGCAGCTCAGAATTAAACACTACCTTAACAAGACATACTTCATCACCCATAAACCAATTCCATATACACACCCGATGTTATATAAGAAAGAAGACTAAAAGATTTGGATTCACACTTGAAGATTGAGAAACTCTTGCCTGATCAACATGAGTTTTCTCTTTATTTTTTCTTCTTGTTTATTTCTCGTAGTCATGCGTAGCTAAATGGATCAATGTGAGGATTGGATGGTGTTATTGGTAAAATCTGAAGGACTTATAGATAAACATGACAATCGGATAATATGGCGATCAGATGTGCAACGCCATTAAAAGACTGACAGAAGTTGATCAAAGATGATCGCAAGACCTGGTTGGGTTTTTCTAGGTGTTCAGGTAAAGATAACCTGTTCGGGATGATCAAGTTGATCGAATAAAGATAACCTAATGGAGGTGCCTAGATCAATCGGGTCAAGATATCTAGTCGGGGTTAAGTAACTATTCGGGGTCGATAGAGATCTGGTCAACTTTGGAAGATGGTCGGCTAAGCGACATGTGGATAACATTGAATTTAATGCATCCACGACTCAAACACGCAGAGAAAGACTCTTACTTGAATAAGGAGTTATGAAGTATGTTAGGTTTTAGATTGTGTTGGCATTAATTCCATATCAAAATGATGTTTACTTACAATGATTTAGTTGTTTATATTCATGATGATTCAAGCTTCAAAGAAGAAGGAACAACTAGTCAAAGCAAGTTCAAAGTCTTCAAAGAGAAAGGATGCCATATGGTTCTACAAAGATATATACTAAGACCTTATCTTTCTCTTACAAGGCTTAGACATACACACACAATTCATACATTTGTGTCCCTGCATCGTTGTGCATTATAGGCACACACATACAATCTATTCATATGTATCCCTACATCGTTGTGCACCATGTATAACATATTCACACACTTGAAAATGAATGCTCATGCATTGGTACGAAAAATAACATGTTTTGGAAAATGCATGATTAGAGACTATCTCTATGTAGTTTGCATTCTAGTGTGAATTGTGTTTGTATGTGTAAATGTTTGTATAACATGGATATTGAACTTGATTTTAGTCTTAAATCATTCTTGATTGATTTTCGGTCATTTTGGTTACTCATACTATTGATTTCAAGTTCTAAGTCAAAAGATATTACACTTTCAACACATATTGCATACATTCTCTTCATCTTCGTATATCGAGTCGAATTATTATTTTGTTAGGTTTTAGTTTGTGTTGGCATTAATTCCATATCAAAATGATGTTTACTTGTAATGAATTAGTTGTTTAGATTCATGATGATTCAAGCTTCAAGGAAGAAGAAACAACAAGTCAAAGCAAGTTCTAAGTCTTCAAGAGAAAGGATGTAATATGGTTCTACAAAGGTATACTATGACCTTAACTTTCTCTTACAAGGCCTATGCACAAACATACATATGATACATTTGTGTCCATGCATTGTTGTGCACCAATATAGGCACACACACACATATCATACCTTTGTGTCCCTGCATCGTTGTGCACCATTATAGGCACACACATACAATTCATTCATATGTGTCCCTGCATCGTTGTGCACCATGTATAACACATTCACACACTTAAAGATGAATGCTCATGCATTGGTTTGGAAATAACATGTTTTGGAATATGCATGATTGGAAACTATCTCTATGTAGTTTGCATTCTAGTGTGAATTGTGTTTATATGTGTATATATTTGTATAACATGGATATTGAACTTGGATTTTGTCTTAAATCATTCTTGATTGAGTTCCAGTCATTTTGGTTACTCATACTATTGATTTCAAGTTCTAAGTCAAAAGATACTACACTTTCAACTCATGTTGCATACATTGTCTTCGTCTTTGTATATCGAGTCGAATTATTATTTTCTGAGTTGAGTATCTTATATGTCCATGTCCGTGTGAGAGTTACGGTTTGTAATCTGCAAACAGATTCAAATTCCGAGTTCAGAGGCCGGAGAAAGGTTGAAGACCGCGAAGGAAGATCAAAGGAGAAAGAAGCAAGCATTGTCTTCTTTACCGTGATAGTGCGTGGCCATCTCGAGGCAGAAGGCTTGCTGCCCCCGAGATGCCCACGCACCATCTCAGGCAGCAAGATTGCTTGGCTTCTTCTTGCCCCTCTATGTCGTTTCACATGTCCAAGTTTCCCACTCCTTTATAAACTCTTTCCCTCTCACATTTCATTATAAGAAGAAATTCAAATCAAGTGTGCAAAAATTCTCTCTAAATTTTCTCACCTTCCAAACACCATAACTTCTTCATTTAAACTCAGATTTGAGTGATTCAAAGTTGAGAGTGTTCATCTATTCATTTTCCATCTTTTCTCTGAAGGTTTGATTTAATGTTGCTGCTGTTTTTATTGTCTAATCATACAAAAACGGGATTGCACCTAAATCAACTAAGGTATTGATTTTCTCTCAAAGTTTTCCTTTAAAACTTGGTCAATTGCCTTGGGTTTTCTTCTTATACATATATTTGTATATTTTGAGTGTTTTGTTTTGTGTTTTGAACACTTTCAAAGCTAGATTGAGTTTCAATTGAAATCATACATGTTGAGTTAGGTTTTGATTTTGCCTATGTTATCACATGTTTGGGATTGTATTGTGCTAGCTTTGATTCTAGGACTATTTTATGATCTTTGATTGATTGATTTTGTGAAAAATAGTTCTTCACATGTATTAGACTCTCTTGGCCGAATTTCTCACATAATGCATGTGCTTATGTTCTTTTGAGCAATTCATATGATTTGTTGAATCTATGAGTAAGAATATGCTTTAGAACTTTTGCTTAAATCTATTTGACTTTGTCATATGATTTTAGCATGTTTTTGGTTTATGTTATTTAAACTTGATCTTGTGATTTATTGAACATATCTTGTGATTCAAGTTTAGATCTATGCATGTATCTAGGTTGTGATTAATATTGAACATATCTTACATAATCTAGATTGATTACACATGCATGATAAACTAGACTATATGTGATTTGTGCATTCATGCTCATGTCTAGTATTTTCCATAGGATGTGTTGATCATAGCATTCTATGTTGCGTGCTTGTTTGCGTTTTGCATTCATGATCACCTAGATGCCTTGTGAGAAGGAAGTCTTGACAATAGGTGTGAGACCTATGGTGTTGAGCAAGAAGTCTTGGCAAGAGGTGTGAAGCCTTGGATTGTCGAGCAAGAAAGTCTTGGCTAGAGGTGTGAAGCCTTGGATAGTCGAGCAAGAAGTCTTGCCTAGAGTTGGGAGAACGCGGATAGGTGAGCAAGGAAGTCTTGACTAGAATCGTGAGGACTTACTTGAGCAAGAAGTCTTGCCTTGGGTCATGAGGATCCAGATAAGGTGAGCAAGGAAGTCTTAACTAGAGTTGTGAGGACTTAGTTGAGCAAGAAGTCTTGCCTTGGGTCATGAGGATCCATATAAGGTGAGCAAGGAAGTCTTGACAAGAGGTGTGAAGCCTCATATTGTTGAGCATAGGGCGACAACTTCTAGAGTAGGATAGGAGGGTAGTTTCTAGGTGAAGATATCACTTGAGAGATTGTACTTGTCTTATCTACTAGTGGATTTTGTTTGCCAGTGGCTGCTAGCCCGTGGATGTTCCCTCTTCGGAGGTTTACTACGTTATATCTTGTATCAACTTTTCTCTATCCCTATCTCTCTAATATTTGTATTGTGGATAGAACTCTCTATGTATGTTGACTTCCTTTCTATAGAATAGATTGCATATGTGTTATAATTACTTGTTTGTATAACACTTTACTTGTATTTATATATTGATTAATTATCTTTATTTAATATATATATTGTGATACAAGCAATCTAGAGGGACAAACTTTTGTGTGTTTCTAAGGGAGTCGAAAAAAGGTGTCTAACCTATTCACCCCCCTCTAGGTTAGCCTTGAGCATTTAACCGTGATTGTATTTTCATATTTTCTGGGTTGAGTATCTTGTATGTCCATGTCTGTGAGAGAGTTACGGTTCGTAATCTACAAACGGATTCAAATTCAGAGTTTGGAAGCCTGAGAACGGTCGAAGAACGCGAGGGGAACGTTCGAGGAAAAGATGTGCAACCAAGCACTCTTTCCCGAGATGGTGCGTGGCCATCTCGAGACAGAACGCTTGCTGCCGCGAGATGCCCACGCGCCATCTCGAGCAGCAAGCATGCTTGGTGCACTTAAGGTCATTTTGGTCCTTTTTGCTTCTATTCTTTCCCTCTCCTTTATATATCCCTTCCCTCTCATATTTCATTCTAAGAAGATATTCAAAATTTGAGTGCAGAATTTCTCCCAAATTTTCTCCCAAATTTTCTCCCAAATTTTCTCATCTTCCAAACACTATAAATTCTTCATTTGAACTCCGATTTGAGTGATTCAAAGTTGAGAGTGTTTTTTTATACATCCTTCATCTTTTCTCTGAAGGTTTGAGTTAGTTTTATTGCTGTTTTTGGAGTCTAATCTCACAAAAACGGGACTGCACCAAATCAACTAAGGTATTGATTTTCTCTCGAAGTTTTCTTTTAAAACTTGGTCAATTGCCTTGGGTTTTCTTCTTCAACATATATATGTGTCTTTTGATTGTTTTAATTTGAGTTGTGAACTCATTTAAAGCTAAATTGAGTTTCAACTGAAATCTCACATGTTGAGTTAGGTTTTAATTTTGCCTATGTTTTCATATGTTTGAGATTGTATTGTGCTAGCTTTGATTCTAGGACTATTTGATGATCTTTGATTGATTGATTTTGTGAAAAATAGTTCCTCACATGTATTAGGCTCTCTTTGGCCAAAATCTCACTATAATATATGTGCTTGTGTTCTTTTGAGCTATTCATGTGCTTTGTTGAATCTATGAATAGGAAATATGCTCTAGAACTCTTGCTTTAATCTAAATGACTTTGTCACATGATTTTAGCAATTTTTTGATATATGAGATTTAAACTTGATTATGTGTTAATTGAACATATCTTGTGACTCAAGTTTTAGATCTATGCATGTATCTAAGTTGTAATTAATGTTGAACATATCTTACATGATCTAAATGGATTAAACATGCATGATTGACTAGACTACATTTGTTTTGTGCATTCATGATCATGTCTAGTATTTTCCATAGGATGTGTTGATCATAACATTTTATGTTACGGGCTTGTTTGCATTTTGCATTCATGATCACCTAGATGCCTTGTGAAAAGGAAGTCTTGACAATAGGTGTAAGACCTATGTTGTTGAGTAAGAAAGTCTTGGCAAGAGGTGGGAGACCTCGAATTGTCAATCAATGAAGTCTTACCTACGGTCGTAAGGATCCGGAAGGGTGAGTGAGGAAGTCTTGACTAGAGTCGGAAGGACTCAGATAGTTGAGCAAGAAGTCTTGCCTAGGGTAGTGAGGATCCAGAAAGGTGAGCGAAGAAGTCCTGACAAGAGGTATGAGGCCTCGGATTGTGGAGCAAGAGGGCGAAATCTTCATGAGTAGGATAGGAAGATAGTTTCTAGGTGAAGGGGTCACTTGAGAGACTGTACTTGTCTTATCTACTAGTGGATTTTGTTTGCCAGTGGTTGCTAACCCGTAGATGTTTCCTTTTCGGAGGTTTACCACGTTATATCTTGTGTCAACTATTCTCTATCCCTCTCTCTCTTATATTTGTATTTGTTATTTAAATACTATGGATAGAACTTTATATGTAAGTTGACTTCTTTTCTATAATATAAATTGTGTATGTGTTATGATTACATGTTTGTATCACACTTTGCTTGTTTTATATATTGATTAAGTGTCTTTAATTGATATATATATATATATATATATATATATATATATATATATATATATATATTGTGATACAAGCAATCTAGAGGGACAAACTTTGTTTGTTTCTAAGGGAGTCGAAAAAGGTTCCTAACCTATTCACCCCCCTCTAGGTTAGTCTTAAGCATTTAACCGTGTTTGTATTTTCAATTTGTATCAAAGCAAGACACTAGATTGTACTTAGTGAGAGTCCAGGTGATACATTTATGGTTTGTGCAAAGCTTTTGAAGTCATGGGTTTACAAGATGATGTAATGGCGGAAAGAACCTCAAATACTAGGCCACCATTACTTCGAGGCACTAACTATGGGTATTGGAAGTTGATGATGAAAGCCTACATCCGCTCTATTGATGAAAGGGCTTTGATGGTAGTGGAAGAAGGTTATAGTCCTCCTACTAAAGTTCAAGAGGATGGAACCATGATACTCAAGTCAATGAGTGAATGGACAATGAATGAGTTTGAGGTTGCTAAATGACACCATCATGCTATTAATGCCATCTTTGATGGGCATCAAATCTCCTACATTCAAAATCTTGAATCTGTAAAGGAGGCTTGGGATACTCTCCAAGTTACTAATGAATGAACCTTAGCGGTGAAGAAATAAAGGCTTCAAATGTTGGCATCACAATTTGAAGGTTTAAGTATGGGTGAAGAAGAAAAGTTTGAAGACTTCCAATTCTGACTTCTTAACATTGCTAACCAATGTCAAGCACTTGGAGTACCTATCTTAAAATAGCGTTTAAATTGGAAAATCCTTAGGTTTCTTCCTAAGAGATTTAAATCAAAGGTGACGACTATTGAGGAAAGTAAGGATGTGGATAGCATGAACATTGATGAGTTGCTTGGGTCTCTCCAAACTTATGAGATGTGCTTGAAGCCAAAGATTAAGAGTAAGGGAATCGCTTTCAATGCTATTGAGGAGTAGAGTGATGATGAAAATGAATAGATGGCTCTTTTGGTTAGAAAGTTCAAGAACTTTCTAAAGAAGAATGCCAAGCCTAGAGGCAAGTCTTTTAAGGAAAAGGGAGTTAAGAAAACATCATCTCCAAGGAATGAGAAGAATA
Organism: Dipteronia dyeriana; assembly: GCA_032871835.1. NCBI lineage: Eukaryota > Viridiplantae > Streptophyta > Magnoliopsida > Sapindales > Sapindaceae > Dipteronia > Dipteronia dyeriana. The sequence continues at coordinate 39,746,067 of CM065302.1, forward strand.
GTCAAGCCATGAACAAGAAAGATGTTCAATGCTACAATTGTCATGGTTTCGGTCACTTTGCTAGTGAGTGCACCAAGAAGCCATCTAAGAAAGACAAGAAAGACAAAGTGTTAGTGGCTATTTGGAGTGATGATAACTCTAGTGATAATGAGAGCTCTAGTAATGAGTCTTAAAGTGATGAAGAATTGGTGAGCTACTTTGTAGCTCTAACGGCTTTTCATTCTTCACTAGATGTTGATGGTACAATATCTTTGAAAAAGAATTTTGATACAAATTATCATGGAAGCTCTAGTCTTATTCCTACTAATCTTGAGTTGTTGGCCAAGATAGAGAAGCTTGGAGAAGATAGAGATAATGCTCTAAGAGAGGTAGTTGAGAATGATGATTTGATTAAGAAACAACTATATGAGTTTGTGATTGTCACTCGTAGACTTCTTGGTGAGAAAGGTGATATTATAAAGAAGTTTAGAGAACTTGAAAAGATAACCCTTGAGAAGGATAATGTGATATCTTCTTTGAAGTAGAGAGAACAAGAATTAATGGAAGAGATAGACACGGCTAAAGAGGCCATCAAGAACTTAGTGAATGATTCGGTAAGTGTGTCTAATGTTAGGAATCTTGTTAACTCTCATAGTGGTGAAGACAACTTGGTAATTGAAGATGAGCTCTTGGAAGTACCACTTCCTACTCACTTGGATGGAGTCATGATTGATAAGAAACCACACAAGAAGAGAAGATCAAAAGTCAAGAAGAAGTTTGCGAACAAGGTATTTTTGCAAACTCCTAATGAAGCTAGTTCAACTCCAAAAGGTACAATCTCATCTTTTATTCCAATTTGCTACTATTGCAACACAATAGGTCACATTAAGCCTAGATGTTATAAATATATTGAAAAATGCAAATTACAAAATGAATCTAGAGATAAGGAGATTAAACTTCAACTTGAACATGATAAGGTTTTGAAAGTTGAGAAACATGATAGTATTGCTAAGCATGAGAAGAAGTTGTGGAGTAGAAAGAAAACTAATCTTGTTCAACTTGACAAAGCTTGTGTTGAAAATGTCTTGTTAATCAAGTCATTAAAGGACTTTACTCTAGATTTAACATTGTTGTCAAGGATGATATTGGAAATGTTTGTGTAGGTATACCCAAGAACAAGTGGTTCAAGGGTGAGTGCTCTTATCAGTAATATAAGAATCACATGTGAGGCAGCTTTGAGGCAATATATTTATTGTGTTGAGAATTCTTGCTTGCTAGTTTTGAATACTCCATGTATTGATATGAACTTGGTTATCTCACATCATGTTTGTTATGATTGTTGAAATTTGTTTATTAACTTTAGAGAAGTTCTTTTGATATATGTGTTGATTGAGTTTAGATATTATGCTTTTTATACTCTTGTTGTGAAACATCGTCAACTTGGTGTCATGAGGACATTCAAGGCAAGAGTGCTCATAAAAAGGGCGGAAGTATGATATTTGGTGAATATAATATGCAAAAGGTATCTCTATACTCTAATGCATATTCTCTTAGATATTCATCTTTTGACTCAATTTTTGATATACATCTCATAGCATGTCATTTTAGAGAATTTTGTATAGCATACATATGGTTCTCAATGACATTTGCTATTTTAGGATCTAATAGTGATATTGTTCATATTGATCTTAACTCTGATGATTGTTTGTGTATAGTATATTGAGTGGCATTACTTTTGAAAATATGAGCTTCGTATTCTTTGAAAGCTACTCATTAGAGAAGTAATGATCTTGAATAAGTCTCTACTTATTGCTTTTAGATCATGCTTATGAGCCATAAAATCTTGGTTTTCTAAAATTGCACATTGCTTCTCTTATATGTTTTGCTAGGAGGTTGAGTTTACTAATATGTAAACTTTGGATACACCTTGAAGTTTTTGTTCTTAAGTACATTTAAAATGACCTATGGTTAGTATCCATTTTGCTTCAGCAAATACATAGAACTCAACGAGCACCTTCATGGAAACGGCTACACACATTGGTTGTGAAAGCTACCTAATGTTGGAAAGAGCTACACCATTGTGATGAGTGAAAGCCGCCATGAAGTGAATTTTGTAAATGTTTAAAAAGAAAAAGAAAAAATCAAAGAAGTGTTGAAATGGAATCATGAAAATAAAAATTCTTTGATTCAAAGCCTAAAAAGAAAAGAAGGAAGGCTTAAAAAGGAGTATAGTTGAAAATCAAATGAGCTTGGGTTGAAAAAAACAAATGGGATGACGAGCCACATGCACACACACGCTCATATGTTGAAATCTGTTCTCTTAAAAAGCAAAAATTCCGGATGATAATCGGTTTGACTTTTTTATGGAAAAAGCTTAAGAAGAATAGTTGTTGGAAATTGTTTGCATGTTGATTATCAAACTACTTCTTGATATATATTTGAAGCATATTTCTCAAACACATACTTTGTTTATGAGTATGATGATATTTTAGCAATTGTTGAAGAATTATGAGAGAACTTGAAAAATCTTCGTGTATCTCTCTTAGCATATGAAGCTTATTTTGTTGATATTTCTTCAAATTGATTGAATGTGTGATTGTGTGAACATCTTTGTGAACTTTATGCTATCATTGATTTTAGTTATAGCATTTATCAAGGGGAAGCATTGTATGCTAGACATTGTTCTCTTTTATGATATGTTCACATGCTTCATTTTGTTACATGTTGGCATATTTTGACTTAATGATACTTGTAAGATATTACTCACTATCTTTGTCTTTGTTCTATATCTTTGTGACTAATATGCTTATTTTGTCTTTCACTCACTTTTGTTGTATGTATAAAATTAGAATCTATATCATTAGATAGCCTAAGAAACTTGTTAATGTTTTCCGGGGTTACACAACACCCCTAATTTCCATCAAAGTATCTAACAAGGTGGCACTTTCCCTATATTAAAGATAAAACTACTCATAACATGCTCACCCAAGATTCCCATTTTTTATCCTTTAAACACTTAAGAACGTAAGAATCTTTACACTTACCAAAGTCAATGCCTCTCTCTTGAAATATCTTCTTTGTTCCAAAGATCCCTAATTCTTTTGTTCTTGAAGCTTTAGATCCTTTTGAGGTAGATGTCGTTGTGAATCTAAATATCATGAGTAGAACTCTTTGTGACAATGCTTCTTTTGAGTGGAAAAGTAGAGCTTATATTAGTCAACATGAGTTAACTAAGGCTAGTGCATTTTGGCATCTATTCATTTGCACTAACATTATTGGATCTTCGAATTCAACCGAGTTGAATACGACAAGATCAAAAGAGTGTATGCATTGGTGACTAATCAACCTATAAACCTTGGAGATCTTCTCATGTATTACATTGATAGTGCGGCTTTCTCTACTATAGGTGATAAAAAACTTGCATTACCGGGGTTTATTACTTCATTGTGTTTAGCTCGTGGGATTAAGAGTAGAGAAGATGATGTGTTAGTTCAACCCTTGGAAAAGTATTGTGATAAAAGTGTGTCATACATGTCCTATAAGAATAAGGGTAAGACTTGTGATACTTTTGGACTATTTAGTAGTTCTCAAGTTGATAATCATGTGATTAGCACAAATATTCTTTCGGATTGGGCTATACAATTGAAAGAGAAGGTTGATAAACTTAATGCTATAGTTGTTCAACACGATGCTAGGATAAAAGAGTTGGAGGAGTGCATTGCTTCAAGTTCAAGACCACATCTCAAACATTATGTTAGATCAACTACTCGCACGACTTTCTTTGGTGGAACAAATAACTAGTATTTGAGTCTTGAGATATATTTCTTAACTTTTAGCATCATTTAATGTCAAAAGGGGGGAGAAATAGATGCTAGTTGCTTAGTTTCTTTTTATGTTGTTTTTGTGAACTTTTTAACTTTCAATGGCATGTAATAATTAGTCTTAAGATTTGGTTACGAATTCTTGTGTTTTGGCATGTATTGAGGGGGAGATACATGTATTTGTGGACTTAATTGTATATTCTTATCCATATTATATGTTGCCATTTGTTGTCAAGCAAGGAAGTCTTGCCTAGGGTCGTGAGGATTCGAAAGGGTGAGCGAGGAAGTCTTGACTAGAGTTGGGAGAACTAGGATAGATGAGCAAGAAGTCTTGCCTAAGGTTGTTAGGATCCGGAAGGGTGAGCGTGGAAGTCTTGACAAGAGGTGTGAGGCATCGGATTGTTGAGCAAGAGGGTGACATCTTCATGAGTAGGATATGATGGTAGTTTCTAGGTGAATGGGTCACTTGAGAGATTGTATTTGTCTTATCTACTAGTGGTTTTTTTTTGCCAGTGGTTGCTAACCCGTGGATATTTCCTCTTCAAAGGTTTACCACGTTATATCTTGTGTCAACTTTTATCTATCCATCTCTCTCTTATATTTGTATTTGTTATTTGAATACTATGGATAGAACTTTATATGTAAGTTGATTTCTTTTCTATAATATAAATTGTGTATGTGTTATGATTACTTGTTTGTGTCACACTTTGCTTGTTTTATATATTGATTAAGTGTCTTTAATTGATATATATATTGCGATACAAGCAATCTAGAGAGACAAACTTTTGTTTGTTTCTAAGGGAGTCGAAAAAGGTGCCTAACATATTCACCCCCCTCTAAGTTAGCCTTGAGCATTTAAACGTGTTTGTATTTTCAAAGTACACTCTAATGAGGAAACAAATTTCCTTATAGATATTAGAGTCTCAATCAGGCAAGAGATCTAATTTAATATATGAACAAAGAACTCGAAACAGGAAAGGAGACGAAGACGACTCTGATAAGCTAGAATTCCATTAAACCACAATAACTTTCATTACTTGTGTTTCTAGAATTAGGGTTCTATGTATGTATAAGTAGGTCATAAACTACCATTGTAGCAATTAATGCGAAAAAAGTGCAAGAGAGATTGAGTGTGTAATCGAGACATTCATAGTGAAAATGCTTTCTCACCTTCTCTAGCAACCGTGATTTTTTCCCTTCTTAGGTTTTCCACGTAAAGCTTTATGTTTTGCATGCTTTGTTTCTTTCCTTGCTTCTTAATATAACTACTAATTTGTATTAACTTTTTTGATGTGTGGTAATTCAATATAGTCCAAAAATCATCGTCAACAATTGGGGTTAGAAGAAGCGGGTGAAACTAAACTATCAGATCAGTCTCAAGAAACATGTGGAAGAGTAACATGAAAAATAGTAGAGACAAAAGTCAGTCCCCACATGATGTTAGCACCCCACGCGCCGTCAACAACTCTGGTCCAGTGAATGCAAGTGCCACTGGAGAAGGCCTAGCCTCTACAACTCCTACTTCAAACAGTCAAACCGTGATAACCTCCATGGATACCCCTGCGGGGAATTCCCTGGATGCATTTCGGTAAATATAAGAATCCTTGTAAAAAGTTATCGAAGATGCAGCTAGACAGGGAATCAACATAATGGTAACAACCAATCTAACTTCCTCGGTACCTATCCACGCATATGGTAGCCCAAGACCCAAAAGAGCACTCTGAGATAGCAGGCTCGACCCCAGGTGCTCCTCGTAAAAATGGCAAAGATAATGAGGGTCACTGTGAAGAAAGGGAAATTTTCAGAAAGGAGGTCATTACCGTGATGACCAGAACAGTAGAGACAATAGGCATGATGGCAAGGTGTAAGGAACTATAGAGAATCCAGTCTTCGAGAAGATGAGGATAGGTATGATAGAGGCATAATGGAGTACGCTTGAAGAGACCAAGATGGATACCAAGGAAGAAGATCCCGGTCAGCTTCATCTGGCGAGGATGCTCCACTTAGAAAGCCACAAGCAACTAGCCCCCCAGTCAGGTACGACCATCGCAACAAGCAGATTACAAGATGAATACCCAGGGATCCTTACGAGATCACCATTAGGTAGAAATTTGGGGAGCTAGAGGGTGAGCATGAAGTCTTACTATGAAGGATAGAAGAACTGGAACAGAGGCAGAGCCATAAAAATCTGCCAATTAGCAATTTTGATAGCCCATTCTCCGGCTCAATCCGATAAGCTCGCATCTTATAAAAGTTCAGGATGTCACATATGGCGCAGTTCAAGGCCAACATTGTCCCTTAGGAATATGTCAGGAGATACCATAGTGCAATGACACAACATGATTATGATGATGCACTTTTGTGCAGAGTGTTCTCACAAAAATTGTATGATCAGGGGTTTAGATGGTTTGGTGGCCTTGCCAGTAACTCAATTAGGAATTTTGAAGATCTGATACAGCCTTCACCAGGTAGTTCATGGGGAACATCCAAAGGAGAAAATACTTAATTATCATGTCCACCTTAAAACAAAGGATGAAAACTTGAAGGATTACTTGACCAGATTTTCTCAAGAATTGTCGAAGGTCTAGGACCTCAATGATAATGTGATGGTATCAACCTTTGTAAACAGTTTATAGCACAGCCGGCTGTCGCTCAGTTTAAGACAAATAGCCCACCACATACGCACATCTGATGGATGATGTATGAGGATATACAATGGCAGAGGAAGAGCAAATTGTTCATTGTGGAGAATTCATACATGGTGGCCGACCGGAAGAGAGGTAGAAGCCAAAGTGAGGTGGTTCAAAGGGGAACTAGAAGTGGGACAAGTGGAACAACACCTGAGGTAAAGGAAAGAAAGGTCGCAAGGGTGATGACCACAAGAAAAATCTAAATTTTAGAAGGCAATACACCAATTACACTCCTCTAGCCAAGAAGTAGAAAGAAGTTCATAGTATAATAGAAGATTAGGACTTGTATAAATTGATAGTGAAACAATCAACCTTTCCCAGAAGAGATACCTCAAATTACTATCGGTTTCACCATGAGAATGATCATGCAACTTCGAAGTGTTACCAACTAAGGGACTATATCGAAAAGTTGATTAGGGAAGGGCGTTTGAAAGTGAAATTACAATAAATAAGTGTCTAAACAACCTAGAGAGGGGGGGGGGGGGGGGGGGGGGGGTGAATGGGTTTTTAATCGATTATTACCAACTTTTTCGATTAGTCAATTTTTACATCCAAAAAACCAATTCAAACAATAATAAAAATCAAGTAAAGTGCGAAATTAAAGAACACTTGATTTTTACGTGGAAACCCTCCAATTAGAAAAAACCACGGGAACTGCAACGCTAGATGTTATAATGCAATTCAACAACTTAGTTATCAAACAATGTCTTCATGCACATACATTTAGATATATAAAGTAAATCCAACAACCTAATTGTCAAATAAACACACATGAACATTCAAGAGAGCTTGACTATATAAATAAATATGAATTTATGAACCTAGTCATCAAAACATCTCACAAGAACATTCAAGGCTTAGCTATTTAGGCAAAACAACATAATCATGCAAGCTATCACAAACAAACCCAAACATACAATTTAAAATCATAAAAATATGCAATAAAAGGAGTCAACGTATTTAATAAAGCAATAAATACATAATCTATAGTAAGAAAAACAATAAATGATATTCAATGAAGTTCTTACTTACCTAGACATGAAACCAAGAAGAGTTCCATACTCTAAAGATGACTGATGATGTTATATGCACATCGATTTTGTGTTTGGAGAGTCAAAGAAGCTGTCTCTCACTATGGGAAATCTTTCTCTCTCTAGGTTTAAAAAAATTTGAGTTCTAGGTCAAAATAAGGAAGAAGATGAAGTATTTATATGTGGGAAAACGAGCTGCACGAGAAAAGAAGTTTTTGACCTAGAATCAGCACAGTGTGTGGGTAAGAGACCCGTACACCCACACAACATTGTCCAAAAAAACAAGTTTTCCTCGGGAGACTCTGCTGAAGGCACCCATGGAGGCTTTTCCCATGAAATTCACTAAAGGGATTTACGTGGGCAACTTCGCGGAAGACACCCACGAAGATTGTCTCGTGAAACCTATATAGCTCAGTAACTTGAAAGTCAAACGGCTCAAAACATGACCAAATGATATCAAAACCTTTCGTATAATATACCGTTGGAAAGGTATGGAAGTCTAATTTCTACTCCAACTATCAAAACATGATTTGGATGAATGTAGAAATATTTATGGTTCAATGAGTGACCAAAGGTCAGTTTTGGACAACAATAGGAATGCCAAAACTCATGGAAAAAACCATGTGACCAAAAACCAAACAAGAGAAGAATGAGACCTTCTCAAATGGTCACTCAACGAATAAGTGTGATTGTGATAAAGATAAACACAAATAAACAATTACAACACAAATGCAAGATGAACAAATCATGCATGAGGCGTGTGTGCACCTAATCTCTTCAAGAATCAAAGTCAAGTGATATACCTTTTGAAGCTCTTGATCTTGTAGTTATGGAGATGCTTGGAAGCTTGCCTTGATAATCCACAAGAAGACCTAATCTACCCAATATAAAATCATCCCCAATGTGGTTTGTCATGAAATAAGTCAATCATAAAAATTGAGGTTCTTACAAAAAGATGTAGTCCTAAAAGGTATCAACAACCAACAAAGAGATTCTTAGATAGATGATCAAGATAGAAAGGATAGCCTTAAAAGGAACTCAGATGAATAGAGGATCAACATAATTTTTGGGGGTTCTTACACAGGAAGAAGTAGCCGGGAAAGGATGACCAAAGTGTGTGAAGCAATAGACGACTACAGAACCCTAGAGGTGAATTTGGTTGAACCCAACAAGAAGAAAGTCAAACAAGGCTGCTAGCCGATTGTATTTTTCGAAACAGATGCGCAGGGGATAAAAGTCAAACCTAAGGATTTAATCGTGGTATTGGACTGTATCGTGTTGGAACCCTGTTCACTGGTCATGTAGCAGAAGTAAGCTTTTAAAAATTTTATACATATCATAATAGACCTGGAACCAGTGAACTTGAGATCGTAATTATTTTTGTAACTAATACATATAAAATTATTACAAAAATAAAATATATTTATATACATGAAATTCAAATCAATATAAAGAAGAAGATTAATAGAACCATACTAACGTTTAGAGGCTCCTTCACTTTACGATATGCTCCTATTTGAACCACTCGATCTTCCTCGCTATATCTCAGAACTAGTAACTGCGAGTGGACACGTCATGGACTCAAGATCTTAAAATAGAGGATAAAGAAAAATCAGAAACTCATTCTTTATTTTCACCATGCAACACTTGCACCACACTTATGTGTCTCGTACATTTAAATCTTTTCTCTCTTTGATTTCTTGATCTAAAAAATGTGTTTATATCTCACGCACACGTTCACTCGCAAAAACCAAACCTTTTGTATTTTGTGCGTTAAACCACCATGTATTCTCACGCACACTTACCAATTAAAATAAAATTGTATCGGTGAGAGTTCTCATTTTGTCTTTTATGAAACATCAATATCATATATATATATTAGTTTCATTAAAAAAACAAAATCACCTTTTGTTAAAAATAAAATATTTGATTCGGTTTTCAAAATTAATAATATATATCATATATATATTTAATTTAAAAAATGATCAAATCTATGTTTGATTTTTAAACCTTTCAAATAAAATATTTCTCATACCTTTTATTAAAAAATAATTTTGAATTTAAACATTTTAAATTCAATTCAAATATTCAATAAAATAAAATAATCAAATTACCTTATTCTATCAAATATCAACTAACACCCTCCATTTAGTGATTAATAACATAATTAAATAATCGTATTATTTAATTTATTTAATCATCATTATTCATTAATTAAATAATCTCATGATTCAATTAATTCCTGAAAAAATATGTGTCACTTTCGTAACAAAATTAATCGGACAATCCAATTAATTATCCGTAACCCTTGTTACCTAAATCGATCGGGCTAGTAAGAGCACCTAACAGACCCACAGTATTTTGAGCTCCAATAATCATCGGAATCATTAATTAAACTCTTTAATTAATATTCCTTGATTATTAACTCCGGTGTTATTCCACTAAAAACCCGAAGCTGTACTCTCTCAACTGTAGACGCTTTTACACAGATCGATACAACTCGGTGTTCATCGATATAACCATTACATATGGTGTGATCCTCCAAAGTTGTTCATAATTAGAGTTGGGTCATAATGTCCGTTATACCCCTCTAATTACATATATCCTTTAAGTACCGTTGATTCTCTAATGAACAATAAATCCTATTTCCTTACGGAATTAGGAGAGCGCTCATATTGTCCAAGCCCCGAATCAACCCTTAAAGGAACTATCATTTACTTCTCACAAGAAGGAGTGGATTTCACTATTGTGTACAAACCTTCCCAGCCACAAGCCAAACCGCAATCCCAACATACGGAGTATATTGATCAGGAAATGCATCTGACCTCACCCATGGTATATCAAAGACCACGATCTAACCTGAAGGAGTCAATAAGACACTCATGATTAATATCACCTACATATAGCCATCTTTAGTTGATATGTATGAATCTCATCGGTAAACGGATTTTGGTGAGAGATTGATATAGACCATGGCCCAGTCCTATATGATCACATCATACAAGGTGTCTTCTTTCCCATATCTCATATAAATGATTCAGGATAAAATCACCGTACACTACGGAATGGACTACAGCAGTAGATTAACTCCAAATAAAGTACCCAACTATATTTGCTATCTATGGACTATTTAGATTGCATGTCTCTTACTATATCCATCCGTATATAACACCCATATATATAGTTCGAGATTATATCTGGCATTCTAGGATGTTAATTATATGCACAAGTTATAAAATAAACAACACAATAAGAATGAATTGAACTTTTCTTTTATTTATTTCATAAATCCATTTACAAATTACATCTTTAGGGCATAAAACCCAATAATCTCTCACTTCCAATAAAGCATGTGAGGCATGTTTCGTAACCCTAGACCATCTAGGTGACCCAAAAACACTTTAGTTGGTAAGGTCTTCGTAAATGGATTAACATGATTATCTTGTGAGGCTATCTTGGTGACGATCATATCTCGTCTCTACACTATCTCTCTAATGTGATGATATTTTATCTCTATTTGCTTTCCTCTCTTGTGGCTTCTTAGTTCTTTGGAATTTATAACATCACCACTGTTATCACCATAAAGTGTGATGGGTTTATCCAGATCTGGAACAACTTCTATATCACTCAAGAACTTACGGAGCCAAACAACCTCTTTAGCAGCTTCACAAGCGGCTGCATATTCTGCTTCCATGTTAGAGTCAGCAATGTAAGATTGCTTAATACTTCTCCACACAATGGCTCCACCACCTATGGTGAATACTGATCCAGACGAAGATTTCCTTGAATCCCTATCTGACTGAAAATCAGAATCCGTGTATCCTAACGGGATCAAATCCTATTCGGAATACACTAGTATATAATTTCTTGTTCTTTGAAGGTACTTGTGAATAGTCATGACAACAACCATATGATCCAATCCTAGGTTGGACTGGTATATGCTGACTACTCCCACTACATAACAGATGTCTAGTTTTATACACAACATCGCATACATGAGACTACCTACTACTAATGCATAGGGTACACATCTCATATCATCAACTTCTTGAGGTGTTTTAGAACACTGTTCCTTAGACAAGTGAACTCCATGCCTAGAAGGTAAATTACCTTTCTTAGAGTTTTGTATCGAAAATCGTACAAGAATTTTATCGATATACGATGCCTGAGACAGTGCTAAGAGTTTGTTCTTATGATCCCTTATAAGATGAATTCCAAGAACATAACTCGCCTCTCCCGAATCTTTCGTTTGGAATTGGCTAGCTAGCCAGCTATTTACATCAGACAACACTCTCACATCATTCCCAATGAGTAGGATATTATCTATGTATAAGATTAAGAAAACTACTTTCTTGTCAATAATGTGCTTGTAGACACAAGGCTCATCAAAGTTCTACTAGAACCCATAGGTTTTGATCACATCATCAAACCTGATGTTCCAAGATCTTAATGCTTGCTTAAGTCCACAGATGGACCTTTACAGCTTGCAAACCTTTTATACTTGATCTGGAGACACGAATCCCTCTAGTCGCATCATATAGATGCTCTTGTCAGGATTGTCATTCAGGAATGTAGTCTTGACATCCATTTGCCAAATTTCATAATCGAAATAGGCAGCAATGGATAAGAGAATCCTAATAGACTTAAACATACCTACTGGCGAGAAGGTCTTTTCATAATTGACCCCCTCTTTCTAGGTATAACCCTAAGCCACTAGTTTTCTTTCAAGGTGCCTACCTTTTTGTATACGCATCTCTTTCTCTTGTAGATCCACTTACACTCTATGGGTATTACCCCATCCAGTAAGTCTACAAGATCCCAGACTGAGTTAGAGCACATGGACTCCATCTCGAGATTCATGGCTTTAAGTCATTTCTCTTTATCAGGATCTTCTATTGCATTCTTAAATGTCAATGGATCATCCACACTATCAGCAAAGACAACACATTGTCACTTACATATACCTAAATAGAGTTCAGGTTTTCTTACAACCCTCTCACTACGTCTAGATGACAGTGTATCTTGATTAGGAACCATCTGACTCTCAGATGTTTGTGGATCAACAACTCTTGTTGATGAAGCACTAGTCTCACCAGGCTCTAATTTATTTAATACAAACATAGAACAAGGTTTATGGTCACTAATGTAATTGTCCTCAAGAAACGTTGCATTTGTCGAAACAAATACTTTGTTATTTTTGGGACTATAGAAATGTTCACATCTGGTCTTCTTTGAGTATCCTACAAATAGGCAGACCACAAACTTGGAGTCTATCTTTCCACTTCTGTTCTTCAGCACTTGTTTTGGACATCCACTTATGCGAAATTATCGCAAACTAGCTTTACGACCATTTCAACACTCCAGAGGAGTCTTAGGAATAGATTTGGATGACACTACATTCAAAATGTATGCCGCTGTTTGTAACATATATCCCAGAAAGAATTTGGTAATAATGAGAAAATGAACATAGATCTCACCATTTTCATTAGGGTTCTATTTCTCCTCTTCGCTATATCATTTTGCTGAGCTGTACCATGAGCTGTGAGTTGGAAAACTATCCCATGCTCGATCATGAAGTCTTCAAACTCTTGGTCAAGGTACTCATCTCCACGATTTGATCGTAGTGACTTGATAGTTCTACCTAATTGATTCTCAACTTCAGCTCAAAATTCTTTAAACTTTTCAAATATTTTCGACTTCCGTTGCATTAGGTAGACATATTTGTATCCTGAGTAGTCATCTATAAAGGTGACATAATACTCATAACCACCCCTAGCTTTAACATTCAATGGTCCACAAATATCAGTATGTATAAACTCTAGCGGTTCTTTAGCTCTAAGCCTTTTTCCAGTAAAAGGTCTCTTAGTCATCTTACCTTCCAGACAAGATTCACAGACAGGTAAGGTGCCAACCTTTAACTTGCCTAAAGGTCTACTTTTTACTAGTCTGTTTATCCGGTCAAGATTGATATGACCAAACCTTAGATGCCATACGTGTTATTATCTGGAGAAATCTTATATCGTTTAGTTTTTGGTTTTTCAACCTTAAACATTTCGGTGTTGAGCAGTGTAGTATGTATTAACGATCTTAACACATACAAATTATTTCATTAATTCCTGAACAAATATTCAGACCATTCTTTCCAATAATAACAAATTTATTATTAAAAGAAACACATTATTTATGTTCTAACTACATAGAAATGGAAATCAAATTCCGTGTAAATTCAGGAATATAAAATACATTGTCCAACAATATATAATTCTTACAAAAATGTAATCTAATTTCACCCACTGCTTGTTCTGACACGACATCCCCTGACCGCACACACAATGAGGAGGCTCCCTCCTCTAGCTGTGTCCAAAAATCAGTCCATTGTAAAGAAGAACAAACATGGTTAGTGGCCTCCGAATCAACTATCCACGGTGAAGAATCGTCTTATACTAAACATGATTCAAGAACAAGTAAATCATATTTACCTTTCTTGAACTTCTTCTTGTTTTGGGCTTTCTTGGGGTTGGGCTTACCCTTTGCCTTCCCAAAAGACCTCTTCCTCTTCTTATTATTGGAGGAAGATGGTTCGGCAACATTTGTCTCACCGGTCTTGCCCTTACAGTCCTTAGTCAAGGACTCAAAGGTAGCGAGCTCATTGAGCAAATGTGTGAGACTGAACTTTAACTTGTTCATCCCCTAATTGCTTTTAAATTGATCAAAAATCTTTGAAAGAGTCGTTAGTATGATGCTCACTTGACATGGTTCGTCAATAGCCTCGCAATTGACTTTTTTTGTGTTGAAGTAGGACATCAAGCTCAGGACATGTTTCCGAACTGACGTACCTTCCTTTATGTGAGCGAGCATATCGGAACGAACAACTTCGTGTCGCTTTTGCTCAGAGGGCTGCCCGAACACAATATGCAATGACTCCATGATTTTGAATGCTGAAGTCATTGCTTCATTCTTTGTGACAAACACGTCTGTCATTAAAGACAACAGATATGTTCGGGCCTTCTCATTAGATGAGACCCATCGCTAGTATGCCTCACGAACAGTTCGTATGGCATTAGCAGCAGGCGCTGGAGGACATTCCTCTGTCAGCACAAACTTGAGGTCTTTAGTGACCAATATTGCATTAATGTTAAGTTTCCACTTAGTGTAGTTATCACCAGTTAATTTATCGTTTGTGAGAATTTTAAGTCATGCAGAAGAAATTATTGCTGAAATAAATAAAACATTCATTTAGTCATTTATTTAAAATAAGTGCCAATACTTTGGTATAAATTTAAACATGATGCATGAACATGTCTAACGAACTAGAATAACCCTAAAACTAGTTACTATACCACAACAATCCAACATACCACAAAGAAGTGCCGCCTTAGGGTTGGTCAAGTCTTTGCATGTTGGGCCGATACATTCTCAATCAAATGATATTCTAGAATAACTATTATAACTTATCATTCAACCGTCGTTTATTCAGTCAGGTTTTTAATTAACAAACTTAATCAAAACCTTCATGAGTGTAAACCACTATTTCAGATCTCACGAGCTTTTCTAAATTATTGCCGCCTTAGGGTCGGTCAATCCCGAAATACCCTAAAAAATCTTATACGTTAGGAAGTCAACATTGGTATTGACCTTTGTGGAAACCCTCCTTAGAGAGGACGAAAGCAAAGCCGTCACCCCACTCGGATCTCACGGTGTTGAACTAATGATGGAAACTGCGGGATATATGTCATATATCACTCTCTCACTTACTATTTTAAGACTAGGGTTTTCTATTATTCCTTAATGCACCTAGATTCTACAAGATCAAACGGTAAACTTTAATCAAGTTATCTAATGCATTAACTAATTCATTATTAGAATCATATTCTAATTAACTAATAAATTATTAATGATTTTTAACAATTAAAAATCTATTCTATTAGTGAATAATCTAACCCTTTGTAAACTATTTACTAAGGTCAGATTATTATGGTTGTGTTTATCAAGTTTTAACTATTAAAACTCTTACACTTTATTTGGTTCATTTATTATTAGATAATTAATCATATTAATCCTAATTATAATAAATGACCACATTAATCTAACTTATCAAACTCTTTAATAACTAAATTAATATTTAATGAGAATTACCAAGTTTTTAACTATTAAAAAACTTATTTCATTTTCATAGCTAATTATGTAATTACCCATTTTAATCACAGTAAAAAAAATGCATAAATTATCAGACTATGATGCATGTATGACATATCTAATATATTTGTATAGGCACATCTAATCTAAATGACATATGTATGCATGACAATGCTTTTATTATCACATAATATAAAGCACATGAATTGACCTAGTACTGTGGATTATTTTACATAAAAAATTAGAATCTAAAATTATCAAAATACCCCCAAGGCATTCCTTGGTCTTTTTGTAATTTCTGAATCTTCCAGTCTCTTCAGGTCACTCTAATTCATCTCATGAATCATTCTTCAAGAATTTTCCAGGTCTTCAATATAGGTTACAATTTTTTTACAATACAATAACAGTAAAAAAAATTTAAAAAAATTATACAACTCATAAACCCTAAATCCACAGTACCATATAATTAACGATCAATCATGTTATTGTAAATTAAAAAATATATATATACAAAAACATCATACAGTCGATTTAAATCGTGTCTATGCAATTATACATACAGGAGCATCGAAAACAATTTCCTGTTCCGAAAATAAAACTGACTCAGATACCAATTGTTGGAACCTTGTTCACCGGTCACGCATCGGAAGTAATGTTTTAAAATTTTTGAACAGATCACAATTGATCTGGAACCAGTAAAATTGAGATCGTAATTATTTTCAAAACTAATACATATAAAATTATTACAATAAAAATTATATGTATATACAAGAAATTGAAATCAATAAAAAAAGAAGATTAATAGAACCATACAAACATTTGGAGACTTCTTCATTTTACCATCTGTTCATGTCGGAACCACTCGATCTTCCTCGCTATATCTTGGAACTGGTAACTACGTGTAAATGGAGAACGAAGAAAAAGAAGAAACTCTTTCTTTATTTTCACTTTGCAACACTTGCACCGCACTTATGCTTCTCACGTACTTAAATATTTTCTCTGTTTGATTTCATGCACACAAGTACTTTCAAAGCTGAGGGACCTGATATATGCGTTGATCAAAAAATGTGTTTATATCTCACGCACACTTTCACTCGCAAAAACCAAACCTTTTGTCTTTTGTGCGTTGAACCAACATGTATTCTCACGTACACTTACCAATTAAAATAAAATTGTATCGGTGAGAGTTCTCTCTCTTCTTCTTTTTAAAGAAACATCAATATATATATATATATATAAGTTTCATTAAAAAAAATGAAATCACCTTTTGTTAAAAAAGAAAATCTTTGATTCGGTTTTCAAAATTAATAATATACATCACATATATATTTAATTTTAAAAAAATGTTGATCAAATCTATGTTTGATTTTTAAAACTTTCGAATAAAAAATATCTCATATATTTTTTTCAAAAATAATTTTGAATTTAAACATTTTAAATTCAATTTCAAATATTTAATAAAATAAAATAATCAAATTATCTTATTCTATCAAATATCAACTAACACCCTCCATTTCGTGATTAATGACATAATTAAATAATCTTATTATTTAATTTATTTAATCACAATTATTCATTAATTAAATAATCTCATTATTCAATTAATTCCCGAATAAATATGTGTCACTTTCATAACACTATTAATTAGATAATCCAATTAATTATCTATGACCCTTATTACCTAAATCGATCAGGCTAGTAAGGGCACCAACAAACCCACAGTATTTTGAGCTCCAATAACTCTCGGAATCATTAATTAAACTCGTTAATTAATATTCCTTGATTATTAACTCCGACGTTATTCCACTAAAAACCCGAAGCTGTACTCTCTCAACTGTAGACGCTTTTACACAAAAAGATACAACTCGGTGTCCATCGATATAACCATTACATATGGTGTAATCCTCCAAAGTTGTTCATAATTAGAGTTGGGTCATAATGCCCGTTATACCCCTCTAAGTACATATATCCTTTAAGTACCATTGATTCTCTAATGGACAATAAATCCTATTTCCTCACGAAATTTGGAGAGCGCTCATATTGTCTAAGCCACGAATCAACCCATAAGGGAACTACCATCTACTTCTCATAAGAATGAGTGGATTCCACTATTGTGTACAAATCTTCCCAGCCACAAGCCAAAACGTAATCCCAACATACATAGTATATTGATCAAGAATGCATCCGACTTCACCCGTGGTATATCAAAGACCACGATCTAACCTAAATGAGTCGATAAGACACTTAGGATTAAGATCACTCACATATAGCAATCATTAGTTGATACATATGAATCTCATCGGTAAACAGATCTTGGTGAGAGATTCATATAGATCATGGCCCAGTCCAATATGATCACATCGTAAAAAGTGCCTCTATTCCCATATCTCATATAAATGATTCATGATAGAATCACCGTACATTACGAAATTGACCGCAACTATAGATCACAAATAAAGTACCCAGCTATATTTGTTATATATGGACTCTTTAAATTTCACGTCTCTTACTATATCCATCTGTATATGACACTCATATACATAGTTCAAGATTACATCCGGCAATCTAGGATGTTAATTATATGCACAAGTTATAAAATCAACAATATAATAAGAATGAATTGAACTTTTCTTTTATTTATTTCATAAATCCATTTACAAATTACATTAGGGCATAAACCTCAACATCAGCCACAGAGAAGTGAGAAGGGTACTGACAGATAACGAGAGCTCTACAGATATCCTAAGCATTGGATTGTTAGATCCGCTGGGACTGCAAAGGAAAGACTTACAGCCACCGACCATCCCACATAGAAGGTTTGGTAGGGCATAAGTGAGATCTTTAGGGACATTCAAGTTATCGGTTGAAATTGGAACTTACCCTTGTCAGAAGATGGTACTCCTGGACTTTGTGATGGTGAACATGAAAAACTGACCTTATAATGCTTTACTAGGAAGATCCTTCCTAAATAAATCAAAAGTTGTCACTACAAATTATGCCTTATCAAGTTTCCAATTGAAGCGGGAGTGAGCGTCATGAAGTGCTCATAAGAACGGGCCAGGAAAATAGACCTAACAGTATACAGAGAGAGGATAGAACTAGATGTGATGCAAATCGACTAGTTCAAAAAATAAGTCAATAGGGAAGAAGCCCAAATAGAACCCTCATCGTCGTTCTATCTAGATCCAAGGGAAATATCCAAAGGTAGAGAGAAAGGGCAGGTGGGGGAATAGTCCACCAGACAGTCAAGTTAGAGGCCCCGATTGTCCAACCTTGTCTAGAGTGATTTGATCAACTTGCTACAGGAGTTCAGAGATATGTTTGCATGGAAGCATGAGGACATGCTTGGAGTAGATACCAAGATAACATCTCATTACCTTGAAACCGACCCCGAACGTAGGCCAGTTATTCAGTAATGACGACGGTTCAACTCAAAGAGGAATAAAGACATCAAGGAGGAGGTTGAAAAACTGTTGACCGCAAGGTCAATTAGAGAGGCGAAATACCCAAAATTAGTGGCTAATGTAGTGTTGGTAAAAAAAAAGAATGGACAATGGAGAGGATGTGTGTAAACTTCACTGACCTGAACAAAATATGCTCAAAAGACAGTTTTTCCCTACCAATGATAGATCAACTAGTTGATGCTACTGTTGGGTATGAAATACTCAGCTTTATGGATACGTATTCCGGCTACAACCAAATCAGGATGTTCGAGCCAGACAAAGAGAAGATAATATTCACAACCGACCAAGGGCTTTATTGCTACAAAGTGATGTCTTTCGGTCTCAAGAATGCCGGAGCAACTTACCAGAGACAGGTAAACAAGATGTTCGCTCAATAGATCGACAGAAACATGTAGGTGTATGTGGATGACATGCTGACAAAGCACGTCACAACCAAGAAGTTCGTGACAGACCTGAGGGAGATATTCGAGGCATTAAGGAAGTACAAGATGAAGCTCAACTCGAAAAAGTGTGTTTTTGGGGTGCCTTCATGGAAGTTCCTCGGTTTCCAACTCCACCAAAGAGGAATTGAGGTCAACCCTGAAAAGATAAAGGCACTAAGGGACATGAGGTCCCCTACGACCCTGAAGGAGATTCAACGGCTGACTAGGTGTTTAGCCTTATTAAACCGGTTCATCAGCCGATCAACGGATAAATGTCTCCCTTTCTTTAAAGCCATTAGAAAGGGAAAATTAGTTTAATGGACTGAAGAGTGTGTGAAAGCCTTCCAACAAATTAAAGAGAACCTCGGTAAGGCTCCGATCCTATCCAAGCAGCTAGATGGTGAGACATGTACATTGATAGCAGAACAAAACATAGCGTTTGAGATTGCTTTAGCCATTTACAGAGACAAAGACATGATTGAGGAGCAGTAACACAATATTGTTGCAGTCGTTGGTGGTGGCAAGACTTTGGAAGAAGTCAAAAAGCATTATGAGAAGCTTATGGAGGATTTGAAGCTCATTAAAATCGGTGAATTTGACAATTTAATTTCTTAGTTAATACTACTACGTTATTTTCTTAGTCAGTAAGTATATGAATCATAATTTATGGATTAAAGGTCCGTTAATTGTTATCCAAATTATTTTGGATTCTAGTTTCTCATATTTGGAGTAAAGATCAGAGAACCTTGTCTCTCGCTGTTGATAGTCTCTTGTTCATTTGGTAAGGTATGAGGCTTTGATTTTTTTTTTTTAATATTTTAATTATTTTTCATTTAATCTCAAATATATTAATATTTAAAATTCTTTCTTTGAGTGTAATTTTTATGTAATATTTTTTTTGACTTATTTGATAAATATTTGGGATGAATTATTATCAAACTTTGATATTTTTCGGTTAATCTACCGGATGCGTTTTTAGTATTTTTATTTTCATAATATAGGTTTCAGCATTTGCTATCTGACGTGTTTTTGGATTTTGAAATTAAAACCAAAAACACTGTTTTTATTTTTATTTTTCTTTTTGATAAATAATAAACAAAAAACACTTACAAGACGCTTCCTAGATTGTTCATCCATGTTCCCTTTATTAAAGACAATTTTATTAGAGACTAAATAGCAAAATAAATGCAGCAAAATAATTTGAAACAAACAAGGGAAAAAAGATAACTTCCTAAATCCTAAAATGAAATAAAGCTAGACTTAAGAAAATAAATATTAAATTCTTAATTAATATGGATATGTCCATCACCAATTAAATGATCTATCTTTCCATTTGAATCCTCACAAAAATCATAAACATCAAGGTGAGTAATACCTACCGAATCAGAATGATTTATAAAGTTTGTTTAAAGTTTCTTGTCATTCTCTTACATGGATGCTTGATAAAAATCGGACAAATGTTTTGTTATGCGACAAGCGCGACCAATGTCATGTCATGCCCCATCTATGACAATTGTAGTCTGCATTTTTAATACGTTTACTGTTTTTGTCATGTTTGGCTTCATAAACATTTTGTTTCTATCAAACGTTTTTCTGATTTCCCTGACTTGTGTTTCTTTGATCACCACGAACATAAGAGACGTGCCCACGTCCACGCTTCCGTCGATGACCTCGGCTAGATCCATGGTCATTCCTTGAATTAGCATTTATTTCTGACAATGCTAAGTAACCAGTTGGCTGTAATTCATGATTTTTCAGTATCAACTCGTTATTTTGTTCTGTAACTAAAAGATAAGAAATTAGCTTAGAATACTTAGCAAATCGGCACTCTCAATATTGCTGATCCAGGAGCACATTCGAGGTACAAAAAGTAGAAAAAGTTTTTCTAATAAATCTTCATCGGTTAATGTTTCTCCACATAATTCAAGATTAGAAGTTATATTAAATAATGCAATATTATAGTCAGCAACAGACTTAAAGTCCTGCAATCACAAAAGATGCTGTTTGTATCGAGCCCTAGGAAGGACCACAGTCTTTTGATGGTCGTATCGTTCCTTAAGACTTTTCCATAGAGTCAACAATCTTTCCCCGTGAGATACCGGGTCTTCAAACTCTCATGCAAATGACAACGTATGAATATCATAGCTGTAGCACTGTCTTGTGCATTTGCAGCATTATTCTGGTTGATAGCATCAACCAAGTTCTTAGACCGTAGGTACAACTCGATATGAACAATTCGCCAACATAATATTTGACCCAAAGATACAATTTTAGTCAACATAATATTAACTTTGATTAACATGCAAATATCAAATCGGATTAACATGCAAATATAAAATCGATTGCTTTATTTTAACACCACCTGTATATATATAAATAAAAGATCAAACAAGCAACATGGATTGATTTAATTCGGATTCCTTACAAAACATGGATTTATCTTTTTATATATATATAGAACATGATCGAATATAGAATATCAATCTCTAAATAATTTTTAGGATTTATAACTTCAGGTTCTAAATAACATTTAGAATTTAGAACTTCAGATTCTAAATAATTTAAAGGATATAGAACTTCAGATTCTAAATAATTTTAAGATTTAAAGGTTCAGATTCTAAATATTATTTAAAATTTAGGACTTCAGGTTCTAAATAATTTTAGGATTTAGAACTTTAGGTTTTAAATAATTTCAAATCAAGAACTTTAGGTTTTGATTTTTTGTATGCAAACTTTAGGTTGCAAAGTATTTGTGCAATCATTATTTTCAATAGGAAACAAAGAAGAAGAGATCATAAACGAAAAACAATCGTGCTGATAACGTATTATAAACTAAACCTAAAAACTTATAAAATATAATTATACTAATCAAGAGAGAAAAATGAGAGGAAATCAATTCTATGAGTTTATTTATCTATGTATTGAATGTTTATACAATGAGCCTATATATAGACTTAGGGAGAATTAACTCCACAATTAAAAGAGAAGATAATAGCATAAAGAAATAATAGTTGACAATTATATAGATGGTGATAAGTCTATTTTATCATAACATTTATAATATTATTAATATTACCTTATTATATAGGCTTTAAAAAAAAATCATATTTTCTAGGTAGTTATAATAAAATAAAATAAAAAGGTGGCTCTATTGCCACTCACAAAATATCTTATTGCACACATGTAATGAATTTTTTTTATTTTTAAAATACCCTTACATTTAATTACTTAAAATACATGACTTTATTATTGGAAATTAAATTGTAGGGAAAATCGGTTCGAAACGCAACGGAATCGTGAGAAAATTAGAAAATTAAGGTTTGGGTATAAATAAAAAATTTCCTCTTTAATAACAAGAACCTTAACCCTATATTAATTGATGGTGGAAATGATGAGAAATATCACCTTTTTTTGGTGGGTTGCAGTGATGTCACCGTTATAATAAGTTAAGTTTAAAAGGCACCTATTATGGTAATCTATCGAAATTGCCCTTAAATAATCGATTGTTTATTCTTTAAAAACCTCTGTCATCCAAAAAAGTTGTCTGAAAATCAATCAACTACTCCGGGTATCTCTGTAAAAAACGAGCTTCATTCCAGATATTGCACAAGAAGGTAAATAAATATTTCTGATCTTCATTTCCATTTTTTCTTGTATTTCTGTGTGGTATAACAATGTATGAACATTTATGAATATGTTGTCTCCATTTTTTTTGTTTATGTCTGGGAGTTGTAAACTTAAAAAAAAAATGAATGAACATGTATGCATTTTTTTTGTATATATATTTGGCCGACTTGATTTAAAGTGGTGCAAACAAATTTAAAATCTTGGACATAAAAGCTGGAAAGCATTTTAAAAAAGCTCGAAACATTTGAAAAAAAGCTCGATAAAATTATAAAAAATCTTGATCCATAAAATAAATACTCGATCCAAAAAATAAATGTTCGATACGTCACAAAAAAAGCTCGATCCCTCAGAAAAAAAGCTCGATCCCTCAGAATAAAAGCTCGATCTCTCAGAAAAAAAAAGCTCGATCCCTAAATAAAAGCTCAATCTCTCAAATAAAAAGCTCGATCCGCACAAAAAAAACTCGATTCCTCACAAAAAAACTCAATCCCTAAAATAAAAAGGTCGAGCCATCTTTGAAAAAAACTCGAGCCATATGAAAAAAAGCTCGATGATGTACAAATAGAGCTCGATCCTGAACAAAAAAAGCTCTGTCCCGTTCATAAAAGCTAGATCATGTACAAAAACGGCACGACCATGTACAAGAACGGCTCGACCATGTACAAAAAAAGCTCGATTAGTTAAAAAAAGCTCGATCGGTTACACTTTTGATTTTTGTTTAATCCTTTATAATTGTAAATTTATTATTAAATATTTATTTCTTAATAATGGTTTTTGATGATGATTTTGACAGGACAATGGATAGGGTGAGAATAGTCATATCTTACAACGATCGATGAGAGCAATTACCCGATGGAAATCAGAGGTATTTAGGTTCCGATAACCAAGGTTTGTTTGTGTCGAAGAATTTGGGTTACGACGAACTGGTGTCGATCGTGCAAACCATTGTGAAGTTTGATGAGAACAAATTCAGTGTTGATCTACAGTCTATATCAATTTTTCCTGGGACTACATGTCGTACATTTATAAGAAACAATGATAATGTTTAGTTTATGCTAGGGGAAGGTAGGGTGCTCCCTCAAGTATGTGTTAGTCTAATCGATAGGCCAGTAGGAGGTGTCATTGGTGAAGATATCCCTCATCGTGATAACACCCAACAATTTCGATGGTCAGGCGGAAGCAACCAGTTGTTCACAGAAAGAAATGGGATTGATGGTCGGGAAAACATGTGTTGTCCCACCGGAAGTAGCCGCCCATGATAATATACTGGGACCTCAATTCGACGATGTATTTGGTTGTCAAATTGAGATGAATGGTAGGCAGTACAACCACCAATACAATGAGATCTACAATGACATCAACAATGAGCTGAATACAGCACTGAATGTTGGGCTGATTCATGAGGTGGATAATGAGGGCAATTTCAATTCTGTAGAAAATGTAGAGGACAATGAGGATGATGAAGAACCTGTCCAAACGGAAATACGTGTAAGACATGTACACGGATTTAGTTCCAGTGCACCAGATATAGCTGGGACCTCCGAGGTTCAGGCTAATGCAACTCCAGATGATTCTAATAATACCACAACATGGGTTATTCCAGGAGTAGAATCATACTCGTTTGGTATGGGTGGAAACAGGAACTTGGTTGAAGATGAACCTATAAGCATGATATACAAATGGTAATTTTTTCCAACGAAAAAGGATTTGAAGAGACTAGTATGCTATTTTGCAATGCGGCAGAATTTCGAGTGGAAGGTGAAAACGTCCAATAAGACAACATTACATCTAGTTTGTTTGATGGAAATTGTTCGTGGAAGTTAAGATCGGTGAGGAGAGATGAAGGCACATACTTTCAAGTAAGAAATTTTGTCAACGAACACACTTGTCCGTTAGAGGAAATTCACCGCCACCACTGACAAGCTAATGCAGTCATAATTGGAGAAGTTATTGCACCTAGAATTCAACAACAAGATGGTCGACTAATGCGTCCGAAGGACATAATCGCCGACATGAAATCAATGTATGGAATCCAAATCATGTACAGTAAGGCACACGCCGCTCTCGATTATGCGTTGTCACTGACATATGGAATGCATGAGGAAACCTTCCAACTGCTTCCATCATTTAGTTAAGTTTTGGAACAAAAAAATACCGACATAATCACTGACTTACAGTGCGACGAAGATGGTAAATTTTTATACTTTTTCATGTCGATTGGTGCCTTACTTAGAGGATTCTGGACGTGTATGCGTCCAGTCATTACCGTTGATGGTACCCATTTGAAAGGATGATTTCAGGGTATAATGTTTGTTGCAACAACACAAGATGGGAATGAACAGGTGTATTCAATTGCTTTTGGGAATGGTTTTTGAATTTCTTGAAGAGTGCCCTAGGTCATATTGATGAGCTAGTTTTCATTTTCGATAGGCTTGCAAGCATTGAAGCAGGGATTTCTAAAGTGTTCCCTTATGCCATCCATACCATATGTTGTTGGCACTTTACTGAAAATATTAAGAAGTGATTTCATAGGAAGGATGTTGCCGCAATAATGGACAAAGCAGCCCGTGCATACACCGCGTTTGAATATAACTGCCATATGGAAGAGTTAAGAAACTTACACCAGAATGCATATGATTATGTAATTGATGCCGCTCCACACAAGTGGTCCCGTGTACACTGCCCGGAAAGAAGGTACAGAGTGATGATAACAAATGCTGCAGAATGCATAAACTCATGCCTAAAATTTGCACGCCAACTGCCTATGTTGACTCTGGCTGAGTTCATTAGGAATATGCTACAACGGTGGTTTCATGATGTCTATAGAGCTGCACAAACCATGCATTATCATTTGACCGATGCAGCACATTTTGTGCTTTTAAAACTTATGGAGAAGTGTGGTTTTTACCATAAATCCAGTAAACTGAAATATTTTCTCGGTCAAGAGGTCTGGGAAACAGTGGACTGTTAACTTAGCCCGGAAGACTTGTACTTGCAACAAATTCTAAGTGGATCATTTTCCATGTTTTCAAGCTCTTGCTGTGGCACAATACATTACTGTCAAGTTTTACTGTGAGGTGATTATTACTGAAACGTGAAGCTGATCGTTTTCAATGTTTTTTACAGGGAGCGAATAACTTAGCCCGGAAGACTTTGTGTTCTGACTACTACAAGAGACAGGCACTTATTGACGCGCACTCTGTTCCTATTATGCCGGTGGGAGATCCTTCCACTTGGTTTGTGCCATCTGACATTGCTCAGAGGGTGATTTTGAATCCAAACTCCATGAGACAAGCAGGACACCCGAGGGCGGTTCGCCATATCTCGTCTTCGGAGAGGACAACTACACAATCCTGTAGAAGATGTGGACAACCAGGGCATAATTCCAGGAGATGTTCTAATCCACATATGACTAATGAAGGTCCAAGCAGAGGTGTTCCCGATGAATACCGCCATAAGTGTAGCATCTGTCATTCAATTGGACACAACAAACAGACGTGCCCTAACATTGACTCTAATAGAGAATGAATGACAAAATTTTAATCACATTGTAAACATTTGGAATTGTATCAGATTGTAATAATTTGGAATTGCAATAATTACTTATTAATGAATTAATATTAATGAATTAATATTAATGAATTAATATTAATGAATTAATTAATATTAATGAATGAATAATGAATGAATTAATATTCATGAATTAATTACATGTCTTTGTACATAAAAAATGGTAATATACAACCAATCACTAGGCGGGCCTGGAGTTACAAAAAATCTCCACAACCATTTTCTCCCGAATGATCCCCATGTCGTCCTCTGACCAATTAAAAGGGCTTCAACCCGCCAGTAAGTACTCGATAAGTCTCAAAGTATGGGGACCACAGTTACCACTGTAAGTGGACACATAAAACACCGTTACAAATCGTTCTTACAAAATATCTAAGCACATGAATGGAATAGAATGTCTTACGATTTTTTTTTTGGACTCTAGAAGTAGGCACCACGCTGACCAAGAAGGGCTTATTTTCCTTAGTGAATGGTCGACGACCACCTCGTCGTGTAATTTGGAACCCCGCGTCATTCAACATGGAGGGGTAAAAACCACCGTAATGGCCGGACCTGCTGCTTCCTGATATAATGAGGGATTTCCTGTCTCCAGGGGTCAAATATCTCAATCTTCCCGAAAATAAGGTCGACGGTCACCACCAGCCAATGTTGGCCCCCAACGTTGCACGAAATCAGGACCTGTAATAGTATGCATACGGTGTTAGGTCAAGATATACGAACAGTTTATATTTTTAATAATTTCCATCGCCTAACACTTACCAGGTCAACCTCGTGTCATGGGCGGTTTCCACTCATTGTTGCTCCACGGACCGTCTGAAGGCCCTCTTCCAACCATCGGGACTGTAACACTTTCCACCTTGTCGTGGTCACAGCCTCATGCAAATCACGAGGCATCATCCTCTCCCACTGTAACAACATAAGTGGTTGTACATACAATTATTGACAATATCGTATTAATAATACAAAACCATAAAATGCGATTCGATTCTAAAAAATTAAAACTACTTACATAAAATTGTGTATCCAATACGTTGATCCTCTGGTTGTACACAGTGGGGAATCCTCACTGACGCTTGTAAAGAATATGGAGGTATGGGTCCATATGCTGACAAACAATATAACTAATGAATTGTTAACAGTACAACATTACTTACACAAACGTTAATATGAAAATCACGTAAGTACGTACCGTGTTCTCCAAGTCCTTGAAGTTGGACTGCATACGCATGAACCATCCGGTGTCCACTGGTGCCAGCACATCCACATCACGCCTGCTTAATGATTGAATTAGCTTTAGGTCAATTTGAATAAACATTAAATATACAACCATTTTTATTAGAAGAAGTTAGACTCACAGTTCCCCGTTGATGTTCCTCTTGAAGGCTTTGTATGCCGCAAGCTGGTCAGCATCCACTAGTCTGTGGGGGTCAAAAATGTGTTCTACGGACTCGGGTCATGTCTTCAACCTCTTTGGCCGCCATGGATCTGTGTAAGGGCTCATCAACTCCATCCATGCTTAACTAAATGCTTCCTCTGTGGTAGTTCAACCTCCGATGAGTTCTGCAGCTCAGTCGATGTGATGGGCAGTGTAGGAGGCCGATGAGGCTGAATCGATGTGCTGGCCGGTGGAGGGGACCGCTGACCTTGGGTGGTCATGCTATCCGAGGGAGGGGACCGCTGAGCCTGGGTCGACATACTGGGTGGGTGAAAATAGGGGGCTGACGCCACAGATGTCCTAGGTGGGGGAGGGGACCGCTGAGCCTCGATCGACATGCTGAGTAGGGGAAGGGACCCTGCAGAAGCCACAAACGTGCTGGTGGGGGGGACCGCTGAGCCTTGATCGACATGCTGGGTGGGGGAGGGGATCGTGCCAATGCCACAAACGTGTTGGGTGGGGGAGGGGACCTTTGTGGCTGAATCGATGTGCTGAGAGGTTAGGGGACCGTTGAGCCTGGGTAGACCCAGATAGGACAGTTTGGAGGTCCGACCCCACTGCTGTACTTGAAGCAAGCCTACTATCGCTGGTATGTGACTGAGGTTACCTCTTCGGAACTACCCCTTCGGTAGGCGGGTCCTGACTAGGTCCACATGTCATGTCTGTCCCTCCTGTATCCAAATTAGTCCAGTCTCCGG
This sequence comes from Dipteronia dyeriana, assembly GCA_032871835.1. NCBI lineage: Eukaryota > Viridiplantae > Streptophyta > Magnoliopsida > Sapindales > Sapindaceae > Dipteronia > Dipteronia dyeriana. Next base: position 39,774,940 of record CM065302.1, read on the forward strand.
GACTAAAGTCTGGATCAAGAGGTGAGGGCCATCCCGGTGTGTACGCATGGTCGACCCATGAAGCCCTTGGATCATATCCAGTAACACTCGGTGTTATTTCTAACGATCCTCATCACTGTTCCGGATCATATCCACCAACTCTAAGTGTTGACGTTGTCGATCCTCCTCACTCTTCTGGAGGGCTTCACACATATGGTTCAACAGATCTGCCCACAGAGCCTAAAATCATGTCTACATTGTTAGTACAAAACTATCAACACGTGTTAATAAAAAACACTAAACTTTATTTTCAACTTACCTCTCTATCACGTCTAACGCCCCCACGGGAATCCACTGTAGATGTACCATGTCCGGGGGTGGTAAACCGAACCCGTCTATGCCTACGCCTTTCTCGTTGAGGGTCTGTCTCATATCTCTCACTGTCACTGGGCCTTAAACCCCTAACAGCGTGCTCAGATCCCTCACTGTCATTGGTCCTGTCTATTAAACCCCCACCCTATGTACCACTGTTCCCGCTAAAGGTAGTCTGATCATGGACCGGAGGCGGCATATAATCCATGTCATCTTCTATATACAGGCTCCCCCCCTCGTTTAGCCCGACATAGTACGGTGCCTGTCTCTCAGGTGGTGTGGGCACCAGTTCCTTCCTCGCAAACATCTGAAATATTAGTTAGAACAATGTAATTGTATAAATACTAACAAATAAAAACATTAACAAATTAAATACATACCCTGGCTTTGAAAATCTTTTCCAGCTTCTTCCCTCTCGGTTGTTTGCTTAACTCCCACTTCAAAATATGGGGAGTCAGATCTGCAACCCTCCGGGCACCGAACTCTTTGGCCAAATCAGGGATCACCTCGAAAGCAAATACCTGCATCAAAGATAAGTCTGATAACTAACCATAACATTGAGGACAACACCAATAAAGTTCAACTCGTAATTCGAAGTTCTTACCAATAGGGCATGAGATAGACCGTATATGTTGTAGGTCTCCACCGTGTGTACATCAAAGCCTTTTTCCTGCTGGTGTCGCTCAAACTCGTCTCGTCGCCCGTCAAGCGTATGCTTGAATGAGAAAATAGAATGCATGTACACATGGGCACCTCACGGGAACACGTTGAACGCATCGAGATCCTCAACCAGCCGAAACTGCCAAACTGGAATCTTGAATCTCTCATCCACCCCCATCAGTATCCAGTTCAGCATATATATGAGGCGGAGCTTAACAGCATCTTACGCCTTTCTGAATGTTACGACGGTGACAACACCCCTAATCTCCTCCAACGAGACCTCATCGGCTCCAGAAAAGTACCGCTGATGTATGTCATTCTCCACTGTTGCACACTTGGTCGTGTCTGGTACAACTCCAAACCGTAATCCGGTGATCAGATAAAATTCCACCTTTGAAAACCTCACCGACTGGTTCCCTAACATGAACTGCATCTCATCTGTTGGGCCATTATGATGCAGCTCTCTCAAAAGAAATTGATGGATACTACCACCCGAAAACTTTATCTCCCGATGCATCGTCAGGAAATGGCCGAAACATGACGCCATGAACCGACGCCGATCTTCATCTGCAAATTCTGCAGGGACCCGGTTCAGCGCGTAGTCTATATGGCCAAGGGCATCAAAATGGTTGTGTCGAGTCAATTTGCCCTCGTACTAGACTTCTTCTGCAGTTTTAAGCAATTCCCTCAACGTATTTTTCATCTGCAATGTAACAGAAATACAACATCATTAAACAGAACAAATATCGTAACCAAAATTAAAAGTCTCAATCCAATGTAAAAACAGTTCGGTCCTATAAGAAATAAGCTCGATCCAAGGACAAAAAAGCTCGATCCAATTATAAAAAAGCTCGGTATAATAAGAAATAAGTTCGATTCAAGGACAAAAAAACTCGACCCTTTAAAAAAAAACTCAATCCTACAAAAAAATGATCGATCCCATAACAAAATAGCTCGATCCTATGTAAAAAAAGCTTGATCCCATGATGAAAAAGCTCGATCCAATGAAAAAAAAAGCCCGACCCTATTGAAAAAAGCTCGAATCACTTTAAAAAAAGCTCAATCCCTTTCAAAAAAAGCTCGATTCAATGAAAAAAAGCTCGACCCTATTGAAAAAAGCTCGAATCATTTTCAAACTATCTCAATCTCTTTCAAAAAAGCTCGATCAAATGAAAAAAAGCTTGACCCTATTGAAAAAAGCTTGAATCATTTTCAAAAAATCTCGTTCCCTTTCAAAAAAGCTTGATCTAATGAAAAAAAAGCTCGAAACATTACAAAATAAGCTCGACTTACCAAAAGCTAATTTTCACGAAAATAAACTCTCGACTCAACAACAAATTATCTAGATTCTCTTGCAAAAAGTCTCGATAACCCATATTTCATCTTCCTCAACTGATATTCAACCAAATTACAAACCCTAACCTAAACCACAACCATTCTCAGATCTCTATTTTAACCGGTTTCTACAATTTCTATCAACAAAGCTCAATTCTAACATGTAATGCAAGTTAACAACAACAAAAATGATGAAAAAAAAACTAATCTTACCTTTCCAATCGCAGCTGTTCTTGTGTAATCTCGTTTCGGTCACTTCACCGTCGATTACTTTCCCGTCGGTTTGACTGTTGCTTTTCTCTGACTTAGAAAACGACAAATTCCTCACTTTTTTAATATTTCGGGGTATTTTCGTCTTAACACGTTAAATGGTGCATTTTAAACATACATTAGTAAAGTTGTGATATTTGCACAACACCCCACTCAAATAGTGCAAATAATTTTTTTGACCCCTTAATTGATGTATATAAAAAGTGTCGTACCTTTTTCTCGTGACGATTGAACAAGCGCCGAATTAATTCCGCAAGATCTTCCAATCCAATCACGAACGTGAATCACCTAGAAGTGTGGGCTCCCTTTCTTTATCTCTTACGCCTGAGGATGGAAACTAACAAAATCTTGTTCCTTGTTAGCCACAATAATCCTCCAAGAGAAAAATCAAGAACTTCCGGCCACTTGTGAATTATCAATCAATTTGATTGAAACTCGCATGAACCTTGATTCGATGTTGTACACAAAACCCTTTTGATGTAAAGGATACTAGTGTACTGTCGAAAACAAAAATGTTCCCCTTTTTCTCTTCTTGGTCGATCTCTTGCTTGGCCGAATTCTTTCTCTAGAAAATCCCAAGCTTGGCCGAAATTAATTCTTGCAATTAATTAATTCTGGCCGAAATTCCAAACCTATATATATAGGATCGTAAGTCCTCTCATAAGAAGGATTTACTTGATTGGAAAGAATCCTTTCCTTAGGTGGATTTATTTGGTAGATCCTTATCTAAAAGTAATTCTATCCTCCTCTTATATATACATAGTTGGCTGAAATTTCATAGAATAGAATTAGGAGACTTAACTCTTTTCCTAAGAAGAATTTACTTGGTAGTTAAGAATCATTTCCTTAGGTAGATTTAATTGGTGTTTAAGAATCCTTTTCAAAAAGGAATTTTATCATACAGCAAGACTCCTAATCCAACTCAATAGTGTATTTGTAACCATATTAAAGACTTTCTAATTTGATTAGATAAATAATTCCTTTTATTTATCTACTAATCGAATATAGTCTTTAACATTAATTATACTACCAACAATAGTATAATTTTAGGAGACCATCTCTTAGTCTTTAACATTAATTATACTACCAACAATTGTATAATTTTAGGAGACCGTCTCCTACTAGGAAAAAGATTTTGACTTTTAATTAAATAATTAATAAATCGCCAAATTAATTAATTTCCATTTAATTAAATAATAAAATAATATAAAATAATTAAGCTATTCTAAATAGCCTTGCCGCCCAAACCATATATATAGGCCAATATATTATTTTCTTATTTGATCAAATCCATTTGACCTTTATAAAAAGTCCACATGTGAACTAGACCCATTCTTACAAAATGAAACAAGTCCACGTGCCTCAATACAATTCTAGATGGACCCCTAAATTGGTCCGGTAGAATATATCAAGTGATCTATGCAAGTTCGTGTTGATTGTGGATCTTGACGGATTATCTAGATTTAAGATCCAATAGACATAACCCAATCACAATCAACAAATGATTCACTTAGGTCCAATCTATTTAATGTTAGTTAATTCAACTAAAGAACTAAAATTGAACTCTTAAATAAAGATAGAATAAGTTGATGTTACTCATTCATACCCTAGACAACCTTATTGGAGAAAGTGTATCCTCGTGAAGAATACCAGTAATCGCCAAGAGCTCATAGACCGCCTATAGCTCTCCAAGTTACCATATTTACTCATATGACCACATTTTGAACTTGGATATTTTGACTTGTCCAGAAGCCATGTTTCAATAGACACTATTGAAAATTTAACGTTAAGATTTAATATCCAATACCTCAAAACATCCATATGATGATATTCTACTCTCATTTAATGAATGGAGCCACGATGTCCATATCTATAAATGAAAGCCTCTATCATTAACAAATGAATACTACCAAACTATCGAGGATAGACTATGCTATATAATCATACTCATTGATAGCTCAAATGATAACACTTGCAACCATAAGTCCATCATTTATCTTAGAATTGAGATAAACTCTCCGATTGTCTTCAAATGAAATTTTTTATCCATTGACGGTTTTAGAAAAGTATTTCATTGTGATCCTATTCAATGCACCCAGTGCACTAGTTCTTTTGCCCAAAGACACAATATTTTGATGATTTTAGACTCATCATAACACATTTGATCCCACTCAAATGCTAGCAAAAGAATCTACAACTTTGATAAGATAAAGGCGCCCAACCTTTATCTTAAGTTGTGAATATTTTTCAAGACTAACCAAAGAATTGTGTCTACCTCATACATATCTAGATGTATGAACAATTCTTCTTTTCTCGTAGTCTTTTGACCTTATGATTATTTACTTTTGATAGTTATAATAATTAAACTATAAATGCTATAAGATTTGTTAAACTAGAAGTCACTTTATTAATATGGAAAGATTGTCAAATACATTATTACACTCTTGCTATCGATTATAATCATAACAAACTCCCACTAGCTCTATATCAAATGTGTCATATCTCTCATCCCCATGTTCTCTAGATGCCCATCAAAACTCTTTTGTAGAAAAGACTTTGTAAAGGGATCCATTAGATTTTCTGCTGACGCGATCTTGGTAATCGTCACATCACCCCTATGCACGATTTCCCTTAGAAGGTGATACTTTCTTTCAGTGTGTTTTCCTCTCTTATGACTTCTTGGTTCTCTTGAATTAGCCACTGCTCCACTATTGTCACAATAGATAGTGATCTGTTTATTCGCATCAGGAACCACTTTCAAGTCAATCAATAATTGGTAGAGCCAGACAGCCTCTTTAGCAAACTCGCATGTGGCACATACTTGGCTTCCATAGTGGAATCGGCAATACAAGATTGCTTGATACTCCTCTATATGACTCCCCTTCCTCCAATAGTAAACACAGATCCAGATGTTGATCTCTTAAAGTCAGAATCTGACTGAAAATCAGAATCTGTATACCCAACGGGAATTAAATCCCCTCCAGAGTATACAAGCATATAATCTATCATTCTCCTAAGATACTTAAAAATATGCTTGACTGTCGTCTAGTGATAAGGACCAGGTTTCGATTAAAACCTGCTAACTATACCCATAATAAAACAAATATATGGTCTAGTGCAGATCATTGCATATATGAGACTTCCAACTGCCGATGCATATAGAACCCAACTCATGAATTGCTCTTCATGCTCATTCTTAGGAACTTGTCCCTTAGAAAGTTTGATTCCTTGTCTGAAAGGTAACATACCTTTCTTAGAATCTTGCATGGAAAACCTAGACAAGATTTTATCTATGTATGAAGCTTGGGATAATGCAATCGTTCTATTCTTTCTATCCCTTATGACTTGGATACGAAGAATATAACTTGCTTCTTCTAAGTCCTTCATCAAATTATTTTGCTAACCATTCTTTTATTGATGTCAATACAACTACATCATTTCTAAAGAGTAGTATATCATCAACATAAAGAACTAGGAAAACCAACTTGTCGCCTTTAATCCATTTGTATACACAAAGTTCATCAAGGTTTTGAATAAATCCAAAACTTTTCACGGCTTGATCGAACCTAATATTCCAGGATCTGGATGCTTGCTTCAATCCATATATGGATCTTTGCAACTTGCATACCCTTTATTCTTGGCCCTTTTTAATGAATCCTTCTGGTTGCATCATATAGATGCTTTCATCAAGACTTCCATTAAGGAAAGTTGTCTTGGCGTCCATTTGTCAAATCTCTAGGTCTAGAGATGCCACAATGGATAAGAGTATCCTAATGGATTTAAGCATGGCCATAGGAGATAAGGTTTCTTCATAATCGATACCTTCCTTCTGTGTATAACCTTTAGCTACCAATCTAGATTTAAAGGTTTCCACATTTCCATCCATTCCTCTTTTCCTCTTGTATGCCAACTTGTACCCGATGGGTTTTATCCCTTTAGGCAAATCAACAAGAGACTAGACTTTATTTTTGAACATAGATTCAATTTCAGATTGCATTGCCTTTTACCAATGGAGACAATCAACATCTTCCGTTGCTTCTTTGTACGTATAGGGATCATCATCGTCCAAGAGATTTTCTACAGATTCTCCTAGACCGATGTATCTCTCAGGTTGTCTTCTAACCCTCACACTACGATGAGGTATGGTAGATTTTTGATCTTGTGTTGGTACGGAACTTACAATTGGGCTTGGTTGTGAAACCTCTTGTGGAATTGTATCTCCTAAAATCTCATTCAGGACAATTATACTTTTAGGCACAAAATTATTCATATAGTCCTTTTTCATAAATGTAACATTTGTCGAAACAAATAATTTAAGATCTGAAGGACTATAAAAATAATATCATTTTGTTCCTTTTGGCTACCCTCCAAATATGCATGTTTCTGAACGAGACTCCATCTTTTCTGTCTTTCCTTTTAACACGTGCGCAGAACATTCAATTATCTTTAAGTGTTTTAAGCTAGGCTTTCGTCCAATCCACAACTCATGCGGTGTTTTAGGAACCGACTTAGATGGTACATCGTTTAGAATGTACATTGTGGTTTGTAATGCATATCCCTAAAAAGAATTAGGGAGCGTTGAATAACTCAACATAGACCTAACCATATCCAAAAGAGTTCTATTTCTTTTTTCTGCCACCCCATTTTGCTGAGGTGTGCCTGGTGTAGAAAACTGAGAAATTATCCTATTGTCAATAAGATATTGCTGAAACTCACTAGATAGATATTCTCCACCACGATCAGACCTCAAGATTTTTATGCATTTCTCAAGCTGATTTTCCACTTCAGCTTTAAATGCTCTGAACCTGTCAAAAGCAACTGACTTATGTCTCATGAGATACACATAACCAAATCTTGAGTGATCATCCGTGAAAGTTATGAAGTACTCATATCCACCTCTAGCTTGAATGCTCTTACGTTCACACACATCAGTGTGTATCAATCCTAAACATTCGATGGCTCTTGTGCATTTGGTCGTAAATGACCATTTGGTCATTTTACCTTCCAAACTAGATTCATAAGTTGATAGATCATCAACCTTTAAGTCACTTAGAGGTCCGTCACTAACTGATCTTTTAATCCTATTAAGGTTAATATGACCTAGGCACAAATGTCATAGGTAGGTTTCATCTTTTGATAATTTTACTCTTTTATGATTAGGTTCGGTTGATTTCGTGTCTAACAAGTGAGAGATATTTCCATGCAAAATAGAATAAACCATTTTCCAATGTACCTCTGTAAATAATTTTGTCATTCTTACTAATAATAAAAGCTTTATTAAAAGTAACCAAAATATCCAAATTTATTTAGACAACAGACCGAAATTAAATTCCTCTTGAATTGTGGTACATAATAAACATTTATTAAAACTAAATGCCTATCAGAATCTAAATTGATTCTAATATCTCCCACTACACTAGTAGACACCAACGCTCCATTGCCTAAATGAAAGTTGAATTTATTCTTATTCAGTCTATTCCTTTTACTTGAACCCTGTAAGGAAAAACAAACATGATTAGTGGCTCCGGAGTCTATGATCCAAGAATCCATAGAATCCGCCAAAAAACATGTTTCAAGATAATTAATATTACCTTCTTCCCTTTTGTCTTGAGACTTTGAGCAATTTCTTTTCCAATGTCCCTTTTCACCACAAAGGAAACAATTCCCTTTGATCTTGGTTACTTTCTTTATCTATTTCTTAGTAGGTCCTAGTTGCTTTTTCTTCTGTTGTTTCTTGACCTTCTTACGGGTCTTAACAGAAGCAACTTTACCTACGGAATGAATCTCTTGACCCTTACCTCTTACAAGGATTTTTTCCGCGCTTTGAAAATCTTGCTTCAGGCCTTGCAAGGTTTATTCCTTTTTATTCAAGGTGTAGTCCAACTTGAATTGATCAAAGGAATGCGATAGTGAATTGACAACCATGTCAATTTTGGTCTCACCATCTATCTCAGCGCAATTCAGTTCAGCAATGTTGAGATGTGATATGACTTTCATCATGTGATCTTTCACAACTTGTACAGGTTTCATCCTAAAATTCATAAAAGTAGTCACTGCCTCTCTCTTAGTTGTCCTAGACTTCATAGCAAACATCTCCTCTAGAGACGTCAATATATCAGCAGCAGTCTCCATTCCTTCATGTTGTTGTTGCAACACGTCAGAGATGGTGGTCATAATGTAACATTTAGTCATCTCATCAGAAGACTCCCACTGCTAATACTCATCTCTTTGCTCCTGAGTAGATTCATTAGTAGGAGTAGATGGTTTAGGAGTGCACAAAACGAACTTATGCTTTCTGATTGAAATTAAAGCCCAATTTTCCTTTTTCATGTGACATAATTATCACCAGTTAAAGTATTATCTTTAATGATGTTGATTAGTGAAGGGGTCATGATTTTTGAACAATAACAAAAATTATATAAGTAAATAATCATGATAAAGCGCTTTCGAATATTTATCTTGAATTAAATAAAATAATTCAATCGTAAAAATTCAACGGTGATCCAACACCCATAAATGTCATGCCTCATTTGGGAGTTCACAATATTTACTAGTTGGACTAGGTCCCACCTAATTGTTAACATAATAACCAACGTTTTCAATTTTAACCTTCTAATTTTTATTAACAATAACTCTTGGGAGGATATTAATAAAATTACATTAAGTGTAATACCAAGTTATCGACCTTCAATATAATCCATCACGAATATCCCTCCTTTGGGAGTAGATATCGTTTGGGTTAATTGTCTAGTCTATCCTTGTAAGGAAGTATCTTGCTAAATTCCATTCATGAATACCCCTTGGGGGGTTATTCACGAAACATTAATCTCAACTAAACTTGGAGGCCGTAGGTGTTCCAAAACACCTTCTCCCACTCAATTGTTTAAGGCGTGTGATCGAATTCTAAAGAATGATTTACCAAGTTATCTAGATGTCAATTTAGATACTTAAACCATTCAATGCATGTTCATACCAAAAGAGATATATTAGTGGTACTCCTATTCTATATGACATATTATCAAACAATGGCAAACATTGCAATATTTACAAAAAATATAAATAGCTACAATTTTGGTCCATCCTAGAAAAACAAGTAAATTATGTCTTGGAATACAAAAAATTGCTTTCTTGGTGAACAAGTCTTCACGTGACCTTTGTCGTTTGGACTCTCTCGGCTGCCTCCCATGGGCATGAGCACCCTTGGCTCCTACCCATGGGTGTGCGCATGCCACAACCCTATAAAGGGCTGCCATGTGCATCCTATGGCTTCCATAGGGCTGCCGTGCGCAGCCCATGCCACAACAAATGTGGTTGCGTGCTCTTCGCATGCACGTTTGTTGCTACGGCTCGCATGGCCCCAAATTACAAATACTTTTGTCATTCTTACTAATAATAAAAGTTTTATTAAAAGTAACCAAATAACCAAATTTAGTTAAACAAGAAACTGAAATTAAATTCCTTTTGAATTGAGGTGTATAATAAACGTCTATTAAATGTAAATGCCTATAAAAATCTAAACTAATTCTAATATCTCCCACTGAACTAGCAGACACCAATGCTCCATTGCCTAAATGCAAGTTGAATTAGTTCTTATTAGGCCTTCTCCTTACTTTCAACCCCTCATGAGTTGTGGACCGGGGGAAAGACTAGTTTACAACACTTAAGGATATTTGGATGTCCTGCACACGTGTTAAAAGGAAAGACAGAAAAGATAGAGTCCCGTTCAGAAACATGCATATTTGTAGGGTATCCAAAAGGAACAAAAGGATATTATTTTTATAGTCCTTAAGATCTTAAAGTATTTGTTTCGACAAATGCTAAATTTCTGGAAAAGGGCTATATGAATAATTTTGTGCCTAAAAGTAGAATTGTCCTGAATGAGCTTTTAGGAGATACAATTCCACAAAAGGTTTCGTAACCAAGCCCAATTGTAAGTTCCGTACCAATACAAGATCAACAATCTACCATACCTCGTCGTAGTGGGAGGGTTGTTAGACAAACCGAGAGATACATCGGCCTAGGAGAATTTGTAAAGAATCTTCCGGACGACGATAACCCCTATACGTAAAAGGAAGCAAAAAAAGATGTTGATTGTCGCCATTGGCAAAACCAATGGAATCCGAAATTGAATCTATGTTAAAAAACAATGTCCGGTCTCTTGTACACTTACCTAAAGGGATAAAACCCATTGGGTGCAAGTGGGTATACAAGAGGAAAAGAGGAAAAGAGGAATGGATGGAAAGGTGGAAACCTTTAATGCTAGATTGGTAGCTAAAGGTTATACACAGAAGAAGGTATCGATTATGAAGAAACCTTCTCTCCTGTGACCATGCTTAAATCCATTAGGATACATTTATCTATTGCGGTATCTCTAGACCTAGAGATTTTTCAAATGGACGTCAAGACAGCTTTCCTTAATATAAGTCTTGACGAAAGCATCTATATGATGCAACCATAAGGATTCATTGAAAAGGGCCAAGAAGAAAGGGTATGAAAGTTACAAATATCCGTATATGGATTGAAGCAAGCATCCAGATCCTGGAACATAAGGTTCGATCAAGCCGTAAAATTTTTTGTATTTATTCAATATCTTGTTGAACCTTGTGTATACAAAAGGATTAAAGGCGATAAGTTAGTTTTCCTAGTTCTTTACGTTGACAATATACTACTTATCGAAAACGATGTAGGTGTATTGACATTAATAATAGAATGGTTAGCAAAACAATTTGATATGAAGGAATTAAGAGAAGCAAGTTATATTCTTGGTATCCAAGTCATAAGGGATAGAAAGAATAGAACGATTGCATTATCCCAAGCATCATACATAGATAAAATATTGTCTAGGTTTTCCATGCAAGATTCCAAGAAAGGTATGTTACCTTTCAGACATGGAATCAAACTTTCTAAGGAACAAGTTCCTAAGAATGAGCATGAAGAGCAATTCATGAGTGGGGTTCCATATGCATCGGCAGTTGGAAGTCTCATGTATGCAATGCTTTATACTATACCAGATATTTGTTTTGTTATGGCCAAAGTTAGAAGGTTTCAATCGAAGCCTGGTCATGATCACTAGACGACTGTCAAGCATAATTTCAAGTATCTAAGGAGAACGAGAGATTATATGATTGTATACTTTGGAGGGGGTTTAATTCTCGTTCAGTATACTGATTCTGATTTTCAGTCAGATTCTGACTCTAGGAGATCAACATCATGATCTGTGTTTACTATTGGAGAAGGGGCAGTCATATGGAGGAGTATGTAGCCGCATGCAAGGCAGCTAAAGAGGTTGTCTGGCTCCACCAATTCTTGAGTCACTTGGAAGTGGTTCCTGATACGAATAAGTAGATCACTATCTATTGTGACAATAGTGGAGCAGTGGCTAATTTGAGTGAACCAAGAAGTCATAAGATAGGGAAACACGTTGAAAGAAAATATCACCTACTTTGGGAAATTGTGCATAGGGGTGACATGACGATTACCAAGATCGCGTCAGCAGAAAATCTAGAGGATCCCTTTACAGTGGCTCTTCCACAAAATAGTTTTGATAGACAGCTAGAGAACATGGGGATGAGAGATATGACACATTTGCTATAGAGCAAGTGGGAGATTGTTAGGATTTTGCTCGATAGCAAGATTATAATATTGTATTTGGCAATCTTTTCATATTAATAAAGTGATTTCTAGTTTAACAAATCTTATAGCATTTATAGTTTAATTATTATAATTTTCAAAAGTAAATAATCATAAGGTCAAAAGACTAGGAGAAAGAAGAATTGTTCATACATTTAGATATGTATGAGGTAGACATAATTCTTTAGTTAGTCTTGAATAATATTCACAACTTAAGATAAAAGGTTGGGCACATTTATCTTGTCAAAGTTGTAGATTCTTTTGCTAGCATTTGAGTGGGAACAAATATGTTATGATGAGTTTAAAATCATCAAAGTGTTGTGTCTTTGGGCAAAAGAATCTAGTGCACTAGGTGCATTGAATTGGATCACAATGAAATACTTTATCTAGAACAGTCAATAGATAAATGTTTTCATTTGAAGACAATCAGAGAGTCTATCTACATACTGTGATAAATGATGGACTTATGGTTGCAAGTGTTATCATTTGAGCTGTCAATGAGTACGATTATATAGTATAGTCTACCCTCGATAGTTTTGTGGTATTCATTTGTTAATCGATAGAGGACTTCATTTATAGATATGGACATCGTGGCTCCATTTATTAAATGAGAGTAGAATATCATCATATGGATGTTTTGAGGTATTGGATATTAAATCTTAACGTTAAGTTTTCAATAGTATCTATTGAAACATGGCTTCTAGACAAGTCAAAATATCCAAGTTAAAAATGTGGTAATATGAGTAAATATGGTAACTTGGAGAGCTATAGACGGTCTATGAGCTCTTGGCGATTACTGGTATTCTTCACGAGGATACACTTTCTCCAATAAGGTTGTCTAGGGTATGAATGAGTAATATCAACTTATTCTATCTTTATTTAAGAGTTCAATTTTAGTTCTTTAGTGGAATGAACTAAAATTAAATAGATTGGACCTAAGTGAATCATTTATTGATTGTGATTGAGTTGTGTCTATTGGAGTTTAAATTTAGATAGCCCGCCAATATCCCCAATCCACACGAACTTGCATGGATCACTTGATATATTCTACCGGACCAGTTTAGGGGTACATCGAGAATTGTATTAAGGCATGTGAACTTGTTTCTTTTTGTAAGAATAGGTCTAGTTCACATGTGGACTTTGTATTAAGATCCAATGGATTTAATAAAATAAGAAAAATAATATGTCTCATATACATGTGTTGGGCGGCAAGACTAATTAAGAATAGCTTAATTATATTATTTTTATTTTATTTTTTAATTAAATGGAAATTAATTAATTTGTTGATTAATTAATTATTTAATTAAAAGTCAAAATCTTTTTCCTAGTAGGAGTTGGTCTCCTAAAATTATACTATTGTTAGTAGTATAATTAATATTAAAGACTAAATTTGATAAGTAGATAAATAAAAGAAATTATTTATCTAATCAAATTAGGAAGTCTTTAATATGGTTACAAATACACTATTGAGTTGGATTAGGAGTCTTGATTTAGGATAGAATTCCTTTTTGAAAAGGATTCTTAACCACCAAGTAAATCTACCTAAGGATAAGATTCTTAACTACCAAGTAAATCCTTCTTAGGAAAGGATTTGTGATCCTAATCTTTATCCTATGAAACTCGGATATATACAAAGGGATAGAATTCCTTTTAGATAAGGATTCTTAACTACCAAATAAATCCACCTACGGAAAGGATTCTTGCCAACCAAGTAATTCTTTCTTAAGAAAGCATTTATCATCCTATATATATGTGTGTGTGTGTGTGTGTGTGTGTGTGTGTGTGTGTGTGTCTAATTTTCAGCCAGCTCTAAGATTCTTAGAGTAAAAATTTCGGCCAACCTAAGTGTTTTCTAAGAGAGAATTTTGCTTGGCAAGAGAGAATTTTGAAAGAGAAAAATTTAGTATTTTACTCTAGACAAAATTCAATCAACTCTAAGATATAGGGTGTGGAATTCGGCCAAGGAGAAAAATGAAAAAGAGAACTTTTTTGTTTTTGATAGTATACTAGTATCCTTTACATCAAAAAGGTTATGTGTACAGAATCAAATCGGGTTCACGTGAGTTTCAATCAAATAGATTGATAATTCACAAGTGACCGGACGTTCTTGGATTTTCTCTTGGAGGATATTTGTAACTCACAAAGAAAAGATTTTGTTTGTCTCTATCCTCAGGTATACAATTTAAAGAAAGAGAGCTCACACTCCTAGGTGACTCATGTTCATGATTGGATTGGAAGATCTTACGGAATCAATTCGGCGCTTGTTCAATCGACACGAGAAAAAGGTACCATACTTTTATATACATCAATTAATCCAGGGTTAAGGTTCTCATGCATAAAAGGGAAAAAATTATTTATACGTAAACCCTAATTTTCTAATTTTCTATTTTTTTCACGCTTCCGTTGGGTTTTGAACCGTTTTTTCCCTACAATTGGTATGAGGTCTTTAAACGAGATGGCAAAATGTACGTTACATTATGGCCACATATCCGACGTGTTACAATAGCAACATGAAGGAATGGAGACTGCTGCCAATATAATGATGTCTAAAGAGGAGATGTTTGCTATGAGGTCTAGGACGACTAAGATAGAGGCAGTGACTGCTTTTATGAATCCTAGGATGAAACCTGGACAGGGTGTGAAAAATCACTTAATGAAAGTCATAACACATCTCAACATTGCTGAACTAAATGGTGGAATTCCTCTGATCAATTCAAGTTGGACTACACCTTGAATAATAAGGAATACACCTTACAAGGCCTGATGCTCAAAGCGCAGAAAAAATCCTTGCGAAAGGCAAGGGTAAAGAGATTCATATGCTTGGTAAGTTGCTACTATTAAAGACCCATAAAAAGGTCAAGAGACAACATAAGAAAAAGCAACTTGAGCCTTCTTAGAAGGAGACCAAGATAGTAACCAAGATCAAAAGGAAGTGTTTCCTTTGTGGTGAAAAGGGTCAAAGGAATATACTGAATAAGAATGAATTCAACTTTTATTTAGGCAATGGAGCATTGGTGTCTACTAGTGTAGTGGGAGATATTAGAATCAATTTAGATTCTTATAGGCATTTAGATTTAATAAACGTTTATTATGTACCACAATTCAAGAGGAATTTAATTTCGGTCTCTTGTCTAAATAAATTTGGATATTCCTTTAGTTTTAATAAAAGGTTTTATTATTAGTATGAATAACAAAATTATTTGCAAATGTACATTGAAAAATGGTTTATTCTATTGCAAAGAAATATCTCTCACTTGTTAGATACGGAATCAACGGAACCTAATCATAAAAGAGTAAAATTATCAAAAGATGAAACCTACCTATGGCATTTGCACCTAGGTCATATTAACCTTAATAGGATTAAAAGATTGGTAAGTGACGGACCTCTAAGTGACTTAAAGATTGATGATCTACCAAATTGTGAAATCTTGTTTTGAAGGTAAAATGACCAAAAGGTCGTTTACGACCAAAGGCACAAGAGCCATATAATGTTTAGGATTGATACACACTGATGTGTATGGACCTAAGAGCATTCAAGCTAGAGGTGAATATGAGTACTTCATTACTTTCACGGATGATCACTCAAGATTTGGTTATGTGTATCTCATGAGACATAAGTCAGATGCTTTTGACAGGTTCAAAGCAATTAAAGCTGAAGTGGAAAATCAACTTGAGAAACGCATAAAAATCTTGAGGTCTGATCGTGGTGGAGAATATCTATCTGGTAAGTTTCAGCAATATCATATTGATAACGGGATAATTTCTCAGTTTTCTGCACCGGGTACACCTCAACAAAATAGGGTGGCAGAAAGGAGAAATAAAACTCTTTTGGACATGGTTAGGTATATGTTGGGTTATTCAACGCTCCCTAATTCTTTTTGGGGATATGCTTTACAAACCGCAATGTACATTCTAAACGATGTACCATCTAGGTCGGTTCCTAAAACACCGCATGAGTTATGGACCGGGCGGAAGCCTAGTTTACAACACTTAAGGATATTTGGATGTCCTGCGCATATGTTAAAAGGAAAGACAGAAAAGATGGAGTCCCATTCAGAAACATGCATATTTGTAGGTTAGCCAAAAGGAACAAAAGGATATTATTTTTATAGCTCTTCAGATCTTAAAGTATTTGTTTCGACAAATGCAAAATTTATGGAAAATGACTGTATTAATAAGTTTGTGCCTAAAAATAGAATTGTCCTGAATGAGCATTCAAGAGATACAATTCTACAAGAGGTTTCACAACCAAGCCCAATTGTATGTTCCCTACCAATACAAAATCAACAATCTACCATACCTCGTCATAGTGGAGGGTTAGTAGACAACCCGAGAGATACACTGGTCTAGGAGAATTTGTTGAGAATCTCCTAGAGGACGATGATCCTTATACGTACAAGAAAGCAATGGAAGATGTTGATTGTCACCAGTGGCAAAAGGTAATGCAATCCGAAATTGAATCTATGTTCAAAAATAAAGTCTGATCTCTTGTAGACTTGCCTAAAGGGATAAAACCCATCGGGTGCAAATGGGTATACAAGAAGAAAATAGGAATGGATGGAAAAGTGAAAACCTTTAAAGTTGGATTGGTAGCTAAAGGTTATACACAGAAGGAAGGTATCAATTATGACGAAACCTTCTCTCCTGTGGCCACGCTTAAATCCATTAGGATACTCATATCCATTACGGCATCTCTAGACCTAGAGATTTGGCAAATGGACATCAAGACAGCTTTCCTTAATGAAAGTCTTGGTGAAAACATCTATATGATACAACCAGAAGGATTCATTGAAAAAGGCCAAGAGGAAAGGGTCTGAGAGTTGCAAAGATCCATATATGGATTGAAGCAAGCATCCAGATCCTGGAACATAAGGTTCGATCAAGCCGTGAAATTTTTTGGATTTATTCAAAACCTCTATGAACCTTGTGTATACAAAAGGATTAAAGGTGACAAGTTGGTTTTCCTGGTTCTTCACGTTGATGATATACTACTCATCGAAAATGATGTAGGTGTATTGACATCAGTAAAAGAATGGTTAGCAAAACAATTTGATATGAAGGACTTAGGAGAAGAAAGTTATATTATTGGTCTCTAAGTCATAAGGGATGGAAAGAATAGAATGATTGCTTTATCCCAAGCTTCATACATAGATAAAATCTTATCTAGGCTTTCCATGTAAGATTCTAAGAAAGGTATGTTACCTTTCAGACATGGAATCAAACTTTTTAAGAAACATGTTCCTATGAATGAGCATGAAGTGCAGTTCATGAGTAGGGTTCCATATGCATCGGCAGTTAGAAGTCTCATGTATGCAATGCTCTATACTAGACAAGATATTTGTTTTGTTGTGGCTATAGTTAGCAGGTTTCAGTCGAAACCTGGTCTTGATCACTGGACGACAGTCAAGCATATTTTCAAGTATCTCATGAGAACGAGAGATTATATGCTTGTATACTCTAAAGGGGATTTGATTCCTGTTTGGTATACAGATTCTGATTTTTAGTCAGATTCTGGCTTCAGGGGATCAACATCTGGATTTGTGTTTACTATTGGAGAAGGGGCAGTCATATGGAGGAGTATCAAGCAATCTTGTATTGCCGATTCCACCATGAAAGCCGAGTATGTTGCAGCATGCGAGGCTGTCAGGCTCCGCCATTTCTTGATTGATTTGGAAGTGGTTCCTTATGCGAATAAGCAGATCACTATCTATTGTGACAATATTGGAGAAGTGGCTAATTCGAGAGAACCAAGAAGTCATAAGAGAGGGAAACAAATTGAAAGAAAGTATCATCTTCTAAGGAAAATTGTGCATTGGGGTGATGTGACGATTACCAAGATCGCATCAGAAGATAATCTAGTGGATCCCCTTATAAAGGTTCTTCCACAAAAGAGTTTTGATGGGCATCTAGAGAATATGGGGATGAGAAATATGACACATTTGCTATAGAGCATGTAGGAGATTGTTGGGATTATGCTCGATAGGAAGAGTGTAATAATGTATTTGACATTTTCATATTAATAAAGTGATTTTTAGTTTAACAAATCTTATAGCATTTATAGTTTAATTATTATAATTGTTAAAAGTAAATAATCATAAGGTCAAAAGACTATGAGAAAAGAAGAATTATTCATACATCTAGATAATGTATAAGGTAGACACAATTCTTTAGGTAGCCTTGAATAATATGCACAACATAAGATAAAAGGTTGGGCGTCTTTATCTTGTTAAAGTTGTAGATTTTTTTGCTAGCATTTGAGTGGGAGCAAATGTGTTATGATGAGTCAAAATCATTAAAGTGTTGTGTCTTTGGGCAAAAGAATCTAGTGCACTGGGTGCATTGAATTGGATCACATTGAAATACTTTATCTAGAACCGTCAATGGATAAAAGTTTTTATTTGATGACAATCGAAGAGTCTATCTCAATCCTGAGATAAATGATGGACTTATGGTTGCAAGTGTTATCGTTTGAGCTATCAATAAGTACGATTATATAGCATAGTCTGTCCTCGATAGTTTAGTGGTATTTATTTGTTAATCGATAGAGGACTTCATTTATAAATATGGACATAGTGGCTCAATTTATGAAATGAGAGTAGAATATCATCATATGGATGTTTTGAGGTATTGGATATTAAATCTTAGCGTTAAGTTTTTAGTAGTGTCGATTGAAACATGACTTTTGGACAAGTCAAAATATCCTAGTTCAAAATGTGGTCATATGAGTAAATATAGTAACTTGGAGAGCTATAGGCGATCTATGAGCTCTTGGTGATTACTGATATTCTTCACGAGGATACACTTTCTCCAATAAGGTTTTCTAGGGTATTAATGAGTAACATCAACTTATTCTATCTTATTTAAGAGTTCAATTTTAGTTCTTTAGTGGAATGAACTAAAATTAAATATATCAGACATAAGTGAATCATTTGTTGATTGTGATTGGGTTGTGTCTATTGGAGCTAAAATTTAGATAGTCCGCCTAGATCGTCAATCCACACTAACTTGCATGGATCACTTGATATATTCTACCGGACCAATTTAGGGGTCCATTTAGAATTGTATTAAGGCATGTGAACTTGTTTCTTTTTGTAAGAATAGGTATAGTTCACATGTGGACTTTTTATTAAGGTCTAATGGATTTAATAAAATAAGAAAAATAATATATTGCCCATATATATTTGTTGGGCGGCAACGCTATTTAGAATAGCTTTATTATATTATTTTTATTTTATTATTTAATTAAATGAAAACTAATTAATTTGTTGATTAATTAATTATTTAATTAAAAGTCAAAAAAAAAATCCTAGTAGGAGATGGTCTCCTAAAATTATACTATTGTTGGTAGTATAATTAATATTAAAGACTATATTTGATAAGTAGATAAATAAAAGGAATTATTTATCTAATCAAATTATGAAGTCTTTAATATGGTTACAAATACACTATTGAGTTGGATTAGGAGTCTTGGTGTAGAAAAGAATTCCTTTTGGAAAAGGATTCCTTTTGGAAAAGGATTCTTAACTACCAAGTAAATTCATCTAAGGATAGGACTCTTAACCATCAAGTAAATCCTTCTTAGGAGAGGATTTAGTCTCATATATATAATACCTATTAAATTCGGCCAAGAATGAGTTTTTGGTGTGAGAAGTTGTTTTTTATTTGTTTTTTATTGTTATACAAAAAAAAAACTTCATCCAACTCATTGTGTGAAGAATTCGCCCAAGCATAGAGAAAAGAAGGAACATTTTTGTTTTCGATAGTACACTAGTATCCTTTGCATCAAAAGGGTTTTGTGTACAACATCGAATCAAGGTTCATGTGAGTTTCAATCAAATTGATTGATAATTCAAAAATGACCGGACGTTCTTGGTTTTTCTCTTGGAGGATTATTGTGACTAACAAAGAAGAAGATTTTGTTTATTTCCATCCTCAAGTATACAATTTAAAGAAAGGGAGCCCACACTCCTAGGTGATTCACTTTCGTGATTGGATTTGAAGATCTTACAGATTCAATTTAGTTCAATCGTCACAAAAATAAAAAGGTATGATACTTTTTGCATACGTCAATTAATCTAGGGTTAAGGTTCTTTTTAATAAAAGGGAACATTTTTATTTATACATAAACCCTAATTTTCTAATTTTCTAATTTTCTCACGCTTCCGTTGCGTTATTGAACCGTTATTTTCCCTATAATTGGTATCAAAGCCTGGTTGTACCCTGGATTAATTAATGTATGTGTTCGTGAATCTTTTTCTTTTTATTGTATATATGCATGTTTTAAAAGAGATGGCACTCTAGGTATTCGCATATGTATTTAGATTGGAATGTATGGATATATATATATATATATATATATATATATGTTTTATATTTGGATTGTTATTGCTCAATTTTGGTCCTAGAATTTCAATGTATTATGTTTTGGGATTGAAACAAGAAGGGTGGTCTATCATCGCCATAATTTCCTTCTTGGTAGTTGCTAAGTTTTTTTGTTTATTAGTTTTGTTGTTGTAATAAAAAAAACTGCAGTATTTTTATTTATAATTCTTCTGTAATACACTCAAGTTTCGAAGACTCGAAGGTTTGAAGAATTAGGAGCACTCAGAACAAGTTTGGGACCGTGTGAGCCGTAGCAACGAACGTGTATGCGTAGAGCACGCAACCACGTTTGTTGTGGCATGGGCTGCGCACTGCAGCCTTATAGTAGTATTGGGCTACGCATGGCAGCCTTTTATGGGGTGGTGGCATACGCAGGCCTATAGGTAAAGGCTAAGGGTGCGCATGCCCATGGGAGGCAGCCGAGAGAGTCTGGACATGAAGGTCACGTGAAGACTTGTTCGCCAAGAAAGGAGTTTTTTGTATTCCAAGACATTTAATTTACTTGCTTTTCTATTATGGACCAAAATTGTAGCTATTTATATTTTTTGTAAATATTGCAATATTTGTCATTGTTTGATAACATGTCATATAGAATAGGAGTGTCACTCATATATCTCTTTTGGTATAAACATGCATTGAATGGTTTAAGTATCTAAATTGGCATCTAGATAACTTGGTAAATCATTCTTTGGAATTCGATCACACACCTTAAACAATTGAGTGGGAGAAGGTGTTTTGGAACACCTACGGACTCCAAGTTTAGTTAAGCTTTATGTTTCGTGTAATAACCTCCTAAGAGGTATTCATGAATGGAATTTAGCAAGCTACTTCCTTACAAGAATAGACTAGACAATTAGCCCAAACGATATCTACTCCCAAATGAGGGATATTCGTGAGGGATTATATTGAAGGTCGATAACTTGGTAACACACTCAATGTGAGTTTATTAATATCCTCCCAAGAAGTCTTGTTAATAAAATCACAAGGTTAAAATTGAAAACGTTGGTTGTTATGTTAACAATTAGGTGGGACCTAGTCCAACTAGTAAATGTTGCGAACTCCCAAAGGAGGTGTCACATTTATGGGTGTTGGATCAACGTTGAATTTTTATGATTGAATTATTTTATTTAATTCAAGATAAATATTCGAAAGTCCTTTATCATGATTATTTACTTATATAATTTTTGTTATTATAAAGAAATCATGACCCCATCCCTAATCAACATCCTAAAAGATAATACTTTAACTGATGATAATTATGTCACATTGAAAAGGAAAATTGGGTTGTTATTGCAAGCTGAAAAACATAAATTCGTTATGTCGATTCCTTAACCACCAAACTAATAAATCTACTCAGGAGCAAAGAGATGAGTATTAGTAGTGGAAGTCTTCAGACGAGATGGCTAAATGTAAGTTACATTATGGCCACATCTTCGACGTGTTGCAACAACAACATGAAGGAATGGAGATTGCTGCCGATATAATGATATCTCTAAAGAAGATGTTTGCTATGAGCTCTAGGAAGACTAAGAGAGAGGTAGTGACTGCTTTTATGAATCTTAGGATGAATCCTGGACAGGGTGTGAAAAAACACTTAACGAAAGTCATAGCACATCTCAACATTGTTGAACTAAATGGTGCTGAGATAGATGGTGAGACCAAAATTGACATGATTGTCAACTCACTGTCGGATTCATTTGAACAATTCAAGTTGGACTACACCTTGAATAATAAGGAATACACCTTGCAAATCCTGATGCAAGATGTTCAAAGCACGGAAAAAATCCTTGTGAAAGGCAAGGGTCAAGAGATTCATATGCTTGGTAAGTTGCTACTGTTAATGACCCATAAGAAGGTCAAGAGCCAACAAAATAAAAAGCAACTTGAGCCTTCTTAGAAGGAGACCAAGATAGTAACCAAGATCAAAGGGAAGTGTTTCCTTTGTGGTGAAAAGGGTCAAAGGAGTAGACTGAATAAGAATGAATCCAACTTGTATTTAGGCAATGGAGCATTGGTGCCTACTAGTGTAGTGGGAGATATTAGAATCAATTTAGATTCTTATAGGCATTTAGTTTTAATAAACATTTATTATGTACCATAATTCAAGAGCAATTTAATTTCAGTCACTTGTCCAAATAAATGTAAATATTCTGTTACTTTAAATAAAAGGTTTTACTATTAGTAGGAATAGCAAAATGATTTGCAAACGTACATTGGAAAATTGTTTATTCTATTTGCTAAGAAATATCTCTCACTTGTTAGACACGGAATCAACGGATTCTAATCATAAAAGAGTAAAATTATCAAAAGATGAAACCTACCTATGGCATTTTCACCTAGGTCATATTAACCTTAATAGGACTAAAAGATTGGTAAGTGAAGGGCCTCTAAGTGACTTAAAGGTTGATGATCTACCAAATCGTGAAATCTTGTTTTGAAGGTAAAATGACCAAAAGGTCGTTTACGACCAAAGGCACAAGAGCCATCGAATGTTTAGGACTGATACACACTGATGTGTATGGACCTAAGAGCATTCAAGCTAGAGGTGGATATGAGTAATTCGTTACTTTCACGGATGATCACTCAAGATTTGGTTATGTGTATCTCATGAGACACAAGTCAGATGCTTTTGACAGGTTTTAAGCATTTAAAGCTGAAGTGAAAAATCAGCTTGAGAAACGCATAAAAATCTTGAGGTCTGATCGTGGTGGAGAATATCTATCTAGTGAGTTTCAGCAATATCTTATCGATAATGGGATAATTTCTCAGTTTTCTGCACCAGACACACCTCAACAAAATGGGGTGGCAGAAAGGAGAAATATAATTCTTTTGAACATGGTTAAGTCTATGTTGAGTTATTCAATGCTCCCTAATTCTTTTTGGGGATATGCTTTACAAACCGCAATGTACATTCTAAACGATGTACCATCTAGGTCGGTTCCTAAAACACCGCATGAGTTATGGACCGGGCGAAAGCCTAGTTTACAACACTTAAATATATTTGGATGTCTTGCACACATGTTAAAAGGAAAGACATAAAAGATGGAGTCCCGTTCAGAAACATGCATATTTGTAGGGTATCCAAAAGGAACAAAAGGATATTATTTTTATAGTCCTTCAGATCTTAAAATATTTGTTTCGACAAATGCAAAATTTCTTGAAAATGACTATATGAATAATTTTGTGCCTAAAGGTTGAATTGTCCTGAATGAGTTTTCAGGAGATACAATTCCACAAGAGGTTTCACAACCAAACCCAATTGTAAGTTCTCTACCAACACAAGATCAACAATCTACCATAACTTGTTGTAGTGGAGAGTTATTAGACAACCCGAGAGATACATCATTCTAGGGGAATCTGTAGAGAATCTCCCGGACGACGATGACCCCTATACGTACAAGAAAGCAATGGAAGATGTTGATTGTCACCTGTGGCAAAAGGCAATGCAATAAGAAATTGAATCTATGTTCAAAACAAAGTCTGATCTCTTGTAGACTTGCCTAAAGGGATAAAACCCGTCGAGTGCAAGTGGGTATACATGAGGAAAAAAGGAATGGATGGAAAAGTGGAAACCTTTAAAGCTAGATTGGTAGCTAAAGGTTATACACAGAATGTAGGTATCGATTATGAAGAAACCTTCTCTCTTGTGGCCATGCTTAAATGTTTTAGGATACTCATATCCATTAATTAACGTCAAGACAGATTTTCTTAATAGAAGTCTTGGCGAAAGCATCTATATGATACAACGAGAAGGATTCATTGAAAAAGGCCAAGAGGAAAAGGTATGCATGTTGTAAAGATCCATATATGGATTGAAGCAAGCATCCAGATCCTGGAACATAAGGTTCGATCAAGCCGTGAAAAGTTTTTGATTTATTTAAAACCTTGATGAACCTTGTGTATATAAAAGGATTAAAGGTGACAAGTTGGTTTTCCTAGTTCTTTATTTTGATGATATACTACTCATCAAAAACAATGTAGGTGTATTGACATCAATAAAAGAATGGTTAGCAAAACAATTTGATATGAAGGACTTAGGAGAAGAAAGTTATATTCTTGGTATCCAAGTCATAAGGGATGGAAAGAATAGAACGATTGCATTATCCCAAGCTTCATACATAGATAAAATCTTATCTAGGTTTTCCATGTAAGATTCCAAGAAAGGTATGTTACCTTTCAGACATGGAATCAAACTTTCTAAGGAACAAGTTCCTAAGAATGAGCATGAAGAGTAGTTCATGAGTAGGGTTCCATATGCATTGGCAGTTGGAAGTCTCATGTATGCAATGCTCTATACTAGACTAGATATTTGTTTTGTTATGGGCATAGTTAGCAGGTTTCAGTCGAAACCTAGTCATGATCACTAGACAACAGTCAAGCATATTTTCAAGTATCTCAAGAGAACGAGAGATTATATGCTTGTATACTCTAAAGGGGATTTGATTCCTGTTTGGTATACAGATTCTGATTTTTAGTCAGATTCTGGCTTCAGGGGATCAACATCTGGATTTGTGTTTACTATTGGAGAAGGGGCAGTCATATGGAGGAGTATCAAGCAATCTTGTATTGCCGATTCCACCATGGAAGCCGAGTATGTTGCAGCATGCGAGGCTGTCAGGCTCCGCCATTTCTTGATTGATTTGGAAGTGGTTCCTTATGCGAATAAGCAGATCACTATCTATTGTGACAATATTGGAGAAGTGGCTAATTCGAGAGAACCAAGAAGTCATAAGAGAGGGAAACAAATTGAAAGAAAGTATCATCTTCTAAGGAAAATTGTGCATTGGGGTGATGTGACGATTACCAAGATCGCATCAGAAGATAATCTAGTGGATCCCCTTATAAAGGTTCTTCCACAAAAGAGTTTTGATGGGCATCTAGAGAATATGGGGATGAGAAATATGACACATTTGCTATAGAGCATGTAGGAGATTGTTGGGATTATGCTCGATAGGAAGAGTGTAATAATGTATTTGACATTTTCATATTAATAAAGTGATTTTTAGTTTAACAAATCTTATAGCATTTATAGTTTAATTATTATAATTGTCAAAAGTAAATAATCATAATGTCAAAAGATTATGGGAAAAGAAGAATTGTTTATACATCTAGATATGTATGAGGTAGATACAATTCTTTAGTTAGTCTTGAATAATATTCACAACTTAAGATAAAAGGTCGGGCGCATTTATCTTGTTAAAGTTGTAGATTTTGTTTCTAGCATTTGAGTGGGATCAAATGTGTTATGATGAGTCTAAAATCATCAAAGTATGGTGTCTTTGGGCAAAAGAATCTAGTGCACTGGGTGCATTGAAATGGATCACAATGAAATACTTTATCTAGAACCGTCAACGAATGAAAGTTTTCATTTGAAGACAATCGGATAGTCTATCTCAATCTTGAGATAAATGATGGACTTATAGTTGCAAGTGTTATCATTTGAGCTATTAATGAGTACGATTATATAGCATAGTCTATCATCGATAGTTTGGTGGTATTCATTTGTTAATCGATAGAGGACTTCATTTATAGATATGGACATCGTGGCTCTATTTATGAAATGAGAGTAAAATATCATCATATGGTTGTTTTCAGTTATTGGATATTAAATCTGAACTTTAAGTTTTTCAGTAGTATCTATTGAAACATGGCTTCTGGACAAGTCAAAATATTCAAGTTCAAAATGTGGTCATATGCGTGTAAATATGGTAACTTGAAGAGCTATAGGCGGTCTATGAGCTCTTAGCGATTACTGATATTCTTCACGATGATACACTTTCTCCAATAAGGTTGTCTTGGGTATGAATGATTAACATCAACTTATTCTATCTTTATTTAAGTTGAGCGCCCAATAAAAAAAATACCCTAATAATATATATTTTATCAAACCCAATATCAATCAGAAAATAATATATATATATATATATATATATATTACATTTAATCAAGGAATGGATTAACAAAGAATTGATTCCATGGATTCTGATTGCATTCAAATATATTTACTTTAACTTTTATTATTGTTTTGTGATTGAATAAAAAATTGTTACAGTTGTAGTCTTGTAGAACCTTTTTTTTTAGTAGTTGTAGAAGTCGATCAACCTTATAAGGTCCTCAAACACAACTCACTCACTCACTTTACCTTAATTCAACTACAAATTCTTATCAATTTAATTGGCTTGTAAACCAATAAATTTGGTGGATGGATTTTTAAAAAACAAAATTTTTAATTGAAAAAAAAATTGATTTCACTACAAGAAAAAATGTCTATTGGGACGATTTTTTTTATGTCCTCATAGCTCGAAATTCGTCTCTATAGACTTATTGGGATGAATATTTCTTTCTTCCCAATAATCTCCTTGGGACGAAAATTTAAATTCATCCCTAAAGAGTACCTAACCACCAGACCAAATGTTTCAATTTGTTAATAGTTGCACAATATTTATATATGTAACATATATAGGTTGTTAAATTGTTATTGATGATTTTAAATCAAACTCTTATCGGAAAAAGCAATTGTTTGATAGATTTAAATTATATTCCACTAATCAAAAGTTTTGTTTCAGTGATGGTTGTACACATCCCTTGCACACCTAGTGGTTAGGGATTCGAGTCACACCATACGCATTTTACAAGCATGTGTTGGGATTTTTCTCTCTATTTGTAGGTGTAGAGATCTCTCTTCGGTTATAAGAGTTGTAGTGCATATATAACATCTCTCTAATAGTGAGAGTAGTATTCTAGGTCGTGCTTGTAAAGTCTAATTAATCCCACCAGATCCCGACACTAGTTGTGTTTCAAAAAAATAAATATTATAGACATAATATAAAATTTAAATTTCTATCGGGACGATTATTTTTCATCTTTTACATTCAATAGAGCTCAAACCATTATACTACTTCAACTTTGATGAATAATGAAAAACTATTTATATATGATGTAAATATGTTATTACTTTTTTTTTTTAAGTTAAAAGAGTATTGAACAAATTTTTTTAAAAAAATTACTAGATAATTTAAATTGATTCCAGTAATCTTTATAATTATTTTCTATGATATGCAAATGACTATTAAAAAACATTTATTATATAATATTTTATTAAACTATTAGATCAATGGTTACAAGAATGAATCAAGAATGAAACTCCCACTTCAACAGAGATTTCTACCCACATTTACGATTTAATGAGTAAATTCGTCCCAATAAAATATCTATAAGGATACATTTTGGAAAAAAATAAACTCTGGTTTATTTGTAACCCTATTGTCCCACTATCCACCCACCCACAACTCACTCTCATCACAACCCCTCATCGCAATCGAGCCTCATTTAATGTTTCGTTCACCACCAGCATCGAACCACTCACCTGAAACTGAAGCAAAGCTTATCCATTTTGTTACTACTTCGAATTTATTAATTAAAGTATACTATTTATATATAACCTCTATATGTTATTAAATTTTATTGTAGATTAATTCCAATTATTGCTTTTCTTGTTAAAAAAATGTTTATTGTAGCATTTAATTAGACTATTTTTTTCAAATCACATATTGTCAAATGGAAGGGTCTATCGTTAATCATATACGGATAAGAGAGACTTTCTTCACATTTTTCAATTTTATCGACAAATGTAATATTTGAATTCCTATCACAAAGGGAAGGATAACTGTACAACAATTTTTCTAAAAAGTAGTTTTGCATTTTAGATTATTATTTATTATGTTTATAAAAGTACATATATAATTTTTCGTAATTTTTTTAAATTAATCTATAGTAAATAATATAAAAAAGTGAAGAAAATTTAATTATGATCTTTGTCTCTTCGGAAAAACTTAAAAAAAAATAAAGATAAATAATGAAAAATATAATCCTGATAAATTATTATCAGCAATAAATATTATTTTTGTCTTAATAAAATACTATAACTTCTTTTCTTTCCAAAAAAAAATGTTAAACTTTTTAGAGACGAATAATTTTCGTCCCAACAGACATTTTGTTAGGACGAATGATTGATTTCGTCCCAATACACATCTTATTGGGACAAATTATTCTCATCCATAAAAGTCTCGCTATTTTTGCACTTTTTAGAGACGAATAATTTTTTTTATCCCAATAGACATTTTATTGGGACAAATATTTTTCGTCCCTTAAAGTTTCATCGGTGTCCTCTTTAGGGAAAGATAATTTGTTTCGTCCCAATAGACGTTCAGTTGGGACAAATTTTTTCGTCCCTAAAGGTTTCTTTAGATTTGAAATCTTTAGAGACGAATATGGTATTGCGTCCCAATAGATGTTCTATTGAGACGAAAAAAAATTGTCCCAAAAAATTTTGTCTCTATAACCCGATTTTCTTGTAGTGTTTTTTTGGTGATTGAAAAAAAATAGTATTTTTTTAGGACAAAAGAAGCTGCATATTGTTGTTTGTTTAATTATTGTTGTTGTTTTTTATGACGATGATTAAGTATGTAAACTATTATGATTTCTTGGTTTTTAGATAATTTATTACATTGATTCTGCCAGTAACATTGGAAAAAAAAAGGATAATTAGTTTTAGAGTTGGATTTGTGTTTTATTTTTTCCAATTAAAATCTTAGTTGTAGAGTATTATTTGAATGTGATTTTTTTTATTAAAGTAAATTCTATAAAATTTGTTAAAAAGAAATATTTGTTAAAGGGAACGAAGAGACTATGTGTATTTTTTTTAAAAAAAAAAAGAATAAGAAACCATATGTACAAGAATTTTATTTTATTTTTTCAGTGTTGGAAGCAAAGGAAGATAAATGAGTGTAATAAGAAAATATATATGATAAAAATTAAAAAAAAAAATACTTAAAAGGATAGTTTTGATTTTTCAAAGAGCATAGAAAGTAAAATTAATAATTTTAAATTTTCAATATGGGTGTAGAAAGAAAAATAGGTGTATAAAGATATTTTATTGGTGGCAATAAAGCCACTAAAAAAACAGAGGCCCTTCTATATTGTAAGAACCTCTATCTTGTGATTGACTTATTTTATCACATACCACATTTTGGATGATTGTGTAATAGGTAGTTTAGGTCTTCTTGATGATTATCAATGCAAGCTTTCAAGCATCTCTATGACTTTAAGATTAAAAACGTTAGATGGTATATCCTTTGACATTGATCCTTAAAGAGAATAAGTGCACACAAACACTTTCATGGATTCTCATATTACCTTGCATTTGTACTTCCATGATTGTATGCATCTATATCTCAACTCACATGAGCACTTCTTTGTTTGTCTATTTGTTTGGTTATTGTTTATTTCATTTTCCGTTTGTTGATCGAAATTTTCCGTGCTTACACAATGGTGTGCTTGTTTTAACGCGTTGAGTAATCATTTGAGAAGGTCACATTCTTTTCTTGTTTTGGTCTTTGGTCACATGGTTGTTTTCATAATTTGGGCATTCTTGTTGTTGTCTAAATCTGACATTTGGTCACTCATTTGACCATAACACTTTCTATAATTATCCAAATCATGTTTTGTGAATTAGAATAGAAATTAGACATCCATACCTTTCCAACTGTATATTATACGAAATGTTTGGATGTCGTTTGGTCATGTTTTGAGCCTCTTGAAGGTCTCTTTTGCACGGGATTGTGCACGGGTCCTTACCCGTACAGTATCCATGCATTGAGGATGAGTGTCCTCGGATCTTTCTGTTGCACTGAAACAAATATTATGGTGTGTAATATTAATCTAGAGGGGGGTGAATAGATTTTAAATAATTTTTACCCAATTTTCGTTAAAGGTCAAGTTGACGAAAATGCCCCTATCTAGTTACAGAATACCACAAGTGTAATAAATGCGAAAATAGTAAAGACACTTGAGATATACGCGAAAACCCTCCAAATGGAAAAAACCACGGGCTGATGAGTGCGCCACACTAGAACCTCGAATCCACTAATGGCAAAGGAATTACAACCTAATCCCGGTTTAATCCACCACCACTACCTAATCCCAGTATAAGTGAACCTAGTCCATCTTGCTTGCGATTTAAGCTACCTACTCCCGGAAGCAACACAAGTCTTACTTCTCAATGAAGAGATAAAGAGTCTTAAGTGAATGTATGATGATATTCAAAGAACAAACAAGGCTAGGGAACCCTATATGCTTATCTAGGATAATGAGATGACAATTAATGCAATCCTAGATATTAAGAGCTAAATGGCATGTTCAAGAAGCTTAGCTAAATATAGATCAAACAATCCTATGAAGCTATCACAATACAACACTCAATCATGTCATCACAACAATCTCTAATTTGTATCTAGAAAATGTTCTAAGAGCATACAAATAATTAAAGAGATGGCTTAGCAAGCAAAACACTTAACTTGTAAGAAGATAGTGAAGAACTTACCAAACAAGATGTGATGAAACAACCATATCCATTGGTGCACTCAAAATGAACTTAGATGATGCAAGATGAAGTTTTTATGCACATGGGAATGCTTTGAGTGATTAAAAATAAGTTCTTGAAAGAGTTTTCCTTTTGAAATGTGTTCTAAGGAAAATATATGATATTCTGAACTCTTACACGACCTTAAACCAAAGAGTTATATATATATGAGATCCAAACAAAGTGGCATTTTGGAAAAAACGTTCCAGCTTCCTCTATGAGCACTGGTG
Source organism: Dipteronia dyeriana (assembly GCA_032871835.1). Classification (NCBI taxonomy): domain Eukaryota; kingdom Viridiplantae; phylum Streptophyta; class Magnoliopsida; order Sapindales; family Sapindaceae; genus Dipteronia; species Dipteronia dyeriana. The sequence goes on from CM065302.1 coordinate 39,806,218, forward strand.
ACGTGTGCTGGTCGAGTAGCGCACCACCAGTGCACATCCTAATTTTTCAATAGGCGCTGGTCGACTGGCGTAGCTTAGTAGCGCAACACATGCGACGATCCACTGGAATATTACGCTGGTGAGGCTGGGCTAGACGAGTAGCGCACCACCAGCGCACTGCCCATTTTGCATCTTTACGTGGGTGCAGCAGCGCAACTCAGTGGTGCAACACATGCAACAATCCACTGGAATATTGCACTGGTGAGGTATGCTAATCGAGTAGCGCACCACCAGCGCAATGCCTATTTTCAACTCTCAAACACACACAATCAATAAGTTCAAGAGTGATGAAAATGCATCCTATTCTAATGTCAAACATGACTTAAAACATTTAATTCCAAGATGCAAATAAATAAATAAGAGTCATTTAAACCAAAATGCACACAAGTAAACACACAACATATAAGAGTTAAAATTATGCATGAATTTGTGAGTGTGTGCAACTATCTCTTTAAAGTAAGTAAGTACAAGAATTTTACCTTCGGTGGTTCTCCTCTTGAGGTCTTGAGAGCCTAAGCTACCCTTACATAATACCCCAAAAAATGTGATTTGTTCATGAAATAAGCCAATCAATAAATGAGGACTTTACAATCTCCCCCTTTGGCTATTTCGTGACAAAACCACCACTCACATTGATCCTCACAAAACAAAATAAAACACCGGGAAGATATTCTACATTACAAAGAGATAAACATAAAAAAAAAACCTTTAAATCTTCAATCTCTTGTAGAACTATCAACCCTACTCACAGAGCAAGCACAAATACACTTTCCAACCAAGTGCATGTGAGATGATCAAGTGAATATAAAACAAAAGCAATTGCATTCAATAATATGAGTATGACATCGTGAAATGCTCATGCAATGCTCCCCCTCAACGGGTTACTTCCCCTACATGTAATCTCCCCCTCAAACAAGTATTACTCCCCTTAAAGCCAACACATGCTACTTTCCTAACACCACAAAGCTAGGTCAATGCTACTCCCCATTTTTTTCATGATATAGGCAAAGGAGAAGTCCCCAACCGGGTCACTCAAGGCAAAGAAAGCAAGGAGCATACAAGATTGTTACATAATTATATAAGCCACATTTATGCAACTCTATTAATAGGAGATAAACAATGAGATTTATTTAAAGAAGACGTGTGAATCAAAAATGTTTTGCATACAAGACATGTTGCATTCAATTCCAAAAACAATGGTATTTGGCAAAGCAAATGACAAAGGTTTCCAATATAATTCAAACCAATTTCACCATTTGTCATGAGAGAAGCAAGGATATAGAGATTTTATAGATATCAAATTTTAATTGCATTATAACCAACTTTATAAGCTAAACATGGCATGAGCAACTTTGCACCCTATTTGATTTTTTCGGAAGGATACCCGTATGATAGTAGTCATGTTTAACTAATAAAGAAAGAAAGACATTAACGCAACATGTTAGTCTCACTAGCTTTTTCACACAATATTTTGCATTCAACAATTGCAATCATCAATTCATGCTTTATCATTTTTCATTAGCATGTCATTAAAGAATCATCATGACATGGAGATAATTATAGGTCATTCAATATGTACTTCCTATGTAGATCTCCTAGTCCAAAAATGCATGTTTGAACATAAATATGACATGGATTGTAATCAAAGCAAAGTTTACACTTATTGAAGAAAATACAATATACTATAATAAGTGCAACCAAGCTACTCAAGCAATCAATAAAGGAGCATAAACATTTAAAAAAAAATGGGATACAACAAGTATACAATAGCTCTATTTGCTTGAGTTCCCCTTATGGGGTCAAAGACCACAACACATCACTCCATTAAAAAAATCCCAATATATCTACTAAGAGTCTTGAATCGAGTAGCATCTAAGGGTTTAGTAAATAGATCCGCTAGTTGATCATTAGTACGTACATGCTCAAGTACTATGCATTTGTTCTCTTCAATGAGTCCAAATCATGTGGTTTTTAGGTGAAGGTGTACAAGCAAGTGAAGTCTTGTAACCAAAGGTTGGTTGGCAAGTATTGGGTACAAAGAGCCACTGTAAAAGGCCCGTGGGGTAGATTAGAAGGTGCTCATACCAATATTAGTGGATTGGGGGATATTACTAAGTATTGAACTAAGAATGGTGAGTGGCAGTGTCTATAGCCTGAGGTTATCGAGAGTGGGAGTCTGAGTATCACTTGAAGGTGTAATTTCCTTTTCATATAGTGTATTTCTATGGCTCAAGTAGCTAGTCCCGTTGTTTTTCCCGTTCGGAGGGTTTCCACGTAAATATCAAGTGTTCTTTTTATTTCCACACTTTACTTGATTTTTATTGTTTGTTTGTTTGGGTTTTTTGTGATTAATATTGACTAATCGAAAAAATTGGTAATAATCAATTTATGATGAATAAGGCCCTTTAACTTTTACCCGTTTTGAGGCCCTAACTCGTGCTTTTGTGGTTTGCTCGATAACATTGCTTGTAAGTTATTTAGTGAAAATGAGATATTTTTGTGTTGGACATGTGTATTTTACCAATGATTATACATTTTTTAAGAAAATAATAGTCAATAATGTGATACATTAAGGAATTAATCATTCATCTTATCATTGCCATTCAAAATAAAAGCCTATTTGGCCGAATTTAGGCATGCTTTTTTTTTCCAAACAATTTTAAATTCACGTCACTAATCATTTTTCATTTTTTTTTTAAAATGAAAAAAAAAAACAGTTTTGTTTTTCAAATAATAATTTTTTTTTCCTTCTTTTTCTTCTTTTTCTTCTTTTTCTTGGTCCTCATCTTCCATCTAGTTCCTCTTATTCTTCTCCTCATTTTCATCTTCTTCCATGGAGGAGCAACGGACTTGCTCCTTCAACGTCAGAGGAGGATCTCATCTCCTTTGACGTAAGAGCTACCAATAAATAAAACAAATAACCACACAATAAAACAGAAAAACAAACAATTTATTATATATTTTTGGATGAATTATCGACAATTTTTTATATTTGGTGGATAATTTTTTATACTTGGCGGTTGACCCGCATGATTCGTTTTTCATGTTTTAATTATGAGAATATTGTTTCAACTTATGTTACCAGACATGTTTTCGGATTTTAAATTTGAAACCAACAACTATGTTTTCATTTTCAATTTTGAAAAACATCAAATACTAAGGGGTCCATTTGAAATAGTTTCTTAAAAGTAGATTTTTAAGTTTTAATAGTAAATCTTTTTAGAAAGCTATACTTCCCAGTTCCCACCAATGTATGTCATATATACATTTAAGTAAGCCTTTGTTTCCTACCAATGTGGGACTCACGGTTTTTCTAGCTCATCGGTTGCACTTTGAGCTTCAATTTTTTATTTAGTCAAACACCATTTTGAGTGGGCATGAGCATGTCATCTTTATCTCCACACGGAGGCAACACAAAACCACATTAACCTATCACTAAAATGAAATTAATCTTACTCAAAACGAGTCGCAAAATGAGTATCCAAACCATTTTTTCAATAAGAATCCAATCCAATCCAATCCAATCCAATCCAACCTCAAAGGTTGAAAGCACACATGAATAATGGTATAAAAACATGTTGGTCAGGCCCAAATGACCAGGCCCGTTTCGGCCCGTTTTTGAAAACAGGTTGTGCCTGATCCAAGATGAGGTTCTGTCCGGGCTGGACCCGGTCCGACACATTTTTGGTAACGTGGGCCCGGCATGGCATGTGAGCCTGCAGCTAGAGTGATGTGTCGGGGTGCCGGTCTAAGTCGGCACGCAGGCCGCGACTGGTGGGCCTTACGGATCTGACCAATTTATTTATATACATATTGGATTTTGGGTTTAGGGTTGAGGGAAAATACATAATTAAAATATATAATATCAAATTAACAATTCAATTATGGAAATGTATTTTCATTGCAATTTGTTTATCTTCTTAATTGATTATTGTGAAAAATAAATTGTTTATTTTTCATTCCCATTTTGTTTGTTAGATAGATTTATTATTTTTGATGGTAAAATAATTATAAAAAATGAAAAAAGATATAGTATTACAAAAAAAAAGGTTAAACTAATATGAAATGAAGAATTATATATTTATTTCTGACTTGTGAAATTCAATATTACATATTTACATAATTGTCTCATTAAAAACCTTACCAAGAAAAATCCAGTGGAATAAAAACTTGGTAAGGGAAAAAGAGTACAATCGTATAACAACTTACAAGTAAATGTACATGTATAAGTATAACCTAGTTCTGGCCCTGACCATTACCGGAAGCCTCATCAATATATAGATTTTAGAAATTTAGAATAAGTTCATAACTAAAGTTTGGTTTTGCAACCTTTTTTTAGCAAGCTTCCAATCCCGAAGGCATGTTAATACCTCCACCATCTCCGGAGACAAACAGCTCATTCTTGGTTCAATTATGCATCCGCTTGTGCTGAATGTTTGTTATGAAGACACCATGGACACGGGGATAACTTGTGCGTCACGTGCTAGGTGTGACAGAACCAGATACATGTTGATATAGGTTTTCCACGTTAACAACAAATCAAAATCTTTCTTGTCTTCAACAGCATCGAACTGTGCTTCAAGGTACCTATTCAGTTCGGTACAAGAAGATGGGCCAGATCTTTGCCCTTAAGAAGTACTTGTTGATTTGTCCTTTTTCACCTTTTGAGAAGGCTCCAACTTGTTTGCTTTGATTGTGTCTCATATTCTGTTGATGGGTGGGTGTCAATGTTACCAAACCCGCACTCATAAAAATGAACAACTTGTTTCGAATGTTAGTAACCTATTCTGAATAATCTATTGTCAAATTAGTACCAATAAACTCAAGTAAAACTTCTAAACCAGATAATTTAACCCTGGAATCTACTATAACTCTTAAGGCATAAAGTAAAGGAATCTTAGATCAATATGTTTTCAACTTTGTCTCCATGGCAACAACTGTAGTGCCTAAGCTATCATTTTCCCTATAATTGTTTAACACTTCAGACATTTCCACTATCTGATGGATTGCCTTGGAAGATGTGGGATAATAAACCCCGGAAAGAGTTACAATGACATTGTAAAAAATATTTAAAAATTGAACAAAAACCCATGTCACATACCAATCGTCTAAGGTAAGTGTTTCTGCTTCAGGAAGACCAATATGTCAATTTCATGTTATGAAAACATGTAATGGTTGTATCATAATCCAAACAATTTTCCAGCATTAAGTAAGTTGAGTTTCACCTTACCGGCATATCAGTTTGGAATCATCGGGGTTTTAGACCGTTACTGCAGAGTGTCTCTTGAATTCTTGGAATCTAGGATTAGAACTGCCAATCCAAGAAATGGCATCTCTGATGCGATCTATTTGGTTGCTTATGTGCTTCAAACCAGCCTGTACAACTAAATTTATGATATGACATGCACACTATTAATGGAAGAAATAACCTCTATCTTGCGGGACATTTCTTGCAATAAACAATGCAATATAGCTAGTATTTGCATATGCATTATCAAATGTAATAGAAATGATGCGATGTGTGATTTTATAAGTTTCTAAAACAGAAAGAATGACATTAAAAATATTTTCTACGGTATGTGCAAAATCCATAGACAAAAACCAAGAATTCTTTTTGTTATCCGTCATTCAGAATTTAAATAGCGTCATGTGACACATAAATAGTCCTGTTTGAAACATGTGTTCCGAATATCATAAGTTAATGCAATATAGACACTTAGATGTTGTATATCAGCAATCAAGTCATCTCTTTGGGTTTCAAACAATTTTATCAAATCATTTCTATTGGTGGTTCTAGAAACATTTTCAAATTGGGGGTTGAATGCAGATGTGATAAATTTCATGAAAAAAAACATTGTCACCAATATTGATCGGTTGATCAGTTTGTGCAATGTATCGTGCCAAGTATTCTCTAGCGTACGAGGGATCGTACAGTCACATCATAACGGACACGTCAAGATGTCGTTGTAGTTGTGTCTAGGCTGTAGTGTCCACATGTCCATGTGCAGACATATATTTCAGCATATGCCTTTTCAAATTACCCGTTCCATTCCTACTTGTGGTATAGTCCTTAGGACAAAACTTACATTTAGTTTTGGGGTGGGCCGTCCCGTCTAGGAGTGTCATTCTACTACGTCAATACACTACGAGACATTTGATGTAAATTTTTTGGGATGTGATGTTGGTGTAATGGCGGAACCGGAAGGTCCCTCTTCGGTCTGGGTCGGCTAGGAAAGATTAAAATCATCATTCAACATGTTTAAACGGTCCGAAAAATAAGGCTGCTGGTTATGATCCGTTTCCTGAAATACAAATATGAGCACAATAGTCATTAGTAGTCAAATTAAATTAATTAATTTACTAACAAAAAATCTTAAAATTAACTACTACACTTAAAATTCATAATTACTTACAAAAAATATTAAAATTCACTAATACAAATTAAATTGATAAATTTACTAACAAAAAATATTAAAATTAACTACTGCATTTAAAATCATAATTTACTAACAAAAAATACTAAAATTAACTACTGCACTTAAAATTCATAATTTACTAACAAAAAATATTAAAATTAACTACTACACTTAAAATTCATAATTTACTATCAAAAAGCATTAAAATTCATTAATTCAAATTAAATTGATAGATTTACTAAAAAATATATTAAAATTAACTACTACGCTTAAAAATAATAATTTACTAATAAAAAATATTAAAATTAACTACTACAATTAAAAATCATAATTTACTAATAAAAAATATTAAAATTAACTACTACAATTAAAAATCATAATTTACTAACAAAAACTATTAAAATTAACTACTACACTTAAAAATTATAATTTACCAACAAAACATATTAAAATTAACTATTACACTTAAAATTCATAATTTACTTAAAAATATATTTAAACTCACTAATACAAATTAAATTGATAAAACTAACAAAAAATATTAAAATTAACTACTACACTTAAAAATCATAATTTACTAAATAATAATATTAAAATTAACAACTAAGTATGAACATAAAATGATAAATTTACTAACTAAACAAAAATAATAACAATTAATAACTAAAGTCTAAGTATAAAATTATAAATTTACTAACAAAAATGAAATAATTAAAACATAAACTAAAATTATAACATTTAAAGAAAAATGTACCTTTCAACTTTGGTGTGTTGATGAAAAATTTAGAGAATAAGATAGGAAATTAGTATTAAAATTTTTTTAGAGAATTGGAGAATGTAGAGATTGAGATTTGAGAGAATGAGAGAATGTGAATGAAAATATGTTGAGAATAGGAAAATATAGAGATTGAAATTCAACTGTTGTGGTTAATGGATTTAAAAAAAAATCTCTACACATTAACAGGCAGACCACCGTGCCGGACCGGAGTGCCACCCATTGGGCTTAGCACGCCGGCGCTACGTGCCATGGCGGGCCGGCACGCCGAACTTGGCACCTATGGCCTGGTCTAAGGCTTGCATACGTGCCGGGATTGGTCCGGCCTGCCAACGCTTTGGGCCGTTCCAAGCACTGTTCATCTTCCTTCGCGTGCCAGACAGACTAGCCTGTTTCGGCTCTGTTTAGAAAAGGCTGAATAAGATCATTAATTGTTCATCTATTTTATCTTTACATAATTGTAACTTTAAGACTAAATTTGTCTTTAATTATCATAAAAACATATATTGTGAAGAAAGTTTTCAGATGAGAAAATTTTGAACCACGGTTTGATTAAGCGATAAAAAATGAAATTACCATAGAATACACCAAGCAGGGTCATGACTCAATCCAAGGGGAATTTTTATGAATACTGAAGATCCTGTATCCTCATGCAACCAATCATGCATGACCTCTTCCAAGTTCATGGTTGATAGGCCGGATTAGTACGCTTTTCTTTCTTAACGATTGCTTTGAGAATCCCATCGGTTCCGAAATATCCATATAACTCATCCATGACTATTCGACCAGGCAAATGAAAGGTTATTGAGAATGGTTCTGGTAGGCAAATGTTCTGATTTACAATTTCGAAAACCTTGGAGGACGAGTTTACTGTCTTATCTTCTATTGTTGACATTTCTCATATTGAAACCTTTCCGGTGGGATAAACAAAACATTTAAATTCACCTACAGCCAAGGAAATTAACTTTATCAATGACAATAAGACTCACATACAGATAGATCAGTAATGAAAGCAATATTACTTAATCCACTTAGCATATAAAGATCGTCAAAAGAATATGAAGTTCACTGAGCATGTCAGATTATGCTTTGATGATGATTATAAATATTTGAGATCGAGCAAGGAGTTCCGATTTTTGTAGAGATATGAATCAAGAAACTGAAAGTAAACAATTTTTACTTTAATCAATAAAAGGCAAGTCCTCACTATAAAAGTTCAATTTACATTATTTCTAATAAATATCATAAAATTACAAATATAATTCGTGAATTATATGTAATTAATGATATGAGACTTGTAGTCGTAAAAACAGCTTACAATAATATTGAAAAGCTACAAAAGACTCAACAAGTGATATAGTCGTGAAAAGCAACTTACTATTATCTCCTTCCAATGGTGGAAGAGCCACACCAAACAGGTACGAGTCTTTAGATTCACGGACATCCACAGTCCTATAGCCGGACCTAAACCACATATTGTTGTGCTGCCAGTCAATGTAATTATATTTATCTTTATATGTTTTCTGCAAGAACGTAGCAAAGATTCAATATCAGAGGGGCTAGAATCAATTTTACTAACTGATCTTGCACCGTAGGAGAAAATGTTATTAGTTAAAGAACAAAGCCACACCCAATGAAGGGTGATACAGTAAGCCTTGACCCTAAAATTGCATATTCTAAATATATATATATACTAGAAAAAAGTTACAAATAGTATTAAGATTAAGATCTTGACAATTGATATCTAAAAGCTAAAAAAAAAAAAGTTACAAAAGACACAAAAAGATTGTAAGGGGTTAGACAACACCCCTATTGGGTTCACTTGATGATTTCGATGAACACCTTCTAGGCAAAACCGAAAACTACTTCAAACTACTTCCAAGACAATAATTGAATGGAAAGAACACTAAAGTAATATTAGCACAAAGGGAACACAATCAACCAAGAGAAAGCAAAACCACAATACAACACAACATAAGAATTTTTTACGTGGTTCACCAAATTGGCTACATCCATGGAGGTACCGATTTCACTAGATAATGAGAATAATAAGTACAAGATATTGCCTCTAACCCACAAGCCTTTTTGCTCCGTCTAAGTCTCAATCTTTTAACCTCGCACAAAGCTCTCTTTATTATAGGTTTTTCTCACTTTTGTTGTCTCTACACACTTGAACACTCGGTCTAAAAGCTCTCATAACAACTCACTTATATAGCAAGAGACTTTTAGCTAACAAAAACAATGCCAACTAAAACCCAATTACAAGTGTGCCGTAAATGCAAAATACATGATTCTTTGAGACAAACATCAACAACTCCACCTTGTCCCGAAAAGAAGGTTCAACCCTCTGAAATCATTAGATAACTCCGTGTATATAACATCTCCTTGTCTCCACATACCTCAAGAGGTGAGGTACCCAACTAAACTCAACAAAGTAACAGGTTTATCAATCTAAAGCAATGCTCAAATTTGCCTTTTGTAATCGGCTTGGTAAGCATTTGAATGCATTCTCATCCGTGTGAACTTTCTCAATGGAGACTTCACCCAAGACAATCCAATCTCGTATTCTATTGAATCGGATGTCAATGTGCTTCGTACTCCCATGTAATGTGGGATTTCTAAGCAACATTGAACTTTGCTTCAATCTCATATCATTCACCAAACCCCTCAACCAAATAACTTCATTTGATGCTTATGTGATTGCTATGTAATTCGTTTCAGTAGTAGACAAGGCACTAGTAGGTTTGATTATAGACCTCTAATTAATCAGTCCATCCACACATGTAAAATACATACCATGTTGTAAACCTCCTCCTATCTAAGTCACCCACATAGTCAAAATTAACAAAGCCAATAATATTAGTTTCTTCATATTTTCTTTCAAACATAATTCTCAACTCCTTAGTACCATTCAAATACCGCAAAATCCATTTAATGGCATTCAAATGTTTTTCCCCCGGATTTGCTATGTATTTGGCAACCACGCTAACCACATGAGAGATATCGAGTCTTGTACAAACCATGGCATGCATCAAACAACCAACCGCATTTGCATATGGAACCTTCACCAACTCTTCCATCTCGACATTTGGGGAAGGACATTGTTTTACACTCAAGACAAAGTGTGAATCAAATGGAGTAGATACAACTTTAGCATCAAGCACTTTGTGAATATACCTCTTTTGAGATAAGTTTTTCTGCATTCTGATCTCTTTTTATCTTTATCCTTAAGATCTTCTTAGCAACACCACGATCCTTTATGTCAAATTCTCTACTCAAAAATGCTTTGAGTTCATCAAATTTTGATAGATCCCAACATGCTATAAGCATATCATCCACATACAAAATCAATAAGATAATTGTACCATCATCAAACACGTGAGAATAAACACAACAATCATACTCACTTTTCTTGTAGCCAATCTTGAAACATTTAGGAATCAAATCGTTTATACCATTGTCTTGGAGATTGCTTAAACCCGTAAAGTGATTTCTTCAATCTATAAAAAGGTCTTACTTTCTCGCTTCCTTGAACACATCAAGTTATGTCATATTAATGACCTCTGCCAAATCCCCATGTAGAAATGTCGTTCAAATCAAGTTGTTCTAACTCTATGTCATATTCAGCTACCAAGGTTAACAATACCCAAATAGATTTGTGCTTAATTAATGGTGAGAAAATCTCATTATAATCAACACCTTCCTTTTGTGTGTACCCTTTAGTGACCAATCATGCTTTGAAATTTGGTGCATCATTCTCATGTATACAGTTTTTCTTCCTAAATACCCATTTTCAATCAACAATCTTTCAGTTTTCATGTTTAGGAACCAACTCCCAAATAGATTTCTTTTCAAGAGATTCCATCTCTTCCATCTCCTCCATCTCCTCCATTATAACATTCACCCAACTTTCTTCATCATGACAACCAATTGCATCATGAAATGTAGAGGATCTCACTCACTAGCCATGAGTGCAAAATGTACGTCATCATTCTCATCATCCCAAACCTCCCTTTGCGCTGGGTTTAAGACTATATTTTCCTTCCCTGAGCTATGGATCTAAAATCCTCAAGAACCACTTCTTGTTGTACCTTTTCATTTCCTTCATCACTAAACTTTGTAGTAAAACGAATTTTGGTCACGTCATCTTTCTCACTATCATCATTGGCTTCTTTCTTTTCATAGAGGCTTCAGCAAAGACTAAACCTCTACTAAAAGTTTTCTTCATGTTGACCATATCAAAAAGCTTCAATCACTTCACTCTTTTCTCCAACCTAAGAAATATGCATTCAAGTGACTTTAATTATACCTTATTCCTCTCATCAATCGGAATAAGAGAATATGTCTTGCACTCGGAAATCTTCAAATTTGAGTAATCAATTTCCTTACTCGTCCCTTCTTTTTCCACTGATTAAAACTCGAGTACTTTAATGGTGACCGGTTAACCAAATGGTAAGCATGATTAACTGCTTCCACCCAAAACGATTCGGGCAACCTCGCATGAAGTCTCAAGCTCTAGCTCTCCCCAATAGCATTCTCTTCATCCTCTCAATGGAACCATTTTGGTTGAGGCTTTTTCTCTACAGTGAAATGTTTTGTGATGCCTTCAACTTTACAAAATTTAATAATTTTGCCATCTTTGTACTCACCTCTGTTGTCACTCCTCAAATACTTGATTGTCTTCCCCATTTGGTTCTCCACTTCTGTCTTCTATTCATGAACCTTTCAAAGACCTCAGATTTCTCCTGTATAAAGTAAACCCTAACTTTCCTAGAAAAAAAAACATCCATGAAAGTAACAAAGTAACAAAGTAACAAGCTCCACCATTTGATCTAGTTAGTGTGGGCCTCCACACATCGATAAGTGTATATAATCGAGCAACACCTAGCTTCCATTTTCCTCGTTTGGAACTTTGAAGCTCACTTTGCATTGCTTTCCCATAACACAAAACTTGCAAAAGTCTAGCTTGCATAACCCCACACCTTTCAACAATTGTTGCATATGTAGTTTTTTCAATGCTCTCTCACTCATATTCCCTAACCTCAAATGTCAAAGTTGAGTGCAATTTTTACAATTATCTTCTTTCGTTGAGATAGCTGCTCCACCTAAAATTGTGTTCCCAGAAAGCCTATAAAGATTGTTGCCCAATTCTGTACCTTGCATCATCACCATGGATCCTTTACACACCTTGATCACACCATCGTTCGTCATGAAAGAACACCTATTTGTATCAAGTATGTCTAGAGATATCAAATTCATCTTGGTATCGAAACATGTCTCACACTATCTAAGGTCTTCACAATCCCAAAAAACACCTTAATCTTAATTTTTCCTATCCTAATGTCCTTGCAAGTTTCAATGTTACCCATTAGGATCTCACCTCCACTTCGAGACTCATACGTATAAACCAATCTTAATTTGCACACAAGTGAAAGATCACTCATAATCAAGAATCCATGCAGAGGAAGCAAAACTAGATGAAGCTACCGACAATAGCTCACCATTATCTTCAGATACCACATCAGTTATGGAGCTTGTCTCAGTCGTCTTGCCTTCTTTCATTTTAGCCTTAAGCTTCCTAAAATTCCACTTGTAATGCTCGTTCTTGCCGCAACCATAATACTCAACACTTTTCCGTCTACATTTTGATCTCGAGTTATTCTTTGACTTAATTCTTTCTCTCTTGTTTGGCCCCGCTTATTGGACTCCGGAACGAATAGTCTGTTTTCTTAAGCTTCCCTCTCACTTGCTTTGTTCAATTTCATATAAGAAATTATGTCGGAAACAACGACGTCACATTGGAGAGTTTCCTTACCAAACAATAAAGTCGTATCAAAATGTTTGAAGGAATCCGGTAAAGATGTCAACAATTATAGAGTTTTAGCATCCTACTCATACTTCACACTAACCTGTATCAAGTTGCTAATACATCGGTTAAAGTCATTCAAGTGTGTCATGACATCTCCACAATCCTCCATTTTTAGCTTATAGAGTTGGTCTTTGGGATTTAATTTGTTGGACAAGGTTTTACGCATGTAAAGCTTCTCAAGCTTCTCCCAAATACCTTTAGCTAGTGCTCTTCTCTTCCATGATGTTACATATCACAACATCGAAAATATGTAATTGGAACTCATAGCCTTCTCGTCCAACGCCTTCCATGTTTCTTGAGACATAAATATGTGAAATACAAGTCTTGTTGGATAAGAAAATTCTTTATTTTCCTTTACCATAATGTAAAGTTTGATTTCTCATCAAAAGGATTCACTTCAAACTTTACCTCACCGAAGCTTCCGGATAATATACTACCATTCTCGGTCATTTCAAACAACCCAAAATAGCATAAACTCTAATACCACTTGTAAGGGGTACGACAACACCCCTCTTTAGTTTACTTTGTAATTTCGTCAAACACCTTTAAGGAAAAACCAAAAACACCTTCCAAGACCTTGTTTAAATGGACTTTAAGAACACTAAAGTAATATTAGCACAAGGGAAACACAATCAACCAAGAGCAAGCAAAATTACTACACCACACAAATAAATAAATAAATAATGTGGTTCACCGAATTGGCAACATCCACAGAGGCATTAATTTCACTAGACAATGAGAATGACAAGTACAAGATATTACCTCTAACCCACAAGCTTTCTCTCTCCCTCTAGGTCTCAATATTTAATCCTCATACAAAGCTCTCTGTGTTTTAGGTTTTTCTCACTTTTGTTGTCTCTACACACTTGCACACTTAGTCTAAAAACTCTACTAACGACTCACTTATATAGTAAGGGACTTTTAGCTAATTATAACAAAGTCCACTAAAACCTGAAATTACAAATGTGCCCCAAATACAACATACATGATTCTTTGAGACAAACATCAACAAAGATATTAAAAAATAACGACGAGATGAGGTTAATCCGATGGTAAATCCCTCACACCTATACCATGAGACTGCGGGTTCGAGTCTTCCCCCCTCCCAAAAAAAACCCCGAATATATGTAATAGGAAAATACTTCATAAAAAAATTAAAAAATTACCAACACAATAAAAATAATTTACACCACAAGAATCCCATAAGGACACTAACCTAGGTCCATTCTCAATCAATATTAGTACAACCAAGAGCTCAATCATAACCCTAATCCAATTTAATAACCAAGGAATGAATGACATAAAATTAGACAAGATTCATTTTTCATAATCGATCATATTTTACAATCACCTACGAAATAAAAAAAAAGGTTATAAAATGATCATATTTTTGTAGCAATGATACAAACAAAGAAATAATGGAGAGGGAAGATAACCGAGTGAAGGAAGAGGAAGAGAAACAATAGCAGTCAACGGGTTTGGAGATGGCCGGTAAGGTTTAGGGTTTGGGAGAGATATGAAGATTGATTGTTTGGTGGTTGTGGAAAAAAATAGGGATGAGCGAATGATTTTAGGGCAACATGAAAAGAAAACACACGTACACACATGCTCGCATACATACATACATACACACATATATATTGGGTTTTGGTTATATATAGGGTCTGGAAACTCAAAACCGAGCTAAAACCCAATTTTTTCGATTTTCCTCTTTGAAAACCAAATAAGAACTGGCTTTATCGATCAATCAACCCAAACACGCAAAATTTAAAGAGAAAACGTGCTCGTGCACGCATGTGTGCGTTTGTTTATCTAGTGTAAATCATCCTTATGTCCAATCATCCACGTCTTAATGAAATTTAATGAATTTTGATGAGTCCTTTTGTATGAATGATAATACAAATGAGAAATGTTGACGTAAAAAGCTTCAAAGGCTTACGAGTTTCGTAACTAATTTAAATGATTTTTTTCTATGTTCTTCCCATGTTTTAAATGCTTTAAAATTATTTTTAATTTTAAATTTTAAAATGTACAATTCCTAAACTCAGAACATTTTGAATTTTTTTCCATAAAAATATATATAATATCTTATCGTTTTTATGATTATTACAAAAGATTTCATCAAAATTCACTAAATTAATAAAAGCATATATTTATTTATTTATATATATATATATATATATATATATATATTAATGTATATGTGGTTGTACAGTTGTACTTGTAACCGTGAACGTGACCCCAAAGTATGAATTGAAAATCTCAATCTTACTTGCCTTTGAAACTTGTCTCATCGTCGTCTTTGTTAATTTATCTCATTAAATATCCCCCACCAAATCATTAATTTCTTTTTAGAAATATAATGAACCCTCCAATCTCCATTGAATCTTCCATCATCAACTCCATCTCCAATGTTGAATCCGTTGAACTATCCATCCAAAACCTAATCAAAATCAATTCAAGAAGGTCTAAATGGAAACTCTTTTTCAACCCCATTAAAGACCAAAACCTGAACACAATAGCTTCATGGAGAAAACAACTATCCGGTTTCGTAGAATCAACCCCAGTTGGAGTGATTTCAATTTTGCTGCTTGTTTTGGATCTCATCATCACTGTCTTTGAACTTTCATCCTCTCTAATATTTTCTTGCATGCCAAACAACAAACATGACCACCCAGAAAATGTATGGTATCACTGGGTGGGAATTGCTATTTTAACGTTACTTTCAGGTAAGACGGTGGCTCTAATGATTGGGTTGGGCGGTGCATTCATCAGGCGGCCGGGTTATGTAGTTGATGGTTTAGTTGTGATTGGGGCGTTGATTTTGGAAGGATTTATTGAGAGAAAGGGTGGTGGGTTGCTTGTGGCGGTCAGTTTGTGGCGTGTTGTGAGGGTTGTAGAGAGTGCTTTCGAGTTGAGCGATGAGGCCATTGAAGCTCAGATTCAAGGTTTAATATGGCAGCTTGAAGCTCTGCGGGAGGACAATGTCAAACTTAGAGGGATCATTGCTGAGAAAGATGAGATTATAGAGAAACTCCAGCAAGACTTGGATCGTTGTAAACATCACTGTCCTGATTCACTACAGTAATTGCGTTATAAATTACATTCTGATGCATATTTATACCCACAGTACTCACAATAAATATCGTTGTAATTGTCATACAATCATAGAAAAAAAATATATATTGTTTTTTGTTGTTATATTTGATTATTTTGAGATGTGCATGATATCGAAAGGATGGAGTTCCGTCGGGATCTACCGAGATCAATTACCTCCCCTACATTTTCGGATATTACTCCCAGATGACAGAAAGGAAAACTCTACATACATACCGGCAAAACATCCAGCAATAGAATTAAGGACTTGTATAGTTGTATTCTTCAGAACTATAAAGTACAATATTGTTGAACTCTAAATGCTATAGAATAAAGTATTTATAACCAAAACCGAACTTTTACGGTGCGTTTGGTACGGGACGAGACAGGATAGGACACCGTATTATACGTTTGTTATGGTTGGGATAGAATGGGACAAAATGTTCAAATGACCGGTGTGCTCTTATTAAGTTTAGAAGCTTTAAAGATAGAAAAAAAAAACGGAAAACAAAAATCTAATTTTGGTTTTCAAATAGTAATTGTTAAATATACGAACCTCAATCTTAGTACATCATCAAGTTTATCTTCTGATCTATTTGTTCTATTTCTATCATCTGATCTAATTGTACAAGAAGCCATACCATTGTTATCGACCCACGCAAAGACGACAAACACACAATACAAAAGCACAAGAAGAAACTACAACAACTTGATCTTGCTCATACCATCATTAATCGCAAAGCGATGAACAACTTGTGAACATATATGTTCAACACACGCACACCGGCCATGTCTTGTTGAATAGTGGATTGAATTTAAAGGTCCAGCTGCAGTACTCATCATAGATTCATCATTTTTTTTTTTCTGTGATGTAATTGAAGAGGTACAATCCAAGTTGTGACTGTATAGTTTATATACTCAGCTTCCATGTAGAACAAGATTGACCCAACTGAAACTGAAACTGCTGGCCAGACAAGACAGAACACAGAAAGCTAACTTAATCTGTATTGAAAAACAAGTAAATTAAGAAAAGATACTGAAATTTATTTTCAGAGGTGGGGATCAATTTTTTGTTGCAGAATTTTTATTTTTATTTTAGAATCCTGGTCTCAATTTTCGTTTTTTTTTTTTTTTCAATAATCATCATAATTTTTTCATTCGATCAACAATAATTAAATCATCTTCTTCTTCATTCTTAAATAAAAACACAAAAACTCAAAATCCTCATTAGTGATCTCTACCCACCAAACCCCAACCATCTATCACCACATCCACCACCAGATTCAATCAAACCCAGCCACAACCTCACAAACCCCCACAACCTTACCACCGCCGCCACCATCACCACCTTCTTCGCCTTTCCAATAACCCAAACGCCACCACTTCGATCTCTAACCTCTGGCCTAGCCGTAGTGAAACCCAGAAAACCCAGTAGCCGTGAAGCGCAGAAAACACCGGTCACCACGAAACACAGCGCCGATTGGTTTCGATTATGTCTCTTCTTTCAGACTAGGTTTGATTTGGTCTTCTATTCTGAGCTTTTGAAATATGGTATTTCGATTTGGTCTTTTATTCTCTGAGCTTTTGAAATATGGTATCTGACTTATCATTGAGCCTTCTCAGTGGGATTTTTGATGAGACAATTGGCTAGAGGTGTTTATCCTTGAGCTTCTAGGTATTCCAAATTATTTGGCAAGTCATCTCAGGTCAAAAGTTTATGATTTTATTTAGGATGGCAGATGGGTTTTGAATGATTGTTTTCGGCCGCGTTTTCTAGACCTTTGTTTTCGGATTGATGGGTTCGAGATTTCTCCGGTTACTGATTGTCTAGTTTGGGCTCATTCTATGGATGGTTGGGTTTCATGCAAGATTGCTTATTCTCGATTCATTAGAGGTTATCATTAGGTTCATTGGTGGAGAGATGTGTGGTCTCAACCTATTCATCCTTCCTATTCTGCTTTGGCTTGGCGTCTTTGCTGAATAGGCTTCCCACGAAGAATCATTTGTGTCAGGCTGGGTTTCATTTGGCTTCGAGGTGCAGAGTTTGTGAGGATATTAGTGAGTCGGCTGACATCTTTTTATGCGGTGTCCTTTGACGACTGCTCTTTGGGAAACAGTTTTCTAGGCTTTTCAGGGGTGGGTTTCTATCGACTCGTGACCTTTTTTTCACAGGCTATGTCAGTTGCTTTTTATTGATCAGGTTTCGTGCTGTGTGGAAGGTGGCTATTCATATGCTGGTCTGGAGTGTGGTTTGTTTGAGTATATGCTAAAGTTGGCACATCTTTTGCCGTTACATTGAAACGTACTTTTTTTACTTTATGTTAAATTAGATTATCAGCATAATGATTTAATATTACAATGGAGATGGTCTAACATACGTTTATGCTGAAATTGATATTAAATTGCAGTAAAAGTTTGGGGTGTATATTTTTTTTTACAAGATATTTTGAAGGGTTTTTTTTTTCTTGATTTAAAAAGCGTTGAAATTGATTTTCATTTGCAACATTTATAAAAATGCTGTAATGGTAAAATTAAAAAATTAAGAAAAATAAGCTGACATTTTTCAGTATATTTGGTTTCTCTTTGCTGAATGGTCTTCACTTAATTTCTCTTTACAATTTTTGCACCAGGGACTACTCTCAAGCTCTAGACAACTGTGACACCGTCGCTGCCCCCATCAACACTTTTGGTACACAAACAATTAAACCCAAATGCACAGGGTAAGGCCTATGATTTTAGAGACTCGAGGGCAAACTACAAAATTTGGACCGGAGGCAATCCATGTAATTTTAATGTTATGCTATCTAAATGAATGGAAATTTTGTAAATACACAGATACGTATTCAATACACTTTTGTGCTATTTCTTTTGCAAGCTATTGAGTTCACAACAGCTATTGTTCAACAATACACAAGTCCAACTACACAAGCAATTAGTATCTTTAGAACAGTTAAGTGTAGCAGATTATTTCTAGAATACAATGCTATCTACTTATTTTCTGCATCGATGATGTTGTAAACTAAATATTACACTTGTTCAACTGAAGTTAATAAAACAAAAACAAAAAAATCATCATAAAACTAACACTCCAGCAAATAGATCATTGAATTCTTCAATACAATGAAAGTTCTATCAGAACAAATTCAAATACCTGTAAATCTTCTTTCCACCAATTCTATCATATACATGTAGATATGCTGAAACCCTCTAACAATCCTCTTTAAATTTCTCCCACAACCGAACGGCTAACAGTAATCAATGGACAAAAAACACACCAAATGATCATTTATAATAGAGACTAACGATAGCCTGTAGCAGTTGCGAGTTCAATCAAGTGAAGACTGGGAATTATAAGGCCAACTGTTATACAGTTTTAATGCCACAAGAAAAACTCGATTCAAGGTCTTACTAGCAGGGTGGAATGGAAACCTGAAGCCAGTAACCAATCATATTATAACTTTCCAAAGAGAAAATCTTAGTAAAATTTAATCAGTAAGAGATTTCTCTTCAACTTATCTACCCTTTATCAAGAAAGTAAATTCCAACCCTTCTCTTTAATCCACTATTTAATTTGATGAAAGTAATCGCATGCATCAAGTATCTTAACAGACAAACAGTCCTACCATGTAAATAAGGCACAGACCTTCATGTACACAACTAAAACTATCTATCCTTTAAAATGTGACATGAAGAATAGTTACAAACAGAACAAAACAAAAACACAACGTTAAAGCTATTACTTCGAATTCCTACTAATTTTTCAGCCGTTGCATTCATATACTCCCTAAATATTGATCTTGCATCAAAAGTATCACAATAGCCAACCGGCATTTTTATCATTGTAAATTTAAAAAATTCTCCAATATATCTTTATAAAGGGCATCGTAATAAAAAGGTATTTATTTTTCAACAAAAGATTTAAGATTCCTCAACCATCTAGTAAGTTCAATTCTATCCTTGTTCATCATATAGTCATGCAAGAAAACAGAAAGTTCATCGTTTACCCCTCTTGCCTCAAAGAATTGACGCAATGTCCTCCGAAGCTCACGGCTCAATTTCCTGTAAACATCAAACAAATAATCACAAACTAAACATTTTTAAGAAGAAAATTTCGAAACATTTCATACTTGCAAAATATATATATATATATATATAATCATACCCAAAATGAGGTCCAATGTAAGGCCTGACTAGCTTGTTATCGCGACTACTACCACTAAAGGCGTAGACGTTGTGAATTTCCAAAGTGTTTGGCCAGGCAGAGCAGACGAATTCAACTGTTATAGAACCATCTGTCTTGGAAATGTCAACTATAAGGCTAATGTGAAGACGCAAGTCTTCACCGGTGGCATCGTCTCCGACTCTAGGAACAGACACGCACCCATCAAACATGGTAGCTTCTATTTTGATGTCTTCGCTGTCTCCGAATTTCTTTTTCCCGACCATTATCATCCACTGCTCTCCCGCTCGATCTTCGACCGTGAAGGAATTGAATTTCATAGCAGGCAATATAATTGCAAGATATTAACTTACAAAAAGGGAATCAAACAGAAAACTAGAAAGAAAAAAAAGGTGAAATACCTGATGGGGAGGAGCATAATCAGATTTGAGGATTCTGAGAATGTTACCTTCGAAGGGCGATTTGGTAATAACGCCGGTCGAGTAGGGTCTGGACAAGAAGAGAGATGCCGAGGTGGGAATTCGTGATTGGGACGTAAGGTAATTTGTGAACAATAGTTAATTTGTAAACTAAGATTGAGTTGATTGAGTTATATTGAAATAAATCGGATTAACCTTTATATAGATTGGAATCTTGACAAACTATTAAACACAACTATTAACTACTAACATTATTAGTACACAGCTCTCAACTACTAACCAAAAACATCTAACAACTAACAAAATTTGGTTTAAATCCTACATAGCTCCCCTTAAACCAAGTTTTTCATAACTAATTATACTCAAAGTTTTCTTCAATTTCATAAATGAATCAACCTTGAGCGGCTTCGTGAATATGTCTGCAACCTGCTCCTCAAAACGGCAGTACTCAATCACGATCTCGTTGTCCTTCACTAAGTCTCGAATGAAATGAAACTTGATGTCAATGTGCTTACTTCTACCATGAAAAAATAGATTCTTTATCAGTGAAATGGTGGACTTGTTATCACAGTAGATCATTGTAGGAGTATCCTGTTGATGCTTCAAGTCACAGAGCATACGCCGCAGCCACACAGCCTGTGTAGCGCCACTAGCAATTGCAATATACTTAACTTCCGTAGTTGATAAAGCAACCACATGCTGCTTTTTCGATGACCAAGAAAATACTCCGGAACCCATATGAAATGCATATCCGGAAGTACTTTTCCTTTCCTCTATATCACCTGCCCAGTCACTATCTGTGTATCCCACAAGTTTAATCTTATCAGTGGAAGAGTAAAAGACATCATCATCCAGTGTACCTTTCACATATCGTAAAATACGCTTGCCAGCTTGCAAGTGAGATTGCCTCGGAGAATCCATAAACATTCTGATAAGCCTAACTCCATATGCAATGTCAGGTCTAGTAGAAGTTAAGTATCTCAAACTTCCTACTGGCCTCCGAAAGATGGTAGCATCGACTAGCTCACCAGACGCATCTTTCACTAACTTCAATCTTTCTTCAACGGGAGTAAGAATCGGTTTACATCCCTCCATCTTGAATTTCTTGAACACATCACCGGCATACTTCTTCTGACATAAGAATATGCCATTTTCCATCTGACTCACTTCAATGCCAAGGAAGTAAGATATCAACCCCAAATCTGTCATCTCAAAATTGCCAATCATTGCTTTCTTGAACTCTACAATCATAGCAGGGTTATTGCCGGTAATAATCAAATCATCAACATACAAACACACAATGAGAATATCTCCATATGGATTTGACTTTATGTACAGAGTGTGCTCGTAGAGACATCTCTGAAACTCATGCTGAATAAAGGATGTATCAATGCGTGTATACCACGTCTTAGGTGTCTGCTTCAACCCATATTAGGCATTCTTCAACTTGTAGACCTTTTTTCTTGCCCCATTTTCATAAAACCTATCGGCTGGTGAATGTAGACTTCTTCCTTTATATCGCCATTTAAGAATGCCGATTTTACATCTATCCGGAAGATTCTCTATCGATTATGTACGGTAAGAGACACAATCAAACGAACGGTGTCAAGTCTGGCAACCGGTGCAAAAACCTCAAAATAATCAATCCCTGGTTTCTGCTTGTAGCCTTTTGCAACCAGACGTGCTTTATAACGCTTCACCTCACCGTTTGGCTTGTATTTTGTCTTGTACACCCATTTAACACCAATGGGTTGCTTACCACGAGGTAAATCAGTAAGCTCCCATGTATTATTCTTCTCAATTGCACCTATCCCCTCATCCATTGCTTTCACATAGCAATCATCTTGAGCAGCATCTTCATATGTGATAGGATCACAATCTGCAAACAGTGCAAAATTCACCAACTCTTCATCAGTTGGGTAATCATCATTACTCAGAACACAATCTTGCAAACGAGCATGTAAAACCCGTTGGCGTTGCGGACGATTGGAAGATTCTATTGGATGTGGAGTTACACCAGGTGGTGGTGTCACGGGGGTAGGTTCCTCCTAACCAATCTCTTCCATATCAACATTAACGTCTAAAGAGCTCCCCTTACCAGTAGACCAATCCCAATAGCCTTGCTCATCAAAGGTAACATCTCGATTGATAATTACCTTCCTGGATACTGGATTATACAGCTTGTATCCCTTTGTCATCTGACTGTAGCCGAGGAAAATGCACTTCTCTACCATATTAGCATGTTTTTTCATCAAAACATCAGGTACATGAGCATAGCAAATACAACCAAACACTCGTAGGTGTCCAATACTGGGTTTCCGTCGAGTCCAAGCTTCTTGTGCAGTCTTTCCGAGAACACTTCTAGTAGGACACCTGTTCAACAAATAGAACGCGCAAGCAACTGCATCACCCCAAAATCCTTTGGGTAAATTCTTCAAGTGCAACATACACCTGACCATATCCATGACTGTTCTATTCTTCCTTTAAGCTACTCTGTTTTGTTGAAGAGTGTATCTGGTTGTCATCTGATAGTTAATGCCATGTTTCTATAAGAAACCATCACATACAATATATTTTGTGCCTCTATCCGTTCTCAAAATCTTGATAGGTCTTCCACATTGCTTCTCAACATTCGCCTTGAATCTTTTAAAAGCATCACAAACATCTGACTTCTGCTGCAAGAAATACACTCAAGCTTTCCTGCTAAAGTCATCAATAAAGGTAATAAAGTACCTAGAATTCCCATTTAATGGAACCTCCACTGAGCATAAATCTAAATGCACCAGCTCCAAGGGCTTACTGGCTCTCCATGCCTTTCCTATGGGAAACGGGTCTCTATGTTTCTTTCCTAAGACACAGGTCTCACAAACTTTATTTAGGGGATTAATGAAAGGTAATCCTGAAAGCATCTTTTTAGATGCTAGCTGTTCTAGACTCTCAAAATTCACATGGCCAAACCGCATGTGCCACAACCAATTCTCGTCACAAATCATTGAACTAAAGCAAGGTAAACCATCACAATTAATAAGCAGTGGAAACAAACGGTTTTGTGATATTTTTACCTTTGCTATTAGCCGCTTTTGTGCACTATTGATGGTGCAAATTCCTTCATGGATCCGAATGTCATATCCTTTCTCCGAAAGTTGTCCCACACTCAATAAGTTTTTACGTAGATTTGGGACAAACAGTTCATCTGAGATGGCATTTTGGGACCCGTCCTTCAAAGTGATAGAGATTTTACCTTTCCCCATCATTGGCACCATTGTGTCATTCCCAAACTTCACTGATGAAGTAAAGGATTCATCTAATTGAGTGAACATCTCCTTCTTACCACACATGTGGTTGCTGCAGCCTGAATTTAGAAACCATTTTGTTTTTGGCTCTATCTTCTGTCATGTTGCATGCTAGCAAAAGTGTTTCTAAATCACCATCTTCTGCAACATTTGCTTGGAAATCTTGTTTTCTAGATTTGCACTCGGCTCTGTACTGGCCAAATTTTTACAATTAAAACACTGAATCTGAGATTTGTTCCTCCGATTAGTGTTGTTTTCGTTGTTGTTGATGCTCTCTCTGCCTATTCCCTGGCTAGAACTGGAAGCACCTCCTTTTCTGTTCTGCGAGTTCTGACCCCACTGTTTTGACTTATAATTCCTCTAAGTCTCGTCTTTGTCTTTCTTAAGACTTAACTGGCTTTGTAAAGCCTCATCCACCTCAATTTCTGACTTCTCATCCAGACGTTGTTCATGGGCTTAGAGTGAGCCCATCAACTCATCCAACTTCATCGTCTCGAGATCTTTAGACTCCTCTATGGCAGTCACCTTGTCTCAAACTTTGAATTCAGTGTTCTGAGAATCTTCTCCATAATCTGAACATCTGAAATCTTCTCACCATTGGACTTCATATGATTAACAAGAGCCAATGTCCGTGAGAAATAATCTGTCACCTTCTCTGTTTTCGTCATTTGAAGAAGCTCTAACTGCCTCCGCATAGGCTGTAGGCAAACTTTCTTTACTTTTTCAACTCATATGTACGTATTCATCATAATATCCCATGCTCCTTTTGCTGAAGTTGCATGTGCAATTTTCTAAAAAATTATCTGATCCAGCGACTGGTTGATGAAAAACCTCACCTTCAGATCCTTCCGAGTTGCTGCAGCATCTGTTGAATCGACAATGTCATCAGACACAACAGTCCACAACTCCTGGTATTCAAACAAAAGTTACATCTGGACCATCTAATACTCAAAATTTATCTTTCCATCAAATTTGGGTATTACTTCCATTACTGGAGGTAGCCATTTGTAATTTTTCAAATAGGGGTATTATTTACAAATTTACCAAAGAGGGGTATTATGTGTAATTTAACACACAATACGCAAGCCAATAATGGCTTTCGACATGACCTGCACAATACAAAAAGTCAACAAAAAAAAACTTTTTGCTTTTACTTATTTTTTTAAGCAAAGCACGCCACCTTAATATTTTTTCCTTTTTTTTTCATGTTCAACCTCACTCTTCTCTTTTCACAAGCAACTCTCTGTTTTTCTTCTCTTCCATTAGACAAAGAAAATAAAATCTCTGATCTTAATATTTCTCTTTTCTCCGATGACACTGAACTTGCTATAGCAAGGATAACCAGCAACTTCGGCTGATCAACCGACACATAACTCGTCTGAGATGGCGATAAAAATGAAATCGTCGTGAATTGAAATTCCTTCGATTCACAGTCAATGGTGTCCGATCTGGACTCCGGTCACCTGGGTTTTGATCACGATTGTCTTCTAAAGATTTTGGTGGTGGTGGTGACAACTCACTCTCCCAGCGGTCAGCGGCTTGTGGTGGTGACGACTGAGAAAGCAGCAATGCTGTGTTTTTTTCGACTGAACCTTATTCGACTGGTTCCGAAAAGAAATACCTCTGAACCTCTACTGGTTCAATTCCGACACCGGTGAGTATTTCCAACTATTTGATTCCCAATTGGAATCTAGCTCAAAGCACTCCCTTAGTGTATCTCTCACACTGAGAGTCTCTACCACTCACACTCACCTTCAAGCTCTGATACCAAATGTGAACAACAATCAATTTGTAAACTAAGATTGAGTTGATTGAGTTATATTGAAATGAACTGGATCAACCTTTATATAGGTTGGAATCCTGACAAACCATTAAACACAACTACTAACTACTAACATTATTAGCACACAGCTCCCAACTACTAACCAGAAACATCTAACAACTAAAAAAACTTGGTTTAAATCCTACCTAATTTGTGACTGTAATGACACTGCAACCAGTGGATTGGGTTTTGGAAGATGAAGAGGACAAAATTGTTCTCCCAGCAAAATGGATCGAGCTAGATATGTTCTAACTTCTTACTGGAAATTTGAAAAACAATTAGTGTAAAAGAATTGAAAAACGATCTGTTATAAAATAATAGGGATATTAAGATTTTAGTCCCTCTAGTTAGCATTAATTTGGGTTTAATCCACTAGTTTTTTGAATTACTAACTTTAGTCCACTAGTTTTCTGATAATACATTTTCCAATCCCTACCGTCCAATTCCGTTAGTTTTCGTTGGCTTCCGTTAGGTCAACTAGAGCATTATGAGAGATTTGACAAAAGCTTCCAGAAACCGTCTGGAAGAAGGGTATAATAGTAATTTTCAAATTTCATAATAATAATAATTAATATTACAAATAATTTAAAAAATAAATAAATATTATTAAATGAAATAAGAAAATAAAAAAATAAAAACAATTCGCCACTCAAAAATTAAAACAAAAAAAATTAAATTCATCACCCATACCTCCCATTTCTCCGTTTTCCAAAAAAAAAAAATAATCTCCAAATAGATAGGGTATGAGGATTTGGGACCCGGGATTAGTGTGCATCCCTACTCATCAGCTCTATCTCTCTCAAGCGTTCCATCATCACCGAACCCTAATAAAAAAATTTCTCTCTCCCACTTCTCGATCTCTCTCCTCTCCTTTCTAGGTCTCTGTCTAACTTCCATGAAATTCTAGAAGAAGCTACTCGAATTTTGCTCAATCTGATTAGATCGCTCAATCTGATCTCCTTCATGGAGCAGATCACTATCGATGGAGGAGTGATCTCCTCCACGAGTCGGCAGGCAATGGGTCGACTTCTCTTGGTCTACCTGAGTCCCATTGTTGTCCGTCATCAGCCGTGACTCTTCCACGACATTGATAACGAAGGTGGCGAATCTCGCCGGGGCAGACCTTGAACAACCCGCGTTACCCGAGAAAGCGTCTTCACATGGATAGGGTAGTGAGGTGGCTAGAAGCAGTAGATACAAGCAACAGATCTTCCTGATAATCAAGTACATGGTGTTTCTGTATTTCCCTAACTCTTGGTCCAAGATTTTTTTTATAGTCCAAGATTTGTTTTATATTTCCATTTATCATATATATATTAGAATTAAGTGGTCTTGAATTTTGGAAAGTGGGTTTTGATTTGTGCGAATTAATTAATTGCTTCGTTGTAATATAAATCTCTAATTAAAATTCAATTTTATCAGTTTATATGACCAGTTGTTACATTCTGGTTTTAGGGGGTTTCGTGGGTTTGATGTTTAGTGGTTGTATTTGAGTTGGTTGTTGTTGGATGCTCAGTGTTGTGTTGAATCTGTTGTTGGTATATAGTGGTGATGATTGGGGTTGGGGTTGGGTTTGGGGTTGGGGTTTATTATGATTGGGGTTGGGGTTGGGTTTGTGTTTAGATTTGGGTTTGGGTGGTTGTATTGGAGGGTTAGGGTTTCGCTGATTGGAGATTGATGATGGTGATGATCGATTATGGTGTTTGGTGGAAAATAAATGGTGATGATCGATGATGGTGAGATGGTGATGAACGTTGATGTTGATGTTGATGTTGATGTTGATGAACAAAAAAAAAAAGATTCAGTGGATCTCCACCGTCCATCACATGAGATAGAAGGTCTGGATCTCCATAATTGTTTTTTTTAATTTAATTTATTTATTATTACTAACAATAATTTTTAGTTAGTTATTTTAGATTTTAATTTTAATTTTGATTTGTTTTTTTTTTTACTTTTTATTTAATTAAATATAAAATTACTATATTCCCCTTCATCAGAAACCTTTATTAAGGGTATTTCAGTCATTTGGCTTCCTGACAATGACATTCCGTGTATTTTAACGGAATTTCTAACGAAAGGACTGAAGTTAGTAATTCAAAAAACTAGTGGATCAAATCCAGATAAACACAAACTATAGGGATTAAAATTTTAGTATCCAAAAATAATATACATGAAAATTGGAAGGATGGTTTGAGGGATAGAAAAGATAATAGAAAGAAAGGAAGTTTGGTAATCAGGAAGGAAAGAAGTTCACATTGAAAAACATCTTTATCAATTTTACTATTTTATCTTTGTATTATAGTTTATATATTATATATTTTTATATTTAATAAATAAATATAATTAAAATAATATAGAACCTAACATTTTTTTTATAAAATGACTTCAAACTTTATAATTTATTATATATATTAATCAATACATTATGTTTTACAAATTTATTTTAAAAATAAATTTTAAGTCAATTAAAAAAAAATTGTAATTTCCTTAATGCCAAAAGTCTTCACACATTTCTCTTCACTTTTTCTCCAACTTTTTAGAGGATTAAAATGAGTGGATACCACCCATTAAGTTTTCCTCCCATTTTTCGCTTCTTTCCATTTGTATCTCCATACCAAACAAACACTTCTCCATTGTCTTTTCCTTTTTCCTCGATCCTTTTATTTCCTTTCCCTTTTCCTTTCTACCAAATGTACCTTAAAAGTAAAAGAATAGATAAAGGAATCCAAGATAGAGGTAATCATTTTATCTTTCAATAGTTCTCAAGTTACAAATACAACATGTAAATGCTCATTTTATAGCCTTACAATTTAGTGACAATGTAATGGTTACAAAATGAAAAAGACAATAGCAATAAACTTCATAATCAATGGAGTCATAAACTTCATAATCAATGTTACCAAAAACTTGAGAATAAATTGAGGAAGGTGAATGCTCCATTCTGCAGCTGTTTTTCAGTCCGTTTTCATTTTTATTTTTCAAAAACGATTTTGAATTTGTATTCGTTAACCGTTTTTCATTTTATTCATTTTATTTCAAAAAACGAAAAACAAAATGAAAAACAAAATTAGTGTTAATAGTGAAAATTTTAAAAAACACAAAATATATGTTTTCTTTATTTTTATTTTTGTTTTTCACTTTTTTTTTACTTTTTTTTTACTTTTTTTTTTCTTTTTTTTTTCTTCTTCTTTTCCTATCCTCTTCTGCGATCCTCTTCTTCTTCTTCTTCGAACCTTCTTCTTCTCCAATCATCATCATCTTCTTCTTCTTTTTCTTCTTCTCCGAGCCTTTTTCTTCTCCTATCCTAATCCTCTTCTTCTCCTTCTTCGATCATTCTCTTTCTTTGATCCTCTTCCTCTTCTTTTTCGATCTCCTTCCTTTTTTCTTCTTCTTCTTGACCGATCTGGTTTTCTTTCTTTTTATTATTTTTTTTTATTTTTTATTTTTGTATATATACTTTATTACTATTATTTATATTTATTAAAATAATACTTATTTATAATTTAAGAGTTTAGTTTTGATTAATTGATTATTATTATTTTTTTAGTAATTTGTGATGTGTTACTTTTATTTAATTTAAAAATTACAATACAAAATTTACATTGATTAATTGTTTAATCAATTTACTTATAATTGTAATAATATTAAACAAAATGTAAAAAATGATATTTCAATTTTTGATAGTCTTCAATTAACCTACTTGACGTGTTTTTTTCCGTTTTCATTTTTAAAATACAGCTTTCAGTATATGCTACCAGACGAGTTTTCAGAATTTGAAACTGAAACTAAAAACACTATTTTCATTTTCATTCTCATTCAAAAAACGATAACTGAAAAACGCTTACAAGACGGACCCGAATGATCACAAGTTACATTGTGAGATTTGATGGACATTCACTTATATTATATTTTCATAACACTCCCCCTTGAATGTCCGTTTTATATAGAATATACCTTGTTAAAACCTTTAATAGCAAAAAACTCGTGGAAAAAAAAAGTACTAGTGAAGGAGAAAGAGTACATTATTCATATGTATCTGAAAAATAATATTGGATGTGATAACAACTGTCTCATTAAAACTTTACTGAGAAAAACCCTATGAGATAAAAACTCAGTGATGGAAAAAGAGTGTAGTACATCAAATTTGCCTCCAAAACAATTTATGCCAAGATGATGCACACCTCATCATCATCTCATTTGAGAGTTAATAAGATGGTGAGGAGATGAAGAATTTACAATTTACTTGTATAAAATATATGAATATGAACATCCACTTAAATAATATTTTCATAACACTCCCCTTTGGATGTCCATTTCATAGAGAATATGCCTCATTAAAACCTTTGATAGTAAAAACCCAATGGGAAATAAACTAGCAGAGGAAAAAAATTACAGTATTCGTCTACGTATCAAATTAACCTCTAAATGTATTTGGGGTACAAAACTATCTAATTAAAATTTTACTAGGATAACCCTATGAGATAAAAACCTAGTAAAGGAAAAAGAGAACAATATGTAATATTTTCTCTAAAATCAGTAACTCCCCCTAATAAAGTGATAAATACGCTCCCCCTCATTTTGACGTGGATACTTCAATATTTTGCATAGATATTGCATCCCAATATTATGTACCGAGATTTGCAGTTGGTAGTTTATTTATAAATAAATTTTCAAGATTTAAACTTGAGTGTATTTTTTTATCACCACCTTTTGGAGATCATATGTAAAAATCTTTAATAAAATAGCCTTTTGAATTGGTTCAACTTGTTATATACAACATCATGTTGTTTTATTATAAAAAAACACTATTTGGTACTTCAAGGCCTAAAGTTCTTCAATAACGAGAGAAAATAATACATCACTTTAATTTATCGAATAAACATCGAGGAATCCATTCCATGTGTTTTATCCATAGAAAAGTACTTCATGGCCTTTTTCTTATATATGTTGATTCAATTTAATAACAAATTCGATAACACTAAATATTATTTTTCAAGATTTTTCATCTTAGAAATTATTCCAACGATATTTATAATCTATAAACTTAGCATTATTTTTAGTATGCTTTACACAATCAACATATAATTCTTTTAATAAATATCCACCCTGATGAATACACTACATGTGTTCCGATTGTTTAATTTCACTACATAAAACTTCATATAACTTTAAATAACTTGCTTCAGGGATTTAAATCTGTCGTATGTAAATTTTACCAAGCATACACGTCATTGACAGGAAGGAAAAAATAGCCAGGTGGACGCCCAAATATGCATTCAGGAAATATCCTATAAGGCATCATTAAAGAGAAGAAAGTCCGAGTAAGCACATATTGAATAAAACCTACTCGGGATCAGTTAACAGCACTCAGGACTGGTTAAACAACGCTTCTACTCGGGCTCAAACGGAGCTACTCGGGACCATCAGGTATTGCTCTTACTCGGGAATAAATACGACTCAAGTAAGAACTTGGTGCTTATTTCACACGGATTAAGTCATTAAATACGTGAAGATATCCATCACGAAGGAATCCCAAATAAAATGGAACATTTAAGTTAGAAGAGTCCCTAATCAGGAAATAACTTGATTGAAGACTACATCCTTATAAGGAAACAAGTCCAAATTGAACAGCACTATTAGAATCCCACTCGATTTCCATAAGAGACTCCGAAACAAGAAAAAAGACAAATCAACCTCAAGCAAGTAACCGAATAACAATTAAATACAAAGATCTTGTATTACTTGTACAAAGCAGATTAGGGTTTTAAAAACATATAAATAGACTCATAATCTGTTTCCAAAAAGATATATAGGCAATATAGCATACAACAATTATAGTAAATACAAAGAGAAAAAAGAGAGATCGAGAGCTTGTAAACATCTTATTCTCTTAGTGGATTTTGGCTTGGTTGATCCTTCAACCACCCTTGGATATTTCTCCGGCCATCGGAGTTTTACCATGTAAAACTTGTCTTTGTTACTCTCTCAGCATCTCTTTCTCTTTAATTCAATAGCCGAAATCCGATCCTTGTTGGCTTTTTTGGCATAATCCAAAAATCGACGTCAACAAAATCCTTCTAGGATTTTTATTCATTGTCAAATTAGGTTTTTGCAGTAAACATTTTATCATATTAATTCGTAAGAAAAAAAATTACATTCAATAAGTTTGATGTCATCAAACATGTGGACTACAAGTCAAATGCTTTCAAATTTTATCTGAATATAGCTCTGCTTTTTATTTACAAATACCTTATATGTTGACATTTATATGATTTATAGTATAATTACCCTCATCATTTTATATAATATGCAGAGCAATTAAAATATATGATCTCAATTTATGTATCAATATATTTCATTGTGATTTTGTAATTCATGTGCCACTTCAAGGGCGTATGCTATTAATATTAATGTTAAATGTAAGCTACACATGTCTTTCTATAAAAATATATCTTTAGGAGAATTATAATCACATTAAATTTAGTACATCTGTCTCTACTTGGACAATTGAGATTCTTTTTCTTTTATTCAACCTCTCATATGGGAGATTAACATTTATATATGACTCTTCAGAATAATGTTTTCACTTATGAGACTAGCTCTTCGAGAGCCTTATATGATGAAGATTTATTTATCACTTGAGTATCATTTTAAATATGATCACGATCTTTTAAATTCCATTTCTAAGAACCATATCTTTTAAACCAAAATCGTATTTTATGACTTTACTGTCTAATAGATCCTTTTTGCTACCATTTTGTAAATAACTCTTCAGGAACAACCACCCGGGTTTATATATTGGCATAATATAATTTTATTATTTTATTTGAATCAACTGAAAATTTATTTGCATATCATACAGTTCACAAGATGATAGATACCTTGTAATTTTATGTCGTTTATCAAATTATGATAATTCTCCCTCTAACGACGTAAAATTTACTTCAAGGAATTATATGCATCATAATAACTTTCTACATAAACTCATTTATTTTGTCACATTTTCCTTTAAGGACTAACTTATATGGTCTTATTGTCCTTTAGGGACATTCACTAGCAATAAATAATTTATTATGAAATGGATACCCATATCAAATATTTCAAAATTTCGATGCATCATTTACTTTTAGTAATGTGATGGATGTAAAACTGTAGTTATAAAAACAATACTCACAAGTGCACGAATCGTGAAGATATCGTATAGCGGCAAGTAAGGATCGTTCCCACGAGGACTAGAGATTTACCGATTAAATCTAATTCTAATTAAAGCTAAATTAAAAGTAACCAAAATATTGTTTGAAGGTTGAATTAAAACTAAAACTAAATTAAATTAAACTAAAGAAAGCAATTGAAAAGATTGGGTTATGGTCAAGGGTGAGAAAATACTAGGTCATCAATGATCCCCAATTATGAACACTCAATGTTTGGAATTAATTTGTGAACAAGATTCAATCAATTCAAGGGTTCATTCTTTATCTTTAATATGACTATTACTGTATGATCGCGGGATGAGTCAAGTATTCCCAATCACTATTCACCATTGGTCTATGGTGTGAACAATAATCGGGAACCCGTTAAGCGTAAGAAATAAGAACCAAATTCTATACTTTGCTTGGTCTATACTAAAGATAAAATTCATTCATTCAAAAGAGCATTAATCAAGGTTAAGTTTGGTCTATACTCTAACCCTAATTCTCAGATAATCTTAACCCTAAAATAATGCCAAATAATTATCCACCCTTTGTATATGGTGTGAATAAATATTAAAACTAATGAGAGTCAAGCAATTAAGAATAATGAACAAATCAAGAATTGAGTTGATGAAATTATATTATTAATCCAAATATGAGCATTCACAAAAGGTTCACATTGTTTCCCTAGTAATGGAATTAGTTACATCATGAAAATAGAAGGGAAAGAGAACGAAAAGATAAAACCCATTGAGGCCTCAAACGGATTCTTCAAATCTTCAATGATGAATTGTTCTTCGTCTTCGAATCTTCAATGTGTAAAGATGAATGGAAGGTGTATAGTGATGGAGTGGTAGGGGACAACCCCCTTGGTGGCTTGGGTCCTCCCTTGGCTTCTATCTCCTCATTGCAAAGAATAGTAAGTATTTATAGGTGATTTTTCCTTGTGAACCCCCAATTCTTTTTAGGTTTAGGAAATCCATCAAGTGGGAAAGTAGAATGAAACAAGGAATGAGAATCCTTTCCTAAATTGAATTTCCTATTTTGATGTTTGACTCATAATTTGAGTTTAGGAAGTTTCTTAAACATGTTTTAGTCTTCTAAAATCATTAGAATTTGATTTGGGAAATTTTGGAACAATTCTGGACCAATTCAGAGTGGTTTTTCACCAATAATCCGTCAAACCGTGGCATGGGTCGCTCCGGAAGTCACCGCCGAATTCTTCTGCCATGTACCGCCCCGCAGACCGCTGGGTAGGTCTTGTGCCTGGACAACGGTCTAGGCTTTGGTTGACGTTCCAACACTGACCTTCGGTTACTTAATTGCGCATAACTTTTTCTAGAAATATCAAAATTGTGATCTGTAAAGTACGCTGGAAACTAGACTTTGGGGGTTTCAGTCTATAGGTAGTAGGACACAAAATTCGATTGGAGCTGAGAGATATAGGTTCTGCAATCTGGTTGTTCTGTATTGCTCCAAAAATCAACTTTTTGCTCATTTTCTCCAAAATAACAGCCAACACCTCTTGAATGTAATGTGACATATATATGCTCAACAAACACATTAAATACCCAATTTTACCCATGAAAAAAACACAAATAATAAGAAATGGGGACCTAAAACATGTATAGAAATAGACCGATCATAAAGTTTATTGTCCTTTAAGGACATTCACTAGCATGTAATCATATAATATAAGAAATATGATAAATTCTTTTGGCAAGAGACAAAATAAATGAGATAGAATATTCTTAAATAAAAGAATATAACAAGAACTTCAATTCCTTAAATTTCATGTTATTATGTCGGTTCTTAAAAACTCACATATTTTTTTTGGAACTTCTGGTTCGTGTAGGAATTGGTGGTTCATAAATGAAAAATCATATTTTAAAAGCTTCGGGTTCTTAAAATAAAATCACAATTAAAATTTTCAAATGAAAGAACTGTTATTATATCAAATTTAGAATTTTTAGTTCTAATTAGATTTGATATAAAAATTAAATACATAACTACAAGTCTAATTAGTTTGGAATTGATAACACCAAATTCTAGTAAGATAAATATTTAGAAAGCTTTAAGCCTTTGAATTTTCCTTTTCAAATATTTGAGTAGCCAAATATTCATCTAACAATGGAAATTTAGATCCTCTTTTGATTCAAAACTTCAAGTTCAAATTTTAGAAATTCAAGCTCATATTCAAATTTATAACTGTAGGTTCTCAATTGGATTTGATTTTCAAAATTCTGGTTCTATATATATCAATCAACTTCAATAACATTAACAACCATGAAAAAATAAAAAATATTTTTTTTTGATGGAAGATCCAACGTAGTGACAACCACAAAACATACTCATACAATTATTTGTGTGGAATAAATTAAATAAAAATAAAAATGAGTAAATTATATTGAAATACTTACTTGGATATAATATTCTTAATTGTCTAGAAACAATTTCTTATATAGTAGTTCCTCATGATCTCCAAATACAAAGTGTCAATTTTCATGTAATTTGTTTTCACTTTGTGTCATAAATTAGGTCTTTTGGAGAATTTATTATTATTGCTAAAATAAATAAATAAATTTAGATATACAACATATACACAATTATTGTCATTCTATTTAACAACTATATAGCAACAAAAACTTTTATAATTATTGGAAGTTGTATTTTACGCCCTTCCAATTTTCTTGCTTTGTGTAATTGAACGCACTTTTTCCGTCGTTAAGAAATTGCTAATTCAAAAGATATTTTTAAAGTTGTTCCAACGCAATATGTTATAAAGTTTTGAAAACTTAGTAAAGCAGTAAGCGGGGGTATCATCCACAAGGAGGTGTTATCCATTGATTGTCCCGTGTTTTAGTGATTATTGAAAGCAATGTAAATAAGAATATGGCAATGGTGAGATTGATGTATGTGAAATGTAACATGTTGAGTGTGTGTGAGAGAATATGGAAATAAAGATAAGAAAAATGAGAGAACGTGGAGAGATATGAATGTTGATTAAAGTAATAAACATAAAATGGATGGATTAGAGAGATGCAAGATTATGGATACATAAGGTACACATGACCACCATAAAAATTGTGCCACTTATAATAGCTATCTGTAATAGCAATCTTTTAAGAACCAAGAGGGCTAATCTACCTTTTAAGGTGACTTAGAATCAGTAGCTCTCACTCTCGACTACTTGGCCGGATTTGGAGATCTAAGGACTCTTATCAATCAACTCTCTCCTGCACAACTACTTGGTTGGCTGATGTGAGGGTCACCCTTGAAGCCTAGATAGATTTTAATGGTTAGGGATGGCTTGGAATGGCTTGTTCACAAATCACCCCTTTCCATTGAAGCCAAAATGCATAGGAATGGCATATTCACTACACATTTATTCCATTCAATTTAGCTAGTTTTAATCACCTTAAAAGTGGGTATCTAACTTGGCTTGAGAGATGGCATTTCTACCCAATCCAATAAGATGTATATTCCATTTAAAAACTCAAAATAAATTGATACTCATCATGAACTAAGAGATGGCATATCTACCTAATCCAAGAAGCAATCAATTGCATTAAAAACATTGAATGAAACTATAATGAAGAAATTAAATGCAAGTCAATCAAATAAATGGCACTAGTGTTAGGGTTTACATATTTCCCAAATGGGGATACACATCAAAGAAAAAAATAACAAGAGAAGAGTAAATAGAAGAAACCAAATATTGTCAATCCTGGGTATCTAGGCTCGGAGAGGTGCCCAATTGTTATCTTGGATCTCCAAGCTCAATTGAAGCTTCACCTCCTCATAGACAAGGTAGGGTGCTCTTTTCTCTTGAAACTCCTCCAAAGATGGGTGGTTGAAGGTAGAAGGTGATGGTGAGGAGTCATCCATTGAAGAAAATATCCATGGATGCCTTTGGAAGCTTCTCTCTCTCTTGATTTGGTTAAGAAGATGGTGTGTGGATTAAAGGATGACTTTTCGAATGAAAAATTATGGGTCTTGTGGCAAAAGTGATGCATTTATTTGCTTGGGAGGTTAGGGCAATATATGGGCATGAAAAGAACTTGGTGCTTATTTCACACGGATTATTTCACACGGATTAAGTCATTAAATACACGAAGATATCCATCACGAAGGAATCCCAAATAAAATGGAACATTTAAGTTAAAAGAGTCCCCAATCAGGAAATAACTTGATTAAAGACTACATTCTTATAAGGAAACAAGTCCAAATTGAACAGCACTACTAGAATCTCACTCGATTTCCATAAGAGACTCCGAAACAGGAAAAAAGACAAATCAACCTCAAACAAGTAACCGAATCACAATTAAATACAAAGATCTTGTATTACTTGTACAAAGCATATTAGGGTTCTAAAAGCATATAAATAGACTCATAATCTGCTTCCAAAAAGATATATAGGCAATATAGCATACAACAATTATAGTAAATACAGAGAGAAAAAAGAGAGATCGAGAGCTTGTAAACATCTTATTCTCTTAGTGGATTTTGGCTTGGTTGATCATTCAACCACCCGTGGATGTTTCTCCGGCCATCAGAGTTTTACCACGTAAAACTTGTCTTTGTTACTCTCTCTGCATCTCTTTCTCTTTAATTCAATAGCCGAAATCCTATCCTTGTTGGCTTTTTTTGCATAATCCAAAAATTGACGTCAACAATTAGCGCTAGAAGGAGGGGCTTGAACCTTCGAACTTGTTAAAAAGCAATGGCAGGAAGCAGAAGTAGTTCAGGGAATGGCCAAAAATCACCAGGTGATTTCTATATTGGTAATACGTCACAAGATCCTGCAGCAAACACGGAAAACCAGCCTGTGCACCTGGCGGGGATCCAGAAAGTTCCTCCAACCAGTAGATTTCTTACGCTGCGTTTCCAAGAGGCCCTGTAGCAATTGGTGACGGAAGCAGCAAGGGAAGGGATTGATCTACTGGCCGCAGGAGCACATACTCCCAATCCTCCACCCGTAAGGCTCCGTTCGATGGTGGTGGGGCCAGGAATAACTATGCCAGAAACCAGAAGAAACTCTTCCCCAATCAATCCAGCTGGACAGAAAACACTAGAAGAGTAAAATCACCAGAGGCTGGATCGCAATCAAACAATACGTGCCAGACATCGTAAATACGATCGGTGCAGAGGACTGTCATCATCAGAAGACAGTGATCAACACCATCGTAAACGTCATCATGGAGTCACACGAGGGTTCCGGCATCATAGTGAAGAGTCGGAGGAAAGAATGACAGTTACCCAACGGTTCAACCGTCAAGGAAGCCCGGTGGGGGACAGAGATGTCACAATCCAGAGCCTAACTCGAGAAGTAGAGAATAACAGGCGACAGATGGAGGCACTAGTCAGATGTTACGGCTGTAACGATCTATTCGACGATGACTCCTACAGTCCATTCACCAGGGAGATTTTACGGACCCCTTTCCCAGAAAGATTCAGGATGCCGCATGTGGAGCAATTCAAAAAAGATACAGTTCCAAAAAAGCACGTTAGACGCTATAAAAGTGACATGGCTCAATATGCCCGCAGTGACCCCTTATTGTGTCTCAACTTTCCGTAAACACTGGGGAACACAGGCTCAAGATGGTTCGAAAGACTACCCCCGGCAAGCATCGGAAATTTCAGCGAGTTGAGCAGGAGCTTTTCAAGGCAATTCCTGAGCAACGTTCACAGAAAGACGTCAGTGGCCTACCTCTCTCAAATAAAACAAGGGAAGGACGAGTCATTAAAAAAATACTTGGGCCGGTTCAGCCAAGCAGTATCAGAAATTGGCAGCGCTAATGATGAAACAATTATTGCTGCCTTCACCAATAACTTACAGAATGGACGACTATCCTTCGATTTGAGAAGAGCACGTCTGACTAGGTATGCCAACATGATGGATATGTTGGGAGGATACGCTCTGGCCGAGGAAGAAGAGTTAGCTACAGGAGGAAGCTATATGCATGGAGGAAAGCCCGAACAGAAGAATACCGAATCCAAGGGGCAGAATCAAAAGAAAAAATGAAAAGGGAACAACAAGGAGAAAAACAAGGATGAAGGTAATGGGCTCAACGCCGAACGGTCCACAGAGAAATACCAAGGCAGATATACCAATTACACCCCTCTTCAGAAGAAACAAGAAGAAATTCTAGCCATCTTGGAAGAAAAGAATATGGTGCAAGAACCGCGGCGACAATCACAGTTCGCCCGGAGAGATACAACCAAGTATTTCAGGTTTCATAAAGAAACCGGGCATGAGACTTCAAAGTGTTTTCAGCTCAGAGATTACATAGAGACTTTTATTCGGGAAGGGCACTTGCGGGATGTAATCTTGAAAAAAGATGAGAGACCAGAAACCCAGAAACCAAGAAAGTCAAGGTTGATCACAAACCTGGTCAAAACCAAAGAACCAGCCCCGAAGCCAACCAAGTAATACATACAATTTTTGAAGGACCTTCTACTGGGAGAAGCAACCGAGAACGAACTCAGAAAATCAGAGAAGCAGTAGAATCAAGGAATAAATTTGACGTAAACTCGGTTGAACCAGACCCGAAAAGGGTAAAGGAAGGATGGGACCCAATAGTCTTTACAGAGGTAGATTCCCATGGCGTCGATGTTCGACCTAATGACGCTTTGGTTATAAGTGCCTGAATTGGCCATAGGGAAGTCCAGAGAATTTTAATAGATAATGGGAGCTCATCAGACATCCTAAGCGTGGCCGTATACGACCAGCTAAGACTAGACCGAAAAGATTTACAGCATTTCCATACTCCATTAAGAGGATTTGGGGGAATAAAGGTCAGGTCACTCCGGACGGTAAAACTACCTGTGAAGATCGGAACGACGCCATGCCAGAGGACTGTCCTGCTCGACTTCGTGGTAGTTGACTTGGATAATAGGGAGTATAATGCATTATTGGGCCTGCCATTCCTGAATAAAACAAGGGCCGTGAAGGCCACTTATGCATTAATGATCAATTTCCCAACAGAACAAGGGGTTGGGATAGTCAAGGGATCCCAAGAGATGGCCCGAAGAGTAAATCTATTAGTATACAGAGACAAGCATGATGCTGAACAAGTGTGCACCATAATGCAGCCAAATTAGTGTAAAAAATCCTTGTCATTCGAACTGGATTCAAGGGAGGGCTCGAATGAATACAAAACATAATTGGTTGAAGTGGTACTTGAAAAAGACAAACCGGACAAGAAAATCAAGATAGGGGCCAAATTTGGATGGAAAAGTCAAGCAAGACTTGACCAATCTGCTTAGAGAATACAAAGATGTATTCGCCTGGAGTCACAAAGATATGATCGGGATAGATGCCCGAGTAATAT
Organism: Dipteronia dyeriana; assembly: GCA_032871835.1. Taxonomy (NCBI): domain Eukaryota; kingdom Viridiplantae; phylum Streptophyta; class Magnoliopsida; order Sapindales; family Sapindaceae; genus Dipteronia; species Dipteronia dyeriana. The sequence continues at coordinate 39,846,651 of CM065302.1, forward strand.
CCCACCATCTTGTAGTAAGCCCGAATGCAAAACCGGTAATACAAAAGAGAAGATCGTTCAATCCTGAAAGAAGTCAAGCAATCGAAAAAGAGGTGGAAAAGTTACTAGCGACTGGATCAATCAGAGAAGTCAGCTACCCCCAGTGGGTCGCCAACGTAGTCCTCGTCCAGAAGAAAAATGGACAATGGAGGATGTGCGTAGATTTCACGGATCTAAACAAGGCATGTCCAAAGGATAGCTTCCCACTTCCAAGGATAGATCAGTTGGTGGATGCCACAGCAGGTCATGAAATACTCAGCTTCATGGACGCTTACTCAGGATATAATCAGATCCGGATGAACAAAGCTAATGAAGAAAAAATAGCATTCACAACGGATCAAGATTTATATTGCTACACAGTAATGCCCTTCGGTTTAAAAAATGCAGGAGCTACGTACCAAAGGTTGGTCAACAAAATCTTCACTCGGCAAATAGGAAGGAACATGGAAGTGTACATTGATGACATGTTGACTAAAATCGTCTCAGCAGATAAGCATGCCCGAGACCTCCGAGAGACATCTGATGTTTTGAGAAGATACCAGATGAAATTAAACCCAAACAAATGTTTATTCGGAGTCCATTCGGGAAGATTCTTGGGTTTTCAAGTCCATCAAAGAGGAAGTGAAGTTAATCCCGAGAAGATCCAGGCTTTGCAAGAAATGACTTCACCTAAAACATTGAAAGAGGTACATCGCTTAACAGGGTGTTTAGCCTCCTTGGGAAGATTCATCTCAAGGGCTACAGACAGGTGCGCACCTTTCTTCAAGATAATCAAAAAAGGGAAAAGCCTGGAGTGGAATAAAGAGTGTGAGCAAGCATTCTTAAAATTAAAAGAGTACTTGGGGCAAAAAGGGGAAATACTTCAGCTGTATCTGTCAATAACCGAGCTTGCAGCAAGTTCAGCCTTAGTCAGAACATAAGATGGAGTGCAGAAACCAATGTATTATACTAGCAAGGCACTCGTACCGGCCGAGACCAAATACTAAAAGGCAGAGAAGATTGCCTTAGCATTGGTTTCAGCAGCAAAAAAGCTGTGACCATATTTTCAAGCCCATACGATCCAGGTTCTCACCAATTGCCCATTAAGGCAAATCTTACAAAAGCCAGAGATATCAGGAAGACTTACTAACTGGGCAATCGAGTTAAGTGAATTCGATATTCATTATGTCCCCAAAACCTCTCTCAAAAGACAAGCGGTGGCAGACTTCATAACCGAGTTCACGAACCAAACCTGGAAACAAAAAGACTGTTGGATAAAATTTTCCCATGGAAACTATATGTTGATGGTTCTTCAAACACTCACGGCAGCGGGGCAGGGATCGTAGTTCGCACCCCAGAAGGAGATGATGTTGAATGTGCCATGAGATTTGATTTCAAAGCAACCAATAATCAAGCCGAAAACGAGGCATTGTTAGCTGGACTCAGAGTCTGCATAGCTCTTGGGGCATATGAAGTTGAGATATTCAGCGATTCACAGGTAGTTGTCAACCAGGTTATAGAGGAATACCAGGCCAAAGATGAAGGAATGATTGCCTATCGTGACATCGTAAAACAGCTCCTCCAGAAATTTAAAGAATACAAGATCTCTCAGATCCCTAGAAAAGAAAATGAAAAAGCAGACGCTTTATCTAAATTAGCGTCAGCAACAACCTCAATCAGACCTAAAACCATTCCAGTTGCACACCTCCTTAAACCGAGTACAGCTGAACCTAATCATTTGGAAATTTCAGAAATCCGAACACCGTAAGACTTTTGGATAGTCCAGCTGAGATGGTTCCTGGAAGAAGGCGTGCTCCCGAAAGATCTAGTATTAGAAAAGCGTATCAGGTATCGATCGGCTAGGTATACCATGATTGGAGGAGAATTATACAGAATGGGGTTTTCTCGAGCTCTCGAGAGATGTATACCGGAAGAAGATGCACATCGAATATTTCAAGAGATCCACGGAGGAGTTTACGGGAACAACACTGGGGGTAGGAGTCTGGCGCATAAGGTACTCAGGTAAGGCTATTATTGGCCTACACTTTTCTCAGATGCACATCAATGGTCGGAAAGTTGCAACACCTGTCAAAGAATTGCCAACGATATCCGACAACCCCCAGAAAAGCTCATAAATCTCACTGCCCCATGGCCATTCGCCATGTGGGGCCTAGACCTGATCGGACCAATGCCAGCTGGGACAGGGGGTGGAGCGAAGCACACCATAGTAGCTGTTGATTATTTCACAAAATGGGAAGAAGCTGAAGCGCTGGTGCATATCACGGAAGCCAACACCATAAATTTTGTAAAGAAAAACATACTTTATAGGTTTGGAGTTCCGGACACTATAATCACCGACAATGGCACTCAGTTTGATAACCAAAAGTTCAGACAGTTGTGCGAGAAGTATCATATTGCTAACTACCATGCGACACCAGCTCATCCACAAACAAACAGGCCAGTAGAAGCAGTAAATAAAATTATCAAGCACACCATTAAAGCAAAGTTAGATGACAAAAAAGGAAGCTGGGTTAAAAAGCTTCCTGAAGTATTATGGGCATATCGGACGACAGCAAGGACTTCAACAGGAGAAACTCCGTTCACCCTAGCGTTCGGAACAGAAGCTGTCATCCCGGTAGAAACATCCTATGCGTCCCCCTGGGTCAGGCTATACGATAAAGAACAAAATGTTGATACGCTACTACAAAGTTTGGATGAGCTAGAAGAAAAAAGGGAAAAGTCCTGAATAAGAAATACAGCCTATCAACAAAGAGTGCCTCGCTACTACAACTCTCGTGTTCGGATCAGGAAATTTCAGTTAGGAGACCTGGTGCTTAGGAAGGTGTCACTGAACAAAAAAAATAGAGTCGCAGGATCCCTGGCTGACAAATGGGAAGGTCCATACAAGATCGAGGGGATAGCTGGCCATGGAGCTTATTGGATTGCTAGACCCAATGGAGGGTAATAAATAAAATTACTCGGAATTTCCAAAAGGATAGCATCTAGTTCGAGATTTCAAAAAAAAAAAAGGCATATGATAATAAGAACATATGGAAGCAGAGCATGATAATAAGAACATGCAAATAGAATTCTCGGGACCATCAAATCCCGAATGGGCGGAGAAGCTCGTAGGAGCATGCCAGCCGAGCAGAGTCAAAATAACCTTCGTAAAAAGGCAAACCCGATGCACCGGACTTTGGAAAACTGCTCAGGACGCTATCGGGAGAAATTCCGGTGAAATGCGTAGCTGTGTTGAAGCAACTTTAAAAAAAAAGAAGCTCAACGATTCGGCAAAACCTTGCGCATAAAAACTAGGGAGACGTCCTTGGTATTGCATAAGGACTCGAACGTATGATCATGGTGAGCCTTGATGTAATGTTCGGGTAGCAATCGGGTATGAAACACAAGTGCAAACTTGCCTGTTTCAAGATGACTCGGTTAATAATAAAGAGCCAGCTTAATAAGATACTTGGCAATTGAAGTCATTCATGTAAAATCCGGTTTAATAAGATACTCGGTTAATTTACCCGAACATGAAGCCAGTTTAATAAGATACTTGGCAATTGAAGTCATTCGGGTAAGAACCGGTTTAATAAGATACTCGGTTAAGTTACCCGAACATCGAAGAAGCCAGTTTAATAAGATATTTGGCAATTGAAGTTATTTGGGTAACAACCGGTTTAATGAGATACTCGGTTAAGTTACCCGAACATGAAGCCAGTTTAATAAGATACTTGGCAATTGAAGTCATTCGGGTAACAACCGGTTTAATAAGATACTCGGTTAAGTTACCCGAACATCGAAGAAGCCAGTTTAATAAGATACTTGGCAATTGAAGTCATTCGGGTAACAACCGGTTTAATAAGATACTCGGTTAAGTTATTTGAACATGAAGCCAGTTTAATACAACACTCTGCAACAATCAGCAAAAAATAGACCAAAACCATTCAACTCAGAATAAAATTGAATTTTATTGCTCTTAAAAGAATGGTTACAGTTCAAAGAATACAAGTAAAAAATAAAGAATCAGAATCTTCTACAAATCTACAAAATTAAGGTTGCGAGGATTTCGAGCCTTTGCCAATACTAGAATCTGACACCATCTTGTATTCACGAAACAGGCTCACGTTAGACGGCCAAGTAATATCGTCGACAGTATCATCCCTCCACTGGCTGTAATCTTCACCCAGGACTGGCCCAACATCCGGGACTACACCCTCAACCGACTCTTGACTTGCGTAAAAGGTCGAGAGAGAATGCTCGGATGGAATCTCTAAATGCATAGGATGGGCTCTTTGCCTTGACTACGACAGTAGGCTTTCCATTCCTTCATCTGAATCCGAAGAGATTCCAAGGACCGGTCCACATGGTGTTTGATTGACAGCTCCCATTTAGCACGGGCTTTCTTGATCGCCCTATTCTTGACTTTGAAGAACTCGCCGGCCGAAACTAGCCCACGTTGAAATTCCCAAAGAAGTAGGGAATCGTAAGCAGGGGATCTTTTAAAACGATCCACCTGTTGGACTTCCAGTTCCAACTTGGCCTCTTGGGAAAGGGATTCAACTGTCAACACTTGGCGCTCCAGATCTTCAATTTTTTGGTCATACGCCGACTTCGCCTGCTCCGCCTCCTGCTCGGCCTTAAGCATGGATTCTTCAGTAGAAGAAAGAAGATTTTGAAGCGATGCAACCTTCTCCTCTGCCAGAGATTCCTTGTCCTCGGCTTTAACCTGCTTCGCCAGGCAGTGGTCGGCAAATATCTGTACAGAGCCGACCTCCTGCTGATAAGCCTGCTCAGCTCGAGCACGACCCTCCTTACTCGCCTTTAGCTGAGCCTCTAGATGCCTTATCTGATCGGCTTGACATTGTTGCGTCTGAACAAGCTCAGCAAATTCGGCCACCATCTGCAAAGGAATATACTTAGAAATCCGATAGAAACAAAACAATAAAGGAGTCAGAATTAACTGAGTCAGATTTAACTTACATAAGATGCACCGTTGAAAACGTTTTGGAGACGTTCGGTTAGAGAACCATCTCTAAAACCCTCCAGCGATCCTCCCCAATATAAGCAAGACCGAAGGACATCTCCTGTAGTGTATCTTGGGGAGAAAGGAATAAAGGAACCCCCGAGGGTTCAGCTCCCAGATTTATAAACTAGGGGGCAGGAGAAGCCCTATTCGGCTCTAAGGATAGAGAAGGAACCTCTGAAGGTTCAGCCCCTATATCTCCAACTTCAGGGGTAGAAGAAGCCCTACTCGGTTCTGAAGTGGCTGTATCTACTGATGCTCCAGCACTAACTCTCGGGGCAATCTCATCCGCAACATCTTCATCGCTAGAGTCAATGAATGAGACTACCCGAGGAACTTTGAGAGGACGAGACAGCGAACTAACTGCCTTTTGCTTCTTACCTCGAGAACGGTGGAAGTTAAGATCAACAGCAGGTTCTTCTTGGGGATCGTCCCGAAAAGACTTAAAGAATTGGCACCAGCAGGCACTTGATCCGTCGAGACGTTACCACCGTCGCCAACTTCAAACCGTCCAACAGGCTTTTCACCTGGATCCTCATACTGCCTCTCCCTATTTTTAGGTAGTTGGGTGTCAGTCGACTCACCTTGGCCATTTGGACCAGCAAAATCCTGAGTAGAAGGCTGAGCTTACCGATCAACGCACTCGGGAAATTGCTCAGTAATATCAATTTTCTGATTAGGCTCGGGTGGAGCAATAGCCTCATCACCCTGATGGGAAGCTTTCTTTCTACTCGCTTGTAGAATCGCCTTCACCTGGCGAGCCTGAAGATCGCTGACAACGTCCGTATCAAACACTGAAAAAAAAATTAATTATGTTTAAAAAAAACAGTGAAATACAACAGAATGGGCTCCGGGTTACTTACATCCCGTGCGATGGCCCGAAATCTGTCTGAAGAAGCCGAGCTTTATCAAGTCATCCTCTTTGAAAAGATAGCTCTTGCTCCTCTTTGAAAAGATAGCTCTTGCTCCTCTTTGAAAAGATAGCTCTTGCTCCTCTTTGAAAAGAATACTAACTGCTGCCCGAGTCAGCCTCTTCAGCTCTGAATCACTATAGTCAATTGTTTTCTTATTCCACACTTCGGGGGAACAAAAGAAGCGGGGAACACTCAACACCATTTGGGAATCCCCAGATCGAACAGTGATATCAAGCCCGAAAGCCCCTCCAGCAAAAAACCAACTGTTCTTCCAAAATTTGTTGGATGTAGGGAATCCCCATATGAAACCCTTTTTTTTTGGGTCATCAGAAGCATCGACCTCCCGATTCGCCTTTGCTTCTTTGGGGACCCAACCGTCCGAAGAAGTAGACGCAGGAAAATAGGTCCCCTTTCTGCTTACCTATCTCAGCGTAAAGAAATGTCTGATTTCATTCTGGGAAGGCGGCGAAAGGTTCATTCGACTAAACATGTGCCATATAAACATTAAGGCTTTGTAACTATTCGGGGCCAACTGAGCTGGGGCTATCCCTGCTTCAGCCAAAAACCAGGCAATAAAAGGCTGAAGGGGAAGTGTGACACCCCATCAAAGCATCGATCTGTAAATCGTGACCATGCCCTTAGGAGGATTCCATACGGCTCTATCCCCAATAGGAACCAAAGTGACTGAGTCAGGCAAGTCGAATCGGGAGCGATATTTTTCTATCTCAGCTGGCCCGACCACATTCGGCTCAGTATCAAAGCCACTCGGGCGAGTATCAGAAAACAAAACACGAGACGCCCTGTACACTTCATCAACGTCACCCTCGTTAACAGTCTGTTCCCTGGTTTGAACGATGCTCGAGCCGTGCTTGTATACCTTACTTCTACTCTGATGTTTATCCATCCTTCGAAAAGATACCCTGTGATCAGAAGTATCAGAATCAGAACTAGATGGAGAACTCGATACAGGGCTGAAAGCGACGTCAGGGTGAAGCCCAGAAACATCAACCTCTAGGAATGGAGGTTCATCTATTGGGATATCCCCCAGTAATTGTTTATTGTAAGATACTAACTGGAAATCCCCACGTTCTAATGCATCAAAAGCGATTTTAAAGAGACGATAGCAGGAAATGGCCCCATTAAAACTAACCTTGAATTGAGATTGCAAGATCTTATAGCGGAGAATCGTGAACTTCTGGATAAAGAAATCTGAATCTAAAGAAATTTCTGCTGAATTTTTGAGAATAAACCAACAATTTCTTTCAGTGAAGAATTTAAAGATGAGACGGCACGAAACCATAGGATTTCAAAGCGGGAAAAAATTTATGACAAAACTCGATGACGTAGGCGGTGTTTGGGGAAACGTAAAAAATCATTTTTCATAAATGATATTGAAAAACGAAGAGACAAGGGACGCGTGTCAAAACAGGAAGTAGCACTCAACCGTTAGAACTTCAAAACGTCGCTATCATTTAAAATCTCGCGTGATGGAGCAAATTGAAATTATAGAGTCACCATTAAAACGCGCCATTATGACAAGACGGCTATTCTGTCGAGAGAAAATTAAGATGATTAAAATACTCTTACCCGAAATGAAATTTTCTCGGTAAAAATATTTTAAGGGGGTATTGTCATATGTAAATTTTACCAAGCATACACGTCATTGACAAGAAGGAGAAAATAGCCAGGTGGACGCCCAAATGTGCATTCGGGAAATATCCTATAAGGCATCATTAAAGAGAAGAAAGCCCGAGTAAGCACATATTGAATAAAACCTACTCGGGATCAGTTAACAGCACTCGGGACTGGTTAAACAACGCTTCTACTCGGGCTCAAATGGCGCTACTCGGGACCATCAGGTATTGCTCTTACTCGGGAATAAATACGACTCAAGTAAGAACTTGGTGCTTATTTCACACGGATTAAGTCATTAAATACGTGAAGATATCCATCACGAAGGAATCCCAAATAAAATGGAACATTTAAGTTAGAAGAGTCCCCAATCAGGAAATAACTTGATTGAAGACTACATCCTTATAAGGAAACAAGTCCAAATTGAACAGCACTATTAGAATCCCACTCGATTTCCATAAGAGACTCCGAAACAAGAAAAAAGACAAATCAACCTCAAGCAAGTAACCGAATAACAATTAAATACAAAGATCTTGTATTACTTGTACAAAGCAGATTAGGGTTTTAAAAACATATAAATAGACTCATAATCTGTTTCCAAAAAGATATATAGGCAATATAGCATACAACAATTATAGTAAATACAAAGAGAAAAAAGAGAGATCGAGAGCTTGTAAACATCTTATTCTCTTAGTGGATTTTGGCTTGGTTGATCCTTCAACCACCCTTGGATATTTCTCCGGCCATCGGAGTTTTACCATGTAAAACTTGTCTTTGTTACTCTCTCAGCATCTCTTTCTCTTTAATTCAATAGCCGAAATCCGATCCTTGTTGGCTTTTTTGGCATAATCCAAAAATCGACGTCAACAAAATCCTTCTAGGATTTTTATTCATTGTCAAATTAGGTTTTTGCAGTAAACATTTTATCATATTAATTCGTAAGAAAAAAAATTACATTCAATAAGTTTGATGTCATCAAACATGTGGACTACAAGTCAAATGCTTTCAAATTTTATCTGAATATAGCTCTGCTTTTTATTTACAAATACCTTATATGTTGACATTTATATGATTTATAGTATAATTACCCTCATCATTTTATATAATATGCAGAGCAATTAAAATATATGATCTCAATTTATGTATCAATATATTTCATTGTGATTTTGTAATTCATGTGCCACTTCAAGGGCGTATGCTATTAATATTAATGTTAAATGTAAGCTACACATGTCTTTCTATAAAAATATATCTTTAGGAGAATTATAATCACATTAAATTTAGTACATCTGTCTCTACTTGGACAATTGAGATTCTTTTTCTTTTATTCAACCTCTCATATGGGAGATTAACATTTATATATGACTCTTCAGAATAATGTTTTCACTTATGAGACTAGCTCTTCGAGAGCCTTATATGATGAAGATTTATTTATCACTTGAGTATCATTTTAAATATGATCACGATCTTTTAAATTCCATTTCTAAGAACCATATCTTTTAAACCAAAATCGTATTTTATGACTTTACTGTCTAATAGATCCTTTTTGCTACCATTTTGTAAATAACTCTTCAGGAACAACCACCCGGGTTTATATATTGGCATAATATAATTTTATTATTTTATTTGAATCAACTGAAAATTTATTTGCATATCATACAGTTCACAAGATGATAGATACCTTGTAATTTTATGTCGTTTATCAAATTATGATAATTCTCCCTCTAACGACGTAAAATTTACTTCAAGGAATTATATGCATCATAATAACTTTCTACATAAACTCATTTATTTTGTCACATTTTCCTTTAAGGACTAACTTATATGGTCTTATTGTCCTTTAGGGACATTCACTAGCAATAAATAATTTATTATGAAATGGATACCCATATCAAATATTTCAAAATTTCGATGCATCATTTACTTTTAGTAATGTGATGGATGTAAAACTGTAGTTATAAAAACAATACTCACAAGTGCACGAATCGTGAAGATATCGTATAGCGGCAAGTAAGGATCGTTCCCACGAGGACTAGAGATTTACCGATTAAATCTAATTCTAATTAAAGCTAAATTAAAAGTAACCAAAATATTGTTTGAAGGTTGAATTAAAACTAAAACTAAATTAAATTAAACTAAAGAAAGCAATTGAAAAGATTGGGTTATGGTCAAGGGTGAGAAAATACTAGGTCATCAATGATCCCCAATTATGAACACTCAATGTTTGGAATTAATTTGTGAACAAGATTCAATCAATTCAAGGGTTCATTCTTTATCTTTAATATGACTATTACTGTATGATCGCGGGATGAGTCAAGTATTCCCAACCACTATTCACCATTGGTCTATGGTGTGAACAATAATCGGGAACCCGTTAAGCGTAAGAAATAAGAACCAAATTCTATACTTTGCTTGGTCTATACTAAAGATAAAATTCATTCATTCAAAAGAGCATTAATCAAGGTTAAGTTTGGTCTATACTCTAACCCTAATTCTCAGATAATCTTAACCCTAAAATAATGCCAAATAATTATCCACCCTTTGTATATGGTGTGAATAAATATTAAAACTAATGAGAGTCAAGCAATTAAGAATAATGAACAAATCAAGAATTGAGTTGATGAAATTATATTATTAATCCAAATATGAGCATTCACAAAAGGTTCACATTGTTTCCCTAGTAATGGAATTAGTTACATCATGAAAATAGAAGGGAAAGAGAACGAAAAGATAAAACCCATTGAGGCCTCAAACGGATTCTTCAAATCTTCAATGATGAATTGTTCTTCGTCTTCGAATCTTCAATGTGTAAAGATGAATGGAAGGTGTATAGTGATGGAGTGGTAGGGGACAACCCCCTTGGTGGCTTGGGTCCTCCCTTGGCTTCTATCTCCTCATTGCAAAGAATAGTAAGTATTTATAGGTGATTTTTCCTTGTGAACCCCCAATTCTTTTTAGGTTTAGGAAATCCATCAAGTGGGAAAGTAGAATGAAACAAGGAATGAGAATCCTTTCCTAAATTGAATTTCCTATTTTGATGTTTGACTCATAATTTGAGTTTAGGAAGTTTCTTAAACATGTTTTAGTCTTCTAAAATCATTAGAATTTGATTTGGGAAATTTTGGAACAATTCTGGACCAATTCAGAGTGGTTTTTCACCAATAATCCGTCAAACCGTGGCATGGGTCGCTCCGGAAGTCACCGCCGAATTCTTCTGCCATGTACCGCCCCGCAGACCGCTGGGTAGGTCTTGTGCCTGGACAACGGTCTAGGCTTTGGTTGACGTTCCAACACTGACCTTCGGTTACTTAATTGCGCATAACTTTTTCTAGAAATATCAAAATTGTGATCTGTAAAGTACGCTGGAAACTAGACTTTGGGGGTTTCAGTCTATAGGTAGTAGGACACAAAATTCGATTGGAGCTGAGAGATATAGGTTCTGCAATCTGGTTGTTCTGTATTGCTCCAAAAATCAACTTTTTGCTCATTTTCTCCAAAATAACAGCCAACACCTCTTGAATGTAATGTGACATATATATGCTCAACAAACACATTAAATACCCAATTTTACCCATGAAAAAAACACAAATAATAAGAAATGGGGACCTAAAACATGTATAGAAATAGACCGATCATAAAGTTTATTGTCCTTTAAGGACATTCACTAGCATGTAATCATATAATATAAGAAATATGATAAATTCTTTTGGCAAGAGACAAAATAAATGAGATAGAATATTCTTAAATAAAAGAATATAACAAGAACTTCAATTCCTTAAATTTCATGTTATTATGTCGGTTCTTAAAAACTCACATATTTTTTTTGGAACTTCTGGTTCGTGTAGGAATTGGTGGTTCATAAATGAAAAATCATATTTTAAAAGCTTCGGGTTCTTAAAATAAAATCACAATTAAAATTTTCAAATGAAAGAACTGTTATTATATCAAATTTAGAATTTTTAGTTCTAATTAGATTTGATATAAAAATTAAATACATAACTACAAGTCTAATTAGTTTGGAATTGATAACACCAAATTCTAGTAAGATAAATATTTAGAAAGCTTTAAGCCTTTGAATTTTCCTTTTCAAATATTTGAGTAGCCAAATATTCATCTAACAATGGAAATTTAGATCCTCTTTTGATTCAAAACTTCAAGTTCAAATTTTAGAAATTCAAGCTCATATTCAAATTTATAACTGTAGGTTCTCAATTGGATTTGATTTTCAAAATTCTGGTTCTATATATATCAATCAACTTCAATAACATTAACAACCATGAAAAAATAAAAAATATTTTTTTTTGATGGAAGATCCAACGTAGTGACAACCACAAAACATACTCATACAATTATTTGTGTGGAATAAATTAAATAAAAATAAAAATGAGTAAATTATATTGAAATACTTACTTGGATATAATATTCTTAATTGTCTAGAAACAATTTCTTATATAGTAGTTCCTCATGATCTCCAAATACAAAGTGTCAATTTTCATGTAATTTGTTTTCACTTTGTGTCATAAATTAGGTCTTTTGGAGAATTTATTATTATTGCTAAAATAAATAAATAAATTTAGATATACAACATATACACAATTATTGTCATTCTATTTAACAACTATATAGCAACAAAAACTTTTATAATTATTGGAAGTTGTATTTTACGCCCTTCCAATTTTCTTGCTTTGTGTAATTGAACGCACTTTTTCCGTCGTTAAGAAATTGCTAATTCAAAAGATATTTTTAAAGTTGTTCCAACGCAATATGTTATAAAGTTTTGAAAACTTAGTAAAGCAGTAAGCGGGGGTATCATCCACAAGGAGGTGTTATCCATTGATTGTCCCGTGTTTTAGTGATTATTGAAAGCAATGTAAATAAGAATATGGCAATGGTGAGATTGATGTATGTGAAATGTAACATGTTGAGTGTGTGTGAGAGAATATGGAAATAAAGATAAGAAAAATGAGAGAACGTGGAGAGATATGAATGTTGATTAAAGTAATAAACATAAAATGGATGGATTAGAGAGATGCAAGATTATGGATACATAAGGTACACATGACCACCATAAAAATTGTGCCACTTATAATAGCTATCTGTAATAGCAATCTTTTAAGAACCAAGAGGGCTAATCTACCTTTTAAGGTGACTTAGAATCAGTAGCTCTCACTCTCGACTACTTGGCCGGATTTGGAGATCTAAGGACTCTTATCAATCAACTCTCTCCTGCACAACTACTTGGTTGGCTGATGTGAGGGTCACCCTTGAAGCCTAGATAGATTTTAATGGTTAGGGATGGCTTGGAATGGCTTGTTCACAAATCACCCCTTTCCATTGAAGCCAAAATGCATAGGAATGGCATATTCACTACACATTTATTCCATTCAATTTAGCTAGTTTTAATCACCTTAAAAGTGGGTATCTAACTTGGCTTGAGAGATGGCATTTCTACCCAATCCAATAAGATGTATATTCCATTTAAAAACTCAAAATAAATTGATACTCATCATGAACTAAGAGATGGCATATCTACCTAATCCAAGAAGCAATCAATTGCATTAAAAACATTGAATGAAACTATAATGAAGAAATTAAATGCAAGTCAATCAAATAAATGGCACTAGTGTTAGGGTTTACATATTTCCCAAATGGGGATACACATCAAAGAAAAAAATAACAAGAGAAGAGTAAATAGAAGAAACCAAATATTGTCAATCCTGGGTATCTAGGCTCGGAGAGGTGCCCAATTGTTATCTTGGATCTCCAAGCTCAATTGAAGCTTCACCTCCTCATAGACAAGGTAGGGTGCTCTTTTCTCTTGAAACTCCTCCAAAGATGGGTGGTTGAAGGTAGAAGGTGATGGTGAGGAGTCATCCATTGAAGAAAATATCCATGGATGCCTTTGGAAGCTTCTCTCTCTCTTGATTTGGTTAAGAAGATGGTGTGTGGATTAAAGGATGACTTTTCGAATGAAAAATTATGGGTCTTGTGGCAAAAGTGATGCATTTATTTGCTTGGGAGGTTAGGGCAATATATGGGCATGAAAAGACACATTTGTCCCTCTAAAATGGCTTATTTTCATCCCCAAGAGCTGATCCCATCAGATTCATGACTCTCGATGCGCAAGCAAATGAGCTGGTGGTTACTCGCATAGGACCTGCGCATCTCTGCGTAACAGTCACTAAAATGAGCATAACTCCCTCTAGAAATCTTAGAATCGCAATCTGTAAAAACCGATGGAAACTAGACTTATGGGGCTTTTCGAATATATGTAGATAGAAGCATGGATAAATCCGAGGAGAAAGAAAAGACTATTCAAAGTTGGATCTGCTGCACAAGCTTTTCTTACAATTTTCAGCCATTTAGCCACCAAATATTAGTTTTTGCCTGAAAAGACATTGAGTGCCTGAAATGACAAGAATAGAGCCATTAGACACCAAAATGCACTCGAAAAAATCTAAAGGATATGGAATTGAGGGTCAAAATGTATGACAATTTGGGTCCGATCAAATACCCCCAAACCAAACCTGACTCTATCTAAACATTTCCTAACACAAAGAAAATAATTTAAGTGTCGCATTTCCAACTAGCAGTGGGATGCAAGGATGTGTGATAGAGAAGAGTAGACACATGCAAAATGTTCTAAGGCAACTTGAAGGCACTCATGGGAGACTCGCATAATCACGAATCCCACAAATAAAAGTGCTCTCATATTAGGAACTACTCACTCTCACATCTCGAGCGTAATTTGCTTCGACTCTATGCCTCACATGGATACTCTCATTTCTTTTCACTCGGAGTCCTATGTTCACACTCAAACAAGATATGCAAGATGGAATTTATGCATATGAATCTAATGTATTGCATATTTTTATCATTGAAAGAACGCTAATGTCTTGGTGAACTAGCCTAGGAAAAGAATCAAATGCCATGGACGTGGAAGATCATGCTTCAACAAACATTCCTAATTTAGATTTCTTTGAATCAATTAGGACTTCCCTTTGGTTGTAATGGGGCCATTGGGTGAAATGAGGTGAAAGAAATAAATGGTACAAATTGAGTTCAAAAATCACCAATCATGCTAAGACACTTACATTACACACCCATACATTTAGCTCTACTTTCTTTCCATTTATGAACACTAGCACCTAGGCTTAACTTTCATATACATTATGCTACACATGAGTACTCTACTTGTGAGTACTTGACATTTAACATTCAAGACTCTTTGTGCATTTACTTTTTCTTTTTTCTTTTTTTTTTCTTTTGTACATTTCACATTTTTACAATTTAAGCTCATAAGTGCACATTTTTTCGCACTTTTACATTTGCGAGCCATTTGCCTTGCACATTTACAAATATTGCTTAAGTACACTCTATATTTACATTTTAGAGCTTTTCACCTTTCAGCCACCATACTACACATCTTCACATGATTGGCAACAAGGGAAGACATGTGTTTGGCTATGGGCTATATGGTTATATTATGGTACCAAATGAAAGGGATATGTGTTTGCCTCAAGTTTGGCTTTGGAGCACATATTAAGGGACTTGAAAATGTGTTTAGACTATAGAAGTAGTTAATGCACACACATTGCCTATGATCATTTCCACAATTCCATATATCAAGGGAATGTAAGCATCCATCAAGCAATCCACACAACTAAAATGCAATGCAATGCATTGTCCTGTGGCAAATGATGCACGTGACGAGAAAAGTGTTTAAGATCGAATAATAATAACACTCAAATGTGCTCTTTAGAATGCTCTTTAAGGCTTGTGTTTGTGAACTCACTAGGAAGTCTCCACTATTAGGACAAGGTGCTTGAGCACCGAGTCCCCTCAACTTGAACACAAAAAGGATGGGACTAGCCCATGAAGTACAAGTGAGACCCCAGAGTGACTAAGAGCTACAACATGAAGCACAAACATAAATAAACTCACCACATGCACACACTCAAGGCATCATACCCAAGCTAAATTAAAGCTCAAAAATTTTGTCCATTGGACAATTTGAAAAAAATTGACACTAAAAAGACTCAAGACTCAAAAAAGACGACTTAAAAAGGCGTCAACACCCCCAAACCAAAACTCAACATCGTCCTCGATGTTGGACATGAGAGTCCGGCCTAGTGGTGTGCACCTAACACAACTCAAACATGGCTCAACACATAAAAGAAAGCAAACAATGCACCTAGCAATTAAGAACAAGGGCACATAATCATGCTCAAACCTACATCACACATTAACCAAAATTGACGGAATCGGGGCATAACAACCACCAAACTGAATCTAACTATATGCATCAAGACCTCTACAAAAATAATGCACGCATGCAAAACGCCCCAACCTAATTGGGCCATATATGGAAATTAATATTGTACACTCACATGCAATCATCCATATGAGCCTTCGGCTCTTTCAATCAACAAAAGAATAAATAAGTTAATCCAAAAATCAAATATCATCATTTACAAGTGATCTATCAAAATTGTGAATAAAAGCCATCGACTCAATTCGTCATGAAAAATAATCAATAAAATCTAGAATATATCCCCAAAATTATTCAATCATGCACAAGTATACCATCCACATAATATTCACAAAAATCTCCACCAATTATTTACTAAAACAAATAAAAAAAATGAAAAGGGGAAAAAGGGAATTAGAAATGCAAACTTATGTGGGTTGTCTTCCACAAGCGCTCTATTTATCGTCTAGGCAAGACATTGATGTGGTACATCAATTCCTGAACTCCAAATTGTAGCTACCCTTCATGAGATGAGGTTCCCACCCTTTTTATGGGCACTCATGGCTTGATCGTCCCTCCATGACTCTCAAGTGGCTGGTGTGTTGATTCCAAGAGATAGAGAAACCTCACTTTGAACATAAGCTATAAAAACATGCTTCCTAAAAAATCTATAGACAATTTGCACACTTATAGCTCCATTAGAATGTTCAGGCAACTAAGAATCAATCAATGCATGCAGTTGCCAACAAGAGCTCAAAATACCCCTTATTATAGAAAAATAAACTCAAACAACTAAATAATTCCACAATAGATTCCCCCCCCCCCCCCCCCTCCAAACCTAAGTCTTCCCTTACATTGAAGCATATAATAAAAAGTTGAGGGATAAGAACTTAGTTTACAATAGAGAAATAAATTGTGCAATCATAAAATACTCAAACGTAAATAAAATGAAAAAAGCATAGCATTTTTATCATGAAGCACATAGGAAGTTTACGCCTCCCAAACCTAGGTCTTCCCTTACATTGAAGCATATAATAAAAAATTGAGGGATAAGAACTTAGTTTACAAGGGAGAAATAAATTGTGCAATCATAAAATACTCAAACGTAAATAAAATGAAAAAAGCATAGCATTTTTATCATGAAGAACATAGGAAGTTTACGCCTCAATACCAATAATCATACACAAGCACAATTGATAACATCAAACCCTTCCCAAAGCAATTAAGCACATATATCTGTGTACCCTTATCAACTCACTCACAAATGTTTCGACAATACGCACATTACCCATAAACATTTAAGCCATTCCCTCATAAGTAGGGTAATATAAAAAGATAGAAACAGTGAGAGGAATTGTTACCGAAAATTATTTTTTAGGAAGAAGCTTGTAGAGATCCCACCTCTAGTTGCGCTCTAACCCCTTTTTCATATGACGCACTTCGTGGCCCTACTCGCGTCCTTGGTTGCGTGAACCACTTAGGTCATCATGGCACTACTGTTTAGCTTGGTGAAATTGTTGGAGTACAATATGTACTCATGGTTCTCTTGAGTTGTTGGTATTGGCATCCTTGATTGTCGATTCCTACTCCAAATTTGATTTGATAGCTTGCCAACCTGAAAATTAGTCATTCCTTGCACAACACAACTCAAACAAGATTAAACACACATGCTTGAAACAAAAAGAAAATAAAAAAACAAATACACAATAAAAACACCCCAAACCTAGCCTAAACTTTGCATGCCCAACAATGAAAAGCATAATTTTGATAGGCGGATATTTTCACAATATACAAATTTTAAACAAAACACACACACTAAAACACTTTAACAAAACACAATGCAAAAGCACATCTCAACATGGATTACAAATTTTCAAAAAAAAAAAACTGGTGACTTTCGAAATCGACATATTCCGCTATTTAGTGCATATTTCCAAAACTACATAATAAAACTTGTTCAAATTTTGGAAAAGGAAACTAGACATGCAAATTCACACTTTTTATTTAGAAAATATTTTAAAATTCAAATTATAAAAGTGTGTAAACGGACGTCAAAGATGGTTCACGTGCAGATTTCCAAAACAGGGCATCGCCCATGACCTTTGGTCGAAGAAATGTTCATAACTTTTGAACCCCCACCAAGAATTGTACGTTCTTTATATCATTTAAACCGTATTGAAAAACAAAGAATGCATCATGGATGAAATAATTTATTTCCTTGTACATTTTAAATAAAACATTTGTCCTCAAAATTTCAAAACAGGGTACTTTCGCAAAGGTCATAGAAAAACATAAAAAAGTAAAATGAAAAAAGACTCAAATAATGAATCCACACCCCCAAACCTAATCTAAACATTTTCTTCAATTTTTATATGACATGAGATGCATGGACAATGAATAAACGAAGCATGGAAGGCAAGAACTCAAAACACAAACATAATTAACATCCTACAAATAGATAATTATAAACTATTTACATTCCTACATTATTTGCTAAAACTAGAAACAATCAACGAAATGGCCACCTCCCCGGCAACGGCACCATTTTGACCAATGCGTTTTTCTGTCGTTAAGAAATTTTGAATTCAAAAGATATTTTTAAAGTTTTTCCTACGCAATGTGCTATAAAGTTTTGAAAACTTAGTTAAGCAGTAAGCGATGATATCGTCCACAGGGAGGTGTCATCCATTGATTGTCTCGTGTTTTAGTGATTATCGAAAACAATGTAAATAAGAACATGGCAAGGGTGAGATTTATGTGTGTGAAATGTAATATGTTGAGTGTGTGTGAGAGAGAACATGGAAATAAAGATAAGAAAAATGAGAGATCGTGGAGAGATATGAATGGTGATTAAAGTGATAAATATAAAATGGATGGATAAGAGAGATGCAAGATTATGGATACATAAGGTACTCATGACCACCACAACATTCATGCCACTTATAATAACTAACCATAATAGCAATCTTTTATGAACCAATAGGGTGAATATACCTTTTAAGGTGACTTAGAATCAATAGCTCTCACTCGCGACTACTTGGCCGGATTTGGAGAGATAAAGACTCTTATCAATCAACTCTCTACTACACAACTACTTGGTTGGCTTATGTAAGGGTCACCCTTGAAGCCTAGATAGATTTTAATGGATAGGGATGGCTTGGAATGGCTTGTTCACAAATCACCCATTTCCATTGAATTCAAAACGCTTAGGAATGGCATAATCACTACACATTTATTCCATTCAATTTAGCTAGTTTTAATCACCTTAAAAGTGGGTATCTAACTTGGCTTGAGAGATGGCATTTCTACCCAATCCAAGAAGATATATATTCCATTTAAAAACTCAAAATAAATTGATACTCATCATGAACTAAGAGATGGCATATCTACCTAATCCAAGAAGCAATCAATTGCATTAAAAACATTGAATGAAACTATAATGAAGAAATTAAATGCAAGTCAATCAAATAAATGGCACTAGTGTTAGGGTTTATATATTTCCCAAATGGGGATACACATCAAAGAAGAAAATAACAAGAGAAGAGTAAATAGAAGAAATCGAAGGTTGTCAATCCTGAGTATCTAGGCTCGAAGAGGTGCCCAATTGTCATCTCGGATCTCCAAGCTCCATTGAAGCTTCTCCTCCTCATAGACAAGGTAGGGTGCTCTTTCCTCTTGAAACTCCTCCAAAGATGGGTGGTTGAAGGTAGAAGGTGATAGAAAGGAGGCATCCATGGAGGAAAATCTCCATGGATGCCTTTGGAAGCTCATCTCTCTCTTGATTTGGTGAAGAAGATGATGTGTGGATTAAAGGATGACTTTTTGAATGAAAAACTGTGGGTCTTGTGGCAAAAGTGATGTATTTATAGGATTGGGATGTTAGGGCATGATATGGGCATGAAAAGGCACATTTTCCCCTCTAAAAATAATTGATTTTGATTACAAGAGCAGATCCCATCAGATTCATGACTCCCGGTGCACGAGCAAATACGTTGGTGGTTACCCGTGTATCTCTACGCAGCAGTCACTAAAATAGGCATAACTCCCTCTAGAAATCTCAGAATCGCAATCCGTAAAAACCGTTAAGAACTAGACTTCTAGGGCTTTTCTAATATATGTAGACAGAAGCATGGATAAATCTGAGGAGAAATATATGACTCTTCAAAGTTGAATGTGTTGCATAAACTTTTCTTACAATTTTTAGCCCATTAGCCACCAATTCTCAGTTTTTGCCTAAAAAAACATTGAATGCCTGAAATGAAAAGAATAGAGCTATTAGACACCAAAATGCACTTGAAAACAATCTAAAGGATATGGAATTGAGGACCAAAATGTATGAAAATTTTGGTTCGATCATTAAGGACCTCTATTTTTTATTGGCTTATTTCATGACAAACCACATTGGGATTGTTTGTAATAGGTAGCTTAGGTCTCCTATTGTGACTCATCTTCGACAAGATTCCAATGTCCCAAAATGCTTCAAGAGAGGTAGTTCACTGGACTTAACTCTTGAAGAGATATTAGTTGCACACACACACACACACTTACATGCATTTGTATTGACATGCATTTGTTGTTGCACACTCACACACTTACATGCATTTATATTGATATGTATTTGTTTCATATTGCTCTTGCGTGCATTCATTTCACAATCACATTTGTACTTCATTTCTAAATTTAAGTGTGATTTTGTGTTGTGTCCATACTTGTATGATGGTGTACTTGTTTTAGTGCGTTGAGTGACTAGTTGAGAAAGTCTCAATCTTCTCTTGCTTTGGTCTTTGGTCACATGGTCTTTTCCATGAGTTTAAGAATTTTTGTTGTTGTCCAAATCTGACATTTGGTCTCTCATTTGACCATAACTCTTTCTACAATCATCTAAATCATGTTTTATTAATAAACGGTATATTATACAAAAGGTTTGGATGTCGTATGATCAAGTTTTGAGCCTCTTGAAAATCAGACAGGGGTGCTGAATTCCTAGTGCACGGGTTAGGCACGGGTCCTACCCACGTAGTCACCTATGCAACCAGCTGTGAAGTCCTCTCGAGTATTTTTTATGGTCTCGGTGCATAGGTATATGCGTGAGTGAGTGCGCAGGTCTCCTATCCGCACACTATGTTGTTTTGGGGGCAATTTCTTCTTTTTATTGCTGCTCATTTTCCCCACCTATGAAAGTCCCTCTTTCTCTTCTTCTACCTCACCTCTCTTACATTTACAGAAAACCTAGAGAGAGAAAGAGAGAGTCTTATGAGAGAAAGCTTGTTCAAGCTTCATTAACTCTCCAAATCTCAAACCCTTCTTTATCTTGCATCTGTAGAACCATTTAAAGCATGGGTCTTCATTAACTGGTAAGTAGAATATCATTCATGTTCATTTATTGTTTAACTTATCAAGACATGTCATTTATTGCTTAGATTAGAAAATCTTCATATTTATTGTATATCTTTTGAAGTTATGACATGTTTGGGGTTTGTATTGTGAAAGCTAGCATTTTTGTCATATTTGTCATCTAGCTAAGTCTTATACATTGTTGTTTAGGACTAATTGATTGTATTTTGTGATTGCATTGTTATCCTTGCCATTTTGTGTAACAACTCGTGTTGATATGGCCATGTTTGATGACTAGATTTTAGACTTGTATATCTATATCTAATTAGGTCTTTGTGTGCATTCACTTAGGCATATTGATATGTAGGATGTTTGTTTGAGTGCCATTATTATATCCTTAGAGAAGCATTTACTGTTGCCTAGTATTATTTACACTTACAATATTTTCATATATTCACATAGGCTGTTGATCTCAACTTTGAGAATTAAGTCTTATGACTATAAGTGTGTAGTTCACAAGCATATTGATCAAGAATCACTATTAAGGCCAGTTGGGTAGTAGTGGTGGGTTAGTAACCTTAAAGTGTGACTAGGTGGTCAACTTAGGTTGTGAACATCATTACAATAGTGGATTCGAAGATCATAAGTGGCTAAGTGGTTATCCTGTAGTTTTTCCCGTGTTGAAGGGTTTCCATATAAAGATCAAGTGTTATTTATATTTCCACACTTTACACTTGATTTTGTTTGTTTGTTTGTTGGGAGAATCTTTAATATTGACTAATCAAGAATAATTGGTAATTGACTTGATTAAAACCTATTCACCCCCCCCCCCCCCCCTCTAGGTTTATTTGACACACGCTTAGAGT
This sequence comes from Dipteronia dyeriana, assembly GCA_032871835.1. Taxonomy (NCBI): domain Eukaryota; kingdom Viridiplantae; phylum Streptophyta; class Magnoliopsida; order Sapindales; family Sapindaceae; genus Dipteronia; species Dipteronia dyeriana. The sequence goes on from CM065302.1 coordinate 39,868,692, forward strand.
TTATTTTCACTTTGTTTTGATGTTATTCCACTTCTGGTGGATCAATTTGCATTTCTTTATAGTGATCACCTTGACATCAATAATTGTTTGATTGCAACAAAAACCAAAATCATCCCCATGGATATTTGTAACATTCACTTCAGGGAATGATATTGATAAACATGGTTGGCCATAGAAGACATGATATCAACTAATAATATTCTCAAATATATGGTATTAATATTGCCACTTCCGAAGCAAATTGAAGTCATAAAATATCGAAATATATATTGCTACTTTTTAAACAATATAGGCTCAATATGTTTCATCGAACATGCCTTCATGTACTTGGTAATCAAAACCTTTTATATATATGGATAAATAATTCATTGATCATAATATATTTCTATTAGAAATTAACAACCAATTTTTTTTACCAAATAAAATAAAATATAATTTATGATAAATCATACAATTTACTGAAAACAACATCTAGTATGACATGAAATTGTTTTCATGATTTGTTGTAACCTACAATTACAAGTTTAATGCTAATATAAATCAAAGCAATATGGGAAATATTGTTTTTGAAAGAATAATGGGATATAAATTTTATATTACTAAGAAGACATGAATGTAAATCAACTCAAAATAAAACTAACAATTTTAATGTCATAAAATTCAATGGACTATAAAACAACATATAACATGGTGAGTAAATTCAAATGTCATTGAAGAAACAATAAAGACATTTCGCGATTAATAGATGTGTGAAATATAAAAAATTATATTTTTCTAGTATATGTCACATATGACATACCTTGATAATGAGGAATAAATAAAGAAGAAAGTATATTTCATTCATAGTGGTTAAGTCTCTTAATGTGAAATATAAATAACTAATAAAAAATAATATATCAAAAATGTCAGATTCATGTGAAATATAAACAACTAATTATAGGTAGATAGATAAAAAATATCTGAAAACTAAAGGCAAATTACTTTTGTACTTTTTGGTCCTACTAATATCGAAACTTAATGTTCTATTATATCGTAACTTTATAGTTATGATTTGCAATTCTACAACTCAAGGTTCCAAACAAAATTCATATTTGACGAAAATAAAATGTTGAATTAATATCGAAAATGTTGAATCATATATCGGCCTCCTCCTATTGGTTCTCGCCCGCTCCTCCTCCTCCATTTCTTGGAAGTTGATCATCCGGATGCTCCTCAATCTGGTTATCCCTTCCTACCACTCATTCTTTTTGGGGTTGATCACCGTCCTGCTGTCCCAAAGGCCCACATGTTTGTTGTTCCGCCTAGTCCCCCAATAAGACCTCGTCAATCACGATCATGACATCTGGGAGAATAGATTCATCCTGAGAGGTAGTAGTCACCTCTGGCTCCTTTTACACACTCTCTGGTTCTACCCCTGTAAGCTCTCCCGAGCAATCTCTTGTTTTCCCTAAACCCTAGGTAGAGCCTCAGTCTACAAGTATTGGACCCCATCGGAAGCCTCCCTAGATCCCGAGAGCGGAGGAGTTGAAGAATGGATTAGGAGGCTCGTGTCAAGCACTTGTTCACCGGCTCCAACAGCGCTCGAGGTGCCGGCTTCGTCACCAACGGGGACTGACATATCCTCAACCTTGGCCATAATCTCGTCCTTATCCTAGCCATCGACGATAGAGAGGTCGAAGGGTGGAGGCAGCGCTTTAGCAGCTTGGTAGGAGGCAAAGAAGTATCCATTCCCAATTAAGGCTTCAACTTCTACCTACAGTTTAGCGATCTGCACGTGCAAGTCCTGATTCTCCATTTCTTGCCTTCTGTCCTCCTCCTTCCAATTGTCTCTCTCCTTTCTATGCCTCGCTGAATTTAGGGTGTCATGGTCGAAGGTCCGCTTCAACCTCTGATAATCACATTACAGCTCAACTAGCTCTTTCTTGGTCTTATCCTGTTTTACGATCATCTTCTGTACCAAGTCCTGAGCCCGAGCAAGCAACCCCGAAGCGGTGTCAGCCTCAGCCTTGGCTTTGGCAGCATGATCACGAAGAGAGCTCACCTAATGGCTCATGGGGACGTTGTATTTGAAGGCCTACGATTGACAAAATGCAAGTTAGAATATAACCAGTTAACTACCTAAATCGCAAAAGCAGAAAAATTAAATCAGCGAATTACCTTGGCTAGGAGAACGATTCCCCTATTGATCAAAAGGATGGTAGGCATTAAGGTCATCAAGAAGAGGCCACCGCCTGGACAAGAAGCGATGAAAGGGTTCACGGCCTCTTCCTGGACAACGGGACTGGATGGATGCTGGGAACAACCTCCGGTTCCTTCCACAGTAGGGATCTTCAGATTCTTCCTAGTTAAAATATATATATGAGGAGAAATTGAAGCGACAGGAATATCAGCCGAAGAGGCTGTAGAGACATCGACCTTAGCGGCAAAAGGAATAGCAGAGATGATGGCAATGGTAGGCACAATAGCGGGATTAAAGCCCTCTTGTCATGCACCCGGGATGCAAACACTTCCAACTTGGACTTTAGTCATTTAGTATGAGGAGTAAGAGCGGTCTGAGCTACAACGGGAAAGGGCGGAGGCCCACCCTTCCAGATCAAAGTCACGGGAAGGCTTCCCCGATCCGGACTATCAGGATGGGGAAGAGGAAGAGGATCTTGAATGAATGGAGCAACAAAAAAAATAAAAAATAGAAATGAGAGAGAAGTTAGTATCAAGGCAAGAAGTAGATGAATAAGCGAACCAACAAATCCGTTCTTACCAGGAGAGGCGGTAGAGATTCATAGGTACTGGTTATACTTACAGGGTGTCGAAAGAGTAGGAGGTGGGGTACTTCGTGTTCACATAATTCTGGGCAATAATAGTCTTTAAGATTGCCTCCGACTCGACCAACAAGGTGTTCCTGCCCCAGGGGGGCTTGTTATTGAAGGCGGTAAGAACTTCAAATTCTTGACCACCAATGAAGGCTGAACTCCCCCACTCACCACCAATCAGCACCCACTCATCTTTTCAGGAAGAGTTCTTCTTGGCAGCGTCTGGCACTACAAAGTTGAGTTTGTTCTTGGCCTTCACGTAAAACCGCCCCTTTATCCATAAGATAGGCTTCTAATCTGAAAAACGTACACCAATTCTTCAGCCCTAGGCTCTCTCCTGAGATTATCCCTCTACATCACGAGGAAGCCCACCGAGTGTCTCCAAAAGCCTGGGGTCATCTGGAGAGGAGGCAGCTTCAGAGCGTGGAGAGCCAGCCGAAGAGTAGGGAGGAGAGGAAGCCTTACTCCATTCTCTAGAGCCGCGATGTGAAGTGGAAGTACGCCTTTAGGATGAGTGAAGACGTCATAGCTCTTAGAAGGAATGGTGACGGAGATACTATCGGGGATGCCAAACTTGTTCCTCAATCGGCTAATCGTTCCCTTACTAACAGTGGAGTCGGGGATAACCCAAAAATCATAGGGAATGATAAGCTCTCCAGAAAGAGAAACATAAGCCTGGACCAGACCTTTTTCAACCATCTTATAATCAGAGTCACCACTCGAATCCTTGTCGGATAATTCTAGTGGATTCTCGAGTATGTTCAAAAAACCAGTCCCTATAGAAACATTCTGGGCCGAGCGATGACGTTAAGGAGGAGGAAGATTGTCCCTACTTTCCTTGCGGGCTCGTTTCCCATGTGCAAGACTAGAGGCCTCGTCACCTTCCACGAGGAGTTCAGCTGTATCACGACTGGAGTTCGACATGGGGACAAGAAAGTTTAAATTAGATGAGAGAAAGAAATACAGTGAAGTTCTTCGTGAAGACAGAATAAGAAGAGGGACTTTGAAAGTTTGAAAATTGAAAGCATGAGAAGCGTATGGAAGAGGGCGATGTGACCAAATTTAAATAAGGATGAATGGAACAGTAACTCGTGACGTCGGTGACTGAAGCAAACTAGAAAGCGAGATCTTTGGTGAAAATTGCCTCGATTCTTGGGGACTGGTGTAACACAGCCGGTTTATTTTGAAAAACACATCGTTCCCTTGTTCATCATGTTTCATCTGTATTTAATGAAAAGATTTCTTCCTAGATTTTGGCAACTAAACTACAGGGAAATTTTTTCAAATAAAATAGGAAATCTGACTCCAACCCTAAATCAATCACCGGTGTTCAAGTTAGAGGGGACTTCTGTTAACAGCCAAATTTAGCTAGGGACCAAATGAAAAATTTTCCTCTCTCCAAGCAAGGGTTCTAAATCTAGCTTTACACAGTAAGAAATCGTAAACCCCGAGGTCAAGCTACCATGCACCCTTACGAGGGTAAGACAAGGTCGTCCATACCTTCCAAACATCTTGTACGCACTGAGGACCACAGTTAAAGCCCGATGTAACCACATAAAGCTCCTTGTATCGGGATAAGAGCCTAAAGCTAAGTCGATGTGGGAAGATTTAAGTTCCCTGAGATTGAGGTATCCTACGAACTCCCATGAAGCATGCTACCACCTCTACCCTCACCAAGAGGCTTTCAGGGTGCCGAGCATATCTTTCCATTTTGTCGAGGTATAAACTCAACCTTTTTGAGCAAGGAAAGAGGAAGCTCGCTAAGCTCCGTTATCATCAAAAAGCCCTAACACAATCAAGTTGAGCTCTAAAGGAAGCCCAAAATGATCGGATCAAGCACCCAGTAATACTATCAAAATTATATGTACCTTGCCATTCAAGGAAAAAAGTGCCATATTCGGGGACCCTTACGAGGTACCTTGCTAGGGAAAAATACAAGATAAGATTTATTCTCCAATGTGCATTAAGCCATTACGTGCGTGCATGTTAAGTCATTGAATTCAAAGAGGAAATAAATCCCTCTCCCTTCAAGATATCGTCAAATCTGTTAATTAGCCAAAGTCAATAATATTCAAACGTGACATCCCGCCCGATAAGGGGGGACTTGATTCAAAGATTCATGGGGGGAATAACAAGTTAAACCTAGTTGGAACAAGTATAAATACACTGGTAACAGTACGAAGAAAAAAAGGACAAAAAGAAAAAACAAACCGAGACCTAGTTACGCCACCAGTTAACAAAGCTCCATTGTCGCCTAAATTATGTAGGTAGTACACGACCGTCATCAATTAATTTTATCTACTTATCAACAGGCACGAGTCCACCACCAATAAACTATCCAAAGAAAGAGAAAGAGAGGGAGAGACTGAGAGATTGGAATTCCCTGTAATCATTCTAATATCATCAATAAAATAGTATCATCTCCCCTAGTTTTCGGGCATTTGGTTGTTTGTTTCTATCTACTCCATCTCTTTTTTGATACATGGGACTGGTATCGAGGATATCTACCCTAACCGTGACCACCGAGGAAGCGGTCTTGAGGGTATTAACAGTAATTCCTCACATCTAGTGAAATTTAGGTTAACAAGTCCGTTTAGGACTTATTTCCTGTTGGTGCACAATCTTCTAGAAAAGCAAAGTTATTGCTTGATTTGAACTCGTTTCCTGTTTGGTGTTTATCCTTCTAGAAGCTTTAAGTTCTTTCTTGAATAGAATTCTCTGACACTGGAGAGGAAACAGGGATATTTCCTTATTTTAGTATGATTCTAGATTTCTTGTTTGAGTAAGGTCGTAGTTGCCTTCATTGTCACCCATACGTTGTTTAACTAACCAATTATCTAATCCAGACCACACCTTTTATGTCCTGATCGGATGATATTTACCCGATCAGGTTATCTCTACCCGATTGGATAGTTTTCCCGACCATCTTTAGTAATCTCGACTAGGCCCTGAGATCATCTATTAATTGTTTTGGGTTGATCTTCCCTGACCTTTGTGATGTGGTATATCTAATCACCGTATTTTCATATGATCGTGCTGACTTGTCATGCTATCAAAAAATCCCTATAATAGGAATGTTGAATTCTTGGCCAAGTGTATTACACTCTGACTATCACTATGAAACATAGGTATCTCAGGATCCACTTCACGGCCTTCCAGTGAGGCTTTCCTAGATTTGACATGTATCGGCTCACAACTCCCACTACATGGGAAATATCTGGTCTTGTACAAGTCATGGCATACATTAGACTTCCAGTGGCTGAAGCATAAGGAACTCTAGCCATGAATTCCTTCTGATCTTCCGTTTTCAGATTCTGATCTTTGGGAAACCTTAAATAACTAACTAATGGTGCTCTTACTGATTTCACATAACCTATGATGAATCTCTGTAACACCTTCCAAATATACTCTGCTTAAGAAAGCTTCAAGGTACATTCTTGTTCGGCTCTGTTAATCCTAATTCCAAGAATCTGCTTTGCTTCACCTAAATCCTTCATCTCGAACTCACTCGAGAGTTTCTTATTCGTCCCATTCTCAAATATATCAAAATCTGAGTCATCTTCACTATTCTCATCACTATCAGAAATCTCCAAATTAAAGTTAACTTCATCATTCGAAGTTGACCGATTCCTCATCAATACCTTCATTCTGGTCACTTTTATCTTCATTAACAGTTTCCTCTTCAATAGCTACACCAATCTCACTTTTAGCTACATATTCAACTACCACTTCTTCAAGGTCAAGATTTAAGGCATTTTGCCTCTTTTTTTTTCATCTTCCACATAGAAAACCCCAAAAGCCATGAAGTAAAATACATGACTGTGTTCATCTGAAGAATCTTCTTTATCTTTTTCACTGTCATTATCACTCCATGTTTCTACCATAAGATTTCCCTTTCTCTTGTCCTTTAAGGTACCACAATCAGAGGATAAGAGACCAATCCCGCCACACTCGAAGCATTGAACTCCTTTTCGAGTTTCTTATCTTGACTTGGCTTTAGCTTATTGAACAAGGTCTTCTTCTTGAAGTTTTTTCCTCTGGATTTGTAACCCTTCTTCTCTAGCTTCAAGATCTTTTGAACTTTTTCACTACAAAAGTCAGGTCATCATCTGAGTCACTATCTTTTTTGGAAATCTTCAAAGCAATTCTATTTTGCTTCTTAGGTTAAGTGATAAGCTTCATTGACTCTTAAACAAGGAACTTCACAATAACTTGGCTTGGCATCATTCATGTTATTACTATTCTCCTCTGTAGCCATCACCTTTGATTCAAATATGTTAGGAAGAGATCTCATGATCTTTTTACTGATCCTAGTGTTAGTGTACGGATCTCCAAGTTGATGGCTTTGGTTGATTATGTCCATCAACTTAATTTTGAAGTCATTGAACGACTCATCCTATCCTTTCTTAATTGTGTTTATTTGGGTTTGAAGATATTGAAGCTTGGATTCCTTCACTGTTTAAGTCCTTTCATCTGCCATCTTAGGATCTCTCATGCATCATGTACATTCCTTGTTATTTAAATAAGCTTGTACTGATTCTTGACCATGGCACAGAACAATGAGTGCATTACCTTATTGTTCCACTTGGAAGCTTCAAATTCCCGAGAAGTCCACTGAGCCTTGGGTTTGGAAACTGTAGTTCCATCTTCAGTGGTCTAGTGGGTGGAGTGTACCCATCTTCAATTGCCATCCAAACTCTATCATCCATATCCAAGAGAAACGAATCCATTTTTCCTTTCCCTATGGAATAATTATCGTCGATGAGTAAATATGGTCTTATACTCGAGGCTACCTCATGACTCATTTTGATTCCACTTACTGTGTTTGATGATATGAATGAAAAGCAAAATGCAAGACACAAATGATCAAGGACACCTATGTATGTCCAGGAACCTCCTATGATACCTATTGAAACTACCATAATATATGTTCAAAAAACCTAGAAAGAGGGTGAATTGGTTGTTAATTGATTAGTTACCAAGTTTTTCCATTAGTCAAGATTAATTACATAAACCAATTCCAAATAACTACAAAAATCAAATGTAAGTGTAGAAATTAAAATGACACTTGATTTTTGCATTGGAAAGCCTCCAACAGGGAAAAACCCCACAAGACTAGCCATGCTAGCCACTTAATCACAGAAACTCCACTAATTGAATATTCATTTATAGCCAAAGTTGTCATCTTGGTCACTATTCTCAAGGTTTGTAACACAAACTATTATACCTGTATGCCTTTAAAAGTGGGTCTCGACAATGCTTATGCAACTACCATATGTAGCCACATGACTTGGACTCTAATGAAGAGAATTAATTATAAGTGAACATGTAACAATGTTCTAAATGCAATAAAGTGCAAGAATGGATTGTGCGGTCAACATTTCACAATTGACCAAGATGACAAGCAACAGTGTCAAAGGCAAACCAAACATCACTGGAGTATCACAGTCCATTTTTTACGTTGGTCCATGACAACACATGGACCGTGAAAACCACTGGAAAAAACTTTGTACCACTTTATCGTGGTTCTCCAAGACCACATAACGACAACGAGAACCACTAGAAAGTTTTTCGTGGACATTTTTCATAGTGGTCCAAGATGATACTTGAACCATGAAATCTTTTGGAAGGAATGTCGTGCCCATTTACCGCAGTAGTTCAAGATGTTGCACCGTGAAAACTACTAGAAGGTTTTTTACGGTTCACCATGACAACACCAATACCGTAAAAAAAAATATGATGCCTTCTTACGGAATCAAACACACTAACCTATATTTAACATGTGCAAGTGTGTGAATGGTGATATGCACACTTAAAAGACAATAAAATAACACAAATGAAAGTCATAAGTGTGTGTGTGTGCACCTAATCTCTTCAAGAGTACAAGTGAAGTGTTATACTTTTGTAGCTCTTCACTATTGAAGCTTTGGGAATGTCAGAGGGTACTTTGATCACGATCAAGTCCAATCAACATAATCTACCTTTACAACATTTACCCCATTGTGGTTTGTTAACAAAATAATTTAATCACAAAATAGTGTAACTTACAAACCCAAATATAATTTACTTACCGATTTCTTTCTCTATAATATATATTTCCATTTGGGTTAGAGATGATCTATGATTGCTTGTCTTCTTATCTCAAAATAGAGATCAATTAATAAGAAAATTCTACAGTATTTTTTTTGTCATGATTTTGACTTGCAATTCCTAAAATAGTCCAAGAAAAGCAAAGAAAAGATGAAATACTAGGTCATATAGATTGTGAAAAAAGACTAACAATATTGTTTCAGATCGTGCTATTTGTACTTTTGTGGAAATGTATATTTTTTTCAAGGAAGAGCTACTTCATCGTTTATCAAACAAAGTGGAAAAAAACGACATTGCTTGGCCAACAAAGAGGAAAAAATAGAAGAAATATATGAACCATCAATGTTTTAATTGCCACATATTGAAATCTTGTTATAGGTCAGGAAAAAGATCCATTGAAGCTCCGCCTTCAAAGTCAACATTCTTCTCCATAAACCCGGTACCCTTCTTCATTTTAAGGGTATTTGAGTAATTTTGAGATATGATATAAAAAAAGCATGACAAACCTCAGTCACACTCTTCTTCTCTCTCACGGTGAGTCGGTGAGTCAGTGAGAGTCTCATACCTAATGGTGTCCACGGTTCGGTTTCGGTTCGGTTTCGGTTCCGTGGAAAGGCCGAACCGTGACCGTAACCAGAATGGGGGCGATTTTGGGCGGTTTCTGAACCGACGGTTTTTAGGTTCGGTTTCGGTTTCGGTTTAAAAAACCGAACGGTTCTGTTCGGTTTCTGTTTTGGTTTGTGAAACCGAACGGTTCAGTTTGGTTTCAGTTCGTTCGGTTTTTTTTTTTTTTACAAAAATTAATATATTTATTATTTATATACATTTAATTTATATATATATATATACATATGTTTTTTTTAATGAAACTATACAACTAATATTTGTACTTTTATATACACATAAATGTGATTTTGTTTTTAATGGAACTATACAAGTATACAACTAATAGTCTAATTACTAATACGAATTGATAAACTTAAAATTTAAAAAATGCCCAAACATTTTTATTTGTAATCAAATTTCATTTACAATGTCTATATTTTAAATATTCACATAAAATATGAAATACAATCATCTAAATATACAATTGAACCGTTGAAGTATTTAACAATGAATGTGTAAAAATAAAAGAAATTGACATTAATTAATAAGTAAAAATTTATAGTTGCATCTAAATTTTATATAAAAAAAATTAGAAGTTAGCTTTAATTGAATATAAAATCTAACAAAGTTCAAATAACACATTGAAAAAAAAAATAGCCTTGCACGTAATGTTGACCACAATTAAGTTGCCTACGTATCATCCGTAAATGTAGAGAAATCAAAGGCCACGTAGTTCTTTTACCTGTAGTGGGATAGTCGGTGTTAGTGGTTGAAAGATTTGAACAGAATCCATTCGCTGCCTTCTGTTCCCATGGTTTGATCATTTTCGAAGAAATCGTTCACTATTTCTGGCTCGAGTTCTTGTTGTCTAAATTTCGCCTTTGTCCAATCATCAACACACACTTAGGCTTCAAGTGATTGTGGACACATAACCGACCGTCTTGGATCCAAAATATTTCCACCTGCACTAAATTCTTATTCCACAGCAACGGTAGAAACTGGTGTTCCAAGAATTTGTTTGGCAATAATAGCCAAAATTGGATATTCTTGTTCATAATCCTTCCACCAACCCTGGATACTAAATTTATCTTCTAAAAATACATGATTGGCTTCTCAAAATTGGTCAAGCTCAGAATGTGAGTTAGATGAGGATGAGGAAGATGCTCGTAACTTTTTGGCTCTTTAGGAAAACAATCGATCCCCAAAACCCTTTAATTTAAATTGTGAGGAACTGGTAGTACCATCAGATGTGGGTTGGGGTTGTGAAACTGACATGTTCAAAGACGGACCATATATTTTAAGATATTCATCATATAATTCATATAGTAAAGTCTTAACGGAATTACAACAACTAGGAACATCAGTTTCTATTCCTAAACTATTGTAGTAATGAGTTAAATAATCTTGCAAACATTCTAATTTAAAGTGTGGATCAAAACATGATGCAAGCAAATAAATATTTGGAATATCCTTAGAATACTGTATCCATTATGTTTTTCATTGCAGCAACACATTGACTCAATTGAACATCTAATTCACAGTCACTGAAAGCACCAGCAATATTAACACTTTGAACAAGAAATAAATGAGTAGTGGGATAGTAAATACCAGATAAAGCATTGGTAGCATCATTAAAAACACGTAACAATTCAAAAAAAATTATACATACATCCCAATGCTTCAATTGAAGCGAAATTGAAGGAACGTTATAAGTAATAAAAGAAACTAATATTTTCTTATATTCAACACTTTCATTAAGCACATACGTCAGCACATACGGAAACGCGACCTTGATATTGGAAAAAAAAATGATTTCAATTTGTGTTTTTCTTTTTTGTAAATGGAAAATAGTGCATGTGTGAGAGTGACTCTAGGAACACGTTGCATTGCAGGATTTAATGCAGTTTGACAATAATTAACAAAACCAACTTTCTCACCAAAACTAAAAGGTAAGTGTTCTACTGCAACCATTGTTGCTAATTCTTCCTTATTTTTTTTAGACGTATAATGAAATAATTGATTGGTAGAGGTTCCATACCTGGATATTTTTCCTTGGTTACTAGCTTTCACCAATTCGGACGGATGATTTCTTTTAACATGGTTCCAATACGTGCCATATCCAAAGGACTTAGAGGCATTGTATGTTTTGGGGCAGTAGTTGCACATGATTTTGATTGTTCCATAATCTAACTCAATTTTCTTCATATGCACTCTGAAGAGATCGGACTTCAACGGCTTTTCTTCTTCATCTGCATCAAATTCATTTAACCGAACTGTGGACACCTCTACTCACACCCATTAGTTGCCACTGTTCCTCTCGCCGCCGTTGCTCTTCCTCACCCTTTGTTCACTGTATCGCATGATTTGCACCAGATAAACAAATTATTTAATCTTTATTTCCCTTAATAGAAACTTGAGGTTACGATTTGATGCAGCACTGATATGGGTGACCAAGCCCTGCTGATTCAAGAAATGTCCAGAACTATAAACACATTGCTAACCTCAATGATACTGTAGAATATCGAGAAAGCAAACAAAAGAAATTTAATAACTACATTTTATTTATCAACTCAAGTCTGCCATGAAAATGGCTACAAAGCTCCATTATATTGGAGTAGGAAAAAACAAGTAAAATGAAAAAAAATAAAAACATACCTCCATCAAATCCCATAAATCAAGCAATTACCTTTATAATAGGTGATTGATAAAATTGCATAAATCAAGTTGTTGTCAAGACTATAATTCTTGCATATCACCCATAACTTGATTCCCATCATTCCCCCCGTGATCGAAAGAGTTCACTCTCAAATTAATTATAGATTACAAATGCAATGGAAAAAAATGCTGAAGAAATTGAATTGATATACAAAATGGGGATAATTATTTTGATTTCATTGATTCTTGAAATAGCGGAAACTATCTGTTGATTCTTAAGAATACCGGAATTAAAACAAGAACTAGATGATGCTGATTCACAAAAAATAGCTAGTGGTGTAAAAATGGACTGGCCCGGCCCATTAGGGACGGCCTGGCCAGTCCATTTCTGGAAACAGGCCTGGCTGGGCCTGGCACTCGATGGTGTCGCCGGCCGGCCCGGCCCGGCCTGTTTCCAGATAAGCAGGCCGGCACGGAACACCGGCCTGCCTCAGGTGGGCCGTGCCTGAGTGCCGTGCCAGGCCGGCCGGCCAGGCCCCTCTGGCGGGCTGAGCGGGCCAGACCTAACAGGTCTGGTCCGTCGGGTTAGTTTTTTGGTCCAATTTTTTTTCCAAATTATGTTTTTTTGGATTTAGGGTATAGGGTTTAGGATTTATAGTTTATGGTTAAGGGTTTAGAATTTAAAATGAATGAAGAGAACGAACAATTATTAGGATTTGAAAGAATAAAGAGAACGAATAATTTTTTAATTATTTATTTATTTTTCACTTATGGAATTCAGTAATACATATCTACATGATTGCCTCATTAAAAACCTTACCAAGAAAAACCCAGTGGGATAAAAACTTGGTAAGGGAAAAAGAGTGCAACTGTTTTACAACTTACAAGTAAATAATAAATACATATGTAAAAGTATAACATAGTTCTGGCCCTGACCACTACCTGAAGGGTCATCAATATATAGATTGTCGAAATTTAGATTAAGTTCTTTATCTACAGTTAGATTTTGTAACCTTTTTTTAGCATGCTCCCAATCCCGAAGGCATGTTAATACCTCCACCATCTCTGGAGACAAACAGCTTCTTCTTGGTTCAATTATGCGTCCACTGGTGCTGAAAGCTTGTTCTGAAGACACCGTTGACACTGGAATAACCAGTACGTCACGTGCTAAGTGTGACAGAATTGGATACCTGTACGTATAGGTCTTCCACCATAACAACAAATCAAACTCTTCCTTGTCTTCAACAGCATCGAACTGTGCTTCAAGGTACCTAATAAGTTCGGTACAAGAAGATGGGCTAGATCTTTGCCCTGAAGAAGTACTTGTTGATTTGTCTTTTTTTCTTCGTTTCAGAAGGCTCCAACTTGTTTGCTTCGGCTCTGTCTCCGGTCGTGTTGATTGGGGGATGTCAATGTTGCCAAACCTGGTCTCATAAATATGAAAAATCTCGAACAACTTGGTTCGAATGTCAGTAATTTGTTCTGAATAATCTATTGACAAATTAATACCAATAAACTCAAGCAAAACTTCTAAACCAGATAATTTAACCCTGGGATCTATTATAGCACTTAAGGCATAAAGTAGGGGAATGTTAGCCCAATATTTTTTAACTTTGTCTCCATGACAACAACTGCGGCGCCTAGATGTTCATCTTCTCTATAACTGTTTAACAGTTCAGACATTTCCACTATCTGATGGTTTGCCTAGGAAGATGTGGGGTAATATACCCCGGAAAGAGTTACAGTGGCATTGCAAAAAATCTTTAAAAATTGAACAAAAATCTTTGCCACATACCAATCGTCTGTGGAAAGTAATTTTGGACTAAGTTGTCCTGTTTCGGTCAATTTCATGTTATAAAAACATGTAATGGTTGTATCATATTTCAAACAATTTTGCAACATTAAATAAGTAGAGTTCCACCTTACCGGCATATCAGTTTGGAATCGTCGGGGTTTGAGACCGTTTAATTTACAATGTCTCTTGAATTCACTGAATCTAGGATTAGAACTGCAAATCCAAGAAATGGCATCTTTGATGCGATCTATTTGGTCGCTTACCTGCTTTAAACCAGCATGTACAACTAAATTTATAATATGGCATGCACACCATTGATGGAAGAAATAACCTCCATCTTGCGGGATATTTCTTGCGGGTTATTTCTTGCAACAAACAATGCAATAGAGCTAGTATTTGCAGATGCATTATCAAATATGATTGAAAGAATGCGATGCGTGATTTCATAAGTTTCTAAAACTTCCATTATGACATTAAAAATGTTTTCTGCGGTATGTGCAAAATCCATAAGACGAAAACCAAAAATTCTTTTTGTTATCCTCCAATCAGAATCTAAATAGTGTCCCGTGACATATAAATAGTCCTGTTTGGAACATGCATTCCAAATATCAGAAGTTAATGCAACAAAGACACTTAAATGCTGTATTTCAGCAACTAAGTCATCCCTTTCGGTTTCAAACAATCGTATCAAATCATTTCTAGTGGTGGTTCTAGAAACAGGTTTATATTGGGGGTTATATGCAGATGTGATTAATTCCTTATAAAATGGACTCTCACCAATACTGATCGGTTGATCAGTTTGTGCAATGTATCGTGCCAAGCACTCTCTAGCGTGCAAGGCGTCGAACTGCCACGACGTAACGGACCCGTCTGGGTGCCGTTGAAGCTGTGTCTGGGTTGTAGTATCTACCTGTCCATGTGCAGGCATACATTTGTGCATATGCCGTCGCAAATGTCCGGTTCCCCCCGTACTTGTAGCATAATTCTTATGGCAAAACTTACATTTAGCTCTGAGGCCAGACGCCCCGTTTGGGAGTGTCATGTGGACTATGTTGAAACATTGCCACACATCTGATGTTAATTTTCTGGGACGTGATGTTGGTGTAACGCTGGAACCAGAAGGTCCCGTTTGAGTATGGGTCGGTTCTGAAATATCAAATTCATCGTTGAGCATATTCAAACCGTCCGGAAAATAAGGCTGCTGGTTAGGATCCATTATCTGAATAAAAATATGAGCATTATAGTAGTTAATAGTCAAATTAAAAATCAATATTTACTAACAGTAATCTTAATTTACTAACAATAATTACTATAACTAATACGACACTTACAATAATTTATTTACTTAAAAAAACAAATTAAATAAACAAAAAAAAAATCATAATCTACTAACATAAAATTTTAAATTCACTAGTTCACTACTACAAATAAAATTGATAAATTTACTAACATAATATACTAACATAAAATTGATGATTTGAATCACTACTCTTAAATTTACTATCATAATCTACAAATGAAAAATTTTAATTTATAAAAAAAATAATATCAAACGTAATTACTACACTTAACATTCATCATTTACTTATTACAAAAAGTAATTTCAGTAATACAAATTAACTTTCTAAATTTATTAATAAAAAATATTAAAATTACTACTAAACTTAAAAATCTTAATAAACTAAACAAATAATATTAACATTAAAGCCCAAAAATTGATAAACTAACTAACTAAATAGATAATGTTTTCATTAAGTAACTCAAATCTAAACATAAACATATAAATTTACTATGAGAATATGTTAGACCAAAAGTAATAACAAATTGTACCTTTAAAATTTGGTGTGTTGGTGGAAAACGTAGAGAATTTTGTAGAGAGAGTAATAACCAAAATGAATGAAAAAGTTTAGAGAATTGGAGAATATATTAGAGATTGAGATTTGAGAAAATGAGAGATTGAAAGAATGATAGAGAGTTAATGGAAAATGAAATGGATGGAAGTATTTATAGAAAAATTTGATTTGTGGGTCAAAATGTAATTTAAAAGATTGTAAGGGAGTTTTGGTAAATTTAATTTCCTCCAACTGCTGGAAATCAATTCCAGCAGTTGGTTGACGTCATTGATGATGTCAGCCAACGGCTGGAATTGATTTCAAGCCGTTGGAGGTTTTTTGAAAAAAAAAAAAAAAAAAATTAGGCCGAACGGACCAGCTGATCGGTCCGCCGGGCAGGTCCGACAGGCCTGGCACGCCGGATTGGGGTGCCAGGCGGGCCGGCCTGCCGGGCCTCCTCCAAGCGGCCCGGCACGCGGCCTGGCCCTCTTCCTTCACGGGCCGTTCCCCGAACGGCCCGTGAACTTCCTGGGCCTGCCGGACCGGCCTGTCACCGGCCGGCCCATTTTTACACCACTACAAATAGCTAAAAGGTGATCAAAAGACAACAACAATCGATACTGTTTCGAGTTGGTTCTGATACAAAAAATGACGCAGTATTAATGTTCAAGCTCGGTTCATTTGAAGAATACCCAGAACTCTGAACAATATGTTAACTCATTGATTCACTAGAATACCAAGAAGCAAACAAATATTGGAGTAGAAAAAAAAAATAGGAAACAAATAAATCACAATTTGAATCAGAAAAATTATGTCTCCCATGCATCTTTATGATTGGTCAAATCGTGTAAATCATGCTTCTGTCTTCTCCAAAGATTCTTGCAAAATTCTCATATTTTCAGAGAACTAGAACTGTTCATGATTTAATAGCTTGCATCCCATTTCTCCATTAAATCTAAAGCAACAATGTCTGCTTGATCTCCATCACATTTCAAGTTTTATTGCTTATTGTTTTGATGCGTTATGAAAAATGAAGTGAAAAAATGTAATAAAAAATTAAAAGAGATGGGAAAAAAAGCTTGGTTCTTGTGTTTTTTTTATTAGTTTGAAAGAAAAATCAGAACTGTCATATACACATATTGTAAGTATTGATTTATAAGCAATTGAATGAAGCTTAGTTTAGTGATTCTTTAGCTTTTGTATGGTTATTTTATTGTGATTTCTATGATTTCTTGACAAGTAGATCTTTGTAATATGTGATTTTTGTTTTTGGGTCCTATATGTGTACCTGCTTTGTATTGGTTGTATGTTTGGATGATAAGGTGTAGGAAAAGTGTATAAAAGAGAATGACAGTAAAGAATTCAATGTTTTTTGGGGGGATTTTGTTGTGATTTTGGTTTTTTGTTTCTTTTTTTCAAATTGAAGCCTCAATCATTTCTGCATTAGAGTTCATATTGTTGTGCCCGATTACTGTGATTTTCATTTACACTTTTGAATTTAGATATTATTTTTTTGTGGCTTTAAAAGATATAAAGTTAAATCCCAAAATCCTCCCAATTCTCTCTTTCTCTGTATCTAAATACCTCTGCTTCTACCATTTTCTTTTCTCCCGTTCTGTATCAATATATCTGCTTCTGCCTATTTCTTCTCTTAATTTCTATGAATCCTATCTATTTGGGTTAAGATCCCTACCAGAAGTAGTTGTATATATTCATGTGCCTTTGTTTTACTAATCCTTACACCATGGAATGCTGGGATTGGATTGGAAGTTCTTATATGGAATGTGCAGAACCAAGAAGATATTTTCGAGCCTCGTAAAGCTTGATTCTTAGAAGTTATACAGCATCCACAATATACAGTAAATATGCTAGTAATCTTAAATTGGTTGTGAACAATTGAGGATATATTTAGTCCGATTCAAAGGCACATGAACTGATGATCCAAAAAAAAAAAAAGAATTAAATTGGTTGCGAACAATTGTTGGACAGAAAAAAAATGTTCCATTTAATAGGTCAAGCATGTTATTTAAATGGAACATATAAACCAGCCATTTGACTTGACATGATACGACTCGTATAATAAACAGGTTAGTGTTTTTATGTATTTGTGCTGACCCAAATATAATTGTGCACTAACTGGTATTGCTACCACTATCTGAATCTGATATTTGGAGTCTTGAAGCGCCTTTGGTCTCTCTCCATTCCTTCGCTAGTCACTGCTTGCCAGTTCCGACGCTGCTGCTGGTCACCGATTGTCGTCGCTGTCTCGTTGTAGTCTGCTTGCAACACTACAAGAAAATTGAGCCATAGGGACGAAAATTGACCATAGGGACGAAAATTGATTGGGACGAATTTTTTTCGTCACAACAGAACATCTATTAGGACACAATAACATATTCGTCCCTAAAAATTTCAAACCTAAGGAAAACTTTAGAGACAACAAAATTTGTCCCAATAAAACGTCTATTGGGACAAAAAAAATTATTCATCCCTAAAAAGTGCAAAACTAGCGAGACTTTTAGGGACGAAAATAATTTGTTCCAATGGGATGTTTATTGGGATGAAATAAATCATTCGTCCCAGTAGAAAGTCTACTGGAACGAAAATTATTCATCCCTAAAATGTTTGGCATCTTTTTTTTTTTGGAAAGAAAACAAAAAAAAAATTATAGAGGTTATTTTATTATGACAAAAATAATATTTATTGCTGATAATGATTTATCAGGATTATATTTTTCATTTTTATCTTTATTTTTTAAAGTTTTTCTTAAGAAACAAATATCACAATTAAATTTGCTTCAATTTTTATATTAATTACTGTAGATTAATTAAAAAAATTAAAATTTTTATACATATACTTTTATAAATATAATAAATAAAAATCTAAAGTACAAAAACTACTTTTTATAAAAGTTATTGCACATTTATCCTTCCCCTTGTGATAGGAATTCAAATATTACATTTGTCGATTAAGTTCAAATATGTAAAGAAAGTCTCTCTATTCCGTGTACGATTAACGATAGATCATTTCATTTGACAATATATTATTTGAGAAAAATAGTTTAATTAAATGCTACAAAAAACTTTTTTTTAACAAGAAAAGAAATTATTGGAATTAATCTATAATAAAAATTAAGTAACATATAGATGTTCTATATAAATAGTATATTTTAATTAATAAATTCTAAACAATAGCAAAATGGATAATCTTTGCTTGAGTTTCAGGTGAGTGGTTCGACACTAAACATTAAATGAGGTTCGACTGTGATGAGAGGGTTGTGATGAGAGTGAGCTGGGGTTGGGTAGATAGTGAGACGATAGGGTTCCAAACAAACAAGTTTTTTTTTTCCAAATTTTGTCTCTATAGATATTTTATAGGACAAAAAGAAAAATCTTCCCTATATTATTTTTCCTCTATAGTTAGTATTTCGGACCAATATTAATTTCATCCCAAGGAACCTATTGTGACTCACCTTAGGCGACGTAATTTGGGATGAATTTACTCATTAAATCGTAAATATGGGGAGAAATTTCTACTGAAGTGGGAGTTTCAATCCCGATTCATTCTTGTAACCATTGATCTAACAATTTAATAAAATATTATATAATAAATATTTTTTAATAGTCATTTGTATATCATACAAAATAATTATAAAGATAACTGGAATCAATTTAAATTACTAGTAATATTTATAAAAAAAAAATGTTCAATACAAATTTAATTTAGAAACTTATTTACATTATATATAAATAGTTTTGCATTATTTATCAAAGTTGAAGTTGTGTAGTGTAATGGATTGAGATCTACACCATCGAATGTAAAAAGACGAAAAATAATCGTCCCAATAGAATTTAAAATTTTATAATAAGTTTATCATTTTTTTTTTTGAAATACAACTACTGTCGAGACTTTGCGAGATTAATTAGACTCTACAAGTACTACTCAAAATATTACTCTCACTATTAGAGATATGTTACATATGGACTACAACTCTCACAACCGAAGAGAGGATTGCTCCCACAACCGAAGAGAGGGCTGCTCCCACAAATCGAGAGAAAACTTTTCATATATATTTTTAAAATATGTATGGTGGGATTAGAACCTCTGACTACTATGTGTGGAAGGGATGTGCATGTTGGAACCCCGTTCACCGGTTACGCAGTATAACTAAGTTTTAAAAATTTTAATACATATCATAATTTGTATCTGGGACAAGTGAACTTGGGATCGTAATTATTTTTCAGAAATAATACATACAATATGTAAACACAGGAAATTGAAATCAATATAATTAGAAGAAGAAAATCATACCAATGTTTGGAGGCTCCTTCACTTTATAATATGCTCATGTCTGAACCGCTTGATCTTCCTCGCTATCTCCCGGGACTGTTAACTGCGTGTAGGTGCATCACGATCTCAGGAACTTGAATGGAGGATATAAAGAAAAGTCTTGAAGAAACTCTTTCTTCTCAATTTGGTGTATTGATTTCATGTACACATGAATTGCATCTCATGCAAAAAAAATATTGACATAAGTGGTTCCGCATCTCCAAAAAACAATATATATCATTACTCACGCACCCTCTTTTGTTATCAGAACAAGCACTTTTCTTTTTAATAAAAAATATGTCTCTGCACCTTTTTCTGATCAAGCGTTAATTAATATATATATATATATATATATATATATATATATATGTTTTTTTTTCTCTTCTTCCTTAAGCAAACCCTTGCGACTATATATATATATATATATATATATATATATATATATTAATAATATGTGTATCAAGTATTAACATCATATACAAATTCTTCTTTTTACTAATATTTCATGTGTACACTAATTTGTATCCAATACAATCTCTTGTGTTATTAATTGATATATATTTTTTAATTATCCTTTTCAAATATATCTAATATATTAAAAGTGATAATAAGTATTTTAAATTTAAACTTAAATTCAAATACTTAGATAAATGATTTAGTAAAAATAAAATAATCCTATTATTTTATCTTCACCTAAATCCATATATCAACTAACACCCTCCAATTAATAGTTAATTCATAATTCATAATTATCAATATAATTTAATTATTTAATTATTTAATTAATTTAACTATTAACATTCATTAATTAAATAATCGCATTATTCAATTAATTCGTGAATATATACGTGTCACTTTTGTAACACAATTAATTGGACAATCCAATTAATTAACCGTGACCCTTGTTACTTAAATCGATCGGGCTAGTAAGGGAATCTAATGGACCCACAATATTTTGAGCTCCAATAATCCTTGGAATAATTAATTAAACTCTTTAATTAATATTCCTTGACTATTAACTCCGGTGTTATTCCACTATAAACCCGAAGCTGTATTCTCTCAACTATAGACGCTTTTACACAGACCGATATTACTCGATGTCTATCGATATAGCTATTACATATGGTGTGATCCTCCACAGTAGTTTATAATTAGAGTTGGGTCATAATGTCCGTTATGCCCCTCTAATTACATATATCCTTTAAGTACCGTTGATTCTCTAATGGACAATAAATCCTATTTCCTCACGGAATTAGAAGAACGCTCATATTGTCCAAGTCACGAATCAACCTTTAAGGGAACTACCATATACTTCTCAAAAGAATGAGTGGATTCCACTATTGTGTACAAACTTTTCCAACCACAAGCCAAACCGCAATCCCAATATACGGAGCATGTTGATCAGGAACTGCATCCGACCTCACCCATGGTATATCAAAGACCACGATCTAACCTAAAGGAGTCGATAAGACACTCAGGATTAAGTTCACCCACATATAGTCATCATTAGTTTATATATATGAATCTCATCAGTAAACGGATCTTGGTGAGAGATTCATATAGATCATGACCCAGTCCAATACGATCACATCATACAAGGTGTCTTCATTCTCATATCTCATATGAATGATTCAGGATAGAATCATTGTACATTATAGAATGGACCACAACTATAGATTAATCACAAATAAAGTATCCAACTTTATTTGTTATCTATGAACTCTTTAGATTACACGTCTCTTACTGTATCCATCAGTATATGACACTCATATACACAGTTCGAGATTACTTCTGACAATCTTGGATGTTAAATATATGCCAAGTTATAAAATAAACAGCACAACATGAATGAATTGAACTTTTCATTTTATTTATATCATAAATCCATTTACAAATTACATATTTATAGCATAAACCCAAATAATCTCCCACTTGCACTAAAGCATGTGAGGCATGTCTCATAACCCTAGGTCATCTAGGTGATCCGAAAACACTTTAGCCGTTAAGGTCTTTGTAAATGGATCAACAATATTTTCTTGTGAGGCTATCTTTGTGACGAGCACATCTCCTCTCTACATTATCTCTCTAATGAGATGATACTTTCTCTCTATATGCTTCCCTCTCTTGTGGCTTATTGGTTCTTTGAAATTAGCCACAGCAGCACTGTTATCACAATAAAGTATGATGGGCTTATCCAGGTCTGGAACAACTTCTAGATCACTCAAGAACTTACAAAGCCAAACAGCCTCTTTAGCAGCTTCACAAACGGCTACATATTCGGCTTCCATGGTGGATTCAGCAATGCAAGATTGCTTGATACTTCTCCACACAATGGCTCTACCACCCAGAGTGAATACTGATCCAGACGTGGATTTCCTAGAATTCCTGTATGACTGAAAATCAGAATCTGTGTATCCTAACGGGATCAAATCCTACCCGGAATACACTAGCATATAGTCCCTCGTTCTCCGGGTACTTAAGAATTGTCTTGACAGCAACCCAATGATCCAATCCTGGGTTAGACTGATATCTGTTGACTACTCCCACTGCATAACAGATATCTGGTCTCGTGCATAACATAGCATACTTGAGACTACCTACTGATGATGCATAGGGTACACGTCTAATATCCTCAACTTCTTGAGGTGTCTTAGGACACTATTCCTTAGACAAGTGAACTCAATGTCTAAAAGGTAAATTACCTTTCTTGGAGTTTTGCATCAAAAATCGCACAAAATCTTGTCGATATATGATGCCTGAGACAGTGTTATAAGTTTGTTCTTACGATCCCTTATTAGTTGGATCCCTAGAACATAACTTGTCTCTCCCAAATCTTTCATTTGAAATTGACTAGCCAGCCAGCCCTTTACATCAGACAACACTCCCACATCATTCCCAATGAGTAGGATATCATCTACGTATAGGACCAAGAAAACTACTTTCTTATCAATGATGCGCTTGTAGACACAAGGCTCATCGACGTTCTGCTTGAAGCCATAGGTTTTGATCATATCATCAACCTAATGTTCTACGATCTAGATGCTTGCTTAAGTCTATATATGAACCTTTGTAGCTTGCAAACCTTTTGCTCTTGATATGGAGACACGAATCCCTCTAGTTGCATCATGTAAATGCTCTCATCAAGATTGTCATTTAAGAATGCAGTCTTGACATCCATTTGCCAAATTTCATAATCGAAATAGACAACAATGGATAAGAGAATCCTAATATACTTAAACATGATTACTGGCAAGAAGGTCTCTTCATAATCGACCTCTCTTTCTAGGTATAACCTTTGGCCACTAGTCTTGCTTTGAAGGTCTCTACCTTCTCGTCTACTCCTCTCTTTCTCTTGTAGATCCACTTACACCATATGGGTTTTACCCCATCCGGTAAGTCTACAAGATCCCAGACTAAATTAGAGTACATGGACTCCAACTCGAGATTCATGGCTTTAAGTCATTCCTCTTTATCAGGATCTTTCATTACATTCTTAAATGTCAATGGATCATCCACACTATCAGCAGATATAAACCTCATCCCTCACCTATACCTAAATAGAGTTCACATTGTCTCACAACCCTCTCACTACGTCTAGGTGGTAATGTATCCTGATCAGGAACCATCTGACTCTCAGATGTATGTGGATCAACAACTCTTGTTGATGAAGCACTAGTCTCACTAGGCTCCAACTCATTTAATACAATCTTGGAATGAGGTTTATGGTCACTAATGTAATTGTCCTCAAGAAACGTTGCATTTGTCGATACAACTACTTTGTTATCTTCAGGACTATAGAAGTATCCACATTTGGTCTCCTTGGAGTATCGTACAAACAGGCAGACAACAGACTTGGAGTCTAGCTTTCCAATTCTGTTCTTCAGTACGTGTGCTGGACACCCCCATATGTGAAAATATCACAAACTAGCTTTACGATCATTCCACAACTCTAGGGGAGTCTTAGGAAAAGATTTGGATGGCACCACATTCAAAATGTATGCCGCTGTTTGTAATGCGTATCCCTAGAAGGAATTCGTTAATGATGAGAAACTAATCATAGACATCACCTTTTTCATTAAGGTTCTATACACCATTTTATTGAGGTGTACCGGGAGCTGTGAGTTGGGAAATTATCCCATGCTCGACCATGAAGTCTTCAAACTCTTGGTCAAAGTACTCACCTCTACGATCCGATCGTAGTGACTTGATAGTCCTACCTGATTGATTCTCAACTTTAGCTTGGAATTCTTTGAACATTTCAAATGTTTTTGACTTCCATTGTATTAGGTAGACGTATATGTATCTTGAGTAGTCGTCTATAAAGGTGACATAATACTCATAACCACCCCTAGCTTTAACATTCATCGGTCCACAGACGTCTATATGTATAACATCTATCGGTTCTTTAGCTCTAAACCCTTTTCCAGTAAAAGGTCTCTTAGTCATCTTACCTTCCAGACAAGATTTACAGACAGATAAGGTGTCAACCTTTAACTCACTTATAGGTTCGCTTTTTACTAGTCTGTTTATCCGATCAATATTGATATGACCAAGTCTTAGATGCTATAGATACGTGTCATTATCTGTAGAAATCTTATGTCGTTTAGTTTTTGGTTTTTCAACTTTAAACATTTCGGTGTTGAGCAGTGTAGTATGTATTAACGGTCTTAACACATACAAATTGTTTTCATTAATTCCTGAACAAATATTCAGACCACTCTTTCCAATAATAACAGACTTATTATTAAAAGAAACAGAATATTTTTGTTCTAACAACTTAGAAACAGAAATTAAATTTCTTGTAAATCCAGGAATATAAAATACATTGTCCAACAATATATAATTATTACAAAAACATAATCTAATTACGCCCATTGCTCGTGCCTGACACGGCATCCCCTGACCCCACACGTATTGAGAAGGCTTGATCCTCTAGCTGTGTTTAAGAATCAGTCCATTGTAAAGAAGAACAAACATGGTTAGCGCCCCTGAATCAACTATCCAGGGTGAAGAATCATCTTCCACTAAACATGACTCAAGAACAAGTAAATCATATTTACCTTTCTTGGACTTCTTCTTTCTTTTGGGCTTTCTTGAGTTTGGGCTTACCCTTCGTCTTCCCAACAGACCTCTTCCTCTTCTTATTATTGGAGGAAGATGGTTCGACAACATTTGCCTCACCGGTCTTACTCTTGTTGTCCTTAGTCAAGGACTCAAAGATAGTGAGATCATTGAGAAACTATGTGAGATTGAACCTTAACTTGTTTATCTCGAAGTTACTCTTACACTGATCAAAAATCTTTGAAAGAGTCGTCAATATGATGCTCACTTGACTGGGTTCATCAATGGCCCCGCCATTGACTTCTGCCGTGTTGAAGTAGGACATCATGCTTAGGACATGTTCCCTAACAGACGTACCTTCCTTCATACGAGCGAGCATAGCAGAACAAACAGCTTCGTGTCGCTTTAGCTCGGAGGGCTGCCCGAACATAGCTTGTAATGACTCCATGATTTTGAATGCTAAAGTCATTGTTTCCTGCTTTGTGACAAGCACGTCTGTCATTGAAGCTAACAGATATGTTCAGGTCTTCTCATCAGATGAGACCCATCGCTCGTATGCCTCACGAATAGTTCGTGTGGTATTGGCAGCAGGCACTGGAGTACATTCCTCTGTAAGCACAAACTTGAGGCCTTTGGTGACCAAAATTGCATTAATGTTAAGTTTCCACTTAGTGTAGTTATCACCAGTTAATATATCGTTTGCGAGAATTTGAAGTAATGCAGAATATATTATTGCTGAAATAAATAAAACATTCATTCAGTCATTTATTTAAAATAAGTGTGAGTGCTTTGGCATAAATTTAAACATGATGCATGAACATGTTTAACGAATTAGAACTACCCTAAAACTAGTTACTATACCACGACAATCCAATATACCACAAAAAGGTGCCGTCTTAGGGTCGGTCAAGTCTTTGCATGTTTGGATTGAGACATTCTCAATCAAATGATATTCTAGAATAACTCTTATTCCATATCATTCATCCATCGTTCATTTACTCAGGTTTTTAATTAACAAACTTAATCAAAACCTTCATGAGTGTAACCCACCACTTCAGATCTCACAAGCTTAACTCGAGAATTGCCGCCTTAGAGTCGGTCAATCCCGAAATACCCTCAGAAATCATATCCATTAGGAATTAAACATAGGTATTGACCTTTGTGGAAACCCTCCTTAGGGAGGACGAAAGCAAAGCCGTCACGAGGCACCACTCGGATCTCACGGTGTTGAACTAATGTTGGAGACCACGGGATATATATGTCATATATCCCTCTCTCACTCACTATTTTAAAATTAGGGTTTTCTATTAACCGTTAATACACCTAGACTCTATAGGATTAAACGACTAACTTTGATTAAGTTATCTAGCGCATTAACTAATTAGAAACAAATTCTAATTAACTAATAAATTATTAATAATTTTTAACAATTAAAAATCTAATCTATTAGTGAATAATCTAAGCCTTTGTAAACTGTTTACCAAGGTCAGATTATTATGTTAGTGTTTACGAAGTTTTAACTATTAAAACCCTAACACTTTATTCAGATCATTTATTATTAGGTTATTAATCAAATTAATCCTAATAAATGACCCTATTAATCTAATTTCTTAAACACTTTAATAACTAGATAAATATTAATGAGAATTACCAAGCTTTCTAACCATTAAAAACTAATCTCATTATTCATAGCCATTTATGTATTTACCCATTTTAATCACATTAAAAAAAATACATAAAGTATCACACTATTATGCATGTATGACATATCAAATATATATGTGTAGGCACATATAATCTAAATGACATACGTATGCATAACAATGCTTTTATCGTCACATAATATAAAGTATACATGAATTGACCAAGTACTGCGGATTGTTTAACCTAAAAAAAATTAGAATGTAAAATTACAAAAATACCCCCAAGGCATTCCTTGGTCTTCTTATAATTTATGAGTCTTCCAATCTCTTCAGATCACTCCGATTCATCTCATGAATCCTTATTTGTGATTTTTCTAGGTCTTCAATATGGGTTACATATAGTAAATAATAATAATAATAATAACACAACCCATTAACCCTAAATCCATAGTACCATATAATTAACGATCAATCATGTTTTTGTAAATAAATAAAAAATATACATACAAAAATATCATACAGTCAATTTAAATCGTGTCTACACAATAATACATACAGAAGCATCGAAAACAATTTCATGTTCCGAAAATAAAATTGGCTCCGATACCAATTGTTGGAACCTCAATATAATCAGAAGAAGAAAATCATACCAATGTTTGGAGGCTCCTTCACTTTATAATATGCTTATGTCTGAATCACTTGATCTTCCTCGCTATCTCTCGGGACTGGTAAATACGTGTGGGCACGTCATGATCTCAGGAACTTGAATGGAGGATGTAGAGAAAAGTCTTGAAGAAACTCTTTCTTCTCAATTTGGTGTATTGATTTAATGCACACATGAATTGCATCTCACGCAAAAAATATATTGACAGATGTGGTTCCGTATCACCAAAAACAATAAATATCATTACGCACGCACCCTATTTTGTTAACAGAACAAGCACTTTTGTTTTTAATAAAAAATATGCCTATGCACCTTTTTCTAATCATGCGTTAATATATATATATAATATGTGTGTATCAAGTATTTGCATGATATGCAAATTCTTCTTTTGATTAATGTTTCATGTGCATACCAATTTGCATCCAATGCAATCTCTTGTGTTATTAATTGATATATATCTTTTACTTATCCTTTTCAAATATATTTTGTATATTAAAAGTGATAGTATGTATTTTAAATTTAAACTTAAATTCAAATACTTAGATAAATGATTTAGTAAAAATAAAATAATCCTATTATTTTATCTTCACCTAAATCCATATATCAACTAACACCCTCCAATTAATAGTTAATTCATAATTCATAATTATCAATATAATTTAATTATTTAATTATTTAATTAATTTAACTATTAACATTCATTAATTAAATAATCTCATTATTCAATTAATTCGTGAATATATACGTGTCACTTTTGTAACACAATTAATTGGACAATCCAATTAATTAACCGTGACCCTTGTTACTTAAAACGATCGGGCTAGCAAGAGAACCTAATGGACCCACAATATTTTGAGCTCCAATAATCCTTGGAATCATTAATTAAACTCTTTAATTAATATTCTTTGACTATTAACTCCGGTGTTATTCCACTCAAAATCCGAAACTGCATTCTCTCAACTGTAGACGCTTTTACACAGACCGATACTACTCGGTGTCCATCGATATAGCTATTACATATAGTGTGATCCTCCACAGTAGTTCATAATTAGAGTTGGGCCATAATGTCTGTTATACCCCTCTAATTACATATATCCTTTAAGTACTATTGATTTTCTAATGGACAATAAATCCTATTTCCTCACGGAATTAGGAGAGCGCTCATATTGTCCAAGCCCCGAATCAACCCTTAAGGAAACTACCATCTACTTCTCACAAGAAAGAGTGGATTTCACTATTGTGTAAAAATATTCCCAGCCACAAGCCAAACCGTAATCCCAACATACGGAGTATATTGATCGGGAACTGCATCCGACCTCACCCATAGTATATGAAAGACCACGATCTAACCTAAAGGAGTCGATAAAACACTCAGGATTAAGATCACCCACATATAGCCATCATTAGTTGATATATATATATATATATATATATATATATATATATATATATATATGAATCTCATCGGTAAACGGATCTTGGTGAGAGATTCATATAGATCATGACTCAGTCCTATATGATCACATCATACAAGGTACCTCCATTCTCATATCTCATATGAATGATTCATGATAAAATCATTGTACATTACAGAATGGACTGCAGCTATAGATTAACCACAAATAAGTACCCAACTTTATTTGCTATCTAAGGACTCTTTAGATTGCACGTCTCTTACTGTATCCATCCGTAAATGACACTCATATACACAGTTCGAGATTGCATCTGTCAATCTTGGATGTTAAATATATGCACAAGTTATAAAATAAACAACACAACACGAATGAATTAAACTTTTCATTTTATTTATTTCATAAATCCATTTACAAATTACATTTTTAGGACATAAACCCAAACAGTGCACACATTGAATTTAAATTTTTTATTAGTGCAATAAAATTCAAATTTATCAAACAATTGTTTTTTTCTAATGAGACTTTGATTTAAAATCATCAATGAAAATTTAACAACTTAATAGGTTTTATATAAATTTTGTACAAACAATAACAAATTAACATACTTGGTCTGGTGGTTAAGCGCGTTCACCATTCACTTTCAACACCCACCAAAGACATGGTATAAGGGATTAAATTGATGGGGTGTGGTGGTGTGTGGTGATTTGTAGGGTGGTAGTGTGTGTGGATGGGTCACTGTTGTTGTCCCAAAATAGGTATTCTATAAGAACGAATTTAAATTTTCATCCCAATAGATCTATAGGGATGAATTTCGAACTGTTGGGACAAAACAAAATCGTCCCAATATGCCTTTTTTTGTAGTGCAAGTTACCATGCCATTCATCGTCCCATCCCTACATCGGCCACAACTCCCCCATTCTATTATTGTAGTCTGCCACTGCTTATTGTCCTGTTACTACAGATTGCCACATATTCAGGTTGCCTTTTCATTCTTCAAAAGTTAAACCATCTCATCCTTTTTTAAACAAGATATCAAATTGATTGATAGTAAGGCTCAAGTACACTACGAAAAAAATGGTCTTTTCCGATCGCTAAATGCCGTCGGAAAAGACAATTTCCCGTCGAAAATACGGTTTTTCGACAGGAAATGGCCGTCGGAGGCCGTCACAAATACGCTTGTCGCAAATAACAATTTACCGACAATCTGTCACAAATATGACCATTTCCGACGGTTAATACCGTCGGAAAAAATAAAAATGCCGTCGGTAATAGTAATCAGAGATGGTCAATTTTACTAGTATTTCCGACGGGGATTGACCGTCAGAAAAAGTTTAATGAAAAAAAAAATAACGCGTGCCACCCAGTTATTTCTATTCATTTCATGTGGCTTGAACCCGTGACCTCAGTGATAGATAGTAAAGGTTACTCTTACCGTTTTGCTATAACTTTATATCTGATATTTTTTGCATACTATTTATATATAAGCTATTGATATGTTAATTAAATATATTTTTTTTGTACAATATTTAAATATAACTATTGATATTGTTTTAGAAAATAATATTTTTATTAAATATTTCCTTTATTTGATAGGAAATTACATTTTCCTACTTTATCTTGAAATAGTATACGTATATTATATCCTTGTTGATTTTATTTGTTATAATCAACATTTTACTAAAAAAATTAATAATTTAAACTTGGTTCAATAAAATTTATAATTACTTTGTATGATAAACAAATAGATATTAAATAAAATTATTAGACTTTTTTTTCAAAAAATATGATATAGTAGTGTCATTAAACTTAATTATAAATAACTAATTATTCTTGTAATTACTAATAATTTTTCTATATTTTATATTTATTTAATTTAGTTAGATATACAAATAAAGTAGTCTTCTTATTAGTCTCATTGTTTTGTTCCTAAAGTCGGGTCCCTATTGTCTATTTTTTTTACAGTGATTATCATAAATTTTAATTTTTTTTACATTATCTATGACATATTATTTGAAAATTTCAAAATTAAATCAAAATATTTGACGAAAAATTTGATAGAGTGATTTCGCTAAACAAATAGTGATAAATAAAAAATAACATATATAGTGATACATTTAAAATATTGATCTACAAATCACATTTTTTTAGTGGATAAATTATCAAATACATTCCATTATAATTTATTAATTAATATTATAATAACAAATTAATTATTATTTTCAATGACAAATGCCATAACAAATAATATAGAAAATAGTACTACATTTTCGATAGCGTAATTGCCCTTAAAACTAATTTGAATTAAATTTTATCATTTTCGACGGCACAAAAAATACCGTCGGAAATGTGGACTATTTCCGACGGCACAAATAATACCGTCGGAAATGTAGACTATTTCCGACGGCACAAAAATTACCGTTAGAAATATTGTATTACTTTTTCTGTATTTCCGACGGCAAAAAGACTATTTCCGACGGTTATTCGACCGTCGGAATTGTGGTATTATATTTTGACTCATTTCCGACGGCTCTAATATGACCATCAGAAAAGGTACTATTTCCAACGGTAATTAGCACTGTCGGAAATAGTTCGTCACTAATAGATATTTTTTTTGTAGCAGTAGAAAATTGTTCATGGAGAACAAGAAGTCATATAGTAGTAAGTAAATGTAAGTGATGGTCAAGCACAACAGAGGTCATCAGAAGTAATACAAGTAACTAAAAGATAGGATTGGGGCGAAAGTGTTTGTTGATGTAAGAAATTTGTGTCAAACATTGAAGAACCAATGAAAGGCTGCACGTCAGAGTGATAATCCTAATCAGAATGTGTAGTATATATATGTTCAAGAGCCTTGTAAATCATTTAGTGAAAAATTCAATAGTAATTCAGTTTTCTAGATTTTTCTGAAAAAGTTCATTGTCTCTCTCGCTTATTTTCTCTTATTTTCTTATCTGGTTTTTCTTGAAAAAATCTCGTACCAAACATGGTATCGGAGCAAAATTCTGCAGCTTCCGCTTCAGCTACAAGATCTGTTATTGTCTCGCATTTCTCTATTGATGAATCGAAGATCTTGACGCTGATGAAACTCGAACTAACAGTGAAGCTTGATCATAATAACTACCGACCATGTAGGCAACAAGTTATGACAGAAATTAAAGGTAATCGTCTCAACTTTTATTGATTCTACTATTCTTCCTCCGGCTCTTCATGATCAAGATGGAACTGTGAATACTTTTTATCTTGATTAGGAACAACGAGAGCAGATCTTGTTGTGCTGGATCCTCTTTTTAATTAGCCTACAGATTTTACTGTTGTTAGTTAGATGTCAAACAACCTGTGAAGCCTGGTACACAATTGAGAGGATTTTCAAATCTAAATCGAAGGATAACATAATGTAACTTAAGTAGCAGTTTCAAACCTTGAAGAAAGGATCTTCTTCAATGACTGAATACCTGATTAAAAAGAAAAGTGTAATTGATGCTCTGGCTTTTACTAGTTATAGTATGAGTGAAAAAGACAAAGTTATGTGTATGCTTGGAGGTTTAGGTTCAGAATATGATTCATTTGTGATTCATGTGACTTCTATGCAAGGATGTTAATCCTTACCTGAGATAACTATTCTTTTGCTTATACATGAAGCACAAATTAATCAGTATACACAACCAAAAACCTTGGGTGTTAATATGTCTATTAATAACAATGGCAGTGGTTAAACGCGTTCGTTAACCGTTTTTCATTTTATTTTCAAAAAACGAAAAAAAAAAATGAAAAACAAAACCAATGTTAAAAGTGAAAAATTTGAAAAACACAAAATATTTGTTTTTCGTTTTTGGTTTTGTTTTTTATTTTTTTTTCACTTTTTTGTATAAAAAAAATATTTTTTTAACTATTAATTGTACTATTATACGTTTCATATGATTAGGATAAGACGGGACACGCTTTTTAAATGACCAAAGTGCCCCTCTATATATATATATATATATATATTCCAGAATAATTTATTTCCAACTAGAACTAAAAGTATTCATACAATATAATATATATATATATATACACATAATAATTATTATATATATATATTATAATATAATATATTATAAAATATATAATATTAATATATAAATATTATTATATATATATTAATACTAAATATATTATGATATATATATATATCGAGTATTATATATTTATATAGTATATAATGTAATATATTATATATAAAAATATATTATAATATGTATATATATATATATATTATTATATAGTAATATATATATATATATATTGTAATTTTTTATTTATAATTTAAGAGTTTAGTTTTGATTAATTCATTTTTTGATATATTTTTTTTAATTAATTTTTGATGTGTTACTTTTGTTTAATTTAAATTTTATAATACAAAAATTATATTTGTTAATTATGTAATCAATTTTTGATAGTTTTCGGTTAACCTACCAGACGCGTTTTTTCCGTTTTCATTTTCAAAATACAGCTTTCAGTATATGTTACCAGATGCGTTTTCGGAATTCGAAACTGAAACCAAAAACACTGTTTTCATTTTCATTTTTATTTTCGAAAAACAGCAACTGAAAAACGCTTACATGACAGGCCATAATGTTGGTGGAAGAATAGGCGGACGAAGAGGAAGAAATAACAATAATATGAGATCACAGTGAGAAATTTGTTTTAGAATGGGTATGTAGCAATCAGCTGCTAATATCGTTGTAATCAAACATTTCAACCACAGAATCACGGGCAAAACAATAGAAATGGTAGCAAAGCAAAACAGCAAATTTTGGTCAGATGTCAACCATGATAGCTACACCAGAAACTGTTGCTGATCCCTTTGTGGTGCAACGGATCATTGCACTCCAAATGGACAAAAATCTGATGAACAAGGCAGAATATCAAGGAAAAGCCTGAAGATTTTCATAGGAAACAGAACAGGTTTGCATATTTCTTCAGCCAGTTCTAACACTTTTGCTTTGATAAACACACTTTTCATTTCAAAAATATTTTACATATTCCACATATCAAAAAGAATTTAGGAAACATCCATGAGTTAATTCCACAACCACTAGCAACACTATTTTTCGCTGATCGATAGAATGTACACCCTCAAACGATCAATACATATGATCCACCCTATTGGATCGTCCCATTCTAACCAACCCTTGGGCCTTTTACTAGTGAGAGACTTGTCGCTTTCTTTCCAAGACACTGCATGTGTCTCTAGAAAGTTTCTTGCTCAACTTACAGATCCGTTTGATCCTAGTCAAGACTTCTTGCCCAACCTCGATCCACCTAATCTAATTGAGACTTTCTTCTTTTACAAGGCAATGATCTAAGTGAAGTGTAAACATGCAAACACAAGAAAATAGAGTACAAAGAATTAGTATTGCACAAATCAATCTCACATACAAATGTAACTAATCCTTATGAACATGTGATTATAAATATAGATGATGCATTCAAGATAACTCACAAAAAAACCCTAAAAATCTACATAAATCAATCAAAGCTAGAATAATAAATTTGCAACAAAAAATATAAAACTAGCTTTGAAATCAAGTGGACAAATCAACACTTGAAATCCATAACATATTCACTCAAAGAAGAACTAGATTTGAACAATTGAAACCACTCTCAAAATATTCTAGTTCTAGAACATGTAACTAAAAATCTAGAAATCAACAATCAAGAACAAACACAAAATTTTCTAGATTCAAGTTCATGTTCATCAAAATTAGCTAGAAAAATATTCAATTAAAAATCACAAATGCTAATTTCGAAAATCACTAAAACAAGTCCAAAAATAGAATCAAAATCATTCTAAACATATTTCATATTCAAATCAAGAGATTCAAGAAATTGATCATAAGAAAAGTGTAAAGAATATGATTTACTTAAAAAATAATGAACACGTGATGAAGATCAAAGTAAATTAGAAACTCTAGACTCCAATTATCTCTCTAAACACTTGGGACTTGTTATCCTTTGAAAGGCAATGAATTTTGGTTTTTGAATCACAAAATTCGTATCTAAAATGAGTAACATATGACAAAAACAAAAAATGAAAACTTGTAGTAAAATTATATGCGAAATTCAAATATTTATGGGAAGGAAATGATGTGGCGTGGAGGGGACCACGAGCTGCCAAGGAATGCATGTCACCTCAGCCTCCCGTGGAGGAGCATGACCTCCATGGGGGTAGAGAAGGTCCTTTCCCATGGAGGTCTCGTGGCCTCCATCGGAAAGGGAGTTTTTTTGTTATTTGCCACGTATTCCCTTTTCTTCCCTTTCACAATCTTCCTGCGTTCTTCGACAATTTTTCGGTCTCAAAATTTATAATTAGAATCTGTTTTCGGATCACGAACTCTAACTCATTCTGGAACATGGAAGTCTATAAAACTTTAATCAAAAACTTTGAATTTGACTTGATACACATGGAATAAAACCATGTATGATAAACACACAGAAAGTTTCAAAAAATCCAGTTTGGAACTCAAAAATTATGAATGAGTAATCGAAAGGTTCAGAACTCAATAAAAAAAATATAATAATATATTCAAGTCTGAAACCAATAAAATACAAACAAATAAAATCAAGAACACACACGTATGTCATTTCTTAGAGATAGTCCTAAAACATGTAATTTTATAAAAGTTGTCAATTTAAATCTAATGCATGAGCATACAATAATATGTGTGTGTATTTATTATACCAAATGAGCACATTGATGTAGGAACACAAATGTTATGCAATTTGTGTGCGTCCCTTATGCCTTGTAAGAGGAAAAAGAATCTTGATACCTTAGTATCCAAGTAAGCATCTTTCCTCTTGAATGCGAACTTTGCATGAGAATTTAATTTCCTTCTTTGAAGCTCATATTAGAAATGAACAACCTAAGAAACTAATCAATACCGAACAAAGAGAGTTTTGTTATGAAGTTAAACCAACACAAATCTAAAACCTAAGAGGTAGAGATGTTGATTCTAGCTTGCATAAATGGCATAAGAGGTTGGGACACCCCATCATCTGCAATTGTATTGATGATTTTGAATAATAATGGTATATCTTTCAGTTCTAAGACCATTGTTTCGGTTTGTGATGCTTGTCAATTGAGTAAATCACATAAATTGCCTTTTCATTCTTCTAACACGGTTTATCATACACCTTTTGAATTAGTTGTGGCAGATGTCTGGGGTCCAGCCCCATTTTACTTTATTCCAATATATTTAAATATCTTGTTAGTTTTGTTGATGTATATTCTAGAAACATATTGATTACTTTGTTGAAAACTAAATGTGAGGTTTATCAAGCGTTTGTGAATTTTAAAAACCAAGTTGAGTTGCAACTATCAAGTAAGATTAGGTGTTGCGGACAAATTATGGTAAAGAATTTTTTACATTAACACTTTACTTGAAGTCTTATGGAATTGTGTTTTGGCACAGCTGTCCCTATACCCATGAACAGAATGGCATGTTGTCTTTGATAAACAAAAATTTCCCTTTGCAATAGATTTTAAGATAGTCTCGTCACAAAGTTCAGCACCTTCTAACCCTGAGCTATTCTCACATGCTATTGCATCTTCTATTCGTAACGATTCTTATGATAGTTCTAGAGCTCAAGCAATATTATCATAACCTACATGCAATTCTATAGTAGCATCAAAATTCAGTAGTGATTCTAGACAGTCACCAGTATCTGCAAAAATTCAAACTTCTTCATCACCCACTAGAAATTTTAATGTACACCTTATGGTCACTAGAGCATAGAATGGTGTTTGCAAACTAGAGACTTGGCTTGCTGAGTTAGAAGATGCAGAACCGGCTTCAGTACATACAGCTCTTATAAGTTCTAATTGGTTTGGTGCAATGACAAAGGAGTTTGAAGCTTTGCAAAAAAAAAAAACAAAACATGGAGTTTGGTTGTTCCTCCACATGGAAGGAAAGCAATTGGCTACAAGTGGATGTTCAAGGTCGAAAGGAATCCAGATGGCTCTTTATTGAAGTTCAAGGTAATTTTAGTAGCGAGAGAATTCAATCAAGTTGCTGGCTTCGATTTCAATGAAACCTTCAGTCCTATTATTAAGCCTACCACTGTTAGAATAGTTCTCTCCATTGCATTGGCAAAATGGTGGAAGTTGAGGCAACTTGATGTCAATAATTTCTTCCTCAGTGGTGAGATTGAGGAAGATGTATACATGAGCCATCAGGCTCTGGGTTTTGATAGTGAAATCCACAAATTGTATGCAAGTTGTACAAGGCACTGTATGGTTTAAAACAGGCACCTAGGGCCTGGCTTGATAAACTTAGACAAGCTTTGGTTCATTTTTAGTTTTCTGAATCTAGAGTGGACAATTCTCTATTTTACAAGTTTACAGAAAAGAGCGTGATCTTTATATTGGTTTATGTTGATGATATCATTGTCACAAACTCACAAGTGACAACGAGGAAAAGATTGATCAATTTATGTGTTAGTTACACTACTTTCTTGGGATCCAAGTCAAACACACAACATAAGGTATTAACTTATCTCAACACAAATATATTATAGATTTTCTTAAGAAGGCAGGTATGGAGACTGCCAAGCCTCTCTTTCTCCTATGATTACTAGTGCTAGCAATCAACTCTCAGTGTATTGAGGAAATTCTATTGATAAAGTAACAGATTATAGAAGCATTGTTGGAGGATTGCAGTATGTGACAATAACAAGACCTGACATTGCTTATGTAGTGAACAAGGTTTGTCAATTCATACAATCTCCTCTTGATTAGCATTGGAAAGTTGTTAAGAGAATATTGAGATGCATAGGTTAGTCTTCATTTCACTAGAGATAAATCTTCCAGTAGTAGCTTGAATTTAACTGGTTTTTCAGATGCCGATTGAGCAGCAAATCCTGATGACATGAAATCAACAACAAGATATTGTGTGTTTCTTAGGCCAAATATAGTCACCTTGAGTGCTAAGAAACAACATACTATGTCAAGGTCATCTACTTACAAAAGTAGAATACATGAGTTTGGCTACAATTGTTGTTGAAATAACTTGGTTACGGTCACTGTTATATGAGCTACAAGTCAATCAATCTAGACCACCAACAGTTAGTACAATAGCTTTGGCTGGTAAATCAGTTCTTCATGCTAGAACAAAACACATATAGTTAGACTTGTATTTTGTTTATGAGAAGTTCATGCAAAAGTCATTAGTTGTGAACCATGTACCTTCAATTGATCAAATAGCTTACATCTTTACAAAAGCATTGCCTACATCAAGATTTCAATATTTAAGAGACAAACTCACTGCCATAGACATGCTAGTAAGTTTAAGAGGGAATCTAAATGTTAGTGATGTTCAAGTACATCAGAGGTCATCAGAAGTAATACAGGTAATTGAAAGATAGAGTTGGCGGGAAAGTTGAGATTGTGTTTGTTTGCAATAAGGTCGATTGTGGTTGTTGTTGCAAGCAATCAGTGTCAAACATTGAAGAACCAATGAAAGGCTGCGACGTCAGAATGATAATCCTAGTGAGACTGTGTAGTATATATATGTTCAAGAGCCCTGTAAATCATTTAGTGAAAAATTCAATAGAAATTCAGTTTTCCAGATTCTTCTCAAAAGCTCATTGTCTCTCTCATTTATTTTCTCTCATTTTCTCATCTGGTTTTTCCTAAGAAAATCTCAAACCAAACATAGCACAACACACATGTCTAGATGTTTAGTTTGAAAAAAGAAAATCATGTTATTTTTTGAAAAAGGAAAGAACTGAATGATGTTGTTGGTTGATTGTTCAAGTTTGTGAATTTAATGGATTTTTTAAATTTTGAAAGTTGTTGTCAACTATTGAGTATATAGACTACCGTATAATGTGATTGGTTTTATTGAAAGATTTTTGGTGTTTTTCAAGTTTATTGAATGGTAATTTAACTTCATTTACTTGTGGGATTTTACAGATGTAAGCCATGGATTTGCTTTTGATAATAATTTTAATTTTCCGTAAAAAATTAAAGTTGATATTTCCCTTTAAAATGGAGAGGGTTTCTTCGGATTTAGATATAGTTCTGTGAACGAAATTAATAACAAATTTTTCTTATTAATATCACATAAATAAAATCCAATTTTATAAGTTTGCTCTAATTTATATATTAATGTATAACTTCCACTCTAAAATCGATGATCTAGTATAAGAAATTTTACTTTGAATTTGACATACATAGACTATAGAATAAAAACGGTATTGAAATTCAATAGTTATTTATTTTTTAAATAATAGCAAAGTTCATTTCTAGTTGGGTCGATGGTACCAGGCCTCAATCGGGTTCAGGTTCAAAATCGGTTCAAGGCATGGGTCGGTTATGGGACCAGTCAAACAAGGTTACGGGTATGGGGCAGTCCGATCCAATCCTAATCAAAATAATTGTAGATTGTGTTATGAAAATATAGTATAGGTGAATGTCCATCCAATCTCACAATGTATGTAACTTGAGATCATTCACCTTCTCCAATTTATTCTCGAGTTTATGTATTATTTATTCTCTTTTCATTTTGTAATAATTACATTGTCATTGAAGTGTAAGACTATAAAATGAGTCTTTACATGTATTTGTAACTTGAGAACTATTGAAAAATAAAAAGATCTCTTCTTTCTTGACTACTTTTCTCTCCTCCTCTACTTTAAGTTTATGATTTATTTTCTTGTTTATTGTAATTATTTTATAACACGCTATCAGTACAAGTCTCTAACCAATATTGTTGTTTCAATTTTCAAAAACGAAGACTTTTCTGTTTGGATTCTTAAAATTTGTATCGATAGAAAAATGGATTCTTAAAAGTTGGGTATAAGAAAATGAAAAAATGAAGTTTTTTTTTTTTTTGCATTTTTGTTGATCTGGATTCTTGAGATCCATTATTGAAAATATATATATATAATTTATTTTTTTATTTTAATTTGATCTCAACCTATAAATATGGGTGTTAAAAATCTTGTTTTTTCAATTTTTCTTTTTAAAATTTTTGATTTTATTAAATTCAGGATAAAATGATGATATTACCTTAAATGTGTTAAACTTAACGGTCAACTCAGGTCAAACTCTAACAAACAGGGGAGTAAAGTGTCAATTTTCGATAAAGTTATTTTTAGGTGGAAAGAGGCAAATCTCGGTGGAGGTTCCGTTTAATTAGCTCTATTTATATTATATTTTGTAATTAATAAATCAAATGTAATTTAAAAATAATAATATGTTTACATATATTTTTTAAAAAAGCTAAGACTATAATTTTATTTGATTTTTTTATACCATAAATTTAATAATATATAAACTTAGATATTTATTTCACCCACAAAAATTATTGTTAATTCAATTTCAAAATGTTATTGGGATTTTTTTGGTAGCATGACAAGTCAACAAAAATAATGAATAATCCGAAATATATGGCAGACCACGTTGTTAGAGAAGAAAAATAATTGTTATTGGTCAAATGAATTGATAGGTAAGGACAGGGTCTTAATGAAGCAGATCTGGTCGAGTTGAACAACTGATCGGGTAAAAATAGACTTAATCGGGTATAGTGAACCGATCGGGTAAAATATACCTTGTCGGGAAAAAAAACCTATCTGCCAGAAAACAATAAGCTAAAACAGCAACACTAGTTCAAATACAACTCAATTGCGATGAGAAAGAATTTCACTCAAACAATGAATCCAGAACAACGTTCCAATTAGAAAATATTTTTATTTCCTCATGTTAATTGCCTAAAAAGGGAGGGTCCAAAGAAGAATTCTTCCCGACCAAAACTGTTTGGAGTAAAAAAAACATTATAAGTAGCATCAGGGGCACCCCTGACGGAACCGGGATTTGCACACCGATGGCGACCGCGTATGAACCAAGACCGAGACCTAGGTCGCGCACCGATTCCCCAATACCGAGGGGTGTTAACACCACGATCTAGAAAGTTATGATATTACAATACATCGGTTCACTAATTCCTGATAACTCCCATTGCTATATTCGGTGTAGCCTCCATATCATGTCAATTGCACTCGTTCCTGAGTAAAAATCGAGTATTTAATAGTGTATTAAGCTTGTTCATGTTCTTTTAGCAATCTCAGGGTAATAGTGCAAAATTGAGAAAAGTTGGGGCCAAAACGGAAGAACTGAAGTCATAAAAGGCCAAGGCTGGCGTTGGTGAGGCGTCACTCGACCAGCCCCACCCTCACCAGCGCACGAGATCAGTGGTGGTTTGCTGGTGAGGCGCCACTCGACCAGCACCATACTCACCAGCGCACGAGATCAGTAATGTTGAGCTGGTGAGGCGCCACTCAACTAGCGCCACACTCACCAGCGCATGAGATCAGTGGTGTTGCGTTGGTGAGGCACCACTCAACCAACTCACCAGCGCAACAGTCCAACTCAGCAGAACTTATAGGGTTTCGTGTCTCATTCCTAAACATACAAATACCCTTTCTTGAGCTATTCTGGGCACCTCTTGCACAACCCTAAGCTTCAAATCCTCCATTTACAATCCAAAACACCACCTTTCACCCAAATCCATTACCTTCCACTCAAATCATTCACCAAATCACTTCATCAAACCTCTAATCCATAATCCAAACTTCAAATCCACTTTACCAAACACCAAATACCCAACCTTTCCACCATTTCCCACCACAAAAACACAACCTTGGAGCAAGAAGGGAGCATCAAGAGAAGGAGCAAGTCAAGCATATTCCATCAACCAAGAGAGAGGACATCTACACTTACTTTATTCTTAACATTTCTCTCTTTCATTTAGCACTTATATTTGCTTATGGCTTGTATGAAAATTACATCTTTTGTAGCCATTTCGTGCATTATGAACTAAACTCATCTTGGTTAAGGCCAAGATGAAACCTTTACTATGATTTACTAATGAAGACCACCACTTTATTCATATTGCATGTGTTTATGTATATGTATTTCATGCTTTAATTAACATTGAATGTCTAGATAGCATTTGATGTGTATTTGGTTGGTGTGTGATGTACCGAGAGGAGAAATACACAACGTGCTCGATGAAATGCATGATAAAGGTCTAGTAAGGTAGAAATACTCAAGACTAGTCTCTAGGACTCACTTAGTGAACCGCTAAGCTTAATGAACTTGTATGTATTTCGGATGACCATCGAGAGATAGGTTATTGGGGTATATAAGTGTTGTTTCTATTACTCGAGAGAGAGTAGAGACTAATAGAGGGTGTCATGAGTTTACATAAGCACTTGCATAATTTATTCATAATGGTGTGTCTATATATTGGTGATGATTGGTTAGGTGGATTCAAGGTCTTAGCCTAAGTTCCTAATAGCAATACAATCATTTGCTTGTGTGTGACTTTGTCTTGTTTGGTTGTTGGTTAAGTTTCATTAGTTGCATTCTAGGAGTAGTTTATAGTTAATTAGTGTTAGTAGTATAACTGAATCATCAAATATTTGTTTGTCTAAATAGTAGTTTAATCAATCAATTGTGGTAATCAATTCATCAATCCTCGGAGAACGAATCTTATTTATCATTGTGCTACTTCCACGGTTTCGTACTATTGCGGGTGCTCATTTAAGAGTGATCAATACCCATGAGCACTAGTATCGCGGTCCATATTGCCCAATACCCTAGCATCGTAGTACCTGTTTAGGACTGGTCCACCAAGTATCGTCCATCCACCTAGCATGGGAAACGACAGCATTCTCCTTTAATGGTCTTTTGAGTTTTCTGACGTTTAGCCGGACTTTGTCCGATCTTTAACGCTTCTTTGAATGTAGACTGTTTCTTTGTTCTGAGCATGTTAGTAACATTTACACAAATAATAAACATATATATATGTTGAACATGAATAGTTAGATCCATGTCTCGTACCGTCTACGATTGTTGTTCATGATGCAGTACCCATGAATTCTTCATGAATGGTGATTTGTATGAAAAACATACGGTATGTATTTTACAGATAATGTGTGTTTGTAATATATATCATGTAATTGATAATCACACTATGGAAACATATGTATGCATGGTCTAACGTTAGGAGAAATATGTAAAAATACATGTGTTGCATATCATATTAAAAGCATAATATAGATAAATAAGGGTGAAAAAAAGTGTTTCACAATCTTTTACCTCCCTATTATCGTTATTCGATCATGTAGCCTAGAGAATCTTGATTCATCTGTGTTTTGGACGTTTCTATCTCTGATGCAGAGTTATGATACCTCAAATATTGTCAATCATTCCATAAGGCACGATCTTTATAAACTTTCATGAATTGCAACGATCCATATAATTCCCTTTTTTTTTACAATGAATGACTGAATTTTTGGCTGTGAACAATCCTTTAATTAAACCATCAAAATTGAAATGGTATGTTGCTACTCGACTTTCTATTGTGCTGAGATAGTGATGATTAAGTTGGTATCAAGTGGACAAATCATGATGAAGATAAGTGTGACATGGATATATAAGATGGGTGGACGGTATAAGGCGGTGGAAAGCCATCAAAATTACAACAAACTCATGTAAGAATCATTGATTTTTAATGTAATAACGTATTTTTGAATAATAGATAAATGTAGATTGTGATTGTCATTACTATATTTGACTTACTAATTAAGATCTAAATCATCACAAATAAATGAATAATAGATTTTAAATAATAATAAGGGTTGCTCCATTGTCACCCGCGCGCCACAAAATATCTTCCTACACCCATATTAAGAAATTAAAATTATTAATTTTACCCTTTACGTCCTTTAAAATATAAAAAATATCCTTTAATTATTTTATTTTATAATTTTAAACATATATTTTTTCTCATTAAACCCATTTATCTTCATTTGCTTTCACCACCGTAA
Organism: Dipteronia dyeriana; assembly: GCA_032871835.1. Classification (NCBI taxonomy): domain Eukaryota; kingdom Viridiplantae; phylum Streptophyta; class Magnoliopsida; order Sapindales; family Sapindaceae; genus Dipteronia; species Dipteronia dyeriana. Next base: position 39,912,469 of record CM065302.1, read on the forward strand.
AAAAAATAAAAAGTAAAAAAAAATCTTGTACATACCATTTCTTCTTAAACAAAAATAAAACTACAATTTCTTCGTTTCCATGAACAAATATTATAAAATTTAGTCAGATAAAAGATCATATTCAAATAAAAATTTACTTGGGTAAAAATAAAATATAAATCAACTCTAAAACTAATTATTTTATTTTATTTTTCATTGTTACTTGTGGAATTAATGTATTGAATTATTTTTTAAAAAAAAAAAAAAATTTTGCCTTTTTGATAACTAGACCAGAAACACACTACTAGATAATTCTAGATTGTGATTGTCATTGGCGGATCCAGGAATTTTAACGAGATGGGGCACTCGAAAAAAATATCAATTATATAAAAAAAATTGAACATTTAAGGTCATAATAAAATGAGTTATTTTATATTAAAAAATAATGGTATAATGAAGTTTAGATAAAATAAAACAATTAGAATACTTACTGAAGATGAATTAAATAATCTCACATTCCAAAAAAAAGAAGTAAGAAACACGGTATTAAAAAATAAATAATAACAGAGAAACAATATAAATAATGAAAATAAATAAATTACTATCTAATTTTATAATAAGAAATTTTATTTTGTATTTATAATGAATTCACTTAAAAATTATATAAAAATAATTGATTAAATTACTAGACATATTTTTTATTTTTATTATTCTCAACTATTGATTTAAAATAAATTAAAACTATAAAATAAAGAAAAATATTAAAGATAAAATAAAATGAATCATAATAATAGATTGACTATTTTTAATACAATAAGTTAAAATTTAATATTTTAGGATTTATTAATTGAATGTATTAAATATGGATTTAACTTAAGAAGAAAATGTTTTCTGAAAAAAGCTTCGTGTTAGACCTTGGAAATAGGCATTATACAATATGTTAACTTGAATAATTACAAGAGTTTAACAAAAATTACAATATGTTTTCAACTTTTGGACTACTTACAAATAAGATAAAATATCATAAAGAAATGTAAAGAAATGTAAAGAAATGTCAATAAATTAATAATAATTTATTATAAAGAAATGTAAAGATAGGATGTAGGAGTCACCGGAGTTAGATAATAGTAATATTAGTGAAGCCATCTGTGGCCTTTGAAAATGAAAAAAGTGGGTATTTTTTATAAAAATAAATTCCTACTTATTAAAGAGGCGAGTCACATGATACAAATAATGGTCGCTAAGTTTTAAAACAGCTCCTCGAGCTTATTAGACTATCAAAAGTAGCCCTATATTGCTAACTCCACAGAAAAAGAAAAGAGAGAAAAAGAAAAAGAAAAAGAAAAAGAAAACTTATAGAGTGTGGCAGGTGCCATGGCAGACTCTGCAATAACCTATGAGTTTGGTCCATCTGTGACCTTTGAGTTTTAAAAAAAATCATATTTTTTAATAAATTTGTTCATTAACTTGTTTATTTATTAAACAGACAGGTCACATGAGGCCAGCAATGGGCTCTAATTTTTAAAACAGTTCTTATAACTTATTAGGTCATCAAAGGAAGCACTATATTTCCGATGCATGACACCAGCAAAATAATTTTAATTATAATATGAAATTTTATTTTGTATTTATAATGAATTAACTTTAAATTTATATAAAAACAATTGATTAATAAATATTGCTAGAGATGTTTTTTAGTTTTATTATTCTTCTAACTATTGGTAAACTATTGATTTAAAATAAATTAAAACTATAAAATAAAGAAAAATATTAAGGATAAAATAAAATGAATCATAATAATAAATGGGCTATTTTAATACAATAAATTAAAATTAAATATTTTAGGGTTTATTAATTGGATGTATTAAGTATGGATTTAACTTAAAAAGAAAATGATTTCTGAAAAAATCTTCGTAGTAGACCTTAGAAATAGGCATTATAGTAAACCAAGATTTTCTTCAACTGCTACACAGCAAGCAAAATGTCAAATAGCCATCGATCAAAATCGTCTTAAAAGCATTCGATTCGTGCATGAGAGGCTAAATGATATGCCCCTTTGAGATATGCTGTAATGTATAATTATAGCTAAGGTATAGTTTTACTGCTACTGATCAAATTTACAGCAAGTAATTATGGTGTAATAGCAATCTAGGGAAAATTATTTAGATGATTGAAGTCATTGTGTTGTAATATGAAGTCAGATTTTGCCAAATCAAAGTTAAACCCTACTTTAAAAAAAAAAAAAAAAAAGTATTCAGGTTGTATGACTTAAATGGTCGGACGCGAGACTTGTTGATGGCTCGGAATTGCCCGGCTGCACCCTTTTCTTGTGTCCAACAAATAGATTTTTCTTCAACCGACACACAACAATGTCCTGATCATGGAGACCCAAAGCCTTGGAATCTATAGCAAGCTCATGCATGATCCAGGCACCGTTATGTGGGGAGTCCTGATTTTCGTAACGAAATCGTTTCTTGCAACCAACAACATTGCCAGCTACAATCTTCTCACCACAATCTTCCCCTGCCCAAGTACCAGAACCCACTTTTCTGCTTATTCTTGAACCGTTAACCGAAGCTTTCTTCCGCCGAGTGAAGAGATGGAGAGCCTGAGATTCTTCCAAGTAGTCTCCTCCGTACAACTCCCATATCTGCCATGGCTCTTGAGAACCATAGAGATCACATTCTTTCACCAAAACTTGTTCAGCGTCATTGAATGACTCAGATTTTATAAAGATTTTGTTAAACAGGTAATAACCCACCAATTCTCTGTCTGTTGGAAGGAATTTGAATCCCACCGAACACCTGACAGCCACTGCCATTGAAGAATAACAGATGGTTTTCCGCGAAACAAACAGAAAACGATCAAGCAGAACAGAAAAAACAACAGATTTTTCGGGAAAGAAACAGAAAACAATGCAGTCGAAAGAAACAGAGAGAGTGAAGTTAGAGAGTTTTTCCGAGAATTATAAAAGAGAAGAGTGATTGTTTTTAGAAACTATATAGATTTCAAAATCCAACCATTATTGGGAAACCTTTTTAGGCAAAAAATAGTATCTAAATTTTAACAAAATAAAGCAACTTGTATTTAACTAAAAGAGTGATTTTCACGCAAGATACAAATTCGAATTCAGGAAACTAAATGAGTATAGTGTTGCACAAGTAATAAATTAAATATCAAAATCCGAAATATAATGGGAAACTTAACAAAATACAGTTTCTAAATTAGAAGAGTTATTATTGGCTTCAAAATAAAGCTACTTGTATTTTTTTTTTAACTTTAAATTAAGGACTTATTTGATATTTTTTATATTATTTTTGAGAATTTAAAATAAGATTTATTTAAAATTTGGTAAAAAAAAATGTTTGATATAATTTCCAGAAGTATATTGGTTTAAGACAAATAGACAATTATATCTCAAGTTATAAATCAATCAATTTTTATAGTAATATCTGAAATTTATGAATAATTTAACGGGGGATTTTACCGAATATTTATGTGGTGGTGATAAAGATGGCTGATAATTATTATTATTATTATTATTTTATTTTTATTATTATTATATCAAACAATTTAAAGTCTGTACGTACGAATATAAATTCATCGGTGCATTGGATGTAAATCATTGGATTTACATACTTTGACTCAAAGTGTATGTATTTAACAAAAAATTTCCATAATCAATGGTTCACTTGCAACGCACCGATAAGAAAACCACTACATATATATATAATCCTAAAGTTTTAAGCTTTTATCCCCAATCCTAGAGAGGACAGTCATATTAGATTTGGACTCCATATCATACTTAAAATCAAGGGTATTATCAATTTAGGTTCTAAATTTTGATGAATTATCAATTTAGGTTCTAAATTTTGATGAATTATCAATTCTTTAAATGTGTTTGTTTGTTACTACTTGTAGTCCCGTACTTTTTAAAAATACATCAAATAGATTAGGTTTAACTACTATACATGATTTGAAAATCGTGTATAGTTACCGGATATTTTACTGGTTGTTAAACTGTCATGTCGTAATAAAAAAAAGTTGAAGTTGAGTGACTAACCAGTTATAACCGGTTAAAACTTGGATTCAAATATCCTATTAAAAAATGATGTCCCATTTTATATCTAACAAACTAAATTGAGTCATGTCAAACACTATATTTACATTTAATTATTGTTTAAATAAAGAGTTTAGTTTTAATATTTCTAACGTCTTCTCCGTTAACTTCTCAGTCCTTTAAAAAAAAAAAAAAAGATGACATGACTTTTGAAATTCCACTCTACAAAATATTATTTTCAAACTTTTTCTTCATTTCTCTCATTTCATACGCAAATTGCTTTTCTCTTTCCCACTCTCCACCAAATCTCTCTTCCGTAAGCCATTTTCTTTCTCTCCCTTAAAATTAAGGATATTTTTTAATTATTCTTATTATATGTCATATTTACTTTTGCAGTGAAAATGATGAATAGTAATGGTGATTATATCGTGGATGGAGAATTTCAATCACGTCGAAGATTGGAGTTTGAAGATAGAGAAAACAATATATTTCCTGAATCAAAATCAAATACAATAGATGAAAATGAGGTAAAAAAAAAAAGCTACCATCGACATTACAAAAAAAGATAGAAGTTATTCATGGTGAAATTGATGATAAATTGATACCAAAGATGGGTATGGAATTTCAAACGGAAGATGAAGCATATTATTTTTATGATGGGACAATTTTAAATAGAATTTTTTGTTGTTCTTGTGAAGGCCGGCATCGTGATAATATAAAATGGATGTTAATGTGAATATTCATCGTGTTGAAACAAGATTTGGTTGTTTGGCAAAAATAAAAATTGATTGTTGCCAAATTGGTAAATATTGTTACGAGGAATTGACTTATGATTTCAAAGCAACTCAAAGTTCTTTGAAATTGTCACTAAATATTGAAATTTTGAAGCATGCATCAAGTATCTACACCTCTGTAATTTTCAAAATGTTTTAGGTTGAGTTGGGTAAAGCTTATGATGGGTTCGAAAATATATTAGTACATTTTTGGAGTGTTTTTGTACAAATATCATCACATTAATAATTCATGTTTAAAAGGTACAAATTAACATGTGGGGATGAAAATATCGTGAAAATAACTTTATCGTTGTGAACAGAGAGAAAAAGTGAGAAAAAATAAAATTGCATGAAACCGACCGGAGTTGAATCGACGGCTTCGTTTTCGACGGGCGACGGAACCGGAACTTGGAAGCAGTGTCATTTGGAGAGTTGAACAGAATATTTCAATCGATTGAGGTAAGTTGACCAAGATTTTCTATCGTTTTGGTTGTTGATTAAGTGAATGAAATGTTAAATTAGGTTTTATTTGTGGATCTGAGAATGATAATGGGTTAGGTTAGAGTTTTGGATTTGTTGAAAGTTGTTGAGGAAGATGATATTCTGGGTGTCTGAGTTTTTTGTTGATGAACCCGAGTATTTTTTCGTTGTTTCCGAGCTTTTATTTTTGAAATTAGTTTGAGGTCATTTGAGCATTTTTTTAGTTCAAATTTTAGCTTTTATTTTACATGTTCGAGAGCATTGAAAAAAAAGAAAAAAAAATCGAGCTTTTTTTTTCATTTGAGCTTTTTTAATTTCAAGATTTTGACATCCAATCGAGCTTTTATAGAAAAGCTTCGAGCTTTTATATGAAAGCTCCGAGCTTTTTATAAAAGCTCGCTTTTTTTTCATATGAGCTTTTTTAATTTTGAGATTTTGACATCCAATCGAGCTTTTATATGAAAGCTTCGAGCTTTTATATGAAAGCTCTTAGCTTTTTATTAGCTTTTTATAAAAGCTCCGAACTTTTATAAAAGCTCGTATATATAAGCTACGAGTTTTTATATATAAGCTCTAAACTTTTATAAAAGCTACGAGATTTATAAAGAAACTTCGAGCTTTTATTTGACTATTTGAGCTTTTGTATAAAAGGTCCGAGCTTTTTTATTAAAGATCCAAGTTTATTTTTAAAAACACCGAGCTTTTATATAATGCTCTGAGCTTTTATATAAATGCTCTGAGAATTCATTTAAAACCTACAAGCTTTTTAATCAATGACCCGAGGTTTTTTTTTAAAGTTTCGAGCTTGTGATATATAAGAATTTCACAGTATACTTAATTATGTTGTTGTTAAATTTCAGATGATGAATCGGTTGAGGGAGTCGATTAAAACTCCGGAGGAAGAGTGGTACTAGGGCAAAGTCACTTGCTACGAACATTTTGATACCCTTGGCCATATAGAGGATGCACTTAACCGGGTCCCTGCAGAATTGGTTGTTGAAGACCATCGTCAGCTCTGTTTTGGGCATTTATTGACCATACACTAGCCGGTGAAGTTTTCGGGTGGTGTTATCCACCAGCTTTTTCTGTGGGAGGTGCATCATAATGGGTTGTCAGATAAGAAGCGGTTTATATTAGGGACTCATGAGGTGAGGTTCTCGAAGGTAGGATTCTGCTTGATCACCGGATTACGGTTCGGATTAGTACAGAATGTGAGCCGCTATGTTAACGTGGACAATGGCCTACGTCACCGATACTTTGGTGGTAAGGATGAGATTTCGTATGTGGAGTTGAGAGATGTTCTGAGGCACAGCGAGTTTCAGCAGGCATACAATAGTGTGAAGATATGCATCATCTATATGCTGAACTGGATACTTATGGGGTTGGACGAGAGAGTGAAAATTCTTGTTTGACAGTTACGGCTGGTGGATGACCTCGATGCTTTTGACGCGTTCCAGTAGGTGCACACATGTACAGTCATTCCATATATTCATTCAAGCATGCGCTTGACGGGCGACGGGAGCGGTTCGAGAGACGCTGGCAAACAAAGGACTCTAACGTACACATGCAAGAGACCTACAACATTTATGGTCTATCTTACGCCCTTTTGGTAAGAGTTTTGTGAATTATAACATTTACGTTTGTAATCGTCTATATAGATTTTTATCATATTTTTGTTTTGTTTGTAGATTTTTGCTTTTGAGCTGATCCCCATGTTTAGGACCCAGTTCGGGACTCAGATGGCTACCGATTTATCTCTTCGTATTTTGAAGTGGGTGTTAAAGATACAACCGAGGGGGGATAAGCTGTCGAAGATATTCACATCGCATGTAAATATCTTATTTGTTCATGTTAAAAGTTATTATTATAATTTCAACGGTTTAACAACGGTTTCAGATGTTTGTGATGACGAAACTGGTGCCCATAGCAACTGAGAGGGATGAACCATATTATACGGAATTATCGGTGGTCATACCGGATTGCGATTCCGTTGGGCATACTAGTGTCGTATCTAGGGATATAAGGGTTTGGATAAGAGAGACACAACATAAGGACATATCCAACACGACCATATGATAACCCTACGAATTCAGACAATCATGACATCTAAATTATTTGTATTAGTAAGGATTATATTTAAATTAGTATGGATTTGGTTGAATTGTTAGTAAGGATTATGTTAAAATTGGATTTCATGAACTGTTAGTAATGATATTGCAGTTTGTTGAAAAAACTAGTTTTATTATGATGAAACGGGTTGAAAAAACTATTGTTATTGTGATGAAACAGTAATGATTTCAACACTGTTGTTGAACTTATCATGGATCTAAATCTTGTTTGTGCGAGCAAGGATTATGTTGAAATTTGTATAGATTTAGTTGAATTGTTAGTAAGGATTATGTTGAAATTGGATTTCATGAACTATTAGTAATGGTATTGCATTTTGTTGAAAAACTGGTGTTATTGTGATGAAATAGGTTGAAAAAACTAGTGTTATTATAGCAAACAGTAATTATTTTAGCACTGTTGTTAAACATATCACAGATCTATATCTTGTTTGTGCTAGCAAGGATTATGTTGAAATTGGTATGGATTTTAGTTGAATTTTATAAACCGTTGAAATTTTATTTCAGGAACTATTAGTCAGGATTTTGCATTTTGTTGAAAAGACTTGTGTTGAAATGCTGATGAAACAGGATATTTCATACCAAATTAAGCACACTAGTACTGGAAAATTAAACACACTGAATATCAAACAATTAAATACACAAGTTCTAAGATATTAAACACACTTGTACTGAACGATTAAACACACCAGTGTTATTGATCAGTTAAACGCACCAGTGCTGAAAAATTAAACATACCAGTGTTATTGTTCAATTAAACACACCAATTCTGAAATATTAAACACACCTGTACTGAATGATTAAACATACTTGTGTTATTGATAAGTTAAACACACAAGTGTTATTGATTAATTAAACACATAAGCGCTGACAAATTAAACGCACAAGTGTGCGTTATTGTTCAATTAAACACACCAGTGTTATTGCTCAATTAAATGTATCAGTGTTATTGATCAATTAAACACAGCAGTTCTGGGAAATTAAACACACCCATACTGAACGATTAAACGCACCAGTTCTGAGAAATTAAACAAACAAGTTTTGAGAAATCAAACACATCAATAAATATATCAAAAGCTACTCATCAATAACACATGTTATGTAACAATCATATATGACAAAATGAACACAAAATTAAGAAGAACTATATGTCAATAACACATGTATTCCCATCAACAACAAATTAATAACACATGTATTTCCATCCAACAATCCAAAAACCAAAATCAGTATTTCAGTAGCAACTTTTCAAATAGAACACCATGTCAAAAGAAATATACTGCACAATAAGAGACAAAATCAATATTGTTTTGTTCAATCCCACCGCCATAATAACCAAAACAAGAACTCAATAATGCCTGTCAAAGAACTGCAATGGAACCCAAACAGTCTATGATTCTTGCAAATAAGTTACAGATCCATTTAAGATGCCAAAAATTGTTGATTCTAATCCCACTTATCTCTTTGTCCTGAACCTGGAAACCTGAATGATTAAGAAAATGAAATAAAATTCAACAATTGAAATGCCATAAAAGAAAATACCAATATCTAATGCAAAACAAGTTACAAATTCGAACCTAGAAATTAGTTTACATCTCTATAGGAGACAAATATATAATACTATTATTATATATGTTGAATGCAATTTCTTTTCCGAAGCATGACATTTCCTTTAGGCCCCATTTTCAGTCATCCTTCTTCACAATTGTCGTATCTACATACTTGCAAATAAAGACTCCACAACTCCATTTGTCGACTTGTTACGGAATCTTTTGATTGATGGATACACCAACATCGAACATACTTCCTCACGGTTTTTCGCTCATATGTCAAAAGAACCCACATTTGTTCATTATACTTGGAAATAGCCGCCTTAGGGGCATTACTTGTCTGAAACGCTCATCTTGGTTGTTCTTATTCTTTCCTCCCGTCAGATAAAATATTCCAATGTGACAGTCAATCAGATTGACCTTGCATAAATGTCAATGGCCGTCGGGATCCCCAACACAACACATAATCAACAACTGCATTCAGATCGTAAATCACCACTTTATGGATTAACATTTATGTTATCATAGTAAGGAATATAATAATTACTAAGAAATTAATATAACTCACTTCTGTATACAACCACCATGGTTGTCCCCATCTTGCTCTGTTACCACGACCGTATTCAATCCAATCCGGGAACATTCGTAAGCAAGTACATCGAATGTAGATTTGGCTTCGTTATCAGCCTCAATTATTTTGTTCCATTTCACCTTCAGCTTTGTTTGCAGTGAGCAAAAATTATGAGTGGATGAGAATTGAAATCAAACACACTCATATTTCCTACTCAATTAAACACACACATATTTCATACCCAATTCAACACACCAGTATTTCTTATTGACTTAAACACATAAATATTTTATACCCACTTCAACACACATAATGAAAAACATAATTAAACACATCAGTATTTCGGGTTGGACATCTGATTCTTATATTTTTCAAGAACGTCCTAACTCCTGATACAACAAGAACACAAAAACAAAAAATAGAAGTTTAACACATGTTGATCCAAATATAGATAGTCATATTATTTGTTCTAATATAACTTCTTACTTAAATCTGTTAATACTAACTACTTGTAGACTTGTAGTGGCATATCGATCCTCTGTTCTTGCTTTCAAAACATCAATCTTCACAAATCTATTTCTTTTCAAAACACCAAAACACTAAATTGAAAATGACCCAAGTTCTAGATTCCCAAATACTATTAGGTCCTCCCAATATAGGGAAACCAAAAACTTTTTCTCTATATTCAAAATTCACCATGTTTAATACATTATCAGAAAACCCATTTATAAGAAAGGGAAAAAATCAAAACAAAAGTTTGAAAATTATCAAATTTGTTTTCACCCACAACACACGGTAGATTATAACAAAAATTAAAAATAAAATCCAGTAGCATATCATACAAAACAGAGACATCAATTAAGATTTCCAACACATAATCAACTCAAAGATTAACTTCAATTCTTTTTCCAGAGAATATCTTCATTGAATAATATGAAAACCATAAAATCAATCAATTAAACATTTAGGGGAGGTTCAAATTAAATTGGACATGTTTCTTCCACGATGCAGCGTATGGTGACTTCTAGTTTCTTACTCCCTCGCTGTGTATAATTTCGAACACAACAAAAAACCCTAGAATCATATTCGAATACAAGCGGTTTCGAATCAGTTTTGCCACTTAAATCAGGTTCGAACCCAAGCCGTTTCTCATTCGAATAAGAGTCGTTTCTCGTTCGAATCCGAGTCGTTTCTCGTTCGAATCGAGCCCGAGTTGTCTCTCGTCTTGTCCCTCTCGCTCTTCTCTTGTCTATTTCAAACACTCAGTGCTATTTCAAACACTGAATGTTTCTCTCTCTCTCTCTCTGTAACTTTTACTTTTTGACCGTTCAAAAAAATAAGACCTTTTGCTTTCTTTAATTTTTTCTCCTTTTCTTTTGTTTTTTTATTTCATTTTCAATGAAGAGCAATTCGGTACAAAAAAAGGATTTTTTAATAAAAACAATCAAAACACTTATTCAGACTTTATTTAGAAAACCCCTTAATCATATGGCTATTTATAAATTTTACCCTATAATAAATAATATTATATACTTTTGTGTCTTCATAAAGAAATGAGACAAAATATTTTCTCAACCTGAAGATCGAGCATTGATCAAATGGAATGCGTGTCTGTCAATTAGAATATGTTTAAAAGATTCTGAAAAGATTCTATATGGAGAGTACTCCATAAAGCAAGTATTTGCTTATACTCCACCCCAATGGCTATTTATAAATTTTACCCTATAATAAATCATATATATATACTCTTGTGTCTATCATATAAAAAAATGTGACAAAATATTTTCTTGACATGAAGATTGAGCATTGATCAAATGAATGAAATGTCCCCCCCCCCCCCCCCCCCCCCCCCCCCCCCAAATAATAATAATAATAATATATTTATGATGTTATTTCATAAAATAAACATCTATATGTGTCAGCTTAGCAATCAAGAAGATTGCTTCAAAAGAATTTTTATCAAGGGGAGCATCCCATCAGGGTAAGCATATCAAATGAAGTATATTAATTATATTGGGGGATACGTGCATCGTACTATTTTTCCTTTCAATCAGGTTTTTGTCCTAATGGGTTTTTTTTATAAGGTTTTAATGAGACAATTCTTTAAGCACACCTAAAAATCATTTGATCCATAAAGATCATCATAAATATTATAATAATCCAGTTGATCATCGTATATATGTTGTCTTGATCAAAAAGATCATTGTAAATATTACTTTGATCTTGATGATCATCGTATATATATTACATCGATACAGAAGATCATCATAATATTGCTTTGATCAGGTAGATTAATGGATATCATCGTTTTGATTTTCATCCCATTGGGTTTTTCCAAACAAAGTATAAATGTGAGAAATGTTTTAAAGAAAATAATAATTCTGAATATATGTGCACTATACATTTTTCCCCTTCAATCAGGTTTTATCCTATTAGGTTTTCCTGATAAGGCTTTTTAATGAGATAGTTTTAAGAATGTCCAACACTACAAGATCCAGAAGATAATTGTATATATTGTTTATCAAGGTTTTTGTCCTATTGAGTTTTCCTTACTAAATTAAGATGTTAGTGATGAAAATCTAATGGGGAGTATTGTGAAAAGATGAATTTCCACCACAGTCTGACTCTCCACTTGCTTGCGATCTTATCATTACGATCAACCCTCTTCATCGCCTCTCCTTATTCATATAAATAAATTAGACTCAAAGTCTACAGTAGACCACACCTCTTGTAAGGTCCCCCCTCCACAGAAAATCAATACAAAGCTCCCCCTCTCATATCTGTTATTTCTTTCATCTCACTCTCTTAGTTCTCTCATCTTTGTTTATATATAGATTATTATTACAATTATTTACAACATTATTCACATATTCCATATCTATATTTCAATTTTCAACTAACTTAATATTAAAAAGTAAAAAGTAATAAAGAGTTTTATCTTGTTTCAATCTATCACCTCACCCACGGGAATTCATTGTCCAATGTCATGCATAGGGGTGGGCATGGTTTGGTTCGGTTCGGTTTTGACTAAAATCATATTGAACCGACATATATTCGGTTTTTAAAAATATAAATTGGTTTGAACTGTTTGAACTTGAAAATCGAATTGAACCGAACACCTTTATCTTGGTTCGGTTCGGTTCGGTTAAATTCGATTTTGGGTCTAATGGGATTTAAAGGTTTTTTAATATGTTTTTTTAATTTTTTAGGTTTTTAAGTTGCATTTTTGGCATTTAGCCTTAAACTTTTTTAAGAAAGTATAATATGTAAAAATTAATTTAAACAAAATACAATCCAATTTTGAATCTGAATATAAAATTTCAATCATATTCGGTCTACATACTCAATCAAAATATAAAATCATCATAACTTCTATAAATAGAAATAAAAAATGTAGTATATATATGTAGTCCAAAAATAAAACATCATTAATAAACAAACCATAATAAAATTAAACCTTACAAAATAATTAATTATGACAATTTGGTTTATTCAGTTCGGTTCGGGTTTGTATGTCCAAAACCGAAACCGAACCGAATTCAATTCGATTTTTAAATTTCAAATCGATTTGAACCGAATAGAAACTATGAACCGAACCAAACATCCTTTTTCGATTCGATTCGATTCGGTTCGGTTCAATTCGGTTTTGGTTTTTATATTCACCCCTAGTCATGAAACTCCTTCTTTACGGATTTGTCAGACATGTCAGGAGAAAATGACAAGGATAGCATGTGAAAATGAAAAAAGTTTGAATTACAAAGAAAAACATAAAGTGGTTTTCTATCTGCCTGCAAGGGCATTGACAACATCTTCAATTCATTGAGGAAAAATAATAATAATAATTAAAAAAAAAAATCAAGGCGTGCAACATTTGAATGGGATGTGGTGAGAGATTGATAAGGTTCACCCAAGATTTTCTAGAGAAGATATAAACGGATAAACCCTCGTGTTTAATTAATTAATTAATTATATCATTCATGGCTTCATGCACCCTTTCATTTTCTTTTCTTTATTTTTTACGGTTTTTATCGATCTGCTTTGATCAATATTTTTTTAGCTAATATTTGGATACTGACCTTATATTTTAATTGATGGAAAAATCATTTAAAGTCTTTGATGTTAAATACATTGAGTTGGTAGTGGATTTTTCCATCAATAAAAATACAATAGTTAACACCTTGGATACTGGTTAGTCGATACCCCAAATATTTTCCATTTTTTTATTAAAGCTTTGATTATCGGTAGTGTTCCATTCGCTGAATTGTGAAAAAATTATTTAAACTATAAATTCATTCGTTTACCAATTTACTGGATTACGTAGTTGAACCATAAGTTCATTTATAAACATTTTTTACAGCTTGTTTTTCTTACAGTACATGCACCTTCAAACTTCAAAGTTGAACCATAAATTCAAAAATAAAACTCAAAAAATATTTTAGTAAGACAATATCAATTATACTCTTGTTTTATAAACAAAGTTACAATTCATTTCTAGCCGAGTCTTTTATCATTTTTATATAATTTTTTATTGTTAATATTATACAAGTATTGTTTTCAAAATTATTTAAAAATCAAAACCCAAAAATACAATAAACAAAAATATACATGTGTTAAAAAAAATATGTATGTGTTATTATTATATTGTTTAGGAATAAAGTATAATTTTACCCTTACTCAAATAAAATTGATCGATAAAACTTAAATAGTATGACTAATTTGACACTTAAAAAATATGTAAGGACCAATTTGATCACTTTCATAAAGTTATAAACAACTTAATTTTTTAAAAAAAATATAGGACCTAATTAGTAATTGCCTAATCATTCACTCAAACAACAATAGATTTATTGAATTTGTCGTATTGAGATTGAGATGATAGCCGGAATTAAAAACTAACAATGAATTGAACGTAATTTGAGAAAGCTAATTAATTATTTATATTACTATACAACAAGATCGATTAATGAAAATTGTTAATTATTATTATTATTATTATTATTATTATTATTATTTTGGTATCGAGGAGCCCAGACTTTATCTAAACACCCATCTGTCTATCCTTCCCAACTATATGATACACTCATAACCAATTTAATAGTTCTGACGGTCTATTTGTTAAATGGTGTGGAGTATGACAGATGGGAAACCTCGGGCAACACCTCCGACTGACGTAACGGGATATGGTGAAAATAAGAATGATCACTTTGTCGAACTCTGAGGCACACTCAAATGAACCTTGACGCAGCGACCGGTAGTTACCCAAGCATGGACTGCCATGCAGGGGCTATCATTCCCTAATATTAGTTAGAAAATGGTGTTCTCGAATCCTCAAAGAGCATATCGAATCCATGACAGATAAATGTTCCAAAGGAACGATTTCATTAAAATCAATCAATGGTTTAAATGTTACAATAATTAAAAATAATAAGACTATTTATAATAAACTAATCTTAATACGACTCGAATACGACATTACTAAAAAGACTAAAATAAGAAAAGATAAAAAATAATCAGAATCTTCTAAGATTCACGACTCCTAACTTGACTGGAAAACAAATATCAAATATTACCCAAAAGGTAAGTTTAATTTATTTCCAAAACCTAAATTTAATTCCAAATCAAACTAAAATAAATAAACTTACTAAACAAGAAAATACCCAAATTAACAAAATAAGAAAATAAAGAAATTGTTCGACATTGGCCGCAGTTCCTTCATCTTTGTCCTACATCAGTCACTCATTCTTAAAAAGAACGCGTCCAAGCGGAAAGACAGGTAAACAAAAAAGAACCCATATTTGTCTTATGGGAGTGGTAAACGTCAACCGAAAAACCTCTCCGTAGTTCATCCCAAATCCACAACGGCACCACAACAATCGTCCAACGGAATGTAGAAGATGTCCAGGCTATTCGCCACTGGCGATGCCTATTGGTTGCGGCTTGAACCGCTGGACACCTGTAGAGTTTTGGACAATAGTGATTCCTCGTTGCTAGCTCTTCTCATCCCACATAGTATTCTCCTCATTTTAAAAGAAACTCGTCCTCGAGTTTGGCAAGGTTTCGTTTGGTGGATAATACTTCAAATGTACCATATTGTCAATCACTGGCTTGAACAAATATACTTCAGATGGCAAGAACAGCGTTGGATCTTCAAAATCCAAATCAAGAAAAATAATCTTCAAATTACCCTAATAAAAATTGTGTGAATTTTCAAATAAGTTATCACCCTTGTAAACTTTATCAATAGAAATTGATTTAGCTTCCAGTTTTGCTTCAACCACATCTAAAGTGCAATCAATATCAATGGTTGGATCGCAACCTTCAACTTCTAAGATCCAAGGCTCATCTTCAATGGCTTCAACAATTTCAACTTCATACGAAATATCTTCAACTGTATCTTCTGCATGACAAAAATCTTCAAAATAATCATTTGGAAGATATTTCTCCCGCATTACATGTTTCATCACAGGCCATGATTGGATCCTATCCATTCCAAATCTTTTCCAATCCTTTTAAAAGTATTCCCACCAAATTAATGCTTCATTTTTCAAATAAATTTATACCAATAAAACTTTCAGACTTTCTTCAGTTTTCTGATATGTAAAATATTCTTCAACTTATTCCAACCAATTAATGAATTCTTCAGTTTTCATATGCCCAGAAAAAAAAATTGAAGTCTTGGTTGATAATCATTATAGCTTGAAAAATAATTATTAGAACCAAGAGAACCATTGAAACCCATTGAGAATCGAAATCAAAGTCCGAAAAAAAAACGTACCGAAAAATAAATTCACTCGCAGCTTCAGGTGTGTGTGACGACTGACGAGTGCGACTTTAATGGGTGTGATGGTGGGCACACTCTGAAATATCTGGAACTCGTTAGGCTAATCTGAAATTTCTGGCACTGTTGAGGCTAATCCACAATTTCTACCATCTCTGAAGCTGATTGTAAATTATCGGAACTATCACACAAACACTTTTTTTTTTCAATTTCGTTTCTCTATTTTTTTTTTTTTTTTTGGATATGGAGGGTGAAAATATGGTGTTTAGGAACGTAGTTGATTGTGGTTCGTGGACATTGAGCCTAGCACATAGGTAGACTCGGTCGCTCTGATACCAATTGACGCAGCGGGGTATGGTAAAAATAAGAATGATCACTTTGTCAAACTCTGAGGCACACTTAGATGAACCTTGACGCAACGACTGGTAGTTACCCAAGCATGGACTGCCATGCAGGGGCCATCATTCCCTAATTTTCGTTAGAAAATGGTGCTCTCGAATCCTCAAAGAGCATGTCGAATCTACAATAGATAAATGTTCTAAAGGAATGATTTCATTAAAATCAATCAAAGGTTTAAAAGTTACAATAATTAAAAATAATAAAACTATTTATAATAAACTAATCCTAATACGACTCGAATACGATATTACTAAAAAAACTAAGATAAGAAAAGATCAAAACTAATCAGAATCTTCTAAGATTTATAACTCCTAACTTGACTGGAAAACAAAGATCAAATCTTACCCAAAAGGTAAGTTTGATTTATTTCCAAAACCTAAATTTAATTCATAATCAAACTAAAATAAATAAACTTGCTAAACAAGAAAATACCCAAATTAACAAAATAAGAAAATAAAGAAATTGTTCGACATGGACCGCGGTTCCTTCATCTTTGTCCTACATCACCGAGCACGTAAAGATGTAAAAGGATAAATAAGAACTCACCTTCGTTTAAATATGATTCGAATTGATGATCTGAGAGTTATCTGTGTCCCAAATCCATCCTTCCACCGGCTAAACTAACATCTTGATGGCTGTAAAATATAAATACCAAAAGGAGTAGTGCTATACAACCCAAAAATTTAACACAAATTTCAATCAAAATAATGTGGTAAGTGAGTTACCATCACCACACAAAACATGAGCATGCGATTAATGAAAAAATCATTTGGTATATTATTTGAGTTAAAATTTAGACTAAATTTTTAGATTAACTGGTATTAGTGTTACCAAAAGTAAAATGCAAAAGTAGAACGTGGACTTGGACTACATCCATAGCCTTAGATCACCGATGGATTTCAATCAAATCTCTGATTTGAAGAACCATCGAAGTCAAATGGATTTCAATTTTAAAGAAACAGAGACCCATAGGTGGGCTTAAGATCATCTAACCAAATTTTACAACAATTTAGTATTAAAAAAAGTATCCTAGTGCGGCAACCTTTAATTATTAAATTATAATCAAATCAATTACTCAGTAATACAAATTAAAATGAATTAGAGTTACTTTATAGTATTAAAAAAAGCATGGTAGTGGCAACCTTTAATTATTAAATTAGAATCAAATCAATTACTCAGTAATAGGGGTGGACATGGTTCGATTCGGTTCGATTCGATTCGATTCGATTTTAGATCAAATCCAATTGAACCTAAATATTTCGATTCATCCAAAATTGAACCGGTTTAAACCTAATAAGATATGTGAACCGAATTGAATTGAACCTATTTTAATCGATTCGATTCGATTCGATTTAATTTGGTTTTGGGCCTAATGGGCCGACTAGCTTAATTGAGTTTTTTGAATTTTTTTAAACATTAATGGGTTGTTGGATATAATGGTGTCCACGGTTCGGTTTCGGTTCCGAACCGCCGGTTTCGATTCTGTGGAAAGGCTGAACCGTAACCGGAATGAGGCGGTTTTTGGCGGTTTCGGAACCGGCGGTTTTTCTTTTCGGTTTGAAAAACCGAATGGTTCGGTTCGGTTTCGGTTTCGGTTTTCTGTTTGTGAAACCAAACGGTTCAGTTCGGTTCGGTTCGTTCGGTTTTTTTTTTTTCAAAAATTAATATATTTATTATTTTATATACATTTTTTTTTCTGAAATGCTGCCACGTGTCAGCATTTATTGGTTTTTTTTTATATATTTTGAAATCGTCGGTTTACCCCGCGGTTAACCGTCGGTTAAACCGACGGTTTAACCGCCGGGTAAATCGACGGCTAACCGCCGGTTAAACCTTCTGGTAAACCGTCGGGTAAACCGTCGGTTTTTGGTCGGTTTTTAAGATCCCCAAACCGTAATTGAACCTTCAGGAACCGGTTTCCAACCGGTTCTGTAACCGACGGTTTCGGTTTCGGTTTCTAGAGGCTGGTTTCTGTTCGGTTTCTAGAGGCCGGTTTCGGTTCGGTTTCGGTTCGGTTTCGGTTTGGTTTCGAACGGTTTAACCGAACCGTGGACACCTCTAGTTGGATACTAATTTTAGACATTAGAATAATCAAAAAGCCCAAATCAAACCTAACTTAAAAGTATATTAAAAAAATTAAATCAGTTAAAAACATATTACCCTTAAATATATTAAATAAATTAGGTTTTTTTTTGTTTTTTTTACATATATACTCGGTTTATTCGGTTCAATCCGGTTTTAAGAAAATCAAACCGGTTTGAACTGAAAAAAAAATCGATTTTCAATTTTTAAACCTGTTTAAACCGAATTACCCTTACGAATTGAATCGAATACCCATTTTTCGGTTCGATTCGGTTCGAATCGCAACTTAATGCCCACCCCTACTCAGTAATACAAATTAAAATGAATTAGAGTTACTTTAGTAAGGCCATCTCCGATCGTTCTCTAAATTTACAACTTTATTTTAAAGATCGGAAATGAATTGTTCCATCTCTATAAATTTATAATTTTAATTGATCTCCATTTTACAATCTTCAAATAATAAAATATTATTATTATACTTTATTTTTTTTAACTAATTTTCTTCTATACCTAATTTAACCATTTTACAATCTCTAAATAATAAAATATTATTATTTTACTTCGTCCGGATATCTTTCCGTTTATCCTTTCTAATTATATGATACACCCATGATTAATTTACTAGTTCCGACGGTCTATTTGTTGATTATTATAGAGTAAGACAAATAAAAAACTTCAATCCATATCTATAACCATATAAAGATGTAATCGAATAAATCAAAATGTTATCCTAAATCCGTCATTCCACCTGCTAAACCATATCCTGATTGATTGCTTGGTAAACACTACACTATAATTACCAAAAAGAGAATGAGGATTGGGGACTCCATCCAAAGCCTTGGATCACCGATGTAACCACCCCGTGGTTATTATTATTATTATTATTATTTGTTACAACATACAAGGTCACGAGCAGCAGGAAACTTGTCGGAAAAAAGATAAGACTCGTGATCGAAGATTCGAGTCGTAACTCATGGTCATGTCACAGCTCCTCGTGCAGTGTAAAACTTGTCGGAGAAGAGAAAATGCCAGTTAACTCATGACTCATCATCTTAGACTCTGAAGACATCAACCAAAATAAAATAAATAAGAATTGTCACATCATCTTTTTGGGTTTGTTTTTAATGAGGGTGTCAGTAAACGGTAAAAAGTGAAAAAAAAAAAAACAAACAAACGTTAAAATGGGCATCAATTTTTTTTTTAAAAAGCTTGACAGTCAAAAAGCTTATTTCAAAATTGCACTCAAACAATATCTAAATTTACAGTAATATTTTATTAAATTAAAACAAAATAAATGATCAGATCAAGGAAAAGAAGGTCCTTTCGTCTTCACTCTTCGTAGATTTTTATAATTTTAAAATATTATCGTACGTTATTTATGAATATAAATATTATTTTCTTAAATTTATTTTTTTAAGAATATTTATTAATTATTAAACTTAAAAAATGTTATAAATACGGATTTATAACATTTATAAATATTCTATTTATTAGATTTGGATTATTTTCCCATCCTATTTTATTTTCATCTAAATTAATAATTTTGATTAATTCTATTCTTAAAAAAATAAAAATATCTAAATTAATAAAAATAATTTAAACTATTAATTTATTAGATTAAAGACATGAGAATGGATTATGAAAATAAAAATAATTAAAGTAAAAAGAGGAATCCTATTTATAATATCACACGTGCCGGCATTTCTCAAAAATAAATAAATGCAGATAGCATTAAGCAATATATGCTTTTCAAATAAAAGCTTTAATAACATAAAGATGTCTTTACCCTAAGCCACCGGTAGGGCAGTACAAGTTGATGGCTATTGGCTACTTACCCTCTCCTTTCTATAAACGGATCATGAGTGATGACCCCTGTTTCAATTTCTCAAAAGCAAAGGCGAATTTATTAGAAGAAAGCATTTTGTTTTCAAGGTTCTCATTTTACTTGTAAGTTCGAGTTCAACTTTGATGAATCTTTAATTAGTTTTCAATTCTACAACATTTATTTGCTAATTCTTTGTTTTCTGTGCAGTAACTATATTGTCCGAACGCATGAAGGTTCTGAAGATTCCAGCACTCTGTGAGATTATCTTTAATTAATCAATCCTTCTCCTTTTTTGTCAATTTTACAATTTATCAATTTACATTCTATTGCTTCTTTACATTACCCCGCCCAGAAAAAAAAATCCCATTTATAGTCCAACTTTTCAATTTTCCGTTGTATTTTTTCTGAGGATATTTTGTGTTTGGTTGGTAGGAAAATCGATCAACAACATATCAGAATTATATTGGTTGGAATGGGAGGTGTTGGGAAAAAGGAGGTATTAAAACTTGAATTCAATTTTATGTTTGTTTTTTTTTTATCATAGGACATCTACAACCTAATAGTGTTTTTGTTACAACTTTTACAATATTACGTTATTTTACTATTTCTATTTCATCTCTAATTCACGTAACAGGTTTTACATTAAATAGAATATTTTCAGTAATATATATATATTAATATTTTTATACATTAACATTTTACCTTATAATTAATATAATATTATAATACGATAAGAAAATATGAAATTAATATATGAAAAGAAATTAAATTTCATTAGATAAAACTATATATTTATTATTAAAATAACTTGAACATTACATTTCAGAAGAAAAAAAAAACATAAAAATAAAAGTATATATCGATCTCATCTAATTATTTAAATTAGTATATTCATCCCACAAATGATCTATTAAGACATTTCAGAATGCAATGTGAGTGTCTTTATCCTTAATTTCTCTATGTCGAGTTAGAAATTGTTGAAATCAAGTATTTTCATCTATCACCATCTCTACTTCTGGAGTTGGTGCTTCCATATGATCCTCAATTGATGCAACAACATCACGTTCATCCTTGATTATTGTATTGTGCGTAATAATACACGTAGTCATTATATAATATAAAATATGTTTATACCAAAACTGTTCCGGTCCTACCACAATTGCAAATCGTGATTGGAGAACTCCAAATGCACGTTCTACGTCTTTTCTACAACTTTCTTGTTGCATTGTAATTTTTTTTTTCAAACCACGTGGATCGTGAATAGTTTGTACAATGGTAGACCATTTTGGGTATATACTATTAGCTAAATAATAATTCATATTATATTCTTTTCCATGAATGAAATAATGAGTTGGAGGAGCAATACCTTGAGTAAGGTTGGAAAAAAGATAGGATGTTTCCAACACATTAATATCATTATTCATACAAGACAAGCCAAAATATGCATGCTATATCCACAAATCATAATCAGTTACAGCCTCTAGAATGATAGTTGGGGATCCACTACAACCTGCATATTGTCTTGCCCAAGCCGTTGGATAATTTTTCCACTTCTAGTGCATGCAATCTAGACTATCCATCATTCTTGAAAAACCACGATCTTTACCAATATAGAGTAGTCTTGCAACGTCAGTAGTGTTAGGTGATCTTAGATACTTACCTGTAAATTCCTCCACAACAGGACGACAAAATCTCTTCAAACTCTCAATTGTTGTAGACTCTCCTATTTTAATATACTCATCAGTAGCATCTGCTGGACAACCATATGCCAACATCTGAAATACTAGCGTTATTTTTTGAAGAACGGATAAATCCAGTCTTCCTACACTATCTCTTCATTTCACAAAGTAGTTGCTAGAAGTTTTAACTTTTTCAATAATACGAAGGAATAAACTCCTACACATTCGAAAGCATCGACGAAACATTTGATCATTGTACCATGGGTTCTTGCCAAAGTAATCGTAGAATAAACGACGATCAACACTTTTCCGGTCTTTGTTGATCACTATATGGCCAGGAATTGAGCCTCCACGGGTCACTGGGTTGTTTTGTTGATTGAGATACTGAGCCATGACCAATTAGAATTGTCCATGTTGGGCAAACATCTGTTCTTCTTCTGCATCCATCATATAAAGATTTGCCAAAATTTCCTTTTCCCCATCATCGAAAGATGAAGATGAGAAATCAGATGGACCTCCAATATTGAATTTTATTTTTTCTTAGAGTTTTATTGAATGAGTTTTAGCAGACTTTAGTATAGACTATTTATCTTTGTGAAATATATTATTCTAGATAAGAACCATTTGAATCGTATGTTCAATCTCTAAAACAATATCTTATCTTTGTCCATGTGGCCGATAATAATTGCAAGCCCACATGGAAAAAGTATAAACAGGCAAAAAAAATATCTAGCAATAATTTCATTCAAGGAATCTGATCTTCACTTTTTTTCAAAATAGAAAGATAAGATATCCGAGTAGTTAAATGTCAACCATTGGATGGATTGCATCATCATTTCAACTGTAGGATTCAATCTCTAAAATAATATCTTATCTTTGTCCATGTGGCCGACAATAATTGCAACCCAACATGGAAAAAGTATAAACGGATAAAAAAATATATAGTAATAATTTTATTCAAAGAATCTGATCTTCACTTTTTTCAAAATAGAAAGATAAGATATCTGAGTAGTTAAATGTCAACCGTTGAGATGGTGACAACCGTTGGATGGATTGCTTCACCATCTCAACCATAGGATACAATCTCTAAAATAATATCTTATTTTTGTCCATGTGGTCGACAATTGCAAGCCCACATGGAAAAAGCATTTCAGACAAAACAATATTTAACAATCATTTCATTTAAGAATTCTTATCTTCACATTTCCCAAAAGACGAGGATAAGAAATCTTATTTCAAATGTCAAGCAATGGATATATTTCCTCACCATTTGATCTGTAGGATGAAATCTTGAAAAGAGTACATCCAAGTTTTTATAAATATCAACCCTCACAAAATTAAACATATCTCTTCAAATATTTTATACACTCAAAGCAATTTTCTGTCGAAGTCACTTTTCCTTTCAAATCACTTTTTCTTCAAAATGTCTACAAAAAGAAGTTCGTCATACACAAATGCAGAAGACACATATTTGTTACATATATCTTGATGTTTCGCAAAACTCGATCTTATGTATTTACCAGTCAAAGGATATATTCTGGACTCGAGTGGAGACTGATTACAACAACAACAGACCATCTTTTATCACTGAACTTCGTAACATAAGAAGTTTACAGTGTCGCATGCAGACTATCTTTACTGCAATGGGGAAAATGCGAGGATGCATACGATAAATTGAAAGTCTGAAATCTAGTGGTGTCTCGGAAGCTGATATTGTGAGTATTTGTTAAAATTCAATTTGTAGACAAATTATATTTTATATTTGATTTTAACAATATATTTGTATCATTTTGTAGATGAATCAGACAAAAAATTTATTATCTTAGAACAAAAAATATAAACATGGATTCAAGTTTGACCATGTGTGGCCCATCCTAAAAGATTTGAAAATATTTGAAAATATTTGCAGACCACGAGACAGTAACATCACCCTTTAAAAGAGAAACTGGTTATTTTGTTTCATCACAAGACTCTCCAACTCCAGAGTCTCCCACCACGGTATATCCTAGACTATCTCAATTTTCTTTAAATATAAGTAGTGATGACAGTGGGGGTAGTTCATCTCAACGGCCCGTGGGGGTAAAGAAAGCAAAATAAAAAAGGAGGGTTGAGGAACAGAATTCAACTGACTTCAACACTTTGAAAGAAGGACAAGATTTTTTTTTGGAAGTTTGTAGCACAAACGCTATACAGAGGGAAAGACTTAACGATATTTTGTAGAGAAAAGTGGAGTGCCGTGAAGCTAAAATTGTGATGACAGATTTGAATTCCATAACTGATCCAATAAAACGGGAGTTTATGATTCAACGATAATTAAAAATTATGGCAAAACGAGCTCGGTAACAATATTAGGGATCTCAAAATGCATCTGGGTCTTTTGTTGATTTTTTTGATAATCTCCAAGGACATGGAAATGGTCTTCCTGACTACTAATGGGTTTTAATAATTTATATTTTAATTTTCTTTCATTTTAGTGTATTGCAATTTGTGGTAATTTATTTTATCACTATAAAGTTTGTATACAGGTTTTTAATGTATTTTACTTTAATTTTCGTTGTATTGAATGAAGTTATTTATTTTTTAAAAATTGCATTAAATTTTTTTAATTATACACTTCATTTTAGTTTATTATAAATGAACATAAATAATAATTATTTCACAACAAAATCATTAAATATTAAGAAGGATCAAATTGAAATAAATTAAATTGATTACGGTAAAACTATGAATATGAAAAACCTTTAAATTAAGGATATAATATAAACAACTTTTAATAAATAAGGTTAAAATGTGATTATTTAAAAGTTTTAGGTTTGAAAAAATGAAAAACATCATAGTTTTTACACCAAAGCACAGTGTCGCGCAATCTAATGTACGACACCGTTCATCAACGGACCTTTAGCACAAAGAATGGCGCACATTGGAGGAGGTTTCTGGTGGGTTTTGGACATTGGCGTGATGTTTGATGATGGGTTGGAGAAGCTCTTAGAAAATGTTGCTACTCTCATTTCATTCCTGGAATCACTTCTTAATTTTTTAAATACTTTCAATCTCTCCATATCTGGAATTCTGAGTTGTTTTAAAATCTATTGCATGTTAGGGCATCTCCAACCTGAATAATGGTTTTGGTGCGACTTTTGCAATATGCTGCACTATTTCACTATTCCATCTCTACCTCATTGTACTAAATTTTACACTAAAAGTAACATTCTTCTGAATATTCCTATTTTTACCTTTTTTAATATTTCTACACGATTGACATTTTACCCTATAATTAACATAATATTACAATACAAAAAGAAATTGTGAAATTAATATATTAAAAAAATTAAATTTCATTAGGTAAAATATTGTATTTATTATTAAAATAGCTTAAACATTACATTTCAGTAAATAAAAAAGAAAAAACATAAAAATAAAAGTATATATTGATCTTCATCTAATTATCTGAATTTGTATATTCATCCCACAAATCATCTATTAAGGTATTTCAGAGTTCAATGTGAGCGTTGTATCCTTGATTTCTCTATGTTGAGTTATGAATTATTGAAATCGGGTATTTTCATCTAACATTATCTCAACCTCTGGAGTTGGTGCTTCCATATGATTCTCAATTGATGCATCAACATCACGTTCATTCGAGATTATCATGTTGTGCATAATAATGCACATAGTCATTATATCATTTAAAACATGTTTATGCAAAAAACGCTTCGCTCCTGCCACAATTGCAAACCATGATCGGAGAACTTCAAATGTGCGTTCTACATCTTTTTTTCAACCTTCTTGTTTCATTACAAATAATTTTTTTTTTATGACTACAAGGATCGTGAATAGTTTGTACAAGTGTAGATAGACATGTCCAGGTTCCGATTCAGTTCCGATTTCGGTTCCGACTCACCGGTTACGGTTTCGAACTGAGTCAGAACCTGAACCGGAATCGAATCCGAAACAGCAACCGCAACCGGAACCGTGGATCGACAGTTCTGGTTTCGGTTTTGGTTCGGTTTTGGCGGTTCAACCGGTTCGATCGGTTCGGTTCTATTTTTTTTTAAAATTATACTAATTTCAAAACAATTACCAAAACATAAGACATGTAATAATGTGAAATTGTAAATGAATTTTATTGCGTAGGGCCATTAGCCAAAATTAAAATAAAAAAATAAAAAATAAGCTAAATACATAAACTGAAATAAATGTATAAAATTAAAAAATTAAAATTGGTCTTGCACTTAATTTGTACCAAAATTAAGTTACCTACGTATCCTATTGAGGTTTAGAGGAATCAAAGACCACGTAGTTCTTTTATATTTTATTGTCTTTTACATCTGTAACTAATTGATGCCTTCTGTTTCAATGTCGGTGGTGTGATCAGCATCGAAGAAATCGTAAAACACTTCTTGCTCAATTTCTTGTTGTCTATAGTCAGCGTTTGTCCAATCATCAACACAGACTTGGACTTGAATTGATTCTGGACTCCAAAACAACCGTCTTGCGTCTAGAATATTTCCACCGGCGCTAAACTGTTGTTCAATAGCCACTGTAGAAGCTGGTGTTGCAAGAATCTGTTTGGTTATTATAGACAAGATCGGAAAGTGCATTTCATGTTCCCTCAACCAATGTAGAATGTCAAATTTTTCCACATCATCATCACCAATAAACTCAAAATTGGTACTGTGATAAGTTTCGATCTCATAATATGGGACCGAACTTGATGATGAATAAGAAAAAGAACAGCCTCAATCTTTTGATCTTTTGGGATAACAGTGCAGACCTTACCCCCAATACTCTAGAAGATCAAGTTTGGGAGACATTTTCAGGTTGTGGAACATTAATATTCAGAGATGGACCATAAATTCTATGATATTCATCATATAAATGATATTCATCATATAAATGATAAAATAATATCTTAATTGTAACACAATAAGTATTAATTTCTACTTCTATACCTAAACAATTATAATAAAGAGTTAAATAATCTGTCAAAATTTCTAGTTTACAACATGGGTCAAAACACAACGGAAGCAGGTAAATAGTTGGAAACGCTCTATAATAGTCTAACCATTTTTTTTCCATAGTTTCAATGCATGCCTCTAATTGGATATCAGATGAACAATCAGCAAATGCACCAGCAATATTACAATCTTCAATAATAAATAATTGAGTAGTAGGATAATAAATACCTGACAAATTGTTAGTAGCACTATTAAAAACTTTTAACAAATTCCAAATATTTGTATAAACTTCACAATGGTGTGCATAAAGATTGATTTGACTAACATTATATTGCATAAAAGAAACTAAAAATCCCTATAATCATAATTTTCACAAAGCAATTTATAAGTAGAGTTCCAACGTATTGGAACATCACGAGAAAATCTAATAAGACGCCTACCTGTCTGTTTACAAAATCTTATCCATGATTTTATAACATTAGGATGTTTCCACAAATAACAGAGGGTATCCATAATGGGTTTAATAAAAGTTTGAAGAATTTTCAAACCTTTTTGAATACATAAATTTAAAACATAGCAAACACATCTTTGATAAAACATTTACTATTAAAATAAGGCTTGCATAATTCAATTAAAGCAGAAATAACTACCGTATTATTAGAAGCATTATCAAAACCGATTGAAAAAATTTTGCTTTCAATTTTATACCCTTCAAAAATCATTTTTATATTTTTATAAATATTATCAGCAGTATGTGCATCATCAAAAACTCTAAATGTACAAATTCTTTTTTGTATTGTTTATGTTTTGTCCATATAATGACAAGTTACACCCAATTATGAATGCATTTGCCAATGGTCATTCCATATGTCCGCACATACGGAAACACGACCTTTATAGTTCGTAAAATATTTTTTCAAAATATTTTTTTCTTTTTTATAAATATCATGCATTGTACGTGTGAGAATAACTCCACAGACACGTCATTCAGTAGGGTTTAATGCTTTATGACAATAATTAATAAAACCAACATTTTCATCAAAACTAAACGGTAAATGTGCTACAACTACCATTCTAGCTAAATTTTCTCTATTAGCTTGATCGTTATATTTAAATAATTGAGTGTTAGGGGTAGCAAGCCTAGAAATTTGAGATTGTTTACTCCCTTTAACATGTTCTGTTGGATGACGAGTCGTAATATGTGCCGTATCCTCCAGATTTACTCCACTTATATTGTTTAGGGCAGTAATTACACACCGCCAAACACGTTCCATCCTCTTTCGTAACTTTCTTCATGTGGAGAATGAAGAGATCAGATTTGGCCTGCCTTTTATTCGTCTCTAAGTCCTCTTCAATATGTGGTTCTTCAAAATCTGGATCTGTAGTGAAATCGAGCATATTTTCTGATTGGCTTGTCATATTGCCAGTGTCTAGACTAGGGTTGGGTTCAGAAATTATTAAAGGGGGATTCAGATAGGTTGGATGGGTTTGGTGTTAGGTTTTAGTTTGTGTTGGCATTAATTCTATATCAAAATGATGTTTACTTGTAATGATTTAGTTGTATAGATTCATGATGATTCAAGCTTCAAAGAAGGATGAACAAAAAGTGAAAGCAAGTTCTATGTCTTCAAAGAGAAAGGATGCAATTTGGTTCTACAAAGGTATACTAAGACCTTATCTTTCTCTTACAAGGCTTAGGCACACACGCACAATTCATACATTTGTGTCCCTGCATCGTTGTGCACCTTTATAGGTACACACATACAATTCATTCATATGTGTCCCTGCATCGTTGTGCATCATATATAACACATTCACACACTTGAAGATGAATGCTCATGCATTTGTATGGAAATAACATGTTTTGGAAAAATGCATGATTGTAAACTATATCTATGTAGCTTGCATTCTAGTGTGAATTGTGTTTGTGTGTGTATGTTTGTATAACATGGATATTGAACTTGGATTTAGTCTTAAATCATTATTGATTGAGTTCCGGTCATTTCGGTCACTCATACTATTGATTTCAAGTTCTAAGTCAAAAGATACTACACTTTCAACTCATGTTGTATACATTGTCTTCGTATTCGTATATCAAGTCGAATTATTATTTTCTGGGTTGAGTATCTTATATGTCCATGTCCACGTAAGAGTTACGGTTCGTAATCCGTAAACGGATTTGAATCACGAGTTCGGAGGCCAGAGAACGGTCGAAGAGCTCGAGGGAAGCGCGAGGGGATTGCACCATGGCCGAAGGCCATGAAGGTGTGCAAGCCCGAGATGAAGCGTGGCCATCTCGGCCATACAACCTTGCTGCCCTGAGATGCCCACGTGCCATCTCGGGGGAGAAATATCAAAGGAGGGCAATTTTGTCATTTTGCTCCTTTCTTTCCCTCTCCTTTATAATCTCTTTCCCTCTCACATTTCATTCTAAGAAGAAATTCAAACTAGTGTGAAAAAATTCTCTCTACATTTTCTCACCTTCCAAACACCACTACTTCATTTGAACTCTGATTTGAGTGATTCGAAGTTGAGAGTTTTCTCTATTCATCCTTCATCTTTTCTCTAAGGGTTTGAGTGAGTTTTGTTGCTGTTTTTGGAGTCTAAACACACAAAAACGGGACTGCACCTAAATCCACTAAGGTATTGATTTTGTTTCAAATTTTTCTTTTAAAACTTGGTCAATTGCTTTGGGTTTTCTTCTTTAACATATATTTGTATATTGTGAGTGTTTTGATTTGAGTTTTGAACTCTTTTAAAGCAGTTTGAATTTCAATTGAAATCATACATGTTGAGTTAGGTTTTTATTTTGCCTATGTTTTCACATGTTTGGGATTGTATTGTGCTAGCTTTGATTCTTGGACTATTTGATGATCTTTGATTGATTGATTTTGAGAAAAATAGTTCCTCACATGTATTAGGCTCTCTTGGCCGAATTCTCACATCAATACATGTGCTTATGTTCTTTTGAGCTATTCATGTGTTTTGGTTGAATCTATGATTAAGAATATGCTTTAGAACTTTTGCTTAAATCTAATTGACTTTGTCATATGATTTTAGCATGTTTTGGTTTGTGTGATTTAAACTTGATTTTGTGATTTATTGAACATATCTTGTGATTAAAGTTTAGATCTATGCATGTATCTAGATTGCGATTAATATTGAACATATTTTATATGATATAGATTGATTATACATGCATGTTTGACTAGACAACATTTGATTTGTGCATTCATGCTCATGTCTAGTATTTTCCATAGGATGTGTTGATCATAGCATTCTATGTTGCGTGCTTGTTTGCGTTTTGCTTAAAGCTAGTTTGAATTTCAATTGAAATCATACATGTTGAGTTTGGTTTTGATTTTGCCTATGTTTTCACATGTTTGGGATTGTATTGTGCTAGCTTTGATTCTTGGACTATTTGATGATCTTTGATTGATTGATTTTGAGAAAAATAATTCCTCATATGTATTAGGCTCTCTTGGCCGAATTCTCATATCAATACATGTGCTTATGTTCTTTTGAGCTATTCATGTGTTTTGGTTGAATCTATGATTAAGAATATGCTCTAGAACTTTTACTTAAATCTAATTGACTTTGTCATATAATTTTAACATGTTTTGGTTTGTGTGATTTAAACTTGATTTTGTGATTTCTTGAACATATATTGTGATTCAAGCTTAGATCTATGCATGTATCTAGATTGTGATTAATGTTGAACATAACGTATGCGATCTAGATTGATTATACATGTATGTTTGATTAGACAACATTTGATTTGTGCATTCATGCTCATGTCTAGTATTTTCCATAGGATGTGTTGATCATAGCATTCTATGTTGCGTGCTTGTTTGCGTTTTGCATTCATGATCACCTAGATGCCTTATGAGAAGGAATTCTTGACAATAGGTGTGAGATCTATGATGTTGAGCAAGAATTCTTGGCAAGAGGTGTGAGACCTTGGATTGTCAAGCAATGAAGTCTTGGGTAGAGTCGGGAGGACTCGAATAGTCGAGCAAGAAGTCTTACCTAGGGTCGTGAGGATCCGGATAGGTGAGCGAGTAAGTTTTGACTAGAGTCAGGAGGACTCAGATAGTTGAGCAAGAACTCTTGCCTTGGGTCGTGAGGATCCGGATAAGGTGAGCGATGAAGTCTTGACAAGAGGTGTGAGGCCTCAGATTGTTAAACATTAGGGCGACAACTTTTAGAGTAGGATATGAGGGTAGTTTCTATGTGAAGGGGTCACTTGAGAGATTGTACTTGTCTTATCTACTACTGGATTTTGTTTGCCGGTGGCTGTTAGCATGTGGATGTTTCCTTTTCAGAGGTTTACCAAGTTATATCTTGTGTCAACTTTTCTCTATCCCTATCTCTCTAGTATTTTGTTTTTGTTAGTTGAATACTATGGATAGAACTATTTATGTAAGTTCACTTTCTTTCTATAATATAGATTGTGTATGTGTTACAACTACTTGTTTGTATCACACTTTACTTGTTTTATATATTGATTAATTGTCTTTAATTAATATATATATTGTGATACAAGCAATCTAGAGAGACAAGCTTTTGTTTGTTTCTAAGGGAGTTAAAAGGTGTCTAACCTATTCACCCCCCTCTAGGTTAGCCTTGAGCATTTAACCGTGTTTGTATTTTCAATTGGTATCAGAGGAGGACACTAGATTGCGCTTGGTGTGAGTCTGGGGTGATACATTCACGGTTTTTGGAAAGCGTTTGAAGGATGATGTAATGGCGGAAGGAGCCTCAAATACTAGGCCACCATTACTTCGTGGCACTAACTATGGGTATTGGAAGTTGAGGATGAAAGTCTACATCTGCTCTATTGATGAAAGGGCTTGGATGGTAGTGGAAGAAGGTTATAGTCCTCCTACCAAGGTTCAAGAGGATGGAACCATGATACTCAAGCCAATGAGTGAATGGACACCAAATGAGTTTGAGGTTGCTAAATGGCACCATCGTGCTATGAATGCCATCTTTGGAGGAGTTGATGGGCATCAATTCTCCTAAATTCAAAATCTTGAATCCGTAAAGGAAGCTTGGGATACTCTCCAAGTTACTAATGAATAAACCTTAGCAGTGAAGAAATCGAGGCTTCAAATGTTGGCATCACAATTTGAAGGTTTAAGTATGAGTGAAGAAGAAAAGTTTGAAGACTTCCAATTTCGACTTCTTAATATTGCTAACCAATGTCAAGCACTTAGAGTACTTATTTTAAAAGAACGTTTAAATTGGAAAATCGTTAGGTGACGGCCATTAAGGAAAGCAAGGATGTAGATAGTATGAAAATTGATGAGTTGCTTGGGTCTCTCCAAACTTATGAGATGTGCTTGAACCCAAAGATTAAAAGCAAGAGATTCGCTCTCAATGCTATTGAGGAGGAGAGTGATGATGAAAATGGATGGCTCTTATGGTTAGAAGGTTCAAGAAGTTTCTAAGAAAGAATGCCAAGCCTAGAGGAAAATCTTCTTAGGAAAAGGGAGTCGAGAGAACATCATCTCTAAGGATTGAGAAGAATAGTCAAGCCATGAACCAGAAAGATGTTTAATGCTATAATTGTCATGGTTTTGGTCACTTTGCTAGTGGGTGCACCAAGAAGCCATCTAAGAAAGACAAGAAAGGCAAAGTGTTGGCGGCTACTTGGAGTGATGATAATTCTAGTGACAATGAGAGCTCTAGTAGTTAGTTTTCAAGTGATGAAGAGTTGGTGAGAAACTTTGTAGCTCTAACGGCTTCTAATTCTCCACTAGATGTTGATGGTACAATATCTTTGAACAAGAACCTTGATGCAAATCATGATGGAAGCTCTAGTTCTATTCCTTCTAATCTTGAGTTGTTGAAAAAGATAGAAAAGCTTGAAAAAGCTAGAGACAATGCTCAAAGAGAAGTAGTTGAGAATGATGATTTGATCAAGAAGCAACTAGATGAGTTTGTGGTTGTTACTCGTAGACTTCTTGGTGAAAAAGGTGATATTATAAAGAAGTTTAAAGAACTTGAAAAGATAAACCTTGTGAAGGATAATGTGATATATTCTTTGAAGAAGAGAGAACAAGAATTGATGGAAGAAATAGACACGGCTAGGAGGCTATCAAGGATATAGTGAATGATTCGATTAGTGTGTCTAGTGTTAGGAATCTTGTTAACTCTCATAGTGGTGAAGACGACTTGGTAGTTGAAGAGGAGCTCTTGGAAGCACCACTTCTTACACACTTTGATGAAATCGTGATTGATAAGAAACCACACAAGAAGAGAAGATCAACAACTAAGAAGATGTCGGCGAACAAGGTATCTTTGCAAACTCCTAGTGACGCTAGTTCAACTCCAAAAAGTACAATCTCATCTTTTATTCCAATTTGCCATTATTGCAACACAATAGGTCACATTAAACCTAGGTGTTATAAATATATTGAAAAATGCAAATTAGGAAATGAATCTAGGGATAAGGAGATTAAACTTCAACTTGAACATGATAAGAATTTGAAAGTTGAAAAACATGATAATATTGCTATGCATTAGAAGAAGTTGTGGAGTAGAAAGAATAATAATCTTGTTCAACTTGACAAAGCTTGTGTTGAAAATGTTAAGGAAGAGTGTGTTAATGATATTCTTGTTAATCAAGTCATTAAAGGACTTTACTCTAGATTTAACATAGTTGTCAAGGATGATATTGGAAATGTTTGTGTAGGTACACCCAAGAACAAGTGGTTCAAGGGTGAGTGCTCTTATCACTAAAATAAGAAGCACATGTGAGATAGCTTTGAGGCTATATATCAATTGTGTTGAGAATTCTTGCTTGCTAGCTTTGAATACTCCATGTATTGATATGAACTTGGTTATCTCACATCATGGTTGTTATGATGGTCAAAATTTGTTGATTAACTTTAGAGAAGTTCTTTTGTTATATGTGTTGATTGAGTTGAGATATTATGCTTTTTAAACTCTTGTTGTGAAACATCGTCAACTTGGTGTCATGAGAACATTCAAGGCAAGAGTGCTCATAAAAAGGGCGGAAGTATAATATTTGGTGAATATAATGTGCAAAAAGGTATCTCTATACTCTAATGCATGTTCTCTTAGATATTAATCTTTTGATTCAATTTTTGACATACATCTCATAGCATGTCATATTAGAGAATTTTGTATAGCATACATATGGTTCTCATTGACATTTGCTATTTTAGGATCTAATAGTGATATTGTTCACATTGATCTTAACTTTGATGATTGTTTGTGTATGGTTTATTGAGTGACATTACTTTTAAAAATATGAGCTTTATATTCTATGAAAGCTACTCATTAGAGAAGTAATGATCTTGAATAAATCTCTACTTGTTGCTCTTAGATCATGTGCTTATGAGCCATAAAATCTTGGTTTTCTAAAAATTGCACCTTGCTTCTCTTATATGTTTTGCTAGTAGGTTGAGTTTACTAGTATGTAAACATTGGATACACCTTGAAGTTTTTGTGCTTAAGTACATTTAAAATGACTTATGGTTATTATCTATTTTGCTTCGACAATTACATAGAACTCAACGAGCACCTTCATGAAAAGGGCTACACATATTTGTTGTGAAAGCTACCCAATGTTGGAAAAAGCTACACCATTGTGATGAGTGAAAGCCGTCATGAAGTGAATTTTGTTTTTGTAAAAAAAAAAATGGAAAAATCAAAGAAGTGCTTAAATGAAATTATATAAAAAAAATCTTTAATTCAAAGCCTAAAAAGAAAAGGAGGAAGGCTTAAAAAAGAGTTTAGTTGAAAATCAAATGAGCTCGAGTTGAAAAACATAAATAGGATGACGAGCCACATGCACACACACTCATATGTTGAAATCTATTCTCTTAAAATCAAAAATTCCGGATGATAATCGTTTTGACTTTTTATGGAAAAAGCTTAAGATGAATAATTGTTGGAAATTGTTTGCATGTTGATTATCAAACTACTTCTTGATATATATTTGAAGCATATCTCTCAAACACACACTTTGTTTATGAGTATGATGATATTTTAGCAATTGTTGAAGAATTATGAGAGAACTTGAAAAATCTTTCTGTATCTCTCTTAGCATATGAAGCTTATTTTGTTAATATTTCTTCAAATTGCTTGAATGTGTGATTGTGTGAACATCTTTGTGAACTTTATGCTATCATTGATTTAAGTTATAGCATTTATCAAGGGGGATCATTGTATGCTAGACATTGTTCTCTTTTATGATATGCTCACATGCTTCTTTTTGTTACATGTTGACATATTTTGACTTAATAATACTTGTATGATATTACTCACTATCTTTGTCTTGCATGATGATTCATTCTTAAGTCATATGTCTTTGTGTTTATATATTTGTGACTAATATGCTTGTTTTTGTCTTTCACTCACTTTTGTTGTATGTATATAGCATCTTATATCATAAGAACAAATGGGAAGAACTAAGGTTACTGGGAGTGAAAATCAATCAAATCCCATTGTGAAAGCTAAGTCTACCTCAAAGGGATCCAAAGTTTCGAGGTCAAAGGATTTAGGAATCTTCGGAACTAAGAAGATATTTCAAGAGAGAGACATTGACTTAGGTAAATGTAAAGATTCTTATGTTCTTAAATGCATTAAGGATAAAAGTTGGGAATCTTGGGTGAGCATGTTAGGAATAGTGAATGATACTCTTGTTAGAGAGTTTTATCTTGAATATAGAGAGAGTGCCACCTTATTGGATGCTTTGATAGAGATTAGGGGTGTTGTGTTTAGAATTAACCTATAAAATATTTATAAGTTTCTTGGGCTATCTAATGATATAGATTCGAACTTTCTAGATGTTGATGTCATTGAGAATCTTAAAATCATAGGTAGAACTCTTTGTGACAATGCTTCTTTTGAGCGGAAAGGTAGAGCATATATTAGTCAACATGAGTTAACTAAGGCTAGTGCATTTTGGTATCTATTCATTTGCACTAATATTATTGGATCTTCGAATTCAACCGAGTTGAATAAAGACAAGATCAAAATAGTATATGCCTTAGTGACTAATCAACCTATAAACATTGAGGATTTACTTATGTTTTATCTAGATAATGCGGCTTTCTCAACTAGAGGAGATAAGAAGCTTGCATTGCCGGGGTTTATAACTTCTTTGTGTTTAGCTCGTGGTGTTAGTAGTAGAGGAGATGATGTGTTGGTACAACACTTGGAAAAATATAGTGATAAACGTGTGTCATACATGTCATATAAGGATAAGGGTAAGACATATGATACTTTTGGACTATTTAGTAGTTCACAAGTTGATTGTCAAGAGACTAGCATAAACATTCTTCTGGATTGGGATTTACATTTGAAGAAGAAGGTTGATGACCTTAGTGCTATAGTTGATAAACAAGATGCTAGAATAAAAGAGTTGGAGGAGTGTATTGCTTCAAGTTCAAGACCACCTCTCAAGCATTATGTTAGGTCAACTACACACACATCTTTCTTTGGTAGATCTAGTAGCTAGTATTTGAGTCTCATGGTATGTTTTTTACCTTTTGGCATCATTTCATGTCAAAAAGGGGGAGAAAGAGTTGTTAAGAGTTTCTAGTTACTTAGTTTTGTTTTTATGTTGTTTTTATGAACTTATGAACTTTTGAACTTTCAATGACATGTAATAATTAGTCTTAAGATTTGGTTAAAAGCTCTTGTATTTGTCATGTATTGAGGGGGAGATACATGTATTTGTGAACTTAATTGTATATTCTTATCCATATTATATGTTGCCACTTTTGTCTCACTTGTATATGCATTGTGCTTTGAGATGATTTGTAGGTTGCTTCAAGAGAAGATCAAGATGAAGTTCAAGAGTTGGTGAAGATTAGTTATAGGAATCTTACTCATTGTAATGTGAGGGAGTGATTTTGTGACCTATCTTCATTTTTATATTTGTAGTAAATGTATATGTATTTTGACATGGAATTTGCTAAAGGGGGAAATTGTTAGGTTTTAGTTTGTGTTGGCATTAATTCCATATCAAAATGATGTTTACTTGTAATGATTTAGTTGTTTAGATTCATGATGATTCAAGCTTCAAAGAAGGATGAACAAAAAGTGAAAGCAAGTTCTATGTCTTCAAAGAGAAAGGATGCAATTTGGTTCTACAAAGGTATACTAAGACCTTATCTTACTCTTACAAGGCTTAGGCACACACGCACAATTCATACATTTGTGTCCCTACATCGTTGTGCACCTTTATAGGCACACACATACAATTCATTCATATGTGTCCCTGCATCGTTGTGCATCATATATAACACATTCACACACTTGAAGATGAATGCTCATGCATTTGTATGGAAATAACATGTTTTGGAAAAATGCATGATTGGAAACTATATCTATGTAGCTTGCCTTCTAGTGTGAATTGTGTTTGTGTGTGTATGTTTGTATAACATGGATATTGAACTTGGATTTAGTCTTAAATCATTCTTGATTGAGTTCCGGTCATTTCGGTCACTTATACTATTGATTTCAAGTTTTAAGTCAAAAGATACTACACTTTCAACTCATGTTGTATACATTGTCTTCGTATTCGTATATCGAGTTGAATTATTATTTTCTGGGTTGAGTATCTTATATGTCCATGTCCGTGTGAGAGTTACAGTTCG
Source organism: Dipteronia dyeriana (assembly GCA_032871835.1). NCBI lineage: Eukaryota > Viridiplantae > Streptophyta > Magnoliopsida > Sapindales > Sapindaceae > Dipteronia > Dipteronia dyeriana. The sequence goes on from CM065302.1 coordinate 39,950,369, forward strand.
TAATCCGTAAACGGATTAGAATTCCGAGTTAGAAGAACGCGAGGGAAGCGTGAGGGAATTGCACCATGGCCGAAGGCCATGACGGTGTGCAAGCTCGAGATGGCGCGTGGCCATCTCGGCCGCACAACCTTGCTGCCCCGAGATGCCCACGTGCCATCTCGGGGGAGAAATATCAAAGGAGGGCAATTTTGTCATTTTTCTCCTTTCTTTCCCTCTCCTTTATAATCTCTTTCCCTCTCACATTTCATTCTAAGAAGAAATTTTCTCTCTACATTTTCTCACCTTCCAAACACCACTACTTCTTCATTTGAACTCCGATTTGAGTGATTCGAAGTTTAGAGTTTTTTCTATTCATCCTTCATCTTTTCTCTAAGGGTTTGAGTAAGTTTTGTTGCTGTTTTTGGAGTCTAAACACACAAAAACGGGACTGCACCTAAATCCACTAAGGTATTGATTTTGTTTCAATTTTTTTTTTTAAAACTTGGTCAATTGCCTTGGGTTTTCTTCTTTAACATATATTTGTATATTGTGAGTGTTTTGATTTGAGTTTTGAACTCTTTTAAAGCAGTTTGAATTTCAATTGAAATCATACATGTTGAGTTAGGTTTTGATTTTGCCTATGTTTTCACATGTTTGGGATTGTATTGTGCTAGATTTGATTCTTGGACTATTTGATGATCTTTGATTGATTGATTTTGAGAAAAATAGTTACTCACATGTGTTAGGCTCTCTTGGCCGAATTCTCACATCAATACATGTGCTTATGTTCTTTTGAGCTATTCATGTGTTTGGTTGAATCTATGATTAGGAATATGCTTTAGAACTTTTGCTTAAATCTAATTGACTTTGTCATACTATTTTAACATGTTTTGGTTTGTGTGATTTAAACTTGATTTTGTGATTTATTGAACATATCTTGTGATTAAAGTTTAGATCTATGCATGTATCTAGATTGCGATTAATGTTGAACATATCTTATATGATATAGATTGATTATACATGCATGTTTGACTAGACAACATTTGATTTGTGCATTCATGCTCATGTCTAGTATTTTCCATAGGATGTGTTGATCATAGCATTCTATGTTGCGTGCTTGTTTGCGTTTTGCATTTATGATCACCTAGATGCCTTGTGAGAATAAAGTCTTGGCAATAGATGTGAGACCTATGGTGTTGAGCAAGAAGTCTTGGCAAGAGGTGTGAGACCTTGGATTGTCAAGCAAGGAAGTCTTGGCTAGAGTCGGGAGAACTCGAATAGTCGTGCAAGAAGTCTTTCCTAGGGTCGTGAGGAACCAGATAGTTGAGCGAGGAAGTCTTGACTAGAATGACATAATGAGCTGGAGGTGCAATACCTTGAGCGAGGTTGGAAAAAAGATAGGACGCCTCCAACACATTAATATCATTGTTCGTACTTGGCAAACCAAATTATGCATGTCATATCCATAGATCATAATCAGTTACAGCCTTTAGAATAATAGTTGTGGATCCATTATGACCAACATATTGTCCTGCCCAAGTCGTTGGACAATTTTTCCACTTCTAGTGCATAAAATCTAGACTACCTAGCATTCCTTAAAACCATGAACTTTACCAATATGGTGTAGTCTGGTAATGTCAGTAACGTTAGGTGATCTTAGGTACTCACTTGCAAATTCCTCCACAACTTTCCTAGAATTTTAATCTTCACTTTTCCCAAAATATGAAGATAAGATATCTGAGCTATCCGAGAAAAATTCTCTGTATATTTTATTAATCAAAAACCGAATAGCCTTTCTGGTTACTGGACAACCTTTGCAAATATATTGTAATTCGGACTTGGAAAACTCAACTTAATATGGAAACAAAACTGTTCTAAAATGGGAAAACGGTAATTTCGGAGCTTAAACCATGGAATTTGGTCAAAAAAGGGCATGCTTTTTGACCAAAGGCGTGACTTCTGAAGAATACGACGATTTGCTTCAACTGTTAAAGTTTTACGCCATTCCGACTCCAAGGCCAACACTAGTAGAAATCATTTGACCTTCTTCAGGTCCCACCTTTCAATATAATCCAATGCCATGTCTATTGCTGCATCAGATTGCATCACCTTCTGAACCATATGATAAATTCTAAAAAATAATATATTTTCTTTGTCCATGTGATCGACAATAGCTGCAAGCCCACGTGGAAAAATTAGTTACAGACAAAAATACTTTAATTCAAAAAAAAAAAAATCAGACCACTACTCTACAATAATTCTTAACTATTCTAGATATCTGATCTTCACTTTTTCCAAAATAGAAAGATAAGATACTTGAGCTATGAAATGTCGACCATTTGATAGATTGCATCATCATCTAAACTCTAGGATTAAATCTTAAAATTAATATCTAGACTTCGCCAGAAATCTTATCTACACTTTTCCCAAAATCTGTGGAGAAGAAATTTGATTTAAATGACAACTAATGGATGGATTTTCTTACCATCTAAACCGTAAGATGAAATCTGAAAAGAGTACTTTCTCGTTTCTATAAATATCATCTCACACTAAATTAAACATATTCATTTAAATATCTTATACCTCCGAAACACTTAATTCTTTAAGTCACTTTTCTCTTCAAATCACTTTTTCCACAAAATGTCTACAAAGAGAAGTTCTTCATACACACATGTAGAAGACACACATCTTTGTCACATGTATCTTGATATTTCGTAAATCCCGATCATAGGTATTTACCAATTGAAGGATATGTTATGGCTTGAGTTGAGACTGATTACAACAACGTGCAACAGACCATCTTTTATCACTAAACTTCGTAATAAGAGAAGTTTCCAGTGTCACATGCAGACTATCCTTACCACAATGGGGAAATTGCGAGGATGCCTACGATAGATTGAACCTCTTAAACCTAGTGGTGTCTCCAAAGCTGATATTGTGAGTGTTTGTTAAAATTAAAGTTGTAGAAAAATTATATGTAATATTTGATTTTAACAATATATTTGTATCATTTTGCAGATGAACCGGGTAAAAATTTTATTAGCTCAAGATAACAAATATAAATATGGTTTCAAGTTTGACAATGTGTGGCTCATCCTAAAAGGTATGCAAAAATTTATAAATAACGATACTGCAACATCAACCTTTCAAAGGGAAAGTGGTTATTTTGTATCATCACAAGAAGATTCTCCAACTCCAGAGTCTCCCATATCGGAATTATATGGACTATCTTTATTTTCTCTAAATATAACTAGTGATGATGGTAGGGGTAGTTCATCTCAATGGCCTGGTGGGGTGAAGAAAGCAAAATTTAAAAGGATGGTTGATGAACAAAATTCAACATTTTGTGACATTTTGAAAGAAGGACAACAACAAATGTTGGAAGTTTATATCAAAAACCATTGTGTAGAGGGAAAGAACTAACGATATTTTAGAGAGAAAAGTGGAGTGACGTGAAACAAAAATTATGATAATGGATTTGAATACCATAACTGATCCAATGAAGCACGAGTTTATGAATCAACAACAATTAAAAATTATGGCAAAATGAGCTCGATAAAAAGACCAGGGATCTCAAAATACATCTGGGTCTTTTGGTGATTTTTTCAATAATCTCTAAGGACCTGGAAATGGTCTTCCAAACTACTAAATCGTTGTTGCAATTTTTGTTGTATTTTTTTCTTAATTCTAGTCTATTCCAATTAATGGTAATCTCTATGAAGTTTGTATTTCGTTTTTAATGTATTTATTAATTAATATATTTTTCTTTAATTTCCTCTGTTTTGAATAAAGTGATTTATTTAAAAACAATTGCATATAATTTTATTAATTATACACTTTATTTTAGTTTATTATAAATGTTAATAACAATAATAATTAAATCACATCAAAATCATTAAATAATAAAAAAGATCAAATTAAAAAAAATTAATTGATTAGAGTATTACCATTATTAAATAAAACCTTTAAATAAAGGGTTTAATCGGAATAGATTTTAATAAATAGGGTTAAACTGTGATTATTTAAAAGTTGAGGGTTTGAACAAAAAAGAGCCATTTTTGTATTAATACATTGTTGAACAATCGACGGATAACGCAAGGAATGATGCTGTGTTGTAGGTCGATTCTGGTGTGTTTTGGAGATTGTTGTGGTGTTTGATGCTGGGTTGGAGAAACTCTTAGTCATGCGGATGTATGTCTTTGACAATTTTATTCGGGAGATTATCAATTTAGTCTTTACATCCAGTGAAACATCAATTTTTACATCTTATTACTTTTAATTTTACTTTTCATACCTTAAACTCCTTTTTTTTTTCCATTTATCTTTGAATCTTTATTCCATTCAACATAACTTTATTTTGCAACTAAAAGTAAATTTTAACCAAGTTTTTAATTAATTTTAAATTTAAATATGACATTATTTTATTTTTTATTTTTTATTTTTATAATTAAGAGCATCTACAATCCAAAATGTTATATTGGTACAACTTTGCAGTAAATTGTAAAAGTTTACACACCATTTTTTTAACACACTAATAAGGTGGGTAGAAGTTAAAATGTTGGGTGATATTGGTGATATTGTGTTGGGTGGAAGTTAAGATGTCGGGTGATATTAGATAGATGTTGAGTGGAAGTTAAGATGAAAATATTAATAAGGTGAGTGGAAATTAAAATATTGGGTGATATTGGTGATATTGTGTTTTATATAAATAGCATACCACACTGTAATCAAACTTATCTCTTCAAATCACTTTGTTCTAAAAACGATTTCAAGTCACCGAAGTTCTGGATAAACAAATGAAGAAGACACAAAAATTTGTCGTGTATATCTTGATGTTTTCCAAAATCCGAACATAGGTACAAACCAATCTAGAGATCAATTATGGTCTCGAGTTGAAAGTGATTATAACAACTCAAAACCCAAGTTTATCACTGAACTTCGTGGTAGAAGATCTTTGTAGTGTCGAATGCAAACTATTCTTATTACAGTAAGCAAATTAAGGGGATGCGTGCTACAAATAGAAAATCTATATCCAAGTAATGCGTCAAAACAAGATATTATGAGTATTTGTTACTATTTAGAAATGTTATATCCAATATTGAATTTTAACAGTATATATTTGAAAATACAAACACGGTTAAATGTTCAAGGCTAACCTAGAGGGGGGGGAGATGGTGAATAGGTTAGACACCTTTTTCGACTCCCTTAGAAACAAATAAAAGTTTGTCCCCCTAGATTGCTTGTATCACAATATATATATTAATTAAAGATACTTAATCAATATATAAAACAAGTAAAGTGTGATACAAACAAGTAATTGTAACACATACACAATCTACATTATAGAAAGGAAGTCAACTTACATAAAGAGTTCTATCCATAGTATTCAAATAACAAATACAAATACTAGAGAGATAGGGATAGAGAGAACTTGACATAAGATATAACGTGGTAAACCTCTGAAGAGGAAACATCCACGGGCTAGCAGCCACCGGCAAACAAAATCCACAAGTAGATAAGACAAGTGCAATCTCTCAAGTGACCCCTTCACCTAGAAACTACCCTCCTATCCTACTCAAGAATATGTCTCCATAATGCTCAACAATCCGAGGCCTCACACCTCTTATCAAGACTTCTTCGCTCCCCTTACCGGATCCTCACGACCCAAGGCAAGACTTCTTGCTCAACTATCCGAGTCCTCCCGACTCTAGTCAAGACTTCCTCGCTCACTTATCTGGATCCTCACGACCCTAGGCAAGACTTCTTGCTCAACTATCCAAGTCCTCCTGACTCTAGCCAAGACTTCCTTGCTTGACAATCCGAGGTCTCACACCTCTTGCCAAGACTTCTTGCTCAACAACATAGGTCTCACACCAATTGCCAAGACTACCTTCTCACAAGGCATCTAGGTGATCATGAATGTAAAAAGCAAACAAACACGCAACATAGAATGCTACGATCAACACATCCTATGGAAAATACTAGACATGAGCATGAATGCACAAATCACATGAATGCACAAATCACATGTAGTCTAGTCAATCATGCATATATAATCAATCTAGATAAAATAAGATATGTTCAATATTAATCACAGCCTAGATACATGCATAGATCTAAACTTGAATCACAAGATATGTTCAATAAATCACAAGATCAAGTTTAAATCACACAAACCAAAAATATGCTAAAATCATATGACAAAGTCAATTAGATTTAAGCTAAAGTTCTAGAGCATATTCTTAATCATAGATTTAACAAAACACATGAATAGCTCAAAAGAACATATGCACATGTATTATATGAGAATTCGACTAAGAGAGCCTTATACATGTGAGGAACTATTTTTCACAAAATCAATCAATCAAAGATCATTAAATAGTCCTAGAATCAAAGCTAGCACAATATAATCCCAAACATGTGAAAACATAGGTAAAATCAAAACCTAACTCAACATGTATGATTTCAATTGAAACTCAACCTAGCTTTGAAAGAGTTCAAAACTCAAATCAAAACACTCACAATATACAAATATATGTTGAAGAAGAAAACTCAAGGAAATTGACCAAGTTTTAAAAGAAAACTTTGAGAGAAAATCAATACCTTAGTTGATTTAGGTGCAGTCTCATTTTTGTGTGTTTAGACTCCAAAAACAGCAACAAAACTCACTCAAACCTTCAAAGAAAAGATGGAAGATGAATATACAAACACTCTTAATTACATATATCCTTTAAGTACCGTTGATTCTATAATGAACAATAAATCCTATTTCCTTACGGAATTAGGAGAGTGCTCATATTGTCCAAGCCCCGAATCAACCCTTAAAGGAACTACCATCTACTTCTCACAAGAAAGAGTGGATTCCACTATTATGTACAAATCTTCCTAGCCACAAGCCAAATCGTAATCCCAAAATACGGAGTATTGTTAGGTTTTAGTTTGTGTTGGCATTAATTCCATATCAAAATGATGTTTACTTGTAATGATTTAGTTGTTTAGATTCATGATGATTCAAGCTTCAAGGGAGAATAACAACAAGTCAAATCGAGTTCTAAGTTTTCAAGAGAAATGATGCAATATAGTTATACTAAGGTATACTAAGATCTTATCTTTCTCTTACAAGGCTTAGGCACACACACACATATCATACATTTGTGTCCCTGTATAGTTGTGCACCTTTATAGGCACAAACATACAATTCATTCATATGTGTCCCTACATCGTTGTGCACCATGTATAACACATTCATACACTTAAAGATGAATGCTCATGCATTGGTATAAAAATAACATGTTTTGGAATATACATGATTGAAGACTATCTCTATGTAGTTTGTATTCTAGTGTGAATTGTGTTTGTGTGTGTATATGTTTGTATAATATGGATATTGAACTTGGATTTAGTCTTAAATCATTCTTGATTGAATTCCGTTCATTTCGGTTACTCATACTATTGATTTCAAGTTCTAAGTCAAAAGATACTAAACTTTCAACTCATGTTTCATACATTGTCTTCGTCTTCGTATATCAAGTCGACTTATTAATTTATAGGTTGAGTATCTTATATTTCCATGTTCGTGTGAGAGTTACGGTTTGTAATCCGCAAACGGATTTAAATTCCGAGTTCGGAGGCAGAGAAAGAAGCAAGTAATGTCTTTTTTTCCCGAGATGGCACATGGCCATCTCGGGGCAGAAGGCTTGCTGCCTTGAGATGCCCATGTGCCATCTCGGGCAGCAAGCTTGCTTGGCTTCATCTTGGCCCTCTTGGTCATTTCACAAGTCCAAGTTTCCCATTCCTTTATAAACTCTTTCCCTCTCACATTTCATTCCAAGAAGAAATTTAAATCAAGTGTGCAGAAATTTTCTCTCTAAATTTTCTCACCTTCCAAACACCATAACTTCTTCATTTAAACTACGATTTGAGTGATTCTAAGTTGAGAGTGTTCATCTATTCATCCTCTATCGTTTCTCTGAAGGTTTGAGTAAGTTTTGCTTCTTTTTTTGGTGTCTAATCATACAAAAATAGGACTGCACCTAAATCAACTAAGGTATTGATTTTCTCTCAAAGTTTTCTTTTAAAACTTGGTCAATTGCCTTGGGTTTTCTTCTTCAACATATATTTGTATATGTTAAGTGTTTTGACTTGTGTTTTAAACTCTTTCAAAGCTAGGTTGAGTTTCAATAGAAATCATACATGTTGAGTTAGGTTTTGATTTTGCCTATGTTTTCACATGTTTGGGATTGTATTGTGCTAGCTTTGATTCTAGAACTATTTGATGATCTTTGATTGATTGATTTTGAGAAAAATAGTTCCTCACATGTATTAGGCTCTCTTGGCCGAAATTCTCACATAATACATGTGCTTATGTTCTTTTGAACTATTCATGTGATTGGTTAAATCTATGATTAGGAATATGCTCTAGAACTTTAGCTTAAATCTAATTGACTTTTTCATATGATTTTAGCATGTTTTAGGATTATGTGATTTAAACTTGATCTTGTGATTTTTTGAACATATCTTGTGATTCAAGTTTAGATCTATGCATGTATCTAGGTTGTGATTGTTATTGAACATATTTGACATGATCTAGAATGTTTATACATGCATGATAGACTAGATTATATGTGATTTGTGCATTCATGCTCATGTCTAGTATTTTCCATAGGATTTGTTGATCATAGCATTCTATGTTACGTGCTTGTTTGCGTTTTGCATTTATGATCACCTAGATGCCTTGTGAGAAGAAAGTCTTGACAATAGGTGTGAGACCTATGGTGTTGAGCAAGAAGTCTTGGCAAGAGACGTGAAACCTTGGATTTTCGAGCAAGGAAGTCTTGGCTAGGATCGTGAGGATCCGGATAGTCGAGCAAGAAGTCTTGCCTAGAGTTGGGAGAACTCAGATAGGTGAGCAAGGAAGTCTTGACCAGAGTCGTGAGGACTTAGTTGAGCAAGAAGTCTTGCCTTGGGTCATGAGGATCCGGATAAGGTGAGTAAAGAAGTCTTGACAAGAGGTGTGAAGCCTCGGATTGTTAAGCATAGGGCGATAACTTCTAGAGTAGGATAAGAGGGTAGTTTCTAGGTGAAGAGGTCACTTGAGAGATTAAACTTGTCTTATCTACTAGTGGATTTTGTTTGCCGGTGGCTGCTAGCCTGTGGATGTTTCCTCTTCGGAGGTTTACCATGTTATATCTTGTGTCAACTTTTCTCTATCCCTATCTCTCTAATATTTGTATTGTGGATATAACTCTCTATATATGTTAACTTCCTTTCTGTAATATAGATTGTGTATGTGTTACAATTACTTGTTTGTATCACACTTTACTTGTGTTTATATATTGATTAATTGTCTTTAATTAATATATATATTGTGATACAAGCAATCTAGAAAGACAAACTTTTGTTTGTTTCTAAGGGAGTCGAAAAAGGTGTCTAACCTATTAACCCCCCCTCTAGGTTAGCTTTGAGCATTTAACCATGATTGTATTTTCAATTGGTATCAGAGCAGGACACTAGATTGCACTTAGTGTGAGTCCGGGGTGATACTTTCACGATTTTTGCAAGGTGTTTGAAGTCATGGGTTTACAAGATGATGTAATGGCGGAAGAAGCCTCAAATACTAGGCCACAATTACTTCGTGGCACTAACTATGGGTATTGGAAGTTGAGGATGAAAGTCTACATCCGCTCTATTTATGAAAGGGCTTGGATGGTAGTGGAAGAAGGTTATAGTCCTCCTACCAAGGTTCAAGAGGATGGAACCATGATACTCAAGCCGATGAGTGAATGGACAACGAATGAGTTTGAGGTTGCTAAATGGCACCACCGTGCTATGAATGCCATCTTTGGAGGAGTTGATGGGCATAAATTCTCCTACATTCAAAATCTTGAATCCGCAAATGAAGCTTGGGATACTCTCCAAGTTACTAATAAAGGAACCTTAACGGTGAAGAAATCGAGATTTCAAATGTTGGCATCACAATTTGAAGGTTTAAGTATGTATGAGGAAGAAAAGTTCGAAGACTTCCAGTTCCGGCTTCTTAACATAGCTAACCAATGTCAAGCACTTGGAGTATTTATCTTAAAAGAGCGTTTAAATTGGAAAATTCTTAGGTCTCTTCCTAAGAGATTCAAATCTGTAAAGTCCTTAATTGTTGATTGACTTATTTCGTGAACAAATCACATTTTTAGGGTATTATGTAAGGGTAGCTTAGGCTCTCAAGACCTAAAGAGGAGAAGCACCAAAGGTAAAATTCTTGTGCTTACTTGCTTTGAAGAGATAGTTGCACACATTCACATATTCATGCATAACTCTTTTTCATATATGTTGTGTGTTTATTCTTGTGTGCATTTTGATTTAAATGACTCTTGTTTGATATATTTGCATCTTGTAATTAAAGTTTCATGTCATGTTAGGCATTAGAATATGATGCACTTTCATCACTCTTGAACTTGTTAATTTTGTGTGTTTGAGTGATTGAAAAGTAGGCTTTGCGTTGGTGGTGCGCTACTCGACCAGCGCAACATTCCAGTGGATCGTCGCCTGTGTTGGGCCACTGAGCTGCGCTGTTGCACCCCCGTACAGTTGAAAAATGTGGGCGTGCCCTGGTGGTGCACCACTTGTCTAGCGCAGCCTTACCAGCGCAAACATCCCAGAGAATTTGAGCATGTGTTGCACCACTGGGATGCACCACTCGTCCAGCGCCTATTGTAAAATTGGTCTGTGCGCTGGTGGTGCGTTACTCGACAATCGCATGTCACCAGCGCATACAGAGGAAGCTGGAATGTTTTTTCCAAAATGACCTCACTTTGTTTGGATCTCATATATATATAACTCATTGCTTTAGGGTTGTGTAAGAGTTCAGAATATCATATATTTTCGTTATAACACATTTTAAAGGAAAAATTCTTTCAAGAACTCATTTTTAATCACTCAAAGCATTCCCATGTGCATCAAAACTTCATCTTGCATCGTCTAAGTTCATTTAGAGTGCATCAATGGATAGGGTTGCTTCATCATATCTTGTTTGGTAAGTTTTTCACTATCTTCTTACAAGTTAAGTGTTTTACTTACTAAACCTTCTCTTTAATTATTTGTATGCTCTTAGAACATTTTCTAGATACAAATTAGCGATTGTTGTGATGCCATGATTGAGTGTTGTATTGTGATAGCTTCATAGGATTATTTGATCTGTGTTTAGCTAAGCTTCTTGAACAAGTCATTTAGCTCATGATATCTAGAATTGCATTAATTGTCATCTCATTATCCTAGATAAGCATATAGGGTTTCCTAGCCTTGTTTGTTCATTGAATATCATCATATATTCACTTAAAACATTTTATCTCTTCATTGAGAAGTAAGACTTGTGTTGCTTTCGGGAGTAGGTAGCTTAAACCACAAGCATGATGAACTACGTTCACTTATACCGGGATTAGGTAGTGGTGGTGAATTTAAACCGGGATTAGGTTGTAATTCTCTTGCCATTAGTGAATTCGAGGTTCTAGTGTGGCGTATTTATCAGCCCGTGGTTTTTCCCATTTGGAGGGTTTCCACGTATATCTCAAGTGTCGTTTATATTTCCGCATTTTTACACTTGTAATTTTATTGTAACTAGTCAGGGGCATTTTCGTAATCTTGACCTTTAACGAAAATTGGGTAAATTTGTTTAAAATCTATTCACCCCCCTCTAGATTAATATTAAGCACACCATAATATTTGTTTCAATTGGTATCAGAGCAGTTTCCTAGACATACATAGGTGATCCTTGCTTATTTTGTTGTGTGTATTGATCATTCATACATTTGCATTCATATCATTCATTCATTAAACACAATGAGTGGAAACAGTGGCAACGAGGGAGCTTCTAGCACTAGACATCCACTTCTCACCGGGCTGAATTATGCCTCTTGGAAAGACAAGATGGAATCGTACATTTTCTAAATTCATGACAGGGCATGGATGGCAATTGAAGATGGCTACACTCCACCCATGATAACTCTTGCAGATGGAGGAGATGATGTACTCAAACCAAAGGCACAGTGGAATGCATAAGAGTTTGAGGCTTCAAAGTGGAATATGAAGGCAATGCATGCCATCCTATGTGCAATGGATCATAACCGGTACAAGTTGGTTCAAAATACTAGGATAGCTAAGGAAGCATGGGATATCCTAGAAGTTGCACATGAGGGAACCGATGTGGTTAAGGAGTCGAAGCTTCAAGTTTTCCAAACACAATTTGAGTTGCTCAAGATGGATGAGAACGAGTGCTTCAATGACTTTGAAGTAAGGTTGATGGACATTGTGAACCAAAGTCATCAACTTGGTGATCCTTATTCGGATAGAAAGATCAAGCAGAAGATTATGAGATATTTACCCAATATATTTGAGTCTAAGGTGACGGCTTTGGAAGAAAATAGTGGTTACAAGGACATGAAGCCGAGTGAAGTGATTGGGAGTCTTCTAGCTTATGAATCCAGGAAATGTCCTAACCCCATACCATCGAAAAATCAAAAAGATATTGCTTTAAAAGCCTCCAAAGTTGAGAAGGAGGAAAATGATGACTTGGATGAAGAAATGGCCTTGCTAATGAGGAAGTTCAAGAAATTCTACAAGTCCGAGAAGAAATGTTTTGGATCCAAGGGTCAAGACTTGAAGAAAAAGGTTCCCTTTAGGAAGTTTGAGCCTAAGCAAGAAAAGACCGAGAAGAAAGGAGTCCAATGTTATGAATGTGGTGGGATAGGACATTTTGCCCCGGAATGTGCAAATCACAAGGTGAAGAAGAAGGGAAAAGTGATGGCTGCCACATCGGGTGAAAATGATAACTCTAATGAAGGAGATGAGTCTTCGGATGATGAAGAACTCATGGCTAACTTTATAGCATTTACATAATCTCTTAAGAGCAAAGATGCTAGTGAAGAAGAGAATGAAAGTCAAGAGGAAGACTACTCAAGTGATGATGGATCTTCATCACAATCCACAAATGGAAGTGTGGATATGATGGATCTCAAGGACTACATGGCTAAGTTTGAGAGCTCAAGATTAAAGAACAAGAATGAGATCAAGAGAATAAAAGAAGAAAACCTAGACCTCTCAACTCAAGTTGACCAACTAAATGAAGAGTTTGTGCGATTTAAGAGGAGTGAAGAAGGATTGAAGAAAGAGCTTGAAGATGTTAGAGAGTTGTTGGAAAAGATGAATTGTAGCACCAAAAAACTTGACCATATGCTAGATGTTGGAAAGAGGCCAAGTGGCAAGAAGGGGCTTGGGTTTGAAGATGACAAAGTGTCCTCCACTCCAAGCAAGACCATTTTTGTAAGACGCATGAACTTCAATGAGACCTCTTCTCATCAATTACCTAGGAAGAAACTTGACCTAGGAGAGTGTTCAAGTAGTGCTCAAGTAAATATGGCACCAAGAAGCCTACCTCAAGCTCTTCCTACAAGAGCTCCTCAAGCTAACTTCCCTCAACCGAAAGCTCACAAAGGGAAGATGCCTATCATGCAAGCTCAACCAAGGAAGCAATCAAGTATTGCTCAACAACAAAGAAGGAAAGCTCCTCAACAATAATCAAGACAACCACATAGACATGGGAAGGCTCCAATGCATCCTCAAGGTTATGGTATGATTCCTAACTTCATTCTTACATATCATTTTTATGGTATTGATGGTCACATTAGACCAAACTGCTTTTGATATATTAAACTGTGTAGGATTGAAAGCATGATAGAGAAGAAAAAGACTAAAGTCATGGTGCATGTCACTAGGAAAAATGGAACAACTTTGCATGATCCTAGGACACTTAGAGCCCATGTACCATTGACCACTAGGAAGAAAAATACTGCACCTAGGTGGATTAGAAAGGATGAACACTTTTGCCATGTTGCACAAATTGCCTTGAATGCTCATTCTTGTGATTGTTGGTATTTGGATAGTGGGTGCTCTAGGCACATGACTGGAAATAAGAGTTTCTTTGAAACTCTTGTGATGGAGGAGGGAGGAAATGTCACCTTTGGAGAAGGTTAAAGGAAAGGGAACCATTTCCATTCCCGGATTATCTTCCTTGTCCAATGCTTTGTATGTGGATGGTATAAAAGCTAATTTGATAAGCATTTAACATCTCAATGATGAAGGAATTTTCGTCTTGTTTAGGAAAAATGATTGTTCTATCCTATTGCCAAATGGACAAACCTTGTTAAAAGGTATGCGATCTAGTGACAATTGCTATTGTCTTGAGGCTAGAGGTATCTCTTGCAATGTTTCTAAGGATGAACAAATTGAGTTGTGGCATGAAAGATTTGGTCATATGAACTTTAGGGATTTAAGAATCTTAGATAAGTTCAATGTTGTGTGAGGCCTTCCCAAGCTTGGGAAAAAGGTTAATGGTGTTTGTGGACCTTGCCAACAAGGGAAGCAAACCAAAAGTATGCATAAAAAGGGCAAGTATGTAACCACCAAGGAACCTCTAGAGCTTCTCCATATGTATCTTATGGGTCCTATCCAAACCGAGAGTTTAGGTGGAAAGAGATACATTTTTGTGTGTGTACATGACTTCTCTAGGTACACATGGACTTATTTTCTTAGAGAAAAATATGAAACTTTTGACAAGTTTAAAATGCTTTGTTCCAAAATTCAAAATGAAATGAACTCCAAGATTAAAAGCATTAAGAGAATTAGGAGTGACCATGGGAAGGAATTTGAGAATGCCCATTTTGAAAACTATTGCAATAGTCTAGGCATCTCTCATGATTTTTCAGGTCTTAGGACACCTCAACAAAATGGAGTTGTTGAGAGGAAAAATAGGGTTCTTCAAGAAATGGCCCGTGTGATGTTGCTTAGCAACAATGTCCCTAGGAATCTTTGGGCTGAAGCCGTCAATACGGCATGTTATATAGGAAATAGAGTCTTTCTTAGGCCCTACACTAGGCAAACCTCCTATGAGTTATGGAAAGGTAGAAAGCCAAATGTTAGCTACTTCCACACATTTGGAAGCAAACGCTACATTTTGAATGACCGTGATCAACTTGGCAAATTTGATGTTAAGAGTGATGAGGGTATCTTCATTGGCTATGCCTTGAATAGTAGAGTCTATAGAGTTTTCAATCTAAGGACTAGGACCGTAATGGAATCATCTAATGTTGTCATTGATGATACTAGGCTCAAATCTAATGACTATGAGAAGGAGGTAGATCTAAATGATGACTCCCATTTGGAGAAGGTAGTTGATATCTCTAGTGTTGAAAAGACTAATCTTGATGATGATATAACACAACCTATTGATAGGATTCCTCTCTTGAACTCAAAAGAACCTGCCCTATGGGTCAGGAAACTCCATGACAAAGATGACATTATTGGAGAGGTTAGTAAGGGTGTTAGGACTAGGTGTCAAATGGCTAATCTAATTAGCTACACTTGTTACACCTCTCAAATAGTTACCAAGAAAATTGATGAAGCTTTAAAAGATGAATTTTGGGTTCTTGCCATGCAAGAAGAGCTTAACCAATTTGAAAGGAGTGAGGTTTGGACTCTAGTTCCTAGGCCTAAGAACACCAATGTGATAGGCACCAAGTGGGTATATAGGAACAAATCCGATGAGTATGGCAACATTGTGCGAAACAAGGCTAGGCTTGTAGCACAAGGATACTCTCAAATTGAGGGTATTGACTTTGAGGTGACATTTGCTCCAGTTGCTAGGATTGAGTCCATTAGGTTTATTTTATCCATTTCTTGTTTGCACAAGTTCAAATTACATCAAATGGATGTTAAGAGTGCTTTCCTAAATAGTTTATTGTAAGAGGAAGTGTTTGTTGAGCAACCCAAAGGGTTTGTAGATCCTCACCACCCTAGTCATGTCTATCATCTCAAGAAAGCTTTATATGGGTTGAAACAAGCACTAAAGGCTTGGTATGAGCGTCTCACCCAATATATCATAGACAATGGCTACACTAGGAGTAGTGTTGACAAGACTCTATTCATCAAGAAAAACCAAGATGAGCTCTTTATAGCTTAAATCTATGTTGATGATATAGTCTTTGGCTCCATCAATGACACCAAAGTCCAATTATTTATTGATGTCATGTCTCATGAATTTGAGATGAGTCTTGTTGGTGAGCTAAGTTACTTTCTAGGTTTACAAATTAAGCAAATGAATGATGGGATTTTCATATCTCAAGCTAAGTATGCCAAAAACTTAGTGAAGAAATTTGGCCTTGAAAGTGCTAAACATTATGATAAACCCATGAGTACCACTTTAAAACTAAGCAAGGATGCTAGTGGTAAAAGTGTGGACCAAACCTTATATCGTGGCATGATTGGTAGCTTGCTCTATTTGACCACAAGTAGGCATGATATCTCTTTTAGTGTGGGTGTGTGTGCTAGGTACCAATCGGATCCTACGGAGTCCCATCTCTCTTCCGTTAAGAGAATCATTCGATATGTGAATGAGACATCTAACTATGGAATTTGGTACTCTTTTGACACTAATGCTAGTCTTGTAGGCTTTAATGATGTAGATTGAGCAGGAAATTTTGATGATAGGAAAAGTACATCGGGCAGTTGCTTTTTCCTTGGGAGTAACCTTGTCTCTTGGTTTTGCAAGAAGCAAAATTCAATTTCCTTGTCCACGGCTAAAGCCGAATACATAGCTGCTGGGTGTGGATGCACACAACTCCTTTGGATAAAGCAAATGCTAGCCGACTACGAATTCAATCAAGGTACTCTTACTCTCTTTTGTGATAACATGAGTGCAATTAATATTTCAAAGAATCTGGTTCAGCATTCTAGAACTAAGCATATTGACATCCGTCATCATTAGAGAACTAGTTGAGAGCAAATGCATTGTACTTGAGCATGTAGGTACAAATGATCAACTAGCGGATCTATTTACTAAACCCTTAGATGCTACTCGATTCAAGACTCTTAGTAGATCTATTGGGATTTGTTTAATAGAGTGATGTGTTGTGGTCTTTGACCCCATAAGGGGAACTCAAGTAAAGAGAGCTATTGTATACTTGTTGCATCCAGTTTTCTTTAAATGTTTATGCTTCTTTATTGATTGCTTGAGTAGCTTGGTTGCATTTATATATTATATTGTATTTTCTTCAATAAGTGTGAACTTTGCTTTGATTGCAATCCATGTCATATTTATGTTCAAACATGCATTTTTGGACTAGGAGATTTATATAGGAAATACATGTTGAATGATCTATAATTATCTCTATGACATGATGATTCTTAAATGACATGCTAATGAAAAATGATAAAGCATGAATTGTTGATTGCAATTGTTAAATGCAAAATATTGTGTGAAAAGAAGCTAGTGAGACTAAATGTTGAATCAATGTCTCTATTTCTTTATTGGTTGAACATTGCTACTATCATACGGGTATCCTTCCGAAAAAATTCAAATAGGGTGCAAAGTTGCTCATGCCATGTTTATCTTATAAAGTTGGATATAGTGCCATTAAAATTTGATATCTACAAAATTATTTATATCCTTGCTTCTCTCATGACAAATGGTGAAATTGGTTTGAATTACATTGGAAACCTTTGTCATTTGCTTTGCCAAATACCATTATTTTTGGACTTGAATGCAACATGTCTTGTATGCAAAACATTTTTGATTCACACATTTTCTTCAATAAATCTCCTTTTTTCTCTCCTATTAATAGAGTTGCATAAATGTGGCTTATATAATTATGCAACAATCTTGTATGCTCCTTTCTTTTTTACCTTGAGTGACCCGGTTGGGGAATTCTCCTTTGCCTATATCTTAACAAAAAGGGGGAGTAGCATTGACCTAGCATTGTGATGTTATGGGAGTAGCATGTGTTGGCTTTGATGGGGAGCATTGCATGAGTAATACTTGTTTTAGGGGGATATTACAGTTAGGGGGAGTAACCCTTTGAGGGGGAGCATTGCATGGTGCATTACTCATATTCTTATATGCAAATGCTTTTGTTTTATATTCACTTGATCATCTCACATGCACTTGGTTGGAAAGTGTATTTGTGATTACTTTGTGTGTAGGGTTGATAGTTCTACAATAGATTGAAGATTTGAAGTTTTGAAGTTTTTTTTTATGTTTATCTCTTTGTAATGTAGAATATCTTCCCGGTGTTTTATTTTGTTTTGTAAGGATCAATGTGAGTGGTGGTTTTGTCACAAAATAGCCAAAGGGAGAGATTGTAAAGTCCTCAATTGTTGATTAGCTTATTTCGTGAACAAATCACATTTTTGGGGTATTTTGTAAGGGTAGCTTAGGCTCTCAAGACCTCAAGAGGAGAAGCACCGAAGATAAAATTCTTGTGCTTACTTGTTTTGAAGAGATAGTTGCACACACTCACATATTCATGCATAACTCTTATTCATATATGTTGTGTGTTTATTCTTGTGTGCATTTTGATTAAAATGACTCTTGTTTGATATATTTGCATCTTGTAATTAAGGTTTCATGTCATGCTAGGCATTATAATATGATGCACTTTCATCACTCTTGAACTTGTTAATTTTGTGTGTTTGAGTGATTGAAAAGTAGGCTTTGCGCTGGTGGTGCGCTACTCGACCAGCGCAACATTCCAGTGGATCATCGCATGTGTTGCGCCACTGAGCTGAGCTGTTGTACCCTCACGCAGTTGAAAAATGTGGGCGTGTGCTGGTGGTGCGCCACTCGTCTAGCGCAGCCTCACCAGCGCAAACATCCCAGAGAATTTGTTCATGTGTTGCGCCACTGGGATGCACCACTCGTCCAACGCCTATTGTAAAATTAGGTTGTGCGCTGGTGGTGTACTACTCGACCAACGCAAGTCACCAGTGCATACAGAGGAAGCTGGAACGCTTTTTCCAAAACGACCTCACTTTGTTTGGATCTTATATATATATAACTCATTGCTTTAGGGTCGTGTAAGAGTTCAGAATATCATATATTTTCCTTATAACACATTTCAAAGGAAAAATACTTTCAAGAACTCATTTTTAATCACTCAAAGCATTCCCATGTGCATCAAAACTTCATCTTGCATCGTCTAAGTTCATTTAGAGTGCATCAATGGATAGGGTTGCTTCATCACATCTTGTTTGGTAAGTTCTTCACTATCTTCTTACAAGTTAAGTGTTTTACTTGCTAAACCTTCTCTTTAATTATTTGTATGCTCTTAGAATATTTTCTAGATACAAATTAGAGATTGTTGTGATGCCATGATTGAGTGTTGTATTGTGATAGCTTCATAGGATTGTTTGATCTATGTTTAGCCAAGCTTATTGAACAAGTCATTTAGCTCATGATATCTAGGATTGCATTAAATGTCATCTCATTATCCTAGATAAGCATATAGGGTTTCCTAGCCTTGTTTGTTCATTGAATATCATCATATATTCACTTAGGACCTTTTATCTATTCATTGAGAAGTAAGACTTGTGTTGCTTCTGGGAGTAGGTAGCTTAAATCACAAGCAAGATGAACTAGGTTCACTTATACCGGGATTAGGTTGTAATTCTCTTGCCATTAGTGGATTCGAGGTTCTAGTGTGGTGCACTCATCAGCCCGTGGTTTTTCCCATTTGGAGGGTTTCCACGTATATCTCAAGTGTCGTTTATATTTCCGTATTTTTAGACTTGTGATTTTATTGTAACTAGCTAGGGGCATTTTTGTAATCTTGACCTTTAACGAAAATTGGGTAAATTTGCTTTAAATCTATTCACCCCCTATATATTAATTTTAAGCACACCATAATATTTGTTTCAAAATCAAAGGTGACAGCCATAGAGGAAAGCAAGGATGTGGATAGTATGAATATCGATGAGTTGCTTGGGTCTCTCCAAACTTATGAGATGTGCTCGAACCCAAAGATCAAGAGTAAGGGAATTGCTCGCAATGCTATTGAGGAGGAGAGTGATGATGAAAATGAACAAATGGCACTCTTGGTTAGAAGGTTCAAGAATTTTCTAAAGAAGAATGCCAAGCCTAAAGGCAAGTTTTCTAAGGAAAAAGGAGTCAAGAGAACATCATCTCAAAGGATTGTGAAGAATAGTCAAGCCATGAACAAGAAAGAGGTTCAATGCTATAATTGTCAAGGTTTTGGTCAATTTGCTAGTGAGTGCACCAAAAAGCCATCTAAGAAAGACAAGAAAGGCAAAGTGTTGGCGGCTACTTGGAGTGATGATAATTCTAGTGACAATGAGAGCTCTAGTAGTTAGTTTTCAAGTGATGAAGAGTTGGTGAGAAACTTTGTAGCTCTAACGGCTTCTAATTCTCCACTAGATGTTGATGGTACAATATCTTTGAACAAGAACCTTGATGCAAATCATGATGGAAGATCTAGTTCTATTCCTTCTAATCTTGAGTTGTTGAAAAAGATAGAAAAGCTTGAAGAAGCTAGCGACAATGCTCAAAGAGAAGTAGTTGACAAGGATGACTTGATCAAGAAACAACTAGATGAGTTTGTTGTTGTCACTCGTAGACTTCTTGGTGAGAAAGGTGATATTATGAAGAAGTTTAGAGAACTTGAAATGATAAACCTTGAGAAGGATAATGTGATATCTTCTTTGAAGAAGAGAGAACAAGAATTGATGGAAGAAATAGACACGGCTATGGAGGCTATCAAGGACTTAGTGAATGATTCGGTTAGTGTGTCTAGTGTTAGGAATCTTGTTAACTCTCATAGTGGTGAAGACGACTTGGTAGTTGAAGAGGAGCTCTTGGAAGCACCACTTCCTACACACTTTGATGAAGTCGTGATTAATAAGAAACCACACAAGAAGAGAATATCAAAAGCCAAGAAGAAGTTAGTGAACAAGGTATCTTTGCAAACTCCTAGTGAAGCTAGTTCAACTCCAAAAGGTATAATCTCATCTTTAATTCCAATTTGCTATTATTGCAACACAATGGGTCACATTAAGCCTAGGTGTTATAAATATATTGAAAAATACAAATTAGGAAATGAATCTAGGGATAAGGAGATTAAACTTCAACTTGAACATGCTATGGATTTGAAAGTTGGAAAACATGATAAAATTGCTAAGCATGAAAAGAAATTGTGGAGTAAAAAAAGAGTACTAATCTTGTTCAACTTGACAAAGCTTGTGTTGATAATGTTAAAGAAGAATGTGTTAATGATATTCTTGTTAATCAAGTCATTGAAGGACTTTACTCTAGATTTAACATTGTTGTCAAGGATGATATTGGAAATGTTTGTATAGGTACACCCAAGAACAAGTGGTTCAAGGGTGAGTGCTCTTATCACTAAAATAAGAAAAACATGTGAGATAGCTTTGAGGATATATATCAATTGTGATGAGAATTCTTGCTTGCTAGCTTTGAATACTCCATGTATTGATATGAACTTGGTTATCTCACATTATGATTGTTATGATGGTCAAAATTTGTTGATTAACTTTGAAGAAGTTCTTTTGTTATATGTGTTGATTGAGTTGAGATATTATGCTTTTTATACTCCTGTTGTGAAACATTGTCAACTTGATGTCATGAGGACATTCAAGGCAAGAGTGCTCATAAAAAGGGCGGAAGTATGATATTTGGTGAATATAAAGTGCAAAAAGGTATCTCTATACTCTAATGCATGTTCTCTTAGATCATGTGCTTATGAGCCATAAAATTTGGTTTCTAAAAATTGCACCTTGCTTCTCTTATATGTTTTGCTAGTAGGTTGAGTTTACTATTAGGTAAACCTTGGATACACCTTGAAGTTTTTGTGTGTAAGTACATTAAAAATGACCTATGGTTAGTATCCATTTTTCTTCGGCAATTACATAGAACTCAATGAGCACCTTCATGAAAAGAAATACACACATTGGTTGTGAAAGCTACCCAAAGTTGGAAAGAGCTACACCATTGTGATAAGTGAAAGCCGTAATGAAGTGAATTTTGTTTATATAAAAAAATGGAAAAATTCAAAGAAGTGTTGAAATGAAATCATAAAAAAAATCTCTTTGATTCAAAGCCCAAAAAGAGAATGAGGAAGACTTAAAAAGGAGTTTAGTTGAAAATCAAATGTGCTCGGGTTGAAAAACAGAAATGGGATGACGAGCCACATGCACACACACGTTCATATGTTGAAATCTATTCTCTTAATAACAAAAAATTTCAGATGATAATCGGTTTGACTTTTTATGGAAAAAGCTTAAGATAAATAGTTATTGGAAATTGTTTGCATGTTGATTATCAAACTACTTCTTGTTATATATTTGAAGCATATCTCTCACACACACACTTTTTTTATGAGTATGATGATATCTTTACAATTGTTGAAGAATTATGAGAGAACTTGAAAAATCTTTGTGTATCTCTCTTAGCATATGAAGCTTATTTTGTTGATATTTCTTCAAATTGCTTGAATGTGTGATTGTGTGAAAATCTTTGTTAACTTTATGCTATCATTGATTTTAGTTATAGCATTTATCGAGGGGGAGCATTGTATGCTAGACATTGTTCTCTTTTATGATATGTTCACATGCTTCATTCTGTTACATGTTGGCATATTTTGACTTAATGATACTTGTAAGATATTACCCACTATCTTTGTCTTGCATGATGATTCATTCTTTAGTAATATGTCTTTGTGTTTATATATTTGTGACTAATATGTGTGTTTTGTCTTTCACTCACTTTTGTTGTATGTGTATAGCATCTTATATCACAAGAACAAATGGGAAGAACTAAGGTTACCGGGAGTGGAAATCAATCGAATCCCAATGTGAAAGCCAAGTCTACCTCAAAGGGATCCAAAGCTTCAAGGTCAAAGGATTTAGGGATTTTTGGAACTAAGATGATATTTGAAGAGAGAGACATTGACTTAGGTAAATGTAAAGATTCTTATGTTCTTAAATGCATTAAGGATAGAAATTGGGAATCTTGGGTGAGCATGTTAGGAATAGTGAATGATACTCTTGTTAGAGAGCTTTATCTTGAATATAGAGAGAGTGCCACCTTATTGGATACTTTGATGGAGATTAGGGGTGTTGTGTTTAGAGTTAACCTGGAAAACATTAAAAAGTTTCTTGGGCTATCTAATGATATAGATTCAAACTTTTTAGATGTAGATGTCATTGAGAATCTTAATATCATGGGTAGAACTCATTGTGACAATGCTTCATTTGAGTGGAAAGGTAGATCATATATTAGTCAACATGAGTTAACTAAGGCTAGTGCATTTTGGCATCTATTCATTTGCACTAATATTATTGGATCTTCAAATTCAACCGTATTGAATAAAGACATGATCAAAATAGTATATGTCTTGGTGACTAATCAACCTATAAACCTTGGGGATTTACCTATGTTTTATTTTGATAATGCGGCTTTCTCAACCAGAGGAGATAAGAAGCTTTAATTATTAGGGTTTATAACTTCTTTGTGTTTAGCTCGTGGTGTTCAAAGTAGTGGAGATGATATGTTGGTACAACCCTTGGAAAAGTATAGTGATAAACGTGTGTCATACATGTCATATAAGGATAAGGGTAAGACATGTGATACTTTTGGACTATTTAGTAATTCACAAGTTGATTGTCAAGAGACTAGCATAAACATTCTTCCGGATTGGGCTTTACATTTGAAGAAGAAGGTTGATGAGCTTAGTGCTATAGTTGAAAACAAGATGCTAGAATAAAAGAGTTGGAGGAGTGTATTGCCTCAAGTTCAAGACCACCTCTCAAGCATTATGTTAGGTCAACTACACGCATATCTTTATTTGGTGGATCTAGTAGCTAGTATTTGAGTCTCATGGTATATTTCTTACTTTTTGGCATCATTTCATGTCAAAAAGGGGGAGAAAGAGTTGTTAAGTGTTGCTAGTTACTTAGTTTCCTTTTTATGTTGTTTTTTGTGAACTTTTGAACTTTCAATGGCTTGTAATAATTAGTCTTAAGTTTTGGTTAAGAATTCTTGTATTTGGCATGTATTGAGGGGGATATACATGTATTTATGGACTTAATTGAATATTCTTATCCATATTATATGTTGCAATTAGTTGTTTTTCTCTTATATATGCATTGTGCTTCGAGATGATTTGTAGGTTGCTTCAAGAGAAGATCAAGATGAAGTTTAAGAGGTTGTGAAGATTAGTTATAGGAATCTTACTCATTGTAATGTGAGAAAGTGATTTTGTGACCTATCTTCATTTTTATATTTGTAGTAAATGTATAGGTGTTTTGACATGGAATTTGCCAAAGGGGGAGATTGTTAGGTTTTAGTTTGTGTTGGCATGAATTCTATATCAAAATGATGTTTACGTGTAATGATTTAGTTGTTTAGATTCATGATGATTCAAGCTTCAAGGGAGAAGAAACAACAAGTCAAAGCAAGTTCTAAGTTTTCAACATAAAGGATGCAATATGGTTATACTAAGGTATACTAAGATCTTATCTTTCTCTTACAAGGCTTAGGCACACACACACATATTATACATTTGTGTCCCTGCATAGTTGTGCACCTTTATAGCCACACACATACAATTCATTCATATGTGTCCCTGCATCGTTGTGACCATGTATAACACATTCGCACACTTAAAGATGAATGCTTATACATTGGTATGAAAATAACATGTTTTAGAATATGCATGATTGGAGACTATCTCTATGTAGTTTGCATTCTAGTGTGAAGTGTGTTTGTGTGTGTATATGTTTGTATAACATGGATATTTAACTTGGATTTATTCTTAAATCATTCTTGATTGAGTTCCGTTCATTTCGGTTACTCATACTATTGATTTCAAGTTCTAAGTCAAAAGATACTAAACTTTCAACTCATGTTTCATACACTGTATTCGTCTTCGTATATCAAGTCGAATTTTTATTTTCTTTGTTGAGTATCTTATATGTCTATGTCCGTGTGAGAGTCGCGGTTTGTAATCAGTAAAGGGATTCGAATTCCGAGTTTGGAGGCTGGAGAACGGTCGAAGAACGTGAAGGAAGGTCGAAGGAGAAAGAAGCAAGCAATGTCTTCTTTCCCGAGATGGGGCATGGCCATCTCGGGGCAGAAGGCTTTCTTCCCCGAGATTCCCACGTGCCATCTCGGGTAGCAAGCTTGCTTGGCTTCATCTTGCCCCTCTTGGTCATTTCACATGTCCAAATTTCCCACTCCTTTATAAACTCTTTCCCTCTCACATTTCATTCTAAGAAGAAATTTAAATCAAGTGTGCAACAATTTTCTCTCTAAATTTTCTCACCTTCCAAACACCATAACTTCTTCATTTGAACTCCGATTTGAGTTTGAAGTTGAGAGTGTTCATCTATTCATCCTCTATCTTTTCTCTGAAGGTTTGAGTAAGTTTTGCTGCTTTTTTTTGGTGTCTAATCATACAAAAACGGGACTGCACCTAAATCAACTAAGGTATTGATTTTCTCTCAAAGTTTTCTTTTAAAACTTGGTCAATTGCCTTGGGTTTTCTTCTTCTACATATATTTGTATATTGTGAGTGTTTTGATTTGTGTTTTGAACACTTTCAAAGCTAGGTTGAGTTTCAATTGAAATCATACATGTTGAGTTAGGTTTTGATTTTGCCTATGTTATCACATGTTTGGGATTGTATTGTGCTAGCTTTGATTCTAGAACTATTTGATGATCTTTGATTGATTGATTTTGAGAAAAATAGGTCCTTACATGTATTAGGCTCTCTTGGCCGAAATTATCACATAATACATTTGCTTATGTTCTTTTGAGCTATTCATGTGATTTTTTTAATCTATGATTAGGAATATACTCTAGAACTTTAGCTTAAATCTAATTGACTTTGTCATATGATTTTTGCATGTTTTAGGTTTATGTGATTTAAACTTGATCTTGTGATTTATTGAACATATCTTGTGATTCAAGTTTAGATCTATACATGTATCTAGGTTGTGATTGTTATTGAACATATCTTACATGATCTAGAATGTTTGACCTTGAAGCTTTGGATCCCTTTGAGGTAGACTTGGCTTTCACAATGGGATTCGATTGATTTCCACTCCCGGTAACCTTAGTTCTTCCCATTTGTTCTTGTGATATAAGATGCTATACACATACAACAAAAGTGAGTGAAAGACAAAACACACATATTAGTCACAAATATATAAACACAAAGACATATTACTTAAGAATGAATCATCATGCAAGACAAAGATAGTGGGTAATATCTTACAAGTATCATTACGTCAAAATATGCCAACATATAACAGAATGAAGCATGTGAACATATCATAAAAGAGAACAATGTCTAGCATACAATGCTCCCCCTCGATAAATGCTATAACTAAAATCAATGATAGCATAAAGTTAACAAAGATTTTCACACAATCACACATTCAAGCAATTTGAAGAAATATCAACAAAATAAGCTTCATATGCTAAGAGAGATACACAAAGATTTTTCAAGTTCTCTCATAATTCTTCAACAATTGTAAAGATATCATCATACTCATAAACAAAGTGTGTGCGTGAGAGATATGCTTCAAATATATAACAAGAAGTAGTTTGATAATCAACAAGCAAACAATTTCCAATAACTATTCATCTTAAGCTTTTTCCATAAAAAGTCAAACCGATTATCATCTGAAATTTTTTGTTATTAAGAGAATAGATTTCAACATATGAACGTGTGTGCATGTGGCTCTTCATCTCATTTCTGTTTTTCAACCCGAGCACATTTGATTTTCAACTAAACTCCTTTTTAAGTCTTCCTCATTCTCTTTTTAGGCTTAGAATCAAAGAGATTTTTTTTATGATTTCATTTCAACACTTCTTTGAATTTTTCCTTTTTTTTACATAAACAAAATTCACTTCATGACGGCTTTCACTCATCACAATGGTGTAGCTCTTTCCAACATTGAGTAGCTTTCACAACCAATGTATGTAGCCCTTTTCATGAAGGTGCTCTTTGAGTTCTATGTAATTGCCGAAGAAAAATGGATACTAACCATAGGTCATTTTAAATGTACTTACACACAAAAACTTCAAGGTGTATCCAAGGTTTACATAATAGTAAACTCAACCTACTAGCAAAACATATAAGAGAAGCAAGGTGCAATTTTTAGAAACCAAATTTTATGGCTCATAAGCACATGATCTAAGAGCAATAAATATAGACTTATTCAAGATCATTACTTCTCTAATGAGTAGCTTTCAAAGAATATGAAGCTCATATTTTCAAAAGTAATGCCACTCAATATAAAATACAAAAACAATAATCAAAGTTAAGATCAATATGAACAATATCACTATTAGATCCTAAAATAGCAAATGTCAATGAGAACCATATGTATGCTATACAAAATTCTCTAATATGACATGCTATGAGATGTGTATCAAAAATTGAGTTAAAAGATGAATATTTAAGAGAACATGCATTAGAGTATAGAGATACCTTTTTGCACATTATATTCACCAAATATCATATTTCCACCATTTTTATGAGAACTCTTGCCTTGAATGTCCTCATGACACCAAGTTGACGATGTTTCATAACAAGAGTATAAAAAGCATAATATCTCAAGTCAATCAACACATATAACAAAAGAACTTCTTTAAAGTTAATCAATAAATTTTGACCATCATAACAATCATGATGTGAGATAACTAAGTTCATATCAATACATGGAGTATTCAAAGCTAGCAAGCAAGAATTCTCAACACAATTGATATATAGCCTCAAATCTATCTCACATGTGCTTCTTATTTTAGTGATAAGAGCACTCACCCTTGAACCACTTGTTCTTGGGTGTACCTACACAAATATTTCCAATATCATCCTTGACAACAATGTTAAATCTAGAGTAAAGTCCTTCAATGAATTGATTAACAAGAATATCATTAACACACTCTTCCTTAACATTATCAACACAAGCTTTGTCAAGTTGAACAAGATTTATATTCTTTCTACTCCACAACTTCTTCTCATGTTTAGCAAACTTATCATGTTTTTTAACTTTCAAAACCTTAGCATGTTCAAGTTGAAGTTTAATCTCCTTATCCCTAGATTCATTTCCTAATTTGCATTTTTTAATATATTTATAACACCTAGGCTTAATGTGACCTATTGTTTTGCAATAATGGAAAATTGGAATTAAAGATGAGATTGTACCTTTTGGAGTTGAACTAGCTTCACTAGGAGTTTGCAAAGATACCTTGTTCACCAACTTCTTCTTGGCTTTTGATCTTCTTTTCTTGTGTGGTTTCTTATCAATCACGACTTCATCAAAATGAGTAGGAAATGGTGCTTCCAAGAGCTCCTCTTCAACTACCAAGTCGTCTTTACCACTATGAAAGTTAACAAGATTCCTAACACTAGACACACTAACCGAATCATTCACTAAGTCTTTGATGGCCTCCTTAGCCTTGTCTATCTCTTCCATCAATTCTTGTTCACTCTCTTTCAAAGAAGATATCACATTATCCTTCTCAAGGTTTATCTTTTCAAGTTCTCTAAACTTCTTCATAATATCACCTTTCTCACCAAGAAGTCTACGAGTGACAACAACAAACTCATCTAGTTGTTTCTTGATGAAATCATCATTGTCAACTACTTCTCTTTGAGCATTGTCGCTAGCTTCTTCAAGCTTTTCTATCTTTTTCAACAACTCAAGATTAGTAGGAATGGAACTAGAGCTTCTATGATGATTTGCATCAAATTTCTTGTTCAAAGATATTGTATCATCAACATCTAGTGGAGAATAAGAAGCCGTTAGAGCTATAAAGTTGCTCACCAAATCTTCACCACTTGAAGACTCACTACTAGAGCTCTCACTGTCACTAGAGTTATCATCACTCCAAGTTGGCGCCAACACTTTGCCTTTCTTATCTTTCTTAGATGGCTTCTTGGTGCACTCACTAGAAAAGTGACCGAAACCATGACAATTATAGCATTACACCTCTTTCTTGTTCATGGCTTGACTATTCTTCTCAATCCTTGGAGATGATGTTCTCTTAACTCCCTTTTCCTTAGAAGACTTGCCTCTAGGCTTGGCATTCTTCTTTAGAAACTTCTTGAACCTTCTAACCAAAAGAGACATCTCTTCATTTTCATCATCACTCTCCTCCTCAATAGCATTGAGAGCGATTCCCTTACTATTAATCTTTGGCTTCAAGCATATCTCAGAAGTTTGGAGAGACCCAGGCAACTCAGCGATGTTCATACTATCCACATCCTTGCTTTCCTCAATAACCGTCACCTTTGATTTGAATCTCTTAGGAAGAGACCTAAGGATTTTTCAATTTAAACGCTCTTTTGAGATAGGTACTCCAAGTGCTTGACATTGGTACTCCAAGTGCCGTCACCTTTGATTTGAATCTTCAAGCGCCATCACGAAACCATACGCCTGCAAGGATCAACCCGTGAGACTCGAAAGCAAAACGAAGAGCCAGAAAAAGGAATGACAGTCACTCGGTGGTTTAACCATCAAGGAGATCCGGTGGGAGATAGAGATGTCGTAATTCAGAGCCTGACTCGAGAAGTTGAAAACAATAGGTGTCAAATGGACGCACTGGTTAGACGTTATCCGATGAAGATTCTGACAATCCATTCACTAGGGACATCCAGCGAACTTCATTCCCAGAAAGATTCAGGATGCCGCATGTGGAACAGTTAAAAAAGGATACAGATCCTAAAGAACACGTCAGACGGTATAAAAGTGTTATGGCTCAGTATGCCCACAACGACCCCTTATTATGTCTCAACTCTCCACAGACTCTAGGAGACACAAGCTCAAGATGGTTCGGAAGATTGCCCCCATCAAGTATCGAAAGTTTTGGTGAATTAAGCAAGCACAGGAAAAAATCAGTAGTTTGCCTTTCTCAGTTGAAACAAGGGAAAGATGAGTCGCTAAAAAAACACCTGGGGAGATTCGGCTATGCAGTATCAGAAATCGTCAGTGCAAACGACGAAGCGATAATTGTGGCATTCATCAATATTTTATAGAATGGACGACTATCTTTTGACTTAAGAAGAGCCCGTCTAACTAGATATGCAGATATGATGGACATGGCGGGAGGATATGCACTGACCGAAGAAGAAGAGTTAGCCACGGGAGGATGCTACATGCATGGAGGAAAATCCGAACAGAAGGATGTCGAGTCCAAGGTACAAAACCAAAAGGGAAAACAAAAAAGAAATAGCAAAGGAAAAAACAAGGTCGGGAGAAACAGGCGTAATGCTGACCAGACCACGGAGAAATTTTGAGGAAAATACACAAACTACACCCCTCTCCGAAAAAAGCAGGAAGAAATACTGGCCATACTAGAGGGAAAGAATCTAGTAAGAGAGCCGCGCCGACAATCTCAGTTTGCCCGGCGAGATACAATAAAATACTGTAGATCCCATAAAGAAACCGGTCATGAGACTTCCAAGTATTACCAGCTCAGAGATTACATAGAGACCCTCATTCGGGAAGGACACTTACAGGATATAATCCTGTAAAAGGATGAGGGGTCAGAAACAAAGAAATAGACTAGGGCCGATCATAGCTCCGGTCGAAACCAAAGGGCCAGCCCTGAGGCCAATAAAGTAATACAAACAATCTTTGGAGGACCATCAACTGGAAGAAGTAACCGAGAGCGAACACAGGAAATCAGAGAAGCAGTGGAGGCAAGACATAAATTTGACTTGAACTCGGTCGAACCAGACCTGAAAAGGGTAAAAAAAGGATGAGACCCAATAATATTCACAGAAGCTGACTCGCATGGGGTCGACGTTCGACCAAACGACGCCCTGGTCATAAGTGCCCGAATTGAACACAGGGGAGTCAGAAGAATCTTAATAGACAATGGAAGTTCGGCAAATATTCTCAATGTAGCCGTTTGCGTTCAACTCAGGTTTGACCGAACGGATTTACAACCTTTTCATACCCCACTCAGAGGATTCGGGGGAGTTGAGGTCAGGCCCTTCGGGACGATAAAACTGCTCATAAAAATTGGAGTAGCACCTTTCCAGAGAACAGTATTACTCGATTTCGTAGTAGTAGACTTAGATAATTGGCTATATAATGCATTGTTAGGTCGACCATTCTTGAATAAAACTACGGTCGTAACAGCTACTTATGCTTTAATGATTAAATTTCCGACCGAACAGGGGGTCAGAGTAGTCAAGGGGTTCTAAGAGATGGCCCGAAGAGCTAACCTGTCAGTTTACAAAGACAGAAACGATGGTGAACAAGTATGCACTATAACGTAGCCGAGTCAGAACAAAGAGTCACTGTCGTTCAAATTTGACCCAATGGAAGAATCGAAGGAGTCCAAAAATGAACCGATCGGAGAAATAATCTTGAAAGAAGATGAACCAGATAAGAAGATCAAGATTGGGGCCAATTTAGGAGGAAAAGTCAAACAAAGTCTCACTAATCTGCTCAAAGAATACAATGAAGTATTCGTCTGGAGTCATGAAGACATGGTCGGGATAGATGCCCGAATAATATCTTATCATCTTGCAGTAGACCCGAATGCAAAACTAGTAATACAAAAGAGAAAGTCATTCAATCTCGAGAGAAGTCAGGCAATCATGCAGGAAGTGGAGAAGCTACTCGTTGTAGGGTCAATTAGAGAGATCAGCTACCCTCAATGGGTAGCTAATGTAGTCCTCGTCTAGAAGAAAAACGGTCAATGGAGAATGTGAGTAGATTTCACATTTAAACAAATCATGCCCAAAAGACAGTTTTCCACTACCAAGGATAGACCAATTGGTTGATGCTACATCAGGCCACGAATTGCTCAGTTTCATGGACGCCTACTCAGGATATAATCAAATCCGGATGAATAAGGCTGACGAAGAGAAAACGGCATTCACAACCGATCAGGGCTTATACTGTTACACGGTAATGCCCTTCGGGTTAAAAAATACAGGGAAAACATACCAAAGGTTGGTCAACAGAATATTCGCACGACAAATACGAAGAAACATTGAAGTTTATATAGATGACATGCTGACCCAGAGCATCTTGGCGGAAAGGCATACTTCATACCTGCGAGAGGCATTCGATGTTTTGAGGAAATACCAAATATAGCTAAATCCGAACAAGTGCTTATTCGGAGTTCCTTCAGGAAGGTTCCTTGATTTCCAAGTTCACCAAATGGGGATAGAAGTAAATCCCGAAAAGATCCAAGCCCTACAAAAAATGACCTCACCAAGGACGTTTAAAGAAGTGCAACGCTTAACAGAATGCTTAGCTTCCTTGGGTAGATTCATCTTTGAAACAAATAATATGGTGTGTATAATATTAATCTGAGGGGGGGGGGGGGGGGGTGAATAGATTTTAAACAAATTTACCCAATTTTCGTTAAAGGTCAAGTTGACGAAAATGTCTCTAGCTAGTCACAACAAAATCAAAAGTGTAAAGATTGCGGAAATATTAAAGACACTTGAGATATACATGGAAACCCTTCAAATGGGAAAAACCACAGGCTGTTAAGTGCGCCACACTCGAACAATGAATCCACTGATGATAGAGGCGTTACAACCTACTCCCGGTATATAACCCACTACCACTACCACTACCTAATCCCAGTATTAAGTGAACCTAATCCAATTTGCTTACGCTTGAAGCAACCTACTCCCGGATACAACGCAAGACTTACTTCTCTTTGAAGAAGAGATAAACACCCTATGTGAATAAATGATGATATTCAAACAACAAACAAGGCTATGGTACCTTATATGCTTATCTAGGATTATGATATGGCAACAAATGCAATCCTAGATATCAAGAGCTAAATGACATGTCATAAAGCTTAGCTAAACATATAACAAGTAATCCTATGAAGCTATCATAAAAGCCAAATCAACACATATTGTCATTAAGCATGACAAGGACTATAATGCAATCACTAAGGTGGTGTTTGGTTGGGTGGAATTGAATGGAATGGAATGGAAAGGAAAGAAATTCATTCCATTTGTTTGGTTTGTTAAATTCCAATGGAATGAGTATTCCATTGGAATGGGGATTCCGCCATTTTGGTGGAAAGAGCATTCCATCCAAAAACCAATGGAATGCCCATTCCATTCCATTAACACATTTTCTTTCCCCCTCTATCCCACAACTCAATTCCAAAAATACCCTCATTTCCAAAAATAATATATATATATATATTATTGCATATATTATATATATTCATATATTATTATTATTATTATTATAATATTATTTATACTTTTATATTATATTATTATTATCCAAAATATATATTATATTATACAAAATATATTATCTATATTATATATATATATTATATACTATATAATTTATACTTTTATATTTTATTATTATTATCTAAAATATATATATATTATATTTTCTAATTATTTATATTATATATTATATATTATTATATACATAATGTATATATATATATACATTATATAATAATATATAATATTTTTATGTATAATAATATTAATATTAATAATATCAATATTTCTAATATATAATATATAATATATATTATATTATATAAATATATATTAAAAAAAAATATTTATAATATATATTAGTATATAATTTATAGTTTTATATTTTATTATTATTATCCAAAATGAATATTATATTTTCTAATTATATATATATTATTATATATATACACATTATATAATTATATATAATATTTATATATTTAATAATATTAATATTAATAATATCAATATTTCTTAATATATAATACTATATATTAATATATATATATATATATAATATTTATAATATATATTATTATGTAATTTATACTTTCATATTTTATTATTATTATCCAAAATGAACATTATATTTTCTAATTATATATATTATTATATATATATATACACATTATATAATTATATATAATATTTATATATTTAATACTATTAATATTAATAATATCATATTTCTAATATATAATATATAATATATAATATATAATATTTCTAATATATAATATATAATAATATATATTAAAAAATATATAATAATATTTATAATATATGTATATGATATATTTTATTTAATATATAATAATAATATATATGTAATATTTATATTATATATATTAATATATAATATATTTATGTGATATATATTATATAATATATAATAGTATTAATATTACTAACATATAATATATAATATATAATATAGACATATATAACATATATTGTAATAATATATATTTTATATTATAACAATATATATATATATATATATATATATATAATATTTATATATAAATATAATATTATATATGCTTTCATATATTTTTTTATTATTATCCATAATATATAATGTTATTATAAATGTTTTGTAATTAGGGGTATTTTGGTTAAAATACAGTTGATTCCATTATATTCAGTTGTTAACCAAACAAAATATTACTGATTCAGATTTTGATTCTAAAGTCATAACCAAACAAAGAAATCAGTTTTCCATTCCTTTCCATTCCAATTCTCATTCTCATTACCATTCCAATTCTCATTCCACCATGGTAACCAAACGTCACCTAAATGCAATCAATGAGTCCTAAACAATATCTAAATGCAAATCATAGAGATTTAGCTAGAAGTTATCAATAACAACAATCCTAGCTATCATAATACATCACTCAATCATGTCATCACAGCAATCTCTAATTTGTATCTACAGATGTTCTAAGAGCATACAAATAATTAAAGAGAAGGTTTAGCAAGCAAAACACTTAACTTGTAAGAAGATAGTGAAGAACTTACAAAACAAGATGTGATGAAGCAACCCTATCCAATGATGCACTCTAAATGAACTTAGATGATGCAAGATGAATTTTTTATGCACATGGGAACGTTTTGAGTGATTAAAAATGAGTTCTTGAAAGTGTTTTTCCTTTGAAATGTGTTCTTCCTTTGAAATGTGTTCTAAGGAAAATATGTGACATTCTGAACTCTTGCACGACCTTAAATCACTGAGTTATATTATATAAGATTCAAACAAAGTGAGGTCATTTTGGAAAAAACGTTCCAGCTTCCTCTGTATGCGCTGGTCGAGTAGCGCACCATCAGCGCATAACCTATTTTTACAATAGGCGCTGGACGAGTGGCGCATCCCAGTGGCGCAACACATGCGCAAATCCTCTAGAATGTTTACGCTGGTGAGGCTACGCTAGTAGAGTAGCGCACCACCAGCACTAGTCGAGTAGCACACCACCAGCGCATGCCCACTTTTTTTAACTGTGCGCGGGTGCAACAGCGCAGCTTAGTGGCACAACACATGGATGATCCACTGGAATGTTGCACTGGTGAGGTGTGTTGGTCGAGTAGTGCACCACCAGTGCAAAGCCTATTTTCAACACACCTCACCAGTGCAACATTCCTCACCAAAGCAAATGACAAAGGGTTCCAATATAATTCAAACCAATTTCACCATTTGTCATGAGAGAAGCAAGGATATAGAGTTTTTTTAGATATCAAATTTTAATGGCACTATATCCAACTTTATAAGCTAAACATGGCATGAGCAACTTTGCACCCTATTTGATTTTTTCGAGAGGATACCCGTATGATAGTAGCCATGTTCAACTAATAAAGAAAGATAGACATTGATGCAACATTTTAGTCTCACTAGCTTCTTTTCACACAATATTTTGCATTTAACAATTGCAATCAACAATCCATGCTTTTGCATTTTTCATTAGCATGTCATTAAAGAATCATCATGTCAGGGAGATAATTATAGGTCATTTAATATGTAATTCATATGTAGATCTCCTAGTCCAAAAATGCATGTTTGAACATAAATATGACATGGATTGTAATCAAAGCAAAGTTCACACTTATTAAAGAAAATACAATATGCTAAAGTATAAGTGCAACCAAACTACTCAAGCAATCAATAAAGGAGCATAAATATTTTCAAAGAAAAATTGCATGCAACAAGTATACAATAACTCTCTTTGCTTGAGTTCCCCTTATGGGGTCAAAAACCACAACTCATCACTCCATGTGACAAATCCCAATAGATCTACTAAATCAATTGGACCTAGTTGAGCTTATGGGTGAAAACTTAGCACAATGACAAGCGGGTTCATCTTTTTTAATCCACTTAGGTGACACATTGTTATTCCTAGTGGTCAAGATCATCATATTACTCCTAGGATCATTAACAATAGCTTTCCTAGGCTCATGCATGTTAGCTCTACCCCTTTTTCTTTCAATCATGCTCTTAGTTCTACACATGTTAATGTACTTGAAGCAATTTGGTCTAATATGACCATCAACACCACAAAAATGACATGAAGGAATAAAATGAGGGGTCATACCATTCCTTTGTGAGGAAAAGGTGCTTTCCCATGTCTTTGAGCTTTCCTTTGGTATGGTATTGATTCTCCTATCCCTTGTTGTTGAGTTGGAGAAGATTGCTTCCTTTGTTGAGCATGCAGGAAATGCTTCTTGGCTTGATGGCTTTTAGTTTGAGGGATAATTGCTTGAAGTGTTCTCATTGGTTGAGCTTGAGCTTGACTTATTGGTGCCATCTTGACTTGGACATTTCTAGAGCACTCTCCTAGTTCAATTTTCTTCTTGGGATGAAGTGGAGGAAGAGGTTCTTTGAAGTCCAAACTCTTGACAACTATCGTCTTGATAGGAGTTGAGGTCTCATTGTCATCTTCAAACCCTAGACCTCTCTTGTCACTTGGCTTCTTGCCAACTCCCAACATATGGTCAAGCTTCTCCTACTCGAAGTCATCTTAGCAATCAACTCTCTAGCTTCTCTAAGCTCTTCTTTCAAGCTTTCTTCCACTTTTCTTCCATTCTTCACTTTCTCACTTAAGTGAGTCACTTTGGTTGATATCTTGAGGTTCTCTTCCTTTAGCTTTCGAACCTTTTTCTTCATATTCAACCTTGAGCTTTGAAAATGCTCAATGCCTTTGAGGTTCATACTCTCTACATTTCTATTTGTAGAGTGAGATGAAGAACTCATATGACTAGAGTCATCACTAGTGTCACTTGTTGTCATGATGACATCATCAATATAAGTAGCTTCACTTATCACTCTCTTAGCTACTTTTTCATCACATCCTTCTACAAGGTTGCAAACTAGGGCCTTGTTGCCTTTTTCTACATCTTCCACAAAGGAGGCTCCAAAAGCCGTGTAGTTAAGAATAATCTCTTCATCACTAGAAAAATCATCTCCTTCATTGGAGTTATCACTTCCACTATCAATTGATGAGGTGGCCACCACCTTTCCTCTCTTCTTCTTCTTTGAGTTAGCACATTCGGGGGCAAAATGACCTATCTCACCACATTCATAGCATCAGACCCCTTTCCTTTTGGTCTTTTCTTCCCTAGGCTCAAGCTTCTTGAAATGAGTCTTTTTCTTCAAATCTTGACCCTTGGATTCGAAACCTTTCCTCTTGGACTTGTAGAACTTCTTGAACTTCCTCATTAGTAAAGCCATTTCCTCATCCGAGTCATCACTTTCCTCCTTCTCAACTTTGGAGGCTTTCAAAGCAATTCCCTTTTGCTTTTTAGGAGATGTGGTGGTAATACCCTTCCTAGATTCATAAGCTAGTAGCCTCCCTAGATTCATAAGCTAGTAGCCTCCCAATCACTTCACTCGGCTTCATATCCTTGTAAGCACTGTTCTCTTCTAAAGCCGTCACCTTAGACTCAAATCTTTTGGGTTGAGATCTCATAATCTTTTTCTTGATTCTCTTATCTGAATAAGGATCATCAAGTTGATGACTTTGATTCACAATGTCCATCAACCTCACTTCAAAGTCATTGAAGCACTCGTTCTCATCCATCTTGAGCAGTTCAAATTGTGTTTGGAGAACTTGAAGCTTCGACTCCTTAACCACATCGGTTCCCTCATGTGCAACTTCTAGGATATCTCATGCCTCCTTAGCTATCCTAGTATTTTGAACCAACTTGTGCTGGTTCTCATCCATTGCACATAGGATGTCATGCATTGCCTTCCTATTCCACTTCGATGCCTCAAACTCTTGTTCGTTTCACTGTGCGTTTGGCTTGAGTACATCATCTCCTTCATCTATAGGAGTCATCATGGGTGGAGTGTAGCCATCTTCAACCGCCATCCATTCTCTGTCATGAATTTGGCAAATATACGACTCTATCTTGCCTTTCCAAGAGGCATAATTTAGTCCCGTGAGAAGTGAAGGTCTAGTGCTAGAAGCTCTCTCGTTGCCACCGTTTCCACTCATTATGTTTAATGAATGAATGATATGAATGCAAATGTATGAATGATCAATACATACACAAAATGCAACACACACCAAAATGGGCAAGGATCACCTATGTATGTCTAGGAACCCGCTCTGATACCAATTGAAACAAATAATATGGTGTGTATAATATTAATCTAGAGGGAGGTGAATATATTTTAAACAAATTTACCCAAATTTCGTTAAAGGCCAAGTTGACGAAAATGCCCCTAGCTAGTCACACCAAAATCACAAGTGTAAAGATTGCGGAAATATTAAAGACACTTGAGATATACGTGGAAACCCTCCAAATGGGAAAAACCATGGGCTGTTAAGTGCACCACACTCGAACAACGAATCCACTGATGATAGAGGCGTTACAACCTACTCTCGGTATATAACCCACTACCACTACCTAATCCCAGTATTAAGTGAACCTAGTCCAATTTGCTTACGCTTGAAGCAACCTACTCCCGGATGCAACGCAGGACTTACTTCTCTTTGAAGAAGAGATAAACACCCTATGTGAATATATGATTATATTCAAACAACAAACATGGCTAGGGTACCTTATATGCTTATCTATGATTATGATATGGCAACAAATGCAATCCTAGATATCAAGAGCTAAATGACATGTCATAAAGCTTAGCTAAACATAGAACAAGTAATCCTATGAAGCTATCATAAAAGCCAAATCAACACATGTTGTCATTAAGCATGACAAGGACTATAATGCAATCACTAAATGCAATCAATGAGTCCTAAACAATATCTAAATGCAAAGCATAGAGATTTAGCTAGAAGTTATCAATAACAACAATCCTAGCTATCACAATACATCACTCAATCACGTAATCACAACAATCTCTAATTTGTATCTAAAGATGTTCTAAGAGCATACAAATAATTAAAGAGAAGGTTTAGCAAGCAAAACACTTAACTTGTAAGAAGATAGTGAAGAACTTACCAAACAAGATGTGATGAAGCAACCCTATCCATTGATGCACTTTAAATGAACTTAGATGATGCAAGATGAAGTTTTTATGCCCATGGGAATGCTTTGAGAGATTAAAAATGAGTTCTTGGAAGTGTTTTTCCTTTGAAATGTGTTCTAAGGAAAATATGTGATGTTTTGAACTCTTGCACGACCTTAAAACACTGAGTTATATATATAAGATCCAAACAAAGTGAGGTCGTTTTGGAAAAAAATGTTATAGCTTCCTCTGTGTACGCTGGTGACGTGCGATGGTAGAGTAGCGCACCACCAGCGCACAACCTATTTTTACAATAGGCGCTGGACGAGTGGCGCATCCCAGTGGCACAACACATGCGTAAATCCTCTAAAATGTTTGCACTGGTGAGACTACGCTAGTTGAGTTGCGCACCACCGGCGCACACCTTTTTTTTTAACTTTGCGCGGGTGCAACATAGCAGCTCAGTGGCGCAACACATGCGACGATCCTATGGAATGTTGCGCTGGTCGAGTAGCGCACCACCAGCGCAAAGCCTAGTTTTAACACTCAAACATACAAAATCAATAAGTTCAAGAGTGATGAAAAATGCATCCTATTCTAATGCCAAACATGACATAAAAATTTAATTCCAAGATGCAAATAAATCAACAAAAGTCATTTAAACCAAAATACACACAAGTAAACACACAACATATAAGAATTGAAGTTATGCATGAATTTGTGAGTGTGTGCAACCATCTCTTCAAAGTAAGTAAGCACAAGAATTTTACCTTCGGTGCTTATCCTCTTGAGGTCTTGAGAGCCTAAGCTACCCTTACATAATACCCCAAAAATGTGATTTGTTCACGAAATAAGCCAATCAATAAATGAGGACTTTACAATCTCAAAGGCCACAGATAAATGTGCTCCCTTTTTTAGAGTGATTAAAAAAGGAAAATGACTCAAATGAAACGAAGAGTGCGAGCAAGCATTCTTAAAAATCGAATAGTACCTAGGGCAAGCTCCCATCCTTTCGAAACCAAAAATGGGAGAGGCACTCTACTTATACTTATCAATTACAGAATTACCAGCAAGGTCAGTTCTAGTCAGGACAGAAGATGGAGTACAGAGGCCAGTGTATTATACCAGCAAGACACTTTTACCAGCCGAAACCAGGTATTCACAGGCAGAAAAAATGGCCTTAGCATTGGTGTCAACAGCAAGGAAACTAAGACCATACTTTCAGGCTCATACAATCCAGGTTCTCACCGACTGTCAATTTAAGCAAATTTTACAGAAGCCAAAAATTTCATGAAGACTAACCAAATGGGCAATCGAGCTAAGTAAATTCGATATCCAGTACGTCCCCAGGACTTCTCTCAAAGGCCAAGCAGTGACAGATTTTATAGCAGAGTTCACATAACCAAACCTGGAATCAAAAAAGATGTTAGGCAAAAATTTCTCATGGAAATTATATGTCGATGGCTCTTCAAACACTCACGGCAGCGGGGCAGAGATGGTAGTATGCACTCCGGAAGGAGATGATGTCGAGTGTGCCATGAGGTTTGACTTCAAAGCAATAAATAATCAAGCCGAGTACGAGGCGCTACTAGCTGGACTCAGAGTTTGCATAGCCCTCGGGGCAGATGAGGTCGAGATATTTAGCGATTCACAGGTAGTTGTCAACCAAGTCCTAGATGAACAGCCTATCATGACATAGCAAAACAGCTCCTTCAGAAATTCAAAGAATATAAGATTGCCCGTATTCCTAGGGAGGAGAATGAAAAGACAAATGCTTTGTCCAAACTAGCATCAACAATAACTACAATCAGGCCAAAAACTATTCTGGTTGCACATCTCCTCAAATCGAGCACAGCTGAGCCAAAAAACTTTAAACTTTCAGAAATCCAAACACCGAGAGACGGTTGGATGACTCAGCTGAAAAGGTTCCTGGAAGAAGACGTGCTCCTAGAAGATCCTTTACAAGTAAAACGTATCAGGTATCGATCAGTAAGGTACACATTGGTTGGAGGAGAACTATACAAAAGGGGGTTTTCCCGAACACTTCAAAGATGTGTATCAGAGGAAGATGCATGTCAGATATTACAGGAAATCCACGGGGGAGTTTGTGGAAACCATACTGGGGGTAAAAGTTTAGCACACACGGTACTCAGGCAAGATTATTATTGATCTACTTTATTCTCAGATGCACAACGATGTTCGGAGAGCTACAATACTTGCCAAAGGATTGCTAATGATATCTGACAACCCCCTGAACAACTCAGAAACCTCACGTCCCCATGGCCATTTGCCATATGGGGTTTGGATTTAATTGGCCCGATGCCAGTAG
Organism: Dipteronia dyeriana; assembly: GCA_032871835.1. Classification (NCBI taxonomy): domain Eukaryota; kingdom Viridiplantae; phylum Streptophyta; class Magnoliopsida; order Sapindales; family Sapindaceae; genus Dipteronia; species Dipteronia dyeriana. The sequence continues at coordinate 39,991,779 of CM065302.1, forward strand.
GTACAGGGGGTGGAGCGAAGAATGTAATAATAGTCGTTGACTATTTTACGAAGTGGGCAGAATCTGAAGCATTAGTGCATATCACAGAAGCAAATACCACAAATTTCGTGAAGAATAATATACTCTATAGGTTTAGAGTTCCAAACACCATCATCACTGACAACGGCACCTAGTTTGATAACCTGAAATTCAGATAGTTGTGCAAAGAGTACTGGATTACTAATTACTATGCTACACCCGACCACTCTCAAACAAATGGGCAGGCTGAAGCAGTAAAAAAAAGTTATCAAGCATACACTCAAAGCAAAACTAGATGCCAAGAAAGGAAGTTGGGTTGAAAAACTTCCCGAAGTATTATGGGCATATCGAACAACTGTAAGAACTTCAACCGGAGAGACTCCATTCACTTTAGCGTTTGGAACAGAAGCTGTTATCCCCATAAAAATATCATATTCATCACCCCAGGTCAGGATATATAATGAAGATCAGAATATTGATATGCTGTTACAAAATCTAGATCTGCTAGAAGAGAAAAGGAAGAAGTTCCGAATATGAAATATGGCATATCAACAAAGAGTAGCTCGCCACTACAACTCTCATGTTCGGGTCAGGAAATTCCAACTAGGAGACCTGGTACTCAGAAAAGTGTCGTTGAATACAAAAAAAAAAGTTGTAGGTTCCCTGACTGATAAGTGGGAAGACCCGTACAAAATTGAAGGAATAGCTGGCCATGGACCATATTGGATTGCACGACCTGATGAAGGGGTCTTACCCCGACCATGCAATGGCCAATACTTGAAGATTTTCTATACGTAAAATTGTTTTGTTTTCTTTTAGTTAGGACAATTTTAGTCAGATCAGTTATCAGCTTTGAAATTTAAATCATTGTTGGTTTTGCAGCTATAAATAAAAATCAAACTCGGGATTTCTGAAAAATAAAGCATATGATAGTAAGAACATATGAAAGACGAGCATGATAATAAGAACATGCAAATAGAATACTCGGGACCATTGATTCCTGATTGGGCAGAGAAGCTCGAAGGAGCATTCCAACCGAGCAAGGTCAGTCGACCTTAGCAAAAAGGCAAACCCGATGCACCAGATTCTGGAGAAAGGCTAGGGTCGCTATCGGAAAAAAATTTGGTGAAATGCGCAGCTGTGTTGAGTGTTTCGAAAAGCTTAACGATTCGGCAAACCCTTGCACAGAAAACTGGGGAGACGTCCTTGGTAATGTGTGAGGACTCAAACATATGATCATGGTGAGTCTTGATGTAATGTTTGGGTAATAACCTGAGTATGAAACACGAGTAAATCCACTTGTTTCAAGATGACTCGGTAAATAATAACCAGTTTAATAAGACACTTGGCGTTGAAAGTAATTGGGTAACGAAACCAAGTTTAATAAGATACTCGGTGAAGTTACCCGTATAAAAATTGTCTGTTTAATAAGATACTTGACACAGAAAGATTGCATTAGTCAGTTTAATAAGATACTTGGCATAAAAAAATTATGTTAGCCAATTTAATAAGATACCTAGTATAAAGATTGTGTTAGCCAGTTCAGGAGAAGCAACCCCGAATAATAAAACCAAGTTAAGATCAGATACTCGGTGAAATTTCTTGAGCAATGAATCGTATTAAACCACTCAGTTTTCTGAATACAATTTAACACGGAATTTCATTGATAAAAATCTATACAAGTGAATCTTTACAAAGACAAATCTTTACAAAGATAAATCTTTACAAAGGTGAAATCTTTACAAAAATAAACCAAAGTTGGGAGGAGGATTTGGAACTCTTGCCGATGCTCGAGTCAGACACCATTTCGTACTCGCAGAGGAGACTTTCAATTGAAGGCCAAGTAATTATATCGACCGAATCATCCATCCATTCATTGTAATCTTCTCCATGGATCGGGCTGACATCAGGCACCAAACCTTCCACGCCCGACTTCTGATTGGCATAAAAAGTCGAGAGAGAGTGCCTTGATGGGACCTCCAAATGCATGGGATGAGGCTCTTTACCTTGACTACGGTAATAAGCTCTCCACTTCTTCATCTGAGTTCGAAGAGATTCCAGGGACCGATCCACGTGGTTCTTGATCGACAGCTCCCAATAGGTTTGGGCTTTTTAAGTTGCCTGATTCTTGACCTTAAAAAATTCACCAGCTGAAACTAGCCCTCGCTGAAATTCCCAAAGGAGAAGGGCATCATAAGCAAGGGATCTTTTAAAATGATCAACCCCCTGGACTTCAAGTTCCAGCCTGGCCTCTTTGGATATGGACTCGACTGTCAAAGCTTGGCGTTTTAAGTCTTCGATCTTCTGTTCATATGCCGACTTGGACTGCTCCGCTTCCTATTCAACTTTGAACATCGATTCTTAGGTAGAAGAAAATAAATTTTGAAGTGATATAGCCTTCTCCTCTGCCAAAAAAGCTCTTTCCTCGGCTTCCACTTGCTTTTCCAAACAATGGTCGGTAAACACTTGGATAGAGCCCAACTCATTTTGATAAACCGATTCAACTCGAGCACGGCTATCCTTGCTCTCTTTCAGTTGAGCTTCAAGACACCTTATTCGATCAGTTTGATGTTGTTGCGTCTGAACCAGCTCATCAAATTTTGCCACCATCTATAAGGAAATAAAATTAAAAATCTAGCAAGCAAGGCAAAATAAGAGTTGGGAATAAAAATTACATAAGATGCGCCGTTGAAAATATTTTGAAGATGGCTCGTTAAAGAAGCATCCCTGAATTGGCTCCAGTAATCATCCCCGATGAAAGCCCGATCAGATGACATCTCTCTAAGCATATACTGGGGAGAAGGATAGGAAGGACCTTCCGAAGATTCAGCCCTTACTTCTTCAACCTCAAGGGGGGATGAGCCCATGTTCGGGTCAGAAGTCTCTGCACCCGTCGATGCTTCAACATCAACGCTCAGGGGAATCTCGGCCCCGACGTCTTCATCACTGGAGTCAATAAATGAAACCACCCGAGGAACCTTATAAGGATGAACTGGAGAATCGATCGCCTTCTGTTTCTCAGACCGAGAATGGTGGAAGCTTAGATCTGCTGAGGGATCTTCCTGATCATCATCCCGGAAGGATTCAAAAAAGTCAGAATCTGTATTTACTCGACCATCAGAGGTTTTACCTCTATCACCAGCGTCCATTCGCTCGGTAGAAACCACAATCTGGGAGCTTGATTCACTAGGCCCCTCACCAAGACCATCACTTTACCTCCCTCCATTTTTAGGCAATTCCTGAGTGTGGTCAGCTGGGCCACTCAGACCACTAGACTCCCTTAGGGTCTGCCGGATGACTTTCTCGGGGACATATTCGGGGATCTGCTTGTAAGCCTCATCAGGGTCCTCATCTGACTCGGGTGGGGCAATACTTTCTTTACTCTTACGAGAAGCTTCTTTTTGGCTCACCTGAAGGATTGACTTCACCTAAGGAGCTTGAATGTCCCAGATAATGTCCGAGTCTTACACTTAGAAAAAAAATGTAAAAAATTAATCGCGTCAGTATAAAAAGCAACATTTAAAAAAAAAAGGTAGAATGATCACTTACATCGCCTTCGGTAGCCTGAAATCTAGCTAAAAAAGTCAAGATCTATCATCTTTTTCTCATTTAAAAGATAAATCCTGCTTTTTTTTTCCAAAGTGTGAACTGCAACCCGAGCAAGTCTGGTAAGCTCAGTATTGTAAAATTCAAGTTTTTTCTTGTTCCATACATCAGGGGAATAGAAAAAATGGGGAACCTTTAGCACCGTCTGAGTCTCCCCAGCCGAAAAAGTAACTTCAAGTCCAAGGTTCCCTCCGGTGAAAAACCAGTTGTTCTTCTAGTACTTGTTGGACGAAGGAAATTCCCATACAAAGCCCCTCTTTTTGGCATCATCAGAGGTATCAACTCCCCGATTCACTTTTGTCCCCTCAGGGACCCAGTAATCTGATGGGTTAGACATGAGAAAATAAGTCCCTATCCGACTAGACTGCCTTAGTGTGTAGAAGTGCCTGATTTCACTCGGGTAAGGCGGTGATAGGTTCATTCGGCTCCACATGTGCCATATGCACATCAAGATCTTGTAGCCGTTCGGGGCCAGTTGGGCTGGAGTGATCCCTGCTTCAGCCAGAAACCAGGCAATAAAGGACTGAAGATGAAGAGTAACGCCGCAACAAAGCATGGACCCATAAATTGCCACCAGTTCTATCACCGGTAAAAGACAGTATGATTGAGTCATCCAAGTTGAATCGATCATGATATTTCCTGATCTCATCTTCCCCAACCATATTCGGCTTGGTGTCAAACCCACTTGGGTGATCAACAGAAAAAGAGAGAGACGAGATTTTTTGAACTCTTCTTCAACGTCCTTCTCATCAATAATCTGTTCCTTGATCCGGACGCTGCCCGAGTTATGCTTATGAACTTCACTTTTACTTTGATGTTTCCCCATCCTCGATCGAAGAGGTACCCTGTGATCAGAAACGATAGATTCAGAACTAGATGATTCAGAACTAGATGATTCAGAGCTAGATTCAGAACTAAAACGGATATCAGGGTGAAGCCCATAACCATTAACATCTAAAAAAGGAGGTTCGTCATGGGGGATTTCCCCCAATAATCTACGAGTGCAAGAAACCATTTGAAAATATCCACGATCAAGCGCTTCGAGAGCTATAGTAAAGAGTCGACGACGGGAAGTCGGATTCATTAGAACTAACCTTGAGTGAAGAAACCTGATGTAGAAGCTTCAATGGAGAATAGAGATTTTCTGCGCAAAGAAACTTGGGTTGGAAAATTTCTGGTTTGAGTCTGAGAATAAATCAGGGCAACTCCATTCAGCGGAGCATTTAAAGGGATACTAGCATAAAACCCTCGAATCTCAAAAAGCGGGAAAAATCAAATGATAGATTTGATGACGTAGACGGCGTACTAGGGGACGCATATGTTGTTTCTCATAAATGGTATCGAGAAATGATGCAATAGAGGACACGTGTTAAGAGAAGAACTGACCAAGGCCGTCAGAACTCCAAAACGTCGCAATCATTAAGATTTCGCATAAGGATGCAGAATTGAATTTACACGGTCGCCATTAAGACACGTCATCACGACAAGACATTTACTCTGGCATTAATGAGACGTAAAAAATTGAAAGGTTGATTAAAATACTTTTGCCCGGAACGAAACCCTGTTCGGTAAAAATATTTTAAGGGGGTATTGTCGTATGTAAATTTATCAGACGTACACGTCATTGACAAAGAAGATAAAATTGCCAGGTGGACATCCAAATAAGCATTTAGAAAATATCCCGTAAGATATCATCAAAGAAGAGAAAACCGAGTAAATGTAAAAATAAGTATTGAACGAAACCTACTCGGGATCAACTGACGTCATATTCTACTTGGGAGCAGTTAACGTCTCTCGGGGTTAGCTATCGTCATGTCCTACTCGGGATCAGATAACGTCATTCGGGACCAGATAACATCATGTTCTACTCGGGACAAACCTGAAGAAACCCGAATAAAGAAGCCCAGCTCGCACACGAACCAAGAATCATGTTAAAATACGTAAAGATATTCGTGTCAAAGAAGAATTCCAAGATGAATAGAATACCAAACAGAAAAGGTTCCAAATCAGGCAACAATTTTATTTTTCAAAAAAGACTGCGTATTTGTAAGGAAAGTCCTAACTGGACTATATCACTAAAGTCCCATTTGATCTCTATACAAGTCTCCGAGATAGGAAAAAGACAGACCACTTCGAATAAATAACCAATCATAATTAAATACAAAGATCTTTCATTACTTGTACAAAAAGGATTAGGGTTCTATGCACATATAAATAGACCCATAATCTCGTCATAAAAATATATAGCAAAATACAAAGAGAAAAAAGAGAGATCGAGAGTTGTAAATCTTTTTCAATAGTGGATTTTGGCTCGGTTGTTTATTCAACCACCAGTGGATGTTTCTCCGGTCATCAGAGTTTTATCACGTAAAACTTGTATCCAATTACTTTCTCCTTCTCCTTCTCCTTTTCTTTGAAATCACAGCTAAAATCCAATCTTGTTGACTTTTCTCATGCATCCAGAAATTGTCGTCAACAGTATCCCATTGAGTTTTTCTTAGTAAGGGTTTTAAATGAGACAATTATGTAATACTGAAATCTGAATCAATAAAAAAATTAATTTATTCACCTATATATTTTTTTTATCTGAATTACACACTTGTCTTGTTATTGCCTACTAGGAGTTAGGGAAAAATTATAATTTTTATTATGAAACAAAAATTATATTTTTTATAAAAAAGAAACAGCAGGCCAATCCCTTTATGGCTTGTGGGGCCGTTCGGTTGGCATGGCACGGTTGGGCCGTGCCGATGTGTCGTGAATCGTGATGTGCCGATTTTTTGGGTAAACATGCCAGTTCGGCACATCCTTTTTCTTGACTGTAGCAATTTGGCACGGTATTGCACGGGTCGTTTCGTGCTGTGCCGACAAGTTTGTACGGTTTTAATTACGGGTCATTTGGTACTATGCCGGTACGTTTTTACAACTTTAATAACAATATTAATTACATGTACCGATTATAAAGGATATACAAACTAAGCAAGAGATGGAGAATGAATGGAGCTGTCCACGAACTGGGTGATGGTTTATATATAAAAAAAAACTTAAGGGCGTTTATATATATGAATGTATTCAAAGGGTGGTGATTTTTTTTTAAAAGACACTTGAGGGTGTTTTATAAAAAGTAGAAACTTGAGGGGGATTTTGTAAATATGAATTTGTTGACTAAATTTATATCTTTTTCTCTTCTTTGACCGTATTTATATTCATTTATAAGTATAATGTTGCGATAATATAGATTTATCACGACTAGATAATTATCAGTTATTATTATGTAATTTAATATATATCAATTGTAGAGATAGTCCTCCATATGGCTATATATAGGCTTATCATGTGATCATTCATGAGAAGCAATAAGATTGACCGAATTGCTTTCTCCCTTTATTTTTTTCTCTTGTTTCATGTTTTGTTATATACTATTGTTTTTAGGCTTTTATTCATAACACGTTATCAATACGAAGCTAGAATGGTAAAGAGAAGAATTTCTTTATATAACTTGTTTCTCTACAATATTGATTCAATTAGTCTTATGGGTATGCTTTGTGGTAGGCATGGCAATTTGGGTCACGACACGACGGGTCGACACGAACCCGATGAATTTGGGTTGGGTTGGGTTGGGTGGGGTGGAGCTAAACGAGTTAGAGTTGGTAAACGGGTTGACCTGTTTAACCTGTTTAATAAACGGCCTGGGTCGGATTTTATAAACGGGTTAACGGGTTGACACGATTAGTTTGGAAAAAATATGTAATTTAAAATTAATTGGAGGAATACTTACAACAATAATTATGGTTCAATGATAAATAACTAATTTGTGTATTGTTTTAACTTTCAGCTTGCAATTGTCAATGGTTTATGGAATACGAAGTTTGAAGACCTCAACAATTGAACTATTGGTCTTTATTTAACATTTTTATTAGTTTTAATAGTTTGGGTTTTTTATATATTCTAACATTTGTGGATTGTATAAACTTTATAATCTTTTTGTGGCTCGTCTAAATTGAGATGTGGTCTAGTTGGTTATTATATTGGTTTTTTTTAGGATATGTTTAGTTTATATTTATATTATATTTTTAATAATTATTAATATAGAAAAAATAAAACATATTATAAACGAGTTAAACGGATCGTGTTGGGTTACACATTTGTTAAATGAGTTGGGTCGGGTTTAAGAAGTTCAACCCGTGTAATAAACGGGTTGACCAGATACGACCCATTTAATAAATGGGTCGTATTGGGTTTGGTCTAACCCGACCCATGAACCCATTTTGCAACGGCTATTTTGTGGATTTTACCATTAATTTGAATCTTTTACATCCAAAAGTAAGATTAATATCCATGAATTTATTTATGGTTCCATAATTTTATATACAATAATATTACTTTACCTAAATTTTATGTCCAAATGATATGATATTATTGTAATCCATTCATTTAAATTATATTATATTTATATATTTTAAATAAATTGATTATTGTATTGCCGCATCATTTTATAATGGAACAATACTTGATAATCATAAATGTTATTGTTCATTATTTTTATATATAATAAAAGAAATAACTTTAATAGACACGTGTCTTAATAGGAACTCCAAATTCAATTGCAACGTTATAAATACCGATAATTTTTTCTTATAACTATATTGTAAATAAGTATTCATATATAAAAATATGTATACATATATATCAAATTTAAAGTTCATTACTACAAATTTGAAATTTGGTATATACCTCTCTCTCTCTCTCTCTCTCTCTCTCTCTCTCTCTCTAGTTATCAGGTCAAGAATATCTCGCAAGGTTATTGTGCGGTTTTACTAATTCTCGATAGCAAGAATTAAAATTTACACTATGTCTTGATAGTGAGAATTAGTAAAACCGCGTGATAAAACAGTTATGTATACTTGACCTAATATATATAGTGTTCAAGTAATCGGTCGTCTAGGCCGATTAATCGGTCCAATTCAGCTAGACGGCTGATTACCGAAGTGAAATGACCAAAATCGGCTTAATTACACGGTGGCCGACTAATCGAAAAATCGCCGACGAATCGTCATGGCGGATAGACGGAGTCAAAGTCGTTGACTCCGCCTAGCCAGTTTACAACAAAAAAACAAAAAAAAAACGACATTGTTTTCTATAATTTTTACTTCCTCACTTCACTTCTTTCCTTCTTCTTCAACCAAACAACCCACAAATCACCCACAGAAGCTTCTGCCGACTGATTTCAATCGCCGAGATCGTAGAAAGCTGCCACCTTCCGTCGCCGTCGTCTCCAGTTCGTCGGTCGAGATCGCCTAGGTCGTCGAGATCACCTAGGTCGTCGAGATCACCATTCACTTTTAGTCGCCGAGATCCACTTTCAGTCACCTTCAATATCCACTTACCAGCAAAAGAAACGTTAGAGCCATGATGAAGATGATTGAGAAAAATTGAAAAAGAAAAGAAAAAAGATTATTGAGAAGAGAGACAGTTAGTTGAAAAGATGATTGTTGGAACTTGGAAGAGTCTGGAAACGAGAAGAGGATGAGATAAATATGTGGATTGAAGGAATTTAAAAAATAAGTGTGATGTCAGATGTGTGCCCCACCAAAATGAGAGTTAAAATGTGGAATTGAATTGAATGAGACGTGTGTGCCCCACCAACATGAGAGTTAAAATGTGGAATTGAATGTGATGTGTATGAATACCACTTATTCCCACCAAAATTACTAACAAAATAGTTTTCTGATTAATCAGCGATTAATTGGTCTAGTGTTAGGCGGCAGATCGCCGTACGATTAACACCTAACAATTACTATAATACTGTATATATATCAACAATCAGGTTATATATATCTATCAATATTATCGTATGATTTTATTAATTTTCGTTAAGGAGAATTACTGTAAAAAATTTTACACTATTTCTCAGTAGTGAGAATTAGTGGAACCGTACGATAAGACAGTCATGTATACTTGATATGATATTTTTTTTATATAAAAAGTGAATTATTGATATTCAAAATAAAAATGAAAAAGAATATTGTGAAACTCGTTAAGAAATGGTTGCCTGGTTTTGATATGCAGTCTCACAGTTGATGCTGATGAGATGAACCAATTAAAGAGTGCTATGAGGCATGAACAATAAAAAGGGATTTTTTTTAATTTTGACTTAAATCTTACGGACAATGGATGTTGTTATTGGTTACTACATTTATAAATCTAATAGATTTACAAGTGTTGATATTTTAAGAGATTTTTAAAATATGTTAATAGTTGAGTTGTGAAACATTTCTCTGAATAAAATAAGTTATTTATATATATGCAGCGAGAAATGGAGGTAAATAAACAAAATAGGGAGTAGATGAAATTATTTAAACTGCTGACATTGCAAGTCAATAACATCATCAACCAGATTGAGGAGAAGACTAAGAACTTAGATAAAAATCTCTTCATCAACCACACCATTGTGGAGCCAATGCATATCTGCCAATGCAACCCAGTCTGCTGCCGGCCCAGGCTAGTGCCAGAGCAATCCAGTCTTCTGCCGATGCAACAATGACTATTAAGATGATAAGGAATGATAATTTTCTTCTTATGATTATTTTTTTTGTTAATAATTTATGTTAATGTTTTTTTTATTTAATAATATATGCATGTTAGAAAGTATGCTTTTGTTGTTCTTGGGAGACATAATGGAAAATAGGGTTTTTGTTTTGTTTTGTTTAATAATATATGCATGTTTGAAGGTATACTTTTATTGTTCTTCGGAGACAAAATGGATTTTTTTTTTTTAATTCTTAGGTTTTGATTCCATTATGGTTATTTTCAATCTTCATTCCTTCTATTACACATCATTAGTTGCTACATAAAATTATGTTTTGTTAATGCATGCTTCTCCTGCTACCCCCTGCGTCGGCCCGGGGCACTACTCAGGTATCCTCTGGTTGTGCCAGGTGGTCGGGCCTTCTTAGTGGAACATCGATGGCTGACTTCACCTGTGGGGATAGTAGCCGGTCGGTCTCTATGGATTTGGGGGCATGGACCCTAACCGATCCCGAATTTAGGGTGAGGGCCCTAACCTGTCGTGAACTAGTGCTGGTGATGGTGGGCCCAATCGATTAAAAGAAGTCGTCCTAGTTCCCAGCTGGTTGGGACCTTCATAAGGGCTAGGTCCTACCGGTTGAGGGGTGATTCCCTCTGTAACCAGACGCAAGCAGACCCTCTCCATGAAAGTCGCAGCCTGCTGATCTAGAATGGCCTGACTTATTACAGGGGGAGCTGGAACTTGAGCGGTGCTGACCGGCATCGGAGCTTGATCGGGGTGTTTTGATTTCTTTCCTTTCTTCTGTGCCTTCTGGGTGGAGGCAACAGATTGGTGTCCTGTCACCTCAGGATGCCTCTGGGAAGATTGAAGCTTCATGGTGTGGCTGTATCTGTAAAATAAATTCAAACACGTGATTTTAAAAAGAGTGTGGATTGCTTCCCACAGACGGTGCCAAAAAGTGTTAACTGAAATTTCACTCGAGGTGAGAAATTACAGATAACACCCTCAAGACTGCTTCATCGATGGTCACAATCAGGGTAGATACCCTCGATACCGGTCCTAGGTATCAAAAAGGAGATGGAGTAGATAGAAACAAATAACCAAATGCCCGGCAGCTAGGGGAGATGATACTGTTTTATTGATGATATTCGAATGATTATAGGAAATTCCAATCTCTCGGTCTCCCTCTCTCTCTCTCTCTCTCTCTATCTTTGGATGGATTGTGGGTGGTGACCTCGTGCCTGCCGATAAGTGGATAAAATTAACTGATGGTGGCCGTGTACTACCTGAGGAATTTAGGCGACAATGGAGCTTTGTTAACTGGTGGCGTAACTAGGTCTCAGTTTTTTTTTTCTTTTTGTCCCTCCTATCTTCCTACTGTTATCAGTGTATTTATATGTGTTCCAACAAGGTTTAATTTGTTATCCCTCCCATGAATCTCTGAATCAAGTCCCCCATTATTAGGTGGGATGTCACGTTTGAATATTGTTGACTTTGGCTAATTAACGGATTCGACGATATCTTGGAGGGAGAGGAATTTGTTTCCTCTTTGGATTCACTAACTTGACATGCACACACGTAATGGCTTAATGCACGTTGGAGAATAATTATTTTCTTGTATTTCGCCCTGGAAAGGTACCTCCTAAGGGTCCTCGAATATGACGCTTGTTTCCTTGAATGGTGAGGTATATGTAATTTTAATATTATTACCGGGTACTTTAGGGGATTGATCCGTCCACTTTGTACTTCCTTTTGAGCTCGACCTGATTGTGTTGGGCCTTTTCGATGATAACAGAGCTTTGTGAGCTTCCTCTTTCCCTACTCAGATAGGTTGAGTTTATACCTCGACGAAACGGGAAGATAAGCTCGGCACCATAAAAGCCTCTTGGTGAGGGTAAAGGTGGTAGCATGCATCAGGGGATGTTTGGAAGGTATGGGCGACCTCGTCTTACCCCCGCAATGGTGCATGGTAGTTCGACCGCAGGGTGTACGATTCCTTACTGCGTAAAGTTAGATTTGGGACCCTTGCTTGGAAAGAGAAAAAAAAATTATTTGGTCCCTAGCCAAATTTGGCTGTTAATAAGACTATTCAACTAGAATCCTACGAAGATTCTAATTCAATACACAAGATCTCCAAAACAGGAAAGAAGGCAAAGATGACTTCAATAAGTAGCCAGTCATAATTAAACACCATCATCTTTTCCTTACTTGTACAAAAAGGATTAGGGTTCTATGCACATATAAGTAGACCCATAATCTCAAGGTAATAAAGAGAGAAAACAACATATAGAAAATATACACAAATACATACACAGAAACAAACAAAAAAACGAGAGAGATACGCAAGTAAAAAAAGGTACAAAGTGTGTAACAGTTTCATCATAGTGAATTCTTCTCGCCATCACCGGCAACCGTGGATATTTCCCTACCTTGGGTTTTACCACGTAAACTCGTGTGTGCATGTTTCACCCTTTTATCTATTTTCTTCATAACATCTTTAACAATTGGTAATAACTTATTAGACGCGTGATCAATCCTACATGGTCCAAAAATCATCGTCAACAACTGGCGCTATGAGGGGGTGGCAAACTAACTTTTTCTAAGTTAACCTCGAAGGACTTGTGAAGCGGTGACATGAGTGATAATAGAGATGAGAGTCAGTCCCCGAATGATATTGGCACATCGTATGGTGTTAACAACTCTAGTATAATAAACGTCAAAATTGGTGGAAAAAGCCTGCCCTCCACGACTCCAACCTCAACCGGTCATGTAGCGATAGTCTCCATAAACGCTCCCCCAGGGAGTTCCCCAGACGCATTCCTGCAGGTCCCAGAGTCCCTACGGAGAGTCATTGTAAACGCTGCTAGACAAGGAACCAATATAACAACAACGACTTCTGACTTTGCCATATCAATTGTCTACACCTTTGGTGGCCCAAGACCCCAAGGTGCATTCTGAGATAGTGGGCGTGACCCCAATCGCGCCCTAAAAACTAGTAGAGAAAGAGCAGATCACCATGGAAAAGGGAACGTTCCCAAAGGGGAGATGAAAGAAGTAGTTGACGAGGTGGGCTTCGAGTGGATCTTAAGCCAAAAGAAATCCATAGAGATGTTCATAGGCGGGATCGATTTAGCTCTTCAGATGACAGCGACTAACCACCCCGCAGAACACGCTGAAGAGGTAGGTCCCCACTAAGATTCCAATAAAGGCCTATCGACCATCAACGATCAGGAATGGATAACGAGTCAGAAGAAAAGCAAGATATCCTTATACAAAAATTAACCTAAAAGGTAGAAGCATTAGAACGTCGTCAGGGCTTAAAGATTTACTGGACAATGATTTCGAAAGCCCATTCGTAAATAGCATTCTCCAAACCAGTTTCCCTGAAAGATTCAGAATGCCTCAGGTTGAGCAATTTAAAGCAAACACGGATCTAAAAGAACATGTGAGACTTTTCCGAAGTGCGATGGCATAATACACTTATAATGACCCATTATTGTGCTTAACGTTCCCGTAAACGCTCGGGGGGAGGGTAGGGGACATAGGGTCTAGGTGGTTTGGAAGACTCCTGGTAATAGCCAAATTTAGCTATGGACCAAATATAAATTTTCACTCTCCAAGCAAGGGTCAGAATTCAGGATTACACAACAGGGTACTAAGGTTCCCGGGGTTAAACTACCATACAACCCTGTATAAGCGAGGCGAGGTCACCCACACCTGTGAAACACCATGCTAGCATCCAAGGTCACCGGATAAGGCTTGGTACGAACAAATCAAACTTCTTACATCGAAATAGGAGCCAGAAATAAGGTCGACAAAGCAAGACCTGATTCCCTCAAAGTCGAGATATCATACGACCTCCCTAGAAGCACGCTACCTTCTCTGGTTGTATAAAATAACCTTCAAAACGTCGAGTTTGCCTACAATATTTCTCGGTTTCACCTGGGGACGGACTTGATCTATTCAGATAAGAATGAGGAAGTTCGTAAAGCTCCGTTACCACTGGAAAGTGTTAATGTAGTCATATCGGGCTCCAAAAGAGGCCAGGAAAGGTCAGATCAAGCTTTTAATGCCAAGATGAGTATAAAGAAGTATTTTGCTCTTCTAGATAGCAAGTGCCATAGTTGATGACCTCCATGAGGCATCTCACCAGGGCAACATACAAGATCACACTTACTCTAACTTGCATTAAACCATTACATACGTGCAGGTCAAGTGATTGAATCCAAAGAGGAACCAAATTTATCTCTAACCAAGATATCTTCGAATGAGTTAAACCGAAGTCAATGACATTTAAATGTAACAGTCAGCCCGATAAGGGGGGATTTGATTGGGATATTCATGATGGGCGAGTAACGAGTAAAACCTATTTAGACCATGTATAAATGCACTGATCATATCACGTAGTAAAGGGAAAAAAAAAGAAAAAAGAAAAGGAGGGAACTCGCCAATGAAGAACAAAACTCCATTTTCACCTAAATTCTCTAAGGAGAACACAACCTCCATTTTATCTACTTATCGACAGGCCTAAGCTGCCACCCCCATTGTACCCGAGAGAGATCGAGAGTTTTGGGTGACATTTGTATATTACGTTTGATTCGATTACAATAATAAAACAGTGCCATTTTTTATACATATCATTCACATGTCGTGTTATCACCCATTTTCATCCTTCCTATTACACGCATAAACCATGTACCGAAGGTACCACCCTTGACTGTGACCTCCGAGGTAGTGATCTTGAGGGTGTTAGCCAAAATTAATTCCTCATCTTGAGCAAATTTTCGGTGAACAACCACCTTAGGGAACAATCAATAATTTCTGAGAATTGACTCAGGTTTTTTCACGACAATTCTTAGGAAATATACAAAGAAGAAAATCAATAGTGCACCTCGCCACCCTCAAACTGGGAAAGAACGAATCATTAAAATATTTCCTGAAAAGGTTCTCTCAGGAAGTGTTAGGGATTCATAATCCCAACGATGAGGTTGTGGTGGCCGCCTTCACCAATAACCTACAAAAGGGTTGACTTTCCTTCGATTTGAGGAGGGAATGCCTAAATACATATGCCGACCTGATGGATGTGCAGGTAGTTACACAATGACTGAAGAAGAAGAGCTGACTTAGAGAGGTAGTTATGTGCACGGAGGTCACCCTAGGGAGAACACCAAAACAAGTGATGGCTATGTAAGGAAGGGTGATCACCAGGAGAGTGACGGGAACCAAGATGGTTGTTGAGTCGATAATCGTAGAAACTGTTGGAACCCCGTTCACTAGTAACACAGCGAAAGTATGTTTTAATTTTTTTTATACAGATCGTAAATGATCTGGGACCAATGAACTTGGGATCGTAAATATTTTCGGAACTAATACATACAATATGTAAACACAGAAAATTGTAATCAATATAAAGAAGATGAATAAAATCTTACCAACGTTTGGAGACTCCTTCACTTTAAGATATGCTCTTATCTGAACCACTCGATCTTCCTTGCTATCTCTCGGGATTGGTAACTGTGTGTGGATGCATCACGATATCAGGAACTTCAATGGAGGATGTAGAGAAAAGACTTGAAAAAACTCTTTCTTCTCAAGAGAAAACAACTTAGAACAATTCTAGTTGTTATCAATATTTTCCTCTCTTTAAATACCCATAATTGCCACTCTAACCAAAGTATATGATATGTGTTGCGTTGAGATCAGGTACCACAAAAGAAAAATACACAATTGCACACAAAATTGTCAACCCAAACCTTTTTGAATTGAACCGCGTGTGTGTGGGTTCTCACGTAAAACAATGGTTTTTTTTTAATTGAAAGTCACTTGTCATGCGTTAATTGTGTTGATTTTCTTTTATCAGGTTCTAGGCACCCTCTGTTTGTATCCTATACAAACTCTGATGTGTGTTTCATTTAAATAATATATAAATCAAATATATATTTTTCCTTTTTAATTGATATCTTGTTTTGGTCGGTTTTCAAAGAATATATATCAGATATATATTTACTCTTTTAAAAACCTCATGAAATCTTTTTATTTAAAACAAAATCTTTATTTTATTTTTATTAAAAGATACCATCCATTTTGAATTTAAACTATTTAAATTCAAAAATTAAATATTGAATTTAATAAAATAAAATAATCACATTATCTTATTTTATTCAAAAACACATATCAACAAACATCCTCTATTTAATGATTAATAACATAATTAAATAATCTTATTATTTAATTTATTTAATCACCATTATTCATTAATTAAATAATCTCATTATTCAATTAATTTTCCGAATAAATACCTGTCACTTTCGTAACACAGTTAATTGGACAATCCAATTAACCATGACCTTTGTTACCTAAATCAATCGGGCTAGCAAGGGGACCTAATGAACCCACATTATTTTGAGCTCCAATAATCCCCAGAATCATTAATTAAACTTTTTAATTAATATTCATTGATTATCAATTCAGGTGTTATTCCACTAAAAACACGAAGCTGTACTCTCTCAACTGTAGACGCTTTTACACGGACCGATATAACTCGGTATCCATCGATATAGCTATTACATATGATGTGATCCTCCACAGAAGTTCATAATTAGAGCTAGGTCATAATGTCCGTTATACCCCTCTAATTACATATATCCTTTAAGTACCATTGATTCTCTAATGGACAATAAATCATATTTCCTTACGGAATTAGGAGAGCGCTCATATTGTCCAAGTCCCGAATCAACCCTTAAGGGAACTACCATCTACTTCTCACAAGAAGGAGTGGATTCCACTATTATATACAAACCTTCCCAGCCACAAGCCAAACCGCAATCCCAACATACGAAGCATATTGATCGGGAACAGCATCTGACCTCACCCATGGTATATCAAAGACCACGATCTAACTTGAAGAAGTTGATAAGACACTCAGGATTAAGATCACCCACATATAACCATCACTAGTTGATATATATGAATCTCATTGGTAAACGGATATTAGTGAGAGATTCATATAGATCATGACCCAATTCTATATGATCACATCATACAAGGTGCCTTCATTCTCATATCTCATATGAATGATTCAGGATAGAATCAACATACATTACGGAATGGACCGTAGCTATAGATTAACCATAAATAAAGTATCCAGCTTTATTTGCTATCAATAGACTTTTTAGATTGTAAGTCTCTTACTGTATCCATCTGTATATGACACTCATATACACAGTTCGAGATTACATCCGGCAATCCAGAATGTTAATTTGCACAAGTTATAAAATAAACAACACAACAAGAATGAGTTGAACTTTTTCTTTTATTTATTTCATAAATCCATTTACAAATTGCATCTTTAGGGCTTAAACTCCAACAGAAACAGTCGAAACGAAAAAAAGTTCCATGGTTAGTACACCAACTATACTCCCCTTAAAAAGAGACAAGAGGAAATCATGGCGATCGTAAAATATCAGAAGCTAGTCAAATATCCTCCTAAACAGTCAATTTAAGCCCAAAGAGACACGACAAAATACTGGAGGTTCCACAAGGAAAGTGGTCACGATACATCAAATTGCTACTAACTACGAGACCATATTGAGACACTCATCAGGGAGGGTTACCTTAATGATTTAATTCTTAAAAAGACTGATGATCAGCAGAAGGAACCCCGCTAGGACAATCAGCCAATGGGAAATCAAAAAAAGAAGCGAAGCCCGAGCCGAGACGGTGGAGAAGGGACGATCAAAACTATCTATTGAGGACCCTATACAAGCTGAGAAGTGGGTGTTAGAGATCCGATGCACTTGCCGAACTGACTGAGAGCATATAAAACAACGTTAGCAATCTGGCCACCCCGAGATACTGGTTTTACCGGAGAAAAAAAAATACTCGAGTATGCCATCGGGAAAAATCTGGTGAGATGCATTCAGCTGCATTAGTATTGCACTAATGATTTGGCCAAACCCTTGTCAACAGAAAAAACTGAAAGACGTCCTTTGTGACTTTTTTACATGGGAAAAACAGGAAAAAATGGGGCAAGGTTCCCAGAACACCTCTTGGCTGAAGATTCAAGACGGTTGAAAATTATCCCAAATAAGTAATCGGGACACTGACCGAATCAAATTTAAGGACCAAAATGGTCGGGAATTATCCTAAACAAATAGTTGGGACACCGACCAGTTTAGCTTGACAAAAGACTCAAGATGAGTGGAAATTATCCCGAACAAGTAATCGGGACACCGACTAAACCAAATTAGAGAACCAAGACGATCGAGAATTATCCTACGCAAAGAGCTAGGACACCAGGCAGTATAAATTCAAGGGAGCAAAAAATCAAGGAGTCCAAGACAGATCAGTTTAATAAGATACTTGATCAGTGTAGCAAAAAAAAAAAGCAATCAGTTTTATAAGATACTTGAGTGGGTTAAAGCGATAAGATCGGAAGTGTCAAAAAATCAAAGGAAAAAAAAATATTCAAATCCCCTTCATTGAGTCGTCAGGAGCTTATCTCGAGGTTTTGAGGGGGTATTGTTATAGAGATTTTTTGATAGCATGACAAGTCAACATGATCACCTGAAAACACGGTGATTAGATATGCCACGTCATAAAGGTTATGGAAGATCAACCTAAGGTAATTAATAGATGATCTTAGGGGCTAGTCGGGATTACCAAATATGGTCGGAAAAACTAACAGATCGGGTAGAGACAACATGATCGGATAAAGATCATCCAATCGGGACATAAAAGGTCTGGTCTAGATTAGATGATTGGTCAGTTAAACAATGCGTGAGAGACATTAAAGGCAACTACGACTCAAATACAAAGGAAAATGATCTTACTCAAACAAGAAATCTAGAATCATACTAAAATAAGTAAATATCCTTAATTCCTCTCCAGTGTTAGAATTCTATTCAGGGAAGAACTCAAAGCTTCTAGAAGGATAAACATCAAACATGAAACGAGTCTAAATCAAGCAATAACTTTGCTCTTCTAGAGGATTACGCATCAATCAGGAAATACGTCTTAAACAGACTATTCTATTAGAATCCTACGAAGACTCTAATTCAATACACAAGATCTCCAAAATAGGGAAGAAGGCAAAGACGACTACAACAAGTAACCAGTCCTAATTAAACACCATTATCTTTCCTTACTTGTACAATAAAGATTGAGATTCTATACACATATAAATAGACCTATAATCTCATTGAAAGAAATAGAGATAATAACACATAGAAAATATACACAATTACATACACAAAAATAGACAAAAAAAATGAGAGAGATACGCAAGTAAAGAAAGGAACAGAGTGTGTAACAGTTTCATCAAGTGAATTCTTCTTGCCATCACTGGCAACCATGGATGTTTCCCTACCTTGGGTTTTACGACATAAACTCGTGTGTGCATGCTTCGCCCTTTTTTCTATCTTCTTCATAACATCTTTAACAATTGGCAATAACCTGTTAGACGCATGATCAATCCTACGTGATTCAAAAATCACCGTCAACAATTCCATTTTAGGACCAAGCATAAGGAGTGTTAAAGTTAGTGAAGGTTGTAGGAATTAAGAATCCGAATGACATATTAACTAAGCCAGTCATTACTGAGAAATTGGAGTTGTGCATAGCCTTAGTGGGTTTTCAAGAGTGAAGACAAGGGGTATGAGGGCACCATTATTTGTCCAATAAGTCATCGAGGAAGGATAAAGAACGCCTATTGAGTTTTCATCCTTCAAGTGAGAGATTGTTGGCGTTTGTGAAGAATGAATAGAAGTTAGAGTTGAAGATTTGCTTCATGATGTATAAGGACATCAGAGATTCACGATTTTCAATTGCACGACGGTGAGGACAACGGTTCTTCTATAGTGATTTTCGATATGCATAGTGCTATGAAATTTCAACAACGATGCAATTCTAGAGATTTCCATTGTGGGTGAGAAATGTTGTGCTGTAGATAGCAGTACCCACATCAGTTTGGCAGATTCGTGCGAGAATAACAAATCGTGCACAGAAAGAAAATAGGAAAAGAGGAAAGAAGAAATATACTCCAATTAGGATTTGGCCAACCCTAGTGCTCCCATGTAAATATTAGTCTTTACCATTGTAATTGGGTTTTCTTTATTTTAAAATACAATCTCTAAACATTATAAGTATCCAATTTAATGGAAAAAAAAACTCAAAAAAATTATAATTAATGTTATGAAACCAAACACTAACTAAAATATATATCTATCAATAAGAAATGATATTATATATAAATGAATGAGTTTTATATTTAACTATCAATCGAAGTAAAAACAAAAAAAAAAATCATATAGCAATATAATTTGGATAAGCGCAGAGTCGGACTTTCTTTATTTTGCCCCCTTTCAACACCACAACTTCTCTTGTTACATGTCTCTCATGCGGCCCATTCCCAATCGAAAGCATTTGAGATTGGGCTAAACTCTTGGGCTTGAATGTTCAAAACTTTAAAAATGATTATTTTTCAAATTTCATGCAATTTCGCCTCAAACTAAAATACAAAAATAAATAAATCAACTAGTTAACAAATTTAAATTAAGAGTCAATATAAAATATGCACATCATTATGCCACTAAACAGATGCAACAATGTGTAGATATAACTTGTTTTGCATTTGGAGAATTGAAGGCAGAAAGCTTTTACTCTTTTAGTGGCTGTTGGAGTGAGGTTCCATAATTGATCCACTATGTATAATAATTGCAGATTTGCAGGAATTGTTCTAAGGATCACGAAAAAGTTGGAGTGTAGTACGAATGCACGGTGCCTATTGTTGTGCAGATCGGCAATGATCCACTTTTTTATCACGTATCTCTTATTCTATAAATATATATATATATATATATATATATATATATATATATATATATATATATATATATATATATAATGTAATAATGTATTGAAAACAGCTAATTAATAGTTAACTTTTGTTGTAGGCATGATTTAATCTTGGAAGATCATTAATTGTTTCACTTTATACTTTCTGATATTAAAAATTAAATTAGAGGAATTTTGCAGTATTTATATTTTCTAATGGTGGATTTGATTGTAACGGTAACATCAATTATAACTTTTTTGTTCAACATATATATACATATGGAGCGATCGATTTGGATGAGACAAGATTGCTGTATGCCACCAATTTGGAGCAAAGGTGTTTTAGTCCTCAAGAATGCATGTAATTAATTGTCTACCTGGATAGCAGTCTATTTTCACTAAATTAATTTTTCATTTTAAGGCAGTTTAAAGCTATCAGGTGGACATCATCTGTTGTTCATGGTGCTAATCCCAGATTGCACGCAATAGTAGTGTTAGGTCTGACTTTAGGCTTCGAGCGGGCCTTTGTAAATATCAATTTTGATCAATTTAATTAGAAGATAACTAGTAACAAGTTGAATGATATACCAATTAAACTGAAATTGGGATGATAAGATATGTTTTATTGTAGTACTTTTATTTGAGACATTAGTTATTGCAAAACAAGCCGAAAACAAAGGACTCCGTACCGTACACCACAAATCTCAGATAGTACTGGTTTATTTAGCAAGATGGCGATCGCGGAGAGCTTGGAATTTGACGATTAGTTTGTGATGGGGAGGCCAGCTTTCTTTGATTATTGCAACTTGTGAAAACTCGTCCATCCAAGCTAAGAGAGATGGAAATCTCCCCTCATCTATAATTTTCATACCAACGATTTGTTCGAATACAGGGACCAAGTTAGCAAGCCAACCCAAGGCCAGATCCGTAAGTCCAATCTTCTCCCCGCCGAAGAATTTCTTTCCCTTGAGCTGTTCCTCTAACAATTTCAGGTTTTCAATGGCTTCATCAATAGCATCCTCTTGTTCTTTCCCTTGTTTGAGGAAAGCACTCCATATCGATGGTAAAACCTGAATTGAAAACAAAGATGTATCAAAACACGTGAGATCTCATACCTGAAAATTAACTGGCCGGGGAAGCTTTGTTTACCTTATCGTCGCCAAATTTGACCCAAAATCGAGCAGTGGCTCTGTGGTAAGGATCTTGAGGCAGCAGAGGGTTGTGGTTCCATGTGTCCTCAATGTATTCAAGAATGACAAGTGATTCTGAAATTGATTTGCCATTGTGTACGAGGACAGGAATCTTCTTATAGACAGGATTGTATTGGACAAGTAAAGGGCTCTTGTTGGATAGATCTTCATCTATTGAATCGTATTGAATGCCCTTGAGTTTCAGTGCCCAAACAATTCTGAGACCAAATGGGCTTGACCATGACTTCAGAAGCTTCACTACTTCTGCCATATTGAAATTATTGACAGTGTTATGTTATGCAAATTTGAGTTTTGTTTCTTTATATTTTAACCATCTTCAACAAGACAACAACTTAAGTGGTGGGGCAGGCGGCAGGCGGCAGGTGCACGTCATTAAATACGTCCGCAAAATTCGCCCCATCCAAGATTTCATTTGTTTCTTCAACCGAATTGGCTATGTTACAAACCACCTATCATACAAACCAACACAAATGATGACAGTGCAAACAAAACAAAATAATAAAAAAATAAAGTTGATGACAGCTATTAAAAGCAATCAGTTTCAAACGGATGCCGTAAAGTTCAATTAAACTGTTCGAAACCGAACCAAAATCGTCCTTTTAAAATTATAACTGAAACCGAACCGTAACCGTCGGTTACGAAATCGGTTTCTCGACGGTTCAGTTACAGTTATCTTTTTCCAAAAACCGTCTCAAAAACTGTCGGTTTTTATATTATATATATATATATATATAATCAACCAATAGTATTGTGACACGTGGCAATTCATTTGGAAAAATAAACCCAGTCGTAACCGAAACCGGCCCATATCCAAACCGTAACCGTCAAATCGGGGTTACGTAACCGAACCAAACCGTTCCACTCCGGTTGTGGTTACGGTTAGACCATTCCACGGGACCAAAATCGGAACCAGCAGTTCGTAACCGAAACCGAATCGTGGACACCTCTAGGTTGCTGTATAAATAAATAAATATATATATATATATTAATAATTATATTATATTATATATTAAGATATTAAAAAATTCATTTAAAATTGATGAAAATTATACATTTTATTATATAAAATAAAATATAATAAAATAAAATACTTAAAATATTAAATTTCAAGAACAAGTTCAAAGTATGTTGAACGAGTTTAACGTTGAGAAGAACGTTAAACTTGTTTAGTTAACAAGTCAACGTATACCTTTATAAACATGTTCTTTAGGTTTTATCTGAACGTTAAACTCGTTTAATGAACAAGTCAACGTAAATCTTTATGAACAAATTCAACGTAGTTTGAAGTCAACGTAAATCTTCATGAATAAGTTCAACGTAGGTTGAATGAGAACGTTAAACTTGTTCAATGAAAAAGTCAACGTAAACCTGCATGAACAATTTTAACGTTCATTTCAACGTTAAACTTGTTCAAACTTGTTCGGTGAACAAGTTAACGTAAAACTTCATAAACAATATCAACATAGGTTGAATAAGTTTAACGTTCATGTCAACGTTAAATTTGTTCAGTGAACAAGTTAATACAAACTTTCATGAACAAGTTTAACGTTCATTTTAATGTTAAACTTGTTCGGTGAACAAGTCAACGTGAACCTTTTTGAGCAAGTTCAACGTAGGTTGATCGAGTCTAATACTAATATCAATGTTAAACTTGATCGGTGAACAAGTCAACGTAAATCTTCATGAACAAGTCAACGTAAATCTTCATGAACAAGTTCAACGTAAGTTGTACGAGTTTAACGTTTATCCCAACATTAAACTCGTTAAACTTGTTCGCTGAACACATTAACGTAAATTGTCATGAACAAGTTCAATATAGGTTGAACGAGTTTAAAGTTCATGTTTAATACTAATATCAACATTAAACTTGTTCAGTGAACAAGTCAACGTAAATTTTTCATGAACAAGTTCAACATAAGTTATACAAGTTAATGTTCATCCAAATGTTAAACTTGTTCGGTGAACAAGTTCAATATAGGTTGAACGAGTTTAATGTTCCTCTCAACATTAAACTTGTTCGGTGAACAAATCAACATAAACCTTTATAAACAAGTTCAACGTAGGTTGAACGAGTATAACATTCATCTCAACGTTAAACGTGTTCATGTAAACCTTCATGATTAAGTTCAACTTAGGTTGAACGAGTTTAGCATTCATCTCAACGTTAAACATGTTCGATGAATAAGTTAACTTAAATCTTCATGAACAAGTTCAACGTAGGTTGAAAGAGTTTAATGTTCATACTAATGTTAAACTTGTTCGGTGAACAAGTCAACGTAAATCTTTATGAACAAGTTCAATGTAGGTTGAGCAAGTTTAACATTCATCTCAACGTTAAACTTGTTTGGTGAACAAGTTAATGTAAACCGTCTAGAACAAGCTAACGCTCCTCTCAACGTTATACTTGTTCGATGAACAAGTAAGTTCAACGTAGGTTGAAAGAGTTTAACGTTAATACTAACGTTAAACTTGTTCGGTGAACAAGTCAACGTAACTCTTCATGAACAAGTTCAATGTAGGTTGAACTGGTTTAACATTCATCTCAACGTTAAACTTGTTCGGTGAACAAGTCAATGTAAACCGTCTTGAACAAGCAAACGTTCCTCTCAACGTTAAACTTGTTCGATGTACAAGTCAACGTAAACCTTCATGAACAAATTCAACGTAAGTTGAAAAAGTTTAATATTCTTCTTAACGTTGAGTGTACAAGTCAGCGTATAGCTTCATGAAAAAGTTAAACGTACGTTAAACATGTTTAGTGAACTAGTCAACGTATACCATCTTGAACAACTTTAAGTTTCCTCACAACAACATATTCATCATGTCTATAATTGTTGTCATAAATTATTAAATCAAATATCATTATTCATTCATTCATTTTGTTCTAAACTTCTAACTAAAAAGCTCATAATGTTTTGTCTGTGTAAATAAATGCATTTTTTTCACACAATAATGCGCAAAATATCCTTCACCCCTAATGCTGATAAGTACTAACAAAAGCAAATCTACTATTTTATATTACAACCAGTTTAATTTAAAAAAGAGAATTTGCATTGTATATTTCTTTTAAGGAACTACATCTATTAGCTATCAAGCATCCATAAGCATAGGATTATTAAAAAATTTTGCTAGGTCAAGAACTTTCTTTGTTGAGCACAATGACTATTTATGACACAGTGAAAACGTAACTAGAATTAGACCGACGTCTAAATTCTTTTAAAAAATTGGAATCCACCAGAATAAAGTTACAACTTTAGAAATTTTATTGAATAATAAGCTATCTGAGCCTTTCGACTTACAAGACTATTTAAAACGAAAGACCCTAACCCGAATCCTCGTTGGACAAGAAACGAGATTACATATCAAAAGCTGTCATAAATAGCGAAACTGCCAAAAATAGCGAAATCACAAAAGTTACGGAAATAAAATATACTAACGACAATAAACAAGCCAGAATTAACGGTAGACGATTATGGCTTGTCAAAGTCAACTTATGATAAAAATGGAAATTTCCCAAAAAGGAAAGAATTATGATTTCGGGGGCTAAATGATGGAATTTGGTCGAAAATGGACGTGCCACAACACCAAAGGTGTTGACTTCTGAAGATCTTACCGATTCCCTTCAATTAAGGTCATTTAATCTTAGATTTAGGATGGTCCCACCAAGGCATGTAAGACTCAGACACTTGTTCTACATCAATTTAACAAGGCATCATGAATATTTCCTTATTGTCAATCTTTGTTTTAAAGGTCCCATCAACATGATTCGTCTTCATCTTCAACTTCAACATAACTTGCATAAAAATAAGGTTCAATCATGACTATGGTGTAACGCCATAAGAAGATAAAAAGTAAAAACACACCTGTGTAAAGCTTTTTTTAAAAGGAAAATTGAATTCATTAACCAATATGGGTAGAAAAAAAGACTACATCAAAGTCTCAAAGTATGGTTCAGATAATTGAAAATGCTACAAACATGCGATTAAAGAAGAAACACATGATATTCCACAACGAAATTTTTTCTCTACCTTTCCACTAACACAAATATGTAATTTATAAAGTGCTCTAAAGATTATCCTTTAATCCTCAAGAAAGTGGAAAGCTTAATCCACGGATTCAGAAGTACCAGTACCAACAAATTGGACCGTTCAATCATTTACTTTCAACATATGAAGCTGCAGTTCAGTGTATGTTTGTGAGTATACTGAGTTAAGTCTTAAACTATATTCTTAATTTTTCAGAGAGACATCAATTTACAACGATAAATAATTTTTTTAATACATTATTGGCAACTAGAGAGTAGAGAGTAAAAATGAGCTATAAGATTGAAACCATTACATGACTAAAATTATATAAAGGCGATAGACAGCTGTAGTAAAGGTTGTTGGTTCACGATGGTTGATTGAGCCAGACCCTCAAAATTATATTTCTTATCATCTATATGTTGAAAATATAGAAAACTACATCAAAATGCTAATACCACAAGAAATGTATGTAATTTCTTATCAGAAATATGAATAGAGAATCAATATTTTGGACCTACTGTTCTACATTAACAACCAAACATGTAAATTTTATAAAACAGAAGTAATCCTGAATCTTACATGATCTACAATAAATAAATCTTAGTCTAATTTCCCAATGATGAATCCAAGATTGAATAGCCTAATCACCTACAATATAAAAACACTTTTGGTGACCAATAGATCACTTAAAACTTCATCCATAAAGATATGAATGATTAAAAATGATTACTGACATATTTGGACATTGAGAAGGATGGGAGAAACCAAATTCAGTTTCATTAAAAACTCATTTAAGACCAACTCAAGAAGGAATCATTCCCTTTACATCTACATATTTTAGGTAGTTTAACAGGGTAAATTTAGTTGTTCCATCGTAACATGAGTATGTTAATAAAAGAAGCAAACAAAATGTCTTCTACAGGGCATAGGTCTTCATATCAAGGGAAAAGGTGAAACAGTTTCCAAGAATAAATAAATAAATAAGGTCTCCCTGTCAAGCAAATCTGACATCAGTGAACTCAAGCTTCAAGCACATGCATAAGTATAAACAAATGATGACACGCTCACCTTCATTCTACCGAAGTCTCTTTTTCTATATAGCATTTCCAACTCTGTAGAAGTTGCAGCCGTGCAACTAAAGCTCTTGCTTTACGCTCCTCATTTTCTGGTTGTGAAAGCTCCAGTGTTGCAGTAACATAGCATCTACACAAGAAACCAAGTTAGAAATATACGCAATTGTGGTGCCTAACGCCTCTGACAACTATGCATCAGACTCAACCAGCTTAATTAACTAATCATGAAATTTGTTCAACCAAATTGATGATCAAGAAAGACTCAAAGCTCTTGTAGCTAAACCATAAGCTACCCTATTACAGTCTCTGGGAACAAAAACAAGAGACTTAACACCATCCCTACTAACAACTAATTTAACATTAAGAACAACTTTATATATATCATTGCAAGAGAAAGTATTACCACAACACAAATTAACAACATATAGGGCATCTGAATCAACCAATAAGGTGATAAACCATTGTCAAGTTGTCGGCAACCATTAAAATACCTTCCAAGATAGCCCTAGTTTCAACGATATCCACATAAGGGACACAATTAATGACAAAAGAAACAACTAACAAGATAACTCCATAATCATCCCTAACATCCAAACCAATACCAAAACGACTCCCTACCTACAAAAAGCTTGAAATGCAAGATTCCTATAAGGTCATGTTTGAATAAAAATTCAACTACATTTAACAAAGTTACTTAAAAAAATTACTGCAGTAAAGGTATAAAATGAATGTAAAAGACATGATTACACAAAGGTTAACTAAGAAAACATCATCACAAATTAATACATACCTTCAGTTTATAAAATGTTGTTTGGGTTTTACCAACTTCAATTTTCCATCATATGTATCATACAAATGAGGTAACCTTTGAAATGGAATAACTACTATCAGGATATTGCCCGTGTATGTATAGGAAAGAAACATGATATCGTAAGCAATTGAGCACTAAAACAATATATGAAACCTCTTACATATCAATAACAAATGTTAAAAAAAATATGGATGCATCATTCTTATAAAAATGACTCAACTTATACCAGCATTACAAAATCCTAAAAATCACAAAAAAGCTACATGAACCTCATTGTCTCCAAAAAAAAACATAAACATAACATAACGAAATTGTTGGATATTTTTTCAAAAGAGTTGCATGTTCTTTTGATATCTTGTCATTTGAAGCTTAATTTAATTTAATTTGCTAAAAAATAAAGAACATAATCTTACAAAAAGCGAGCTCAGACAAGTCAAAAATCACTTTTATGTTTAAAATTTACTATAGAAATTATAAACAAAATATCACCTAAAAAAATCTTCAAAAGTCAAGCAAAATTTAATTACCGATTCAATCTTAAGAAATCACAAAAAGATTGTTGATTTAACAAGAAACTACCTATAAATCATCTATTTTTTCTTCTTTTGTCCGCCCGTATAGGCAGTCTCTTTGATATGCTACAGATATAACATTATGCCTTTGAAATCATTGCAATTTCATCAACAGACTATAAATAAGAGCCTTTAACAACAAAATAAAGAATTCTAATACTGTTTTAGTGATGAACACGAAGAGATCAACATCAAAATCCTCTACGGCTCGTTTATTCAAGTTAGATTTGTTAAGTAAGGACTCAAAGCCTCGTTTTCTTGAAATTGATTAGGGTGTGAGATTTTTTTTCTAATTTTTAGGAATTCAAAGCGAGATAGAGAGAGAGTTATTTTTGTTTCATATTTGTAAACACAAAGTAAAAGAAAAAAATTATACGAACCTAATGTAAGAACCTCAATTTTATGATTGGCTTATTTCATGACAAATCACATTATGGATTCAATGCGTAATGGGTAGCTTAGGATTTTGATGGCAAACGTGCAAAATTCTGGTGAGCTTCAAGAGGTGGTTCACTTGTGCTTATTTTTTATTGAAGAGATTTAGTTGCACACACTCACATTTCATTTATATGCATTTACATTGACAAGCATTTGTCATTGAACACACACACACCTACATGTATTTGAGTTGTTGCATGTGTTATCATGCATTTCATTCTTAGTTTTAAGTGTGTTTGGTGTGTATTTAATTCGTATTCCGTTGCTTGGTCAGATACGTTCGCGCTTGCACGATGGTGTGCTCTTTGTACACTAAGAGAGACCTTTGTAGTCTCTACTACACAGGTTTACTCACGCACTGGCTTGGTGAGAGACTCTCCATCTCTCAGTTTCAGGCCTATGTGCGGCTTAGCGTGAGTATGCGCAGGTCACTACGTGATTCTAGACCTACACACTACGTTGTTCAGGGTAGAATTTTATCAAAACGATGGCATTTTGCTTGTGCCTATATATATGTTATCTTCCCACTCATTTAAACCTAGAACTCTAAAATTCCAGATCTTAGTGAGAGAAAGAGTTCCCCTAGTGAGAGAAAGCACCAAGCTTGCTTCTTTAACTCTCAAAACCTAAACACCTATCATTCTTGCATTAAACAAACATCATCTAGCTTCATCTAGGATGTTTCTAAGTATGAGTCTTCATCAACACATGTAACTTGGTAAGTAGAACACCATTTTCATCATTCTTGTGTTCTATCTTAACAATATATCTCTTTTATGACTTTTATGCCTCTAGAATAGGATTTCTATTACAAGTCGAGATTGTTGTTGATGTTTGGGTTGTTGTTTGTGATAGCTAGCATATAGGTCATATTTGTCTCTAGCTAATTAGGTCATATTAATTGCATTTTGATGATTGCATTAATAACCATGCCATGCTTAATGATAACATATGTTGAAATGACCTTGTTTGATAACTAGGATATAATGTTGCATAACTATATCTAGTTAAGTCTCTATGAGCATTCATTTAGATATTGATATCTAGGAATTGTGCTTAGTGACATGTAAATTCCTAGATAAGCATTTAGTGTTTTGCCTAGAATTATTTGCATTTAGAATATTTTTACATATTTACATAGGTTGCTCATCTCTTCATTGAGAATTAAGTCTTGTGGCTATCGGTGTGTAGTGCACAAGAAAGTCAAGTCTTACAACCAAGGGAGGGTTGGCAAGCAATTGGTCGGGTGCCACTATAAAAGGCCTAAGGGGGTAGAGTAGGAGACATTCATGCCAAGAGTAGTGTATCATGGGATATCACTAGGGACTGAACCAAGAGTGGTGAGTGACGGTGTCCATAGCCTGAGGTTGTCAAGAGTGAGAGTTCGAGCATCACTTGAGGGTATAACCTTTGCTCATATAGTGGATTTCTGCGATCGTGTGTGGCTAGCACAATAGCCCGTGATTTTTTTCGTTTGG
The DNA here is from genome assembly GCA_032871835.1 of Dipteronia dyeriana. Taxonomy (NCBI): domain Eukaryota; kingdom Viridiplantae; phylum Streptophyta; class Magnoliopsida; order Sapindales; family Sapindaceae; genus Dipteronia; species Dipteronia dyeriana. Next base: position 40,022,373 of record CM065302.1, read on the forward strand.
AGGGGTTTCATGTAAAAATCAAGTGTTCTTTGTTTTTCTGCACTTTTCACTTGATTTTGTATGTTTGTTTTGATGGGTGAATTTGAATATTGACTAATCAATAAAAGTTGGTAGTTAACTTGATTGAAAACCTATTCACCCTCCGTATAGGATATTTGACATACGTTTTAAGGGAATTTCACCTAATCTTCATACTAAACAACAATAAATTACCTTCCAGCTTTGGAATTCGATGATTTAGATGCACACCATGTCCTGGCACCAAAATACAATGTTCAAACCCTGAATTTGAACGTGAACGGTCATTATTTTTGTATGTTCTAATCCCCTTTCCGCCTATCAATTGCTTGTTTCTTGATCATTTTTAGGTATTTAATTTGTGTGATTGAGCATGTTTCAGAACATTGGACTTTAATGGCGTGTTTAGAAGATTTGAAAGCAAAGAAGAGTAATTTTGTAAATTAACGCTGTGAAGATCGTTGCCCAAGAAATGCCTCCACCGCGGTTTAAAGAGCGGAGAATCACAGCCGTGTCATCTTCAATAACCGCGGTCTGTACCACTGTCAAGGTCGTGCCTCTAGAGCGGTCTCCACTGCGGAACTTCACAGAGAGCACCTCGCTTAATCCACCGCGGTCTAGGTAAGCTGTTCATGCCGCGGTCTAGGGAGCGGTCATGCGTATTCCTTGTTGACTCAGGAATTCTGAACCCTATTTTAAAATAGAACACATATATACATAGTTATCGATTTTTAAGAGGAAAGAAGCAGCAAAAAAATATCACCTTTCAATATCTTTCAAAACACATAACAATTATTTTCATTCATTGTTGCGCATTCGAAGATTCGAAGACAAAGAAGAATTCATCATGGAAGATTTGAAAAATCCGTTTGAGACCTCAATGGGTTTTATTGTTTCTTTCTCTTCTCTTTCTATTTTCGCTATTTGTAACTAATTTCATACTGGGGAATCAATGTGAACCTCTATGAATGCTCTTTGTTGGAATTGACTATATTTAATTAAATTAAGTTTTGATTCATTCAATTCATCCTATGTCTTTATTCTTTATTCTTGTTAATACATGATCATACGTTGGCATGAATTTAGGGTTTTGATAATTTAATGATTGAGGTTGAAGTATTGATATATACGTAATCTTAATTAATATTCAATTGAATGGATAAAATTGATCTTAGCATTGATATATGCAAGTAGGTTTTGGTTCATTGTTCTTGCATTTAATGGGTTCTCGATTGTAGTTTGCACCATTGATCTATGGGTAAATTGTAATTGAGAACACTTGGTTCATCCCAGGATCATACGGTAACGATCATACGGTAACGATTATACGGTAACAATCATACTTAAGATAAGAACGAACCCTTAACTTGATTAATATTCTGTTTTCAAAGTCAATTCGAAACATTGAGTAAACATAGTAGGGGAGCATTGATGACCTAGTGCTTTCTCACCTTTGATCACAATCAAATCTTTTTAATTGCTTTCTTAGTTTTAATTTAATTTAATTTAAGTTTTAAATCAATCGTCATCAATCTTTTGGTTACTTTCGGTTTAACTTTAATTAGAATTATATTTAACCAAATAAATCACTTTTTCTTGTGGGAACGATCTTTACTTGCCGTTATACGATATCTTCACAATTCGTGTACTTGCAAGTATTGTTTTTATAAAACACGAATTTACAACACATCAAAACACCAAAAACCAAAGCGAGACCGAGAAACGATCTGTGCATCGTAGATGGAGAATGAGAGGAGGGAGATAGAGTTTTGTTTGTTTGAGTAAAAGACCGGTGTAACCGGTTGCTGCTGACCTAGTCCTTTTTGATTTCCTCTTTCAACCAGTTAATATTTTTTAAGAAGTGGTGTTCATATGATACGAATCACTTTCTTATGCATACCGTAGTAAACACTTTTCAATGCATTGGAAAAAACAACAAGGACATTTTATTAATCGGTGAAATATAAAGAGAGCGACTAATATTATGTATAAGATATAAAAATAGACTTTTTTGCATTTGTTCTTCTTTAACTATTCACTACATGCTTTTTTAAGGGAATAATATATCCTCGGTTACTTTTCAATTGATCTAGTTGTTTTCCCTCTAACCTACACATGAGGTTGTAGGTTTGAGTATGTCCCTCTCCCTAAATCCAAAATTATTGTAATATTTTAAAAAATAAAATTACTTTTCAAATAAGATTGTATATTTGAGACAAAGGCAAACCGCTGGAGTGGTATAACTCATGTTTTAGATTTAACTTTCTCTTCTAGAAATATGTAATTTGAAGTATTACAATAAATAGCTCAAAAAATTTCTAGCACTCTTTACTCCCTTACTTTAAGGACTAGAACTAATTTAATAACTTAGGTTTTAATAACACCAAAAATACGTTTATGATAAAAATACCCTTTCACAAAAATAAGAATAAATCTTTTTTAGACTTATTGTGGTATTTTCAAGACTTGTTTTGATATTTTTGAGACGTATTTTATATTTTCTAGACTTGTTTTTAATATTTTCAGAACTTATTTTGTATTCCTGAGATTTATTTGAGTATTGTTTTCAATTTTTGAGACCTATTGGGTATCTTTACAATTTTCGAGACTTAACGGGCAAATAAGAATTTTTTCAAAATATTATTTTCCTTTAACTTCTTTATCGACCTCCAATGGAGGTCGAATAGACTTCCGTTACAACAATTGGTGGAGGACCTCACCAATGGAGGTATGTGAAAAAAAAAAATCAAACCTAAAAATGGAAGAAAAATAATTTTTAAAAAATGTAAGGTATTTTTGTCCATCAATGCAATTAAACTCAAATTATAAATATAATGCCAATCCTAAATGTCCAACATACAATAAAATTGAACACCGAAATGAACAGTCGGGTCAAGAGTCTACCAAAATCAAATAGCACATGTACGGTGCGGTTTGAATATCTACTCCCTACATATACTTGTAAAATTATGGCTCGAACCCCCATCCATTAACGTGGAAGAATAGGTGACTACCACCTAGCCGCAAATGGCAAATGTTTTCGTGGTTGTTTCTTTCGCTTGCTCTCCTCTTGAGTTGCAAATCCCAAATGGGGATCTCTTGTTTTCTATGTATCATTTTTGCTTCTTTCCTTTGTCATTACTTTTTCTTAATGTTCTAGTTGTTCTATTACCTTATACATCTTATTCCTTTTCTTTTGGGGAAATTACAGTAATTTCTTTATATTTTTAGGAAATATTACGTTTTTATGTACTAGGGTCTTTGGTCCTCATCTTTAAGAAAATACATCAAAATGATACTTTGTCGGTCAATGGTTAGTCAAAATTAATGAAAACATATGTATTGTCTTTATACACATGTGACATGTGTAATGATTTTTTTTTATATAAAAAACATATATAAAAAAACTAATTTCTAGTTTCACATTAAAAAATTAAGAAATTGAAAGAAAAAAAGTTATATGAATCTCCACCGTTCATCTCAGCGATGGATGGCGTAGAGCAAATTTTAAAAAATTTTGATCGAGATCCATGAGATCTCCATCTCTAACGATGGATCTCCATATTAGAGATCTATTAGTGGACCTCTATCTATGTAGATGGAGGTCGCACGACCTTCATCTTCGCACAGTGGAGTTCCATTATTGGATCTCCACCAATCCCATATGTATATATATATATATATATAAAATCATTAATCAATGTGATGGACAATTGGAGATACATTATATATATATATATATAATATGGGTGTGTATTGTTTCAATAATCTCCAATCATTCATCGATGTGATCGACGATTAGAGATAAATTTAATATATATATATATATATATATATATATATATTATATCCATCGTCCATCTCAAAGATGGATGGTGGAGATCTTTTTTTTATAACAGTGGAGATCCATTTTAAAAAAGAAATTTATAAAAATAAAAATTATTTCTCTTTTTTGCTTTTTATTTGATCTTCGGTATCCATATTTTGAGATGGAAGGTGGATATCCATTTAAAAAAAAAAAATTAGAAAAAGCATATTTTTGTTAAAATATTATTTTGTTCAAATTTTTTCAAAGATATTTTTTCATTTCTTTTTTTATTCAATACAACATTTATTTTAAAATTGATTTGATTTCCACAATCTGTTGAGATGAATGGGGTCAATGGATGGTGGTGATCCATTTTCTTTTTCTTTTTTTAAACTTTCAATTAATCATTTTTTGTTTCAAATTTTTAATATATAATTATTTTAAAGAGAGGGAAAAGTAGTACTTTCGCAGCTTCTATTATGTGTTGACCGTTATGTTTTTTGGGTCAAGGTACTATTTTGATGTATTTCCAAGAAAATAAGGATCAAAGACCTTAATACACATAAATCAGGTACAAAAGTAATGTTTTCTAAAAATATAAGGACCTAACTATAATTCCCCATTTTCTTCATATATGTTTTTATTTATTTTATCAGTAGATTTGCAAACACCTCCTGAGGTATGATATATATATACCCGTTGAATTTCATATTTATGTAAAAGTCATTTTATGAAACTAGAGCCTTTTGAAAAACGGTTAAAAGGGTTTTTTATTTGGGGGTAAGGGGTGGAGGAATCTCCATTTTTTCATTTGTAGTAATTTTTTTAAAAATATATTATATAAATTCAAAATTTTTACGAGGAGGGGAAGGATTCAAATCAAGAATCTAATAAAATAGGTATGAAAGGTTTACTATTGTACCATCATTATCTCGACCTTTTCACTACTAGCATAAAACTAGTTTTAAATCACTTTTTCAAGCTGCATAATAAAAGATATGATAGTTTTAAATTAGTTATCTTTATGGGAATCGTGCTAAATGAGTTTAGGTACCATATTTTTGGATGAACAAAAACTTGGGTGCAACGGATTCACCACGTATTCCCTATCCAAATGTTATCACGTGAGTAAAGTTGCTTAAGTAGCAATATTTGGGTGGAAGATGTATGGTGCATCGAATGCATCTAAAAACTTCTCTTTTGGATGAATAATGTGAAATATTATGGGTCGTTTGTTTTTTAATCTGAATAATCTTATATTTTATTAAAAATTGAATAATCTAAAATCTGAATATAAATGACATGTTTGATTTTTATTTTTATCACGCATGAATAAACTATCAACTTTCATCTTAAACTATTTTTATATAATAACCGCAATATATTATTTATAGTGGCCAAAAAAGGACCATAAGTTCGTTATTAGGTTGTAGCTCACACCATATGTAGACATTGTAAAATAGTGGTTCTTTTTCTTAACCTTTTCAAGCAAGTGAATGTAGTTTTCAAAGATCATTCTTCTGAAGTTCACTTCACAAATTGATCTAAAAAAGATGGTGTAGAAGAACATATATAAAAAAAACTAAAAAAAAAACTCATTTTCTATGGTATCTTTTTTCTTTTTAACAGAATTTTTTATTTTATTTCCCATGGCATCTTAAAATGACATAATGCATTATATTATGTCTATTATAATAATATTATGGACAAAAGCATCGGGAAATGTGTCATGGACTTTAAATGACAGACCACTACAGATTGAAAATAATAAGGTATTGGTTCAAACAAAAACTCAAGAAACATAAAATATTATTTCTCAAAAATTTAGAACTCATAGGTTCTATCCGTAAAGCTGTAAACTTACTTAGGGTAAGTTTGGTGTGTGTGATTGGATCGGATAAAATTGGACTATTTTTATGGAATTAGATTATTGGAACCATGTTTACTGGTTATGTAACGGAACTAGATTTTAAATTTTTTTATACAGATCATAATCTGTATTTGGGACCAACAAATTTGGGATCGTAATTATTTTTCGAAACTAATACATACAATATGTAATCACAGGAAATTGTAATCGATATAATTAGAAGAACATACAAACGTTTGGAGGCTCCTTCACTTTACGTTATGCTTCTGTCTGAAATACTATGTGTTCTTGTCTGAACCACTCGATCTTCCTCGCTATCTCCCGAGACTGGTAACTGTATGTGGACGCGTCACGGTCTCAGAAACTTGAATGGATAATGTAGAGAAATTGAAGAAACTCTTTCTTCTATGTGTTTAAAAAACATACTAAGCATGAAACTATATATATATATATATATATATACAAATATATATATCTCTCTACTGATCTCGCTTTTTATAAATATATATATATATTACTCTTGCTTTTGCTATATAACAAAAATTATATCAATCTCGCATGCTGTTGCTTATTTATATATCACTATCACCGGTATATATATCTCTCGCCTTGCTTCACCTTGCGTTATATATATATTTATACATGTATCTTTTTCTTCCTTACGCAAACTCTTACGTTATATATATATATTAATAATAAGTGTATCAAATATTTATATTCTAAGTAAATTTTTCTTTTGACTAATGTTTCATGTGTAAATACCAATTTAAATCAAATATAATCTCTTACGTTATAATTGATATATATATTTTAATTATCTTTTTTAAATATATCTAATATATTAAAAGTGATAATAAGTCTTTCAATTTAAACTTAAATTCAAATACTTAGATAAATGATTTAGTAAAATAAAATAATCATATTATTTTATTTTCACCTAAATCCATATATCAACTAACAACCTCCATTTAATAGTTAATTAATAATTTATAATTATCAATATAATTAAATAATCTAATTATTTAATTAATTTAACTATTAACATTCATTAATTAAATAATCTTGTAAAGTCCTCAATTGTTGATTGGCTTATTTCGTGAATAAATCACATTTTGGGGGTATTATGTAAGGATAGCTTAGACTCTCAAGACCTCAAGAGGGGAATCAACGAAGGTAAAATTCTTGTGCTTACTTGTTTTGAAGAGATAGTTGCACACACTCACATATTCATGCATAAAAACCCTAAGAGACCTATAAAGGTGATATAATACTCATAACCACCCCTGGCTTTAACATTCATCGGTCCGCAGACGTCTGTATGTATAAGCTCTAGCGGTTCTTTAGCTCTAAGCCCTTTTTCCAGTAAAAGGTCTCTTAGTCATCTTACCTTCCAGACAAGATTCACAGACAGGTAAGGTGCCAGCCTTTAACTCACTTAAAGGTCCGTTTTTTACTTGTCTATCTATCCGGTCAAGGTTGATATGACCAAACCTTATATGCTAGAGATACGTGTCATTATCTGAAGAAATCTTATGTCGTTTAGTTTTTGTTTTTTTAACCTTAAACATTTCGGTGTTGAGCAGTGTAGTATGTATTAACGGTCTTAACACATACAAATTGTTTTCATTAATTTATGAACAAATATTCAGAACATTCTTTCCAATAATAATAAGCTTATTATTAAAAGAAACATAATATTTTTGTTCTAACAACTTAGAAACAAAAATCAAATTCCGTGTAAATCCAGGAATATAAAATACATTGTCCAACAATATATAATTATTATAAAAAAGTAATCTAATTACGCCCACTGCTCGTGCCGACTTGACATCCTCTAATCTGTGTCCAAAAATTAGTCAATTGTAAAGAATAACAAACATGGTTAGTGACCCCTGAATCAACTATCTAGGGTGAAGAATCATCTTCCACTAAACATGACTCAAGAACAAGTAAATCATATTTACCTTTCTTGGACTTCTTCTTTCTTTGGGCTTTCTTGGGTTTGGGCTTACAATTCGCCTTCTCAACAGACCTCTTCCTCTTTTTATTATTTGAGGAGGAAGATGGTTCGACAACATTTGACTTACCGATCTTACCCTTATTATCCTTAATTAAAGACTCAAAGGTAGCAAGCTCATAGAGCAACTGTGTGAGATTGAACCTTAACTTGTTCGAAACTGTTCGAAAGTATGATGTCAGTATGATGCTCACTTGACTGGGTTAGTCAATGACCCCGCCATTGACTTCTGCCTTGTTGAAGTAGGACATCATACTCAAGACATGTTCCCGAACTGACGTACCTTCCTTCATGCGAGTGAGCATAGCAGAACGAACAACTTCATATCGCTTTTGCTCGGAGGGCTGCCCGAACATAGCTTGCAATGACTCCATGATTTCGAATGCTGAAGTCATTGCTTCATGCTTTGTGACAAGCACGTCTGTTATATAAGCCAACAGATATGTTCGGGCCTTCTCATCAGATGAGACCCATCGCTCGTATGCCTCACGAACAGTTTGTGCGGCATTGGTAGTAGGCGCTGGAGGACATTCCTCCGTAAGCACAAACTTGAGGTCTTTGGTGACCAATATTGTATTAATGTTAAGTTTCCACTTAGTGTAGTTATCGCCAGTTAATTTGTCATTTGCGAGAATTTGAAGTAATGTAGAAGACATTATTGCTGAAATAACATTCATTCAGTCATTTGTTTAAAAACAAGTGCGAGTGCTTTGGCATAAATTTAAACATGATGCATGAAAATGTTTAACGAACTAGAACTACCCTAAAACTAGTTGCTATACCACTACAATCCAACATACCACAAAGAAGTGCCGCCTTATGGTCGGTCAAGTCTTTGCATGTTGGACCGAGACATTCTCAATCAAATGATATCCTAGAATAACTCTTATTCCATATCATTCAACCATCGTTCATTCAGTTAGGTTTTTAATTAACAAACTTAATCAAAACCTTCGTGAGTGTAACCCACCATTTCAGATCTCATGAGCTTAACTCGAGAATTGCCTCCTTAGGGTCGGTCAATCCCGAAATACCCTCAGAAACCCTATCCGTTAGGAAGTCAACCTTGGTATTGACCTTTGTGGAAACCCTCCTTAGGGAGAACGAAAGCAAAGCCGTCACGAGGCCCCACTCGGATCTCACGGTGTTGAACTAATGATGGAGATCGCGGGATATATATGTCATATATCCCTCTCCCACTCACTATTTTAAAATAAGGGTTTTCTATTAACCGTTAATGCACCTAGATTCTACAGGATTAAAGGACTAATTTTAATCAAGTTATCTAGTGCATTAACTAATTAGAAACAAATTCTAATTAACTAATAAATTATTAATGATTTTTAACAATTAAAAATCTAATCTATTAGTGAATAATCTAAGCTTTTGTAAACTATTTACTAAGGTCAGATTATTATGTTAGTGTTTACTAAGTTTTAACTATTAAAACTCTAACACTTTATTCGGTTCATTTATTATTAGGTTATTAATCATATTAATCCTAATGAAAATAAATGACCCTATTAATCTAACTTATTAAACTCTTTAATAACTAGATTAATATTAATGAGAACTACCAGGTTTTCTAACCATTAAAAAAAAACTAATCTCATTATTCATAGCCAATTTATGTATTTACCCATTTTAATCACATTAAAAAAATACATAAAATATCATGTTATGATGTATGTATGACATATCAAATATATTTGTGTAAGCACATTTAATCTAAATGACATACGTATGCATGACGATGCTTTTATCATCACATAATATAAAGCATACATGAATTGACTGAGTACTGTGGATTATTTAACCTAAAAAAAATTGGAATCTAAAATTACAAAAAAAAAAATTCCCAAGGCATTCATTGGTTTTCTAGTAACTTCAGATATCTTCCAGTATCTTCAGGTCACTCCGATTCGTCTCATGAATTCGAAACGGGAAATCTGCACGGAACGCACTAGGCAACACTTGCCAACGGAACCGTACGTGAACAATACCCATGAACAGTATCCATGAACAGTACCCATGAACAGTACGATGAACAGTGTCGGTGAACAGTACCCCCGTGAACAGTACCGCCGTCGCGTGCGTTTCCATTTCTTCGTTTACAGGTTACAATTTTTTTTATTTACAATACAATAATAGTAAAATAAAAATATAATAATAATAATAATAATAAAAATTATACAGACCATAAACCCTAAATCCACAGTACCATAAAAATTTACGATCAACCATGTTTAAATTAAACAAATAATTATAAACATTCATACAATCATAAAGATGGTGCATACACATTCATACATACAGGAGCATCGAAAATAATTTCCAGTTCCAAAAAAAAAATTGACTTTGATACCAATTGTTGGAACCCTGTTCATCGGTTACGCAGCGGAACTAGGTTTTAATTTTTTTTTATATAGATCATAGTTTGTATCTAGGACCAGTAAACTTGAGATCGTAATTATTTTTCGAAACTAATACATACAATATGTAATCACAGGAAATTGTAATTGATATAATTAGAAGAACATACCAACGTTTGGAGGCTCCTTCACTTTACGTTATACTCTTGTCTGAAATACTATGTACTCCTGTCTGAACCACTCGATCTTCCTCGCTATCTCCCGTGACTGGTAACTGCGTGTGGGCACGTCACGGTCTCAGAAACTTGAATGGAGGATGTAGAGAAATTGAAGAAACTCTTTCTTCTATGTATTTCAAAAACACACAAAGCATGAACCAATATATATATTACTCTTGCTTTTGCTATATGACCAAAATTATTTCAATCTCGCCTGCTGGTGCTTATTTATATATCACTGTTGCTCACCAATATATATATATCTCTCGCCTTGCTTCACCTTGCGTTATATATATATATATATTTATATGTATCTTTTTATTCCTTATGCAAACTCTTGCGTTATATATATTAATAATATGTGTATCAAGTATTTATATCCCATGTAAATTCTTCTTTTGACTGATGTTTCATGTGTACACACCAATTTGCATCCAATGCAATCTCTTGTATTATAATTGATATATATCTTTTAATTATCCTTTTCAAATATATCTAATATATTAAAAGTGATAATAAGTATTTAAATTTAAACTTAAATTCAAATACTTAGATAAATGATTTAGTAAAATAAAATAATACATAAATTCATATATCAACTAACAACCTCCATTTAATAGTTAATTACTAATTCATAATTATCAATATAATTAAATAATCTAATTATTTAATTAATTTAACTATTAACATTAATTAATTAAATAATCTCATTATTCAATTAATTCCTGATATACACGTGTCACTTTTGTAACACAATTAATTGGACAATCCAATTAATTAATCATGAGCCTTGTTACCTAAATCGATCGGGCTAGCCAGGGGATCTAATGGACCCATAGTATTTTGAGCTCCAATAATCATCGGAATCATTAATTAAACTCTTTAATTAATATTCCTTGATTATTAACTCTGGTGTTATTCCACTAAAAACCCGAAGCTGCACTCTCTCAACTGTAGACGCTTTTACACAGACCGATACAACTCGGTGTCCATCGATATAACTATTACATATGGTGTGATCCTCCACAGTAGTTCATAATTAGAGCTGGGTCATAATGTCCATTATACCCCTCTAATTACATATATCCTTTAAGTACCATTGATTCTCTAATGGACAATAAATCCTTATTCCTTACGGAATTAGGAGAGCGCTCATATTGTCCAAACCCCGAATCAACCCTTAAGGGAACTACCATATACTTCTCACAAGAAGGAGTGGATTCCACTATTGTGTACAAACCTTCCCAAGCACAAGCCAAACCGCAATCCCAACATACGAAGCATATTGATCGGTAACAGCATCCGACCTCACCCATGGTATATCAAAGACCACGATATAACATAAAGGAGTCGATAAGACACTCATGATTAAGATCACCCACATATAGCCATCTTTAGTTGATATATATGAATATCATCGGTAAACGGATCTTGGTGAGAGATTCATATAGATCAAGACCCAGTCCTATATGATCACATCATACAAGGTGCCTCTATTCTCATATCTCCATATGAATGATTCAGGATAGAATCACCGTACATTACGGAATGAACCGCAACTATAGATTAACCACAAATAAAGTACCCAGTTTTATTTGCTATCTAAGGACTCTTTAGATTGCACGTTTCATACTGTATCCATCCGTATATGACACTCATATACACAGTTTGAGATTACATCCGGCAATCTTGGATGTTAAATAAATGCACAAGTTATATAATAAACAACACAACAAGAATGCATTGAACTTTTCCTTTTATTTATTTAATAAATCCACTTACAAATTACATCTTTAGAGAATAAACCCCAACATGGATTGGATTGGATATGACTGGATTAAATTAATACCGAGACATGTTTGGTGAAGTATGGATTGGACTAAAATAATAATGTCTCTTGTTTGGTGTAGCATAGGATTGGATAAAAAATAATTGAAAATAATTGTTTTTTTTTTGTGTGGGAGGTAAGTATAAAATTATATTAAATAAATAAAATAATTTTAATAAATGAAAAAAAAGCTATTTAAATTAAATTTGCTCAAAAAAATTATTAAATTATTATCTTGAATAAAATAAATTATTTAAAAAATAAATATAATTAATTTGAAATAAAATAACATTAAATCTTAATTAAAAAATGTTTTTAAAACTATTATAATAAAAATAACATATATTAATTTAATTTTAAATCAGATTGAATAAATTAAATATTTTAAATATAAATAATATAATTTTTTTGTAGAAAATAAAGAATAAAAGTCTGGGACTAAAATAGTCCAGCGAAAAAAGTAAAAAAAAAGTTTTATAAAAAAATAACTTAAAAAAACAATAAAGTAAAAGATTTTTTTTTTTAAAAATAAATTAAAAGTGAGACTAAAAATAGTCCCAACATTTGTAGTGAGACTAAATAATCTCACTACAATAGGGTAACATATGGGTCCTACTAAGGGGAGAGGTTTATATATAGTCCCACCATGAATTCAACAAACTTGGGGAAATGACTATTTATAGTATAATCCTGTCCAATGCTGTGTAACAAATACAGCCTTAATTTCTTAATGGTTCACCATATTCGATCAAGTTAATATCAGTGGAAATGGTGAGAAATATCACCTTTTTTTTATGAGTTGCGATAATGTCACCATATTAATAACTTATGTTTAAAAGACACATATTATGACGAACTACTAAAAATACACTTAAAAGTTGTATTTGTGCTTTCATCTTCGGTTTAAAAAAGATAAGTTTATTTCTCTCTCTAAAAAAGTAGTGTGTTTTTCAAATCTGCAGGTAACTGATTTTTGTGATCTCCTTAATGTTTTGTTTTGTTTTTACGAGTGATTTAAGATGTATGCAACAAATGTATGAATATTTAGTCTCCAGAATGCGCAGTAGGTTTATTTTCTTACTTTCCAAGAATATAGGTCAAGCTTGTAGGTTTGTTATAAAAGCTCGAGTTTTTTTAAAAAAACCTCGCTCCGAGCTTATAAGACTGGTCCAAGCTTTTATAACAGCTGCGAGCTTGATCCGAGCTTTTATAAAAGATAATTGCTTCTAAAAGCTCGATCCGAGCTGTTATATAAAAGATCGTAGCTGTTATAAAAGCTCGGACCGAGCTTTTATATAACAGCTGCGAGCTTTTATAAAAGCTCGCAGCTTATATATAAATACTCGATATAACAGCTCCGATCTTTTATAAAAGCTCGGGGCTTATATAAAAAGCTCGGATCAAGCTTTTTTAAAATCTCGGATCCGAGCTTTTTATATAAGCTCGATCTAAGCTTTTAAAGAAGCTAGATCCGAGTTTTTAAAGAACTTGGTCCGAGCTCTTGTACTATGCTTATCCGAGATATTATTGTATTGGATCGAGATTTTTTTTGTTTTTCTGAGATTTTAGTGTATTGGCTTGAGCTTGTACTTTGATTATCCTAGTATTTTTTGTTCCGAAGGATTTTTTTTAATTCCGACATTTGTTATTATTTTTGAGTTTTTTTATAACATTCATTTGGTTATTTAATTGTTATTTGAAATTGAATTTTGATATTGTTATTGTTAATAATGGTTTGTATTGATTTTGACAAGAGAATGAATCGGGTGAGATTAGTCTTTTTTTACAACGGTCGATGGGAGCAGTTACCCGATAGAAGTCAGTGGTTTTTAGGTGCTGATAATCAAAGAATGTATGTCTCAAAGAGTATGACTTACCAAGAGTTGGTGTCGATCGTTGAAACCGTTGTGAAGAATGATGTCGACAAATACAGTGCTGATCTATAGTGTATATCAATGGTTCCTGGGACTACATGTCGCATGTTTATAAGAAGCGACGATGATGTTTAGTTTATGCTGGGGGAAGATAGGGTGATCCCTCAAGTATGTGTCAGTGTAATTGAGAGAGTAACAAGAGATGTCATTGGTGAAGAAATCCCTTCTCGTGACAACACCCAACAATTTCGATCTTCAGACGAAAGCAACCAGTTGTTCACAAAAAGTAGGGAAAACCTGTGTGGTGTCCCACCGGAAGTAGCCGACCATGGTGAATTAGTCGGTGGCCAATTCGACGATGTGTTTGGATGTCAAATTGAGATGAATGATTGGCAGTTCAACCACCATTATAATGACTTCTATAATGACATAAACAATGAGCAAAACAGTGAACCGAATGTTGGGCCAACATAATAGATGGATGATGAGGAAAATTTGCATCCGGTTGATAATGTAGCTAACAATGAGGAAGAGGAAGAGGCTGTCAAACTGGAAAGACGTGCAACATGTGTACAAAGATTTACTTGCAGTGCAGCAGCTGTAGCTGGGACTTCCGAGGTCCAGCCTAATTTAACTACATGTGATTCTGATAATGTTAGAACGTGGGTTATTTCAAGAGCACAATCATACTTGTTGGTATTGGTGGAAGCATGAACTCGGTTCAAGAAGAACCTACAACCATGATATATAAGTGTTAATTTTTTCCTACCAAAAAGGATTTGAAGAGACTCGTTGGGCATTTTGAAATGCGGCAGAACTTCGAGTGGAAGGTGAAAATGTCAAATAAGACAACGTTACATTTGGTTTGTTTGATAGACAACTGTATGTGGAAATTAAGGGCGGTTAGGAGAGATGAAAGGACATACTTCCAAGTAAGAAGTTTTATGAACGAACACACATGTCCTTAGGAGGAGATTCACCACCGTCACCGACAAGCTAGTGCAATCATAATTGGAGAAGTGGTTGCACCTAGACTTCAACAGCAAGGTGGTCGACTAATGCGTTCGAAGGACATAATCGCTGACATGAAAACAATGTATGGTATCCAAATCTTGTACAGTAAGGCACATCAAACCTTACAATAAGCGTTGTCATTGACCTATGGAACACATGAGGAAACCTTCAAACTACTGCCATCATTCGGCTACGTGTTAGAGCAATAAAATCCAGGGATAATAACTGGTTTACAGTGCGACAAAGATGGTAGATTTCTCTATTTTTCATGCCGTTGGGTGCCTCACTCAAAGGATTTCGGAGGTGTATTCGTCTAGTTATTGTTGTAGATGGTACCCATTTAAAAGGAAGATTCGGGGGCACAATGCTTGTTGCAACTGCACAAGATGGGAACGAACAGGTATATCCAATTGCTTTTGGGTATGGTGACTCAGAAAACAACCTTTCATGGGAATGGTTTTTGGATTGCTTGAAGGGTGCCCTATGCCATATTGATGATCTGGTTTTCATTTTCGATCGGCATGCAAGCATTAAAGCTGGGATTTCTAAAGTTTTTCCCGATGCAACCTATACGATATGTTACTTGCACTTTTCTAAAAATATGAAGAAGCGATTTCACAGAAAGGATGTAACAGCCATAATGGATAAAACAGCTAGATCGTACACTGAGTTGAAATATAATCACCACATGGAAGAGGTACGTAACTTGCATAAGAATGCATTCAATTATGTAATTAGAGCTAGTCCACACAAGTGGTCCCACGTACATTATCCAGGAAGAAGGTATAGGATCATGACAACAAATGTTGCTGAATGCATAAACTCATGCCTCAAATTCGCACGGCAACTGCCCATGCTGACATTGGCATAGTTAATTAGGAATATGCTACAGAGGTGGTTTTATGATTGCCATCGTACTGCACAGTCCATGCATCATCAGTTGACCGACGCATCACATCTTGTGATCCTCAAACTTGTTAAGAAGTCTACTTATATGACCGTCAATCCAGTTGACTGGAACATATTCTCCGTCAAACGGTCCAGGAAGCAGTGGACTGTTGACTTAGCCCGGAAGACTTGCACATGCAATAAATTCCAAATGGACATGTTTCCATGTTCACACGCATTTGCAACAGCAAGGTATAGTACTTTTACGTAATATATTTTGGGTACTTGCAAATGAATTTGACACCCCATGTAATTGTTGTTGCAGGGAGCGAAACTTGGATTACACATATTTGTGTGCGGACTTCTACAAGAGACAGACACTAATCGATGCGTACTCGGTTCCTATTATACCTGTTGGCCATCCGTTAGAATGGATAGTCCCCATTGACATCGCTGATCGTGTGGTGTTAAATCCATTGTCGAGGAGGCAAGCAGGACGTTCGAGGGGAGGGGGGGGACGACATGCCTCATCTTCGGAAAGGACAACCACTCAATCATGTAGAAGATGTGGAGAATCAGGTGATAATGCTTGACGATGTCATAATCCACCTCTGATTAATGATGGTCCGAGCAAAATTGTTCCGCCAGAATACTAGCGCAAGTTTAGCATATGTCGTTCAGTTGGACACAACAAACAGACTTACCCTGATAATGCTACTGTAGTATGACTGAGCGCATTTGGAAAGAACCCATATTTATTAGTTGTAATTGCACGATGTGAAAATATTACGTTATTATTTTCAGATTAAATAGGGATGATAATTTTTAGTTTCCTATTGAAGAACGGGATGTTAAATTTGTCAATGGTAGACGATGTCATAAAATATGCATAATTTGTATAATTTGCATAATTTAATGAATGACTATTATTACATAATTTAATGAATGAATATTATTACATTATTTAATGAATGAATATTATTACATTATTTAATACAACTCCACTACTCTACAACATTCATGCCTCGTATTTGTGGTTGGGAGTTACAAAACACCTCCACTGCCATCTTCTCCCATATGGTGAGTATATCGTCTTCGGTCCAATCGTAATGAATCTTATCTACCACTATGTACTCTATCAGCCTCAATGTATGCGCCCCACAATTACCGCTGCAATGCATGACATAGACACATGTTACAAACATAATAAATTTTATTCGATCGTGTGTACATACTATTATATAATAATACCCTTGTTGTTGTTACGGCAGAGCTGTTTTGGATATCAGACTCACCTCAAAAGCCCTATTATCCCTCTTGAACTTCTCCCTACCATATGGCCTGTCATCGTGAAACCCATACTGATTCAACATGGAAGGGAGAAACCACCTGAGTGGCCGTACCTGGCGTTTCCTTTTGTTGACGGGGACCTCCTGTCTGAAGGGGTCTAGGATATGTATCATCCCAACAGTCAATTCCACGCTGGCCATATGCCAATGCTAGCGTCCGATGTTACAAGGAATAAGAACCTATACAAAGGAATAACACAACTTATGTTCACCATAATTATAGGACAAACAAAATATTTCAAGTGTTTATAATACTTACCATGTCAACCTCGTGCCAAGGCCTGCTTCCTGTCGGGAGAAATCCACGTACCGTTATAAGGTCTTCCGCAAACCACATGTACTGCAAGACCTTCAACACCAGCGTATTGACTTCACCATCATCACCGTGAGGCATTATTTTCTCCTACTGGTACTCCAATAATGGTTATGGACAAACAAATTGTCATTGTCAGTGAGGATCAATTCTTTGATAAATACTCTTGAGTTCCCAGAATGTTTATCCTCTGGTTGTAAATATTGGGGTATGCTTGTTGACGCTTCCGTAAGATGGCAGGTACGCATCCATATGCTGTAAAAAGATATGGAAACACTGTTACAATTCAAGTGTAAAAAAAGTCAAACCCAGAAAAATATTGTAGCCTACCGAGTCAAACAACTCCATGTAGTTCTCTTCGAATCTGTGGAACCAACCCACCTCTACTGGCTCTATGATATCAACATCGCGCCTGTATAAACCAATTTCTTAATATCAGACAAATTAAACAAATTAATGTTGGTGCAGAAAGAAAGTAACACATCTGATACTTACTTCACCCATGTTGAACTGTTCGACTTATATGCTTTGTAGGCCTCAAACTGTCCAGCATCTACCAATGTTGTAGGATTGAATGTATGCTCTGATGCTATCGGTATTGTCCTAGGCCTCTTCAGGTGAGTCGGCTCAGTGTATGGGCTGACCAGCTGCCACCGGCGCTTACGTGCACAGGGGATACAGAGGACGCGGGGTGTGTCGGTGGGAGGAGGAAGGATCTCGTGGGATGAACCGGGTGTAACCACGGGAAAAGAAGGGATCTTGTGGGATGATGCGGCTATGACAGTGGGAGGAGAAGGAATCCCGTGGGATGATACGGCTATAACAGTGGGAGAAGGAGGGGTCTCATGCGGTGTAACTGCAGAGCCAAGTCTGGTGGAAGAACCTCTAAGACTGCGATTTCATTCCTACGAAGTCTCCTACACCTCTAGAAGCAGGGGAAACTCAGGTGTACTATCAGTACGAGTCTCCTAGTGTCCTCCAGAGCCTCCAGTGTCTATATCGATACGCTGTGTATAAGGTTCGGCCACCTGTGTATCAGGTACGGTACCATATGTCTCTGATCGGGTACCACCTACGTCTCTGGCCGATGTAAAGTCCTAATTTATTGATTGGCTTATTTCGTGAACAAACTAAAATTTTGGGGTATTTATGTAAGGGTAGCTTAGGCTCTTAAGACCTCAAGAGGAGAAGCACCAAAGGTAAAATTCTTGTGCTTACTTACTTTGAAGAGATAGTTTCACACACTCACATATTCATGCGTAACTCTTGATTTATATGATGAGTGTTTTCTTATGTGCATTTTGGTTTCAATAACTCTTGTTGATCTACTTGCATCATGTACTTAAAGTTTATGTCATGCTAGGCCTTTTAGAATATGATGCACTTTCTTCACTCTTGTACTAGTTGTTTGTATGGTTGTTTGAGTGTTGAAGTAGAAATTGCGTTGGTGGTGTGCTACTCGACCAGCGTATCCCACCAGCGCAACATTCACAGTGGACTGTCGCTAGTCATGCGCCACTAAGGTGTGCTGCTACATCCGTACATATTTTGAAAAAAATGTGCATGCGCTGGTGGTGCGCCACTCGTCTAGCGCAGTCTCACAAGCGTAAATATTCCAGTGATTTTATGCTTGTGTTGTGCCACTGTGCATCGCCATTCGTCCAGTGCCTATTGAAATTTTTAGGTAGTGCAATGGTGGTACGCTACTTGACTAGCACACCTCACCAGCGCATACAGAAGAAGATGGAACGTTTTTTCCAAAACAACCTCACTTTGTTTGGATCTTATATATATATAACTCATTGCCTTAAGGTCGTGTAAGAGTTCAATATATCATATATTTTCCTTAGAACACATTTCAAAGGAAAAACACTTTCAAGAACTCATTTTTAATCACTCAAAGCATTCCCATGTGCATCAAAACTTCATCTTGCATCATCTAAGTTCATCTTGAGTTCATCTATGGATAGGGTTGCTTCATCACATCATGTTTGGTAAGCTTTTCACTATCTTCTTACAAGTTAAGTGTTTTTGCTTGCTAAACCATCTCTTTAATTAATTGTATTCTCTTAGAATATTTCTAGATATAAATTAGAGATTGTTGTGATGACATGATTGAGTGTTGTATCGTGGTAGCTTCATAGGATTGATTGATCTATGTTTAGCTAAGCTATTTGAACATGTCATTTAGCACTTGATATATAGGATTGCATTAATTGTCATCTCGTTATCCTAGATAAGCATATAGGGTTTCCTAGCCTTGTTTGTTCATTGAATATCATCATATATTCACTTAGGACACTTTATCTCTTCATTGAGAAGTAAGACTTGTGTTGCTTCCGGGAGTAGGTAGCTTAAAGCACAAGCAAGATGAACTAGGTTCACTTATACCCGGATTAGGTAGTGGTGGTGGATTAAACCGAGATTAGGTTGTAATTCCTTACCATTAGTGGATTCGAGGTTCTAGTGTGGCGCACTCATCAACCCGTGGTTTTTCCCATTTGGAGGGTTTCCACATATATCTCAAGTGTCGTTTATATTTCCACATTTTTACATTTGTGATTTTATTGTAACTAGCTAGAGGCATTTTCGTAATCTTAACCTTTAACAAAAATTGGGTAAATTTGTTTAAAATCTATTCACCCCCCTCTAGATTAATATTAAGCACACCATAATATTTGTTTCAATTAGTATCATAGGAGGTTCCTAGACGTACATAAGTGATCCTTGCTCATTTTGGTGTGTGTTGCATTTTGTATGTTTGTGTTGACCATTCATACACTTGCATTCATATCATTCATTTATAAACACAATGAGTGGAAACGGTGGCAATGAGGGAGCTTCCAGCACTAGACCTCCACTCCTCACCAAGTTGAATTATGCCTCTTAGAAAGGCAAGATGGAGTCGTACATATGCCAAATTCATGACAGGGCATGGATGATAGTTGAAGATGGCTACATTCACCCATGATGACTCCTGCAGATGGAGGAGATGATGTACTCAAACCAAAGGCTCAGTGGAATGCACAAAAGTTTGAGGCTTCAAAGTGGAATAGAAAGGCAATGCTTGCCATCATATGTGCGATGGATGATAACCAGTACAAATTGGTTCAGAACACCAGGATAGCTAAGAAGGCATGGGATATCCTAGAAGTTGCTCATGAGGGAACCAATGTGGTTAAAGAATCGAAGCTTTAAGTTCTCCAAATGCAATTTGAGTTGCTCAAGATGGATGAGAACGAGTGCTTCAATGACTTTGAAATAAGGTTGATGGACATTGTGAACCAAAGTCATCAACTTGGTGATCCTTGTTCGGATAGGAAGATCAAGCAGAAGATTATGAGATCTCTACCCAATAGATTTGAGTCTAAGGTGACAGCTTTGGAAGAGAATAGTGGTTACAAGGACATGAAGCCGAGTGAAGTGATTGGAAGGCTTCTAGCTTATGAATCTAGGAAATGTCCTAACCCCACACCATCGAAAAAGAAAAAAGACATTGCTTTGAAAGCCTCCAAAGTTGTGAAAGAGAAGAGTGATGACTCGGATGAAGAGATGGCTTTGCTAATGAGGAAGTTCAAGAAATTCTACAAGTTCGAGAAGAAAGGTGTTGGATTCAAGGGTCAAGACTTCAAGAAAAAGGCTTCCTTCAAGAAGTTTGAGCCTAGGAAAGAGAAGACCGAGAAGAAAGAAGTCCAATGCGATGAATGTGGTGGAATAGGTCACTTTGCCTCGGAATGTGCAAATCACAAGAACAAGAAGAAGGGAAAAGTGATGGCTGCCACATGGAGTGAAAATGATAACTCTAATGAAGGAGATGAGTCTTCGGATGATGAAGAACTCATGACTAACTTCATAGCATTTAAATCCTCTCTTAGGAGCAACGATGCTAGTGAAGAAGAGAATGAAAGTTAAGAGGAAGACTACTCAAGTGATGATGGATCTTCATCACAATCCACAAATGGAAGTGTTGATATGATGGATCTCAAGGACTACATGGCTAAGTTTGAGAGCTCAAGGTTAAAAAACAAGAATGAGATCAAGAGATTGAAAGAAGAAAACCTAGACCTCTCAACTCAAGTTGACCAACTAAATGAAGAGTTGGAGAGATCTTAGAGGAGAGAAGAAGGATTGAAGAAAGAGCTTGAAGATGCTAGAGATTTGTTGGCCAAGATGAACTCTAGCACCAAAAAACTTGACCACATGCTAGATTTTGGAAAGAGGCCAAGTGACAAGAAAGGGCTTGGGTTTGAAGATGACAAGATGTCCTATACTCAAAGCAAGACCACTTTTGTAAGAAGCATGAACTTCAATGGGTCCTCTTCTCATCAAACTCCTAGGAAGAAGCTTGATCTAGGAGAGTGTTCAAGTAGTGCTCAAGTAAAGATGGCACCAAGAAGCCCACCTCAAGCTCATCCTACAAGGGCTCCTCAAGTTAACTTCCCTAAAAAAATAGCTCACAAAGGGAAGACACCTATCATGCAAGCTCAACCAAAGAAGCAATCAAGTCTTGCTCAACAACAAAGAAGGAAAGCTCCTCAACAACAAGCAAGACAACCACAAAGACATGAGAAGGCTCCAATGTATCCTCACGGATATGGTATAATTCCTAACTTCGTACATACATGTCATTTTTGTGGTATTGGTGGTCACATTAGACCAAATTGCTTTAGGTATATTAAATTGTGTAGGATTGAAAGCATGATAAAGAAGAAAAAGGCTAGAGCCATGATGCATGTTCCTAGGACATCTAGAGCCATGATGCATGATCCTAGGACATCTAGAGCCATGATGCATGTCACTAGGAAAAGTGGAACACCTTTGCATGATCCTAGGACATTTAGAGCCCATGTACCATTGACCACTAGGAAGGAAAATAATGCACCTAGGTGGATTAGAAAGGATGAACACCTTTGCCATGTTGCACAAATTGCTTTGAAAGCTCATTCTTGTGATTTTTGGTATTTGGATAATGGGTGCTCTAGGCACATGACTGGAAATAAGAGTTTCTTTGAGACTCTTGTGATAGAGAATGGAGGAAATGTCACCTTTGGTGATGGATCCAAAAAAAAGGTCAAAGGAAAGAGAACCATCACCATTCCCGGATTACCCTTCTTATCTAATGCTTTGTATGTTGATGGTCTAAAAGCCAATTAGATAAGAATTTCACATCTTAGTGATGATGGACTCTCCGTCTTGTTTAGGAAAAATGATTGTTCTATCCTATTGCCTAATGGACAAACCTTATTAAAAGGTATGAGGTCTAGTGACAATTGCTATTGTCTTGAGGCTAGAAGTGTGTATTGTAATGTGTCCAAGGATGAACAAATATAGTTGTGGCATGAAAGACTTGGTCACATGAACTTTAGGGATTTAAGAATCTTAGATAAGTTCAATGTTGTGCGAGGCCTTCTCAAGCTTTCGAAAAAGGTTAATGGTGTTTGTGGACCTTGCCAATAAGGGAAGCAAACCAAGAGTATGCACAAAAAGGGCAAATATGTTACCATCAAGGAACCTCTAGAGCTTCTCCACATGGATCTTATTGGTCCTATGCAAACCGAGAGTTTAGATGGAAAGAGATACATTTTTATGTGTGTAGATGACTTCTTTAGGTACACATGGACTTATTTTCTTAGAGAAAAATCTGAAACTTTTGATAAGTTTAAAATTCTTTGTTTCAAAATTTGAAATGAAATGAACTCCAAGATTAAAAGCATTAAGAGAATTAGGAGTGACCATGGGAAGGAATTTGAGAATGCCCATTTTGAAAACTTTTGCAATAGTCTAGGCATCTCTCATGAGTTTTCGGATCCTAGGACACCTCAACAAAATGGAGTTGTTGAGAGGAAAAATAGGGTTCTTCAAGAAATGGCCCGTGTGATGTTGCTTAGCAACAATGTCCCTAGAAACCTTTGGGCCAAAGCCGTCAATATGACATGCTACATAAGAAATATAGTCTTTCTTAGGCCCCACACTAGGCAAACCTCCTATGAGTTATGGAAAGGTAGGAAACCAAATATTAGCTACTTCCACACTTTTGGAAGCAAATGCTACATTTTGAATGTCCGTGATCAACTTGGCAAATTTGATGCTAAGAGTGATGAGAGTATCTTCATTGGCTATGCCTTGAATAGTAGAGCCTATAGAGTTTTCAATCTAAGAACTAGGACCGTAATGGAATCATCTAATGTTGTAATTGATGATACTAGGCTCAAAACTAATGACTATAAGGAGGAGGTAGATTTAGTTGATGACTCCCCTTTGGAGAAGGTTGTTGATGTCTCTAATGTTGAAAAGACCAACCTTGATGATGACATAACTCAACCTATTGATAGGATTCCTCCTTTGAACTCAAAAGAACCTGCTTCATAGGTTAGGAAACTCCATGACAAAGATGACATTATTGGAGAAGTTAGTGAGGGTGTTAGGACTAAACATCAAATGGCTAATCTAATTAGCTACACTTGTTACACCTCTCAAATAGAACCTAAGAAAAGTGATGAAGCTTTAAAAGATGAATTTTGGGTTCTTGCTATGCAAAAAGAGCTTAACCAATTTGAAAGGAATGAGGTTTGGACTCTAGTTCCTAGGCCCAAGAACATCAATGTGATAGGCACCAAGTGGGTATATAGGAACAAATCTAATGAGGATGACAACATTGTACGAAACAAGGCTAGGCTTGTAGCACAAGGGTACTCTCAAATTGAGGGTATTGACTTTGAGGAGACCTTTGCTGTCGTTGCTAGGATTGAGTCCATTAGGCTTCTTTTATCCATTTCTTGTTTGCACAAGTTCAAATTATATCAAATGGATGTTAAGAGTGCCTTCCTCAATGGTTTCTTGCAAGAGGAAGTATTTGTTGAGCAACCCAAAGGGTTTGTAGATCCTCACCACCCTAATCATGTCTATCACCTCAACAAAGCTTTGTATGGGTTGAAACAAGCACCAAGGGCTTGGTATGAGCGTCTCACCCAATATCTCATAGACAATGGCTACACTAGGGGTAGTTTTGATAAGACTTTATTCATCAAGAAAAACAAAGATGAGCTATTTATAGCTCAAATATATGTAGATGATATAGTCTTTGGTTCTATAAATGACACCAAAGTCCAACAATTTGTTGATGTCATGTCTCATGAGTTTGAGATGAGTCTTGTTGGTGAGTTAAGTTACTTTATAGGTTTACAAATTAAGCAAATGGATGATGAGATTTTCATATCCCAAGCTAAATATGCCAAAAACCTAGTGAAGAAATTTGGCCTTGAAAGTGCCAAACATTGTGATACACCCATGAGTACCACTTTGAAGCTAAGCAAGGATGCTAGTGGTAAAAGTGTGGACCAAACTTTATATCGTGGCATGATTGGTAGCTTGCTCTATTTGATCGCAAGTAGGCCCGATATCTCTTTTAGTGTGGGTGTATATGCTAGGTACCAATCGGATCCTAAGGAGTCTCATCTCTCTTCCGTTAAGAGAATCATTCGATATGTGAATGGGACACTATGGGATTTGGTACTCTTTTGACACTAATGCTAGTCTTGTAGGCTTTGGTGATGCAGATTGGGCTGGAAATTGTGATGATAGGAAAAGTACATCAGGCTGTTGCTTTTTCCTTGGGAACAATCTTGTCTCTTGGTTTTGCAATAAGCAAAATTCGATTTCCTTGTCCACGGCTGAGGCCGAATACATTGCTGCTGGGAGTGGATGCACACAACTTCTTTAGATGAAGCAAATGCTAGTTGACTATGGATTCAATCAAGGTACTCTTACTATCTTTTGTGATAACATGAGTGCAATTAATATTTCAAAGAATCCGGTTCAGCATTCTAGGACTAAGCATATTGACACCCGTCATCATTTCATTAGAGAACTAGTTGAGAGCAAATGCATTGTACTTGAGCATGTAGGTACAAATGATCAACTAGCGGATCTAGTTACTAAACCCTTAGATGCTACTCGATTCAAGACTCTTAGTAGATCTATTGGTATTTGTTTAATGGAGTGATGTGTTGTGGTCTTTGACCCTATATGGGGAACTCAAGCAAAGAGAGCTATTGTATACTTGTTGCATGCAATTTTTCTGAAATATGTTTATGCCTCTTTATAGATTGCTTGAGTAGCTTGGTTTCACTTATAGTATATTGTATTTTCTTAAATAAGTGTGAACTTTGCTTTGATTACAATCCATATCATATTTATGTTCAAACATGCATTTTTGGACTAGGAGATATACATTGGAAGTACATAATTGAATTACCCATAATTATCTCCACGACATGATGATTCTTTAAATGACATGCTAATAAAAAATGATAAAGCATGATTTGATTATTGCAATTGTTAAATGCAACACATTGTGTGAAAAATGCTAGTGAGACTAAAATGTTTAATCAATGTCTCTATTTCTTTATTAGTTGAACATGGCTACTACATACGGGGTATTCTCCCGAAAAAATCAAGTAGGGTGCAAAGTTTCTCATGCCATGTTTCACTTATAAAGTTGGATATAGTGCTATTAAAACTTGACATCTATGAACAATCTATATCCTTGATTCTCTCATGACAAATGGTGAAATTGGTTTGACTTATTTTGGAAACCTTTGTCATTTGCTTTGCCAAATATAATTGTTTTTGGACTTGAATGCAACATGTCTTGTATGAAAAGCATCATTTTTGATTCACACATTTTTTTTCAAATAAATCTCATTGTTTCTCTCCTATTAATAGAGTTGCATAAATATGGCTTATATAATTATGCAACAATCTTGTATGCTCCTTTCTTTCTTTGACTTGAGTGACCTGGTTGGGGACTTCTCCTTTGCCTATATCATGACAAAAAGAGGGAGTAGTATTGACCTAGCATTGTGATGATAGGGGAGTAGCATGTGTTGGCTTTGAGGGGGAGACAACCCGTTGAGGGGGAGCATTGCATGAGAGCATTTCATGATGTCATTTTCATATTCTTAAATGCAAATGCTTTTGTTTTATATTCACTTGATCATCTCACATGCACTTGGTTGGAAAGTGTATTTCTGCTTGCTTTGTGTGTAGGGTTGATAGTTCTACAAAAGATTGGAGATTTGAAGTTTTTCTTTTGTTTATCTCTTTGTAATGTAGAATATCTTCCTGGTGTTTTATTTTGTTTTGTGAGGATCAATGTGAGTGGTAGTTTTGTCACGAAATAGCCAAAGGAAGAGATTGTAAAGTCCTCATTTATTGATTGGCTTATTTCGTGAACAAACCACATTTTTGGGGTTTTTATGTAAGAGTAGCTTAGGCTCTCAAGACCTCAAGAGGAGAAACACCAAAGGTAAAATTCTTGTGCTTACTTACTTTGAAGAGATAGTTGCACACACTCACTTATTCATGCATAACTCTTGATCTTATATGTTCAGTGTTTTCTTATGTGCATTTTGGTTTTAATAACTCTTGTTGATCTACTTGCATCCTGTACTTAAAGTTTATGTCATGCTAGGCCTTTTAGAATATGATGCATTTTCTTCACTCTTGTACTTGTTGTTTGTATAGTTGTTTGAGTGTTAAAGTAGGAATTACGCTGGTGGTGCGCTACTCAACCAGCGCACCCCACTAACACAACATTCACAGTGGACTGTCGCTAGTCATGCGCCACTGAGGTGCGCTGCTGCACCCGCGCATATTTGAAAAAATATGCATGCGCTGGTGGTACGCCACTTGTCTAGCGCAACATCACAAGCGCAAACATTCCAATGATTTTACGCTTGTGTTGAGCCATTGTGCAGCGCCACTCGTCCAGCGCCTATTGAAATTTTTAGGCAGTGCGCTACTCGACCAGCGCACCTCACCAGGGCACACAGAGGAAGCTGGAACGTTTTTTTTCAAAATGACCTCACTTTGTTTGGATCTTATATATATATAACTCATTGCGTTAAGGTCATGTAAGAGTTCAATATATCATATATTTTCTTTAGAACACATTTCAAAGGAAAAACACTTTCAAGAACTCATTTTTAATCACTCAAAGCATTCCCATATGCATCAAAACTTCATCTTGCATCATCTAAGTTCATATAGAGTGCATCTATGGATAAGGTTGCTTCATCACATCTTGTTTGGTAAGCTTTTCACTATCTTCTTATAAGTTAAGTGTTTTTGCTTACTAAACCATCTCTTTAATTAATTGTATTCTCTTAGAATATTTATAGATACAAATTAGAGATTGTTGTGATGACATGATTGAGTGTTGTATTGTGATAGCTTCATAGGATTGATTAATCTATGTTTAGCTAAGCTATTTGAACATGTCATTTAGCACTTGATATCTAGGATTGCATTAATTGTCATCTCATTATCCTAGATAAGCATATAGGGTTTCCTAGCCTTGTTTGTTCATTGAATATCATCATATATTCACTTAGGACACTTTATATCTTCATTGAGAAGTAAGACTTGTGTTGCTTCCGGGAGTAGGTAGCTTAAAGCACAAGCAAGATGAACTAGGTTTACATATACCGGGATTAGGTAGTGGTGGTGGATTTAACCGGGATTAGGTTGTAATTCCTTGCCATTAGTGGATTCGAGGTTCTAGTGTGGCGCACTCATCAGCCTATGGTTTTTCCCATTTGGAGGGTTTCCACGTATATCTCAAGTGTCGTTTATATTTCTGCATTTTTACACTTGTGATTTTATTGTAACTAGCTATGGGCATTTTCGTAATCTTGACCTTTAACGAAAATTGGATAAATTTGTTTAAAATCTATTCACCCCCTCTCGATTAATATTAAGCACACTAAAATATTTGTTTCAGTCGGGTCTGCCCCGTTGACAGGACTACGTCCACCCACGAAGTCTCTGTATGAATCATCTCGATCATGGGACTGTGGGTCCTCTCCTGCTGTTTGTGACGTCGATCCCCACAAAGCTTGGACTAAGTCCATCAGCTGTTGATGCTGCCTATTTTGTTCTTTATCACTTCTCTGTAGATCATCCCGTAAAGCTAGGACTGAACCCTCCAATGCTTGGATTCTAAACTCCAGCCGGTCCTGAAAAAAAGTACACAATGTCAGTCATGCACAAGTACTTGCGTTTGAAACAAATAAATGCAGAACAACAATTTTATAATACCTGGTGTGCCCCTACATCATCTCCTAGTGAGCTATCTGTATTATTGTGTCCCGTCATCGTAAATCGTACATGCCCCTGCCTCCGGGATCTCTCACGGGGCAACTCTGTGTCCGTATGCATATCTTCTCTGACACAACGTTGCTCTACCTCTGGTATAACGTCGTGCTCACTCGAACTCCCCCTCACTGAATTCGGTATACCTTATTGTCCGCCACCCAAATGATCCGATATCGCCTCCGCTATGCCCACATAATTGGGTTCACCCCTCTCAGCTTAGGTGGCCACCAATTCCTGTCCTTGCAAACATCTGAAAACGTTGTTATAACATTGTGTAATTGAATTTAGTTATTAACATTAACAATATAGACACTTACATGATCTGTGAATATATTCAACAACCTATCCCCCCTCGGTTGTATCTTTAACGCCCACTTTAGAATTCGAGGATACATATCACTAGCCACCAGAGTCCCAAATTGTGTCCCAAGCTCGGGGATCACCTCGAAAGTAAAAATCTACAAATTAATATATGTTATTTCCAAATTCCATATAGACTATTACAAACGTAAATGATTTTATTCATAAAACGCTTACCAAAAAGGGGTATGATAAACCATAAATGTTGTATGCCTCTACCATATGTTTGTCACGTCCCTTTGCTTGCTGGCGTCTCTGGAACCGCTCTCGTCACCCGTCAAGCGCATGCTTGAATGAAATTGTGGAATGACTGTACACGTGTGCACCCCACAGGAACGCTTCAAAACTGTCCAGATCATCCACCAGCCGTAACTGCCAAACTAGAATTTTGACTTTCTCGTCAAACCCCATAAGTATCCAGTTCAGCATATAGATGAGGCATAGTTTCAGACTATCGTATGCCTGCTGAAACTCACCTCGCCTCAGGACATCTCTCAACTTGAAGGACGAAATCTCATCCTTACCACTAAAGTACCAGTGATGTAGGCAATTATCCACGCTAACATAGCTGCTCGTATCCAGTACTACTCCGAACCTTAATCCGGTGATTATGCAGAATTCTACCTTCGAGAACCTCAACTCATGACTGCCTAACATTAACTACATCTCGTCTGAGGGCCCATTATGATGCACCTCCTGCAGAAGTAGCTGGTGGATAATACCACCCGAAAACTTCACCTGGTGGGGCATGGTCAATAAATGCCCAAAACAGGATGCCCTTAACCGACGTCGGTCTTCCTCAGCCCATTCTGTAGGGACTCGGTTAATGGCATCGTCTATCTGGCCAAGGGTATCGAAATAGTCATGTCGAGTGACTTTGCCCTCGTACCACTCTTCCACTGGAGTTTTAAGCGACTCTCTCAATTGATTCGTCATCTGAAATTGAACAAAAACATAATTAAATTTTTGGCCCTGTGAAATCCACATAAATAACAAGCTCTAACCTTAACAAAAGCTCGGAGCTTGAAGATAAAAGCTCGGACAAAGCTTTTATAAAAGCTCGAACCGAGCTTTTATCATAAAGCTCCGAGCTTTTGTGTAAAAGCTTGGAGCTTTTGTGTAAAAGCTTGGAGCTTTTGTATACAAGCTGCGAGCTTTATTAAAAACTCCGAGCTTTAGTATAAAACTCCGAGCTTTTGTATAAAAGCTTCGAGATTTTGTACAAAAGCTTGGATCGAGGTTATATTAAAGCGTCAAGTTTTTATACAAAAGCTCGGAGTGAGCTTTTATAAAACCTCGCTTCGAGCTTTTGTATAAAACTTTGAGATTTTGTACAAAAGCTAGGATCGAGGTTTTGTAAAAGCTCGAGCCGACCTTTTATATAAAAGCTCGAAGGTGTTATAAAAGCTCGGATCGAGTTTTTATATAAAAGTTCGACGCTTTTATAAAAGCTAAGATCGAACTTTTAAACAAAAGTTCGAAGTTTTTATACAAAACCTCTATCTAGCTTTTATATAAAAGCTCGACGCTGTTATAAAAGCTTTGATCGAGCTTTTGTAAAAAAGCTTCGAGCTTTTATATAAAAGCTCGACGCTTTTATAAAAGCTTGCATCAAGCTTTTATAAAAGCTCACATCGAACTTTTATACAAAAGCTCGAAGCTTTATACAAAAGCTCGAAGCTTTATACAAAAGCTCGAAGCTTTATACAAAAGCTCGAAGCTTTATACAAAAGCTCGATCTGAGCTTTTTTATAAAAGCTCGACGCTGTTATAAAAGCTCGGATCGATCTTTTGTAAAAAAAATTCGAGCTTTTATATAAAAGCTCGGATCGAGCTTTTGTATAAAAGCTCCGAGATTTTATACAAATGCCCGAAGCTTGATTTTATTTTCTTCAACAACTTTTTTACAAATACAAAACCCTAACCTAACCCATTTTCATTCTCGGATCCACAAATAAAACCTAATCTAACATTTCATTCAATTAATCAACAACCAAAACGATACAAATTCAATGCTTAACTAACCTCGATCAATTGCAATATTCTGTTCAACGATAAACTGGTTTCCAAGTTCCGGCACTGTCGCCGTGAACAACAAGCCGTCGCTTCACTTTTTTTGTTTTTATTTTTTCTCTCTTTCTTCACAACGAAAGTGATGGAATGGGTATTTTGGTCTCCAAACTTTAAATGGTGTCTTTTAAACATGATTTATTAATGTGGTGCTATTTACACAACAGCCCCCAAAAATGTGTCATTAATTTTTTGAACCCTTAATATAAATCACATCGATCAAATTAATTTAACAATAAGCAAAATGCTAATGCATACACCTTTATTCCAAAATAAGGAGAAGCAGAAGCCAGCAAGTCCCAGTAGTAAAAAAATGGGTGCTCTAAAGAAGACAATAGAATTTAACGGACATGAGAACAACAATGAAATGAAAACAATATAATTTAAATAATTAAAACCCACAATCACAACAAAAAAAAAATGAGAATCTACCTTACATGAAAATGACAGTGGAAAAAAAACAACAACAGAATTTATCAAATGCAGTACCTCATTTCGAAAATATATGAACGTTTGTAAAAATGGAGTTATTTTAGTTTGGTTTATAGACCTAAAGGTTTACAACTTTTGAACTCCTACGCCATTATTAATTAACTTTGCAAGGATATTTAATAAGTGACTTTTAATGTATACGGTTTTTCAAAGTTTATGAAATTTTACGAGTAACTTTAAATCCATGCATTGTGGATGCATAAATAATCGAAAAGTCTTCATTTGCATTTTTAATAATTATGCTTACCGATACAAATTGAATAACATTATTGATTAATGGATCCAAATCTTCTATATTAGTAATATTGATTGATTGTTTTTTATAATAAATTAAAAAAATTCTACTAATAAGTAATAAATAATAATGATTATTTTTACTGACATTTGAAGGTAAACACTTTTGGGTTTCCAATATTAATAATAGCAACAATCGATTTATATATATATATATATATATATATATATTTCTATTCTCGGTTTGAATTAATATAAAATATATCAGTTCTTTACATGTGAGTCATTAAATTTTAAAATATTGAAAATCCAAAAGTTTTACCTTTAAATGACAATAAAAATAATCATTATTATTTATTACTTATTTAATAGATTTTCTTTTAATTTATTAAAAAGAAAAACAGCCGATCAATATTACTAATATAGAAGATTATATAAAATTTAATATCAAAGTTCTCTCATAGAGACACGAGGTTTCCATTTCGTTTCCATTTCAAGGTATTACTAGTTTACGGACCTGTGCGATGCACGAGTTTTGATAAAAACTATTATCCATATTTGGGGATAAATATTACAAACCCAAAAAATATGCTTACGTTTTCGTTCATTAAATTATTAAAAAAAAAACAATAATTTTTTCCTCTATCTGAAATTCCTTAAAAGTGTGTATGTATATAACCTAGAGGGGGTGAATAGGTTTTAATCAAGTTAATTACCAATTTTTCTAGATTAGACAACATTAAAATTCACCAAACAAAAACAAACATATAAAATCAAGTGTAAAATACAGAATAATAAAAACACTTGATGTTTACGTGGAAACCCTCCAAACGGGAAAAATCACGGGCTATTGTGCTAGCCACACATAATCATAGAAATCCACTATATGAGCAAATGTTACACCTTCAAGTGATTCTCGGACTCTCACTCTCTACAACTTCAGGCTAAGGACACCGCCACTCACCACTCTTGGTTCAGTCCCTAGTGATATCCCCTAATACACTACTCTTGGCGTGAACGCCTCATACTCTACCCCCTTGTGCATTTTACAGTGGCACTTGACCAAGTGCTTACCAACCCACCCCTGGTTTCAAGACTTGACCTACTTGAGCAACTTCACTCGGAAGCCATAAGACTTTGACTCAATGAAGAGTATAAAGGTCTAAGTGAACAATCACTGAATGCTCATATGCAATAATGTGTAAGACCACACACAAAATGCTTAACTAGATGTTATAATGCAATTCAACATCCTAGTTATCAAATAATGCCTACATGGCCATATATAAGGACTCAATTAGATGTAGATAAAATCTAACAACATAATTGTCAATTAAGTCCAATCAACACAAGTTGTCACAACATATATTCAAAGGCGATATATTTGCAATCAGTAAATGCAATTAATGAGGCTTACACATAAATGTTCATGAACTAGACTAGATGCACAAGCAATCCTAATCATTAATTAAGCATACATGAACATATATAGATTAGCAATTTAGGTAAAACAACCTAATTATGCAAGCTATCACTATACAACAACCTAAACATCAACAACAATCTCTACTTATAATAAAAATCTTAATCTAGAGGCATACAAGTCATACAAGAGATATCTTGTTAAGCTAGAACACAAGAATGATGAATATGATATTCTACTTACCAAGTTACATGTGTTGATGAAGACCCATGCTAAGAAACATCCTAGATGTAGCTAGATGACGTTTGTTTCATGAAAGGATGATGGGTTTTTGGGTTTGGAGAGTGAGTTAAAGAAGTAATCTTGATGCTTTCTCTCACTAGGGGAACTCTTTCTCTCACTAAGATATGTAAATTTGGAGTTCTAGGTCTAAATGGGCGAGAGGATAACATATATATAGGCATAAGCAAAATTATATCGTTTTGATAAAAAAACTGCCCAGATTCGCGTAGTGCGCGGGTCTATGAACGGGTCCAGACCTGTATAGTGACCTACGCATACTCTCGCTAGGCTGCGTAAATGTCCGTGCAACGACCTGAAACAAAAAGATGGAAAGTCCCTCACCAAGCCAATGCGGGGGTACTACGTAGGTATGGACCCACGAAATAGAGACTACAAAGGTCTCTCATCGCGCTAAAAAGAGCACACCATCATGCACGCGCGAACGTATCTGATCAAGCAACGAAATACGAATTAGATACACAACAACCACACTTAAGACTAAGAATGAAGTGCAATTGTGATTGTGAGCAAGGATGCACATATAAGCAATAGGACACAAATGCATCTTGATACAAATCATGCATGAAGTGTGTGTGTGTGCACCTACACTTTTCAAGAGGCAAAGTCCAGTGAATATACCTTTAACTCTTAAAGTCATGGAGATATTTGAAAGCTTGCCAATGAGGACCTAAGCTACCCATTACATAATCATCTCTAATATGGTGTGGTTTGCCATGAAATAAACCAATCCTAAAATCGAGGTCATTACACTATCGTCTCCCGCTTGAATAGATTTCATCGAGAACAAAACAATATGAAACAATACATGTTAACATGATTGCAAAAAGCCTTACTTGCAGTTCATAATCACTTGAATAGGTTTCATAACCTTTGGTCTATTTCTTACATCTATCTTGTGGAGAGTAGCTGCATGATTGTCAAAAAATTTATTTACAATTCAACCGAAAAAACAAATTCAGATGATCAAAACCCGCTTCAAAACTATGTGATAATTAATATTCCATGCCAAACTATTGAAAGTTTCAAAATTCATTCAATAACTAGTGAAATATCCGAAATGCTCTAATATTATATATAAAAAACTATAAAAAATCACAATAAATAACATAAAAGTTTAAGAGTTAAATAAAATATCAAAATAAACGACATACAAACGAAAAACTAATCATTTCAGAAAAAAAATGAAAAACATAAGAATGTTTCAAAATAAATAAATAATACAAAATCCATCTCAATCACTTGGAGTTGTCCTTCTCTAGTCAATGTTAGTGGAAGAAGCCACCATAACAAAATGGAGGCCACAAAACGGTGCCTCCTTTGCTCAGAAAACCTAATTTCAAAACCCATACAGTTCACAAACCCATGTTAAAACCCATTAAAAATCCAATTCTTCAAAACATCAAATCCCCTAAAACACCCCCAACCATCCTCTAAACTCCATCATCGTGAATTATGTCGACGTCGGTGATGGGGCAGTATACTTTGCCAATTTTGTTGTTGGTCGTTTGGTGTCAATTAACTTATGTAGTGTCTTGACCTTTCATTTTGAAAGAGGCATGACTGAATTATGATATATGTAGAAGATTAGAAGGTTATCGGTTAGCTTTATAAAAAAGTATATTGCATGTTGTCGGTAAAATCTGGAAGGATGAAAAGTTAGCATGATCGCCGAGATTCACGGTAGTCAGAGACGCCGAATCATTGAAAGTCAATTAGACTAAACCAACCTAAGTTGATCAAGATGATTCCACAATACCTGGTCAGGGTTACCCAGACAGTCAAGTGGAAATAATTCAATTAGATTGATCAAGTAAAGGTAGTCTGGTCGGATCACTAAGTCAATCAGGTCAAGGTATCTGGGATCAAGTAACTAGTAGGGGAGAATAAGGTTTGGTCCGGTCTGAAAGACGGTCAGTTGAGTGACTCATGGACAATGTCGAATTCAGTGCAACCACAACTCAAATACGTTGAGAAAGAGTTTTACTCAAACAAGATGTCTTAAAGCATACTTTGATAAGAAAAAAAACTCCCTTAAAGATATTAGATTCCATGTTAGACAAGAGAACTAATGCGTTTAATACACGATATACATGGAACATGAAAGAAGATAGTCACGACTCCGTTAAGTTAGAGTTTCATTAAATATTATCAACTTTCCTTACTTGTATATCAAGAATTAGGGTCCTATGTATGTATAAATAGACCCTAGCATACCATTGTAACAGTTAGAGCACAACAATACGCAAGAGAGAGAGAACTAGTGGGTAACAATTTCATCACAGTGAATTTTCCTTCTGGCCGTCACCGGCAATTGTGGACGTTTCCCCAACTTAGGGTTTTACAACGTAAAATTGTGTATCTGCATGTTCTATTCTTTCTATTCTTTTCATAACAATATTAGCAATTGACAATAGTTTGTTAAGTGCGTGATCGACTTTATGTAGCCCCAAAAATCACTGTCAACAATTGGCGTTAAAAGGAGTAAGCAGATATTATTTTCGTTGAATTGCTAGAGTCAACCTTAAGGAATTTGTGAGACAGTAACATGGTGAACAGTAGAGATGGAAGTCAATCCCCGCATGACCCCGTTTGATGTCAACAACTGAAAATACCTACAATGTTATACTAAACAACCTAAAGAGAGGGGGGGGGTGGGGGTGAATAGGTTGTCACTTAATTTTAAAACCTCTTTTAAGACTTGTGACAAAACCTTGATGAGCATACAAATTAAACATTCAGCATGATTGTTATGAGAAAACTATTTATTCAATTATGTT
The DNA here is from genome assembly GCA_032871835.1 of Dipteronia dyeriana. NCBI lineage: Eukaryota > Viridiplantae > Streptophyta > Magnoliopsida > Sapindales > Sapindaceae > Dipteronia > Dipteronia dyeriana. The sequence goes on from CM065302.1 coordinate 40,058,758, forward strand.
CAAATCACCACCTTTAGTCTACAAAACATAAAACATGAAACGATGTATCTTATAAACAAATATATTCAATTTAGATCAAATTCCATAAGTTGTATTGTGTATTACAATGTGAAACGATACAACTTGAAATGGAATATCACATGATACAAAGTTGAAACACTTACAAACACACAACATATAAATGTACAAATAGAATGATAATTAAAACTTTGATCATGTGAAGTTCTTGCATATCACATGTCACATGTCACTACTATCTTGTTTACAAGAATATCTAGAAATGAAACTTATGAAAACAAGATAAAAACATACACATACAAGTCTATAAGAGAGAATGATAGAGAAAATTAACACAAGATATTTATATGGTAAACCTCTGAAGAGGAAACATCCGACTGGTTGATTCCACAACCACCGGTAAAAAAAATCCACTAGTAGATAAAACGAGTACAATCTCTCAAGTCACCTATTCACCTAAAACTACCCTCTTATCCTACTCAATGAACATGATGCCATCTTGCTCAGCTATCTGAGTTTTCCTAACTCTAGTCAAGACTTCCTAGCTTAGCTATCCAAGGCTTCACACCTCTAGCTAAGAATTCCTTGCTCAACTATCCGAGGTTTCACACCTCTAGTCAAGACTTCCTAGCTCAACTATCCAAGGCTTCACACCTCTAGTCGAGACTTCCACTTGCTTAGCTATCCGAGTCTTCACAACTCTAGCTAAGACTTAAACTTGCTCAAATCAAAGATTCATTTTATGAAATAAAACTTCAAACCTCTTTACAAAGCTACCAAGTGATCATGAATGAAAAACGTAAACAAGCACACACCATAGAAAATGATGATCAACAAATTCTATGAAAACTAGAATTAATCAATGAGCACATACAATATATTTTTCTAGTTTACAATCCTAAACAATGAACTCAAACAAATGATACATGAATCATATGAAATGTATGGATCAAGTAGATTTCATGAGTAACTAGACACATGCACCAAAAATCAAATCAAAGAACAAATGTTGTCTAGTTAATTAGCATGAATAATATTCTAGAATCATGTGAAACACCACAAACACATTTAATTCCTAGAATCATTCATGTCACTAAACCTTGAATCAATCATAGACATTTAAGCATATAATCAAGATCTAGTATCAAATAAAATCATGCTAGAATCATAACATATGATCAATAGAATTTCTAACAAGGAATAAAGAGCATGTATTCACAAATCAACAATCGAAACATATCAAGCTCTATATTCACTATCAATTATGCTAATCATGTGAGATTATCAAATAATCAAACCAAGCATATGTAGAGACTATTCTTAATCAAAATTAATTAATCAAAGTCCAAATAGTTCTAGATAGAAAGCTAGCACCATACCACACTCAAAACATAGGTATTAATAAAACCTAACTCAACATGTAGGATTTCAATTAAATCACAAACTAGAATCACAAACTAGCTTCAATAGAGTTCAAAACTCTAATCAAAGTATACATAGTAAACATACATATATAGAAGAAGAAAGCCCAAGGTGATTGAAAACTTTGAAGAACAAATCTTAAGAAATTTTTTAATACATCCAGACAAATGTGCAGTCCCATGTTTTGATAAAGAACCACCAGAAAACTTTATTAAATGACCTAAAACCTTCTTGTGAATGTTATAGAATTGATAGACAAAGAATCTTCAACTTGAATCGATTGAATCAGAGTTCAAATGAAAAAGATATGGTGTTTAGGAGATGAGAAAGTTTGAGAGAAAATTTTGCACACTTGATTTACATTTTTTCTTCTTAGTTTAAAATAAGAGAGGAAATAGATATTTAAAAGAAAGGGAAAATAAACCCAAAAGACCAAATTGCCTCCACCCTTTAGGCCTTCCCCGAGATGGCTCATGACCATCTCAGGTCCAGCAAGGGTGTGAGTCCGAGATGGTTACGTGCCATTAAGATTTCCCTTTATCTTTATAGTGTAAATATACCTATAGGGTGGGGAGAGGGGGTAGGGGAGGGGGGGTGAATAAGTATATGCTCCAATTTTTGTCTTCTTTTAAAATAATACAATGTTAACAATGCTTAATGAAAATTGCAAATAATGACACACAATATTTACGCGGTAAACCTCTAAAGAGGAAACATCCACTGGTTGATACCACAACCACCGGCAAAAGCAAATCCACTATTTCAAATAAGAGTTACACACTCAAGCAATCAACACATGCTTTCCAAGCTATCACTCTCACTCTATACTTGAACCTAGTGATCTACTAAACTGACTTCCTATCCAAGACCTCCTGTCTCTAGGAAGCTCACCTATCCGAATCCTTCCGACCCTAGGCAAGACTTCTTGCTCAACTAACCAAGTCCTCCCGACTCTAGTCAAGACTTCTTGCTCAACTATCCGAGTCCTCCCCACTCTAGTCAAGACTTTCTTGCTCAACAATCCGAGATCTCACACCTCTTGTCGAGACTTCCACTTGCTTAGCTATCCAAGTCCTCCCGACTCTAGCTAAGACTTCCAATTGCTCAAATCAAAGAATCACTCTAAGATATGCGACTTTCTACCTCTTCACAAGGCATCTAAGTGATCATGAATGCAAAACGCAATCAAGCACTCAACATAGAAAATGATGATTAACAAATTCTATGGACATGCAACTAGATAGCTAGATTATGCTTTCAAAGAACAATCACAAATGTATCTAGGCAACCTAAGCATGTTATCAACTAAGAACATAGATATGAGGATATAGACACCAATTGAAACACAACCTAGTTCTTAGAAAATGAAATTTGATCGAGAAATAGTCAATCAAGCATAATAAAAAAAGATTTCTTGAAACAATTTCATTTTTATCAAGTTTAGCACAAATCAATCAACTTATCATAAATCTAGAAAAACTTGAAAATCAATTCAACAAATCATAAAATGATATCAAAATTATCCTAGTCATGCTTAATCAAATAGCATTAATCAATAAGAAGATCTAAGAATAAAACTAAGAAGAAGATGATTTTACCAACAAGGATGAAAATCACGAACTGAAGATCTGATCACAACGAAAACTCTAGACATCCTTTGGTTTTGGAAATGCTTGGGGTTTGTAGAACTCGTCAAGACACTCGAAATCGGTTTTTGAGTCAAGTGATTCGGAGTTGAAATGAAGAAGTTATCACAAAAACAAAACTAAAAAAGTTGAGAGAAAAATTCTACACTTGTTCTTCAAATTCGTTTTTCTCGACTTCTTCTTGAATGAGAGGGAAGAAGAGGTTTTAAAGAGAGAACAACCAAAAAAACAAAAAGCCCCCATTATTTAGTGCCTCCCTGAGATGGTGCGTGGGTATCTTGAGGCAGAGCAACTTTGGGGCCGAGTTGGCCACACGCCATCTCGGGATGGTGCCAAGTGATGGCTTATGCCATCACACCTCTTCCATTGCGCTCCTCTCTTGTTCTTCGACCGTTCTTTGGCCTCCGAATTCCAAATTAGAATCCGTTTAAAGATTAAAAACCGGGGCTCCCTCATGGACATAGAAATATAAGATACTCAACCTAGAAAATAATAATTCGACTCAATATATAAAGACGAAGACAATATATGTAACAAGAGTTGAAAGTGTAGTATCTTTTGATTTAGAACTCGAAATCAAAAGTATAAGTAACCCAAATGACCTGAACTCAATCATGAACAATCTAAGACTAAAACCAAGTTCAATATCCATGTTATACAAACATATAAACAAACAAACACATTTCACACAAGAATACAAACTACATAGAGATAGTCTCCAATCATGCATTTTCCAAAACATGTTACTTTCATACCAACGCATGAGCATTCAACTTCAAGTGTATGAAAGTGTTATACCAAATGATGCGCTATGATGCAGGGACACAAATGTATGAATTATGTGTGTGTGCACATATAATGATGCACAACTAAGCAGGGACACATATGAATGCACTGTGTGTGTGCGCTTACACCTTGCAAGAGGAAGAAGGGTCTCGATACCTTAGCATCCAAGAATATCACCAATCCTCTTGAAGACGAACTTTGCATCATGAGAAGTTGCTTTTCTTCCTTGAAGCTCTTATCATCACGAACAACTTAAGCAACTAAGCATTACAAAAAAATAAAGTTTTGTTATGGAATTAAGCCAACACAAATCTAAAACGTAACAATCTCCCCCTTTGGCTATTCCATGACAAAACCTCTACCTCACCATACAAAGATCACTCATAATCAATGTTGATTGCATTCTCACATCCTCACATTACAAGGAGATATTCCTATACTAACATGTCTTCAAAAATCTTCAAGAACATCTTCACACATTCAAAGCACCTGTGAGACAAGAACAACCAAAAGAAATCTTCTACAAAGAAGATAGGTGAGATAAACAAACAATATACGAAACAAAACAAAAATTCACTTATCTCTTCTTATCTCATGCAAACAAGAATTCTTTCTCCCCCTTAAGACAAAATTTCTTCCCCTTAATGAATTGTCTCCCATTTTATATCAAAAGTAAGTAACATGGTGAGGAAAACACTTTCTCCCCCCTTTTGGCAAGGAATAGACAAAAACATATTACACAACCTAGAGAGAGAGATAAATGCCAATTGAAAATACCTACAAGACAATAAAGGATGCATAATAAAATCATGAGATAATGAGAAAACAAGTTGTATAGAGAACTAAGTTTAACAAACTAAGCTCCTCTTTAACATATGCTCTACATATTAATAAGCAAGATAACTTGTTCACAAGGGAATCACACAATCACACATTTCAAGCAATAAAATATAGTTAACCATTATTTTTCAAAATTAATAAGAGAATTATAGATTTTCATTATTCTCTCAAAAATAATCTCTCATTGCTAATGAATAAAGCACAATAAGCAAAAATGTGTGTGTGTGAAAATGCTTCTAGCATATGTAAAAGGAGTGATTGTGATATTAACATGCAAAGCACTTCAACACCTGTCCATCTAAAGCTTTTCCAATCAAAGTCAAACCGATTATAATTTGGATTTTTGCTTTAAAGAAAATATATTTCAACATGTGAGCGTGTGTGTGCATGTGGCTCGTCATCCCATTTCTGTTTTTCAACTCGAACAATCACAATTTTCAACTATACTCCATTTTAAGCCTTCCTCCTTTTCTATTTAGGCTTTGTATCAAAGATTTTTTTTTCTTAAAAATGATTCTTTTTCAACACTTATTTGATTATTCTTACATAAACATATACTCTTCATGACGGCTTTCACTCATCACAATGGTGTAGCCCTTTCCTACGTTGGACGGCTTCACAACCAAGGTGTGTAGCCCTTTCCATGAAGGTGCTTGTTGAGTTCTATGTAGATGCCGAAGCAAAATGGATACTAACCATAGGTCATCTATCATGTACTAGACAATGAACTTCAAGATGCATCCATAATCTACATGCTTTCAAACTCAATTACTCAAACTTAAGCATATAAGAGAAGCATTTGTGCACTTTTAAAAACAAGATTTACAAAGACTTAAGTGCATGATCTAGAAGCAATAAAAGCTATTTTATCAAGATCATTACTTCTCACATGAGTAACTCTCAAAGAAATAGATATGCAATATAGTTTTGCTTGTCAAGCCACTCATAACCACACACAAGCATTAATCAACACAAATCATGTCAATGGATCTTCTAAAAGATACAAATCTCTCTTTGTCCAAGGACTTTGTGAACAAGTCCGCAAGTTGATTTTTAGTAGGCATATATTCAAGAGTTACTATTGAATGTTCAACAAGTTCTCTAATGAAATGATGCCTAATGTCTATATGCTTTGTGCGTGAGTGTTGAACCAGAATTTTAGAGATGTTAATGGCACTCATATTATCACAATAGAGAGTCATTTTACCTTGATTGATCTCATAATCCTTGAGAATTTGTTTCATCCATAGAAGTTGTGTGCAAGCACTTCCGGCCGCAATGTACTCGGCTTCGGATGAAGAAAGAGAGACGGAATTTTGCTTCTTGCTTTGCCAAGCAACCAAATTATTCTCCAAGTAAAAGCAACAGCCCGATGTGCTTTTACGATCATCAATGTTTCCTGCCCAATCCGCATCACAATAGCCAACAAGAATATCATTAGTATCAAAAGAATAGAATAAACCAAGATTATGTGTTCTTTTTATATATCTAATGATTCTTTTAACGGCTTTCAAGTGAGATTATTTTGGATTGGCTTGAAACCTAGCACACAAATCAATACTAAAACAAATATTTGGCCTACTAGCCATTAGGTAGAGAAGGTTACCTATCATGCTCCTATAGAGAATTTGATCAATATTTTTTCCTTTTTCATCTTTGTTAAGTTTTAAAGTAGTACTCATAGGTGTTTCAAATTCTTTTTCACTTTCAAGGCCAAATTTCTTAACAAGATTTCTAGCATATTTAGATTAAGACAACATGATACCATTGCTAGATTGTTTCACTTGCATACCAAGAAAGTAATTGAGTTCACCTACCATACTCATTTCAAATTCTCTTGACATAACATTCACAAAATCATCAACCTTGGTTTTACATGTAAACCCAAACACAATGTCATCAACATATATAAAAATGTCATTTTCGCAACAAAAATGTCATTTTCATAATGCTTAACAAATAAAGTTCTTTCAATACCACATCTCTTATATTGGTTGTCAATAAGATATTGAGTCAACCTATCATACCAAGCTCTAGGAGCTTGCTTAAGGCCATAAAGAGCCTTTTTCAACTTAAACACATGATTAGGAGAGTGTGGGTCTACAAAACCCTTAGATTGTTCAACATACACTTCTTCTTGAAGGTATCCGTTGAGAAAAGCATGTTTGACATCCATTTGAAATAATTTGAATTTTTTAAGACATGCAATGGACAACAAAAGCCTAATGGACTTAAGAAGTGCAACGGGTGCAAAAGTCTCATCAAAGTCTACACCCTCAACTTGAGTGTATCCTTGAGCCACTAGTCTTGCTTTATTTCTCACTATCTTGCCACATTCATCGGTCTTATTCCTAAACACCCATTTTGTACCAATCACATTGACATCTTTTGGTCTAGAAACTAAGGACCATACTTCATTCCTCTCAAATTGATTTAGTTCTTCTTGCATGACATTAACCCAATATTCATCAATAATTGCTTCATTAATATTTTTGGGCTCAATTTGAGATGTGTAGCTAGCATATGAAATTTGGTTAGCTAGTTGCCTTCTAGTTCTAACCTCTTCATTCAAATCACCTATGATGTCTTGTTGGTATTGCATGTTCCTAAGTCTAGAATTAGAATTTTCAACATCTTGGTGGTCATCATTTAAACCATTTTCTAGCTCTTGAATTTCTTCTCTAGCAACACTACCATTATCATCATTATGACTAGACTCACTTTCATCAGAACTAGTCACATCAATTGGTGCTTTAGTGTCATTCTACAAATGTTCTTTAGGTTTATTGACACCATTGCTATCACACAAATCAAGCATGCTCAGATCATCTATTTTCACATTAATAGACTCCATAATAGTCTTATTTTTAAATTGAACACTCTATATGCACGACTATTATTAGCATACCCAAGAAAGAGACCAATATCACTTTTAGCATCAAACTTTCCTAAGTGATCTCTATCATTCAAAATAAAACACTTACTCCCAAAAGTGTGGAAGTAACTCACATTGGGCTTCTTTCCCTTCCAAGTTCATAGGAGGTTTGTTTTGTGCCGGGCCTTCTAAGAACTCTATTAGTGACATAGCATGCGGTATTGACCACTTCGGCCCAAAGATTTCTAGGGACTTTCTTGCTATTGAACATGACCCTAGCCATCTCTTGCAAGACACGATTCTTCCTCTCAACAAGACAACAATACCATTTTGTTTTCTAGGAGCCGAGAAATCATGTTAAATCCCATGATCATCATAAAACTCACTAAATCTAGCATTTTCAAATTCACTTCCATGATCAATCCTAATGCGACATATTTGATCACTTTATTCTTCACTTCAACTTTCTTTAACACTTCATCTCTTTCCTAGTCAAAAGTTTGAACTCTTGCCATCAAGTTTAAGTTTTCGGTCTTTGACATGCAATCTTCTTCATTGAGTTGCAAAGACAAGTGATCATGTCTAGATTGTTCATCCTTCAGAAAAGCTTATTCTTCTTTGCTTTTGTCACTAATATTCTTTTCAAGCTTATTAATAAAATTGTTAGCAGACAAATGAAATATAAAACAAGAAGAACCTTTTTCACAATCAACAAAGGAGGACAATCACTACAAATAATAATAGATTAAAGGTTGTTATCCATGATTAGTAAATAACCTTGTAGATCCCGAATAAACCTAATTACTTTAAGTGACCTGCTCTGATACCAAATGAAAATACCTACAAGGTTATACTAAACAATCTAGATGGGGGTGAATATGTTGTCACTTAATTTTAAAACCTCTTTTGAGACTTGTGACAAAACCTTGACGATCATACAAATTAATCTTTCAACATGATTGTTATGAGAAAACTATTTATTCAATTATGCTCAAATCACCACCCTTAGTCTAAAAAACATATAACAAGAAACAATGTATCTTATAAACAAAAATATTCAATGTAGAGCAAATTTCATAAGTTGTACTTAAAGCATTACAATGTGAAACTTTACAACTTGAAATAGAATATCACAAGATACAAAGTTGAAACACTTGCAAATACACAACATATAAATGTACAAATAGAATGATACTTACAACTTTGATCATGTGAAGTGCTTGCATATCACATGTCATAACAATCTTGTCAAGAATATCTAGAAATGAACCTTATGAAAACAAGATAAAAACATACACATACAAGTCTATAAGAGAGAAGGATAGAGAAAATTGATACAAAATGTTTACGTGGTAAACCTCCGAAGAGGAAACATCCATAGGTTGATTCCATAACCACCGGCAAACAAAATCCACTAGTAGATAAAACGAGTACAATCTCTCAAGTGACCCCTTCACCTAGAAACTACCCTTCTATCCTACTCAATGAACATGATGCCATCTTGCTCAACTATCCGAGTTTTCCTAACTCTTGTCAAGACTTCCTAGCTTAGCTATCCAATGCTTCACACCTCTAGCTAAGACTTCCTTGCTTAACTATCCGAGGCCTCACACCTCTAGTCAAGACTCCCTTGCTCAACTATCCAAGGCTTCACACCTATAATCGAGACTTCCACTTGCTTAGCTATCCGAGTCTCCACAACTCTAGCTAAGACTTTAACTTGCTCAAATCAAAGATCCACTCTATGAAATGAGACTTCCAACCTCTTCACAAGGCTACTAAGTGATCATGGATGTAAAACTCAAACAAGCACGTTACATATAAAATGATGATCAATAAATTTTACGGAAACTAGAATTAATCAATGAGCACACAAAGTATATTTTTCTAGTTTACAATCCTAAACAATGCAATCAAACAACTGATGCATGAATCAAGTAGATTTCATGAGTAACTAGACATAGGCATCAAAAATCAAATCAAAGAACAAATGTTGTCTAGTTAATAAGCTTGAATAATATTCTAGAATCATGTGAAACATCACACACATTTAATTCCTAGAATCATTCATGTCACTAACCTTGAATCAGTCATAGACATTTAAGCATGATCAAGATCTAGTATCAAATAAAATCAGGCTAGAATCATAACATATGATCAATAGAATTTCTAGCAAGGAATATAGAGCATGTATTCACAAATCAACAATTGAAACATATCAAACTCTATATTCACAATCAATTATGCTAATAATGTGAGATTATCAAAAAATCAGACCTAGCATAAATAGAGACTATTTTTAATCAAAATCACTCAATCAAAGTCCAAATAGTCCTAGATAGAAAGCTAGCACCATACAACACTCAAACATGTGAAAACATAGGCATTAACAAAATCTAACAAACATGTAAGATTTCAATTAAATCACATACTAGCTTAAATAGAATTCAAAACTCTAATAAAAGTATACACAATAAATATACATATATAGAAGAAGAAAACCCATGGTAATTGAAAACTTTGAAGAACAAATCTTAAGAAATTTTTCAATACATCAAGACAAATGTGCAGTCCCGTTTTTTGATGAAGAACCACTAGAAAACTTGATTAAATGACCTCAAACCTTCTTGAGAATGTTAGAGAATTGATAGACGAAGAATCTCCAACTTGAATCGATTGAATCGGAGTTCAATTGAAAAAGATATGGTGTTTAGGAGATGAGAAAGTTTGAGAGAAAATTCTGCACACTTGATTTATATTTTTTTCTTCTTAGTTTAAAATGAGAGAGGGAAGAGATACTTAAAAGAGAGGGAAAAGAAAGCAAAATGACTAAATTACCCCCACCCTTTAGGCCTTCCCCGATGTGGCGCATGACTATCTCATGGCCAGCAATGGTGTGATCCCGAGATGGTCACGCGCCATCTCGGAGTTACACCTTTTGATGGCCTTTGGCCATCGTGCATCTCCCTCGCGCTCCTCCCTGTTCTTCAACCGTTCTCCGGCCTCTAAACTATGAATTCAAATATGTTTTCAGGTTAGGAACTGGGACTCTCTCATGAACATTGACAACTATGAAACTAAACCTAGAAAATAAAAATTCGACTAGATATACAAAGACGAAGACAATGCATGCAATATGACTGGAAAGTTTCATATCTCTTGACTCGAAACTCGAAATCAAATGTATGAGTAACCGAAATGACCGGAACTGAATGAGAAACAATATAACATCAAATTCTAGTTCAAGGTCCATGTTATATAAACATATAAACATACAAACACTTAACATATAGGAATGCATATCATTTGGACATAGTCCACAAACATGTATTTTTTCACAACTAGTCAGTTCTACACCAATGCATGTGCATTCAATATCAAGTGTGTGAATGTGTTATACAAAATGAACACAACAATACAGGGACACATATGTATGCAATGTGTGTGTGTGTGTGTGCCTAAGTCTTGTAAGAGAAATGAGGTCTTTAATATTCCTTTGAAGAACCAATGAAACACATTTCTCTTTGAAGACTTGATTAAATTTCCCTTTATCTTTATAGTGTAAATATACCTAGAAGGGGGGGGGGGGGGTGAATAGGTATATGCTTAAATTTTAGTCTTCTTTTAAAAAAATGCAATTTTAATGATGCTAAAAGAAAATTGCAAACAATGACACAAGATATTTACGTGGTAAACCTCCGAGAGGAAACATCCACAGGTTACCAACCACCGGCAAAAGCAAATCAACTAGTAGATAAAACGAGGACAATCTCTCAAGTGACCCCTTCACCTAGGAACTACTCTTTTATCCTACTCAATAAACTTGTTGCCACCTTAATCACCTTTCCGGATCCTCCCGACCATAGGCAAAACTTCATTGCTTAGTTATCAGAGTCCTCCCGACTCTAACTAAGACTTTCTTGCTCAATAATCCGAGGTCTCCTACCTCTTGTCGAGACTTCCACTTGCTTAGCTATCCGAGTCCTCTCGACTCTAGCTAAGACTTCCAATTGCTCAAGTCAAAGAATCACTCTAAGATATGAGACTTCCAACCTTTTCACAAGGCATCTAAGTGATCATGAATGCAAAATGAAAACAAGCACGCAATATAGAAAATGATGATCAACAAATTCTATGGACATGCAACTAGATAGCTAGATTATGCTTTCAAAGAACAATCACAAATGTATCTAGACAACCTAAGCATGTTATCAACTAAGAACCAAATCAATGAAATCAATATACCAATTGATATAAACCTAGTTCTTAGAAAATGAAATTAAATCTAGAAATAGTCAATCAAGCAGAAGAACAAAAGATTTCTAGAAGCAATTTCACATTTATCAAGTTTATCACAAATCATTCAATTTATCACAAATCTAGCTAAAATTGAAAATCAAATGAACAAATCATAAAATGATATCAAAATCATCCTAGTCATGTTTCTTAATCAAATAGCATCAATCCATAAGAAGATCAAAGAAGAAAACTAAGAAGAAGAAGATTTTACCAACAAGGATGAAAGTCACGAACTGAAGATCTGATCACTACGAAAAATCTAGATATCTTTGGTTCTATAAATGCTTGGAGTTTTTAGATCTCTTCAAGACACTAGAAATCGGTTTTTTAATCAAGTGATTCGGAGTAGAAATGAAGAAGTTATCACTAAAACAAAAAATGTTGAGAGAAAAATACTGCACTTGTTCTTCAATTTCAATTTTCTTAACTTGTTATGAATGAGAGGGAATGAGAGGTTTTAAAGAGAAACGAACCAAAAAACCAAATTGCCCTCATCCCTTAGTGCCTCTCTGAGATGGCACATGGGCATCTCGGGGCAGAGAGGCTTTGGGGCCGAGATGGCCACACGCCATCTCGGGAAGGTGCCCAAGTGATGGCTTATGCCATCGCACCTCTTCCCTTGAGCTCCTTTAGCGTTCTTCGACCGTTCTTTGGCCTCCAAACTCCGAATTCTAATCCACTTAAAGATTACAAACAGGGAATCCCTCACAAACATAGACATATAAGATACTTAACCCAGAAAAATAATAATTTGACTCGATATACAAAGACGAAGACAATGTATGCAACATGACTGGAAAGTATCATATCTTTTGACTCGGAACTCGAAATCACATGTATGAGTAACCGAAATGACCGAAACTCAATAAGGAACAATATAAGACCAAAATCAAGTTCAATATACATGTTATACAAGCATATAAACAAACAAACATATTTCACACAAGAATCATTCAGTATCAAGTGTGTAAATGTGTTATACCAAATAATGTGTTACGATGCAGGGACACATATGTATGATATGTGTGTGTGCGCTATAATGGTGCACAACTATACAGGGACACATATGTATGAATTGTGTATGTGTGCACTTACTTCTTGTAAGAGGAAGAAGAATCTCGATGCCTTAGCATTCAAGAATAGTACCAATCCTCTTGAAGACGAACTTTGCATCATGAGAAGCTGCTTATCTTCCTTGAAACTCTTATCATCACGAAACACTTAAGCAACTAAGCATTACAAAGAAATGAAGTTTTGTTATGGAATTAAGCCAATACAAATCTAAAACCTAACTGTGATCTTGCTTGTTGAGTTGCCAAATCTTCTTTAAAGCTTGAATCATTAACAATCTAAGACAACTAATCAATATAAGTGAATGTTGTTTTGATATAGAATAATGCCAAAACAACTCAAAAAGCTGACAACAACTCAAGTCCAGTTAATGCTAGCGCCACTGGGGAAGTTTTCCATTCGTAACTCCAACCTCAACCGGTCAAGCCACGATAACCTCCAAGGATGTTCCCTCAGGGATTTCCTCAGATACATTTCGACAGGTCCAAGAGTCTGAGCAAAGAGTCTGAAAATTCCGTTAATCAATTATAGTGTCAAAAATACCTCGAGAGGGGCGGGGGTGAATAGGTATAATCTCAAAATTCTTGCAATTTCTTTTTCTTCACAAGAAATTCAATCAGACAAAGAAACCTTATCAAGTAGATTGATTCAACAAGTGAATATGATATCAATTAAACAGTAGATGAATCAATATAATTCAAAGAAAGTAAGGAAAATAAAAATGAAAATCAACACAAGGATTTTTACTTGGTAAAACCTCAAGAATGAGGAAACATCCACATGTTGATACAAAAACCACCGAAATAGTAAATCACTGCAACAAATAAAATATACACACTCAAAAAGCAATCAACACAAGATTCACTCTTCAAGCTATCAACTCCTATTTTACCCTTGGGCCTAGTGAACTTACTGTGCCTACTTCTTATCCAAGACCTCCCGTCTCTAGGAGGATTTCTTGCTTTGTCTATCCAAGTCCTCTTGACTCTAGACAAGACTTCCTTGCTTAGCTATTCAAATCACCTTGATCCTAGCTAAGACTTTCATGCTCAAATTCAAAGATACACTTTCTAATATGAGTCTTCTTACCTTTTGCAAGACAAATGATCTAAGTGTAGTGCAAATATGCAAACATGATACAAACACAAACAAATAGAGCGAGTTGATCAAACAAACTCTATGAAGAATTAGTATAAGACAAATCATGATCACAAGTAAATATAACTAATTCTTATGAACATGTGATAGGAAATCTAGATTAGGCATTCAAAGATCATTCACAAAAATATCTAGGAACCTAAACATGTCAATCAAAGCTAGAATAAAAAGTTTTCAATGTAAATCACAAATCTAACATTGAAATCAAGTGGACAAGTTAACACTTGAAACAATCAACATATTCAACAAACAACAAATAATAGAACTAAGAACTAGATTTAGAAAGTAGAAATCACAATCATGAAATTGTAGTCATGAACATATAAAAAAATTCTAGAAATCTACAATCAAGGTCAAATACATAAAGAAATTCTAGATTCAAATACATGTTCTTCAAGATAAGCTAAAATGATATTCAATCAAAGACACAAAAGCAAATCTCGAAAATCAATCAAACATGTCTAAAATTTGAATCATAATCATTTTAATTATATTTCTCTTATCAAATAAGAAGAGTTATCAAGTTAATCACAAAAGGGAAAAGAAAGAAAATGATTCACTTACAAATGATGACTCACGAGTAGAAATCAGATCATCATGAAAAATATGGACATCATTTGACACTAAAAAAGCTAGGGACTTGTTCCTCTCTTCATGACCAACAATTTCAGATTTTAAAAATCTAAATCGGAGTTGATTTGAGAGAGTTATGATGTTTGAAAGTTGAGAAAATTTTGAGAAAAAATTTCTGCACAAGTCTTTCAATGTTCTCACTCTAGAAAATAAGAGGGAAACGAGATATTTAATGGGAAGAGAGAAGCAACCAAAAAATGGAAGGGTGCCACCTCTGCCTACCCATGGAGGCATGTGGCCTCCATAGACGTGCCTTCATAGGGACAGAGGGCATCCTTTCCTGTGAGGCTCACGTGCCTCAACGGGAAAGGGTGCATGGCCACTTCTTTCTTCATTTGCCCCCTCTTCGCTTTCTTTGACCGTTCTCTGGCTACCGAACTCTGAATTCAAATTTGTTTTAAAATTATGAACTGGGAATCCCTCATAGACATAGACATCAATAAAAAAAGTTCAAAAGATATGGAAATCGACTTGATAAACGAAGATGAAAACCATGCAGGATAAAGACACAGAAAGTTTCGTAACTTCCAACTTAAAATTCGAAAACATATGAATGAATAACCGGAACAACTGAAATTCAATATAGTACAATATGAGAACATAATCAAGTTTGACATTACAATAAAACATACAAACAATCACGAGAACACACAATTATGCAATTTCTTAGAGATAGTCATAGAGCATGCAATTTTACAGAAGTTGTCAAATTAAATCTAATGCATGTGCATACTTCAATATGTGTGAGAATGTGTTATACCAATTTACAGCAATGATGCGGGGGCGAAAATGTATGCAATGTGTGTGTATGCACTAAGACCTTGTAAGAGGAAGAAGAATCTCAATATCTTAGCATCCAAATAAGCACCTTTCCTCTTGAAGAGGAACTTTACATAAGAAGTAGCTTTCCTCCTTTGAAGCTCATATAAACCAAGAATCACCTAAGCAAATAAACATTTCAAAGAAAGAGAGTTTTGTTATGGAATCAAGCCAACACAAATCTAAAACCTAACCATCTCCCCTTTTGGTTATTCCATGAAAAAACCTCAACCTCACCACACAAAGATCCCTCAAACTAACTCATAATTGGTTGCATTCCCACATCCTCATATTACAAATAGATCCCTAGATTAAAATGTCTTCATGTCCTCAAGAGTCTTCCAGAATCCTTTCTTTGAATATAAAAAACACCCGTGAGATAAGCACAACCAAACAAACAAGAGATCTTCCAAAAAAGATTGGTGAGATATATTCACATAAAAAATAAGCCAAGAAACAATACTTCCCTATCTCTTATAAAGAAAAAAGAGAATTCTCCCCCTTAGGAAATGAATTCTTCTCCTTAAGACAAGAAGTACGTTCTCCCACACATAGTGGGGAATACATTTCTCCCTTTTTTTATCAAGGAATGGACAAGGGATGCATGATAGATATATGAGATAATATGCAAACAAGTTTTATAGATAACTAAGTTAAACAAACTAAGCTCTCCCTTAACATATGCACCACATTTTGATCAACAAGTAAAATTGTTCACAATGAAACCACACAATCACACATTCAAGCAATAAGAGAAATTATGTCCTTACTTTTCAAGGTTGAAAAGAGATTCATAGATTTTCATTATCCTCTAAAAAATTATCTCTCATTGATATTGAATCAAGCACATTGAGAAAAATATTTGTGTGTGTGTGTGTGTGTGTGTATGTGTGTGTGTGAAATGCTTCAAGTATATATAACATGAGCAATTGTGATATCACCATACAAACCACATCAACACCTATCCGTCTAAAGCATTTCCAATCAAGGTCAAATCGATTATCAAAATTTTTACTTTAAAAAGAATAGATTTCGACATATGAGCGTGTGTATGCATGTGGCTCGTCATCCCATTTTTGTTTTTCAACCCGAGCAATCACAATTTTCAACTATACTTTTGTAAGCCCTTTTTTTATAGGCTTTGAATCAAAGATTTTTTTTATTGATTCTTTTCAACACCTCTTTGATTGATTTTTTTTTTAAACATAAACATATGCACTTCATGATGGCTTTCACTCAACACAATAGTGTAGCCCTTTCCTACATTTGGCGGTTTCACAACCAAGGAGTGTAGCATTTTTTCATGAAGGTGTTCGTTGAGTTCTATGTAGTTGCTGAAGCAAAATGGATGCTAACCATAAGTCATCTATCATGTACTAAGCAATAAACTTCTAGATGCATCTGTAATCTACACATTTTCAAATTCAACTACTCAAACTTAAACATATAAGAGAAGCATTAGTGTACTTTTGTAAAAAGTTTTAAAGTTCAAGTGCATGATCTAGAAACAATAAAAGTTATTTGCTCAAGATCATTACTTCTCAAGTGAATAGCTCTCAAAGAAATTGATATTCAAAAATATGTTTTGCTTATCAAGCCACTCACAATCACACATAGACATCAATCGACATAAATCATGCCAATGGATCTTCTAAGGGATTTAAATCACTCCTTGTCCAAAGACTTAATGAACACATCCGCAACTTGATTTTTAGTAGGCATATGCTCAAGAGAAACAATAGAATGTTTACAAGTTTTCTAATAAAGTGTTGCCTAATATCTATGTGCTTTGTACGTGAGTGTTGAACCTGCTTTTTAGAGATATTAATGCACTCATATTATCACAATAGAGAGTCATTTTACATTGTTCAATCTCATAATCCTTAAGGATTTTCTTCATCCAAAGAAGTTCTATGCACTTCCGGTCGCCATGTACTCAGCTTTAGAAGAGGAGAGAGAATAGAATTTTGCTTCTTACTTTGCCAAGAAACCAAGTTATTCCCCAAGTAAAAGCAACCGCCCGAAGTGCTTTTACGATCATCAATATTTACTACCCAATTTGTATTACTATAGCCTACAAGAATATCATATTTAAGGTCCTCTAATTTTATGATTGACTTATTTCATAACATACCATATTGGGTATGATTGTGTAATGGGTAGCTTAGGTCTTCTTGATGATTATCAAGGCAAGCTCCCAAGCATTTCCATGACTTCTAGATTAAGAGCTTCAAAAAATATATCACTTGACTTTGATTCTTAAATAGATTAGGTGCATACACTCACAACTCATGCATTATCATGCTCATATATTTTGTATCTAGGTTGATTGAGTGAGGTTTAAATTTCCATGCATTTGTGCATTGGTTGACCGTTGTTGATCATCGTTGACCATTGTATGGTCCGCTGTTAGACCGTTGTGACTTTTCACAGCAGTGGGAAAAATAGCGTGTCACCACTGTAACACCGTTGTGATAATTCACAGTGGTGGCATCACAGTGGTGGCATCACAGTAGTTCACTGCTGTGAGATCGTTGTGACACTCACAACGGTAGCCATATCGGTCGAGCCCTGTTTTTCCCAAAACGATGTCGTTTTGCTTTTCTTTATATATATATGTTCTCTTCTTTCCCAACTCATTTTAGGGCTTAAAGAATACATTTTTTGAGAGAGAATCCCCTTAGAGAGAGAAAAACTTTAAGCTTTGTTCTTTGACTCTCCAAACCCAAAACTCATCTTTTTCCTGCATCATTTAACATCATTTGGGCATGGTTCTTCATGGTTTCATGACTAGTTAAGTAAGAACTCCATTGAATATCATTTATTGTTCTTCTTACTCTAGATTAGGTATTTATTGTTTGATTAAATACCTAGACTCTTCTTTATTACACATATTTATGAGTCTTGATAAAGTGATTGGGTTTGTTTGTGATAGCTTGCATCATTAGGTCTTTTTCCATAAATAGCTAATTGATAAATGTTCATGTATGCTTAATTGATGATTAGGTTGACTTTGCGCATCTAGTCAAGCTCTTGAACATTTATGTGAGTAATAATTCACAATTAGGTTGTTAGAATTTCTCTACATCTAATTGAGACCTCATGTGTGTACATGTAGGTTTGGTTGATAACTAAGTTGTTAAATTGCATTATAACATCTAGTTAAGTATTTAGTGTTTAGTGTATTTTGTGATATTTACACTCATTCTTTTAATTCTAGAGTCAAAGTCTTGTGGCTTCTAGGTGAAGTTGTATAAGCAAGCAGAAGCCTTGCAACTAAGGGTGTGGTTGGCAAGCATTGTGTTAGGGAGTTACTGTATAAGGCCCATGGGGTAGATTATGAGGTGTTATGCCAAGAGTAGTGGATTAAGGGATATCACTAGGGATTGAACCAAGAATGGTAAGTGGTGGTGTCCACAGCCTGAGATTATCGAGAGTGAGAGTCTGAGTATCAGTTAAGGGTGTAAGTTCCTTTTCATATGGTGGATTTCTATGGCTCAAGTGGCTAGTCTCATGGTTTTTCTCGTTTGGAAGGTTTCCACCTAATAATCAAGTGTTCTTTATATTTCCGTACTTTACTTGATTTTGTATGTTTGTTTTTATTGGGTTATATCATTAATATTGACTAATCGAAAAAGTCGGTAAAAATCGATTAACAACTCATTCAACCCCCTTCCATCTAGATTAGGATAGACACACTTTTAGGGATGAAATTTCCCTTAAAGCGTGTGTCTAACAACCTAGGGGGGTGAATAGGTATCATTCAAGTCAATTACCAATATTTCTTGATTAGTTAATATTAAAGATTCACCCAACAAACAAACAAACAAAATCAAGTGTAAAGTGCGAAAATATAAAGGACACTTCATATATACGTGGAAACCCTCCAACTGGAAAAAACCACAGGGCTATTTTGCTAGCCACACACAATCACAGAAATCTACTATATGAATAAAGGGGTTACACCCTCAAGTGATACTCGGACTCTCACTCTCTACAACCTCAGGCTATGAACACTACTACTCGCCATTCTTGGTTCAATCCCTAGTGATATCCCTTGATCCACTACTCTTGGTATGAGCACTACATACTCTACCCCTCAAGCCTTTTACAGTGGCACTTGACTAATTGCTTGCCAACCCACCCTTGGTTGCAAGACTTGACTTGATTGTGCAACTTCACTCTGAAGCCACAAGACTTTGACTCTATGAAGAGTATAAAGGTCTAAGTGAACAGTTAATGAATGCTCAATGCAAGATATGCTAGACCAAACATACAATGCCTAGCTAGATATAGATATCGCAATACAACATCCTAGTTATCAACAATGTCTACATGCCCATATATAAGGATTCAATTAGATGTAGATAAAATCCAACAACCTAATTGTCAATAAAAGTCAAGGTGCACCCAACATAAATTGTCACAATATATAATCAAGCATAATAATTTTGCACTCAATAAATGCAATCAATAAGGCTTAAAAAATAATGCATAAATACAATGCATAGAGACTTACCTAGATGGCAAGTATGATCTAAATGCTAGCTATCACAATACAAACCTCAAACATATCATAACTTTAAAAGATATACAATAAATGTGAAGATTTGCTAACCTAAGTAATAAATGACATGTCTTGGTAAGTTAGAATAATAAACGAACGTGAATGCTAGTTCTACTTACCAATTATTGATGACCCATACTTAAAATGATGCTAGAGATGCAAGATAAAGATGGGTTATGGGGTTTGGAGAGTTAATGAACAAAGCTTAAAGTTTTCTCTCACTAAGATATCTCTCTCTAGGGCATGTTCTTGAGAGTTAAATAATGAAGAATATGAGTTAAGGATGTATTTATAGTGGGGAAATGAAACTACACCGTTTTGGAAAGTTAAGAAATGATTTATGGGTATCAAAAGTGACCTTAGGGTGAATTGGATGATAGGTCGCTTTGCTCTTTGGTTTGGGTGCCAAAATACGCTTGTAAAAGCGACTTGGAAGTCAGGTCGCTATGCTCTCGGGAAAAACACAAAAGCACAACAGCTCCCTATTCGAGCTACCTAAAACATGACCAAACAACATCAAAACCTTTCGTATAATATACCGTCAGAAAGGTATAGAAGTATACTTTCTACTTAAATTAAAAAACATGATTTAGATGTCTATAGAAAGAGTTATGGTAATTTGAGTTACCAAAGGTCAGA
Source organism: Dipteronia dyeriana (assembly GCA_032871835.1). Lineage (NCBI taxonomy): Eukaryota > Viridiplantae > Streptophyta > Magnoliopsida > Sapindales > Sapindaceae > Dipteronia > Dipteronia dyeriana. The sequence continues at coordinate 40,079,531 of CM065302.1, forward strand.
GACAGACAACAACAGAGTTGCCCTGTTTTGGTGGTCATTTTGGAGATTTTAAAACCAATCCAAACGGTTATGAAATATTATGACTAATATACCGTTGGAATGGTATAGTTGTTAGTTTTTACATAAATTTTTAAAACTCATTTTGAAGCATTGTATAAAATATTATGGTCACAAGACAATACAAATGTCGGTTTTCAAAAATATTAAATCATTGAAATCCACTCTTTTGAAACTAGATACATTACTCCAAATAACCAAACCAAACCAAATAAGACCTTCTCAAATGGTCACTCAATACGCTAAAACAACACACCATCGTGCAAGTGTAGACATAACACAAAATCACACTTAAAGCTAAGAATGAAGTGCAAGTGTGATACTGAGTAAGCATGTACACATATAAGCAATAGACAACACAAATACATGTGTGTGTGTGTGTGTGTGCCTAAGCTTTTCAAGAGTCAAAGTCAATTAAATATACCTTTTGCTCTTGAAGTCATGGAGATGCTTAGAAGCTTGCCATTGAAGACCAAAGTTACCCATTACATAATCATCCCCAATGTGGTGTTGTTTGTCATGACATAAGCCAATCATAAAATAGAGGTCCTTACAAGGGAATTTAAACATTAATATCAAAAGAATAAAATAAGCCAAGATTATGTGTTCCTTTTATATACCTAATGATTCTTTTCATGGGGCTTTTAAGTGAGACTCCTTCAGATTGACTTGAAACCTAGCACACAAACCAACACTAAAACAAATATCTGGCCTACTAGCCGTTAGGTAGAGAAGGCTACCTATCATGCTCCAATGAAGACTTTGATCAACACTTTTTTTTTTTATCTTTGTCAAGTTTTAAAGTAGTACTCATGGGTCTTTCAAAATCATTACCATTTTCAAACCCAAACTTCTTAACTAGATTTGTAGCATATTTGGATTGTGTCAACGTAATGCCATCAATAGATTGTTTCACTTGCATACCAAGAAAGTAATTTAGCTCACCCACCATTATGATTTCAAATTCACTTGACATGACATTAACAAACTCATCAACCTTGGTTTTACATGTAGACCCAAAAACAATATCATCAACATATATTTGTACAATAAAAATATCATCATCATAATGCTTGACAAACAAATTTCTATCAATACTGCATCTCCTATAGTTATTATCAACAAGGTATTGAGTCAACCTACCATACCTCTAGGAGCTTGCTTAAGGCCATAAAGAGCCTTTTTCAATTTATACACATGATTAGGAGAGTGTGGATCTACAAAACCCTTAGGTTATTCAATATACACTTCTTCTTGAAGATATCCATTTAGAAAAGCACTTTTGTCATCCATTTGAAACAATTTAAATTTCTTAAGACATGCAATGGACAACAAAAGTCTAATGGACTCAAGACGTGCAACGGGTGCAAATGTCTCATCAAAAGCTCATATTTGGCTTCTTGCCCTTCCAAAGCTCATAAGAGGTTTATTTTGTGGCCTGCCTTCTTAAAACTTTGTTAGAGACATAGAAATCGATATTGACCGCTTCGGGCCAAAGATTCCTAGGGACTTTCTTGCTTAATCATGACCCACCATATCTTGCAAAACACGGTTCTTCCTCTTAGCATCACCGTTTTGGCATTTTCAAGTCATCACAAAACTCACTAAATTTGCTAGGAGCCGAGAACTCATGAGATATCCCCAAGTTATCACAAAACTCACTAAATTTGGCATTTTCAAACTCACTCCCATGATCAACCCTAATGCAACATATTCTTTTAATTCCAAGACCCTTTTCATTTTGAACTTGATTACAAAATTTCTTCAAGTAATCAAAAGTTTTGGTCTTTTTTCTAAGAAAATAAACCTGTGCAAACCGAGAAAAATCATCAACATAAAAAAAAAATTCTAGCCATTTATGCTTTCGGTTTGGATTGGTCCCAATAGGTCCATGTGTACAAGTTCTAACGGCTTCTTGGTAGTAAAATTTGTGTTCTTTTTATGAGGCACTATCAAACTTCTTACCAAGACAAGGTAGACCTCTAACAATGTTATATTTTTCAAGCTTCTTTAAATCTTTAAAATTCATGTGGCCTAATCTTTCATGCCAAAATTCGAGCTTGTTATAATATAACCATATTGCAAGTTAAAGGATCTATCTCAGGACAATAACAATTGTCAAAAGATCTTTTGACTTTCAAAACAATTTTGCCCTTTTTATCAATTGTAGTACACACATCTTTGTTAAAACTAACTTCTTGAAAAATTTTACACAAATGAGTGATACTAATCAAGTTAGCTTGTAGACTATCTACATACACAATGTTTTTAAGTTTAGGCAATTTGGGGATACAAATTGTTCCCTTGCCTAGAACTTGCTTTTTGGTGCCATCATCAAAAGTCACCTTACCACCATCCTTCATAACAATTTTTTTAAAGAACTCCTTGTTACCGATCATATTCCAAGAGCATCCACTATCTAGGTACCATGAATATGATGAGTTGGCTTTAAATGCATATTGTGCAACATGACATTGTGTTGTGTCTTCCTAATCCAAACTTTCTTAATATGTTTCTCATTCATACTTTCATTATCATGCTTTGACTTGTTATTATGCATTTTGACTCCATTAGTCACATTTTCAAAAAAAATCAAAAAATCATTATCAACTTTCTTATGCATAGTAGAATGAGGCACAACACAATTTTTCACAAACCATTCATCAACAACATTTTTCTCAACATGCTTTTCCAAGGTCTTCCTAGGTCTAAGTCTAGATCCATACATGGATGTTGACTTAAGACCATTCATCAAAGACATATTATATAAATCATTCTCATATTTGCATTTTTGAATGTACACATAGTGTATAGGTCTTATGTGTCCTATCATATTGCAATAATGACAAATAGGTACAAATTTGAGAAGGTTACCTTTAGCTTGAGCATTTGAAGTACGATACCTTTCTTTATTGTTACCTTCTTGATGTGATTTCCTTGATTCTCTGCCTTTTGCATTTGAATATGAGAATCGTTGTCTTTGATCTTGTTGAGATTTTCCTTTGACATTTCTTATTGATGTCTAGGCACATATGATAGCATTCATGGTTTTACCGTTAGAGAGAGTACCTACACACACTTTACCACTAGCTTTGACAAAAGTAGAATTGTTAGATGAACGAGTAACCTTTTCATTTACATAACCTAATCCTCTTTTGTCACTAGGATGCTTGTCAATCTTGATGAGATTTTCTACTTTACTAGCGCTAGATGACATCTTACTCATCATCTTATTGAACTCATCAAGCTTGTCACTAAGTATCTTCTCTTGACTTTCATGCTTACTAATTTTGACTCTTAACTCATTTTCAAGTCTTTTAGCACTACTAAGAGAATCATCTTTTAGATCAATCTCATGTTTCAAAATTCTTAGTCTTTCATTACTATATTTCAAATTATTTTCTAGATTAATGACTTTGTCTTAAAGCTCTTTGTTTTCTTTTAAGCAAAGTTCATGAATTTCTTCTAGCTCCGTTTTAAGAGACATATTCATTCAAGAGATTCTTTCATTCTCTTGGACAAGATATTTCATCTTTTGACCTTTTAGAATAATAGGCTCATTTTCAACACTAGAAGCCATGAATGAGAAAATTTCCTTAATCATGATTAATCCGTAAACAAACACAAACACTATAAAGAGACTAATTACCATTAGACACTCGCTCTGATAACAATTGAAAATTCACTTAATCACTTATAGTGTTAAAAATACCTAAGGGGTGAATAGGTATAATCTCAAAATTCTTGCAATTTCTTTTTCTTTACAAGAAATTCAATCATACAAAGAAACTTTAACAAGTAGATTGATAAAACAAGGAATATGATATCAATTAAACAAGAGCTGAATCAATACATTTCAAAGAAAGTAAGGAAAATAAAAATGAAAATCAACAAAAGGATTTTTACGTGGTAAAACCTCAAGAATGAGGAAACATCCACGGCTTGATACCACAACCACCAATAAATAGTAAATCACTATGACAAATAAGAGATTCACACTAAAAAAGAAATCAATACAAGATTCACTCTTCAAGCTATCAACTCCTATGTTACCATCGAGCCTAGTGAACTTACTATGCCTACTTCCTATCTAAGACCTCCCATCTCTAGGAAGATTTCTTGCTTGTCTATCCAAGTCCTCCCTACTGACAAGACTTTCTTGCTTAGCTATCCGGATCACCCCTATCCTATCCAAGATTTCTGAAATCCCTAGAAAGTGTGTCTATAACCTAGAGAGGGGGGGGGGGGGGGGGGGGGGGGGGGGGGGGGATGGGTGAATAGGTTTAATTCGATAGATTACCAATTTTATGAATTAATCAATATTATCAATTCTACCCCATTCTACTAAGTGTTTAAATAAAAGACAACAAACATAAAACAATAACAACACGCAATATATACGTGGAAACCCTCCAAATGGGGAAAAACCATGGGATGTTCAATGCTCCACACTCGATTCTCAAAATCCACTATTGAGAGAAAGTTTACAACCTAGGTTGACCTCCCATCTAACCCTCTAGTTACTAACCCTTTCACTATACCCAGTGGGCCTTAATAGTGATTTTGGATCACCAACCTTGTGCACTAATCATATAGCCACAAGCTTAATCAACAATGAAGAGATAATGGCAACCTAAGTGAATATGCAAGAATATTCAATATGTAAAAATGCTAGGTCAAGACATTCATGCTTATCTAAGATTAATAATGACAATTCAAGCAAATCCTATATATCAATGTTCTAAATGCAAAGGCAAGAAGATTTAGCTAGAAGGGTAAAACCGTCCTAAATTCTAGCTATCACAAATTAATGCATCTCAACTAACAATCAATACATAAGCATGTCATAAAAGCAATTAACCATACATGCAAGCATTTAATATGCAATAGAGATTAAAACCCTAGGTATACATGTCTTGGTAATGAAACAATAAAGTTTAAAGTATGCAGAGAATACCTAGTCACGAACAAACAAGAGACCCATGCTTGAAAGATACTTGATGATTATGTTTTGAAGTTTGAGTGAGTAAAAATGGCTTCTTGGAGCTTCTCTCACTAAGAAAACCTTATCTCTCTCTTAAAATAGGTTTGAAAGCTCTAAAACAAGAGTTGGGAAGAATATGGTATATTTATATGAAGCCTAAAGTGAAACTACATTGTTTTGACAAAAAATGTCCAAAAGACGCATTGTGCGCTGGTGTGGGCACTGGTCGAGTAGCGTACGACCAACGACAAACCACTGGAAAAGTTACGCTAGTGAGGTGCACATGACGACCAACGCACCACCAATGACAAACCACTGGAAAGTTGTGCTGATGTTGGCGTGCATGACGATCAGCGTACCACTAACGATAATCCACTGGAAAGCTGTGCTGGTGTTGGCGCTGGTAGGGGCGCTGCTCGAGTGGCGCACTGCTCAATACCTTCTCACACACATACATAAATTATGCAAGAGAAAAGAGATGAAGGGAATGTAACCTAATGCCTAACATGACATGGCAATTTAATCACAAAATACAATCAATTTAAACAAGCAAAAGAAAACAACAATTGGCACACAAGATGGCAACTAAACAAGCATGCAAGATGATCAAAACATGCATAAGGGTGTGTGGTGTGCACTAATAACTCTTCAATGAAGGTTAAACAGTTGATTTTACCTTTGAAGCTTGAGCTAGGACTTGAGCAATGATGGCCTAAACTGCATTTACACAATAAACCCCAAATGTGGTTGTCAACGAAACGAGCCAATCAAAAACCGAGGAACTTACAATCTCCCCTTTTGGCTATTTCGTGACAAAACCACCAATCACAATTCATCCTCACCAAAAACAAAAATCAAACGTCAACAAAATTTTCTACATTACAAAGAGATGCATAATAAACTAGATCTTCAAGTCATCCATCTCTAGTAGAATCAACATCCCTACAATACAGAATAACTACACTTTCCAAGACAAGTGTATGAGAGGGATCAAGATAAATAAAGACAAGGGCAATTTTCATGAAATAGAAACAAGTGGCATGTAATCAACAATGCACATGCAAAAGCTCCTCATAAAAATGGCATTCTCCCCTTATATGCAAAAGCAACACAAACTCCCCTAAATCCAACAATACTCCCCCTTTTTGTCACAAGATAGGCAAATGAGTATTCCCCAACCGGGACGCTTTAGTAAAGAGAGATATTTGCAATGTAAATACATAATCATACCCAACAACTTTATATAATTTAATTAAGAGAGAGAGAAATTCATGGAAGTTTTATGTATTGGAATATGTGTGAAAGGATTGCCTTGAATGAAATACATGGAACATCAACTTCCAAAAAGTATGGTATTTGGCAAAGGAAAAATAACACATGAGGTTCCAAGAGAAGTCAAACCAATTTGCACCAATTTTTCAATGTAACACAAGATATAATTTAACAAAAGATAATTGCAACTATCAAGCTTTACAAGTTAACCAAGACATGAGCGACTATTGCGCCCTTTTAGATTTTTTCTGGGTTAAATGCATGTATGATAGTAGCCTTGTTCAACAAGTAAAGAGAGAGAGACTATTGGATTGTGAAATCCTTGAAATGGATACAACATCCTTATTGATTGAAGTCTCAAAAGGCACTCTCACACAAATTTGCAATCATTTATAAGCATTCAATAAATTCATCATGCATAACAATATAAGCATGTCAAGATCAAGTCTTCATAAACATGGAGATAAACTTTGGGTCAATCAAATATACTTCCCAATCAGATTTCCTAGTCCAAATAATACATGTTTGAACACAAATGAGACATGCATTTCAAATAAGGCCAAGGTACACTTATTGAATAAAAAGTAATATAATAATATATGCATCTAAGATACTCAAGCAATTAATTAAAGAGCATAAAATTGAACAATTATTTGCTTATTAGAATGCAAGTTCGCTCTCTTTGCTTGAGCTCCCCATATGGGTCAAACACCAAAACTCATCAATGCATATGACAAATCCCAATAGACCTACTAATAGATTTAAACTTAGTTGAATCTAATGGTTTTGTAAACAAGTCCGTTAGTTGATCATTTGTGCCTAGATGTTCAAGTGCAATGCATTTGCTCTCAACTAGCTCTCTAATAAAATGATGTCTAATGTCAATATGTTTGGTTCTAGAATGTTGGACAGGATTTTTTGAAATATTAATGACACCCATGTTATCATAGTAAAGGGTTAGAGTACCTTGCTCAAAGCCATAATCAACAAGCATTTGTTTCATCTATAGGAGTTGTGTGCAAGCACTCTCAGCGGCTATATAGTCGGCCTCGGCTGTGGATAATGATATGAAATTTTGCTTCTTGTAAAACCATGACATAAGATTGTTCCCTAGGAAAAAGTAACTGCCCGATGTACTCATCCTATCATCACAATTACCTGCCCAATCTGCATCACTAAAGCCAACTAAACTAGTATTAGTGTCAAAAGAGTACCATATCCCATAGTTGGATGTCCCATTCACATATCGAATGATTCTCTTCAAGAAGGAGAGATGGAATTCCTTGGGATTGGCTTGATACCTAGCATATACACCAACACTAAAGGCTATATCGGGCCTACTAGCAGTCAAGTATAGCAAGCTCCCTATCATGCCACAATATAGACTTTGATCCATACCTTTTCCACTAGCTTCCTTCCTAAGTTTCAATATGGTACTCATAGGTGTGTCAATATGCTTGGCATTCTCAAGGCCAAATTTCTTCACTAGGTTCTTGGCATATTTAGCTAGGGATATAAAGATCGGGCCTAGGAAGTAATTGAGTTCACCAACCATGCTCATTTCAAACTCATGGGTCATGACATCAACAAATTGTTTAACTTTCAAGTTGTTTGTGGAACCAAAAACGATGCCATCAACATAAATTTGAGCTATGAATAGCTCATCTTTAGTACACTTGATGAACAAAGTTTTGTCAACACTTCCTCTAGAGTAGCCATTGTCAACAAGATAAAGAGTGAGGCGCTCATACCAAGCCCTTGGTGCTTGTTTCAACCCATATAGAGACTTTTTGAGACGATAAACATGATTGAGGTGGTCTTGGGTTGCTCAACAAACACTTCCTTTTGTAAGAATCCATTGAGGAAGGCAATTTTAACAACCATTTGATGCAATTTAAACTTGTGCACACAAGATATGGATAAGAGAAGCCTAATGAACTCTAATCGGGCAACGGGAACAAAAGTCTCCTCAAAGTCGATACCCTCAATTTGTGAGTACCCTTGTGCTATAAGTCTAGCCTTGTTCCGTACAATGTTGTTGTCCTCAACAGATTTATTCCTATAGACCCACTTGGTGCCTATCACATTAGCATTCTTAGGCCTAGGAACTATAGTCCAAATCTCATTTCTTTCAAATTGATTTAGCTCTTCTTGCATAGCAAGAACCCATAACTCATCACTTAAAGCTTCATCAACCTTTTGGGGTTCAATTTTAGAGGTGTAGCAAGTATAGCTAATTTGATTTGCTAATTGATGCCTAGTCGTAACACCTTCATTCACATATCCAATGATGTCACTCTTGTTGTGAAGATGTCTAACCCAAGGAGCATGTTCCTTAGAGTCCAAAGTAGAATCTCTATCAAGAGATTGAGAGATCTCTTTCTCAAGATTTGCCTTTTCATCACTTGAAGTCTTACAAATCTTCTCCAATGGAGAATCATCAACCATGTTAACATCCTCATCATGGTTACTAACATTAGGCCTACTATCATTTATGATCACACTGGACGATTCCATAACACTTTGTGTCTTCAAATTAAAAACTTTATAGGCCTTACTATTTAGGGCATAGCCAATGAAAATCCCCTCATCACTTTTAGCATCAAACTTGCCAAGTTGATCACAGTCATTTAGAATGTAACACTTGCTTCCAAATGAGTGGAAGTAGCTAACATTTGGCTTATTTCCCTTCCATAATTCATAAGAGGTTTGCCTAGTACCGGGCCTTAAAAATACTCTATTTCCTATATAACAATATGTATTCAATGCTTCGACCCAAAGATTCCTAAGAACATTGTTGCTAAGCAACATCACACGAGCCATCTTTTAGAGGACCCTATTCTTTCTCTCTACAACCCCATTTTGTTGAGGAGCTCGAGGAGCTGAGAACTCATGGGAGATTCCAAGACTATCACAAAAATTTTCAAAGCAAACATTTTAAAATTCTCTCCCATGGTCACTCATAATTCTCTTAATGCATTTTATGTGAGAATCCTTCTCATTTTGAATTTTTGTGCAAAGATTTTTAAAATTTTTAAAAGTTTCAGATTTTTCTCTAAGAAAGTAGGTCCATGTAAATCTAGAAAAATCGTCAACACATACAAAGATGTACCTCTTGCCACCAAGACTCTCGGTTTGTATGGGACCCATAAGGTCCATATGAAGAAGCCATAGTGGCTCCTTGGTGGCAAGATACTTACCCTTTTTATGCACACTCTTAGTTTGTTTTCCTTGTTGACACGGTCCACACACTCCCTCAATCCTATTTCCAAACTTAGGAAGACTTCTCACAACATTTAACCTCTCAAGAACTTTCAAGTCTTTGAAATTCATATGACCTAACATTTGATGCCACAATTCAACTTGATCATAACTAGACGAATTACAAGAGATGCCATTGGAATCAAGACAATAACAATTGTCACTTGATCTCTTGCCTTTCAATAGAACTTGTCCATCTTCTTTTAGAATAGAGCAATCAACTTTGTCAAACATAACCGAAAGCCCTTCTTCACTTAAATGTGATATGCTAATAAGATTGACTTGCAAGCCATTTACATAAAGAGCATTAGACAATGAGGGCAAACCAGGGATGGATATGTTTCCGTTTCCTAAAACCTTCTTACGTGAGCCATCACCAAAGGCGACAAATCCACCATCCTCAATCACAAGAGTTTTAAAGAAACTCTTGTTTCTGGTCTTGTGCTTATAACACCCACTATCAAGGTACTTATGGCTTTGGCTTTTAAGGCTACTTGAGTTGCATGACAATAATATTCATCCCTTCTAGTCCACCTAGATGAAATATTACTATTTCTAGGAGCCATGGGTTCATTTTCTCTAAAATTCCTATGTGCATGCATTTTGGTTCTTCTAAGCATATTCTTATCAATCAATCTTTCAAAACGACACAACTTAATAGATTTGAAACAATTCGGTCTTATATGACCTTCAACACCACAATAATGACAAATATTAGTAAAGTAAGAATTCATACCATATCCTTGTGCAAGCATGCAAGACTTCCCTTTCCTTTGAGTTGTTCTTTGGTGTTGAGCTGAATCTCTTCTTTGAAACACCCTTTATGGTTAAGCCAAATTAACTTCCCTTCTTGGTTGTGGGTGAAAAATCCTTTGTTGACTTTGAGAGCTCCTTGGAAGGTTAGGTCTTGATTGTTGAGTTCTAGCTTTTGGTAGATGAGCTTTAGCTTGAAACATTGTTTGAGCATTCATTTGAGCTTGCTTTGATGATTCTCCAACTTCATTCGATCTTATTTGTGGTGTGAATCTTGAACCTCTTTATCCTCTTGACTTTTGACAAAGATGGTCTTCTTCAAGAAAGTGGCATCTTTGTCTTCAACATATCCTAAGCCCATTTTATCACTAAGACTCTTCCCATATGATAGCATCTTGTCAAGTTTCTTAGTTCTGAATGTCATCTTGGCAATCAATTCCTTCGCTTCCTTAAGCTCAATCTTCAAGTTCTCTTCATTCTTCTTAGTGATCATAAGCTCCAATTTCAAGTTCTCTTCTAACTCTTTTCCACTCTTTACTTTCTCACTCAAGTTAGTTATCTTGAAAGTCAACTCTAGATTCTCCTTTGTCAACTCTTGAATCTCCTTCTTCTTTTTCAATCTAGACTTTTCAAAAAACTTCATGAAGTCTACATAGTCCATTTCCTCATCAATCTCAAACCTAAAGTTAGAAGAGGTACTCATATCACTAGAGTTATCTACTTCTTCTTTATCACTCATAACTTCCTTGTCAGTATGAGATGTTACGAAGGCAATGAAGTTTGCAACTCTATCTTCATCATTCAAAGATTTTTCTTCCTCTTCTATGTCTTCACTATCGCTCCAAGTGGCTGCCATCGCCTTTCCCTTCATCTTTTTCTTCAAATTTGCACATTCTGGAGCAATGTGACCAAAACCACTGCATTCATAGCATTGAATGCAGCCTTACCTGTGGCTCGATCAGAAACTTTGAAGAGTTGATACAAGCCTTCATCAGACAGCTCATGGGAAAAATCCAAATGAGGAAATCAATATCGGTCCTCTCAACCTTGAAACAAAAAAAGGATGAAAAGTTGAAGGACTATCTGACCAGATTATCCTAGGAAGTGTAAAAGGTATAGGATCCCGGTGATGACGTAGTGATTTCAGCCTTTATTAACAGTTTGCAGCATAGCCAATCGTCACTCAACTTAATACAGAAAGAGCCGACCATCTACCCACACCTGGTGGATAATGTAGGGGGATATGCGATGGCAGAGGAAGAACATATTGCCCATGGTGGGCAATTCATACACGGTGACCGACGGGAAGAAGTCCAAAAGCCTAAAGACAGTGGTTTGAAGGGATGAAAATCTACAAACACAGTTAAATTGCCATAAGCTAACATAGAAAATAAGGGTGAATAGGTTTTTACACCTTTTTCCAATCCTTGAAAACAAACATACGTTTGTCCTCTAGCTAGCTTGAATAACAATTCTTAAGATACTAAAGTATATGTAGATAAACAATATGTATTATCAAACAAAGTATTGTCAAACAAGCTTACAAGTTGCTAGTGAAAGGATTACAATGAAACTAAAAACAAAAGATACTTGTATTCTCAATAGTATTCCATATGCACAAGTACTCAATCAATTATGATTATATACAAACAAATTTAAGTACACGTGAAAAGAGATTTATTAGTTTGATCAAATAAAGTGATTGTATATCACTGACAAGTTGCCATTTTGCATGTATAAAATAGCTTGTTAAACAAAATTTATAAAACCCAATTTGCACACAAGTTGAAAACAATGTAGTAGTAAGTAAGGGTATCGTCCATGAAGATCATGTTATGCTTAAATGATCAAATTTTTCTATAATTTAATATGCAATGAAAAGTAAATTGTAATGGTTGTTAAGTGAAATTAACTACATGCAATTAAGACTAAGCTACTCAAATTGCAACAAGTTAATGATAAAAGATATAGGTGTGATGGTATGGGAAATGATGCAATCACAACATAAATATTGGGAATCCATTCAAACAATATAAAGCAATTGATTTATGAAGGTCAATTTATCCATTAGAGTGGGTTAAAGTCATCAATGCTCACTCACGGCTACTAGGCCGGATTCGAAGACTCGAAGACTCTATCCACATTAACTCTCTATTGCCCAAATACAAGGTCGGCTTATAAGAGAGTCACTATTGAGACTTAGGTAAATTCTATAGTAGATAATGGCTTGGAATGGCATATTCACAATCCATTCTCTACCATTAAGACCTAAATACGTAGGAAGGGCATATTCACTATACATCCAATTCATTCAACTTTGCTAGTTTAGACACCTTAGAAGTAATTATCTATTTGGCTTAAGAGGGGGAATATCTACAATCCAAATAGATGTGTATATCAATATTAAAAACTCAAAATACCTTGATAATCAAAGAGAATAAGAGAAGGCATGTCTACTTAATTCTAAGATAATCAAATAACAATTAATGCATTTAATGAAAATCACTAATCAAACCATACAATTATAATGGTTAACCCACAATTCATGTGTTCTTACATCATCCCCTGTAAGTTTCTCAGTTTTTTATTGGCTCATTTCGTTGATAACCACATTTGGGGATTAATGTGTAAGGGTAGTTTAGGCTATCATTGCTCAAGACCCAGCTCAAGCTTCAAAAGGTAAATCACTTGCTTAACTTTGTTTGAAGAGTTTTAGTGCACACACACACTCTCATGCATGTTTTTTTGATCATCTTGCATGAATGCTTAATTGTCATAATTGTGTGCCTTTTTGCCATAACTCTTGCTTGGGTGTTTGATGCATTTTGTTTGCCCTTAGAAAAGGATTTTCCCCTTGACCGTGGCCGGGACCATTCCCTGTGCATTGCCTCTGCCGCGGTATGCACAGCGGTAATCTCTAGGCATTGCACGATGCTGCTACCGCGGCCTGTGCACGTTGCATGCACAACGGTCTCCCAAGCAGAGTTTCTCAGTGATGCATTGCTTACTCTACCACGGTCTGGACATTGCCTGTATCGCGGTCCAGACAGCGAAGATTCCCAGACAATGCACTGCTCGCTCTACCGCGGTCTGGACAATTACCTATGCCGCGGCATGCATAGCGGTCATGACGGGAATCAGTTGCCCCTTGTCCAAAACGATGTCATTTCATGTAAGGCACAATATATATAGGTTCTCCTCTCTTCTCTTTGGTGGTGTGAGTCCAAGAAGCCATTTTTACTCACCAAGCTTTCCTTTAGAGAGAAATTGACTCCAAGAGAGAGAGAGCTCCCAAGAATCGATTTTTACTTAACAAATCTTCAATCCATGAGCATCTAGCATCTTCTTGCATCTTTGAAGCATGGATTCCTCTTGTTTTAATTGACTAGGTAATCTCTACATTCCCTAGAACTTGTTTTTTCATTACTAGGCCATGTTTACCTAGGAATAGCATTTATTGCTTATTGATTGTATGCATTTATGTTGAATTTCATTTATAACATGCTTGGGTTGTTGATTGTTGGTTGAGATTTATATTTTGTGGTAGTTAGGGTTTGTGACCATTTTACCCTTATAGCTAAATCTCTATGCTTTGCATTTAGATATTGTTTATGACTCATTGATTGCATTTTATGATTGCATTATAGTTCCTGCCATGCCTAATGACAACTTGTATTGATATGACTTTGTTTGATAACTAGGATATATTGTTGCATAACTATATCTAGTTAAGTCTTTATGAACATTCATTTAGACATTGATATCTAGGAATTATACTAAGTGACATTCTTAAATTCCTAGTTAAGCATTTAGTGTTGCCTAGCATTTCTTGCATGTTTGAATATTTTATCATATTCACTTAGGTTGTGTTTGACTCTTCATTGAGGTTAAGTCTTGTGACTAAGTGGTTAGGGCACAAGCAAACAGATCAATAATCACTATTAAAGCCCATTGGGTAGAGTGAAAGGGTTAGTAACTAGAGGGTGTGACAGGAGGTCAACCTAGGTTGTAAACTTTTATTTAATAGTGGATTTGAGGCTCTAGTGTGGCGTAAATATCAGCCCGTGGTTTTTTCCATTTGGAGGGTTTCCACATAAATATTTTGTGTTGTTATTGTTTTAAGCATAATTGATTTTATTGAATGCTTGTTTATTCGGGGTAATTTGTGTTAATATTGATTAATCAAAAAATCAGTAATTGATTTGATTAAAACCTATTCACCCCCCCCCCCCCTATAGGTTATAGACACATACGTTTTTAAGGAACTTTCAATTGGTATCAAAGCCGGTGCCTAGATATACTTAGGTGATCCGTGCTCTGTGTGTGTCTTGCTTGTGCATTCTTGTTATTTGCATCTTGTGTGGTGCATTACATTTGCATCTCATTCATTTAACCCAAACACTATGAGTGAGCTTGGGATGAGCAAAGAGGGAGCATCAATTATAAGACCACATTTGCTTAAATGTGATAATTATGACTCATAGAAAGGCAAGATGGAGTCTTATATTTGTCAAATAGATGAACGTGCATGGATTACAGTTAAAGATGAGTACATTCTTCCGAAGATGACCAATAATGATGGAGTTGAAGTTCTCAAGCCTAAGTCTCATTAGAGCACACAAGAATTTGAAGCGTCCAATTTGAGCAACAAGGCTATGCATGCGATTTTGTGCGCCATGGATGACAATCAATACAAGTTGGTTCAAAATACTAGGCATGCAAAGGAGGCTTGGGAGATTCTACAAACGGCTCATGAAGGAACCGAAGTGGTCAAGGACTCTAAGCTTCAAGTCCTTCAAATGCAATTTGAGACAATTCGGATGGAAGACGACGAGTGCTTTAATGACTTCCAAGTGAAGTTGATGGATATCGTAAATCAAAGCCATCAACTAGGTGACCCATATTCGGATAGAAGGATCAAGCAAAAGATTATGAGGTCACTCCCCAAGAGATTTGAGTCCAAGGTGACGGTACTGGAACAAAATAGCACCTACAAGACTATGAAGCCGAGTGAAGTGATGTGAAGGCTTCTAGCCTATGAGTCTAGGTGGACTTCTACATCTACATCTCCTAAGATGAAAAATAACATAGCTTTGAAGACATCCAAAGTAAAGATGAAGGAGGATGACTTAGATGAGGAGATGGCTCTTATGGTGAAGAAATTCAAGAAGTTTATGAAACTTTACAAGAATGACTCAAAAAAAAACGATTGAGCCAAGGCAAGAGAAGTCTACAAGAAAAGGCATTCAATGTTATGAATGTAGTGGGTTTGGTCATATAGCCACCGATTGTACTAATTCGAAGAAGAAGAAGAAAGGAAAAGTGGTGGCTACCTCATCAAGTGAGAGTGGAAGTGAAGAAGATTCCTCAAGTGATAAAGAGGTTATTCTTAACTACACGGCTTTTGGAGCCTCCTTTATGGAAGATGTAGAAAAAGGCAACAAAGCCTTAAGTTGTTACCTTGAAAAGGAGTAGATGAAAAAGTAGCTAAGAGAGTGATAAGTGAAGTTACTTATGTTGATGATGCCATCATGGCAATAAGTGACACTAGTGATGAATCTAGTGATAAGAGTTCTTCATCTCACTCTACAAATGGAAATGTAGAAAGTATGAACCTTGAATGGTTCATTGAGCAATTTCAAAGCTCAAGATTGAATATGAAGAAAGAGGTTCGAAAGCTAAAGGAAGAGAACCTCAAGCTATCAATCGAAGTGACTCACTTAAGTGAGAAAGTGGAGAATGGAAGAAAAGTGGAAGAAAGCTTGAAGGAGAAGCTTAGAGATGCTAGAGAGTTGATTGCTAAGATGACTTCGAGTACGGAGAAGCTTGACCATATGTTGGGAGTTGGCAAGAAACCAAGTGACAAGAGAGGTCTAGGGTTTGAAGATGATAAGGAAACCTCAACTCCTAGCAAGACGATATTTGTCAAGAGCTTTGACTTCAAAGAACCTCTTCCTCTACTTCATCCTAAGAAGAAAATTGAACTATGAGAGTGTTCTAGAAATGTCCAAGTCAAGATGGCACCAAGAAGTCAAGCTCAAGCTCAACCAATGAGAGCACTTCAAGCAACTATCCCTTAAACTAAAAGCCATCAAGCCAAGAAGCATATCCTGCATGCTCAACAAAGGAAGCAATCTTCTCCAACTCAACAACAAGGGAGAAGAGAATCAATACCACACCAAAGGAAAGCTCAAAGACATGGGAAAGCACCTTTGTCCTCACAAAGGAATGGTATGACCCCTCATTTTATTCCTTCATGTCATTTTTGTGGTGTTGATGGCCATATTAGACCAAATTGCTTCAAGTACATTAACATGTGTAGAACTAAAAGCATGATTGAAAGAAAAAAGGGTGGAGCCAATATGCATGTGCCTAGGAAAGCTAGTGTTAATGATCCTAGGAGTAATATGATGATCTTGACCACTATGAATGATAATGTGGCACCTAAGTGGATTAGAAAAGATGAACCCACATGCCATTGTGCTAAGGTTTCACCTATAGGCTAAACTAGATCAAATGGACTTGGTAAGTCTATAGGGACTTATATCCCCTCTTGACTAGTTTTTGATTGACCCCATATGGGGAGCTCAAGCAAATAGAGCAAATTGGCATTGCATTATGCTCATTGATAATGTTTATGCTTCTTTATTAATTGCTTGAGATGATTGGGTGTACATTGCATTTAATAAGTGTGCAGCCTTGCTCTACATGCAATCCATGTCTTATTTATGACCAAACATGCATTTTGGGAATAGGAGAATTGATTGGGAAGCACATTTTGAATGACCTAGAATTGATCTCCATGACATGTTGATTATTTCTATGACATGCTTTAAATTGAAATGCATGATGAGATTTTTTGAATGCTCTAAAATGAATGCAAAATTTATGTGTGAAAGCAATTATGAGACTTCAATCAATAAGGATCTTGTATCCAATTCAAGGATTTTACAATCCAAAAGTCTCTCTCTTCACTTGTCAAACAAGGCTACTATTATACCGGCATTCCACCCGGAAAAATCAAAAATAGCGCAATAGTCGCTCATGTCTTGTTTTACTTGTAAAGTTTGATATAGTTGTTCTTAAAATGAATTTATTTTACAGTTTATATCTTGCTTACTCCATGGCAAAGGGTGAAATTGGTTTGTGCACTGGTCTGAAGTTTGGTGGATCGCATTTGTTGGTAGACAATGTTATCGTTATGTTTTTGGCGAAATCATTTCAGCGCATATGTGATGCTTTAAAGGTGACCTTAGTGTTGTTTGTAAACTACATTCTTTTCGGTGTAGATTAAAGTGAAAAGTTGCAATTAATGGAATCGAAACTCATTTTGAAATTATCATGTAGTGTTCGATATAAATAGGTTCACATAAAACTCTTCCCTTTTGTGTCAAACCAAAAAAAAAATTATTGAGTTTGGGTTGAGATTTTATAATTACTATTTAAAAGGTTAGCTAACAGCTAGGATTCTTTAGAGTTATTTTAATTGTCTCTTAAAGGCTCATTGAGAGCCAAGAGCAAATCTATTTTAATTATCAATAATCGTCTAATGGTTACTACATTTTATTGTGTAATGTTTTCTAATTTTCACCGTATATTGTTTCCTAATTTCCGCAGTGTAATGTTTTCTATACCTGCTGCCTGGTATACTGCCACAATGTATTTGGTACCTGGTACAGGAATTTACAGTAATAAATAATTTAATATAATTGAACATAATAAAACAATAACAAAACAGTAATAATAAAACATAAATGTAAGTTCAAATACATGATCTGAAATCTAAAATAATTAAATTCAGCTACAAGTTCTGAAATTAACCAATAGAAAAGGTTTAAACACCAATAACATCTTCATCATGCCACAAATCTCTTTTGTACTAGTCTGCCCATGGGGGCATATTCGTTTGTTATGGCCTTGACCGCCACAACCACTACATTTGCATTGTTTACGTGTTTGAGTAGGCTGGGTCTAGATTGTATTTGACATTGTAAATCTGATAGGAGTTGGACAATTTTATCGATTATGGCCAGCTTGTTTGTACCACGAACATGTTCTAGATTTCTTTCCACGATATTCTCCGATTGACGGAATCTTAGTCTTCTTTGGTCAGCCAGCCTGTGATAGGCATGGAGGAGCTTTCACAATTATTGAGCCCTGTGATAAACATAAGTTATTAAAGCAGTGACACTGTTGAAATGACGTCACTTCCAAAAAATACTATTTATTTTTTGAGCCCTTTATTAAACACATTAAGTTTTTTTTAGCATGTATAATTTATTTTTTGAAGTTTTATTTACCATCAAACTCTTTTTTTAGCGTGTATAAAATCATCAACAAATCAATTGTAGTTCTGTTGAACATCTGGCCTCTGATCTCTTTCCCCTCTTCGAGCGCTTTTAATCCAAATTAAAAATAAAATAAAATAATATCTTAGCGTACACACTAATTTTTTTTTTTGACATCTTTTTATAAGAATTTAAATTTCTACTTACCTGATTATTTTCATAACCTCATTTAATCTTATAAAATAAAAACATTGTAATGAATGTATGGTTAAGATATTATTGGTTTCCTCAACTACTTTATTAATAATCAATCACAAAATTAAAAAGGTTAAAAAAAATAGATCAGTAGAGGATTCAAATCCTTTTACCTAAACCTATATTAAAGATCTGTTGAGCCTCCAATGGTGGTTGATTTGACCTCTAATGAAGATTTGATCTATATGTGGGTTGCATCGCCGAGGTCTCTGCATTGACCAACAATCTCTAACAATAGAGCATGTTGCATGTATTCAGACCTCTATTGGAAAATAAAAATCAACTTTTTTTTTGTAGAGAAAGAGAAAGAGAGAAATTTAAGGGAGGGTGTTTTTGTCATTTCACTGGCCAAGTTTGGCAAGAACAATAAAACTTTGAAAGGTGGATAAAAATAGAAAAGCATATTTTGTTTGTGGCTATTTTTAGCTATTTTTCAATTTTTAATCAACAATAATTTTCTAAACATGTATTATTAACCCTTTATTTTATGGGAGAAAATGAAAAGTTGTCTCACAAAATATTAAAGTTTTGTTTTTAATCATGTACGAATGTTTAACCTATTTTGAGAAATTACTCGTATATAACAATAGAAAAACACTCTTTAAACTCACACCGTCACATACACCCTCACTACTAGTGTGCACCCAATACGAAATTGCTTGGGCGCCTCGCAAGTAGTGGTGTAAAAATGGACTGGCCCGGCCCATTAAGCACGGCCTGGCCAGTCCATTTCTGGAAACAGGCCTGGCTGGGCCTGGCACGCGACTGTGTCGCTGGCCGGCCCGACCCGACCTGTTTCCGGAGAAGCAGGCCCAGCACGGCACGGCCCCCCAGCCTGCCTCAGGCAGGCCGTGCCTGAGTGCCGTGCCAGGCCTGCCCATCGGGCCCCTCTGGTGAGCCGGGTGGGCCTGATCCGGCGGGCCAGGCCTAACGGGCCTGGTCCGGCGGGTTAGTTTTTTTGTCCAATTTTCTTTCCAAATTACGTTTTTTTGGATTTAGGGTATAGGGTTTAGGATTTATAGTTTATGGTTAAGGGTTTAGAATTTAAAATGAATGAAGAGAACGAACAATTATTAAGATTTGAAATGAATAAAAAGAACGAACAATTTTTTAATTATTTATTTATTTTTCACTTATGGAATTCAGTAATACATATCTACATGATTGCCTCATTAAAAACCTTACCAAGAAAAACCCAGTGGGATAAAAACTTGGTAAGGGAAAAAGAGTGCAACCGTTTTACAACTTACAAGTAAATAATAAATACATATGTAAAAGTATAACCTAGTTCTGGCCTTGGCCACTACCTGAAGGGTCATCAATATATAGATTGTCGAAATTTAGATTAAGTTCTTTATCTACAGTTAGATTTTGTAACCTTTTTTTAGCATGCTCCCAATCATGAAGGCATGTTAATACCTCTACCATCTCTGGAGACAAACAGCTTCTTCTTGGTTCAATTATGCGTCCACTGGTGCTGAAAGCTTGTTCTGAAGACACCGTTGACACTGGAATAACCAGTACACGTGCTAAGTGTGACAGAACTTGATACCTGTACGTATAGGTCTTCTACCATAACAACAAATCAAACTCTTCCTTGTCTTCAACAGCATCGAACTGTGCTTCAAGGTACCTAATAAGTTCGGTACAAGAAGATGGGCTAGATCTTTGCCCTGAAGAAGTACTTGCTGATTTGTCTTTTTTTCGTCTTTTCAGAAGGCTCCAACTTGTTTGCTTCGGCTCTGTCTCCGGTCGTGTTGATTGGGGGATGTCAATGTTGCCAAACCTGGTCTCATAAATACGAAAAATCTCGAACAATTTGGTTCGAATGTCAGTAATTTGTTCTGAATAATCTATTGACAAATTAATACCAATAAACTCAAGAAAAACTTCTAAACCAGATAATTTAACCCTGTGATCTATTATAGCACTTAAGGCATAAAGTAGGGAAATGTTAGCCCAATATTTTTTCAACTTTGTCTCCATGACAACAACTGCAACGCCTAGATGTTCATCTTCTCTATAACTGTTTAACAGTTCAGACATTTCCACTATCTGATGGATTGCCTGGAAAGATGTGGGGTAATATACCCCGGAAAGAGTTACAGTGGCATTGTAAAAAATCTTTAAAAATTGAAAAAAAAAATTGCCACATACCAATCGTCTGTGGTAAGTAATTTTGGACTAAGTTGTCCTGTTTCGGTCAATTTCATGTTATAAAAACATGTAATGGTTGTATCATATTCCAAACAATGTTGCAACATTAAATAAGTAGAGTTCCACATTACCAGCATATCAGTTTGGAATCTTCGGGGTTTGAGACCGTTTAATTTACAATGTCTCATGAATTCACTGAATCTAGGATTAGAACTGCAAATCCAAGAAATGGCATCTCTGATGCGATCTATTTGGTCTCTTACCTGCTTTAAACCAGCCTGTACAACTAAATTTATAATATGGCATGCACACCGTTGATGAAAGAAATAACCTCCATCTTGCGGGATATTTCTTGCAACAAACAATGTAATAGAGCTAGTATTTGCAGATGCATTATCAAATGTGATTAAAAGAATGCGATGCGTGATTTTCTAAGTTTCTAAAACTTCCATTATGACATTAAAAATGTTTTCTGCGGTATGTGCAAAATCCATAGGACGAAAACCAAAAATTCTTTTTGTTATCCTCCAATCAGAATCTAAATAGTGTCCCGTGACACATAAATAGTCCTGTTTGGAACATGCAATCCAAATGTCAGAAGTTAATGCAACAGAGACACTTAAATGCTGTATTTCAGCAACTAAGTCATCCCTTTCGGTTTCAAACAATCGTATCAAATCATTTCTAGTGGTGGTTCTAGAAACAGGTTCATATTGGGGGTTATATGCGGATGTGATTAATTCTTTACAAAATGGACTCTCACCAATACTGATCGGTTGATCAGTTTGTGCAATGTATCGTGCCAAGCACTCTCTAGCGTGCATGGCGTCGAACTGCCACGTCGTAACGGACCCGTCTAGGTGCCGTTGAAGCTGTGTCTGGGTTGTGGTGTCTACCTGCCCATGTGCAGGCATACATTTGTGCATATGCCATCTCAAATGTCCGGTTCCCCCCGTACTTGTAGCATAATTTTTATGGCAAAACTTACATTTAGCTCTGAGGCCAGACATCCCGTCTGGGAGTGTCATTTGGACTATGTTGAAACATTGTCACACATCTGATGTTAATTTTCTGGGACGTGATGTTGGTGTAACGCCGGAACCAGAAGGTCCCGCTTGAGTATGAGTCGGTTCTGAAATATCAAATTCATCGTTGAGCATATTCAAACCGTCCGGAAAATAAGGCTACTGGTTAGGATCCATTATCTGAATAAAAATATGAGCACTATAGTAGTTAATAGTCAAATTAAAATTCAATATTTACTAACAGTAATCTTAATTTACTAACAATAATTACTATAACTAATACGACACTTACAATAATTTATTTACTTAAAAAAAAATTAAATAAACAAAAAAATCATAATCTACTAACATAAAATTTTAAATTCACTAGTTCACTACTACAAATAAAATTGATAAATTTACTAACATAATATACTAACATAAAATTGATGATTTGAACCACTACTCTTAAATTTACTAACATAATCTACAAATGAAAAATTTTAATTTATGAAAAAAACAATATCAAACGTAATTACTACACTTAACATTCATCATTTACTTATTAGAAAAAGTAATTTCAGTAATACAAATTAACTTTCTAAATTTATTAATAACAAATATTAAAATTACTACTTAACTTAAAAATCTTAATAAACTAAACAAATAATATTAACATTAAAGCCCAAAAATTGATAAACTAACTAACTAAATAGATAATGTTTTCATTAAGTAACTCAAATCTAAACATAAACATATAAATTTACTATGAGAATATGTTAGACCAAAAGTAATAACAAAATTGTACCTTTAAAATTTGGTGTGTTGGTGGAAAACGTAGAGAATTTTGTAGAGAGAGTAATAACCAAATTGAATGAAAAAGTTTAGAGAATTGGAGAATATATTAGAGATGGAGATTTGAGAGAATGAGAGATTGAAAGAATGATAGAGAGAGTTAATGGAAAATGAAATGGATGGAACTATTTATAGAAAAATTTGATTTGTGGGTCAAAATGTAATTTAAAAGATTTTAGGGGGGTTTTGGTAATTTTTGTTTCCTCCAACGGCTAGAAATCAATTCCAGCCGTTGGAGGATTTTTGAAAAAATAAATAAATAAATAAAAATTGGGCCGAACGGACGGCCGAATCGGTCCGACAGGCCTGGCACGCTGGATTGGCATGCCAGGCGGGCCGGCCTGTCGGGCCTCCTCCCAGCGGCCCGGCACGCGGCCTGGCCCTCTTCCTTCACGGGCCGTTCCCAGAACGGCCCGTGAACTTCCTGGGCCGGCCGGCCCATTTTTACACCACTACTCGTAAGCAATAGCATTTAAAAAAAATGTGGCATTTTACCGAAACATGGTGTTACGGTAATTTTTCAAACAAAAATGGTCTTTTTTTTAAGAAATATGGTCATATTTATAGAGAAATTTACTACAACAGTAACTACAATTACTACTCTAATGACATCAGTTTGATTATCAAATTTCATCAATTCAAATTGATTAATTTGTGTTATTACCACATATAGTTGGCTAGAGTCTTGTTTTACATAAAGCAATACAATAATAAAAGAAATAGCAAGAAAAGGAAATAGAGGAAGAGAGGAGTGGTAACATGTTTAATTAGTAACACATTCTATATAGATAATTTCATGACCAGCAGATGGTTCCAATTCCACTTGAACATTTTTATAGATAAGCATTGTATCACTTAAGAAGCATTTTTGGCAGTGTAGGCTTCAACAAGGACTTGGAACTTGGTGGTGAGTTTGTCTTTGGGTGGGTGGTTTTCTTGGATCAAAGGAAGATCAGTAAAGTTTTGCATCCATTCAAACAAACAAGGAAAAGTGTCTTGAGTGATCATTTTGAGGCCAGTTGCATCTTCTAGTACATTTACATAGATAGCAAGCCAACCCAACACAAGGTCTACAAATCCAATACTTTCTCCACCAAAGAACTTCTTTCCTCTCAGCTCATGTTCAATATATTTCAAGTTTTCTAAAGCTGAAACTGTGGCTTCCTCTTGCTCTTCCCCTTGCTTCAGATATGCAACCCAAACCGATGGAAGAACCTACAACCAAAGGCGAAGCCAGAATTTCATATAATCAAGTTTGGGGGTCAATTGGTAAAATTTTCGTTTTATAAGAAGCAAATATATATAAATATATATATAAAAACTTAAACAAAATATGAGACAAAACAATTTACATACATTACAGCTTCTCCAACCACCACGCCAATCTCCAAAACCCACTAGAAATCTCCTCCAACCCACACCATTCTTTGCACAAAACCTCCATCGGTGAACAGTGTCGCGCAATCGACACTGCTTTTGCACAACCACTGTTCTATTTTTCTTTTTTTTTTTAAACCCAAAACTTTTAAATAATCTTATTTTAACCCTATTTAATAAAATCTGTTTTGATTATATCCTTCGTTTAAAGGTTTTATTTAATCACAGTTTTATCCTAATCAATTTAATTTATTTCAGTTTGGTACTTTTTAATATTTAATGATTTTGTTGTAAATTAATTATTATTGTTATGTTATTTATAATAAACTAAAATGAAGTGTATAATTTTAAAATTAAAATGCAATTTTTTAAAATAAGTAATTTCATTCAATACAACGGAAATTAAAGCAAAATATTAAATGCATAATTTTACCTTATGAAATTTAATTTCTTTTCATGTATTAATTTCATATTTTTTTACCGTATTGTAATATTATATTAACTATGGGATGAAATGTTAATTGTGTAGAAATATTAAAAAAAATGGAAAGAAAGGGAATATTATGGAGAATATTCTCTTTAATATAAAGTTTGGTGCAGTGGGTTGGAGATAGAATAGTAAAATAGTGCAACAGTTGCATTATTTTAGTACAAAATTTGCACCAAAGACACTATTCGGGTTGGAGATGCCCTTAGGTGGTGTTTGGTTGGATTGAATGGAATGGAAAGAAATTCATTCCATTTGTTTGGTTTGTTAAATTCCAATGGAATGAGCATTCCATTGGAATGGGGATTCCACCATTTTGGGGGAATGAGCATTCCATCCAAAAACCAATGGAATGCCCATTCCATTCTATTAACACGTTTTCTTTCCAAAAATAACCCTCTATCCCACAACTCAATTCCAAAAATACCCTCATTTCCAAAAATAATATATATATATATATATATATATATATATATATATTATAAATATCATACTAATATATAATATTTATTATATATATATATATATATGTAATATATATTCATATATTATATAATATATATAATATATCCAAAATATATATTATATTATACAAAATATATTATTATTATTATATTTATATATATATTTATATATACACTATATAATTTATACTTTTATATTTTATTATTATTATCCAAAATATATATATTATATTTTCTAATTATTTATATTATATATCATATATTATTATATACATAATGTGTATATATATATATACATTATATAATAATATATAATATTTTTATATATAATAATATTAATATTAATAATATCAATAATTCTAATATATAATATATAATATATATATTATATTATATATAAATATATAATATTTATAATATATATTATTATATAATTTATACTTTTATATTTTATTATTAATATCAAAATTGAACATTATATTTTCTAATTATATATATTATATATATATATACACATTATATAATTATATATAATATTTATATACTTAATAATATTAATATTAATAATATCAATATTTCTAATATATAATAAATAATATTTATAATATATAATATATAATATTTCTAATATATAATTTATAATAATATATATTAAAATATATATATATATAATATTTATAATATATATTATTATATAATTTATACTTTTATATTTTATTATTATTATCCAAAATGAACATTATATTTTCTAATTATATATATTATTATTATATATATACACATTATATAATTATATATAATATTTATATATTTAATAATATTAATATTAATAATATCAATATTTCTAATGTATAATATCTAATATTTATAATATATAATATATAATATATAATATAATATATAATATATAATAATATATATTAAAATATATATAATAATATTTATAATATATATTATTACGATATATATTATATAATATATAATAGTATTAATATTACTAACACATAATATTTAATATATAATATAGAAATATATAACATATATCGTAATAATATATATTTTATATTATAATAATATATAAATATTTATATATATAATATTTTTATATAAATATAATATTATATATACTTTCATATTTTTTTTTATTATTATCCATAATATATAATGTTATTATAAATGTTTTGTAATTAAGGGTATTTTGGTCAAAATACAGTTGATTCCATTTCATTCAGTTGTTAACCAAGCAAAATATTACTAATTCAGATATTTATACTAAAGTCCTAACCAAACAAAGAAATCAGTTTTCCATTCTTTTCCATTTCAATTCTCATTCTCATTACCATTCCAATTCTCATTCTCATTACCATTTCAATTCTCATTCTCATTACCATTCCAATTCTCATTCCACCATGGTAACCAAACGCCACCTTAGTAACCAAACGCCACCTTAGTGCATATATATAGGCATATAGCAGAGGAATTTTCTAAATATTTTGAACTATTACAATAACTTCGGGATTTTGAGGGAGGGGGAATACAACCGGAAAACACAATCCTGAAATCATAAAACAGTGAATTGATTACCTTATCATCAGCAAATTTTGCCCAGAAACGTGCTTTGGCTTTGTCATGAGGATATTCAGGCAATAAAGGATAGGAGTTCCATGTCTCATCAATGTATTCAAAGTTAACTAATGACCATTGTGTAAGAAGACTGGAACCTTTTTATAAATTGGGTTACCTTGCAGAAGCAAAGGGCTTTTGTTGGACAGATCTTCCTCAACTGAAACATATTCAACGCCCTTCAATTTCAGTGCCCAAACGACCCTCCAAACAAAAGGGCTTGACCATGTTTTCAAAAGCTTTACTTCGTCTCCCATTAATGACTTAGACTGATACTTCTTAATATGAAATTCAATTCCTATATGTTTATACACAATTTTGATGTGGGGGGATTGCTGTTAGCTCCAAATTTTATTCGTATTTGTAAACAAACCAATCTAGCTTGGTCATTTTCAATATCTGGCCTTACATTAACTACAATTGTCCTTTTTTATAATGCAGAAATCCCCTAAACCTGCTCAACAAATCTGATTTTGGAGCCTTTACCAAAGTCTACAATCTTTGGAAAACAAAAAAGCCATGCCCCCGTGGCCATGTAGGTACCTTATGAAAGATTGAAAGGATTTGAAGCCGATATCCATTGGAGTAAACCACATGTTTGACCATCATGCTAAACTTAGGCCTGACCTTTCTCTATGCTCCAGTTCTTTGGTTAAAGGTGCTACTGATATCTGGAATTCTGAGGCTAAATTAGACAATAGAGAATCATACGATTATTTTTTTTATAAATTAAATCTCTTCCTTCTAAAAAGTTTCCTAAATGTGTCTTATAGCAGAACCCTAAACATTGTTGTTATATGCTATTAGCTATATATTTAAAGGGTCACAAATAAATGATTTTTTTAAAAATATAAAAAAAACTCACAACAATTTTCCTTAAAAAAAATTAAAATTAAAATTGATTCTTTTGTGAATTATAGTTTCTTATATCATATAGGAGAAAGCAAGCGTGCATGATGCAACAAAAAACCACAAGATAAAAGGTTTCAAGATCTTACTTCTAACTATAACAAGGATCAATTAATATAGCTAAGAATTAAAACATTAGGCAAAAGGTTATAATTGAATATGTTTTGAAAGTGATGGGATATAAATTGAAATTTCTAAATTTGAAGGAGTTTTGAAATTTTGCGTTAAATTGATAGGATAAGTATCGAAGTCAAACATGATTAGGTGTATTAGGCCTCGTCCTGTCGCTGTTTTTCAGTCCGTTTTCGTTTTTATTTTTTAAAAATGATTTCGAAAACGCGTTCGTTAACCGTTTTTCATTTTATTTTTGGAAAAAAAATGAAAAAAAAAAACCAGTGTTAAAAGTGAGGCCCCGTCCTGTAGTCGTTTTTCAATTCGTTTTCGTTTTTATTTTTCAAAAATGATTTCGAAAACGCGTTCGTTAACCGTTTTTCATTTTGTTTTAAAAAAAAACGACAAACAAAACCAGTGTTAAATGTGAAAGATTTGAAAAATATAAAATACTTGTTTTTCGTTTTTCGTTTTTGTTTTTCATTTTGTTTTTCATTTTTTTTTATATTAAAAAAAAATCTTAAACTATTAATTGTACTGTTATGTGTTTGATATAACTAGGACAATACGGAACAAGATTTTTTAATTACCAAAGTGCCCCTCTTATATATATATATATATATATATATATATTATAATATTTACATAATTAGTAAATTAAACATATAATAGTAATATATCATATATTATATAGAATATTAATATATATAATAATATATATAAATATTATATAAAATATTATATATTATAATATATATATTTTATAATTATGTAAATATTATTTCTATATTATTAATATAATAATATATTATATATTATTCAATATAATATATATATATTTATAATATATAATATATATATAATATATATATATATAATATCAAATATTATATATTTACATAGGATATAATGTCATATATTATGTATTATTATATATAAAAATGTAATATAAAAATATAATAATATTTCATATTTAAAAAATATAATAATTTTTAATATATAAAATAATATATATATT
Organism: Dipteronia dyeriana; assembly: GCA_032871835.1. NCBI lineage: Eukaryota > Viridiplantae > Streptophyta > Magnoliopsida > Sapindales > Sapindaceae > Dipteronia > Dipteronia dyeriana. The sequence goes on from CM065302.1 coordinate 40,108,406, forward strand.
ATTTAATATATTATTATAATATGTATATATATATATATATTAATATAATATATACTATTATATTTTTATTATTTATTTATAATTTAAGAGTTTTGTTTTGATTAATTCATTTTTTTGATATGTTTTTTTGAATTAATTTTTTATTTGTTACTTTTGTTTAATTTAAAAATTACAATACAAAAATTATACTGATTAATTATTTAATCAATTTGTTTATAGTTGTAATAATATTAAACAAAATACTAAAATTGATATTTCAATTTTTGATAGTTTTCGGTTAACCTACCAGACGCGTTTTTTCCGTTTTCATTTTCAAAATACAGCTTTCAGTATTTGCTACCAGACGCGTTTTCAGAAATCGAAAATGAAACCAAAAATACTGTTTTCATTTTCATTTTTATTTTGGAAAAACAGCAACTGAAAAACGCTTACAGGACGGGCCCTCAAAAGATTTGAAAAACACAAAATACTTGTTTTTCGTTTTTCGTTTTTCGTTTTTGTTTTTTATTTTGTTTTTCATTTTTTTTATATTAAAAAAAATCTTAAACTATTATTTGTACAGTTATGCGTTTGATATGATTAGGACAAAACGGAACAAGATTTTTAAATTACCAAAGTACCCCTCTTATATATATTATAATAATTATTATTATATATTATAATATTATATATAATATATTTTATGTTTATATATAATATTATAGAATATTAATATAAAATATATATTATATATCATATATATAATATTATAATATAGTTTATATATATATCATAATTAGTAAATTATATTATAATATAGTTTATATATATTATAATATATAATATTTTATATAATATTTTTATATAGTAATATATATTATAAAATTATATATATTTTATAATTATGTAAATATTTATATAGGATATAATGTCATATATTATGTATTATTATATATAAAAATATAATATAAAAAATATAATAATTTTTAATATATAAAATAATATATATATTATTATAATATAAATTATTATAATATGTATATATATATATATATTAATTATATTTTTATTATATAGTAATATATATATTATAATTATTTATTTATAATTCAAGAGTTTAGTTTATATTAATTCATTTTTTTTATATGTTTTTTGAAATTAATTTTTGATGCGTTACTTTTGTTTAATTTAAAAATTACAATACAAAAATTATATTGGTTAATTATTTAGTCAATTTGTTTATAATTGTAATAATATTAAATAAAATACTAAAATTGATATTCCAATTTTTGATAGTTTTCGACTAACCTACCAGACGCGTTTTTTCCGTTTCATTTTCAAAATACAGCTTTCAGTATTTGCTACCAGTCGCGTTTTCAGAATTCGAAAATGAAACCAAAAATACTGTTTTCATTTTCATTTTTATTTTGGAAAAATAACAACTGAAAAACGCTTACTGGACGGACCCTTATTGTTGATGCTGTTTATGTATGCCTTAGGATTCTTCTTTTATTAAATAAATTATTTAATTGTTTTGCTGTTAGTCCTAGGAATAAGGATATACCGATCTGACCAGCAAAGTGATAAATACTAACAACTTAAGAAGCTTAATACTTAATAGGGGTTTATACAATGTGGTTCCAATTTAATTATAAAATATCAGTATTTTTTTTCCATTTTCTTTATTTTTTTTCTAGCTTTTTTCTTTCTTTCTTTTTTTTCCAGCTTTTTTATTCCTTTTTCCCTTCATATATTCCCTTTTAATTTTTTTTTTCACATTTTTTTATTTTTCAAACTCAATATATAAAAAGTAAAATAAAAGTATAACAAAGTATTTTATTACAAATACATGATAAGTAAGAATTTAAAATAATAAACATCATGATCTCCCATTAAACTAGCAGTTATCTGATTTCTTAATACTTCAATTTCTTGGACGTCGGACCATTGGTCTCATGACTTTCTTCGTTGGTGTCCATTTCCTTGTCTGTCTCCTCATCCTGATAATTCTTGCTCTCCTCAAAATGACGATCACATTGAGCATGTCTCTTTATATAATTATGTAAAGCCATGGTTGCGATGACTATTTTCACTTGCTTGTTAAATGAAAAATTAGGCATGGTCTTTAAAATTTTCCACTTTCCATACCCCAAAAGTGCGTTCCATAATGCTTCGAAGAGAAGAGTGTGCTTGATTGAATACAACACTTCTCGAGGACCCGTTGGTTGTCTACCTCGACGAAAATCTAGAATGTGATATCTTTCACCTTTATATGGTCCTAAATACCCACTCATTTGTAGATAACTCGCGTCTACTAAATAAGATTTTCCTGTTCATTAAAAAACTTTTAGTTATGCTAATAATAATATGTTGGAAAAGATAATAAAAAATTAAAATAAAGTTATGAAATATTACACCTTTAATAAGTTTAGGGAAATTCCAAGCAGAATCCCGTATAGTTTTTTGAAATATTCTAGAATCATGAGCGGTGTCTTTCCAACCTGCGACTGTAAATATAAATTGCATTTTAAAATCACACGCCGCCATTACATTTTGAGTTGGTATCCCTTTCCCACCAATGTATGGTATATGATCATCATGAGATATTGAAACAAGGATGTGTGTACCATCTATGGCACCAATACAATCCTAAAAATAAAAAAGCAAATGAGTAATGCAACTATAAATTAATATTTATTTTTTAAAAATAAAATAAAATACATAATAAATTACCTTAAAGTGAGGCATATATCTAGAATATGTCAATATTTCTTCAGGTATGTCTCTAAAGTTAGAATCTTGTGGTTTTATTATATCCATAGCCATGCGACATACAGCATCCAATACTTGATCAAAATACCTACTCACCGTCTCACCAGAGTGCTGTAACTGTTATTGTACTAATCGGTTCCTAACTCCATGTCCCAAAATATGTAAAACAAATCCCTAAAATCTCAATAACATTCATCCTCCTTGAACCCTTTAATCCATAGTTTGTTTCCAAATCATTGCATAATCTAAAGAAGACAACCTTATCCATTCTAAACATCGTGTGACATCGACTTTCATTTCCTCGTAATAATTTCATCAACCACATATTACGTGATTGGATTGAATTCATACAAGGTTCTTTGTGGATATATCTCCAATAGTAATATATTATCGTACACGCACAAGTACACAAAAGTTTAAACTCATCGTCATCATCAACTGCCATATCCATATTTTAAAACAATCTGAACAAAAAAAAAGTATATATATACATAAAAATAAAAACCAAAGAGAATTGAAACAATAAACATAATTACATCTACTTAAAGGTCAATAAACAATAAACATAAAAGTTCAATTAGCTTATATATATATATGGCTAATAAATGTCAATCGTACTTCTTACAACTACCGGCAAATAACTATTAACTAAATCACAACAACTAATAAAAGCATAACAAACTCATTAAAAAATATGCTAAACTATGTTAAACTATGTTCTTTCTCATATCGAAGCCATGTCAACATGTCTTCTGGATCTTCTAGCAAGGAAAATACTTCTCTCTTGTCTTTCATTGAAAATAATCTACTTGCAAACAACCATAATTCATCTGAAGGCTTTAACCCAGTTTTTGATACAAGTTTTGCATCGCTTCTGTGATACTACAAACCCTATCATTTTGCACTTGGGATGCTATAATACTTTTAGTATTAATTGCATCAAGCATCACATCAATATGTTCTAACAATTTTGCAGAGGTTTTCACCTTTCCCCCTCACCTTGCAACAATGTTTTTACCCTTCCTATCCCTCACACCCAGTGTGTTATACTTGTTAATCATTCTCTTGTTCCCTCCTTTTTCAACACTTTCTACATTTTGGGTGACATCAACTGGTATGGACTCATCTGAATCGGTTGTTCTTTCTACTTGAATGGTGTCGGTATTAGAACTATCTGATGGAAGCACACCCGATAAGGGAGCCTAAGCATGGTCCCTAGTGGTTGTAGTGTTCATGAACATCCTATATAATTTCTCCATCATTGTTGGGTCAATACCCTCCTTACGGAATTTTGTTGCATTATGAAGCACCTACATATGATGATATTATATTAAAAAATATTTTTATTTGCTTGAGAAAAACAACTACAAATTACTGACTGGTAGTAACTACCATACACACCTGCAACTTCCTATGCCACCACTCTTCAGATGCATCAATGGTCTTCAATTTAGCATTCCAACCTAGGCCGGTTTCATTTCCAACAAGATCTCTCCATAACTTCCAATCACTTTTAAGTGTATCCCACATATTTTTCAATTGTACTTTGTTGTACTCTTTTCCCATTGTCTTGTTGAAATTTTTAACCAAATTATCCCAACCCACTTTAGTAAAATGAGTCCCTGGACGATGACCTTTCTCCACCTCCTTGATACACAAATCACAAAAACATTATACACTCCGACTATCCCATATAGCCTTACTACCCTGAGAACCACTACCGACACTTTCACTTAATGTGAGTTTGTTCATACTTTTTTCTATCTAAATCAATGTAAAAAAATATAAAATTAACAAATGTTATGAATATTAAATATCAAATCAAAGTATCTAAAGTTATGACGACTTTAATAACCCTAGTAGAACATAAGTACATAACTCTTCATTGAAACAAGGCAAGATGGTCTCTGGAAAAAGATAAACCGTGTATAACAAATGATCCATTGTCAAAACTATATGCTTGCATGAAAATCAAGACAATGGCAATGAAAAGAAGATAGGTACCCATTATCTGTCCATCAATGAAACTTGAAAATAGATCATAAGCCAAACACTTATAGTACATCCATTAATTGATATCAATTAATTGGAAAAAAAATAGAAAATAGAAAATAAGAATTAAACAAAATCAATCTCACAGTAATATACTACTATTAAATTACATATGTAGCATTGTACAACTGTGCAGAAGCAACGTATATTATATTAGGTTACTTGAATAGATGTAGAAAGATTTGTCAATAGGACTAATCAGAATCAATCAAGCATTAAACATGTAAAAAAATATGAGAAAGAAATATAAGTAGAACAAAAACAAAAATTGAAGGCAATCCATCTCATCTCAAACATGCATTATCTAATCAAAATCAGAAATCGATAAAATATAAACTAATAAACAACACTGTAATGAGCAGATTAACATAATATTAAAAAAATTAAAGGGTCGTATGGAATTCGTAAATTGAGTGGAAAATAGCAGGATCAAATATCAGTTGATGTCAACATCTAATGTAATCATCAACTAGTCTTGTGTTAAAGTGGCTGCTCTTGGAGAGCCAAGTTCACATCTATTTGATCTTGCACAAATAGCAGGATCAAATAATGTTCCAATTGCTAATGCTGCCAACGCATTTGGTCCACTAGACTAGACAAGAGTGTCCAAATTAATTCCAACCAAAACAGCCATACACGGAATCACAATAGAGCATCTTTTCTACATTAATTTATTTGATGTATACTATTTGTGTTATGGTAACTAGAACAGGACATAAATGAGTTTAATGAATATTTATTACCAAAAAAACATTAGGACTCCAGCGATTGTGTTTCTCAACAACACTTCTATAACAATGAATCATCATAAAATTTGTATATAATCCATTAATATTGCTTTATTTACTTCTGCATTAGATAATAGATCTATATGCATTAGATATTAGACATTTTCTGGAATTTTTTTTGAAAAGCATAGAATATTCACCGGCAAAAGCCAGAGGCAAACAAACAACAGAAACGATGACAGCCTCTCCTGCAAAATAGACCCTAAAAAACAAGCAGAGGCCAAAGCACCAAACAAGAAACAGGCCATGAATCCAAAGACCAAACAAGAAAACAACAGAAACAACAGAAAAAGAGAAAAACAACAGAAAACCCAACAACATAACAGTTATCACAACAAACGTATACACATTTTAAACACTTCAACCCATAAAAGAATCCATAGAAATCTTCAAATATAACCCAATTATCACAAAAAATCACACTATAACATATAAACCGCCCAGCCGAAATAACTAAATTAATCAAAGTCTAAAAAACAAAATTAAAAAAAAAATGATGATAAAAACTTTAACTAAAAAAAAGTGAAAAAAAAAAACTTAAATCAGAAACTGAGAACTCACATCAACAGATAGAGAGTTAACGACTTCTTCTTGTAAGTTACTGCTTCTGCGATATCAACACTCAACACATGCTATAGACAGCTTTTGTTGCTCATAAAACGAAAAACCCATTAATAAAAATTTTAAAAAACTCACATCAGTGATGTAGACACTGATCAGCGAAATAGCTTGGTTGAACAAGATCAGCCAAATAGTTTATCGAAATGTTGCACAAGAAATCTCTAGATCAGAGAACAAAAATAGAAAGGATTGAAAATAATCTAAACATAATCAAGTCATTACCTTAGATTTCTTATATGAGATTTGAAAATAATCTAGAAGAGGATTGAAGAAACCGATGAGGAAAAGTTGTAGAAGAGATGATGACAACGAGTTTCGTAAGATTCAAAGAAAACCATCATCGATTTTGAAAGAGCTAGGGTTTGTGATCGATCTCCTCCATTGTCGATGAAAAGCTAGGTTTTAAATTCCCTAATTGAAAATCACATTTCAATACAAAATTGAAAAAATAATGAGAAGGATAATTTTGTCTTTTAATAAAATTATAAGGCTATTTCAGGTATTTCATAAAATGTGAATTTGCTTGGGAAATAAACAGCCTAGAAAAGCAACTCTTTCCGGCTTTTAAAAATCAGCTTATATGATAAGTAATTTAAGCAATAATCAGCTTTTAGATGATTTACCAAACACTTTTTTAGACCGATACTCCTTAATATGAAATTCAATTCCTATATGTTTATACACAATTTTGATTGGGGGGATTGCTGTTAGCTCCAAATTTATTTTGTATTTGTAAACAAACCAATCTAGCTTAGTCATTTTCAATATCTGGCCTTACATTAAGTACAATTGTCCTTTTTTATAATGCAGAAATCCTTTAAACATGCTCAACAAATCTGATTTTTAAGCCTTCACAAAACTCTACAATCTTTGGAAAACAAAAAAAACCACAACCCCGTGGCCATGTAGGTACCTTATGAAAGATTGAAAGGATTTGAACCTGATAACCATTGGAGTAAACCACATGTTTGACCATTATACTAACCATAGGCCTGACCTTTCTCTATGCTACAGCTCTTTAGTCAAAGGTGCTACTGATATCTGGAATTCTGAGGCTAAATTAGACAATAGAGAATCATGCGATTATTTTAAAAAAAAAAATCTCTTCCTTCTAAAAAGTTTCCTAAACGTGTGTCTTATAGTAGAACCCTAAACATTGTTGTTATATGCTATTAGCTATTATTAATTGTAAAATTTGTATAGGGGACCAAAGAGAAATTTTCCACTCTCTTAGTTCGAATTCACCATTCATGGGACCCGGGCAAACCATAAAGCTACCCCGCAGAAGCGGAGAAGGATCATCGGGCTTCAGAACTATCAGGAATGAAGCTAGGCATGACCAGGTCGAGCCTTCATGTGAATACTGGAATCCTGGCTTCTCGAGATCGCCTATCCTGAAACCTCGGTTCCTGGGTCAGGCTCCAAAACCATCCCATGAAAGCGAGGAAAGATCATCGAGCTCGGGAAGCACTCGAAGTGAAGCCCGACACAAACAAGAATGAACTCCTTCTAGGTCAAGGCTTCCCGAGGTTAGATTTAACTCGTAGCCTAAGCCAGAAGCCCACCAACCTCTCTAGAAGCCTATTGTTCCTGTCAGATACGAAGAGAAAGCCTTTAAGTGGATCAGGTTCATACTATAGCTAATTCGCTAAGGGACGCCTGTAGCCTACCTAAACATGAAAGAAAAATCTCACATAATCTACACTACCCCCAGTAAGTGCCCACAAGGCCGTCCCAAGCTTCTGAGACCATAACTAAAGCATGGATCTACCTCGCCCTACGAAACAACGAGCAACTAACTCAATGACCTCCATGAAGAATCATGCAATGAATACACACAATATCATATCTACGTTATAACGAACATTAAATTCTACATACGTGTAAAACAATAATTTGTTTCCAAAGAGGAAACAAGAATTTGTTTCCAAAGAGGAAACAAACTTATCTCCACCAACGATAATCTTGAGTCCGTTATTCACTCGAAGTCAACGACTTTTAAATAGAGGATCTCGCCCGATAAGGAGGGAATAGGTTCAGAGAATCAAGGTGGGACATACACCCGTTCAAATTATTTCAACCATGTATAAATATGCCTAAGAATTCCCAAGGAAGGTAGAGAGAAAATTAAGAGAATTACATTGGTCCTAAACTTTGTGATCAGAACACGGCCATCATTGTATCTACTATTCGACAGGCACGAGGTTGCCACCCTTCTATGCCCTAGAGAGATTGTGAGTGTATGTGAGAGATTTATGTGTACCACGAGTGATCAATAATAAAGCTCTCATTTACTATCACATTATCATTTAAATATTCGTTTCTATCTTAACAGGTCAGATATCTGAGGTACTGACCCCGGCCACCACCTCTGTGGTAGTGGTCTCGAGGGTGTTAGTTGAAATTTCTCATCTTGAGCAAATTTCCAGTTAAAACTTTCTGGCACCGTCTGTGGGAAATTTCCACACCACCATTCTTATATTCACAAGTTTGTTGTTTTACAATAATCATAAGGCTTCGCTCCTCCCAAGGATAGCCAGGCGCATTGGGACAACCTTCAATTGCATCGACGCGAAAAGTCCCTAAGAAAGGAAGAAAATCTGGGCTCCGTAGCCAGGTCCTAGACCAGCCAGCCACTGTGCGGGCTTTAGATCTCCCTATGGTAAGCCAGATCGTGCTTGATCAACAAGTGGCGACCTTCATTGAAAATGTCCGCCTTCGACTACTCGCTGAGGGTATTATTATCCAGCAAGCAAACCTCTACAATCCAGGAGAACTAAACAGGTTCGGGACTCAGAAACCCTTCTTTGATCGCATGGGACCTATCCATCCGGAGCCAGCTCGTAACAGAACAGGATCTCAGCCCTCGATTCTGGATAGATTAGGGCCCTTGCCCCCCGTTTCTGAAGCGCCGCTATGTTACCAACCCAGGCAAGTTAAGTCCGCGGTGGACGTTCTTCCCGGAGAGCGACGAGAGTTACTTCACCCAACGACTTCAATGAGGGAAGCCCAGGCTAGAGAGGAAGAAAGCCAATAAAGTCCACAAGCAGATCCCATCCATAGAAGAAGTCGGGTAGAGGTCGCCAGCTCGTTAGAAGGGTCTGACAGTGAGGAATCCGAGATTAATTCAAGGAACCCGAGAACAAGCGCCTGAGAGACCAGTTGGTAGAATTTCATAAAGAGATCCAATAGAAGAAGAAGGGAAAGTACAAGGAAGACAAGAAAGATCCTCTAAGTAAGATGAATGCTCCATTCACCAAAAGGATCCGGGAGGTAGAGCTCCCGCTAAAATTCAAAATGCCGACTGATAGATTCTTCGGGACAGAGGATCCCTTGAGCTGCTTGGAGAGTTTATTCCAACAGATAGAGGTCCAGAACAAGACCAGGGTTGCCATGTGCCGGATTTTCCCAACCACGCTGACGAATTATGCTAAGACCTGGATCAGAAAGCTACCCGCTGGCAGTGTGGATTCTTTCACGAAGCTGTCAACTGATTTCTGCTACCAATTCAGGGAGTTAAACCCTGATTGAAGGATCCAATCCATCTAAAGTATGTGATCCAAGAGAGAGGGGAAACCCTTCAGGTTTATGTCGAGTGATTCCATAAGGAAGTCATCCAGATAAGGGTCTTCACTGAGAAAGAAACCCTCACCAATTGCAAGAGGAACTTGGAGGCGAGCAAGCCTTTCCGGTCTTTTGCCAAGCGGCCTCCAGAGACCTACCAAGAAGCTTATGATCAGGCACTAGAGCAAATTGAAGTCGACGAACAGCTCAAGGTCAAGATGGAACACGATGATATGAGAGCCGTAAAGCGACAGAAGAAGGAAGTTCCCATACCAGAGCAAGCGTAAAATAACCAAAACAAAACGCCCCCCAATAGGTCTACTTATCGCTTTCCCATTTCTCAAACCAGATCAGAAAGGTATCCATCAAAATGAACTCCTCTACGGGCTTCACCTCCTTCTAGGACAGTGGCCCCAATAGCTCAAGATGAGAGAGGATATGATCATTACACCCCTAAATGTATCCCGTGAAACAATCTATCTCGTCATTTGGGACAAGGGGTTACTATAGAAGCCCACACCCATGAAAGCCCTCATCGATAAGAGGAATCGTTATAAGTATTGTGACTTTCACGAAAATGTGGGACACAACACTTCAGAGTGCTATAACCTGTGAAATCAGATCGAGGCTTTGATAAGGGGAGGATGTTTGGTAGAATTCTTACAACAGGTCAGGGATAACATTCAGACTAGAAGGGAAGTACAAGCCGAGATCCGCGAGCACGTTGAGAAGAGAAAGGGTGAGCATACGGATCTGATGCAGCAAATTCAGATAATATATACCATCAGCGGAGGGCCTACTCTGGCTGGCACCTCCAATAATTCAGGGAAAAACCAAGCGAGGAAAATCCCTCGTGTGGACTAAGGGCGGGGTATCTTCAAGGTCAACCAGAGCCCGGTCAACCCTTCCTAGATGTCACAAATCATTTTCACCAAAGCGGATGTCTACAACACCGTGCAACCTCATGACGATCCCAAGGTGATCACTGTACAGATTGCCAACTGCATGGTACACCGTGTGCTCATCGACACAGGCAGTAGCGTTGACATCCTATTTAAAGATACTTTAGATAAGATGAATTTGAAACAATGGTGTTATAACAGATGCACTACCCCGCTGTAATGGTTCACTGGTGACTCAATCACACCCGTGGGATCAAAAATCCGGCAAGTAATAATTGGAGCCACACCTCTCCAGTAAAATGTTATGACAAACTTTATGGTGGTGGATACCCCATCGGCCTACAATGCGATACTAGGAAGACCATTTTTATCATCCTTGAAAGGGGTCATATCCATCTACCACAACATCCTGAAGTTCCTAGTAGGAAACAAGATTGGGGAAGTAAGAAGTGACCAGCAAGCAGCCTAGAGATGCTATGTAGTGTCTGCCAACCCAACAGCTCAAGCAAAACAACTTGCCCAGGTAACAACGATCTAGGATGGGGCAACACCTGCATTGACAGTGGAAGATGTAGGACCCATAAATCACCCAGAGGATGACCCCGTGGTGCCTGACAAAGAGGAGTAGAGAAAGGAATGAGCCAGCGGCCATCTAGTGGATAAGCTAGAGGAGATTCCCATCAGGATGGGCGATCCCTCGAAGGTCGTCAAAGTCGGAGCCACCCTTGAACCGGGAGTGAATGAGGGTTTCATCGGGCTCCTCAAAGAGTTCAATGAAATATTCTCTTGGAGTCACTACGAGATGCTTGGAATCCCGATGTCTTTGGTTGCTCATCGATTGGCAGTGGATCCGACCTTCAAGCTCTTCAAACAGAAAAATGTGTCACTTTAATGCCGAAATAAATGTTGCGGTTCAAGAAGAAGTGAACAAATTGACCCAAGCGGGCTTCATAAGAGAAGCATGTTACCCCGAATGGATCGCCAACATGGTCATGGTCACAAAGGCGAATAGGAAGTGGCCCATGTGTGTCGATTATATCGACCTCAACCAGGTATGTCCGAAATATAGTTTCCCTCTACCAAAAATTGATCGGTTGGTTGACTTCACCTCTGGAAACAAGCTCCTAAGCTTCACGGATGCGTTTTCAAGATACAACCAGATTATGATGCACCCCGCCGACCAGGAAAAGACCAGTTTCATCACTAGACGGGGTTTGTATTGCTACAAGGTGATGTTGTTCAGGCTTAAGAATGCGGGGGCTACATATCAACGGTTGGTCAACCGGCTGTTCAAGCCTAAAATTGGAAGATCAATGGAGGTATACATCGACAATATGATCACCAAGTCCTTAACCGTTGAAAGCCATCTGGACGACCTTCGCAGAAATTTCGTGATCTTAAGAGAGAACCTTATGAGATTGAACCCCTCCAAATACGCCTTTAGGGTAACTGCGGGCAATTTTCTAGGCTTCATGGTTCATGAGAGAGGCATAGAGGCTAACCAGGAAAAGATTAAGGCTATCCTGGATCTAGATTCCCCCACGTCACTTAAACAGGTTCAAGTCTTATTGGGCATGTAGCAGCGCTCAACAGGTTCATTTCTCGATCTACCGATAAATGTCTCCCATTCTTCAAAGTTATCAAGCAGGGAAGAAACATGAAATGGGACCAGGAGAGTTAACAATCTTTTCAAGCCTTGAATAAGTATCTATCAAGCCCTCCGCTACTGGTCAAACTAAGTCCTGGTGAAGAGCTGCAAATCTACTTGGCCGTTTCAGAGATTGTAATAAGTGGGGCCTTGGTCAAAGAATATGGAGATAGGGTCTATCGGCCTATCTGATACGTGAGTCATGCTCTAACCAAACCAGAAAAGAATTATACCCTTCAAGAGAAGCTCGCGTATGCCTTGGTGACCTCGGCAAGGAAGCTCAGTCCCTACTTTCAAGCTCACTCAATATCAGTAGTGACAGACCAACCCCTCTGTCAATTCTTGCAAAGGCCATATGTATCTAGAAGGTTGGTTTTATGGGTCCTGAAGCTCATCAAGTTTGATTTAAGGTACAAGCTCAGGATCGTAACTAAAGCCCAGGCTTTGGCGGACTTTGTAGCAGAACTCTCGATACCCCCAGAACAAGCAACCTCGGCAGCAATAAACATAACCCCTGAGATGATTCCAAAATCTGATAGCTGGCCAGAAGGTTGCAAGTCATGGATCCTCTACACAGATTGAGCGTATGGGCAAGCTGGGGGAGGAGCGAGCGTAGTTCTAATTGACCTAGAGGGGGCTGAGTGATGCCACAGTTTCAAATTTGAATTTAAAGCCACTAGCCCTCTTAGTCAGAATAAGGTCGATCGTAGAGCTCGGGGTCGACTACCTACAGATCAGGAGTGACTCGTTACTCATAGTCAACCAAGTCTCTGGAGATTATCAGGCAAAAAGGGATAACATGGTTGCCTACCTGAAGCTAGTTCAATAGCTTAAGAGTAAATTTAAAGGATTTAAGATTAAGCAGGTACCTCGACAACAGAATCGTCGAGCTGACATCCTAGCCAAAATAGCTGCCAACGGTGGCCAAACCTTACCACAGGGAGTCCCTCTCCAAGTGATCCCCCTACCAAGTATAGTAGCAGGTAAGAAGACTTATACCCTGGATCGACAGCTATGCTGGATGGACCCAATAGTGGATTATCTCCAGAAAGAGAGGCTCCTCGGGGAGCCTGACCAAGCTAGGAGAATCAAGAGGCTCTTAGTCCGGTACTGCTTGGTAGATGGTTACTTATACAGGAGGGATCCCTTCAACTGCTTCGATGTTTACATCTTGATAATGCCAAATGGGCATTGAGAGAGATTCACTCCGGGGAATGCGGGAACCACATTGGTGGAGAGGCTCTAGCATATCAGGTACTCCGCATGGGGTATTATTGGCTAACCATCCATCAAGATGCAAATAACTTAGTATGATCCTACGAAACATGCCAGAAGACCGCAAACTTGAGTCACCTCGGAGCGGTTGTCGTCCCTTAGCTCATCTTACCCCTTTACTATGTGTAGAGTCGACTTGATTGAACCTCTTTTTACTGCTCCTAGTCAGACCAAGCATGTTATCGTGGCAATTGACTATTCATAAGATGGTTTGAAGCCAGTCCGTTCTCCCAGATATCGAAAGAAAATACAATAAGATTCATAAAAAATAATGTAATTTGCAGGTTCAGGACCTCTTGTCATTGTAGCTGACTTAGGCAAACAGTTTGATATTGACCAGATTAAAGACTTTTGCGAGGACTTGGGAATTAACCTTAGATTCGCTTCAGTAGCCCACCCTCAGACTAACGGGCTGGTGAAATCCACCAATAAGACTATTAAAAAGCTATTGAAAAAGAAGTTACAGCAGAAAAAAAGTAGATGGTCGAGGAGCTTCCCGAAGTCCCCTGGGCTTACCGCACTACGAGGAGAACGGCCACCTGGGAAACACCTTATTCTTTGGCCTTCGTGGTTGAAGCAATTCTTCCCATAGAGCACAAACTAAGCTCCTTCAAAGTTCAACATTTTGAATAGGGAAGCAACGAGGATAAGCTCCGAGCTAGCTTAGATCTCTTGGAAGAAAAAAAAGATCGGGTAGCAGAGAGGTAGCAACTTACCAGAGCAAGATTGCTAGATACTTTAATAGAAGGGTTAAAGCCCGAAACTTTAAAGAAGGGGACCCAGTTCTCAGGAAAGTGAAATTGAATACCAGGAAGAGGTCAGACGGGGTCCTGGGGCCTAACTGGGAAGGGCTGTACTTGGTAAAAGTGGTTATCCTCAATGGGGCATACAAGTTCGAGAACATGAATGGCCGACTTATCGATCATACTTGGAATGCAGATCACTTGAGAAAATTCTACCTCTGAACAGGGGACTCATGAGCGGGCTACCTCCACCTAGTTTTTAGTCTCCAGCAATAATGTACTCCTTTCTTTTTATCAATAAAGCCTATTTTTTCTCCATCTTTAACTATGTTCTACACTGATTTGGGTCTACATGGAAAATTCGACATTATCGTCCCAAGACCAGGGGTAAGCCGGGGAAGCCCCCTCGCCACCCCTGATGCCTTGACCGGGCACTACCCCCCTCCAAGAAGGGTCTGAGTATAAGAGCATAGTTGCCATCCAGATCTCGAGACCAAAAAATAGCTAGATAGCCCTCATGATGCCTTGGTTAGGCTACCACCCCAAGAAGGGTCTGAGTATAAGAGCATAGTGGCTATCCAGATCTCGAGACTAGGAAATAGCTAGATAGCCCTCCTGATGCCTTGGTCGGGCTACCACCCCCAAGAAGGGTCTGAGTGTAAGAGCATAGTTTCCATCCAGATCTCAAGACCAGGAAATAGTTAGATAGCCCTCATGATGCCCTGGTTGGACTACCCCTCATCAAGAAGGGTTTGAGTGTAAGAGCATAGTTATCATCCAGATCTCAAGACCATGAAATAGCTAGATAGCCCTTCTGATGCCTTGGTCGGGCTATAATCCCCTAAGAAGGATCTGAGTGTAAGAGCATAGTTGTCATCCAGATCTCAAGACCAGGAAATAGCTAGATAGCCCTACTGATGTCTTAGTCAGGCTATAACCCCTAAAAAGAATCTGAGTGTAAGAGCAAAGTTTCCATCTAGATCTTAAGATCAGGAAATAGCAAGATAGCCATCATGATGCTCTAGTCGAGCTACCGCCCCTAAGAAGTACTCGAGTTTAAGAGAACAATTGCCCTCCCGATCTGAAGGCTAGGAGATGGCTAGATAGCCCTCATTGATGCCTCATTCGGGCTATACCCCCATAGAGGGGCTCGAGAATCGAAAGCACTATTACTTAAACTCTAATGCCCCAGTTATTACTGGTCACTAATCCTCCGTGTATATGTGGTTGCTTACTGTGACATGTACAAACTTGCCTACAATCACACAAGGGGACTATCTACTAAAGCCACCGAGCTATAAGTTTCTGTTGAGAGTTGAAAGCTCAAGCTAGTTGTCTACTTTCACACTTAAGCAGTTTTTCTATCTTGTTGCTTTTCCCAAGTTGAATTAAGTCAAGTTAGTTTAGAGGCTGCACCTAGATCGAGAACAGAAATTAAGCAAGTACATGACAATCAAGTCAAAATTCAATGAAGAAAACATGAATAAGGCCTAAAGCCAGTTTTCATTAATGGAATGGGGAGTCTATCCCCTGGTAAGGCTACAACAATCTAGTAGGGAGCCCAACCCCCCGGTTTCGGGCTATAAAAAAAATGATGATGATGATGATGATCAAGCATAAGTACATATATGATGCCCACCCCCCTTTCCGGGCATTCATAATATAAGAAGATGGATTCAAACTTCTGCATCCTCCTGATTTCCTCCATCTTCTCCTCCCTCAGGATGAACCTCACCCTTTGCTCCTTCTTCCGGTAGCTGCTCATTTTGGAAGGCCATCTCTACTACCCCTACCGTCGGAGGATTCTCGATTGCCTGCTATTCAGCGGGGTCTTCCTTCAAGACCTCGTTAACCACTGTCATAACCTTAGGAGGGATGACGGCGTCATGAAGGTTTGCTAGAGATTCTGCCCGACTTGGTTCAACGTCTAATCCTTTTTTAGGGGTTTCGTCCCGGTTATTATGGGTCTCACCTCGGGCTCCTAGAATGTCCCTCTCTAGTTGGGCTGATCTGACCCTACTAGAGGTCTCTTCAAGACCCGAGACTGGAAAGACTGGATGAGGAGGAGAAGGATCGATTACAACTATATGTTTCCCAGCTCCAGCCCCGTCACCCTCAGGACGAGACAACTCTGCAGCCTTTGATAAAATCTCCTCCCTATCACAGTTAGCAATAATGGATAGGTCGAAAGAAGAATGAAGGGCTTCAACAACTTGGTAGGAGGCATAAAAGTATCCTTCACTGAAGGAGGCATCCACTTCAGCCTGAATCTTGGTAACCTGGGCTTACAAATCTTGGTTCTCAACATCCAGTGCCTTCATTTTTTTTCCCTCCAATTATCTCGCTGATTGGCTCGACGCTGAGACCGAAGGGTTTCTTGATCGAAAGACTGCTTCAACCTCTCATGTTTGCACTGAAGCTCGGCCAGTTGTGCTTCCATCCCCCTCTGGCTAGAGGTCACCTCTTGTACCAAGGCTTGAACCCGCACTAACAATCCCATGGCCAGTTCAGCTTCAGTCTCAGCTCTAGTTGCTCAGTCGCAGAGAGAAACTACCTGGTGACCCATGGCTACTTGAAATTTGAAGGCCTGCAAAGGGAATTCAAGTTAGGAAACTACAAATCAAACTATTACATGAGAAAATAAAGGCGATGATTACCACGGCTAAGAGGGCAGACCCCTTGGTAAGCAGGATGTCCACAGGCATTGAAGTCATCCTAGAGAGCCTGCAACCCGGGCAAGACGCAACGAACTACTTCAAAACCTCATCCTGACCAATCGAGCCCGACTGATGGTGGGGGCGGGTAGGGGGAACCTCAGGGATACCAACCTCGGGATCCTTTGAAGCCTTAACTGCTGAGGGCACAGATGGAATAACTGAGGTAATGGGTAATGGGTAATGGGTAATGGGTAATGTGATTGAAGAAGCAGTAGCTGTAGTGGGGCCACCGATGAAGGGACGGAGGTGGTCGTATTATCGGCCTAGAGAGTGGGCCCTCCTCGATTTAGAACTCTAGCATCCCACGATGTAAGAATAACCATCTTAGAGCTCACTTGGGAAGGCGATGGAACCGAAGCAGGAGAAACCCCAGCTGGATCAGTAGACCTTTTTTTCTCCAATGTGGCCAAGGGGGCTTCCAGGGGAAGTCTAGCATGAGGAGAATGGGTACTAGCTTACTGGGCCTCACGAAAAGCTGGAGCAACAACAAAACTGTTAAAAAAAAAATGTCAAAGTGAACCAGCTAACGGAATAAAGCATAATGACTTGAGATTACTTATGAGGGGTAGCATCGGAGATCCGCAAGTATCGATTCACCCTGATGGAATCGAAGGGATCAACAGTTGGATACTTCAAGTTCAGATGGTTTCTGGCAAGGATAGTCCTCAACACTGTTTCAGATTCGGTGGGCAAGAAGTCCCGATCCCATGATGGTTTATCGTTGAAAGCCGTGAGGACATTAAACTCATGCCCACCTATAAAGATCGAGCTTTCTTAATCATCATCGGCCAACATCCACTCATCTTTCCAGGCTAGGTCCTTCTTTGAAACTCCAGTGATGATTAAATTAAGCTTGTTCTTGGCCTTGAAGTAGAACTGACCTCAGGGGGCCCCAACCAGGCTCCCAATTTGAAAGAGGAAAGCCAGCTCCCTTGCTCCGGGCTCCCTGGCTATCTTGCTTAGCTCGTACTGCTCCCTTCACATCACGAGAAAGCCAAATAGGTGCCTTCAGAAGCCGGACATCAACTGAAGGGGGGCTAGTTGAAGGACATTGATGGCTCGCCGCATGGTAGGATGGAGGGGAAGCATGACCCCATTCTCAAGGGTCGCCACATGAAATGAGAGGACGCCTTTAGGAGGGTTGAAAACGTCATAGTCTCTGTAAGGGATTGTGAGGGAGACGCTGTCAGGAATACCATACTTGGATCTTATACGATTGAGGGAATCCGGATCAATAGTGGAATTGGGAATGACCCTAAAGTCATACGGCGGAAGCCCTACCAGAAGAGGACCAACCACCGTGACTTGACCCCTCCAACAGCGTCATGCCTCTCTTCTACATCAGAATATTCATCGACTAAGTTCAAAGGGTTGTCGGGTTGGTTAGAGAAGCCGAAACCGATAGAAACGTTTCTACCATAGCGGCGGCGCTGGCGAAGCTGGGAATCGCTCTCGTCGCTCAAATTTTCTCATGTTCGCTTCCTAGGAACCAAATTGGGGCCACCAATGCCCTTAACCATGGCTTCAATATTGTTAGAAGAGTTTGACATTGTCGGATGAAGGATTTGAAGAACAAAGGAAATAGCGAAGAGCTTGAAGATGGATGAAAAACAAGACGTAGCTGGAGAAGATAGCGAGAGAGAGGAAGTCTGAAAATTCAAAATTGAAAGAATTCGTGAGGAAGCGGCTATGAGTTAGAATTTAAATGGAGGTTAGGATGGTAGTAATGTCAACCAAATCCTCGGAAAGATTACCTCGAACCACGGAAAGGGTCGTAACACCGCTAGATTTCTTCAAGGGGTACACCAGTCCGTGCTCGCCACGTCACCTGAGCAATTAATGAGAAGATTTCATCCGAGATCCTTAGTAATGATTTGGTGACAGAAAATTTTCCAATTAAAAATAAGGAATCTGACTTCAACCCCAACTCCACCACCGGTGTTCAAGTTAGAGGGAACTTTTGTTAATAGTAGAATTTTGCTAGGGGACCAAAGAGAAATTTTCCACTCTCCTAGCTAGAATCAAAGCCCGGCAAACCATAAAGCTACCCCGTAGAAGCGGGAAAGGATCATCAGGCTTCAGAACTATCAAGATTGAAGCTAGGCACGACCAGGTTGAGCCCTCATACGAATACTGGAATCCGGGCT
Organism: Dipteronia dyeriana; assembly: GCA_032871835.1. Taxonomy (NCBI): domain Eukaryota; kingdom Viridiplantae; phylum Streptophyta; class Magnoliopsida; order Sapindales; family Sapindaceae; genus Dipteronia; species Dipteronia dyeriana. The sequence continues at coordinate 40,127,614 of CM065302.1, forward strand.
TCTCGAGATCGCCTATCCCAAAACCTCGGTTCATGGGTCAGGCTCCAAAACCATCCCTTGCTAGCGAGGAAAGATTGTCGAGCTCGGGAAGCACTCAAAGTGAAGCCTGACACAAACAAGAATGAGCTCCTTCCAGGTCAAGGCTTTCCGAGGTCAGATTTAACTTGTAGCCTAAGCCAGAAGCCCACCAACCTCTCCAGAAGCCCGTTGTTCCCGTCAGATAAGAAGATAGAGCCTCTAAGTGGATCAGGTTCATGCTATAACTAATTCGCTAAGGGACGCATGTAGCCTACCTAGACATGAAAGAAGAATCTCGCCTAATCTACACTACCCCCAGTAAGTGCCCACAAGGTCGTCCTAAACTTCTTAAACCAAAACTAAAGCATGGATCTACCTCGCTCTCGAACAGCTCACTCAATGAACTTCATGAAGAATCATGCCATGAATACGCACAAGATCATATCTACATTATAATGAACATTAAATTATGCATACGTGTAAGACAAGAATTTGTTTCCAAAGAGGAAACAAACTTATCTCCACCAACGATAATCTTGAATCCGTTATTCACTCGAAGTCAACGACTTTTAAATAGAGGATCCCGTCTAATAAGGAGGGAACAAGTTCAGAGAATCAAGACGGGAGATACACCCGTTCAAATTATTTCAGCCATGTATAAATATGCCCAAGAATTCCCAGGGAAGGTAGAGAGAAAATAAAATAATTACGTCCGGCCTAAATTCTATGATCAGAACACGACCATCATTGTATCTACAATTCGACAGGCACGAGGTTGCCACCCTTCTATGCCCTAGAGAGATTGTGAGTGTATGTGAGATTTCTGTATACCACAAGTGATCAATAATAAAGCTCTCATTTGCTATCACATTATTATTCAAATATTCGTTTCTATTTTAACAGGTCAGATATCTGAGGTACTGACCCCGGCCACCACCTCCGTGATAGTGGTCTCGGGGGTGTTAGTTGAAATTTCTTATCTTGAGTAAATTTCTCGTTAATAGCTATATATTTAATGGGTCACAAATAGATGATTTTTTTTAAATATATAAAAAAACTCACATCAATTTTCCTTTAAAAAAAATAAAATTAAAAATGATTCTTTTGTGAATTATATTTTCTTATATCATAGAGGAGAAAACAAGCATGCATGATGCAACAAAAAAACCACAAGATAAAAGGCTTCAAGATCTTACTTCTAACCTTAACAAGGATCAATTAATCTAGCTAAGAATTAAAACATTAGGCAAAAGGTTATAACTGAATATGTTTTGAAAGGGATGGGAAATAAATTGAAATTTCTAAATTTGAAGGAGTTTTTTTTTTATTTTGCGTTAAGTTGATAGGATAAGTATGGAAGTCAAACATGATTAGGTGTATTATTGTTGATGCTGTTTCTGCACGCCTTAGGATTCTTCTTTTATTAAATAAATTATTTATCTGTTTTGCTGTCTTTTAGTCCTAGGAATAAAGATATACCTATCTGACCAGGCCAGTGATAAATACTAACAATTTAAGGAGCTTAATACGTAACAGAGGTTTATACAATCTGGTCTCATTTAATTATATAATATCACTTTTTTATTTTATAATTTAAGTTTTATCAATTTACTCCATATAAAATTGAAAATCAATCAAATTAGTTCTATCGTTAGTCAAAGTACTGTTAGTCAAAATTGTCGTTTTGATTAACATTATGATTAATTTGATTGATTTTCAATTATATGAGGACCAAATTGATGAAATTTTAAGTAAGGTGTAAAAAAGTGATGTTTCTTAATTAGATTGGGAGCAAATTGTAAAACCCCCTTATTATTATATGTTATATTATAAGAAATATAAAATTTAAAAAAATTCATCTATTACGTACCACGTGTCGCGATTATAGTAAAAGTGGCTATTTTTATTATATATAGTTATTTAATAAATATTTTTATTATTTGTAATATTGTGTAATTAGATATGTAAGAATATGGAATTTTTTTTAAAAAAAAAATAATATGATTATTATTATTATTATTATATATATATATATATGCTTATTATTAATAGTATCATGTAATACGTATGTTGTTAACTTTGTAAACTCCAGAAGTTGTGACTATTATATATATAGAAACTGGAAATATATGATTATTATTATATGTATTTTTAATAAATATTATTATTGTTATATGTTATATTGTATAATTAGATATATTAGAATATAAGAAATTAAAAAAATGGATTGTTGTTATATATATATATATATATATATATATATATATAATTATTAATAGTATCATTTAATACGCATATTGATGATTTTGTGAACTACAGAAGTTCAGACTATTATATATATCATAAATTAGAAATATAAGTTTATTATTTTATATGTTTTAATAAATATTATCAGTATTATATGTTACGTTGTATAATTAGATATATTAGAATATGAAAAATATTCTTAAAATTAAGAATATAGTATTATTTATTGTATTTCATGTATCGCGGCCACATCAAAAGTAACTATTTTTATGTTATATAAATTTAATATATATATATATATATATATATAGTATCATTTAATGTAGGCATATTTGATAATAAGGGTTTTTACAATTTGATCCAAATCTAGTTTGGAAACAACACTATTTTATCTTTTTATTTAAATTTCATCAATTTGGTCCTTATAAAATTGATGAAATTTAAATAAGGAGTTAAAAAGTGATGTTTCCCAATTAGATTGAGACCAAATTGTAAAAACCCCTACTTAATAATAGGTAGTGTCAAAGGTTAACAATATAATAATTACAAATGAAAACAAGACAATGAATTTATTGTTTTGTTTCAATAAATACAGTGATTAAATGCATTGTGTTATTTCTTTATAGGATCCAGATCCTCTCTTTGGCAAGATTTGTCCTTGTTTATTCTTGACTTTCAATCTTATCATTCTATTTAACATCCAAAGGCTGTCAAAAACTCACATCATCATTCAACTATTAAATATTGAAAAAACTTAAATACCAATAACTAACGTCCGTTTTCTTTGTTAAAACTTAAAAAAAAAAATAGAATTCAAACGGACGTTGGTTTTTTTTTTCCATCGCTTTTCTATCTCTCTTATCTCTCCCATCTCATCTCCTTTTAGTCCAGAAGCTTCAACGTATGGTAAATTTTTCGACCCAAATCTAAATATTGGTATAAGATTCAAGCATCTGGAGGTGAGATTTATTTTTACGATAGACTCATAGCAACCATAACAACTATGGCTTTAAAAAAAATTGGAATACAAACTCTAAATGGAATACAGTCTGTTACTCCTTTGTTTCTCTAGATATTTCAATCTCACCATCAACAATCGTAGCAGCTATGGCTTTAAGAGATGTAAGTTTAATCCGACTCTTGTCCAAAACTAGATTTTTCTTGTTCGGATATGGATTTTTGGCTTTTATGGTTTCAATATCATGTTTATTTTTTTATTGTATGTTAGGCTATAAATTTCCATATGACTGTATTTAGGATTTCCTTTTCAATTTGATAATGGAGAAGACTACATCTTCCAATTGGAACAAAGAAAATATGTTCCTTAAAATTTGCATTAAATGTTTATTTTAAAAAGTTTGTGAATAAAGATTACTTTCTATAAAAGAAACAAGTTCTTACAAATTTTATCAAAATACATTTTTTTTAATGGAAGATTATTTCAAATCACTTGGCTTTTATACATAGTTGTTTTAATTCTAATACCTTTGTGGAAGTTAAAAGGATTCATGGAAAGATTTTAAAGTTGGGTTTTGACAAAGAACAAGTTTTGACTTCTGTGTGATAGAGTTTTTGATATTTATGTTGCAAGTGGTGATTTAGATGGAGCTGTCATAGTTTTTGTTGATATGCCTTAAAGAAAAAATCTCAGTAAACATATATTATTTTTTAATTATTAATCGATATCTACATTACGAGCTTGTGTTCCACCTAAGGAAACGACAACTATTAAATGTTACATATTACCTTTTAAATTGCTGCTCTGTTTGATAAAACATCTGCATTTTATTTAAATTGCTATGCAGTGTCATTCCTAGTACCATTGCAGTCATTTTATTTTTAAGCTTCATGGTTTCATCTGCATTTCATATTGCAGATAACAAATGTTGTTGGAGGGCCTAGTGTTGCTGATAGTGGTTGCAAACCAAAATTTGGTATGGAGTTTGACTCACAAGAAACAACTTATAAGTTCTTCAATGAGTATGCAAGAAAAATGGGATTCAATATTAAAAAGGAAGTTGTGGTCAAGAATAAGCGTACTGGTGAGGTGACGTCAAGAATATTTGTTTGCTCAAAGGAGGGTTTTCGATCAAAAGACAAGAGAGATAGTTTAACTAAACATCCTAGAGTTGAGACAAGGACAGATTGTGATGCTCGAATGGGTATTAAGTTGAATAGATGTGGCAACAAAATTATAGTTAATCATTTTGAGGAAGTGCACAACCATGCTCTTGAAACACAAGATTGTGCTCATATGATACCTTCCCAACGTAAAATCTCCAGCTCCCAAGCCATTGAACTAGAGTTAGCAGAAGAATATGGTATTTCCATTAAGAATTCCTATGAGCTTATGGGTAGGCAATCCGGTGGAAGAGAATCTCTTGGATATATAAAGCAAGATATAAAGAATTATCTTCGGTTCAAAAGGCAAAGACAATTAGCATTTGAAGAAGCTGGAAGCTTATTGAAATATTTTCAGAAGCAAGTATTGGAAAATCCATCATTTTTTCATGCCGAACAGTTGGACAATAAGGAACAAATAACTAATATTTTCTGGACTGATGCTAAATGATTCTTGACTATGGTCAATTTGGGGACGTGGTCAGTTTTGACACTATATACAGAACTAACAAAGAAAATCGTCCATTGACAGTTTTTGTTGGCTTCAATCATCATCGATAAATTATTATTTTTGGGGCTGCATTGATGTACGATGAGACTAATGACTCATTCATTTGGTTGTTTGAGACATTTTTGGAAGCCATGTCTAAAAAAGCTCCAAAAACAATATTTACAGATCAAGACGCCGCAATGGCTAAAGCCATTTCATCTGTGATGCCCGATACATACCATAGGCTTTGCACATGGAATATAATGCAAAACGCTTTTAAAAAGGTGAATCAATTGTTTAGAAGCCTTGATAGGGTTAACAAGGTCTTATCAAAATTCATATACTACTATGATAAGGAAGATGAGTTTTTAGCTGCTTGGGATAAGATGCTTACCGAATATAATCTGCATGAAAATGATAGGTTTAAAAAAACTTTTGAGGTAAGGAAGAAATGGGCTTATACATATGTAGGTGGACATGGAGTGCATGATTGAAAAGCACTCAGGTTAGTGAAAGTATTAATTCTGATTTAAAAGATTATCTTCAATCGGACCATGATTTGGTTCAAATTTTCAAGCATTTTGAGAGAGTTTTGAATGATAAGCGTTATAAAGAGTTAGAAGTAGAATATGCTTTGTGTCAGAAGATACCACAAGTGCAGAGGCTGATTAATATGTTGATTGAAGCAGGAAAGGTTTACACAAAGATTATATTCGAGGAATTTCAAGATGAGTTTATGAGCGCTCTTGAATTTTATATGAAGAGTACTGTTGATGATGAGGAGGATATTGTGTATACAATTGTTGATGTTGACACTTCTAAGGAGTTTCGTGTTATAAGGAAGAAAATAAACAATTCTCTCTCTTGTAGTTACAGGTTGTTTGAGATGAATGGAGTCTTGTGCGGTCATGCAATAAAGATCTTAAGAGAGGTATTGAATCTGAAGGAACTTCCTAGTGAGTATATTCTAAAAAGGTGGACAAGAAAATCAAGAAGTGAAAGTGTGAAGGATATGGATGGGCGTGACATACAAGTAGATGCTAGGTTGCAACAAACCGCTTGGTATAGGAATTTATGCTACATTTTCACAAAAATATCTTTCAGAGGCGCTGAGAGCCAGGAGACTTATAAAGTTACAGTTGAACGTGCCAATGAGTTAAACAACATTATAGAAGAGATGTTGAGTACATAAATTTATGGTATCAGCCATGAAAATGATGATCAAGGATTTGCTCTGATCACAGACAATGATAGTAACCGTGTCCAAGCGAAAGGGTTTAAAAAAGAGAGAAGGTTCTCGAGGAAGAAAAAGAATGAAAAGTCAATTAGAGATAGCTTATATGAGGAAGTTGAATCAATTATCAAATCATGGTAGTAGTACTGCTCATGTCCAACTAAAAGGTACGAAAAGAAAGAGCCAGGCTTCGAACGATACTTGTGGAAGAAAGAGTATTAAAAGTACTTCGAAGGCTTTTCCTTCTTTAAAAGTAAGTTGTTATAATTTCTGCTTTTCTTTTCTTTTGATTTTTTATTGGTTATACAAGAATATCTTTTCATATTAATTATTTCTCATACTACAGAAAACAACAGACATCCCTATAGATATTGTTCCAAATTTAGTTGATAATCCTTTACCTCTCCCACAAATCCCCTATGCAGTTTCATATAATGGTTCGCCTTCATTTGTTATGGGTTCTCATAAAATTATATTTAACCTTATTTATTATCTACTTATGCATTTGTTGAGTTATGAATAAATGTCATATCATATATACAGATACCTCTAGTGGTCTCCAACACTCTACAAGGGTATAGCCTTCAGTAATGGATAACATTGATCAATTCCCTCATACAGTGCATCCTCCACACACTGTGAGTGTTTATTAAATATTCATTAATCTTTGATCTCGAATAATATTTTGGAGGTATTGATGATATTTTTATAATGCTTTTGTTAAAGTTACAGGATAGTCCATTATCATGGATGTAATATCATGAAGTTCAACTAACCAATTTCCTAGCATTACTTCAAGCTAGCAATACCGGTGACAACATAGTATCTCATGATGTACAAGCCTCGAATAATATTATTTGTAATCAGGTATATGTTTATGTGTGTGTGTGTGTATGGTATGCGAGATGTAATCACTGTACTAGTGTAGCATATTTAACTCATATGTGTTTTACAGGCATTGAATTTGAATGTGTGCGCCGAGGGATTTGATAATTTCATGATTTGACGGTGAAGATAAATTTTCCAAGCATGATCGTGATGGAAGTGCTATTGTTTTGATACCAAGTGGATCCATGCAGAAAAGACTTCTTCTATTATCTTGATACCAAGTTGTTTTGTGGATGTCATCAGTGATATTATGACACTTCGTTTGTTGCAATTGAAGCATAAACTAATGAATTCTTTTTTTGTTTGGTGTTGTTCAGGTTGGACATTTTTTTATTTTGTTTGTTATTTTATTTCCCTTTGAGTACTCGTGAAAGACAGTACTTTCAATTTTTGGTGATTATTTCTTTCAATTTTGGAGCAGAGTTGTCTATGTTAATGTACCTTTATAAATATAACGTAGTGTTGGCGACTGCTAGCATTGATGCTTTGGATCCAAAGGCTGCACATGCCACGTTTCTTATTGCGTCTGTCTCAGTAGGACTAGTACAATGCCTTCTTAATGGTCATGATCATCAAATTCATGATCATCAATCACAATTCACAATCCACATTAATAGCTTAATGGTCAATCACTTTTCTGCTATTTTTTTATCAAATAATTTATCATACATTCCAGTTAGGCATTTTATCAAACACTTTTATAGCAATCTCTAGTCACCTATGTTACCATGGGTATGTATCTATCATATCCAGATAATATTTTCGTTAATTGATTCACCGGCACATACATCACTTGCAAATTTCAACCAAGAATCTATATTACCTTTCTCTATTATGTTCGATCAAAAATGAATTTTCAAGAAATTGAAGTAAAAAAAAAAAGTGATCCAGTATTTATATAAAAACATGTCCTCTGAAACTTCCTACGTGCGTGTAAAATCAACAGAGGTATTCATTAACATAACCAAAAGACCAATTTTTATGGGAAAATAAAAAACGAAGTCATCAAAAATCAAAACCAATCAAATGTACAAAAAGTAAAATCACATATACGTCCTCTAAATCTAACATCGAGAAACTATAGCAAAACACTACATTGCCGACTCAAGTTACGCCTAGAACAAGTTTTTTTTTTCTGGTAAAAAATGGTCTTACATTGAGGAATTTTAGAACTTGAGCCAGTTCCCATCGTCCACATAGCATATCAACCGCCTTGGTCTCTCCACCAGTATTGCTTGAAGACTGCGTCGTTTGGCGTTGTCCACCACCATCGACCATTTCTAGAGAGAGAGATATGTATATATAATTGAAGAAGTTTGAAATCTCAAGAGTGACCGAAAAAACAGAGGAGTAACGGACTGTCGTAAAAATAAATCTCACCTCCAGATGCTCGAATCTTATAACAATTTGGGTTGGAAAATTTACCATATGTTGAAGCTTCTAGACTAAGAGGAGATGGGATGGGAGAGATAGGAGAGATAGAAGAGCGATGGAAAAAAAAAACCAACGTCTATTCGAATTCTATTTTTTTTTAAGTTTTAACAAAGAAAACGGACGTTAGTTCTTGGGATTTAAGTTTTTTCAATATTTAATAGCTGAATGCTGATGTGGATTTTTGATAGCCTTTGGATGTTAAATGGAAGGATATGATTGAAAGTCAAGGATAAACAAGGATAAATCTTGTCAAGGAGAGGATCTGGATCCTTCTTTATATAGTAATTGTTATGTTTTTAACTCGTGCCTTTAGACCGTGTTTAGTACACGAGATAGGATATTGAAATTAACTACAAAGTGTGTCTAATTAACCTTGAGAGGGGGAGGGGTAGGGGGAGGAGGTGAATAGATTTTAATAGAATAAATTACCAATATTTTCCGATTAATCAATAATACTTAAAATAAACACCCCCACAACAACATACAACAAAATTCAAGTAAATGTATAGAAAGTAAATAACACTTGAATTTACGTGGACAACATTTAACAAGGTAAAAACCACAATATTAGCCAATAGCTAGCCAATCAAACCCTCAAATCCACTATTTGTAAAAACGATTACAACATAGGTTGACCACATCACGCCTATACGGTTACTAATCCTTTTTTGCTACCTGCAGACCTTTAATAACAATAATCGGCTCTTGCTTGTATTATACCCATGGTAAATACAAGACTTAACTCTTAAAGAGAAGAGATATGCAACCAAAAGTGAATATGAAAATATTCTAAATACACAAATGTTAGGTCAACACATTTAATACTTATCTAAGAATTAATGATAACATTTAAAACATTCCTAGATATAATGTTGCTATATGACATGCAAAACTTAGCTATATGAAATTAAAACATTCATAGATGCAATAGCTATCACAATACAACAACCCAATAAATCAACATGCAAAAACATCAACTTGTAATTAGAATCCTAATCTAAGTGCAAACAAGTCATAAAAGAGGCTTCTTGTTAAGCAAGAACATGAGAATGGATGAAGATGATGTTCTACTTACCAAGCCAACTATGTAGATGAAGACTCATGATTAGAAACATCCTAGATGAAGCTAGATGATGCTTGAATCATGAATGAAAGATGGGTGATTAGGTTTTGGACAATAAAAATTGGTTCTTGCTTTCATTCCTTACAAGTCACTTTTGAGCTCTACAATGAATGAGAGAAAATGGATTCTAAAGCTCTAAAGAGGCAAAGAAGGGAAAAAGACACACACACACACACACACACACACACACACACACACACACACACACACATATATATATATATATCTATATATATATATATATATATATAAAGCCTTAGACGAAATGATGCCGTTTTGAAAAATAGAAACAAAATCCTGTCATTATCGATGGCTGGACAGCGGCTCGAGCAAGTTGTCCATACTGCAGTGCATGCAATGGTGCACCGTCTAGACAACACAACAGTTGAGACCGTAGGGCATGCAAGAGCACATGCCACGGTATAGGCAATATAGGCCTATTGGTGAATACAGCAGTAAGGACCGCTATGCAAACAAGTGCATAGACTGTGGTCCCCAAGGTATGCAGCTATTGGAACCAACCATTGCAGGAACCGCGGCGGAGGCAGGTGCATAGCCAGCTACTGCATCGCAGTGAAAATGAAAAACCTTTTTTCCAGGCAAACTCAGCACACTAACTTATATTCAAAATGTACAAGTGTGAAGTGTGATGAATGACATAAAATGCATCATTCAAATACATGAAACCAATATTATAATGCATGCAAGTGAGTGTATGCAACTACATCTCTTCAAATAAGAGTATAGTCAAATAATATACCTTTCTTAATGCACTTGGAGTCCAATGCTTTGATGATGAGAGATCTTCAAATCCTAATATACCATTTACAATATATGACCCAAATTGTGATTTTGTCCACGAAATAAGCCAATCATAAAATGAGACACTTACAATCTCCCCATTTGGCTATTTAGTGATAAAACCACCACTCATAAAGCAACCTCACATAAAGAGAAATAGGTTGTTCAACAATAATTTCTACATTACAATAAGCCATATAATCTAAGTTCTAAACATCTTCAAGTCAATCCAAGGCTTGTAGAAACATCCAACCTACACACAATCAACAAGAAAGTACCTTCCAAGACCATGTGTGTTTGAGATGCTTTTAACAAAAAAAATTGCAATAGCTATAACAAATCAAACCAATACAATCAAATAATGTAATCATGTCAAGCTATGCAATGCAACATGCTTCTCCTCAATGATTAAACAAATCTCTCAAAGAATAAATTTCCCCTAAATGGTCAATCTCCTCTAATATGCAACTCCCACCTAAACTTCACACTACTCCCCCTTTTGTCATGAGATAGGAAAAAGAGTAACCCCTAGATGGGTAAGCACTTGGCAAGGAGAGCTTATGCCAAAACAATATATGCATAATCATAAAAACAAATTTATGCAACTCAATTAAGTAAGAGAGATTCAATGGGTTTTATTTCACGAAAATTGTGTGAAGGAATGCTTTGCATGCAATACAAGTTGCATTCAAGATAAAAAATCATAGTATTTGGTAAAGCAAACAACAAAGGTTTCCAAAAGGAATTCAAACCAATTTCACCCTTGTCATTGAATAAAGCAGGATATAAATTGTAAGAGAAATTCAATTTTAAAAGCAATTATATCAAACTTTATAAGTCAAATAAGACATGAGCGACTATTGCGCTCTTTTAGATTTTTTTAGGTGAAGTACCAGTATGATAGTAGTCTTGTTCAACAAATAAAGATAGATAGACTTTTGGATTGTAAAATCCTTAAAATGGATACTAGATCCTTATTGATTGAAGTATCATCATTGCTTTCACACACAATTTTTGCATTCATTTTAAAGCATTCAAGATTTTCTTCATACATATCAATTTTAAAGAAGAATCATCATGTCATGGAGATCAATCATAGGTCATTCTGAAATTCTCTAGTCCTTATAGTGTAAGATATACCCCGGGGGGGGGGGGGGGGGGGGGGGGGGGGGGGGGGGGGGGGGGTTAAGCTCAAATTTTAAAACTTCTTTAAAAAATCAAGCAACTTAATCACACATAGAAACTCTTACAAGAAGATTGCTTCTACAACTCAATATGAAATCAATTTAGCAAGAGTTAAAGCAAAACAAGACAAGTAAGTAAAGGAATTAAGATGCTAAAAATCAACACAAAAGATTTTTATGTGATAAAACCTCAAAAGAGGAAACACCACAGGTTGATACCATAACCACTGACAAACCGCAATCCACTATGTCAAATAAGAGATACACACTCAAAAAGAAATCAACACAAGATTCACTCTTTAAGTTATCAACTCCTACTCTACCCTTGGGCCTACTGAATTACTTTACCTACTTCTTATCCAAGGTATGACAAACACACATCTATGAAGCAACTTCCTATCCAAGGCACACTAGCCCTTAGAAAGATTCCTTGCTTGCCTTTTCGGATCCTCCCGATCCTGATGCAATCTCAAGTAACTAGAGAATGTAAATCAATCAAACTCTATGAACATGCAATTAGATAGCTAGATTAGGCTTTCACAAAATCAATCACAAATATATCTAGAAATCTAAGCATGTTTGTCAAATAAGAACTAGATTAGAGAAATAGAAATATCAATCAAACCAACACAAATCTAAAACCTAACACATTCAAATTGTACTTTCAAAGTAAATTTTCCTATTTCAAAAATGCATGTTTGATTATAAATAAGACATTGATTGCAAGTAAAACAAAGTTGCACAGTTATTAAACAAAACATATAAGAATATGTACAACCAATCATCTCAAGCAATTAATAAAGAAGTATAATGATTATCAATGAGCACAATGCACTATTATGCTAATTTGCTCTCTTTGCTTGAGCTCGCTATATGGGGTCAATCACCAAAAATATTAAGACATATGACAAATCCCAATAGACCTAATAAGTGATTTGAACCTAGTTGAGTATATGGGATTAGGGAACAAATTCGCTAGTTTATCATTTGTGCCAACATGTTTAAGTGCAATGCTTTTGCTTTCAACTAGCTCTCTAATAAAGTGATGTCTAATGTCTATATGCTTAGTTGTAGAGTGCTGAACATGATTCTTGAAAATATTAATAGCACTTATGTTATCACAATAAAGGGTTAGAGGCCTTGATCAAAACCGTAGTCCACAAGCGTTTGCTTCATCTAAAGGAGTTGTGTGCAAGCACACCCAGCTGCTATGTACTTGGCCTCAGCCGTGGACAATGAAATAGAATTTTGCTTCTTTCAAAACCATGAAACCAAGTTGTTCCCTAGGAAGAAGCAAACATCCGTTATACTTAAGTTTTGGTGATACCTTTTCTTGCTCATCGTCATATAACCCTATTATTAGAGCTCTTGCTTTTGCCTAGCACTCAAACATGGCATATTCAAGATTACATTTGTTTATCCAGAGCATTATCATTTTATGGTCATGCATGCATTGGCAATAAAGGAAAGTATTTACCATTGAATTCTCCTTCTCTCCATCCCAAATAGACCAAGTTCATCTGATCTAGAGAGCACAAATGATCATCTATGGAAAATGATAGATGATGGTTTTTTTTTTCAATGCCGGAGAAGGTCAATGAGCTTATTGAACAAGTTAATGCAAAAGACAGTAATGACAAGTTCATTTGTTTTGTGGCAGATCAGATTCTTGGATGGCCCATGCAAATTGTAAAGGAAATGGGAATTCAGGGAGCTACCTCTTCTACTACTGCAGCCTTATGGGTTGTTGTAAGATCTCAGATTTTGAAGTTTGTCGATGATGGAACTATTGACAATGATGGTGAGTCATATTTCTCCTTTCTCATATATGTATATAACAGATTAACATTTTGAAAGGTTGCTTTTTGTGACTTTCATTTTTTAGGTAATATAACAAAGAAACAAATGCTTGAATTGTCACTAACCATGCCTACCATACATACATCACATTTTGCCTGGCCTGGCTTTATTAAATTGTAGAAATTGTTTTTCAAGTCCGCGCATACAAAGAACAAGTTGTTATAATTGGTTGACTGGGCGCTTTGCAATTCAACGTATGAACTTAAGCATGCAACATTTGACACAAAGCCAAATAATATACCAATAGGCTTGCTTTTGGCAAGCAATAATTCGTTGGGAAACCTGAAACCATAAAAGTTTACTTGTTTGAAATGGCTTGATCAACAACCATTACAATCAGTGATATATGATGCATTTAGAACTACAACTTATCTTGCTTGACAAAACCGAGTTTCAAGAATTGGCCATAGGGTTTGAACTCACGAATAGACCATTATTATGGGTTGTGCGTTCTGATATTATGTCAAATAATAACTCATCAAATGATCGACTACAAGGGTTTAAAGACTGAGTTGGTTCTCTTGGGCTTATTGTGAGTTGGGCACCTCAACAACAAGTTGTACAACATCATTCCATTTTGTAAGGACCTCTATTTTATGATTGACTCATTTCATGACAAACCATATTGAGATTATTATGTAATGGGTAGCTTAGGTCTCTAATCATGACTCTTCATCAACAAGCTTCCAAGATCTCAAAGAGCTTCAAGAAAGGTAGTTCACTTATTCTTGACTCCTTGAAGTCATTAGTATCACACACTCATTTACATGCATTTTAATTACTCTTGCATTGCATATTAGAATATTGTTATATATTCACTAGAACTGTTTATCTTTTCATTAAGTGTCAAGACTTGTGACTACGGGAGTGTAATGCATAAGAAATTTCTAGAATCACTATAAAAGGCATACGAGTAGTAGTGTTGTGTTGTGTTGTGTTTTGTTCTAAGAATGGTGTGTGACTATAGGTCAACATAAGTTGTAAGTAACATTACATATAGTGGATTTGAGGACTGGACTGGCAAGATGGATAACTCATGAGTTTTTACCCTGTTAGGGTTTTCTCACGTAAATCAAATCAAAGTGTTATTTATATTTTTACACTATATTTACTTTGATTGATTGATTTGTTTTAATTTTCTTGGGTGATTTGTGACTAATATTGACTAATCCAAAAAAAGGTAATTAATTAGATTAAAACCTATTCACCCCCTCTAAGTTGTATTAGACACATTTTGTGTATTTTCAATTGGTATTAGAGCCGGTTCCTAGACATACTTAGGTGATCTTTTCTAGAGTGTCTTGCATTTGTTGCACTCATTTACATGCATACACACAAACACTATGAGTGAATTCGGGATGAGTAGAGATAGAGCATCAAATATGAGACCACCATTGCTCAAGGGTGACAATTACTCCTCATGAAAGTGGGAGATGGAGTCCTTTCTATCGACGATAGATGATATGGTTTGGATGGTGATTGAGGATGGATACACACACCCACTATGACTGTCGAAGACAAAAGCATTGTGCTCAAGCCCAATGCTCAATAGAGTGCCCTAGAGTTCGAAGCTTCGAAGTGGAATAACAAACCAATGCATGCTTTGTTTTTTTGCAATGGAAAAGAACCAATATAAACTCATCCAAATCACCAAGAATGCACAAAAGGTATGGAAAATTCTTGAGAGGGTGCACAAGGGAACCGAAATGGTGAAAGACTGTAGGCTGCAAGTCCTCCAAACACAATTTGAGACAATTAGGATGGAATAGCATAAGTGCTTCAATGATTTTCAAGTGAAGTTGATGGATATTGTGAGTCAAAGCCATCAACCAGGTAACTTATACTCGGATAGAAGAATCAAGAAAAAAAAATTGAGGTCACTTTCCGATCGATTTGAATCCAAGGTGTCAGCACTTGAAGAAAATAATGACTAGAAGAAGATGAAACTGAGTGAGGTAATCGAAAGACTTCTTGTCTAAGAGTCTAGAGAGGTTCCTACTTTTACACAACTTAAGAAGCAAAAAGGGATTGCTTTAAAGACCTCTAAGTATGATAAAAAGGATGGTAACTCGGATGAAGACATGACCCTAATGGTGAAGAGATTCAAGAATTTTATGAAGCTACAAATGAATATTAAGGGGAATGACTTCAAGAAGAAAGAAGACCATGTTCAAGAAAGACGAACCAAATCAAGAGAAGACTTCAAGAAAAGACATTCAATGATTTAAATGTGGAGGATTCATGTACATCTCCACGGATTGTGGTAACATGAAGGACAAGAGAAAATGAATAAAATATCCCTCACACCACTTAACATAAACCCGACCAAATGACAATGTGGAAAGCACCAAAAATAGGAAAAGAACACATCTAACCCATCAAAACTGGAATCCTCTAAAGTTGAATCTTCAAAGAGAAAATTTTATTCAAAGGTTAATAAAAAAACTCATTTCGTTGGCATAATATCCTTCTTATGGGCTGCATTCTTATAGACTGCATTCTCAAACCCTATTAGACTAAGAAATATATAAGGAAATAACAATTACCAAAACAAACAGAGTTGAAATAAATTGCTGAATTTTTGATTATAGCGTTGAATTAAATTGACATCGGCCCAAAAGAAAATGAAAAGGTCCGATCTTTTGGGATCAGATCCGGTACATCGATCCTCATTTTAAAATCAACAATTACATGTATCGTAGTTTTTGATATGTAAATCGTTTATAATCTCCAACAATAAATCGACGTGGCATTATTGCTTTAGAATAGAAAAACAGAGATAAAGCAGACAATTTCCTCTTCTCTCAATCTCTCGTATTTAAGTTTAGTTTGTCTGGGTTTTAAGCTACGATAACAAGTTGAAGTCACAAGATCCGGTGATCTTTCTCTGCTCTTCACCAATATTGCAGACGGCTATATTCCCAGCGACGACCTTTTCGATTCCACACAATGGGACAGGTTTTAGACAAACTTCACGGTACTGTGTTCTTCATTTTCTTATTTATAGGTGTGCACTGCACAATATAGAATAATTATGAAATCAATAAATAAATCTATTTCATAATCGAACTTTTTATCGACTGCGTGACTTATAATTCTACAGCTCTCTCATTTTTAAGTCTGTTAGTTTTGTTTGAAGAGTAGATATTTATTCCATAAATAAACAAAGTATTATATATATAAATTATTTGAAGATGTAGATAAAGCAGTTTTGGTTCGTGGGTAGAGATAGAAATGCAATTTTCTTTTCATTTCTTATAAAGATGATTTTTAAAGCTAAAAAGGGAAACATAAAAAAATTATTTAATTTCTTTTCATTTCTTATATAATTTTTGTTTTCTAGTCAGAATTAGATAATTAAGAAAACAACACTTTTCATGTATCACTTTGATTTCATAGGAACCAGTATCAGTTTGGTTTTTCTTGAATGAATGTACAGCTATATGATAAGCTAAAAGAGTCATTGATAGGTTGTGCATAAGTATTTTCTGTAGCTTGTTATTTTCATTAGTTATAGGACTATAATATTGGTTGTCATTTTTACAGATGTTACCATAATTAGAAAATTAAGTTAACATGCTAAAGTTGATTTCATTTGGCCTACGCTTTTTGGAGCTTGATATAGCTATTCAACTTATGACCATCGATTGACTTGTTTTTGTCACACAATTACTACGATGTGGATCTTAAATTTCGCACAAACTTTTTCGATTGTTCGATTATGTTGTGTTATTCAAGCAGTTGATAGTTTAATACTATGTGCAGGTAAGCAGTGGAGGCAAAAACAAGTTAGATTGATAACAGATAAGGTGTATGAACGCGTCAAAAATCAATCTGGAAGGGCTAATTTGACCTTTGAAGATCTGTATATCGCTGTCTTACTCGTGTACAAGTGAGAAACTTCTTCTTGCATTTTCTTTTTGTTTTCGTATTATTTACCAATTTTGTGACAATTAATTTATCTTCTTCTCTTTTTCTTTTTGTTGTATACTTGGTTTAACAGACACATTAATACTAAAAAAACTTTCATGTTGCAGTGATATTAATAAGCGTTTGCCCGGCCCTCATTTTGACCCACCCTCCAAAGACCAAGTCAGAGCTATGATGCAGGTAATCTGAATTGTATAATGCAATGAGTGAAATGCTTGGCAGTGTGGTGATTGGGGATATTTCATGAAGTGTGTTAATTCTATATCATGCGACTGATGTATGTTTAACATATTGTTGATTCTTGTCAAATTAAATTTTAGAAAAGATTGTAGGACTTCTTTCTCTTTGCTAATTGTACTACTGAAAACCAAATGAGTGATTCTGACAAAGAATCTAAAGCACCTACAAGGTTTATTGCAACTACAGGATTGTTACTGCTAATGTGTGAAATTTTAATCGATGTAGATAAATCTCAATTTTAATAGTTTCCCAATCTATAAAGATCTTACTGATTGGAAACCTGTGATCATGTAGCATTTGGCATTTTGATTGAAAACCGGTGGGCTTATAAGCATGCATTTGGCACCTAAACAACAAATCAATGGTGATATCTTGCTAGGAATTAACAAAGGACAGGAAAGAGAGAGGAGAGGGAGAGAATAATTAAGGTCTCAGAATAGTTAATTTAGCAGTTATTCAACAGTTGGTACCAACTGTTCCAGGATGGTTACCAAAGAATTTCCTTTAAAAAAAAAAATCTTGATGTTTTCTTTTGTTTTACAATGACTATTTTTTCTGTTTTTTTATCATTTTATTGTTCTTTGACTGTCTTACACAACATATACCTTGAACAGTCTTACTCAACATATACCTTGACAGGGCTTCCAAAGCTTGGACTTGGGAGCATTTATATTTTGATTGGTATTAAACTTTATAAACAGAAAAGGTAAGATTGTTTGTTGATCTATATATGCAGGCCTGTGATATCAACCTTGATGGAGAAGTTGATCATGAAGAATTTGTGAGATTTATGAAGGAGCTAACATCAGATACATTCATCGTTGTCAGTCAAGGACTGATCATCACATTGGTTGTAGCACCAACTGTTGCAATGGCGACAAAGAGGGCTACTGAGGGTGTCCCAGCTGTTGGGAAAGTGGTTCAAAGGTTACCTACATCGGTTTACGCCTCTCTCGTGACTCTTGCAATTGTGTGGTTCCAAACTTCACGCCAGCAGGTTTAATTAAAGCTTTCATTGCCTTTTCGGATTCTGTTTTGTATATAAGATAAACACATAATTAGTCACCCATATTTGTATAATGCTATTGCGACTATATATAAATAATGGTGGGAATAACATCGCCACAACTTCTCGGCAGGGGCTTGTAATTGTTGGCTTGTAAAACAGTTCAAAATTTCAGTTTCTGTAGGAAATCTTGGTTGTACAAAACTTCATATTATTTTTTGGTTTCACTTATCTCAGTACTGTATTAAATGTCAGTTGGGCAGGACGGGCTTGATTAGCAATCCTGACAAAGCTTATGGACAGAACTGAGCACCAAATAAAAAAAAATTAAGGCTGCAGTCATCAATCCCGGTTGGGCTTGACGAAATATATTCATCATCTTGTTAGAATTGTGTAGTGTTAATGTGTTATAATTAATTGTTCTGCATTTAGTTGGATAATTGTTAGTTGGGTGTTAGCAGTTAGAATAAAATTATTATTTTTTACTTTTACTTAGCCCTAGGTCTTGTATTTGGTATTCTGCCAGAGAATACACAGAAGAATATTTTCAAATAATCTTCACGGTATCAAAGCTCCTTTGTTTTTATGGCTGTTGACTTTCATCGTCAATTATTCAGTTGTTCTGACCTTCATTGCTATTGTTTAACCTTCAACATTCATTTCCAAAACCGATGTTCATTGTTGTTTTTGTTTCTTTCCGGTGTTTTTTTTTTCTCCAATCTTCATAGTCATTTTTGTTTTTCTTGATGTTCTGATGTTCTGTTTTTCCGATGCTATTATGACCTCCATCGTAGATTCTATTTTTTTCTCGGCTTTCATTGACGTTGCTTAACATCAACCGTCATTGTTGATCGCTCTTTGGTTGTCACTTGCTATCAGTGTTTAAAAAGCTGAAACGGCGCGCCGTTATGAGGCGTACGTCAGCTGCCTTGTGGCCAAAGGTGCCATGGGGTGGCCGCTTTGGCCCTCAACTATGGCGCATCTGCCTCTTCTACTTGACGTGGCCACCACAATACTGAGTCAATGAGACTGGGTCTGAGGCGACTCATCAGTGAATTAACTAAACCTGTATGCGGTGGTTCTCCCTCAGATTTATAATTGTTCTCAAATTCCCACTTGCTGACGAGTTCCTTTCTAACGAAGGAGAATGATGGTGAATAATCGAAGCATTATTAGATGTTTTATCTAGATATTAGTAGTTATCATATTATATTTATCTTAAGAATAATTATCTCATTAAGAGATAAAAAAGTTTAAATGTTTATTTGTTTCGTGTTAGTAATTATAAAATGCCCTTTTTAGAACCTTTTATAATCAGATTTAATTATTGAATTAAATGAATATTGTGTTTCCTAATCATATGTTTCTCCCCTCTCTGTGATCTCTGTTTCCAAACAGTATTTCTATCTATTTCTCTCAAAATTACGTACGTAGTTCTTATTTCTAGTCTTCGTCCTCCATCAATAGTTCATTAACCTGCTCTCATCAAGCAATAGAAGAATATTCATTCCAAGTCACTTGAGTTTGCTGATATGATCACAAAGCTATCATTCTTCTCGGCAATCCTATCAAATCAGCTGAATTCTAAACCTAGCAAACAAACCAGTCAGCCGAATTCTAAAAAGGTTATCAATAACCATGTTTCATGGTATTTAAAAATAACCTGTCAGTAAAATTAGATGCCCTAAAGTCATGAAGCACATGTTATCTTCATACCGTAAATTTAATAAATTTAAAATAAAATGCCAAAGATAAATCATAAATATTAATAATCATTTTAATCAAAATGTACAAAATTTGTTTGATTTTGGGTTCTTCATTGATACTTTGATTTTGTGTGGGTTTGAAGAGAAACCATTTAATTATAATAGTTATTAATATTTATGATTAATCTTGGCATTTTAAAGTATGTAAATAGGAAATTACTGAGTTAATTTTTTTTTTTTTATGGTGGGTGTGGAGAGTAAATAGGTGTGACAAGAACTATTTTGAGTGGTAAACTGTTAATAGAGCCAACCATGAGTAAAATGTTGAACCTCCATATCAGATACAGAAAAAGTTAATCTGATTACTATTGTTTCCTCTTTTATCACTTTATTTTAGAATCAAAAATCTACAAACCACCCGAAAAGTGAATTTCTTTATAACTTTCAATGACAGCTCTTCAAATAGTCTTCAATGTTAAGTGTGGCTGTGTTATGTGTAAGTGTGGCTCTGTTTGTATAATACACAAGCTTCTCTTTCCAAGTGTCTTAAAGCCGAACCTTAGGCAGTTGGCATAGTTTCTCCCTTTTATAAACAATTGTTCACTTTCGAATTTAGATAAAAATTCCTCTGCATGAAGGTTTCCTGCACGTAATTAGGAGGATTTTTACTTTAATTTTGAAACTATAAGGCTCTTTTTGATATACAATCAGGGTGATTTCAGCAAAATTCAAGTTTAGAGGGTTGTTTGAAAAAAAAAGGGTCAAACCTCAATGCCTTTTTTGCAATTCTCCCTGCATTTATATATTTAATTGCAAACGTAATACTGATGTGTAAATTCATGCCAGGGTAAAAACTAGCAAGTTTCACATCTCAAACTAAAATAATGGAGATTGGAGAGAAATGCTCTTATCAAAAAAGTTGGTCGACGAGCTGACTATGATAAACTATTTGCCATGCAGAAATTTAGGAGTCCAAAACTGAGATTGGTTCAAGGAATTACAACAAAATCTCAAACTCACTGTAGTAGCACTACAGCAATTGCAGTCCACAACGAATACATGCCTTTTTGCCTCCAAAACTTTTTAAAACATCCATCTTTGATGGGAATGGCCTCAAATGGACATATTGGCAAGGTGTGAAATCATGGCATCTGCTACCGAACCGTAGAATCAAGAAGCATTCAGCTTTTCTAGCCTACTTTTTGCCATGCCAAGATGTTCTGCTCAGCATTCAATAATTAAACGAAACAATACATAATTAGGATTGTTTTAGCATTGAGAATAAGGTTATAAATGTGAAGTAAACCTCACTTACTCTGCTCAAACACTGTTGCTTTCTGAATACTTGTACGAAAAAATATGTTCCCATTCTTCTGATAGACAGGCTGTAGTCAAGAAGATAACTGGTTATACCTTTTATAATATAACCAAACCTATGGCCACCAAGATAGTTGGGGAGGTCTAGCATAAATCCAGTGAAAAATTAATAAATGGCGTCAAAAACATATATTCCATGAGCCAGTGACTGGATTGACGAACACAATGAGACAATGAGTGTATATTAAAATGGTCAGATTCCAGGATAACTCTGAGTTTGCCATTTATAATATATTTATACTTTCATAGCAGCAACAATTAACTAGAGACTATCGCAGACCTTAGTTTCAATAAGGTGAATTCTCCAATTCAATACTAATATTCTCGGATGCATTTAAAGAGTATATCAGTTAAATTATTTATCAAAACCTCAAAGCCTGGGCTAGCAGCATAAAACTATATCAGCTTTTCAGCTTTTAACATTTTATAACCAAACACTGATTCTAGATATAATCATTTGAGTGATTGGAAAAGGCTACACAGATTCCCACTAAATACTGATATTTGATTATTGATTTAACTGCCCAAAACTTTTGAACATCAAATTCGACGCATCATTCAACATGGGTTCAGATCTAGACCAAATCACATTATAGATCCTCTGAACACTCAAGCAGCAGTATTTTATCTTATATGTTTGCTTTTTTTCTTTCTCAATGATAAATGTATTATACACTATTTAAAGGAAGCACAACCACTGTACATGGCAAGCATATGAGAATACCATTAAAAAAAAAACACACTTAAATCTATCCCTAAGATCAAGTACATCTAGTCTGTGAATTTCCAAAGTTAACCACACCAATCTGCTCTATAACAGCCCGACAAGCGCCAAGCACCTTTTACAACACAACTTGAAAATCCAAAGAAGAAGAAGCAACTTTTCATTGCAAAATTCATGTCACTATGTTAGGATTAAAATTTCACCCAACTTTTCAAAACATGAAGGATTGACTATAGATTTCTGGAAATAATTCATACCACACAAAATTCCATTCCCTTTTACATGTTTAAGACAACAGCCTACTTAGTTCAAGAATGCTTAATATGATAACATGTATGATGCAAGAATACTTAAAATGTTATAAAATTGCTATATTTCGTATCATTCCAGAAATAGCAAATTATAAAACACTATTTCAAAGTAGACCACGTTACTCCTTGAAAACAGGATGAAGATGATGAACGAAAGGAAACGAAGATAGATGAAATTTTAAGAAGTAATCTTCCTTGGATTATCACAATTCTGTTGCTTCTTTCTTGGAGTTTTTTTGGATTCTCCTAAGTTTAGGAATTAGGCATTATGTATTTTTAATTTTCTAGCCTTGGCAGAACTGTCATGCATATTACAATACACTCAGGAATTACACTTTTTGTTAATAAATTAAATTTAAAAAGAAACCGCTCGACTTGGGAAACAATAGTAGGTTGAAGCACATGAGTTTCTAAGAGAGCGCACACATTCAGAAGTATATTAAGAACTCATAAGTACTCCCATAGAAATTACAAGTAGCTTGTGCATTCCAAGACATTAGGCTACAATCATCTATGATTTTAGAAAGAATGGCCAAATTCTGAATGCTCATAGTCAGAATACATGCCAATTAAACCAGAGCAAGTAAATGATATCATAAAACAAGTCTTTTCAATCGAATTTCAAAATTCAGGACTTTGAGATTAATTTCTTCGCCATAAACATCAATCAATGCAAGCAAATAAAACATAAAAAGTGTTATCTGAAAATGCCAACAGCAGGGATTATAATAATAAAGAATGTATCCAAAGATTCAATAAATAATCAAAGGTTTTCAAAAATAAAATAAAATAAAATGAGAAAACAAAGGCAGAGATGTTACCCGAGAAGAGGGGAGAGAATTGAGCTCTGCTAATGCAACTTCGTGGCTTTTGACCTTTTCAAAACAAATTAAGTTACAATAAATCAAATGAATATCGAGAGAGAGAGAGAGACAGAGAGAGAGAGGTACAAGTTTGATCAGATGGGGTTTTGAGTCTGAGACGTTAAAGGACGACGTCGTATCACCCATCTCTGATGTCTTCTCTTGCTTCTTCGCCATACACTTCACTGCACAACTGAGACTTTTGCTTTCATTACCATTCATCAACAACTTGTAACATGGGTCAAGGCTCGATTCAGTCACTGGCCCTCAGCCCAATTGATCAGGCCCACATGACAACCATCCAAAATCACCGAATAGTGCATTAGTGTTATTTACCGCAATTTGTGTAGCAATATTTGAAAGGGAAATTATAGAGGTGTATATTTTCGGATTGGTTTGGAGTGAAAATCAACGTCAAACTAAACCAATATATATTGATACCTAAACCAAATCAATGTGATTTGTTAAATCGATTCAAACAAAATCAATGAAAGTCGGGTTGGTTTAGATAGATTTATCAATTAAAGTTCAAATCCAAAAATCATTTTTGGTATTATTATAAAAAATAGTTAAATATAAAAATACTAAACATAGATGTTAGTTAATTATTCTAAAAATCTAGAAAAATATTATATAATTAACAATAACAATTATCATAATAGAAAAATAAAGCATGAAATATAATCCGACTAAAAAAAAAAGATCAAGTCAAAGTGTCAAACACAGGGAAAAAAACCTTAAATTATAAAACTCATATTCTAAAAAGTGTAAGAAAAAAAGAGTAATTATATTTTATTTATTAAAAAAAGATTAAAAAAAACAAACAATATAGAAAAGAAAGAGGAGTGATATGATACCTAATGGTTGACAACGATGAATGAGAAAAAAAAATTATGAGTTAAATTGTCAAGTTTGTACCTATATTATCGTCTTAGATGTGACTACTTAGGATATGAGTTATTGTGAAGTAGACTATGGACACATAACTAAGTATAAATAAAAGTTACTGTGAAGTTTTAATGTATGATAATTATAATACATAATACAAGGGTATTTATACAGGTCAATGAAACCTTACTAATAACAATATAGGACAGCTATACCAAGATTACAACATATATAACATTGTAGGAGATTTAATCTATAATTTAGGACTAACAGAACTACAATTTAGGACTGACAGAATAAACAAGAGGTAATGGTGTGACACTCCTCCTCAAACTGGATGGCTAGGGACGAACCGGTTTGTCCATGAGTTGCAGGTGACGACGTTTGTAGAGGCTATTGGTGAGAATGTCAGCAAATTGATCATCAAAAGGAACAAATAGAAGCCGATGGTTGTCAAGAGCTACCTTTTCGCATACACAGTGGTAATCCAATTCAATACAGCGAGTGGGCGTATGATGAACTAGGTTGGCAACAAGGTAGGTTGCATTGATGTTTTCACAATGCAACAATGTGGGAAAGGAAATAGGACAACCAAGTTCATGAAGAAGGAAGCTAACCCACACGGTTTATACACAAGCTTGAGCCAAAGACCGATATTCCAACACTAAAGCACGCAATAATGTGTTGAGTTTTAGAACACCATGAGATAATAATTGGACCTAGAAAGATAAGGTAGCCTGTGGTGGAATGCCGAGTGTTAGGACAGCCAGCCTAATCTACATTACAGAAGGCTCGTATGGTTAGAGGTTTAGAAGATGGACTAATAAGAATGCCTTGATCGAGGGTTCCCTTGAGGTAACGAATGATCTATTTTACTACAACCAAATGAGGATGACGTGAGGCACTGAAAAACTAGGCAATATCAGGGCGAGTTAAGGTCTAGTATTGCAAGGATCTAACTAAATGATGAAATTCTGTTGCGTTGTCGAGAAGACCACCGCCATGAGTGGAGAGATCGACTTTGGTAGCAAGAGGTGTAAAAGAGAGTTTGCATCCGTCAAGGAGTTACGATGAAGGAGATTTAAAGTGTATTTCACCTGTGAAATGTAGAAACCTTGAGAATGCGGGTGAACTTTAAGACCAAAGAAGTAGTGTAAGGAGCCAAAATCCTTCATATCAAATTCACGGACAAGTTAATCTACAAAATGATTAATAAAGTCGGCATGGCTATCGGTTACGACATTATCATCAACATATAATAACAAATAAATAATAAGATTTGCACACTAATAAATAAAAAGGGAAGGATCAGCTTCACTCTTAGTGAACCCAAATCAAAGCAGGAACACACTAAATCGGCTAAACCATGCACGAGGTGTCTGTTTGTGACCATGTAATGCCTTTTGTAGTTTACAAACAAAGTGCGGGCATTGCTGATCAACAAAAACTAGGAGGTTGGAACATGAAGACATCCTCGCGAAGAACAAAATTTAAAAGTGCATTCTCGATGTCCAATTGACGAAGAGGCCAACAATAGGTGATAGCAAGACATAGAACTGTGCTGATGGTGGCGAGTTTGGCAACAGGGTTGAAATTTTTATCATAACTAAGTCCATTTTGTTGATGGAAACCCTTTACAACAAGACGGGCTTTATATCGTTCAATAGAGCCATCAGAGTGGTGCTTGATTCGGAAGACACACTTGCACCTTACTGTATTATGAGAAGGAAATGGTTGAACTAAAATCCGAGTATCATTCATGTCAAAGGCAATGAATTCTTCAGCCATAGCAACACACCATTCGGAATGCTTAACAACCTATGTGAAGCATGTGGGTTTAAATGCTTGAAATAAAATCGATGTATGTGCTTGAGAGAAGGGATAGCGGATGGTGCCAATAGTACGGATTTTGGGTTGGTGAACGTCATCATGTAACCGTGCAGTGTTGTAGTGAATGGGCAAGGATGAAGGTTGTGGAGGTGTATGCACGGCTGGAGTTGGTTTAGCATGCGATAGACTAGACGACTCAGCCATTTCAGTGCGTGGTGGATTAGAAGGCTCGACTGGGGCCAAATGATGAAGATGATGGAGTTTCAGTGTGGCCAACGATGGGGGAGAACTCAAGACCTGTGAGCTAGCAAAAAGACATTTAGATTCATTAAAAATAACATGACACGAGATATATATCTGTTGATTCACGGAATTGAGGCTTCGATAACCCTTATAGTGAGAACTGTACCCCGAAAAACACATTCAGTGGAACGACATTGAAGTTTATACGTGACATAAGACCCAAGGTGAGGAAACACATGCATACCCCGAATGTGTGAAGATGACTATAAGTAGTATTTTTACAAAAGAGAATGAAGTAAGGAGAGGACCACATGAGAAGTGGTGTAAGTTGATAAGATAATAGAGGTCAAGGCTACCTCAACCCAGAGCCGTAGATAACAGTGTGTGAGTCATGTCCATAATATGGCGGTGCTTACACTCGGCAAGCCCGTTTTGCTGAGGCGTGTGAGGATAGGACACGACGATGTGAATGCCTAAAGTGTGACAAAAACTTGTGAATTGAGAATTAACATATTCAGTACCACCATCACTCTGTAAGATTTTGATAGAAGAATTAAATATTTTTTTTACCATAGAAACAAAGTTGTAAAAAATGATTAAAAACTTCAAATTCTTGATGCATAGGATAAATCCATGAATATCGATAAAATTCGTCAGTAAAAGGTGGCCTTTTATCAGACTTTGTGGACTTCTTGGACACGCTATTGATTTTTTTTGCCATGCATTTGAAACGCATGATGTATCAAAAACCTGCACAAGAAAAAGAAGTAATTTAGGCACAAAACCACAGTTAAAAACAAACTGAATAGGCGTGATAAGTAAAGTAATTGAACACCTTTTTTTTATACAAGTAATGCCTAGTGCACGGGTGTGTGCGGATAAGGTTAACCGTGCAGTGTTACCCGCACAGTTACCTAGAAACTATGTGAAAATATGCACATCCAACATGCAACATGCCAAACCTCACTTTTAAGCATACATTCATACGCAAATCATTCACTATCAATATCTCTATCTCTCATACATCAATTAAACCACAAATAATAATTCAATGTTGTCAATTAAATCAATCTCTATATAAAACCCTATAATTTCAATTTCATTAAAAAACAATGGGTAATTCATTCCAAATCACTTCAAATCACAAGAACAAGATCGAGTCCCTTAAACCCAACATATATTCAACAAAAATCATTCAAAATTCGTGGGTTTATCAAGAAACACTAGTTCATGAATGTGAGAGATTTTGTAGAGAGAAAGAGAGAGAGACATCAATGATTAATTCAATGTAAATGAAGATGAAAATGAGAAATCATACCTTGAGCTTGAAAATTGAAAACGTGTGAGACACGGAATACCTTTGTTCTTGAGAGAGAGGGAAGAGAATTTCGTTTTTGGCTTTTTGGTGTGGTGGAACCCTATCATAAAAGTGACATGGTATTTATATTAAGTGCAGTGTGCAGATAGGTGGTCCCGCTATGCATGAGTGTTCATCCGTGATGGTCCTGCACACTTGCACTTTTTGCTTGATTTTCTCATTCCAAGTTCGTGGGTAAAAACCAGTGATAGACCCGTAAACCGAGGGTTCATTTTGCAACTACTAGTACTACTCGGGTATGTACCCATGCAACCGGCCATGTTGCCTTGTTGCATTGATCCTTCACCTAAAAACTCTGCATACTTTGAAAATTGACCTCTTTCCCTGCATGGAACCATTACAACCATTAATTATCCTTGCCTTATTCAAAAAATAAAAATAAACAACTAAAAACTTAAAATGAAAGCTCATCAATTAATCCAAACAAAGAATTCACAAAAGATTTTCTCCACACTAAGATCTACCAAATATAAGAAAACACATGATAATCAACAAAAGAAGGGCAACTCACAGATATAAGAAAAAATACTTTGTGAAATATAACCACTCCTAAAATTTGATCAATCTAATGCATGCAATATGGGACATGGATCAACCAAAGGTGGTTTGACCAAATAGGGAGGTTCATTCTTTTTGACCACATAAATGGGTGCTAATGACTCATCTAACTTTCCCTTCCCTTTTGTCCTCACTTGGTCTACTAAATCCTTCATAACCCAAATTTTCTTTGCTTTTCTTAGGTTATTTCTAGACCTAACTTGGTTTTCCTTAAACTCTTGGAACTTAAAGCAATGGGCTTTAATGTGCTCTTTCTTGGAACAAACGAAACAAGTAAAAAAGTTATAAGAAGAACCTCTCTATATCCATTATCGTGAGGCCCTTAGTGTTGCCTATTTTAAGAGTCTTTACTTCCCTTTCCACTTTGTCAAATTGGACTATGAAGTCACAACACCTCTTCCACCACAACTAAAAGATACATGCCTTGAGACTACGTTCACCTTCATTCCAACTGTGGCCATGAATGACCTTCCTAAGAGTAACTTCCAATCCCTCTTGTGGAATTTATCCTCTTTAACTTCTAAGATCATAAAATCTGCTAGGACCTTCAGTCCGTATATATCTAACTGAACATCCTCAACTACACCATATAGAGTCTTTGAAGAGTTTTTTGCCATTTTGAGAGTCATAGTGGTTGGCTTGATGGACTGAATCTTCAACTATTGGAACACTTGCTAAGGCATCATATTGATGATAGCCCTTACATCAATCACAACACCTGTTCCTCCTGAATCTCATATAGTGACCAGAATGATGAAACTACCTGGGTCTTCTTGCTTCATTGGGATGGTATCCCTCACTATCTTCTAATCTCCCTTTGTGGCCATCACTAACTCCGCCAATTTCTCACTCTTCAACTCCTCAAAAAAATTCCTCAAAAACTGGTGTAGCTTATTTCTTTACCAACTTCACGCTCTGATCTTAAACCACTTCCAACACTCTGACATGCTCATTGGTATTTAGAGATTTACTCTTGTCTTGCTTAAGTAACACATCCGTAATTTGGGTCACCTGAATCTCCAATCTCCTAATGGAAGAATCCATGCTATTAGACCTTTGATTGTTTGACAACATATAACTATTCAGCAACTGTTCACTTGCAATTTGTGAACTTCTCATGGCTATGGTAGCCTCCTCAGTTGCCTTTATTATCTTTCTCATTTCATCCCCAGCCGACCGAGTCTTAGGTTGGTATTGGTTTGTCTGTGCATTGAAATTGTTTGGTGGGTTATTGTTTGCACCTCCCCACTAGTTATTGTTGCTAAAACCTCCATAATTATTGTATCTGTTGAAACTCTGGTTCTAATATCCCTGATTGTTGTTTGCATTGTTGTTGTTGCTCCATGAGAAATTAGGATGGTTCCTCCAACTTGGGTTGTTGCTATTATAGAACGAGTCAATCCTCTGCCTCTAGAAATTGCCTAACACTTGAGCCTCCTCCCACTTCATATGTCCCCCAACCCCATACATGGTATCATTTAAAATTTGAATTACTTGGCCATTTGACCTGAGCATGTTCTCTACTAAATCCTTCACCAACTGTATTTGTTTCTCCATTTGTATACCTCTGTTACTATACCCATGTCACCACCTATCTCTAGCTTTCCACCATTCCTTGTATTTGAAGTTCTTTGCTGTGGGTTTTGGGTCAACTTCACCAAAATTTTATATGCCTTTGAAGCTCTCTTGTCGATGATTATCCCTCTACAAGCATTATCCGCCATCATTTGAGTGTTAAAGTAAAGACCATCGTAAAAGGAAGAGATACGTATGCTAGCAATATATGGAACCTTTCACATGCCTTATGAAAGGGCTACCCGTCTTCTTCACTAAATGTGGCGGTTTTGATCTTCAAATCTCTTGCTTTAACAACTGGAAAGAATTTATTGTAGAACATTTTACATACTTATGGCCACGTTGTGAGTGATCCTAGCCTCAATGGCATATACCATAGTTTCACCCGATCTTTCAAGTAATATTAGAAGCCCTGCATCTATTGTTGCTCCCTAGAGAGAACTGAGTTTCGGGCAGTTATCAGGAATGTCTCCAAGAATGCATTGTGTTCCTTCATAAATTGTAGGCAGTCTTCAGTGGGTAGCCCGAAGAAAGATAGTATCAGGCTTATATGCATGCCATTCAACTCGTATTGTCTTGCCACTTCATCCAAAATGATTGTCATAGGCTATTGGTTTCCTATTGATGGGATGGTTTATTCCCCTATTGTGAGCCCAATTCCACCTCAAAATTAGTCTCACACTCTTAAATTGGTACTGCATAATTTCCTTTGCCGTTTCTTCCTCAAATTGATTGTCCTCAAATTATCTTATCAACCTATCCGATGGATGTTCTCGTGTCAGAACAAATCTGTTCCTCAATGAACATCTACCGTGCATATACCTAAGGGTCTGAAAATTTCACAACCAAAAACACAAACAAAGTAAAAGAAGCTAAAAATCACTTGAAACAATAAATAACTAACTAAAGCTAAATCGAATCATAACTAAGAACGTCGATCCCCAACAACAACACCATATTGACAAGTTTCATTTTGTGTATGAAAAATAGCTTGTCAAATAATATTTATAAGTCCCAAAATGTGCTCAAGATTGTTTTCAAGGAAACGATATAATGGCAAGTTGGGTATCGTTTACCTGGATCGAGAGATAGCTATGATCAAATAAATCTCTTAACTAAAAAGCAATAAAAACAAGCAATATTTTGTTTTGTTGATTAAAAATAAACTTGCAACTATCAACTAAATAAATCTAAATTCAACTAAAGCTAATAAGAATATGGAATGATTAGATATAATTGATAAGGTGAATGTGAGGTGAAGGAATCACTATACAAATGGTGGGTAATCCATTTAATCTTTACAAGGGATAATCTACCTTTTAGGGTGATTTGAGTCAACAAAACTCACTTGCGACTACAATGCCGGATTTGGAGAGTTGAAGACTCGAATCACATCAACCTTTTACTACACAACTACTTGGTTTGTTTATGAGAGAATCCCTCTGTAATCTTAGATAGATTCTAATGGGTAGGGATGGCTTGGAAGGGCATATTCACAACCCACCCTTTCCATTGAAGCCGGAATACATAGGAAGGGCATATTCACTATACATCCATTCCATTCAATTTAGCTAGTTTAACACCATAAAAGTGGGTATCTAACTTGGTGAGTAGAGGGCATATCTACTCAATCCAAGAAGATTTATAAACCAATTTTAAAACTCAAAAGAAATTAATACAATCAAGAACCAAGAGAAGGCATATCTACTTAATTCAAGAAGTAATCAATTGAATTAAAAATATTGAATGAAACTTAATAATCAAATAATAAGAGCATAGTGGATCACCCATAATTCAGATATTCTTACATCACTCCCAGTGAGGGTTTAACTACCCATCACAAATTTACAGTAAAAAGGTAAAAAAGAAAAGATAGAGATCAAACCCAAGAATTTTTGGTGATCTTTCTCTTTTCTTAGCTCTTCTTCCTCTTAAAGATATGCAAAGATTGGGTTCCATGATGGGTGTTGTGTTTAGATTGAGAATTGGGTGGAAAAGAATGAGAAATGAGGTGATTTGGTGAAGGATTTGGTTAAGGAAAGATTTGGATGTTGGGTGAATATGATTCCTAGATCTAAGAGAGAAAATGTGATATGAATGGGTATGTAGGTGTATGGCTGATATAACACACGTGTCTAAATATAGGATTCTAAAAATGGGTCTAAAAAACTGTTGTAAATGACATTTTTCTAGTTCAATGTGCAGGTAGAGAACCCAATGTACACGGGTCTGACTCGCGCATTAAGACTTTTGTCTTTTTACGGGTCCTTACCTACGCACTAGGCATTTTTGGAGATTTATTGATCCTTGGACCACAGGTAGTACGTGGGTCCTTATTCGCGTATTGGCTATTCCTCATCTTAGGGAGCTTCGAACCGTGGTTAGTGCACTGGTTCTACTAGTAAAGTCGTGGAAGTGCACAAGTCAGGTGACCTGCGGAGTACCCGCACTCCAAGTCCTCCTCCTCGATTTTTGACTTATTTCGCGTCGAAATTCCCGTTTTCCATCTCGAACACCGGAACTACATCGAATGCTTGCAAACACTAGAAAAGAACCAATTAGACACATAAAACGTAATGAAAATGAGACAAAGGATATGGAATTGATGGGTAAAATTTAGCACAAATTTAGCATGATCAATCAATGAGACTAATCATTTGTGTAACCAAAATTATCTGTGTCGAGCTACTAGCCTTTAATTAAGTTCTTCAAACTCAGAACATTGTTTGTCAAGCCGCAAACGTTGTAAATGATGTTCATCTTAACAATTTTTTTGCTATGCATAACAATTGGTTAGTCGGTTAATTCTTGATTTGATCAAAAATTATGATCGATCTTAATTGGTTTGCAGGCATTTATTGAATGAACACTTCAAAAAAAAGCAAGAATCCAATTGAAAAAAAAAATACTTAAAGAGCATCCACATATTATATATCAACATTCACATATTATAGAAATGACCAAAGTAGGCAATATATAGTCCACCCCTTCGATAAAAAATAATTAAATAAATGTAAGATGAATTTATGTTATCTTGTTGATCTTGATCTTGCGAGCATCCTCCAAATCGTCTCTTGCAATACTCTCACTAGCCTCCTTCTCCAACTCAGCTCCTCTTTCATCTTTGTCCACTTTTTCCTCATCATCATACACATCTAGTATTTTCAGCTCCTTCCACTGCATCCACACTTTGACAACGTTTTTCGGATCTCAAGTATCAATGTGACCTAGCAGGTAATGTTGCATGATCTCACCCTTGGTCAGAATAACAGCTTCATCAGTGGCCTTGTCAAGCTTTTCCAATACAACCATGATTCGATCGTTAGTCTGGGACACTGCACTTTCACTTGATTTTAAAGAAGCTTTCATTTAAGTGTTCTCCTCTACATGTCCATTAGGCTTGCCAGTCCTCTATTTCAGCACTTATTTGGCCCAAACCTCAGAAGATCTGGCTTCCTCGAGCTCAATTTTCATCTTGGCATTGAAAGAAGTCAAAGTAAACACTTCCTTAGAAAGATTTTTCACCTCCCTCTTTAGAAAAAGTCGAGTTTGAAAAGCCTACGAGTGTCGCTTGATATTACATAGCAATCTTCATAAGAATTCTATCAAAGAAATTCAGTATTGAAGGCTTACCTGGTAGGCACCGGCCAAACCCCAATCAACCACTCGAGTAGCCCCTATCTTGGAAGTTCGAGTCTCATCTTTTAGAAATAACAACCGATCAGCTTGCTTCAACATAGAGCCAAGATCAGATTAGACAGAATCATCAGAAGGAAATTTGATATGTAACCTTTTATCTGAACTCTCATTATCTTGACGAGCATACTTCTTATACTTCTTTGTTGCTGGATCAGATGACTCGATGAGGGAAACCTTCTTGATCAGCTCACTCTCTAGAGGTACCAGAACGTTGGCAGTGTTCTTCTCTTTCTTCTTATCGATCCTCTCCATCTTTCTCTTCAAGCTTCCTTAGACGAGAGTAGCCTCACGTTCAACATTGTTGCTACAGTGAAAGCTTGCTTGACGTCATTAACGGCTCAAGGATCGAGTCCCACACAAGACCTCAAACCCGTTCCTTATCCAGATGTACTAGGTTAAATCTTCAAATCGAGGCTAAGGATTACCTATTTGAGCAAATGTGGTTTGGTTCCACAGAGAACTCATTCTAAGACTATCTTCTTGCAACAAGATTTTCTAACTTTTATCCTTTAGCTTGATGGAAATAATCTTCTGAGTCCTCTCTAGGTCGTCCACTCCTTGGATCGACTTCGCTTTTCCGTCTAAGCCCACTGAGAATCAGATAAAAATAGTTAGTATAAAATGAGAAGTTAAATCCTTACAAGTTGACCATACCCACCGACATTGTTCCAAGTCGATCTAACTCCATTGACCAGATCTCCCCGAACAAAAAAGAACCTAGGCTTCCAATCAGGATATCTAGTCGTAAGTTTAGAAATACAATGGCATTGATAAGGTCGAGCAATGATCAGATATCTTCCATAATCTGTATCATGTTTTTTTAGCTGGTATATGTACATAAAGTTCTTGAACGAGAACTCTAACATTTGCTTCTTAATTAACACCTCCGAAGAAAGAAGGATCATCCACCCATTAGGCATCAACTGGGCCGATGCAATTTCAAAAACCTTTAGCAAGTAGCAATCCAGATGGGAAATGGGGAACCTGAGTCCCAATTTTAAAGGCAACAAGTAAAACTAGTCCATCCTTGAATCGACCATTCTGCTCATTCGAACGGCACTGTAGCCCTCAAAACAACACTCAGTGGAATTCCTAGCTCGATTTCCAAATTCTTCATATCACCAAACGATAGCTTTGACATATGATTGTCTAAGAGAAACTTTTCTGCTTCACAGGTCGACGACTGTTCCATATTAAAGTCACCTAGCGTCTTAAGTCGACCCACCGCCGTAGATTTTGGTAGACTAACTCCAACTTTTCCAACGCTCGACTCAGCGGGGGTCCAGCCATCGTCTCCCCTCTTGATGGCTTGAGTTATACGTTGGATCTAATGATTCAAGGTCAACTTCGCTTGATTCACCTTGATAGTCATCCGTCATCCTCTCTAACAATGGGTTTGATGAGTCCTCACTTCGATTCGACATAACTCCAAATGCTGTCAAAAAAGGAAAACCCAATTTTAGCATGAAGGGATCGAACTATCTTGAATTGGGCTACCATAAGTCCTCTATGTTTCGATCGACTATAATAAATTATAAACTAAGGTCGAATAGACCAAACCTCCTTAAGCCAGACGATCGACTAAGCCCTAGGATTACATCGCTATTAAAGGCTCTATCCTTGCTACTTAAAAAGGAACTCTGTTTCACAAATAGGTTTTTTAAGGACTCATGCCCAAACAGATCAAATACCAAAGAAAGCTCAAAAATCCATTCGAATATCAAAACATAAAGGTAATTGATATTTAAAAAATTTGTCAAGTACACTCAAATAAACATCAAAAGCAGAAAACAAAGGTAAAGAACACGAAACTTACCAGAAACCAATGGGAAAAATTGTTGTTATCGACATAATTTGGATTAAATGACATATCAGCAAAAGACAAGAGTCGGGGGCACCACGTCACCAAAAGTCAACTAGATCGAACCAACTCAAGTTAACCAAAGAAAACCCATCAAACTCCCTGATCAAGATATCGCAAATGATCGGATAAGAAGACCCGATCGGGGATTGTTAAGATGGTTGGGGGAAAGGTTGTGATCGGGTAAAATCACTGATATGGGGAAGTAAATCTGATCAGGTGTAACATACGGTCGGTTGCGTTACACGTGGACAACACTTAGGTTTGATGAAGTAACGAATCAAACACATAGATAATGTGCCATACTTAAATAAGGTGTCTAGAAGTATACTTTGATGGGGAAGTAAACTTCCTTATAGATATCAAAGTCTAGATTAGGAAAGAGATCGAATACAATTGAAACACAATCAACGCAAAACAAGAAAGAAGGATAACATGACTCCAATAAGTTAG
Source organism: Dipteronia dyeriana (assembly GCA_032871835.1). Classification (NCBI taxonomy): domain Eukaryota; kingdom Viridiplantae; phylum Streptophyta; class Magnoliopsida; order Sapindales; family Sapindaceae; genus Dipteronia; species Dipteronia dyeriana. The sequence continues at coordinate 40,163,656 of CM065302.1, forward strand.
AGTTTCATTTAATTACGGGAATTTTCCTTACTTTTACATCAAGAAATAAGGTTTTATGCAAGTATAAATATGCCCAAATAACACTCATAAAAAGGGTGAACGCCAATTAAGCTTACAAGAGTGTAAGAGAGATCGTGTGTGTAAATATTCTCAATTTAGTGAATTCTTTTCGCCGTTGCCGACAAGCATGGATGTTTCACCTTGGGGTTTTACCACATAAAGTCTTGTGCCTTGTTAATTTTTTATTAATTTTGATTCATAGTTTGATTGCTTATTCACTCTCACTTGTTCGACGAGTGATCAATTAAACCTAATCCAAAATCACTGTTAACAACTGGCGCTAGAAAAAGGGGGCGAACCTCTGTTGACTTGAGTTTGAATAATTAATTCCACAAAAAAAGTTACTCGAAACGATATCATGACCATTAGCAGAGACTAGGGGTGGCAAAATTCCCCAACCCGCCCTGAACCCGCCGGGCCCCGATCAATTTGGGGCGGGTTTAGGGCAGTAAAAATGGGTAACGGGTCGGGTATGGGGCAGTCCCTTTTGCCCCACCCGACCCGTTTGACCCGTATTATATATATATATATATATTATAAATATAGAAGAGGAAATAAAGCAAGAAATGGAAACCCTACTCAGTATTCATTCTTCTCACTTCCCACACCGTATTCTCTTAACCATAGTGCCACACTGTACTCTGTACTCACTACTCTTCAGTCTTTCCATAACAAATTTATTGACATAGAGACTTAACAAAGTCAGTTGGAGGCTTGGAGAGTTGGATTGGAGCTCACTCATGGTCACGGAGTCGCATTGCTCGGCTGCTCGCTCAAGTAAATTCTGGTTTCCTCTTCTTCTTCTCTCTCGAACCTTGTTTGATTTCCATCTCTGTATGTTCTTGTATATAAATTTGATTACTTTTTATAGTGACTATAATGGTCATATTTGTTTTTGAGTTCAACTGTCAAAAAATAAAATTAGTCCTCTTTTTTTAGTTTAACTGGCGAAAAATGAAATCTGGAAGTTTTGCTTTTTTATTTCAAGTGGGTTTACTTTTTTATTTGTATATGAACATGGGTTTGTCATAAAATTATGTAATAATTAATGTTTATTGGATATCATTGTCAAACTTTGAGCCTTTGATACTATCTTTAAATTTACAGAAAAGAAGAAAACTTACATTCACTAAATGTCTATTTGTTGTTTCATATTACTGGTGCCTTTTGATTTTGTCCTTATTTGAGTGTGGAAATGTTCTTGTGCTCACTGATAATTGTGATTAATTAACCACATGTAAATTGGATAAAACACTATAGTTGTCAAGTATGTGATGTTTATTGTGTATTTTTAATTTTTTTATATAGGGTGTAAGTAATGTCTCAACCTCATTTAGAAGATGATGTACAACCATCGAATAATCCTCCAAATAGTTCTGTTGTGGAACTTGATCTCGATACTTCAAGGATAAGATCACATGTGTGGCATCATTATAAAAGACAAAAAATTAGTAATGGCCAGATTAAAGCTATATGTAATTATTGCAAATCATCTTTGAATGGTGGTTCAAATGATAGCACAATTCATCTTCAGAATCATCTTACTAGATGTCAAAGGTCTAAACTAGTACAAACTGACATTAAGCAATACCAATTGGAAGGATGCAGTGACATCGTATGCTTTTGATCAAAATGTTGCAAAGCAAAAACTTGCACATTTGATTATAATGCATGAATATCCCTTAAGCATGGTTGAACATGAAGTATTTAGAGAGTTTTCTATCTATCTTCAGATTTCTTTTAAATTGGTCTCTCGGAATACTATAAAAAAAGAGATTTTATAAATTTATGACGTGGAAAAGATGAAGACAATAAGTATACTTGATGCTAATAATTTTAGAATAGCATTAACTACTTATTTGTGGACTGCTAGTAGTCAAAGGAAGGGATATATGGCTGTCACAACACACTTTGTTGATGAGTCGTGGTGTTTGCATAGCCCAATTTTAAGGTATGATCCTTATTTTTTATATTTACTTAATGATTGTTCAATTTCATATCAATTAGTTAAGTTGTTACGTTTCATTGTTTCCAATTGCTTTAGCATATTTTAGGTTCATATATATGCCATGTCCACATATCGTAGAGACAATATGTGAAGCTTTGCATGATTGTGTGATGGATTGGAATATTGATCGTAGGTTGTCTGCATTAACGGTTGATAATTGTAGCACAAATGACAAAGTCATTAAGTTTATGTTAGAAAAACTTAATAAAAATGATTTATGATTGAATGGACAACTATATCACATGCGGTGTTACACACATATTTTGAATTTAATTGTCAAAGATGGGTTAGCGGTGATTGGGGATGGGATTGAGTGAATACGTGACAGTGTTGCTTATTGGGTAGCAACACCAAAAAGAAAAGAAAGTTTTGTGAAGTTAGCGAGACAATTGAATATTGAATGTAAGCAGATGTTAGTTCTTGATTGTAAAACTATGTGGAATTCCACTTATCTTATGCTCACTGTTGCATCAAAATATAAATCAGTTTTCTCTCGTTTAAGTGCACGTGAACGACAATATAGAAATGTGCCACAAGAAAAAGATTGGGAGTTGGCTTCTAAACTAGAAGACAATTTGAGAAAATTTTACGAAGTGACTGAAATGTTTTCTGGTACAAAGTATCCAACAACTAATCTTTTTTCTTTAGAAGTTTGTGAAATTAGATTATCATTATCTGATTGGCTTACTTCTGAGAGTGAAGTGATAAGGAAGATGGCATAAAACATGATACAAAAGCATGAACATTATTGGGGAGTTCTTCATGAGGTAATGGTTGTGGCGACCATTTTAGATCCAAGGTATAAGCTTAAATTGATTGTGTTTTATTTTGATTCTCTTTTTGGAAAGTCTGATTCTGAATTTCATATTAAAAGAGCTTTTAATCTATGTCGTGATTTGTTGGATGAGTACACTTTAAAGTTTAAAGTGAGTAAATGATCCTTTGGTTATGGTGAATCGATATTTTCATCTTTATCCTCTCGTTTGGAAAAATCCATTTGTAGGTCCAAGAAACAAGCCGAACGTATGTCCATTTTTGATGCATATGTGAATGAAACCAACCGAACTTCAATGTCGGAATTAGATGCTTATTTGGAGGAGAAAATTTTGCCTAACACCGTAGTTTTTGATATACTTACTAGGTGGAAGGCAAATGGAAGTAATTATCCTCTTTTGGCTAGGGTAGCTGGAGATGTTTTGGCCATTCATATATCTACAGTTGCTTCTGAATCCGCTTTTAGCACATGCAGTAGAGTGGTTAGTCCTCATCGTAGTAGTTTGCATCCTGACACATTTGAAGCATTGATGTGTGCTCAAAATTGGTTATGGGCTAACAAGCAAGGTATGAAAATTTAATACATAATTAATATTAGTTTGTTATATTTTGTTGAATATCAATAAATATATTGCTTGTTCATATATACAGGGTAACTATTAAATACTCTAAAAAAATCTTGTTTTGAAGAAGATACTATTGGTGAAGGTGAAGAGATAAATGTTATAATTAATATTGTATATTAATAATGTCAATTAATTAATTTACTATTTTTTTTTTTGCTACAGATTTGTGTATGAAATTATCATGCTTGTTTTCAAGATGACAAAGTGACAGAAGATGCTGGATGGATTTTGTTTTTGGAATTTTTTATGTTTAAACTATTTTGGCGAAGATGTTGTATGGATTTTGTATTTTTGTTCAAGTCATTGTGGGATTTGTATCGTGTACTTTACGTATGCATTTAATGTTTATTAAACTTAGTTATGTGTTATATTAAAATTAAATTCTTAAAAATGAAACGGGTCAAACGGGTCAGGTTTGGGGCACCCTTTCCCCGTTCGGATTGGGTTTGGAGCGGCCTTGACTTGCCCAAACCCGCCTCGTTGCCACCCCTAGCAGAGACAGAAGTCTATCTCCGTATAACACAGATGCCTCTTGCGGTGCTAACGTCCTCAGTCCTACTGATGTCAATGTTGCTGGAGAAGATCCGCCCTCAAGAACTTCACAGTCTACCAGACCTGATACTATTGCATCCACAGATGTAACTACTGGTATTTCCCTAGGCGCGTTTCAAAAATTCCCAGAATCCCTACCGAAAGTCATTGATGATGCCGCTAGATAGGGAATCAGCATAACAACCATTGCCAATCTGAGTTCACCGTACCAGCTCTCTACACCGGTGGTGGCCTAGGATCCTAAGATATGCTCTGAAATAGTGGCAACCACTCTCGGTGCACCCCTAGTAATCTGAAAGAGATAGGGCAGAGCGTCGTGAAAGAAGGGAACATTTACATAGAAGGGAAGACCGCTAATAAGGTGGGGAACTAGAGAGCACAGAGAGTCCAGTTCACGGGAAGATGCGAGGAGATATGATGAAGGAGAAACCCACCTCGAGCAGGTAGGTAAGCATGATGGCCAGAGGAAAAGGTCTCGCTCGAATTTGAGTGCTGATGAAACTACCCCTAGAAGATGTAGGGAGTTAACCTGTACAGTCAGGCGTGACCCGTATGGCACCAAAATCAGTGAACGAGTCCCTAGGGACCTATACGGACTCACCATCCATCAGAAATTTGATGAGCATGGAGAGCCAGTAGAGGATCGAGAGGTCCTACTCAGAAAAATAGAGGCCCTTGAGCGAAGACAAAATCGGGGATGCCCGCTGATCAACAACTCTGGAAGTCTATTTGTTGACTCAATAAGATAGACTGGTTTTTCAGACAAATTCAGGATGCCATAAGTGAAACAATTCAAGGTTAATACTGACACGCAAGAGCATGTCAAGATGTTTCAGAGCGCAATGGCACAATATGATTTGATGATGCTCTCATGTGTCAGATGTTCCCATAGACCTTAAGAGATCAAAGATCTAGGTGGTTTGGAGGACTGTTAGCAGGATCCATTAGGAACTTTGAGAAAATAATGCAAGCTTTCACCAGGCAGTTCATGGGAAATATCCATCGAAGGAAATCCATATCAGCTTTGTCAACCTTAAAACAAAGGAATGACGAGAAGTTGAAAGATTTCCTAACCAGGTTCTTGCAGGAAGTATCAGAAGTATATGATTATAATGATGATGTGGTAGTATCCACATTTATTAACAGTATACAGCACAACTACTTGACCCTAAGCTTGAGACAGAAGGGGCGGACCACGTATGCAAGCATGGTAGATTATGTCAAAGGATATGCCATGGCGGATGAGGAACATATATCCCATAATGGGGAGCTCATACTTGGGGGTCGGCCCAAGAGTAGCCAAAACCCAAAAATTACAACTCGAGGAAGAGTGGCAAAGGGGACTAGAAAGGCAGCGGGGGAAGGGTAAATATGGACGTAAGGATGATAATAAAAGTGGTAAGCACTTTAAAAGGCAATACACCAATTACACGTCATTGACCATGAGATAGGGGGAAATCTTGAGTGTGATAGAAGACAAGAATCTGTATAAAAAGCTCTTGAGACAGTCGAGCTTTGCGAGGAGAGACACCACCAAATACTACAGATTTCACTAGAAGAATGACCACTAAACCTCTAAGTGTTATCAACTAAGGGATTACATCGAGCTGATCAGAGAGGGGCATCTCAAGGATATAATCCTTAGAAGTGGGGATGAATAATATAAGGACATCCCGAAAGAAGAATGCGATATAAGCCAAAGAACCCCAGAAGAAATTCAGATAGTGGGGCAATCAACACCATCTTTGGTGGACCACGCACAAGGGGTAACAGTTGGGTGAGAATGACCAAGGTTAGAGAATCCATAGACGGTTAGAGGAATCTGGAAGTAAATCTGCAGGGTCCTAGTCAGAAAAAGTTTAAGCAAGAAAGAGACTCGATGGTCTTCACTGAGGCAGACATACATGGGGGTCGGAGGTAAGACTGAACAACGTGATTGTTGTGTTGGTCTGCGTGGGTCACAGGGAAGTGAGAAGGGTGCCTATCGAAAATGGGAGCTTAGTAAATATCTTGAGTGTGGAAGTATTCGACCAACTCAAATTGTAGAAAAAAGACCTCCAAGCCACTCAAAATCCCATTAAGAGGCTTTGAGGGAGCAGAAGTAAGATCGCTGGAAACAGTAAAGCTACCTGTAGAGATTGAGAGCTTTCCATGCACCAAGATAGTGTTGTTGAATTTTGTGGTCATGAATATTGAAAATCGGTAGTACAATGCCTTGCTGGGCAGATCTTTCCTAAACAAGTCGAAAGCTATGACTGCCACCTATGCCCTGACAGTAAAGTTCCCAATAGATGCTTGGGTAGGTGTCATGAAAAGATTTTAAGAGTGGGCGAGAAAGGCCAATCTAGCTGTAAATATGTAAAATGTAAAACCAGATGTAACGCAGATAGATATCCAAAGAGATGAGGAAGACCCGAAGGTGGAATAAGGAGAAGATGCAGTAGAAACGTCTACCCTATTCGACCTGGACCCAAGAGAGGTATCTCTTGAAGATGGAAAGGTCTAAGAAGATGAGTCGGCTGAGGAAGTTGTAGTTGAGGAGGGCAGCCCCGATCATACCATAAAACTTGAGGCATGGTTGACAAGGGAAATTCGGGATGGAATGATTTACCTGTTAAAAGAGTACAATGACGTGTTCATATGGAAACATGAAGATATGCTGAGGATGTATTCGAAGATAATTTTCCACTACTTTATAGCTGATCTCGATCAGAAACAAGTCATCTAGAAAAAAAGACGGTTTAACCCAGAGAGAAGCAAGGCAATCAAAGAAGAGATAGAGAAACTGTTGGCAATAGGATCCATAAGGGAGGTGCAGTACCTTGAATGGGTTGCCAATGTGGTACTAGTGAAAAAGAAGAACGGTCAGTGGAGGATGTGTGTAGATTTCACTGACCTCAATAAAGCATGTTCGAGAGATAGCTTCACGTTGCCCTGAATCGAACAACGACACCATTTTTTGATACCCGCTTTTGTGTCATTACCAAATTGTTGTTCAAAAGATATTTATAAAGTCGTTCCTACACAATGGGCTATAATGTTTGAAAATATTGTAAAGCGGCAAGAGAAGGTATCGACCACAGAGAGGTGGAATCCGTATAACTGTCTCTAGCTAAAGTGTTTATTGAAAGCAATGTAAATAGAACATAGAAGTGGTGAGAATGGTGTGTGTGATGTGTATGCATAATGCGAAAGGTGTGTAAGGTGTGAATAAACTAAACTAAATTAAATTACACTAAGGATAGAAATATAACCGGGTGCTTGCCTTTTCTAAATCTAACATGGAAATCAATTACACTACAAAGCAATTAAAATTAGTCTACTCCTAAAGGCAAAACACCCTAGCTACGAAAATAAATACGGCTTGGAGAGATGCAAGATAGTGGCTACAATAGGTACAAAAGTTCACCAAACACCCACTCTAGTCATGTTGATAATACACATTCAAGCACCATTCAAGTGGATTCAAGGGCTAGTTCTCTTGATTAAGGATTCTCTGGTGTGTTTAATTTGTTTACCATGGTTTGTTTAATTGATTTACACTTGTTGCTGCTCGGGTGTGTTTAATTGGATTGATCTGAAGTGTTTAATTGATTTGTCCTATTGTATTTAATCTGATTGGTCTGATGTGTTTAATTGATTTTCCATGGTGGGTTTAATTGATCTCCATATTTTCAAACACCTGTTTGGCTCCATTTTCTTCTTTGACAACTTCAACTTCTTTTTCATGCTCTATGTTTCATCCATTGGTTTGTCTCAATTTTCTTCTCCAACAACTTCAACTTCAGCTTCTTCTCCGGTGCACTTGTTTGTGTTTAATTGATTAACTTACGTGTTTAATTGGGTTGAACCAGTGTATTTAATTATGTTTGAAATATGTTTGTGTTTAATTAGGTTGAACTGGTGTGTTTAGTTGTGTTCGAAATATATTTGTGTTTAATTGATGAACTGGTGTGTTTAGTTGTGTTCAAAATAGGTTTGTACTTACTTGTTTAACTGGTGTGTTTAATTGACAACAACTGGTGTGTTTAATTGATATGAACAGACAAAACTATCTAAACCCACCGGCCATTCAGCAAGGCAATCTTCCGGACCCACAAACAGATCCATCATCCCCCCGACGTTGCTGCAAGTCATACGAAGAAGAATGACACAACATAAGGACGCGTCCAACACGGCCAACCGATAACCTTTCGAATCCAGACAATGGTGACTGAATAATCGTGTTTGAGTTATTAAGAATTATGTTGAAACTGTTATGGATTTAATTGTATTTCATGAACCATTTTATATTTTGTTGACAACACTTGTGTTGCAATTGTGATGAAATGATTGTGCTGAAAGCACTATTTTGGTAACTGCTCTACTAAATATCTGGCTGTCAAATTGCATCAAGAAAAAACTTATTCAATTATGTTGTTAAAAAAAATTACGTGTTAATGTAGTTTTATTTTGTGAAATGAAAACTTATTCATAAGTGTTGCAACTTATTTTGTGTTCATGTAGTTTTATTTTATGAAATGAATTTCAATAGTTGGTATATATTTTTTTAAAATACAGCCAATGTGACGATTATTCAATTATATTGTTAAAAAAAATTACACAAATGAATTGAACACACTAGTCGTATTCAACAATTAAACACACTGCTGCTATTAAATAATTAAACACACCCATGGTATTGGAACTAGTAAACACACCAGTGGTAAGAAATGAAACACACTGGTGGTACAAAATTAATACCTGAACATATCCATAACATCCATAACATCCATGTACAAAAATTAAAGATATCAGTTATTCTGGTTTCAAATATCCATAAAAAGCATCAAAAATAAAATCCACTGGTACTCCATATGTTGTGCATCAACCTTACAACCATTTGTTATCCATCCCATTTGTAAACAAAAAACTTCAACCTTGCATAATCCATCTCTGTACACTAAAAAAAACAATAAAACAATTACTTGTCGAAAAAATAAAGAAAATATAATGGAAAAAGGCATTGGGTTATTCGAACCTGTAAATTCGTTTACAAATCTATAGGAGACTTGTATAGCACACTATTGTTATATATGCAGAATGCCATTTCTTTTCGAAAGTCGCCTATTAAACGCACCCGTGCACAACAATTAAACGCACCCGTGCACAACAATTAAATGCACCAGTCATAACTCATTAAACACACCAGTAATAACCCATTAAACATACCAATCATACCCAATTAAACACACCTGTTCACATCAATTAAACATACCATTCATACCCAATTAAACACACTAGTCATAACACCAGTTATAACCCATTAAACACACCCGTCTACAATAATTAAACACATCAATTCATAACCAATTAAACACACCAGTCATAACCCATTAAACACACCCGTTCACAACAATTAAACACACAAGTTCATACCCAATTTCACATCATTAATGTTATGAAACCACAAAAAAAACACAATTTCACATCATTGAAACACACCAGTTCACAACAACTCATTGACTGAAGCAATATTTTAATATTCTAGTTGCTTCCAAAGTCTATCACTATCAATATTAATATTTTTTTTTAAAAAAAAAAACTGTAAATTTATTTAAGAGCCAAAGGCCAAACACCACACCGTCCCAAAAAACAAACACCCAAGCTGCCACCACAAAGCAACCAGAAGCCCCAACAACACAGGATAAAAAATAGGGCAGCCTCACGTCAACAAACAGCAAACAAAAACAATACCAACAAAAAACAACAACCAACAACCAAAACAAACAAAACAATTGGCTACCAAGGTCCCCTCACTCAACAAAATCACCACCCATGCTAGAACCAAGCTTGACAAGACTATCCGCAAAATGGTTGGAAGCTCTCGATTTGAACTTCACATTGTCATCAATAATTAAACCACAAAAAACACAAATAGTCAAAGAAAGAAACAAAAGACACACTCACTGTTAACACAACTTTTTTCAAAGAATGAGATGTCCAAACAAAAAAAAACCGCAGGGGTCTGGTCATCATCTAACTGAAATATACTTTTATTTTGTATGAATTTGGATCCACAAATCATGCTAACCTTTTTCACATGCAAATTATGCTAACACCAGATATAAAAAACACTCTAAAGCTTCAAGCTTTCTTAATGTATCTATGAAAATCACAAGTTCAAATCAATTTGTTAAAATCCTATTCAGATTTTGAAATCACTCACAACTGAACAAAATCAATTTCTTAAAATCCCTCCTCAAATTTAGACAACCATTCACAAGTGAACAAAAATCACTTTGTTATAATCACTGTTAAAATTTCAAAAACTATCACAACTTAACAAAATCAATTTGTTATAATCACTGTTAAAATTTCAAAAACTATCACAACTTAACAAAATCAATTTTTTAATGTAAAAAGGAAAATCAATTTCGAAATCTATTAACAAAAGATACAATTTTTTTGAAAAGATACAAAAATTTTGATAGTGAGAAGTTGAAGACAAGTCATGAATCAAGCTAATTGGTTATGAAAAATTGCTACAAAAACAAGATCAAATAACAATAAGTTGATGCTTTTCGAAAACAAACTGGGCACAATTTAATTATTTTGTAAACATGAAATCATTACGTGCATACAAAGTGTGGTCAGTTCTTCTTGCTAAAAACTATCTAACAAATCACTTAATCTTAAAATAATTTGTATCACCAAGAATTTTAACTTCATTGGCACCCGTACTCTTCAAAAACCTTCACCGACATCATCTAATTATTCATCTGTCCTGCTTCCCCTACCCCTTACCCTGAAAAATTCTTTCGAAACAGAAGGTGTTTGTTCCAATTAGTTCATTAAAGCCAAACAAAAATCCCTTTTCTAAGACATTTCAGACACAAATTAGTGCATTAAAGCCAATTTCAAAACTTATTTCTGTTGATGTCAATGCTTTCAACTGATTATCAGTCAGAATCTTACAAATCGACTGCCAATGATGTTTTTTTAGAAATTATTCATAACCAATTAGCTTGATTCATGATTTGTCTTTAACTTCTCACTATCAAATTCCACATTCAAGTAACAACAGTCTTTTGAGGAAAAAAATTAGAAATTAAAAATCAACACAATCTAGAATTTTCAATGCAAATGGAGCACCAATGAACATGTATAATAATTGAAATGAATCGAAGCAAGTTGAAGATTCAAAAGAATTTTTTTTTTTGAAACCCTAAAATCAAAAGAAAAGAGAAATTACAAACCCTTGTTTGCTGGATGTCGTTATCTCCGTGTCCACGATGTCGTCGTCACTTCATCGGCGACTCTACGTGGTTGTCGACGTCAACATCGCTCATCTCTCGAGCTCCATCGCCTCTCATCTCGTCTCGACATCGGCGCTCGTCTGCAACAGTGTTGTCTCCTCATCATCGCCGCCTCTTCGTGTTGGTGGTCACCGCCTCTTGTCTCTCGCAAATTGCCTCTGGTTTCTCTTCTCTCTTCTCTGGTTAACACTTTAGAAAAAGAAACAATAACTGAAGGGCAACTAGTTTCAGTCGTGCTTTTTCAATTGTTATTTCATTTTTTTTCTTTATTAAATGATTTTCAATTTTTTTATTCAGTTTTCTTTTTCAATTATAACTAAAGGGCAATTTTGTCTGAAAAGTGAAAAATTTGGTAAAAACAATAAATTTACTAATGTTGGGTAAAAACAATAAACACACTATTTTTTTGGTTACTTTTAAAGTTCTCCATATATATATAGTAATCTTGTATAGGGCTGGGCACGGTCCGGTTTCGACTAGAACCAGATCAAACCAAAAATTTTGGTCTCTTAAAAAATAGGATCAATTTGGACCATTATTTTTTAGACCAAACCAAATTATATTTATTCGATTTGGTCTCGTTCGGTCTAATGGTTTTGGATTTAAAATCCAAAATTTTAATTATGTCAATGCATGGGTTCAAGCGAAATTGAGGTTTTTTTTTAACATAATCGAGGTTATTTTATAAAGATTAGAGAAAATTTTTCATACGATCGAGAATATTTTTCAAAGGATCGAGAATTTTATCAAACTGTGGAATTTTTTTCAAAGAATCGAGAATATTTGTCAGGATCGAGACTTATTTCAAATGATCGAGAATGTTTTTCAAAGGGTCGAGATTTTTTAAAGGGATCGAGAATATTTTTTAGAGGATCGAGAAATTTTTCAAAGGATCGAGAACTTTTTCAAAGAATCGAGAAATTGTTTCAAACGATCGAGAATATTTTTTAACGATCGAGAATATTTTTCAAAGGATCGAGAATTTTATTGAAGTGTGGATTTTTTTTCAAAGAGTCGAGAATATTTTGCAGGGATCAAGACTTATTTTCAAATGATCGATAATGTTTTCAAAGGGTCAAGATTTTTTCAAATGGTCGAGAATATTTTTTAAAGGATCGAGAACTTTTACAAATGATCGAGAACTTTTTTCAAATGATTGAGAATATTATCAAAGAATCGAGAATATTTTAATAACGATCTAGAATATTTTACACTTTACTTATGTCTTGTTTCAGTGACATTGTAGATGAGGAGTAGGATGAATGATTTCCTTAAAACTCCAGAGGCAAATTGGTTCAAGGGAAAATCGACTTGACACGACTGTTTTGAATCCCTCGCTCGTATAGACGATGCACTGAACCGGGTCCCTGAAGATTTTGCTTTTGAGGATTGGCGTCGGTTCATGATGTCCTGTTTTGAGCATTTCATATCGATACACTGGGAGATGAAGTTTTCGGGTGGTGTTATCCATCCGCTGCTGTTGTGGGAGTTGGACCATGATGGGCCTATAGATGAGATGTGGTTCTTGTTAGGGAACTATGTGGTGAGGTTTTCGAAGGTGGAATTTTGCCTCATCACCGGATTACATTTTGGAGTCGTACTAGACAAGAGTGTGTATGCTGCAGTGGAGAATGACATACATCAGTGGTACTTTTCTGAAGCCGTGAGGTATCGTTGGAGGAGTTGAGGGTTGTTCTTAACCTCAGAGAGTTTCAGGAGGCGTACGATGCTGTGAAGTTGTGCCTCTTGTACATGTTGAACTGGATACTAATGGGGATGGACGAGAGATTCAAGATTCTGGTTTGGCAGTTTCGGTTGATGGAGGACCTCAGTGCCTTCGATGTGTTCCCGTGCCCACGTCTACATGCATTCTATCTTTTCATTCAAGCATGCGTTACCAAGATGATGTGAAGAGAGACGCCAGCAGTCACAGGGTGTTATTGTACATACCATGGAGGGGCACAATATTTATGGTCTACCACATGCCCTTTTGGTAAGAAAATTGATTTACAACATATACATTAAATTTCGTTTCCTAAATTTAGTCGGATATAACTGTACTTATCTTTGATGCATTTATTTGCTTTTGAGGTGATCCCCAAACTGGGTGTCGATTTCAGCGCCCGAAGGGTTATAGAGCTTTCTCTTCGTATGTTGAAGTGGGAGTTGACCAAACAACTTAGAGGGAAAAACCTGGCCAATATTTTTAGTGCTAGAGTATTTATTTAATTTGTTAATCGTTATATTACTTACTATGTTTACAATGACATTCATCTAACTAAGCTTTTAGATGTTTGTGAGGAAGGAAATCGTGGCCACAACAGTTGAGGCTATGGCACCATACTTCGCAGGCTTAAGTGAGGGGGGAGCCGCTATGTAGAGGATGACAGGGTTCACTTTCTGACTGTCCCTGATCAGACTACCGCTGGCGGAAGCAGTTGAGAGGGTTCCGAGGAAGAGAGTGGGGGTGGGAGGCTAGTGAGACAGAGGCTTCACACCTATCGGGTTCAGGTGTCAATACCATGGACACTAACGGATCTGAGCCGTCTCCTCCGGGAGTGAGATGTAGAAGGGTTCGGTTTACCACCCCAGGACCTGGTACAACTAGAAGGGATTCCTATGTAGGCGTTGGACGTGATGGGGAGGTAAGTTGAGATGATAGTTTTGTTTTTACTAACAAGATTCATTGATTGTTTTAGTACTAACAATGTTTACATGATTTCAGCCCCATGGGAACATCAGTTCAACTAGTTACGTGAAGCCCTCTAGAAGAGTGAGGATGATCGACAACAGTAGCACTGGGAGTTGCTGGATATGATCCGGAAGAGCAAGGAGGATCGGTAACAACAACATAGAGGGTTGCTCGCATTGATTGGGGGCCTTCAGGGCTTTAGGACGCTTACGTATCGGGATGGTCCACCTGGTCCTGATCTAGACTTTACTCCCAAAGGCAGGACATGTGGGTATACAGGGGGGACAGACAGGACTTGTGGGTGTCAGAAGGATCCACATACCAGAGGGGCAGTTCCGGAGAGTGAGGCTGTTACACGTACAATAGTTTTGTTGGACCTCCCATCGATCGATCGATCGATCGATCTACAGTGGCCCCCTCCCCCTCCCCCTCTCCTTCCCTCCTTTCCCCCATCGATCAAGAAACAGTCGCCCCCTCCACCTCCTCCAATGATCGAGCAGCAGCCGCCCCCTTCACCTCCCCCATTGATTGAGTGAGGAGTCACCCCTTCGATCGAGCAGCAGGCTCCCCCTTCACCTCCCCTTCACCTCCCCTATTGGTCCAGCTATAACCGTTTCCTTTAATCCAGCGACAATCTCCACCTCCCTCTCCCTCATCTATCCAGCGACAACCGCCCCCTCCACCCCCTGCCTCGATCCAGCCATAAATGGAATGAAGCTCCTAATTGTAACACACCCTAGCGGGGGAGTTCGATTGGAGAGGCGTGTATGAAAGCGGGGTTGGCAGTTGCTCTGTCTGTACACAGATCAGTGCTGATCAAAGAGGGTGAGAGTAATACTTAAGCAGTCTAATCACATTTTGATCCCCATGGACTGGTGGACGATGACCAATTGAAGGCTTACCGAGCCTTCAAGAAGAACATAAACGGGGAACTGTAAGTAATTTTTTTATTTACGTGGTAGGTTATCTTCTGTTCAATTAAATAATTGTGTAGCTAATGAAAATTTAATGCAGACATGATATGGACGTGTTGGAGCCAGTTGATGATGCATGGTTCCATCGGATGCAGACCAACTTTATGGATTTGGAGGACAAGGTACGTGCGGCCAAAAATTTTCTTTTTAATGTTTGTTTTAGATACGTAACACTCGTAACACTTTATTACGTGTATATATTCCCAACATATGGACGCGTACCTCCATATTCTCTCGAAGCGTCAATGAGCATTCCCGACTGTGTACAACCAGATGGTCAACATATTGGATGCAAAGTTTTTTATAAGTATTTCACAAAAGTAATGATTTTGCATTCTTTTAAATTAGTTAGTAAAACATTACAAATTTTTTATCGATCAAATGTTTGTATAGTCTTTTGTAGAGGTCCAGTACAGGAGAATGATGCCTCGTGATGCTCGCGGGGAGATAATCACGGTGCGGTGGAATGTTCTGAGGTCCTGGTGGAAGGATGATGACCTTACAACGGTGCTTGGTTGTGCCCCGAATGGTTGTCGTCCGTAGCACGATGTTGACATGGTAAGTGTTACTTGGTTTGCAATTACAAATATAAATGTCTTTGGAGATCCTAACACATTCTTTTGACGTTTATAGGTCCTGATACCGTGCAACATTGGGCATCAACATTGGCTATTGGTGACTGTCGACCTCACATTTAGGAAGATGTTTATAGTCGACCCCTGGAGACAGGATGACCCAGTGCAAATCCGGAAGCAGCAGGTAGCCCCCATGCGCTGGTTTTTACCATAGATGTTGCATCAGACCAGGTTTCATACTGCACGACTGGCTGACCGTGAGACTTTCGCCAAGAAGAATAAGGCCTTCTTAGTCAGTGTGGTGTCCGAAACACGTATCCCCTAACAGAAGATATTGTAAGACATTTTGTAATATTAACTTTGAGATTGTGTTATTAAAAACCTATTGTTTTATTAACGTATTTTAATATGTCCAACTGCAGGGGTAACTGTGGTCCCCACATGTTGAGATTAATCGAGTACTTACTGGTAGATAAAAAGGATTTCGATTGGTCGGAAGACGATATAGAGATCATTCGGGAGAAGATGGTAGTTGATATTTTTTCAAACTCCAAGCTCGTTTAGTTTTATGTAGTAATTCTTCTATATATGTACCATTTTTATGTATAGATTTATTTACATTGAAATAATTTTTTTTTTTTAGTTTTTGTTTCCTTTTCAACTGTCAGAAATCACAAATGTAACACTAATTGGTAAAACAATGAAAACGATGAGATTCACGTTTTAGTAATATTAACCGTAGACAAAAACGTATGATGTACCTTACGGCAATGAGAGCATGAGAACATGGAAGAAGGTCCATTTGGAATTTGTTGCATGTGCAGGTCTTCCGGGCTAAGTCAACTGTTCACTATTTTTCAGGCTGCTTCATCGATAATATGTTCCGATCAACTGGATTTACAGTCATAAAATTGCACTTATCAACACGTTTTAGGATCACAAGATATGTTGTGTCGGTCAACTGATGACGCATGGATTGTGCAGCCCTATGACGATCGTGAAACCAACGTTGTAGCATATTCCTAATGAACTCTGCCAGAGTCAACATATGCAGTTGCCGTGTAAATTTTAAGCATGAGTTTATGCTTTATGCAACATTTGTTGTCATCACCCTGTACCTTCTGTCGGGGCAGTGTACACGGGACCACTTGTGTGGACCGGCATCAATTACATAATCATATGCGTTCGGGTGCAAGTTTCGTAACTCTTCCATGTGCCGGTTATATTGCAAGTCGTGTACGCTAGGACTGCTTTGTCCATTATTGCAGCAACATCCTTTCTATGATATCGCTTCTTAATATTTTCATAAAAGTGTCAACAACATATGGTATGGGTGACATAAGAGAAAAATTTATAAATTCCTGCTTTAATGCTTGCATGTCGATTAGAAATGAAAACCAAATCATCTATATGGCCAAGGGAAACTTTCAAGCAATCCAAAAACCACTCCCATGATAGGTTTTTTTTCGAGTCATCGTACCCAAAAGCAATTGGATAAACTTGTTCATTCCCATCTTGTGCAGTTGCAACAAACATTGTGCCCCCAAATCTACCCTTTAAATGGGTAACATCAACGATAATAACTGGACGCCTACACCTCTGGAATTCTCTGAGTGAGGCACCCAACGACATGAAAAAGTAGAGGAATTTACCATTTTCATCGCACTGTAAGTCAATGATTGTTCCAGGATTTTATTATTCCAACACGTATCTGAATGATGACAGCAGTTGGATGCTTTCCTTATGTGTTCCATAGGTCAGTGACAATGCATAATTAAGGGCTTGATGTGCCTTACTGTACATTATTTGGATGCCAAACATTATTTGGATGCCATACATTGTTTTCATGTCGGTGATTATGTCCTTCGGACTCATTAGTCGACCATCTTGTTGTTGCAATCTAGGTGCAACCACTTTTCCAATTATGAGTGCACTAGCTTGTCAATGGCGGCGTTGAATCTCCTCCAACGAACAAGTGTGTTCGTTGATAAAACTTCTTACTTGGAAGTATGTCGATTCATCTCTCCTCACCGCTATTAACTTCCACGTACAGTTGTCCATCAAACAAACCAGATGTAATGTTATCTTATTCGACCTTTTCACCTTCCACTTGAAGTTGTGCCGCATTGCAAAATACCCAGCCAATCTCTTCAAATCCTTTTTAGTAGGAAAAAATTGACCTTTATATATCATGCTGGTAGGTTGATCTTCTACCAAGTTTCTACTTCCACCCATACCAAACGAGTATGATTATGCTCCTGGAATAACCCGCGTTAAGACATTCTCAGAATCAGCTGGAGTTACATTAGACCGGACCTCAGATGTCCCAACTATATCTACTGCAGTTGAACTACATCTGTGTACACATCTTGCACGTCTTTCCGTTTCAAACGGTTCTTCATCTTCCTTATTATTCGCTACATTATCTACTGGATGCAAATTTGGCTCATCTTCCTCATCATTGTATTGGTGGTTGTACTGCCCATAATTCATCTCAATTTGACAACCAAAATCATCGTCCAATTGAGCTCCAACTATATCACCATGGTCGGCTACTTCCGGTGGGACATCACATAGGTTTTCCCTACCGTCAATCCCACTTCTTTCCGTGAACAACTGGTTGCTTCCGCCTAAAGATCAAAATTGTTGGGTGTTATCACGAGGAGGGATTTCTTCACCAATTACACCTCCTATTGTCCTCTCAATTAGACTGACACATACTTGAGGGATCACCATATCTTCCCCTAGCATAAGCAAAACATCATCGTTGTTTCTTATAAATGTGCGACATGTTGTCCCGGGAACGATTGATATAGATTGTAGATCAGCAATGTATTTGTTCACATCGTACTTCACAATGGTTTGCACGATCGACATCAGCTCTTCGTAAGTCATATTTCTTGACACATACATTCCTTGGTTATCGGAACCAAAAAACCTATGACTTCCATCAGGTAATTTTTCCCATCGACTGTTGTAAGATATGATTATTCTAATCCGATCCATTGTCCTGTGAAAATCATCATCACAAACCATTATTAACAAATTAAAAAAAAATTACATTTACAATTACTAAGAATTACAAATGTTTCTCAAGTGTAAGGGATTGAGAATATTTTCTTAGGGATCAAGCTTTTTTTGTAAGGGATCGAAAACATTTACAAACGGATCGAGCTTTTTGGAAAGGGATGGAGAACATTTTCTAAGTGATCGAGCTTTTTTCAAATGGATCGAGAACTTTTTATAAGGGATTCGAGAACTTTTTCATTGGTTCAAGAACTTTTACAACGGATCGATAACTTTTTGTTGGGAATGAGAACTTTTTCTAAGGGATCGAGAACTTTTGCACAGGTTCGAGAACTTTTACAACGGATTGATAACTTTTTGTTGGGAACGAGAACTTTTTCTAAAGGATCGAGAACTTTTTTAAGGGTTCAAGAATATTTTACAAGGGATCGATAACTTTTATCAAGGGATCGATAACTTTTTCAAGGGATCGATAACTTTTTCAAGGGATCGAGAACTTTTTTAAGGGATCGAGAATATTTGTCAAATTACAGAGCATTTTTTTCAAATAATTGAGCTCTTTTCAAAATAAACAAAAGCTCGATCCAATATAAATTAAGCTCGATTCATCTTTAAATATTCTCGGCCACACAAGAAAAAAGCTCGGATCTATTCAATGTTCATACATGTTCTTACAAAGACTAGAAAAAATATATTATCGAGCAATGGATACATTGTTAACCCACACAGAAATACATGCAAAATATCTGAAATGCATAAAACAAATTTAACTGAAGATAATAAATATTTGTTACTTTCTGGTGCAGAATCTGGAGAGAGACAACTTTTTTAGAGAGAGAGACAACTTTTTTAGACAACTTTTTTGGGGACATACACACGAGTTCAACATGTTGCCTTTTAAAAATTAAAGTTTAGGGGTAACTTGGGTAGTTCACCATAATAGGTGCCTTTTAAACTTAGGTTATTAAAATGGTGATATCATCACAACACACGTTAAAAAAGGCGACATATCTCACCATTTCCGCTGCAATTGAATGCATGCAAGTCAAAATAAAATTACAACTAAATCATGTCAATAACATTAATTTAATTAGTTTAATAGTATTAATACTTTTTATTATTAGTGATAACTTCGTAAAATACTAGAAACAGATTGAAATCTTTTACCATCCCATGTTTGGAGTTTTGTTTGTTAATGGAGATTTTCACTTTGCACAAACTTGTTTGGTTGGTGGTCGAAAAAAACAACAATGAAAAACTAAATTAGGGTTTTTGACTTTAACTTTTGACTTTTAAAATTTCATTAAAAAAATTTGGGTGTGACAAATAGTATTAATACTAAAGGTATTCGGTTTATGGTTCGGTCCGAGTTTGATATATTTGGACCATAGATCAGACCTGACCATACTGTTTTACTAAAATAAAACATACTTTTTTTATAGTATGAAACCGGACCAAACCGAGCGGTTTGATTTGGTTTGGTCCGGTTTACAGTGTATGGGCTTTTTGCCCACCCCTAATCTTGCACAACCTAATTGTACGTAAATATCATCTGAGTGACGTGTTAGCCAAAAAGAGCTGAAATATTGGAAAATAAATCATGCCACATCGGTGAAAATCAACTTGTCAACCACAACCTAGGACACGTCATCCAAGCTAGTCACATCACAATGATACAATAATGAAGCCAAATACTTATACACCAAGTCCCGAATCAGGCAAGAGATCCAAACATGCAAGGAATTTCCTCACCGAAGATCTCTGGACGGCGAGATCTTCTCACCCAAATAAGAAGGTTTCTAGTTCAGCTAAACTATAATAAAAGGTTAAGAGATCTACTCAAATACGGAAACTGGGGGTTACACTACAATAAGAAAAAAACATATTTTTCCTGAAGATATTGAAGTCTCATCAAGTAGCAAGTCAAAGAAGATCAGAAAATAGTCAAAGTCAGTCCAAGCTATCAGAATCTTGGCGGGATGTTAATTAATGAATATGATGCTTGTACGACAAGGACTAGGGTAGATCAAAACATATATATGAAACCATGTATCATTATAGAAGACACGATAAGCAATTTATGCTTACAAGAGAGATATATAGCAGGTGTGTAAATTGATATTTTTATAGTGAAAACCTTTTACTCGCCGTCGTCGACAACCATGGATATTTCCCCGACTTTGGGATTTTACCATGTAAAATCTTTATCACCTCTTTTATTTATTCTAATTATCTTTGTTTTTCACAAATTGCACATATCAGCTTGTTAACCGACCGACTTTCTCTGAACCTAAAATCACCGTCAACAATTGGTGCTTGAAAGAAGAGGATTGGATATTAAAGTCCATAAACCCTTGCAAGCAATGGCCAAAAATAGAGATGAAAGTGGTTCCAGGAAAAACCAGAACCCATCAGAAGAAAAAACCAGGGGAACAAACCTTACCCCTATAGGCAGAGGACTGTCAATCACAGCCCAGACCGTCGAAGACTGGTCGATAGCCATCCCTAACAACCAACAACTTCCCCCAGCCATCAATGAGGTCGCCTAGCAGTTTTACGATTCCTTACAACAACTTATGACAGACACAACTAAGCATGGAGTCATCCTCATAACCACTATAGAGATGACTTCACCTTATAATTTGCACACATCTGAGGACTAGCCATGGAGGTTGTGCTTTATCATTGTTGGCCCGACAGTGGATGCACCACTAAGGATGAGTAGGAACCTAATAGATCGCTCGAAGAATTTATCTAAGTGCCAGACCCGGAGCAACATGAGACGTGATAAAGATAAGTATTCTGATATGTATGATAGACACGACCGTTATCAGCCAGAGAAAGACCTGTACAAGCCTAATAGAAATATTCAACAAAGGAATCACTCAAACTCACCCGAAGATAGTGATCGGCATCCCCGAAGAAGCGTCAGAGAGATTCAATCTGATTTGGCAGCCATGACTAGGGGCCCGAGTAGAGAAGGGTGGTACCTTAGGATATCAGAGCTTAACCATTCACTAGTGATTTGATCCTAATGGAGAGCCAGAAAGTGAGTGGGGTGTGATCATGCGGAGGTTAACGTAGGATGTTCAAAGAAATAGACGGTAGATGGATGTCTTAATTAGGCGATACAGACGCAATGAATTGTTGAAAAATGAATCAGATAGTCATTTTGTAATAGTATCATCTGGACACCGTTTCCCTAAAGGTTCGAGATGCCCCATGTCAAGCATTTCAAGAAAGACGCTTACACCCAAAAGAACATATGAGGCGATACATGAGTACAATGGCCCAGTCACCCAAAGCGATGTCCTGATATGCCTTAACTTTTCACAAACACTTGTAGACCTCGGTTGTTGGTTGTTCGGGTGACTCATAGTAACAAGCATATGGAGCTTCAATAAACTCATTACGGCATTTTCGTGACAATTCCTAGGGAACATGCATAAGAAGAATGAATCGTTAAGGAAATACTTGAGCAGAATCAGCCAAAAGCTATCAGATATTGGAAGAACACACAATGAAGTGATTATAGCAGCATTCATCAATAACTTGCAAAATGAAAAGTTGTCATTCGATCTAAGAAAGGCCCGCCTGACCAAATATACAGACATGAGGGACATGGTGGGCATATATGCATTGGTCGAGGAAGAAAAAATTACAACAGAGGGTAGTTTTATGCCTAGGGGACATCCTGAGGAGAACAATAAGTCTAAAGATAGTAGTAACTCAATCTGAAAAGGTTCAAGAAGAATGGGACCTTATAACCTTCATAAAAACCGATTCATACGATGTTGATGTTAAACCCAATGATGCACTCGTAATAAGTGCTTGGATTGGGCACATAGATGTCTACCGTGAGCTAGTAAACGATGAGAGATCAGTAGATATCCTGAATGCAAGGGTGTATGACCAGTTAAGGCTAGGCATAAAAGACTTGTAACCCATTCACATCCCGCTTTAAGGTTTTGAGGGAGCCAAAGTACAATCCCTAGAGATAGTAAAATTTCACATCCTTAGAGTTTTTAAAGAGGGAGTAAGATTGAATTCTAAAGCTCTAAAAAGGAAAAACATGGGAAATGATCTACATATATGAAGCCCTAGATGAAATGGCACCGTTTTGAAAAAAAACAACAAAATCCCGTCATTACCGTTGGGTAGACCGTGGCTTGGGCCCGTGGTCCAGACCACGGTATACATAACAGTGCATTGTCTGGATAACACCGCGATTGGGGTCGCTGTGCATGCAAGTGCACAAGCTGCCGTACATGAAACATGTGCCTTCTAAAGAATATCGCGGTAGGGACCGCTGTGCAGGCATGTGCATAGGTTGAGGTTCCCTAAGCATGCAACCTTTGGAACCAACTGTTGTTAGGACAACGGTTTAGGTAAGTGTATAGCCAACGATCTGCACCGCGGTTAAGAGAAAAATTCTCTTTTATAAGGAAATCAAAACACACTAACCAAAATGCATGATGTACAAGTATAGAGTGTGATGAGAGGCATAAAATGCATTAAGAAAAAGTCATACAAAAATATGCAGTCAATAGAAATGCATGCAATTGAGTGTGCTACTAATTCTCTTAAATTACGAGTAGATTCAAGTATTCTACCTTCCTAGAAGTACTTTGAGTCCAATGGGATTGAAAACCTAATCTACCCTTTACAATATTGGAACCCAATTGTAATTTTGTTAACGAAATAAGCCAATCTTAAAATGAGACCCTTACAGAAAGCTTAGTTGTTAAGTACTAATGGGCATTAATGAGCTACGAGACAAAAATGAAAAGAAAGTTAAACATACTTCACGGAACGAGTCCCTTTTGGCTAGACGAGATACTCGGTTTGAATGTTTACGGGGGTATTGTTATTGGTAAAATCTAAAAGAGTGACAAGTCAGCATGATTACCCAAATGTGTGGCAATTAGAGATGCCATGTCACCAAAAGTCAACTAGACTAAACCAACATGAGTTGACCAGAGATAGCCTCACAATACCCGGTCGGGGTTACCTAAATGGTCGAGTAGAACTAACTCAACTAAGGTGATTAGATTGACCAGGTAAAGATGACCGGGTCAAGATCTCTAGTCAGATTGAATCAGTGATCAAGGAGAATGAGTTTTGGTCGGGTCTGGTTGATGTTTGGTTGAGTGACATGTGGACAACGTTGAATTCAATACAATCACGACTCAAATACGTAAAGAATGAGTCTTACTCAAACAAGGTGTCTCGAAGCACACTTTAATAAGGAAACAAATTCTCTTAAAGATATCAGAGTCTAGATTAGGTAAGAGATCTAATGCGTTCAGAACATAAGCAATGTAGAACAAGAAAGAAGAATAAAACGACTTTAACAAGTCAGAATTTCATTAAACCTCAACAACTTTCCTTACTTGTACACCAAAAATTAGGGTTCTATGCGGGTATAAATAGACCCTAAAAGCACCATTGAAAGGGTTAACGTAAAATAAGTAAACAAGAGTGCAATATAGATTGAGTGTGTAATAAATCATTCATAATGAAGTTTTTTTCTCATCGTCTCCACCAACCGTGGTTTTTTCCCTTCTTGGGTTTTTCATGTAAAATTCTGTGTTTTACATGCTTGATTTCTCTTATTACTTTATAGTTTGCTTATCGATTTGTGTTAACTTGTTAGACACGTTATTAATTCTACGTAATCCAAAAATCACAGTCAACAATGGGTTTTCCTTAATTGTTGATCCATTGTTATGGGTTGTTTTGCTGCGGCTTTCTTGGCAATAAACTTTTCTTGGAAAGTTTGTTGGCGTCGGATATGGCTGGAGAGTGATTCCGTCTATATGATTCAGTTGCTCTCATTTCATTTCGATATCGTTCCATGGCGTGTGCGGCAGGCTTGGCAAATGTGCATTTTTCAGATCTCCAATATGGAGTTTCAAGTGTCGCTTATTTTTCAAGAGGGTAACCAGGTGGCGGACACTCTTTCCAAGTATGCTTCAGGGTTGGAGGTTAACTCTTTATGGTTCTTCACCCATCTTTTCTGCATGGACTTGGAATCGTTTCAATTTTCTTGATGTTATCATTTTTTTTTCTTTTGTATCATGCGTCTCTTTTCTGGTGGGGTTTTTTTCCCTTTGTTTTTTATGGCTGATTTGTCCTTTGTTACTCACTACACAGTTCAAAAACATACACCTTTTTATCAAAACCACTTTTAATGCCCTTTTTTTTTTTATAAAATTGATTCGTGTGACATGTCTCACGCATATAATTGCTATTAATTGCAATTCAAGAGACCCGATCTCTTGTGCTTGTTACACACGCACACCAAATTGCATCTAATGTAAAATCCTTATGTTGCACGTTTGTGTGTTTCTTTTTATAGAATATATATATATATATATATATATATATATCAATATATATAATTTTCCTTTTTAATTGACATCTTGTTTTGATTGGTTTTCAAAGAATATATTTCAGATATATATTTCCTCTTTTAAAAACCTCTTGATATCTTTTTATTTAAATCAAAATCTTTATTTTATTTTTATTCAAAGATACCATCTATTTAGAATATAAACTATTCAAATTCAAAAATTAAATATTTAATTTAATAAAATAAAATAATGACATTATCTTATTTATTCAAAAATAAATATCCTCCATTTAGCGATTAATAACATAATTAAATAATCTAATTATTTAATTTATTTAATCACTATTATTTATTAATCAAATAATCTCATTATTCAATTAATTCCTGAATAAATACGTGTCAGTTTTCTAATACCATTAATTGGACACTCCAATTAATTAACCGTGACACTTGTTACCTAAATCGATCGGGCTAGCAATGAGACATAATGGACCCACAGTATTTTGAGCTCCAATAATCTTTGGAATCATTAATTAAACTCTTTAATATATATTTCTTTATTATTAACTCCGGCGTCATTTCATTTAAAACCCGATACTACACTCTCTCAACTGCATATGTTTTTACATAGACTGACACAATTCGGTGTCCATCAATATATCTATTACATATGGTGTAATCCTCCACAGTAGTTCATAATTAGAGCTGAGTCATAATATCCATTATACCCCTCTAATTACATATATCCTTTAACTACCATTGATTCTCTAATGGACAATAAATCCTATTTCCTCACAGAATTAGGAGAGCGCTCATATTGTTCAAGCTCCGAATCAACCCTTAAGGAAACTACCATCTACTTCTCACAAGAAGGAATAGATTCCACTATTGTTTACAAACCTTCCCAGCCACAACCCAAACCGTAATCCCAACATGCAGAGCATATTGATCAAGAAATGCATCTGACCTTACCCATGATATATCAAAGACCACGATCTAACCTGAAGGAGTCGATAGAACACTCATGATTAAGATCACCCACATATAGTCATCATTAGTTGATATATATGAATCTCATCAGCGAATGGATCTTGGTGAGAGATTCATATAGATCATGACCCACTCCTATATGATCACTTCATAAAGGTGATTCCATTTCCATATCTCATATGAATGATTTAGGATAGAATCACCGTACATTACAGAATGGACCGCAACTAAAGTGCCCAGCTTTATTTTCTATCTATGGACTTTTAAGATTGCACATCTCTTACTGTATCCATCTGTATATCACTCAAATACACAGTTCGAGATTACATCAGACAATCCACGATGTTAATATGCACAAGTTATAAAATAAACAACACAACAAGAATGAATTGAACTTTTTCTTTTATTTATTTCATAAATCCATTTGTAAATTACATCTTTAGGGCATAAACCCCAACAATCTCCCACTTGCACTAAACATGTGACGCATGTCTCGTAACCCTAGACCATCTATGTGACCCAAAACACTTTAACCTGTAAGGTCTTCGTAAATGGATAAGCATGATTAATTTGTAAGGCTATCTTGGTGACGATCACATCTCCTCTCTACACTATCTCTCTAATGAGATGATACTTTATCTGTATATGTTTCCCTCTTTTGTGGCTTCTTTGTTCTTTAGAATTAGCCATAACACCACTGTTATCACAATAAAATATGGTGGGCTTATCCATATCTGAAACAACTTCCAGATCACTCAAGAACTTGCAGAGCCTAAAAACCTCTTTAGTTGCTTCACAAGCGGCTACATATTCAGCTTCAATGGTGGAGTCAACAATACAAGGTTGTTTGATACTTCTCAACACAATGGCTCCACCACCTAGGCTGAATACCGATCCAGACGTGGATTTCCTATAATCCCTGTCTAACTAAAAATTAGAATCTGTGTATCCTAACGAGATCAAATCATGTCTGGAATACACTAGCATATAGTTTCTCGTTCTTCACTCCCATTGTATAGCAGATGTCTAGTCTCGTGCATAACATAGCATACATAAGACTACCTACTGCCGATGCATAGGGTACACGTCTCATATCCTTAACTTCTTGAGGTGTCTTAGGACACTGTTCCTTCGACAAGTGAACTCCATGCTTGGATGGTAAATTACTTTTCATTAAGTTCTACATCAAAAATCGTATAAGAATCTTATAGATATATGATGTATGTGGCAGTTCTATGAGTTTTTTCTTACAATCCCTTATAAGTTAGATCCCTACAACATAACTCGCATCTCCTAAATCTTTCATTTGGAATTGGCCTACCAGCCAGCCTTTTAGACCAGACAACACTCTCATACCATTCCCAATGAGTAGGATATCATCTACGTATATAACCAAGAAAACTAATTTCTTGTCAATGATTTGCTTGTAGACACAAGGCTCATCGATGTTCTGCTCGAAGCCATAGGTTTTGATCACTTAATCAAACCTTATGTTTCAAGATCTAGATGCATGCTTAAGTCCATAGATGGACATTTACAGATTGCAAATCTTTTGCTCTTGATCTGGAGATATGAATCCCTCTAGTTGCATCATATAAATGCTCTCGTCAAGATTGCCATTCAACAATGCAGTTTTGACATCCATCTGCCAAATTTCATATTGAAATAAGTAGCAATGGATAAGAGAATCCTAATAGATTTAAACAATGGCCACTGGCGATAAGGTCTCTTCATAATCGATCCCCTCTTACTGGGTATAACCTTTAGCCACTAGCCTTGCCTTGAAGGTCCCAACCTTCCCGCTTACTCATCTCTTTCTCTTGTATATCCATTTACACCCTATGGGTTTTACCCCTTCCGGTAAGTCTACAAGGTCCCTGACTGAGTTAGAGTACATGGACTCTATCTCGAGATTCATGGCTTTAAGCCATTCCTCTTTATCAGGATCTTCCATTGCATTCTTAAATGTCAACGAGTCATCCACACTATCAGTAGAGATAACACATTGTCCCTCACCTATACCTAAATAGCGTTCTGGTTGTCTTACAACCCTCTCACTACGTCTATGTGGTAGTGTATCCTGATCGGGAATCATCTGAATCTCAGATGTTTATGGATCAACAACTCTTATTGATGAAGCACTAGTCTCATCAGGCTCCAACTCATTTAATACAATCTTAGAACGAGGTTTATAGTCACTAATATAATTGCCCTTAAGAAACGTTGCATTTGTTGGTACAAATACTTTCCAATCTTCGGGACTATAAAAGTGTCCACCTCTGATCTTCTTAAAATATCTTACAAATAGGCAGACCACAAAATTGAAGTCTAACTTTCCATTTCTGTTCTTCAGCACGTGTGTTGCACCCTCATATGTGGAAATGTCGTAAACTAGCTTTACGACAGTTCCGTAACTCTAAGGGAGTCTAAGGAACAGATTTCGATGACACTACATTCAAAATATATGTCGATGTTTGTAACGCATACCCCCAAAAAGAATTTCGTAATGATGAGAAACTAATCATAGATCTCACTATTTTCATTATGGTTCTATTTCTCCTCTATGCTACACCATTTTACTAAGGTGTACCAGGAGCTGTGAGTTGGGAAACTATCCCATGCTAGACCATGAAGTCTTCAAACTCTTGGTCAGGGTACTTACCTCCATGATCTGATTGTACTGACTTGATAGTCCTACCTAATTGATTCTCAACTTCAGCTCGAAATTCTTTGAACTTTTCAAATGTTTCCGACTTCCGTTGCATTAGGTAGACGTATCTGTATCTTGAGTAGTCATCTATAAAGGTGACATAATACTCATAACCACCCCTAGCTTTAACATTCATTAGTCCGTAGACGTCTGTACGTATAAGCTCTATCAATTTTTTAGCTCTAAGCCATTTTCCAGTAAAAGGTCTCTTAATCATCTTACCTTCCAGAAAAGATTCGCAGACATGTAAGGTGCCAACCTTTAACTCACTTAAAGGTCCGCTTTTTACTAATCTGTCTATCAGGTAAAGATTGATATGACCAAGCCTTAGATGCCAGAGATACCTGTCATTATCTGGAGAAATCTTATGTCGTTTAGTTTTTGGTTTTTTAACCTTAAACATTTCGATGTTGAGCAGTGTAGAATGTATTAACGGTCTTAACACATACAAATTATTTTCATTAATTCCTTAACAAATATTTAGATCATTCTTTCAAATAATAACAGACTTACTATTAAAAGAAATAGAAATTTTTTGTTCTAACAACTTAGAAACAGAAATTAAATTCTGTGTAAATCCAAGAATATAAAAAACATTGTTTAATAATAAAAAACTATAATTATTACAAAACTGCAATCTTTTTGCTCCCACTGCTTTTGGTCGATACGACATCCCCCAACCTCACATGCATTGAGAAGGCTCATTACTCCAGTTGTGTCCAATAATCAGTCCACTACAAAGAAAAACAAACATGGTTAGTTGCCCCCAAATCAACTATCCAGGGTGAAGAATCATCTTCCACTAAACATGACTCAAGAATAAGTAAATCATACTTACCTTTCTTGGACTTCTTCTTGTTTTGGGCTTTCTTGGGTTTGAGCTTACCCTTCGCCTTTCCAACAGACCTCTTCCTCTTTTTATTATTGGAGGAAGATGGTTCGACAACAGTTACCTCACCGATCTTGCCCTTGCATTTCTTAATCAAGGACTCAAAGGTAGTGAGTTCATTGAGCAACTGTGTGATACTGAACCTTAACTTGTTCATCTCATAGTTACTCTTAAACTGATCAAAACTCTTCGAAAGAGTCGCTCATATGATGCTAACTTGTCTGGGTTCGTCAATGGCCTTGCTATTGACTTCTGTTGTGTTGAAGTAAGATAACATGCTTATGGCATGTTCCCAAACAGACGTGCCTTCCTTTACACGAGCGAGCATAGCGAAATGAACAACTTCGTGTCGCTTTTGCTCAGAGGGCTGCCCGAACATAGCTTGTAATGACTCCATGATTTCGAATGCTGAATTCATTGCTTCGTGCTTTGTGACAAACATGTCTGTCATTGAAGTCAACAGATATGTTCGGGCCTACTCATCAGATGATACCGATCGCTGGTATGCCTCACGAATAGTTCGTGTGGTATTGGCAGTAGGTGCTGGAGGGCATTCCTCCGTAAGCACAAACTTGAGGTCTTCAGTGACTAAAATTCCATTAATATTAAGTTTCCACTTAGTGTAGTTATCATCAGTTAATTTGTCGTTTGTAAGAATTTGAAGTAATGCAGAAGACATTATTGCTGAAATAAATAAAACATTCATTCAATCATTTATTTAAAAACAAGTGTGAGTGCTTTGATATAAATTTAAACATGATGCATGAACATGTTTAACGAACTAGAATTACCCTAAAACTAGTTACTATGCCACGACAATCCAACATACCACAAAGAAGTGTTGCCTTAGGGTCGATCAAGTCTTTGCATGTTGGAACAAGATATTCTTAATCAAATGATATTCTAGAATAACTCTTACTCTATATCATTCAATCATCGTTTATTGACACGTCCTAAAGAAGTGTTCCTACTCTCAAGTCTAAGAGTGTCAAAGTAATAAATTAACCGGTAAGACCAGGTCGAACCACAGGGAGGTTGTTCACTTGTCCTTGTAGAATTAATTTCTAGATTAATTAATAAGCTTGTATAAAATGTAAATCAATTAAAATTAATACTGGGGCTAAGGGATCCACTGTTGGTATTTCGAATATGATCCAAATATTTATATTTAGTATAGATTAATGGGAGGGTATTCCGCTCCACTGACCACTCTCTAATAAATATGGGTAAAAGTACTCACTGTGCTAGACAATATCTGTCTATCTACAGTGAGTCAAAAACTCCACAAAGATCAGAGGGGAGAAAGCATAAAAATAATAAACTTACCAAAATTGGATCATATTTTCCATACCAACAGTATCACCTTTGGCCCAAGATATATAAAATTAGCCAGACATAATTTAACTAGAAAATAACTATTTTATTTAAACTAAGAATTTCAGAACAAAAGATAGAGAATTTCACAAATCTAACATCAGATTTGGATTCCGGATATCAAAATTAGGGGGAAAAGACCCCCTATTTATACAAAATACAAATGAAAATTGACCATCGGATGAATTTAGAATAGAGCGTCCAGATTTCGCCACGTCATCAGTGAACAGTGACAGTGAACAGTAAACCATCCATGAGTGAATAGTAACCGTATCAATAAGTGAACAATGAAATTCAACTGTGAACAGTGAATAGTTAAAACTACGAAAATGCCCTTCAGTGAATAGTGACAGTGAATAGTAATCCATCCGTGAGTGAACAGTACCGCATCCGAGAGTGAACAGTAACATATCGTGAGTAAACATTGAAAGTCAACTATGAACAGTAAAAGTCAACTGTGAACAGTGAATAGTCAAAATTACAAAAATGCCCTTCATGGTCTTCTTAAGGTTTTTTGACGTTCTAAAATTGAAAACGATATTTGTTTTGCCATCTGACATCTCCATGAATCTGAATTGACCGAATTACCTCTGAAATACAAAGAAAAATACACTGATTACTACACAACACATTTATTTAAGCGAACGAACAAAATTATGTCTAAATTGAGGAATTAATCATATTGGAAGTGTAAAATGATGATATTATCCCTTAGTAAACATACACATTTCAGTGTTAATCACACCCCCCAACCAGCTTATTGCTAGTCCCTAGCAATTAAAGCGAAAATAGTAAAGACTCAAATTCAAATCTCTAAACTACCAAATAGACAAACTCCCCCATACCTCTCTTCGCACCCTTTGACAACCAGTCATCAATTGAGTTATTAGTCAAACTTTCTTGTGCTCAATAAAGATCAACACGATAACTATGAGATTCAATTGAAATCAGTCAACATTTTCATTCCAAAATCTCACCAGGGCTTTTTCCTTAGGCAACAGTTTATTCTTTTTTTTTTAATACAACAAAATTTGAAACAAACATTCCATCTTTAATCCATGTAGCGAGCTTTATGCCAATGACTCTCAAACCAGTTGGCTTTATGGCATTAAGTGTTAAAACACTCATACGGGCTTAATTACTCAGATTGCAGATGTGTTTTTTTTTATTTTTTTTAGTACAATTCACTTAAGCTTTCTCTTTAACCCGTGTAACGAGTTTTGGGTCAATGACTCCCAAACCAGTTGGTCTTAGGGCATTAGGTGTTAAAGCACCCCTCGGACTTAATTGTACGAGTTAAAGAGGCTACGGAACTGTACTTTATTCTTATCCAGACTCCACCGTTTTACGCTAACACTCTATGCTTACTGAGGCATGAGGCCCGGTTACTAAGTAAGAGTTTTGGTCACAACAAACAAAATTATTATTATTATTATTACTATATAAAATTTTAAACAAGACCATTGCCTTCGGTTGCTACCCTTGAATGATGTTTCAGAACTCAATATCGTAAAATCTCAACTTACGGCACATAATCACTTGTCAATGTGCGTATGTGTCTAGAATAGTTCAAAAAATTTCTCAAGATGACTTAATGAACAAAAGGATTAGTCAATGATATCACAATGGAGAGTTTATAAATTTGAATAGTAAGAAGATAGGAAAAGAGAAAAAAAAATGCATCAGAACTACAAAGATGCGTCTCAGAAGTATCTAAATGATCTCCTTACTCGACCATCTTTACAAAAAAAATGGTCAAAAGTTAGTTAGTTTTTTTTTTTTTGAAAAACAAAAGTTATTGAATCAACTATCCCCTCCCCCCAACCAGAATGAGACATTGTCCCTAATGTCTTTAGAAAGAGTTAAGGTTTAGAAGATATCACCTGAACAACTTGAAAGACAACAAAATCCTGCAAAACAACAAAAGAAATACAAAATAAAGGAAAATAAAATGCATAAAAACCATAGGACAATCACAACCTGAGATTCAGATCAATTCTGCGTTTCTTGTTCTCTTCATCAGTGGACCAATCAATTTTGGAGGTTGAAGGATCTGGCACATAATTGAAAGCTTGTAACTGGTCAATCAGCTAATGAGGACTTGAAGCAGATATAAAGATTTTTCGGATTGAAGGTGGAATGTAATAATTTTTCTGAGCATGATCAAGAAATGAAAGCAAACCATCATAAAATTTATTAACATTCAACAAACCAATGAGTTTCTCATGGATGTGTAGTTGCGCCCAGGATGCCATTGTAAAGATTTCTTCTAAGGTTCCAAAACCACCTGGCAAAGCTATAAACGCATTAGCATGATGTAACATAGCAGTCAATCTTTCAGGCATACCTGAAACAACTAGCTTTTTACCGTTTGTCTTTCCGATGATGTCTGCTGCGGCCATAGAATTTGGGACAATACCCAGAACTTGACTACCTCCGTCTCGTGCAGCTCGTGAAACACACCCCATTAATCCCAAGTTACCTCCTCCATACACTAGGTGTATTTTTTGCTCAGCCAAAACCTTACCAAGATGAGTTGCAGCATCAGCAAACTCTCTGTACTTCCCATAATTGGTGCCACCAAACACACAAATGTTTGTGAATCGTTTAGTTGAAGGTGACGCCATTAATGCACTCTCTGAATTTTTCTTTTGAATGCTTATGAGTGCTTGAAGCAAAAAGGAAAACAAATGCTTGTATTTATAGATCCTGAAAGGGTAACACAATGATACACCTATATGTATAGGGAGACATGTTTGTCAATGATATTAGATCCAAATGGTTCAAAAATCAAAAGTAAACAACAATAATTACAAAAGACATTAAATGCAGAAGGAAAAAGATAATAAAAACAAAAGGATATTTATTGGTAGTTGTGATTGTGGCTCACATCTTTCTCTGGTTTTACGTCCAGAAATGGCTTCAACGCCCTCTATGGGTCGGGGATATGCTTCCCATCCAATTTTCTTATAAATTGGCAAACAAGGTCTTTTAAAGTCAGGTTCCCAAGACTATATTGTGCATATTCTTTTTGAAATTGCGGCCATAATCGGTCAATTGCCATTTGCACATATCCACTAGGATGTGCATTAAGAGTCATTAGGATATTATCCAGTGACTCCCTACGCAAACCATGCCTAATGAATAACATTTTATCTTCCCGATTATTAGACACCATTCCTAAAGAACGACAACGTGTGTTGCAAGTTGTACGTGCACATTTGTGACAAGTAACCCCTAACTTTTTTGCTCTTCGTTTTTTTGCAAGGTTACTTCTTCCAAAACCATGCATGTAAGATATAAATGAATCAGCGGACTCACCTGCTAGACGTACCTTAGCTTCGATCAACCAGCCAATTTCAACAGGAATGTTGTTTATCTTCAGTAAGCGTAATCTTTCGGAACGTACTTTGTAAATCTTTTTAAGAGCATTTTGAGGCAACGATGGGAAATGTTTTCGCAGGTTTGTGAAAATTTCATCCATACCTTGTTTTGGGGATCAGTTATTTGGGAAACTGAATTAAACCGACTGGAATTGTCACGGAGTACCGTTATCCGCCACTTAACCGGGGTTATATAGCAAAAACACACCAAGCAAAAACACACCAAGCAAAAACTGAACCTAGAAATTAATCCTGTAAAAATTCAAAACGTAAAAGCGAACAAAAACAAAAATAATAATTGCAAACACAAATAAAGTCAAAAGCAAAAGATTTGTTTACTCACCTTTGTAACAAGGGTCTAAAAGGACGGTAGAGTCTTTTTGAAAATCTGTATTTTCTAAGAATGGTTTCACACGTTGTCCATTTACTTTAAACACATTACCATTCCTAGGATTCTCAATGTCAAGGGCACCATATGGATACACGTGTTTCACAACAAATGGACTACTCCATTTCTATTTCAATTTACCAGGGGAATAAATGAAGTCGAGAATTATAAAGCAAAACCTTTTGACCAACTTCAAATGATCTTCTTAAAATTTGTCTGTCATGAAAGGTTTTAGATTTTCCTTTAAGAATTTTTGCATTTTCATATGCATCATTTCTTAATTCTTCAAGTTCATTTAACTGCAACTTGCGCAATTCACCAGCATCATTTAGGTTAGAATTGAAAGCTTTAATGGCCCAATATGCTTTTTTCTCAAGTTCAACATGTAAGTGACAAGGTTTTTCATAAACTAAACGATAAGGAGACATACCCAAAGATGTTTTGAATGCAGTGCGGTAAGCCCAAAGTGCATCATTTAGTCTAAGAGACCAATCTTTTCGATCAGGGTTAACCGTTTTTTGCAAGATATGTTTTATCTCTTTATTTGCTAACTCAACTTGACCACTTGTTTGAGGGTGGTATGGTGTGGCAATTTTGTGTGTGACTCCATATTTCTTCATTAAAGACTCAAAAGGCTTGTTTCAAAAGTGTTTGCCTCCATCACTGATAATGGCTCGAGGGATTTCAAATCGACTCAAAAGATTTTCCTTTAAAAACTTGATCACTGTTTTGTGATCATTATTTTGACAAGGAATTGCCTCGACCCATTTTGACACATAATCAACAGCAACTAAAATGTATAAAAATACAAATGACGGTGGAAATGGACCCATAAAATTAATTCCCCAACAATCAAATATTTCAATGACAAGAATGGGGTTTAAAGGCATCATGTTTCGCTTGGAAATGGATCTTAACTTTTGACATTTTTCATAGGTTTTACAAAATGCATGTGCGTCTTTAAATAAGGTGGGCCAATAAAATCCACACTGTAAGATTTTTGCAGCCATTTTCATTGACGAAAAATGACCACCACATGCTTCAGAATGACAAAATTCAATGACACTACTTACCTCATTGCTTGGAATACACCGTCGAACAATTTGATCAGGACAATACTTGAATAAGTACGGGTCATCCCAGTAAAAACGTTTTACCTCGGTCAAAAATTTCTTTCTATCCTGTGCATTCCAATCGAGTGGCATCATTCCTATTGCAAGATAATTAACAATGTCAGCATACCAAGGTAAAGTTGTGATAGAGAATAAAAGATCATCAGGAAAAGAATCATTGATGGGTGTTTTTTCTTCTGGCTCGTCATCTTTCTTTTTAATTTTTCAAAATCTAAAGTGTCTCTTTCTTTTTCGGCAACCTGCAAACAATTATCAAGATGTGAATGCGAGCTTGACTCAGGTGAATTGATCAAATAAATTTCAAATGAGTTAAAAGAATCCTTTTGAACATGATCTTCAACAATGGTTTCAACAATGTCTACATCTTTATCTTCATTTTCATCATCAAATGGTTCATTAGACATGTTGAAAACATTAAGCTTAATTTCCATATTTCCAAAAGACATGCTCATTATTCCATTCCTGCAATTAATCAAGGCATTAGCAGTAGCCAAAAATGGTCGGCCCAATATAACAGGAATTGATTTGTGCTCATTAACAACAGGTTGTGTTTCCAAGACAATAAAATCTACTGGGTAGATAAATTTATTTGCTTGTACTAACACATCTTCCACTATTCCTTTTGGTATTTTAATTGACCAATCAGCAAGACAAAGTGTGGTTGAAGTCGACTTTAACTTACCAAGTTTAAGTTGCTGATAAAATGAGTATGGGAGCAAATTTACACTAGCACCTAGGTCAAGTAAATCATGCTCAATTTTACAGTTACAAATTGTGCAGGAAATAGTGGGACAACCAGGATCTTTATATTTCAAAACATTTGTATTGGAAAGAATGGAACTTACCTGTTCAGCCATAAAGGCTTTTTTTCTTACCTGATGCTTTCTTTTCACAGTGCACAGATCCTTCAAAAATTTGGCATAAGAAGGTTTCTGTTTGATTGCGTTCAACAAAGGGATATTGATCTTTACCTGCTTGAAAATTTCAAAAATCTCTGGGGAATGCTTTGATTTCTGTGAATTTTTAAGAGCCTGAGGATATGGGAGTGTAAGTGGGGATTCAATTATTTCTTCGTCAACAGTGGTTTCATCAACCCCTTCCTTACCCTTGAAAATTGACTCGTCATCATTTTTACCAGATTCAAGAATAGGTTTTTCGATGACCTTACCACTACGAAGAGTGATAATTGATTTGACTTGATCTAGGAATTGGTTATTATCATAGGAACTTGACTGACTCTTGGGATTTGGTTGTGGTTGAGATGGAAACTTACCTTTTTCGTGTATGGTGAGTGTAGAAGCAATCTTTGCCAAAGTATCTTTAACATCTATCAAGGTTTGTGCAGTTTGGCTGTTAATGGATTCTTGCTTCTCAATTAATGAGTGTAAAGTGTCTTCAAGGTTTTTCCTATATGGTGGGACATAAGGTGCATAACTTTGAGGTTTTTGGAAATTCTGATGTGTTTGTGGATGTGATGGACCTGGTGGTTGTGAAGACTGGGCTTGATTGTTGTTCCTCCAACTAAAATTTGGGTGATTTTTCCAACCAGGATTGTAGGTTTGTGAGTATGGGTTGGAATTTGGCTTGTTAAAAGTGTGCAAAACATTGGCTTGTTCATAAAGGCAATCTTTTATGGCTGGCAAAGTTGGACAACTATGAGTGATATGATCATCAGAATCACATACATGGCATGTGATTTCATATATAGATTTTACATGTTCACTCTTTTTAGTTTCTAAAGCTTCAACTTTCCTAGCTAGGGATGCGAATCTAGCTTGAAGGTCATGATCTTCCCTAAGATTGTAAATGCCTCCACTAGATGGAGATGGTTGTGGTTTGCTCATGGACTCATAGGAACCAATGGTGTCCCAATTTTGAGCACTTTCGGTGATATGATCAAGGTATTCAAGTGCTTCTTCAGGACTTTTATCACTGAACTCCCCATTACATATCATTTCAATGACTTGTCTACTTTGGGGTGTGAGTCCCTCATAGAAATGTGACACTATCCTCCATGTTTCAAAACCGTGATGTGGACAGACATTTAACAACTCTTTGAACCTATCCCAACATTGGTAAAGTGTTTCCCCAGGTTTTTGGGCAAATGAAATGATTTACCTCTTAAGAGAGTTTTTTCTATGAGGTGGGAAAAATTTCTTTAAGAACTGTTGTTGCATATCATTCCAAGTTTGGATTGATCCTGACCTAAGGTTTTGTAACCAAGTTTTAGCTTTATCTTTATCTTTTAAGGAAAAAGGGAAAAACTTAAGCTTGATTACATCCATGCTAACATTTTGGTCAGTGCAAGTGTTACAGACTTCATCAAACTCTCTAAGATGCAAATATGGATTTTCAGATTCAAGACCGTGAAAATTGGGTAAAAGTTGAATGATTCCCAGTTTAAAATTAAAGTGTGTTGCATTTGGTGGGAAAGATATGCATGAAGGTGCTCCAGTACGTGTGGGATTCATGTAGTCTCTAAGAGTTCTAGATGGATTTGGGTTAATTTTTTGGTCATGGTTAACATAAGGCGGATGGTTGCTGTGTTGAGACACGTTGTCAAAGTTGTCTAAAAGGTTCTCGGCTTGGTTTCCTGCTGGATGTCTAAGTGGGTTTTCAGCCATGTTGTTGGTAAATATGGGTTAATAGAGATGAAAAACACAAAAATGAAGAAAATAAAAGAAAAAGCGATAAAAATAACAAGATGCAAAATTCTAGGGGTATAAATACAAATATGTACAAGTATTGGGGTAAAAGTGTAAATAATTAAAAATATAGGGACTAAAGTAAAAATATGATAATTACAGGGACTGGTATGCAAAAATGAAAAGTAAAATGACCTATATGCAAATGCAAACTAGATCTAAGCTAAAATGCAGAAGTACAAGGACTAAAATGTAAAAATATGATTAAAGATAACAAGTGTTTTTTTTTTAAGTGGATGAAGTTTATGATTGATATAAGTGATGCAAAATTAAATACAAAATAAAAATAAAGAAGAAAAAAAAAATTAAAAAAATAGCAAAACTAAAATAAAATTAAAAAGAAATTACTACTACAAATAAAATGCGGACTTACCTCCCCGGCAGCGGCGTCAAAAACTTGACATGTCCTAAAGAAGTGTTTCTACTCTCAAGTATAAGAGTGTCAAAGTAATAAATTAACCGGTAAGACCGGGTCAAACCACAGGGAGGTTGTTCACTTGTCCTTGTAGAATTAATTTCTAGATTAATTAATAAGCTTGTATAAAATGTTAATCAATTAAAATTAATACTGGGGCTAAGGTATCCACTGTTGGTATTTCGAATATGATCCAATTATTTATATTTAGTATAGATTAATGGGAGGGTATTCCACTCCACTGACCACTCTCTAATAAATATGGGTAAAAGTACTCACTGTGCTAGACAATATCTGTCTATCTACAGTGAGTCAAAAACTCCACAAAGATTAGAGGGGATAAACCACTCTCTGATAAATATGGGTAAAAGTACTCACTGTGCTAGACAATATCTGTCTATCTACAGTGAGTCAAAAACTCCACAAAGATCAGAGGGGAGAAAGCATAAAAATAATAAACTTACCAAAATTGAATCATATTTTCCATACCAACAGTATCACCTTTGGCCCCAGCTATATAAAATTAGCCAGACATAATTTAACTAGAAAATAACTATTTTATTTAAACTAAGAATTTCAGAATAAAAGAGAGAGAATTTCACAAATCTAACATCAGATTTTGATTCAGGACATCATAATTAGGGGGGAGAGACCCCTTATTTATACAAATACGGATGAAAATTGACCATCGGATGAATTTAGAATGGGGCGTCCAGATTTCGCCATGTCATCAGTGAACAATGACAGTGAACAGTAACCCATCCATGAGTGAGTAGTAACCGCATCAATGAATGAACAGTGAAATTCAACTGTGAACAGTGAAGGTCAACTGTGAACAGTGAATAGTTAAAATTATGAAAATTCCCTTCAGTGAACAGTGACAGTGAACAGTAACCATTCCATGAGTGAACAGTACCGCATCCATGAGTGAACAGTAACGCATCGTGAGTAAACAGTAAAAGTCATCTGTGAACAGTAAAAGTCATCTGTGTACAGTGAATAGTCAAAATTATGAAAATGCCATTCATGGTCTTCTTAAGGTTTTTTGACGTTCTAAACTTGAAAACGATATTTGTTTTGCCATCTGACATCTCCATGAATCTGAATTGGCCAAATTACCTCTGAAATACAAAGAAAAATACACTGATTACTACACAACACATTTATTTAAGCGAACGAACGAAATTATGTCTAAATTGAGGAATTAATCATATTGGAAGTGTAAAATGATGATATTATCCCTTAGTAAACATACACTTTTAAGTGTTAATCATTTATTAAGTCAGGTTTTTAATTAACAAAACTTAATCAAAACCTTCGTGATAGTAACCCACCATTTTAGATCTCATGAACTTAACTCGAGAATTGCCGCCTTAGGGTCAGTCAATCCCGAAATACCC
Source organism: Dipteronia dyeriana (assembly GCA_032871835.1). Taxonomy (NCBI): domain Eukaryota; kingdom Viridiplantae; phylum Streptophyta; class Magnoliopsida; order Sapindales; family Sapindaceae; genus Dipteronia; species Dipteronia dyeriana. Next base: position 40,203,984 of record CM065302.1, read on the forward strand.
TCAGAAATCCTATCCGTTAGGAAGTCAACCTTGGTATTGATCTTTGTGGAAACCCTCCTTAGGGAGGACAAAAACAAAGTCGTCACGAGGCCCCACTCGGATCTCACGGTGTTGAACTAATAGTGGAGACAGCGGGATATATATATATATATATATATATATATATATATATATATATATATATATATATATATCATATACCCCTCTCACACTCACTTTTTAAAATTAGGGTTTTCTATTATTCGTTAATGCACCTAGACTCTATAGGATCAAACGGCTAACTTTAATCAAGTTATCTAGCGTATTAACTAATTCATTATTAGAAACAAATTCTAATTAGCTAAAAAATTATTTATGATTTTTAATTATTAAAAATCTAATCTATTAGTGAATAATCTAAGCCTTTGTAAACTATTTACTAAGGTCAGATTATTATGTTAGTGTTTATCAAGTTTTAACTATTAAAACTCTAACACTTTGTTCGGTTCATTTATTATTAGGTAATTAATCATATTAATCATAATTACGATAAATGACCTTATTAATCTATTTTATTAAATACTTTAATAACTAGATTAATATTTAATAAGAATTACCAAGTTTTTTTTAACCATAAAAAAATAACTATTCTCATTTTCATAGCCAATTATGTATTTACCCATTTTAATCACATTAAAAAAATACATAAAAATTTATGCTATGATGCATGTATAACATATTAAATATATTTGTTTAGAAAATCTTTCCAATGTCTCGAGGTTTCTTCACTTTACGATATGCTCTTGTCTGAACAACTCGATCTTCCTAGTTATCTCTCAAGACTGATAACTGTATGTGAGCGCGTCACGGACTCAATATCTTAGAATGGAGGATGTAGAGAGAATTGAAGAAACTCTTTTCTTTTATGTTTACAAACTAGAACAATTATAGTATAAAAAATATTAAACAATTTTTTTTTCTTTCAATTTTGTTTGCACTACACAATGCACGAACATACACCATTTTATCAAAACCTTTTGACTTCTCTCTTTTGTTAAAAACACACAGTGCGCAGAGCTAAAAACAACTTTAATGCCCTTTTTTTTATTCAATTGATTCGTGGGTCATCACACATATAATTGCTATTAATTGCAATTCAAGAGACCTAATCTCTTGTGCTGGTTACACGCACACCAAATTGCATCTATAGTAAAATCCTTATGTTACACGTTTGTGTGTTTCTTTTTATAGAATATATATATATCATATATATATTTTTCCTTTTTAATTGATATTTTGTTTTGGTCGATTTTTAAAGAATATATATTAGATATATATTTTCTCTTTTAAAAACTTCATGATCTCTTTTTATTTAAAACAAAAATTTTATTTCATATTATTAAAAGATACCATCTATTTTGAATTTAAACTATTCAAATTCAATAATTAAATATTTAATTTAATAAACTAAAATAATAACATTATCTTATTTTATTTAAAAACAAATATCAACAAACATCCTCCATTCAGTGATTAATAACATAATTAAATAATCTCATTATTTAATTTATTTAATCATCATTATTCATTAATCAAATAATCTCATTATTCAATTAATTTTTCGAATAAATACGTGTCACTTTCGTAACACAATTAATTTGATAATCCAATTAATTAACTGTGACCCTTGTTACCTAAATCAATCGGGTTAGCATGGGAACTTAATGGACCCACGGTATTTTGAGCTCCAATAATCCTCAGAATCATTAATTAACTCTTTAATTAATATTCCTTGATTATTAACTTCGGTGTCATTCCACTAAAAACCCGAAGCTGCACTCTCTCAACTGCAGATACTTTTACACAGACCGATACAACTCGCTGTCCATCGATATAGCTATTACATATTGTGTGATCCTCCACAGTAGTTCGTAATTAGAGCTAGGTCATAATGTCTGTTATACCCATCTAATTACATATATCATTTAAGTACCGTTGATTCTCTAATGGACAATAAATCTTATTTCCTCATGGAATTAGGAGATCGTTCATACTGTCTAAGCCCCGAATCAACCCTTAAAGGAACTACCATCTACTTCTCACAAGAATGAGTGGATTCCATTATTATGTACAAACCTTCCTAGCCACAAGCCAAACCGCAATCCCAACATACAGAGTATATTGATCAAGAAATGTGTCTGACCTCACCCATGATATGCCAAAGACCACGATCTAACCTTAAGAAGTTAATAAGACACTCAGGATTAAGATCACCCACATATAGCCATCATTAGTTGATATATATGAATCTCATCAGTAAACGGATCTTGGTGAGAGATTCGTATAAATCATGACCCAGTTCTATATGATCATAACATACAAGGTGCCTCCATTTCCATATCTCATATGAATGATCCAGGATAGAATCACCATACATTACGGAATTGGCCGCAACTATAGATTAACAACAAATAAAGTACCCATCTTTATTGGTTATCTATGGACTCTTTAGATTGCACGTCTCTTACTGTATCCATCATTATATGACACTCATAGACACTGTTCGAGATTACATCCGGCAATCCAGGATGTTAATATGCACAAGTTATAAAATAAACACCACAACAAGAATGAATTAAACTTTTTCTTTTATTTATTTCATAAATCCATTTACAAATTACATCTTTAGGGCATAAACCCCAACATAAGTTTTTCATCTTGCGATTAATCACGCCTTATACCTCTCATGAGTACTTTTTGCCTTACGTATGACAGATATGGAACCCATACGTTCATAATGGTATAATGACCAAACGGTAAGTGAATCAAGTCTCGGACATGATCACTTTTCTATACTTTACCTCCCATTCTATTGCTTTCATTCATATATCACTTAGTAGATAGAAGTGATAGCTCAATTCTAAAATCTTTGGCTCATCGCTGTTAAGTGAAGTAATCATCAAAACTTCTCTTTTAATCTCTGAAAGATGACAGGGGATAATTTTGTGATGATTTCCACTAGTTGGTAAATTATTACAGTGGCTGATTCAATAGTTGTCGCTCCCACTATGGATGAAAGATCCATACGGATTTTTACTACCACAAGGGTGTAGATTTCCACTTCCACTTCCACTCCCACTAGGGATGGAGGATCAAGTTAAATATTTATTTACCGTCACTCGCTTCTTAACACAGATCATCTAATTCAAAAATTAGATATCTAAATTAAATTCGCTTCTACTAAGAGATTCATCCTCTAATATTGATATCTTGTGATTCAAATTCAGTCATACTTCTATCTAATTATACACCATCATTTATTTAATTCTTTGGAATGCACAAAGTATCAAACAAAGATACAACTTCTCTTCTTGTATCCAATTTCCTATTTCATATGGATTATAAACATAATCTACATACACTCTGGTTTATAGATTAGTCAGACCAGGCTACCTACCTGTCCAAAATTCATATGGTGTGGAAATGTTTGATCAAACGGAAAACGATTAAGTAGATAGGCAACAATCAATTAAGATATCTTCAAGTAAGATACTAGTAAATTTACTTGTGCCATCACAAACTTAACCATTTCCAACAGTATTTAATTCATTCGTTTCGCTACACTATTTTGCTGTAGAGTCATAGGAATAAATAAATATGTTTTTATATCTTTCTTACTCAACAATTCCCAGAACCGTTCAAAAAGTTATTTGTGTACTCCGTTTATTCTTTAAACTCAAGAAGTTTATTGAAATTCCCTATAAAGTGTGTCTATAAACCTAGAGGGGGGTGAATAGGTTTTAATTCGATTGATTGCCAATTTCACGAATCAATCAATATTACCAAATCTATCCCATTCTACCAAGTGTTCAAATAAATGACAATAAACATAAGGCAATAACAACATGCAATATATACGTGAAAATCCTACAAACGGGAAAAACCATGGGCTGTTCACTGCGCCAATCTCAATCCTCAAAATCCACTATTGAATGAAAATTTACAACTAAAGTTGACCTCCCGTCACACCCAATATGGTTACTAACCCTTTCAGTCTACCCGACGAGCCTTTTATTGTTATTTTGGGTCACCAACCTTGTGCACTAACCACTTACCCACAAGCTTAATCAACAATGAAGAGATAATGGCAACCTAAGTGAATATGCAAGAATATTATATCTACAAAAATTCTAGGTCAAAACATTCATGCTTATCTAGGATTAATAATGATAAGAAAAGCAAATCCTAGATATCAATGTTCTAAATGCAAAGGCAAGAAGAATTAGCTATAAGGGCAAAACCGTCCTAAATTCTAGCTATCACTAATCAATACTCTCCACCAACAACCAATACCACAAGCATGTCATAAAAGCTATTAAGCACACAAGCATGCATTTAATTTGCAATAAAAGTTAAAACCTAGGTATACATGTCAAAGTAATGAAACTATGAAGTCTAGAGCATGTAGAGAATACCTAGTCATGAACAAACAAGAAACCCATGCTTGAAAGATGCATAATGATGCTTGATGATTGTGATTTGAAGTTTGGTTGAGTAAAAATAATTCTTGGAGCTCTCTCTCTAGGATTTAATTTCTCTCTCTTGGGAATTCAATTTCAGAGCTCTAGGTTTGATTTGGGAAGAAGATGATATATATAAGGTGTAAAAACGAGTTGCATAAGAAAAGACATTTTTGCCCAAATCCGATTTTTCGCTACTAGTTTCACCCCTTCAGGGGGCAAAGAGTTTGGGAGCGAAAAGGGCTGCCAAACTTGTCGCTACTTGTTTTGCACCAGGAGGGGGTGAAACATTGAGCGAAATCTGCTCTCAACACTCCAACTTGAAATTCAAGCATATCAAAACGTGACCAAACGACTTCGAAACCTTTTGTATAGTATACCGTTAGAAACGTATGGAAGTAAAGTCTACTTTCTAGCCCAATTAACAAAATGTGATTTAGATGACTATAGAAAAGTTATGGTCAAATGAGTGATCAAAGGTCAGAAACGGATAACAATAGAGATGCCCTGTTTTTATGGTCACTTTGGAGATTTCAAAACCAATCTAAATGATCATGAAATATTACAAATAATATACCGTTGGAAAGGTATGGGTGTCTAGTTTGTACAGAAATTTGGAAAACTCATTTTGAAGCAATGTATAAAATGTTATGGTAACAAGACCATACAAAGGTTAGTTTTGAAAAATACTGAAATTATTGAAAACCATTCTTTCGAAACTAGACACATTACTCAAAATAACCAAACCAAATCTAACTAAATGCACACAATAAGTAATCATATTATTAAAAGCAATGCATGAACATGGAAACATAAATGCAATCATAGATGCAATAAAAAAAATACATGAAATGCAAGTGTGATTATGAAGGAATGCACAAATGAGCAATGAGAAACAAGGAATAAATGCATGTCAATACAATTGCATGTTAGTGTGTGTGTGCAACTAAATCTCTTCAAAAAGTTAAACAAGTGATATACCTTTGAAGCTTGAACTCGATCAAGAGCAAAGCCGATCTAAACTCCCCTTACATAATTATCCCCAAATGTGGTTTGTCAATCAAAATAAGTCAATAAAAAACCGAGGAACTTACAATCTCCCCCTTTGGATATTTCGTGACAAAACCACCACTCACAATTCATCCTCACCAATAAACAAACTAAATAACAAGGGGTCAACAAACACATTCTACATTACAAAGAGAAACCTAAAGCTAAATCTTCAAATCTTCTATCTCTTGTAGAATGATCATATCGACGAAACAAAAACTACACTTTTCAAGACAAGTGTTTATGAGCTTATCAAGATAAATAAACACAAGCGCAATTTGCATGAAATAGAAACAAGTGACATGTAATCAACAATACACATGCAAAAGCTAACAACTAAAAGAGTCAACTCCCCCTAAAAATTGCATTCTCCCCTTATATACAAATGCAACATAAACTCCCCCTATATCCAACATTACTCCCATTTTTTATCACAAGATAGGCAAATGAGTATTCCCCAACCAGGACGCTTTAGCAAAGATAGATATTTGCAATGTAAATGCATAATCATATACAATAACTTTATGCAATTTAATTAAGAGAGAGAGAAATTCAAGGAAGTTTGATTTTTGGAACATATGTGAAAAGATTGCCTTGAATGAAATACATGCAACATCACCTTCCAAAAGCATGGTATTTGGCAAAGGAAAAAACACATGAGGTTCCAAGAGAAGTCAAACCAATTTGCACCAATTTGCACCAATTTGTCAATGGAAAAAAAAATATAGTTTAACAAAAGATAAGAGCAACTATCAAGCTTTACAAGCTAAACAAGACATGAGCGACTATTGCTCCCTTTTAGATTTTTCCAGGTGAAATGCCCGTATGATAGTAGCATTGTTTAACAAGTAAAGATAGAGAGACTATTGGATTGTGAAATCCTGGAAATGGATACAATATCCTTATTGATTGAAGTCTCAAAAGTCATTCTCACACAAATTTACAATCATTTTAAAGCATTCAACAAATTCATCATGCATACCAATTTAAGCATGTCAAGATCAAGTTTTCATAAACATGGAGATAAACTTTGGGTCAATCAAATGTACTTCCCAATCAAATTTCCTAGTCCAAAAATACACTTTTGAACACAAATGAGACATGCATTTCAAATAAGGCAAATACACACTTGTTGAATAAAAATTCATATAATAATATATGCACCTAAGATACTTAAGCAAATAATTAAAGAGCATAAAATTGAACAATTATTTGCTCATTGAAATGCAAGTTGGCTCTCTTTGCTTGAGCTCCCCATATGGGGTCAAACACCAAAACTCATCAATGGATATGACAAATCCTAATAGACCTACTAAGAGATTTAAACTTAGTAGAATCTAATGGTTTAGTAAACAAGTCCGCTAGTTGATCATTTGTGCCCATATGTTCAAGTGCAATACATTTGCTCTCTACTAGTTCTCTAATGAAATGATGTCTAATGTCAATATGTTTGGTTCTAGAATGTTGGACAAGATTTTTTGAAATATTAATGGCACTCATTTTATCACAATAAAGGGTTAGAGTACCTTGTTCAAAGTCATAATCCACAAGCATTTGCTTCATCCATAGGAGTTGTATGCAAGCACTCCCAAGGGTTATATACCTTGCCTCGGTTGTGGATAAGGATATGGAATTTCGCTTCTTGCAAAACCATGACACAAGATTGTTCTCTAGGAAGAAGCAACCACCCGATGTACTCTTCCTATCATCATAATTACCTGCCTAATCTGTATCACTAAAGCCAACTAGACTAACATTAGTGTCAAAAGAGTACCATATCCCATAGTTGGATGTCCCATTCACATATCGAATGATTCTCTTCACGGAGGAGAGATAAGATTTCTTGGGATTGGCTTGGTACCTAGCACACACACCAACACTAAAGGCTATATCGGGCCTACTAGCCGTCAAGTATAGCAAGCTCCCTATCATGCCCCGATATAGGCTTTGATCCACACTTTTTCCACTAGCATTCTTGCTAAGTTTCAATGTGGTACTTATAAGTGTGTGACAATGTTTGGCATTCTCAAGGCCAAATTTCTTCACTAGGTTCTTGGCATATTTAGCTTGGGATATGAAGATCTCATCATGCATTTTCTTGATTTGCAAGCCTAGGAAGTAATTTAGTTCACCAACCATGCTCATTTCAAACTCATGAGTCATGACATCAACAAATTGTTTAACTTTCAAGTTGTTGGTGGAACCAAAAACGATGTCATCAACATAAATTTGAGCTATGAATAGCTCATATTTAGTGCACTTGATAAACAAATTCATGTGAACACTTCCTCGAATAGCCATTGTCAACAAGATAAAGAGTGAGACGCTCATACCAAGCCCTCGGTGCTTGTTCCAACCCATATAGTGTATTCTTGAGGCGATAAACATGATTGGGGTGGTGTGGATCCACAAACCCCTTGGGTTGCTCAACAAACACTTTCTCTTGCAAGAAGCCATTGAGGAATGCACTCTTAATGTCCATTTGATACAATTTAAACTTGCGCACACAAGATATGGATAAGAGAAGCCTAATGGATTCTAATCGGGCAACGGGAGCAAAAGTCTCCTCAAAGTCGATACCTTCAATTTGAGAGTACCCTTGTGCTATAAGTCTAGCCTTGTTCCGCACAATGTTGCCATCTTCATCGGATTGTTCCTAGAGACCCACTTGGTGCCTATCACATTAGTGTTCTTAGGTCTAGGAACTAGAGTCCAAACCTCATTTCTTTCAAATTGGTTTAGCTCTTCTTGCATAGCAAGAACCCAAAAATTATCACTTAAGGCTTCATCAACCATTTTGGCTTCAATTTGAGAGGTGTAGCAAGTATAGCTAATTTGATTGGCTAACTGTCGCCTAGTCCTAACACCCTCATTCACATCTCCAAGAATGTCACTCTTTTTGTGGAGATGTCTAATACAATGAGCAGGTTCCTTAGAGTCCAAAGTAGGATCTCTATCAAGAGATTGATAGACCTCTTTTTCAAGATTTGACTTTTTAACACTTGAAGTCTCACTAATCTTCTCTAAGGGAGAATCATCAAACACACTAACCTCCTCATCATGATTACTAACCTTAGGCCTACAATCTATGACCACATTAGATGATTCCATGAAACTTTGAGTCTTCAAATTAAGAACTCTATAGGCCTTACTATTTAGGGCATAGCCAATGAAAATCTCCTCATCACTCTTGGCATCAAACTTGCCAAGTTGATCACGGTCATTTAGAATGTAGCAGTTGCTTCTGAATGAGTGGAAGTAGCTAACATTTGGCTTCCTACCCTTCCACAATTCATAGGAGGTTTGCCTAGTTATGGACCTAAGAAAAACTCTATTGCCTATATAACAAGCCGTATTGACGGCCTTAGCCCAAAGATTCCTAAGCACATTGTTGCTAAGCAACATCACACGGGTCATCTCTTGGAGGACCCTATTCTTCCTCTCTACTACCCTATTTTGTTGAGGAGTTCGAGGAGCCAAGAACTTATGGGAGATGCCAAGACTACAATAAAAGTTTTCAAAGAAAGCATTTTAAAATTCTCTCCCATGGTCACTCATAATTCTCTTAATGCATTTTATGTGAGAATCCTTCTCATTTTGAATTTTAGTGCAAAGCATTTAAAATTTTTCAAAATTTTCAGATTTTTCTCTAAGAAAGTAGGTCCATGTAAATCTAGAAAAATCATCAACACACGTAAAGATGTACCTCTTGCCACCGAGACTCTCGGTTTGCATGGGACCCATAAGGTCTATATGAAGGAGCTCTAGTGGCTCCTTGGTTGTGAGATACTTACCCTTCTTATGCACACTCTTAGTTTGCTTTCCTTGTTGACAAGGTCCACAAACTCCCTCAATCCTCTTTCCAAACTTGGTAAGGCCTCTCACAACATTCAATTTTTTAAGCACTTTCAAGTCTTTGAAATTCATGTGGCTAAGTCTTTGATGCCATAATTCGACTTGATCACAATTAGAAAAGTTACAAGAGATGTCATTAGAATCAAGACAATAACAATTGTCACTTGATCTCTTACCTTTCAAAAGGATTTGCCCATCTTATTTAAGAATAGAGCAACCAACCTTGCCAAACATAACCAGAAGCCCTTCATCACATAAATGTGAAATACTAATTAAATTTGCTTTCAAGCCATCAACATAAAGAGCATTAGACAATGAGGGTAAACCAGGAATGGATATGTTTCCTTTCCCTATAACATTCTTTCATGAACCATCACCAAAGGTGACAAATCCACCATCCTCCATCACAAGAGTCTCGAAGAAACTCTTGTTTCCAGTCATGTGCCTAGAACACCCACTATCAAGGTACCAAGTGTTGGTGGCTTTGGCTTTCAAGGCAACTTGAGCCACATGACAACAATATTCATCCTTTCTAGTCCATCTAGAGGGAACATTACTATTTCTAGGAGCCATGGGTTCATTTGCTCTAAACTTTCTAGGTGTATGCATTTTGGCTCTTCTAAGCATATTCTTCTCAATAATGCTTTCAAAACGACACAACTTAATAAATTTAAAACAATTCGGCCTTATGTGACCTTCAACACCACAATAATGACAAATGGGAGTAAAGTAAGAATTCATACCATATTCTTGTGCAAGCATGGAAGAATTTCCTTTCCTTTGAGTTGTCATTTGGTGTTGAGCCGAATCTCTTCTTTGAAAAACCTTTTGTGGTTGAGCCAAATTAGCTTCCCTTCTCAGTTGTGGGTGAAAAGTCCTTTGTTGACTTTGAGAGCTCCTTGGAAGTTGAGGTCTTGTTTGATGACCTTTAGCTTTTTGTGGATGATCTTTAGCTTGAGGATTTGTTTGAGCCTTCATTTGAGCTTGCTTTGATGATTCTCCAACTTCGTTCGATATAATTTGCTGGTGTAAAGCTTGAACCTCTCTAACCTCTTGACTCTTGACAAAGACGATCTTCTTCAAAGAAGTAGCATACTTGCCTTCCACATATCCTAGACCCTTTTTATCACTAGAACTCTTCCCACTTGATAGCATCATGTCAAGTTTCTCGGTTCCGGATATCATCTTGGCAACCAATTCTTTCGCTTCCCTAAGCTCAATCTTCAAGTTCTCTTCACTCTTCTTAGTGATCACAAGCTCCAATTTCAAGCTCTCTTCTAACTCTTTTCCACTCTTTAATTTCTCACTCAAGTGAGTTATCTTGAAAATCAACTCTAGATTCTCTTTTTTGAAATTTAGAATCTCCTTCTTCTTTTTCAAACTAGACTTTTCAAAAAACTTCATAAAGTCCACATAGTCCATTTCCTCATCAATCTCAAACCTAGAGTTAGAAGAGGTACTTTCATCACTAGAGTCATCTACTTTTTCCTTATCGCTTACAACTTCCTTGCCATTATGAGATGTTGTGAAGGCAATGAAGTTTACAATTCTATCATTATCATCTGAAGATTTTTCTTCCTCTTCTAAGTTTTCACTATCACTCCAAGTGACCGTTATCGCTTTCCCTTTCTTCTTTTTCTTCAAATTTGCACATTCTGGAGGAATGTGACCAAAGCCACTACATTCATAGCATTGAATGCCCTTCTTAAAGTCATTCTCTTGAGACCTTTTTATCTTCTTGAAATGAGTTTTATTCTTCACTTCCTTTCCCTTGGACCCAAATCTTTTCCTCTCAAACTTCATGAATTTCTTGAATCTTTTAACCATGAGGGCCATTTCTTCATCTGAGTCATCTTCTTCTTCTTCAACCTTGGTGGTCTTCAAGGCAATACTTTTTTGCTTCTTCGAAGGTGTGGGTGTGGTGTTCTATCTTGACTCATAAGCTAGAAGTCTTCCAATGACTTCACTTGGCCTCATATTCTTGTACTCATTATTCTCTTCAAGTGCCATCACCTTTGATTCTAACCTTGATGAAAATGACCTCATATTTTTTACTTGATTCTCCTATCCGAATAGGAGTCACCAAGTTGATGGCTTTGGTTTACGATATCCATCAACTTCACTTGAAAGTCATTGAAGCATTCATGCTCCTCCATCCTAATAATCTCAAATTGCATTTGGAGGACTTAGAGCTTTGAGTCCTTGACTACTTCAGTTTCTTCATGAGCCGTTTAAAGAATGTCCCAAGCCTTCTTTGCAATCCTAGTGTTTTGGACCAACTTGTATTGATTATCGTCCATGACACAAAGGATGGCAAGCATAGCCCTGTTGTTCCACTTGGATGCTTCAAACTCTTGAGTACTCTACTAGACTTAGGCTTGAGAGCTTCTACACCATCGGTAGTCATCTTCGGAAGAGCATAACCATCTTCTATTGCCATCCAAGCTCGGTCATTAATTTGGCAAGGATATGATTCCATCTTGCCCTTCCAAACGCATAATTCACCTCATTGAACAAGGGGGTATTGTGCTTGAGGTTTCCTCATGACTACCACCGTTTCCACTCATAGTGTTTGAGGGTAATGGATGAATGAGATGCAAACATAATGCAACACACAAAATGCAAGCAACAAAAAAAAAAATGCACAAAGCAAGACACATACAGAGCAAGGATCACCTAAGTACATCTAGGCACCAGCTCTAATACCAATTGAAATTCCCTAGAAAGTGTGTGTTTATAAACCTAGAGGGAGGTGAATAGGTTTTAATTCGATTGATTGCCAATTTCGTGAATTAATCAATATTACCAAATCTACCCCATTCTACCAAGTGTTCAAATAAATGCCAATAAACATAAATCAATAACAACACGTAATATATATGCGGAAACCCTCTAAATGGGAAAAACCACGGGATGTTCAGTGCGACACACTTGATCCTCAAAATCCACTATTGAATGAAAGTTTACAACCAAGGTTGACCTCCCGTCACACCCAATACGGTTACTAACCCTTTCACTCTACCCGACGAGCCTTTTATAGTGATTTTGGATCACCAACCTTGTACACTAACCACTTATCCGCAAGCTTAATCACAAATGAAGAGATAATGACAACCTAAGTGAATATGCAAGAATATTCTATATGCAAAAATGCTAGGTCAAAACATTCATGCTTATCTAGGATTAAAAATGACAAGAAAAGCAATCCTAGATATCAATGTTCTAAATGCAAAGGCAAGAAGAATTAGCTATAAGGGCAAAACCGTCCTAAATTGTAGCTATCACTAATCAATACTCTTCACCAACAACCAATACCACAAGCATGTCATAAAAGCTCTTAAGTACACAAGCATGCATTTAATTTGCAATAAAAGTTAAAACCTAGGTATACATGTCATAGTAATGATACTATAAAGTCTAGAGCATGTAGAGAATACCTAGTCATGAACAAACAAGAGACCCATGCTTGAAAGATGCCTGATGATGCTTGATGATTGTGATTTGAAGTTTGGTTAAGTAAAAATAAGTTCTTGGAGCTCTCTCTCTAGGATTCAATTTCTCTCTCTTGGGAATTGAATTTCAGAGCTCTAGGTCTGATTTGGAAAGAATATGATTTATATAAGGTGTAAAAACAAGCTACACAAGAAAATATATTTTTGCCCAAATCAGGTTTTTTCGCTACTAGTTTCGCCCCTTGAGGGGGCGAAGAGTTTGGGAGCGAAAAGGGCTACCAAACTTTTCGCTACTTGTTTCGCACCAGGAGGGGGCGAAACCTCAATTCTCCACCTTGAAATTCAAGCATGTCAAAGCATGACCAAACGACTTCAAAACCTCTCATATAGTATACCGTTCGAAAGGTATGAAAATCTAATTTCTACTCAAATTAAAAAAAATGTGATTTGGATTACTGTAAAAAAGTTATGGTCAAATGAGTGACAAAATGTCAGAAACGGATAACAACAGATATGCCTTTTTTTATGGAAACTTTGGAGATTTCAAAACCAATCCAAACGATCATGAAATATTGCGAATAATATACCATTGGAAAGGTATGGGTGTCTAGTTTGTACAAAAAGTTTGAAAACTCATTTTGAAACAATGTATAAAATGTTATGGTAACAAGATCATACAAAGGTCAGTTTGGAAAAATACTTAAATCATTGAAAACCATTCTTTCGAAACTAGACACGTTACTCAAAATAACAAACCAAATCTAATTCAATGCATACAATAAGTATTCATATGATTAGAAGTAATGCATGATCATGGAAACATAAATGCAATCATAGATGCGATAAAAAATACATGAATTGCAAGTATGATTGTGAAGGAATGCACACATGAGCAATGCTAATCACGGAATAAATGCATGTCAATACAAATGCATGTTAGTGTGTGTGTGCAACTAAATCTCTTCAAATAGTTAAACAAGTGATATACCTTTGAAGCTTGAACTTGATAAAGAGCAAAGCCGACCTAAACTCCCCTTATATAATTATCCCCAAATGTGGTTTGTCAATCGAAATATGCTAATAAAAACCCGAGGAACTTACATTTATCATCTAATATGATCCTCAGCCAAACAATCTGAATGCAATCCAATACTTTCAATTTGTGAGAGATCAAATAGATATAACTAAGAAGTCTAAAGATATTAATAAATGTAACTACATATGAAATTTCATGTCTAGCATTTACACTCATTCAATCACAAATGTAATTATGAATTAGTTGCAATGAAATTCCTGATCTAGTTCCTTATTAAAGGGTTTTCTAGTTGTTTTTCTTGCTAGATAATTTGCTGACCTTTAAGATGAATGAGTCCAATTAATCCTTTTTGACTGATATACTCACTCTATCTAGTCCAACATGACTAAATCTAGCATGCCAAAATATCTGCTCCATTACCGTTTTAATGATTGAAAAACAAACAAAAATTATAACCGTCTCTACTGATGTATACAACTAAAAAACTATTAAGCAACCATCAAGTACCATATGAATATAATTTGCTAAAATAATATTCATACAACCATCATGAACATTAATGATAACCAGAATCAATGAGGATAACTGCGTACACTAAAACCCAGTTAGATCTCAAGTGTATATTAGAACATTATGGAGTACAAATTTATGCTACCATGTAAACCCAGTTTATAGGTACTTAACTCTAAAAAATTGTTCTAACACATATACATCTTGTCTCTAATTTTCTAACTATACTCAAAGTGTGTTATACAGTTTCTTATTGGATGATATATCTTTACTTATCTACTGTCCACAAAGGACAAGAATAAAAAAGAAAATACCTGGCCAGAAACTTAAGCATAACTTAACAAAGTCTTGAGTTTGGGTTTTACTCTTTTCGACTCAATGTAGTTATGAGTGAAAATGACCCAGCTTGTCATAATTACAACAAGTTATTTTAGTTTTGTTCTTCCTCAATTCGTTATCCCTCAACTTTTTTCATATTCTGACCTAAGATTAAGTGGCTATGAATGGATTCTTTCCCATTTTTAGAAATATCTATTTCCACTAATATGCTCAAAACTAAATGTTTTGTACAAGTTGGAATCTTTCATATAATATTGGCTAGAAGCCTAAGCCGTATCTAAGTGCCCATCTTCTAATACCGAAATGACGCGATCGAAATGTGTCATATTAATTTTATAAATTCCAACTATCAGACAAGATCAGATTATTTAGTTGGTGTATCTTGTTTTATATCCTTATTAGAGGCTGCCGCTAATTTTGGCACTTCTTATAAGTGATCAAACCTTGATACCGTACCTACTAAAATTTTAGTATTGAAAATACTACTATAATTGCCTTTCAAACCAAACTTTGAAAGGTAAACCACTTTACTTAAATCCTATTGTACTTATAAACATACATGTGAGGCTACTATTTAACTTACTCAGCAACATAATGCGAGCAATTTAACTTTGTAGTATGTGAATTTTACCAACATACATGTGAGGCTACAAACCGTCCAGCAGGCTCTTCACCCGGGCCTTCACATTGCCTCTCCCTATTATCAGGTAGTTAGGTGTTAGTTGGCTCACTTTGGCCACTAGGACCAGCAAAATCCTGAGTAGAAGGCTGAGCACCTTGATGAACGTACTGGGGGATTTGTTCCTCAGCAGTGTCGGTTTCCTCATCAGGCTCGGGTGGAGCAATACCCTCATCGCCCTGACGGGAAGCTTCTTTTCTACTCGCCTGCAAAATCAACTTCACCTACCGAGCCTTGAAGATCACTGGCGAAGTCCGTATCGAACACTTAAAAAAAAAAGATGTCAGAAGATGAAAAGCAGAAAAATACAATAGAAAGGACGCTGGGTTACTTACATCGCCTGCGATGGCCGGAAATCTGTCTGAAGAAGCCGAGCTTTATCAAATCCTCCTCTTTAAAAAGGTAGCTCTTGCTCCTCTTCTCCAGAGTACTAACAGCTGCCCGAGTCATCCTCTTCAGCTCAGAATCACTATAATCAATTATTTTCTTGTTCCACACTTCAGGGGAACAGAAGAAACGGGGAACACTCAACACCTTTTGGGAATCCTCAGATCCAACAGTAACGTTTAGCCCGAGAGCCCCTCCATCAACAAACCAACTATTCTTCCAGAAATTATTGGATGTAGGAAATCCCCATACAAAACCCTTCTTTTTTGGGTCATCAGAAGTGTCGACCCCCCGATTCACCTTTGCTTCTTTGGGGACCCAACCTTCCGATGGAGAAGATGCAAGAAAATAGGTCCCCGTCTTGCTAACCTGCCTCAGCGTAAAGAAATGCCTAATTTCATTTGGGGAAGGCGGTGAAAGGTTCATTCTACTGAACATATTCCACATGCACATCAAGACTTTATAACTATTCGGGGCCAACTGAGCTGGGGCTATCCCTGCTTCAGCCAAAAACTAGGCAATAAATGGTTGAAAGGGAAGTGTGACACCACAACATAGCATTGATCCATAAATCATGACCATATCCTCAGGAGGATTCCATACGGCTCTATCCCCTGCAAGAACCAAAGTGACCGAATCAGGCAAGTCGAATCGGGAGCGGTATTTTTCTATTTCAGCTGGCCCAACCATATTTGGCTCAGTATCAAAGCCACTCGGGCGAGTATCAGAAAACGAAAGACGAGATGTCCTGTACATCTCATCAACATCACCCTCGTTAACAGTCTGTTCCCCGATCTGAACGCTGCTCGAGCCGTGCTTATATACCTTACTTCTTCTCTGATGTTTACTCATCCTTCCAAAAGATACCCTGTGATCAGAAATATCATAATCAGAACTAGATGGAGAACTCGATACAGGGCTGAAAGTGACATCAGAGTGAAGCCCAGAAACATCAACCTCTAAAAATGGAGGCTCATCTATTGGGATATCCCTCAGTAATCGTTTAATGCAAAAAACTAACTGGAAATCCCCACGTTCTAATGCATCAAAAGCGATTTTAAAGAGACGATGGCGGGAAGATGGCCCCATTAAAACTAACCTTGAATTGAGATTGATGCAAGATCTTCAAGGAGAATCGTGAACTTTTGGATAAAGAAATCTGGGTGTAAAGAAATTTCTGCTGAAAATTGTTGAGAATAAACCAACGATGTCTCTCAGCGAAGAATTTAAAAAGGAGACGGCATGAAACCCTAGGATTTCAAGGCGGGAAAAAACTTATGATGAATCTCGATGACGTAGGCGGCGTTTGGGGAGACGTAAAAATCATTTCTCATAAATGATATTGAAAAACGAAAAGACGAGCGACACGTGTCAAAACAGGAAGTAGCCCTCGACCGTCAGAACTTCAAAACGTCGCCATCATTTAAGATCTCGCATGATGAAGCGAATCGAGATTACAGGGTCACCATTAAGACACGCCATTACGACAAGACGACTATTCTGACGAGTAAAAATTAAGATAATTAAAATACTCTTGCCCGAAATAAAATTTACTTGGCAAAAATATTTTAAGGGGGTATTGTCGTATGTGAATTTTACCAAGCATACACATCATTGACAGGAAGGAGAAAATTGCCAGGTGGACACCCAAATGGGCACTCAGGAAATATCCTACGAGGCATCATTAAAAAGAAGAAAGGCCGAGTAAACAAGTACCAGGGCAAGACCTACTCTGGATCAACTAAATTACTCTGAATCGATTAAAAGTACTCTGGATTAACCAAAAAGTATCTTCTACTCGGGCTCAAAAGAGTCTACTCGGGACCAACAAGTGTTATTCTTACTCGGGTTAAATGCGACCCGAACAAGAAATTTGGAGCTTAATTCACACGGATTAAGTAATTAAATACGCAAAGATATCCATCAGGAAGAACCCCAAAGAGAACAGAATACTGAGATAGAAGAATCCTCAATCAGGAAACAACTTGATTTCGCTACAAAGACTACATTCTTATTAGGAAACAAGTTCAAATAAAACTGCATTACTAGAATCTCACTCGATTTCCATAAGAGACTCCGAAACAGGAAAGAAGATAAATCAACCTCAAATAAGTAACCGAATCACAATTAAATACAAAGATCCTGTATTACTTGTACAAAGCAGATTAGGGTTTTATAAACATATAAATAGACCCATAATCTCATCCAGAAAAGATATAGGCAATTTAGCATACACAACAAGCAACGGAAAAATACAGAGAGAAGAAAGAGAGATCGAGAGCTTGTAAACATCATATTTTCATAGTGGATTTTGGCTTGGTTGATCCTTCAACCACCCGTGGACGTTTCTCCGATCATCGGAGTTTTACCACGTAAAACTTGTGTCTTCGTTACTCTCTCTGAATCTCTTTTTCTTTGAATTAATAGCCGAAATCCAATCCTTGTTGGCTTTTCTGATACAATCCAGAAATCGACGTCAACAAACTTCTAGCTTGATAAGCCTTCACATCTTGTATGCCGAGCAAATAAGTACTATGTCGAGGTTCAATCATGATTCATGTTATAGTCTCAAGAGCTTCTTACTCTTAAAATACACTAAACCTTATTGTACATCTATTCCCTAGATTACCAGATTTAGTTTATCTCTATCAAATTGGCCACAATTTTATAGATATGTAATCTATATTTTATGTTAATCTATGCAATGACATACAATCTACAATGCAAGCATATGAACTTCTAAAAAATACACATTTAATTTTGCTGCAAACACAAACCGAAAAAATGATGAAACAATTTAAGGAACAGAATCGAAAATGTCATCCAAACTTTAATCATCTTAAATTCAGTACTTTTCGTAAAATTCTAATTCTAATATTGTACTCAACAATTTAGAATTCTCAAAACAAATGATCATATAAATAACAGAAGAATACAATGCACAAGTCCGAAAAAAATATATTTTATGGGTCAAACTTTTTTTTACTACAAAGTAAATAAACCAAAATTATTTACTATAGAACGGTTTATTAAAACAACAATATTTTCTAAAATATGGGACTTTACATGCTATTCATTCTATACGTATATCCATCACCACTGGGAAAGACTCTCTAAGTCTTCACAACTCATTTAATTGTCATTTTCTCAAAAATTTGGTCCTCTTTCGCGTGTCCAATAACTCATGTGCCTTGCACTATGAATATTCATTACGGATATAGTAGATCGGCCTCACATTCCCAAGAATGTAACACTCCTCTACGATTTCTAGTTCACAGGCTATATGACCAAAATACATCATGGTAACTTACTTTAGTTTTTCCAACCTTATAGATTCATTAACTCTTTGGGAAATTTCATTAAAAGATTATCCACTGCATCTCTCCACATAAAAGCACGAGTCATTGACTGCGGCTATATGTCATTAGTAAGATTCATGAAATCTTCTCCATTTATACATATGAGATAATGCATATTTATTCTAATTTTTCTTCTAAGTCATTTGGAAAAATTTATCTTTTCATAACCTTGTACATTTCCAATGTACATTCTAATAAAAATTCTTTTTCCCGATTTCATAATTAATTAAACGGAGAATTCTAAACGAAGGTTTTTCAATATACATAGCTCCCATTGAAGCTAAATTTCGATGACCAAATTTTCGTAGAAAATTCTATAACCATTAGAAAGCAGTGTCAAAATTCCCGCTGGAAAATTCCACTGTGACCGAAAATACAACCAAATCGTCATTGGAATCAGTATCGAAAATTGTTACCGAAAACCTCATCAGAGTCCGTCATCAAAAACCGTGCCAAAAACCATCACAGAAAAACATACCAGAAATTATCATTGGAATTCGTGCTAAAGTCTGTCTCTAAAAAGGTCTCATCCAAGATTTTTTGTATATTAATTCAACTCCCATTGGAGCCAAACAAATCAAAGGAATTATTAAATAAAATTAAAAATTTTTAAAAAATATTAACCGTAAAACCGTCATCAATAGCCGAGAAACCACTTATGGTGACCGAGAAACCACCATTTATGGCTGGAATACCACTTATTGGATGTCAAAAAAATTCATCGAAAAATAAACCGATCGTCGGAAACATATCCAGAAAACTGGCCGATAGCCGATAGAAAAATCAGAACCGAAAACCGGTTCGGTCGGTGATGTAGTGGTGTGATGATGTGGCACCAGTAAATGCTCCGGTCACAGAAAATCATCAGAAACCGTCACTGAAAATGGTATTGATCACTGAAAACCGTTGACGGTTTTCTTGGCAAACACGTCTATGTCACATGTCACCTTGAGGTTGGGCCATATGTCACAATGTCACAAATACACCACGCATCTCCTTCTGATGTGTACACGTGTAAACAACATAACCACTTAAGCTTGATATGCCCAACACGCACTCGCATCGGAGGAGAGTAAGACGCACGCGCTGTGTTCCATGACATTCCCGATCACAAAACCATTACTATCCGGCTCCAAATTTAATTTTAATTCCATTTATGCCGTTAAAAACAACATTTGGGCTAGGGGTGAAATGCATTCTCCGCTCATAGGTGCGTGGAATATGTTCTCCACCAAAATTCAACCTAAAACTTGTTTCCAGATTTTAATATCAAATAGAAAATATTTGAAATTTTTTTTCTCCTTCATTTCTAATCCAAATTATGCAAATGACCTATCGTTGGAAATATCTCGGAAGGCTCTATCTGTTGGGATTATGCTTGATAGCAAGAGTATAATAATGTATTTGACAATCTTTTCAAATTAATAAAGTGACTTCTAGTTTAACAATATTTTATAGCATTTACAGTTTAATTATTATAATTGTCAAAAGTAAATAATCATAAGGTCAAAAGACTATGAGAAAAGAAGAACTGTTCATACATCTAGATATGTATGAGGTAGACACAATTCTTTAGTTAGTCTTGAATAATATTCACAACTTAAGATAAAGGTTGGGCGTCTTTATCTTGTTAAAGTTGTAGATTCTTTTGCTAGCATTTTAGTGCGATCAAATGTGGTATGATGAGTCTAAATCATCAAAGTGTGGTGTCTTTGGGCAAAATAATCTAGTGTACTGGGTGCATTGAATTAGATCACAGTGAAATACTTTATCTAGAACCATCAATGGATAAAAGTGTTCATTTGAAGACAAACGGAGAGTATATCTCAATCTTGAGATAAATGATAGACTTATGGTTGCAAGTGTTATCATTTGAGCTATCAATGAGTACGATT
The DNA here is from genome assembly GCA_032871835.1 of Dipteronia dyeriana. NCBI lineage: Eukaryota > Viridiplantae > Streptophyta > Magnoliopsida > Sapindales > Sapindaceae > Dipteronia > Dipteronia dyeriana. Next base: position 40,225,045 of record CM065302.1, read on the forward strand.
ATACAATATAGTCTATCCTCGATAGTTTGGTGGTATTCATTTGTTAATCGATAGAGGACTTCATTTATAGATATGGACATCGTGGCTCTATTTATTAAATGAGAGTAGAATATCATCATATGGATGTTTTGAGATATTGGATATTAAATCTTAACGTTAAGTTTTCAATAGTGTATATTGAAACATGGCTTCTGGACAAGTCAAAATATCCAAGTTCAAAATGTGGTAATATAAGTAAATATGGTAACTTGGAGAGCTATAGGCGGTTTATGAGCTCTTAGCGATTACTGATATTCTTCACGAGGATACACTTTCCCCAATAAGGTTGTCTAGGGTATGAGTAAGAAATATTAACTTATTTTATCTTTATTTAAGAGTTCAATTTTAGTTCTTTAGTGGAATGAACTAGAATTAATAGATCGGACCTAAGTGAATCATTTGTTGATTGTGATTGGGTTGTGTTTATTGGAGCTTAAATTTAGATAGGCTGCCAAGATCTCTGAAATTCCCTAGAAAGTACGTGTCTATAACCTATAGGGGGGGTGAATAGGTTTTAATTCGATAGATTACCAATTTTGCGAATTAATCAATATTAACAATTCTATCCCACTCTACTAAATGTTCAAATAAAAGACAATAAACATAAAAACAATAACAATACACAATATATACGTGGAAACCCTCCAATTGGGAAAAACCAAGGGCTGTTTAGAGCGCCACCCTTTGATCCTCAAAATCTACTATTGAGTAAAAGTTTACAACCTAGGTTGACCTCCCGTCTAACCCTCCAGTTACTAACCCTTTTACTCTACCCAACGAGCCTTAATAGTGATTTTGGATCCCTAGCCTTGTGCACTAACCACTTAGACACAAGCTAACTCAACAATGAAGAGATAATGGCAACCTAAGTGAATATGCAAGAATATTCAATATGTAAAAAATGCTAGGTTAAGACATTCATGCTTATCTAGGATTAATAATAACAATTAAAACAAATCCTAGATATCAATGTTCTAAATGCAAAGGTAAGAAGAATTAGCTAGAAGGGTAAAATCGTCCTAAATGCTAGCTATCACAAATTAATGCATCTTAACCAACAATCAATATGCAAGCATGTCATAAAAACAATTAAACAACCAAGCAAGCAATTAATATGCAATAAGGACTAAAACCCTAGGCATGTTGTAGAGATGAAATCATCAAGCTTTGAGCATGTAGAGAATACCTAGGTATGAACACATAAGAAACCCATGCTTGAAAGATGCTTGATGATTTGGATATTAAGGATGGTTGAGTAAAAATGCCTTATTGGAGCTTCTCTCTCTCTAAAGAACCTTATCTCTCTAAAAAAAATAGGTTAGGAAGCTCTAAAAACGAATTGAGAAGAAGATGATATATTTATATGAAGCCCAAAGTGAAGCTACGTCGTTTTGGCAAAAACAGGCCAAAAGATGCGATATGCATTGGTGCCTATGCACTGGTCGAGTAGCGCACGACCAGAGACAACTCACTGGAGAAGTTGCGCTGGTGAGGTACGCATGAAGACCAGTGCACCACCAGTGACAAACCACTAGTAAGTTTGCACTTGTGTTGGCGCGCATGAAGATCAGCGCACCACAAACTCCACACCACTAGAAAGCTGCGCTGGTGTTGGCGCTGGTGAGGGCACAGCTCGAGTGGCACCCAGCTCACCACCTTCACACACACACACACAATACATGCAAGAGAAATGAGGTGAAGGGAATGCATCCTAATGCCTAACATGAGATGACATTTTAATCACAAGATGCAATCAATTCAACCAAGCATGATATAATAACATTAGGCACATAATCAATACAATAAGCACATTTGGGGAATGAGGATGGATATAGGCCCCTCCATCCCCATCCCCATCCCCATCCCCATCCCCATCCCCACTTCCTAGACCCTTCCCTCATCTCCCCAATTTCCCCATTTAGGGAAAATGGGGATGGGGATGTTTGGGGGGAGGTCCCCCCATCCCCATCCTCATCCTCAATTCCCCATTTTCTCTGTTTTTCCCTGTTTTCTCGTATCCCCCGTTCTCCTATTTTTTCATTTTCCTATTTAACTAAAAATTATAAATTACATTAAATAAAAACAAACCTTTTATTACAAATAAAAAATATCAATGCATTATAAATTCAACATAAAATGTTTCAAATATATATTATAATTATATTTATATACTTTTAGAAAAAATAGGGAAATGAGGATCTCCATCCCCATCCCCATTTCAATTTAATTATAGGGAAAATGGGGAAATAGGGATGGGGTGGGGTCCCCCCATCCCCATCCCCATCCCCATCCCCATTTTAATTTAGGGATGAAAATCATCCCCATCCCCCCCATTTCTCCATTTTCCTAAAAAAAATCCTCAATTAGGGATGGGGGTGCGGGATTTGGGGTCCCGAGGATAAATGTGCATCCCTACGTATGAACACACAAGAAACCCATGCTTGAAAGATGCTAGATGATTTGGATATTAAGGATGGTTGAGTAAAAATGCCTACTTGGATCTCCTCTCTCTCTAAAGAACCTTATCTCTCTCTCAAAAATAGGTTAGAAAGCTCTAAGAACGAATTGAGAAGAAGATGATATATTTATATGAAGCCCAAAGTGAAGCTACGTCGTTTTGGCAAAAACAGGCCAAAAGACGCGATGTGCGCTGGTGCATATGCGCTGGTCGAGTAGCGCACGACAAACGATAACTCACTGGACAAGTTGTGCTGGTGAGGTGCGCATGAAGACCAGCGCACCACCAGCGACAAACCACTGGTAAGTTTGCACTGGTATTGGTGCGCATGACGACCAGCGCACCACCAGCGCCACACCACTGGAAAGCTACGCTGGTATTGGGGCTGGTGAGGGCGCTGCTCGAGTGGCGCCCAACTTCACACACACACACAATACATGCAAGAGAAATGAGGTGAAGGGAATGCATCATAATGCCTAACATGACATGACATTTTAATCACAAGATGCAATCAATTCAACCAAGCAAGAGATAATAACATTAGGCACATAATCAAGACAATAAGGACAAATGCAAAGAGATCAAAACAAGCATGAGAATGAATGTGTGCTCTAAATCTCTTCAAAGAAGTTAATCAAGTGATTTTACCTTTGATGCTTGAGAGAAGGACTTGAGCAATAAAGACCTAAACTACCCTTACATATTGATTCCAAAATGTGGTTGTAAATGAAATAAGCCAATCAAAAACCGAGGAACTTACAATCCCTAATCCCCAGTCCACACGAACTTGCATTGATCACTTGATATATTCTACCGGACCAATTTAGGGGTCCATCTAGAATTATATTAAGGCATGTTGACTTATTTCTTTTGTAAGAATGAGTCTAGTTCACATGTGGACCTTTTGTTAAGGTCCAATGGATTTAATAAAGTAAGAAAAATAATATATATGGCTATATAATGGTGTTGGTCGGCAAAACTATATAGTCTAGCTTAATTATATTATTTTTATTTTATTATTTAATTAAAAGGAAATTAATCAATTTGGTAATTAATTAATAATTTAATTAAAATTCAAAATCTTTTTCCTATTAAGAGATGGTCTCCTAATATTATACTATTGTTAGTAGTATAATTAATATTAAAGATTATATTTGATATATAGATAAATAATAAGATATCTAGTCAAATTAGGAAATCTTTAATATGGTTATAAATACTCTAATGAGTTGAATTAGGAGTCTTGGTGTAGAGTAGAATTTTTCTCTGAAAACGATTCTTAACTACCAAGTAAATCCACCTAAGGAAAGGATTATTGCCAACCAAGTAAACCCTTCTTAGGAGAGGATTTATGATCTTATATATACAACCTCATAATTTTCGGCCAGCCCTATGATTTTATAAGTAAATTTTCAGCCAAGTAAGGTGATTTTCTAAGAGAAAATTCGACCAAGCAAGAGAGAATTTTGAGGGAGAAAAATTTAGGTTTTTGCTCCAGACAAAATTTGGTCAACTCATAATTAAGGGTGTAGAATTCGGCTAAAGAGAAGAGAAAAAATGAACGTTTTTGTTTTTGATAGTACACTAGTACCCTTTACATCAAAAGGGTTTTGTGTACAAAATCAAATCCGGTTCACGTGAGTTTCAATCAATAAGATTGATAATTCACAAGCGACCGGACGTTCTTGGATTTTCCTCTTGAAGGATAATTGTAACTAACAACGAAAAATATTTTGTTTGTTTCCATCTTCAGGTATGCAATTTAAAGAAAAGGAGCTCACACTCCTAGGTGATTCACGTTCGTGATTGGATTGGGAGATCTTGCAGATTCAATTCGGTGCTTGTTCAATCGTCATGAGAAAAAGGTACGAAACTTTTAATATACATCAATTAATCTAGGGTTAAGTTTCTTATTATTAAAAGGGAAATTTTTTATTTATATCGAAACCCTAATTTCATAATTTATTCACGCTTCCGTTGCACGATTTTCCCTACAATTGGTATTAGAGCCTGGTTGTACCCTTGATTAATTGATGTATGTGTTCATGAATCTTTTTCTTTTAATTGTATATATGCATGTTATAGAAAGAGATGACACTCTTAGGTATTCACATATATATATATATATATATATTTACATTAGAATGTATGGATATATATATATATATATATATATATAATATTTGGTTTGTTCTTGCTCAATTTTTGTTCTAGAATTTCAATGTATTTTTGATTTGGGATTGTAACAAAAAGGGTGGCCTATCATCGCCATAATTTCCTTCTTGGTAGTTGCAAAGTTTTTTAAAATTTTACTTTGTTGTTGAAACAATAAAAAAAAAACTGCAGTATTTTTTATTATAATTCTTCTGTAATAAACTCAAGTATCGAAGACTCGAATGTTTGAAAAATTGGGAGCAACCGGAACAAGTTTGGGACTGTGTGAGCCGTAGCAACAAACGTGAGTGCGAAGAGCACGTGACCACATTTGTTGTGGCATAGGCTGCGCACGGCAGCTCTATGGAAACCATGGGTTGCGCATGGCAGCCTTTATGGGGTTGTGGCATGCGCACACCTATGGGTAGGGGCCAAGGGTGCGCACACCCATGAGAGACAGACGAAGGTCGCGTGAAGACTTGTTCGCCAAGAAAGGAGTTTTTTTTTTGTATTCCAAGACATATAATTTACTTTCTTTTCTAGGATGGACCAAAATTGTAGCTATTTATATTTTTATAAATATTGCAATGTTTATCATTGTTTGATAACATGTCATATAGAATATGAGTGACATTCATATATCTCTTTTGGTATGAACATGCGTAAAATGGTTTAGGTATCTAAATTGGCATCTAGATAACTTGGTACATCATTCTTTGGAATTCAATCACACGTCTTAAACTCAATCGCAAGTTGAAAAGATCCATATATGGATTGAAGCAAGCATCCAGATCCTGGAACATAAGGTTCGATCAAGCCGTGAAAAGTTTTGGATTTATTCAAAACCTTGATGAACCTTGTGTATACAAAAGGATTAAAGGCGACAAGTTCGTTTCCTAGTTCTTTACGTTGATGATATACTACTCATCAGAAATGATGTAGGTGTATTGACATCAGTAAAATAATGGCTAGCAAAACAATTTTATATGAAGGACTTAGGAGAAGCAAGTTATATTCTTGGTATCCAAGTCATAAAGGATAGAAAGAATAGAATGATTACATTATCCCAAGCTTCATACATAGATAAAATCTTGTCTAGATTTTCCATGCAAGATTCCAAGAAAGGTATGTTACCTTATATACATGGAATCAAACTTTCTAAGGAACAAGTTCCTAAGAATGAGCATGAAGAGCAATTCATGAGTAGGGTTCCATATGCATCGGCAGTTGGAAGTCTCATGTATGCAATGCTTTGTACTAGACCAGATATTTGTTTTGTTGTGGGCATAGTTAGCAGGTTTCAAATGAAGCCTGGTCCTGATCACTGGATGGCAGTCAATCATATTTTCAAGTATCTCAGGAGAACAAGAGATTATATGCTTATATACTCTGGAGGGGATTTAATTCCTATTGGGTATACAGATTCTGATTTTCAATCAGATTCTGACTCTAGAAGATCAACATCAGGAACTGTGTTTACTACTGGAGGAGGGGCAGTCATATGGAGGAGTATCAAGCAATCCTGTATTGCTGATTCCACCATGGAAGCCGAGTATGTTGCCGCATGCGAGGCTGCTAAAGAGGTTGTCAAGCTCCACCAATTCTAGATTGACTTAGAAGTGGTTCCTGATGCGAATAAGCAAATCACTATCTATCATGACAATAGTGGAGCAGTGGCTAATTCGAGAGAACCAAGAAGTCATAAGAGAGGGATACATATTGAAAGAAAGTATCACCTTCTGAGGGAAATTTTGCATAGGGGTGACATGACGATTACCAAGATAGCGTCAACAGATAATCTAGCGGATCCCTTTACAAAGACTCTTCCACAAAAGAGTTTTGATAGGCATCTAGAGAACATGGGGATGAGAGATAAGACACATTTGCCATAGAGCAAGTGGGAGATTGTTGGGATTATGCTCGATAGCATGAGTATAATAATGTATTAGACAATCTTTTCATATTAATAAAGTGATTTCTAGTTTAACAAATCTTATAGCATTTATAGTTAAAGTATTATAATTGTCAAAAGTAAATAATCATAAGGTCAAAAGACTACGAGAAAGAAGAATTGTTCATACATCTAGATATGTATGATGTAGACATAATTTTTAGTTAGTCTTGAATAATATTCACAACTTAAGAGAAAGGTTGGGCGCATTTATCTTGTTAAAGTTGTAGATCTCTTGCTAACATTTAAGTGAGATCAAATGTGTTATGATGAGTCTAAAATCATCAAAGTGTGGTGTCTTTGGGCAAAAGAATCTAGTGCACTAGGTGCATTGAATTGGATCACAGTGAAATACTTTATCTAGAACCGTCAATGGATAAAAGTTTTCATTTGAAGACAAACAGAAAGTCTATATCAATTCTGAGATAAATGATGGACTTATGGTTGCAAGTGTTATCATTTGAGCTATCAATGAGTACGATTATATAGCATAGTCCATCCTCGATAGTTTGGTGATATTCATTTGTTAATCGATAGAGAACTTCATTTATAGATATGGACATCGTGGCTCCATTTATTAAATGAGAGTAGAATATCATTATATGGATGTTTTGAGGTATTGGTTATTAAATCTTAACGTTAAGTTTTCAATAGTGTCTATTGAAACATGGCTTCTGGACAAGTCAAAATATCCAAGTTCAAAATGTGGTCATATGAGTAAATATGGTAACTTGGAGAGCTATAGGTGGTCTATGAGCTCTTGGCGATTACTGATATTCTTCACGAGGATACACTTTCTCTAATAAGGTTGTCTAGGGTATGACTAAGAAATATTAACTTATTTTATATTTATTTAAGAGTTCAATTTTAGTTCTTTAGTGGAGTGAACTAAAATTAATAGACCAGACCTAAGTGAATCATTTATTGATTGTGATTGGGTTGTGTCTATTGGAGTTTAAATTTAGATAGCCCTCCAAGATCACAAATCCGTACGAACTTGCATGGATCACTTGATATATTCTACCAGACCAATTTAGGGGTTCATCTAGAATTGTATTAAGACATGTGGACTTGTTTCTTTTGTAAGAATGGGTCTAGTTCACATGTGGACTTTTCGTTAAGGTCCAACGGATTTAAAAAATAAGAATAATAATATATATGCCTATGTAATGGTGTTGGGCGGCAAAGCTATATAGTCTAGCTTAATTATAAATATATATATATAAATATATATATATATATATATATTTATTTAATTAAATGGAAATTAATTAATTTGGTAATTAATTAATTATTTAATTAAAAGTCAAAATCTTTTTCCTAGTAGGAGATGGTCTTCTAACATTATACTATTGTTGGTAATATAATTAATATTAAAGATTATATTTGATAAGTAGATAAATAATAAGAATTATTTATCTAGTCAAATTAGGAAATCTCTAATATGGTTACAAATACTCCAATGAGTTGGATTAGGAGTCTTTGTGTATAGTAGAATTCTTCTTTGAAAAGGATTCTTAACTACCAAGTAAATCCACCTAAGGAAATGATTATTGTCAGCCAAGTAAATCCTTCTTAAAAGATGATTTATGATTCTATATATACCACCTTATAATTTTCGGCCAGCCCTATGATTTTATGAGTAAAATTTTGGCCAAGCAAGGTGATTTTATAAGAGAGAATTCGACGAAGCAAGAGAGAATTTTGAGGGAGAAAAAATTAGGTTTTTGCTATAGATAAAATTCGATCAACTCATAAATAAATGGTGTAGAATTCGGCCAAAAAGAAGAGAAAAAATGAACGTTTTTGTTTTTGATAGTACACTAGTACCCTTTACATCAAAAAGATTTTGTGTATAAAATCAAATCGGGTTCACGCAAGTTTCAATCAATTAGATTGATAATTCACAAGTGATCGAACGTTCTTGGATTTTCCTCTTGGAGGATAATTGTAAGTAACAAAGAAAAAGATTTTGTTTCTTTCCATCCTCAGGTATACAATTTAAAGAAATGAAGTCCACACTCCTAGGTGATTCACGTTCGTGATTGGATTGAAAGACCTTACGGATTCAATTCGGTGCATGTTCAATTGTCACGAGAAAAAGGTACGACACTTTTAATATACATCAATTAATCTAGGGCTAGGGTTCTTGTTATTAAAAGTGAAAATTTTTATTTATACCGAAACTCTAATTTATCAATTTTTCACGCTTCCATTGCGTGATTTTCCCTACACTATCTAGTGGTACCATGATCGCATAAAAAAATGACAATGAGTTTTGAACCCCATAACAGTCACGGGTTTCATATTTAAATCTTTAAAATTCCCCAAATTTTGAAGTTATCACATTGCAAGCAAATCCAAAACATATTGTCATGCATATATGCTTACAATTATTCTAGGAAAACGAAATTAAACACTTGCATATGTGTGATGACATTAGAGTTCATTTGTTGTTCTACAAACAAAAATAAACATCCAAACATGGCATATATTACCAGAATACAGTCCCAAACTTGTGCTCTGATTCCAATGAAAGTAAATTTGATATAAACAAAAAACGAAATTAGATTACCGTTCACCATATGAAATCTGAACTCTCCAGTGGCGTACACCTGGGATTATACCACAGGTCGTAGGACAATCACAGAATGTGGAAAGTCCCATATGATCACAATGCATATACCTACACTCTGATTGTGGATGAGAGAAAATTCTACAGATTTTCTCCACATCTCTGATTGTGTTTTTCTCTGTATTTTGCATACAAGCACACATATACTTGTCCTATGTTTTCACATTATTGCATACATTACAACAAGTAGAAAACACATATCCATCAATGATTAATTACTTCATGCATATTGCATACATACAATATCAGACAACACTCCAACTATATATACTCACTTGATACACGTTAAGTGTATATTGTGTATATTCTGTGGTAATGTCAATTTCTTCAACTGATACATATAACCAAATAAAACTGCTCAAGTAGTTAAACAATGCATAAGCTTTGATATGGGCTTGATCTACATGGATTTTGGGCTCTCCATGTATTATTTGTGTTCATGACCCATTTGGGTGTACAATGGGTCTTCAACCCCTACCTAAATATACCAAAGTCAAATGTTTTTGAAAACAAACAAAATGAAAAAGAAAAATGGCTCCTTGACATGACGACGTTGAACCTCATCAGCCCATAGCTAAAATTGCAACATTACGTCAATATCACGTTCCCATAGGTCACGAGTTCAAGTATGTCAAGGGCCGTCCTGTAAGAGTTTTTCATTTACTGTTTTTCAAAAATCAGAATGAAAATGAAAACAGTATTTTTTATTTCAGTTCAAAATCAGAAAACGCGTCTAATAGAAAACACTGAAAACTTTATTCTAAAATTAAAAACCAAAAAAATGCCTCTGGTGGGTTAACTGAAAAATATCAAAAATTATAATTTTCAAATTAATTTGTCTATTATTTTTTTAAAATTTTAATAAAAAGTGCGTCAATAATTCACATAATTATCAACCATGCCACCCAAAAAAGTTCTCTATACACCCTTTTTAAAATGGGGTATTATCAATTTAGTCCCTAAGTTTTGGTGAAAGTTCAACTTTTTAAGCGTGTTTGTTTTTTTAGGACCCTTGGTTCCTCACTTTTCAAAAATACATAAAAAAAAGGTCACTCTATTAGATGACTGTTAGTCCAGTTTAACAGTTCCAGGGTATTTCAATCTTTAAACTATGAAATAGAAAACAATTGCCACGTCAAAAAAAAAATTAAAGAACAAATAAATATATTTATTTTCAAAAAACAAATAAATATTATTTAAGTATTATCAAAATTTTAAAAATATCTTACTCACTTGTTCATGGAGATTTGGGAATGTCCGAGATCTAAGAAAATAATTTTTAAATTTCTTTCCCTTTTTAAATTTTTTCACAATTAATATATAATCCTTAATCAATAAAACCTACTAGATTCATCAATCCCACCAAATATCAAACTCACAAATATCAAATCCAGAAAAATAATTTCAAAGGGGTGGAGATGATTTTCTAATGTCAATCAAACCTAGGAAAATAAAAAATAAAATTGTATCATCTGTCCCTACCACAACCACCATCAAAATCCAAAATCCAAAATCCAAAATCGTCCTAGATTAGAAACCCAAAACCCAAACACCCAAAACCCATAAACACAGGGTCCTCCCACCATAAATCTTTTCCTCTCTCGTCATAATAACGGCTCTAGGAAGCATGATCGCTCACTGAAACCCATGGAGCTGTTCGTGTCGCCGGCTTTACCAAATAAGAGTTGTTGAGGAGATCGTCGGCAGGAGATCAAAAATATTGAGGAGATCATTGACAAGGAGATGGGCATCACTGAGGAGACTGTCAGAGAGAAGATTGACACCGTTGAGGGGATCGCCGTCATGGAGGAATGGTGAGATATGAGAGACAGATGAGAGATGTAAAGAGTAAACAAAAAAAAATTGTTTATCTCCATCGAAGGTCCGCCATTTTTTTTTCTTATTTTTCTTTTTGCCTTTTTGCTTTTCGTTTTCGTTGGATTAATGATGATGTTGTTTGCTTTTTTGCTTTTGTTGGATTATTGATGATGTTGAAAACAAATTGACTTGGATTTTATTATTATGGAATTGATTTGCGATTTTTGTTTGTAGATTTTATTGAAGAATTGATTTGTTTTTTTTTTCCATTCCATTGAATTTTTGTAATTAATCATTTTTTTGAATAATTTTTAAATTATTTTATTAATTAATTTCCATTTGTTTTGAAGTTTCCAGATTTAAAGATGAACCTGTGGGGTTGAGCTTGGAAGATGAAGTGAAGAAATTTTCAGATTTCCATACCTACTTAGCCTTCTTTTTTTAAAAAAAAAATTTGGTTTTTAAAAACTTATTTTCATTTTATTTATAATTTTAAATAGAAATTATTTTCCCAAAACAAAAAATTTAATTTCCCAACTAGGGCGATTGATCAATTGATGGAGGGAATCAAACTATTTCAAGGAAATAAGGCATTAGAGCATAGTGCTATGTGTTAATGAAATGAAGCTAACAAAAGCGAATGATATTGATGTAAGAACCGAAGCTCGAGAGAAGAAGAATTATAATTTTAAAAATTATGAAATTTTGAGTTAAAATAAATTTGAAAATTTTGAGTGAAAAAAATATATTTGGAAATTTTGTGTGGAGGGTGGACATGATGGTTGTTTCAATTTGGAGATTAAGTGAAAAAATGATTGGAAGAATTTGTATTTTAAGATTTCGTGGCCATTTTTAAAATGTTGGGTTTGATGAATGATTTTCGTTTGTTTTAAGATAATTTAGTTAAATATTATATATATTAACATGCATTCATGATAAATGTTTTTTTTTTAATCTTTTTAAAAAGGAAATAAATAGTCAGGTGTAAAGACGTCATTTTACCTTTTCTGTAACCTTTCACAGTTAAAATTTTAGTCAAATTGATCAATTTTAAGCATTTTTAAAACTTGAGGGACCAAGGGTTTTAAAAAAGCAAACACGCTTAAAAAGTTGAGTTTTCACCAATACTTAGGGACTAAATTGATACTACCTCTTTTAAAATTATACAAATAAATTACTAACCACTATATTCCTATCATTTTTCATATAAACTCATTTCATTACTTTTGGTACCTAATTAAACCCCAAATAAACAAACAAATGTCTTGATTTTGACCCCTCCCATAGATTACTCAACTATAAAGTATTACTATAAAGTTGGTCCAATCTTAATCATTCAAATGTGCTTGTTTTCGGGTCCCATTTCAATTTCTTTTTTACAAAAGCAACACAAACAGAATTTCATAGTAGAAGAGAGAAAGCTAATCAGGCGGTGAGATTGGCGGCACGAAGGCCGGAGGAGGTGAGATAATCTTCCGTTGACGCCGATCTGACCCAATCTAGCCCAATCTAGCCTAGATCGGTGTCACTGGAGGAGAATCTCACCTCCTTTGTCCTTGGAGGAGTAGATTAGAGAAGGAGAAAAAGAAGAAGAAGAAGAAGAAGAAGAAGAAGAAGAAGAAGAAGAGAGGAGCGGGGGAAGAAGATGTCAAAAAGAAAAGTGACAAAAAAAAGGTGAGTTTTAGATGAGGTCCGGTAAATGAGAAAAAAAAATTGTTATTTTTTTTGAAAACTAATACAAATACGAAAACAAGTATTTTATGTTTTTTAAATATTTCAATGTTAACATTGATTTTATTTTTTGTATTTTAAAAATAAAATGAAAAACGATTTACGTACGTGAATTTAAAATCATTTTTGGAAAATAAAAATGAAAACAAACTGAAAAACAATTACAGGACGGGACCTAAAACTCAAAGTAAACCCAAATCCATACAGATCTAATCACACCCCATACAGGTGGGGTTAAACCAAAATAACCGGAGTCGGGGACGAATCCAATGCGGGACGGGATTTGTTGTTCCCGCTTAACTCCAAGTTTATTATTTATTTATTAACATCATAATTTTTCATTTATATAAAGATGTCGATATTGACACTCATAAATACGATAAACACGTTTATATTTTAGTAAAATATATTAATTATAAAAAGGATATTGCTTGGGTACTGATTGGTTATTACCCAGCTATACTGATCAACCAATGGTTGGTTACCACGTAATCCAAAACAAAGAGAAAATAGTAAAAAAATAAAGAGTTTTTACCACGTGGCAACACCCCATTGCGGGGTCAGTATAGCTGGGTACTGACCAGTCAGTACCCAAGCTTTTTCCTTATAAAAATATCTCAATATGAATTTATCAATAAAGACAAAATAATTTAATTAAAAATGAATAAAATACTAAGTACACTTATTAATTACACTCATATCTTCAACTATATCACTTAATTAAAATAAAATTAAAAAAACTACATAGAAGCAACGCCAAAATTGAATGCAGGCAAACAAACAAGTGGGTGTATGATTAAGAAACCAACCTTGGAGTTGATTTTTTTCTTTCAACCGATTGAGTTCTTCATGAGCAATATATCTGTTCTGCATCAATATCTCATCCGCTAACTTTCCCAACAATGCACTGAAGCTCCTTTCACTGTATGTGCACAAGGCCTATATTGATACAGGTAAGCAGCAGCACCAGAGTAGTAATTCCACATTCGAACTGAAATTTGGCATACCGTTACAATACCTCTATCTGGTCTGTACCAATCTGATTAAAAAGAAAACAAAAGACATACATAAAACGAGTTTTATCTACCTAAAAAGAAAAAAAGGTAGGTTGCTTTCCAGATAGGTTTCTTTCCAGAATAAAGAACAAAAACTCAGAACCAAACGATAATAGAATCCACAACTGAAGTATTCTAAGTTCTAACATGCAAGATTTTCTTATGTCCCCATAAATAACTCTAACTCTAAACCTAACATTATTATTGCGAATGTGCGATATAAGTACACCCATGCTAAACTTCTCGGCAGATATCCATGTATATCGAATTGAAAGAAACACATTAAAGTAATCGTTTTATACAGCAAAACCCCACAAACATAAGATTTAAGGAATTTAAATAAGGGTACTATTGAGACAGATGTTTATAGTTATGTTTTAATTTTAAATTTTAGACATTTTTTGTACTTATAGATATGAGTATGCTTATTATATTTAAGGGTAATTATACATAGTTTTTCTGTTATAAATATCTTACATTTATATCCATAAAAGAAAAAGATCATCTACTGAACAACAATTATAATTAAATACAGTGAAAATTGTAAAAAATAACCTAACTACGTAATGGATTATTGTTTTTATTCAAAAATATGTAAGTTATTGTTTTTAACCAAGTGTAAGTTACATTGTCTAAAATACTTTTGTTTGCAAAAAAAAAAGTGGAAATTGCTAAAAATAACCACAACTATTATGAAATTTTTGTTTTTAACCACATACAAAAATTTATTTGTTAATAGCCATTTTTTTGAGAAATTACTTGAATGCCCTCATATAAAAACCATCCCCAAACACTTTCTCTCTCTTTTGTCATTTTTTTCTCTCTCCTCGATCTCTCTCTCGCCTTTCGTCTCTCTCTCTCCCGCCGGTGAACCGTCGCCGGCATCCTTGCGGAGGCCGAAGAACCATCGACGGCCTCCTCTCTCTCTCACCTATCCTCTCTTCTCTCTCTCGTAACTCTCTTTCTCTTCTTTCTCTCTCTCTTTCACTCACATCTCTTTCTCTCTTTTTTCCTTTCTCTCTCACATGTCATCGACGGCTTGCCGGAGTGCCATCGCCTGGGCTTCACGACCGTCCAGCAACGCCGTAGAGCTCCCCCTCCGTCGGCGATTAGATCTGCTAAAAAAAAGGAAAGAAAACGAAATACTAGAAACTCAAAACATTTCAAGTTTGGGCAGTTCAATTTAGTCAACATTTCAAGTTTAAACATTTAAATTTAGGTAACATTTCAAGTTTCAAAATTTGAAAACGAAAAACTTAAAAACCCAGAACATTTCAAGTTTCAACTTTCAATTTAGTCAAGATTTCAAGTTTCAACATTTCAATTTAAGCACGATTTCAAGTTTCAAAATTTTATTTTTTAAAACAAGATTTTAAGTTTCAAGTTCTTAGCCGTGATTTTAAGTTTGATTTTAGTTTTTTTTAAAAAAATCAAATCCAGGGGTATTTTTGTAATTTACGGACATACACTGAATTGTTTTTTAAAAAGTGGCTATTAACAAATAAATTTTCGTATGTGGTTAAAAACAAAATTTTCATAATAGTTGTGGTTATTTTTTATTTTCTCTAAAAGAAAAAACCAATTTGTTTCTATTTTACTGTATACATATATATATTTTTTTAACTTTAAAACCTAACCCTAAATCCTAAAACATGTCTGACCTCACTCACTTTCTCAATCTCTCATTTTACTTCCGCCGACTACAGTTCATCCCAACAAATCTGTTGACGGTCGTCATCTCTTCTGCCGCCGCTTCTACTATTGCATGTATGTATTACTATTATACTTCTTTTCTTTGTTACTGTTGGTGAAACTTTCTTGTAGCCGAGCGTAGAAACTGAGATTTATAAATCATATCAGTTTCTGTCTTCAATTTCCTCTTTACAATCAGTTTATTTTGTTCTTGAGTCTTGTACCCACAGATTGTCTTTTTGTTTATTATTATTTTCTATTTCTTATTTTATTCACTCCTAACATTTTAAGTTTGATTGGTCTTTGAATTTAAATTCTTTTTTGTCTTTGATCAATTGGCCTTTTGATTTTAGGTCGGTTGTTGATATGTTTATGTCTTTTTTTTTGGGGGGTTGGTTTATAATGGTTTTTCGGTTATTAATTTCTTGATATTATGTTAATATGTATTTATATTTTGTAAGATTTAAGAGGTGTTAATAGGTTTGTAAAAGTGAGAGAAGTTGAAAATCAGGCTAAAGTTGCTAGCTTTCTTGAGAAAAATGAGTTATTTTCCAGTATCTGATCCTTAAAGGTTGGTTCTTGAAGTTGTTTTTGCTTTGATTTCTTTAATTCTTTGCTTAGAAAATAAAAGTGATTTTTACTTTCTGTTTTGTTCTCTTCCTCTTTTTTTTCTTGCAGCAGGGTTTTTTTTTCCCTTATATTATATTGATTTGTTTAAATTGATTAATTTTGTAGCTTTTATGATTTTGACTGTGGTTTTTCTCCTGAAAAAGAAGAATTAGAAGATCTGGGGAACCAATTCTTCAAAAAAATATTATTTATTTATATTTCATTTTCATCAATAATTTTTTATTTTTTTATAAATTGTTAAAATTATTGGGAGATATGGGTTCCTAGATCTTCCAAACAATTGGCCATTTAAATTATTTTAAAATATTATTTATTTAATTTTCCTTTTACTTTATTAAATTTTATATTTTTCATTGATCGAAAATGGTGGAGTTTTGGTGTGGTTTTTGTTGAGAAATTGAATGATATTTTGGTTGGTCTTGTGAAGGAACATGTTTTGGAGATGAGTTTATGATAATAAAGATCTGGGTTTCTGGTTCTTGATGGATTGTTTAAGCTTAGAGTAGCCATTGAACAACGTTGTAAAAGTGAGGCACTCAAGGTGTTTGATAAAACGACTCAACGAAAAACAATAGGCAAATCTACTACGAAAAACAACTCAATAACATGACATGTGAGAACAATTTAAATGTTTGTTCTTTTTTTTTTCAAATTCTTATTACTATTTCCACCTATCGACATTGACAATTATTATTGGTAAATGCATGAGGAGTTGTTGTGTGTTCATCATGAGGTACATCGAAAATAATGTTCAAGATAAATCTTAGCAAATGGACTTCACAACGGACAATATGAAGGACATTAGGAGTGAAATTGCATAAAGTATTTTTCAAGCTTTGTTGCTATGTCAATGATATTAGATAGATGTTGTCTTCATATTAAAAATATTATTTCTAATTAGAACTAATTAATAGAGACTCTATAGTTGGTAGAGTGATATGGTTTTATAATACAATGTTGTGTTGTGATACTAGGATATGATATTGTGATTAATATAGATAATTAAATTTTTTGGTAATGTCAACAAACCGAGGAAACTCTGTCGAAATTTTTGTCATGCATATGTTTTTAGTCCAAAGTTATTTACCAAGCCTTAAAATCAATGAATAAAATATCTGTAAATAGAGGAAAGCGT
Organism: Dipteronia dyeriana; assembly: GCA_032871835.1. Lineage (NCBI taxonomy): Eukaryota > Viridiplantae > Streptophyta > Magnoliopsida > Sapindales > Sapindaceae > Dipteronia > Dipteronia dyeriana. The sequence goes on from CM065302.1 coordinate 40,242,343, forward strand.
ATTAGCATTCCAAATAGTTTAAACGACCAACAAAACTAAGACTGTAAATAACATTCAACGACCAACATAAAAAGAAAGTTTCAACAGTTAACAACCAACACTCATTAAAAGTTGTACATTATGGTAGGTCATGATTTTGCTTCCATGTTTGAGCATGTCTGAATTTTATATCCAAGCACAATTGGTCCATATCCTCTACAATTGGTATATACCTTTAAAAGAGGCATTTCCGAGGAAGAATGTATCCTAAATTTCTCTGGCCTACCCGATGGTCTTCTCCCTTCTAGTGGAAGTACAATGCAAGAACTAACATGTTCTCCACCAACTCATTGTATGACAACTTGTTTTTAACCCGCTCCCTAATGAGTTCCCCATCCACGTAATCTAAAGCTTCTCATCGACCGTTGTAATTTTTTGCTAAATTAAAGTTTTTTATAGTTCCTTTTGAGGCATGAAATATCCTATGCATATCATCTTGGGCATGAAATATCCATTGTATGCAGTATTTCATGTAAAACATGAAATATGCAATTTATATCATATTTGGTATGAAATATCTCATGTAAGTCATGTGGGAAATGAAATATTTCATGTATGTCTTATTGGACATGAAATATCCCATTTATTCATTATTTCACGTAAGGCATGAAATATCCTATACATGTCATGTTGGACATGATATATCCTATACATGCCATGTTGGACATGATATATCTTTTGCATATCATATTGAACATGAAATATCTCATGTATGTCATATTGGGTATGAAATATCCCATATTTGCAGTACTTCATGTAAAACATGAAATATGCCCTGTATACCAAGTTAGGAATGAAATATCCCATGTATGTTATGTTGGACATGAAATATCCCATGTATGCCAAGTTTAAAATGTTGGTCGATAAATTTTCTGGCATCGAAGATCCTCTAAGCCACCTAGAGAGCTACGTTCAGTATATGGAGGTCAAGAATCAGACCCGGGTGGCAATGTGTAGGATGTTCCAACCATATTGACCGATTTTTCCAAAACATGGTTCAGAAAGCTGCCCTTTGGCAGCTTAAACAGTTTCACCAAGCTCTCCAGCGATTTCTGCTAACAGTTCCAAGGAGTCAAACCATGACCCAAGGACCCTATCCACCTCTAGAACGTAATCCAAGAACCAGGGGAAACTCTCAGGTCCTACGTGGAGAGGTTCCATAAAGAAGTCATCTAGATGGGAGTTTTCATTGAGAAAGAGACCTTGGCTAACTGTCGTAGGAACCTGGAGACAGGCAGGCAGGCTGATCAGGTCATTCACCAAGCGGCCTCCAAAAACCTATCAAGAGGCCTATGACAGGGCGCTTGAGCAGGTCGATATATACGAATAGCTTATGGTTAAAATCGAGGACGATGACATGAGAACCACTAAGCGCTAGAAGAAAGAGGTGCCCATGTAAGCTCCTTAGTTTTTTGATTGGCTTATTTTGATTGACAAACCATAATTGGGGATTAAAATGTAAGGGTTGTTTAGGTGATCTTTATATGTGACCATGCTTAAGCTTCTGAGGTATATCACTTACTTAACTCTTTGAAAGATTTAGTTGCACACACATATTTCATGCATGTTTTGTTCACCTTGCATTTGTGTTCCTTATTGCTTATATGTGTGCATCATTTACACCTTGCACACACACTTACATGAATTTGTGTTGACATGCATTTATTCCTTGTTACTCATGTGTTCATTCCATCACAATAATACTTGCACTTTATTTCTAGATTTAAGTGTAATTTTATGTGGTGAGCTTGTGTTGTGTCCATTCTTGCACGATGGAGTGCTTGTCTTAGCATGTTGAATGACCATTTGAGAAGGTCTTGTTCTCTCTTGATTTGGTTATTTGGAGTACTGTGCCTAGTTTCGAAAAAGTAGATTTCAATGATTAAATGTTTTTTAAAACTGACATTTGGGCATGGTCTTGTGACCATAACATTTTATAAAATAAAAATGAGTTTTTAAATTTTTTGTACAAACTAGACACCCATACCTTTCCAACGGTATATTGTTCGTAATATTTCATGACCATTTGGATTGGTTTTGAAATCTCCAAAGTGACCAGCAAAACAGGGCAGCTATGTTGTTGTTTGTTTCTAACCTTTGGTCACTCAAATGACAATAAATCTTTATACGGACATCTAAATCATGTATTATACGAAAGGTTTTGATATCATTTGGTCACAATTTGGGTCACTCAAATCTCGATATGTTGCATTGTTACGGTTGCGCCTGTCCACAAGCGCACCCCACCAACGCTCTTGGACAGTAGATGTGCGCTGGTGTGGCACTGGTCCACCAGCGCAGCTCACCAGCGCACTGAGTAAAAATTCTTGGCTTTTTCAAAACGGTGTAGTTTTTCTCTAGAGGTCATATATATATATATATGTATGTATATGTCTTCTTCTTCCTCACTCGTTTTTTGAGCTTCAAAACTCTATTTTAGTTTGAGAAACGATTTCTTATTAAGAGATGCTCCAAGAACACTTTTTTACTCAACTAAACTCCATTACATGATCATCTAGCATCATTCTTCATCTTTCAAGCATGGGTCTTCATATGTTTCTTAATTAGGTAACTTTTACATGTTCTATATTGCCTATTTTCATTCTTATGACATGTATGCCTAGGTTTAGCTTTTATTGTGAATTAAATGCATGTTAATATGTTTGTTTGCATTTATCACATGCTTGTGTTTTTGGTTGTTGGTTGAGAGTAGTGATTAGTGATAGCTAGCATTTAGGACAATTTTACCCTTCTAGTTAAATCTTTTTGGCATTTAGAGAATTGATATCTAGGATTTGCATTCATTGCCATCATTAATCCTTAGATAAGCTCAAATGTGTTAACCTAGTATTTTTGCATCTAGAATATTTCCATATATTCACTTAGGTTGTTGTATCTCTTCATTGAGGATTAAACCTTGTGTCTAATTGATTTAGTGCACAAGTTGTTAATCTAGAATCACTATAAAGGCCTAGGGGTAGTAGTGATGGGTTAGTGATCGAGTGGTGTGACGGGAGGTCAACCTAGGTTGTAATCATCATTACAAAAGTGGATTTGAGAATTGGAGTGGCTAAGTTGTTAGCCCGTGGTTTTTCTCTTTTTATGGGTTTCCACGTAAAAATTGGGTGTCTATTTATTTATGTATTTTTTTTTTGCTTATTCTGTATACTTTGACGAGGTAATTTTATTAATATTGATTAATTCGAAAAGTTAATAATTAATTATGTTAAAACCTATTCACCCCTCTATCTAGGTTAGAATTGACACACCTTTAGGGAATTTCAGCCCAGAAAAGACCGCCCAACCGGTCTGTATACCGTTCACCACGTCTCCAACCTTAGCAGGACCGGTATCCTATTAGATGAACCCCTCTTCGAGCTTCGGCACCCCCAAGAGTGGTCGACCCCATGACCCAGGATGAGAGGAAAGCGTATTAGCATTCCAAATAGTTTAAACGACCAACAAAACTAAGACTGTAAATAACATTCAACGACCAACATAAAAAGAAAGTTTCAACAGTTAACAACCAACACTCATTAAAAGTTGTACATTATGGTAGGTCATGATTTTGCTTCCATGTTTGAGCATGTTTGAATATTATATCCAAGCACAATTGGTCCATATCCTCTACAATTGGTATATACCTTTAAAAGAGGCATTTCCGAGGAAGAATGTATCCTAAATTTCTCCGGCCTGCCCGATGGTCTTCTCCCTTCTAGTGGAAGTACAATGCAAGAACTAACATGTTCTCCACCAACTCATTGTATGACAACTTGTTTTTAACCCATTCCCTAATGAGTTCCCCATCCACGTAACCTAAAGCTTCTCATCGACCGTTGTAATTTTTTGCTAAATTAAAGTTTTTTATAGTTCCTTTTGAGGCATGAAATATCCTATGCATATCATCTTGGGCATGAAATATCCATTGTATGCAGTATTTCATGTAAAACATGAAATATGCAATTTATATCATATTTGGTATGAAATATCTCATGTAAGTCATGTGGGAAATGAAATATTTCATGTATGTCTTATTGGACATGAAATATCCCATTTATTCATTATTTCACGTAAGGCATGAAATATCCTATACATGTCATGTTGGACATGATATATCCTATACATGCCATGTTGGACATGATATATCTTTTGCATATCATATTGGACATGAAATATCTCATGTATGTCATATTGGGTATGAAATATCCCATAGTTGCAGTACTTCATGTAAAACATGAAATATGCCCTGTATATCATGTTTGACATGAAATATCCCATGTATACAAAGTTAGGAATGAAATATCCCATGTATGTCATGTTGGACATGAAATATCCCATGTATGCCAAGTTTAAAATGTTGGTCGATAAATTTTCTAGCACCGAAGATCCTCTAAGCCACCTAGAGAGCTACGTCCAGTATATGGAGGTCAAGAATCAGACCCGGGTGGCAATGTGTAGGATGTACCCAACCACATTGACCGATTTTGCCAAAACATGGTTCAGAAAGCTGCCCTTTGGCAGCTTAAACAGTTTCACCAAGCTCTCCAGCGATTTCTGCTAACAGTTCAAAGGAGTCAAACCATGACCCAAGGACCCTATCCACCTGTAGAACGTAATCCAAGAACCAGGGGAAACTCTCAGGTCCTACGTGGAGAGGTTCCATAAAGAAGTCATCTAGATGGGAGTTTTCATTGAGAAAGAGACCTTGGCTAACTGTCGTAGGAACCTGGAGACAGGCAGGCAGGCTGATCAGGTCATTCACCAAGCGGCCTCCAAAAACCTATCAAGAGGCCTATGATAGGGCGCTTGAGCAGGTCGATATATACGAATAGCTTAGGGTTAAAATCGAGGACGATGACATGAGAACCACTAAGCGCTAGAAGAAAGAGGTGCCCATGTAAGCTCCTTAGTTTTTTGATTGGCTTATTTTGATTGACAAACCATAATTGGGGATTAAAATGTAAGGGTTGTTTAGGTGATCTTTATATGTGACCATGCTTAAGCTTCTGAGGTATATCACTTACTTAACTCTTTGAAAGATTTAGTTGCACATACATATTTCATGCATGTTTTGTTCACCTTGCATTTGTGTTCCTTATTGCTTATATGTGTGCATCATTTACACCTTGCACACACACTTACATGAATTTGTATTGACATGCATTTATTCCTTGTTACTCATGTGTTCATTCCATCACAATAATACTTGCACTTTATTTCTAGATTTAAGTGTGGTTTTATGTGGTGAGCTTGTGTTGTGTCCATGCTTGCACGATGGAGTGCTTGTCTTAGCATGTTGAATGACCATTTGAGAAGGTCTCATTCTTCTCTTGATTTGGTTATTTGGAGTACTGTGCCTAGTTTCGAAAAAGTAGATTTCAATGATTAAATGTTTTTTAAAACTGACATTTGGGCATGGTCTTGTGACCATAACATTTTATAAAATAAAAATGAGTTTTTAAAATTTTTGTACAAACTAGACACCCATACCTTTCCAACGGTATATTGTTCGTAATATTTCATGACCATTTGGATTGGTTTTGAAATCTCCAAAGTGACCAGCAAAACAGGGCAGCTATGTTGTTGTTGTTTGTTTCTAACCTTTGGTCACTCAAATGACAATAAATCTTTATACGGACATCTAAATTATGTATTATACGAAAGGTTTTGATATCATTTGGTCACAATTTGGGTCACTCAAATCTCGATATGTTGCATTGTTACGGTTGCGCCTGTCCACAAGCGCACCCCACCAACGCTCTTGGACAGTAGATGTGCGCTGGTGTGGCACTGGTCCACCAGCGCAGCTCACCAGCGCACTGAGTAAAAAGTCTTGGCTTTTTCAAAACGGTGTAGTTTTTCTCTAGAGGTCATATATATATATATATATATATATATATATATTTATATATATATGTATATGTCTTCTTCTTCCTCACTCGTTTTTTGAGCTTCAAAACTCTATTTTAGTGTGAGAAAAGATTTCTTATTAAGAGATGCTCCAAGAACACTTTTTTACTCAACTAAACTCTATTACATAATCATCTAGCATCATTCTTCATCTTTCAAGCATGGGTCTTCATATGTTTCTTAATTAGGTAACTTTTACATGTTCTATATTGCCTATTTTCATTCTTATGACATGTATGCCTAGGTTTAGCTTTTATTGTGAATTAAATGCATGTTAATATGTTTGTTTGCATTTATCACATGCTTGTGTTTTTGGTTGTTGGTTGAGAGTAGTGATTAGTGATAGCTAGCATTTAGGACAATTTTACCCTTCTAGTTAAATCTTTTTGCAATTGCATTTAGAGAATTGATATCTAGGATTTGCATTAATTGCCATCATTAATCCTTAGATAAGCTCAAATGTGTTAACCTAGTATTTTTGCATCTAGAATATTTCCATATATTCACTTAGGTTGTTGTATCTCTTCATTGAGGATTAAGCCTTGTGTCTAAGTGATTTAGTGCACAAGTTGTTAATCTAGAATCACTATAAAGGCCTAGGGTAGTAGTGATGGGTTAGTGATCGAGTGGTGTGACGGGAGGTCAACCTAGGTTGTAATCATCATTACAAAAGTGGATTTGAGAATTGGAGTGGCTAAGTTGTAAGCCCGTGGTTTTTCTCTTTTTATGGGTTTCCACGTAAAAATTGGGTGTCTATTTATTTATGTATTTTTTTTTGCTTATTCTGTATACTTTGACGAGGTGATTTTATTAATATTGATTAATTCGAAAAGTTGATAATTAATTATGTTAAAACTTATTCACCCCTCTATCTAGGTTAGAATTGACACACCTTTAGGGAATTTCAGCCCAGAAAAGACCGCCCAACCGGTCTGTATACCGTTCACCACGTCTCCAACCTTAGCAGGACCGGTATCCTATTAGATGAACCCCTCTTCGAGCTTCGGCACCCCCAAGAGTGGTCGACCCCATGACCCAGGATGAGAGGGGATATAGCCATTACACCTCTAAAAACACTTCTCGTGAAATAATCTACCTAGCTATCTGAGACAAGGGTTCAGAAAGCCAGCTCCCATAAAAGCACCAACAGATGAAAGGAACCGGTACAAGTATTGCAATTTCCATGAGGATGTTGGCATAACACATCAGAGTGCTACAGCTTGCGCAACCAGATTGAAGCTCTGGTAAGGGGGGTTGCTTGGAAGAATTCCTGTAGCAAGTTAGGGATAATATCCAGACTGGGAAGGATGTACAAGAAGAGATCTGGGACCACGTTGAGAATAAAAAAGGAGAACAGAAGGATCTGATTCAACAGATCCAAGTCATACATATTATCAGTGGAGGCCCCACCTTGGTCGAAACCTCCAACAATTCCAGAAAAAACCATGCAAGGAAGATTCCCAGAGTCGAAGAGGGTCGTGGTATATTCAAAGTATGTCAGAGGATGGTAGGGACCTCCTAGTCAGCACAGATCGTTTTCACTGAAGCAGATGTATACAATACCGTGCAGCTGCACGACGACCCTATGGTGATCATGGTGCAGATCGCCAACTACTTGGTCTACCGTGCTGATCGACACAGGTAACAGTGTGGACATCCTGTTCAAGGACACTCTAGAGAAGCTTAACTTGAAACAGTGGTGCTACAACAGTTATACCACACCTTTGTATGGCTTCACAGGGGACTCCATTTTACTAGGCATCGGCACTGCTCCCTTACACTAGAACGCCATGATGGACTTCATTGTGGTTGACACCCGGTCGACCTATAATGGCATTTTGGGAAGGCCGTTCCTATCAGCGCTCAGGGGGTTCTATCCATCTACCACAACGTCCTGTAGTTTCCAGTTGAGAACGAGGTAGGAGAAGTGCATGGAGACCAACAGGTCGCTCGTAAGTGCTATGCAGTGTAAGCCAATCCTGTTATACTGGCGAAGCAGTTCGCACAGGTCGCAGTAGTTCGAGGATCGAGAACGCTAGAGTTAAAGGACCTGTTTATCATCAACTAAAGAAATTCTACCCTTAGACAGGGGATTCCTTCGCAGACTACCTCCATTCAGGAATCAATAACGTTAATTCTTTAAAATAGTTATGTACTTCAACTTGATCATCAATAAAGTCTCCTGTTAAGTTTTCTCCATTCCCTGTTGCATCTTATTTTCTCCACGAATGAAGTCGCCATAATCGCTATAAACCAAGGAATAACTTAGTAGCATCCTTGATATCTTGGCCGGGGTACCATCCCCCTCCATGAAGGGTCTTAGAGTAAGAGCATAGTTGCCTTCCAGATCTCGAGACCAGGGTAGCTAGATAGCATTCCTAATGCCTTGGTCAGGCTACCACCCCCAATAAGGGTCTGAGAGTAAGTGCATAGTTGCCATCAAGATCTTGAAACCAGGATAGCTAGATAGCATTCCTGATGCCTTGGTTTGGCTACCACCCCCAAGAAAAGTCTGAGTGTAAGATTATAGTTGCCATCCAAATCTCGAGACCAGGATACCTAGATAGCATTCTTGATGCCTTGGCCGAGCACCACCCTCGCCGAGAAGGGTCTTAGTGTAAGTGCATAGTTGTCATCCAAATCTCGAGACTCTGATAACTAGATATCATTCTTGATGCCTTGGTCGGGCTACCACCCCTAAGAAGGGTCTGAGTGTAAGTGCATAGTTATCATCCAGATCTCGAGACCAGGATAGCTAGATAGCATTCATGATGCCTTGGCGGGGTACCACCCCTCGCCGAGAAGGGTCTGAGTGTAAGTGTATAGTTGCCATCCAAATATAAAGACCAAGATAGTTAGATAGCATTCTTGATGCCTTGGTCGGGCTACCACCCCTAAGAAAGGTCAGAGTGTAAGTGCATAGTCGCCATCCAGATCTTAAGACCAGGATAGCTAGATAGCATTCCTGATGCATTGGTCGTACTACCACCCCCAAGAAGGGTCTGAATGTAAGAGCATAGTTGTCATCCAGATCTCGAGACTAGGATAGCTAGACAGCATTCATGATGCCTTGGTCGGACTACTACCCCTAAGAATTGTTTGAGTGTAAGAGCATGGTTGCCTACTAGATCGAGATCGCCATGGAAAGGTACCTCCTAGATACAGGGAGATGGGGTGCCTAGATTAAGATGCCACAATTTTCACCTAAGTATCTATTAACAGCCTTTTTTGGCAGGGGTCCAAAGAAGAATTTTCTTTCTACCTGGTACCTGGTAGGACCTACCCGATAGAAAACACTACCTAGCACCAGGTCAACATGACAGGCTACCATCTACCTCGTGGTACTAGGATTTACATGACCAAGGTACCTAGTAACCAACTTGGAAGCAAGTAGAGGGTATCGACCTCCATAGAATGTACTACTCGTAACCGAACTCATCGACATTGCCACACTATCCCCTTGAGGTACGTTTCTGACCTTTCTAGTATGAAGGAAGAAGCTCATAAAGCTCTTATGTATTTTTAAAGCTCTTACGCAGTCGAATCATTCTTCACACAACCAGATTGGTGGTATCGACCTCCATAGAATGTACTACTCGTAACCGAACTCATCGACATTGCCACACTATCCCCTTGAGGTATGTTTCTGACCTTTCTAGCGTGAAGGAAGAAGCTCATAAAGCTCTTATGTATTTTTAAAGCTCTTACGCAGTCGAATCATTCTTCACACAACCAGATTGGTACCTTAAGGTACCTCGCCCTCTGATTGATACCTAGGAGTACCTCGCTATCAAGACTATCAAGCACCTATCAGGTGACCTCTATGGGGTATCTCGCCAATTGATAAGCAAAACCAGAGTTAATCTCCAAAAAGTATCAAACTTCCACATACTACCGGTTATCAAGCCTAACCGGTACCACGGTACCTCCTACCTTGAGCCTAGGTTCCATGAAACCTACCCAGTACCCGACTACCATGATACTAGTTCGAGACCCGTATGGGATACATATCTTACCTGCCCAGATAGAATGGTACCCAGAAAGTGCCAACACATTAAAACATGGCCAACAAGAGCAAATCGGTATAGTAAGGCATCACGCCACCTGAATTTAGAACCAAAACTCTTCTTCCGGCAATGTAGGAAGATATGGTTAACTTTAATGACATTTAAAATGTCATCAATGGGGTCTACCGTATTAATTGGGGGAGTCAACCCTATTAATGGAGATAATCAATGCCATTAATGGAAGATCAGTCAACTCCTTAATAACCATTCACAAAGCCATTAATGAGTCAACTCAATCATGATTGGCTAAATTATTAGAGTGGGCAACAAGAAAGAGTCCAAAGAGGAAACAAACACATCTCCCTCCAAGATATCTTTCAACAGCAGATTCTTTGGGCACAACTACATTAAACAAAAAATCCCGCCAAATAAGGAAGGAAGATCAAGCTAGTAATCTTCGGAGTGGGCAGCAAGCAGTTGAAACCTATAAATATGACAAAGATTTTTCCAAGAAGGAAATTCTTGATTCGACGCCTAATCCTTATCTCACATCTCATCTGGGATCCAAAATTTGATCAACCAAAGAGAAGCCTACATACTTCGTCCAAATTCTCCCTACATGATCGTGTATGTGTACCTTTACTAGGAATGTACCGATATCGGTTAACATTCGATTACTATTGTAAGGTCTCCGGAGCGTCCCTACTGTACCACTTTACCATTTTTGTAAGCTCTTAGGAGCACTGCTTAATATTTATATATAAGGAAGGGTCTTTCTCCTTCCTCTTGATACTGCCTTGGAGTTTTTCAGCATGTGATCATTTGAGTTGCTTTTTCCCCCTTGGTCAGTCCACATCTACATAAGACTTGTCTTTCTCTTATTTATCTCTTGTATTACGCATGTATGTATGTGTGTGAGCTAGATTCCTACCCGCTAGACCTAGCGCTTTTATCAACCTATATGCTTGCCAAGTCACATGTCAAGATAGAGAGAAACCACCCAGACCTGTTTGAAGGGAGTCGAAGAGCTCTCTTGCACCCTCTCTGTGGAAGCGAACAAGGATCTGACATCGGAGCTAGAGGAGCTCCCCTTCTTACTCAGTATTTAGGTCAGGGAGCTACAGGAAAAAATCGGGGTCTAGGACCAAGCTTCAGGTATCAGGATGGGTTCCGACCCCGATCGAAAGTACCTAGAGGCGAAGAATCACTACCGGGTAGTCCAGTCTTTCACGAACACATCTACATCATCTTGAAGCACAAATCCTACCTCATTGCTCGCTATTTGGATCGAGGACACCTAGAGAGGAGATTGGATACCAGGATCGGGTACCAGAAATGAGGATCAGGACCAAGACCGGTGACCAGGATCTACCCTTTTACACCAACAAGAGAACCTCAAGCCCCTCATATCTTCTCCATATGCATGAAGCCTGACATGAGAGATGACTTGTCTCCTACCTACAACACCATCCTCATTTATCTATCCAGATTCACCAAGGTACGAGGTACCTATCCCTCCCTACGTACCGAGTAGTGGGTTAAGGGTGTTAATCGAGATTTTTCACCTAGTGGGAATTTTTGGTTAGCAGTATCAAATGCCTAACATATGGAGTATTGATACCTTAATTATCCTAGAAAAAACGATCATCTTTGAACAGATCCTATTAGGATCAGTTTGACTACCCACCTTGATAACTTGGGACTTGACGAATATACGAAAAATACCTCGATCACGATACAATCGAGATCATTAGACATCACGCAATGAGACTACGTACCGAGAAGAATAAAGATTCCTACAGAGTGTCAAGTGTTGGAGCTCACCCTACCCATCAAGTCTTATCTACCATTTTCCAAAGCCTTCATTTACTAAGTTTGATTAAAGGAAATGCATGTTGGAGACTACGACTGGATCGAAGTTAGGAATGAAGGGGAGGCCAAGAACTCCATCTATGCTTGGTAGAATTTACAACTTTCTTGCATTTCCAGATTCAAACTAAAGTCAAGTATGTTCAAAGTCAATCAAGATGGAAACCAGTTAGAAGCAGATAAGGGAAAGGAAAGTGCTTCTTACAGAATCAGGGAGTCTATCTCTCTAGCAGGCTACATCAGTTAAAGGGGGAGTTTATCCCCTCATCAGGCCATATCAAACTCAACGAGGAGCCCATCCTAGGTTTTAGGCTACACATAAAAAAAGCTATAAAATGAGTTGTCTAGTTCATCTTAAAATAGGGTGCCCACCCCCCTTTTCGGGTAACAGAAGCAGCTGAGCATAAGAATATCAAACATCAACCTCCTCTTTGTGATCTCTTCCTACCTCTTCTCCCTCTAGTGGATATTCATCTGTCTGCTGCTCGATCTGCTCTTTGAATAGTACCTAGTCAACCTCAGCCAGGATCTTAGGAGAGGCTATCTCAGTTTGAGAAATTGAAGCCACCCCTACCTCAAGTTGCTCCTCCACTGGCTTCGCCCTGGTCACGGCCACCCAGAGCTAGATCAGCTTGGCTCTCTACCATCTCCTTCAAGGCTGGCTGATCTGCTATCACATCTTGAGTAGTTGACAGTCCATCTTCGACCACTGAAAGAGCAGTAAGACCATAACAACCCCAGACTGTTGTTTTTTATCAGTATCTGTACCTTCATCAGCATCAACAGTCCTAGAAGGGCCTGCCCCATCTCCAACCAGGGTAGACAGCTTATTCGCCCTCCCCTAGATCTCTTCCCGGTTCTAGTTTGTGATGATAAAAATGTCAAAGTGTGAATGTAGTGGTTCAACGACCTGGTAGAAAGCATAGAAGTATCTGTTAATAAAGGAAGGTTCTACCTTAGCTTGAAGCTTGGCTATCTAGGCATGCAGGTCCAGGTTTTCTTTTTTTACCTTTAGGCCTCCACCTTCCAGTCATCCATCTCCCTTTTACGCCTCACCAACTTCAAGGTATCCTGGTAGAAGGTCCGTTTTAGCCTTTTATAATCACACTGGAGCTCAATTAGTTCCCTCTCAGTTTTATCCTGGTTGGTTATCATCTCTTGTACCAGGTCCCAGGCTTTAGCAATCAACACCGTGGAAATGTCAGCCTAAGCTTCAACTTTCACAATACGATCACGTAGAAAGGCCAACTGATAGCTTATAGAAATAGTGTATTTGAAGGCCTACAGTAGACAAAACACAAGTCAGTACATAACAAACTGATCACTCGAATCACAATTGAAGAAAAATGGTTACCTCGACCAAGAGAGTGGATCCCTTGGTAATCAAGTAGTCAGTAGGCATTGAGGCTATCGAAGAAAGGCTACCAACAGAACAAGAGGCGTTGAACTGGCTCACGACCTTGCACTGGTCAATGGATCAAGATGGAGGCTGGGGACGATCTCCGGAACCCTCTACTATCGTAGTTTCTAGGCTCTTTCTTACTAGTATAGATGTATGAGAAGGAATTGGAGCAGCAGGTACGCCAACTAAAGAGGTAGCATCAACGATGGCCTTAGTGGTGGGAGGGGTAACAGAGGTGATAACAGTAACTGAAGCAGTAGCAGGATTGGAAGTGAAAATAACCCTTAAAGCGTGTATCTATCCTAACCTAGAGGAGGGGTGAATAGGTTTTAATCAAGTTAATTACCAATTTTTCATGATTAGTCAATATTAAAAAATAACCCAATAAAACAAACATACAACATCAAGTATATAGTGTGGAAATATAAATAACACATGATATTTACGTGGAAACCCTCCAAATAGGAAAAACCACAAGTTATTCTGCTAGCCACACACGATCACAAAAATCCAATATATGAGAAAAAGGTTACACCCTTAAGTGATTCTCGGACTCTCACTTTCGACAACCTTAGGCTATGGACATAGCCACACACCACTCTTGGTTCAGTCCCTAGTGATATCCCCTGATACACTACTCTTGGCGTGAACGCCTCATACTCTACCCCTTAAGCCTTTTATAGTGACACCCGACCAATTGCTTGTCATCCCACCCTTGGTTGCAAGACTTGAATTGCTTATGCAACTTCACACCGAAGCCACAAACTATGTGAATATGTAAAATATTCTAAATGCAAATATGCTAGGAAAAACACTAAATGCTTATCTAGAAATTTAAGAATGTCACTAAGTACAATTCTTAGATATCAATGTCTATGTGAATGCTCATGAAGACTTAACTAGATATGAATGCTCATGAAGATGATATATATAAGGTGTAAAAACGAGCAGCACAGGAAAATATATTTTTGCCCAAAATCAGGTTTTTCGCTACAGGTTTCGCACCAAGAGGGGGCGCAAAGTTTGGAAGCAAAAATTGCTACCAAGTTTTTTGGGCCCATCTGCTTACATTGAGGGGGCGAAATATTTGGAAGCAAAAATTGCTGCAAAGATTTTCGGGGCCATTTTTGCTCAAGGCTCGCGCGAATTCCACTTTCCTCACACCAGCTTGAAATTCAAGTGGATCAAAACATGACTAAACGACTTCGAAACCTTTCGTATAATATACCGTTGGAAAGGTATGAAAGTCTAATTTCTAATCCAATTAACAAAACATGATTTGGATATTTGTAGAAAGAGGCATGGTCATTTTAGTGACCAAAGGTCCGAAACGGATAACAACAGAGTTGCCCCATTTTTATGGTTATTTTGGAGACTCCAAAACCAACCCAAACGGTCATGAAATATTACAAATAATATACTGTTGGAAAGGTATGCGTGTCTAGTTTGTACATAAGAAGTTATGGTAACAAGACCGTACAAAGGTCAGTTTTGAAAAACACTTAAATCATTGAAAACCATTCTTTAAAAATTAGACACATTACTCCAAATAACCAAACCAATAGAAGAATGAGACCTTCTCAAATGGTCATTCAAATCGTTTAAACAAGCACACAATCATGCAAGCACAAACAGCGGATGCCTACCTTCTTGAACCAAGGACGTTGGAAGGCTTCCCCGATCCGTACTGTCAGATAGGGAAGAGGAGCACTATCCTATTGAGGTTAGTAATATGGTACGCAACTGTAAAGTAAGCCAACTCGTAACTCCATTCTTACTAGGAGAGGCGGCAGAGATACATAGGCACTAGTTCACCCTGCGGGGATTGAAGGAGTCAGAGGTAGGGTACTTCGTGTTCATAAAATTCTGAGCAATTATGGCCTTCAAGATTGCCTCAGATTTAGCCGGGAAGGAATTCCTATCCCAAGAGAGCTTATCATTGAAGGTGGTGGGAACTTCGAACTCATGCCCGTCAATATAGATCGAGCTCTTCCAATCACCGCCGATCAGTACCCACTCGTTCTTCCAGGAAGGATCCTTCTTGGCAGCACCTAACACTACAAAGTTGAGCTTGTTCTTAACTTTGGCGTAGAGTTGCCCTCTTATGCAGGGAGATAGGCTACCAATCTAGAAAAATTACACCAGTTCCTCATCCCCGAGCTCCCTCGTGTGATCATCAGTCTCACATTGCTCCATCCACATCACAAGGAAGCCCATCAGGTACCTCTAAGAGCCTAGGGTTAGCTGGAGGGAAGCAAGCTGGAGAACGTGGAGACCCCGTCGGAGGGTGGGGTGAGGAGGTAGCCTTACCCTATTCTCTAGAGCCGTGACGTTGAGTGGAAGCACGCCTCTGGCAGGAGTAAAGAAATCATAGTTCTTGGTAGGGATAGAGATAGAGATGTTATCAGGGATGCCAAACTTACTTTTTAACCGGTTAATCGACCCGTCTTTGATGATCGAATCAGGGACGACTCGAAAGTCATAAGAAAGAGCGGGCTTTCTTATAGGGCCATCAAGGACCAGGGCCAAACTTTTGCCAGTCGTTTTACCAACAGAATTGCTATTTGAATCTTTATCGACCAACTCTAACGGGTTCTCAGGTATATTCGAAAAGCCTGACCTAATGGAAATGTTCCGACCCAAGCGACGGCACAGAGGAGGAGGAAGGTCGTCCCTACTATCTTTACAGGCTCGCTTTCCATGAGTGGGATTAGAAGTCACACTGCCCTCCACCATGCCTTCGAATGCGTCAGAGCTAGAAGTCGACGTGAAAATTAGATGCTTTGATTCGAAAAAGGGAAAGAAAGATGGTGCGGTTCGTCGTGAAGATAAAGAAGGAAGAAGATCTTTTTGAAGTGTATTTGAAATTTGAAAAGTATTATCACAAGCGTGAGATAAACAAAGAGAAAGCCGGGTTTATATAGGCGTGATAGGGAAGAAGACGATGATGAGGGCGTGATAGAGGAGGCGAGGTTTTTGCCTCGATACTCGTATGTCGCCAAAAATATCATCATTTTTCAAATAAAAAGTCACTCTCTCGCTTGACACGTGGTTAGTGCATTTAAGAAGAAGATTTCTTCCAAATTCTAGCAACCATATTGAAAACGAAAAATTTCCTTGTGAGGTAAGAATCTGACTCCAACCCCGACTCAATTATTGGAGTTCAAGTCAGAGGGAACTTCTATTAAAAGCCAAATTTAGGTATGAACCAAAGGAAAATTTTCCACTTCCCAGCCTTCATTCAAGGGTCTAAATTCAAGCTTATGCAACGAGGTATCAAGGTCCTCAAGGTCAACTCACTAATCCGAGAAGCCAACTCAGTTGGGTGGTCATAGAAGCAGCACGACCAGTAGAAGACCGATTGCTCATCTCCATTTGTATAGGGTCATTCAACGCCCTAGTGAGCCACCGAAGCCCAGATCAGATCAGGGAGATCCCTGAGGGTTCCCATATTCGCTAAGGCATCTTACATGCCTAGGCAAGCCTCTAGAGATGTAGCCCCGTTGTAAGGCCCAATGGCTCATCACATCTTGTATCGGGCAGTTTAACGCCTAAGTGAGCCATTATGGTCCCGATTCATACCAGGTAGGTCCAGAGCCTCATTTCATTTGCTGGGGACTTCTAGGAACCAATGCAAGCCTTTGGACTAATACTAAACCAGTGGCTCCACTCTATTTGTATGGTGCCATTCAGCGCCCTAATGAGCCATTGAAGCCTAGATCTGATCAAGGAGATTCTAGAGGATTACCACATTTGCTAAGGCCTCCTACATGCCTAGGCAAGCCTCTGTAGTAGCAGCCCTGCAGCAAGGCCTAGTGGCTCCTCACATCTTGTACCAGGTCAATCAACACCCAAGTGAGCCATGCCGTTCTGATTCATACCAGGTAGGTCCAGAGCTTCATTTCATTTGCAGGGGGCTTCTAGAATCCCATGCATACCTCTAGACCGATACCAAACTGGTGGCTCCACTCTATTTGTATAGGACCATTCAACGCCCTAGTAAGCCACTGAAGCCTAGATCTGATCAGGGAGATCCCAGAGGGTTCCCATATTCGTTAAGGCATCCTACATGCCTAAGCAAGCCTCTAGAGTAGCAGCCCTGCTGCAAGGCCCATTGGCTCCTTAAATCTTATAATAGGTCGTTCAGTGCCTAGTGAGCCACTGCGGCCCCAATTAGTACCACGTAGGTCCAGAGCCTCATTTCATTTGTTATGGACTTCTAGGATCCCATACATGCCTCTGGACAGGTACAAAACCAGTGGCTCCTCTCTATTTGTACCGGGCCATTCAATGCCCTAGCGAGCCACCGAAGTCCCGATTCTTTCGGGGAGTGCCCAGTGGCTTCCCACATTTGTTTAGGCCTCCTACATGCCTAAGCTAGCCTCTAGAGTAGTAGCTCCACTGCAAGGCCTTGTGGCTCCTCACTCATTGTACCGTTTCGATAAACACCCAAGTGAGCCACTACGGCCTCGATTCACTCTAGCATGGTTCAGAGCCATATTTCAATTGATGGGGACTTCTAGCATCCCAAGTATGCCTCTAGACCGGTACTAGACTGGTTGCACCTCACCATTTATCCTAGGCCATTCAGTGCCCTAACATACCGATCCGTTTGGTGTGAGCCCAAAGGCTTCCCACATTTGTTTAGGCATCCTACATGCCTATGCAAGCCTCTAGAGTAGCAGCCCCACTACAAGGCTCAATAGCTTCTCAATTCTTATACCGGGTCGGTTAACGCCCAAGTGAGCCACTAAACTCCCAGTTCGTTCCAGCATGGTCCATAGCCTTATTTCATTTGTTGGGGACTTCTAGGATCCCAAGCATGCCTTTGGACTAGTATCAGACAGGGGCTCCTCTCCATTTGTGCCGGGTCATTAAACGCCTTAGTGAGCCACCAATGTCCCGATCCGTTCGGGGAGAGCCTAATGGCTTCCCATATTTGTTGAGGCCTCATATATGCCTAAGCAAGCCTCTGGAGTAGTAGCCCCGTTGTAAGGCCTAATGGCTCCTCACTTCTTATACCGGGTCGGCCAATGCCCAAGTGAGCCACTGAGCTCCCGGTTCGTTCCAGCATGGTCCAGAGCCTTATTTCAATTGCTGGGGACTTAAAGGATCCCAAGCATGTCACTATACTAGTACCAAACTGGTGGCTCCTCTCCATTTGTACCTCGTCATTCAATTCCCTAATTTTCCACTGATGTATCGATCCATTCGGGGAGAGCCTAGAGACTTCCCACAATAGGTAAGGCCCTCATACATGCCTAAGCAAACCTCTAAGGGCAGCAACATAGCAACAAGACCTATGGTCTCCACACTTGTTATATTAGGCCCCTTACAGCGACCTTGTGAGCTACCTAGGTCCCAATTCATTTGAGCGAAGTCTAGAGCCCCTTCTTAATTGTTAAGGTCTATTTGAAGCCCGAGCATGCCTCTAGACCGATATCAAACCAATGGTTCTTCACTTATTATTTTGGTCCCCTCACAACACCCAGATGAGTTACTGAGGTCTCGGTTCATTCAAACGGAATCTCAAGTCTACTACACTTATAGAGGATTCTCACTTACCCTAAGCTAGCCTCTAAACCGATTACATTACTTGGGGACTAGAAGCTCACCATTTTCTTTAGTACTCCAATGAGATCCAACTTGAGAAGATGTCTCCTTGTGACCGGTTCATAATAACAAGCACCTTAGAGGAAAGTCACTCTGTTACTTAAAGCACGGATCACCTCAAAAGTTTTTACCCTTGAAGTCTACAATAGCAGGGTAAGCATTGACTGGTTTCGCCAAGAGTTTTATCGCCATGAGTTTG
This sequence comes from Dipteronia dyeriana, assembly GCA_032871835.1. Classification (NCBI taxonomy): domain Eukaryota; kingdom Viridiplantae; phylum Streptophyta; class Magnoliopsida; order Sapindales; family Sapindaceae; genus Dipteronia; species Dipteronia dyeriana. The sequence goes on from CM065302.1 coordinate 40,261,382, forward strand.
TATCTCCTTTGATTTCAATCTCCATGATAGTTCTACAATGATCACCATTCGCCTATGATTGAGACCAAAAGAGCTACACAGCACTCCTGATGCGACCGAATTAATCCCTCCAAGAGGATAGCCATGAATAAGAGAGCAACACAGCGCTCCTGATGCCCTAGATCGGATTAATCCCTCCAAGAAGATCACCTTGACTAGGAGGGCTACATAGCCATCCTGATGCCCCTGGACCGGATTAATCCCTCCAAGAGGATCGCCTTGACTAGGAGAGCTACACAGCGCTTCTGATGCCCTAGACTGGATTAATCTTTCCAATAGGATCGTCTTGACCAGGAGAGCTACACAGCCCTCCTGATGCCCTAGACCAGATTAATCCCTCTAGGAGGATTGCCTTGACTAGGAGAGCAACACAACCCTTATAATGTCCTAGACCGGATTAATCCCTCTAGGTGGATCGCCTTGACCAGGAGAGCTACACAACACTTCTGATTCCCTGGACCAGATTAATCCCTCTAGAAAGATCGCCTTGACCAATAATGCTACACAACACTACTGATGCCTTAGATCGAATTAATCTCTCTGGGAGGATATCTATGGTGTTTTGATAATGATCACCTAGACACCATGGATTGGTTGGGGAAGCCCCCTCACAACCCTTGATTCATTGGCTGGGTACTACCCCCGGAGAAGGGTCTGGTTTGTAAGGTAAAATTGCATGCCAGATCATAAGACCAAGACATCCAATTAGCATTCCTAATGCCTTGGTCGGGCTACCACCTCTAAGAAGGATATAAGCCTAAGAGTATAGTTGCCTGCTAGATTATGAGACTAAAACACCTAAATGGTCATCCTACTGCCTTGGCCGAGCTGACCTCGCTAGGAAGGACCTGGATGGCATAGTTGTCTACTATGATCATTTCGCTAGTTCGTCTAAGTACCAGGATTTCTAAAACAGGAATGTCTGGTACCCAGATTCACCTACATGCATTCGTCTAAGTACAAAGATTCCTGGAACAGGAATCCAGGTACCCAGATTGGCTATAAGAGCCTTATCACAAATGATCGAGTAGTACGATTTGTCATATCTTACCTTTCTCGATTATCAGATTTTATACTAACTAGAGCGACAGAAGTTACACCCAAGAAAATATTCTCATCAGTGGTCTGTAACCGCTCATTTGTTTTGCAGGAACGCCAAACACCCAAATTCACCTATGTTTCGCCTATATACAAAAACCCTGTGTGAAATTGGTCATAGTTACCTACCAGAGTCTTTACGCCTAAGTACTAGGAATGCTGATATTGGAATGACTAGTACCCTAATTCACCTAAGTCAAGCACGCTAGGAACGATTTTCATTTCAAGCAATGATTTCAAATAAAAAGCGATAAGAAAAATTCTTCAAGCAGACTAAGATCCTGACTCCAACCCCAACTATGTACCTGTTCAAGTTAGAGGGGACTTCTGTTAACAGCCTTTTTTGGCAAGGGTCTAAAAAAGGAATTTTTCATCAGTCTGGTACTTGGTAGAACCTACCCTGTAGAATTTAGTTCGGGATCGGTACTTGATACGATGGACTGATAAAAAGTCAACACTACCTCCCACATACTACCAGTTGTCAAGTAGAATCGGTGCCACAGTACCTCTTACCTGGTACCTAGGTACCGCGAGACCTCCTGCCTAGAACCTAGGTACCACGACACCAGCCTAATACTCGAGTACTGTGATACAACTTTAGGACCCGTCTAGGGTATGTATCCTATCTACCCAGGTGAGAAGAATGGTATCAGAGAGGTACCAACCTCCCAAGATAAAGCCAACAAAAGCAAACTGGTACACTAAGGTACCTCGCAATAAGAATACATAGCCAGAACCATCTTTTCTCCTCCAGCAACGAAGAAGAGAAAGTTGACTTCTCTAGCCATTTACAACGTCATTAGTGGAGAAATTCAATCATAATTAATGGGGACTGTCAACCCCGTTAATGAAAGATCAGTCAACTCTTTAATAGTCATTCAAAACTCCATTAACGAGTCAACTCAATCAATACCAAATCAATGTTCCTATGATTATGAATTAATTGGAAAAACTAATGGAGTGGGCAACAAGAAAGAGTCCAAAGAAGAAACACTCACAACTTCTCACAGATATCCTCCACAAACCGATTCTTCAGGGTCAATTACATTAAAAGGAGAATCATATTGAATAGGAAAGGAAGACTAATTGAGTAATCTTCAGCTTGTATGCCAAGAATTAACCCTAATTACAAAGTGTATAAATACACTGGTAAAAGCATATTAAAAAGGGAATTCGACGTCTGACTCCACATCTCATATATGACCCAAAAATTCCAAAATACATGCCAAAATGAGAGCCCATATCCGATCCGAGATTCGATTGTTCTACATAGAAAATACTACTTGTTAGCAATCGATCCCTATTGTAGGCTCTCCAGAGCGTCTACATTGTACTACTTCACCATTCTTGTAAGCTCCCGGGATCACTCCTTGATATATATATATATACAAGGAAGGGTCTTTCTCTTTCCTCTGGATACTGCCTTGGGGTTTTTCAGCATATGATCATTCGTGATGCGTTTTCCCCCCGGTCAATCCACTTCTACAAAAGACCTGTCTTTCTCCAATCTATCACCTTTATTATGTTGGTATGTATGAATAGGATTTAGTCTCTGACCCCGTTGGTCCTAGCCACCTATCTGTATGTTGAGTTACTGCTCTAAAGTATTTTGGAGAACCAAGAAAGGTCTCATCCCCGACCAAAAGTATCTAGAGGCGAGGAGTCGCTAATGGGTGGTCCTATTTTCACGACCACAACTATATCAATCAGGTCCACCAATCATTCCTCATTGTATACTATTTGGATTTAGGTCGCCTAAAGAAGAGACCGGGTGCCAAGACCAGGGTACCAAGACCAGGGTACCAAGACAAGGGTACCAGGACCAAGGACCAAGACTTGCCATCCATTCCAGCAAAGAAACCTCAAGCGCCATGTTTCATCCATATGCACGAAGCCCGACGGTAGGGGACTTGTCTCCTACACCTAGATACACCAAACATCATACTCATACAAGATCACCAAAGTATGAGGTACTACCCCCCACAGCCCACCGGGTAGCTGGTTGAGAATGTTGATCGAAATTTCCTTCCATCGATCGAATTTTCGGTTAACATATATGTATGTTAACCAAAAATTTGCTCAAGGTAAGGAATCTCGATCAATACCCTTAACCTGTTACCCGGTAAGTTGCAGGGGTAGGTACCTTGTGCCTTAGAGATCTCGTATGAGTAATGAAGTAAAAGTTCTGGTGCAGTAGGTATAGGACAAGTCATCCTGCCCGTCAAGCTTCGTGAATATGGAGTAGGATATGGGGTTTGAGGTTCCTTTACCTATACAAGGGGCATATCCCGGTCCCTGGTACTCAATCTCCTCTCTAGGTGACCTCGATCCAAATGCCATGTAAGAAGATAGAACCCTCGATAGTACCCTGGCCCATATAGCAAGCAAGAAGGAATGATTGGTGCACCTGATAGATATAGTTATGGTCGTGAAAGATTGTACCAACCGTTAGCGACTTCTCACCTATAGGTACTTTCGATCGAACCCGAGACCTGTCTTGGCTCTCCTAACTTCTTTAGAGTGGTAACTTGATATGAAGATAGGTGGCTAGGACCAATGGGGTCAAAGGCTAACTCACATTCATACACACATGCAAAACAAAAGGAGATAGATAAGAGAAAGACTAGTCTTTTATAGAGGTGGACTAACCTAGGGGAAAAGGTATCACAAGTGATCATATGCTAAAAAACCCCTTGACAGTATCCAAAGGAATATATATATATATATATATATGAGTGCTTCTTGGAGCTTACAAAGATGGTGAAGTAATACAACGCAGATTCTCCGGAGAGCTAATAATAGCAATTGATTGTTAACCAATCCCGATATATTCTTAGGGAGAGGTAATACATGTAAGTGAGATAATACCACAGTGGTGACCTAAAGAGAATTCAGGCGAGATTTCTTTTACATTGTTGGCGATAGGGAACAACTTTCTGTTTTGTCGATCTATAGATGTTATCAGGAATCCATTTTGGATATTCTTCTAATAGGTGATTTCTGGTCAGGTCTGACCTGGGTCTCAGGCGTCGAATCCTTCTATTTATACATGAAGTTTCTAGGGTTTTTCCTTGGCGTACAAGCCGATGATCACTAGACTTGATCTTCTTTCCCATTTGGTGGGATTTCTGTTTAATATAGTATACCCTGGAGAATCGGTTGGCAGAGGATATCCTAAAGATAATCGTGTTTGTTTCCTTTTCGGACTCTTTTCTGTTACCCACTCCATTAATTTAGCCAATTAATTCGTAATCATAGGAACATTAATTTGGTATTGATTGAGTTAACACATTAATGGTATTGTGAATGGCCATTAAGGTGTTGACTGATCTTCCATTAATGGGGTTGATTGTCCCCATTAATTATGGTTGACTTTCTCCATTAATGGCATTTGTAAATGGCCGGAGAAGTCAACTTTCTCTTCTTCGTTGCTGGAGAAGAAATGTTGGTTCTGTATTTTGGTGGTGTGATACCTTACTGTACCAGTCTACTCTTCTTGGTCCTGTTCTGGTAGGTTGGTACCTCTCATATACCATTCTTCTTACTGAGCAGACAGGATACGTACATTGAATGGGTTTCAAAGTGGTATCGTTGTACTTGTGTACCTGGCTGGAGTCGTGGTACCTAGCTTCCCGGCATAAGGTACCGTGGTATCTAGGTACCAGGTAGGAGGTACCGTTGTACCGATTCTACTTGATAACTGGTAGTATGTGAGAGGTAGTGTTGACTTCTTATCGGTCAATGGTATCGAGTATCCCTGGTATCTAGGTACCGGTCCCAATCTAGATTCTATCGGGTTGGCCCTACTAAGTACCAGGCAGATCAAAAATTCTTCTTTGGACTCCTACCAAAAAAGGTTGTTAACAGAAACCCTCCTGACTTGAAAACCGATACGTATTGGGGTTGGATTCAAGATCTTGTATTGCTTGAAGAATTTCGCTTGTCGCTTCTTACTGGGAACCATTGCTTGAAATGAAAATCGTTCCTAGCATGCTTGACTTAGGCGAATTAGGGTACTAGTCATTATAATATCAAGAATCTTAGTACTTAGGTGTAAAGATCCTGGTAGGCAACTAGGGCCACTTTCACATCAAGTCTTCGTATATAGGCAAAACATAGGCTAATCCGGGTGTTTGGCATTCCTGTAAAATAAATGAGCGGTTGCGGACCACTACTGAGGATATTCCTTTGGGTGGAATTTCTGATGCTATAGTCAATATAAAATCTGATAATCGAGAAAGGTAAGATATGACAAATCATACTACTCGATCATTTGGGATAAGGCTCATATGGCCAATCTGGGTACCTGGCATTTCTATTCCAAGAATCCTAGTACTTAGACGAATGTATGTAGGTGAATCTGGGTACCAGGCACTCTTGTTCTAGAAATCCTGATACTTTGGTGAACTGGCGAAATGATCCTAGTTGGTAACTATGCCATCCAGATCCTTCTTAGTAGAGGGTGGTCTAGCCAATACAGCAGAATGGACATTTGGCTATCCTGGTCTTATTGTTGACCTGGTAACTATGCAAGTACGCTCAGACCCTTCTTGGGGGTGGTATCCCGATCAAGGCATCAGGAATGCTATTTGGCTATCCTGGTTTTGTGACCTGGCAGGCAACTATACCTTACGAACCAGAGCCTTCTTAGCGGGGGGTGGTCCCCAGCCAAGGCATCAAGGAGAGTGAGGGGGCTTCCTCGACCAATCCCCGGTCTCAAGACGATCATTATCAAAATGCCATGGTGATCCTCCTAAAGGGACTAATCCAATCTAAGACCTCAAGTGTGATGTGTATCTCTCCTGGTTAAGATGATCCTCCCAGATGGATTAATCCGATCTAGGGCACAAGAGTACAGTGTTGCTCTTTTGGTCAAAACGATTCTCTTGGATGGATTAATCTTGTCCAGGGCATCAGAAGTGCTATGTAGCTCTCCTGGTCAAGGCGATCCTCTTGGATAGATTAATTCTGTCCACGGCATCAGGAGCACGGTGTAACTCTCCTAGTCGAGGCGATTCTCCTGGATGGATTAATCTGATCCAGAGCATCATGAGTGTTGTGTAACTCTCCCGGTCTCGATCATAGGCGAATTATAATCATAGGAGAACTATCATGGAGATCGAAATCAAACAAAATACAAACTCATGGAGATACCAGCCAATGCTCACCTTACACCTGTGAACTTCAAGGGTAAAACCTTTTGAGGTGATCCATGTTCCAGGTAACAGGGTGACTTTTCGCTACGGCGCTTGTTATTATGGACTGGTCACTAGAAGAAATCTTCTCAAGTTGGATCTCACTAGAGTACTAAAGAAAATGGCAAGCTTCTAGTCCTCAAGTAATGTAACCAGCTTAGAGGCCATCTCGGGGTAGATGAGAATCCTTTATAATTGTAGTAGGCTTGAGATTCCGTTTGAATGAACCGGGACCTCAGTAACTCATATGGGCGTTGTGAGGGGGGCTGAACAATAAGTGAAGAACCATTGGCCTGATATTAGTCCAGAGGTCAACTCGGGCTCAAAAGAGACCCTAGCAACTGAGAAGAGGCTCTAGACATCACTCAAAAGAATAGAGACGTAGGTAGCTCACATAGGCACAGTGAGAGGCATAATATAACAAATGTGGAAACTGCAGGTCTTACAACTGTGATGCTGCCCCTGTAGGTTTGCTTAGGCAAGTATGAGGCTTCAACAAATATAGAAAGACCCTTAGCTCTTCTCGAATGGATCACAACATCGGTGGCTAGCTAGAGCTTTGAATGGTTTGGTACCAATGGAGAGGAGCCAGAGGCTTGATACTGGTCTAGAGTCATGCTTGGGATCCAAGAAGTCCCTAGCAACTAAAATAAGGCTCATACCTAGAAACAGTCGGGGCCACAATGACTTACTAGGGCAATGACCGACTCGATACAAGAAGTGAGGAGACACTGAGCCCAGTAGCGGTGCTGCTGCTCCAAAGGCTTACTTAGGCATGTAGAGGATATTACCAAATGTGGGAAGCCTATTGGCACTACCTGAACGGATCGGGACATCGGTGGCTCATTAGGGCGTTAAATGGCCCGGTATAAATAGAGAAGAACCATCGGTATGGTACCGGTCTAAAGACATGCTTGGGTTCCTAGAAGTCTCTAAAAACTGAAGTAAGGCTCTAGACTATAATGGAATGAAATTGGTTCACTTTGGGATTTACCGATCATGTATAAGGAATGAGAAGCCACTAGGCCTCACAGCATAGCTATTACTCTAGAAGCTTGCTTAGGCATGTAAGAGACCTCAGTAAATGTGGGAAGCCTCTAGGCTCTCCACGAACGGATCGGGGACATCGGTGGCTCACTAGGGCATTGAATTTCCAGGTATAAATGGAGAGGAGCCACCGGTTTGGTACTGGTTCAGAGGCATGCTTGGGATCGTAGAAATCCTCAGCAACTGAAATAAGGCTTTATACCATGCTGTAATGAATCGGGAGCTCAGTGGCTCACTTGGGCATTGACCGACTTGATATAAGAAGTGAGGATCAACTAGTCTTCTATTGGTCGTACTACTCTAGAGACTTGCTTAGGCATGTAGAAGGCCTTACCAAATATGGGAAGCCTCTGGGCTCTCCCCGAACGGATTGGGACATCGGTGGCTCACCAGGGGGTTGTCCAGTCCGGTAGAAAAAGTGAGGAGCCACCGGTCTGGTACCAGTCTAGATGCGTACTTGGGATCTTAGAAGTCCCCAACAACTGAAATAAGGCTCTGGACCATTCTAGAAAGAATCAGGATTGTAGTGGCTTACTTGGGTGTTGATCGGCCCAGTACAAAAAAATGAGGAGCCACTAGGCCTTGCACCGGTGTTACTGCTCCTATGACCACATAGCTGACGTGGTTTCTCAAATTCGTGAGTTAACCAGCCACTGTTACCTAGGAGATTCTGATGATCATATCTGGTGATATGAGGGATTCGTATAAACAGGTACAAATCCAGTAGATCTATTAGATAAGAGATATACTGGTAGCGGAGTCAATATGCTGTAAAAAAGCAGGAGAGATGCATCTTTACTGTGTAGGACTATCAACGGATCGGACTGGTTCAACTGTGGAGGAGTCTTTCAGGCATGAGGCTGCGTAACGGATCTTGTGTAGAGGTGATATACCGGTACAAAGAAAATCCATTGTAAAGAAGCAAGATATGTTTAGTTATACTACATATGAGCTCTTGAGGTACTGGAGTAGAACTGTTGTATAGGAGCTAGACAGGTCTGGCTCTACTGCACTGGAGGTCTAATTGTACCATAGCAAGTTTACTATCGAGGAGCTAGATAGGTACGGCTCTGCTGCACGGAAGCTCTAATGGCAACGGAGCAGGTCTATTGTTGAGGATCTAGACAGGTGCGGCTCTACTGCACTAGAGCTCTAACTATACCGGTTCGACTACACTGAAGCTCTAACGGTATTGGAGTAAGTCTGTTGTAGATGAGCTAGACAGGTACGGCTCTGTTGTAGATAAGCTTTACCAATAGATGAGCAGCTTAGCTACATAGAGGCAGTATAGTAGACCAGTTCCACCAGGGATCCCACGTACCATATTTGCTCCACAACAAACAAAACTTGTCAAATGGTAAAATAAGCATCACACGTGTTGCGTAGGCGATATAGACAAGTATGGAGGAAAGACATCATGAACAGTAAATGATATTCCATGAAAAACGAATATGTTACCTCGATAGTAAAAAGTTGAGCTTGTATAGATAAGGAAGCCACGTTGGTCAAGTGATCTTCCCACAGATGGTGTCAAAAAATGTTAATCGAAAATTTGCTCAAGATGAGGAATCTCTATCAACACCTTCAGCCCATTACCCGGTAGGTTATGGGTGGGGGGAGGAGGGGGGTGTAGGTACCTTTTACCTTGGAGATCTCGTATGAGTAAGAAGTCTGGTGCAGTAGGTAGGAGACAAGTCATCCCGCTCGTCGGGCTTCGTGCATATGGAGGATATATGAGGCTTGAGGTTCCTTTGTTGGTGTAAGGGGCTGATCCTGGTCCTTGGTACTTGGTCTCCTCTCTAGGTGACCTCGATCCAAATACCATGCAAGAAGGTAAAAACACTACTCCTCGGTAGTACCCCGACCCATATAGCAAGCAAAAAGGAATGACTGGTGCACCTGATAGATATAGTTTGTGGTCGTGAAAGATTGTACCAACCGTTAGCGACTCATCGCCTCTAGGTACTTTCGATCAAGCCCGAGACCTATCTTGGTTCTCCTAACTTCTTTAGAGTGGTAACTCGATATGTAGATAAGTGGCTAGGACCAACGGGGTCAAAGGCTAACTCACATTCATACACACATGCAAAATAAAGGAGATAGATGAGGGAAAGACAAGTCTTTTGTAGAGGTGGACTGACCTATCGGGGAAAAACATCACAAGTGATCATATGCTAAAAAAACCCTAGGCAGTATCCAGAGGAAGAAGAAATACCCTTCCCTATAATATATATATATATATATATACATATATATATATATATATATATACATATATATATATATATACATATATATATATATATATGAGTGCTCCTTGGAGCTTACAAAGATGGCGAAGTGATACAACGTAGATTCTCTAGAGAACTTACAACAGAAATCAAATGTTAACCAATCTTGATATATTCTTGGCAAAAGGCAATACATGTAAGTGAGATAATACCACATTGGTGACATAAGAAGAATTCAGGGGGGATGTCTTTTACACTATTGGCGATGGTGAACAACTCTCTGTTTTGTCGATCTTTGGATGTTATCAGGAATCCATTTTGGATCTTCTCTTAATAGGCGATTTCTGGTTAGGTCTGACCTGGGTCTTTTGCGTCGAATCCTCATATTTCTACATGAAGTTGCTAGGGTTTTTCTGTTTAATATAGTTTACCCTTGAGAATCGGTTGGGGAGGATATCTTGAAGATAATCATGTTTGTTTCATTTTCCGACTCTTTCTTATTAGCCACTCCATTAATTTAGCCAACTAATTCGTAATCATAGGAACATTGATTTGGTATTGATTGAGTTGACTCATTAATGGCATTGTTAATGGTCATTAAGGAATTGACTGATCTTCCATTAATTGGGTTGATTGTCCCCTTAATTAGGGTTGAATTTCTCCATTAATGGTATTTGTAAATGGCCAAAGAAGTCAACTTTCTCTTATTCGTTGCTGGAGGAGAAAATATGGTTCTGTATTCTGGTGGTGCAATACCTTACTGTATCGGTCTGCTCTTGTTGGTCTTGTTCTGGTAGGCTGGTACCTCTCAAATACCATTCATCTTATTAGGCAGGTAAGATACGTACCCCGGATGGGTTTTAAAGTGGTATAGTGGAACTTGGGTACCGAACTGGTGTCGTGGTACCTAGGTTCCAGACAGGAGGTACCGTGGTACCTAGGTACCAAGTAGAAGGTACCGTGGTACCGGTTTTGCTTGATAACTGGTAGTATGTGGGGGGTGGTGTTGATTTCTTATCGGTCCACGGTATCGATTATCCCCGGTATCTAGGTACCGGTCCCGATCTAGATTCTACCGGGTAGGCCCTACCAAATACCAGGCAGATAGAAAATTCTTCTTTGGACCCCTGCCAAAAATGGCTTTTAACAATATATATATATATATATATATATATATCTTTTATTTTCAACTAACCACTTTTATTAATCCTTTTAAATATATGATATATATCAAGAAGGATAATAAGTATTTTAAATTTAAATTAAATTCAAATTTAGATATTTGATTTAATAAAAATAAAATAATCAACTTATTTTATCTTCATTCAAAATCAAATATCAATCAACACCTTCCATTTAATTATTAATCGCATAATTAAATAATCTAGTTATTTAATTAATTTAATCATTAAGATTCACTAATTAAATAATCTCATTATTCAATTAATTCATAAATAAATATGTTTCACTTTCGTAACACAATTAATCGGATAATCAATTTGTTAACCATAACCCTTATTACTTTTAATTAGTGAGGCTAGCAAGGGAAACTAATGGACTCACGGTATTTTGAGCTCTAATAATCTTTAGAAATAATTAATTAAACTTTTAATTAATATTCCATGATTATTAATTTCGATGTTATTCCACTAAAAATCCGAAGCTGCACTCTCTCAACTGTAGATGCTTTTACATAAACCAATTATCTGTGTCCATCGATATAGCTATTACATATGGTATAATCCTCCACAAATAGTTTATAATTAGAGTTGAGTCATAATGTTTGTTATGCCCCTCTAATTATATCTTTTCCATTAAGTACCATTGATTATCTAATGAACAATAAATCCTACATTCCTTACGGAATTAGGAGAGCGCTTATATTGTTCAAGCCCCGAATCAAACTTTAAGGAACTATCATCTACTTCTCGTAAGAAGGAGTGGATTCCACTATTTTGTACAAACCTTCACAGCCACATGCCAAACCACGATTCCAAAAAATGGAGCATATTGATCGGGAATGCAATTCTGATCTGACCCATCGTATATCAAAAACCACAATCTAACCTTATGGAGTCAATAAGACACTTAGAATTAAGGTCACCCATATATAGCCATCATTTGTTGATATATATATATATATATACATGAATCCCAATGAGAAACGGATCTTAGTATGAGATACATATATATTATGGCCCAGTCCTATATGATCACATCATACAAGATGACTCCATTCACATATCACCATATGAATTATCCAGGATAAGATCACCATACATTACAAAATCGATCACAGCTATAGATTAACCACAAATAAAGTACCCAGTTTTATTTACTATCTACGGACTCTTTAGATTGCTCAACTCAAACTAAATCCATCTGTATATGACATTCAAATACTCAGTTCAAAATAACATCCAGCAATCGTGGATGTCAAGTACACAAGTTATATAAATGTATGAGACAATTTTAATGAATAAACTACTTATTTTATTTATGTTCTATTCACATTTACAAATTACAAAATAATCTCCCACTTGCACTAAAGCATGAGAGACATGTCTTATAATCCTAGACCCTTTAGGTGACCTTCAAACAATTTGAAATTCCCTAGAAAGTATGTATCTATAACCTAGAGGGGGGGTGAATAGGTTGTAATTCGATAGATTACCAATTTTACGAATTAATCAATATTAACAATTCAACCTCATTCTACTTAAATACTCAATTAAATGACAACAAATATAAAACAATAACAACACGGAAAATATACGTGGAAACCCTCCAAATGGGAAAAACCACGGGTTATTTAGAGCGCCACCCTCGATCCTCAAAATCAACAATTGAGTAAAAGTTTACAACCTAGGTTGATCCCCCGTCTAACCCTCCAGTTACTAACCCTTTCACTCTACCCAATGGGCCTTAATAGAGATTTTGGATCACTAGCCTTGTGCACTAACCACTTAGCCACAAGCTAAAACAACAATGAAGAGATAATGACAACCTAAGTGAATATGCAAGAATATTCAATATGCAAAAATGTTAGGTCAATACATTCATGCTTATCTAAGATTAATAATGATAATTAAATCAAATCCTATATATCAATGTTCTAAATGCAAAGGCAAGAAGAATTAGCTAGAAGGGCAAAATCATCCTAAATGCTAGTTATCACAAATTAATACATCTCAACCAACAATCAACACACAAGCATGTCATAAAAGCAATTAAACAACCAAGCAAGCAATTAATATGCAATAAAGACTAAAACCCTAGGTATACATGTCTTAGTAATGAAAACATAAAGTTTAGAACATGTAGAGAATACCTACTCAAGAACACACAAGAAATCCATGCTTGAAAAATGCTTAATGATTTGGATTTTAAGGATGGTTGAGTAAAAATGCCTTCCTGGAGCTTTGCTCTCTAAAGAACCTTTTCTCACTCTCAAAATTAGGTTTGGAAGCTCTAAAAATGAATTGGGAAGAAGAAGATGTATATATATAAAGCTTAAAGTGAAACTGTGTCGTTTTTGGCAAAACGCAACCAAAATGCGTCAGGACTGCTGGCTGTACCGGGGTCCAGGCAAGTGTCTAGACCGCGGCATAAAGAACGGTGTATCATCTGGACAACGCCGCTCTGTAGACCGTTGTGCATACAGCGTGCATAGACCGTAGTCTGGACAGCATACATCCTCTGTGAAACTCCGCTTGGGAGGCCGCGGCGTAGGCAACACGCACAGACCGGGTGAATACAGCGTGCATCCTCTGTCAAACACCGTTGTGCAGGCCGTGGCGGGGGCACTGCACGTAGAGCTGTCTAGACAGCGGTAAAGAGGAAAAAATCCTCTTTCTAAGGCACAAACATACATTCACACTCAAATAAAAAATTGAGACACACAAGGCACTCAAAATGGCAAATAAGCATGCAAGCAAGATAATTAAAATATAATGCATGAGTGTGAGTGTGTGCACTAAATCTCTTCAATGAAGTTAAGCAAGTGATTTTACCTTTGATGCTTGAGCTTGGTTACGAACAATGAAGCCCTAAACTACCCTTACAATATTGATCCCAAAGTGTGGTTGTCAACGAAATAAGCCAATCAAAAACTGAGGAACTTACAATCTTCCCCTTTGGCTATTTCGTGACAAAACCACTCACTCACAAGGTATCCTCACAACAAACAAGAAACAACAAGAGGTCAACAAAACAACCATTCTATGTTACAAGAGATACCTAAAGCTAAATCTTCAAATCTTTCATCTCTTGTAGAATGATTATCCCTACAAAACAAAGAACTATACTTTCCAAGACAAGTGTTTGAGAGGGATCAAGGTAAATAAAAACAAGTGCAATTTGTATGAAATAGAAACAAATAACATGCAATTAATAATGCACCAAGGAAATGCTCCCCCTAAATAGGTCATCTCCCTCATAATAGGTCAAACTCCCCTTAAACATGCCAATATTAACTCCCCCTAAATCCAACACTACTCCTCCTTTTTGCCACAAGATAGGCAAATGAGTATTCCCCAACCGAGATGTTGTAGCAAAGAGAGATATTTGCAATTTAAGTGCATCATCATATACAACAACTTTATACAGGTTAATTAAAAGAGAGAGAAATTTATGGAATTTTTACCGATTGGAACATGTGCGAAAGATTGCCTTGAATGAAATACATGCAACATCAACTTCCAAAAGCATGGAATTTGGCAAAGGAAAATAGCACATGAGGTTCCAAGAGAAGTCAAACCAATTTGCACCAAATTGACAATGGAAAACAAGATATACTTCAACCAAAAAACATAAGAGCAACTATCAAACTTTACAAGTTGAACAAGACATGAGCAACTATTGTGCTCTATTATATTTTTCCGGGCAAGATGCCCGCATAATAGTAGCCTTGTTCAATAAGTAAAGAGAGAGACTATTGGATTGTGAAATCCTTGAAATGGATACAATATCCTTATTGAATAAAGTCTCAAAAGTCACTTGCACACATATTTGCAATCATTTTGTAAGCTTTCAAAAAATTCATCATGCATATCACTTTAAGCATGTCAAGATCAAGTTTTCACAGACAATGGAGATAATCTTTGTGTCAATCAAATTTCCTAGTCCAAAAATGCATGTTTGAACACAAATGAGACATGCATTTCAAATAAGGCAAAAACACACTTATTGAGTAAAAAGACATAATAATATATGCAACCAAGATACTCAAGCAATTAAGTAAAGAGCATAAAATTGAACAATTATTTGCTTATTAAGATGCAAGTTCACTCTCTTTGCTTGAGCTCCAAATCCAACCAAAACCCATCAATGCATACGACAAATCCCAATAGACCTACTAAGAGATTTAAACTTAGTTGAATCTAATGGTTTAGTAAATAAATTCGCTAATTGATCATTTGTGCCCACATGTTCAAGCGCAATGCATTTGCTCTCAACTAGCTCCATAATGAAATGATGTCTAATGTCAATATGCTTGGTTCTAGAGTGTTGAACATGATTTTTTTAAATATTGATGGCACTAATGTTATCACAATAAAGGGTTATAGTACATTGCTCAAAGCCATAATCCACAAGCATTTGTTTCATCCAAAGAAGTTGTGTGCAAGCACTCCCAGCTGCTATATGAAAATCCCATCATGCATTTGCTTGATTTACAAGCCTAGGAAGTAATTGAGTTCACCAACCATGCTCATTTCAAAATCATGAGTCATGACATCAACAAATTGTTGAACTTTTAAGTTGTTGGTAAAACCAAAAACGATGTCATCAACATAAATTTGTGTTATGAATAGCTCATCTTTGGTGCACTTGATGAACAAAGTCTTGTCAACACTACCTCTAGAGTAGTCATTGTCAACACGATAAAGAGTGAGGCACTCATACCAAGCCCTCGGTGCTTGTTTCAACCCATATAGTGCCTTCTTGAGGTGATAAACATGATTGGGGTGGTGTGGAACCACAAACCCCTTAGGTTGCTCAACAAACATTTCCTCTTGCAAGAAGCCATTGAGAAAGGCACTCTTAACATCCATTTGATACAATTTAAATTTATGAACACACGATATGGATAAGAGAAGCCTAATGGACTCTAAACGGGCAACGGAAGAAAAAGTCTCCTCAAAGTCAATACCCTCAATTTGAGAGTATCCTTGTGCAACAAGTCTAGCTTTGTTCCGCACAATGTTGCCATCCTCATCTGATTTGTTCCTATAGACCCACTTGGTGCCTATTACATTAGTGTTCTTAGGCCTAGGAACTAAAGTCCAAACCTCATTTCTTTCAAATTGGTTTAGCTCTTTTTGCATAGCAAGAACCCAAAACTCATCACTTAAAGCTTCATCTACCTTTTTGGGTTCAATTTGAGAGGTGTAGCAAGTGTAACTAATTTGATTTGATAATTGATGTCTAGTCCTCACACTCTCATTCAAATTTCCAAGAATGTCACTCTTGTTGTGGAGATGCCTAACCCAAGGAGCGGGTTCCTTAGAGTCCAAAGTAGGATCTCTATCAAGAGATTGAGTGACCTCTTTTTCAAGCTTTGAGTTTTCATCACTAGACATCTCATCAATCTTCACCAAAGAAGTATCATCAACCATACTAATCTCCTCATCATGGTTACTAATCTTAGGCCTACAATCATCTATGACCACATTAGATGATTCCATAACACTTCGTGTCTTCAAATTAAAAACTCTATAGGCCTTACTATTTAGGGCATAGCCAATGAAAATCCCCTCATCACTCTTAGCATCAAACTTGCCAAGTTAATCACGGTCATTTAGAATGTAGCAGTTGCTTCCAAATGAGTGGAAGTAGCTAAAATTTGGCTTCCTACCCTTCCACAATTTATAGGAGGTTTGACTAGTCCCAGGCCTAAGAAAAACCCTATTGCCTATATAACAAGCCGTATTGACAGCTTCAACCCAAAGATTCCTAGGCACATTATTGCTATGCAACATCACACGGGCCATCTCTTGGAGAACTCTATTCTTCCTCTCTACTACCCCATTTTGTTGAGGAGTTCGAGGAGTTGAGAACTCATGGGAAATGCCAAGACTATCACAAAATTTTTCAAAGCTAACATTCTCAAATTCTCTCCCATGATCACTTATAATTCTCTTAATGCATTTTATGCGAGAATCCTTCTCATTTTGAATTTTAGTGCAAAGCATTTTAAAAGTTTCAAACGTTTCAGATTTTTCTCTAAGAAAGTAAGTCCAAGTAAATCTAGAAAAATCATCCACACACACAAAAATGTATCTCTTGCCACCTAGACTCTCGGTTTGCATGGGACCTATAAGGTCCATATGAAGAAGCTCTAATGGCTCCTTAGTGGCAAGATACTTACCCTTCTTATACACACTCTTAGTTTGTTTTCCTTGTTGACAAGGTCCACAAACTCCCTCAATCTTATTTCCAAACTTAGGAAGGCCTCTCACAACTTTCAACCTCTCAAGAATTTTCAAGTCTTTGAAATTCGTATGACCTAACCTTTGATGCCATAATTCAACTTGATCATAACTAGACAAATTGCAAGAGATGCCATTAGAATCAAGACAATAACAATTGTCACTTGATCTTTTGCCGTTTAATAGAACATTTTCATCTTCTCTTAGAATAGAGCAATCAACTTTTCCAAACAAAATCGAAAGCCCTTCATCACTTAAATGTGATATGCTAATGAGATTAGATTGCAAGCCAACTACATAGAGAGCATTGGGCAAGGAGGGCAAACCGGGGATAGAGATGTTTCCTTTTCCTAGAACCTTCTTACGTGAACCATCACCAAAGGTGACAAATCCACCATCCTTCATCACAAGAGTTTCAAAGAAACTCTTGTTTCCAGTCATATGCCTAGAACAACCACTATCAAGGTACCAAGTGTTAGAGGCTTTCGCCTTGAATGCCACTTGGGCCACATGGAAAACATACTCATTTGTTCTAGTCCACATAGTAGCAACATTGTCATTTCTAGAAGCCTTGGGTTCATTGGCTCTAAAATTCCTAGGTGCATGCATTTTGGCTCTTCTAAGCATATCTTTCTCAATCATGCTTTCAAAATGATACAACTTAATAAATTTAAAACAATTTGGCCTTATGTGACCTTCAACACCACAATAATGATAAATGGGAGTAAAGTAAGAATTCATACCATATCCTTGTGCAAACATGGAAGACTTCCCTCTCCTTTGAGTTGTCCTTTGGTGTTGAGCCGAATCTCTTCTTTGAAACATCCTTTGTGGTTGAGCCATATTAGCTTCTCTTCTTGATTATGGGTGAAAACTTCTTTGTTGAATTTGAGAGCTCCTTAGAGGTTGTGGTTTTGTTTGATGAGCTCTAGCTTTTGGTGAATGTGTTTTAGTTTGAGACTTTGTTTGTGCTTGCTTTGATGATTCACCAACCTCATTTGATATCATTTGTTGGTGTGACTCTTGAACCTCTTTGTCCTTTAGACTCTTGACAAAGATGGTCTTCTTTAAGGAAGTGGCATCCTTGCCTTCCATATATCCTAGGCCCGTTTTATCACTATGACTCTTCCCACAAGATAGCATCTTGTCAAGTCTCTCGGTTCTGGATGTCATCTTGGCAACCAATTCTTTCGCTTCCTTAAGCTCAAACTTCAAGTTTTCTTCACTCTTCTTAGTGATCACAAGCTCCAACTTTAAACTCTCTTCTAACTCTTTTCCATTCTTTACCTTCTCACTCAAGGTGGTAATTTAAAAGGTCAACTTTAGATTCTTCTTTTTCAACTCTTGAACCTCCTTCTTCTTTTTCAATCTAGACTTTTCAAAAAACTTCATAAAGTCTACATAGTCCATTTCCTCATCAATTTCAAACCGTATTCAATAGCCATCCAAACACGGTCATCTATTTGGCAAAGATAGGCTTCCATCTTCCCCTTCCAAGTAGCATAATTCACCCCATTGAGTAAAGGGGGTCTTGTGATTGAGGCTTCCTCATGACTATTTCTGTTTCCACTCATTGTGTTTGAGGGTAATGAATGATATGAAGATGAAAATGTAATGCAACACACAAAATGCAAACAACCAAAATGCACAAGGTAAGACACACACAATGCACGGATCACTTAAGTATATCTAGGCACCAGCTCTGATACCAATTGAAATTCCCTAAAAAGTGTGTATCTATAACCTAGAGGGAGGGGTGAATAGGTTTCAATTCGATAGATTACCAATTTTGTGAATTAATCAATATTAATAATTCAACCCCATTCTACTTAAATACTCAATTAAATGACAACAAACATAAAACAATAACAAAACGAAAAATAACCACCCGCCAAATGGGAAAAACCACGGGCTATTTAGAGCGCCACCCTCGATCCTCAAAATCCACTATTGAGTAAAAGTTACAACCTAGGTTGACCTCCCGTCTAACCCTCCAGTTACTAACCCTTTCACTCTACCCAACGGGACTTAATAGCGATTTTGGATCACTAGCCTTGTGCACTAACCACTTAGCCACAAGCTAAAACAACAATGAAGAGATAATGGCAACCTAAGTGAATATGCAAGAATATTCAATATGCAAAAATGCTAGGTCAATACATTCATGCTTATCTAGGATTAATAATGACAATTAAAGCAAATCCTAGATATCAATGTTCTAAATGCAAAGGCAAGAAGAAATAGCTAGAAGGGCAAAATCATCCTAAATGCTAGCTATCACAAATTAATGCATCTCAACCAACAATCAACATACAAGCATGTCATAAAAGAAATTAAACAACCAAGCAAGCAATTAATATGCAATAAAGACTAAAACCCTAGGTATACATGTCTTAGTAATGAAAACATAAAGTTTAGAACATGTAGAGAATACCTACTCATGAACATACAAGAAATCCATGCTTGATGCTTTGGATTTTAAGGATGGTTGAGTAAAAATGACTTCTTGGAGCTTCTCTCTCTAAAGAACCTTTTCTCACTCTCAAAATTAGGTTTGGAAGCTCTAAAAATGAATTGGGAAGAAGATGATGTATATATATGAAGCCTAAAGTGAAACTGTGTCGTTTTTGGCAAAACACAACCAAAACGCGTCAGGATCACTGGTTGTACTGCGATCCAGGCAAGTGTCTAGACCACGGCACAAATAATGGTGTATCATCTGTACAACGCCACTCTGTAGGCCATTGTGCATGCAGCGTGCATAGACCACGGTCTGGACAGCATACATCCTCTGTGAAACTCCGTTTGGGAGGCCGCGGCGTAGGCAACACGCACAGACCGGGTGAGTACAGCGTGCACCCTCTGTCAAACACCGTTGTGCAGGCCGCGGCAGGGGCACTGCACGTAGAGCGGTCTAGACCGCGGTAAAGAGGAAAAAATCCTCTTTCTAAGTCACAAACATACATTCACACTCAAATAAAAAATTGAGACACATAAGGCACTCAAAATGGCAAATAAGCATGCAAGCAAGATAATTAAAATATAATGCATGAGTGTGAGTGTGTGCACTAAATCTCTTCATTGAAGTTAAGCAAGTGATTTTACCTTTGATGCTTGAGCTTGGTTACAAACAATGAAGCCCTAAACTACCCTTACAATATTGATCCCAAAGTGTGGTTGTCAACGAAATAAGCCAATCAAAAACCGAGGAACTTACACAATTTAACCGGTAAGGTCTTTGTAAATAGGTCAGCATGATTGTCTTATGATGCAATCTTGGTCACGGTCATATCTCATCTCTACACTATCTCTCTGATGAGATGATATTTCCTCTCTATATGCTTTCATCTCTTGTTGCTTCTAGGTTCTTTGGAATTAGCCACAACACCTATTATCACAATAAAGTGTGATGGGCTTATCCAGATTTGGAAACATCCAAATCATTCATGAACTTACGAAGCCAAACAACCTCTTTAGTAGCTTCACAAGTGGCTACATATTCGGCTTACATGATGGAGTTAGCAATACAAGATTGCTTAACACTCCTCTAAACAATGGCTCTACCACCAAGGGTGAATACTGATCCAAACGTGGATGTCCTAGAATCCTTATCTGACTAAAAATCAGAAACTGTATATCCTAATCGGATCAAATCCTATCCATAATATATTAGCATATAGTTTCTCGTTCTCAGAGGAGACTTGAGAATAGTCTTGACAACAACCCAATTATCCAATCCTAGGTTGGATTGGCATCTGTTGGCTACTCCCACTATGAAGCAAATGTCCTATCTCGTGCATAACATAGCATACATGAGACTACCTACTGCTGACGCTTAATAAACACGTCTCATATCCTCAACATCTTGAGGTGTCTTAGGACACTGTTCCTTAGACAAGGGAACTCCATGCCTGTAAGGTAAATTAACTTTCTTGGAGTTCTGTATCAAAAATGGCTCAAGAATCTTATCGATATACGATGCTTGAGACAATGCTAGGAGTTTGTTCTTACGATCCCTTATAAGTTGAATCCCTAGAACATAACTCACCTCTCCTAAATCTTTCATTTGGAATTGGCTAGCCAGTCAGTCATTTACTTTTGATATTATCCCTACATCATTCCTAATGTGTAGGATACCATCTACGTAAATTACTAAGAAAACTACCTTCTTGTCAATGATGCGCTTATAGACACAAGGCTCCTCGACTTTTTACTCGAACCCATAGGTTTTGATAGCATCATCAATCCTTATGTTCCAAGATCTAGATGCTTGCTTAAGTCCATATATAGACCTTTGCAACTTGCACAACTTTTTCTCTTGATCTAGATACATAAATCCCTCTGGTTGCATCATATAGATGCTCTCATCATGATTACCATTCAAGAATGCAGTCTTGACGTCCACTTGCCAAATTTCGTAATTGAAATAGGTAGCTATAGAAAAGAGTACCCTAATAGACTCAAACATGGCTACTGCTGAGAAGGTCTATTCATAATCGACCCTCTTTTTTTTTGTATAACCCTTGGCCACTAGTCTAGCCTTGGGATTACTAATTTGTGGATTATTTTTTTGGGATTTTTAATTTGTGGATTTTGTTTTTGGATTATTGATTTACAATTTTATTTTGGAATTGATTGAAGAAGAAAGGAGAATATATGAATTATTGAATAAGATTTGTGGTTTTTGTTCTTGGGACTGATTTGTGATTTTCTTTGTAATTTTTTTTTGGAATTATTGAATGAAATGAATTAATGAAGAAGATATGATTTTTTTTAATTCTTTTTTTTTATCTAATTTTTTTAAAAATTGATCTCCCCAGTCCATCGGGTTTCTATTTGGAGATGATGAATGTTTTTGAATTATTCTTTACGGTTTGTTCAACTTCACGCTATTCAATTGCAGATTTTATAAAATTTAAATTGTTTATTGGGATGGCATTTCTTTTGAACTAAATATACCAATAAACATAAAAGTTGACTCATTTTGTGATTACAAACTTGGTGTTTATAGAACTTTCTTTTGGTGTGACTTTTGGATCATTTTTTGTGCAAACAGGTGGAATTATTGAAGGGAAAAACCACGCACAGCGGAAGCATGAGAAAATTTATTAAAATTAGGGTTTTGGTATAAATAAAAAAATTCCCTTTGACTAATTAGAACCTTACCCTAGATTAATTGATGTATATAAAAAGTGTCATACCTTTTTCTCATGACGATTGAACAAGTGTCGAATTGATTCCGCACGATCTTCCGATCCAATCACGAACATGAATCACCTAGGAGTGTGAACTCCCTTTCTTTAATCGTATACCTAAGGATGGAAACAAACAAAATCTTCTTCTTTGTTAGTTACAATAATCCTCCAAGAAGAAACAAAGAACGTTAGATCACTTGTGAATTATCAATCAATTTGACTGAAACTCGCGTGAACCATGATTCGATGTTGTACACAAAACCTTTTGATGTAAAGGCTACTAGTGTACTATCAAAAACTAAACGTTCTTTCTTCCTTTTCTTCCTTTTCTTCTTTGTCGAATCACACACTATTTCTTAGAGTTGATCGAATTTTGTCTAGGAAAACCAACTTGTCTCCTTTAATCCTTTTGTATACATAAGGTTTATCAAGGTTTTGAATAAATCCAAAACTTTTCACGGCTTGATCAAACCTTATGTTTCAGGATCTGGATGCTTGCTTCAATCCGTATATGGATCTTTGCAACTTGCAAACCCTTTCCTCTTGGCCTTTTTCAATGAATCCTTCTAGTTGCATCATGTAGATGCTTTCATCAAGACTTCCATTAAGGAAAGCTATCTTGACATCCATTTTCCAAATCTCTAGGTCTAGAGATACCGCAATGGATAAGAGTATCCTAATAGATTTAAACATGGCCACAGGAGAGAAGGTTTCTTCATAATTGATACGTTCTTTTTGTGTATAACCTTTAGCTACCAATCTAGCTTTAAAGATTTCCACCTTTCCATCCATTCCTCTTTTCCTCTTGTATACCCACTTGCACCCGATGGGTTTTATCCCTTTAGGCAAGTCTATAAGAGAACAGACTTTGTTTTTGAACATAGATTCAATTTCGGATTGCATTGCCTTTGCCAATGGCAACAATCAACATCTTTCATTGCTTCCTTGTACGTATAGGGATCATCATCGTCCGAAAGATTCTCTACAGATTCTCCTAGACCAATGTATCTCTAGGGCTATCTAACAACCCTCCCACTACGATAAGGTATGGTAGATTGTTGATCTTGTGTTGGTACAAAACTTACAATTGGGCGTGGTTGCAAAACCTCTTATGGAATTGTATCTCCTAAAAGCTCTTTCAGGACAATTCTACTTTTAGGCACAATATTATTCATATAGTCCTCTTCCATAAATTTAGCATTTGTTGAAACAAATACTTTAAGATCTGAAGGACTATAAAAATAATATCTTTTTGTTCCTTTTGGATACCCTACAAATATGCATGTTTCTAAACGGGACTCCATCTTTTCTGTCTTTCCTTTTAACACGTGCGCAGGACATCCAAATATCATTAAGTGTTGTAAACTAGGCTTTGCCCGGTCCACAACTCATACGGTGTTTTAGGAATCAACTTAGATGGTACACCGTTTAGAATATACATTGCGGTTTGCAAAGCATATCCCCAAAAAGAATTAGGAAGCGTTGAATAACTCAACATAGACCTAACCATGTCCAAAAGAGTTCTATTTCTTCTTTCTGCCACTCCATTTTGTTGAGGTGTGCCTAGTGCAGAAAACTGAGAAATTATCCCATTATCAATAAGATATTGCTGAAACTCACCAGATAGATATTCTCCACCATGATCAGACCTTAAGATTTTTATGCGTTTCTCAAGATGATTTTCAACCTCAGCTTTAAATGCTTTGAACATTTCAAAAGCATCCGACTTATGTCTCATAAGATACACATAACCAAATCTTGAGTGATCATCCGCGAAAGTGATGAAGTACTCATATCCACCTCTAACTTGAATGCTCATAGGTCCACACACATCAGTGTGTATCAATCCTAAACATTAGATGGCTCTTGTGCCTTTGGTCGTAAACAGCCTTTGGTCGTAAATTTTACCTTCCAAACAAGATTCACAAGTTGGTAGATCATCAACCTTTAAGTCACTTAGAGGTCCGTCACTTAGAGGTCCGTCACTTACCAATCTTTTAATCCTATTAAGGTTAATATGACCTAGGTGCAAATGCCATAGGTAGGTTTCATCTTTTGATAATTTTACTCTTTTATGATTAGGTTCCGTTGATTCTGTGTTTAACAAGTGAGAGATATTTCCATGCAAATAGAATAAACCGTTTTCCAATGTACCTTTGAAAATAATTTTGTCATTCTTACTAATAATAAAGCTTTTATTAAAAGTAACCGAATAACCAAATTTATTTAAACAAGAAACTGAAATTAAATTCCTCTTGAATTGAGGTACATAATAAACATCTATTAAATCTAAATGCCTATAAGAATCTAAACTAATTCTAATATCTCCCACTGAACTAGCAGACACCAACGCTCAATTGCCTAAGCGCAAGTTGAATTCGTTCTCATTAAGCCTTTTCCTTTCCTTGAACCCATTCTTCTTTTTTATCTTGAGACTTTGGGAAATTTCTTTTCCATTGTCCCTTTTCACCACAAAGGAAACACTTCCCTTTGATCTCGGTTGATTACTTTGTCTTCTTCTTAGTAGGTCCTAGTTGTTTTTTCTTCTTTTGTTTCTTGACCTTCTTACGGGTCTTAACAGTAGCAACTTTACCTACGGTATGAATCTCTTGACCTTTGCCTTTCACAAGGATTTTTTCTGCGCTTTGAACATCTTACATCAGGCCTTGCAAGGTGTATTCCTTATTATTCAAGGTGTAGTCCAACTTGAATTGATCAAAGGAATCCGACAGTGAGTTAACAATCATGTCAATTTTGGTATCACCATCTATCTCAGCACCATTCAGTTCAGCAATGTTGAGATGTGCTATGACTTTCATCACATGATCTTTCATAGCCTGTCCAGGTTTCATCCTAAGATTCATAAAAGCAGTTACTGCCTCTCTCTTAGTTGTCCTAAACCCCATAGCAAACATCTCCTCTAGAGACATCATTATGTCGACATCAGTCTTCATTCCTTCATGTTGTTGTTGCAACATGTCGAAGATGGTGGCCATAATGTAACATTTAGCCATCTCTTCAGTAGACTCTCACTGTTGATACTCATCTATTTGCTCCTGAGTAGATTCATTAGTAGGAGTATGTGGTTTAGGAGTGCACATAACGAACTTATGCTTTTCGAATTGCAACAAAAGCCCAATTTTCCTTTTCCATGTGACATAATTGTCACCAGTTAAAGTATTGTCTTTTAGGATGTTGATTAGGGATGGGGTCATGATTTCTGAACAATAACAAAATTTATATAAGTAAATAATCATGATAAAACACTTTTGAATATTTATCTTGAATTAAATGAAATAATTCAATTGTAAAAATTCAATTGTGATCCAACACCCATAAATATCACGCCTCCTTTGGGAGTTCACAACATTTACTAGTTGGACTAGGTCCCACCTAATTGTTAACATAACAACCAACGTTTTCAGTTTTAGCCTTGTGATTTTATTAATAAAAACTCTTGGGAGAATATTAATAAACTCACATTGAGTGTGTTACCAAGTTATCGACCTTTAATATAATCCCTCACGAATATCCCTCATTTAGGAGTAGATATCGTTTGGGCTAATTGTCCAGTCTATCCTTTTAAGGAAGTATCTTGCTAAATTCCATTCATGAATACCTCTTGGGAGGTTATTACACGAAATATAAAGCTCAACTAAACTTGGAGGCCGTAGGTGTTCCAAAACACCTTATCCCACTCAATTGTTTAAGGTGTGTGATCGAATTCTAAAGAATGATTTACCAAGTTATCTAGATGTCAATTTAGATACCTAAATCATTCTATGCATGTTCATACCAAAAGAGATATATGAGTGGCACTCCTATTTTATACGACATGCTATCAAACAATGACAAACATTGCAATATTTACAAAAATATAAATAGCTATAATTTTGGTTCATCCTAGAAAAGCAAGTAAATTACATACTTGGAATACAAAAACTCCTTTCTTGGCAAGCAAGTCTTCATGCGATCTTCGTCGTTCGGACTCCCTCGGCTACCTCCCATGGGCATGCGCACCCTTGGCCCTTACCCATGGGCGTGAGCATGCCACAAACCCATAAATGGCTGCCATACGCAGCCTATGGCTTAAATAGGGATGCCGTGTGCAGCCCATGCCACAACAAATGTGGTTGCGTGCTCTTCGCATGTACGTTTGTTGCTACGGCTCGCAGGTCCTAAACTTGTTCCGGTTGCTACCAATTCTTCAAACCTTTGAATCTTCGAAACTTGAGTGTATTATAGAAGAATTATAAATAAATGTACTACAGTTTTTTTTTATTACAACAACAAAATAAAAAATAAAAAATAAAAAAACTTAACAACTACCAAGAAGGAAATTATAGCGACGATAGATCACCCTTCTTGTTACAATCCCAAAAAAAAATACATTGAAATTCTAGAACCAAAATTGAGCAATAACAATCCACATATAAAACATATATATATATATATATATCCATACATTCCAATATATATGTGAATACCTAGAGTGTCATCTCCTTCTAAAACATGCATTTATACAATAAAAAAAGAAAGATTCACAAACACAGACATCAATTAATAAAAGGGTACAACCTGGCTCTGATACCAATTGAAAGGAAAAAACCACGCGCAGTGAAAGCGTGAGAAAATTTATTAAAATTAGGGTTTGCGTGTAAATAAAAATTTTCTCTTTGACTAACTAGAACCTTAACCCTAGATTAATTGATGTATATAAAAAGTGTCGTACCTTTTTCTCGTGACGATTGAACAAGCGCCGAATTGATTTCGCAAAATCTTCCAATCCAATCACGAACGTGAATCACCTAGGAGTGTGGGCTACCTTTCTTTTAATCGTATACCTGAGGACAGAAACAAACAAAATCTTCTTCTTTGTTAGTTACAATAATCCTCCAAGAAGAAAACAAAGAATGTTAGTTCACTTGTGAATTATCAATCAATTTGATTAAAACTCGCGTGAACCTTGATTCAATGTTGTACACAAAACCTTTTGATGTAAAGGCTACTAGTGTACTATCAAAAACTAAATGTTCTTTCTTCCTTTTCTTCTTTGCCGAATCACACACTATTTCTTAGAGTTGATCGAATTTTATCTAGAGTAAAATCAGATTTTTCTCCCTCAAAATTCCTATTGTGGCCGAATTCTTCTCTTAGAAAAATAGGACTGGCCGAAATCTCTCTTAGAAAAGCTTAAAGCTGGCCGAAATTTCCAAACCTATATATATATAGGATCATAAGTTCTCTCCTAAGAAGGATTTACTTGGTTGGCAAGAATCCTTTCCTTAGGTGGATTTATTTGGTAGTTTAGAATCCTTTTTTAAAAGAAATTCTATCCTCCTCTTATATATACATAGCTGGTCGAAATTTCACATAATATAATTAGGAGACTTAATTCTTTTCCTAAGAATGATTCACTTGGTAGTTAAGAATCATTTCCTTAGGTAAATTTACTCGATGGTTAAGAATCCTTTTCTAAAAGGAATTCTATCCTTTACCAAGACTTCTAATCCAACTCAATAGTGTATTTGTAACCATATTAAAGACTTCTTAATTTGATTAGATAAATAATTCATTTTATTTATCTACTTATCAAATATAGTCTTTAATATTAATTATACTACCAACGATAGTATAATTTTAGAAGACCATCTCCTACTAGGAAAAAGATTTTGACTCTTAATTAATAATTAATTAATCAACAAATTAATTAATTTCCATTTAATTAAATAATAAAAAATAATATAATTAAGTTATTCAAAATAGTCTTGCAGCCCAATTCATATATATGGTTCATATATTATTTTTATTATTTTATTAAATCCATTAGACCTTAATAAAAAGTCCACATGTGAACTAGACCTATTCTTACAAAAAGAAACAAGTCCACATGTCTCAATACAATTCTAGATGGATCCCTAAATTAGTCCGGTAGAATATATTAAGTGATCCATGCAAGTTTGTGTGGATTGGGGATCTTGACGGGATATCTAGATTTAAGCTCCAATAGACACAACCCAATCACAATCAATAAATGATTCACTTAGGTTCGATCTATTTAATTTTAGTTCATTCCATTAAAGAACTAAAATTGAATTCTTAAATAAAGATAGAACAAGTTGATGTTACTCATTCATACCCTAGACAACCTTATTGGATAAAGTGTATCCTTGTGAAGAATACCAGTAATCGCCAAGAGCTCATAGACAGCCTATAGCTCTCCAAGTTACCATATTTACTCATATGACCACATTTTAATCTTGGATATTTTGACTTATCCAGAAGCCATGCTTCAGTAGACACTATTGAAAACTTAACGTTAAGATTTAATATCCAATACCTCAAAACATCCATATGATGATATTCTACTCTCATTTAATAAATGAAGCCACGATGTCCATATCTATAAATGGAGTCACGATGTCCATATCTATAAATGAAGTCCTCTATCGATAAACAAATGAATACCACCAAACTATCGATGATAGACTATGTTATATAATTGTACTCATTGATAGCTCAAATGATAACACTTGCAACCATAAGTTCATCATTTATCTCAGGATTGAGATAGATTCTCTGATTGTCTTCAAATGTAAATTTTTATCCATTGACGGTTCTAGATAAAGTATTTCATTGTGATCCAATTCAATGCACCCAGTGCACAATATTCATTTATCCAAAGACACTACACTTTGATGATTTTAGACTCATCATAACACATTTGATCCCAGTCAAATGCTAGCAAAAGAATCTACAACTTTGATAAGATAAAGGCGCCCAACCTTTTATCTTAAGTTGTAAATATTATTTAAGACTAACTAAAGAATTGTATCTACCTCATACATATCTAGATGTATGAACAATTCTTCTTTTCTCATAGTCTTTTGACCTTATGATTATTTACTTTTGACAAATATAATAATTAAACTATAAATGCTATAAGATTTGTTAAACTAAAAATCACTTTATTAATATGAAAAGATTGTCAAATACATTATTACACTCTTGCTATCGAGCATAATCCCAACACTTATAATGGTGTGTGTGTATACTTGAATGGTGGTTTGGTAGCTAAAGGGTGTAACTCCCTAAAAAAAAAGATACAACTCTTTTATAAATTCCATCTATTGTAATGTTAAGTCAATTTTTTCGGTAACGATAATATTTTGCATGTTATTTTATGAGAAATATGAATATATAGGAGTTAATAAAATTTTGATGTTTTTTTATCAAAATTATTCTACCATTCTATTTTATTTTTGTTAACGTCACAATTCGAGAAAAAAATAGAACTCTTTAAAATGAATAGTGAGTTTTTATTTTTTTGAACCAATCCTTTTTCTTGTTTTATAAGTTAATTATTGAAATTTGCATACAAAAACTAATCGTTATTTTTGTTATATATATATATATATATATATATATATATATATATATATATATATATATATATATATGTGTGTGTGTGTGTGCGCGCGTGTGTGAGAGAGAGAGAGAGGATGTATTGTTATTTTTTTAAGCTACTTGGAATTGTATTGTTACTGTTAGTATATTTGACACTTAATTAATTTATTAAAAAAAGAATTAAGAAGTTTTGAAGTTTATTATTAATTATTTAAATTTTTAATTGATTTTTAAAAATATTATTATAAATTTTACATCCATATGTAAGTGGAAATTATTAATATCAAATATTTAATTTATAATTTGGGAAAATATCGAAACTCAAGAAACTCTCCAAGATAATGAATAATTGAGTATAACAGTTTGGGATATCCATAATAATTGAATATATTAATGGGATAGATTTATAGGTTTTCTAAAAAAAAGATCATATAAATATTAGATAGATAGTTTAATACCATACAGTTTTTAAATGGGTGCAAATATTGTCTCACATAAAACTAATTAGTACTCTCATTTATTAAATTTTAAAAATGAATATTTTTTAAAAGATTATATAAATAGTCAAGAGATTTTCAATATAGAAAACTCAAAATTATTTTGTTTATCGATAGAATTCATAACTAGATATAAAAGAAAGGCAAAAACATATTTTGTTACAAAGTTAAAGTGATATCCATCAACGTTGAAGTTATTTCAAACGAGAAAATGTTCCCGAAAATAATTTTGACATTGATTTGATAGTTAAAGTGGTTTCCATAACAAAAAAGTTGTTCCTTTTGTAAAAGTTTAGTGGTTTCTAGAAAAAACTACAACGATGGTTAGAACGTTAAAGCGGTTTCCATAAACGTTAAAGTTGTTTCAAACGAGTAATTGTTCTCGGAAACAATTTTAACGTTGATATCAACATTAAAGTGGTTGTGGTAACATAAAAGTTGTTCCCTTTTTAAAGTTAAGTGATTCTTAGAAACAACTACAATGTTGGTTATAACATTAAAGCGGTTTCCATCAAAGTTACAATTGTTTAAAATGAGAAATTATTTATGGGATCAATTTTGACGTTGATATCAATGTTTAAATGGTTTCTGTAACGTAAAAATTGTTCCCTTTGTTAAAGTTGAGTGGTTCCCGGAAACAACTACAACGTTGGTTAGAATGTTAAAGCGATTTCCATCTACGTTAAAATTGTTTCAAATGAGTAATTGTTCCGACATTGATATCAACGGTAAAGTGGTTTCCGTAGCGTAAAAAATGTTCCTTTTGTTAAAGTTAAGTGGTTCCCAGAAATAACTACAGCGATGATTAGAACGTTAAATCGGTTTTCACCAACGTTGAAGTTGTTTCAAATAAGTAATTGTTCCCGGAAAAATTTTAACATTAATATGAATGTTAAAGTGGTTTTCGTAGCATAAAAGTTGTTCCCTTTATTGAAGTTAAGTGGTTCTCGAAAACAACTTCAACGTTGGTTAGAAAGTTAAAGCAGTTTCCATCAATATTGTAGTTGTTTCAAACGAGTACTTGTTACCGGGAACAGTTTTAATGTTGACATCAATGTTAAAGTGGTTTCTTTAATATAAAAGTTGCTCTCTTTGTTAAAGTTGAGTGGTTCCTGAAAACAACTACAACGTTGGTTAGAACACTAAAGTGGTTACCATTAACGTTGAAGTTGTTTCAAACAAGTAATTGTTCACGGCAACAATTTTGACATTGATATCAACGTTAAAGTGGTGTCCACAAAGTAAAAGTGTTTCGTTTTGTTAAAGTTGAGTGGTTCCAGGAAACAGCTACAATGTTTGTTAGAATATTAAAGTGGTTTCCATCAACGTTGAAGTTGTTTCCATCAACGTTGAAGTTGTTTCAAACGAGTATTTATTCCCCGGGACAATTTTGACGTTGACATTAACAATAAAGTGTTTTCCGTAATGTAAATGTTGTTCCCTTTGTTAAAGTTAAGTGGTTCTCGGAAACAACTACTACTTTGGTTAGAAGGTTAAAGCGGTTTCCATCAACGCTGAAATTGTTTCAAACGAGTAATTGTTTTGGGGAATAATTTTGACGTTGATATCAACATTAAAGTGGTTTCCATAAATAAAAAGTTGTTCCCTTTGTTAAAGTTGAGTGGCACTCAGAAACAACTACAATGTATATTAGAACGTTAAAACGGTTTCCATCAATGTTGAAGTTGTTTCAAACAATTAATTGTTCCCTGGAACAATTTTGATGTTGAGATGAATGTTAAAGTGGTTTCCGGAACGTAAAAGTTGTTCCTTTTGTTAAAGTTGTTCCTTTTGTTAAAGTTGTATGGTTCCCGGAAACAACTACAATGTTGTTTAGAATGTTAAAGCGGTTTTCATCAACGTTGAAGTTGTTTCAAACAAGCAATTGTTCTCGGGAACAATTTTGGCGTTGATATCAACGTTAAAGTGGTTTCCATAACATAAAAGTTGTTCTCTTTGTTAAAGTTAAGTGGTTCTCAAAAACAACTACAACTTTGGTAAGAATGTTAAAACTGTTTCCATTAACGTTGAAGTTGTTTCGAATGAGTAATTGTTTCCGGGAACAATTTTGACTTTGATATCAACATTAAAGTGGTTTTCATAACATAAAAGTTGTTCCCTTTGTTAAAATTAAGTGGCTCCCGAAAACAACTACAATGTTGGTTAGAAAGTTAAAGTGGTTTCCATAAACGTTGAAGTTGTTTCAATCGAGTAATTGTTCCTAGGAACAATTTTAATGTTGATATCAATGTTATAGTGGCTTCCGTAACGCAAAAGTTGTTCTCTTTGTTAAAGTTAAGTGGTTTTCGAAAACACTTACAACGTTGGTTAGAACGTTAAAGCAGTTTCCATCAACGTTGAAGTTATTCCCGAAAACAGTTTCTCTTTTCTTTTTTCATACTATTCAATATTTTTTAAATTATCAATTACTTATATAAACAATTTATATACATCTATATTTAGTGGTTTTCTTATCAGTGCATACTGATATAACTTATATCAGTGTGTTGCATGTGGACCATTAATTATGGAGAAATTTTGGCAAGTGTATACACTTTGAGTCAAAATATGTAAATCTAATGGTTCACATCCAACGTACTGACGAATTTATATTAGTGCGCACTGATTTGAAAATTTATGTTTATATATATTCATACTTTGTATACTTAAATTAATATAAACATTTTCAAAATGTTTGCAGTTTATCAATAAATTACAAATACACTATTCAATGTTTGCAGTTTATCAGTAAATTACAAATACACTACTACAAAAAAGATGAAAGGCATCGGTTATTTTACATGCAAGACATCAGATTTTTAAAATTTTGTAACTAATGTAGAAAATAACATGACAAAGACATCTACTTTTAACCGTCGTATAACAAAAGGAATTGAATTTGAAACCTCAAGTCCAAATATGGTATGGCTTTATAACTTGAGTACAAGATTTGATTTGATAACAAATGCACAATAATTATATACAACTTTTATGAGTTGGTAGAAAAAAAAAAACTTGTTAGATAAATTTAAAATTTTCTAACTAATTAAAATTCTAATTTCTATGGCAGACATAAATTAACAAATATTTATTGGAACTATTAATAAAATTATATTTTTAAAATATATATAGTCGAGTTATGGATCTATATTCTGTAAGAGACTATTGACATCAATTGTAATAAACAAGATTTGGAATATAACTCTCATTATATGAGGATATTTCTCTACATGCATCTTGTAATTTAATGAATAAATGTAATACTCGAATTTCAAATTTATTTGGGTAATTAAATTATTAACGTGTCTTTTAATATGAAACAAGAGAGTGAAAAATAAATAAATAAATTTTTTTAAAATTTTTTTTTTAATTTTTTTAAAATAATTTTTTTAAAGGTAAATTTATTAAATTTTAAATTTTACTTGTCCAAAAAAATAATAATTTTAATTTATTTAAGAGATCATTTTTAATGGGGATATATTTTGTAAAATAAATTCATATCGATTTTTTCAGAAACCGATATCTTTTCAAACTGTAATATTTATGACATCAGTTTTTTTATGAACTGATATCTAAAGTTTTTTAAAAAATCAGTTACCTAAAAACCAATTTAAAACACCGATATCTTTTAACATATTAGTAGTAGTGATAATTACTTATTTTTACAATTTTAATTATATTATTTTTGATAAATGAAATTTTATTGCATATTAATATCATTTTAATTATATTTTCAAATTTACAAATTACAATCGTAATGATATTATTCTACAAATATTTACGATTCTACATTTTAATATAACTTTATTATTTATTAACCTTATAGTTTATTATTATTCAATTAATATATAATAATAAAATTTAATTAAATATAGGGATATTATTAATTTCCACCCTCACTTATGAGATATTAGACGTTTTGCACCCTCTTATTTTGGTATTAACCATTTTCCACCCTTAGTCAATATCTGTTAACATTTTCGGTCAAAGTACTATTTTACCTTTCTATTAAATATTAAAAATAAAAAAACTTTTAATAGAAAATAAAAATAAAAACATAATTTAATTATTCATATGGTGAGATCTCTAGTTTCCAGATTGGATCCCAACCGTCCATTTCATGAGATGTACGGTTGAAATTCAATCTAGATCTCCACCAGACCAGATTCCTCATGAATCCTGTAAACCTTTCCATCTCTGTTTCCACTAACCACCATCACCGCTCTCTGCGGCTTCCTAAAACCCAAACACCATTCTAAACCAACACAAATTGTTTATTTCAACTTCTTTTGACTTCAAAAAAAATTGGAAAAAATAAGCAAAAATCCAGATCCCGGTCAAATCTGACTGAAAAAATTGAAAAAATAAACAAAAATCCAATTGAATATTTTGAAAAACAAAATCCAACTGAAAAGATCACGACCAGATCTCGGTCTAAAAAATCACCCAAACACAAACTCCACCTCCAAAATCCAGTGATAACCCTAAATCGAAATCCAGTCACCTCCCAACACCCAACACCCAAACCCAAAAAATAAACATCCAAACCCATCAATCAAGCCACCCTACCTTCAAACATCCACCAAACAAACCACCAGTAATTTGAGAAAGGGAAGGAGAGAGCTGCGGGGAAAGAAAAACAGAAGAAGGGAATCGAGGCGAGAGAATGAGAAGAAGAGAACGGCGGAAGAGATGAAGAGGGAGAAGAAAACCAGACAAAAAGATCGGAGGAAGAGAAAGATTAATCAGGGAGGAAGAGAGGTCGACAAAGGAGGTAGAAGAAAGGAAAAGAGAGGGAGAAAGATAATTAAAGTTTGAAACTGATGTTTTTAATTTTTTTAATATTATTTTTTAATATCTTTTAATAATTATTTAATATACCTGATTGAGTTACGATTATACCCTTGCTTACTTCACAAAATATTCTGTTTTATTAACGGAATTTAAATGGTAATAGTAATGGTAACGATAATGGTAAGGTGTTGACTGATAATTAATTTCAGTTACAGGGTGGAAAATGGCCAATACCAGATCAAAAGGGTGTAAAACGTATAATATCTCATAAGTGAGGGTGAAAAATAATAATATCCCTTAAAAACTAATTTTCTATTTTAAAAATATATATATATATTAATGATTTTTGGGGAGAAACCGGTTTCAACCGGTTGTCTCAAATCCTAAACACAATTTGACTGTCAGTCGGCAGCAAAAGTTAATTGCCATGATGATATGTATACTAGGCAACTCCTATTTATGATGATATTTTTTTTTTCTGAAGTTTTAAAAAATATCTCTTAACTTTAATCACCGACACATTTCTTAAATACATCCTACCAGCCTCTGGTTCTGTATTATTGAAAAGAATTGTCAATTCAAATGAGGCCCTCACAGCTCACACTAAGGTAACTTTAGGCGGATTTGGCTATGGTGCAAACTGCAAAGCACCTGTATGTGTTGTACCGTATAAATACATTAAAAGTTATAAAAATATATATTTAATTATATTATATTACATATTAATTAATAAAAAAATATTTTTTTAAAAAAAATAAATACATTAAAAGTTATAAAAAAATATATTTAATTATATTATATTACATATTAATTAATAAAAAATTATTTCTTAAAAACAATTATTATTTAAAAAAAAACAAATTTTAAAAAAATTGAAAAAATACATGAAAAATATATATTTTACTATATTAAATAAATAAAATAAAATAAAGGTTTTAAAATTTTGAATTTAGAAAACAAGTTCAAGGTAGGTGAAACAAGTTTAACGTATAGAGGAATATTAAACTTGTTCAGTAAACAAGTCAACCAATTTTTTTATGAACAAGTTCAACGTATATTGAACAGGTTTTATGTTCGGATGAACATTAAACTCGTTCCGTGAATAAGTCAACGTAAATATTTAAGAACAAGTTTAACTTAGATTGAACAAGTTTAACATTCAGATGAACAATAAACTCGTTTCGTGAACAAATCAACGTAAATCTGCATGAACATGTTCAACGTAGGTTGAACGAGTTTATCGTTCATCTTAAAATGTTAAACTCGTTCATTGAACAAGTCAACATAAATCTTCATGAACAGGTCAACGTAGGTTGAATGGGTTTTACATTCATATCAACGTTAATCTTGTTCAATGAATAAGTTAACATAAACTTTCATAAACAAGTTCAACGTGTGGATTGATTCAGAAGTTTAACGCTAATCTAAACGTTAAACTTGTTCGACTACAAATTAACGTCGACCTTTATAAACATGTTCAACGTAGTTGAAAAGAGTTTAACGTTGATAATAACGTTAAACATGTTTTATGAACAAGTTTAACGTAGTTTGAAGGAGTCAAACATTAAACTTGTTTACTAAACAAGTTGGTGTAAAACACGTTACTAACAAGTTCAACGTAGTACGAACAAGTTTAATGTTACCCAGAACGTTAAACTTGTACATTGAACAAATTTATGTAAAACAATTATTAACAAGTACAACGTAGGGTAAACAAGTTTAACGTTGAACTAACCGTCGAACGTGTTCACTGAACAAATTAACGTAACAACCGTCGTGAAAAAATGTAACATATGGTGAACAACTTCAACGTTTGTCAGAATGTTAAAATTGATCAGAGAACAAATATCAACCTTAAAGTTGTACGGTACAACATATCAAGCTTGTTTGTACCGTAGCAAGTCCCCTTTAAGGAACATGATAGCAATCATTTTATTTTTATAAATGGAAATAAAAGACAGTATTTATTAGTATATTTATTGTCTTATTAAATAAAAAACTGTTTTTAATTTCTATAAAAAGAAACAAAGTAGTTGTGTTATTTAGATCCCAATTAAATTATTGATAATATAATAAAAAATTAATTAATTATTTTAAAGATTAATGATCATATTAAATACTTTTTTAAAAACAACTTCTACAATTAAAATTATTTATTTATTTATTTTTAAAATAGACATCTCTTAAATTCTAATTGGGTGTTATTTTTAGAAAACATTTACGTGCACTGAAATTATGTTTAAAGTTATTGTTTCAACTTTTAAAAATTTATGAACAATATAAGGGTTTAAATAAAAAAATACCCCATTTTAGGGGTTTAATTGTAAATCTACCCTCAAATCAAATTCAATTGAAAAACGGTCTATTTTCCCACAATGCCATCACCCATCACCCATAACCCATCACCCATCATATTTATTAACCTTATTTATTACTTAAACCAACTACTTGCCAACCAACTTATCAAACAAATAAATTAAGAGCAAATTACAAACAACCTACTTGAGGTTAGGACTGTGACACTTAGAAACAACTTTTGTAAAAATTGATAGTGACGTCCCCTACCGTTATATCAAATCTGTTAATTTTAACAATTTTAAGGGTAATTGGTCATCTGTTAAATAACATTGGAAATAATTTTTTTATGACGTTGTGATCTCAGCACAAAACCCAAATCAATATTAATTAAAAAAATAAAAAAGAAAAAGAATTTTTTAAAAAAAAAAGCTGAAGAGATCTGAAGATTGCACCTGATCCACCATTTTTCTTCATTTTTCTTTAGTTTTTTATTTGATTTTGGTTTGATTGTAGTTTTTGGGTTTTATTTTGTGTGTTGGTTGATTTTGTTCTTGTTTTGTTTTTTGTTTTTTTTTTTTTTTACACAGAGATGTATTGGTCAACCAAATTTACACTTTTTTATTAAAACTTTTTTTTTTTGAAAAAAATGATCTAAAAAAGATCTAATGTAGATCCAATATGGGTTTAGTTTGTGAGGATTTATAGAAGAGAGAGGGTTGTTTGAGGACAGAAAGAGCTTTTTTCTGTTTTTTGTTTTTTGTTTTTTTTTTTGTTTAATGATGAGAGAGAGAGAGAGAGAGTTGATTTTGTTAATAAATTTGGTGATTACAAATTGTTATATGTAAATTTTATTAAATGTACATGTCACTGACAGGTAAGGCAATCTCTTAAAGAGATTGCCAGATGAGCATCCGAACTGACATCTAGAAGGCACCATCCATGACATCACTAAGGAACAAGAACCCGAGTAAGCCCAAATACGGGTACTCGGCACGTTCAGTTCCACCCGGGACAACATAAGAGGCCCGAATAAAGGAGTTCAATACATGATTCACATGCAAGAATAAGTCCAAGAAGGAATCTAGAATCATACTCTGATACACAAAGCATCGGTGTTACATTCCCCGTATCAAAGGAGAAAAGAATTTAGAAAGTTTCTAGAAAGATAAAACACCAAACAGGAAACAAGTTCAAACCAAAGCAACAACTCTACTCTTCTAGAAGATTGCACATCGATTAGGAAATAAGATCCTAAGCAGACTGTGTAATCAGAGTCCCACAAAGATTCAAACTCAGAGGATCTTAGAAACAGAAATAAAGACAAAGACGACCTTGACAAGTAATCAATTTTAGTCAGACACAATCTCCTTTTCTTACTTATGTAACGAGGATTATGGTTCTATGCATATATAAATAAACCCCTAATCCATTAGAGAAAAAGAGACAGATTCAAAAAAGATACGTTAGACAAAAAAAAATGAATAGAGAAGAATTCATTTTAAGAGAGAGGCAAGAGAGATCGAGTGATGTAATTTATCATTCAATAGTAGATTTGGCTTGGTTGTGCACTCAACCACCCATGGATGTTTCTTTGATTACTGGAGTTTTACCACGTATACTCGTGTCATAATAACTTCAATTGCATTCTCTTTCTCTTTCTCTTTTGACAGGTCAAAACCAAACCCAGCATGTTGACTTTCTTGACCATCGAGAAATCGACATCAATAATTGGCACTAGAAGGAGGGGGCAAGGCAAACCATAATCTGTTTAAACAATGGCCGAAAATGGAAGCAAAGACAGTTCCAGGAACATCTGGAAATCTTCAGATAATGCTCATATAGGCGGGACCACTTAGGATCCCGCCACAACCAACGGGAACCAACCGATATCCATAGCTGGCATTTAGCAAGTCCTTTCTACAAGCGAGGACATAGTGTGTCGCTTCCGTGATGCATTGCAATAGTTATTGACGAATGCGGCGCAAAAAGAAATAGATCTATTGGACACAGGAGAGGCACATCCGCCAAATCCTCCACATTCTAGGCTCCAGTCGGTTGTAGTTGGGCAGGAACCAGATGTACCATTAGCCGACAGGAACTCAGATCTAGTGAACCAAACTGAGGGTACGACGTGTAACCAGGACAAGGATCATGAAATGCCCGTAGAAGAACGGTCACACCAAAGACGAAGCCACGGTCAAGCAAGCCATGATAGGTACCGGAAATACGATCAGCGGAGAGACCGATCATCATCATCAAAAGACAATGACCGTCATCATCGTAAACGCTACCATAGGACCATACGCTTACAAGGATTGGCTTGTGAGACTCGGAGGCAAAATAAAGAGGAGCTGGAAACAGGTATGACAGTCACTCGATAGCTCGACCATCGGGGAGAGCCGATGGGTGACAGAGATGTCGTAATTCAGAGTCTGACCCGAGAAATCGAGAATAACAGGCGTCAAATGAACGTGTTGATCAGACGGTATGGATATAATGAATTGTCTGACGTCGATTCTGACAGCCCCTTTGCTAAAGATATTCTGTGAACGCCATTCCTGGAAAGCTTCAAGATGACGCACATGGAACAGTTCAAGAACGATACATATCCTAAAGAGCGTGTCAGACGATATAAGAGCGACATGGCCGAGTATGCCCACAGTGATTCGTTGCTATGCCTTAACTTCCTACAAACTCTTGGGGATATAGGCTCAAGATGGTTTGGGAGATTTCCTCTGGCAAGTATTGGGAGTTTCGACGAATTGAGTAGGAGCTTTTTAAGACAATTCCTTGGGAATGTACACAGGAAAAAATCGGTGGCGTATCTTTCTCAACTCAAACAAGGAAGAGACGAGTCGCTAAAGAATAATCTGGAAAGATTTGGCTAGGCGTCTCGGAAAGATTTGGCTAGGCGTCTCAGAAATCGGTAGTGCAAATGATGTGGCAATAATCGATGCATTTATAAATAACTTACAGAATGGGCGTTTGTCTTTTGACTTAAGAAGAGCTTCTCTAACTAGATATACAGACATGGTGGATATGGCAAGAGGATACTCGCTGGCAGAAGAAGAAAAGTTGGCTACAAGAGGTAGTTACGTGCATGGGGGGAAACCCGAACAAAAAGATGCTGAGTCAAAGTCACAAAACCGTAAAGGCAAACAGAAAGGAAGTTTTAAAGAAATAAGCGAAGATGAGGGAAGTGAACGTAATACTGACCAAACCAGGAAAAGAATTCAAGGAAAGTAAATGAACTACACCCCACTTCGGAAAAAGCAGGATGAGGTCTTGGCAATACTAAAAGAGAATGATATGGTGAAAGAGTCGCACCAGCAGTCACAATTTGCTTGATGAGATACGACAAAGTATTGTAAGTTCCATAAGGAAACCGGCCATGAGACTTCCAAATATTATCAGTTTAGAGACTATATAAAACCCTCATCCGAGAAGGACATCTGTAAGATGTAATCTTGCAGAAAGATGAGAAGTCAGTGTTGGAACCCCGTTCACCGGTCATGCAGCGGAAATGGGTTTAATTTTTTTATATACATATCATAATCTGTATCTATGACCAGTGAACTTGTGATCGTATTTATTTTCGGAACAAATACATATAATAATTATTATTACACTAATAATATATATATATATATATATATATATATGTAAATACATGAAATTGTAATCAATAATAAAAAGGAATATTAAAAGAACCATACCAACGTTCGGAGGCTCCTTCACTTTTTTGATATGCTCCTGGTCTGTACCACTGATCTTCCTCGCTATATCCCGAGACTGGTAACTGCGTGTGGACGCATCACGAACTCATAAACTAGAATGAAGGATGTAAAAGAGAGAAGAAGAAGAAACTCTTTCTTTTGATATAAGTATACAACACTTGCACACTTTTATCTCTTTTTGGTGTATTTTTTATACACACGAACACACTTTTCTTTCTTAAAAAAAACTCAAACCTACCTTATGTGTTTGACCAAAATCCAACCTTTTTCTTTTTGTCAATATATATATAAGTGTGTTGTTCATGACAAGCACATCACCCTTTTTTATTTTAAATAATATATATCACATATATAATATTTAAATATTAGATCTATATTTGATTTTTAAAAAATTTCAAATAAAAAATATCATATATCTTTTATTTGATTTTTAAAAACTTTCAAATAAAAAATATCTCATATATTTTATTTGATTTTAATTTTGAATTCAAACTATTTAAATTCAAAAAAAAATATTTAATTTAATAAAATAAAATAATCATATTATCTTATTTTATTCAAAAATAAATATCAATATACACCCTCTGTTTAGTGATTAATAACATAATTAAATAATCTCATTATTTAATTTATTTAATCGTCATTATTCATTAATTAAATAATCTCATTATTTAATTAATTTCTGAATAAATACGTGTCACTTTCGTAACACAATTAACTGGACAATCCAATTAATTAATCGTGACCCTTGTTACCTAAATCGATCGGGCTAGCAAGGGGACCTAATGGACCCACAGTATTTTGAGCTCCAATAATCCTCAGAATCATTAATTAAACCCTTTAATTAATATTCCTTGATTATAAACTCCGGTGTTATTCCACTAAAAACCCGAAGCTGCACTCTCTCAACTGGAAACGTTTTTACACAGACCGATACAACTCAGTGTCCATCGATATAGCTATTACATATGGTGCGATCTTCCACAGTAGTTCATAATTAGAGCTAGGTCAAAATGTCCGTTATACCCCTCTAATTACATATATCCTTGAAGTACCATTGATTCTCTAATGGACAATAAATCCTATTTCCTCACGGAATTAGGAGAGCGCTCATATTGTCCAAGTCCCGAATTAACCTTGAAGGGAACTACCATCTGCTTCTCACAAGAAGGAGTGGATTCCACTATTGTGTACAAACCTTCTTAGCCACATGCCAAAACGCAATCCCAACATATGGAGTATATTAATCAGGAAATGCATCTAACCTCACCCATTGTATATCAAAAACCACGATCTAACCTGAAGGAGTCGATAAGACACTCAAGATTAAGATCACCCACATATAGCCATCATTAGTTGATATATATGAATCTCATTGGTAAACGGATCTTGGTGTGAGATT
Source organism: Dipteronia dyeriana (assembly GCA_032871835.1). Lineage (NCBI taxonomy): Eukaryota > Viridiplantae > Streptophyta > Magnoliopsida > Sapindales > Sapindaceae > Dipteronia > Dipteronia dyeriana. The sequence goes on from CM065302.1 coordinate 40,303,752, forward strand.
CATATAGATCAAGACCCAGTCCTATATGATCACATCATACAAGGTGCCTATATTCCCATATCTCATGTGAATGATTCAAGATAGAATCACTGTACATTACGGAATGGTCCGCATCTATAGATTAACCACAAATAAAGTACCCAGCTTTATTTGCTATCTATGGACTCTTTAGAATGCACGTCTCTTACTGTATCCATCCGTATATGACACTGATATACACAGCTCGAGATTACATCCGGCAATCCAGGATGTTAATATGTGCATAAGTTTATAAAATAAATAATATAACAGGAATGAATTGAACCTTTCTTTTTATTTACTTCATAAATCCATTTACAAATTACATGCTTAGAGCATAAACCCAACAATCTCCCACTTGCACTAAAGCATGTGAGGCATGTCACATAACCCTAGACAATCTAGGTGACCCAAAAACACTTTAGCCGGTAAGGTCTTAGTAAATGGATCAGCATGATTGTCTTGTGAGGCAATCTTGGTGACGATCACATCTCCTCTCAGCACTATCTCTCTGATGAGATGATACTTTCTCTCTATATGCTTCCCTCTTTTGTGGCTTCTTGGTCCTTTGGAATTAACCACAACACCACTGTTATCACAATAAAGTGTGATGGGCTTATCCAGGTCTGGAACAACTTCCAGATCACTTAAGAACTTACGGAGCCAAACAACCTCTTTAGCAACTTCACAAGTGGCTACATATTCGGCTTCCATGGTGGAGTCAACAATGCAAGATTGCTTGATACTTCTCCACACAATGGCTCCACAACCTAGGGTGAATACTGATCCATATGTGGATTTCCTAGATTCCCTGTCTGACTGAAAATCAAAATTCGTGTATCCTAACGAGATCAAATCCTGTCCGGTATACACTAGCATATAATTTCTCGTTCTCCGAAGATACTTGAGAATGGTCTTGACAGCAACCCAATGATCCAATCCTGGGTTGTACTGATATCTGCTGACTACTCCCACTGCATAGCAGATGTCTGGTCTAGTGCATAACATAGCATACATGAGACTACATACTGCCGATGCATAGGGTACACGTCTCATATCCTCAACTTCTTTAGGTGTCTTAGGACACTATTCCTTAGACAAGTGAACTCCATACCTGGAAGATAAATTACCTTTCTTGGAGTTCTGCATCTAAAATCGCACAAGAATCTTGTCGATATATGATGCCTGAGATAGTTCTATAAGTTTGTTCTTACGATCCCTTATAAGTTGGATCCCTAGAACATAACTTGCCTCTCCCAAATCTTTCATTTAAAATTGGCTAGCCGGCCAGCCCTTTACATCAAACAACACTCCCACATCATTCCCAATGAGTAGGATATCATATACGTATATGACCAAGAAAACTACTATCTTATCAATGACGCGCTTGTAAACACAAGGCTCATCGATGTTCTGCTCGAAGCCATAGGTTTTGATCACATCATCAAACCTAATGTTCCAAGATCTAGATGCTTGTTTAAATCCATAGATGGACCTTTACAGCTTGCAAACCTTTTGCTCTTGATCTGGAGACACGAATCCCTCTGGTTGCATCATATAGATGCTCTCATCAAGATTTCCATTCAAGAATGCAGTCTTGACGTCCATTTGCCAAATTTCATAATCAAAATAGGCAGCAATGGATAAGAGAATCCTAATAGACTTAAACATGGCTACTGGCGAGAAGGTATCTTCATAATCGACCCCCTCTTTCTATGTATAACCCTTGGCCACTAGCCTTGCCTTGAAGGTCTCTACCTTCTCGTCTACTCCCCTCTTTCTCATGTAGATCCACTTACACCCTATGGGTTTTACCCTATCGGGTAAGTCTACAAGATCCCAGACTAAGTTAGAGTACATGGACTCCAACTCGAGATTCATGGCTTTAAGCCATTCCTCTTTATCAGGATCTTCCATTGCATTCTTAAATGTCAACGGATCATCCACACTATCAGCAGAGACAACACCTTGTCCCTCACCTATAGCTAAATAGCGTTCAAGTTGTCTCACAACCCTTTCACTACGTCTAGGTGGTAGTGTATCATGGTCAAGAACCATCTAACTCTTAGATGTTTGTGGATCAACAACTCTTGTTGATGAAGCACTAGTCTCACCAGGCTCCAACTCATTCAATACAATCTTATAACGAGGTTTATGGTCACTAATATAATTGTCTTTAAGAAACGTTGCATTTGTCGATACAAATACTTTGTTGTCTTCGGGACTATAGAAGTGTCCACATCTGGTCTCCTTGGAGTATCCTACAAACAGGTAGACAACAGACTTGGAGTCTAGCTTTCCAATTTTGTTCTTCAGCACGTGTACTGGACACCCCCATATGCAAAAATATCGCAAACTAGCTTTACGACAATTCCACAACTCTAGGGGAGTCTTAGGAACATATTTGGGTGGCACTACATTCAAACTGTATGTCGCTGTTTGTAACGCATATCCCCAAAATGAATTTGGTAATGATGAGAAACTAATCATAGATCTCATCATTTCCATCAGGGTTCTATTTCTTCTCTCCGCTACACCATTTTGTTGAGGTGTACCGGGAGCTGTGAGTTGGGAAACTATCCCATGCTCAACCATGAAGTCTCCAAACTCTTGGTCAAGGTACTCACCTCCACAATTCAACCGCAGTGACTTGATAGTCCTACCTAATTGATTCTCAACTTCGGCTCGGAATTCTTTGAACTTTTCAAATGTTTTCGACTTTCGTGCATCAGGTAGACGTATATGTATCTTGAGTAGTCATCTATAAAGGTGACATAATACTCATAACCACCCATAGCTGTAACATTCATCAGTCCGCAGACGTATGTATTTATAAGCTCTAGCTGTTCTTTAGCTCTAGCTGTTCTTTAGCTCTAGCTGTTCTTTAGCTCTAGCTGTTCTTTAGCTCTAAACTCTTTTCCAGTAAAAGGTCTCTTAGTCATCTTACTTTCCAGACAAGATTCGCAGACAGGTAAGGTGCCAACCTTTAACTCACTTAAAGGTTTGCTTTTTACTAATCTGTCTATCCGGTCAAGGTTGATATGACCAAGCCTTAGATGCCAGAGATACATGTCATTATTTGGAGAAATCTTATGTCGTTTAGTTTTTGGTTTTTCAACCATAAACATTTCGGTGTTGAGCAGTGTAGTATGTATTAACGGTCTTAAAACATACAAATTGTTTTCTTTAATTTCTGAACAAATATTTAGATCATTCTTTCCAATAATAACAAACTTATTAGTAAAAGAAACATAATATTTTTGTTTTAACAACTTAGAAACGGAAATCAAATTTCGTATAAATCCAGGAATATAAAAAATATTGTTTAATAATAAAAAACTATTATTATTACAAAATTGCAATCTTATTGCTCCCACTGTTTTGGCCGATACGACATCCTCTGACCCTACACGCATTGAGAATGCTCTCTCTTCTAGCTGTGTCCAAGAATCAGTCCACTGTTAAAAAAGAACAAACATGATTAGTGGCCCCCGAATCAACTATCCAGGGTGAAGAATCATCTTCCACTAAACAAGATTCAAGAACAAGTAAATCATATTTACCTTTCATCTTTTTCTTCTTGGCTAGCTCCTCCAGGTACTGAGGACAATTCCTCTTCCAGTGCCCGACCTTACAATGGAAACATTTTCCTTTGTCTTGGTCAGTGGAGGTGCCTTTCTTTTTGCTTTAGGCTTTCTTAGGTTTGGGCTTACTTTTTGCCTTCCCAGCGGACCTCTTCCTCTTCCTCTTCCTCTTCCTCTTCTTATTATTAGAGGAAGATGGTTCGGCGGCCCCCGAATCAACTATCCAGGGTGAAGAATCATCTTCCACTAAACAAGATTCAAGAACAAGTAAATCATATTTACCTTTCATCTTTTTCTTCTTGGCTAGCTCCTCCAGGTACTGAGGACAATTCCTCTTCCAGTGCCCGACCTTACAATGGAAACATTTTCCTTTGTCTTGGTCAGTGGAGGTGCCTTTCTTTTTGCTTTAGGCTTTCTTAGGTTTGGGCTTACTTTTTGCCTTCCCAGCGGACCTCTTCCTCTTCCTCTTCCTCTTCCTCTTCCTCTTCCTCTTCCTCTTCTTATTATTAGAGGAAGATGGTTCGGCAACATTTGCCTCACCGGTCTTGCCTTTGTTGTCTTTAATCAAGGACTCAAAGGTAGCGAGCTCATTCAGCAACTGTGTAAGACTAAACTTTAACTTGTTCATCCCGTAGTTGCTTTTAAACTGATCGAAACTCTTCGGAAGAGTCGTCAGTATGATGCTCACCTGACAGGGTTCGTCAATAGCCCCGCCATTGACTTCTGCCGTGTTGAAGTAGGACATCATGCTTAGGACATGTTCCCGAACTGACGTTCCTTCCTTCATGCGAACGAGCATAGTGGAACAAATAGCTTTTTGTCGCTTTTGCTCGGAGGGCTGCCCAAACATAGCTTGCAATGACTCCATGATTTCGAATGCTGAAGTCATTGTTTCGTGCTTTGTGACAAGCACATCTGTCATAGATGCCAACAGACATGTTCGGGCCTTCTCATCAGATGAGACCCATTGCTGGTATGCCTCACGAACAGTTCGTGTGGCATTGGCAATAGGCGCTGGAGGACATTCCTCCGTAAGCTCAAACATGAGGTCTTTGGTGACAAAAATTGCATTAATATTAAGTTTCCACTTAGTGTAGTTATCACCAGTTAATTTGTCGTTTACGAGAATTTGAAGTAATGCAGAAGACATTGGTGAAATAAATAAAACATTCATTCAGTCATTTTTTAAAACAAGTGTGAGTGCTTTGGTATAAATTTAAACATGATGCATGAACATGTTTAACTAACTATAACTACCCTAAAAATAGTTACTATACCACGACAATCCAACATACCACAAAAAGGTGCCGCCTTAGGGTCGGTCAAATCTTTGCATGTTGGACCGAGACATTCTCAATCAAATGATATTCTAGAATAACTTTTATTCCATATCATTCAACCATCGTTTATTCAGTCAGGTTTTTAATTAACAAACTTAATCAAAACCTTCGTGAGTGTAACCCACCATTTCAGATCTCACGAGTTTAACTCGAGAATTGCTGCTTTACGGTCGATCAATCCCGAAATACCCTCAGAAATCCTATCTGTTAGGAAGTCAACCTTGGTATTGACCTTTGTGGAAACCCTCCTTAGGGAGGACAAAAAAAAGCTGTCACAAGGCCCCACTCGGATCTCACGGTGTTGAACTAATGATGGAGACCGCGGGATATATATGTCATATATCTCTCTCTCACTCACTATTTTAAAACTAGGGTTTTCTAGTATCCGTTAATGCACCTAGACTCTACATGATCAAACGGCTAACCTTAATCAAGTTATCTAGTGCATTAACTAATTCATTATTAGAAACAAGTTCTAATTAACTAATAAATTATTAATGATTTTTAACAATTAAAATTCTAATCTATTAGTGAATAATCTAAGCATTTGTAAACTATTTACTAAGCTCAGATTATTATGAAAATGTTTACCAAGTTTTAACAATTAAAACTCTAACACAATATTCGGTTCATTTATAATTAGGCAATTAATCAAATTAATCCTAATTACTATAAATGATCTCATCAATCTAACTTATTAAACTCTTTAATAACTAGATTACTATTATATGAGAAATACCAAGTTTTTTACTTATTAAAAAACTAATCTCATTTTCATAGCCAATTTATGTATTTACCCATTTTAATCACATTAAAAAAATACATAAAATATCAGACTATGATACATTTATAACATTTCAAATATATTTGTATAGGCACATCTAATCTAAATGATATACGTATGCAAGACAATGCTTTTATCATCATATAATATAAAGCATACATGAATTGACCGAGTACTGAGGATTAATTAACCTAAAAAAAATTGGAATCTAGAATTACAAAAATACCCCCAAGGCATTCCTTAGTATTCTTGTAATTTTCGAGTCTTTCAGTCTCTTCAGGTCACTCTGATTCATCTCATGAATCCTTCTTTGTGATTTTTCCAGGTCTTCAATATAGGTTACATTTTTTTTTACAATATAATAACAGTAAAAAAAATAATGATAATAAAAAATTATACAACCCATAAATCATAAATCCACAGTACCATATAATTAACGATCAATCATGTTTTTGTAAATTAAAAAATATATATATACATACAAAAACATCATACAATCAATTTAAATCGTGCCTACACAATCATACATACAGGAGCATCGAAAACAATTTCATGTTTCGAAAATAAAATTGGCTCTGATACCAATTGTTGGTACCAATTCCCATCTCATGGGTGTGGGCACGGTCCCAACTCCTTGGGGTGACACCCACAGATACCTATCAGAGCACTCCTCTAAGAAGCCCTCAGGTTAAGAGCCACGCTTCGTCACACGATCACGCATGAGAGTTCCCGGGGATCGGCCAGTCGCCACTGCCTTTGCTCTGATACCAATTGTTGAAACCCCGTTCACCGGTTACGCAGCGGAAATGAGTTTTAAATTTTTTTATACATATCGTAATCTGTATCTGGAACCGGTGAACTTGTGATCGTATTTATTTTCAGAACAAATACATATACTAATTATTACACTAATAATATATATATATATATATATATATATATATGTAAATACAGGAAATTGTAAACAATAATAAAAAGGACTATTAAAAGAACCATATCAACGTTCGGAAGCTCCTTCACTTTTTCGAAATGCTCCCGGTCTGTACCACTGATCTACAATGACATCAACAATTAGCAGAATACAACACCGAATGTTCGGGTGATTCATGAGGTGGATAATGAGGGCAATTTTAATTCTATAGAAAATGTAGAGGACAATAAGGATGATAAAGAACCTGTCCAAACGGAAAGACGTGTAAAACATGTACACAGATTTAGTTTCAGTGCACCAGATATAGCTGGGACCTCCGAGGTTCGGGCTAATGTAACTCCAGATGATTCTGATAATGCCACAACATGGGTTATTCCAAGAGCAGAATCATACTCGTTTGGTATGGATGGAAGCAGGAACTTGGTTGAAGATAAACCTACAAGCATGATATATAAAGAGCAATTTTTTCCAACGAAAAAGGATTTGAAGAGACTAGTAAGTCATTTTACAATGCGGCAGAACTTCGAATGGAAGGTGGAAAGGTCTAATAAGACAACATTACATCCAGCTTGTTTGATGGGAAATTGTACGTGGAAGTTAAAAGCGGTGAGGAGAGATAAAGGCACATACTTTCAAATAAGAAGTTTTGTCAACGAACACACTTTTCCGTTAAAGGAAATTCATCGCCGCCACCGACAAGCTAGTGCAGTCATAATTGGAGAAGTTATTACACCTAGACTTCAACAACAAGATGGTCGACTAATGCGTCCGAAAGACATAATCGTCGACATGAAATCAATGTATGGAATCCAAATCATGTACAGTAAGGCACACGCCGCCCTCGATTATGTGTTGTTACTGACATATGGAACGCATGAAGAAACCTCCAACTGCTTCCATCATTTGGTTACGTTTTGGAACAAAAAATCCTGGCACAATCACTGACTTACAGTGCGACGAAGATGGTAAATTTCTATACTTTTTTATGTTGATTGGTGCCTCACTTAGAGGATTCCGGACGTGTATGCGTCCAGTAATTGCCGTTGATGGTACCCATTTGAAGGGACGATTCCGGGGTACAATGTTTGTTGCAACAGCACAAGATGGGAACGAACAGGTGTATCCAATTGCTTTTGGGTACGGCAACTCAGAAAACAACCTTTCATGGGAATGGTTTTTGGATTGCTTGAAGGGTGCCCTAGGTCATATTGATGAGCTGGTTTTCATTTCCGATAGGCATGCAAGCATTGAAGCAGGGATTTCTAAAGTATTCCCTTATGCCACCCATACCATATGTTGCTGGCACTATGCTGAAAATATTAAGAAGCGATTTCATAGGATTTTACCGTAAAATGGACAAAGCAGCCCGCGTATACACCGAGTTTGAATATAACAGGCAGATGGAAGAGTTAAGAAACTAGCACTAGAATGCATATAATTATGTAATTGATATCGATCCACACAAGTGGTCCTGTGTACACTACCCGGAAAGAAGGTACAGGGTGATGACAACAAATGTTACAGAATGCATAAACTCATGCCTAAAATTTGTACGCCAACTGCCTATGTTGACTCTGGCTGAGTTCATTAGGAATATGCTACAACGGTGGTTTCACGATCGCTATAGAGCTACACAAACCATGTGTCATCAGTTGACCGACGCAACACATCTTGCGCTCTTAAAACGTGTGGAGAAGTGTGGTTTTTTTACCGTAAATCCAATAGACTGGAATATTTTCTCGGTCAAGCGATCTGGAAAACAGTGGACTATTGACTTAACCTAGAAGACTTGTACTTGCAACAAATTCCAAATGAATCATTTTCCATGTTCTACGCTCTTACGGCGGCACGATACATTACTTTCAAGTTTTACTGTGAGATGATTATTACTGAAACGTGAAGCTGATCGTTTTCAATGTTTTTTACAGGGAGCAAAACTTGGACTTGACAACTTTGTGTTCAGACTATTGCAAGAGACAGACACTTATTGAAGCGTACTCGGTTCTTATTATGCCGGTGAGAGATCCTTCCACTTGGGTTGTGCCATCTGACATTACTTAGAGGGTGATTTTGAATCCAAACTCCAAGAGACAAGCAGAACGCCCGAGGGCAGGTCGCCATGTCTCATTTTCGAAGAGGACAACTACACAATCCTGTAGAAGATGTGGACAACCAAGGCATAATTCCAGGAGATATTCTAATCCACCTATGATTAATGAAGGTCAGAGCAGAGGTGTTCCCGATGAATACCGCCGTAAGTGTAGCATCTGTCATTCAATTGGACACAACAAACAGACGTGCCCTAACATTGACTCTAATAGGGAATGAATGACAAAGTTTTTATCACATTGTAAACATTTGGAATTGTATCGGATTGTAATAATTTGGAATTGCAATAATTACTTATTAATGAATGAATTAATATTAATGAATGAATAATGAATGAATTAATATTCATGAATGAATTACATGTCTTTGTACATAAAAAATGGTAATATACAACCAATCACTAGGCGGGTCTGGAGTTTAAAAAAATCTCCACAGCCATTTTCTCCCGAATGATCCTCATGTCGCCCTCTAACCAATCAAAAGGGCTTCGACCCCCAATAAGTACTCGATAAGTCTCAAAGTATGGGGACCACAGTTACCTCTACAATTGGACACATTAAAAACCGTTACAAATCGTTCTTAAAAAATATCTAAGCACGTGAATGAAATAAAATGTCTTACGATTTTTTTTGTTGGGGAACTGTAGAAATAAGCACCACACTGACCGAGAAGGGCTTATTTTCCTTAGGGAACGACCGACGACCACCTCGTCGTGCAATGTGGAACCCCGCGTCATTCAACATGGACGGTAAAAACCACCGTAATGGCCGGACCTGCTGCTTCCTGATATAATGAGAGACTTCCTATCTCCAGGGGTCAAATATCTCAATCTTCCCGAGAATAAGGTCGACGGTCACTACCAGCCAATGTTGGCCCCCAACGTTGCACAGAATCAGGACATGTAATAGTATGCATACGGTGTTAGGTCAGGATATACGAACAGTTTATATTTTAAATCATTTCCATCGTCTAACACTTACCAGGTCAACCTTGTGCCATGAGCGGTTTCCTCTCGTGGTTGCTCCACGGACCGTCTGAAGGTCCTCTTCCAACCATCGGGACTGTAACACATTCCACCTTGCCGGGTCACAGTCCCGTGCGAATCACGGGGCATTATCCTCTCCCACTGTAACAACATAAGTGGTTCTACATACAATCATTGACAATATCGTATTAATAATACAAAACCATAAAATGCGATTCGATTCCAAAAATTTATAACTACTTACATAAAATTGTGTATCCAATACGTTGATCCTCTGGTTATACACAATGGGGAATCCTCGCTGACGCTTGCGGGGAGGTATGCGTCCATATACTGATAGACAATATAACTAATGAATTGTTAATAATACAACATTACATACACAAACGTTAATATGAAAATCACGTAAGTACGTACCGTGTCCTAAGTCCATGAAGTTGGACTGCATACGGATGAACCATCTGACGTCCACTAGTGCCAGCACGTCCACATCATGTTTGTTTAATGATTGAATTAGCTTTAGGTAAATTTTAATAAACATTAAATATAGAACCATTTTTATTAGATGAAGTTGGACTCACAGTTCCCTGTTGATGTTCCTCTTGAAGGCTTTGTATGCCGCAAGCTGGTTAGCGTCCATAAGTCCGTAGGGGTCAAAAATGTGTTCCGACGCCGACGCTGCTGACGTCCTAGGTTGAGAAGGTGAATGATGTTGCTGAATCGATGTGCTAGGTGGTAGGGGGGACCGCTGAGCCTGAGTGGACCCAGATAGGACAGCTGGGAGGTCCGACCCGACTGTTGTCCGTGTAGCAAGCCTACTATCGCTGGTATGCGACTAAGGCTGCCTCTCCGGACCTACCCCCGATAGAAGGGTCCCGACTACGTCCACCTGTCATGTCTGTCCCCCCCGGTATACCTATCAGTCCAGTCTCCGGGACTAAAGTCTGGATCAGGAGATGGGGGGCCATCCCGGTGTGTACGCATGGTAGACCCCTGAATCCCCCGAATCATATCCAGTAACACTCGATGTTGTTGCTAACGATCTTCATCACTCTTCTGGATCATATCCACCAACTCCAAGTGTTGACGCTGTCAATCCTTCTCACTCTTCCGGAGGGCTTCACGCACATCATTCAACAGATCTGCCCACGGAGCCTGAAATCATATCTACATTGTTAGTACAAAACTATCAACACGTGTTAATAAAAAAACACTAAACTTTGTTTTCAACTTACCTCTCTATCACGTCCAATGCCCCTACGGGAATCCCCTGTAGATATACCATGTCCGGGGGTGGTAAACTGAACCCGTCTATGCCTATGCCTATGCCTTTCTCGTTGAGAGCCTGTCTCATATCCCTCACTGTCACTGGTCCTGTCTGTTAAACCCCCACCCTCTGTACCACTTTTCCCGCCAAAGGTAGTATGATCAGGGACTAAAGGCGACATATCATCCCTGTCCTCTTCTACATACAGGCTCTCCCCCTCGTTTAGCCCGGCATAGTACGGTGCCTGTCTCTTAGCTGGTGTGGGCACCAGTTCCTTCATCGCAAACATCTGAAATATTAGTTAGAACAATGTAATTGTACAAATACTAACTAATAAAAACATTAACAAATTAAATACATGCCCTGGCTTTGAAAATCTTTGCCAGCTTCTTCCCTCTCGGTTGTTTGGTCAACTCCCACTTTAAAATACGGGGAGTCAGATCTGTAACCCTCCGGGCACCGAATTTTTTGGCCAAATCAGGAATCACCTCGAAAGCAAATACCTGCATCAAAGATAAGTACGATAACTAACCATAACATTGAGGACAACACCAATAAAGTACAACTTGTAATTCGAAGCTCTTGCCAATAGAGCATGAGATAGACCGTATATGTTGTAGGTCTCCACCGTGTGTACGTCAGTGCCCTTTTTCTACTGGCGTCGCTCGAACCCGTCTCGTCACCCGTCAAGCGCATGCTTGAATGAGTAAATAGAATGCTTGTACAAATGGGCACCCCATGGGAACGCGTCAAACTCATCGAGATCCTCAACCAGCCGAAAGTGCCAAACTGGAATCTTGAATCTTGAATCTTGAATCTCTCATCCACCCCCATCAGTATCCAGTTCAACATATATATGAGAAATAGCTTAACAGCATCGTACGCCTCTCAGAACTCTGCGACGGCGACAACACCCATTATCTCCTCCAATAAGACCTCATTGGCTCCAGGAAAGTATCGTTGATGTATGTCATTCTCCACTGCTGCATACTTGGTCGTGTTTGGTACAACTCCAAACCGTAATCCGGTGATCAGGCAAAATTCCACCTTCGAAAACCTCACCGACTGGTTCCCTAACATGAACTGCATCTCATCTGTTGGGCCGTTATGATGCAGCTCCCTCAAAAGCAACCGATGGATAATACCACCGGAAAACTTCATCTCCCGATGCATCGTCAGGAAATGCCCGAAACATGATGCCATGAACCGACGCCGAACTTCATCTGGAAATTCTGCAGGGACCCAGTTTAGCGCGTTGTTTATATGGCCAAGGGCATCAAAATGGTTGTGTTGAGTCAATTTGCCCTCGTACCAGTCTCTTTCTGGAGTTTTAAGCAAATCCTTCAACCTATTTGTCATATGCAATGTAACAGAAATACAACATTATTAAAAGGAACAAATTTCGTAACTAAAATTAAAAGTCTCGATCCAATGTAAAAACAGTTCGGTCCTAAAAAAAATATGCTCGTTCCTAGGAGAAAAAAACTTGACCCTTTAAAAAAAAAAAACTTGATCATATGACAAAAATGTTCGATCCCATAACAAAAAAGCTCAGTCCAATTATAAAAAAACTTGGTCCTATAATAAATAAGTTCGATCCAAGGATAAAAAAGCTCGATCCAATTATAAAAAAGCTCGGTCCTATAAGAAATAAGCTCGATCCAAGGACAAAATAACTCGACCCTTTAAAAAAAACTAGATCCTATGAAAAAAATGTTCGATCTCATAACAAAATAGCTCGATCCTATGTAAAAAAAGCTCGATCTCATGATGAAAAAGCTCGATCCAATGTAAAAAAACCTTGATCCCTTTCAAAAAGGCTCGATCCTATTCAAAAAACGCTAGAACCCTTATAAAAAAGGCTCGACCCACCCAAACCTAATTTTCTCGAAAATAAAGCTCGATCCTTTAGAAAAAATTATAATTTTTAAATGGCACAAAACCTAATGTTTTATCATGATTGTTTACTTATATAATTTTTGTTATTAAAAAGAAATCATGACCTCATCCTTAATCAATATCCTAAAAGATAATACTTTAACCGATGATAATTATGTCACATGGAAAAGGAATATTGGGTTGTTGCAAACTGAAAGGCATAAGTTCATTCTCTATACTCCTAAACCACCTACCCATACTAATGAATCTACTCAGGAGCAAAGAGAGGAGTATCAGTAATGGAACTCTCCTGATGAGATGGCTAAATGTACATTACATTATGACCACCATTTCCGACGTGTTGCAACAGCAACATGAAGGAATGAAGAATGCTACCGATATAATGATGTCTCTGGAAGAGATGTTTGCTATGAAGTCCAGGACGACTAAGAAGGAGGCAGTGACTGCTTTCATGAATCTTATGATGAAACCTGGATAGACTGTGAAAGATCACATGATGAAAGTCATAGCACATCTCAACATTGCTGAACTGATTGGTGTTGAGATAGATGGTGAGACGAAAATTGATATGATTGTCAACTCACTGTCGGATTCCTTTGATTAGTTCAAGTTGGACTACACCTTGAACAATTAAGGAATACACCTTGCAAGGCCTGATGCAAGATGATTAAAGCACCGAGAAAATCATTGTTTAAGGCAAGGGTTAAGAGATTCATACGGTCAGTAAAGTTGATACTATTAAAACCCGTAGGAAGGTCAAGAAACAACAGAAGAAAAAACAACTTGGGCTTAACTAGAAGGGGTTCCGGGAAAGGAAAAGACTGAATGAGAATGAATTCAACTTGCGTTTAGGAAACAGAGCGTTTGTGTCTACTAGTGTGGTGGGAGATATTACAGTCAATCTAGATTCAAGTAGGCATTTAGATTTAATAAATGTTTATTATGTACCTAAATTCAAAAGGAATTTAATTTCAGTTTCTTGTTTAAATAAATTTAATTATTCAGTTAATTTTAATAAAGCCTTTATTATTAGTAAGAATACCAAAATTATTTGCAAATGTACATTGAAAAACGGTTTATTCTATTTGCATAGAAATATCTCTCACTTATTGGACACGGAATCAATGGAACATAATCATAAAAGAGTAAAATGATCAAAAGATGAAACCTACCTATGGCATTTGCGCCTATGTCATATTAACCTTAATAGGATTAAAAGATTGGTAAGTGACAGACCTCTAAGAGACTTAAAGGTTGATGATCTACCAACTTATGAATCTTGTTTGGAAGGTAAAATGACCAAAAGGTCGTTTATGACCAAAGGCACAAGAGCCATTGAATGTTTAAGATTGATACACACTGATGTGTGTTACACCTATGAGCATTCAAGCTAGAGGTGGATATGAGTACTTCATCACTTTCACGGATGATCACTCAAGATTTGGCTATGTGTATCTCATGAGACATAAGTCGGATGTTTTTGACATGTTCAAAACATTTAAAGCTAAAGTAAAAAATCAGCTTGAGAAACGCATAAAAATCTTAAGGTATGATTGTGGTGGAGAATATCTATCTGGTGAGTTTCAGCAATATCTTATTGATAATGGGACAATGTCTCAGTTTTCAGCATCAGGTACACCTCAACAAAATGGGGTGGCAGAAAGGAGAAATAGAACTCTTTTTGACATGATTAGGTCTATGTTGAGTTATTCAACGCTACCTAATTCCTTTTAAGGTTTTTGGGATATGCATTACAAACTGCTATGTACATTTTAAACGATGTACTATCTAAGTCGGTTCCTAAAACACCGCATGAGTTGTGGACTGGACGAAAGTCTAGTTTACAACACTTTAGGATATTTGGATGTCCTGCCTACGTGTTAAAATGAAAGACAGAAAAGATCGAGTCCTGTTCAGAAACATGCATATTTGTAGGGTATCCAAAAGGAACAAAATGATATTATTTCTATAGTCCTTCAGATCTTAAAGTATTTATTTCGATAAATACTAAATTTCTGGAAGAGAACTATATGAATAATTTTATGTCTAAAAGTATAATTGTCTTGAATGAGCTTTCAGGAGATACAATTACATAAGAGGTTTCACAACCAAGCCCAATTGTAAGTTCTGTACCAACACAAGATCAGCAATCTACCATACCTCGTCGTAGTATGAGGGTTATTAAACAACCCGACAGATACATCGGTCTAGGAGAATCTGTAGAGAATCTCCCGGACGACGATGATCCCTATACGTACAAGGAAGCAATGGAAAATGTTGATTGTCGTCATTGGCAAAAGGCAATGCAATACGAAATTGAATCTATGTTCAAAAACAAAGTCTGGTCTCTTATAGACTGCCTAATGGGATAAAACTCATCGGGTGCAAGTGGGTATACAAGAGGAAAAGAGGAATGGATGGAAACCGTTAAAGCTAGATTGGTAGCTAAAGGTTATACACAGAAGAAAGGTATCGATTATGAAGAAATCTTCTCTCATGTGGTCATACTTAAATCCATTAAGATACTCTTATCCATTATGGCATCTCTAGACCTAGAGATTTGACAAATGGACGTCAATACAGCTTTACTTAATTGAAGTCTTGACAAAAGCATCTATATGATGCAATCATAAGGATTCATTGAAAAATGCCAAGAGGAAAGGGTATGCAAGTTGTAAAGATCCTTATATGGATTGAAGCAAGCATCCAGATCCTGGAACATAAGGTTCGATCAAGCTGTGAAAAGTTTTGGATTTATTCAAAACCTAGACGAACCTTGTGTATACAAAATGATTAAAGGCAACAAGTTGATTTTCCTTGTTCTTTACGTTGATGATATACTACTCATCGGAAACGATGTAGGTGTATTGACATCAGTAAAAGAATGGTTAGCAAAACAATTTGATATGAAGGACTTAGGAGAAGCAAATTATATTCTTGGTATCCAAGTCATAAGGGATTGAAATAATAGAACGATTGCATTATCCCAAGCTTCATACATAGATAAAATCTTGTTTAGGTTTTCCATGCAAGATTCCAAGAAATGTATGTTACCTTTCAGACATGGAATCAAACTTTCTAAGGAACAAGTTCCTAAGAATGCGCATGAAGAGCAATTCATGAGTAGGATTCCATATGCTTCGGCAATTGGAAGTCTCATGTATGCAATGTTCTGCACTATACCAGATATTTGTTTAATTGTGGGCATAGCTAGCAGGTTTCAATCGAAACCTGGTCATAATCACTGGACGGCAGTCAAGCATATTTTCAAGTATCTCAGAAGAACGAGAGATTATATGCTTATATACTCTGGAGGGGATTTAATTCCGTTGGGTAACAGATTCTGATTTACAATCAGATTCTGACTCCAAGATATCAACACAAGATCTGTGTTTACTATAGGAGGAGGGGCAGTGATATGGAGAAGTATCAAGCAATCTTGTATTGTCGATTCCACCATAAAAACCGAGTATGTTGCCACATGAGAGGCTGCTAAAGAGGTTGTCTGGCTCCGTCAATTCTTGATTGACTTGTAAGTGGTTCCAGATACGAATAAGCAGGTCATTATCTATTGTGACAATAGTGGAGCAGTGGCTAATTCGAGAGAACTAAGAAGTCATAAGAGAGTGAAACACATTGAAATAAAGTATCACTTTCTGAAGGAAATTGTGCATAGGGGTGATGTGATGATTACCAAGATCGTGTCAGCAGATAATCTAGCGGATCCCTTTACAAAGGCTCTTCTACAAAAGAGTTTTGATGAGCATCTAGAGAACATTGAGATGAAAGATGACACGTTTGCTATAAAGAAAGTGAGAGATTGTTGGGATTATGCTCGATATCAAGAGTATAATAATGTATTTGACAATCTTTTCATATTAATAAAGTAATTTTTGGTTTAACAAATCTTATAGCATTTATATTTTAATTATTATAATTGTCAAAAGAAAATAATCATTAAGTCAAAAGACTATGAGAAAAGAAG
Source organism: Dipteronia dyeriana (assembly GCA_032871835.1). Taxonomy (NCBI): domain Eukaryota; kingdom Viridiplantae; phylum Streptophyta; class Magnoliopsida; order Sapindales; family Sapindaceae; genus Dipteronia; species Dipteronia dyeriana. The sequence goes on from CM065302.1 coordinate 40,320,654, forward strand.
AATTGTTCATACATCTAGATATGTTTGAGGTAGACACAATTTTTTAATTAGTCTTAAATAATAATCACAACTTAAGATAAAGGTTAGGCGTCTTTGTCTTGATTAAGTTGTAGATTCATTTACTAGCATTTGAGTGAGATCAAATGTGTTATGATGAGTCTAAAATCATCAAAGTGTAGTGTCTTTGGGCAAAAGAATCTAGTGCACTGGATGCATTGAATTGGATCACAGTGAAATACTTTATCTAGAACCTTCAATGGATAAAAGTTTTCACTTAAAAACAATCGGAGAGTCTATCTCAATCTTAAGATAAATGATGGACTTATGGTTGCAAGTGTTATCATTTGATCTATCAATGAGTACGATTATATAGCATAGTCTATCCTCGATAGTTTGGTGGTATTCATTTGTTAATCGATAGAGGACTTCATTTATAGGTATGGACATCGTAGCTCCATTTATTAAATGAGATTGGAATATCATCATATGGATGTTTTGAGGTATTTGATAATAAATCTTAAAGTTAAGTTTTCAATAGTGCTTATTGAAACATGGCTTCTGGAGAAGTCAAAATATTCAAGTTCAAAATATGGTCATATTAGTAAATATTGTAACTTGAAGATCTATAGACGGTCTATGAGCTCTTGGTGATTACTGATATTCCTCACGAGGATACAGTTTCTCCAATAAGGTTTTCTAGGGTATGAATGAGAAATATTAACTTATTTTATCTTTATTATTTTATCTTTATTTAAGAGTTCAATTTTAGCTTTTCAGTGGAATGAACTAAAATTAATAGATCGGATCTAAGTCAATCATTTGTTGATTGTGTTTGGGTTGTGTCTATTAGGGCTTAAATTTAGATAGCCCACCAAGATCTTCAATCCACGTGAACTTACATGGATCACTTGATATAATCTACCGGATCAATTTAGGGGTCTATCTAGAATTGTATTAAGATATGTGGACTTGTTTCTTTTTGTAAGAATGGGTCTAGTTCATATGTGGACTTTTTATTAAGATCCAATGGATTTAATAAAATAAAAATAAATAATATATTTGCCTATATAATGTGTTGGGTGGCAAGCTATATATAAATAGCTTAATATATTATTTTTTATTTTAATTAAATGAAAATTAATTAATTTGGTAATTAATTAATTGTTTAATTAAAAATCAAAATCTTTTTCTTATAGGAGAAGGTCTCCTAATATTATACTATTGTTGGTAGTATAATTAATATTAAAGATTATATTTGATAAGTAGATAAATAAAAAGAATTATTTATCTAGTCAAATTAGGAAATCTTTAATATGGTTACATATACACTATTGAATTGGATTAGAAGTTTTGGTGTATGAAATAATTCTTTATGGAAAATGATTCTTTTTGGAAAAGGATTCTTTTTGGAAAAGGATTCTTTTTGGAAAAGGATTATTGGTCACCAAGTAAATTCACCTAAGTGTATGATTCTTGCCCATCAAATAAATCATTCTTAGGAAAGGATTAGATCTCCTAAATTAAATATAAGTTGAATTCAGCCAACCGTATATATTTTAGGGCTAGGAATTCGGCCATGATATATATATATATGGCTTACATAATTTCGGCAAAGCTTATAATTTTTTTTGTGAAAGAAATTCAGCTACTATAGAATTTTGAGAGAGAAAAATTATTTTGCTTTAGAATAAAATTCAATCAACATATAGAAATAGTGTGAAGATTCGGCGAAGAAGAAAATGAAGAAAGAACGTTTTATTTTCGATAGTACACTAATAGCCTTTACATTAAAAGGTTTTGTGTACAACATCGAATCAAGGTTCAAACGAGTTTCAATCAAATTGATTGATAATTCACAAGTGACCTAACGTTCATTGTTTTCTTCTTGGAGGATTATTGTAACTAACAAAGAAGAAGATTTTGTTTGTTTCCATTCTCAGGTATAGAATTTAAATAAAGGGAACCCACACTTCTAGGTGATTCACGTTTGTGATTGGATTGAAAGATCTTACAGATTTAATTCAGTGTTAGTTCAATCGTCAAGAGAAAAATGTACGATACTTTTTATATACATCAATTAATCTAAGGTTAAGGTTTTTGTTATTAAAAATTAATAATTTTTATTTATCCCGAAACCCTAATTTTAATTTTTTTCACGCTTCCGTTGCACTGATTTTCCCTACATGCGATGGTGTGGGTTTGGTGGATTTGGTTGTCGAGTTGGTGGCAGCAACAGCTTCGGATTGGTGATTATGGTGGTATGGGGTTGGAGGTGGCAGTGGTGTTGATTTGGAGGTGTGGGTAGTGTTGATTTGGTTGTCGATTCCCACCTGATTCGTATTTATTTATTTATTGGAACACCAGATCCTTTATAGAAATTAAATTTTGATTTTTTATTTTTATTTTTACTATTTAAAATATTTAAATATGTAGTAAAAGTTAAAATTTTAAATATTTATTAAATTTGAAAATTTAAGGATAAGGGTATTTCAATATTTCTACTCATTGTACATGTCAGACGTTAACATTTGTAACAGCTGATAAATGGCAACGGGGAAAATGGGGATTTCTAAAACCTGTGGGTAAAACGATGTCGATTAAAACATAAAGGAGGGAATTAATAGTATAATTAATAGCATCCCTTAAAAATTAATAATAATAATTGAAACAGACCCGTTCGAATCGAGTATATAATAATAATAATTAAAACAGATCCGTTGAAATTGAGTATAGACCACACATCACTGGACCCAAAACGGGTTCCGATAAGAGGTGGAAATCAAAAACACATTCAGGGCGTAGATCGAGTATAGAGCACCTCACCGCAAACAGGTTTCAAGTATGAAACTCGACAACCCAACCGGGTAACCCCAATTGAATATGTTGTCATCCCTTTCCACTCAAATTTTGCTTCTTATTAAAAAAAAATTAGAATATGGAAGCCTACTATGATTTTGTATCTTAATACAAAAATATATAATTAAAATATGTTTGAAGTAATTGACGAACGTAGACTCGTAGAGAAAGAGCGACATTTAAAAAAACAAAAAAAAAAACATAGACAGCGAGAGTACAATAATTGTAGTGTTAAGGAAAACCCAACATATGTAAACACAATAAATTTCATTATCTTTTTGTTTCATTTTTTATTATTATTATCGAGGAAACGGAGGAATGTTGGATGGGATTGTTTGCATTAGCATATACACAAATAGAAAGAAAACTCAACTCACTAGAACTCGCACAATTTAATAATCAAATGAACCTCTGATTCCTTCAAGGCTCTCTCCCAAAGACAATCTGTAAACAATCAAGTATAAATGAGTTATAGCTTGGATCTTCAATCACCATAATTTTTTCACCGATACTAGTTAAACCAAAAATTTTGCCCAAAAACCAATCCAAATAATATGACAAGTTTTCCTTCTCATATCATTCACCACATCATCTCATGATTTGTATAATGATAATCACTCATTTACCATATCATTTTGATTGAATTTTGGATTGTATAGTCCTACTCTAATTTTTTTACTCGATTGAGAAATCAAAGAAAAAATTTAGTGTGAACCAGCAGTCCACAAACTAGGAGATACATGAAACAAAACAAAACCTACACAAGATTTAACTGTGCCAAAAATTACCAACAATTCTACCTATCAATCTCCAATAGTCCAATCACTTACTACTACATGAAAATGTAATTATTAAGCTAATAAGTTTACAGAAAATTAAAAAATAGAACCCCAGAGTTGATCTATACGTACACTCGATTTCACCAAAAAATTGTAGATGGTTTCAAATATATCTATTTACTGTTCTTTTGTATTATCCAAATTCAAAGTATTCCCAAAACTTGGCCAACCAAAGCATCCAAGCATAGGATACACTACAGTGATTAAAATTTAAATAAATTAAGGTGAAAGAGAAGACCATTATGAATAAACTCTATTGAACGAGACTACAAGAAGAAATTTTTGAATGGTTAAGAAAAAGAAGAACAAGGATAAGGTTGCAAGCCTGAAGACATGTATTGTACAATAAAAATTGAGAACTAGCTAACAATTAAGCAGCTAGCAACTACCATGTTGATCGAATCAAGCTTATATATTAAGAATTTTAACATGCTTGCTTTTTTCTATATTCCAGATCAGTTCTTAATACAATAAATCAATAATATCATCAGAACAGAAAAACAAATGTCCTGCGTGATTGATAACCAAAAACCACAAATGTAAATTCCAGACAGAGAAGTGACAATGTAACTTTAGTAATAAGATACATTAATGTACTAACAGGACTCCATGGGTAAAATAAGTAACATAGGTCAAATAAAATTGATTACAGAACATCTATTAGGTCTAACTGTTACTTAACATGAGAAAAAAAAATATTGATTACAGATTATCTGATGATTGTAAGTAAGAGCTTAAATAATAGTATCTTTGGAGTGGCGAAGGAATCTAAATTTCAAGAGGAATTTAAATGAGGGAGAACAAAGAATATACAGCCCCATTGACAATTTAATTCCTTTTCGTTTAATGAGACGAGGGAGGATAGAAGGGTTTGAAATCTTGAGACTGCTAGAAACTTTTTAAGTAAATCATATTTTTTGTGGCAAATCAATGAAGATCTTCAATGAATTCAAGCTCTTGAAAAGCCAAAGTTCCAGACAATTTCAAATCTTTGCATGAGCTTTAGCTCAAGGCAAATTAAATATTGGGGATATCATTTAGAGAAATCCTAATATTGCCTTCCTCATATTTTGTATAGAAACCAAAAGAGTAAAGATTCCATTGATCACTTGTTTCTTCATTGTAACATTGATTGATCAAGGAAGATAAGATTATGTGGGTGGCATCGGCTTCGGATTCGTGTAGCTCTCATTACTAATGGAGAATGTCCATGTTTTTGAAAAGGGAGACAAAGCTAAATTTCTACGAAAATGTGTTGTTCTTGCATTGTTGTAGGTAGTTTGGCGAGACAAAATAGTAGAATCTTTGAAGAAAGACAAGAGGAAGACATTAATTACTTATGGGATAGAATCAAATTCTTGAGGGCCTTTGTCTCCAATGAATTCCAAGGATATTTTGTTTTCCTTCCTCCTTTTAAATTAGGAAGCGGCTTTGGTATAAGTTTGCATTCTGTAATTTTGAGAAGGAAAAAAAAAATTATATAGACAATTTTTGGGTTTGGGGCAGAGATCATAGAAGTTCCTATAGAAGTTATTACTTTTGTAGTCCACAAAATGTTTTAGAGCTGTGGACATCTTGTACACTTTGCATCTATTTTCTTCAATAAATCAGTCTAGTTCCTCATTAAAAAATTAAAAATTAAAAAATTAAAAAGCAATCCAATAAACTCCATCACATGTAAGACCAAGTTAGTGACGTGACCAAGTACAATACATATACAAATTAAGATTATGGAAAAATACAAATTCAATCATATGGGGGATTTGAACTTGAACCCTTTTGAGAAAACTGATTTTCACACTAGGCATATAGCAATCAGAAAAAAGTTTAGACTTGTAGGTAAGGGCTCCAACAATAGTATTTAAACACTAACAATTCTCAACAATAAAATCAAATGCAATACAGAGATTAAAGTATGTTATCCCACTCAGACAAAGAAACAATTTTCACACAGATAAGTAAAGCATAAATGAGCATGTAGTCCCAGACCAGTAATAAACTAAGAGAAGTAAACAAAGGCAGGATAAAGACGCAAGAAAACAGCCTTAGATCTTTTATTGAGATTATAAATTATATCTTGGAGTGCATCAACATTTCCCTACACTGAAGCTCAGGAAAAAACATATCGCAAAAAGTTACTCCTGCCCAAGTGATGTTTGGGTTCTTCTCCCTCCCGACTAAAGAAGAACTGGGTCACTAATCCAACCTTTTTGCTATCAGAAACTAATTGCATTAAAAATTATAGGCAAGAGCAAGGTTTAGAGAGCAGTTATAACTTATCGCACCCAAGATTAAGAAATAGCCAAATTCTTTAAGATGCTCAAAGTACTTCCTTCTTTAATACCAAAAAGATATAGCCAAGGCCAATGTAGCTAAGCAACAACTTCATAGTTTGACACAATAAAAGCACCTTAAGGGTTCCTTTCTTTTCAACAATGAATGCACACCCATTCTCACTCTAAAGTTTAGTCACTTAAAGTCACCCAAGCAACGCAGCTATGCTTCAGAAGGCACGGGTATGAACGAGGCAATGATCACAACTATACTTCATCAAGCACAACATGCAACACATGATATGATACACACCCTATCTCAACATACTTGGGAAACAAGACACACACATAGGCGAAGCAGAAAACTTCTACTTGTACTATAAAAGAGGCCAAAGGATTTAAATTGATAAAACATTTGTCGGTTTCAAAAATTAAATTAGGGCTTTTTTTTTCCTCTTGATATTCAATAAAGGCTGGAAGAATCTCATCCCAATATTCAATAATATCATTTTACAAAATTGTTTTGCCGTAATACGTCCACTACAAATCTGCCCGATGCATGCCACAAATTATTGAAGGGAGATGAGCTTAATAATCTCATTACTCTTTCCAAACTTTCGTACACACTAAGGTTGACTTTCAGTCAAATCTGAGCATATCTTCAACTAGTTGTGTCATGTGTAACACGACTATTGATGAGGACATCTCGGAAGCCATCGGCGGTAAGGGCAGGTTTACTGCAGAAGGGGCCAAGGGTCTTAATGCCCAAATAGTCGAGTCCCTTTGGCTGAATTAGGGGCCTGCTGAATAAGATTCCAAGGAGCAGCAATTGGGTTTAAAAGAAGTTTCCTGCTTAGTTTAGTTTTTCTTTTTCTTTTTTTTGTTAATTTTCTTTTAGCAATTGGGTTTAAAAGAATTTCTTGTTTAGTTTGGTTTTCCTTTTTTTTTAGGAGTCCTATTTTGGCTGGTAGGAGTTTTTTTATTTGTTTTCCTAGTTAGTTTCCCTCTCCTACTTTACAGGATTGCGGTTTTATAAATAGATGGCTTTCATTGTTTTGTGGAGACAGTGCATTATTAATAAAGAAAAGTTTTCAGAAATCCTGTGATAGGAAATCAAGCTTGGTGAGAGGCCAAGAGAGCTGATTGGTTTGGGGTGAGTCCAACCAACCAGTTCCATTACGACTTTATTGTTTATTTTGAGCCAACTTATTTTTATTTTTTTTGTTTTGCAGTTTTCTCTTTCTTCAGTTCTGAATTCAGTTCCTATTAAGACCCTAGCAAGCGTTTTACATCAGATTGGTATCAGAGCGGTTTTGGGACTTTTCTTTTCTTTTCGGTTCAACCGAATTCAGAACAATGGACAGCGGAAAAGAGCAACCTTTGACGGTCGAAGAACCCTCCAAGCAATTTCCAGTCATGCAGACTGACTTCACAAATTTCCAACATGATGTGCAGGCATTCATTGCAGACACTAGAGCGGCTCAGCGAAATCTGCAGGAATCCGTGGAGGCTCTAGTTCGACCTTGTCCTTTGTGAGTTAATCTGCCCCGCAGGGCAACAGGGAATGAAGCACCCACTGCGGTATATGATGGGACAGCTAGGCTGGAAGTCGGCAGCAACTATGACGGGGAGTGACCCCGATTCCAAGAGTGCCGGTCGGTGACAACAAACGATGCAGGAGACCCCCGTAGTATGAGTATGATGCGGATGAAAAAGTAATGTGTTCAATGAAGATTGATGCTCCCACATTCGACGGTGAGATGAATCCAAAGGCTTACTTAGACTGGGATGCTACTATGGACAAGTTCTTTGCTTGGCATAACATGTCCGAATAACTGAAGAACGAAAGGTGCAGTTTGCTAAGATTAGGCTAATCTGCCAAGCTAACTTGTTTTGGGATAATCTAGAACAAGAATTGGAGGACACCGCTTGTACACTGGGTGGACATGACAGGTATTTTAAAGCAGAAGTATGTCCCATTTAACAATCATCAGTGACAGTTAGCTGTATGGCTCCAATTAAGGCAAGCTAATATGACTGTGAATGAGTACATAGCAAAGTTCGAAGGCTATATACAGTGCTGCAATGCTAAAGAAGACAGATCCCTGACACTTTCGTGTTTTTGATCCGCACTTCGGCAGAAATACGAAGAGAATTGCTGCCGCACAATATTGGATCCTTGGGAAGAGCTTATAAGCCGGCCCATGAAATGGAGTACTATCTGAAATCCACACCCCCTAAGCGGTTGGATGTCCGCCAACCTACCGAAATTGTAGAATGGCGATAGAATACCAACAACAACCGTGTGGGGCAGCCGCTAGGCCGATCACTCACTAAGATCCCTCAAACGGAAGATAAAGGTAAAGGCATACCGGAAGAGTTACGTGGTAGTGGGGGGATTAAATGTTACAACTGTAGACGGATGGGTCACTTGGCAACCCAAGCCCCACCAAGGAACCCATTAGAACATTAATAGTTGACACAGAGAATCCCAAGGTTGAGGACACAACAGAGTTTAGGGAGGACATATATAACCCGGATTTCGTTATTGATCCGGAAGAATATGATGAGAGTATGGGTATCAATGATGGAAACCGCCAAACAGTAGTAAGGTGCCAACTAGCACAACCGAGAGCCAAAAAAAATTGGAGACGATCATCAATTTTCCATACATTTACCAAATGCGGGAATATAGTCTGTAAAGTTTTGGTGGATAGCGGAAGCTGTATTAATGTAGTTTCAGCAAAGACAGTTAACAAATTGGGACTCAAGCCAGACAATCATCTGGAGCCCTACTGTGTATCCTGGATTGACACATCACCCATACCAGTTACCCAACAACCAACAGTGCAAGGTACTTGTGTAGTTTTCTTCATATCAAGAGAATGTGTGGTGTGATGTAGTACCAATGAACGCAGGGCACATACTACTAGGTCGACCTTGGTTGTATGATCACGAAGTGACCACTAGGGGACAGGAGAACATCTGCATTTTTGAACACTTAGTGACATAGGTTACCCTCAAACCGCAACCTCCGTTAATAAAGGTTGAGGCTAGATTACCCTCAAACCGCAACCTCCGTTAAAAAAAGATCGAGCCTGGATCCCCAACAGACACCTACCAACTGCAGAGAATGGAAAAGGGGCTTCATATTGTGGAATTTCAAGAATTCGAAAAAAACTTAAAAGAGAGACAAATTGTAAATTCTTGCAGTACGAGTAAAAGGTAGAAAGGATGCAGCAAATCTCAATACACTTCCCCATGTGGTTCAGCCACTAATAGCCGAATATAGTGATGTGTTTCCAGCTGACCTTCCAAAAGAAATTCCACCGCTCCGTGACATTCAGCATGCCATAGATTTTGTTCCTGGAGCAATCCTACCTAACCTGTTGCATTACCGAACAAACCTACCCTACCAAACATGAGGAGCTTCAAAAACAGGTTAATGAACTATTGGATAAAGGATTCATTCGGGAACGCCTCAGTCCTTGTGTTATACCAGGCCTATTAACTCCAAAGAAAGATGGGTTCTGGAGGATGTGCGTGAATAGTCGAGCTATCAATAAAATAACTATAAAATATCGGTTTCCAATACCAAGGTTGGATGATATGCTGGATCTAATGAGTGGGGCTACAGTTTTTTCCAAGATTGATCTTAAGAGTGGGTACCACCAGATCAAAATAAGGCAAGGGGATGAATGGAAGACGGCATTCAAAACGAAGGATGAATTATATGAGTGGATGGTAATGCCTTTCAGCTTATCAAACGCCCCCAATACATCCATGAAAGTCATGACTGAGACACTGTGACCATTCATGGGTAAATTCTTGATTTCTTGGTGGTATATTTTGACGTCATTTTGATTTACGGTTGGTCCATTGAGCAACACTTGGAGCATTTACAGCGAGTTTGTGAAACACTAGAGAAATTGTTTGCTAACTTCAAAAAGTGTCTCTTTGACCGATAAGGTGCTTTTTCTTGGCTTCATAGTCTCATCGGAAGAGGTAAAAGCCAACTCGAAAAAGGTTAGGGCGATTGTTAACTGGCAAGAACCCCGTGACATACATGATGCTCGAAGTTTCCATGGGTTGGCAACATTCTACCGCTGATTCATTAAAGGGTTCAACACAATAATGGCTCCAATCCCAGATTGCATCAGAAAAGGGGAATTTTAGTGGACCCTAGCAGCAACCAAAGCCTTTAACCGGATCAAGACTTGCATGATAGAGGCCCCGGTAATGCAACTTCCAAATTTTCAGAAACCTTTTGAGGTCGCATGTGATGCATCCGGAATAGGGACAGGAGGGGTTTTAAGTCAGGAAGGGCACCCAATAGCATATTTCAATGAGAAGTTGAATGAAGCCAAGCAAAGGTACTCAACTTATGACAAGGAATTTTATGCCATAAGCCAAGCATTGCGGTATTGGTGACATTATCTCCTCCATCAAGAGTTTGTGTTGTTTTCCGATCATAGGGCTCTCAATTATGTGAACACTCGGAAAAAACTCAACGCTCGGCATGCCAAATGGGCTGCGTTTCTTCAAGAATATTTGTTCGTGTTAAAACATAAAACCGGGGCTGAAAACAAACCAGCTGACGCCATGAGTTGGCAAGTGAATTTATTGGCAGCTACGAAGATAGAAGTTAAAGGGTTTGAGACTAAAGAAAGACTATGAAGGCTGCCTAGATTTCAAAGAGATTTATGATGAGTTGAAAGCCGAAGTGGACCACCCCACGACTACAAAGATAGCTGCTACCAGCAGCCCAGATTTTCGACTGCGAGAAGGATTTCTATTCCGCGGCAGCCGGCTATGTATCCCACGAAACTCAGTCCATGAGTTCCTTATCCTAGAGCTACATGCGGGTGGCATTGCAGGGCACTTTGGCCGAAATAAGAAAATCGAATTGGCCGAGGATCATTTCTATTGGCCAAGCCTTAAAAGGGACGTGATTCAAGTAACTGAAAGGTGTTACACTTGTCGGCCAGCCAAGCACCGAAAGCAGAACACGGGACTTTATACACTTTTACCTATACCACACGCCCCATGGCAAGATGTTAGCATGGATTTTGTTCTCAGATTACCAACCATCGCATGTAAAAACGACTCCATTTTTGTGGTCGTGTGGAAAGTTTTCAAAAATGGCCCAGTTCATCCCTTGTGCAAAGACATAAGATGCCCCTAGAGTAGCCAAACTATTTATGGAAGAGGTGGTACGACTGCATGGGTTACCACAATCTATTGTTTCTAACGAGGATGTTCAATTCATGAGTTACTTCTGGAAAACTCCTTGGAAGATCATGGGTACTCAATTACAGTTTTCTTCGGCCTACCACCCTCAATCAGATGGTTGAACTGAGGTAGTCAATCGAAGTCTTAGAAGTCTATTAAGCTGCCTAGTAGAAGAACGGGTTAAATCGTGGGATTCAGTTTTATCAATTGTTGAGTTTGCGTATAACAATTCAGTGAACAGGACCCAAGGGAAAAGCCGATTCGAAATTGTATGGGCGCCATCCCAAGGCCACGGTGGATTTGATTCCTATTATGAATTACAATATGTATTCAGATACTGCAAAAAAAATTGCAAAGCATATTTCAGAGTTGCATGCTTCTGTCTTTTCCAAGATAAATAACATCAATGAAAGGTACAAAGCTAATGCAGACAGCGGTAGAAGACTAGTTGAGTTCAATATAGGGGATCTAGTAATGGCTCGAGTTCGGCCCGAAAGATTTCACGGGGTCCTCTAAAAAGCTACAAGCCAGAAGCATGGTGACTTTTCAAATCCACATGAAGATTGGGCCAAATGCTTATGTATTAGACCTTCCGTCGGATTTAAAGATCAGTGCCACTTTCAACGTGGAAGATTTACAGCTTTACAAAAACTCGGACCCACCCTCTCCACTCAACCAAGATGGTACCCAATTATTACCTGACATTCCATGAGTGGGAGCACGTGAGGAGATTGAAGACATCCTGGATGAACAACTAGTTTCTACTCATAATGGCGGTTATCAGAAATTCTTAGTAAAATGGAAGAACCATCCAGATTCGGACAATACATGGATTACTAAGGAAGATATGCAAAGGATTGACCCGGATGTACTTGAGAGGTATTACAGCTTTGTTTCGACGTAGTCGAACCCTTTTCATACGAAGAGAGTTGACGGGGACATCTCAAAAGCCATAGGCAGTCAACCTTGGTAGGTTTACCGTAGAAGATCATAATTCGTAAAGCCCAAATAGTCAAGTCCCTTTGGCTGAATTAGGGGCCTGCTGAATGAGATTCCAAGTAGCAACAATTGGGTTTAAAAGAAGTTTCTTGTTTAGTTGAGTTTTTCTTATTCTTTTTCCTAATTTTCTTTTAACAAATTGGGTTTAAAAGAATTTCCTGTTTAGTTTGGTTTTCCTTTTTTTTTTTTTAAGAGTCCTATTTTGGCTAGTAGGAGTTTTTTTATTTGTTTTCCTAGTTAGTTTTTGCTTTCCTACTTAGTTTCTCTCTCCTACTTTACAGGATTGAGGTTTTATAAATAGATGGCTTTCATTGTTTTTTGGAGGCAATGCATTATTAATAAAGAAAAGTTTTTAGAAATCCTGTGATAGGAAATCAAGCTTGGTGAGAGGCCAAGAAAGCTGATTTGTTCGGAGTGAGTCCAACCAACCAGTTCGATTACGACTTTATTGTTTATTTTGAGCCAATTTTTTTTTTTTTTTTTAGTTTTGCTGTTTTCTCTTTCTTCAGTTCTGAATTCAGTTTCTAGTAAGACCCTAGCAAGCGTTTTACATCAACTATCCTTCAATGAACAAGTACCCAATGCAAACTGAATTGAGGTTTACAATAACATCACCAACAATCACATTTTGAATAATCGTAGTTGAGATTGAGAATGTCTAGTCTAACTGTTAGCATCATGTAATAAGAAAGTTTCTCTGTAAAGCACTTTTAATATAGGACAGACTAAGACCCAAGTCTAAATCTGATGGAACTAAAAGAGTGACCATTGTTTCAAATGTAAATAAATAAATAAAGAAGATTTGCATCAACAAAACAACAAGTATATCTAGAAAATAAAGAAACATAATTTGATTCAATTATGATGAGGAGAGGGATCCTGGTTGGATTAGGAAAAATAAAAATATTATATCAGAAACCAAACAACACGAGCTCTGATTTGAAAGTTTAATAACAAAAAATAGATTATAAATCTATTCAAACCTTACAATAATGTTGAAAGAGGAATTTAAAAATTAGGGAAAAAAATAGATTTGAATCAACATAGACAAGAATATTTAGAAAAGTACAAAACCTTACTTGATACGATTACAATGAAGTTAAGTAATTCTAATCAAAATAAAGAGGATTTCAGTTATAAAACAAACAAAATATATTCAATCATAAGAAACAAAACAAGTTGATAAAAATTTGACTAGAAATCTAATCAAACAATGCAATTATAGGCTTACAGCAGGAGTAATTTCTAATCAAGAACGATTATAACATAAACAAATAATTACATTATGAGATGATTAACTGATATAGGATTGCTTCAAAAAGGGTATTTAAGGTTGAGATTCGAACAATATTATATAGATTTATAGAAAAGGAACATTTGTAATATGGTTTCAATGTTGGTTGAAGTTTATTAAAACAAAATCCCATGATGAAAAGCGTATAGCAATTTATATATGCATAGATATATACATAAATCAAAATACAATATATTTTAGATTCAAAGAAAATGATTAACTTACTTATGCATACAGTATTTGTATTCTTGGCTTCTAACATAATCGTTTTCTCCTTCTTCAAGCTACATATGAAACAAATCAGATAAGAATAAGTTATAAACTACATAAAGAAGAAAAATATCAGAATGCTAACCAATAATGGTGAACCTAAAATAAACTATCTTACCGGATCACTCTCATAAACGAGCTCATAACAAGGTCGGGAAAGGCACCGCAAGGCACAATTCTCCGTTGCTATCATCGACGACTTGCATTGTGGACCCCACAATCCACTAATCCCATCAACAAGCACAAGAAAAGAACAATGAGACCAACAAAAGAAAAGAGATAGAGGACCTAGCAATAGATACATTTTTCAGTATAAAATATTTTATGCATCCCATTTGACTTACCTTCAAGATCAAGTATACATTATTATCACTGTCTATTTGCACATAATTTGAAAATGGATACTTGATAGGATTAGGGAAGGAAAACAGGCGTGTTTGGTAGGGATATATCCTTCCCCACACCCGTACCATCCCATTACCCATATACTAGCACAAGTTATTCAAGGCAGGTGAAACCTATTCCAAAACTTGCCACCATACCCACATATTTTTGTGGCTTTAGTTAAAACGACATTGTTTGTACTTTTCCTTTTATTGTACAAGGTCAAAAAACTCAAAACAATGTCGTCTTGGCAAAATAAATTGTAATACAAAAAAAAAAAAAAAAAAACTTTTCCTTTAGTCAATGCAGTACAAACACAGGTTGCTGTACCCGCAATGGATTTGAATATTTTATCCCACACACTCACTCCCACCCGTTTAACCAATCCCATTTATTACAGTCGAGTATCCACAAGTCATTTGGCCATCCCTAGATAGGATACACAATTAAACAACTATGATTCTAAAAAAACTAATGTCATCCACATAAAAACGAGATCTTTTTAAGAATTTATAAAATAAAAAAAAATAAAAAATAAAAATAGAACTGCAAAAATATATTATCTAGCACACTTCAAAATACACACAATCAAATTTTTATAAATACCCCCCAAAAAATAAAATAAACTACTAAATAATTGAAAACATAATCAATGTAGGGTTTCAAAACTAAAAATCTTGTCAATAAATCAAAGAGAAGAGACCCAAAAAGCATGACATTGCAACAGCACAATTATTGGTTAGTAATTGACTAGTTTCGGGGAATAGAAATATAGAAAGTACCTCTCAATATCAGCATAGCAGTCTTGCTTCTTCTGCCTCGTCTCGCTGTCCTTTAGTTTTTTCATAGAAGGATTGTAAAAATAAATAAAACAAAATTACGGGGATAATAATTGAAATATATATATGAAGAGAAGTGGAGAGTGGACTTACAGTGACAGGGCGACGAGATTTGGCGAGGACCGGAGAGGAAGATAAAAGTGTAGATGCTATCAAAACGCAATTAATTATAATAATAATTAAGGAATTCGGAGTAGCCATTTCGATTTTCGAATAGTAGCTTGATTCAGCTTCTGAGTTCTGATTATAATTTATAATTTACACAACCCAAATACCCGATCCCCATTATATATATATACTAAAACAAATATAAAACAAATCTTAAAATTGAACTATTCATACGATAGTCAAATTTAATATATTTTTATTTATTTATAAAAATACTATTACTAAAATGACATTCGACCACTATCATAATGCCACCATCACTCTCTCTCTCCCTCTTTTTCCTATCCAACTTCTTTCTCTCTTTCTGTCAATCAAGGATGACAATTAAATTCGAATTCGTGGGATTCAACCGAACCTAATCCGCTATGTGAAAATAGAACCACGTTGGTAGGTTTAAATTTGAAATCTCAACCTGTCATGGGTTCGGGTTTGGATTCGGGTGTGAAAAAAAACCAAACTCGAATCCGCGAACCCGTTTGATTAAATAATTATTTAACAAATAATATTATAATTATTATTTTTTTATTTCGTTTTTTTCTTACATCACATACGGTTGGCTCACATTATTTTTCTGTTTAGATTTTAAAATATCTGTTGACGGGAAATTTGCTCGGGATGAGAAATTCCTGTTAACACCCTCGAGACCACTACCACGAAAGCGGTGGTCGGGTCGGTACCGTTGGTTCCCGACCTGTTAAAAGATAGACGAGAGGTTGGATCGTAATAACAGTAAATGAGAGCTTTTATTATTGATATATTACCTCAAAATACAAATCACTCTCATATATGCTCGCAGTCTCTCTAAGATGTAGGGTGGTGGCAACTCTGTGCCTGTCGAATAGTGGAAACGAAGGTAGCCGTGTTTTGAATACATAATTTAGGTCTTCCCTTCTTCTTTTCTTTCTCTCTTCTCTCTGTTGCTATCTTCCTTTTTTGTCTCTGTCCTCTGTATATAATTTTCTATATATTTCGTGATTATCGTGCTTGACTCTATTTATACATGGTCCAAGATGTTTTGAATTTGCTGATATCCCACCACGATCCTTTGAATCAGTTTTCTCCTTATCGGGCGGGATCCTACATTTAAAAGTGGTTGACCCCGAATAAATAGCGAAAATAGTTAACGTGAATGAGTTTGTTTCCTTTTTGGAATCAAACTCTTGGTTCGCATGTATACGGGATTAATGATGGTTATCTTCTAGAAATGATCTTGTATGTTATCGCAGCATGGTTTTTCATGGAGGTCACCCTGCCAGCTGCCTGTTGCCCCGTAGAGCCAGGTAGATCCCTGCTCCGACTCTGTTCTTAGAAGCTTATGGTGGATTTTCCCTAGGGTCTTGAGGTGCT
The DNA here is from genome assembly GCA_032871835.1 of Dipteronia dyeriana. NCBI lineage: Eukaryota > Viridiplantae > Streptophyta > Magnoliopsida > Sapindales > Sapindaceae > Dipteronia > Dipteronia dyeriana. The sequence goes on from CM065302.1 coordinate 40,337,155, forward strand.
CTAGTAGATATTCCTGGGAGGTAACCAGGGTAGTGTAGATTTAGGCATGATTCTTCCTTTATGTCCAGCAAGGACAACGGGCTTCTGGAGAGGTTAGCGGGCTTCTCTCGAATGTCTCTTGAGCTTTGAGACTTCCCCTGGCATTCACGGAGCGATTGTGGAGCTCGACCTCAGAGCCGAGGTTCCCCGATAGATGGCCTGGAGAAGCCCGAGCTCTAGTACTCTTGTGGGGGCTCGTCCTAGTCCCGCCTGGCTTGTTTTCTGGTAGTTTTAAAGCCAAGCTGGACTTCCCTGCTCCTGCGGGGTAGCTTTATGGTCTTTTTTGGGCTTCATGATTGTCGATTATGGGTTTCGACTTGTGGCGGGGATGTGGAAAACTTCTCTTTGACCCCTGGTAAAATTTCACTATTAACAATATCTTTTATTATTATTTTTCATTTTCTTTTTATCTTTTGTCTTCATTTTCTTTCTTCTCGATCTTCAACCCCCACACTTTCTCTTCAAAATTAAAACTCATCTTCTCCATTTATTTTCTCTTAAACTTATTTTATGTTTTTTTTCTTTTTCTCTTCAAAATTTAAACACTTCTTCATTTATTCTTCTTCTCAGACATTTTTAAACCTTTTTTGCTCTTACTTTTTTTCATTTTCTCTGAAGTCTAAAAGAAGAAAACTAACGTGAATGACTATCGGCAACTGAGTTTAACTCGAACCGAGTTACGTACACGAGAGTGAGTCGCTTTGGAACAACAAATCCTTAGGAGTTCGCGGGTCTAGATGTTGCTAAAATCCACGAGTGAAACTCGAACCCGAACCCGAACCCACCAAATTTTGTGGGTTCGTGGATGGGTTTGGATATCATTTTCTTTCGTGGGTTTGGGTTTGGGTTTGGTTTTACCCAAACCCGCTCAAACCGACCCATTGTCATTCCTACTCTCAATCTCTCTCTCCATCTTTTTCTTTTAAAAAAAAAACAAAAAACAAAATAAAATGGCATTTAACCACTACCACAGTACCAATAATTCAAAGTTCAAAAAATTAGAGTCAAAAAATTGTTACTTGCTTTTTAAATTTGGTTGATGAACAAAGCTTTCTTTATAGTACAACTGAATTTTAAATCACAAATATTGAAAAACAAAATTACTATAAAATAAATATCCAATTTGACTTTACTACAAATTTATGTAGCCAAAAATCAAAAATAAGATCCATCTTATTTTCTTTCGGTTTTTTATTATGCTTAGCTTTAAGAGATGTCATAAGTTTAATATAAAATATATTTAATGTTTGTTACACTTACCCATTTAATTAAATAAATTCATTTTAATAGACAAAAATGTGTAATGCATGATACTTTTGTTTCACATTAATATTTAATGCATATACTTTTGTTTCTCATATTAATATTCAATGTACTATGCATATATTGTTTTCGTATGTATATATATATATATCAATATAACTGATATTTTTATCTGGTATAGAATTATTATTTTACTTGATTATCATTTTATGTTTGATTAAAATATATTTTATATTTTAATTTTTTTGTTTCATAATTTAGTTAAATAAAATTTTAAATTATGAATAAATATTAAAATTGAAAATAATATATAAAACGGTATAATACTCCCGCAGCAAAACGCAAGTCATTTTACTAATAAATACTAAAACTGATCTAAAATCGAAATATTCTCATTAATAGTAAAATTTATTGATTTCTATGTATTTACAAAAATGTCATTCTAATAGAAAAAAATGACAATCAATCACTAACACTATACCACCACCTCTCTCTCTCTCTTTTTCTCCTACTCACCATCCTTCTCTCTTTCTCTCAATTGGGGATGACAATTAAACCCGAACCCGTGGGACCCGTCCGAACCCAACCCGCTTGGAGAGGGTTTTATAGGTTCCTCAGTGTTTGATTGGCTTATTTCGTTGACAACCACATTTTGGAATCAATATGTAAGGGCGGTTTAGGTCATCATTGCTCAAGTCCTCTTTCAAGCTTCAAAGGTAAAATCACTTACTTAACCTTCATTGAAGAGATTTAATGCACACACTCACTCTCATGCATGTTTTGACCACTTTGCATTTGTGCTTAATTGTCTTGTTGTGTGCCTAATTTTGTTCTCTTTTGCTTGTTTAAATTGATTGCATCTTGTGATTAAAATGTCATGTCATGTCATGTTAGACATTAGGATGCATTCCCTTCACCTCTTTTCTCTTACATAATTTGTGTGTGTGTGTGAAGATGGTGAGCAGTGCGCCACTCAAGCAGCGCCAACACCAGCGCAGCATTCCAGTGGTTCATCGCTGGTGGTGCGCTGGTCGTCATGCGCACCTCATCAGCGCAACTTGTCAAGTGGTTTGTGGTTGGTCGTGCGCTACTCGACCAGCGCACAATGCGTCTTTTGGACAGTTTTTATCAAAACGACGTAGTTTCACTCTAGGCTTCATATAAATGTACCATCTTCTTCCCAAGTCGTGTTTTAGAGCTTCCTAACCTATTTTGAGAGAGATTTTTTAGTGAGAGAAGCTCCAAGAAGCCATTTTTACTCAACCAACCTTTAAATCCAAATCATCAAGCATTTTTCAAGCATGGGTTTCTTGTTTGTTCATAACTAGGTATTCTCTACATGCTTTCATTACTAAGACATGTATACCTAGGGTTTTAGTCTCTTTTGCATATTAATTGCTTGCTTGTATGCTTGTATGTTTAATTGCTTTTATGACATGCGTGTGTATTGATTGTTGGTTGAGATGCATTAATTTGTGATAGCTAGAATTTAGGACGGTTTTACCCTTCTAGCTAATTCTTCTTGCCTTTGCATTTAGAACATTGATATCTAGGATTTGCTTTAATTGTCATTATTAATTCTAGATAAGCATGAATGTCTTGACCTAGCATTTTTGCATATTGAATATTTTTACATATTCACTTAAGTTGTCATTATCTCTTCATTGTTGATTTAGCTTGTGGCTAAGTGGTTAGTGCACAAGGTTTGTGATCCAAAATCACTATTAAGGCATGAATGTCTTGACCTAGCATTTTTGAATATTGAATATTTTTGCATATTCACTTAGGTTGTCATTATCGCTTCATTGTTGATTTAGCTTGTGGCTAAGTGGTTAGTACACAAGGTTTGTGATCCAAAATCACTATTAAGGCCCGTTGGGTAGAGTGAAAGGGTTAGTAACTTGAGGGTTAGATGGGAGGTCAATCTAGGTTGTAAACTTTTACTCAATAGTGGATTTAGAGGATCAAGGGTGGCGCTCTAAACAGCCCGTGGTTTTTCCCATTTGGAGGGTTTCCACGTTTACATTGTGTGTTTTTATTGTTCTATGTTTGTTGTCTTTTAATTGAACACTTAGTAGAATGGGGTAAAATTGATAATATTGACTAATTCGCAAAATTGGTAATTTATCGAATTAAAACCTATTCACCCCCCCCCCCCCCCTTTTCTAGGTTATAGACACACACTGTCTAGGGAATTTCAATTGGTATAAAGCAGGTGCCTAGATATACTTAGATGATCTGTGCTCTGTGTGTGTCTTGCTTGGTGTAGTTTGATTGTTTTCTTTTACATTGCATTTGCATAACATTCATCATCATCAAACACTATGAGTGGAAACGGTAATAGTCATGAGGGAGCCTCAAGCACAAGACCCCCTTTACTCAATGGGGTGAATTATGCTTCTTGGAAGGGCAAGATGGAAGTCTATCTTTGCCAAATAAATGACCGTGCTTGGATGGCTATTGAAGATGGGTACACTCCTCCAACAATGACCATTAACGATGGTGTAGAAGCTCTTAAGCCCAAGTCTAGTTGGAGTACTCAAGAGTTTGAAGCATCCAAGTGGAACAACAAGGCTATGCATGCCATCCTTTGTGCCGTTGACGATAATCAATACAAGTTGGTCCAAAACACTAGGATTGTAAAGGAGGCTTGGGACATTCTTCAAACGGCACATGAGAGAACCGAGGTAGTCAAGGACTCGAAGCTCCAAGTCCTCCAAATGTAATTTGAGATGATTAGAATGGAGAAACACGAATGCTTCAATGACTTCCAAGTGAAGTTGATGGATATTGTCAACCAAAGCCATCAACTTGATGATCCATATTCAGATAGAAGAGTCAAGCAAAAAATTATGAGGTCACTTCCGTCAAGGTTCGAATCAAAGGTGACGGCACTTGAAGAGAATATTGAGTACAAGAATATGAAGCCAAGTGAAGTCATTGGAAGACTTCTAGCTTATGAGTCAAGATGGAACACCTCACCCACACCTCCGAAGAAGCAAAAGAGCATTGCCTTGAAGACCACTTAGGTTGAAGAAGAGGAGAAGGACTCAGATAAAGAAATGGCCCTCATGGTTAAAAGATTCAAGAAATTTATGAAGTTTGAGAGGAAAGGATTTGGGTCCAAGGGAAAGGAAGTAAAAAAGAAAACTCATTTCAAGAAGATGGAAAAGTCTCAAGAAAGTGACTTCAAGAAGGGCATTCAATGCTATGAATGCAGTGGTTTTGGTCACATTGCTCCAGAATATGCAAATTTGAAGAAGAAGAAGAAGAAGAAGAAGAAGAAGAAGGGGAAGGCAATGACGGCTACTTGGAGCGATAGTGAAGACTTAGAAGAGGAAGAACAATATTCAGATGATGAAGATAGAGTTGCAAACTTCATTGCCTTCACAACATCTCATAATGGCATAGAAGTTATGAGTGATAAAGAAGAAATATGTTACTATAGTGATGAGAATACCTCTTCTAACTCTAGATTTGAGATTGATGAGGAAATGGACTATGTAGACTTTATGAAGTTTTTTGAAAAAGAAGAAGGAGATTCAAGAGTTGAAAAATGAGAACCTAGAGTTGACTTTCAAGATTACTCACTTGAGTTTGAAAGTAAATAGTGGAAAAGAGTTTGAAGAGAGTTTGAAGTTGGAGCTTGTGATCACTAAGAAGAGTGAAGGGAACTTAAAGGTTAAGCTTAGGGAAACAAAATAATTAGTTGCCAAGATGACATCCGGAATCAAGAGACTTGACAAGATGCTATCATGTGGGAAGAGTCCTAATGATAAAACAGGCTTAGGATATGTGGAAGGCAATGATGCCACTTCCTTGAAAAGGACCATCTTTGTCAAGAGTTAAGAGGATAAAGAGACTCAAGATTCACACCAACAAATGAGATCCAATGAAGTTGGAGAATCATCAAAGCAAGCTCAAATGAAGGCTTAAACAAATTCTCAAGCTAAAGCTCATACATCAAAAGCTAGAACTCATCAAACAAGACCTCAACTTCCAATGAGCTCTCAAAGTCAACAAAGGAGTTTTCACCCACAACCAAGAAGAGAAGTTAATTTGACTTTACCACAAAGGATGTTTCAAAGAAAAGATTCGGTTCAACACCAAAGGAAAACTCAAAGGAGAGGGAAGTCTTACATGCTTGCATAAGGATACAGTATGAATTCTTACTTTACTCTCATTTGTCGTTATTGTGGTGCTGAAGGTCACATAAGGCCGAATTATTTTAAATTTATTAAGTTGTGTCGTTTTGAAAGCATGATTGAGAAGAATATGCTTAGAATAGCCAAAATGCATGCTCCTAGGAATTTTAGAGAAAATGAACCCATGACTCCAAGAAATAGTAATATTTCATCTAGGTGGACTAGAAAGGATGAATTTCATAATCATGTGGCTCAAATAGCCTTGAAAACCAAAGCCATCAATACTTGGTACCTTGATAGTGGATGTTCTAGGCACATGACTGGAAACAAGAGTTTTTTTAAAACTCTTGTGATGGAGGATGGTGGATTTGTCACCTTTGGTGATGGTTCACGTAAGAAGGTTCTAGGAAAAGGAAACATTTCCATCCCCGGTTTGCCCTCCTTGCCTAATGTTCTTTATATAGATGGCTTGCAAGCCAATCTCATTAGCATATCACATTTAAGTGATGAAGGGCTTTCGGTTTTGTTTGGGAAAGTTGATTGCTCTATTCTAAAAGAAGATGGACAAGTTCTATTGAAAGGCAAGAGATCAAGTGACAACTGTTACTGTCTTGATTCTAATGACATCTCTTGTAATTTGTCTAATTGTGATACGGTTGAATTGTGGCATCAAAGGTTAGGTCATATGAATTTCAAGGACTTGAAAGTTCTAGAGAGGTTGAATGTTGTGAGAGGCCTTCCGAAGTTTGGAAATAGAATTGAGGGAGTTTGTGGACCTTGCCAACAAGGAAAACAAACTAAGAGTGCATAAAAAGGGTAAGTATCTTGCCATTAAGGAGCCACTAGAGCTTCTTCATATGGACCTTACGGGTCCCATGCAAACCGAGAGTCTCGGTGGCAAGAGGTACATCTTTGTGTGTTGATGATTTTTCTAGATTTATATGGACCTACTTTGTTAGAGAAAAATCTGAAACGTTTGAAATTTTTAAAATGCTTTGCACTAAAATTCAAAATGAGAAGGGTTCTCACATAAAATGCATTAAAATAATTAAGAGTGATCATGGGAGAGAATTTGAAAATGCTAGCTTTGAAAACTTTTGTGATAATCTTGGCATCTCCCATGAGTTCTCAGCTCCTCGAACTACTCAACAAAATAGGGTAGTAGAGAGGAAGAATAGAGTCCTCCAAGAAATGGCCTATGTGATGTTGTATAGCAACAATGTGCCTAGGAATCTTTGGGCTGAAGCTGTCAATACGGCTTGTTATATAGGCAATAGGGTTTTTCTTAGGCCTGGAACTAGACAAACCTCCTATGAATTGTGGAAGAGTAGGAAGTCAAATGTTAGCTACTTCCACTCATTTGGAAGCAAGTGCTACATTCTAAATGACTGTGATCAACTTGACAAGTTTTATGCTAAGAGTGATAAGGGGACTTTCATTGGCTATGCCCTAAATAGTAAGGCCTATAGATTTTTTAATATGAAGACACGAAGTGTAATGGAATCATCTAATGTGGTCATAGATGATTGTAGGCCTAAGGTTAGTAACCATGATAAGGAGATTAGTGTGGTTGATGATTCTACCTTGGTGAATATTGATGAGATTTCTAGTGATGAAAAATCAAATCTTGAAAAAGAGGTCACTCAATCTCTTGATAGAGATCCTACTTTGGACTCTAAGGAACCTGCTCCTTAGGTTAGACATCTCCACAACAAGAGTGACATTCTTGGAAATGTGAATGAGGGTGTGAGGACCAGACATCAATTAGCAAATCAAATTAGTTATACTAGCTAAACCTCTAAAATCGAACCCAAAAAAGTTGATGAAGCTTTAAGTGATGAGTTTTGGGTTCTTGCTATACAAGAAGAGCTAAACCAATTTGAAAGAAATGAGGTTTGGACTCTAATTTCTAGGCCTAAGAAAACTAATGTGATGGCACCAAGTGGGTCTATAGGAACAAATCAGATAAGGATGGCAACATTGTGCAGAACAAAGCTAGACTTGTAGCATAAGGATACTCTCAAATTGAGGGTATCGACTTTGAGGAGACTTTTGCTCCCGTTGCCCGATTAGAGTCCATTAGGCTTCTCTTATCTATATCGTGTGTTCACAAGTTTAAATTGTATCAAATGGATGTTAAGAGCACCTTTTTATATGGCTTATTGCAAGAGGAAGTGTTTGTTGAGCAACCTAAGGGGTTTGTGGATCCACGCCACCCCAATCATGTTTATCACCTCAATAAGGCGCTATATGGGTTGAAACAAGCACCAAGGGCTTGGTATGAGCGCCTCACTCTTTATCTTGTTGTCAATGGCTATTCTAGAGGTAGTGTTGACAAGACTTTGTTCATTAAGTGTACTAAAGATTAGCTATTCATAGCTCAAATTTATGTTGATGACATCGTTTTTGGTTCCACCAACAACTTGAAAGTTCAACAATTTGTTGATGTCATGACTCATGAGTTTGAAATGAGCATGGTTGGTGAACTCTTTTACTTCCTAGGCTTGCAAATCAAGCAAATGCATGATGGGATCTTCATATCCCAAGCTAAATATGCCAAGAGCCTAGTGAAGAAATTTGGCCTTGAGAATGCCAATCATTGTGACACACCTATGAGTACCACATTGAAACTTAGCAAGGATGCTAGTGGAAAAAGTGTGGATCAAAGTCTATATCGTGGCATGATAGGGAGGTTGGTATACTTGACTGCTAATAGGCTCGATATAGCTTTTAGTGTTGGTGTGTGTGCTAGGTATCAAGCCAATCCCAAGAAATCCCATCTATCCTCTGTGAATAGAATCATTTGATATGTGAATGGGACATCCAACTATGGGATATGGTACTGTTTTAAAATTAATGCTAGTTTAGTTGGCTTTAGTGATGCAGATTGGGTAGGTAATTGTGATGATATAAAGAGTACATCGGGCGGTTGCTTATTCATAGGGAACAATCTTGTGTCATGGTTTTGCAAGAAGCAAAATTCCATATCATTATCCACAGCCGAGGCCGAGTATATAGCCGCTGGGAGTGCTTGCACACAACTCCTTTGGATGAAGCAAATGCTTGTGGATTATGGCTTTGAGCAAGGTACTCTAACCCTTTATTGTGATAACATGAGTGCCATTAATATTTCAAAAAATCCTGTCGAACATTCTAGAACTAAGCATATTAACATTAGACATCATTTCATTAGAGAGCTAGTTGAGGGCAAATGCATTGCACTTGAACATGTGGGCACAAATGATCAACTAGCGGATTTGTTTACAAAACCATTAGATTCAACTAAGTTTAAATCTCTTAGTAGGTCTATTGGGATTTGTCATATGCATTGATGAGTTTTGGTGTTTGACCCATATGGGGAGCTCATGCAAAGAAAGCGAACTTGCATTTTAATAAGCAAATAATTGTTTAATTTTATGCTCTTTAATTAATTGCTTGAGTATCTTGGATGCATATATTATTATATGTCTTTTTATTCAATAAATGTGTTTTTACTTTATTTGAAATGCATGTCTCATTTGTGTTCAAACATATATTTTTGGACTAGAAAATTTGATCGGTAAGTACATTTGATTGACCCAAAGTTTATCTCCATGTTTATGAAAACTTGATCTTGACATGCTTGAAGTGTTATGCATGATGAATTTATTAAATGCTTACAAAATGATTGCAAATAAGTGTCCAAGTGACTTTTAAGACTTTATTAAATAAGGATATTATATCCATTTCAAGGATTTCACATTCCTATAGTCTCTCTCTCTCTCTCTCTCTCTCTCTCTCTCTCTCTGTTTCTCTTTACTTATTGAACAAGGCTACTATCATACGGGCATCTTGCCTGGAAAAATCTAAAAGGGCACAATAATCGCTCTTGTCTTGTTCAACTTGTAAAGTTTGATAGTTGCTCTTATTTTTTTTGGTTAAACTATATCTTGTTTTCTATTGACAATTTGGTGCAAATTGGTTTGACTTATCTTGGAACCTCGTGTGTTATTTTCCTTTGCCAAATACCATGCTTTTGGAAGTTGATGTTGCATGTATTTCATTCAAGGCAATCTTTCGCACATATTCCAATCAATAAAACTTCCATGAATTTCTCTCTTAATTAACCTGCATAAAGTTGTTGTATATGATTATGCATTTATATTGCAAATATCTCTCTTTGCTAAAGCATCTCGGTTGGGGAATACTCATTTGCCTATTTTGTGACAAAAATGGTGAGTTATTATTGGATTTAGGGGGAGTTGATATTTACATGATTTAAGGGGAGATTGACCTATTGTGAGGGAGTTGACCTATTTAGGGGGAGTTTTTTCTATGTGCATTGTTGATTACATGTTACTTGTTTCTAATTCATGCAAATTGTGCTTGTGTTTATTTATCTTGACCCCTCTCATACACTTGTCTTGGAAAGTGTAGTTTTTTGTTTTGCAGGGATGATCATTCTACAAGAGATGAAAGATTTGAAGAAGGAGAAAAGATTTGAAGATTTAGCTTTAGGTATCTCTTGTAATATAAAATGTTTTTGTTGACCTCTTGTTGTTTCTTTTTGTTGTGAGGATTCTTTGTGAGTGAGTGGTTTTGTCACGAAATAGCCAAAGAGAGAGATTGTAGGTTCCTCAGTGTTTGATGGCTTATTTCGTTGACAACCACATTTTGGGATCAATATGTAAGGGCGGTTTAGGTCATCATTGCTCAAGTCATCTTTCAATCTTCAAATGTAATATCACTTGCTTAACCTTCATTGAAGAGATTTATTGCACACATTCACTCTCATGCATGTTTTGATCACTTTGCATTTGTGCTTAATTGTCTTGTTGTGTGCTTAATTTTGTTCTCTTTTGCTTGTTTAAATTGATTGCATATTGTGATTAAAATGTCATGTCATGTTAGGCATTAGGATGCATTCCCTTTACCACTTTTCCCTTGCATAATTTGTGTGTCTGTGAAGATGGTGAGTAGTGCGCCACTCGAGCAGCGCCAACACCAGGGCATCATTCTAGTGGTTCATCGCTGGCGGTGCGCTGGTCGTCATGCGCACCCACCAGCGCAACTTGTCCAGTGGTTTGTCGCTGGTTGTGCGTTACTCGACCAGCGCACAATGCCTCTTTTGGACAGTTTTTGTCAAAACGACGTAGTTTCACTTTAGGCTTCATATAAATGTACCATCTTCTTCCCAAGTTGTGTTTAGAGCTTCCTAACCTATTTTGAGAGAGAGATAAGGTTTTTTACTGAGAAAAGCTCTAAGAAGCCATTTTTACTCAACCAACCTTTGAATCCAAATCATCAAGCATCTTTCAAGCATGGGTTTCTTGTTTGTTCATAACTAGGTATTCTCTACATGCTCTAAACTTTATGGTTTAATTACTAAGACATGTATACCTAGGGTTTTAGTCTCTTTTGCATATTAATTGTTTGCTTGTATGCTTGTATGTTTAATTGCTTTTATGACATGCGTGTGTATTGATTGTTGGTTGAGATGCATTAATTTGTGATAGCTAGAATTTAGGACGGTTTTATCCTTCTAGCTAATTCTTCTTGCCTTTGCATTTAGAACATTGATATCTAGGATTTGCTTTAATTGTCATTATTAATTCTAGATAAGCATGAATGTCTTGACCTATCATTTTTTCATATTGAATATTTTTGCATATTCACTTAGGTTGTCATTATCTCTTCATTGTTGATTTAGCTTGTGGCTAAGTGGTTAGTACACAAGGTTTGTGATCCAAAATCACTATTAAGGCCCGTTGGGTAGAGTGAAAGGGTTAGTAACTGCAGGGTTAGACGGAAGGTCATTCTAGGTTGTAAACTTTTACTCAATAGTGGATTTTAAGGATCAAGGGTGGCGCTCTAAACAGCCCGTGGTTTTTCCCATTTGGAGGGTTTCCACGTATACATTGCGTGTTTTTATTGTTCGATGTTTGTTGTCTTTTAATTGAACACTTAGTAGAATGGGGTAAAATTGATAATATTGACTAATTCGTAAAATTGGTAATTTATCGAATTAAAACCTATTCACCCCTATAGGTTATAGACACACATTGTCTAGGGAATTTCAGGTTTGGTATATGGACATAGAACTCGTTGACGGGCTTGGATTTGAAATCTCAACTCATCACGGGTTTGGTTTCGGGTTCAGGTGTGGAAAAAAAAAAACAAACTCGAACCCGCAAATCTGTTTGATTTAATAATTATTTAACAAATAATATTATAGTAATTATTTTTACATTTCGTTTTTGTCTTACATTACATACAGTTGGTCCCTATTATTTTTCTTTTCAGATTTTAAAATATCTTTCATTACTATTATTTTTTATTTTTCTTTTTATCTTTTGTCTTCATTTTCTTTTTTCTCAATCTTCAACCCTCACACTCTCTCTTCAAAATTAAAACTCATCTTCTTCATTTGTTTTCTCTACAACTTATTTTTTATTTTCTTTTTCTTTTTCTCTTCAAAATTTAACAACTTCTTCATTTATTCTTCTTCTCAGACATTTTTAAACCTTTTTTTACTCTTACTTTTTTTCATTTTCTCTGTAGTTTGAAAGATGAAAACTAACGTGGATGGCTATCGGCAACTGAGTTTGATTCGGACTGAGTTACGCACACAGAAGTGAGTCGTTTTGGAACAACAAATCCTCAAGAGTTCGCGGGTTCATGGGCGGGTATGGATGTTGCTAAAATCCACGGGTGAAATCTGAACCCACTAGATTTCGTGGGTTCGTGGATGGGTTTGGATGTCATTTTCTTTCATGGGTTTGGGTTTGCTTTTTTCCAAACCCGCCCAAACCTGACCTATTATCATTCCAACTCTCAATCTCTCTCTCTCTCTTTTTTCATTTTTTCTTTAAAAAAAATAAAAAATAAAAAACCAAATAAAATGACACTCAACCACTACAATAATACCAATAATTCAAGCTTCAATAAAACAGAGTCAAAAAATTGCTAGCCTTACTTTTTAAATTTGCTTGATGAACAAATATTTCTTTATAGTGCAATTGAATTTCAAATCACAAATATTGAAAAAATAAATTGCAATAAAATAAATCTCAGGTTTCAAGATCTAATTTGACTTGACTACAAATTTATACAGCCAAAAATCAAAAATAAGATTCAACTTATTTTCTTTCGGTTTTTGAGTCTGCTTAGCTTTTAAGAGATGTCATAAGTTTAATATTAAATATATTTAATGTTTGTTACACTTACCCATTTAATTAAATAAATTTATTTTAATAGACAAAATATGTGTAATGCATGATACTTTTATTTCACATTAATATTTAATGCATAGACTTTTGTTTCTCATATTAATATTCAATGCACTATACATATATTGTTTTCGTATTTTTATGTATATATGGATATAACTGATATTTTTATATGATATAGAATTATTATTTTACTTGATTATCATTTTATGTTAGATTAAAATATATTTTATATTTTTTTTTTGTTTTATAATTTAGATAAATAAAATTTAAAATTATGAATAAAATTTATTAAAATTGAAAATAATATATAAAACGGTATAATACTCTCGCAGCAAAGCGCGGGTCATTTTACTAAAACTTATCTTATAATTGAACTATTCATATGAATAATAAAATTTAATAGATTTCTATTTATTTACAAAAATATCATTATAATAAAAAAAATGGCACTCAACCATTACCACGGTACCACCACCAATCTCTTTCTCTCTCTCTCTCATACCCACCGTAGTTTTCTCTCTCTCTCAATTAAGGATGACAATTAAACTCAAACCCGTTAGATCCGTCCGAACCCAACCCGCTTGGAGAGGGTTTGGTATGTGAAAATAGAACCCGTGGACGGGTTTGGATTTGAAATCTCAACCAGTCACGGGTTCGGGTTTGGGTGTGAAAAAAAAAACCAAACTCGAATCCGCGAACTCGTTTGATTTAATAATTATTTAACAAATAATATTATAATAATTATTTTTATATTTCGTTTTTGTCTTACATCACATACAGTTGACATCTATTATTTGTCTTTTCAGATTTTAAAATATATTTCATTATTTTTTTTTCTTTTGTCTTCATTTTCTTTTCTTTTCGATCTTCAACCCCTACACTCTCTCTTCAAAATAAAAACTCATCTTCTCTATCTATTCTCTTTGCAACTTATTTTATATATTTTTTTCACTTCAAATTTTAAACTCTTCTTCTTTTCATATATTCTTCTTCTCAGACATTTTTTTTTTCATTTTCTCTGAAGTTTGATAGAAGAAAACTAACGTGGATGACTATTGGCAACTGGGTTTAACTCTGACTGAGTAACGCATACACAAGTGAGTTGTTTTGGAACATCAAATCCTCAGGAGTTCGTGGGTTCGTGGACAGGTCTAGATGTTGCCAAAATCCGTGGTGAAACCCGAACCCGAACCTGAACCCAAACCCACTAGATTTCGTGGGTTCATGGATGAGTTTGTGGATGGGTTTGGATGTCATTTTTTTCACGGGTTTGGGTTTGTTTTTTTTCAAACCAGCCCCGAACCCGACCCATTGTCATTCCTACACTCAATCTCTCTATCCATCTTTTTCTTTAAAAAAAAAAACAAAAAACAAAATAAAATGGTACTCAACCACTACCACAGTACCAATAATTCAAGCTTCAACTGCTACAGTGCACGATTCCGGCTCCGATTTTGGTAGAACCGCCCAGTTCGAACCGGCGGTTCCAGTTCGGTTTGAACTGTGCGGTTCCACCAAAACATTTTTTAAATTTTTTTTTAATTTGTTATTTATTTTAGTTAAAAAAAATAGATGACTCAATAACATGCATTTACAATTTTACTTTTACATATATAATATTTTTTTGTGAACAAAAAATGAAAAGAAAAAAAAACCGGACCGTTGGAACCGTCGATACAAGTTCCCCCGGAACCAGCAACATGTCTAGTTTCAATCAAACTTCGATTTTAAATATAAAATACCAAAGTTACCCTCCTCATGCCAACACCAAAATTGAAAAATATTATGTGAACAAACAAATCCATTGCTTATCAACCCAACAAAATTATTAACTTATTTTGGATTGTGATGGATTCCCGCATCTTCACCATTTTATAGACCATGCACGTGGAACATATTTAGCTTAGCCTCATCATCATTTTCATGCAAAGCAAGTGACTTCAAAGTCTATAAATAGAATCTCATTTTATTTGTAATGTTGGTGATAGGCAGGACCATGGTTCGGTTCGAACCGTGAAACTGAATTGTAACTGTATAAAATGAACCGTAACCGTAATGAAACAGTGGAATCGGTTCTGAAACCGTAACCGTAACCGGAACCGTAGGTCTTAAGGTTCGGTACCGGTTCCCATGGTTCCGGTTACAGTTTGCCCTAAAAAAAACCGGACCAATTTTCTTTTTTTAAAAAATTGAATTTTTTCCCAACTTCCAGTTGACGTCAACATGACGTTAGGCCCAACAACTGTTTTATTTTTAATTTTTTTCTTTTTTTTTATTTTCCCATTTTTTCCCTATAAATACCCTAAAATCATTTCTTTTCACACCAATTATCTCTCAACTCTCTCTCAATTTTCCTAATTCTCTTCAATTACCTCTGAATTAGTCAATTGTTTATATTTATTCTATTGAAATTATTTAAAAAAAAAAATCAAAATCATTGTCAACATTTTTTCAAATTTTGTTAACTGAGAATTTACTTGAGGTGAGAAATTCCGGTTAACACCCTCAAGACCACTACCATATAGGCAGTGGCCGGGGGTTATAACTTAGGTACCTAACATGATTGAATCAAGATATATACGTAAATGCAAATGTAATGAAGATGGGAAGATAATGGCTTTATTATCAACTGTGAATATTGTACAAAAAGGCTCCAAACCCTCTTAATCTTTCTGGGATACAGTAAGGCGGCAACCTCGTGCCTGTCGAATAGTAGATAATAATGGAGGTCATGTTCTGATTACATAATTTTAAGCCAAAGTCTAAAACTCTCTTCGCCCCTTGTACTATCCATGCTCCATCTTTTCTCCCTTCATGCTTGGTACATTTATACATAGTCCAAATAAGTTAGATTTGTGACTCTCCCGCCAAGATTCTCTGAATTCTCTCTCTTCTTATCAAGCGAGATCTTTTATTTAAAAATCATTGAGATTAATAATGGATTAATAACGAACATTGAAATACTACGTATGTGTAGGGCAAGAGAGTGGAAAATTTCTCTTTCGTCCCCAAGCCAAATTTTGATATTAACAGAAGTCCTCTATGACATGAACACAGATGATTGAGTTGAGGTTGGAGTCAAATTCCTTGTTTTAATTGAGAAATTTCTCCTCTTTTAGCGTTACCAAACCTGGGTGGAAATCTCCTCCTTAATTTGTACCTGTGACGTGGTAGGAAAAGACCAGTGTATTCCCTGAAATAATCAGTCTAAGTTACGGTTGTTCTCACGATTCGAGGCAATCCCTCCAAAGATTTTATTGATGTCACTGCCTCTCCCACCTCTATTTAAACCCAGTTTCCTCATCACTTTCCTTACGCTTCACTTTTGAACTTCAAACTTTTTAAAAAAATCCCTCTCTTTTGCAAACATCCTCAACTACGCCTCTGTTCTTTCTCTTTTTTCTTAGCCTCCAAACCCTATTCTATTATGTCGAAGATCAGCCATGACTCTCTTGATTCCCTCGTTGATGGCATAGAGGTTTCCAGTCTTTCCCAAGGAAAGCGGGCTCGACGAGACCTTGATGACAACGACTAACCTCTGACCCCGCAGCATCGTCGGTCAAACAGGAGCCTAGCTATCGGGATTGGGTTTCTAATCAACCAGATAATCCCCTAAGCTTGGTCGATGAGGATTCCGGTGAGGAGAATAAGGACGGCATAGTTGGGAAGGGCCAGGTCACAGTTACTGGTTCTTCTCTGGAGAGACGTCTTCCCTATGACTTCAAGGTTATTATAGACTCCACCGTTGATCCGTAGTCGATCAGTCGTATAAGGTCTAAATATGGCATTCCTGATAGTGTCACCCTCACAGTCCCCCACAGAAACTATGACATCTTTAATCCATCTAAAGGCATGCTTCTTATCCAAGTTCCGGCCTTCGAGAATGGGGTAAGGCTCCCCCTTCATCCTATTCTTTGACGTGCTCTCAATGCCCTACTGCTAGCTCTCCTCCAGTTGACACCCGGCTTCTAGAGGCATCTGATCGGCTTTCTCGTGTTATGAAGGGAATAATGCGAGTTAAGCAAGGTTACCCGGGAGCTAGGAGCTGAGGAGCTAGAATACCTCTTTCAGATTGGAAGCTTGTTCGGGGCTCCTCGAAGTCAGTTCTATGTCAAGGAAAAGAACAAATTCGACTTCATCATCCCTGATGCTTTGAGGAAAGATCGTGCTTAGAAGGAGGAGTGGATCATAACGGGCAAGGATTGGGGTAACTAGACCTTCATATGCGAGCATGAGTTCGCAGTTCCCATCGCTTTTAATGATAAACCCTCGTGGGGTCGAGATTCCTTGCCTGTCGAGTCTGAGGTGGTGCTAAAGGCCATCCTTGCCAGGAATTATTTGAACCTGAAGTTCCTGACCGCTGACCCTTTCGATTCTCATCGGGTAGACCTCTATCTAATACTTCTCCTCGTAAGTACAAGCTCTGACAGATCTACTTTCTTTTCTTTTTTTTTTAACAGTTTTGGTTGTTGCTGCAGCTGCCCATGAAGCCCAGCAGACTCGTACCCCTTCTTCTCTCGCAAGACTACCCCAGAGAGCCCTCTTGGCTGCCTTGGAAAAAAAAGGGCCTACTGATCCAGCTGGGGTTTCACCTGCTTCAGTTCCATCACCCTCCCAAGTTAGCTCTAAGATGTTATTCTTGCATCGCGGGCTACTAGAGTTCGAAACCAAGGGAGGCCCACTTTCCAGGTTGCTAATATGACCATCTTTACCCCTTTATTGGTGGCCCTCGCTACAGCTACTTTGCCTTCAGCCATGTTACCCATTGCCTCTACTGCTTCATCTATGCCCCAAGCTCCTCAAGCTTTGGGGGACCCCGAGGCTGGTGTCCATGAGATTCCTCCTGTCTGCTCCCACCATCAGTCGAACTCGGTTGGACAGGATGAGGTCTTACAGTAGTTCGTTGCATCCTGCCCGGATGGTAGGCTCTTTAGGATGGCTTCAATGCCCATGGAAATCTTACTTACCAATGGGTCCTCTCTTCTGGTTGAGGTAACTTCCCTTTTATCTTTCATGCGACTGTGAGCACTGAACACTCTTTAATCTCGGTATTACACCCTACAGGCCTTCAAATTCAATATCGCGATGGGCTACTAGGTAGCGTGTCTCCGTAACCGGGCAACACAAGTTGAGGCAGAAGTCGAGAGGGCCATGAGGTTCTTATGCAAGCTCAGACTTTGGTACATGAGATGAATTCTAGTCAGAAGGGAATGGAAGTAGAATTGGTTGGGCTTTAGTGCGATCATGAGAGGTTAAAGCGATCATGTGATCATGAAACCCTTTGTTCTCAACGTCAAACCAGACAGAGGGATTATTGAATGGAAGAAGCAAAGATGCTTGACATTGAAAACCAAGGTCTGCAAGCCCAAGTTGTCAAGCTTCAGGCTGAGATGGATGCCTCATTCTAAGCTTCCTACCAGGTTGCTGAAGCCCTCCCTTCCCATCTTTGGCAATTCTTCTTGACGCATCGATCCCTCATAAGGTTATGGCGGTGGTTAATGAGGTCTTGAATGAGGACTCCACTGAACAGTAGACAGTGGAGGATCCCCCGAAGGAGGGTGTAGCGGGCGAAAGTGGCCATGCCTAGTGAATACCTGAGGGAGAGGTAGGATGAGTTGGGGGCGAGGTCCATCAGCCCAGAAAGGGGAGTGGGGACCCCAATTTACCTGTGCTTAATCATCATCATTTTTTATTTTTTTTTGTTAGCCTGGAACCGGGGGTTCGGGTCCCTGTTTCATAATTGAAACCTGACTTTAGATATGCTTTCTTCAATGAATTTTGATTTGATTGACATTCTCTCGTCTGATCCCGACCTAGATGTGACCTCTGAAACAACTTAACTTACTCAAACTTTAACGAAGATAACGAGATGTAAAATTTTGTTTAAGTGTGGAAGTAGACAGCTCGCTCGAGCTCCTAACTCTCAGTGGAAACTTGTAGCTTTATGACTTTAGTGAGTAGTCCCATTGTGTGATTATGGGCTAGTTTGTATCTGTCACAACAAGTTATCATATACACATGGGAGAATAATAGCCAGTAATAACTGGAACATTGGGATTTAAGTAGGAGAGCTTTCCAATCTCGGGCCCTGTTGGGGGGCTATAGCTCGATCGAGGCAGTATGAGGGCTATCTAGCGATTTCCTGGTCTCGAGATTTGGATGGCAGCTATGCTCTTACACTTAGATCCTTCTTGGGGGTGGTAGCCCGACAAAGGCATCAAGAGGGCTATCTAGCTATTTTCTGGTATCTAGATCTGGATGACAAATATGCTCTTACACTTAGATCCTTCTTAGGGGTGTTAGCCCGACCAAGACATCAGGAGGGCTATCTAGCTATTTCCTGGTCTCGTAATCTGGATGACAACTATGCTCTTACACTCCGATCCTTCTTAGGGGGCCTGACCAAGGCATTAGGAGGACTATCTAGCTATTTCCTGGTCTTGTGATCTGGATGGCAACTAGGCTCTTACACTCAGACCCTTTTTGGCGCGGGGTGGTGCCCGACCGAGGCATCAAGGATAGGGAAAGGGCTTCCCCTACTAATCCTTGGTCTTGAGATGACCATGTCGGACTTACCCGTGTAGATCCTGGTTGGGTACAGAGAAATTAATGTAGAATATAATCGAAGATAGAGAAAGCATGCTTTATTGATGAAAAATGGAGTACATTATTGTTCGAGATTTTATTGAATCCTAAATGAAGGTAGTCTGCCCACGAGTCCCCTGTCTAAGGTTAATACTTCCTCAGGTGATATGCATTCCAGGTGTGATTGATGGATCGGTCATCCATGTCCTTAAGCTTATACTCCCCGTTTCGGATCACAGCCTTTACCAAGTAAGATCCTTCCCAGTTAGGCCCCAGGACCCCATCTAACCTCTTCCTTGTATTCATGGAAACTTTCCTAAGAACTAGGTCTCCTTCCTTGAAGTTTCAGTCTTTAACTCTCCTGTTAAAGTACCTAGCAATCTTGCTCTGGTAAATCGCTACTTTCTCAGCTACCCGATCTTACTTCTCTTCCAATAGATCTAGGCTAGCTCGAAGCTTATCCTTATTGCTTCCAAGCTCAAAATGTTGAACTTTGAAGGAGGTTAGTTTATGCTCGACGGGAAGAACTGCTTCAACCCCAAAGGTTAATGAATAAGGCGTTTCTCCGGTGGCTATTCTCCTTGTAGTGAGGTAAGCCCATAGGACCTCGGAAAGATCTTCAGCCCATCTACCTTTTTCTGCTATAACTTCTTTTTCAATAGCTTCTTGATATTCTTATTGGTGAATTCCACTAGCCCGTTAGTCTAAGGATGGGCTACTCAGGTGAATCTAAGGTCGATTCCCAAGCCGTTGCAAAAGTTCTTGAATCGACCGTTATCAAACTTCTTTTCGAGGTTAGCTATAATGATAAGAGGGGTCCCGAACCTACAGACTACATTCTTTTTGATGAACCTTATAGTATTCTCTTGCGATATCGGGGAGAGTGGTCCGATTTCGACCCATCTTATGAAATAGTCGATTGCCACAGTAAAATGTTTGGCTTGTTCGGGAGAGGTTAGAAGTGGACCGATGAGGTCGACTCCCCACATAGCAAAGGGGTAAGGTGAGCTGAGAGATGAGATACGCTCTTATGGGAGGTGGCTCAGGTTGGAGGTCTTTTGGCACGATTCACAGGATTGAACAAAATTATTTGCATCTTGATGCATAATTGGCAAGTAATACTCCATGCGGAGTACCTGATATGCTAGAGCTTCACCACCAAAATGGCTCCCGCATTCCCCAAAATGAACCTCTCTTAGTGCCCATTTGGCATCATCAGGATGTAAACATCACATCAGGGGAAGAGACATCCCCCTCCTGTAGAGGTATCCATATACTAGGCAATATCGGACTAAGAGCCTCTTAATTCTTATAGCTTGGTTGGGCTCCTCGGGAATCCTTCCTTCTTGGAGATTAACCACTATTGGGTCCATCCAGCATGGCTGTCGATTCAGGGAATAAGACTTCTTACTCACCACTATGCTTGGTAGGGAGATCACTTGAAGAGGGACTCCTTGTGGTAAGGCTTGGTCACCATTCGCAGCTATCTTGGCTAGAATGTCAGCTCGACGATTCTGTTGTCGAAGCACCTGCTAGATCTTAAATCCCTTGAATTTATTCTTAAATAGCTAAACTTGCTTCAAGTAGGCAAACATGTTATCCTCTTTGGCCTGATAGTCCCTAGAAACCTGATTGACTATGAGTAATGAGTCACTCTTGACCTGAAGATAATCGACCCCGAGCTCGGCGGCTGCCCCTCATCTCAGCTAGGAGGGCTTCGTACTCCGCTTCATTGTTAGCGGCCTTAAATTCAAATCTAAAACAATTGCAACACTCAGTCTCCTCTGGATCCATCAGGATTATGCCCGCTCCTCCCCCGGTTTGCCTGGATACACCATCAGTTTAGAGGATCCATGATCTGCAGCCTACCGACCAGCTGTCGGACTCTGGAATCTTCTCAGACTACATTCTTTTTTATGAACCTCATTTTATTCTCTTTCAATATCTGGGAGAGTGGTCTGGTTTCTACCTATCTTGTGAAATAGTCGATTGCCATAATAACATGTTTGGCTTGTCTAGGAGCTGTTGGAAGTGGACCGATGAGGTCGACTCCCCACATAGCAAAGGGGTAAGGCGAGCTGAGAGATGACAGATGCTTTGGTGAGAGGTGGCTCAGGTTGGAGGTCTTTTGGCACGGTTCACAGGATTGAACAAAATTCTTTGCTTCTTGATGGATAGTTGGCCAGTAATACCCCGTGCAAAGTACCTGATATGCCAGAGCTTCACTACCAACGTGGTTCCCGCACTCTCTAGAATGAACCTCTTTTGATGCCCATTTTGCATCATCGCGGTGCAAACATCGCAATCGAGGAAGGGATCTGCCTCTCTTGTAGAGGTAGCCATCTAGCAGGCAATATCTGACTGAAAGCCTTTTAATTCTTCTAGCTTGGTCGGGCTCCTCGAAAATCCTTCCATCTTGGAGATAAGCCACTATCGGGTCCTTCCAGCATGGTTATCGATCCAGGGTGTAAGACTCCTTACCTGCTACTGTGCATGGTAGAGAGATTACTTGGAGAGAGACTCCATGTGGTAAGGCCTGGCCACTATTCGCAGCTATCTTGGCTAGGACGTTATCTTGACGATTCTATTGTCGAGGCACCTGTTGGATCTTAAATCCATTGAATTCATTATTAAGTAGTTGAACTAGCTTCAAGTAGGCGATCATGTTATCCCCATTAGCCTGATAGTATCCAGAAACCAGATTGACTATAAGTAATGAGTCACTTTTGACCTGAAGGTAATCGACCCTGAGCTTGGTGGCCACCTTCATCCCAGCTAGGAAGGCTTCATACTCTGTTTCATTGTTAGTGGCCTTAAGTTCGAATCTGAAGCAGTGGTAACACTCAGTCTTTCTAGGTCTATCAGGATTATGCCCGCTCCTCCCCTATCTTGCCCGAATGCTCCATCAGTGAAGAGGATTCATGACTTGCAGCCTACCGGCCAGCCATCGGACTCTAGAATCTTCTCAGGAGCTGCATTCGTCATTGCGGAGGTTGCTTGGCCTGGGGGCACTGAGAGCTCTGCCACAAAGTCTGCCAAAGACTGGGCTTTAATTGCGGTCATGGGTTTATACCTTAAATCATATTGGGTGAGTTTCAGGGCCCATAAAACCAGCCTTCTGGACACGTCCGGCCTTCGTAGGAATTGACAGAGAGGTTGGTCTGTCACTACTACTATTGAGTAAGCTTGAAAGTTAGGGGCGGAGCTTCCTTGCCGAGGTCATTAGGGCATAGGCGAGCTTCTCCAAAAGGGTATAATTATTTTCTGGCTTGGTCAGGGTGTGACTTACGTAGTAGTTAAGTCGTTGGACCCTATCTCCACATTCCTTGACCAAGGCCCCACTCACTGCAGTTTCTGAAATGGCTAAGTAGATTTACAACTCCTCACTCGGACTTGGCTTAACCAGTAATGGAGGGTTTGACAGATACTTTTTCAAAGCTTGGAAAGCTTGCTCGCTCTCCTGGTCCCATTTCATGTTCCTTCCCTGCTTGATAGCTTTGAAGAAAGGGAAACATTTATTGATGGACCAAGAAATGAACCTGTTGAGCGCTGCTATCTGCCCGGTCAAGACTTGACCCTGTTTGAATGACGTGGGGGATTCAAAACCCAGAATGGCCTTGATCTTTTCTAGGTTAGCCTCTATTCCTCTCTCATGAACTATGAAGCCTAGAAACTTTCCTACAGTTACACTGAAAGCACATTTGGAGAGGTTCAATCTCATCTGCTTTTCCCTTAGGATCATGAAAGTTCGGTGATGGTAGTCCTGATATTCTTCCATGGTCGGTGACTTTATAATCATGTCGTCAATGTACACTTCCATTGATCTTCCAATCTCTTGAACAGTCGATTGACCAACCGTTGATATGTATCTCCAGCATTCTTAAGCCCAAACGGCATCACCTTATAGCAGTACAGACCCTTCCCGATGAGGAAACTGGTCTTGTCTTGGTCGACGGGGTGCATCATGATCTGTTTGTAACCCGAGAATGCATCCACGAAGCTTAGGAGCTTGTTTCTGGATGTGGAGTCAACCAACAGATTGATCTTTGGTAGAGGGAAACTATCTTTTGGACATACCCGGTTGAGGTCGATATAGTCAACACACATTCGCAACTTCCCATTCGCCTTCGTAACCATGACCACATTGGCGATCCATTCGGGGTTTCACGCCTCTCTTATGAATCCTGCTCTGATCAACTTGTCCACTTCTTCCTGAATCATAACATTTCTTTCGACGTTAAAGTGATGCCTTTTTTGCTTGTCAGGCTTGAAGGTTGGATCTACTGCCAATTAGTGAGCAGCCAATGATATCGAGATTACAGGCATCTCGTCGTGACTCTAAGCAAAGACGTCATTGAATTCTTTGAGGAGCCCGTCAGACCCTCCTTCACTTCTGACTCTAGGATGGCTCCAACCGTGTTGACCTGCGATTGGTCGTTCATCCGGATGGGTATCTCTTATAGCTCATCCACTGGATGCCCGCTGGCCCATTCCCTGCTCTGCTCCTCTTCGTCTGGAATCCTGGGATCATCCTCTAGGTGGTTTGCGAGCTCTACATCCTTCAAGGATATCCCGGGGGCTCCCCATCATGTATCGTCGTAACTTATGCAAACTGTTTCGCTATAGCTGTCGGGCTGGCAGACACTGCATAACACTTCCTAGCTGCTTGCTGGTCACCACGCATTTCCCCCACATTGTCTCCTACTGGAAACTTTAGGACGTTGTGGTAAATAGACAAGACCCCTTTCAAGGATGACAAGAAATGTCGTTTTAATATCGTATTGTAGACCGATGGGGTATTTACCACCACGAAGTTTGTCATGATATTTTACTGGATAGGGGTTATTCCGACGATTACTAGGAGGATATTTGATCCTACAGGTATGATCGAGTCCCCAATGAATCCATACAGCAGGGTGGTGAAACTATTATAACACTATTGTTTTAAATTTATTTTTTCCACGGTATTTTTGAAGAGGATGTCAACGTTACTGCCTGTGTCAACAAACAAGCGATGGACCATACAGTTGGCAATTTGTACTGTGACCACTATGGGATCGTCATGAGGTTGCAGGTATCGTAGACATCCGTCTCGGTGAAAATAATCTGCATCGATTGGGAGGGGCTAGCTGAGCTCTAGTCGACCTTGAAGATACCTCGCTCTTCATCTACACGAGGGACCTTCCTCGCATGGTTTTTACTGGAATTATTTAAGGTGCCAGCCAATGTAGGACCTCGAATGCAACAAATCCAAGTGATACATACCATCAGCAGAGGTCCACATTGGCTGACACCTCCAATAATTCTAGGAAAAACCATGCGAGGAAGGCCCCTCGTGTAGATAAAGGGCGAGGTATCTTCAAGGTCGACAAGAGCCCAGCTGGCCCCTCATAGTTGGCACAGATTATTTTCACCGATGCGAATTTCTACAACACCATGCAACCTCATGACGATCCCATGTTGGTCACGGTATAAATTGCCAACTGCATGATCCATTCCATGTTTGTTGACACAGGCAGCATCTTCGACATTCTTTTCAAAGATACCTTGGAAAAACTAAATTTGAAATAGTGGTGTTACAATAGCTGCACCACTCCGTTGTATGGATTCACTGGGGACTCGATCGTACCTGTAGGATCAAAGATCCTCATAGTAATCATCTGAATAGCCCATCTCCAGCTAAATATCATGACGGACTTCGTGGTGGCAGATACCCCGTCTGCCTATAATGCGATATTAGGAAGACCTTTCTTATCATCCTTGAAAGGGGTCTTGTCTATTTACCACAACGTTCTAAAGTTTCTAGTAGGAGATAAGCTAGAGGAAATGTGTGGTAACCAGCAAGCAGCTAGGAAGTGTTATGGAGTGTCTGCCAGCCCGACAGTTCTAGCGAAATAGTTTGCATAGGTTACGACGATACAGGATGGGGTAACCCCCGGGATGACCTTGGAGGATGTAGAGCTCGCAAACCACCCAGAAGATGATCCTGGGATTCTAGATGAAGAGGAGCATAGTAGGGAATGGGCCAGCGGGCATCCAATGGATGAGCTAGAAGAGATACCCATCCGAATGAATAACCCCTCGAAAGTCGTCAAGGTCAGAACCACCCACGAATCAGGAGTGAATAAGGGTCAGACCCTCAAAGAATTCAATGACATCTTCGCTAGGAATCCCGATATCGATAGCTGCTCACTGATTGGCAGTAGATCCAACCTTTAAGCCTGTTAAGCAAAAAAGGCGTTACTTTAACGCCGAAAGAAATGCTGCGATTCATGAAGAAGAGGACAAGTTGATAAAAGCAAGCTTTATTAAAGAGGCGCGCTACCCCGAATGGATCGCCAACGTGGTCATGGTCATGAGGGTGAATAAGAAGTGGCAAATGTGTGTTGACTACAACGACCTCAACCAGGCTTGTCCAAAATACAGTTTCCCTCTACCAAAGATTGATCAGTTGGTTAACTCCACGTCTGGAAACAAACTCCTAAGCTTCATGGATGCATTCTCGGGTTACAAACAGATCATGATGCACCCCGCCGATCAAGACAATACCAGTTTCATCACCGAGCAGCGTCTGTACTGCTAGGGGTGGGCAAAAATCCATTAAACTGAACCAAACATATCCAATCAGTTTTTTTTTCCGATTTTTATGTAAAATCCTGTTCAGTTCGGTTTTATTTGGAGAAAACTAGATTTTCCGGTTCGGTGTCTTAAACCGAAAACTGAAAACCGAACCGAAAACCGGGGTATATAAAGAAAAATCAATTTTTTTTCCGCGCCTCTTCTCTCTCGCTCCCTCTCAACCCTAAATCCCTAAGTCTCTGATCTCTCAACCTCTGAACCTCATCTCTCACTCTCTCACTCTCTCACTCTCTCACGTTAGCCCTCTCGTTTGTCCACCGTTCGCCGTCTCTTTCTTCCTACGTTCTGGTGACGATGACGTTCTAGCGATAACTACATTCGACTACGTTCGAGCGACGACGATGTTTGACCACGTTCGAGCGACGACGACGTTCAGCTTATGAGCTGTGAGTAAGATTTTCTTCTCTGTCTTTCTTATCAACATTCTTTATTTTTGGTTTTCCATTTCGATCAGTTTTCCATTTCGACGTTCAGCATCGGTTTCTTCAACTCGTCTAATTTGCTCTTCTTCAGGCTTTAGGTAATTGCTCTTCAACTCGAATCTGTGATTACATCATTTGTTTATGTTGAATTTGTGATTTCCTCATTTGTTTGTGTCGAATTTGGTTGATTGATTGTGTGTCGAATCTTGGACATTAAAGAGGATCTAGATAGATACTGTATCTTTCTTCTTTGCAATCCAATTAAGTAAATTAAATTCAGTTAAAGGAATCAGAAAAACTAGTCAAGTCTTGGCAGCTAGCTGAGCTTTTTGATCTTGTAAGATGCAAACCAATTGTTGTTGTTCCTTTTAGATATCTAAATTATAGATCATTTTTACTGCCTTTCAATGCTCATCCAATAGGTTCTTGCATGTATTGGCAAACCTTGTTCATTGAATATGCGATTGTGACATATTTTAGTGCTTTAAAAATACTTATATACTCTTTAAGACCTTATCGATAGGATTATTACCCTTATATGGTCAGAGTTCTACTAGCTCTATGTACCTGCCCCTTTTTTCTTAGCAAATTCAAGATATATTTATGCTGAGAAATATGTATACCCTCTCTTGTATTATGAACTTCAATTCCCAGAATATATTGTACAATTGTCTTTAGATCTTTAAAGGTTTTGATGCAATTGACAAACAAACTGATTAAATTACTACTTCTTTATTGTCGCTTGTAAGCTGTTACTATAATATCATCTAGAGATAATAAGATGGATACTTTGCTGTCATTTATGTGAACCTGTTAAAAAATTGATTCGAAAATTGTGCAGTCTTGGACATTTTAAGGAAACTGTAATGTTAGGGTGATAATTTCGTGTTGATTCTTTTTTTATTGTAATCTAAAGACATGAAGCTTTCATTCATGACTAGTTTCACATACATTGGTTATATTTTCTGTTTTTGGCAATTTTTTGAACTTGAACAAAAATTGCTGGAATTTTTTTCGCAATAATGGAGTATTGGACATTTTCAAGAAATTGTATTGTTTGGGTGAGAATTTCGGGTTGAATCTTTTTGCATTGTAATCTAAAGACACTAAGCTATCATTCATGACTAGTTTCACCTAAGTTGTTTATATTCTATTTTTAGTAAATTTTTTAAGTTTTTGGAAATGTTATCGTGACAGTGCAGTCTTAGACATTTTCGATTAACGGTATTGTTTGGGTGAGAACTTTAACTGATTGTTTATTTCCATTGTATTTTTAGGTTTGTGTTCAAATCTGAATTTCAATTGATTGTAGTTTTTATGTTTATCTACGAAAATAATTAATGTTGTTACTTTTATGTCTTCCTTTACTAGATTATATTAGATTAAACATTGTTTGTTTGATCTTTGACTCGCTAGTTGGATCTTGTGATCTATATATCAACATATTTGGGTCAGAGTTAGGTTCACAATATGTATGTATTTCTTAAATTGATATGTATATGGGTTATTTCTAGTTGTGGCAGCCAACAGATTAAGCGTGTGAGATTCTACTGTGTAGCTGGCTAGCTGCTGTCTACTGCTAGGAGGTAATTCACTCTCTAGAAATTACTTGTTAATTTGCTACTGTTCTGTGTTTATTGTTACAAAGTGTAGAATTTTAATTATGTTAAAATATGCTCTAATTATTTGTTATTTTTTATGTTTTGACAGAAAATGAATGATGATATTGATAATGTTGTAGCAGTTAACAGTGAGTCAATAGAAAAACCCCCTATACGAGAGAAACTTAAAACTGTGGGTGGAAAGGGTAGATCTAGATCTGATGCTTGGAATCATTTTACACGATACCTAGATGGTGGGAGAATGAGAGCACAATGCAACTACTGTCCAGCAAACTATGCTTGTGACTCAAATACCAATGGGAAAACCAATATGAATAAGCACATAGATTATCAGTGCAAAAATTATCATGCTAAATTAGCAGCAGCTGACCCAAAACAAAAATATTTAGTAAAACAAGCCTCTATCACTTCATTTACAACATCATCAAAGGAGGGTTGCGGTAGTAGTTTAGATTTGGGTATTTTTAATAAGGAGGATACTAGGAATGCATTAGCAGAGATATTGATTGTTGACGAATTACCATTTAGATTTGTAGAGAAACAGGGTTTTCGTAAATTTTGTCGTGTGGGTATGCCTAGGTTTGATGTCCCATCTAGAAGAACAATAGTTAGGGATATTTTGCAAATGTATATTGATATGAAGACGTCTTTGATGAAACAATTTAAAGAGAGAAAGGTAAGGGTTTGTCTTACCACTGATGCCTGGACATCAATCCAAAATATCAATTATATGGTTGTGACGGCCCATTTTGTTGATGAAAATTGGCAATTGCAAAAGAGGATTTTGAGTTTTACTCAAATTTTCGATCATAGAGGGGAGACCATTGGGAAGTGTATTGAGCAAGTGTTAATCGATTGGGGTATTGATAGGGTTTTCACAATCACTGTAGATAATGCAAGTTCTAACAATACATCCATTCTTTATGTGATTCGAAAGTTGAATAGTTGGCATGCAGATGGTGCGATTTTGGGTGGCAAGTATTTGCATTTACAGTGTTGTGCACATATTGTGAATCTAATAGTAAACGATGGGTTAAAAGAGATGCATAAGTAGGTGTGTGCCATACACAATGCCGTGAAATTTGTAAAATCATCTCCTAGTAGATTCGAGAAGTTCAAAAAAAGTGTTGAGAGTGAAAAAATCCAAAACGATGGCCTTGTAGTGTTGGATGTGCCTACAAGGTGGAATTCAACCTATCTAATGTTGGCAAGTTCACTCAAATTTGTCAAAGCATTTGATCGGTTGGATGATGAAGATTTACACTACCAAACCTATTTTAAGGAGGATGAAAATGACCAAAAGTGAATAGGGCCACCACATTTTGAAGATTGGGAGAATGCTAAGGTATTTGTCCAATTCTTGAAAACATTTTATGATGTTACTTTGCAATTTAGTGCTTCATTGTGTTTCACTTCAAACTTATATTTTCATAAATAGAGCACAATTAACAACCAATTGACATCAATAAGTGGTGATGTGAATCACCTTGTGTGTCAAATGGCCTCTAGTATGAAAATTAAGTTTGAAAATATTGGGGGAGTTTGGAGAAAACAAACAAGTTGTTGATAGTAGCAGTGGTGTTAGACCCTAGGGACAAATTGCAATATGTGTCTTACTGTTTTTCGGTTTTCTATGGTGTTGCAAATCGTGAATCAATGACTTCAAACATAAAAAATGTACTTGTTGAGTTATATGAATGTTATAGTGCATTATTCAGTGGTGGTAGTGGTGGTGGTGGTGGTGCTGAAATTCCCACATTTTGTGATCTAGAAAGTGATGATAGTAGTGTATTTGACCTTTCCATAGCCTTTTCGGAAACAGTTGAGAATCAAGAAAATCTTATGTGTAGAAATGAGGTTGAGAGGTATTTGTTAAAGCCTGTTGAACGGAAACGTTCTAATTTTGATGTATTGATTTGGTGGAGTGTTTCTAGTGCACATTATCCCATTTTGGCATTGATTGCCAAATATGTGTTTGCAATGCTGATTTCCACTATTGCATCTGAGTATGCATATAGTAGTGAAGGACGAGTTCTAGATCCATTTCGGAGTTCACTGACTCCTAAAATGGTGGAGTGTTTGATTTGTACACAAAATTGGTTGCAAGCCAAATATCATAAGAGTCAACTTGAAGAAGAAGTAATGCTAGCTCAAAATGATGATTCGTCGTTAGAAAATTTGCAATTCATTGAAGATGCTGAAACCGGTTAGTATTTATTAATCAATTTGATAACAAGTTTATCTCTTACTATTTTCATGTTTTATTTCAAATATACTAAACTTTACTTTTATCTATATACAGAGCTTGAGAAGTTGTCAAAAGCATTGTCATCAATGCCAACATTTGATTCTTAAAAGTATTGAAGAATTGATTCGAGTTTGGATTCAATGGTTGTTTTTATTTGTATTATGGATGTATTTGTATTATGGATGAATTTGTATTATGGATTTATTTATGTTATGGATTTATTGTTTGAATAATTTTTAGTTGTTTTTGTTTGTGTTATGGACTTAATGTTTGTATAATTTGTAGTTGTTTTTATTTGTATTATGGACTTATTGTTTAAATAATTTATAGTTGCTTACATGTTTTTATTTGTATTATAGACTTATCACTTATGCAGTAATTTAATTATATTCGGTCAAAAAGACCCCAACATATGAAAAACTTGTGTTTTGTTTTTCAATTTTTGAGACTATAGAACATTTTATAAATTAAAGCCCAATACTTGGGCCTAATCGGCCCAAAACCAAAAAAACCGAACCGAACCGGTTTGGTTTAATCGGTTGACAATTGTATATCGGATCGGATCGGATTACTTTTTCAAAAACCGAATAGTATCAGTTTTTAATTGGTTCACTCTAAAAGTGAACCGATCCAACCCACCCTTATGTACTGCTACAAGGTGATGTTGTTTAGGCTTTAGAATTTGAGAGCTACATATCAAGGGTTGGTCAATCGACTGTTCAAGCCCGAGATTGGAAGATCAATGGAAGTGTACATCGACGATAATATTATGAAGTTACCGACCATAGAATGACATCTGGATGACCTTTGCAGAAATTTCACCATCCTAAGGGAAAACTACCCCTCTAAATGTTCTTTCGGTGTAACTGTAGGAAATTTTCTAGGCTTCATGGTTTGTGAGAAAGGAATAGAGGCTTACCTAGAAAATATCAAGGTCATCCTGGGTCTAGAAACCTCCACGTCACTCAAACAAGTTCAAGTCTTGACTAGGCAGATAGTAGCGTTCAACAGGTTCATTTCTTGGTCCACCGATAAATGTTTCCCTTTCTTCAAAGCTATCAAGCAGGGAAGGAACATGAAATGGGACCAGAATAGCAAGCAAGCTTTCCAAGCTTTGAAGAAGTATATGTCAAGCCCTTCGTTACTGGTTAAGCCAAGTCTGAGAGATGAGCTGTAAATCTACTTTGTCGTTTCAGAAAATGCAGTGAGTAGGACCTTGGTTAAGGAATATGTAGATAGGGTCTAACAACCTATATACTACGTAAGTCACTCCCTAACCAAGCCAGAAAAGAATTATACCCATTTGGGGAAGCTCGCCTATGCCCTGGTGACCTCGACATGGAAGCTTTGTCCCTACTTTTAAGCTCACTTAATAGCAGTAGTTACAGACCAACCTCTCTATCAATTCCTGTAAAGGCCGAACCTGTTCAAAAGACTGGTTTTATGGGCCCTGGAACTCACCCCATTTGATTTAAGGTATAAACCTAGGATCGCAATTAAAGCCCAGGCTTTGGTGGTCTTTGTGGCAAAGATCTCAGTTCCTCTAGGCAAAGCGTCCTCTGCAGCGACAATATTGCTCTTAAAAAGATTCCAGGGTCTGACAGCTGGCCGGTAGGCTACAAGTCATGGATCATCTACACTGATGGTGCATCCGGGCAAGCCAGTGGAGGAGTGGGCATAATCCTGATAGATCCAAAAGGGACTGAGTGTTGCCACTATTTCAGATTAGAATTTAAGGTAGCTAATAATGAAGCAGAGTATGAAGCCCTCCTAGCTGGGATAAGGGGGGCCGCTGAGCTCGGGGTCGATTACCTTCAGGTAAAGAGTGACTCATTACTTATAGTCTATCAGGTTTCTAGAGACTATCATGCCAAAGGAGATAACATGGTTGCCTACTTGAAGCAAGTTCAGCTGCTTAAGAATAAATTCAAGGGATTTAAGATCGAGCAGGTGCTCGACAACATAATCGTTGAGCTGACGTCTTAGCCAAGATAGCTGCGAATGGTGGCCAAGCCTTACCACAGGGAGTCCCTCTCCAAGTGATCTCCATACCAAGCACAGTGGCGGGCAAGGAGTCTTATTCCCTGGATCGGCAGTCATGTTGGATAGACCCTATATTGGTTTATCTCTAAGAAAGAAGGATTCCCAAAGAGCCTAACCAAGCCAGAAGAATTAAGAGGCTCTCAGTCCGATATTGCCTGGTAGATGGATACCTCTACAATATGGGAAGGTCTCTTCCCCTGCTGCGATGTTTACATCCTGATAATGCCAAATGGGAACTAAGAGAGGTTCATTCTAGGGAATGCGGGAGCCACGTTGGTGGTAAAGTACTGGCATATCAGGTACTCTGCATGGGGTATTATTTGCCAACTATCCATCAAGAAGTAAAGAATTTTATTCAATCCTTCAAACTGTGCCAAAAGACCTCCATCCTAAGCCACCTCCCACCAGAGCGTCTGTCATCTCTCAGCTCACCTTACCACTTTGCTATGTAGGGAGTTGACCTCATCGGTCCACTTCCAACCGTTCGTGGACAAGCCAAACATGTTATTGTGGCAATCGACTATTTCACAAGATGGGTCGAAGCCGGACCACTCTCCTAGATATCGTAAAAGAATACAATAAGGTTCATCAAAAAGAATATAGTCTGCAGGTTCGGGACCCCTCTTATCATTATAACTGACCTCGAAAAGCAGTTTTATAATGGTCGATTCAAGGACCTTTACAACGGCTTAGGAATCAACCTTAGATTCGCCTCAGTAGCCCATCCTCAAACTAACGAGCTGGTGGAATCCACCAATAAGACTATCAAGAAGCAGTTGAAAAAGAAGTTACAACAGAAGAAATGTAGATGGGCCGAAGAGCTTCCT
Organism: Dipteronia dyeriana; assembly: GCA_032871835.1. Lineage (NCBI taxonomy): Eukaryota > Viridiplantae > Streptophyta > Magnoliopsida > Sapindales > Sapindaceae > Dipteronia > Dipteronia dyeriana. The sequence continues at coordinate 40,370,199 of CM065302.1, forward strand.
AAGGTCTTTTGGGCTTACCGTACTACTAGAAGAATAGCCACCGGAGAAACGCCATATTCTTTAACCTTCGGGGTTGAAGCAGTTCTTTCTATCGAGCTCAAAGTAACCTCTTTCAGAGTTTAACATTTTGAGTTTGGAATCAATGAGGATAAGCTTCGAGCTAGCCTAGATCTCTTGGAAGAGAAGCAAGATCGGGTAGCTGAGAAAGTAGCGATTTACCAAAGCAAGATCGCTAGGTACTTTAACATGAGAGTTAAAGCACGAAACTTTAAGTAAGAGGACCTAGTTCTTTAGAAAGTAACCTTGGATACAAGGAAGAGGTCAGATGGGGTCCTGAGACCTAACTGGGAAGGACCTTATTTGGTAAAGGTTGTGATCCACAACGGGGCGTATAAGCTCAAGAACATGGATGATTGATCCATCGATAACACCTAGAATGCAGATCACATGAGGAAGTATCACCTTTAGACAGGGGACTCATGGGCAGACTACCTCCATTTTGGATTCAATAAAATCTCGAACAATAATGTACTTCAGTTTTCATCAATAAAGTTTGCTTTCTCTCTTCGATTATATTCTACATTAATTTCTCCGTACCCAACCAGGATCTACACGGGTAAGTCCGACATGGTCATCTCAAGACCAAGGATTAGCCAGGGAAGCCCCTTCACTATCCTTGTTGCCTCGGTTGGGCACCACCCCCCACCAAGAAGGTTCTGAGTGTAAGAGCATAGTTGTCATCCAAATCACAAGACCAGGAAATAGCTAGATAGCCCTTTTGATGCCTTGGTTGGGCTACCACCCTCAAGAAGAATCGTAGTGTAAGAGCATAGTTGCCATTCAGATCACAAAACCAGAAAATAGCTAGGTAGCCCTCCTGATGACTTGGTCGGGCTAACACCCCCAGGAAGGATCTAAATGTAATAGCATAGTTGCCATCTAGATCTCGAGACTAGGAAATAGCAGGTAGCTCTCCTGATGCCTTGATCGGGCTAACACCCCAAAGAAGGATCTACTTGTAAAAGCATAGTTGCCATCCAAGTTTTGAGACCAAGAAAGTGCTAGATAGCCCTCATGCTGCCTCGATCGGGTTATAGCCCCTCAATAGTGCCCGGGATTGGAAAGCTCTCCTACCTAAATCCTAATGTTCCAGTTACTACTAGCTATTATTCTCCCATGTTTATAAGTCAACTTGATGTGACAGATACAAACTAGCCCATAATCACATAAGGGGACTACTCACTAAAGTCATCAAGCTACTAGTGTATGTGGAGAGTTGGGAGGTCGGGCGAGCTGTCTACTTCCACACTTAAACAAAGTTTTACATCTCGTTATCTTCGCTAAAGTTTGAGTAAGTCAAGTTGTTTCAGAAATCGCATTTAGGTCGGGATCATGTGAGAGCATGTCAATCAAATCAAAATTCATTGAAGAAAGCATGAATGAAATCTAAAGTCAGGTTTCATTAACGAAATGGGAGCCTATCCCCTGGAAAAACTACAATTATCAAACTTGGAGCCCAACCCTACGATTTCGGGCTACAATTTTTTTTTTGAAAAATGATGTTGATCAAGCATGGGTAGAATGGTGTGCCCACCCCCTTTTCGGGTTGTAAAGGCAAGCTGTGAATAAAGTGTATCAGGCTCTTGCTTCTTCTTAATTCCCTTATATTGCTCCCCTTACTTGATGGACCTTGCCCCCAGCTCCTCCTACCTCTCCCTCGGGTATTTGCTCCCCATGGCCCCTTCACCAGTTACCCTCTCCTCCGAGGGATCCTCCACCGCCTGCTGTTCAGCGGGGTCCTTCTCCAAGACCTCATTAACCATTGCCATAACCTCTAAGGGATGACGGTGTCAATAAGGCTTTCCAAGGATTCTACCCGGTTTTTTTCAACATCCAGTCCTTTTTAAGAGGTTTCATCCGGACGGTTATGGACCTCTTCCCAGGTTTCTGGTAGGTCCTCATCGGGTTATGTTGACCGAACCCCACTAGAGGTCTCCCCTGTACCTGAGACTGGAAAGACTGGAGAAAGAAGAGAAGGATATGTTACAACTGCTTGCTTCCCAGCTTTAGCCCCGTCATCCTCAGGACAGGACATCTATGCAGTTTTGGTCATAATCTCATCCATATCCCAGTTGGCAATAACTGATAGGTCGAAAGGGGAAGGGAAGGCTTCAGTAACCTGGCAAGAAGCGTAGAAGTATCCTTCACTGAAGAAGGCATCTACCTCAGCCTGAAGCTTGGCAACTTGGGCTTACAGACCTTGGTTTTCAATGTCAATTGCCTTTGGTTCTTCCTTACAAGAATCCTGCTGACAGGCTCGACGTTGAGAACGAAGGGTTTCTTGATTAAAGGATCGCTTCAACCTCTCATGATCGGACTGAAGCCCAGCCAGTTATGCTGCCACTCCCTTCTGAGAGGAAGTCATCTCTTGTACCAAAGTCTGAGCTTGTGTAAGAAGCCACATGGCCCTTTCGGTTTCGGCCTCAACTTGTGTAGCCCGGCCACGGAGAGACGCTACCTGGTGGCCAATAGCCATATTGAATTTGAAGGTCTACAGGGTGTAAGACCAAGATTAGAGAATGTTTAATGCCTACAGTCACATGAAAGATAAAAGGGAAGTTACCTCAGCCAGAAGAGAGGACCCATTAGTAAGTAAGATGTCCACGTGCATTGAAGCCATCCTAGAGAGCCTGTTACCCGGGCAGGATGTTGCTAACTGCTTCAAGACCTCGTCCTGTCCAACCGAGCCCGACTGATGGTGGGAGTGGGCATGAGGAATCTTAGGGACACTGGCATCGGGGTCTCCCAAAGCTTGAGAAGCTTGGGGTATAGATAAAGCAGTAGAGGCAACGGGTAACGTGGCTGAAGGAGCAATAGTTGTAGCGGAGGCCGTCAATGAAAAGGTAGAGGTGGTCGTTTCAACAACCTGGAAAGTGGGCCTCCCTTGGTTTCGAACTCTAGTAGCCCGCAATGCAAAAATAGCCATCTTAGAGTTAACTTGGAAGGGTGATGGAACTGAAGCAGGTGAAACCTCAGTTGGATCAACATGCCCTATTTTTTCCAAGGCAGCAATGAGGGTTTCCCGGGGTAGTCTTACGTGAGAATGAGGGGTATGAGCCTGCTGAACTTCATGGTAAGCTGGACCAACAACAAAAACTGTTAAAAAAAAAGAAAGAAGGTAGAGCCGCCCGAACTGAACTATTCAACGACACAAAGCATGATGGTTCAAAGTACTTACGAGGAGTAGAATCAGATATTCACAGATAGCGGTTTACCCGATGAGAATCGAAATGGTCAGCGGTCGGGAACTTCAAGTTCAAATAGTTCCTGGCAATGATGGCCTTCAGTACCACCTCAGACTTGGTAGGTAAGGAATCTCGGCCCTACGAGGGTTTATCATTGAAAGTGGTGGAAACTGCGAACTCATGCCCGCCTATGAAGGTCGAGCTTCCCCAATCCTTGTCTGCTAGGATCCACTCCTCCTTCCAAGCAGAATCTTTCCTCATAGTGACAGGGATGATGAATTGAGTTTTTCTTTGCCTTGGCATAGAACTTATCTCGGGGAGCCCCGGATAGGCTTCCAATCTGAAAGAGGTATACTAGCTCCTCAGCTTCTGGCTCCCGGGTGACCTTGCTTAACTCACATTGTTCCCTCTACAACATAAGGAAGTCGATCAGATGCCTCCATAAGTCGGGTGTCAACTGAAGGGGAGCTAGCTGTAGGGCGTTGAGAGCCCATCAAAGAGTAGGATGAAGGGGGAGCCTTACCCCATTCTCGAAGGCCGCAACTAGATGGGGAACATGTCTTTGGGTGAATTGAAGACGTCGTAGTTTCTGTGGGGGACTGTAAGGGTGACATTGTTAGGAATGCCATATTTAGACCTCATACGACTGATCGATTACAAATCAACGGTGGGGTCTGGAATAACCTTAAAGTCATAGGGAAGACATCTCTCTAGATAAGGACTGACAATCCTAACCTGATCCTTCCCAGCAACACCGTCCCTATTCTCCTCACCGGAATCCTCATCGACCAAGCTCAAAGGTGTAAGGACCTTGATTTTATGATTGGCTTATTTCATGACAAACCACACCACATTGGGGATGATTGTGTAATGGGTAGCTTAGGTCCTCATTGGCAAGTTCCAAGCATCTCCATGACTTCAAGATCAAAAAGTATATTCACTTGACTTTGCCTCTTGAAGAATTTAGGTGCACACACACACCTCATGCATGCTTTGTTGATCGTGCATTTGTGTTGATATTGTTTATATTTGCATATCTTCACAATCACACTTGCACTTTATTTATACATTTAAGTGTGGTATTGTATTGTGTTTGCGCTTGCACGATGGTGTGCTTATTTTAGCACGTTGAGTGACCATATGAGAAGGTATCATTCTTCTTTTGGTTTGGTTATATGGAGTAAGGTGTCTAGTTTCAAAAGAGTGTATTTCAATGATTTAAATGTTTTTCAAAACTGACCCTTGTATGGTCTTGTGACCATATCTTTTTATATAATTATTCAAATTGAGTTTTGACAATTTCTGTACAAACTAGACACCCATACCTTTCCAACGGTATATCATTCGTAATAATTTATTACCGTTTGGATTGGTTTTGAAATCTCTAAAGTGACCACAAAAATAGGGCATCTCTATTGTTGCCCGTTTCTGACCTTCGGTCACTAAAATGACCATATATTTTTCTACAGACATCCAAATTATGTTTTGTAAATTGGAGTAGAAATTAGACTTCTATACATTTCCAATGGTATATTATACAAAAGGTTTGGACATCATTTGTTCATGTTTTAGGTTGCTCGAAGCTCGAGTTGTTGTGCTGTCATGCGTGTACCGCGGTCTAGACTGGTTTTGGTGCACATGCCTAGCCAGCGACCTAGGCATCAGTGATGTCTAGCCATGCCATACTATCTGGACAGTGGCCTAGACACTTGCCTGGCCAACGGCACGCACAACGGTCGTGACGGGACTTTGTTTCCCAAGTCCAAACTGATGTCGTTTTGTGTAGGGATTTTATATATATGTTCTCTACTTCTTCCTTTCTTCTTCAGAGCTCAAAGAACACAATTTTAGAGTGAGAGAACCTCCATTAGAGAGAGAAAGCTTCAATCTTTTTTTTAGCTCTCCAAACCCCAAACTCATCTTCATCTTGTATTCAAGCATCATTCCAAGTATGGGTTTTCATTGATTGGTAAGTAGAACCACTATTGTTGTTCATATATTGTTCTAGCTTACCAAGACATGTCATTTATTGCTTAAATTAGCATTTCTTCATATCAATTGCATATTTATTGAAATTATGACATGTTCAGGGTTCGTATTGTGATATCTTGCATTATTAGGTCATTTATGCCTAAATAGTTAATCCATGAATGTTCATGTATACATAATTGATGATTAGGTTGACTTTGTGCATCTAGTCTAGTTTATGAACATTTATGTGTATGCCTCATTGATTGCATTTATTGATTGCAAAATATTGTCCTTGATTATATGTTGTGACAACTTGTGTTGGTTGGACTTTTATTGACAATTAGGTTGCTAGAATCCTTTTATATCTAATTGAGTCATCATGTATGAGCGTGTAAGCATTGTTTGATAACTAGGTTATTGTATTGCATTATCTACACCTAGTTAAACATTGTATGTTTGGTCTAACATATTTTGCATTGAGCATTCATTGATTGTTCACTTAGACCATATACTCTTCATAGAGTCAAAGTCTTGTAGCTTCTATGTGAAGTTGCACAAGCAAGTCAAGTCTTGCAACCAAGGGTAGGTTGGCAAGCAATTGGTCAGGTATCCACTGTAAAATGCCCGAGGGGTAGAGTAGGAGGCGTTCACGCCAAGAGTAGTGGATCAGGGGATATCACTAGGGATTGAACCAAGAGTGGTGAGTGGTAGTGGCCATAGCCTGAGGTTGTTGAAAGTGAGAGTCCGAGTATCACTTGAAGGTGTAACTTTTTACTCATATAGTGAATTTCTGCGATCGAGTGTGGCGCACTTAACAACCCGTGGTTTTTTACCCGTTTGGAGGGTTTTCCACGTATACATCTTGTGTTGTTTATATTCTGCATTTTTACACTTGATGTTTTATGTTTATTTTATTGGGTGTATATTGAATATTAACTAATCAAGAAAAATTGGTAACTGACTTGATTAAAACCTATTCATCCCGCTCTAGGTTTATAGACACACGTTTTTAGGGAACTTTCAAGAGGATTATCTGGTTGATTAGAAAACCTAATCATGATAGCTACGTTCCTGTTCGACCAACGACGCTGCGAGATCGGATGTGAGTCATCGTCGTCGTCCAGGTCTCGTTGAGCCCGCTTTCCTTGAGCAAGACTGGTAACCTCTATGCCATCAACGAGGGAATCAACGGAGTCATGGCTGATCTTTGACATAATGGAATAGGGTTTAGATGCTAAGAAAAAAAAAAGAACTGAGGCGTAGTTGTGGAAGTTTGCAAAAGATAGGGATTTTTGAAAATTTGAAGTTCAAAAGTGAAGCGTGAGGAAAGTGATGAGGAAACTGGATTTAAATAAAGGTGGGAGAGGCAGTGACATCAACGAAATCTTCGGAGGGGTTACCTAGAATCACGGGAACAGCCGTAACGTAGCCAGATTAATTTTAGGAATACACCTGTCTTTTCCTGCCACTCCACAGGTATAATTAAGGAGAAGATTTCCACCCAGGTTTGGTTACGGTAAAAGAGGAAAAAATTTCCAATTAAAACAAGGAATCTGACTCCAACCATAACTCAATCACTGATGTTCAAGTCAGAGGGGACTTCTGTTAATAGTTAAATTTGGCTAGGAGACCAAAGACAAATTTTCCACTCTCCTAACCCGAGTCAAAGCTCAAGCTCATCAGTCATTGGACCCTGGGTCCTAAAGGCGAGCCGTAGAACTACCCCTCAGAAGCAAGGAAGGGTCATCGAGCTTCGTAACTACCAGGAATAGAGGCTGCCACGACCAGATCGAGCCCATTACACCAACATTGGAACTCGGGCAAAGCCTGACACATAATTATCCTAGCTTCTAGAGATCGAGATTACATCATAACCTCCCCAGAAGCCCACTAATCTGTCCAGGCATAAAAAGACAGAACCTATAAAGATATCGAGCTCATGCTATAACACCGGTCCACTTCGCCAAAGGAAGAAACAAATCCACCTAGGTAGATAAGAGGATGCTCACGGAAGCCCTGCCATCACTTACATGTGTCATCACGGTCATTTTAAGCTCAAAAAGGGACCTAGAAACGTCATATCGAGCTCTAAACATTAAGACCAGGGTCTGGGTCTACCTCGTTCTATGAATCAGTGAACACCATACTCAACGACCTCCATGAGGCCTCACGCCACAAAGGCACACGGGATCACATCTACACTTCAACAAACATTGAAATACTGCGTACGTGTAGGGCAAGAGATTGAATCCAAAGAGGAAACAAACTTATCTCCACCTAAGATATTCTCGAATCCGTTATTAATCTAAAGCCAATGATTTTCAAATAAAAGATCTTGCCCGATAAGGAGGGAGAGGATTCAGAGAATCTTGGTGGGAGAGTCACAAAATTAACCTATTTGGACTATGTATAAGTAGACCAAGCATTAACGAATAAACGGGGAGAATTGAGAGTACAATGGACGAAGAGAGTTTTAGACTTCGGCCTAAATTCTGTGATCAGAACACGGCCTCCACTATTATCTACTATTCGATAGGCACGAGATTGCCACCTTACTGTATCTTAGAAAGATTAAGAGTGTTTAGGAGTCTTTTTGTATAATATTCATAGTTGGTAATAAAGTCATTATCTTCTCATCTTCATTACATTTGTATATACGCATCTATCTTTATTCAATCAGATTAGGTACCAAAGGTACCAACCCCGACCACCGTCTATGTGGTAGTGGTCTATAGGGTGTTAACCGGAATTTCTCACCTCGAGTAAATTCTCTGTTAACATAATTTTTTAAATGGCAAGTAGAAGTGGAAGTGGAAGTGGAAGTGGAAGTGGAAGTGGAAGTGGAACTGGAACTGGAACTGGAACAGGAACAGGAGACGCTCTACCAAGGCATTCTGTTTCCAGGGTCGGTAAGGGTCGTATGTCGGAGTCGGTTCCAGTCCAGCTGGATAATATCGGTTTTGACGACACCACTCACCATGAGTTCCTGTAACGACAAGCCTATCTTGAATCCCTAAACTATCCAGCCAATCTGAATCCCTTTTTAATAATTTTTGAACCCAATGCTAGCCAACCTAACGGCCCTAGCCCCGTCAATATGACAAGCCAATCATAAAATATGCCTAATTTCTCTTCATATCCAGATTTTCAAGGCCCACATATTGAAGAGGTCTTAGAGAAGGATAAGAAGTAGGTCAAGTCTGATATCTTCGTTCTCCACATGAAGAAGTTACAAAAGAGGATGGAACGTGTTGGGCGGTGTGCAATTACTGCCCTAAAGAATTTAAGTTGACTAAATCTGGAGGATACAACACATATAGGAAGCATATTACGACCCGTCATCTACAGAACATGCCAGAGGGAGTACAAGATCTCAAATTTTCAAGTTTGCTACCCCTAACACTCAGTTATTTAAATATAGTGATCAAGCTAATAGAGAAGAATTAGATAGAATGGCAGTTGTAGAACATTTACCTTTAAGTTTTTGTGAAAATGTTGGTTTTCTTAAATATTGTCATTAAGCAATAAATCATGTTGCACGTCATGTTCCTAGAACCACTCTCACATGTACAACGTATGATATTTAAAACAGAAAAAAAGTTTTTGAAAAAATATTTTGAGAACTATAAAGGTCGTGTTTCTGTATATGTCGACATACGGACTAATCATTAGCGAGTGCATTCATACTTGGATGTAACTTGTCATTATATTGACAAAGTATGGACAATACAGAATGGAAATCTTGTATTTAGAGTTTTTGATGATGCACATACTACTGATAATATTTATAAAAATATGAAAATGATTTTTGAAGAGTATAAAATTGAAAGCAAAAAAAAAATCAAATGGTTTTTATAATGGTTCTGCCAATACGGCAATTATTCATGCTTTAATTGAATTATGCAAGCCTTATTTTAATAGTAAATTTTTTCATCAAAGTTGTGCTTGCCATGTTGTAAATTTATATGTTCAAAAAGGTTTGGAAATTCTTCAAGCTTTTTTTAAACCCATTAAGGATGCCCTCTTATTTGTGGAAACATCCTAATGATATGAAAGCATGGGTAAGATTTTGTAAATAGACAGGTAGACATCCCATTAGATTTTCTCGTGATGTTCTAACACGTTAGAACTCTACTTATAAATTGCTTTGTGAAATTTATGATTTTAGGGATTTATTAGTTGATTTTATGGATTTATATAATGTTAGTCAAATCAATCTTTATCCACACCATTGGGATGTTTATATAAAAATTTGTAATTTGTTAAAAGTTTTTGTTAACGAAGAATTTACTCGAGGTGAGAAATTCTGATTAACACCCTCGAGACCATTACCACGTAGGTGGTGGCAAGGGTTGGTACCTCAGGTACCTAACCTGATTGAATAAAGATGGATGTATAAATATAAGTGCGATGAAGGCAGGAATGTAATGGCTTTATTATCAACTATAAATATCGTACAAAAAGACTCTTAAATACTCTTAATCTCTTTGGGATACAGTAGGGTGGCAACCTCATGCCTGTCGTCGAATAGTATATAATAATGGAGGCCGTGTTCTGATTATAAAATTTAGGCCGAAGTCTAAAACTCTCTCATCCCCCATTCTCTGTTTACGTCGGGCATATTTATACATGGTCCAGGTATTTCAAACCAGTGAATCTCCCACCACGATTCTCTGAATCCGTTCCCTCTTTATTGAATGGGATCCATTATTTGAAAGTCATTGACTTCGCATTTGTTAACCGAAAATTTGTCCGGGTGGAAAATTTCCGTTAACACCCTCAAGATCACTACCATGGAGGTGGTGACCCGGGTTGATACCTTAAGTACCTAACATATTAAACGATGGTGGATTTTGTAAGAACGAGAATGTGTGAAATTCCATAGAAAGTGTGTCTAATAATCTAGAGGGGGGTGAATAGGTTTTAATCAAGTCAATTACCAATTTTTCTTGATTAGTCAATATTCAAAATTCACCCAATAAAACAAACATACAACATCAAGTGTAAAGTGGGAAAATATAAACAACACAATATGTATACGTGGAAACCCTCTAAATGGGAAAAACCACGGGTTGTTAAGTATGCCACACTCGATCGTAGAAATCCACTATATGAGCAAATGTTACACCCTAAAGTGATTCTTGAACTCTCACTCTCGACAACCTCAGAAAATGGACACCTCCACTCACCATTCTTGGTTCAGTCCCTAGTGATATCCCCCGATAGACTACTCTTGGCATGAACGCCTTCTACTCTACACCCTAGGGCCTTTTACAGAGGCACCCGACCAATTGCTTGTCAACCCACCCTTGGTTGCAAGGCTTCTCTTGCTTGTGCAACTTCACACTGAGGCCACAAGACTTGACTCAATGAAGAGTTAAACAACCTATGTGAATATAATGAAATATTCAAACATTAATGCTAGGCAAAACATTAAATGTTTATCTAGGAATTTAAGAATGTCACTAAGTACAATTCCTAGTTTGTACAGAAATTTTCAAAACTTATTTTGAATCATTGTATTATAAGATATGGTCACAAGACCATACAAAGGTCAGTTTTGAAAAACATTTAAATCATTGAAATACACTATTTTGAAACTAGACACCTTACTCCATATAACCAAACCAAGAGAAGAATGAGACATTCTCATATGGTCACTCAACGCGCTAAAACAAGCACATAATTTTGAGATTGAAACTGATCACAGTACTGATTTTGAGTTTATAGGAGACAGTGATATGAAACAATTTGATATTCTACATTGGTGGAGGAAACATCAAAAGCACTTCCTAATCTTGTCTATAATAGCCAAACAAATTCTTGCAACACCGGTTTCTACAGTGGCTGTGAAACAAGAGTTTAGCGCCGATGGAAATATTCTAAACTCAAGACAGTCGCTTTTGAGTCCGGAATCAATTCAAGTCCAAGTTTGTGTTGATGATTGGACAAAGGCAGAATACAGACAACAAGAAATTGAACAGGAAGCACTATACAATTTCTTCGATGATGACCACACCACCGGAACAGAAGACATCAATTAGTTACAGATGTAAAAGGCAATAAAATGTACAAGAACTATGTGGTCTTTGATTCCTCTAAACCCCAAGAGGATATGTAGGCAACTTAATTGTGGTACAAATTAAGTACAAGATCAATTTAAATTTTTTAGTTTACTTTTATTTCAATTTATGTATTTAGTTTTTTAAAATTTTATTTTAATTTCGGCTTACGCAATAAAATTCATTTATAATTTCACATTATTACATGTCTTATGTTTTGTTAATTTTTTTAAAGTTAATATTGAAACAAATATTATGGTGTGTATAATATTAATCTAGAGGGAGGGGGGGTGAATAGATTTTAAACAATTTTACCCAATTTTCGTTAAAGGTCAAGTTGACGAAAATGCCTTTAGCTAGTTACAATAAAATCACAAGTGTAAAGAGTGCAGAAATATAAAAGACACTTGAGATATACGTGGAAACCCTTCAAATGGAAAAACCACGGGCTGATGAGTGTGTCAAACTAGAACCTCGAATCCACTAATGACAAATGAATTACAACCTAATCCCAGTTTAAATCCACCACCACTACCTAACCCCGGTATAAGTGAAGCTAGTCTATCTTGCTTGCGATTTAAGCTACCTGCTCCCGGATACAACACAAGTCTTACTTCTCAATGAAGAGATAAAATGTCCTAAGTGAATATATGATGATATTCAAAGAATAAACAAGGCTAGGAAACCCTATATGCTTATCTACGATAATGAGATGACAATTAATGCAATCCTAGATATCATGAGCTAAATGACATGTTCAAAAAGCTTAGCTAAACATAAATCAAACAATCCTATGAAGCTATCACAATACAACACTCAATCATGTCATCACAACAATCTCTAATTTGTATCTAGAATATGTTCTAAGAGCATACAAATAATTAAAGAGATGGCTTAGCAAGCAAAATAATTAACTTGTAAGAAGATAGTGAATAACTTACCAAACAAGATGTGATGAAGCAAACCTATCCATAGATGCACTCTAAATGGTTATAGATGATGCAAGATGAAGTTTTTATGTACATGAGAATGCTTTGAGTGTTTAAAGATGAGTTCTTGGAAGAGTTTTTCCTTTGAAATGTGTTCTAAGGAAAATATATGATGTTCTGAACTCTTACACGACCTTAAAGCAAAGAGTTATATATATATATATATGAGATCTAAACAAAGTGAGGTCATTTTGGAAAAAAACGTTACAGCTTCCTCTATGTGCGCTGGTGACGTGCGCTGGTTGAGTGGGGCACAGCCTAATTTTTCAATAGCCGTTGGACGAGTGGCACAACCCAGTTGCGCAACACATACGACGATCCAATGGAATGTTGCGTTAGTCTAGTAGCGCACCACCAACGAACTGCCCACTTTTTCAACTTTGCGAGGGTGCAGTAGCGCAGATCAGTGGCACATGACAAGCGGCGTTCCACTGGAATATTGCGCTGGTGAGGTACGCTGGTCGAGTAGCACACCACCAGCGCACAACCTAATTTTTCAACACTCAAACACACATTTTCAACAAGTTCAAGAGTGATGAAGATGCATCCTATACCAATGCCTAACATGACATGAAACTTTAATTACAAGATGCAAATATATCAAACAAGAGTCATTTAAACCAAAATGCACACAAGTATAAACACACAACATATATGAATAAGAGTTATGCATGAATTTGTGAGTGTGTGCAACTATCTCTTCAAAGTAAGTAATCACAAGAATTTTACCTTTGGTGTTTCTTCTCTTGAGGTCTTGAGAGCCTAAGCTACCCTTACATAATACCCAAAAAATGTGATTTGTTCACGAAATAAACCAATCAATAAATGAGGACTTTACAATCTCCCTCTTTGGCTATTTCGTGACAAAACCACCACTCACATTGATCCTCACAAAACAAAATAAAACACCGGAAAGATATTCTACATTACAAAGAGATATACATAAAAAAGACTTCAAATCTTCAATCTCTTGTAGAATCATCAACTCTACACACAAAACAAACAACAAGTACACTTTCCAAACCAAGTGCATGTGAGAAGATCAAGTGCATAGAAAACAAAAGCATTTGCATATAAGAATATGAGTAATGCACCAGATCATGCAATGCTCCCCCTCAAAGGGTTACTCCCCCTAAATGTAATCTCCCCAAAAAAAGTACTGCTCCCCTTAAAGCCAACACATGCTACCAAATGCTACTCCTCTAACACCACAATGCTAGGTCAATGCTACTCCCCCTTTTTGTCATGATATAGGAAAATGAGAAGTCCCCAACCAGGTCACTCAAGGCAAAGAAAGAAATGAGAATACAAGATTGTTGCATAATTATATAAACCATATCTATGCAACTCAATTAATAGGAGAGAAACAAGGAGATTTATTTGAAGAAAATGTGTGAATCAAAAATGCTTTGCATACAAGACATGTTGCATTCAAGTCCAAAAACAATGGTGTAAGTTTCTCAGTTTTGATTGGCTCATTTCGTTGACAACCACATTTGGGGTTCAATGTGTAAGGGTGGTTAGGTCATCATTGCTCAAGTCTTCTTCCAAGTTTCAAAGGTAAAATCACTTGTTTAACCTTCATTGAAGAGATTTAGTGCACACACTCACTCTCATGCATGTTTTTGATCACTTTACATTTGTGCTTAATTGTTTTGATTATGTGCCTAATTTTGTTATCTCTTGCTTGTTTGAATTGATTACATATTGTGATTAAAATGTCATGTCATGTTAGGCATTAGGATGCATTCCGTTCATCTCATTTCTCTTGTATGAACTGTGTGTGTGTGTGTGTGAAGGTGGTGAGAAGTGCGCTACTCAAGCAGCGCCCCCACCAGCGCCAACACCAGCGCAGCTTTCCAGTGGTATGTCGCTGGTGGTGCACTGGTCGTCATGCGCGCCAACACCAGTGCAACTTTCCAGTGGGTTGTGGCTGAAGGTGCGCTGGTCGTCATGCGTACCTCACCAGCGCAACTTGTCCAATAAGTTGTCGCAGGTCGTGCACTACTCGACCATCGCATGCACACCAGTGCACATTGTGTGTTTTGGTCAGTTTTCGCCAAAACGACATAGTTTCATTTTGGGCTTCATATAAATATACCATTTTCTTCCCAACTCTTTTTTAGAGCTTCCAAACCTATTTTTGAGAGAGAGATAAGGTTCTTTAGAGAGAGAAGCTCCAAGAAGCCATTTTTTAACTCAACCATCCTTAAAATCCAAATCATCAAGATCTTTCAAGCATGAGTTTCTTGTTTGTTCATGACTAGGTATTCTCTACATGTTCTAAACTTTATGTTTTCATTACTAAGACATGTATACCTAGGGTATTAGTCTTTATTGCATATTAATTGCTTGTTTGAATGTTTAATTGCTTTCATGACATGCTTGAGTATTGATTGTTGGTTGAGATGCATTAATTTGTGATAGCTAGCATTTAGGACGATTTTACCCTTCTAGCTAATTCTTCTTGCCTTTGCATTTAGAACATTGATATTTATGATTTGCTTTAATTGTCATTATTAATCCTAGATAAGCATGAATGTCTTGACCTAGCATTTTTGCATATTGAATATTCTTGCATATTCACTTAGGTTGCCATTATCTCTTCATTGTTGAGTTAGCTTGTGGCTAAGTGATTAGTGCGATCCAAAATCACTATTAAGCCCCGTTGGGTAGAGTGAAAGGGTTAGTAACTGGAGGGTTAGATGGGAGGTCAACCTAGGTTGTAAACTTGTACTCAATAGTGGGTTTTGAGGATCAAGGGTGGCGCTCTAAACAGCCTATGGTTTTTCCCATTTGGAGGGTTTCCACGTATATATTGTGTGTTGTTATTGTTTTATGATTGTTTTCTTTTATTTGAACATTGGGGTA
Organism: Dipteronia dyeriana; assembly: GCA_032871835.1. Lineage (NCBI taxonomy): Eukaryota > Viridiplantae > Streptophyta > Magnoliopsida > Sapindales > Sapindaceae > Dipteronia > Dipteronia dyeriana. The sequence continues at coordinate 40,385,337 of CM065302.1, forward strand.
GAATTGTTAATATTGATTAATTCACAAAATTGGTAATCTATCGAATTAAAACCTATTCACCCCCATCCCCCCTCTAAGTTATAGACACACACTTTCTAGGGAATTTCAATTGGTATTTGGCAAAGCAAATGACAAAGGTTTCCAATATAATTCAAACCAATTTAACCATTTGTCATGAGAGAAGCAAGGATATAGAGTTCTTATAAATATCAAGTTTTAAAGGCACTTTATCCAACTTTATAAACTAAACATGGCATGAGCAACTTTGCCCCCTATTTGATTTTTTCGGGAGGATACCCGTATGATAATAGCCATGTTCAACTAATAAAGAAAGAGAGACATTGAATAAAAAATTTAGTCTCACTAGTATGTTTCACACAATGTGTTGCATTTAACAATTGCAATCAACAAATCATGCTTTATCATTTTTCATTAGCATGTCATTTAAGAATCATCATGTCATGGAGATAATTATAGGTCATTTAACATGTACTTCCAATGTAAATCTCCTAGTCCAAAAATGCATGTTTGACCATAAATATGACATGGATTGTAATCAAAGCAAAGTTCACACTTATTGAAAAAAATACAATACACTATAGTATAAGTGCAACCAAGCTACTCAAGCAATCGATAAAGGAGCATAAACATTTAAAAAAAAAAATTGCATGCAACAAGTATACAATAGCTCTCTTTGCTTGAGTTCCCCTTATGGGGTCAAAGACCACAACTCATCACTCCATGTGACAAATCCCAATAGATCTACTAAGAGTTTTAAATCGAGTAGCATCTAAGGGTTAAGTAAATAGATCCGCTAGTTGATCATTAGTATCTACATGCTCAAGTACTATGCATTTGCTCTCAACTAGTTCTCTAATGAAATGATGACGGATGTCAATATGCTTAGTTCTAGAATGTTGGACTGGATTCTTGGAAATATTAATTGCACTCATGATATCACAAAAGAGAGTAAGAGTACCTTGATTGAATCCATAGTCGACTAGCATTTGATTCATCCAAATGAGTTGTGTGCATCCACTCCCAGCAGCTATGTATTCGGCCTCAGCCGTGGACAAAGAAATCAAATTTTGCTTCTTGCAAAACCAAGAGACAAGGTTGTTCCCAATAAAAAAGCAACAACTCGATGTACTTTTCCTATCATCACAATTTCCTGCCCAATCTGTATCACTAAAGCCTACAAGACTAGCATTAGTGTCAAAAGTGTACCAAATTCCATAGTTAGATGTCCCATTCACATAACGAATGATTCACTTAACGGAAGAGAGATGGGACTCCTTAGGATACGATTGGTACCTAGCACACACACCCACACTAAAAGAGATATCGGGCCTACTTGCGGTCAAATAGAGCAAGCTACCAATCATGCCATGATACAAAGTTTGGTCCATAATTTTACCATTAGCATCCTTGCTTAGCTTCAAAGTGGTACTCATGGGTGTATCACAATGTTTGGCACTTTCATGGCCAAATTTCTTCACTAGGTTTTTGGCATACTTAGCTTGGGATATGAAAATCCCATCATTCATTCGCTTAATTTGTAAACCTAGAAAGTAACTTAGCTCACCAACAAGACTCATTTCAAACTCATGAGACATGACATTAACAAATTGTTGGATTTTGGTGTCATTAGTGGAGTCAAAGACTATATCATCAACATAGATTTGAGCTATAAAGAGTTCATCCTTGTCTTTCTTGATGAATAGAGTCGTGTCAACACTACCCATAGTGTAGCCATTGTCTATAAGGAATTGGGTGAGACGCTCATACTAAGCCCTTGGTACTTGTTTCAACACATATAAAGCTTTCTTGAGGTGATAGACATGATTAGGGTGGTGAGGATCCACAAACCCTTTGGGTTGCTCAACAAACACTTCCTCTTGCAAGAAACCATTGAGGAAGGCACTCTTAACATCCATTTGATATAATTTGAACTTGTGCAAACAAGAAATGGATAAAAGAAGCATAATGGACTCAATCCTAGCAACAGGAGCAAATGTCTCCTCAAAGTCAATACCCTCAATTTGAGAGTACCCTTGTGCTACAAGCCTAGCCTTGTTTCGTACAATGTTGCCATCCTCATCGGATTTGTTCCTATATACCCACTTGGTGCCTATCACATTGGTGTTATTAGGCCTAGAAACTAGAGTCCAAACCTCATTCCATTCAAATTGGTTAAGCTCTTCTTGCATAGCAAGACCCCAAAATTCATCCTTAAAGGCTTCATCAACCTTCTTGGGTTCTATTTGAGAGGTGTAACATGTGTAGCTAATTAGATTAGCCATTTGACGTCTAGTCCTAACACCCTCACTAACCTCCCCAATGATATCATCCTGGTCATGGAGTTTCCTAACCCATAGAGCAGGTTCTTTTGAGTCCAAGTGAGGAATCCTATCAATAGGTTGTGTTGTGTCATCATCAAGATTAGTATTTTCAACATTAGAAATATCAACAACCTTCTCCAAAGGGGAGTCATCAACTAGATCCACCTTCTCCTCATGGTCATTAGACTTGAGCATAGTATCATCAATGACAACATAATTTTTAGATTGAAAACTCTATAGGCTCTACAATTCAAGGCATAGCCAATGAAGATACCCTCATCACTCTTAGCATCAAATTTGCCAAGTTGATCACGGTCATTCAAAATGTAGCATTTGCTTCCAAAGGTGTGGAAATAGCTAACATTTGGCTTTTTACCTTTCCATAACTCATTGGAGGTTTGGCTAGTATGAGGCCTTAGAAAGACTCTATTTCTTATGTAGCACGCCGTATTGACGGCTTCGGCCCAAAGATTCCTAGGGACATTGTTGATAAGTAACATCACACGGGCCATTTCTTGAAGAACCCTATTTTTCCTCTCAACAACTCCATTTTGTTAAGGTGTTCTAGGAGCCGAAAACTCATGAGAGATGCCTAGACTATTGCAATAGTTTTCAAAATGAGCATTCTCAAACTCCTTCACATGGTCACTCCTAATCCTTTTAATGCTTTTAATCTTGGAGTTCATTTCATTTTGAATTTTGGAACAAAGCATTTTAAACTTGTCAAAGGTTTCAGATTTTTCTCTAAGAAAGTAAGTACAAGTGTACCTAGAGAAGTCATCTACACACACACAAATGTATCTCTTTCCACCTAAACTCTCAGTTTGTATGGGACCAATAAGATCCATGTGGAGAAGCTCTAGAGGTTCCTTGGTGGATAAATACTTGCTCTTTTTGTGCATACTCATGGTTTGCTTCCCTTGTTGGCAAGGTCCACAAACACCATTTACCTTTTTCCCAAGCTTGGGAAGGCCTCGCACAACATTGAACTTATCTAAGATTCGAAAATCCCTATAGTTCATGTGACCAAGTCTTTCATGCCACAACTCAAATTGTTCATCCTTGGACACATTGTAAGAGACACATCTAGCCTCAAGACAATAACAATTGTTGCTAGATCTCATACCTTTTAACACGGTTTGTCCATTTGGCAATAGGATAGAACAATCATCTTTCCTAAACAAGACAGAAAATCCTTCATCACTAAGATGTGAAATGCTTATCAAATTTGCTTTTAATTCATCAACATACAAAGCATTGGACAAGGAGAGTAATATGGGAATGGAAATGATTCCCTTTCATTTAACCTTCTTTTTGGATCTATCACCAAAGGTGACATTTCCTCACTCCTCCATCACAAGAGTCTTAAAGAAACTCTTATTTCCAGTCATGTGCCTAGAGCACCCACTATCCAAATACCAAAAATCACAAGAATGAGCTTTCAAGGCTATTTGTGCAAAATAGAAAAAGTGTTCATCCTTTCTAATCCACCTAGGTGCAATATTTTTCTTCCTAGTGGTCAATGGTACATGGTCTCTAAGTGTCCTAGGATCATGAAAAGTTGTTCCATTTTTCCTAGTGACATGCATCATGGCTTTAGTCTTTTTCTTCTCTATCATGCTTTCAATTCTACACAGTTTAATATATCTAAAACAATTTGGTCTAATGTGACCATCAATACCATAAAAATGACATGTAGGAATGAAGTTAGGAATCATACCATAACCTTGAGGATGCATTGGAGCCTTCCCATGTCTTTGTGGTTGTCTTGATTGTTGTTGAGCAAGACTTGATTGCTTCCTTGGTTGAGCTTGCATGATAGGTATCTTCCCTTTATGAGCTTTCGGTTGAGGGAAGTTAACTTGAGGAGCCCTTGTAGGATGGGCTTGAGGTAGGCTTCTGGGTGCCACATTCACTTGAGCACTACTTGAACACTCTCCTAGGTCAAGTTTCTTCCTAGGTGATTGATAAGAAGAGGACTCATTGAAGTTCATGCTTCTTGCAAAAATAGTCTTGCTTGGAGTGGAGGACATCTTGTCATCTTCAAACCCAAGCCCCTTCTTGTCACTTGGTCTTTTTCTAACATCTAGAATGTGGTCAAGTTTTTTGGTGCTAGAGTTCATCTTGGTCAACAACTCTCTAGCATCTGCAAGCTCTTTCTTTAACCCTTCTTCACTCCTCTTAGATCTCACCAACTCTTCATTTAGTTGGTCAACTTGAGTTGAGAGGTCTAGGTTTTCTTCTTTCAATCTCTTAATCTTATTCTTGTTTTTTAACCTTGAACTCTCTAACTTAGTCATATAATCCTTGAGATCCATCCTATCCACACTTCCATTTGGGGATTTTGATGAAGATCCATCATCACTTGAGTAGTTTTCCTCTTGACTCTCATTTTCTTCTTCACTAGCATCTTTGCTCCTAAGGGAGGACGTAAAGGCTATGAAGTTAGCCATGAGTTCTTCATCATCCGAAGACTTATCTCCTTCATTGGAGTTATCACTTTCACTCCATGTGGCAGCCATCACTTTTCCCTTTCTCTTGACCTTGTGATATGCACATTCTGGGACAAAGTGACCTATCCCACCACATTCATAGCATTGGACTCTTTTCTTCTCAATCTTTTCTTGCCTAGGCTCAATCTTTTTGAAGGGAGCCTTTTTCTTGAAGTCTTGACCCTTGGATCCAAAACCTTTCCTCTCGGACTTGTAGAATTTCTTGAACTTCCTCATTAGCAAGGCCATTATCCGAGTCATCACCTTCCTAATTCTCAACTTTGGAGGCTTTCAAAGAAATATCCTTTTGCTTTTTCGGTGGTGTAGGGTTAGGACATTTCCTAGATTCATAAGCTAGAAGCCTCCCAATCATCTCGCTTGGCTTCATATCCTTGTAACCACTATTCTATTCTAAAGCCGTCACCTTAGACTCAAATCTATCGGGTAGAGATCTCATAATCTTTTGCTTGATCTTCCTATCCGAATAAGGATCACCAAGTTGATGACTTTGGTTCACAATGTCAAAGTCGTTGAAGCACTCGTTCTCATCCATCTTGAGCAATTCAAATTGTGTTTGGAGAACTTGAAGCTTTGATTCCTTAACCACATCGGCTCCCTCATGTGCAACTTCTAGGATATCCCATGCCTCCTTAGCTATCCTAGTATTTTGAACCAACTTGTACTGGTTCTCATCCATTGCATATAGGATGGCATGCATTGCCTTCCTATTCCACTTCGATACCTCAAACTCTTGTGCGTTCCACTGTACCTTTGGCTTAAGTACATCATCTCCTCCATCTGTAGGAGTCATCATGGGTGGAGTTTAGCCATCTTTAACCGCCATCCATGCCTTGTCATGAATTTGGCAAATATACGACTCCATCTTGCCTTTCCAGGAGACATAATTCAATCCGGTGAGAAGTGAAGGTCTAGTGTTAGAAGCTCCCTCATTGCCACCGTTTTCACTCATTGTGTTTAATGAATGAATGATATGAATGCAAGTGTATAAATGATCAATACACACACAAAATGCAACACACACTAAAATGAGCAAGGATCACCTATGTATGTCTAGGAACCTGCTCTAATACCAATTGAAACAAATATTATAGATTGTATAATATTAATCTAGAGGGGGGGTGAATAGATTTGAAACAATTTTACCCAATTTTCGTTAAAGGTCAAGTTGACGAAATTACCCCTAGCTAGTTACAATAAAATCATAAGTGTAAAGAGTGTGGAAATATAAAAGACACTTGAGATATAGGTGGAAACCCGCCAAATGGGAAAAACCACGGGCGTATGAGTGCGCCACACTAGAACCTCGAATCCACTAACGGCAAAGGAATTACAACCTAATCCCGGTTTAAATCCACCACCACTACCTAATCCCGGTATAAGTGAACCTAGTCTATCTTTCTTGCGATTTAAGCTACCTACTCCCGGAAGCAACACAAGTCTTACTTCTCAATGAAGAGATAAAATGTCCTAAGTGAATATATGATGATATTCAAAGAATAAACAAGGCTAGGAAACCCTATATGCTTATCTAGGATAATGAGATGACAGTTAATGCAATCCTAGATATCATGAGCTAAATGACATGTTCAAAAAGCTTAGCTAAACATAGATCAAACAATCCTATGAAGCTATCACAATACAACACTCAATCATGTCATCACAACAATCTCTAATTTGTATCTAGAATATGTTCTAAGAGCATACAAATAATTAAAGAGATGGCTTATCAAGCAAAACACTTAACTCGTAAGAAGATAGTGAAGAACTTACCAAACAAGATGTGATGTAGCAAACTTATCCATAGATGCACTCTAAATAGCTTTAGATGATGCAAGATTAAGTTTTTATGCACATGGGAATGCTTTGAGTGTTTAAAGATGAGTTCTTGGAAAAGTTTTTCCTTTGAAATGCGTTCTAAGGAATATATATGATGTTCTGAACTCTTACACGACCTTAAAGCAAAGAGTTATATATATATATATATATGAGATCCAAATAAAGTGAGGTCGTTTTGGAAAAAACGTTCCAGCTTCCTCTATGTGCGCTGGTGACGTGCGATGGTCGAGTAGCGCACATCCTAATTTTTCAATAGGCGTTGGACGAGTGGCGCAGCCCAGTGGCGCAACACATGTGACAATCCACTGAAATGTTACGCTGGTAGGGTTGCGCTAGTCGAGTAGCGCACTGCCCATTTTTTCAACTTTGCACGGGTACAGTACCGCAGATCAGTGGCACATGACAAGCGGCGTTCCACTGGAATGTTGCGTTGGTGAGGTGCGTTTGTCGAGTAGCGCACCACCAGTGCACAACCTAATTTTTCAACACTCAAACACACATTTTCAACAAGTTCAAGAGTGATGAAGATGCATCCTTTACCAATGCCTAACATAATATGAAACTTTAATTACAAGATGTAAATATATCAAACAAGAGTAATTTAAACCAAAATGCACACAAGTATAAACACACAACATATATGAATAAGAGTTATGCATGAATTTATGAATGTGTGCAACTATCTCTTCAAAGTAAGTAAGCACAAAAATTTTACCTTTGGTGCTTCTCCTCTTGAGGTCTTAAGAGCTTAAACTACCCTTACATAATACCCCAAAAATGTGATTTGTTCACGAAATAAGCCAATCAATAAATGAAGACTTTACAAGTATAATAGTATTAAAAAAAAGAACTTAACCATCAAAACCGGAAACAAAATCGGAACCGAAATCAGAACCGCCGGTCAGGCTGTTTTGATTACGGTTCTGATTCCATTCGGAATCAGAACCAGAACCGTGGGCATGACTTGTTGGTGATGTAATCCCAAATTTGATTGTGAAGTAAGAATCATAGCAATTAATACTCTTTCTATTCTAAAAGAAAAAAAAACCTATGGTGTCCTTAAGGTAATAAATTCATCGTCAACACCGTATGTATTTGACGTTTGACTCCCAAAATACAACAATTCAATAGAAGAAGTGTTTAAAACGTGACTACTCTCAACAAACTCAAATAATGATCAGAACTTACCAACGAAACCAGAAATAAATCAAACGAAACCAAATAACTGGAAGAACAAGAATGTGTTTAACAGATATTTTTAATAGTAAAATTAGGCTAGGGGTCAAAGAGAAGTTTTCCACTCTCCCAGCCCAAATCGAAGCCCAAAGTCGACATTCATGAAACCCCGGATGTAAAATAAAACTACCCCCGTAGAATCACAGAGGGATCGCCGGGCTTCAGAACTATCAAGGAAGAAGGTAGGCACGACCAGGTTGAGCCCCCACGTGAACACTGGAATCTGGGCTTCTCGAGGCCACCTACTTGGGAACCTCGGTTCCTGGGGTCGGGCTCCTCAACCGCCCTGTGAAAGCCAAGGGGGTCAAAAAGCTAAAGAAACATTCAAAAAAATCCAGAAAAGCAAAGCAAGCCCCCTCTGGGTTAAGGCTTTTAGAGGTCAAACTTAATTCATAGCCTGAACGAGAAGCCCACCAACCTCTCCAGGAGTCCTCTGCCCCTCCACGATATGAGGAGAAAGAAGGCCTCTAAGTGAATCAGATCAATGTTACCTCATAGGATTGCCTTCTAGGGTGTCCATTCCAAGCCTCCGAAAATGGAACCCAAGCATAGATCTACCTAGCTCTACAAAAACTACGAATGGCTAGCTCAACAACCTCTATGAAGAATCATGCCGTAAGTACGCACAGAAATATATCTACGTAATAACCAACATTTACATGCAAGTCAAGAGTTTGATTCCAAAAAGGAAGCAAACTTATCTTCGTCAATAATATCATCGCTTCCACTATTTATTCGGAGTCAACGACTTTCAAATAGAGGATCCCGCCCGATAAAGGGGGGGATAAGTTCAGAGAACCAAGGCGGAAGATACACCCATTCAAATTGATTCGGTCATATATAAATATACCTAAAATAGAGTATAGAGGAGAAGATGCACGTCGGGCCTAAATTCTGTGATCAGAACACGGCTATTGTCATATCCACTATTCGACTAGCACGAAGTCACCATCTTCCAATATTGTAGAGAGATAGTGAGCGTATGAGAGGGAATTCAGTATACCATGAGTAATCAATACTAAAGTCCCCACTTGCTATTGTTATACAAACATTCATTTTTATCTAAGCAGGTTATGTATCAAAGGTACCGACCCCAGCCACCATCTCTAAGGTAGTGGTCTCGAGGGTGTTAGTGGAAATTTGTCTTCTTGAGTAAACTTCCCGTTAACACTTTCTGGCGCCACCTGTGGGAAGCTCCCACACCATCATATTTATATTCACAAAGTTTATTGTTTTAAAGGAATCATGAGGCTTCGCTCTTCCTAAGGATAGTCAGGCGTGTCGGGACAACCTTTCGCAGCATTGACACGAAAGGTCCAGAAGAAAGAAAGAAAACCTGGGATCCATAGCCAGGTCCCAAACCAGCCAGCCATTGTGCGGGCTTTGGATCCCCCTGCAGCGGCCTTAGTGGAAAACGTACGCCTTCGACTGCTCGCTGAGGGTATTACTATCCATCAAGCAAACCTCTACAATCGAGCGGAGTCAAGCAGGCCCGTGGTTAGGCAACCCGCCTATGATCGCCAAGGACCTACCTTTCCAGAGCTAGCTCATAACAGAACGGGACTCCCACCCTCGATCAGGGAATGGTTAGGCCCATGCCTCATGTTCCCGAAGCGTGTCATGCTACCAACCTAGGCAAGTCAAGTCTGCGGAAGATATCTTTCCTCGAGAGCGGTGAGAGTTTCTCCACCCAACGACTTCAAGGAGGAAAGCTAGAGTAAGGGAAGTAAAAAGTCAGCAAATCCCCCAAGCAGATCCCCTCCAAAGAAAGGACTGGGTAAAGACCGTCAGTTCGTCAGAAGGGTCCGATAGTAAGGAGACTGAGATCAACTCGAGGGAACCCGAGAGCAAACGCCTGAGAGACCAGTTGGTAGAGCTTCAGAAAGAGGTCCAACTGATGAAGAAAAAAAAGTACAAGAAGGACAAAAAAGATCCTCTAAGTGAAATAAATGCTCCCTTCACCAGAAGGATCTGGGAGGCGGAGCTCCCGCCAAAATTCAAAATGCCGACTGACAGATTCTCAGATTCTGAGGATCTCTTGAGCCACTTGGAGAGCTTTGTTCAACAGATGGAGGTCCAGAACACAACCAGGGTCGTTATGTGTCGAATGTTCCCAACTACGAACAAGCCTATGATCGGGCACTGAAGCAAATTAAAGTCGACGAACAACTCAAGGTCAAGATGGAACACGACGATATAAGAGCCGTTAAGCGACAAAAGAAGAAAGCTCCTAAACCCGAGCAAGTTCAGAAAAGCCAGAACAACCCCCCCAATAAATCGACGTATCGCTTCCCCACTTCTCAACCCCGATTGGAAAAATATCCTGCAAAACGAACTCCTCCGCGAGCTTCACCTCCTTCCAATACAATGGCCCCAATAGCTTAAGATGAAAGAGGGTATGATCGTTACACCCCTTTAAATGTATCTCGTGAAACAATCTATCTCGCCATTCGGGATAAGGGGTTGCTGCAGAAGCCCACACCTATGAAATCCCCTGTCGATAAGAGGAATCGTTATAAGTATTGTGACTTTCATGAAGACGTGGGACACAACACTTCAGAGTATATTTACTTTATTGGTTGATCAGTGGATACGACATTAAACTGTTATACTGTTTATGTAAACGATAACATACCTCTCAGAGGAATCTTTTCAAACCTAATTTGGTTCTCATTGTTATGTTTGTTTTGGCCATGAACATATGCATGGTTTTGTGAGAGTTGCTAAAGATTTTAGCCCCTCAGAATTCTATTTTAAAAGCGGCTCCACTTCTCTCTCACATAGGTGATTTCTTAATTGAGAGTTGCCCCCATTAATCTGCTCAGATTTCTGATGCATAAGAATAATTAAAAGTATAACTTAACATTTTCCCTAAGGGTATCACTGTTTCATCACAAGAATGAACATGTGGGTAACCCCTACAGTGATCCAACTAAGTCTTATAATTTGTTGTTCATTTGAACCTAGATCTTGGGATCTCTAGTTAACTAGGTTGGGTTTCCATTGTATCGACTTATTCTTTTATGGGCTTTAGTCTGATTCCCTTTGATCATTTCTCAACTAACTCTCTATCTAATCCTTTGGCTAACGGATCCGCAATGTTATCCTCTAACTCAATATAGACAACAGAGATAACCCTAATTGAAAGTTGTTGTCAAATGGTATTATGCATTCGACATATATGTCTAGATTTTCCATTATACATGTTGTTATGTGCTCTTATTATTGTTGATTGACTATCACAGTAGATGCAGGTCGCAGACACAGGTTTTGGCCATTTTGAAATATCCTTTAATAATTGGTATAGCCATTCAGCCTCCTCGCTACATTTATCTAAGGCAATAAACTCATATGTCATTGTGGATTTGGCTATACATGTCTATTTAGAGGATTTCCAGAATGCAGCTGCACCTTTTAGTGTGAACACATACCCACTAGTAGATTTTGAATATTTCCTATCATATATTCAGTATGCATCACTTTATCCTTCTAGAATAGCAGAATATCTGGTATAATACAACCTATAATTTTGAATGAATCGTAAATACCTTAGTACTCTTATTATTCCTTTACAGTGATCGGTTATTTGATTATCGTGCATCTACTCAATTTGCTAACTACAGTAGCTATGTTTGGTCTTTTACAACTCGATAGGTACATCGGACTTTCTATCGCTCTAGAATAGAATATTCCAGTTGAGAGACACGCTCACCTTTATTCTTAGATAAATGTATATTAATATCTACTGTATTTTGGACACCCCCAAATCATTTTTGTTGAATTTTTCAAGAATCATGTCAACATAGTGTAACTGACTTAGGATGAGTATGTTCAATGTCCTTGAGATTTTTAATCCCAACATTATATCATCCAGTCCTATTTATTTCATGTCAAATCTTGATTCCAACATATCCTTGATAGATTTGATCATTTTATCATCACTACCAACAATTAACGTGTCATCAACGTAGAGACATAAAATGACATGGTCATTTCTTCTGTCCTTGACATGCACACATTTTTCATATTCATTGATTGTGTCATTGTTTTGATGCTAGCTTTAGACCGTATAAATACTTCACCAATTGACAAACTTTCTTTCCCTTAGGTATTCCATATAGATTTCTTCATATAAATCTTCATTTAAGAAAGTTTTTTTCATATCCATTTGATGTACTTCAAGATTTCGTAATGCAGCGGTTGCAAGTATCATTCTAATGGAGGTTATTCTCATCATAGGAGAACATGTATCAAAGTAATCTATGCATTCTCGTTGTTTGTAACCTTTAATTACAAGTATAGCCTTATACTTATCAATTGGTCCATCAACTTTCATTTTCTTCTTGAAAATCCATTTGGACCCTAACAGTTTGCATCTAGGTGGAAGGTCCACTAATTCCCAAGTATGATTTTGTAGAATGAAATCAATTTCGCTCTTTATGACTTTTTTCTATAAAAGTCCTTCTGACAAGCTCATTGCTTCTTTTAAGGTTTGAGGTTTACCTTCCAGCAAATAGGTCAGAAAATCTAGACCAATTTTTTTTTCTGTCCTAGCTCTTTTGCAACGTTTAGGTTCATTCTCAACTTCATTTTTTTTTTGTTCTTGGTCCTCATTATTCTAATTTGAGGTTCATCCTCAACACATGAATGCATGTTCAAAAAATGATGCATTTCTTTGAATTGCTTTATGTAATTGGTAGATTAGGATATTCATGTGCTCAATAATATGATCGTAATCGACAATCTTCTTGGCATCTCAAAGCTTTAGGAACAAGAGCTTCAAAGATATATCTCTTGTTATTATATAAAATTAATAGCCAAAACTACTACTACTACTACTACTACTAATAATAATAATAATAATAATAATAATAATAAAATAGTGCTATAAAAAATAATTAGTTATTGAGAATACTTGTTCATCATGGTCTAAAATATATATATATATATATATATATATATATATATAATTAATATTAGTAATCAGTTATTGACAAATCTATTTATCTTACTTTGTTATTAATAATCGATGAATAGGAAAAGTAAAAATTAATTAATTAATTAATTTTGATTCTCGCCCCATAACGACAAGTGGCACCATAAGGTTAATAATTAAAAAAAACAAAGATGAGTCATTGATTTTTATATATAAGCTAGCTCTTCCTTACCTCTCTCTCTCTAATTCTAGTGGAGAATTTAAATTTATAGAGAATGAATCAAAAAATATAGGTTTATTATAGATAAATGGAAGGTTATCTATAGTGCATGAAAGGAATATAAAATGTCATCGGCAATTATAGAGTCATTTATGTACAATCATAGTGGCATGGTCAGTTCTCTATTTCCTTACAAAAATAAAATATATTATTACAAATGTTATGAAAATAAAACATAAATGAATGTCTATTCAATCTCACAATGTAACTTGTGATCCTTTAACTTCCCCCAATTTATTCTCAAGTTTAAGGTATAATTTATTCTTAAGTTTATAGCTACATTCATTCTTAAGTTTATTGTTAGTGTCTTTTCAAGTTTGTAACTACTATATTGTGAGTCTATAAAAAGGATGTCTCACTAAGTTGTAAATACCATTGAAAAGTGAATAAAATATCATATTTATATGTTGTCCATCTCTTGATTCCTTATTGTGTTCTTACTATTTTATAATTAAGTTTATTTCACGTTATTTACATGAAAAAGCTCTAATCAGATAAATATTCTTCTTTATTTATTTCCTTTTCACAAGGTATGAAAAATATATATGTTGTAATTTGTTATTAACACACTTCAACAACAATCATTATTTTACAATTACAAAATATCAAGAATTTCACATGTATATTTTTACCTTGACATATATATATATTTTGTAATATTTAACATATTTGTGTTTAGAAATTTCTAACAATTATTTTTGTGATTTAGCGAGCTGAACATTACGATTAAAAAAAAAGCATCTTCACAATACCGTGCTAGAGAAATGATTTTCCCGCGGCACCATCTCCATGAAAGATTGAAATTTGAGTATCTTACTATCAAAAATCCATTTAAGCTTTGGACAAATTTAAAAGAGAGATTTAATAACCAGAAAACATTGATACTTTCAAATGCTTATTATGTATGGATGCACTTACGATTGCAAGATTTCATATCGATCTATGAGTATAATTCTTCATTATTTAAGATTGTCTCTCAATTGAAATTATGTGGAAAGATAATAATTGAACAAGACATGTTAAGCAAAATATTTTCTACTTTTCATGCCTCGAATTTTCTCATGCAACAACAATATCAAGAGCGTAGATTTACAAAATATTCCGAGTTAATTTCATGTCTTCTTATGGTTGAGCAAAATAATGAGTTTTTGATAAAAAAAATCATCAATCTCGCCCAACTGGAACTGCAGTATTCCCAGAAGTGAATGCTAATTCATCAAATAATTGTGGTGGTTATCACGGTCAAGGTCATTATCAAGGCCAAGGTGGTCATAATAAGAAATTTGAACCAAACCGCCAAAAGTGGAATAACAATGATAAAAAAAATGGGAGAGATTTTCAAAATAAACTGTATAAAAATCATGCCAATATTTGTTTCCGATGTGGAGTAAAAAGGCAATGGTTGCATGCATGTTACCTAAACACCTTATGGAAATTTATCAAGCATCATTAAAGGCAAAAATAAAAGAGGTGGAAACAAATTTCATTGACCATGACGAGCCCGTTGACAAAACTCACCTGGATGTTTCAGATATCTTTGAGGGCCCAAATGGAATATTAGCCACTTTTTTGGTGATGGACATGTTTATACCGATTAGCATGTTTGGTATAATGTTTCAATATGGTTTTCATTATGCTTTTGGTGTGTTACTAATGCTTAATTATCATTATATTTAAGTTTGTTTTGAGTATTTAAACATATTTTGAGTGTGATTCTAATAAAATTTCCTACGTTCTTTATAGGGAATGAATTTGTTTTAGAATTTGGTTTGCTTATTAATGAAGTTTTGTTTTATTTTCAATTATTTCTTAATTAATTTGTATTCTCCTCAATTTTTTACTTTTATTTTTATTTTATATAGTTATGTTAACTTAAATTTATAAATGTAAAGATGACTTCAGATCATATTAATGATTTGAACAATCAAAAGATGAATGATGGAGATGAATGTCTTGTAGACAGTTTCACAACGCATACAATCCTCCGAGACAAAAAATATATCTTTCAGTTAAGATTAGTTAAAGCTAATGTTAACACAATATCAGTTACTACAAACTTGATAAATGGCTCCGGAAAAACAAATATTTTGTTACCAAATGGTATAAAATTACAAATTAATGATGTTTTTTTTTATAGTAATTCCAGAAGAAATTTGCTAAGCTTTAATGATATTCGTCTTAATCAATACCATATTGAGACTACTAATAAAAGTGATATATAATACATTTGCATCACTTCTATTGTATCATACCAGAAGTAGATACTATAAAGATTTTTTGGAATTTCTTCTAATTCAAACTATCATATGAACTATAGAAAAAAAAAATCTTGTATTGGACCAGAAGTTTAATGATCTAAAGACTTTTATGCTTTGGCATGGTACAAAATGTCATCTGCCCAGTAGATATCTTTTTTCTAAATATGAGAAGCCATCAGTATTAATTCAATGTAATTACATTCATAACTGATAGAATAAATGTTGTGTTCAAATACATTCATGATAATTACAAATGCATTCATTACATTATTATTAATAAATTTTATTTATTTTATTTAATAAAACTACGCTTTTTAAAAGATTTAATTTAATAAAAATGAAAAAGTTGTTGTTGGAGATCCAAATTCAACTTTTAACGTCAATTTCCATAGGCTTGGGTGTTAATATCAAGTGTTAATATCAAAAGCCCACCTATTTTTAGCTTGAGAAATTAGCACATAACCCTGAAAGTACCTGTTTTAAGCATGGGTAATTATGTCATAAGCCCGGAAATTAACCTTTGTGCCCGTCTTGTATGATGCTTGTTACATATCATAAGCCCGAGAGAACCTATTTTGGACTGGGTAATTATCATGTAAGCTCGAGAATTACACTTTGTGTTTGTCTTGTGTGATGCGTGTTTAATCCTCGGGAATTCTTTGGTTGAGCCTGGGGAATTATGTCGTAAGCCAGAGTATTATATTGTGAGATACATGTTACTTAGTTTGAGCCCATGCAATTATCTTGTAAGCCCGAGAATTACCCTTTGTGTTTGTATTGTGTAATAGTCGTTTCATATCATAAGTCCGGGAATACATATGTTGAGCCTGAGAAATAATCTCATAAGCCTGGGAACTACACTTTGTGTGTCTTGTCTGATGCTTGTTTTGTTAGGGTTTATGCCTTAAAGCTTATAAATTGTAAATGTGAATGAAACATTAATAAAAGAAGTAGTTTATTCATTATAAATACCTGTCTCATACATCTATATCATGTGTACTTAACATCCAAGATTGACATATGTAATCTCTAACTGAGTATATAAGTGTAATATACAGAGGTATTCAGTTTGAGATGAGTAATCTAAAGAATCTGTAGATAGCAATTAGAGTTGTGTACTTTATTTGTGGTTAATCTATAGTTGTGGTCTGTTCCGTAATGTACGGTGGTCTTAACCTAGACTATTCATATGGTGATATGAAAATGAAGGCACCTTATATGATGAGATCATATAGGACTGAGCCATGATTTATATGAATCTCTCACTAAGATCTGTTATATGATGAGATTCATATATATATATATACATATCGACTAATGATGGCTATATATGGGTGATCTTAATCTTGACTGTCTTATCGACCCCTTCAGGTTAGATTATGGTTTTTGATATACCATGGGTGAGATCGGAGTTGCATTCTCAGTCAATAACTTCATATGTTGGAATCACGGTTTGGCTTGTGGCTAGGAAGGTCAATGCACTATAGTGAAATCCTCTCCTTCTTACGAGAAGTAGATGATAGTTCCCTTAAGGATTGGTTCGGGGTTTGAACAATATGAGCACTCTCATTTTTCCGTAAAGGAAGTAAGGATTTTTTGTTCATTATAGAATCAATGATACTTAATGGAAAAGATATAATTAGGGAGGTATAACGGACTTTATGACCTAGCTCTAATTATAAACTACATGTTGTTGGAAAAATCGCGCAACAAAAGCGTGAAATTAAGGTTTGGTTTATTAAAAAAGATTCTCCTTTTAATAACAAAAACCCTAGATTAATTGATGTATATTAAAATTATCGTACATTTTTCTCGTGACGATTGAATTAGCGTCGAATTGAATCTGCAAGATCTTCCAATCCAATCACGAACGTGAATCATCTAGGAGTGTGGGCTCCCTTTCTTTAAATTGTATACCTGAAGATGGAAACAAACAAAATCTTCTTCTTTGGTAGTCACAATAATCCTCCAAGAGAAAAACCAAGAACGTCCGGTCACTTGTGAATTATCAATAAATTTGATTGAAACTCGCATGAACCTTGATACTAGTGTACTATTGAAAAAAAAACATTCCCTCTTTTCTCTATGCTTGGTCGAGTTCTTCACACAATGAGTTGGACAAAGTTATTTTTATAACAATAAAAAACAACTTCTCACACCAAAAAATAGGGTTTGGTCAAAATTATATATAGGAGTTTATATAGGTGGCCGAAAATCCTCCTCGAAAGAGGATTTCTACTTCACCAAGACTCCTATCAAAATTTGGATTCAATCCTCTTAAAAAGAGGATTTCTTTTATACACCAATACTCCTAATGTAATTAGTTTAGGAGACCTAATCATCTCCTAAGAATGATTTATTTTGTGGATAAAAATCATATCCTTAAGTGGATTTACTTGGTGACCAAGAATCTTTTTTCCAAAAAGAATTCTTTTTTACACCAAGACTCCTAATACAACTCAAATAGTGTATTTAATCAATAATCAATTATTGAATATAATTAAATTATGACTAAATTAAAACTTCCTAATTTGACTAGATAAATAAATTCATATTATTTATCTACTTATCAAATATAGTATTTGATACTTATCATATTACCAACAATAATATGACAATAGAAGACCTACTCCTACTAGGAAAAAGATTTTGACTTTTAATCAAACAATTAATTAATTAATTAATTAATTAATTTTCATTTAATTAAATAATAAAATAAAAAACAATATATTAAGCTAATATATTTAGCCTCTCCGCCCAAGACCACACATGAACCTATATATTATTTTTCTTATTTTATTAAATCCATTGGAACTAAATAAAAAGTCCACATGTGAAATAGACTCATTATTACTAAAAGAAACAAGTCCACATGCCTTAATACAATTCTAGATGGACCCATATATTGGTATGGTAGAATATATCATGTGATACATACAAGTTTGTGTAGATTGGAGATCCTAGCGGGCTATCTAAATTTAAGTTCCAATAGACATAACCTAATCACAATCAACAAATGATTCACTTAGGTCCGATCTATTAATTTTAGTTCATTCCACTAAAGAACTAAAATTGAACTCTTAAATAAAGATAGAATAAGTTAATATTGTTCATTCATACCCTAGACAACTTAGAGATAGTGTATCCTCGTGAAGAATACCAGTAATCGCCAAGAGCTCATAGACCATCTATAGCTCTCCAAGTTACCATATTTACTCATATGACCACATTTTGAACTTGGATATTTTGACTAGTCCAGAAGCCATGTTTCAATAGATACTATTGAAAACTTAACGTTAAGATTTAATATCCAATACCTAAAAATATCCATATGATGGTATTCTACTCACATTTAATAAATAGAGTCATGATGTCTATATCTATAAATGAAGTCCTCTATCGATTAATAAATGAATACCACCAAACTATCGAGGATAGATTATGCTATATAATCATACTCATTGATAGCTCAAATGATAGCACTTGCAACCATAAGTCCATCATTATCTCAGGATTGAGATAGACTCTCTGATTGTCTTCAAGTGAAAACTTTTATCCATTGACGGTTCTAGTTAAAATATTTTACTGTGATCCAATTCAATGCACCCAGTGCACTAGATTATTTTTCCCAAAGAAACCACACTTTGATGATTTTAGACTCATCATAACACATTTGATCCCCCTCAAATGCTAGCAAAAGAATCTACAACTTTGATAAGATAAAGACGCTCAACCTTTATCTTGAGTTGTGAATATTATTCAAGACTAACTAAAGAATTTTGTCTATCTCATACATATCTAGATGTATGAACAATTCTTCTTTTCTCATAGTCTTTTGACCTTATGATTATTTACTTTTGACAATTATAATAATTAAACTATAAATTCTATAAGATTTGTTAAACTAGAAATCACTTTATTAATATGAAAAGATTGTCAAATACATTTTTATACTCTTGCTATCGAGCATAATCCTAGCACGTGTGGATGATCATACCATATGCAATAGTTATATCGATGGACAATTGTAATTTCGGCTTGTGTAATACATCAACATTTAGGAGAGTGCAGCCATAGATTTTTAGTGAAATAACTCTGACGTTAATGATCATGAAATATTATTTAAAGAGTTTAATTAATTATTTCTAAGTATTAATGGAACTTAAAATTTTGGGTCCATTACGTCCTCTTGCTAGCCTAATTCATTAAAGGTAACAAGGGTCACAATTACTTAATTAGATTGTCCAATTAATTGTGCTACTAAGTGACACGTATTTATTCAGGAATTAATTGAATAATGAGATTATTTAATTAATATATTAATAATTAATTTAATTAGATAATTATATTATTTAATTAATAAATTATTAATTACTAATTATTAATTGGAGGTTGCTTCAAATCATGACTAAAACAAAGATAAAATAATTAGATTATTTTATTTTTTTTAAAGTCAAATGTTTAAATTCAAGTCAACTAGGGTTATGTGGGAGTTAGAATCCTACTCTACCTAGGACAGTTAAATA
Source organism: Dipteronia dyeriana (assembly GCA_032871835.1). Classification (NCBI taxonomy): domain Eukaryota; kingdom Viridiplantae; phylum Streptophyta; class Magnoliopsida; order Sapindales; family Sapindaceae; genus Dipteronia; species Dipteronia dyeriana. Next base: position 40,405,264 of record CM065302.1, read on the forward strand.
CTACTTATCCTTTTAATATATGGAAATATATCTGGAAAATGATTTGCATCTAGTTTTTATATATATATATATATATATATATATATATATATATACATAACAAGGATACAAAAGACTAATTGTGATTCTTTGAACCAAAAACACAAGAAACAAAAACCCTAGAAAGTCTGGGATGATTTCGGCAAAAAAATATATTCTTTCTTATGGTGGTTGAATTTGCCAAAAAGAAAAGGAGTTCTATTCTTCAAGCCTTTGCATCCTCCTGTACAATCCTAGAAAATCGTGATGAGCCCACACAGTTACCAGATTGCGGGACGTAGCGAGGAAGACTTGGTGGTTCGTAATCGGAATAAAGCTTAAAGAAACGAAGCAGTTAGCATCAATGGTATGATCTAAATCCATCTTTATATATTCTTATATGTTGTATACGATTTACAAGTAGCATAAAATTTTTAAAACCACGTTTATGCTACGCAGCGTAAATTAGGGTTCCTACAATTGGTATTAGAGGCCTATTATAAAATATATAAGAATTAAAGTTTCTTTTTCCATAGTTTTTTTCTTTGATTTGCATGTATGGTATGTGTAGGCCCTTTCTAATGATTGTATGATGTTTATTTTTTTATAAACATGGTTGATCGTTAATTGTATGACACAATGGGTTTAGGGTTCGTTTTAAAGGTTGTAATATTTTTCCCTTACAAAATTAATGTCGGGATGTATTTTAATATTTTATTTTATTTTTCTGTTGTATATTCTTTGTTGTATTTTTTTCTGCAATATATTTTATTGTAAAATATGTACGAAGAAATCGGATGAAGAAGATTGAAGACGGAAGAACGAAATCGAAAACACGCATAGGCTTGTGGCGCGGAAAACTGCGCAGCAGCCAAGTAGTGTGCCAAGGCAGGCTTGTGCGTGCTGCGCGCAGTTCGCTGCCTGCAGACTGGTTACGGACGAGGTAGCCTTGTGTTGTCTTTGTGCGGGCTGGCTGGCTGGCTGCTCCTGCTTGCCGCTGCATGATTGTCACGTGTGCGATTGCGGGAAGCCTATGCGTGCAAATGACAGCCACGTGCGAAAGCGGTAGGGTTTCCAAATGCAAAAAAAGATTTTGGGCTCGATTTTATTATATATGTATATATATATATATATATATATATATATATATATATATATATGTGTGTGTGTGTGTGTGTGTGTGTGTATGTATGTATGTATGCCTTGGGTCTCCAATAAGTGTTAGAGTAACACTTAGGCTTTAGGTTTGATTCATGAGATGAGTCATGATATTAAAATTAAAAAAAAAAATCTCATTTAATCAAGTTGGACTTGGTTAAAAGCCAAAAATAAGAAGAACCCAAAAACTTGAAAAATATTGGAATTACTTGAAGATCAAAGAATACACTGGATAACTTTTGTAAATAGACATTTTTTTTTAAAGTTTAATAACTCATTGTACGCAGTCAACTCATGTATGCTTTTTAATATGAGATGATTAAAGCATTGCCATGCACAGACATGTAATTTAGATTACGTGTGCCGACACATATGAATATATATTTTGGATATATCATACATACATAATAGTCATTGCTAATTATGCGTTTTTATATTTTTTAATTGATTAAAAAATATGTATAATTCACATGATTGGCTATTAAATAATGAGATTTCGAATTTATGTTCGTTAACTTTTTTCATTTTATTTTTGAAAAACAAAAACAATAGTGTTAATAGTAAAATTTGGCTAGGGGTCAAAAAGAAATTTTCCACTCTCCCAGCTCAAATCGAAGCCCAAAGTCGACATTCATGAAACCCCGGATGCACCATAAAACTACCTCGTAGAAGCATGGAGGGATCGCCGGGCTTCAGAACTATCAGAGAAGAAGCTAGCACGACCAGGTCGAGCCCCCACGTGAACACTGGAATCCAGGCTTCTCAAGGCCACCTACCTAGGAACCTCGGTTCCTGGGGTCTGGCTCCTCAACCACCTCGTGAAAGCCAAGGGGATCGCCAACTCAAGAAACATTTGAAAAAATCCCGACAAGCAAAGCAAGCCTCCTCCGGGTTAAGGCTTTTAGAGGTCAAACTTAATTCATAGCCTGAACGAGAAGCCCACCAACCTCTCCAGGAGCCCTCTGTCCCCTCCACGAAACAAGGAGGAATAAGGCCTCTAAGTGAATCAGATCCACGTTACCTCATAGGAATGCCTTCTAGGGTGTCCATTCCAAGCTTCCGAAAATGGAACCAAAACATAGATCTACCTCGCTCAGCAACCTCCATGAAGAATCGTGTTGTAAGTATGCACAAGAATATATCTACTAAAAACCAGCATTTACATGCAAGTCAAGAGTTTGATTCCAAAAAGGAAGCAAACTTATCTTCATCAATAATATCATCGTTTCCGCTATTTACTCGGAGTCAACGACTTTCAAATAGAGGATCTCGCCCGATAAGAAGGGAGTAAGTTCAGAGAATCAAGGCGGGAGATACACCCATTCAAATTGATTCGATCGTATAAAAATATACCTAAAAAGAGATATAGAGGACAGAGGAGAAAAGGGAGTGAAAAGGAGAAGCACGTCGGGCCTAAATGTTGTAATCAGAACATGGCCATCGTCATATCCACTATTCGACAAGCACGAAGTCACCACCTTCCTCCGCTGTAGAGAGATAGTAAGCGTATGAAAGGGAATTCTGTGTACCACGAGTAATCAATTCTAAAGTCCCCACTTACTATTGTTATACAAATATTCATTTTTATCTAAGCAGGTTAGGTATCAAAGGTACCGACCCCGGCCACCATCTCCTTGGTAGTGGTCTCGAGGGTGTTTGTGGGAATTTGTCATCTTGAGTAAATTTCCCGTTAACACTTTCTGGCGCCGTCTGTGGGAAACTCCCACACCACCATCTTTATATTCACAATGTTTATTGTTATAAAGGAACCATAAGGCTTCGCTCCTCCCAAGGACAGCCAGGCACGCCAGGACAACCTTCTGCAGCACCGACACGAAAGGTCCCGAAGAAAGGAAGAAAATCCAAACTCCATAGCCAGAACCCAAACCAGCCAGCCAGCCATTGTGCGGGCTTTGGATCTCTGTATGGGAAACCAGGTCGAGCTTGACCAACAAGATGTGGCCTTCGTGGAAAACATCTGCCTTCGACTTATGGCTGAGGGTATTACTATCCAACAAGCAAACCTCTGCAATCAAGCGGAGTCAAGCAGGCCCAGGATTAGGCAACCTGTATTTGATAGTCTGGGATCTACCTTTTTGGAGCCAGCTCATAACAGAACGGGACTCTCACCCTCGATCTATGATAGGTTAGGGCCCATGCCCCTCTTTCACGAAACGCTACCACGCTACCAACCTAGGCAAGTCAAGTTTGTAGCAGATATCATTCCCCGATAGCGGGGAGAGTTTCTCCACCCAACGACTTCAATGAGGGAAGCCAGAGTTAGGGAAGTAGAAGGTCAGCAAAGCCCCCAAGCAAATCCCTTCGAAGAAGAGACCAGGTAGAGACCTCTAGTTCGTTAGAAGGGTCCGATAGTAAGAAGACTGTGATCAACTCTAGGGAACCCGAGAGCAAACGCCTGAAAAACCAGTTGTCAGAGCTTCAGAAATGGGTCCAACTGATGAATAAAGGGAAGTACAATGAGGACAAGAAAGATCCTCTAAGTGAGATGAATGCTTTCTTCACTAGAAGAATCCGGGAGGCAGAGCTCCCACCAAAATTCAAAATGCCGACTGACAGATTCTCAGGAACTAAGAATCCCTTGAGCCACTTGGAGAGCTTCGTTCAACAGATGGAGGTCCAGAACACGACTAGGGCCACTATGTGTTGAATGTTCCCAACTACGCTCACGGATTACGCTAAGACCTGGTTTAGAAAGCTACCTGCTGGAAGCATTGATTCCTTCACGAAGCTGTCGACCAATTTCTGCTCACAATTCCAGGGAGTTAAGCCCCGACTGAAGGACCCAATCTATCTACAGTATATGATTCAGAAGGAAGGGGAAACCCTCCGGGCTTATGTTGAGTGTTTCCACAAGGAAGTCATCCAGATAGAGGTCTTCACCGAGAAAGAAACCCTTGCCAACTTCAGAAGAAACTTGTTGGCAAGTAAACTTTTTCGGTATTTTGCCAAGAGACCTCAAAGGACTTTCCAAGAGACCTCAAGTGACTTACCAAGAAGCCTATGATCGGGCTCTGGAGTAAATTGAAGTCGACAAACAACTCAAGGTTAAGATGGAATATGACGATATGAGAGCCGTAAAGCGAGAGAAGAAGGAAGCTCCCAAACCCGAGCAAGTTTAGAAAAGCCAGAACAAACCCCTTAACAAATCGACGTATCGCTTCCCCACTTCTCAACCCAGATTGGAAAAATATCCTACAAAACGAACGCGAGCTTCACCTCCTTCTAGGACATCGGCCCCAATGGCTGGAGATGAAAGAGGGTATGATTGTTACACCCCCTTAAATGCATCTCGTGAAAAAATTTATCTCGCCATTCGGGACAAGGGGTTGATGTAGAAGCCCACACCTATGAAAGCCCCTGTCGATAAGAGGAATCGTTATAAGTATTGTGACTTTCACGAAGACATGGGACACAACACTTCAGAGTGATATAACCTGCGAAATCAAATCTAGGCTTTGATAAGGGGGGATATTTGGTAGAATTCTTACAGCAAGTCAGGGATAACATTCAGACTGGACGAGAAGTACAAGCTGAGAATCGTGAGCATGCTGAGAAAAGAAAAAAGGAGTAGGCGAATCTGATGCAACAAATCCAGATAATACATACCATTAGCGGAGGGCCTACTCTGGCTGGGACCTCCAACAATTCCAGGAAAAACCACGCAAGAAAAGTCTCTGGATTGGACGAAGGGCGGGGTATCTTCAAGGTCGACCAGAACCCGATAAACCTCTCTCAGTTGTCACAGATCATTTTCACTGAAGCAGATGTCTACAACACTGTACAGCCTCATGATGATCCCATGGTGATCACGGTACAGATTTCCAACTGTATGGTACACCGTGTGCTTGTCGACACAGGCAGCAGCGTCGATGTCTTATATAAAGACACCTTGGAAAATTTGAACTTGAAATAGTTGTCTTATAATAGTTGCACTACCCCGCTATATGGGTTCACTGAGGGCCCAATCATACCCATGGGATCAAAAATTCTACCAGTGATCATTGGAGCCACACCTCTCCAACAGAATATCATGACAGACTTCGTGGTGGTGGATACCCCTTCGGCCTACAATGCAATATTTGGAAGGCCATTTTTATCATCCTTGAAATAGTCCTATCTATTTACCACAATGTCCTGAAGTTCCCAGTAGGAGACAAGGTGGGGGAAGTTCGAGGTGACCAGCAAGCAGCCAGGAGATGTTACACACTGTCTGCCAACAAAACAGCTCTAGCGAAGCAACTTGCCCAGGTGAAAACGATCCAATATGAGGAACCCCTGTATTGACCCCAGAAGATGTTGGACCCACAAATCACCCCAAGGATGACCCCATGGTGTTGGATGACAAGGAGCAAAGAAGGGAATGGGCCAGCGGCCATCCAGTGGATAAGCTAGAAGAGATTCCAATTCGAATAGACGATCCCTCGAAGGTCGTCAAAATCGGAGCCACCCTAGAGCAAGAAGTGAAAGAAGGTTTCATCGGGCTCCTCACAGAGGTCAATGACATTTTTGGTTGGTGTCACGCCGATATGCCTGGGATCCCGATGACTTTGGCAGCTCACCGATTAGCAGTGGATCCGATCTTCAAACCCATCAAACAAAAAAGGCGGCACTTCAACACTAAAAGAAATTCTGCAATCCAGGAAGAAGTGGACAAATTAACCCAAGTGGGCTTCATCAGAGAGGCACGTAACCCCGAGTGGATCGCCAACGTGGTCATGGTCACAAAGGCAAATAGGAAGTGGTGTATGTGGATCGATTATACTGACCTCAACCGGGCATGCCCGAAAGATAGTTTCCATTTACTAAAAATTGATCAGTTAGTTGACTCCACCTCAGGAAACAAGCTCCTGAGCTTCATGGTCGCATTTTCAGGGTACAATCAAATTATGATGCACCCCGTCGACTAAGAAAAGACCGGTTTAATCATCGGACGGGGTCTGTAATGCTACAATGTGATGCCTTTTGGGCTTAAAAATGTAAGAGCTACATAGCAATGTTTGGTCAACCAACTGTTCAAGCCTGAAATTGGAAGATCAATGGAGGTGTACATCAACGATATGATCACCAAGTCATCAACCTCTGAAAGTCATCTAAGCGACCTCCGCAGAACCTTCATGATCTTAAGGTATAACCAAATGAGATTGGACCCCTCCAAATGAGCATTTGGGGTGACCGTGGGAAGTTTCTAGGCTTTATGGTCCATGAGAGAGACATAGAGGCTAACCCGAAAAAGATTAAGGCCATCGTGGACCTGGAGTCCCCCACAGCACTCAAACATATTCAAGTCTTGACTGGGCAGGTAGCAGCGCTCAACAAGTTCATTTCTCGGTCTACCCACAAGTGTCTCCTATTCCTCAAAGCCGTTAAGTAGGGAAGAAACATGAAATGGGACAAGGAGAGTGAACAAGCTTTTCAAGCCTTGAAAAAATACCTGGCAAGCCCTCCACTACTGGTTAAACCAAGCCCTAGAGAAGAGCTACATATTTACTTGGCCATTTTAGAAACTGTGGTAAGCGAGGCTTTGGTCAAAGAATGTGGAGATAGGGTCCAGCGGCCTATCTACTACATGAGTCATGCTTTAACCAAGCCTGAGAAGAACTATACCCTTTTGGAGAAGCTCGCTTATGCCTTGGTAACCTCGACGAGGAAGCTCTGACCCTACTTCCAAGCTCATTCGATAGCAGTAGTAACGGATCAACCCCTACGTCAATTTATGCAACGGCCGGATGTTTCCAGAAGACTGTTTTTGTGGTCCCTGGAACTCACCCAGTTTGATTTAAGGTATAAGCCTATGACCGCAATTAAAGCCCAGGCTCTAGCAGACTTTGTAGCAGAGCTCTCAATGCCCCGAAGCGACCTCCGCAGCAACAAACGTAGCCCCTGAGAAGATTCCAGAGTCAGACAGCTGGCCGAAAGGTTGCAATTCGTGGATCCTCTACACTGATGGAGCCTCTGGGAAAACAAGGGGATGAGCGGGCATAGTTCTAATCGACCCATAATGAACTGAGTGTTGTCACTGCTTCATATTTGAATTTAAAGCCACTAACAATGAGGCAGAGTACGAAGCCCTTTTAGCCGGAATAGGGGCAGCCACAAAGCTCGGGGTCAATTACCTATCGGTTAGGAGTGACTCGTTGCTCATAGTCAACCAAGTTTCTGGGGATTACCAGGAAAAAGAGGAAAACATGATTGCCTACTTGAAGCTAGTTCAACAGCTAAGGAGCAAATTCAAAGGTTTCAGAATTGAGCAGATACCTCGACAACAGAACTGTCGAGCTGACGTCCTAGCTAAGATAGCTGCTAATGTTTGCCAGACCTTACCTCAAGGGATCCCTCTTCAAGTGATCCCCCTATCTAAAACAGTGGCAAGTAAAAGATTCATTCCCTGGATCGACAACCATGCTGGAGAGACCCGATAGTGGATTACCTATAAGAAGAGAGACTTCCCGGAGAGCCTGACCAAGATTGAAAAATCAAGAGGCTCTCGGTCCGGTATTGCTTGGTGGATGGGTACTTATACATTTGGGGCAAATCCCTTCCTTTGCTCCGATATTTACACCCTAAAGATTCCAAATGGGCAATGAAATAAGTTCACTCAGGGGAATGCGGCAACCATGCTGATGGGAAGGCTCTGGCATATCAGGTACTCCGCATGGGGTACTACTAGCCAACCATCCATCCATCAAGATGCATAGATCTTGGTACAATCATACGAAGCTTGCCAGAAGATCACAAACTTCAGCCACCTACCGCCAAAGCCATTATCATCCCTTAGCTCACCATACCTCATTGCTATGTGGGGAGTCGACTTGATCGGACCGCTCTCAATTGCTCTTGGTCAAGCCAAGCATGCTATCGTGGCAATCAACTATTTCATAAGATGGGTTGAAGTTGGACCACTCTCCCAGATATCGGAAGAAAATACAACAAGATTCATCAAAAATAATGTGGTTTGCTGGTTCGGAACCCCTCTTGCCATTATAACTGACCTCGGCATGCAGTTTGATAATGACCGATTCAAAGACTTTTACGAGGGCTTGGGAATCGACCTTAGGTTTACTTCAGTAGCCCACCCCCAGACTAATGGGCTGGTGGAATCCACCAATAAGACTATAAAGAAGATGTTGAAAAAGAAACTACAACAGAAAGATGGACTGAGGAACTTCCCGAGGTCCTCTGGACTTATCGTATTACAAGAGAACAGCTACCGGGGAAACACCCTACTCACTAGCCTTCGAGGTTGAAGTAGTGCTCCCCACTGAGCACAAACTAACCTCTTTTAGAGTCCAACATTTTGAATCGATGAGCAATGAGGTCAGGCTTCGAGCTAGCCTGGATCTCTTGGAAGAAAAACAAAATCGAGTAGCTGAGAAGGTAGCAGTTTATCGGAGTAGGATTGCTAGGTACTTTAACAGGAAGGTTAAAGCTTGAAACTTTAAGGAGGGGATCTCGTTCTCAGGAGAGTGACACTGAATACCAGGAAGAGGTCAGACGGGGTCCTAGGGCCAAACTGGGAAGGGCCATACTTGGTGAAGGTGGTGGCTTGCAATGGGGCATACAAACTCGAAGACATGAATGGTCGACTCATCGATCATACCTGGAATACAGATCATTTGAGAAAAATCTACCCCTGAACAGGGGACTCATGAGCATGCTACCTCAACCTAGATCTTAATCTCCAGCAATAATGTACACTTTTCTTTTTATCAATAAAGCCTGTTTTTTTCTCCAACTTCAGCTATGTTCTACACTGATTTGGGTTTACATGGGAAAATTCGACATTATCATCCCAAGACCAGGGATTAGCTAGGGAAGCCCCCTCGCTATCCCTGATGCCTCGGTTAGGCACTATCCCCCCCCCCCCCCCTCCAAGAAGGGTCTGAGTGTAAGAGCATAGTTATCATCCAGATCTCGAGACCAGGAAATAGCTAGATAGCCCTTCAGATGCCTTGGTCGGGCTACAACCCCCAAGAAGGGTCTGAGTGTAAGAGCATAGTTGCCATCCAGATCTTGAGACCAGGAAATAGCTAGATAGCCCTCATGATCCCTTGGTCGGGTTACCACCCCCAATAAGGGTCTGAGTGTAAGAGAATAGTTGTCATCCAGATCTCGAGACCAGAAAATAGCTAGATAGCCCTCATGATTCCTTGGTCGGGCTACCACCCCCAAGAAGGGTCTGAGTGTAAAAGCATAGTTGCCACCCAGATCTCGAGACTAGAAAATAGCTGGATAGCCCTCCTAATGCCTTGGTCGGGCTACCACTCCCAAGAAGGGTTTGAGTATAAGAGCATAGTTACAATCCAGATCTCGATGCCAGGAAACAGTTGGATTGCCCTCCTGATGCCTTGGTCGGGCTATCACCCCTAGGAAAGACTCGAGTTTAAAAGCGTGGTAGCCCTCCCGATCCCAAGCCTAATAGATAGATACAAAGTTCTCTACTTGATACTTTATTTGGGCTATAACCCCCTAGAGGGGCTCAATGATGAAAGACTCTTTTGTTTTAACTCTAATGTCCCAGTTATTACTGGTGTCTAAATTTTTCGTGAACATGAGGTTGCTTACTGTGACAGGTGCAGACTAGTTTACGACCAAACAAGGGGACTATTCACTGAAGTCATTGAGCTACAAGTCTCCGTCGAGTCGGAATGCCCGAGCTAGCTATTTGCTTTCACACTTAAGCAGATTTCCTATCTTGTTACTTTTCCAAAGCTAAATCAGGTTGCAATAGAGGCTGAACCTAGAAGGAAATCAAAATTGAAACAAGTACATGCAAATCAAAATTTGAACCAGACCTAAAGTTGAAATTCCATTAATGAATTGGGAAGCATATCCCCCGGTATGGCTACAGCAATCAGATAGGGAGCCCAACCCCTAGTTCCGGGCTACAAAGCAATAAAAAAATAAAATAAAAAAATGACGATGATGATCAAGCATGATTAAGATGGGGTGCCCACCCCCCTTTCTAGGCATTCAGAGCAAGCTACAAGAAGGTGTACTCAAGCTTCTGCATCCTCTTGGTCTCCTCCAGATTCCCCTTCTTCAGGATGAACTTCGCCCTATGCTTCTTTTTCTGGTGGTCGCTCATCCCAGATAGCCACCTCCGCCACCTCTTCTTAAGGGTGCTCATCGATTGCCTGGTGCTCAGCAAGATCCTCCCTCACGGCCTCATTGACCACCGCCAAGACCTGAGGAGGTATCGCCACATCAAGTTGGTTAGCCATTGACTCTGGCATAATTTCCCCTACTATTGGCTCCTCCCTTGAAGGCACCTTAGAGAGACCCCAGGCTTCTGCAAGATCTCTTTCTGGCACCATGGGTAGAACCCCCTTGAGGATTCTCTGGAAACTGATGTTAAAAAGACAGGAGAAGAAGGAAGGTCTGACCCAGCTGGTTGCTTCCAGACATCGGCCGCATTAGAGAAATCCAGGTCATCACCTAAGGGGCGAGACATCTCTGTAACCTTGGCCAATATCTTCTCCATCTCCCAGTTAGGAATAATTGACAGGTCGAAGGAGGAGGGGAGGGCCTCAGCGACTTGGTAGGAGGCGTAGAAGTATCCTTATTGAAGGAGGAATCCACATCAGCCTGAAGCTTGGCAACTTGGGCTTGAAGAGCATGATTCTCAACATCTAACGCCTTCGCTTCTTCCTTCCAGTCATTCAGCTAGCTGGCTCATCCCTTTAACCGAAGAGTTTCTTGGTCAAAAGACCGCTTCAGTCTCTCGTGGTCGCACTGAAGCTCAGCTAGTTCAGCTCTGGCTGGAAGTCATCTCCTAGACCAAGGATCGAGCCCGCACTATCATTCTCATGGCCCGCTTAGCCTCAGCTTCAGCTCTAGCTGCCAAATCTCGAAGAAAGGATACCCAGTGGCTCATTGCTACGTTGAACTTTAAAGTCTGCAAAGCGTGAAACAAAGGTTAGAAAGCAATCAAAGCTCACAATCACAGGAAATAAAGGCGATGGCTACCTCGGCCAGAAGAGTAGACCCCTTGGTAACCAGAATATCCACGGGCATGGAAGCTATCCTAGAGAGCCCGCCACCCGGGCAAGAAGCAACAAACTGCTTCAAAACCTCATCCTGGCCATCCGAGACCGACCGATGGTAGGGGCGAGAATGGGGAATCTCAGAAATACCATCATCGGGATCCCTTGGAGCCTGAACTACCCAGGATGCAGCTGGATCAGCGGAATGAGTGGGTATTGTAACTGGAGAAGCAGCAGTTGTAGCGGGATCCACTGGTGAAGGAGTGAAGGTAGACGAATCAGTGGTCTAGGAAACGGACCCTCATCGATTTAGAGCCTTAGCTGCCCGAGATGCGAGAATATCCATCTTAGATTTCATCTAGGAAAGCGATGAAGCAGGAGCAGGCGAAGCAGCGCCTTAAGGATTAGCCCCCTTTTCACTGAGGTATCCAAGAAAGTTCCCGGTGATGACCTGGAAGGAGATGGAGAGGTCCGAGCTTCCCAGGCTTCGTGAGAAACTGGAGCAACAACAAAAATTGTTAAAAAAAATAGAGATAAGAGATGTGAGAAGCAAGCCAGCTAATAGAACGAAGCATAGCGACTTAGGATTACTTACGAGGAGTAGCATCGGAGATCAGCAGATACTTATTCACCCTGCGGGGATCGAAGGGATCAGCAATTGGAAACCTTAGACTCAGGTAATTTCTGGTGAGGATAGCCTTCAGCACAACCTCGGATTCGGCAGGTAGGGAATCCCGGTCCCAATAGGGTTTGTCTTTGAAGGCGGTGGGAACCGGGAACTCATGTCCGCCGATGAATACGGAGCTTCCCCAATCTCCCCCCTCTAATATCCACTCTTCCTTCCAAGCGGGGTCTTTTCTCGAAGCGCCGGGGATGATAAGGTTAAGCTTGTTTTTTACCTTCACATAGAACTGTCCCCGGGGAGTGAGAGAAAGTGTGAAGAAACGGGCAGTGAGTTTGAATTTAAATAGAGGTTAGGGGTGTAATGACGTCAATGATATCCTCGGGAAGATCACCTCGAGCCACGGAGAGAGCCATAATATAGCCTGTATATCCTCGAAGAACACCAATTCAAGTTCGACACATCATTTGGGCAATTAATAAGAAGATTTCATTTGAGATTCTCAGTAATTATCTCATAACGAATTTTTTTTCCAAATAAACAGGGAATCTGACTCCAACCCCAACTCTACCTCTGGTGTTCAAGTCAGAGGGGACTTCTGTTAATAGTAAAATTTAGCTATGGGTCAAAGAGAAATTTTCCACTCTCCCAGCTCAAATCGAAGCCCAAAATCAACATTCATGAAACCCCAATTGCACCATAAAACTATCCCGCAGAAGCATGGAGGGATCGTCGGGCTTCAGAACTATCAGGGAAGAAGCTAGGCACGACTAGGTCGATCCCCCACACAAACACTGGAATCTGGGCTTTTAGAGGCCACCTACCTGGGAACCTCGGTTCCTAAGGTCGGGCTCCTTAACCACCTCATGAAAGCCGGGGGTGGTCGCCAAGCTCAATAAATATTCGTAAGAAGCCTGACAAGCAAAGCAAGCCACCTCCGGTTAAGGCTTTTAAAGGTCAAATTTAATTCATAGCCTGCACGAGAAGCTCACCAACCTCTCCAGGAGCCCGCTGTCCCCTCTACGAAATGAGGAGGAAGAAGGCCTCTAAGTGAATCAGATCCATGTTACCTCATAAGAATGCCTTCTAGGGTGTCCATTCCAAGCTTCTGAAAATGGAACCAAAGAATAGATCTATCTCGCTCTACGAAAACTATGAATGGCTAGCTCAGCAACCTCCATGAAGAATCATGCCATAAGTACGCACAGGAATATATCTACGTAAAAACCAGCATTTACATGCAAGTCAAGACTTTGATTCCAAAAAGGAAGCAAACTTATCTTCGTCAACAATATCATCACTTCCGTTATTTATTCGGAGTCAACGACTTTCAAATAGAGGATCCTGCCCGATAAGGGGGGAGTGAGTTTAGAGAATCAAGGCAGGAGATACACCCATTCAAATTGATTCGGTCGTATATAAATATACCTAAAAATGAGATGTAGAGGACAGAGGAGAAAAGGGAGAGAAAAGAAGAAGCACGTCGAGCATAAATTCTGTAATCAGAACAAGGCCATCGTCATATCCACTATTCTACTAGCACAAAGCCACCACCTTGCTCCATTGTAGAGAGTTAGTGAGCGTATGAGAGGGAATTCTTTGTACCACGAGTAATCAATAATAAAGTCCCCACTTACTATTGTTATACAAACATTCATTTTTATATAAGCAGGTTAGGTATCAAAGGTACCGACCCCGGCCACCATCTCTGTGGTAGTGGTCTCGAAGGTGTTAGTGGGAATTTGTCATCTTGAGTAAATTTTCCATTAACAAAAAGGAAAAACAAAACCAGTGTTAAAACTAAAAATTTTGAAAAACATTTGAAAGTTTTTTTTTAATTTAAAAAATAATTTTTTGAAAAAAATTCCTTTAGTTGAAGACATTGAAGCTCGACTGTTATCAATTTACTACTCTCAGCTTTTAGCTTTCACTCAATCTCTAAGGTATATCCGATATTCATCTTCTTTTTCATCTGATCTTCTTCTTCTTTTGTAAATCTCCTTTTTCTTTTTCTTCTTCTACAAATCTTCTTCTTCTTATTCTTCTTATTCTTCTTTTTCTTCTTTCTTCTTTTCTTCTTCGTCGGATCTTCTTCTTCATCTTCGTTGCTCATGTTCTTCTTCTGCATATCTTCTTCTTCTTCTTCTTTTTCTTGTTCTTCATCTTTTTCAGATCTCATTCTTCTTCTTTGTAAGTGTCTCTTTTATGATTGACTTATTTCGTTGATAAAATCAAAATCGGAGTCACATATTGTAAAGACTAGAATATTGTAAAGGCTAGAATAGGACATGAAAATCTCTCATTGGACTCCAAATGCATCAATGAAGGTAGATTACTTGACTCTACTTTTAATTTGAAGATATGTAGGTGCACACACTCACTAGCATGAATTATATTCTTGTTTTCATGATTCTTGAATGATGCATTTTATGTCATTCATCACTTTCTTTTGTACATTTTTGGATATAGGATAGTGTGTTAAAATTGCCTGGAAAAGACGTTTTTCCTCTTCACCGCGGTTGCGGTCACTGGCTATGTACCTGTTTTCGTTGTAGTCCCAACAGCAGTTGATTCTAGAAGAGGCATGCTTTAGGGGTCGCAGTCTGTGCACTTGTCTGCATAGGGGTCCCTACCGCGGCATTCATAATGAAACCCAAGTTGCCTATACTGCGGCCTGTGCAAATATGCACAACGATTCCCACCGTGGTGTTGTCCAGATGGTGCACCATTGCATGCACCGCTGTTTGAAAAACTTACCCATGTCGCGGTCCAGCTAGCGGTAATGATGAGATTTTGTTATCCTTTTTCAAAAAGACATCATTTTGTCTAGGGCTTCATGTGTGTGTGTGTGTGTGTGTGTGTGTGTTGTTTTCTATTCTTTGCCTCTTTAGAGCTTTAGAATCAATCTCATTTCATTCTTGCTTGAGCTCAAGAGTGACTTGCGAGAAAAGAAAGCAAGAACCCATTTTTATTATCCAAAACCCAATCACCCAGTATTCATTCATGATTCAAGCATTATCTAGCTTCATCTAGGATGTTTTGAAGCATGTGTTTTTCATCTACATAGTTGAATCGGTAAGTAGAACATCATATTCATCTATTTTCATATTCTTGCTTAACAAGAAGCCACTTTTATGACTTGTTTGCATTTAGATTAAGATTCTAATTACAAGTTAAGGTTTTTTGCATATTGATGTTTGGGTTGTTGTATTGTGATAGCTATTGCATCTAGGAATGCTTTGATTTCATATAGATAAGTTGTTATGCATATCATATAGCAACATTAAATCTAGGAATGCTTTAATGTCATCATTAATTCCTAGATAAACATTAAATGTATTAACCTAGAATTTGTGCATATAGAATATTTTCATATTCACTTTAGGTTGCATATCTCTTCTCATTAAGAGTGAAGTCTTGTATTTACCATGGGTAGAATACAAACAAGAGTCGATTATTGCTATTAAAGGCTTGTGGGTAGCAAAAACAGCTTAGTAACCGTATAGGTGTGATGTGATCAACCTAGGCTGTAATTTTTTTTACAAATAGTGGATTTGAGGGCTCAATTAGCTAGCTTTAAACTAATCCCGTGGTTTTTCCCCTGTCGAAGGGTTTCCACTTAAATTCAAGTGTCATTTATTTTTTGCATCTACACTTGAATTTATTGATTGCTTGTTATAAGGTGTTTATCTTTTAATTAAGCTTGATTAATAGAAAAGAATGGTAATTGATTCGATTAAAACTTTTTCACGACCCCCTCTCTAGGTTTATTAGGCACACATCTTAGTTAATTTCATTCTTCTTCTTATTCTTCTTTTTCTTCAGCGTGTTCTTCCTCTTCTTTAGATCTTCTTCATCTTCTTCTTTTTCTTATTCTTCTTCTTCTTCTTCTTATTCTTCTTCTTCTTCTTCTTTTATTTTTACTTTTCAAATTTTTTTATCTTTTTTAAGCCAAAATTAGTATTGATGTACTTGTATGTATGTAGATCTAAGAAATTTTTCAGTTAATTATCTTTCTTAAACCGAAATTTAATTAAAGTAATCCTTAAAAAAAATACAGCGATTATTGGGGGAAATAGTTGTGGAAGACTGGAAGGTTTGAGTAAAATTCTAGGATTCAATTTCTCAGTCACCTAGGTTAGTTGTTTTTTTGTGTAAATCACTCTTGATAAAGTGAAGGGTCTTTGTTTTACGAAATGCTGGAAGAGAAGAGTTTAGTACAGAGGAAGTCAGGTCTAGTAAAAAGAATGAAAAAGACAACATTTGGTTGTTTGTTTTGATTAGATTTGGTTGGGTTTGGCTTATTTCTTGTTTTGGAGGTTTCAAATGAAGGAATTTGTTAAAAATATGAATAAGAAGATTATTTATATATTTTACAGGTTGTTCAAGATTAGAGAGACTATTAAGAGGTGCAATTGGATATGAACCTGAGGTGTATTGCAACGCAGATAAATCCGGGAACGATCAACTTTACTGGTGTTAATAGTAAAATTTGGTCAGGGGTGAAAGAGAAATTTTTCACTCTTCCAGCCCAAGTCGAAGCCCAAAGTCGAAATTCATGAAACCCTAAATGTACCATAAAAATACCCCGCATAAGCACGGAGGGGGCGTCAGGCCTCAAAACTGTAGAGGAAAAAGCTAGGCACGAACAGGTCGGGCCCCCACCCGAGCACTGGAAGTTCGGGCTTCCCAAGGTCATCTACCTGGGAACCTTGGTTCCTGGGGTTGGGCTCCTCAACCACCCCGTGAAGGCAAGAGGGGTCGCCAAACTCAAAGGACATTCAAAATAAACCCAACAAGCAAAGCAAGCCCCCGTCGGGTTAAGGCTTTTAGAAGACAAACGTAATTCATGGCCTAAATGAGAAGCAGACCAACCTCTCCAGAAGCCCGCTGTTCCCGTTGGGCATAAAAGAAGAATCTCGCCTAGTCTACACTACCTCTAGTAAGCGCCCATGAGTCTATCCCAAGCTTCTCTGAATAGAGCCAAAGCATGGATTTACCTCGCTCTATAAGACAACGACTAGTTAATTCGGCGACCTCCATGAAGAAAGTGTCGTGAGTACACATAGGATCAAATCTACGTAACAAACAACATTAAATCCATCTAGGTTATAGACACACACATATTTAGGGAACTTTCACCCTTAAATGTATCCCTTGAAATAGTCTATCTCGCCATTCGGGAAAAGGGGTTGCCAAAGAAGCCCGCACCCATGAAAGCCCTGTCGATAAGAGAAATCATTATAAGTATTGTGACTTCCATGAAGACGTGGGGCACAACACGTCAGAGTGTTACAACTTGCGAAATCAGATCGAGGCTTTGATAAGCGGAGAATGTCTGGTGGAGTTCTTACAGCAAGTCAGGGATAACATTCAAACTGGAAGAGAAGTGCAAGCCGAGATCGGCAAGCACGCTGAGAAGAGAAATGAGAAGCAGGCGAATCTGATGCAACAAATCCATATAATACATACCATCAACGGGGAACCTACTCGGGGTGGCACCTCCAATAATTCCAGGAAGAACCATGCAAGGAAGGTTCCTCGTATGGACGAAAGGCGGGGTATCCTCAAGGTCAACAAGAGCTCGATCAACC
Source organism: Dipteronia dyeriana (assembly GCA_032871835.1). Classification (NCBI taxonomy): domain Eukaryota; kingdom Viridiplantae; phylum Streptophyta; class Magnoliopsida; order Sapindales; family Sapindaceae; genus Dipteronia; species Dipteronia dyeriana. The sequence goes on from CM065302.1 coordinate 40,422,660, forward strand.
CCTCCCACTTGTCACAGGTCATTTTCACCGAGCCAGATGTCTATAACACCCTACAGCTTCATGATGATCCGATGGTGATAATGGTACAAATTGCCAACTGCATGGTACACCTAGTGCTCATCGACTCAGGTAGCAGCGTCAACGTCCTATTTAAAGATACTTTGGAAAAACTTAACTTGAAACAGTGGTGTTACAATAGTTGCACCACCCCGCTGTATGGGATCACTAGGGACTCAATCATACTCATAGAGCCAAAAATCCTACCAGTAATCATCGGTGCCACACCTTTCCAACAGAATATCATTACAAACTTCGTGGTGGTAAATACCCCATCGGCCTACAATGCAATATTAGGAAGGCCATTTTTATCATCCTTGAAAGGGGTCATATCCATCTACCACAACGTTCTAAAGTTCTCAGTAAGAGACAAGGTAGGGGAAGTTCGAGGCGACCAGCAGGCAGCCAGGAGATGTTAAGCAGTGTCTGCCAACCCAACAGCTCTAGCAAAACAATTTGCCTATGTGACAACGATCCAGAACGGGGAAGCACCAGTGTTAACTTTGAAAGATATAAGACCCATAAATTGCCCCGAGGATGACCCTGTGGTGACAGATGAGGAGGAGCAGAGAAGGGAGTGGGCCAGCGGCCATCCAGTGGATACGTTGGAAGAGGTTCCCATCCGAATGGGAGACCCCTCAAAAGTCATCAAAGTTGGAGCCACCCCTTGATCCGGGGATGAAGGAGAGCCTGAACGGGCTCCTTAAAGAGTTCAATGACATCTTTGTCTGGAGTCATGATGAAATGCCTGGGATCCCAATGACTTTGGCCGCTCACCGATTGACATTGGATCAAACCTTCAAACCAATCAAACAAAAAAGGCATCACTTCAATGTCGAAAGGAATGCTGCCGTTTAAGAGAAAGTAGATAAATTGACCCAATCGGGCTTTATCAAAGAAACACGCTACCCCGAATGGATTACCAAAGTGGTTATGGTCACAAAGGCCAATGGAAAGTGGCACATGTACGTCGATTATACCGACCTCAATCAGGCATGCCCGAAAGACAGTTTTCCTCTACCAAAAATTGACCAGCTAGTCGATTCCACCTCCGGGAACAAGCTCATGAACTTTATGGACCCCACCTACCAGGAAAAGACCAGTTTCATCACCAGACGTGGTCTATATTGCTACAAGGTAATACCTTTCAGGCTTAAAAATACAGAAGCTATGTATCAATGGTTAGTCAACCGGCTGACTTTATGGATGCATTTTCAGGGTACAATCAAATCATGATGCACCCCGCCGACCAGGAAAAGACCAGTTTCATCACCAGACGTGGTCTATATTGCTACAAGGTAATACCTTTCAGGCTTAAAAATACAGAAGCTATGTATCAATGGTTAGTCAACCGGCTGTTCAAACCCAAAATTGGAAGGTCAATGGAAGTGTATATCGATGACATGATCACCAAGTCATCAACCTCGAAAGGCCATCTGGACGACCTCCGTAGAACCTTCATGATCTTAAGGGAGAACAAAATGAGATTGAACCCTTCCAAGTGCACCTTTAGGGTGACCGCAAGAAAGTTTCTTGGCTTCATGGTCCACGAGAGAGGCATAGAGGCTAACCCGGAAAAGATTAAGGAAATCCTGGATCTAGAGTCCCCCATGTTGCTAAAACAGGTTCAAATCTTGACCAGATAGGTAGCAGCGCTCAACATATTCATTTCTCGTTCTACCGATAAGTGTCTCCCGTTCTTCAAAGCCATTAAGTAGGGAAAAAATATGAAATGGGACCAGGAGAGTGAACAAGCTTTTCAAGCCTTGAAAAAATACCTGTCAAGCCCTCCATTACTGGTTAAGCCAAGCCCTGGAGATGAGCTTCAAATCTACTTGGCTACTTCAGAAACTGCCGTAAGTGGGACCTTGGTCAAGGAATGCGGGGATAGGGTCCAGTGGCCTGTCTACTACATAAGCCATGCTCTAACCAAGACCGAGAAGAACTATACCCTTTTGGAGAAGCTCGCTTATGACTTGGTGACCTCGGTAAGGAAGCTCTGTCCCTACTTTCAGGCTCACTCGGTGGCGGTAGTGACAAACCAACCTCTCCGCCAGTATTTACAAAGTCTAAACGTATCTGGAAGATTGGTCTTATGGGCCCTGAAACTCACCCAGTTTGATTTAAGGTATAAATTCAGGACTGCAATTAAAGCCCAGGCTCTGGTGGACTTTGTAGCAGAGCTCTCAATGCCCCTGAGCCAAGCGACCTCCACAGCAACGAACACAACCCCTGAGAAGATTCCAGAATATGGCAGCTGGCCGGAAGGCTACAAATCATGGATCCTTTACACAGATGGAGCCTCTGGGCAAGCTGGAGGAAGAGCGGGCATAATTTTAATCGACCTAGAAGAGGCCGAGTGCTGCCACTGTTTCAGATTTGAATTCAAAGCCACTAACAATGAGGCAGAGTATGAAGCTCTCTTAGCCGGGATAAGGGCGGCCGCAGAGCTCAGGGTCAATTACCTGCAGGTCAGGAGTGACACGTTGCTTATAGTCAACCAAGTTTCTAGGGATTATCAGGCAAAAAAGGATAACATGATTGCCTACCTGGAGCTAGTCCAACAACTTAAGAGCAAGTTTAAAGGATTTAAGATCGAGCAGGTACCTCGACAACAAAATCGGCAGGCTGACGCACTAGCTAAGATAGCTGCAAATGGTGGCCAGACCTTACCTCAAGGGATCTTTCTTCAAGTGATTCCCCTACCTAGCACAGTGGCAGGAAAGGAGACTTATACCCTGGATCGGCAGCCATGCTGGATGGACCCAATAGTGGATCATCTTCAAGAAGGGAGACTTCCCGGAGAGCTCGACTAAGATAGGAAAATCAAAAGGCTCTCGGTCCGTTATTGATTGGTAGATGGTCACTTGTATAGGAGGGGTAAGTCCCTTCCTCTGCTTCGATGTTTACATATGGATGACGACAAATGGGCATTGAGAGAGGTCCATTCTGGGGAATGTGGGAACCACACTAGAGGGAAGGCTCTGGCATACCAAGTGCTCTGCATGGGGTACTATTGGCCAACCATTCATCAAGACGTAAAAAACTTAGTACGATCTTACGAAGCATGCCAGAAGACCGTGAACTTGAGTCACCTCCCGCCAGAGCAGTTGTCATCCCTTAGCTCACCATACCCCTTTGCTATGTGGGGAGTCGACTTGATCGGACCTCTTCCTACTGCTCTTGGTCAAGCCAAGCATGTTATCGTAAAAATTGATTATTTCACAAGATGGGTCGAAGCTGGACCACTATCCCAGATATCGAAAGAAAACACAACAAGATTCATTAAGAACAATGTGGTTTGTAGATTCGGAACCCCTCTAGTCATTGTAGCCGACCTCGGTAAGCAGTTCGACAATGCCCGGTTCAAGGAATTCTGCGAGGACTTGGGAGTCGACCTTAGATTTACTTCAGTAGCCCACCCCTAGACCAATGGTTTGGTGGAATCCATGAATAAAACCATTAAGTGGTTGTTAAATAAGAAGAAGCTGCAGCAGAAAAACGGCAAATGGGTAGAGGACCTTCTCGAGGTCCTCTAGGCTTACCGCACCACGAGAAGAACAACCACCGGGGAAACACCTTATTCTCTAACCTTCGGGGTTGAAGCAGTTCTTCCCATTGAACAGAAACTGACATCCTTTAGGGTCCAACATTTTGAACCAGAAAGCAACAAGGATAAGCTCTGAGCTAGCTTGGATCTTTTGGAAGAAAAGCAAGATCGAGCAGCTGAGAAAGTAGCAGTTTATCATAGCAGAATTGCCAAGTACTTAAACAGGAGGGTAAAAGCCCAAAACTTTAAGGAAAGGGACCTATTTCTCAAGAATGTAACGTTGAATACCAGGAAGAGGTCAGACGAGGTCCTGGGGCCTAACTGGAAGTGTCATACCTAATAAAAGTGGTGATCCGTAATGGGGCATACAAGCTCGAGGACATGAATGGTCGACTCATCGATCATACTTGGAATGCAGATCACTTAAGAAAATTCTACCCTTAAACAGGGGACTCATGAGCAGACTGCCTCCACCTAGTTTTTAATCTTCGGTAATAATGTACTCCATTCCTTTTATCAATAAAGCCTGTTTTCTTGTTTCCTCCATCTTCAACTATGTTCTACAATGATTTGGGTCTACGTAGAAAATTTGGCATTATCATTCCAAAACCAGGGGTTAGCCGGGGAAGCCCCCTCGCCACTCCTGAGTATAAGAACATAGTTGTCATCCAGATCTCGATACCATAAAATAGCTAGATAGCCCTCCTGATGCCTTGATCGGGCTGCTACCCCCAAGAAGGGTCTGAATGTAAGAGCATAGTTGCCATCCAGATCTCGAAACCAAGAAATAGCTAGATAGCCCTCATGATGCCTTGGTCGGGCTACCACCCCCAAGAAGGGTCTGTGTGTAAGAGCATAATTGCCATCCAGATCTCGAGATCAGGAAATAGCTAGATAGCCCTATTGATGCCTTAGCCGGGCTACCACCCCTAAGATGGGTCTGAGTGTAAGAGTATAGTTGCCATCCAGATCTCGAGACCAGGAAATAGCTAGATAGCCCTCTTGATGCCTTAGTCAGGCTACCACCCCCAAGAAGGGTCTGTGTGTAAGAGCATAATTTCCATCCAGATATCGAGACCAGAGAATAACTAGATAGCCCTTCTGATGCCTTGGTCGGGCTGCCACCCCCAAGAAAGGGTCTGAGTGTAAAGGCATAGTTGTCATCCAGATCTCGAGACCATGAAATAGTTAGATAGCCCTCTTGATACGTTGGTCGAGTTACCACCCCGGTCTGTGTGTAAGAGCATAGTTGCCATCCAGATCTCGAAGACCAGGAAATAACTATATATCCCTCCTGATACCTTGGTCGGGTTATCACCCCCCAAGAAGGACTCAAGTTTAAAAGCACGGTAGCCCTCACAGCCTAAGAGAGGGCTAGATAGTTTTCCTTGATACCTCATTCGGGCTATAACCCCCTAAAGAAGCTTAAGGTCTAAATCAGACAAGGTGACTGTCATCCAAAGTCACCGAGCTACAAGTTTCTATTGAGAGTCAAACGCTCAAGCTAGCTATCTACGTTCACGATTAAGCAGTTTTCTTATCTTGTTACTTTTCTCGAGCTAAACCAGGGTGCTACAAGGGCTGAACCTACATGCAAATCAGAATTTGAACCAAGTCTAAAAGCTAAATTTCGTTGATGAATGGGGGAGCTTATTCCCCGGTAAGGCTACAGCAAACAGGGAGCCCAACCCTTGGTTCTGGGCTACAAAAAGGGAAAGAATAACAATCAATCATGAGTAAAGATGGGGAGCCCACCCCCCTTTTTCGGGCATTCAAAACAAGTTGCAGGAAGATGGGTTCAAACTTTCGTGTCCTCCTGATTTCTTCCAGCTTCTCTCTCATCAGGATAAACCTCGCTCCCTCATTCCCTTTCCGGTGGTCGCTCATCCTGGTTTGCCACCTCACCCTGAGGATGCCCTTCAACGATTTGTTGCTCAGCTGGGTCCTCTTCCATGACCTCATTGACCACCGCCATGGCCTCAGAAGGTATGGTTGCATCAAGAAGGTTGGTCATTGACTCTGGCATGATTTCCCCTCCTATTGGCTTCTCCCTTGAAGCCACCTTAGAGGGACATCGGGCTTCTATAAGATCTCCTTTCGGCTCCATGGGTAGAACCCCCCTCGAAGATTCTTCGGGACTTGATGTTGGGAAGATAGGAGGAGGGAGGAGGGAGGAGGAGGGAGGTCTGACCCTGCTGGATGCTTCACTACTTCTGCCACGTTAGAGGGATCCATACCCTCACCTAAAGGGCGAGATATCTCTGTGACGTTGGCCATTATCTCCTCCCTATCCCAGTTAGTAATAATCAATAGATCAAAGGGGGAGGGGAGAGCTTCAATGACTTGGTAGGAGGCATAGAAGTATCTCTCGCTAAAGGAGGAGTCCACTTCAGCCTGAAGCTTGGCAACTTGGGCTTGAAAAGCATGATTCTCAGCATCTAACGCCTTCGCTTCTTTCTTCCAGCCATCCCTCTGGCTGGCTCGTCGCTTAGACAGAAGAGATTCTTGGTCAAAAGATCGTTTCAGCCTTTCGTGGTCACACCGAAGCTTAGCCAGTTCTGTTTCAGTTTCTGTTTCTGTTTCCGTTTCCCTCTGGCTGGAAGTCATCTCCCGGACCAAGGATTGAGCCTGTGCTAGCAATCTCATGTCCCGCTCAGCCTAAGCTTCAGCCCTAGCTGCCCAATCTCGAAGAAATGATACTTGGTAGCCCATGGCTACATTGAACTTGAAAGCCTGCAAAGCATGAAACGAAGGTTAGAAAGCAATCAAATCTCACAATCACAGGAAATAAAGACAATGACTACCTCGACCAGAAGGGCAGACCCCTTGGTAACTAGAAAATCCACGGCATAAAAGTCATCCTAGAGAGCCCGCCACCCGGGCATGAAGCAATGAACTGCTTCAAAACCTCATCTTAGCCAACCGAGCCCGACTGATGGTGGGGGCAAGAAGGGGGAATCTCATGATGACCAGCCTCGGGATCCCTAGGAGCTTGAACTACCCGGGACACAGCTGGATCAGTGGAAGGATGGGGTAATGTAACTAAGGAAGCAGCAGTAGCTGAAGCGGGAGCCACTGGTGAGGGGGTAGAGGTGGACGTATAAGTGGCTTGGGAAGCGGGCCATCATCTATTTAGAGCCTTTGTTGCCCGAGATGCGAGAACAGTCATCTTTGATCTCATCTGGGAAGGCGATGAAGCAGGAACAAGCGAGACAGTGACCATAATGATCCCCCCCTCTTTTCGAGGTAATCGAGAGGGCTTCCAAGGATGACCTGGAATGAGGAGGAGTGGTCCAAGCTTTCTGGGCTTAACGAGAAGCTAGAGCAACCACAAAAACTGTTTTTAAAAAGGAAGAAATAGAGAATGTCAGAAGCAAATCAGTTAATGAATTCATGATAGCTTAAAATTACTCACGAGGGAAAGCATCGGAGATTCGCATATACTTGTTCACCCTACAGGGGTCGAAGGGGTCAGCAGTTGGAAACTTCAAGTTCAGATAATTTTTGGCGAGGATAGTCTTCAGCACAGCCTCATACTTAGCAGGTAGGGAGTCCCGATCCCATTAGGGTTTGTCACTAAAAGCAGTGGGAACGGCGAGCTCATACCCGTCGATGAATACGGAGTTCCCCCAATCCCCCTCCCCCCCCCCCCCCCACCGCTAGTATCCACTCTTCCTTCCAAACGGGGTCTTTTCTCGAAGCACCGGGGATGATAAAGTTGAGTTTGTTTTGGCCTTCACGTAGAATTGTCCCCGAGGACCTCCAGACAAGCTCCCGATCTGGATAAGGTAGGTCAGCCTCTTCTGCCCCTGGTTCTCGGGTGACATTGCCCAGCTCGTATTGTTCCCTCCACAGCACGAGGAAGCCAACCAGATGCCTCCAAAAGTCGGGCATCAATTGAAGGGGAGCTAGTTAAAGGGCATTAAGGGCCCGCCAAAGAGTGGGGAGAAGGGGGAGCCTGACCCCGTTCTCAAAGGCCCCCAAATGAATGGGAAACACGCCCGCGGGAGGATTATAAACATCATAGTTTCTATGGGGAACTGTGAGTGTAACACCCTTAGGAATGTCGTATTTATCCCGAAGGCAGTTAATCGATTGTGGGTCAACTGTAGAATCAGGAATAACCCTAGATTCTGAAAAAAAATGTGTCGCTGAAGGAAGCCCCGCCACCGTAACTTGAACCTCCCCAACGACGTCGATTCTCTCTCTAGCATCGGAATCCTAGTCAACTAAGTTTATAGGGTTGCCAGGTTGATTCGAGAGGTCAAAATCGATTGAGACATTTATACCATAGCGACGACGCTGGCGGACCGGGGAGAAGTCCTCATCAATCGAAATTCCTCGCACCCATTTCTGAAGAACTAGGTTAGAGCCTCCAATGCCCTCGACCAAGGCTTCAATGCTATCAGAGGACATTGTTGGATGTAAAAAGCTTGAAGGTAGGCGAAAGATAAAGAAGTGGTCGGAGAAAATAAGTAAAGGAGAAGAAATCTGTAAGTTCAAGATTGAGAGAAAGTGTGAAGAAACGGGCAATGAGTTTGAATTTAAATAGAGGTTAGGGGTGTAATGACGTCGGCGATATCCTCAGAAAGATCACCTCGATCCATGGAGAGAGCCGTAGTGCAACCAGTTTTCCTCAAAGAACACACAAATTCAAGTTCGACACATCACTTAGGCAATTAATGAGATGATTTCGTTCGAGATTCTCAATAATTATCTCATGACGGAAAATTTTCCCAATTAAACAGGGAATCTGACTCCAACCCCAACTCTACCTCCAGTGTTCAAGTCAGAGGGGACTTCTGTTAATAGTAAAATTTGGTCAGGGGTCAGAGAGAAATTTTCCACTCTCTCAGCCCAAGTCGAAGCCCAAAGTCGACATTCATGAAACCCTAAATGTACCATAAAAATACCCCGTAGAAGCACGGAGGGGGCGTCAGGTCTCAAAACGGTCTGGGGAAAAGCTAGGCACGACCAGGTCGAGCCCCCACACGAGCACTGAAAGTCCGGGCTTTCCGAGGTCACCTACCTGGGAACCTCGGTTCCTGAGGTCGGGCTCTTCAACCACCCCGTGAAGGCCAGGGGGTCGCCAAACTCAAGAGACATTCAAAAAAAACCCAACAAGCAAAGCAAGCCCCCTCCGGGTTAAGGCTTTTAGAAGACAAACGTAATTCATGGCCTGAATGAGAAGCCCACCAACCTCTCCAGAAGCACGCCGTTCCCATTGGGCATGAAAGAAGAATCTCGCCTGGTCTACACTACCTCTAATAAGTGACCATGAGTCTATCCCAAGCATCTCTGAATAAAGCCAAAGCATGGATTTACCTCGCTCTATAAGACAACGACTAGTTAATTCGGCGACCTCCATGAAGAAAGTGTCGTGAGTACACACATGATCAAATCTACGTAACAAACAACATTAAATCCACATACGAGTAAGTCAAGAGTTTGATTTCGAAAAGGAAATAAACTTATCACCGTCAACGATATCATCGAATCAAGTAACAAGTCAAATTCAAATGACGAATCTCGCCCGATAAGGAGGGAACAGATTCATGGGATCATGGCAGGATATTTATGAAATTAAAACCTACTTGGACCAAATATAAATAAGGCCAAGCATGGTAAGGAAAGAGAGATATATGAAAATAGAGAAGAGAAAGAGAAGAGATATACGATAAGAAAAAGATGAGAGAAGGGCATAAATTCTGTAATCAGAACACGGCCGCCGTTGTTTCCACTATTCGATAAGTCCAAAGCTACCACCTTCCTACGTCCCAGATAATGTATCAGAGAGAATTATGTATATCAAAGTGATCGATAATAAAAGTTCCCGTTTTTCATTATTATACAAATCTTCATTCCCATCTAAGCAGGTTAGGTATCAAAGGTACCGACCCCGACCACCACCTCCGTGGTAGTGGTCTCGAGAGTGTTAGCAGGAATTTCTCATCCTGAGCAACTTTCCCGTTAACAACTGGATTTTTATACGTTTCGATCAATCTTAGTCCTAAGTGATTGAATGTGTAGGTTTACCCAATGTTGTAGGAATATGGTGGAGTAGAATTGGAAGCTTTAATATCATTTTATATGTTGTTGAGCATCTGTTTAGAGTAAATATCAAATTTAACACATACGTTTGTGATCAAATTCAACAACAGTGCGATAAAATTATATGAATTCTGGATCAAATCAAGTTTATTGTAAAGTTATAAAAGAGGCTGTAGATGTTTTTATATCCTGATCCACCAACTATTATACATTTTTGTGAGTGAATATTGAGTACTCAAAACATGTGAATTTGTTACCAAATAGCTGAAATGGCCACATAAATTTCTTTTCACATTTTCATATTTGACTATAAATATAGACATATAATGGGAAATCATGTGTTGTTCTACTGCTTCTCCACTGTTGATTGTTTTAAACAACTTAAAATCTCTTAGTTTTGTCCCATGTTGAGTTTTTCCAATTACCAACTACATTTGCATTCGGGTCCACATTTTAGGAAATAAACAGTTTAAGGATGTGTACTTACAGGGTGACACTGTCCAAATTTATCGTTGTGTTATAAATAAATTTGTCAAAAGTGTTTGCAATGTTGAAATTTTGACAATATTTTGCAATATTATAAATGTCACTTTCTCCTATTTTTTCGAATAATTTGAAATAACGGTGTTGCATTTGGGATCAACATATAGTGCTTAAATCTGCAGATGAAATTTCTAAAGTGCTCGTCCTCTCTAAAAACTACACTCAATATTACTTTATTAAATATATGATCTTATACAAAATTGATTAAATTTGATTTTTGCATAGAAATATTTTTATACAATGTCAATTTGTGATTTATGTTTTTTTTTCCATTTATTGTCACATAATTAAGAGATTCTTATGACATTAAATATGTTTGAAACAAATGTTTTTAAAATTTAAATAGGTTTATAAATTAAATTTTTTCTCTTTGGAATAAAGAATAATCGTAGTTGCTTGATTTATCAACAATCTTGTATACCAATTGTAAGGAATTGTCATAGTTTGAGTTCCAAGTATTGGGGACTTAATAGTGAGTATCGCAAGATTTTTATTGTTGTTCCCTTCACTGTGGTATTAATGTTTGTCACTAGTAGTTTTTCTATCAATTCGCACCAAGTTGATAATGATTGTGTGTTCCTTAGGTGGGAAGACGCTAAGTAGTTGAATTATAGTGGTTTTTTTTTGGTTGTTTGGTGGATATCTTAGATAATAAGTGGTGGATATTTGATATATTTTCTTCCACAGAACTGAATTGCAGTGGTTCATGCTAATCCACCTTGGATTCATTTATTTATTTTCAAAAATATTTTGTTTGTATTGCTTTGTATGGGTGTTGTTTTTGATTCTATTGTTCTAATATTCTGTTTTGAGGGTTTGTTTTTAATTAATATTCTTAAAATAGCAAATATAATGGAACCCATTGATATTGATGTTGATGTTGACAACAAGGTCGAATGGTCTACAAGGAATGATGTCATTTTTATTTGCATATTGTATGAACATGTATAAAAAGATGATTTACAGACATCTACATTCCATTAGAGGGTTTGGTCAACCATATGTGATAAGTTTTTCCAACAAGCCAAAAAGTGATTCACAGTTTTACGGTTAAAGTCAAATTTAATCGTTTGCGTAAAACACAACATGAATTTTCTGATTTGATTGCACATACCGGATACATTAAGGTAATGATTTTTGAAATAATATCTATTTAATTTTTTTATAATATTGATATGTAATTAATTTTTCTTTTAATGACAGAAAGTGCCAACAGTGAAACCATATCGGAAGAAATGGTTAAAGCATTATGAAAATCTTGGGGACATTTTTCATAATACTACAGTAATTGGACAATTAAGCTTTTCCTCCAATCAAGTTCCTTTACCTTCAAACAAGGATCTTGAAGTAAAGAATAATTTTATTAACTCTGAAGTTTATGTTAATGTTGATGTTGAGGTCGAGGATGACGATGATGATGATAATGATGACGGAGATGAACTAACTGAAGTTTCTAACAAAAAGGAAGGAAAAATGACTCATCGGTCAATTTGTTCTTCTAGAAACCGTTGTAAGAATAAATAGGAGAGCATGAATACTTATTTTGAAACTACTAAAGAAGTTATACAAGTTAGATTGGAAAAAGTTAAGGTCAAAAGTGCTGAGTCCACCGCCAAAAGTTGTGAACAATTTTTTACAATGAATGCGTGAAGGCTTTAAAAAGCTTGGGAGATATTAATGGTGATACATTCAACAAGTTTATGGAAATGATTGTACCATGTGTTGAATGGAGGAAGGTTTTTCTTACTATGAGTAAAGAAAGGAAACGACAATGGCTAGATGGTTTGTAGGATATGGCTCATGGGTAGATAGGATGTTATTTCGAACTTTATTTTCATTTTAACTTTGTTGTTGAGAACTTTGTTTAAGGATATTGTTATTAACTTTAATGTTTAAGGATATTGTTATTAACTTTAATGTTTAAGGATTTTGTTGTGAACTTGATTTAATTTTCACGGTGGTTATGAACTTGGTTTAATGTTTACTAATGTTGTTGTGAATTTGGCTTAAATTTTAAGTCTCATTTTTTATTTAGTGAACTCATATTAAATTTTAAGTTTATTGTTTGTATTATCTAGTTTCCAATGTATTTCCAACTTACGACAGTTTTTCTTTTGTAAATAGGTCAATATGAACAATAATAATCAGAGTGATAATTCAGATATTAAATCGGATTTGGAGACTGGACAACAAGAATTGGAAGCACTCGAATTGGCTAGTACATTGAGGAGGGCCGAATATTATCAGTATATTAACAAAATGTCATGTTATACATGTGGATTAACATGGCATGCATTTGTACAAGAGTTGCTAAATGGTCATCTTTTTAGAATGTATAACATGTTTTTGTATGGATGCACTTGTTTTTCTTAATTTATATCTAACACTAGAGCCATCACAGTTATTGAAAGATGATAGACATGTTATTGTTATTGAGGCGGCGGGAATGTGTTTATATATTCTATATCATGGAGTAGTAATGCGAGTTGTTGCTAAGCGTTTTCAACGGTCGAAAGATACGATGTATAGACAATTTAAACGCATATTGAAGGGGCTATGTGGACTTGCACCAAATATCATACGTGAACAAACTCAAAGACAACAACCGCCACCACTAGAGATCAGAGATAATCCAAAATTTTGTCCGTATTTTAAGGTAATTATTCTATTTTAATACATAATATTTTCTTACACTTCCATTTTTACTTAACTATATTATGTTGATATATATTAATACAAACAATGTTAACATAAATTATTGATTAATTATATTATGTAGAAATGTATTGGTGCAATTGATGGAACACACATTTCTACATGTGTATCGTTAAATAAACAAAATTTGTATCGAGATAGAAAAGTCCAAGTCACTCAAAATATTATGTGTATTTGTTCATTTGACATGATGTTCACATTTGTTTACACGGGTTAGAAAGGAACTGCTAACGATTTAAGGGTGTTTTTAGATGCAATTGGAAGACAAGAGAACGGTTTTCCCCATCCTAATGAAGGTACATATATCATATAAGTATTTTACTATTTCGAATATAGTAAAGTATAATTATTATTTTTTATTCTTTCAAGATATTATTATGTTGTCGATTCGGAATACATAAACATGCTAAGATTTTAACACCTTACAAAGGTGAAAGATATCATCTACGTGATTATAAATGACAAGAACATGCACCAAGAGATCCAAATAAGTTATTTAATTATAGACATTCATCTTTATGAAATATGATTGAGCGGTGTTTCGGTATTTTAAAGGCACGTTTCACTGTTTTGGAAAATATGCCTAATTATCGTTCACGTAGACAACGCTTCGTACCTATAGCATGTTACGTCCTACATAATTTTATTCGATCACAATGTCGTGGTGATAGGATGCTTAGAGAATATAAGAATGAAGATATGTTAATTGATGGAGAAGGAGAAGGAGAAGGTGGAAAAATTCCTAATATTGACTTATCTCCATCAAATATAGTACTAATGAGAAATGTTAGAGATGAAATTATAAAAAAAAATCGAAAGATTGCTCACGTAATAGGAAGTGTTGTCTTCTGTAATTTTTTTGTGACCTTATATAATTAAATTATGTCAATGTTATGTTATAAGAATTTTAATGAAATGTAAACGTAATATATGATTATGGAAATTGATAATTATTTATTTTCTATTAATGCTAACAAATCAAATATCATATAATCATTTTTATAATTCAATTAAAAATGATTGAATGGTCCGTAAAAGGTGATTAAATTCAAATTATTATATTATTATAAACTATATATATATATATATATATATATTAAATTATAAATTATAAATTTAAATGGATGAAAATAAATATTACAACCTTATGAAGATATTTTAAAGAGATGAGAGAGTCAAATTACATATGTAAAAGTTCATCAGTTTTTAATGTTTTTAATTATTCTACCAATCGTATTTTTATTTTTTCATTTTCAGAATTCAGCTTTCAGTGAAACTACCAGGTGAGTTTTTACTGTTTTCATTTTTAGAATACAGCTTCCAGTATATGGTACTAGACGCATTTTCAGAATTCAAAACTGAAACAAAAAACAATATTTTTAATTTTATTTTTATTTTTAAAAAATAATCATCGAAAAATGCTTACATAAAGGGTCTTAAAGTGTCATTTATAAAGAAAACAACCATTTTATTTTCCCTCCAATTTCCGGCACTTATAGTCAGAAAACTAAAGTCCACAAGTAGGTTTCTGTTGGCATTTCTGTCCGAATCAAAATAGAACATAATGATGATTAACTCACAAACAAAATGTTATTATGCCTATTTTCTGTCACATGTGACATGTCAATAATCTAAAGCTTTCGATCGAGCAACTGGTATCAGATAGCTAATGCACATTTCAAGTTAGTCTGTGACAACTGAAATTTGCTACTCCATAGGATACTAGAACAAATATACACAACAGTCCGATAACAATCTCCAAACTACCTGAAACCCACAATTTAGAAAAAAATGACGCAGCAGGGTATTGCGAAAATAAGAATAATCATTTTGTCGAGTGCTAAGACACACTCAGACGAACCTTGAAGCAGCGACCGGTAGTTACCCAAGCATGGACCACCATGCAAGGGACATCATTCCCTAATCTTCGTTAGAAAATAGTGCTCTCGAATTCTCAAAGAGCATATCGAATCCACGACAGATAAATGTTCCAAATGAACGATTTTATTAAAATCAATCAAAGGTTTAAAAGTTACAATAATTGGAAGTAATAAGACTATTTATAATAAACTAATCCTAATAAGACTCGAATGCGACATTCTTAAAAAAAACTAAAACAAGAAAAAATCAAAACTAATCGAAATATTCTAGGATTCATAACTACTAACTTGACTGGAAAACAAAGATCAAATCTTACTCAAAATGTAAGCTTGATTTATTTTCAAAACCTAAATTTAATTCCTAATCAAACTAAAATAAATAAATTTACTAAACAAGAAAAGACCCAAATTAACAAAATAAAAAAATAAAAAAATTGTTCGACATGGACCGCGATTCCTTCATCTTTGTCCTACATCAAAAAAAAAATGATGATCCACCTACACCCTATGGGTTTTACCTCATCCGGTAAGTTTATAAGTTCTCAAACTGAGCTGGGATACATACAAAACAATCTCATCCGGTAAATTTACAAGTTCTCAGACTGAGTTAGGGTAGATACAAAACAATGAAAGAATACTAATACGGATTAAAATACAAGTATCGCCATATGCTATGAAAATTTTACTTGAAATTGTCTTATCTTCGCAGAGTAAATTCATTTTAGTTTAATGGCAATTAGAATTACTCAACCTCTAATTAAAGAGATCTATTTAAAAAAAAAAAAAAAACACAAACATAATAATACCAGTCTTTTTGAACCAGTAACGGATAAGAGAAGAAAAAACAAGATATTTACTCCAGTTCTCTACAATTTGAAGATCAAATTTACTTTACAAACCTAGATAGTTTCCTCCGCCTTCACTCATTTACCAGGATCCATGAAATAAATTCAATATTATAGTTTAAAAAAAAAAAAAAAAAAACTAAACACACTACTGGGTACTTGTCAAACCTTTTTTTTTCTTTTTTTTTTTTAAATTCGGGGCTACCTAGTAAATACGCATTTAAACCATAAATCAAACAAAGAGTGTGAGCGGTATGACAATCAGTTTCAAATCTCTCACTTCTCAAAAGAGTTGTAATTTTACTCTCTTCTTTTCTACTTTTAATTCTGAGAAGGCTAGCCCCATTCAAGAGTAAAGACTAACAAATTTTGATCGATGAATGGATTATGGAACACGAAAATTTGAAAATTGAAAAATCCCCAGCTGACAAAAGCTCCTAATAATGTCATAGACAATGTAATTTCATTCAAAGCAAAACAAATTCAACATAAATCAACTATAAAATTTCGAACTTTCAAACTAGAAAAAGAACCCCGAAACAGTAGGAATCAATTATTCACATGTCTTCTACAGAGCATTTAATCCCAAACCAATTCATATCTTTACCTTCCATTTCTCACTGGAAGTCAACCGAGAAACGAAATGGGTTAAGCGCAGGGATTGGGTGTACGTATTCGTCGAAGACCCACCTCTTGTGGAGTGTCCACGAACCTCACAAATTATACAATGTGGAATTCCCAAGCAAGCTTCAGATGTTTTGAGAGAAATCGAGAAGCTGGTGTGTTGTAAGGTAGCTGATGTTGTCAAGTGTGGAAGATGAAGGTGGTAATGAAGATGAAAGTGGTTGCCGATGAATGAAAGGGATGTGATGAAAAGCAAAAATTTCAACTTCGGGGAGGTTTGGTTTTGAAAGTCAACGGAGGAGGAAGGAAGTTAGGAACTGTTGGAAGTGTCGAGATTGATTGGGGGAGATGGGCCTTGGAGAGAGATTTGGGTTGTAATAAAGAGAGGGTAGTTTTGTCCACTATTACATGGGAGGGACGTTCGAGTCATTTTGTTATATTTAAGTTGAAAGGGTATTTGACAGTTTAGGGAAAGGTAACGTCAAGAATATGGACATCGCTGAAACTTTGCTCGTAACCGGATATTTTGACTCTTTGAAACATACTAAAAGTTATTTCCTTCTATTTCCACAAAAAGAAATTACTTATATATTCAATTTTTCATAAAAAAAATATTATCATTCGATTTTCAATTTTAAGTTACTTTTATATATTCGGTAAATGTATTAAAGTTTTTAGTAAATCTTGATATTAAAATACTAAAATATTAAAATGTTTTTGTGGTTTTCTCCTTCTATTTCTTTTTTTTTTTCCTTTTCATACTCATTTTCTGACAACATTTCATTTTAAAGAATTGAAATTTTAAAATTTATAAAGGCACTTGATTTATTTCAAAATACCATGTTTATCTTTTCATACTCCTTTTCTGAATACTTTTCATTTAATAAATAAATAAATTTTTAAAAAAGTTTATTTGAAAAGCCTTGTTTTTGTATTCATTTATTTTTAAGACTAGGTGATTGTCAAGACTCATGATATTCTAAAAAAAATTCATATTAAATATTTTCACATTTTTTTTTCTAAAAACATTTCATTTTAAGAAAATTAAAATCAATTTTAAAAGTTTTTCTTTTTTTCCAATAAAAAAAATTACAAGAGAAGCTTATAAGTACAAGAAGTTGTTTCCTCTCAATTACGGTCCAAGGAGACCAGAGCTATTCGCAGGCGTCTCACCAAGCACCATATATATATATTTTTCATGCATTGTTTACTTTTTGCTGTGATTTACTGTTCTGGGTTGTGTTGAATTCTATTTTTTGTTTATGGGGTGTTGAGTTCTATTGATATGTCATTCGTTACTTTGATTACAGATTCGGTATGAAATACTACTCTCACTATTAAGAATATATTATATATAGACTACGACTCTCACATTCGGAGAGAGGGCTTCTCCCACTTTTATGAGAGATCTTCCCACGCTTTGGGGGTTTTATGGTCAAATGTAGGATAAATATTTACAACTATGAACGTTTGAAGCTTGGTGGTAGAACTTCTACTTGAAGACTCCAAACACCAAGAGGAAGATGAGATATTAAACATTATGTATTCTATTTAGATTTGTGTGTAAGTTTTAGGACTTTTTGTTTTATTTACTAATTTTTATTAAGGATAAAATTGTCATTAATAAAAATTATGAAATGGAGTGTGAATAGATATTTGATATATTGTAAATAGCATTGCTCGTATTTTTTTAAAAAAATTAATAACAAAGGATTTAATAAATATTAATATTTTCTTTCACACCCTTTAACCATATTAATATTTTTTTTTCTATAAAATTGATAGAGTATATAGATTTCATTATAAATTTGTTATTATATTATTATTCTATGTATATAGCATAAATATTGTAAATATTATTAGTGGCCGACTATTATCAATTGTTATTTTTTAAACTAAACTTCAATTAACTTGTTCAATTGTTATAGTCCAAGGCTCCATTTGGTGTGTGAGATAAGATTATTTTTATAGGAAAAAATTGGATAGGATATGATATGATTGGATTAGATTAATTTTAATGTTATCATGTATACGGTACAACATATGATAATTTTAAAATTAAAGTAATCATGTGTTTGGTACAAGATAGAATATTATTAAAATTGAATAATATTGGAACATTAAAATTTTCTTTTTTGCTTTACTCCACAAAAGTCGGTTGTAAGAGACACAAAGCTTTGCAAGAGAGAGAGAGCAACAGCCAACGATCAAACCAAAGAAAGAGATCCATCATCACCAAAATTGTTGTTGTTCTACTCTCCCTGTAGTTTGTTTTTTAAAGAGATATTATCATTTCCCCCCTATAGTTTTATATATTAATAACTTTAACCCCTTTAGTTCTAAAAAGGGTTGATCTTTACCTTAAAAACCAAAATATTCTAAGTCTTGCCCCTTATCGTCAAGAATTCTGTTAAATCATCCGTTGGCCATTAAACTGGAAGGATAATATGGTAAAAGGTAAATCAAAATTAATAGATAATTATCATTTCCCCCCAGAGATTTGTCATATTATATAAAATAGTCTATATATTTTCAATACTAGTCAGTCAACCCTCTGAAATCCAAACTATTGGTCATTTTACCCCTTCTGTCAAGTTTTCTATCCAAATTTCGTTTAACCGTTAATTAAATAAGAAAACGCCTCCTTGAGGTTAATAGCCACAAGCCCTAGAATTATTTAAATCTGTTTATATAATTTAAAATAAATTCATATTTAATAATAATGTATAAAATATGTTTATGAAAAAGAAAAAAAAAGAAAACAAAAGGAAACCCATAAAATCTAGAAATTCAAATATCGTAATATTTTTATTTTTCTTTTTCAAAAAATATATTATTTCAATTTGATAAAAAAATCAGAAAATCAAAGCCCATTAAATGAAAGGGAAAAAAATCGAAAATAAAGAAAGAAAGAAAGAAAGAATAATAATAATTTCCTTTTTTAAAAAATTTGATTTCCTTTTGTTTTATTATTTTCTTTCTCTTTTTCATTTTTTTAAATCTGTTTTTATATATTATTATTAAATATATGTTTATTTTAAATTATATATAAGTTTATTTTAAATTAAATAAACAGATTTTAATTGTTTTAAACAAATTATATATATATATATATATACACACATTTAAATCAACAAACCTTCGACAGTGCATTGTAGTAACTTAGTTGGTTAGAGCTTGTGGCTAATAACCTTAAGGTCCAAGGATCAGTCATTGATGAAGATGTTTTTATTTATTAATTAATGGTTAAACAATTTTTGACTGGAAAACTTGATAGAATGGGTAAAATGACCAATAGTTTGAGTTTTAGAGGGTTGCTCGACTATTATTGAAACTAGATGACTAGTTTATCTAATATGACAAACCCTGAGGTGGCAAATGATAATTTTTCTTTTTTAATTCTGAGTTTGACGGTGAAATTGTCTTTTGATTGCGTTTTGACTTTAAAATCAACTTTTTTCACATAAATCTTGATAGAATAGGTAAAACTTTGAATATTTTGATTTTCAGGAGGAAGACTAACCATTTTTAGAACTAAAAAGGGTAAAGTTACTAATAGGTTAAACTATATAGGGAAAAATGATAATATCCCTTTTTTTAAATCAAAAGCAATTTATGAGGAAGGACCGAAGAGGATTTGGGTGGAGATCACACCAAATCTATAATCTCAATTTTATTTTAATTTTAATTTCTTTACCAATTAGTATGAGATCTTGGCAATCTCCGGTCTCCGCGACAACACTAGAGATCTAAACCATTTCATTTTTTTTTCCAATTATTTCATATCTTCAAATAAACTTTCTTAAGATTAAAAATATTTTTTCAAAATACTTTTCTATGACTAAAAATAGATTTGAAATACTTTTTTCTAGATTTCATGTGAAGATATATTCAAACAAAATAATTTCTTCCCCACTATGAGACTCACTCGTTTTCACAAGGAAGAGGAAGTAAAAGCAGATCTGAAATCACTAATACTTGAAGTAATTTTTCTTTATCATCAACGTCATCTTCTCCTGAGCGTTTGTTTCTTAAAAAAAAGATAAAAAAATTAAGTGAGATTAAAATGAATCCCGTTATTATTTTTATCCCATATCAGTGGGATAAAAAATGCATATGAGATAAATGAAAACCATCCCCACAGCCAAGCAAAACATGGGAAATTTGTTATTGTATTAATAAATTAATGTTTAGTTGTCTTTAATATTTTTTTTTGAAATAAGTTGTCTTTAATATATTAAAATATAAATATATAACAAATAATAGTTGAAAATGTATATATGTAAAAGTATTTATTTTATGATATTTGTAACTTTTAAAAACAAACAACTAATCATTATATTCAATTTTAAATGGAAAAAAACATGTTTTTCAGTTTTAGTTTTCAGTCACTATTCAGTTTTCTATACAATACAACATCGTTCAATCTTCAGACGAAAAATCAAGCGCAATCTAACAATTTGAGTGAATGTCAATCAAGATTTTCTCATAATAATCCTATTTTTGTTTTCTTTTCACAATTATTTTTTAAAAAACACTTAATCATAAGAAATTAAATTTAATTTTTTTTTTCTAAAAACACTCTAGCTTATTACAAAATTATAATTTTTTTTATCTTGAAACACTCCATCCTAAGAACTTTTTTTTAAGAGTTAAAAATAATTTCAACCATTTTTTTCATATGCCGCCTACAGCGACGATTTGAACTAGGAATATTGCTAAGCTAAATATGGTTTTTTTTTTTATAAAAAAAACCATTTGAAATCTTAAAAGGTACCCAAACAAATTATGAATTTAAAAAGTCGAAAAAATTGAATTAAATTTAAATATCCACTCTAAATTTCCGTTTAAGAATAGTATAAATGACAACAGTATTTAATTAAAATAAAATATTCATTAATAAAAGAATTTATGTATGATGGAGAATAATCTAATGGCCTCCTTCGATGGTCTAATTGGAGACGAAAAAGCACATTCTTCATCTCTTATAGTCTACTTATATATATATATATACGGAAATTATCACATAATTACGAACTGTTGTAATTATATAAGGACATTGAATATGAGTCACTTATTTTATATATTTTGACTTGGTATGTATGCACTTGTCAAAACTCTTTTATAAATGAGCGACTCACATTCAATGTCCTTATATAATTCTATCAGTGCGCACTGATAGGAAAATGACCGTATATATATATATATATATATATATATATATATATATATATATATATATATATGTATGTATGTATATCAATTTATCTAGACTAGATTTTGTTTACGTTTTTACCATCGGTAGGATTTGAGCCTCTGACTTAGGAACCATTTATCCAAACCCTAAGCTCGTCCATCTACCAGCTGAACTATACCTATATGGACGTCAGTAATCCATTTTTATAATTTGTTTAATGTATAGTTATTTTATTTTATATTTTGTATTTTAAATATTATTTTATTTAAATATTCTTAATTAGTGATTTCATTAATTTGTTAAACGTTAGTTTAAATATTTTTTTGTAGTTTAAAATTTGGTTTGGAGTGTGATTAGAATATTTTTATTATTTTTATTAATTTTAAATGGGATAAAATTGTCATTAATAAAAAAATAGTGCGTGGAAAGATATTTAGTGTATTACCAACAACATTGTACTCTTGTCAATTTAATGGTCTAAGGGTGGTATTGAGGTAAAATTATCATTTTACACAAAAATAAGTAAAAAGTTATAAGCGTTGAGGGTAATATGGTCTCTTTGATCAAATTAAAAGAATTAAAAAATAATTTGTAAGGATAAATTTAAAAGTAATAAATTGATATATATTAGTTATTTTTCATTTTGTGAAAAGTACAAAAAAAAAAAACACATTTTATAAAAAATGATTTTAGGAGCTCATTCAATAGTTTTATAACTCAAAGTATCTTCAATATAAATATATATTTTTAAGATTTTTAATAGTATAACATAGTATTTCTATTCATTATGACTCACATTATAATTTTTTTAAAGAAATGTATATTTACACCTCTAATGAAATTATCTAAACTCAAATGTACATTCATTTTATGATTAATCACAATAAAACAATTATTTCACTATCTCTCTTATTTTATTTTACAATTAAATAAGCTATAATATTATTGGTGTAAATAGTTAGAATTTATATTCAGGATTTCTACGAGAGTTTCTATAATTAGAAATTCAATTCTATATTCTTTATTTTTTTTTTTACAATATCATCTCCATATTGAAGTTAGATAATTATATTGGGGATAGTTTTTCTTATTTTTTAACTATCTATCTAATATGAAAGTTAATTTTCTCAAATTGCATATTTATATTGGGAGAAAATCTTGCATAAGACTGCCACGTGGTAAGATTGTGAGACCGTTCAATAAGATTATATAAAATTAGAATTTTATAATTTATTTTTATGTTTCCAAAATAAATGTTACAATATTATTAGACTATCTTACGGTCTCACCAAATGATAGTCCCGTATAATATTTTCTCTTACATCGGAGATATTCTTACAAAATCAAACTAAAGAAATTAATAACAGACGTTAAGTGATATTAATTGTTCGGTGGAAAAAATCAAAAGGTCAACATTTTCTAAGAGTGGTTTGTAGTTTGTACAATAAAAATGAATGGAAAAGTTGGATATGCATGCAATTTCGAGGATATATACATAAAAAATCCATACGAAATTTTCAGTTTTAGTGAAACAGTGAGTTAAATTTGGACGGTTCTGATGCAATTCATGTCAAAAGCACGCCTCCTGCGATGGTCCCACGAGAAAATACTGTAAAATACTCACCGATTACTCCGGTCACCCTGCGACCTCTTTCCCTCCCAATCCACCGGAATCTCCCGGTCAACCTAACTTCCTCCTTTTCCTTCTTTATCACGATCAGATCGTAACCAAACGGCATCCAATTCCATAGAAAACGACGACTGAGCGACGATGTGAAGAAAAGAATGTCGCAGCCAAACATGAATATCAATAATATTCACAATAACAATAATAGCAACAGCAGTAACATTCCAGTGAGCGAAGTGTATTGGTCTCTGGTCGAAAAAGCCGACAAGAAGTTCTCCAAGATCAGAGACTTGCCTTCTTATGAACGCAACAGGTTCCGCTTTTTATTTATTTTTCAATTTTGCTGCTTTTATGTGATTTTCTATTGGTAACTTAACTATATGTTGTGTTGGTGTACAGAGGAATGTAGAAATTTATATGTTATTTTCATTTAGCAACCAAAGATGTTACATTGTTTAATGAGAAACAATTAGGGATTTAATTGTTATGTCTCTCAACGAGGCTACTGCAGTGCTGTGGATGTAAATTTTCTTTTTTCTTTTTTAACAATCTAATAAAGAAGCATGTAAAAGGGATTCAGGGTGCAAAAAATTTAGGATTTCTAGTTTTGTAACAATAAAAACTAGAATTTCTGAAATTTTTATGGCGGATGTATGCTCTAGAGAATTTTCGATCGAACAATTTTAGTAAATTGAAATGTTATATAGAAAATGCCCATTTTCTTTTCAACAATTTATTGAATTTGGTATTATTCACAGGTATGATACATACTTTTGCAAGGTATTCAAGGTGTACACCCAGCTTTGGAAGTTTCAACAGGAAAATCGGGAGAAGCTAGTTGAAGCTGGGCTCAAGAGATGGGAGATCGGAGAGATTGCCTCTCGGATTGCTCAGCTTTATTATGGACAGTATATGCGAACTAGTGATATGAGTTACTTGTCTGAATCATATATCTTCTACGAAGCAATATTGACTCGGGAGTATTTCAGAGACGGGTTGTATCAGCATCTCAATCTTGCAAACAAACAGTTGAGATTTCTTGCTAGATTTCTTATGGTTTGTTTAGTTTTGAACCGACGCGAAGTGGTACATCAGTTGGTCAATCAGTTGAAATTGTTGGTTGATGAATGCAAGAGAACATTTCAGGTCATTTTCCTTGCCACACATTTATAACATCTTTGTAATAGTGGTTATGACTTTATTTCTCTTTGTTCTTTGTTTTTCCTGCTTAACATTTTGTTAACGTCTGTTCCCGAGAATCAGAGTTTGATAAAGATGAATGTATCACACAGCACATTCATACATTGTTGGGTGGAAGAAAAGAAGTACTGTAATAAGAAATTAAAAACAGATGGAAATGGGGAGTGAAATTATGTTGTTGAAGAGTGTATTTGGATTTCCCATGAAAGTTAGGATTGTCAAAATCTGTGCAGTCACTTTAATTTATTTCTTTCTTCACAGTTTGTTGGGAATATGGGATATCTTTTGAAAGCAGTTGCAATAGTTAACAGTGTCATTTTATGAAAGGAACTTACAACTTTAGCTATGGCAACGATCATGTTTGGCTGTGTATATATGTCTGCAACTGGTATATAAGGCATGCTAACCATTTGATTACATGTGATATTCTGATGTTTTCTTGAATTTTATAACGGGAAACATATTGGGATTTCTTGATAGTGACTGTCAATGCCAAATGTTCTTGTTTCCAGGAAACTGACTTTAAGGAATGGAAGCTGGTGGTTCAGGAAATAGTTAGATTTTTGAAAGCTGACATGGCTTTTATGAATATTAGGCCTTCAAGATATAGTCCTGTTCTGGACACGCATCCAGATGCTCTAGTGCAAGTTTCCACATCTGTCACAAAGAGAAATTTACGATTACGGGATGCAATACTGAGTAGCTACCATCAAAATGAGGTTAGGTATTAAAGTTTTTCTTTTCCACTTCTTACCATGAACAAGGGAATGGAAATGCTGTTTGCGTAAATAATTGAAATATTCTGATAACTTTTTTCTCCTGATAATAATGTACGTAGATACATTAAAGCATGTTATGAACTTATGATATTCCCTTTTTGTTGTTGCTTATTTCTTGATCAGGTCAAATTTTCTGAGCTCACACTTGACGCTTTCAGGATGCTTCAGTGCCTGGAGTGGGAACCCAGTGGTTCATTTTACCAATCAAGTAATGTTAAAATTGGTCAAAATGGGGGCCCAGGTCCTAGTCGTATAAATTACTCTCAGGATATTGCCGATCCTACTTTGCCACCAAACCCACGGAAAACCATCTTATATCGCCCATCTGTGACACAATTTATAGCAGTAAGTATGATTGAGATATTTATCTTTCTGTCATGTTGCCTCCTTTATTATGTATTCCAATGTTGACTGATTAGGTGGTAAATAATGTGAGTCTTGTATGTAGTTATCCTTTATAAAATTCTGGGAGTTTCTTTTGTTAAACTGAAACATTTAAGGGAGTTCTAAGGTGCTAAAGTGAGCCAATAATGCGGCCTTATCTGGATGGTAGAGCTCCAAATTGCATTACTTGCCATAATTTTTTCAGAAAAGCAATTGGCGTGGATTAAATAACTAACTACATTCAATGGCAGGAGTGTTTTTTTAACAAAAAGTTACATCATTGTCAATGCTAATAGATGCAATTTATATGCAAGACTGCAATTATTACAGAATTTTTGTTTAAGAACTTTGTAGGGTATATGCATTATCCGAGTTTTCTGCTCATGTCATTGGAAGTTACTGATCATTGTGCCTTCATTGAGCAGGTTCTGGCCACAATTTGTGATGAGCTACCCCCTGATGGCGTCCTCTTAATATATTTATCTGCTACAGGTTACACAAATACTGTTATGTCCAAGCTCACATTCTCTACGCTTATAGGAATGTGTGGTTGTAATGAGTTTTACATCATTTAGATTGTAACCAGAAGAGTTAAAAATCTTTTTTTTTTTTTTTTTTTTTTCAGGTGCTGGAACTTCAACAGATACTGCTGATAACATTATCAGAAGCTCTCAGACTCATACTATCCACTCAGATGCATCCTCCACTTCTCCATCCAGCTCGCCAAGTAATAGTCTGAACCCCAGCTCAAGGCAAAGTAAAGAAGACTGCATAGGTTACAATACTAGCTGCTTGCAGTTTGGTACACGTGGAAATGGAGGTACTCCATTCTGCTTTTCAAGTGATAGACTGGTCCATTTGCTAGAACTGCTTAAGATATTGCATACATAACTTCACTTTTGAATCATTCTATTTTCTATCCCTATTCTGCATGATATTTTCATGTTCTTATAACTTCTTATCTCTTGGTGAAATTTGGTGTAACTATATTGTGACTCATCAGCAATACCTTGCTGATATTGCTCCCTAGGACCTAATTCTACTGAGAGGGACAAATTTGTAAAATCATGTTTTGGATTGAAGTATTGTGTAAAACGATCTGCCTGACTACTTAAATCTGTTCCAAATTTTTGTCACGATTTATTAAAAGATTTTATGAATCTTATTTGAATTGTTTCTAATGTTTCAGTTACTGTCAAAGTGGCACTTTATTTTAGATATGAGTTAGTATCAGTATGTACAGTGTGGAGAAAACCAGAACACAGTGGTGACTGTATTGTGTCAATGACTTTTTATGTTTACTACAAAATTGCTATCCCACTTAAACAAGTTGGAGCCATGCCTTTTCAATTAATTACTAGAATACCATCAAGATGGACATTTGTCATGTCAAAAAGTAGGGAGTGATAAAGTTGTTAAGGTAAGCGAGTGTATTTAGCAGTGTCCTACATTGTGATATGATAAAGTAATTCATAAAAGCTTTTTTATATGGTAATTGTGTATGTTGTTTAACTTTTGGTTCTGCCAGAACTGTATATTGTTTAGTCTGACAACAGGTAACTATTTTTCCAGGATTAAACTGCGTTTACCCTTCTGATATAATTCCCTTCACAAGAAGACCACTTTTTATAATCATTGACAGTGACGGCAACGAAGCATTTAAGGCAAGCGTGTGAACTCTTACTCTTTGTTATTGCACTCAGTTTTCTTTCATTAGTGCACATAATATATTAAAGGGGTGGCCGATATTTAATTTTTGTTGACCTGTACATATAAAAGGATCAGTAAAAGAAGATATGGTGTGGGATAATGTGGGGAGCTTGAGAAAGCATTGGTAAATAGGGCCTTCTTTGTCTCTCTTTTTAAATGGCTTTAAGAAGTTGTGGCAATATACCTATGGCCGCACACCCTGAGAGCTGATATGCTAATAGCTGCAGAAACTGAGCAGTATGATATTTTTGAAGCACTTTTATGTTTATGATACACAGGAAAATTGTTTTATTTCAGTGGGTTTCTTTCCTCAATTTTGTTTTTGGTTTTTATTCTTATTTTAAATTGGTGCCTCCTGATAAAGGTGGGATTCTTCTCACATCTTGGTACAACAACCTAAAAGCTTTATTAATATATCTATTAAGTGGCACCATCAAATTTGAGACTGTTAACCTCTTATTTTTATAAATTATTATAGGGTTAAGAAACTATATTAGTTCATAAACCCTTGTGTTAGGTACTGATACAGTATTGTATATTTTTTACATAAAATAAATTAACATTTGTACTATGACTTGTAGACAAATGAGGCTTTGTGACAAATGAGGCTTTGTGCTTGCTAAAAAATAATAATTTTATTCCACCTTGTTGCAGGGCATTTCATTTTATATGTGATTGTTAATTAACCGACAGGTTTTAGTTTGGAACCCCAACCCCAGTCTTCTTGGTCATGGTATGCTGTAGGACAGAATTCTAGTGAAAAGTTAAAATCAACTAGGTTATTAATAGCCTTGGCCATGATGAGCCTTTCAATGCATTTTCAAGGCGTTCAATGATTCACTTAAATACTATTCATTATTGATCATGACTTGGCTTGGGTGGCTTGAATATTTTTCAGTCAATGAAAAGGTGTCTAGGCACACTGTTCAGAGATTGACTTCCTACTTTGGCACTTAGCAATAGTAACACTTCAGCTTTAAATATATTTTTGGTTATTCTCTTATTCATTTGGGATTTTGCATTCTTTTGGTTTGCTATGTTGATCAACATGTTGGAGATCTTGTGAGGCAGACTTCTCAATAAATACTATGATGTAGGTTGATATAGAACCCCTGTATACTGACTGATCTGTTACAACATGAGCATTTTTCAGTTTGTTTTTTGTGTTGTCCTTCGTTCTCATAATGTTGGATTCTTATAAAGTACTACCGTAATTACTTGTGTAGTTCGCATGTTCTAAGAAATGATTTTTTGATCTTCATTTGTTTTTATGTTAATGATAATCTTGAATGATTTATAAAGTCCCAGCCTACTGCCTATGAATTACTAAAACCTTATGATAGGTTATCATGGCATTAACTATTTGCAGCTTATAAATGGAGCTGAGAAAGGAGAGCGAGCTGCACTGCTCCTATCGCCAAGCAGTTCAATTCCCATTGCCGCAGCTGATTTCTCTCGCAACCCAAGTGGTAGCCCGTTTACCATATTCCTCACAGCCCCTTTGCAGGCCTTCTGTCTGTTGCTTGGTTTTTCAGGTTCTGAATTTGAGGCGGTATGTAGAAGTCAACCCTTCTATCTCTCCATTTCTGTGAATTTCTTTGGTTTGCAGATGTATTAATAATGGAAATTTCTTCAGGATACATATACCAAGGCTGAGAAGCTTGTTTTTTCATCAATGAATGAGTGGGGATTAACATTGGCAACATCTGACAATCTTGATCCAGTTTGGGCACAGATTCTATGTGATCCATTCCTAAGGAGACTTCTTTTGAGGTACTGTTCAATCTTTCGTGCTGTCTCTCTAGTGAAGTTGAAATTTTTGGTCTTACAAATGATATAAAGTTCTGTGAGCAGTATAAATGCTGAGATTTAAGTGATAATGTCTTCTGATAGGAAATTTGTTTGTGAGATTTCTAAGATATTTTTCCTATACGAGTCTTAGGGCATGAAAATTTTGTTTTTGCTGTTACCGCAGATTCTTATTTTGCCGGGCGGTTCTGAAACTCTATGGTCCAACATCTGACAAGAAGGAATTTCAACCAGAGTGTATGCCGTTGCTTCCGGTGACTGTCCTGCCAACGGCAATTATATTTCAAACTCTAGTTCTGGAATTGGCCACCATATTTGGTGCAACTGATAGGTTTATATTCTCAGAAGGAATTATGCCTCCTGAAAATAGACATGATGACATGGACGTGAGTTCATTATCCTCATGAAGCATATATTTAATGGAGAAATAGAGAAGAATGAAGTCTGTAATTTTCTATGGAATGTGTAGAACAACCAAGTGCTTTTGTTTTTCCTTATTGTTTGTTTGTAATTTTTGATCTCCTGTAAAACACAATTATCATGGAAAGTTTACAAGTTATAAAGTTTTCCGATTCTTCAAGTAGTGCATTTAAGGTGGAAGCTGGCAAACATTCTATATTTTCTTGACCAGCAATCTGTGTGTTAGGTTTTTAGTTCTGTTGACATTATTCTATATTAAAACAAGAGTTAGGTTTTAAGTTGTGTCGACATTATTTTATATCAAAACAATGTTTCATTTGTATTGATTAGTTGACTTAGATTGATGAAGATTCAAACTTAAAAAAAGATATGACAACTTATTAAGCAAGATCAAGTCTTCAAGAAGAAATGTGCATTATTGCTCTTAAAGGTATTTTAAAACCTCTATCTTCTTGAAAGGCTTTAAGACGCACTCACACATTGCATCCATATATGTCCCTGCATCGTTGTTTTCATTTTAAATAACATATTCACATACTTATATTGAATGTTCACGCATTGGTATTAAATTGACTAGTTTTGGAAATTGAATTTATTTGGATTATGTCTATGAAATAAGTATTTTTGTGTGATATGTGTTTGTATGTTTATATGTTTGTAAAACATGGACCTTGGACTTGAATTTTATATTATATTGTTCCTTATTGGGTTTCGGTCATTTCGGTTACTCATTCATTTGATTTCGAGTTTCAAGTCAAGAGTTACGAAACTTTCCGGTCACTTATCATGCACTATCTTCGTCTTCGTGTATTGAGTTGAATTCATATTTTATGGTTTAAGTTTCGTAGTCGTCCATGTGCGTGAGGGAGTCTCGGTTCGTAATCTGAAAATGGATTAGAATTCAGAGTTAGGACGTCGGAGAACGGTCGAAGAATGAGAAGGTGCATGAAAGAGGAAGCGAGTGGTTGAAGGCCATCAAGCCACTCCACCCGAGATGGCCACCCCATTCCTCCCCGAGATGGCACGTGGCCATCTCGGGAAGGACCTCCTTCTGCCCCCGAGATGCCCACACGCCATCTCGGGGATGGGAGGAAGGACCTCCTTCTGCCCTCGAGATGCCCACGTGCCGTCTCGGGGATAGGAGGAGGCTTGGGGTATTTTGGTCCTTCAACTTATCTCTTTCTCTCTCCTTTAAATACCTCCTTCCCTCTCATTTTTTCATTTGAAGAACATCAAGTTCAAAAAAAATTCAGATTTTTCTCTCAACTTTGAATCACCATATCTTCTCTCATTTCTTATCCGATTTGAGTGATTCCAATTGCAGAAGTTTCATCTTGAAGTCCTATATCTTCTCCAAGCAACCTTGAGGTCTTTTATTCAAATATTTTGATGTTTCTACACCAGTTTCGTGACTTTACGCGAATTAACAAGGTAGTTGATTATCTTTTGTGATTTGCACTTTTAAATGTTCAATTACCTTGTGTCTTCTTCCTATTTTTGTGTATGTGACTTGAACATATGTTGATGAGGGATAGAGCTTCAATTATAAGCTAATTGTGCTTAATTATAAACTTAAATGTGAGTTAGGTTTTATTAAAACCTATGTTTTCACATGATTGTGAGTTGTATTGTGCTAGATTATTATCTAGGGATATTTGTGCTTTGGTTGATTTTATATTCATGATTAATAGCCTAATCATGTCCTAGGACTCATTAGATGAATAAATCTAGGATTAACACATTTGATTTTATATTTAGAGCTAGTTAGGATTTAATTGATTATTTTGTAAATACATGCTCTAAATATTTGCTAGAATTTTGATTGATCATATCTTGTGTGTCTAACATGTTTTTGTTTTTGTTCTAAAACCTTGAATACGTGCTTAGTGTATATGTTTTGATTCAAGTTTTAGTTGCATGAATGGTTTTAGGAATTAAATGTGTTTGTGGTGTTTCATATGTTCTAGAATATTATTCGTGTATGGTAACTAGACAACTTTAATTTGTGTACTTGATGCCTATGTCTAGTTACTCATGAAGTGTATTTAATCCATACATTTCATATGTTCATGCATCATTTGTATGATTGCATTATTTTAGAATTATAAACTAGAAATTCTTACTTTGTGTGCTCATTGATTATTTCTAGTATCCATAGAATGTATTGATCATATATTCTATGTTGCATGTGTGTGCATCATTTGCATTACAATTAGATCATTTTCCTTGCAAAAGGTGGAAGTCTTGGCTAGGAGTGTGAGACTCTGGATAGTCAAGTAAGAAGTCTTGATTAGGACATGTGGTCCAAATAATCAAGCATATGAGACTTTCTAAAGGCATGGGTGTCTTGAATAGAAAGTAGACTTTATTATTGGTAGACCCGAGATATTAAAATGCGAGGGAGTCCAATAGAGGGTGAGTCATTTGTTGATCACTCTTGAGGAATTTCCAACTTCTTAATGGTGTTGGTTTGAGTGGACTCTAATAAAAAGTGAATCATTTGTTGATCACTTTTGAGGAATTTCCAATCTACCAATAGGGATTGGGTAGATGTAGAATCCAATAGGGAGTGTGTCATTTGTTGTTCACCTTTGAGGAATTTCTTATATACTTTCCAATAATAAAAGTACCCCGATGGGTGTATTCAACCCGTGGATGTTTCCTCTACGGAGGATTTATCAAGTAAAAAAAATAATGTGTCAGATGTCTATATCTCTATCTCTTTATATTTGTATGTATGATTAATATATCTTGTTTAAAGATCTTCATTTATTCACATATTTGTAAACAAGATTTTTATAGAGAAAGAGATGCACACATTATTTAATGAATCAACATTTATGTTGACGTCGATTTTTTCGATGGATGAGAAAGTCAACAACGTTAGATTTGGTTATGACCTGTCAAAAGAGAAAGAGAAAGAGAAAGAGAATGTAATTGATACGTGAATGACACGAGTTTACGTGGTAAAACTCTGATAACCGGAGAAACGTCCATGGGTGGCTGAATGACCAACCAAACCAAACCAAATCCACTATTGAATTAAGAATTATACCACTCGATCTCTCTTGCCTATCTCTTTCTTAGTGATTCCTTCTGTCTCTCTATGTCGTTCTCTGTATCTCTCTTACAGGAAGATTATGAGTCTATTTATACATGCACAGAACCCTAATCCTTGTTGTACAGATAAGGAAAAGAATTTGTATTTAATTATGACTGGTTGTTTATTGAAGTCGTCTTTATCTTCTTTCCTATTTTGGAGATCTTGTGGGTTGAGTCTGAATCTTCGTGGGACTCTAACTACACAATCTGATTAGAATTTATTTTCCTAATTGACATGCAATCTTCTAGAATAATAGAGTTGTTGTCTGATTTGGACTTGCTTCCTGTTTGGTACGTCATCCTTCTAGAAGCTCTCTAAACTTTTTCCGCCTTTTGATACAGATGCGTATTGGAGTATGACACCGACTTCTTCTCGAGCTTATTCACTTGCATGGATCGCATATTAGAACTTATTTACTCGGGCTTTTATATTGTCCCGAGTGGCACTAAACGTGTCGAGTATCTATACTCAGACTTACTTGGGTTCTTATTCCTTATTGATGTCTTGGACGGTCTTCTAGATGCCAGCTCAGATACCCATCTGACAACCTTTTTTTATGGATTGTCTTATCTGTCAGTGACATGTATATTCAATTAAAATATACATATAACAATTTATATATTGTATCTTTATAAGTGTTTGAACTTTGTATCTTGTGATATTCCATTTCAAGTTGTAAAGTTTCAATTAGTGAATTTACATTGTAATATCCAAAGTACAATTTATGGAATGTGTTTGACATTGGATATATTTGTTTTTAAGATATATTGTTTCTTGTTATATGTTTTGTAGACTGAGGGTGGTGAATTGAGCATACATGTGTTAATTGTTTTTCTAACAACAATCATGTTAAAATGTTAATTTGTATGCTCACCAAGGTTTTGTCACAAGTCTCGAAAGAGTTTTACGGTGATCACTTTGAAATGTTAAAAGTTAAAAGTTAAAAGTGAAAAACCATTGTTATTCAATAGGCCTTTTGAAATGTTCATATAACGCTTGAATTCTGTCATATTTGTTAAAAAGATCCAAAATTTATCTGAATCTCTTACATAAAAATTTGAGAGGACGTAAATGAAATTTGATTTCATTGATTTTTCGTGAGATTATTTTATGGATAATAAAGATAGTTGAAGTTGGTCCAAGAAATGGATTGCAAAATGAGAAAAACATTTGTGAAGATCGACCTAATGAAATTGCTAGCTTCTTTGGGTATGAAAATGTAATTATTCGTTGAGCATATACTGCAGTGCTTCCAGCATAGGCCAACATATCAATTTTGGATGTCATAAGTTGTATCAACAATCAAGTACTAATCCAATCATTTATTGAAAAACTACCAATCCTAACATGTCGCTTCACTTGTAAGGTTGACATTAACTGATAATTTTGTCACATGAATCGAACCCAAACAATAAGACCAAGGGTTTGTTTGATTTTCCCATTTAACATTTAATGGTACTTAATGTGTTTCATTAAATTATTTTGTTTGGTTATAAAACCAATTAAACAACTCTTAAAATCACTTATTTATAAAAGTAAAAAATGTTCACTTTTCACTTAATTAAAAAGACAACCGATTGATATTAATCTTATAATTCCTAATCTATCATCTCACAAATTTAATATATTTTCAAATTTGTCTTCATCTACAATCCCAACCACATTAATTTTTTTGGGTGACTATTGCCACCCATAAAATGTATCCCACATATTATTTCTTAAAAAAAATGTCTTAAATAACCTATAACAAAATTATTTCTATATCCAAAATTCAAACATTGACATGTTATCTTTTTTATCTTTGTACAAGTTAATCACCGTTTAAGATTCAAATCATCATAGACAACATTATTAGTTTATTAACATAGTCTCTTAAAATTCAATTAAAATAAAAAGAAATAAGATAATAATAAATAAATAAAAACAAGAATATTACAGATTAAAGAACAAAGAATTAGTAAATGTTTATATATTAAAATGTAAATATATAATAAATAATAGTTGAAAGGACAAGTATGTAAAAGTATTTATTTTCAGAAATTTGTAACTTAAAAAACAAACAACTTATCACTTATATTCAGTTTGAAGTGAATAAAATCAAACATGTTTTTCAATCTACAGTCTTCAGTGCAATTCAGCACCATTCAGTTTTCAGATAAAAAATCAAACGCATCCCAACATTAACACAATTCAACTAATAGAATGGGGTATTCAAGGAGAATAATACAAAACATTTTCGATCAAATAGGCTTGGACAAATGAGTATGATTTAAATTCGAACAATAGTGTTTAGACTCTAGCATCATATTCTTTCATTATATTGCTTATATGCTGTTAGTAATATATTACTTATCGTATTTGAATTTCATAAGTTGGCAAAGAATGTCTGTGATGATTTACAGTTTTGATTAGCGTTTTCAAAAGATAAAATAAAATAAAAATAGTCTCATAATAGGAGGTTATGCTACTATATTAACCTCAAACTCAAAGTCCTTTAAGGCCTCAAGTTATTCAATATTTTATGATGGGCTCTATGAATAATAAATGTTTTTTAAAAGTTATGCTCAAACATTACTTCGCTGTAGGATTTAACTTTTGAAGTTTTGATCTCAATATTACAAGATATGACTTAAGATAAACCTTTTGAAGGTGGGAACCATTGGTCCTTCGGTTTAGAGGTTTGGGCTGTTGGGAATTAAATCGATGAATGCAGAAGTGACATGTCTAATATTCACAATATAACAAATAATAACGTCTATAGTAAAAAATATGATTGGAGAAAATTAAGCCAATCACACACAATACAAGATATACGTGAAAATTCTAAATCAGGAAAAAAACCACCGACTGTCAGTATGACAAAGAAAGTTCCATTATATGATAAATTGTTACAGCCATATACACCAATATTCTCTTTCACACAACCTAAACCTTAAACAACCAAGTCTTACCGAGCTCCCAAGCTTATAATTAAGCTTACATCCTAGTTCTCAACTCACAATGCTCACGGGGTCCACCTCCGAGTACACCCCCTTCCGAATATCTCCCCAGGTCTCCCCCTGAATATCATCTGGATCTCCCTCTTAATCCTTAGTTATTCTTTGGATCCCTCCTCGAATAGTACCAGAGGTCTCCTCTTGGATCCACCCACTCTTTGAAGTTACATGTGATCTTTTTTTTTAGCTCCTCACAATAACCTAGTTATTATGGTCCTCACAATAACCTAGTTATTATGGTCTATTTATACTAGTTACATGGAGTTTTAACCTACAAAGAAATTCATTTCCTACATGTACAAAATTTTCTTGTTTCACACAAATACTGTTCCTTTTATGCACAAGTCTTTTTGTTTCACACAAAGAGAAATCATTTTCCTTCGAACACAAGAACTTTACAAAAGAAATAACTACATTTTTCGTTGAAGATTTTCTATTTTACGCATGCTTATGATCGACAACGGTGTACGATCGTGTTCAACCTACACCGTTACAAGTCACCTGAAATTGTCTGCTCAGAAAATCGCGATACATGCGCCACGTCTTACGGAAACCGCTCTCCTTACCACTATCCCTACCGTTAGCCCACACATAACACGTTTGATAGCGTTCTTCAAAGGAATTGGACCGTTGTCCTTACCGTTATGCAATTGCACAACGCAAGGCACATCACTTCTTTTTGGGATTGGACCCCTGTGGGAACCGCCGTCCAACCCACAACGGTTTTCTTTAGTCTTCATTTTTTCAGTTATTCTTAGTCTTCAAAACCTCCTTCAAGCATCATCTCCAACTTCCAAAAATTTTACTATGTCTCTAGGAAGTTTTCACTTAAGAATACCTAAGATGGACTTGTGCTAACAAAGCTCTAAAAGAGAAAACTCTGTGTCTGAAGTACTGTTTGTCTTTTCTTTACTTAATCTTTTGTGAAATTCATATTTAGGATCTCCACGAACACATCCTATGTCTTTAGTTAAAAAGTGAATCCCGTGATTGATCGCACTTGGAAATTCGATCTTGAATATTTTAACAATTTTACCCCATTCCACTTAAATGCTCAAATAAATGCCAACAGATATAAAACACAAACAACACGAAAGATATACGTGGAAACCCTCCAAATGGGAAAAACCACGGGCTATTTAGAGCGCCACCCTTGATCCTCAAAATCCACTATTGAGTAAAAATTTACAACCTAGGTTGACCTCCCGTCTAACCCTCCAGTTACTAACCCTTTCACTCTACCCAACAGGCCTTAATAGTGATTTTGGATCCCTAGCCTTGTGCACTAACCACTTAGCCACAAGCAAACACAACAATGAAGAGATAATGACAACCTAAGTGAATATGCAAGAATATTCAATATGCAAAAATGCTAGATCAAGACATTCATGCTGATCTAGGATTAATGATGACAATTAAAAACAAATCCTAGATATCAATGATCTTAATGCAAAGACAAGAAGAATTAGTTAGGAGGGTAAAATTGTCCTAAATACTAGCTATCACAAATTAATGCACCTCAACCAACAATCAACACACAAGCATGTCAAACAAGCAATTAAACAACCAAACAAGCAATTAATATGCAATAAAGACTAAAACCCTAGGTATACATATCTTAGAAATGAAAACATAAAGTTTAGAACATGTAGAGAATACCTAGTCATGAACACACAAGAAATCCATGCTTGAAAGGTGCTTGATGCTTTGGATTTTAAGGATGGTTGAGTAAAAATGCCTTCTTGGAGCTTCTCTCTCTAAAGAACCTTTTCTCACTCTTAAAATTAGGTTTGGAAGCTCTCAAAACGATTTGAGAAGAAGATGGTTCATTTATATGAAGCACAAAGTGAAACTGCGTCGTTTTTGACAAAACGTAACCAAAACGTGTCTTGACCGCTGGTTGTACCGCGGTCCAGGCAAGTGTCCAGACCGCGGCACAAAGAGTGGTGTATCTTCTGGACAACGCCGCTCTGCATGCAGTGTGCACATACAGTGGTCTGGACAGCGTGCACCCTCTGTGAAACTCCTCTTGGGAGACCGCGGCGTAGGCATCGAGCACAGACCGCGGAAGACACAACGCGCATCTTCTGCCAAACATCGATGTGCAGGCCGCGGCGTGGGCACTGCACAGACCGTGGTATAGAGGAAAAATCCTCTCTTTAAGGCACAAACATACATTCAACAATCAAATTAAAAATAGGACACATAAGGCACACAAAATGGAAAATAAGCATGCAAGCAAGATAATTAAAATAAAATGCATGAGTGTGAGTGTGTGCACTAAATCTCTTCAATGAAGTTAAGTAAGTGATCTTACATTTGAAGCTTAAGCTTGGTTATGAACAATGAAGCCCTAAACTACCCTTACATATTGATCCCAAAAATATGGTTGTCAACGAAATAAGCCAATCAAAAGCCGAGGAACTTACAATCTCCCATTTTGGTTATTTCGTGACAAAACCACTCACTCACAAGGTATCCTCACAACAAATAACAAGAAACAACAAGAGGTCAACAAACAAACATTCTATGTTACAAGAGATACCTAAAGCTAAATCTTCAAATCTTTCATCTCTTGTAGCATGATCATCCCTACAAAAACAAAGAACTACACTTTCCAAGACAAGTGTATGAGAGGGATCAAGAAAAAATAAAACAAGTGCAATTTGCATGAAATAGAAAC
Source organism: Dipteronia dyeriana (assembly GCA_032871835.1). Classification (NCBI taxonomy): domain Eukaryota; kingdom Viridiplantae; phylum Streptophyta; class Magnoliopsida; order Sapindales; family Sapindaceae; genus Dipteronia; species Dipteronia dyeriana. The sequence goes on from CM065302.1 coordinate 40,460,833, forward strand.
AAGTAACATGCAATCAATAATGCACAAAGCAAAAACTCCCCCTAAATAGGTCAACTCCCTAACAATAGGTCAAACTCCACTTAAAACATGCCAATATCAACTCCCCCTAAAACCAACACTACTCCCCCTTTTTGTCACAAGATAGGCAAAAGAGTATTCCCTAACCGGAATGATGTAGCAAAGAGAGATATTTGCAATGTAAATGCATCATCATATACAACAACTTTATGCAGGTTAATTAAGAGAGAGAGAAATTCAATGAAGTTTTATTGATTTGAATATGTGCGAAAGATATGCCTTGAGTGAAATACATGCAACATCAACTTCCAAAAGCATGGTATTTGGCTAAGAAAAAATAGCACATGAGGTTCCAAGAGAAGTCAAACCAATCTGCACCAAATTGTCAATGGAAAACGAGATTTAGATTAACCAAAAAAAAAATTGAGCAACTATCAAACTTTACAAGTTGAACAAGACATGAGCGACTATTGCGCCCTATTAGATTTTTCCGGGCAAGATGACCGTATGATAGTAGCCTTGTTCAAAAGAAAAAAAAAAAACTATTGGATTGTGAAATCCTTGAAATGGATACAATATCCTTATTGAATGAAGTCTCAAAAGTCACTTGCACACATATTTGCAATCATTTTTGAAGGCATTCAATAAATTCACCATGCATAACACTTTAAGCATGACAAGATCAAGTTTTCACAAACATGGAGATAAACTTTAGGTCAATCAAATGTACTTCCCAATCAAGTTTCCTATTCCAAAAATACATGTTTGAACATAAATGAGACATGCATTTCAAATAAGGCAAAAACACACTTATTGAATAAAAAGACATATAATAAGATATGCAAGCAAGATACTCAAGCAATTAATTACAGAGCATAAAAGTTCGCTCTCTTTGCATGAGCTCCCCATATGGGGTCAACCACCAAAACCCATCAATGCATATGACAAATCCCAATAGACCTACTAAGAGATTTAAACTTAGTTGAATCTAATGGTTTAGTAAATAAATCCGCTAATTGATCATTTGTGCCCACATGTTCAAGCGCAATGCATTTGCTCTCAACTAGCTCCATAATGAAATGATGTCTAATGTCAATATGCTTGGTTCTAGAGTGTTGGACATGATTTTTTGAAATATTGATGGCACTCATGTTATCACAATAAAGGGTTATAGTACCTTGCTCAAAGCCATAATCCACAAGCATTTGTTTCATCCAAAAAAGTTGTGTGCAAGCACTCCCAACTGCTATATACTCGGCCTCGGTTGTGGATAATGAGATGAAATTTTGCTTCTTGCAAAACCAAGACGCAAGATTGTTTCCTAGGAAGAAGCAACCTCCCGATGTACTCTTCCTATCATCACAATTACCTGCCCAATTTGCATCACTAGAGCCAACTAAACTAGCATTAGTGTCAAAAGAGTACCATATCCCATAGTTGGATGTCCCATTCACATATCGAATGATTCTCTTTACAGAGAAGAGATGGGATTCCTTGGGATTGGCTTGGTACCTAGCACATACACCAACACTAAAAGCTATATCGGGCCTACTAGCAGTCAAGTATAGTAAGCTCCCTATCATGCCACGATATAGACTTTGATCCACACTTTTTCCACTAGCATCCATGCTAAGTTTCAAAGTGGTACTCATTGGTGTGTCACAATGTTTGGCATTCTCAAGGCTAAACTTCTTCACTAGGTTCTTGGCATACTTAGCTTGGGATATGAAAATCCCATCATGCATTTACTTGATTTACAAGCCTAGGAAGTAATTGAGTTCACCAACCATGCTCATTTCAAACTCATGAGTCATGACATCAACAAATTGTTGAACTTTCAAGTTGTTGGTGGAACCAAAAACTATGTCATCAACATAAGTTTGAGCTATGAATAGCTCATCTTTAGTGCACTTGATGAACAAAGTCTTGTCAACACTACCTCTAGAGTAGTCATTGTCAACAAGATAAAGAGTGAGGCGCTCATACCAAGCCCTCGGTGCTTGTTTCAACCCATATAGCGCCTTCTTGAGGCAATAACATGATTAGGGTGGTGAGGATCCACAAACTCCTTAGGTTGCTCAACAAACACTTCCTCTGGCAAAAAGCCATTAAGGAAGGCACTCTTAACATCCATTTGATATAATTTAAATTTGTGAACACACGATATGGACAAGAGACGCCTAATGGACTCTGAACGGACAACATGAGCAAAAGTCTCCTCAAAGTCGATAAACTCAATTTGAGAGTATCATTGTGCAATAAGTCTAGCTTTGTTCCGCACAATGTTGCCATCCTCATCTGACTTGTTCCTATAGACCCACTTGGTGCCTATCACATTAGTGTTCTTAGGTCTAGGAACTAGAGTCCAAACCTCATTTATTTCAAATTGATTTAGCTCCTCTTGCATAGCAAGGACCCAAAACTCATCAATTAAGGTTTCATCAACCTTTTTGGGTTCAATTTGTGAGGTGTAACAAGTATAACTAATTTGATTTGCTAATTGATGTCTAGTCCTCACACCCTCTTTCACATTTCCAAGAATGTCACTCTTGTTATGGAGATGCTTAACCCAAGGAGCTGGTTCCTTAGAGTCCAAAGTAGGATCTCTATCAAGAGATTTTGTGACCTCTTTTTCAAGCTTTGATTTTTCATCACTAGAAATCCCATCAACATTCACCAAGGTAGAACCATCAATCACACTAATATCCTCATCATGGTTACTAACCTTAGGCCTACAATCATCTATGACCACATTAGATGATTCCATTACACTTCGTGTCTTCAAATTAAAAACTCTATAGGCCTTACTATTTAGGGCATAGCCAATGAAAATCCCCTCATCACTCTTAGCATCAAACTTGCCAAGTTGATCACGGTAATTTAGAATGTAGCACTTGCTTCCAAATGAGTGGAAGTAGCTAACATTTGGCTTTCTACCCTTCCATAATTCACAGGAGGTTTGCCTAGTCCCGGGCCTAAGAAAAACCCTATTGCCTATATAACAAGCCGTATTGACAGCTTCAGCCCAAAGATTCCTATACACATTGTTGCTATGCAACATCACACGAGCTGTCTCTTGGAGGACTCTATTCTTCCTTTCTACTACCCCATTTTGTTGAGGAGTTCGAGGGGCTGAGAACTCATGGGAAATGCCAAGACTATCACAAAAGTTTTCAAAATAAACATTTTCAAATTCTTTCCCATGATCACTCCTAATTCTCTTAATGCATTTTATGTGAGAATCCTTCTCATTTTGAATTTTAGTGCAAAGCATTTTAAATGTTTCAAATGTTTCAGATTTTTCTCTAAGGAAGTAAGTCCAAGTAAATCTAGAAAAATCATCCACACACATAAAAATGTACCTCTTGCCACCGAGACTCTCGGTTTGCATGGGACCTATAAGGTTTATATGAAGAAGCTCTAAAGGCTCCTTGGTGGCAAGGTACTTGCCCTTCTTGTGCACACTCTTAGTTTTCTTTCCTTGTTGATAAGGTCCACAAACTCCCTCAATCCTACTTCAAAACTTAGGAAGGCCTCTCACAACTTTCAACCTCTCAAGAACTTTCAAGTCTTTGAAATTCATATGACCTAACCTTTGATGTCATAATTCAATTTGATCACAACTAGACAAATTGCAAGAGATGCCATTAGAATCAAGACAATAACAATTTTCACTTGATCTCTTACCTTTCAATAGCACTTGACCATCTTCTCTTAGAATAAAGCAATCAATTTTTCCAAACAAAACCGAAAGCCCTTCATCACTTAAGTGTGATATGCTAATGAGATTGGCTTGCAAGCCATCTACATAGATAGCATTAGGCAAAGAGGGCAAACCGGGGATGGTAATGTTTCCTTTTCCTAGAATTTTCTTACGTGATCCATCACCAAAGGTGACAAATCCACCATCCTCCATCACAAGAGTTTCAAAGAAACTCTTGTTTCCGGTCATGTGCCTAGAACATCCACTATCAAGATACCAAGTGTTAGAGGCTTAAGCCTTCAATGCCATCTGGGCCATGTGGCAAACATACTCATTTGTCCTAATCCATCTAGTAGCAACATTGTCATTTCTAGGAGCCTTGAGTTCATTGGCTCTAAACTTCCTAGGTGCATGCATTTTGGCTCTTCTAAGCATATTCTTTTCAATCATGCTTTCAAACCGACACAACTTAATGAATTTAAAACAGTTCGACCTTATGTGACCTTCAACACCACAATAATGACAAATGGGAGTAAAGTAATAATTCATACCATATCCTTGTGCGAGCATGGAAGATTTCCCTTTCTTTTGAGTTGTCCTTTGGTGTTGAGCCAAATCTCTTCTTTGAAACATCCTTTGTGGTTGAACCACATTTGCTTCTCTTCTTGGTTGTGGGTGAAAACTTCTTTGTTGAATTTGAGGGCTCCTTGGAAGTTGAGGTCTTGTATGATGTGTTCTAGCTCTTGGTGGATGAGCTTTTGCTTGAGAATTTGTTTGAGCCTTCATTTGAGCTTGCTTTGAAGATTCTCCAACTTCATTAGATGTCACTTGTTGGTGTGAACCTTGAGTCTCTTTGACCTCTTAACTTTTGACAAAGATGGTCTTCTTCAAGGAAGTGGCATCCTTGCCTTCCATATATCCTAGGCCCGTTTTATCACTCGGACTCTTCCCACATGATAGCATCTTGTCAAGTCTCTCGGTTCTGCATGTCATCTTGGCAACAAATTCTTTTGCTTCCTTAAGCTCAATCTTTAAATTTTCTTCACTTTTCTTAGTGATCACAAGCTCCAACTTTAAACTCTCTTCTAACTCTTTACCACTCTTTATTTTCTCACTCAAGTGAGTAATCTTGAGAGTCAACTCTAGATTCTTCTTTTTCAACTCTTGAACCTCCTTCTTACTTTTCAATCTAGACTTTTCAAAAAACTTCATGAAGTCTACATAGTCAATTTCCACATCAATCTCAAACCTAGAGTTAGAAGAGGCACTCTCATCACTAGACCCATCTACTTCTTCCTTGTCACTCACAACTTCCTTGCCATTATGAGATGTTTTGAATGCAATGAAGTTTGCAACTCTATCTTCATCATCCGCGGATTTTTCTTCCTCTTCTAAGTCTTCACTATTACTCCAAATGGCTGCCATCGCCTTCCCCTTTTTCTTTTTCTTCAAATTTGCACATTCTTGAGCAATGTGACCAAAACCACTGCATTCATTGCATTGGATGCCCTTCTTGGAGTCACCTTCTTAAAACTTTTCAGTCTTCTTAAAGGAAGTTTTCTTCTTCACTTCATGTCCTTTGGACCCAAAACCTTTCATATCAAATATCATGAATTTCTTGAATCTTTTGACCATGAGGGCCATTTCATCATCCGAGTCCTCCTCCTCTTCTTCAACCTTAGAGGTCTTCAAGGCAATGCTCTTTTGCTTCTTTGGAGGAGTGGGTGAGGTGTTCCATCTTGACTCATAAGCTAGAAGTCTTCCAATGACTTCACTTGGCTTCATATTCTTGTACTCACTATTATCTTCAAGTTCCGTCATCTTTGATTCGAACCTTGACGAAAGTGACCTCATAATTTTTTGCTTGACTCTCCTGTCAGAATAGGGGTCACCAAGTTGATGGTTTTGGTTGACAATATCCATCAACTTCACTTAGAATTCATTGAAGCATTCATGCTCCTCCATTCTAATCATCTCAAATTGCATTTGGAGGACTTGTAGCTTTGAGTCCTTGGCTACCTCGGTTCCCTCATGTGCCGTTTGAAGAATGTCCTAAGCCTCATTTGCAATCCTAGTGTTTTGGACCAACTTGTATTGATAATCGTCCACGGCACATAGGATGGCATGCATAGTCTTGTTGTTCCACTTGGATACATCAAACTCTTTAGTACTCCAACTAGACCTGGGCTTGGAAGCTTCTATACCATCGTCGGTGATCATTGTTGGAGGAGTATCGTCTTCAATAGCCATCCAAGCACGGTCATCTATTTGGCAAAGATAGGCTTCCATCTTGCTCTTCCAAGTAGCGTAGTTCTCCCCATTGAGCATGAGGACTTGTGCTTGAGGCTCCCTTATGACTATTTCCGTTTCCACTCATTGTGTTTGAGGGTAATGAATGATATGAAGATACAAATGAAATGCAACACAATAAAATGAAAACAACCAAAAATGCACAGGATAAAACACACACAATGCACAGATCACCTAAGTATATTTAGGCACCGACTTTGATACCAATTGAAAATTCCCTATGAAGTGTGTGTCTATTACCTAGAGGGGGGGGGGGGGGGGGGGGGGGGGGTGAATAGGTTTTAATTCGATAAATTACAAATTTTATGAATTAATCAAAATTAACAATTCTACCCCATTCTACTTAAATGCTCAAATAAATGCCAACAAATATAAAACACAAACAACACGAAAGATATACGTGGAAACCCTCCAAATGGGAAAAACCACGGGCTATTTAGAGCGCTACCCTTGATCCTCAAAATCCACTATTGAGTAAAAGTTTACAACCTAGGTTGACCTCCCATCTAACCCTCTAGTTACTAACCCTTTCACTCTACCCAGCAGGTCTTAATAGTGATTTTGGATCCCTAGCCTTGTGCACTAACCACTTAGCCACAAGCAAACACAACAATGAAGAGATAATGACAACCTAAGTGAATATGCAAGAATATTCAATATGCAAAAATGCTAGGTCAAGACATTCATGCTGATCTAGGATTAATGATGACAATTAAAAACAAATCCTAGATATCAATGTTTTAAATGCAAAGGCAAGAAGAATTAGCTAGGAGGGTAAAATCGTCATAAATGCTAGCTATCACAAATTAATGCATCTTAACCAACAATCAACACACAAGCATGTCATAAAAGTAATTAAACAACCAAGCAAACAATTAATATGCAATAAAGACTAAAACCCTAGGTATACATATCTTAGAAATGAAAACATAAAGTTTAGAACATGTAGAGAATACCTAGTCATGAACACATAAGAAATCCATGCTTGAAAGGTGCTTGATGCTTTGGATTTTAAGGATGGTTGAGTAAAAATGCCTTATTGGAGCTTCTCTCTCTAAAGAACCTTTTCTCACTCTTAAAATTAGGTCTGGAAGCTCTCAAAATGATTTGGGAAGAAGATGGTTCATTTATATGAAGCATAAAGTGAAACTGCGTCGTTTTTGACAAAATGCAACCAAAACGCGTCTTGACCGTTGGCTGTATCGCGGTCCAGGCAAGTGTCCAGACCGCGGCAAAGAGAGTTGTGTATCGTTTGGACAACGCCGCTCTGGAGTCCGTTGTGCATGCAGTGTGCACAGACCGCGGTCTGGACAGCGTGCACCCTCTGTGAAACTTCGATTGGGAGACCGTGGCGTAGGCAACGAGCACAGACCGCGGAAGACACAGCGCGTATCCTCTGCCAAACACCGATGTGCAGGCCATGGCTTGGGCACTGCACGGACCGCGGTATCGAGGAAAAATCCTCTTTTTAAGGCACAAACATACATTCAACACTCAAATTAAAAATAGGACACATAAGGCACACAAAATGGCAAATAATCATGCAAGCAAGATAATTAGAATAAAATGCATGAGTGTGAGTGTGTGCACTAAATCTCTTCAATGAAATTAAGCAAGTGATCTTACCTTTGAAGCTTGAGCTTGGTTATGAACAATGAAGCCCTAAACTACCCTTACATATTGATCTAAAAAATGTGGTTGTCAACGAAATAAGCCAATCAAAAGTCGAGGAACTTACAGTTCATTATACAGTCTTCCATCATGTAAATAACACTAATCTATTTCTCTCTCTCTCTCGTGCATTTGTTCAAGACTTTTGGTATGTTATATTAATGTTATCATTTCAGTCTCTTCATGTATTTTTTTATTTATAAAATTAAAAACGCAAACTTTTGGAGTTGCTTTAACCATGACCGTTAATTGTGTTTACTAGCCTAAAGTTTCAGCACTCTGTTTTTATTATGTGTTAAGTTCACTAAATCGGTGGTGTTAATAGCCAAATTTGGCTAGGGACAAAAGAGAAAATTTTCACTCTCCTAACCCGGACCCAAGCCCGAGATTACCCACCATAGAAGCTTAAGTTTTGGGGGCAAGATGTGGTGCTACCCCGCATATGCGAGGAAGAGTCGATGAGCTCTTGAAACACCCAAGGTGGAGTCCGACACGATCGGATCGAGCTCCTAACATCGAAACAAGAATTCAGGAAAAACTTGATGCATGACGATCCAGGCTTCCTAAGGTCAAGATTGCCTCGCAACTTCCTCATAAGCCCACCATTCTCTCCAAGCTAAGAGAGAGACCTATCAAGCACAAAGCTTGCACTATTGCATTGCTCCACTTCACCGAAGAAAGATCCGATCTATCTGGGTATGTAAGAGGAAGCTCGCTGCAGCTCCGCTACCACCAAAGAGCACCCATAAGGGGTCATCTCAAGCTCCAAGGAACCTGGAAAGGTCAGATCATGCTCCTAGCATCAAAACCAGAACACAGATATACCTCTCCCACACTTTGAGGGAGCAAACATCATGCTCGATGACCTCTATGGGATGTCACCCCTTGAAGGTACACATGATCATATCTACACTCCAATAAACATTAAATCACCGCGTACGTGCAGAGCAAGTGATTGAGTCCGAAGAGGAAACAAACGTATCCCTATTCTAGATATTATTAAGCCAAAGTCAATAACATTTAAACTAAGGATCCTGCCCGATAAGGGGAGATTTGATTAAGAAAATAATGGCGGGAGAATCAGGAGTTGACCCAGTTGGACGGTGTATAAATGCGCCTAAGTATGCACGATCCAGAGGGAAAAGAAAAAAAGAAAACTCTTGGCCTAAATTATGTGATCAGGACACGGCCGTCGTTGTACTCTACTTTTCGACTGGCAGAAGGTTATCACCCTACTGTACCCCAGTGAGATTGAGGATATTTCAGAAATTTGCATGCAATATATGTGATAAATAAGTAACGCCATCTCATTGTTTTCTTCCACACCATATTAGCATTTGCTTTTAACATCCTCCATCGTTCAATCAATCCAGGTACCAAAGGAACCTACCCAGGCCGCCACCACCTCTGTGGTAGTGGTCTCGAGGGTGTTAACCAAAATTCCTCCTCCCGAGCGAATTTTCCGGTTAACAAGTGGGATTGTCAATAATCTAAATATGGATTGCACATGTGAACAGTGTGGTCATGATTCATGAAAAAGGAAAATAAATAAATAAATGAAATAATAATTTGGGATGATATTAATGTTATGCCATCACTTTTTTAGTGTACTAGCTTTGCATTAATGGTCACTTTTATGTTTGAAAGAGCAAAAATGTCTCTTTATTGATAAACTTGTGAAAATGTATTTTATTGAAATTCACTTTACATGTAATGTCCCCCGATGGACTAAATTACCCTTCCCACTTAAAGGTAATTGTAATGACAAAAATTTGCACCAACAATTATGTTTCCCGTAACTACCCTTCCATTCCTTCCCTTCTTCCTTCCACAATTGGAACACAAAGTCCCTCATTTTCGACATATTATGATATTCCATAGTCCCTTATCTCTTCTTCAACCTTCTTTCATCTCCGGTCCACCCTGTTCTAGTTCTCATCATCTTCAATACTCCTATCTCCCTTTTCAATACTCCAATTCCTTCACAATTTACATACTCTTTTCAACTAAATTGATTCTGTCACCATTTACAAACCTTAAAAACAGAGAGATAGATAGATAGAGAGAGAGAGAGAGAGAGGCTAGATACAACGATGGGGGACGGTGGGTTTCTCTCTCTAGACTTTATAAGCTCATGTTAAGCTTGATTTTCAGTCTTAAATCAGTGATTTTCAATCCTGATGCAATCTGGTCACAGAAAAAAAATCTTTCGTTAAAATATGAAGTTCTCGGTTATAGGCTGAATGGTAAGAGCTTCTACAACCTAACGGATTTGATTGGATCAATTTGCTTGATAGATTGAAGAAGCTGAATCATCAAGTGTATTAAGATACGTCTGGCCTAAAGTTTCCTTATAATATATCTACGGTTTTGCTCGATTTGTCAACATTTGATTAAATTCTTACTTCTGTTGGAGATTACTTCAGTGTTTGCATTATATTATATAAATCATTGCAAATCCTGACACCATTTCTGCTATGATTATGATGAGTATTTAGTTGTGATGATTATGTTGACACCATTTCTGCTATGATTATGATGAATATTTAGCTGTGATGATTATGATGAATATGTATATATACAACTTGTGATGTTTAGTGTGGAAGTAACATTGTGGGGAAATGTATACTTATGCATTGGTCTATGGTGTTGCAAGGAAATATTTAGGTTTTTCTTTTTTGTTCGGATGGAGAAATTATGTTATAGTGGCAAATCACATACACATCTATTCATTTTAAGCATTTCCATAAAAATGTCAAACCTATTATCATCCGGAAAGGACGTGATTTTTTTCTTTTATGAGAATAAAATTCAACGTATGAGCGAGTGTGTGCATGTGGCTCGTCATCCCATTTCTGTTTCTTAACCCGAACATACATGATTTTCAATTATACTCATTTTAAGCCCTTTTTTTAGAGGCTTGAATCAATTTTTTTATTGATTCATTCTTTTTCAACATTTCAACATTTCAACATTTCTTTGATTTTTCTAACATAAACATATTCGCTTTATGACAACTTTCACTCATCATAATGGTATAACTCTTTCCTACATTGGACGGCTTCACAACCAATATATGTAGCCTTTTTCATGAAGGTGCTCGTTGAGTTCTATGTAGTTGCTGAAGCAAAATGGATACTAACCATAGATCATCTTAAATGTACTAGTCATTAAACTTCAAGATGTATCCACAACTTACATATTAGCAAACTCAACTTACTCAACAACACATACAAGAGAAGCAAAGTGCATTATTGAAAACCATGTTTTTTTGGCTTACAAGCACATGATCTAAAAGCAATACAAAGAGATTTACTTAAGATCATTACTTCTCAAGAGAGTAGCTTTCAAATAATATGAAGCTCATATTTTTCAAAATATGTCACTCAACATTCAAACAAACAATTCACACATCATGTTTAAGGCCTTTGTGAACAATATCACTAAGAGATCTTTAGAAAGTAAATGTCAATGAGAATCATATGAACACTATACTTAGTTCTCTAATATGACATGCTTCATGATGTAGTGCAAATAATGAGTTAAGAGATGAAAAACCTAGAATGCAAGCATTAGGATATAGAGATACCTTAGCAAACATTTTTCATCAAATGCAAAGTCTTTGCCCTTTTTATAAGTTCTCTTGGCTTGTTTGTCCTCATGACAACAAGTTGTTGTTATGTCATCCCAAGAGAATAAAAACTAAGCATTTCAACTCAAACACATATAAGAATGACTTTATTTAGAATTCTTAACAAAAATCAACACCGTGTAGATTCCCAAAATAGAATTCTCATAAAGTCAATCAATAGATTTCGATTATCATAGAAAATATGTGAGATAGATCAGTTCATGTCAAATTATAGAGGAACAAAGCTTGATAGCCCAATTTCTTAACAACATTACACTAATCTTAAAGCAAACTCACATGTGCAACTTACATTAATGGTAAGAGCACTCACCCTTGACCTATTTGGTCTTGGGTGCATAAACACATAAACTATCATGACCATTTCTCATGGCAATATTATATCTAGAAGATAAATCATTAAAAATCTTCTCTATAAAGATATTACTCATGTTAAACATATCATTATTGCCATCAACAAAGATATCATCAAGAGTATGCATATGATCATGTGAAACACTCTTTTTCACGCAAATCTTCTTGACAATTTTCTTCATATGATTATTGAAATTCCCTAGAAAGTGTGTGTCTATAAACCTAGAGGGGGGTAAATAGGTTTTAATCCAATAGATTACTGTTGACGTCGATTTTTGGATGTATAATAAAAGCCAACAAGATTTGGATTTCAGTTGTGATCTCAAAGAAAAAGATAAGGAGAAAGTAATCGGACGCAAGTTTTTACGTGGTAAAACTCTGATGACCAGAGAAACGTCCACGGGTGGCTGAATAATCAACCAAGCCAAAATCCACTATGAATAGAATAATTACAATTCTCGATCTCTCTTTTTCCTCTCAGTATTTTTCTATATTATGTATATCTCTTTTGTGACGAGATTATGGGTCTATTTATATATCTATAGAACCCTAATCCTCTTTGTACATATAATAAAAGATCTTTGTATTTAATTATGATTGTTTACTTGTTCGAAGTAGTTTGTCTTCTTTCCTATTTCGGAGACTTGTATTGAGATCGAATGAGACTCTAGTAATGTAGTCCAGTTAGGACTTATTTCCTTATAATTGCGTAGTCATTTTGAAGAAATAAAATTGTTGCCTGATTAATAACCTTTTCTGCTTGATATTCTGTTCTTCTTGGAATTCCTCTTTGATATGGATATCTTCGCGTATTTTAATGACTCGATTCATGTGAGCTACGCGCTGAGCTTTTTATTCCGTTTTCTTCATGTTTGTCCCAAGTAGGACACGATATCAGCTAGTCCCGAATGACATCATCTGATCCCGAGTAGAAAATATCATCAACTAGCCTTGAGTATCTTTAACTGATCCCGAGTAGTATATGACGTCAGTTGACCCCGAGTAGGTTTTGTTCAATACTTGTTTACTCGGGCTTCTCTTCTTTGGTGATATCTTGCAGTATATTTTCTGAATGCCTATTTGGACGTCACTTGGCAATTTTATCCCCTTTGTCGATGACGTGTACGTCTGATAAAATTTACATACGACAATACCCCCTTAAAATATTTTTTCCCAACAGGGTTTCGTTTCGGGCAAAAGTATTTTAATCAATTCTTCAATTTTTACATCTTTTCAGTGCTAGAGTAAATGTCTTGTCATAATGCCGTGTCTTAATGGTGACCCTATAAATTCGATTTGCCCCTTCACGCAATATCTCAATGATGGCTACGTTTTGGAGTTCTGACGGCGAAAGTCAGTTCTCTTCTTAACACGTGTCCTTTGCCGCTTCATTTTTCGATACCATTTATGAGAAACAACCTACGCATATCCTAGTGCGTCACCTACATCATCACATATGACATTATTTTTCCCGTATTGAGGTCCTAGGGTTTCTTGCTATCTCCCCTTTAAATTCTTCACTTAGGGGTTACGCTGGTTCATTCTCAAAAACTTAAACCAGATATTTTTTCTGCCCAGGTTTCTTTGCGTAGAAAATTGCCATTCTCTGTTGAAGATTTTGCATTAGTTTTCTTCATTCAAGGTTAGTTTTAATGGATCCAACTTCCCGTCTTCTACTCTGTACTATAGCTCTTGAAGCACTCGATCGTGAGGATTTCCAATTGGTTTCCTGCTTTCGAAGATTATTGGGGAAAATCCCCCCTGATGAACCCCATTTTTTAGAAGTCCACATTTCTGAGCTTCACTCTGACATCCACTTTAGTTCTGTATCCAGTTCTGATTCTGATTCATCTAGTTATGAATCTGTAGTTTCTAATCACAGGGTACCACCTCGATCAAGGATAGGAAAACATCAAAGTATAAGTGAAGTCTATAAGCACAACTCAGGCACCGTTCGGATTAGGGAGCAGACTGTTGACTAGAACGATGTTGAAGAGGCGTTCAGAGTAACTCGTCTCTCCTTCTCTATTGATCGCCCAAGTTGGTTTGATGCCGAACCGAATGTGGTCTGGGCAGATGAGATCGGGAAATATCGTGCCGGATTCGACCTAGATAATTCAGATACTTTGATTCCAACGGGTGATAGAGCTGCATGGAATCCTCCCCCGGGTATGGTGGCAATCTATGGATCCATGCTCTGCTGCGGCGTCACTCTTCCTCTTCAACCGTTCATGGCCTGGTTTCTGGCTGAAGCAGGGATCGCTCCGACTCAACTGGCCCCGAACAGCTAGAAGATCTTGATATGCATGTGGCACATGTGGAGCAGAATGAACTTGTCACCGCCTATCCCGAATGAAATCAGGAATTTCTTCACGCTAAGGCAATCTGGTAAGACAAGGATTTATTTCCTCATATCTAATCCGCCAAATTGCTGGGTCCCCGAGGGGACAAAGGTGAATCGGGGAGTTGATACCTCTGATGACCCTAAAAAGAGGGGTTTTGTATGGGGATTCCCTTCATCCAACAAGTTTTTGAAGAACAGTTGGTTTTTCACCAGAGGGAATCTCGGTCTTGAAGTCGCTCTCTCAGCTGGGGAAGGTTCCCCACTTTTTCTGTTCTGTTCTCCCGAGGTATGGAACAAGAAAAAGCTTAAATTCAATGATACTATGCTGACCAGACTTGCTTGGGCAGCAGATCGTACCCTAGAGAAGAGGAGCATAACTTATCTTTTTAATGAGAAAAAGATGATAGAGCTCAGCTTCTTCAGCCAGATTTTGGGCTACCACAAGCGATGTAAGTGGTCTTTGTAACCCTTATATATATATATATATATATATATATATATATTTGGACATGATTTCCCTTTTTCTTCTAATTGTATGATACAGACATCGTCTGTGACCTTCAGGCTTGCCAAGTGAAGTCGATTCTTCAAGCGAGCCGAAAAGAAGCTTCTCATCAGGGCGAAGATGGTATTTCCCCGCCTGAGTCTGATGAGGAACCTGACGTGGCTGAGGAGCAGGTCCTTGAATATATCCCGGAGGAAGTCGTTAGGCCGACCGTTGGAGAGTCTAGTTGTCCGAGTGGCCCAACGGATCATACTCAGGAGATGCCTGATGACAGGGAGAGGCAGAGTGAGGGTCTTGGTGAAGGACCTGCCGAACGGTCAAACGTCGATGATGGAGGTAAAACCTTTGAGGAACAAGTACCTACAGATCCCAAATTTTTTGAATCCTTTCGGGGAGGATGTTCAGGAAGATTCCTCAGCTGATCTCAGCTTTCATCTCTCTCGGGTCGAGAAAAGGAAGACGATTGATTCTCTGGCTCGCCCCCATAAGATTCCTCTGGTGGTTTCATTTATCGACTCCAGTGATGAAGACACCGGAGCTGAGATTCCTCCGAGCGTTGATGTTGAAGCATTGGCGGGTGTGGAGACTTCAGACCCGACCAGGGGCTCTTCCCCCTGGGGTTGAAGATGTCAGAGCTGAACCCTTAGGTGGCCCTTCCTATCCTCCCCTCAGAATCTGTTACAGGCAATGTCATCCACTGGAGCTGTTTTCGGGATGGCTCTTTAACAGAGCGTCTTCAGAATATTTTCAACGGCCTATCTTATGTAAGTTATTCCTAACTCTTCAATTGTCTTGCTTGTTCGCCAGATTTTTAATTAAACTTCTTTGTAGATGGTGGCCGAGTTCTCTGAGCTGGTTCAGACGCATCAACATCAGGCTGATCGAATAAGGCGTCTCGTGGCTCAACTGAAGGAAAATGAGGACATCCGTGCTCGGGTTGAGGAGGCTTATCAAAAGAAGGTGGGCTCTGCCCAAGTGTTTACCGACCACTGTTTGGCGAAGCAGTGGAGGCCGATGAGAGAGCTTTTTTGGCAGAAGAGAAGGCTACGTCATTTCAAAACTTATTGTCTTCTGCCCAAGAATCAATGCTTAAGGCCGAGCAGGAAGCGGAGCAATCTAAGTCGGCATATGAACAGAAGATCGAGGACTTGGAACGCCAAGCTTTGACATTTGAGTCCCTATCCAAAGAGGCTAGACTGGAACTTCAAGTCCAGGTGGTTGATCGTTTTAAAAGATCCTCTACCTACGATGCCCTTCTCTTTCGAGAGTTTTAGTGATGGCTAGTTTCTGCTGGCGAGTTCTTCAAGGTTAAGAATTGGGCAACTGAAAAAGCCCGAATCAACTGGGAGCTATCAATTAAGAATCACGTGGATCGGTCCTTGGAATCTCTTCGGACTCAGATGAAGGAGTGGAGAGCTTACTGCCGTAGCCGAGGCAAAGAACCCCATCCCATGCATTTGGAGGTTCCATCCGAGCACTTATTCTTGACTTGTTACGCTAGTCAGGAGTCGGTCGTGAAAGGTGGGGTGCCTGATGTCAAACCAATCCCAAGAGAAGATTACAGCCAGTGGATGGACGATTCGGTCGACACGATTGCTTGGCCTTCCAATGAAAGTCTGCTTCGTGAATATGAAATGGTGCCCGACCCGAGCATTGGCAAGAGTTCAAAATCCTCCTGATTTTTTTGTAGAGATTCTTTGTAACGATTCTTTGTAAAGATTAATGAAATTCCGAGTTAACTAATTCTAAAAACCTAGTATTTTTGATCCGATTCATTGCTCAAGGAATTTCAACATTTTCTTTATCTTCATTTCTATTGTTTCCGAGTATCTTATTATACTGGTTATTGCTGATGTTCGGGTAACCTCACCGGGTATCTTATTAAACTGGTTTAGTTACCCAAATAATTTTTAACGCCAAGTATCTTATTAAACTGGCTATTGCAATCTTTATGCCAAGTATCTTATTAAACTGACTAATTCTGATGTTCGGGTAACCTCACCGAGTATCTTATTAAAATGGTTGTCACCCAAATAATTTTTAACGCCAAGTATCTTATTAAAATGGCTAATTCTGATGTTCGGGTAACCTCACCGAGTATCTTATTAAACTGGTTGTCACCTGAATGATTTTTAACGCCAAGTATCTTATTAAACTGGCTCATATTATTAACCGAGTCATCTTAAAATAGTCAAGTAGATTTATACTTGTGTTTCATACTCGGTTGCTACCCAAATATTACATTAAGGCTCACCATGATCATATGTTTTGAGTCCTTACACATTACCGATGACGTCTCCCCAGTTTTTCTATGCAAGGGTTTACCGAATCGTTAAGCTTTTCGAACCGCTTAACATAGCTACGCATTTTATCGGAATTTTTTCCGATAGCGTCCTGAGCCTTTTTTCAGAATCTGGTGCATCGGGTTTACCTTTTTGCTAAGGTCATTTGACCTTGCTCAGCTGGCATGCTCCTTCGAGCTTCTCCACCCATTCAGGAATCAATGGTCCCAAGTATTCTATTTGCATGTTCTTATTATCATGCTTGTCTTTTATATGTTATTATTATCATATGCTTCATTTTTCGGAAATCCCGAGTTTGCTTTTTATTTATAACTGCAAAATCAACAAAGATTTAAGTTCCAAAGCTTAATAATTGACCTAACTAAAATTGTCCTGACTAGAAAAGAAAAAACAGAAAACAATTTAAGGATAGAACTTTTTTAGATATTGGGTGTTGCATGGTCGTGGTAAAACCCCTCCATTGGGTCGTGCAATCCAATATGCTCCATGGCCAGCTATTCCTTCGATTTTGTACGGGCCTTCCCACTTATCAGCCAGGGAACCTGCAGCCTTAATTTTTATGTTCAATGACACCTTCCAAAATACCAGGTCTCCTAGTTTGAATTTACTGACCCGAACATGAGAGTTGTAGTGGCGAGCTACTCTTTGCTGATATGCCATATTTCGTATTCAGGATTTCTCCATTTTCTCTTCTAGCTCATATAGACTTTGTAGCAACATATTGAAATTCTAATCTTCATCATATAATCTGACTCGGGGTGATGCATATGACGTTTCTATGGGGATAACAGCTTCTGTTCCGAACGCTATGGTGAATGAAGTCTCTCTTGTTGGCATTCTTGTTGTTGTCCGATACGCCCATAATACTTCGGGAAGCTTTTCAACCCAACTTCCTTTTTTGACATTCAGCTTTGCTTTGATTGTGTGCTTGATGATTTTGTTCACTGCTTCAACCTGCCCATTTGTTTGAGGATGGGCAGGTGTGGCATAGTAATTGGCAATCCGGTACTCTTTGCACATCTATCTAAATTTTAGGTTATCGAACTGGGTGCCGTTATCATTGATGATAGTGTTTGGGATACCAAACCTGTAGAGTATATTCTTTTTCATGAAATTTGTGGTATTTGCTTATGTGATATGCACTAATGTTTCAGCTTCTACCCACTCCATGTAATAGTCAACGGCTATTATGGCATACTTCGCTCCACCCCCTGTCCCGGCTGGCATTAGGCCGATTAAATCCAAACCCCAAATGGCAAATGGCCATGGGGATGTGAGGTTTCTAAGTTGTTCAAGAGGTTGTCGGATATCATTAGCGATCCTTTGGCAAGTATTGTAACTCTCCGAACATCGTTGAGCATTTGAGAATAAAGTAGGCCAATAATAACCTTGCCTGAGTACCTTGTGTGCTAAACTTTTACCCCAGTGTGGTTTACGTAAACTCCTCCATGGATTTCTTGTAATATTCGATATGCATCCTTCTCTAACACACATCTTTGGAGTGTTCGGGAAAACCCCCTTCTATATAGTTCTCCTCCAACCAACGTGTACCTCGTTGATCGATATCTGAGATGATTTGCTTGTAAGGGATCTTCCGAGAGCATGCCTTCTTCCAAGAATCTTTTTAGCTGAGTTATCCAACTGTCTAGTGGTGTTCGGATTTCTGAAATTTCTAAGTTTTCGGTTCAGCTATGCTCGGTTTGAAGAGATGTGCAACTGGAATAGTTTTTGGCCTGATTGTGGTTGTTGCTGATGCTAGTTTGGACAAAACATCTGCCTTTTCATTCTCCTCCCTGGGGATCTGGGCAATCCTATATTTTTTGAATTTCTGGAGGAGCTGTTTTATAATGTCACGGTAGGCTATCATGCCTTCATCCTTGGCTTGGTATTCGTCCAGGACTTGGTTGACAACTACCTATGAATCGTTAAATATCTCGACTTCATTTGCCCTAAGAGCTATGCAGACTCTCAGTCCAGCTAGTAGCGCCTCGTACTCAGCTTGATTATTGGTTGCTTTGAAGTCAAACCTCATGGCACATTCGATATGATCTCCTTCTAGAGTGCATACTACGATCCCTGTCCCGCTGCCATGAGTGTTTGAAGAGCCATCGACATACAATTTCCATGGGAAACTTATTCCTAACATCTTGTTTGCTTCCAGGTTTGACTCTGTGAATTCCGCTATAAAATCTGCCACTGCTTGCCCTTTGAGGGATGTCCTGGGGACGTAGTGGATATCGAATTCACTTAGCTCGATTGCCCATTTGGTTAGTCTTCTTGAAATCTCTGGCTTCTGTAAAATTTATCTCAATGAGCAGTCTGTGAGGACCTGGATTGTATGAGCCTGAAAGTATGGCCTTAGCTTCCTTGCTGCTGAAACCAATGCTAGGGCCATTTTTTTTGCTTGTGAATACCTGGTCTCGGCTGGTAAAAATGTCTTACTGGTATAATACACTGGCTTCTGTTCTCCATCTTCTGTTCTGACTAGGACTGAGCTTGCTGCTAGCTTGGTAATTGATAAGTACAAATGAAGTATCTCTCCCATTTGTGGTTTTGAAAGGATGAGAGCCTGCCCTAAGTACTCTTTTATTTTTAAGAATGCCTGCTCGCACTCTTTATTCCATTCGAGTTCTTTTTCTTTTTTGATTACTCTGAAAATGGGTGCGCATCTATCCGTGGCCTTTGAGATGAATCTTCCCAAGGAGGCTAAACATTCTGTTAAACGATGTACTTCTTTTGATGTCCTTGGTGAGGTCATCCTCTACAGGGCTTGGATCTTTTCAGGATTGACTTCGATTCCCCTTTGATGAACTTAAAAACCCAGGAACCTTCCTAAAGGAACTTCGAATAAACACTTGTTCGGATTTAACTACATTTGGTATCTCCTCAAAACATTGAATGTCTCTCGCAGGTCCGAAGTATGCTTGTCTGCCGAGATGCTCTTGGTCAGCATGTCGTCAATGTACACTTCCATGTTCCTTCCTATTTGCCGTGCGAAGATTCTGTTGACCAACCTTTAATATTTTGCCCCTATGTTTTTTAACCCGAAGGGCATTACTGTGTAACAGTACAAACCCTGATCAGTTGTGAATGTTGTCTTGTCTTCGTCAGCCTTGTTCATCCGAATTTGGTTATATCCTGAGTAGGCGTCCATGAAACTGAGCAATTCGTGACCTGATGTAGCGTTCACCAACTGATCTATCCTTAGAAGTGGAAAACTGTCTTTTGGGCATGCCTTGTTCAAATCTGTGAAATCTACGCATATTCTCAATTGTCTATTTTTCTTTTGGACGAGGACTACATTAGCTACCCATTGAGGGTAGCTAATCTCTCTAATCGATCCTACGACGAGTAGCTTTTCTACTTCCTGTTTGATTACCTGACTTCTCTCGAGATTGAATGACTTTCTCTTTTGTATTACTGGTTTTGCATTCAGGTCTACCGTGAGATGATGAGATATTATTCGGGTATCTATCCTGACCATGTCTTCATGACTTCAGCCAAACACATCTTTGTATTCTTTGAGCAGATCAGTGAGGCTTTGTTTGACTTTTCCTTCCAAATTGGCCCTGATCTTGACCTTCTTATCTGGCTCATCTTCTTTCAAGATAATTTCTTCGACCGGTTCACTTTTGGACTCATTCGACTCTTCCCTTGGATCAAATTCGAATGACAGTAACTCTTTGTTTTGACTCAGCTGCGCTATAGTGCATACCTGTTCACCATCATTTTTGTCTTTGTATACTGATAGGTTAGCTCTTCGGGCCATCTCTTGGGATCCCTTGACTACACCGACCCCCTGTTCGGTCGGGAACTTGATCATCAATGCATAAGTGGCTGTTACGGCCTTAGTTTTATTTAAGACCAATAGCGAATTATACGGCCGATTGTCTAAGTCTACCACCACGAAGTCGAGCAGTACAATTCTCTAGCAAGGTGCCACTCCAATCTTTACGGGTAACTTTACCGTCCCGAGTGACCTGACCTCAACTCATCTGAATCCTCTGAGTGGAGTATGGAAAGGCTGTAGATCATATCGGTCTAACCTGAGTTGATCGTAGACGGCTACATTGAGAATGTATGCCGAACTTCCATTGTCTATCAGGATTCTCCTGACTTCCCGGTGACCAATCCGGGCAATTATGACCAGAGCATCATTTGGCCGAATATCGACCCCGTGTGAGTCTGCTTTTGTGAATATTATTGGGTCTCATCCTTCCTTTACCCTTTTCGGGTCTGGCTCGACCGAATTCACGTCAAAGTTATGTCTTGCTTCTACTGCTTCTCTGATTTCCTGTGTTCACTCTCGGTTACTTCTCCCAGTGGATGGTCCTCCAAAGATTGTTTGTATTACTTCATTGGCCTCTGGGCTGGCCTTTTGATTCCGACCAGAGCTGTGACCAACCCTGATTTCTTTCTTTGTTTCGGACTTTTCATCTCTTTTCAAGATTACATCCTGACGGTGTCCCTCCCGAATGAGGGTTTCTATATAATCTCTGAGCTGGTAACATTTGGAAGTCTCATGACCGGTTTTCTTATGGAATTTGCAGTATTTGGTTGTATCTCACAGAGCAAACTGAGATTGACGGCGTGACTCTTTTACCAAATTTTTCTCTTCCAGTATGGCCAGGATTTCCTCATGCTTTTTCTGAAGAGGAGTGTAGTTGGCGTATCTACCTCGGAATTTCTCCATGGTCTGTTCGGTATTACGCTCGTTTCCCCCGTCCTTACTTTTTTTATTGCTGCTTTCTTTCTATTTTCCCTTTTGGTTCTGTACCTTGGACTCAACGTCCTTTTCGGGTTTTCCTCCATGCATATAGCATCCTCCCGTGGCTAATTCTTCTTCTTCGGCTAGTGCATATCCTCCCACCATGTCCATCATATCTGCATATCTGGTCAGACGGGCTCTTCTCAGGTAAAAAGATAACCATCCATTCTGTAGGTTGTTGATAAATGGCGTTATTATCATTTCATTGTTTGCACTGCCGATTTCTGATACCGCTTGGCCGAATCTCCCCAGGTATTTCTTCAACGACTCATCTTTTCCTTGTTTTATCTGAGAAAGGTAAGCCACTGATTTTTTCCTGTGAACATTGCTCAGAAAATGCCTTGAGAAACTTCTGCTTAGTTCACTGAAGCTTCTGATGCTCGCTAGGGCAATCTCCCGAACCATCTTGAGTCCGTGTCTCCTAGAGTTTGTGGAAAGTTGAGGCATAATAAGGGATCGTTGTAGGCATACTGTGCCATATCACTTCTATAGCGTCTGACGTGTTCTTTAGGATCCGTATCCTTCTTGAACTGCTCCACGTGCGGCATCCTGAACCTTTCTATGAATGAAATCCATAAGATTTCCCTAGTGAATGGACTGTAAGAATCTTCGTCAGATAAATCGTTGTACCCAAAACGTTTGACCAGTGTGTCCATTTGACGTATATTGTTTTTGAATTCTCGAGTTAGGCTCTAAATTATGACATTTCTGTCTCCCACTGGACTTCCATGATGGTTGAACCGCTGGGTGATTGTCATTCCTCTCTCTGGCTCTTAACTTTGATACCGAGTTTCACGGGTTGATTCTTACAAGCGTATGGTTCGGTGATGACGCTTGCGATGGTACCGATCGTTATCTTCTGATGAGGACCGATCCCTGTGTCGGTCATGTTTGCGGTGTCTGGCACGAGCTGTCTGATCGTGGTTCTGCTTCTGGAGTGGTCATTCTCTTCGAGTGTTTTAGCCTGATTAATTGGAGCAGAGTTTCTTCTGGCTTCCGGTGCATTTAATTCTGGCCCTACTACAACCGAACGAAGCCTTGCAAGTGGGAGATTATGAGGTTACGCTTCTTTTGCAGCCAGTAGATCAACTCCTTCCTTTGCTGTGTCTGCCATCAACTGTTGCAGCGCCTCTCGGAAGCGTTGTATCAGGTCTTCGCTGGTCTGAGGAACTTGTTGAATCCCTGCCAAGGATGTTGGTTAGTTCTCCATGGTTGCAGTGAGATCCTACGAGCTACTGCCAACATGGAAGTTATCTGGAGATTTTTGGACAACCCCAGAACTGCTTCTACTTCTGCTTCCTGCCATTACCTTTAATTAAATCAGAGGTTCGGCCCCCTCCTTCTAGCGCCAATTGTTGATGTCGATTTCTAGAAGTATAAGAAAAGCCAACAAGATTTGGATTTCAGCTGTGATCTCAAAGAGAAAGAGAAGGAGAAAGTAATCGGACGCAAGGTTTTACATGGTAAAACTCCGATGACCGGAGAAACGTCCACGAGTGGCTGAATAATCAACCAAGCCAAAATCCACTATGAATAGAATAATTACAATTCTCGATCTCTCTTTTTCCTTTCTGTATTTTTCTATATTCTTTATATCTCTTTTGTGACGAGATTATGGGTCTATTTATATGTCCATAGAACCCTAATCCTCTTTGTACAAGTAATAAAAGATCTTTGTATTTAATTATGATTGTTTACTTATTCGAAGTAGTTTGCCTTATTTCCTATTTCGGAGACTTGTATTGAGATCGAATGGGACTCTAGTAATGTAGTTCAGTTAGGACTTATTTTCTTATAATTGCGCAGTCTTTTTGAAGAAATAAAATTGTTGCCTGATTAGGAACCCTTTCTGCTTGATATTCTGTTCTTCTTGGAATTTCTCTTTGATATGAATATCTTCGCGTATTTTAATGACTTATTCGTGTGAGCTACGCGCTGGATTTTTTATTCGGTTTTCTTCATGTTTGTCCCCAGTAGGACACGATATCAGCTGGTCCTGAATGACGTCATCTGATCCAGAGTAGAAAATATCATCAACTAGCCCGGAGTATCTTTAACTGACCCCAAGTAGTATATGACGTCAGTTGACCCTGAGTAGGTTTTGTTCAATACTTGTTTACTCAGGCTTCTCTTCTTTGGTGATGTCTTGCAGGATATTTTCTGAATGCCTATTTGGACGTCCATCTGTCAATTTTATCCTCTTTGTCGATGACGTGTACGTCTGATAAAATTTACATACAACAATTACTAATTTCACGAATTAATCAATATTATCAAATCTACCCCATTCTACTAAGTATTCAAATAAATGACAATAAACATAAAGTAGTAACAACACGCAATATATATGTGGAAACCCTCCAAATGGGAAAAACCATGGGCTGTTCAGTGCGCCACACTCAATCCTCAAAATCCACTATTGAATAAAATTTTACAACCTAGGTTGACCTCCCATCATACCCTCTACTTACTAACCCTTTCACTCTACCCATAAGTTCTTAATAGTGATTTTGGATCACCAACCTTATGCACTAACCACTTAGCCACAAGCTTAATCAACAATGAAAAGATAATGGAACCTAAGTGAATATGCAAGAATATTCTATATGAAAAAATACTAGGTCAAAACATTCATGCTTATCTAGGATTAATAATGACAAGTAAAGCAAATCCTAGATATAAGTGTTCTAAATGCAAAGGCAATAAGAATTAGCTAGAAGGGTAAAATTGTCCAAAATTCTAGCTATCACTAATAAATACTCTCAACCAACAACCAATACCACAAGCATGTCATAAAAGCTATTAAACATACAAGCATTCATTTAATTTGCAATAAGGACTAAACCCTAGGTATACATGTCTTAGTAATAAAACTATAAAGTCTAGAGCATGTAGAAATTACCTAGTAAAGAAGAAAATGATGCTCCATGCTTAGATGATCCTAGAATGAAACTAGATGACCATGAGATGAAGTTAGGTTGAGTAAAAATGAGTTTTTGGGAGTCTTTCTCTCTCTAGAAATGCTAGGTTACTCAAAGATGGCTTCTTGGACTCCCTAAACCAAAGATAAGAGAAGAGAATATATATATATATGGTGCCCTACACAAAGTGACATAGTTTTGGATGAAAGGCAACCAAATCCCGTCAGGACCGCTAGCTAGACAGCGGTACAGGTAAGTGTTCAAACCGTGACACAGTGAGCGATGAATTGCTTGGACAACACCGCTCTGTAGACCGTTGTGCATGTAAGTGCACAGACCGCGGTCTGAACAACATACGACGACTGGGAAACTTCGCTTGGGAGACCGTTGTGCATGCAAATAGCATAGGCCGCGGTAGTAGCAGCGTGCAACCACTAGAGAACACCGTTGTGCAGACTACGGCGGAGTTAATGCACAAGGAGTGGTCTGAACCGCGATATAGAGGAAAAATCCTCTTTTAAGGCACACAAGATGCATCAAACACCCAAACAAGAGTTAAGACATAAAAGGCACACAATAAGGCAAATAAGCAAGTATGCAAGATGATCAAAACATGCATGAGAGTGTGTGTGTGCACTAATACCTCTTCAATGAAAGTTAAACAAGTGATTTTACCTTTAAAGCTTGAGCTTGGTCCCGAACAATGATGGCCTTAACTACCATTACATATTAATCCTCAAATATGGTTGTCAACGAAATAAACCAATCAAACACCGAGAAACTTACAATTATCATTGTCA
Organism: Dipteronia dyeriana; assembly: GCA_032871835.1. NCBI lineage: Eukaryota > Viridiplantae > Streptophyta > Magnoliopsida > Sapindales > Sapindaceae > Dipteronia > Dipteronia dyeriana. The sequence goes on from CM065302.1 coordinate 40,486,179, forward strand.
CATACAACATTCAAAGTATTATCACGCTTAGAAACATTCATAGAAGATTTTCTCATCTCACTAGCATGCATCTCGTTCCCTATTTTGCTATTCATGGCTAACCAGAATAAGTTTGAAGATGTTATTTAAGTGAGAGTGTACCAACGTTGAAAGCTCATTTCTCTTCTTAATTTTGCTTTTGACCTTGGAAGGATTGGGTTTTGAAATCTTATTGTTCTTTAGTGACTTGCTTTTAGTTGTAGGAGACTTCATTTGCTCATCTACAAAGCCTAAGTCACTTTAATTTCCATGAAGTATTCCAAGCTTTTTAGCCTTCATGATTTCCAATTCCTCTTTCTTGCCTTTAACTGCTTCCTTCAAGAAAAACAAATAATTAGTAAAATCAATCATTACATTTTCTAACACAAGAGTGTCTTCAATCATTTTCTTTTCATGACATTCGATAACTTCACTTTTCACTTCAACTTTCTTCAAAGTTTCATCTCTTTCTATCAAGTTGTTTGACTTGCAATTCTATTCATTGAGTTGTAAAGACAAGTGATCATGTCTAACTTGATTGTCCATCGGGCAATCCTCTTATTCTTCTTTTTCTTCTTCAATTTCTTCTTGATGCGAAGTCGTGTCACATAGGTAGTTACATACATAAAAATTATCTTACAAGGAATCTAGTTCCTCCCCATCTTCGCTTTTGTCACTAATATTCTCTTTAAGCTTATCAACAAAATTGTTAGTAAACAAATACCAAGTAGAACCACATTCATGGATAGCTTGATGAATTTCCCATGCTTTTTTTTTATCAACAAGAGGTGGACAATCAACACAAACATTATAAGACTCAAGATTTTTATCCATAGCAAGTAAATCACCGTAAGTGTATCCCGGAATCTCATTAAGTACCGTCTAGTGACCCGCTTTGATACCAAATGAAAATACAAACAATGTTAATTTACCTTAAGCTAACCTAGGGGGGATGAATAGGTTTTTACACCTCTTTTCATTCCCTTGGAACAAATACAAGCTTGTCCCTCTAGATAGATTGTATCACAATTTATTAAGCAAAGATAAGCATATATAGTTCAATAAAAGATATGCCTAGTCAAGCAAAATAAATGTAGACAACAATTTACATGTGATACAATTTCATTTTGCATATAGGCTTATTAAACACAATCCATTTGCATATACCAAACTTGATAGAATATGAATATCAATTACAAAGATACCAAACAAGATATTTATCAACGCATATACAAATATCAAAGAGATAGGGATAAAGAAAATTAACACATGATTTTTACATGGTAAAACCTCCTAAAAGGAAACATCCACGGGTTTATACCACCACCACCGACAAAACAACTTCCATTAGTAAGATAAAAGTACAATCTCTCAAATGACCCATCCACCTATAGAGCCACCCTTCTCTACTACCTAATGAATGAGTTGCCTCCTTGCTTGACTATCCGGATCACCCCGATCTTAGTCAAGACTCCATGCTTAGCTATCCGGATCACCCCGATCCTAGCTAAGACTTCCACGCTTAACTATTCGGATCACCCCGATCCTAGTTAAGACTCCATGCTTAGCTGTCTGGATCCCCTTGATCCTAGCCAAACTTCCACGCTCAAATTCGAAGATACATTCTCCAATATGAGTCTTCCTACATTTTGCAAGGAAAATGATCTAAGTAAGTACAAATGATACAAACACATGCAACGTAGTATATATGATCAATATATCCTATGGAAACTACATATGAATCAACGAGGACACATAATATGTATTACTAATTTGCAATCCTAAAAACAATACAATCATACAAATGATGCATTTACATATGAAATGTGTAGATTCATGAAGAACTAGAATTTTATCATTAAAGTGCACAAAACAATTTTATCTAGATCTTATGATATGAAGAAACAACATAGAGTATGTGAAACACCAAACACACACTAAAAACCTAGATTATGTTCAATCAAATAAAAATGCTAGATTCAATTAACAAATTCAAAAATAAATCTCTAGCAAAATATTTAGAGCATACAATCACAAGATATTCTCTTAGATTCTATTAAGCTCTAAATCAACAATCAAATGTGCTTTTTCATCAAATATTCAATTTAAGAGATCTAGCACATGAAAAGGCTATCAATCATTGAAATAAGATCAATCAACACACAAATAGCCCTAAATTAAAAGATAGCACAATACACCTCCACAAGCATGTGAAAACATAGGTTTAAGAAACCTAACTCAACATACATGTCAATTAACACTTAAACTAACTCTATTAGAGTTCATTACTCTAATCAATGATTACACATCAAACATACATATATAGAAGAAGAAAACCCAAGTGATTGAAGACTTTAAGATCAAACTCAAGAGAGAAATCAATTCCTTAAATGAAAAACATGCAGTCTCTTTTTTGTGAAAGGAGCTACCAGAAAACTTGATCAAATGACCCCAAACTCTTGTGGGAATGATAGAAAAATGGTAGACAAAGTTTCTCTAACTTAAATCACTCAATTTGAACTTCGAATGAGAAAGTTATGATGTTTGGAAGTTAAGAAAATTAGAGAGAAAATTATGCACTTATGTTTTTCAATTTTTCTTCTTATAATGAAATGAGAGGGAAAGAAGATATTTAAAGAAGGGAATTAAAGAACCAAAAGAAACAACCAATCAAGAGGTGCCACCTCTGCCATCCCGTGGAGGCATGTGGGCTCTATGGGGACAGAGGGCAGTTCTTCCCGTGGAGGTCATGTGCCTCTACGGGAGAGGTGTTTGGCCCTCTAGTTTGGTTCCTTTACCTCTCGTCGCGCACCTTCGCGTTCTTTGACCGTACTTCGGCATTTGAACTTCGAATTTGAATCCATTTTTGGATTAAGAACCGTGACCCTCTCATGCATAAGGACATCACAAAAATAGATAGAATCTAACTTGAAACACAAAGATGAAAACCATGTACGTTAAAGACACATAAAGTTTTGTAACTTTCTACTTGGAACTTGAAACTTAATGAATAAGTAACCGAAATGACCTGAACTCAATGAGAAATAGTATATGCATAAATGTAGGGAAAAAACGGTTCAAAACGCAATGGAAGCGTGAGAAAATTAGAAAATTAGAAAATTAGAAAATTAGGGTTTGCGTATATTAAAAAAAATCCCTTTTAATAACAAGAACCTTAACCCTAGATTAATTGATGTATATAAAAAGTATCGTACCTTTTTTTTTCGTGACGATTGAACTAGTGCCGAATTGAATCCGTAAGATCTTCCAATCCAATCATGAATGTGAATCACCTAGGAGTGTGGGCTCCCTTTCTTTAAATTGTATACCTGAGGATGGAAACAAACAAAATCTTCTTCTTTGTTAGTCACAATAATCCTCCAAGAGAAAAACCAAGAACGTCCGGTCACTTTTGAATTATCAATCAATTTGATTGAAACTCGCGTGAACCTTGATTCGATGTTGTACACAAAACCCTTTTGATGCAAAGGATACTAGTGTACTATCGAAAACAAAAACGTTCCCTCTTTTCTCTATGCTTGGCCGAATTCTTCACACAATGAGTTGGACGAAGTTTTTTTAATTTTTATAACAATAAAAAAAAACAAATAAAAAACAACTTCTCACACAAAAAACTAAGGCTTGGTCGAAATTTACAAGTAGTATATATAGAAGACCAAACCCTCTCCTAAAAAGGATTTACTTGGTGGTTAAGAATCATTTTCTTAGGTAGATTTACTTGGTGGTTAAGAATCATTTTCTAAAAAGAATTCTATCCTACACCAAGACTCCTAATCCAACTCAATAGTGTATTTGTAACCATATTAAAGGCTTCCTAATTTGATTAGATAAATAATTCCTTTTATTTATCTACTTTTATTTATCTACTTATCAAATATAGTCTTTAATATTAATTATACTACCAACAATAGTATAATATTAGGAGACCATCTCCTAATAGAAAAATGTTTTGACTTTTAATTAAATAATTAATTAATCACCAAATTAATTAACTTCCATTTAATTAAATAATAAAATAAAATAATATAATTAAGCTATTCTAAATAGCCTTGCCGCCCAACACATATATATGGGCCAATATATTATTTTCTTATTTTATTAAATCCATTTGACCTTTATAAAAAGTTCACAAGTGAACTAGACTCATTATTACAAAAAGAAACAAGTCCACATACCTCAATACAATTCTAGATGGACCCCTAAATTGGTCCGGTAGAATATATCAAGTGATCCATACAAGTTCGTGTGGATTGAGGATCTTGACGGGTATCTAAATTTAAGCTCCAATAGACACAACCCAATCACAATCAATAAATGATCCACTTAGGTCCGATCTATTTAATTTTAGTTCATTCCGCTAAAGAACTAAAATTGAACTCTTAAATAAAGATAGAATAAGTTGATGTTACTCATTCGTACCCTAGACAACCTTATTGAAGAAAGTGTATCCTCGTGAAGAATACCAGTAATCGCCAAGAGCTCATAGACCGTCTATAGCTCTCAAAGTTACCATATTTACTCATAAGACCATATTTTGAACTTGAATATTTTGGCTTGTCCAGAAGCCATGTTTCAATAGACACTATTGAAAACTTAACGTTAAGATTTAATATACAATACCTCAAAACATTCATACGATGATATTCTATTCTCATTTAATAAATGGAGTCACGATGTCCATATCTATAAATGAAGTCCTCTATCGATTAACAAATGAATACCACCAAACTATCGAGGATAGACTATGCTATATAATCGTACTCATTGATAGCTCAAATGATAACACTTGCAACCATAAGTCCATCATTTATCTCAGGATTGAGATAGACTCTCTGATTGTCTTCAAATGAAAACCATTTATCTATTGACGGTTCTAGATAAAGTATTTCATTGTGATCCTATTCAATGCACCCAGTACACTAGATTCTTTTGCCCAAAGACACCACACTTTGATTATTTTAGACTCATCATAACACATTTGATCTCACTCAAATGCTAGCAAAAGAATCTACAACCTTGACAAGATAAATGTGCTCAACCTTTTATCTTAAGTTGAGAATATTATTCAAGACTAACTAAAGAATTGTGTCTACCTCATACATATCTAGATGTATGAACAATTCTTCTTTTCTCATAGTCTTTTGACCTTATGATTATTTACTTTTGACAATTATAATAATTAAACTATAAATGCTATAAGATTTGTTAAACTATAAATCACTTTATTAATATGAAAAGATTGTCAAATACAATATTATACTCTCGCTATCGAGCATAATCCTAACAATAAATTCAAGTCCAATATCATACAAAAACAAACATATAAACATAATAACATATAAGTATTCCATTTCCTAGAGATAGACCTGGAACAAGCAATTTACACAAGTTGTCAATTTAAGTCTAATACATATGCATACTATAACATGTGTGTGTTTATGTTATACCAAATGTGCACAACGATGCAGGGACACATATGGATGCAATGTATGTGTGTGTCTCAGGCCTTAAAAGAGGAAAGAGGTCTAGGTATATCTTTTGCTATGCAATTAAGCTTGTTCCTCTTGTAGCCACCACTTTACCTGAAATGTTGTCCAACTTCCTTAAAGCTTGATAAACCGTAAATTCTAGACAACTAATCAATTCAAATGAAATATTTTTTTTGATATGGAATTATGCCAACACAAGACTCAAGGACCTACCACAACGTTATTGAGAACCACTTTGACGTTCTAACCAACGTTGGAGTTGTTTACGAGAACCACTCAACGTTAAAAAATAAAACAATTTTTGCATTTGGGGAACCACTGTGGTTCCCAAAAATGACTAATCGTTGGGAATACGTTCAATGTTGATGTAAACCAATTTAATGTTCTAACTAATGTTGGAGTTGTTTCCGGGAACCACTCATCGACAAACAAAAGGAACACCTTTTATATTTTGGGAACTCTTTAACATTGAATTCAATGTGAAAGTTGTTTCCGGGAACAACTACTTGTTAGGAATAACTTCAATATCGGTAAGAACCACTTTAACGTTCTAACTAATGTTGGAGTTATTCTGGTAAACCACTTAACATTAATAAAGGGAACAAATTTTATATTTTGGAAACCACTTTAACATTGAAGTCAACATGAAAGTTGTTCTAGGGAACGACTACTTGTTGGGAACAACTTCAACATTGGTGAGAAATAATTTAATGTTATAACTAATGTTGGAGTTGTTCTCAGAAACCACTCAATGTCAACTAAAGGAACAACTTTTATATTTTGAAAACCACTTTAACGTCGAAATCAACGTGAAAGTTATTCTCAGGAATGACTATTCGTTGGGAACAACTTCAACTTTGGTACAAACCATTTTAACATTTTAACCAACGATGAAGTTATTTCTGAGAACCACTAAACATCAACAATAATATAATATTATATAATTTAAATAAAACTTATTAAATTAAATTAAATTAAATTAAATTAAATGGTTAGTGTAAAATATTATATTCTAGTAGTGGAGAGAGAAAGAGAGTTTGAGATGTGAATGATGTGATTTAGGTCCATTTTGGGATTGCTTTCCAGGCTGCTTTTGAAGCCAAAAGTGCTTTTGAAGTTGGCCTAGAATGTTTGGTAGAATTTTTGGGAAGTGCTTTTGATCTCTTTTGGTTTCCCCTACAGCAGAAATTGTGAGCTACAAATTGATGCTTTTAGAAATCAGCTTCCTAGGAAGCAGAAATAAAAACATGTTCAATACTCTTATTAATGAATTTTTTTCCAAACTTCTCATTTTATCCCTTATCTTTTATGAAATGTACCACATAACAAAACACACACTTAGCATTTATTTACAATTTACTATAACATATACTTTGTTATTTAGGATCTTTTGTTGTCCATTTCAATTATGTAATATCATGAATCCATGAATCAAATTTTGCTAGTTTTTGATATGCTAGTTTTCTTGATATATTCACAATATATGTGACAATAGATAAAAAAAAAATAAAACAAAATTATATATATTTTTAACAAAATTTATTTATTTATTTTATAACAAGTTTATGGTCATACAAAATTAAAACAAATTATTTATTTTATAACATGTTTATGGTCACACAAAAATAAAACAAATTATTTATTTTCAAAACATCTTAAATATTCATTTTTGTCATTTCTAGTAATTTTGCACAGTCACAACACCTTTTACTTACAGTTTGCCAAACACATTGAAATTGTTTTTGGTTCTCACAGCATTTTTAAAAATAAGTTTAACAAACACTCAACTGATTCTTCTCACAATAAATTCAAAAGTAATTCCCTCATAGCAGAATCAAAAACAATTTTTTCCATAACACAATAATGCCAAACTGAGCCTTAAACCCAGTTTGAGAATCCTGCCAAAAATGATTCTAGACTAGTGATAGAGTGTTTGATAAAATTTTAGGGAAGCTGCTTTTAGCCATTTTAACTTCTCCCAACTGAAATTTTGAGAAGCTGTAAATTGTAGCTTTAGGAAAACAGATTCTTGAGGAAGCAGTAATGAAAACGCACTAAAGTTGAAACAATGAAGAATTTTTACCAAACTTCCTATCTTATCTCTTGTCTTTCATGAAATTTACCAAAATAACAAAACCCTACTCTCACCTCCAGCAACCAACGATTTCATCCATTCTCATCTCTTATACACCACATCTCTCTCTCTCTCACATTCTTTTCTCAAAAATCACCATAAACCCATATAAAAAAATCAGCAAATTTAAGTACCAGAACGAGATCGATGAAGCCACGTAAGAAGAAGAAGCTTGAACTTACGGATCAAGCAATCCATATACTGCAATTTCTTGATTTCAATTGATTTTTTTTTCACTTCTTTGTCAATGCAATTTTAGTGGCAGCGACAGAGGAGGAAGAGGCGAGGTTTGATGAAGAAGAAAGAGGAAAGCGATTTTGGGTTTGGGTTTGGGAAGGAGAGATGGGAGATTTTGGTTGCGTAGGAAAGCGATTTTGGGTTTAGTGAGGAAGAGAAAAACAATGGAGGCGGCATTGTGAAAAGATATGAGGTTGAAGAAGATGCATTTTATATTTTAAAAATCTATTTATTAATTTCAATTTTAAAAAATGTTTAATAATTTTTTAAGTACAAATGAATTTATTAATACTTCCGGTTAGAATTAAACTTTCAAATATTTATGGGTAAATCGTATTTTAGTCTCTGTAGTTTGTCTTAATCTGCGTTTAGTCCACAGTTTTTTAGAATTGTAACTTTTAGTCCATTCTTTCTTTGACAATACATGTTCGAGTCCCTACCGTCCAATTCTGTTAGGGTTTCGTCAAGTCAATCAGGGTCAACGAGGGTAAAAAGGGAAAATAACATTGGATGTTCTAGAAACTTATTTAACCAAAGGGTATAATAGTAATTTACAAATTAATTTAAAATAGATATTAAATTAAATAATAAAAGCAAATATAAAAATTAATTAAACAATAAAAATAAAAAACAGTAAAAAACAAAATTACTAAAAACAAAACCTAAGTTTAATCTCTTCTCTCTCCTTCACTCTCACCGTTGGGGTGGGCAAGGTTCGGTTCGGTTCGGTTCGGTTTTGACCAAAACCATATTGAACCGATATATATATTCGGGTTTTAAAAATATGAATCGGTTTGAACCGTTTGAACTTGAAATCCGAATTGAACCGAATACCTTTATCTCAGTTCGGTTTGGTTCGGTTCGGTTCAATTCAGTTTTGGACCTAATGGGCTTTAAAGGTTTTTAAATATGTTTTTTTAATTTTTTAGGTTTTTAAGTTGCATTTTTAGCATTTGGCCTTAAACTTTTTTAAGAAAGCATAATATGTAAAAAATAATTTAAACAAAATACAATCCAATTTTGAATCCAAATCTAAAATTTCGATCATATTCGGTCTACATACTCAATCAAAATATAAAATCATCATAACTTCTATAAATAAAAGTAAAAAAATGTAGTATATAGTCCAAAAATAAAATATCATCAACAAACAATCCATAATAAAATTGAACCTTACAAAATAATTAATTAAGACAATTCGGTTTATTCGGTTCGGTTCGGTTCGGTTTTGTATGTCCAAAACCGAAACTGAACCGAATTCAATTTAGTTTTTAAATTTAAAATCGGTTTGAACCGAATAGAAACTATGAACCGAACCGAACCAAACACCCTTTTTCGGTTTGGATCGGTTCGGTTCAATTCCGTTTCGGTTTTTATACCCACCCCTACTCACCGTCTCTCTCTCCAGTCTCCATCTTCTTTAATCTCTTCTCTCTCCTTCACTCTCAAGTCTCACTGTCTCTCTCGTGTCTCTCTCTCCAGTCTCCCATCTTCTTTCATTCACATTTCACAACTAAATCCACCACAATCGTGATTCTCTTTCACACACCAGTCACCATTGATTCTTTCTATCTCACCCCAGACCTGCTTCTTTCTTTGAAAACGATAACAAATACTTGTCGACTTAAATCACCACCGGTGACCTAATAAACTCACTTGCCCAACCAATCGAGACCCATCGCCGTTCGCGGGTCAACTCCGCTGTGCATTTTATGGTAGATCGTCGGTTATCCAACTCGATCTGGTTCAGATCGAGCGATATAACAACTGTCCCGTCACCAACGAATAGATCGACGACGTTGATGGATGGGGTTTGGTGTTTGGCAACCGGTGAAGCTTTCTAGCACGACTGTGATGGATGACTCGCGACGATGGAATTGGTACTCTGGGTCAACGAAAGACTGTTCTTCATCTCTTATCAGTTTTTTTTTTAAATTGATGATGGTTGGGTACTTGGATGGTATTTGAGGTTGTGGGATTTTTGATGGTATTTAATTAAAAAAAGCAGAAGAAGTTAGGTTTGATTTTAGGTTTCTGATGGCATTTGGTGTTTAATTTGTGGGTTTGGTTTTGTTGGTCGAATGGTTGAAATTTTGGAGTTGGCTTGATGATAATGAATCTGGATTTTGGATTTTGGATTTTGGTTTGATGGTTGGCTTGGTTTGATTTGGGTTTGAACCAGAATGAATCTGAATATGGGTTGAATTTTGTATAGATTTTTTTTTATTAATCTGATGGTTATATATATATTTTTTGTTTTGTTTTATTTATTTATTTTATATATTATTAAATCTGTTTTTAATTTTTAGTTTTTTAATTTTTATTTTTTAATTAAGGGTAAAACGGTCTTTTTAATGGTATCAACAATCTTCAAGGGCATTACGGTCATTTAACTTGCCTGACGTTTCAGAATCCGTCCTTTTAACGGATTCTGTCGTAGAAGAACTAAAAATTATAATTCTAAAATATTATGGACTAAACGCAGATTAAGATAAACTACGGGGACTAAAATACGATTTATATAATATTTAATTAATAATATCTAAAAAAAAGTTTAAGGAATAACATATGAATTTCAGTATAGTTGAAGTATATTTGTGCCAATTAGCCTATTTGCTTTGACAGGTTCAAAACCGGTTTAAGGGGTTGCCATTTTTTTTTGTGTTTTTAAATTTGTAATCTGTATATTATTCTTTCAACCGTTTGATACCGTCCGATTTCTTTTTTCCTCGTCCAACGGTCACAACAATTACAATCTATATCATATATGGGCGAGTGATTGTGGGGGCTGCAACCCCATCTGTCTTTTTCTAAAAAAAAAATAAGTTTTTTATTAATATGTTAAGTTTACTTACTAATATGTTAGATACTTAAATTTACACGGTCATATAGGTCCAATACAAGATTTTAAGTACATTCCAACCCAATATCTTTTATGTTAATTTAAAATATTATCTGTAATTGCTTCCACTTTAGTATTACAAAAATGACTCTAAAGTTGCTCAATGAGTTAATCAACTTGTTCAACCCAACCCACCCCACTTGATTAGCTTCTTCACCTTTAATCTGAAAGATCGGCCCTTTATTTGAAAGAGAAAGTCTTGCACAACTTCACTAATTCGGAAGAACCTATGAAGAAACCAGATCTAATCATCTAACCGAAACCGTATTCATATATGAGAAAGAAAAACAAAACCCACCGTCACCTTCTCCTCCTAACTAAAGAAAGTCTCTACCTATTGCACCGTAACTTCTACTATTGTTTCTCTCACGAGAGAGAACTTTCATGAAAATTGACCATTGTTTTTTTCTTGACTTCATTTTATTTCTTTGGATGCATATGGTAGCTGAATCCTGAGATTTATCATGTGAAAGCAGCCCCAACCGCCACTTGACTTTCACTTTCCTAACAAACTCTCTCTCTCTCTCCTTCATTGGATCTATTCAAACTTATTCTTCTCTCTGGTTCTGCCAACTCCAGCTCCAGGTAATTCAATATTCATTTCCTCATTTATTTTTCTTTTTATTTAAATTGCTGCTTTCTTGAATCTTAATTTTAACTATATGATTGAATCTTTTGGATCCCAAAACAATCTGCTGGAGAATCATTTTCGCTGAATTTTACTGTGATTTTTTCCCTTGTGTCGCAACTCAGCTGCCGGAATGTTGGTTGGTTTTCAAATTCTTATCAAATCGATTATTTTTGAAAACCAAACGCAGTGTAGTGTTTTTTTTTTTTTTTGAAAATTAAACGGTGTGTATGAGTTAGTACTTGCTTGTATGTATGCACGTATTATGAATTTTTTTCTGTCTTGCCATTTCAATTATTGTTTTCAATCAAGAAATTGTGATTTTTATAGGGTGTTAGTAGCTTTTCTTCTTGATTCAGTCTCTTGGAAAATTGGAGAAATTTGTGATCAATGTTGTGCGGAAAACTTAGAGTCAAGTTATAGTTGATTATGAGTCCTGTTAACCAGAATTTTATACACTTGAGTGATTATCGTTCTACACGTTAGTTTTTGTTCCCATTACTAAGTTGCGTATCCATTTTTCACTTCAATGGTTGATAATAGGGAATGTGAAGCGGCAATAAGTGCAACTAGCATTAATATAAAATTGAACGTGGGAAATATTTATTGGAGGGAACACGGAACACCACTAGCCTAAGTGATCTCTTATGACTTCTGACATTGAATCTAAATTTGTTAATGTGTGGGATCCTGATATCCGAGAACTTTATTTCAATAGGTTCAATCTAATAATAAGTTATCGGAGATTTTGATTTTTGTATGTGAAAGATTAATCAGGTACTCATAGAATAAATATGTTTTAGTTTGTGATGAAATTTCCAGGTTTTTTTTTGTTTAATCTTACAATGAATCACTATTTATTTTAAAGTCTTTTTATTGTCATTAATACTTCAGTAATTTTTTTTTGGTATATGTGTTAGTACTTGCCTGTATGTATGAATGGGTCATGAAATTACTGGTTTGCATCTTCTATTTTTTGTTGACTATTTTTTCTTTTTATCTTTCGTTGTATTTATTTTTGTCTCCAGTCAGGAAGAACGTAAACTTTACAGGCTCTCAGTAGTTTGTCCTCGTCCTATATCCTCTTTGAGAAAATTAGAAAAATTTGTGTTCAGTGTCATGAGTCAATAACTAAGCCCAAACGTCAAATCATAATTCATTATGAGTCCATTAACCAGATGTTAAATACTTAATAGGGAATGTGAAGCAACAATAAATGCAGATAGCATAAATTGTACAAAATAGGGACATAATGATTGGAAGGAAGGTGCTTAGCATAAGTGATCTGTTATTCTTTCTGACAATCAGATCTGTTTTCTTTAATAATTGGTTTCTCTATGCAAGTGCAATGAAATTCTGAGGGGCAAGATTCTGGTCTGGTCCTCATATAATGATCTTTCTATATGGGTATAATTATTTGAAGTTTGAACTACCATGTTCGTTTTAGTCTTTGCAATGACTAATTTATGCAATCGTTTGACTCAAGTTTACTAAAAAGTGGGAGGCCAAGATTTAACTATATCAAAGCATTGAAGTGAATATAGTTTGGATGTTCATTTTACAAACGAGGTACTACACACAGATAATTTGATGAAAATTTATGGCTAAATGACTTGATTAATTGGTTAATACCATTCTTTGGAAATCTTTCCATGTGATATCCGAAGAAAAAGATAATATTTCCACTCTTTTTTTTAGTATAAGATACAAATATATATAGCTGAAGAATACAAATTATTTTAGGAAAGAACTCTCCTAAAATCCTAACAATCGGAAAGTTATCAATCATGGGTCATAAGTTATGGGTCAACTATTACAAATAGGAAATTAGGTGATACAATAATGAAAACAGAGTTGAAACTCTAATGTCTTTTTTTTTTATTAAAATTGGTAACACACAAATATATACAAAACTGCAGTAAAAGAGTCCTAAAACAATCTATAAAATCAGAAACAGAAATAGGAAATAACTCACCCGAAAAGCAATAAACTAAATCCCGCAATTAGCTCCAACAAACCAGGAAAGACAGCTGTCCAACAACCTACGCCCCCCCCCCCCCCCCCCCTCAAGCTGAATAGATATTACCAGTTAACTGGAATCTCGAAGCTCGATCTATTCAATCCTTTCGTTAGAATATCCGCTATCTGTTGTTTTGTTGGAATATATATATCATGCATATTATCCCAAGATCAATCTTCTCAGTGATGAAATTTCTGTCTGCCTCCACATGTCAATAAACTAAATCCCGCAATTAGCTCCAACAAACCAGGAAAGACAGCTGTCCAACAACCTACGCCCCCCCCCCCCCCCCCCCCCCCCCCCCCCCCCTCAAGCTGAATAGATATTACCAGTTAACTGGAATCTCGAAGCTCGATCTATTCAATCCTTTCGTTAGAATATCCGCTATCTGTTGTTTTGTTGGAATATATATATCATGCATATTATCCCAAGATCAATCTTCTCAGTGATGAAATTTCTGTCTGCCTCCACATGTCAATAAACTAAATCCCGCAATTAGCTCCAACAAACCAGGAAAGACAGCTGTCCAACAACCTACGCCCCCCCCCCCCCTCAAGCTGAATAGATATTACCAGTTAACTGGAATCTCGAAGCTCGATCTATTCAATCCTTTCGTTAGAATATCCGCTATCTGTTGTTTTGTTGGAATATATATATCATGCATATTATCCCAAGATCAATCTTCTCAGTGATGAAATTTCTGTCTGCCTCCACATGTTTTTGATCATGATGCACCGGATTATATGCAATACTTATTGCAGCCTTGTTATCAGAGTACAATTTCATAGAAACCTCACTTGACAATTTCAATTCTTCCATAAGTCTCTGGATAGGTTCACCTGTTGCTTTGAATTCTGCCTTAGCACTGCTTCAAGCAACTACTGACTGTTTCTTGCTTCTCCAAGTGAATAGATTACCCCAAATATCGCTATGGATTTGGTCAAACTTTCACTCTATGGAGAAAATCTACCAGATTCTCAAACACTCCCCTTCAAGCTAGTGCCAAAATATTTTTCATTCCCAGCTTGGCTAGTATTGATTGAAATGATGAACGAGTTAGCCCTTTGGTTTAAATGCCATCTAGCTTCCCATTAGAAGCAACATAAGGGGTGCATATTAGCCCGCTATCCAACTTCTCCTTTATAAAGTGCCGTCCCACTTCTTCATCTTAGTTTGACCGTGTTACACTGGTTTTGAGGTATATTGATGGCTGATATGTTATCACAGTATAGTTTCATTTGGTCCATCCAATTTTATTCTTAGATCTTTGAGTATGATTTTCAACAAAGTAATCACAAATCCCATGTGCCATAGCTTTAAATTGAGTTTCTGTGCTCTATCTTGCTAACCGCCGAATGCTTTTTGCTTCTCCAAGTAACAAAATTTCCTCCCAAAAAGGTATAATACCTAGAAGACGAATGACGATCTACAACTGAACCAACTCAATCAGCATCCATATAAGCTTCCAAATCAAGTTTTGAATATTTTTGGAAGAAATGATCATTTGATGTAGTTGACTTTTTTAACACAGAAGAGGATTAGAGAATTATGTATGAGTCTTAAGAAAAGAATTATGCAATCTTCGGTACTTCCCAAGCAAAACTTGCACATGATCATGAGTTGGCCTTGCTGAACTATTCAAGTTTCGTATCTTGAAAATTTATTCAAGAAAGATATAATTATCTAGAAAATCTTGAAAGTGAATTTTTAGAAGATTATCATTTGCTAAATTTCTTCATTAATTCCTTCATGCTCAAGTTTTTTATTTTTTTTATTTATCTTTTTCTAAATGCATATTATAGTGGTTTCTTTGCTTTGGAATATTATCGGGGTAATTAAATGTTTTGTACAAAAAATATATATATAATTGTCAAAGTATTATTTTGATAGTGCACATTTATTCTTGTAGTCATGCAATAACATATGGAAGTGGTAGTTGTTTCGTTCAAAAAATTTGGTACCATAATGATGAAATATGGAACAGGAGGTTAAAATGAGGTCAACTGCAATTTAGTGATAATGGAAAATATTAGTGTTCATGCAATCATAATTTATCTTGCAAAAGACCTAGAGTACCAATACAATGTCTTCTAGTAAGAATTCCATGAACGGGCTTGACAACGATGGGATCAAGACTGAAAGATCTGGTTTCCTAAACAGGTAACACCTGAACCGGGTTCAGAAAAAAGAATTACTTGATGCAAATTTTTATGTGAGGTTTATATGAAATTATGTGGCTCCACCACAAGTGTATATATTTGGCAGCACGTTGTGATTGTCGTAAATATATGTTTTGTTCAGACAGCAAAATTTTGAAACGCATCTTTCTCCGAGGAAAAAGTTAGAAGAAGATAATTTCAATTATTTTCAAGATCAAGAGGCTATGGTACTTATACTCCAGTATGTTCATGCACATGTTTCATTATGAAATTACGATGAAGCTTCTTGTTCTCATACATAAAAAAAATTATGAGCAGGAACTTTATTCGAGGGCTAGATCACGGAAAGAGGAGGTCCGGAATCTCCGTGAACAAATTGGTGTGGCATGCGTGAAGGTTTAACACTTTCCTAGATGCCTTGGCTTGCATCATTATGGATAATTAGTTGCTCCATCCTCTTATGTTTCTCACATAAGTAGAAATTCATTTATCTGTATTGTATCAGGAATTGCAGTCATTGAATGAGAAATATACACTGGAGAGGAAATTCTCCGAGTTAAGAATGGTTTGTACTTCTCTTGAAAAGTGATTATTCATTTTCTCTCACTGGTGCTTTTTATTGTCAGCCAGGATTGAAAAATGCAGTTTGCATGGTGTACAGTCTAAAGTAATATTTCTTTGAGTGATAGGCGATTGATGAGAAGCAAACTGAAGCGATCACTTCTGCCTTAAATGAGTTGGCTCAGAGGAAAGGTGATCTTGAACAAAATTTAAAATTGGCTCATGATTTGAAGGTAATGTTTGATTCTATGTATTTCTTTCTTTCTCCAACAATATCGTTGACATGATTGTTATCATGTTGTTAGCATAGCTGAAGAATTAAATAGATGATATTTACAAATATATGAACATTCTGGAAGTAGAAGATAGGAATTGGATTCTCAAACCCTTGTAAAGTTTAGATAGCGATATTAATCTGTAATTTAAAGTTAGTTTTTTGTACCAATAGATGCAAAAATGATAAGGCCTTTTAGTCTCGTAACAGAATCTCAGGTTTGAGGTTCTACAGGAAGAACAAAAATAAAAATGATTGAAACAGAACAATATGGAATATATAGAACAATTCATATTGGCTTTTCCCTTTCTTCATATGTCTAGGCACTTAGACAGAGGAACTCAGATTATGAAGCTTATATGTAGTGGCAGTCACAACAATGATCTGAAACCTTAACCTTTTCAAAAGAGAACCAGTTCTCTATTTAATGACGGCTACTTTGCGACCCTTACCAAGGAGCTTTGCTTTTCTTCCCCAATATATTCTACATGACACAACAGAAACCAACCAATTTTCATATGAATTGGGTCCAAATCAAAGGTAAAATTTAAAGGTTTCTTATGATATTCAGGTATATATAAATACTGAACATAAAATTTAGACAGGAATGGTAATTATGTAAGTTAAATGGGATTTTATTTGAGATCATACTATTGCCTACGAATTCATGGAGACTACTTATTACAAAGGAATGCATTATAAATACAAAAGTCCCCAAAACCCCTTTGATAGGTGGAAAAAATTGTCTTTTGAATGTTGTGTCGTTGTATCCGGGAGATGGTAATCATATGGATTTTCTTGCTTTCAATCATCTCACTTAAATTTTATCCTCTTAGTAAACAAATTCAATCCTAGTATGTTGACCTTCTCATGCATACTGTAGCTTTTAGGCGTTGTGTTTCCTTTTATTCGTGAAATCTATTAGAAAAGATGAGAAATCAAGTACACTACCAGAAGTTGTCCTTATATAATATCCTTTCCATATGGCATAGGAACTTTCTTTCGTCATCATTTTTTGTGACCAGCTTCCTTAGTTGAGTTGGTGTCCCTGATTTGTTACTCATTGGTCCTTTAGCTATTTATTTATTTTGACAGCACAACCGAAAAATTCAATTCCATTCCATACCAGCAGTCATTTATTTGCATAACTAGAACATTGAAAAGATAAAGAAAATGTCTACAAGTTGTAGGATTTGAAGATAATACAACGTCATGTCTAATTATGATCATTTATATATAAACTAGTATTACTCAGAATTTCTTTTTCTAGTTCATCTATTGGGTGGCATGTGATAACATTATGCCAACCTGAGGAGAATAACCTTTGCCCTATGTTTCTGCTGCCAAATAGGCTTCATGATTTATGTTGTTGGCTATTTATGTATGACATCGTTTTTGAAGTTGACTCCTAGTGGTTAAAACTTTCCTGTATAGGCCAATTTGAACATCTGATGAACATAGCTTCTTAAAGTGATAATCTGCATTCAATATATTAACATGCTGGTGGTGGAAATTTTTGCTATAAACTTCTTTTTGAATCTAATTGTTCTCTTGATGTCTTAAAATACTGTTATTAAAATATATATTTTTTATGCTTTGCGATGTCCTCAAACTATTATTACTCTCCACTCTACCTGT
This sequence comes from Dipteronia dyeriana, assembly GCA_032871835.1. Taxonomy (NCBI): domain Eukaryota; kingdom Viridiplantae; phylum Streptophyta; class Magnoliopsida; order Sapindales; family Sapindaceae; genus Dipteronia; species Dipteronia dyeriana. The sequence goes on from CM065302.1 coordinate 40,504,260, forward strand.
TTTTGTATAAATCTGTTTTTGATGGTTAAACTGCAAAAAATTGAAGGCTTTATTTTCCAGGTTGCTGAGGATCAGAGATATATTTTCTTGTCATCCATGCTTGGTTTACTGGCTGAGTATGGTCTTTGGCCTGATGTCACAAATGCATCTGCTATATCCAACTCTGTAAAGGTATTAACCGAACACCGCTTCATAAGTCTGATGAGTGGACAATGTGGAACGTGTTCTGTCTCATTGTGTGTATAGTTTATTGATTTGAGTCTGCATCTTGTTCATGTTCCAACATACAATTTTAATCACCATAACGAAAGGGAAAACGATAATATATGAGTTCAGAATGGGAATTGATCTTATCATATAAACACAGGCTTTTTCTATAGTTTATTTATTTATTTATTTTTTTTTTTAATTTTTAATTTTCAAGTATTACACTATTATATAAATTTGAGGTTTTTTGGGCGGGGGAAGAACTTGAACTTGCAACCTCGTGGTGCACGTATGAGGGGTTTACCACCGGATCAATCTCATCTCGTCTGTAGTATGCTATAATTAAAGTGCATTTACTTGTGTGCAACATTTAGCACCGATGATGACCTCGATTGTTTTGTTTAGCCTGGTTTTGCGAATGCTGACTAGTCAAGGAATAGTTTTCCCCTTGTATGAGTGGCAGATGCACCAACAGTAAGATGATCACACCCTTTCTAAGAAATGTATAGAGAGAACATCGAAAATGCATTTGTCATAGAACTGGGTGCAACAATCAACTATGTAGAACCAACAAAAGAAAAAGAGAATAGATAGAGAATTATGTTTGGGAAGATAGAAAATTAGAAGAAAGGGAGGAAATCAGAGAAAAAACAGAGGGGAGAAAATTAGGAGAATTCAATATCGTTATTTCATCAAATCATAGTCTGCCTTCAAATGACAATGATATGCCTTTTATATTGGCCAAAAACAATTCAGATAAAGATAAACTAAACTAAAAGCTATTAATTTCTTATCTCATTAGAAAAGAGATCTTTTAATTTTAAACCTAATCAAATTCTGATAAGATGAATATTTTTATAATCCCAATCTTGTTCTCCATTAGAAGGTAGATGACAATGACAACCATCTTCTTTGTTTGATTTAATGTGCTAGATAGAGACAATGAGTTGACTACTCTTTTAGGAGTAAGAGCTTATTGCTTTTATCAATTATATAGTCACATTAAAGGAGGCTTGATTAATGTGCTTCTTTTGATCCATCAATGCAACTTTCTCACTAGTACATTAATATAGAATCCATAACTGTAGTGGTTGAGATTCATCATTTCATCTTTAGAAATCTTAGTCTTTACCATAAGGTGTCGAATTGTCGAATCATAGTCAATTTGAAATACGTACCATTTGGTGTATTATCTCCCATTTGAAAATCTCACAGGAGGCTTGATTAATGTGCTTCTTTTGATCCATCAATGCAACTTTTGCACTAGTACATTAATTTAAAATCCATAACTTTAGTGGTTGAGATCCATCATTTCATCTTTAGAAATCATATTCTTTACCATAAGGTGTCTAATTGTCGAATCATAGTCAATTTGAAATAAGTACCATTTGGTGTTTTATCTTCCATTTGAAAATCTCACATGCTTAATAAATTAGATTCAGAGTTACTTCTGAACTACCATGGATGTCAATTGGAAACAAGGAGGATTTTTATGTCCCATTTGAAAATATCTTATGATTAATGTTAAAGAGCTTAAAAACTATTTTTAAACCCTTTTCTAATAGCTTAAACTTTTGGGTTGAGTGGTTACATGGTATTAGAAGCAATTTACAATGAGAGCTTAAGTCCAACCCCTAAAGTGATTGAATTTGTATTTGTTATTTGTGTTTTTTTTTTGAACTTGTGTTTTGTTTGAGTTTGTGCTATGTGGCAATCTCATTGGTCTTGGTGACAAATGAAGTGGTTGAGGAATGTAGAAAAGAGAAAAGAGTTGGTGGCAAATGAAGTGTTTGAGGAATGTAGAAAAGAGAAAAGAGAAAAGAGAAAAGAGTGGGCGTTGTGTTTAAAATTGATTTTGAAAAAGCTTATAATCATGTTGATTGAGATTTCTTAGGTTTTGTTTTGGAATGGAAAAGGTTTGGGTTAAAATGGAGGAGATGAATTATGTGGTGCTTAAAATCCACAAACTTCTTGATTATGATAAATGGGAGACCTAAGGGAAATTTTAATGCTTATAGGGTCTTAGGCAAGGAGATCTTCTTTCACCTTTTCTGTTCATTCTGGTGGCGGATTGTTTTTGTAGACTAGTTGAGCTAAGGATTGTCAATTGGTGGAAGGTCTTAATGTTGGGAGAGATGACATAATGATTTCTCTTTTGTTGTTGATACTATTTTCTTTTCTTCCGGTAATGAAGAGAAATTTAATTATTTAGTTAAAATTATTATAATTTTATTTGTGTCAGGGCTTAAGATTGATCTAGCCAAGAGTGTATTGGCTGGTAGCCTGGTATTAATTGTGATGAAGGAATTTTGGTTAATTTGTCCAATTCTGTTGGCTATGAGGTTGGCTGTTGACCTTTGAGATGTTTAGGTTTGCCTTTGGGGTAATTCAAGATCTTCAGGCTTTTGGGCTTCATAGATTAGAGGGGTGGAAATATGCTTTTGTTTCTAGGGGAGGAAGATTGGATATGATTCAAACAGTGTTGCATTCTATACCCACATACTATGTTTCTTTGTTTAGAATTCTTGTATGGATGGCTAAGAGAATTGAAAATCTTACGACGGATTTTCTCTGGGATGGCATTGGTGAAGACAAGAAGGCTCATTTAATTAAGTGGGAGATTGTTTCTCAACCTCAGGATAAAGGTGGTTTAGGAATTGGGAATATTATTAAGAAAAACTTGGCACTGCTTGTCATTGCTATACAGAGATATATAGAGACTAAATATCAATTCCTTTATGTGCCGCCCGTATTATCTTTTAAAATGTGACTTTATTCATTTAGCCTAGGTACCAAATGTTTTTGATTGAAGTAATTATATGAAAAGTAATTGAGTTCTAACTCTTAAGAGCATTATTTGGATGAAACTTCTTATATTGGCAAGTTTTAAAGGGCCTTCCTTAGATACAGTGTAGATCCTTTTTGTGGTATTATATTGGCATCAAGGCTCTTGATTGGTGTGATTTCACTTGAGACTTGAATATTATGAAGAGCTCATGTTTAGGGAAGAGAGTATGTTAGAGATATGAAAGAGGGAGATCATTGAGTTGTGCTTTTGTGGGTCTGCTACTCTGCTCCCTTGTCCGTTAAATACGATGGAATAAAGGGACTGATGTACATAGTTGGGCCTTTAAAAAAAAATGTACATAGTTGGGTCCACATACCAAACGTTTTTTATTTGAAGAATTTCTACTCTGCTAACATGTCTGTAGAGTAATGCCGGTGTTCTGTTTCTCACTCTTCTGGTTGGTTATAATTAATGCTCGATTGAAAGAAAAAAAATAGGGGCTGGAAGTCTGGAACCTTGTAGATGGGTAGAACACAAGCTAACTGGAAAGAGGACATAAATGTAAAAATGAAAACAACAGCAAAGACCCAAGAGACAAGACATAATAAAACTAGGAAAGATTTGAAGTAGGCAAAATGAAGTGGCAACTTCATGCTAGAAATGGGTACTGTGGAGTGCTCTAATACTGTCTTGAAAACACATAAAAAAAACTGTTAATTTCATTCCGTGACATCTATCCTATGTCTTTTATTGGACATAAAGCTTTATCAATTGTGCCCTTACCTTTCCTTTTCTTAATTATCTGCAGCACTTACATGATCAATTGCAGTGGAAGATTAGAACTTCTTACGTAAGCTTTCTATCACAAAATTTCATTTCTCCTTTGTTTGTTATTATCCATTATACTTTTACAACATAGTGAAGTATTTTCTCTCTATATATTTGTTACTCCTTACACTTGTCCATTTTATCTTGGTCACCTAAAATCAATCGCAATATTGTGTCATGTATGTGTTAGTGATTTGTTGACAACTTCTACCATTTGCTTATGTTAGGAAGGATTTTGAGTTGATCTAACATCAAGGGGTTAAAATAACTTATACATCCTAGCTGGAACAACTTATAAAAAATAAATTATAAATAAATAAATAAAACTTTCCTAACGGCTTTTGAGTGTTTTATGAAGCCTGTATTTCCTGAAATATTACTGACTTCAATATGCATTCATTACCTTGAACACCCTCCCATTCGGTAAGGTGTACATATCAAGCAAACATAGACACAGGAAATATATGTGGAACATTCTGTTATATTTTTGAATCAAATTTTTGCTTGTTTAGCTTAAAATATTTTTTTCTTTCTTCAATGAAGTCTGTAGTTGTACCAGATTTTTTGATTGACCCTTGTAAGATGGAGGTTTGGTTTTTATTATGAGTTAAAACCTGTATGTGAATTATAACATAATTTGCCAAGTAATATAGGCATCAACTTACTTTCATCACAGGATAGAATTAGAGAATTAACATCAGTGGCAGGAACTCAAGCTGCAACTGGATCTCTTGATACGGTACTATTTTCATGTAATCTACATTTCAATCTCATTGTTATTGCTTTTTCTTTACATGATAATGTCTTTTTCATGATATTTATTAGTTTTTCCCTTCAATAAGTATTTCTTATTTGACAGTTTTCTTCTGTTTCTATTATTTGTTTCAATTTTCTACATGTTGCAGGACCAGCATCAATTTTCTCCCAATAGTTCTGGATATGTAAACGAACGTATTACACAGACTGACGATATGCCAAGATACTTCCCTGACAAGCGTCTTACAGAAACAAAAGATTTATTGCTCAATAATCAGATGCAGCAGCCATTAAATAATGATAATCTACAGGGTTTCTCATTCGATTTCCACCGGTTGGTACAATTCATTTTGTTTTGTCTTGCACATTTTTTATTTTAATTCTCTTATCATAATTTGACTGTTAATTTGTTGTTTTGTCATACATGAGGAAACTCATCTATAGCTACTTATTGATCACTCTTCCTAAGTTTTTAATACATATAAATGTAATGTGTCCATGTATGTGTCATGCAAATAGCTAGTATCGTTCTGATAATAGCATTTTTTTTCCCTTGTCTTGGACAGTTTAAATTGTTTCCTATCTGTGAATAATAGTTTTTGTATGTATGCATGCATGTATGTGTAGACTTTTCCTTCTATAACTATGCTCTTCATAGTTTTTCTTCTTTAAAATTATCCATCCATAGCTGTGGTAGGTGCCATTGCATTTTAAATTTTAATCCTGATAATTGTCACAGTAACTCATTTTCATTGCATACGGCTAAAATCTGAATTACATAATGAACAAATAAATAGTGTTTGTTGATTTATTCTTCTCCATATGGAGGCAATATATATAGGAAAAATACAGAGTGAGAATCAAGTAATTGATCTGCTACGATCTCTACAATTAATCTAATCAATCCCCTATAATCAACAATTAGAAGATTGTCAACTATACAATAATAACAAATATATTCTACATTAATATTGAAATATTCTAACACCCCCCCTCAAGTTGGTGCATAGATGTCACTCATGCCCAACTTGTTAATTAAGTCATGGAAACTCCTTCCATTGATAGCCTTTGTAAGGATAGTCTTTACTTGGAACAAACGGAAGTTCGATTATCTTTTCTTCAATTTTTTCTTTGATGAAGAATCGATCAATCTCCACATGCTTAGTACGATCATGCTGTATAGGATTATTAGCAAGTTCGATTATCTTTTCTTCAATTTTTTCTTTGATGAAGAATCGATCAATCTCCACATGCTTAGTACGATCATGCTGTATAGGATTATTAGCAACCTGAACTGAAGTCTTATTATCACAATACAACTTCATACTACTTTCTTGATGAAATCCCAAATCGCTCAATAAATTCTTTAGCTATAGTAGCTCAGAGATTCCTTGAGCGATTCCTTGAGCAATTCCTCGAAACTCAGCCTCGGCACTGGATCGTGACACAACTGTCTATTTCTTATTTCTCCAAGTAACCAAGTTTCCTCCTACAAATGTGAAGTAACCGGATGTAGATCTTCGGTCATTAACATTCTCAGCCCAATCAACATCTTTGTACCCCTCGATGCCTAAGTGTTCATGTCGAGAGAACATTAATCCTCTGCCAGGAGCTCCTTTCAGATACCTTAGGATTCGAAGAACTGCGTTCATGTGGCTTTCAGTGGGAGTATCCATAAACTGGCTCACCGCACTTACTGCATAAGCAATATCCGGATGGGTATATGAAAGGTAGATAAGCTTCCCAACAAGTCTCTGATACCTTTCCTTGTTTGTCGGGGTTTGACCAGGGTGACCTGGACACTCACATAATTTGTGATTCTGATCCATAGGGGTATCTGCTGATTTGCTAGCAAGCATCCCAGTTTCTGTAAGCAGATCAAGGTCATACTTTCTTTGATTAAGGAAAATCCCATGTTTTGATCGGGCTACCTCAATTCCCATAAAGTATCTTGGCAATCCTAGATCTTTCATCTTAAACTCCATAGCCAAGTAGCTTTGAAGAGCAGTCATCTCCAGATCATCATTTCTTGTAACAATCATGTTGTCAACATAAACGATTAGTACAGTGATCTTATCACCCTTTCTTTTGAAGAATAATATGTCATCAGAGTTACTCTGATGATATCCGAATTTTCTCTTGGACGTACTGAATCGTCCAAATCAGTCTCTAGGTGATTGCTTTAGTCCGTAGAGAGCCTTCTTTAATTTACATACTTTACCAGTCTGAGACTCAAAACCAGGTGGGAGTTCCATATAAACTTCTTCACTGAGTTCTCCATTTAGAAAGGCATTATTCACATTGAATTGTTTCAATAGCCAATCCAAGTTAGCTATTAGAGAGAGGAGTACCCAAACGGTATTTAACTTGGCTACTGGAGCAAAAGTCTCTTGATAGCAACCCCTTAAGTCTGAGTACACCCTTTGGCAACAAGCCTAGCCTTATACCTTTCAATTGAGTCATTTGCTTTGTGCTTGATGGTATAGACCCATCGACACCCAACAACCTTTTTTCCTTTTGGTAGATCCATTACCTCTCACGTGCTGTTTTTCTATAACGCCTCTATCACTTTTTTCATGGCTTGTATTCATTTATGGTCAGTCAGGGCATCCTGCAATTTACTAGGAATAGATACAGAGGATAATTGATGTTCAAATGTTTTGAAGGACTCAAAAAGTCTATGAGTTGAGGTGTAATTAGTAATAGAATAAAAAGCTTTACTACCTACCGGAGGCTGCTCAGAAGGGAAACCAAACCGTTCAAACGGTCTATGTTCTCGACTGGGATACCGTCTAGTTGATACACTAGGTTCAGGATCTGTGATTTTCACCGGGTAAATCATTAGATAAAGTAAAGGGTTCAAGAATTACCTTAGGAGCATTTTCAACCTTAAAGTTTTATTGATGAACCGGTAATGGAGGAGAGGAAGGTTGTACAACCGGTATGAGAACCGACTCCCTTTGTTTCTCTTTCCCTTTGTTCCTCCTTTCATATACCTTCAAGGTTGGTTTTGTCTTTTCTGTGAGACTATCAAGAGTCTCAATTTCAGAAGGTAGATTTTCTACCTCAAGAGATTGACTTCCACTTTTCAAACTAATGGGTATGCCGTTGTCAGTTTTTGGAGACTTCCCTTTATAGATTGGATTCTCCCCCGGAAGAGAAGTTACCAAGGCAAAGTATGCCTGATTCTCCCAAAATGTAATATCTTGTGACACAAAGACTCTACGGGATGGAGGATGATAACATTTGTACCCTTTTTGTGAGCTAGAATACTCTATAAAAACACACTTAAGAGCACGTGGGTCTAACTTTCCTCGATGAGGGGTATGGATATGTATATATACCACACATCCAAAAACCCGAGGAAGAATATGTAATGCAGAGTTAATGTCATAGAAATGAGACAATGATTGTAGCGGAGTTTGAAAAGAAAAAACACCGGATGACATACGATTAATGAGATATGTAGCAAATATTACTGCATTGCCCCAAAAAGATTTAGGCATATGCATTCCGAGAAGTAAAGATCGTGCAACTTTTAAGAGATGACGATTTTTACGTTCGGTAGTACCGTTTTGTTGTGCGGTATGTGCACAAGTTATTTGGTGGAGAATACCGTTTTTCAAACAAAAATCTTTTAAGTTATGATTAAGATATTTACCACCATTGTCTAAGTGTAAAACTTGAATTTTGTTTTGAAATTGTGTTAAAGATCTTATGATAATTTTTTTGAAAAACATCAAATACATCACTTATTTTTTAAAAGAAAAATCCAAGTCATACGTGTACAGTCATCAATAAATGTAACAAACCAACGCTTACTGGATATCGAAACAGCATTAGATGGACCCCAAACATCAGAATGAACAAGAGAGAAAGGCATAAAACTTTTATTATTAATACTGGGAGGAAAAACAGTACGATGACGTTTAGACAAACCCATGTTTCAAACTGCAAATTATTGTGCCCAATAGTTTTAAACAAAGAAGGAAATAAAATTTTGAGATATCCAAAAGAACAATGACCTAAACGTCTATGCCAAAGAAAGATATTATACTCGTTGTCGGCTTTAACTTGTACTACTCGGTGAGGATGACTGGACGAGCGTGAAACATTGTCTATTGTAAAGTAGTACAATCCCCCTCTTTCCCTATCAGTTCCAATTGTCTCCTTGGTTGTGATACCCTGAAACACAAATTGAGAAGGCCAGAACGTAACAACACAATTTAGAGACTTAGTGATTTGACTGATTGAGAGTAAGTTGTTAGATGAAGTGGGCATATGTAATACATATGATAAATTTAAGGACGGAGATAGTGATACAGATATAGCCCCATGAATTGGAGTGGGTTTACCATCAGCATATGACACATTATTTGTTTCAATCGGACTACGATGACTAAAGTTTTGAGAATTAAAAGTCATGTGATCTGTTGCACCGGAATCTATTATTTAGGTATTATTACTAGAAATTGTAGAAACACTGAAAACAGAATGAAACGTACCTGCCCTGTGGTGTGGAGGAAAAGTTGCTAGAGAATGATGCAAGAGAGGCAGTTCCAGTCTTTGGTGGCCCCTTCTTCCTTTTTTCCAGGTACCACTCAGAATACCCATGCAATCTCCAGCAGGCATCTCGGATATGATTTTTCTATCCGTAGCGAGTACATTTCCTGTTTCCTGAACTCCCCTTGTTGATTAATAAAGCAGAGCTGTCACTTGTGGTGGAGCTAGCATATTGGCTTGACGTTGTGCCTCACGATGAATATAGGTAAATGCTCTTTCAACACCAGGAAATGGATCCATACGTAACACATCAGCTCGTATCTTGTCAAATTCAGGGTCTAGTCATGCAAGGAAATGTATACTCTTTGTTTCTCAATGCGATCATTTATTCGAACCGCATCTGTAGCATCGATCATATCATTCGGGCAACGTTGGTCTAACTCCTGCCAGATTGTGTTCAATTCCCCGTAATACTCAGCAATATGGCTCCCAGATTGACGCATATGGAATGTTTTGCTGTTGAGTTCATAAATTATGGATTGATCTGCACTGTCATAGTAGGTACGAGCAACTGCTTCCCAAATGGCTTGAGCCGTAGGTAATCGGATAAACATCCCCATAATTTTGGGAGTCATAGATCCGAAGAGCCATCCTTGCACAAGAACATTATTTGCCAACCATCGCCTATAGGTGGGGTTGGTGGTTGCAGGCTTAACACATTCCTCTATGAGAAAACCTTGTTTGTCCTTCCCAGCCACAAAGATTTCGACAAACCTGGATCATAAATGGTAGTTTGACCCCTTCCAATTTAATCTCAATCTTAGATGAGTTGTCATGAGAATAAATTGGAGGGAGTGTTGGAGGTGGTGGTGGTGAAACTATATGGATAGATATGTCTGATTCTTCTTCAACATTGGCCATGGTAGTGGTAGTAATAGTATTAGCGAAAGCAAAAAAAAGTTAGATTTTTACTGCTTTTTTTTACCGAGTGCCTTTTACTTTAACCCTTTTTTTATTTTTTTATTTTATTTTTACAAATATAACAACAGTTATTACAAGCAAATATAACGCACGCGTAAACCAAACAATAAAAAACAAAACCTAGATCGATTCAAGTTCTGATCTGCCGGTGATGCAAGGGAGTCTGCGACGGTCGGAAAAGAGGGACGACGATTTGCCGGACAACGTGGGTCTCTGTTTGAAGGAAAATCGATCGGGTCTAGTCGGGTTGCAAAGTAGCACAGGTGAGCAGAGACGATGCGGGTCACCAGATCTGGTGGGGCAACCGTCGGAGATGTATGACGTTGGTCGGTGGTTTTAGAAGTTTCGATGGTAAAGTTCACTGGAAAATAGAAGCACAGACAGGCAATAGTCCTGTTGTCGTAGAAGAAAAAATTTGCAGAAAAGAAAAAGAAACAGAGAAAGAGAGGAAGAACCGTGAACAATTAGTTTGGGCTCTGATTCCATGAACAAATCAATAGTGTTTGTTGATTTATTCTTCTCCATATGGAGGCAATATATATAGGAAAAATACAGAGTGAGAATCAAGTAATTGATCTTCTACAATTAATCTAATCAATGCTCAATCAATCCCTATAATCAGCAACTAGAAGATTGTCAACTATACAATAATAACAAATATATTCTACATTAATATTGAAATATTCTAACACGTAATAGAATTTTTAGTTCTTAATAACTTCCAGGCAATTTTGCTTCCTTTATTTTCATGCATTGTAATTTCTTTTCTGTCATTTTCTATTGGCCGAAGTTTATGCATATAACAAACTAAGACATGTTCTATGCACATTATTACTCTAAGCAATGAATTATTTTACCTGATTGTGACAAGGCTTCTTATCATTTTCACTTCTTACCTACCTATGAGTCATCTTCTTACAGAGAAGGTGTTGGCACTGGTCCTATAGTAGATAAAGGTGGTGCACGAAAGGAAGCAGGAGAGATTTCAAACATCTTGTTTTATCCTCCTAGGACAGACGATGAGATTGCTCCCTCTATTTCTGAAGGTAGTATATGTTTTTCCCTATAACATTAGTTCATGACTTTTGTAGAATATAACTAGAATCTTGTGGAGACAGCTTTAAATCATTTTTTCGGCATTTACCTAATGGTGGTTACGTAATATGGTATCAAAGAAAGTTTTATTTGGAGTGCCTGGATTTTAGTCCTCTCACATGATTGAATTTGTGTTTGTTTTTGAATTTGTTTCTGGGTTTGAATCTATGTTTGTGGCGGGCTTGGGCCACGTGGCAAGCTTGTCATTTTTTCACATGAAGGGGTGTGTTAGAGAGCATAATGTCATTATTTGATATTTACCTGACAGTTTAAACTTTTTAATCTAACGGTTACCGACAATGCTTTCTTCAGAAGGCCCTGGTATTGAGAATTTTCAGATTATTGGCGAAGCTACACCTGGAGAAAAACTTCTTGGCTGTGGATTTACAGTACGTGGGACCACTCTTTGTATGTTTCAGGTGAAATTCTTTGAAGTTAGCTTGTATGAATATTGCATCTGTGAAACAGTTTTTTACTTATTAGTTTTAACCTTTTTATTTTTTAACGACTTGTGCATTAGTGGGTTCGTCATCTTCAGGATGGCACCTGGCATTATATTGAAGGTGAGCACTGAAATGTTTTGACTTTTGGTAATAGGTGTGTTGAAATAACTTCCCTAATCTTCTGTTGTAAATTTCTGGTCCAGGAGCCACAAATCCAGAATATGTAGTCACTGCTGATGATGTTGATAAACTGATTGCTGTTGAGTGCATACCAATGGATGATCAAGGTCTTCAGGTATGTGTAAGGAATAAAGATTTTTGTGTGTTTTACATAGCATGTTTCCTTGCCATATCTTGCAATAGAAAGTTAACATGCTATAAAGTAAATTGTTTGGTCCCATCGCTTATTTCAAAGAGGAGAAATATCACTCGTAGAAATAAATGATAACACAGTAAACCATAGATTCAGTAAGTTCAAGCCGAGATTAATGAATAAGGCAATAGTAGGGTGCCATTGATGATAGCAAAGTGTTCCTGACCTCTTACTCTTTTCTCGTCTCTTCCTCTCTCTTGGAACGATTGCGACAACAAGATTCATAACTATGGATAAACTAGAAAGTGACTCCAAGTATTTATTAGTTATAAGGAGATTTGCATTTTATCTTGTTCATGATATCAGTGGAAGGACACAGTGGTGTCCACAATATTTGGAACCTCTCCAATTAAGTGTTTTCAAGAGAGTATGGACACATGCACAAAAAAGGAGGTGCCTTCAAATTCTTTTATAACAGATGCATACAAGGATGCTAGGAATTGAACTGTATTCCATAAACAGTTAACCTCTTTTATAAGGAGATTTGCATTTTATCTTGTTCATGATATTAATGGAAGGACACAGTGGTGTCCACAATATTTGGAACCTTGCCAATTAAGTGTTTTCAAGAGAGTATGGACACACACAAAAAAGGAGGTGCCTTCAAATTCTTTTATAACAGAGGCACACAAGGATGCTAGGAATTGAACTGTATTCCATAAACAGTTAACCTCTTCTTCTCTTGAATCTTCAAAAAAAATTCTATTACTTTCCTGCCATATTACCCAAAAAAGATGCAAAAGCTGCACATTTTCGAGGAACTTTGACTTTCTCCCTTTTCCAAAAGCTGGTTCAACAACGTTCTCTAAGAAAAGAAATCGGACACACCCATTAAGTGTGTGAGCTAGTTTATGCATTCTCCCATTGAAAGCCACATGAATGTAGTTCTTCGAATCCTAAGGTATCTGAAAGGAGCTCCTTGCGGAGGATTAATGTTCTCTCGACATGAACACTTATGGATCGAAGGGTACACGGGTGCTGATTGGGCTAGGAATGCTAGTGACCAAGGATCGACATCCGGTTACTTCACATTTGTAGGAGGAAACAGAAAGTTGTGTCACGATCCAGTGCTGAGGCTGAGTTCTGAGGAATTGCTCAAGGGATCTATGAGCAACTATGGCTAAATAATTTGTTGAACGATTTGGGATTTCATCAAGAAAGTAGTATGACGCTGTATTGTGATAACAAGGCTTCAACTCTGATTGCTAATAATCTTGCCCATCATGATCGTACTAAGCATGTGGCGATTGATCGATTTTTCATCAAAGAAAAAATAGAAGAAAAGATAATCGAATTTCCGTTTGTTCCAAGTAAAGACCAGTTTGCAATATCCTTATAAAGACTATTAATGGAAGGAGCTTCCATGACTTAATTAGAAAGTTGGGCATGTGTGACATCTACGCACCAACTTGAGGGGGGTGTTAGAATATTTGTTATTAATTTAGCAGATTAGTATGGTTGACTAATATTCAAATTGATTGTATTGATAGCTTGATTGTAGGAAATCGTGTATTGATTTTTAGGAGATTTTTCCTTGATTCCCATTCATATATTGCTTATAAATTACCTCCAAATGAAGAAGAATAAATCAACAAACACTTTGATTTGTTCATCTTCAATCAGTGAAGGAAAAAAGATTTGGAAGAGAAGTTTCCTGTGTGTCTCTATCATTCAAGTTCTTCTATCTACGATTTCATTAAGAGAAGTGCTCCAAAATTTCAGAAAGACTAGCAAATTCTTGTGTCTCTATCATTCAAATTCCTTTTGAAGTTTAAGTTCAAATGCTACTCCATTGTAGAGGTAGAGAAAGCCATCCTTGTGTTGATTGGGGCATTATGAGGCCTAGAGAGTTTGTATAAATTCGGAAGAGCTCACAAAGGGGAACATCTCCTGCTGTTGGCAGATTATTAGGAGTAATTAGAACAATTAGATATTTGATTATGTTAGACTTTTATGTAAATATAAATATTTTAGATAGGTAAATCTAATCTCTAATTACTGGGGATTGAATCCTAGGAATTCTATTATATAGAGAAATTATTCACTCAATACACGGAAAGAACTCTTTTTCTTCACCTGCCCATTTAGTTAATTATTTCATAATAACATAATGAAAACACAATTTGGGTGAAACTGTGAGATTAATTAGAAAAAATGTTGTTGAAGTGCTCAAATTCCAGTTTCGCCTGCTTAGTCTGTGTAGTTTTCATTGTGATTTGTGATGAAGAGCAAAAAAGAAGTTACAGTACTTATCTTGCATATATAAAGCTAAGGCTAAATGTTAGTAGTGAATGGGATTCTTGCTTATAGTTGATCAAGTATAACTTTTGCATTGTAGTAGGGAATTTGAAATCGAGTATACATATTCCTACTTTTCTTTCCAGTCTCAGGATTTATTACCAGCTAGTAAGAAAAGTGAAGTTAAAATTTGTAAATTGTTAGAAATCAGTAGTTTGGAATGGGTTATTATTTACTGCATGTCTGTATCAATATCAACCCAAAAAGGCTGCCTATGAGATTGCAAATCTAATTGGTATATTAACCATTTTTCTTTGTTATTGGATTTTGTTCACACGTGATTTCTAACTCTTCTTCACATGTGTGAGTTGGGTTTGGTTTCGCCATTGTTTTTCATGAAGCTCCCTTTTTTGCATTGATTTTGTGGGTTACTTTTTTTTTTTTGGGTATATAGTATATTTGTCTTCTTGTAATTTCCTTTTCTTTTTTTAAAACCCCCTAGATCAAAGTTGCTTGGATACCATGCTAGAAATTAATATTTTGGAATGAGTTAATTTTTATTAGATCAATATCAAAGCTAGCTTAGGTTGCAAGTTCAAATTGTATATTAACCATTTTCATATGTTTACTTTTTTTTTTTTTTTTTTTTTCATTTTGGGATTTTGTTCAATACTTGATTCTGAAAAATCATTATTATTTCATAATATACATGTACTTTGATGCTTGCTAGGAATGACATGATTTTGTACCTCATTTCCTCTTTTTTTGTTTACATTATTAGTTAAACATTTTTTTCTCCAACCTAAATGAAAACAATCTTTCGCTTGCATTTGTGTCTCGTAATTTGCTGAACTAAAGTCTTTGCAGTCCTAAAGGGAAAAAAGGCTGTAATTTTTTTATTTTTTTATTTTTTTGTGTTTTTTATGCATTAAAATATTGTCATTCTGATTACTCTGTCACGCCTTTTGATCCTATCAGGGGGAATTAGTGAGGCTTTTTGCTAATGATCAGAACAAAATAAAATGTGGTAAGTGTATGTGATTTGATTGATTATTGTTAGACTTAAAGATTCCTGTCTAAAACAAAAACATAGGATTTATATTTATTAATTTATATCCATGTGTTTCAGAATGTTATTATCTTGTATATATTTTTTTTTCGTCAAGCATCATTTCTGATCAAATTGTAATTTCACTGCTCCTTTCGGAGCATGGCATGTTGATTTTTTTTTTTTATACGTATTAGATTTTACAGAGAATAGAAATAGTTTTCTGGTCTTCACAAAATTCTATTTGGTGTAAAGTTATTGGTCTTCACAATGGTCAAAATGCCTGATCTATTTCTATCAAGTGTTAACTTTCTGGTCTTCTCAATGGTCACAGTTTTCATATTTATGGAGATTTTCATCAAGCCTCTGATGTGGCAGTTCTGTGCTGTAGCCTTATCTGATGTAAAATTTAAGTCTTTCTTTGCTCTGATAATTTTGGTGAGACAGTTACTTTAATTTATACCTCTTAGTAATATGCCCATCAATGTTATTTGAATATTAAATTTTTTAGACATCTTTCTTGAATAATCAATAAAACAAATGATGTATGCACACCGGTTATTTGGTAAATATAAATTAGTGAAATTTAATAAATCATATGCACACTGGTTATACATTTTTTTATCAAATTTTTGATCCCATAAAAGTTTTGTTATTTCCATGGTCTTCTGATGAGCTAATCTGCAGACCCAGATATGCAGAGCGAGATTGACTCACATATTTCCAGAGGTGAAGCCACATTTAATGTTCTATTGCTGGTAGGTTTGATTTAGTTTTACAAATTTTTATTGATATATCATAAGAGTTTCATTTTGTTTATCATATATTGCTTTTATCTAGTAGTAACTCAAAAATAGTAGGGTATGAGGAAATGTGGTGCTTGGTGGATTCCAATGAATTGATATTTGATTTTGATCTATTTAAACTATATAATGATTAAGGAAATCTGTTATACCAATCCTTATTATTGGCCTTCAAGGTAAGAAGAGATAGAGGGCAATTGAATGAGCTAAACAAGTTATGTTGTAAGACTTTGCTAAAAAATTTAAGAGGCAGGATCCTGAAAGGCTTGTCTATTCTTCCTTTCCCAAATGATCAGTGTGTTGTTCTCTTCTTGAACAACCGCCTTGCTAAAATAAAGAAAAGAAAGCTGTATATGGGAATATGAGAACAAATCAAGAGTGTTTGTTGATTTATTCTTCTCCATATGGAGGCAATTTGTAGGACAATATATGAGTGAAAACCAAGGAAATGATCTCCTATAATCAATACACTGATCTCCTACAATCAAGCTACCAATCTATATAAATTATTTACAATCAATTTAAATCCCCTATGATTAGGATAGTCGAACTCTACAAATCTTCTACACTAAAGATGAATATTCTAACACCCCCCTCAAGTTGGTGTGTAGTGGTCACTCATGCACAAATTTCTGATTAAATCATGGAAGCTTTTTCCATCCTTCGTAAGGATATCCATAAGCTGGTCTTTACTAGGGACGAATGGAAGTTCGAGTATCTTTTCTTCTAGTTTTTCTTTGATGAAGAATCGATCTGTCTCCACATGTTTAGTACGATCATGCTGGACAGGATTGTTAGCAATCTGAATTGAAGCCTTATTATCACAATACAGCTTCATACTACTTCCTTGACGAAATCCCAGATCACCCAATAAATTCTTCAGCCATAGTAGCTCATAGATCCCTTGTGCAATTCCTCGGAACTCAGCCTCAACGTTGGATCGTGACACAATTGTCTATTTCTTACTTCTCCAAGTAACCAGGTTTCCTCTTACGAAGGTGAAATAACTGGATGTAGATCTTCGGTCACTGGCATTCCTAACCCAATTAGTATTCGTGTATCCCTCGATGCCCAAGTGTTCATTTCGAGAGAACGTCAATCCTCTGCCAGGAGCTCTTTTCAAATTCGAAGAACTGCATTCATATGGCTTTCCGTGGGAGCATGCATAAACTGGCTCCCCACACTAAGTTTCCTATGTACGAAAGCATTCTTCACATCGACCTATTTCATTGGCCAATCTAAGCCAATGATAGAAGTATCCTAATGATGTTTAATTTGGCTACCGGAACAAACGTCTACAAGTAGTCAACCCTGTAAGCCAGATTGTACCCTTTGGAAATCAGCTTGGCCTTGTACCATTCAATTGAGCCATTTTCTCTATGCTTAGTGGTATAGACCTATTGACACCTAATAACCTTCTTTCCTTAAAGTAGATCCACTATCTCTCACATACAGTTTTTCTGTAACGCCTTCATCTCTTTCATGGCTTGTACCCATTTCTGGTCTGTCAATGCATCCTGCAATTTACTAGCAATTTTTTGGCCTGCCAACCATCGTCTGTAGGTGGGACTAGTGGTTGCAGGTTTAGCTTTTTCCCCGTTAAGAAAACCATATTTGTTTTTTCTAGCCACGAAGATCTCAATGAACTTGGACCACAAGGGATAGTTTGACCCATCCAATTCATTCTCAATTTTAGATGAGTTGTCATAAGAATAAACTGGAGGGAGTGTTAGAGGTGGTGGTGGTACCACATGGCTTGTTACTTCTGATTATTTTATGTTGGCCATAGTAGTAGTAGTAACAATAGTAGCGGACACAAAATAAACCGAGTTCAACAAAGTAAACTGAGTTAAAAAAACGAGTTCGAACAAAAAATAATCGAGTTCAAAACAGATGAAAAAACCTAGATCGATTCAAGAGGCCAACGGGTCAAGTCTAACGGTGGAGCGAGAAAGTCGGCGGCACACAAAGGTTGGTGAGTGGCGACGGTCGCTATTGGAAGGATCGGTGACTCAAATCACTGTTGAGAAGAGGAAACCGACACGGGTCGGGTCGGGTCGGATTGCGAAGAAGTATCGCAAGTAGAAACGACGCGGGTCGGTGGATAGGGTCAGGGTGACGGGAAGAAGACCGGCGACGTGAGATGCTGTCAGGAATCTGACGAGATACCGGTGGTAGGGATTCCGGTGGTAAGGCTCACCGAAAAAGAGGGCAATAGGTACTAATGCTTAGTAGCAGTAAATAAAAATGCAGAAAAGAGAAAAAAAAAAAAGTAGCAAAACAACCCTAAACAATTTGTTTAGGCTCAGATACCAAGAACAAATTGTTGATTTATTCTTCTTTATATGGAGGTAATTGATAAGGAAATACATAAATGAGAATCAAGGAAATGATCCCCTAGAATCAATACAATGATATCCTACAATCAAGCTATCAATCAATACAAATTATTTACAATCAATTTAAATCCCCTATGATTAGGATAGTCAACTCTACAAATCTTCTGCAATAATGATGAATATTCTAGCTAAATGTTCGTCCATTTTATCCATTAAAATTTCCTGCCTTCAAATTTCACTAGTTGTAGATCAACACTCTCAGCTCACAAATCCAGTTAATCCCATTTAAGCAAAATAATTTCGTTGAGGCAGAATTATTTTTTTATGATCGTCATTCTGGTGAAACCCGAGATTAGCAAAGTTTAGAAGGAAATTCTTTAAGCCGAGTGAATTAGACAATATTGGAAACATTTGGTCACATGGTGCTACTTTTACAATAAACCTTCCTGCCAGCTGCTTCAGGTGGAAGATTATGTATTTGTGGTGGATATGCCATGTAGCTGAGTTGATCAACTATATACATTTGGATCTGCAAGGATTTTAATAGTCAAGTTTCGATCCAGGAATTCAGTTGCATTCAGCATTGACTCAACAAATGAGAAGACACCAAAAAACCAAGAGAAGTGAGAGCCATCAACCATCACAACAGAAATTGTTACAGTTCTATTCTTCCATTGTGAAACTGATACATTGCCCCATAAATTCTAATATTTAGTATCATAAAACATGGTGAAAAATGTGTTTGGGAGCAGTAAACTTCTGCCGAAACCAAATCATAATAAATTTTAATATTTACTTAATTCAGTATCATTTGTTCTGTTACACAATGGTTTTGTAATTCATAGTTTTGAGTTATCTAAATCTTACTCTGAATTGACTCTTTCACTCTACATATCACTTGCATTAAAGTCACTATTATACGTTGGATTGAATACAACGATTGAGATTTGAAGACCAAATGGAATTAAAATCAC
Source organism: Dipteronia dyeriana (assembly GCA_032871835.1). Lineage (NCBI taxonomy): Eukaryota > Viridiplantae > Streptophyta > Magnoliopsida > Sapindales > Sapindaceae > Dipteronia > Dipteronia dyeriana. The sequence goes on from CM065302.1 coordinate 40,523,636, forward strand.
GATGGCTTGACTAGAGACAAACAGTGTGAATGTATTGTTTGTTACCACTACACCCAAAAATTCAAAAGCTTAAGCTATTAGGTCTGGGCTCAAACAATGACACAAAGCTCCCTAACATATATATAATATCCGATTAGTGGCATTTTGATTTTTAAAATTTGAACTTTCAATCTCAGCCATTTCATTTTTGGTTCCTTTACTTTTTTGCTATGCAACTGCATAAATGATTATTCTAATAGAGATGACATTCAATGCTCATGCAAATCATGTAAATGATACCTTAACGATCATATTTTCAATGTTCTTGATGCATAATATATGAATGTTTGCTAATAGCGAAAGCGGTGATATGTAGGAAATCCCAGTATCGATTTACTCGTTGTGAGACAAATTTTCAAGAGTGTTTGAACTTTGAATTATGGTGTAACATATAGTTTTGCCTCATCTTCTTTTATCAGATGGATTCTTCTGAAAACTGGGAGGCAGCAACTCTAATCTTGAAACGGTCAAGTTACCAAATTAAGATCAACAACACAGAATCTGAAATTGGAGAGACATTCTCGAAGGAGTTATCGGTATGAGACTTACATTTGATGCACATTGTCCATGATAATTAAGATGTATTTTTTTTTCTTTTTATCAATTTGAACACATTATCTGTACATTGGCCTCTTTTTTGTCAATTTGAAATTCTGTTCAGGAACTTGTAGGATTATGTGAGAAGAAGTTGATTGTCCTATAACTTTTATAATTGTATATAAAACCTTACATTAATTTTCTATCTTATTGATATTGCAGATCAAAATACCTTCTGGGCTCTCAACACAATTTGTTTTAACATGTTTTGATGGTTCTTCACGTCCTTTCAGCACATACAATGTTAGGTAATACTTGAGAATTTTCCTTTTTTAAGTTTTACATGAAATTGTTTTCGATTTTCTTGATTGTGTTCCTTTATATTACATTTTGCCGTTTTGGTTAAAATGAAGCAAGTCATTGCGTCTTTCATTTTGTTGTCAATTGTTCATATCCATCGTCTTCCCTGCCTAGCAATAACTAAGAAAAAGAACATGTTCCATGGGCACTGAAAAAGTTACCATACATATACCATGTAAAATAATAAAAAGTTGACTTTATTATATTAGTCTGTATATTACAAATACATAAGATGATTTTATCTTATATGATTAGATAAGTATGGTAATATAAGATATGAAAAACTTATATGGCAATAAATCAAACATAATAAAATAAGAATGGAAGCATATACTATGCATAATAATTTTGATATTTGTTAACACGTTTTATGTTATTTGTTATCTTTACTTATTTGTGTCACTGATACTAGAGTATAGTCACAATAATTGGACTTTCCTAATGGGAGAGGAAGTGGAGTAGGACAAGAAAAGAATATAGGCAAGCCCCATGGATACGGATATCTGTAACAATCTGCTCCATTTAGAATGGAGATGGATACTATTATATCAGGGACTGAGTGGGGAATGGGGATGGATACAATCCTAATATCCATTTTATTTTCAGAGATAGGGATAGGTATCGTCTATGGATATCCATCCCCAATTCCTCATCCAACTCCATTAAAAATATAAGAAAGTTTTTTGTCCAGGATAATATTTTGTGGAGTTTCTTAAATATGGAAATTTTTTAAATATCTTTCAATATTTGTTTATGTTTAAATACCATAAAATGTATCATTCTAGATGTTAGTTACGTTTTTCTTATGTAAAGTATAAAAAGTAACAATTTTTTCATCGGATACGGGGAAAGATGGGACGGGGATGGATTTCCTTACCTCAATTCGGGGATTCCCCAATCCGCCCCTCTTATTAGAATTGCGGATGGATATGGGGAAGGGGATATATATATATATATCTCAAACGGATACGAGGATAGATATTAGGACTTAAGTTGTGCTTTGGTAGAGACATAAGTTGTGCAAATTAATCGACTATCAAGCTTTTCCTTTATGAAATGTCTGTCTACTTCAATGTGCATCGTTGTTGTGTGCAATGATAATTGCTGATTTATTATCACAACAGTCTTATTGGTCCATCCCACTAAACTTTAAGTCTTCTAAAATAATCTTCAACCACAGTAGTTCACACCCTCCTTGAGCTATTGATCGAAATTCTGCTTCAGCACTCGATCTGGCCACTACATTCTGTTTCTAACTTCACCATGTCACAAGGTTACCGCCTAGAAAAGTGCAGTAACCCGATGTAGACCTCCTGTCAACTACTGACCCAGCATAGTCAACATCTGTGTATGCTTTTGGAGTCGGCCCTGTTTTTCTTCTAAATAAAATTCCTCTCCCATAATTGGCTTTTTGGTAATGTAGCACACGGTAGGCAGCCTGTAGGTGTACCTCTTTAGAATTGTGCATGAACTAACTTATTTCACTCACAGCATAGGCTATTATACGGCCTTGTGTGTGAAAGATAAATCAGCTTTCCATCCAATCTTTGATACATCACCTTGTCCACCGGAATATCTTCACTAGCTTCTCCAAGTTTGTGATTAGGGTCTATAGGAGTACTTGCGGGTTTACACACCATTTTCCCGGTCTCTTTCAATAGATCATTCACATACTTTTGTTGTGAGATAAAAATACCCTACTGCGAGTGAGCTACTTCAATCCCTAGGAAGTATTAATACTTCCTAGCTCTTTTATCTAAAATTCTCTTGCTAAACACTGCCATATAGTTTCTCCCGCTCCCTCATCACTACCTGTTACAATTATGTCGTCTACATACACCAAAAGAATTATAACTCTCCCTGAATTTGAGTGTATGATGAATAAAGTGTGGTCCCCTTGACTTTGCTTATATCCTGTAGCTAGCATCACTCTTGCAGTCTCCCAAACCAGGCCCTTCGAGATTGTTTAATGCCATATAAGGCCTTTTTCAACTTGCATACCCTGGTAGCTCCTAATTTACCTTCAAATCCTGATGGATCTTCCATGTAAATTTCTTCTTCCAACTTCCAACGGAGGAAAGCATTCTTAACATCGAATTGTTGGAGATGCCAATTGTAGTTTACAGTCAAAGATAACAAAACTGTGACTATATTCATCTTGGATACCAAAGCAAATGTCTCCTGATAATCAGCTCAAGAAGTTTGAGTGTAGCCCTTAGCTACCAACCTTGCCTTGTACCTTTCAAGAGTACCATTCGCCTTGTATTTTACAGTAAACACCATTTGCACTCAACCGGGTTCTTTCCTTTAGGCAACTCTACCAGTTCCCAATTCTGATTTTTCTCCAAGGTCTCTATTTCAACGTTCATAGCCAATCTCCAATTCTCATTAGATATAGGCTCAGATAGTCTAGTAGGAAAAGAAATAGTGTTTAGTCTCTTAAGAAAATTGTGTGATTTTGAGAATATTTCAAATGACACAAAACGTGCAAGTCGATATAAGGGTTGTTTTGTACATTCTCCGGAACCCTTTCGATTTGCAATAGGTAAATCATAATCACTAAGACACTCAAGTTGTAATTACCTCATTTCAAGAGGCCGGTTAAGATTCTTGGACTTGTACCGGTTTTGAAGCTGGAACATGTCTCCTAGAATACACATGCATATACTTCATAGTATCAAGACTTCTATTATCCTTAGGGACTGGGTCATCGGTTTCTGTATTGTGGTGAGGTAAAGGCAATAGTTTAGTGTCAGGTTTCAGTGTTTGCTGGTTCGGTGTTTGATTGAGAACCCATTTCAAGTGGAGAGGACCTGTTTGTAGGCTCCTTAGAGGAACTGTTTGTGTGCTGTGAGGGACTGTTTGTGGGCTGTGAAGAGGACAAATCAAGTGATGACAAATCTAATTGAAAGACTCCCTATCCTTATCTTAAATAAGAGTCTCCCCCTGAAGATAAGTGTGAGGGAAATACGGTTTGATTTCATCAAAAGTTACGTCAACCGACATATAAAATTTCCTAGTTGAAGGATGAAAGCTTTTATACCCCTTTTGAGTGGGGGAGTACCCAACAAAAACCCACTTGATTGCCCTAGGATCCAACTTCCCTTTACGAGGACTATGAACATGAACAAACGAAGTGCAACCAAGTGTGAGATTGTTGTCGCTGTTGAGGTATGGATAAAACTGAGAAAGTATTTCCATAGAAGTTTAAAACCGATAGTATGTGGGGTCCCCCCAATAGAAGTGTGGCACATTTCCTTGAAAAAGATAGGATCGGATTGTAGACAACAAATGACGATTTTTCCTCTCAACAACACCGTTTTGTTGTAGGGTGTAAACACATGAGGATTCATGAATAATGCCTTCTTTTGTGAATAGGAAGAAAGTGTTTGACCGAACTAATCCCTAGCATTATCCGATCGAAACCTATTAAGCTTTACCCCAAATTGAGTTTGTATCATGTTATTAAAATTAGGTAACACTACTCACATTAGACTTGTGTTTAAGTAAAAAAATTCAAGTAATTCTAGTGCAATCATCAATAAAAGAAACTAACCACCTTGCCCCATAAATATTAGGGACCGTTGAGGGACCCCGTATATCACTATGCACCATATTGAAAGGAACAAAACTTCTATGATTGCTAATTGGAAAAGACACGTCTATGTTTTGCGAGTTCGCAAGTGTCACAATGAAAATTTTCAACATTCAGATTTTTAAATAAGGATGGAAACATGATTTTGGGAGTGCCAACAAAAGGATGACCAAAACGATATGATGAAGTCATATCTGGTGTTTGTGAAGAGAGGTTTCAGAGGTAATTGACAAGGATAACCCATTCTTTATGTTATTTGTATTGTTGGTTATCTCTAGATAGTATTAGCCCACCCATCTCCTTAGCAAGTCCAATCCCCCTCTCTGAACCCTGGTCCTGAAACACACAATAAGAGGGAAAACGCATTGCAATTCTTATCTTGAGCAAGTTTCTTGATAAACACAAGACTGGTGGACAGTTTAGGAACATGGAGGACATTTGATAGAATAAATGGACCGGTTTGAACATCCCCTATAATTGCCATAGTAGTAAGCGAACCATCGACTACATCGATTTTCTTATATACTAGGACAAGGGTTATTACATCTCAATTATGGTTATGAATGTATAGTTGACTTAGTTTTTGATATCACTATTGGAGGCACAGTCAAACTAGTAAAGAGAGAAGCTAAATCAATGTACAAATGTCCTAACAATAATAAATAAATAAAATTACATCTCAAGACAAAAGCTAACATACAAATACAAATGACAAGATTGTAACTGAACGAGGATTTACGGAAAAGATCTCACCATAAAAAATAAATATAATTACTAAAAACCCAAGTCATCCATAAATCCACCAAGTTGAATCTTCAAATGAAAGAGCAATATCTAATAGACTTTAGAGTTTAGATATAATAAAATCTATAATAAATGATATCCAAAGACGAAAATAATAGATCAGAGTTTAGAGTCTTATCGGTAAACTGAAGATGGTGACGTCGGGAGCAGTAGCTTCAGATTTCGGTGACGCGGCCGATAGGGTGAGAGAGACACAAGATAAAGGCTTCTGTTCGAATTCAATAGTTGAATCGAGTAAAGGCGAGAAGCGGCTATGGAGTCTGGACTGAGACTGAGCGGTGAAAAGATTATAATTTAGGTTTATGGTTTTACATTTCACTTTATATATTATATATGAAATTTACAGAAATGCCCTTAACACTAAATTTACATATTTACCCTTAATAATCGTATCACCCCGTGACCCATTAAGTTCAACCTGAAAATGACACGTTTATTAAACTGGTTAAGCTGGTTGACCCGTTTATTGGCACAACCCGTTTAAGCTCAACCGTAACCCGTAATAAATGGCGCGTGTCGTATTGACCGATCGTGCCGTGACACATATTGTCGCCCTATCTTGAGGTAATTCTATAACCTTCTATTTTTTCTAACGACTTGTCTAGTGAAGAAAACACATCCTAACCCCAGCTTGTCCACCCAATGATATCCTATTCGAGAACCTAAAGCACTTGTATGGTTTGTTTTTTCAACTGAGCCACCTCTGGCAGATAGTATGGCTTTTTATTCTGTTAGTGGTTACACCTCAACTCACAAACTTACCGAATCCTTTCAAGCATTTGCACATCAATTATCTTCTGTATCTATTACTAATAAACTGCAGGATTATCTGATAGACCAGAAATGGGTCGGGGCCAAGGATGAGGAAATTAAGGCATTATAGAAAAGCTGCGCCATGGGGGTAGTGGATCTACCTAAAGGAAAGAAGGTTGTTGGGTGTCGGTGGGTCTATACCATCAAACACAACTGCTGGTTCAATTGAAGGGTACAATGCCAGATTGGTTGTCAAAGGTTACACTCAGACATACGGGGTTGACTACTAGGAGACTTTTACCCAAGTAGCCAAGTTAAACACTGTTAGAGTACATCTCTCACTAGCAGCTAAATTGGATTGTCCATTGAAACAGTTTGACTTAAGAATGCATTTCTATATGGTGAACTAAGTGAAGAAGTTTAAATGGACCTTCCTTCTTGTTTTGACTCTCAAACTGACAAAATGTGTAAACAGAAAAAGGCTCTTTGCGGACCGAAACAATCGCCTAGAGCCTGGTTTGGACAATTCAATATGTCCATGAGGAGATTTCGATATCAGTAAAGTAATCTGATCACACCTTATTCTTCAAACGAAAAGGTGATAAGATTACTATGCTAATCGTATGTATCGACGATATGATTGTTAGTGAAAATGATGAAGTGGAGATGACTAACCTTCAAAGCTACTTGGCTACGGAGTTTGAAATGGAAGATCTGGGGTTACTGAGGTATTTCAGGGAATTGAGGTAGCTCGATCAAAGCATGAGAGTTTTCTTAGTTAGAAAATATGTTCTTGATCTACTTATCGAAAATGGGATACTTGCTAGCAAACCAACAAATATCTCTATGGATCAGAATCACAAGTTATGTGAGTGTCCAAATCGCTTTGGTCAAGCTCCAACTAACAAAGCGAGATATCAGAGACTTGTATGTCAATTCATGCACGCTCCCACTGAAAGTCACATGGATGCAATTCTTCGAATTCAAAGATATCTGAAAGGAGCTTCTGGCAGAGGATTAATGTTTTCTCAACATAGACATTTAGACATAGGGATATACAGATTCAGATTCAGATTAGGCTGGTAAAGCTAGTGACCGAAGATCTACTTTCACTTATTTTACCTTTTTAAAAGGTAACCTAGTCACTTGGAGGAGTAAGAAACAAACCGTGGTTTCACAATCCAGTGCTCAGGCAGAATTACGAGGGATCGCGTGAGGAGTTTCTAATTTGCTATGGTTGAAGAATTTATTGAACAATTAGGGATTTCATCCAAAGAATAGTATGGAGCTGCATTGTGATAATAAAGCTTCAGTTCATATTGCTAATAATCTTGTCCATCATGATCGTACCAAGCATGTGGAGATTGATAGATTCTTCAACAAGGAAAAGTTAGAAGAAAAGATAATCGAGCTTCCATTTATACCAAGTAAAGATCATCATGCAGATACCCTTACAAAGGCTATTAGTGGAAGGCTTTTTCACGACTCAGCTAGCAAGTTTGGCATGACTGACATCTATGCACCAACTTTGGGTTGGGGGGGGGGGGGGGTGTATTAGCTCATTCTCAATTATGGTTCTGATTGTATAGTTGACTTTAGAGTAATTGGATATAGTTGACTATGGAGTAATTAGCTTGATTGGGAAATATAACCTTACAAAGGCTATTAATGGAAGGCTTTTTCACGACTCAGCTAGCAAGTTTGGCATGACTGACATCTATGCACCAACTTGAGGGGGAGTATTAGCTCATTCTCAATTATGGTTTTGATTGTATAGTTGACTTTAGAGTAATTGGATATAGTTGACTATGGAGTAATTAGCTTGATTGGGAAATATAACCCGGACAAAGTAAATTGCACCATTATGTTAACCTCGTGTTCATTTTTAATTTGTTATGGTTTATTTCCATTTAAGGTTTTCTATATCTTTGTTCCAAGCTGGGCATTGAAAATATCTAAGTTCCAGCTTGAGGTGGAGTGTTAAAGTCGACCGTTAACCTAGTTGTCAATCACCTACAATCAAGGTGTCAATCTGTCATAGACTGATGCAATTAGCTAGGTGATTGATTCTCCTTCCTTTTCTCTTCTAGGCCTAGCATTATAAATTCGTGGGCAGAATAATATACAACTTTATTTTCTCCTCCCCTATCTCTTTTATATGTTCACATGGTATTAGAGTCTAAATCAATTTTTAGGCCTCTTTTCTATATCTTTCTTTCTCTGCTACTGTTGTCATGTCAAACCATAGTTGATATTTGGAGTGGGTTAAAGTCCCAAGTTCTCGGTGAGGGATCTTTTGGATTGGCTACGCTTGCTGTCAATTCCAAAAATCCTAGCTTGCCTTCCATTGCTGTGAAATACTCAATATTGGAGGATTCTCATTCCTTTGAAAAAAGGAATAGAGTTCTAAATGATCTTTATAGGTCACCACACATTGTGATATTTCTTGGGGACACCATCAGACGTCAGTTTTGATGATCAACTTGGTGGGTAGACTTATGATCTTCTACTCGAATATGCATCTAGAGGTTCTCTTTTGATCTTATCAAGATTCGTGGAGGTTTTTTGCATGAACATGAAATTCAAGACTACATAAGGATGATATTAAAGGGACTGCGTAAAGTTAACGAGATGGGCTTTGTTTTGTACGATCTTAATCACGCTAATATTCTAGTTGTTCCGTTCTAAGATAGGACGAATTATCTGAAAATAGCCAATTTTGGATTTGAGAAAAAGCCTTGAGAAGAGGTGCAATATGGGAATTTTTTCTGGTTCAGGTTTCACGGGATGTTCTACATGTCACTTGAATCTTTTTTGTTTGGACAGATTGAATTAAGGTTGGATATATGGTCTCTTGGGAGTGTTGTTGTGGAGATGCCTACTAGTAAAGCCTGCTATGAGATGGCTTGGTTATTGTTGAAAATGTGATTTTGTCTTGCAAGAACCTTTCATACCAGAAAACATGCCATTTTTTGGCAAAGATTTCCTAAGAAAATGTTTGCTAGAAATCCAACAGAGCGATGGACGATTGAGATGTTATTGAATCATTAACCTTACTTGTTATCTGAGAATGAGATGGTCGTGATGAAGTTTGCAACAACAATAAATTCAATGCTAGTTCTACCATAGTGGTGCTATCTTCTACCTCCAGAGTCTTCGAGTGATCTAATCTGGATCCAAGCTTGCCTCTACCAAGATGTTTTTTGTTTGATGGTGATCATAGACAGCGGCTGCAACAAAAGTTTGTTGTTTGAAGATTAGAATTTTTCATCTGATTGTTAATAGCTTCTATCTTGTCTACTCTATCTTGTTGTCCTTGACTACTCTATCAAGTGGTTTTATTTGACAACTATCAACTTGTTTCCTTGGCCACTCTATCTACCTGTGTGCTTGGCAACTTTGTCATGTTGTTTACTCGGCCATTCTATCAAGCGATTTATCTTGTGCGATCGTAATCACGCTAATATTCTAGTTGTCCCGTTCAAAGATGGAACGAATTATCTGGAAATAGCCAATTTCGGATTTGAGAAAAAGCCTTGAGAAGAGGTGCAATATGGGAATTTTTTCTGGTTCAGGTTTCACGGGATGTTCTACATGTCACCTGATTCTTTTTTGTTTGGACAGATTGAATTAAGGTTGGATATATGGTCTCTTGGGAGTGTTGTTGTGGAGATGCCTACTAGTAAGCCTGCTATGAGATGGCTTGGTTATTGTTGAAAATGTGATTTTGTCTTGCAAGAACCTTTCATACCAGAAAACATGTCATTTTTTGGCAAAGATTTCCTAAGAAAATGTTTGCTAGAAATCCAACAGAGCGATGGACGACAGCTGAGAATGAGATGGTCGTGATGAAGTTTGCAATAACAATAAATTCAATGCTAGTTCTACCATAGTGGTGCTATCTTCTACCTCCAGAGTCTTCGAGTGGTCTAATCTGGATCCAAGCTTGCCTCTACCAAGATGTTTTTTGTTTGATGGTGATCATAGACAGCGGCTGCAACAAAAGTTTGTTGTTTAAAGATTAGAATTTTTCATCTGATTGTTAATAGCTTCTGTCTTGTCTACTCTATCTTGTTGTCCTTGACTACTCTATCAAGTTGTTTTACTTGACAACTATCAACTTGTTTCCTTGGCCACTCTATCTACCTGTGTGCTTGGCAACTTTGTCATGTTGTTTACTCGGCCATTCTATCAAGCCATTTATCTGTAACTTTGTCCACTTTATCTCCCTATCTTGAGTTTGAGGAGGAGGTTTAAGAATCTTGGAAATATTGATTATATGTTTCCATTTTTATGTTGCTTTTGTAGTTAAGTTTTTCTATATCTTTGTCCTAAGTTGGGCATAGAATCTATCTATGCTCCAGTTTGAGGGGAGTGTTAAAGTCAATTAAAAACAATAGGAAACAATCAAGCTAATTATTCTACAATTAAGTTGATTACTCTATAGTCAATTTTACAATCATAACCAAAATTAAGAATAATCTAATAGATTGTAGCGGATTGACAATTAGATTAACAGTTACAAATGATAAATTTGTGTGAAGAATGGGTCATGTGATCAGTAGCTCTTAAGTCAATGACCCAAGAACTCTTAATAGACTTATCTGAGACATTTAATCCATAAGAACCAGATGACTTACCTGAGCGTGCCCAAGAGCAAGCACTTGGTTTTTCTAGGAATCCCAATAGGTTTCTTAGCCTTTCGATATCTTCTCGATTGAATTCTCCCTGATCCCCATATGGCTTCGTTACTTGGTTGGGTTGTAGTCAAGTTGGTTTGTCCTTGATTCCTGGGCTGGCCTCGTTAATAACCCCATTCCTGGCTTGATGTTGAGGGTTTCCTAATCGATTTCCAACGGCGCTCCTTGGTGTGCCTCGGTTACTTGCAGTAAGTACACTGGACAGATTCGCGGTTAGAGTTCATTGGCACATCAGGCTGCTAGTAGACACCATAGCAGATCCTTCGAGTATGGTTGGTTCAAGCATCACACTTCTTCGACTATCCTATACCCTAACCACAATAATAAACTCATTCAAAGATGGCAGCTCCTCTCTTTCCAAGATCTGAATTCTAACTTGATTAAATTCAGCATTAAGACCAACGAGAAAGTCGTAAACCTAATCTTTTTCAATAAACTTCTTTAAAATCGTTGAATCTTCACTGCACTTCATCTTTATGCACCGATAGTGATCTAACTCCTGCCAAAGATTTTTTAAATGGTTGCTTAGTCTGTGACTGACTGACTCCCCTGTTTCGTAATGGAAATCTTGACTTTGATCTCATAAACTTAGGCAACATCTTTCACTCTAGTAGATTTGAAAGATTCCAAACGCAAATCTTAAGCTCAAATATTTATGTTAACCTCCAATGCAGAAGCCCCATAAATTTAAGTTTAGTATTATTCTAGCGGCTCTTACTACAAAGCTTTAACTTTTGGTCTAGTGGTGACTTGGCAGTTTTACTTGGAGGTCTTGGTTCAAGTCTCGCCATTAGATTGTATATGTATTTGTTATCTACTTTTGTATTTAAACTTGGTATCTTGTCAACCTACAAGCTTAAGCTTTTGGGTCTAATGGTAACATTTCAGTTTTAACTTTTTTGGCTTGTAAGGCTATAGAGTTTTGTCCTTAATTTGCCCCCTCACCTCAGTCTTGTTTTTTGCTAGCTTGAGTCTTTATAAAATGAAAACTTCATTGTTTTGAAATTTATTTCACGACTCTTTCACTGCAAAAAGTACTAGAATAACACCTAAATGGTTTTCTTTTGTATATTGTTGTAATGATTTCTAAGGTGATGGATTTGACTCTCTTTGTTTGCAGAATGCGTGATACTCTTGTGCTGACCATGAGAATGTTCCAAAGCAAGGTATCATTCCTTTCTCATCAGAATGTATCAAGGATTATGCCAAACTTCTGCATGCATGTGTGTGTGTGAAATTTGTTTTCAATTATGGTTGTTTTTTTTTTTTTTTGATAGAACTTATTTTATATACAGGCAAAATTTAAGTTCCCGATCTTTATTAGAGCAGCTATCATTTTTGTATTGCTGTTAATCATGATTTTAACTAAAAATAGTACTGAAGATGCGATAGGTATTTTGGCTTATAAAATAAAGCCTTGTTTCCAACTTCATTATAAGATACCAAAGTAAGCAGTAAAAGCATTTTGGCAAAGTTCAAAGCTTATGCATGTATTATTGCATCATAGCTCTTATCTAGCCATCAAAAGAATGCTATTACCCCGTCTAGGTGATTTGAGGCTTCAAGCAGTTATAAACAAGACCAGATGTTCACTTTTTGTAGCACTAGATCTTTATCTTGCAGTCAGCTTTGACTTAAGCATCACCATGATGAAATTCTTGGAAATTCGTATCTTTTGGTTCCATAACTGCAAGATTGATTAATAATCCTCATGTCCATCCCATATCTTTTTGTAGTAGGTGAATATGCTATGTTTCACTGATGCTAGCATCGTTATGTTACTGTTCTGTTTTAAGGTTTAGATATGGTTTTTGGATTAATATTATTTGGAAAGCCAAGGTCCCTAATAAAGTCAAGTTCTTTGTTTGATCAATTGCTTAGGGTAGAGTTGATACTAATGATCATTTGCAAAAGAAGAGACTGGGGATGGCCTTGTCTCCTAATTGGTGCATCAATCTGCAAAAGAAATCTTGAACCTTCCAATCACCTTTTTCTTCTTGTTCAGTGGCCTGGTTCTTATGGTGCAAACTGTTTCAAGAAGTTGATATTAGCTGTACAATTCCATTTATTGTAGAATGTGATTATCGGAAAAATTGTTTGGTTTTGGTGGAGATAAGAAGGGTAAAGTGCTTTGGGAATGTTCCAGGATGGCTTTCTTTTGGGTGTTGTGGGATGAAAGGAACAAAAGAATCTTTGAGGATCTCTAAGGTGAAGGGGTAGAGGTTTTATGGGATAAGATAAAATTTTGGGCTTCTGTATGGGCTCCTGTAACTATTGTATTTAGGGATACTTCTCTTTGTTTTCATTATTCATAATTGGAAAGCAGTGTTGGCGTAAAGTCTTGGGTTGGTGGTTCTTTTTGCATCTTTAATTTTTTGTAGGGATTTTCGTACGTCTCTTTATGTACTCTGGGTTGTTTTTCCCGTTTGTGGACTGCTTGTTCACCCATGTATATGTTTTCAATTTGTTTATAAAACTTTTTTTCTTATTGAAGAAAAACAATAATAATTCCACTTACTTTTGTTTCTAGTACAGGAAACAAAAATATGGCAGTAGAAACCAAACTCTTTTGTTTCTAGTATAGGAAACAAATATATGGCAGTAGAAACCAAACTCTCTATCCTAAACACCTGACAATTGGAAAGTGATCAATCCTAGGTCATAAGTTATGGGTCAACTATTACAGATATGAAACTAGGCAGATACTACTATTATTTACAGAATGTCTCACATAAATGTGAGATTTGATTTGGTCAACTTTCCGTCTTTGGAGGGAATTTACTAGATTCTCCAGCACTCCCCCTCAAAGTGGTGCATAAATATCGTCCATTCCCAGCTTGGCTAGAAATAGAATTGATTGAAAAGATAAACTTGGTATCCCATTGGTTAAAATGTCAGCCAGCTGCCTATTCAAAGCAACATAAGGAGTGCAAATTAACCCGCTATCCAATTTCTCTTTTATGAAAGTGTCCGTTTACTTCTACAGTTCTACATACATTGTTCGATCGTGCGTTTTGCATTGGATTATGAGCTATATTGATGGTCGCCTTGTCATCAAAATATAATTTCATTGGTCCGTCATATTTTATCCTAAAATCGGGGAGAATGATTTTCAGCCAAAGTAATTCACAAATCCCATGTGCCATAGCTCTAAATTCAGCTTCCACACTCGATCTAGCTACCACTGACTGCTTTATGCTTCAAGTAACAAGATTTCCTCCCAAAAAGTACAATACCCAGAAGTTGACTGATTTAATGGGAATTCAAATCGGTTTTTCTTTTCTTTTCTTTTCTTTTCAATTGACGAAATAAGGGAAGGGAAAGGAGATTTTTCTAATAATAGACTGTTTTGAGAGTCTTAGACATGGGTATGATAGGATATTCAGTAACTAATAGCAGTAAAAGCAGTAGAAGATACAAGGAAATAATGAAGATTTTTTTTTTTTTTATCTTTTGTGTGAGAAAATATTCAAAACTGATAATGTGGATTAGATATCCTTAAAGTTGAAATTCTAATTTTGATTGTAAACACTTTAGCTTATTTTATTGTTGTCAAAAAGCTAAAAAAAGAAGAGAGAATATATGTTTCAACAATATTTAGTGCAAGATGATTGAATCATAAAAAGTTTGTCCTGGGTGGTGTTGTGTGATTGAACATGTCGAAATGAAATGGCAGGGCTGTAATACAGGCTAACTATGCTTTGCCTATATTCTTTTAAATTTCCCTATAAACTTTTCTCTTCGAAATATCCAATTTTTTACTTATGAACAAACTTTGCATTTCTGTTTTCCATTTGTTTGAATCGAACATGTTCTAATGTATTTTCTTATTTCTGGAGCAGGCGTTGGATGACAAGAGAAAGGGTAGAGCATAAGCTCCTTATTCTTACACTTAGTACAGATTTCAACTCTTCATTCATTTATCATAGAAAATATTAGATCATAAATTAGCATAAAGGTTGAGTTTAGCGAAATAAAACACTTCCTATAGTTAGTTTTTACTTTCTTTATTATACAAATATAACTCCACTCATTTTTAGACCTCAGATCACAGAAATGTGTCACGAGTAGATAGCTGAAGAGTAACATGGTGTAAGTAAATTTTTGCGTTTACTCAACGTAAAGAAATGGTCGATGCATTTTTTGTTTTCTTTGTTAATAATGTTGTGTTGCAAGATTGAATCGACTGCCATAAGTACTCAAGATCATCAGTTGCAGTGTCTTCCTTTTGTTTCATTGAGGAAGAAATTTACTTGTCTGCTTTGATCATTTGCAGCTTCAGAAGTTTTAGATTATACCCCTTTGCCTTCCCCTTAATAGTAAGAGTAATTCTAAATGTTTTAATTTTTTTTCCCAAATTCTTTCCTAAATGATATGGAACGTAAGGTGTTAATATCGTATTAAATACTATATATTCTTATGATTTATAAGATGTTGATACCTCACATGCCATATAATTTAGAAAAGAATTTGAGAAAAAAATTTGGAACCTCTAGCATTATCCACTTACTTTTCAAAGGACCTGTGCTCTCGGCAGCCGTTTAGTTATTTATTAACCAAATAAAAATATTTTTATTCATAGCTCATCTAAAATGACATTATTAGTCTTTTTTTTTTTTTTTTTTTTTTTTAAGCTGATATCAATCAGATCAGGAGTTTGTTAGAATCTAACTAGATCAAGTATTATAAGTACGGTATGAGATATAACTCTCATTAGGAGGAGGGTCTCCTTGCACTTAGGATTTAATGGGCTAAAGTAGGAGTCAAGGGAAGTGTCCAGTTATTTTACTTTGTCAAACAAGACTTGTAGCAACATTATTTTAGTACAACATAAAACTACCGTCTTAGATGGTGTAGTGGGATATGTTGCAATAGATTTTTAATCTACTTCTGTGGTTTTGAAAATAAGCTAATCATTCATGTCCAATTTAGATTCCAAAGAAACTCTTCTTCCAGCCACTGCTCCTGCTCATTTTTATTTGGTTTTTTTTTTTTGTAATAAATCAACCCAATTGAAATCATGGTTCGTGGATTTCATGACACTACCCATGTTAAAGTACTATACGTTGCAAAAAAAATAGTGAGCTAGGAAAGTAATCAGTTTTTTCTTTTGAAAAAAATATATATTTATTTGTATGTTGAATTAGAAATGTCAAATAAAAAGAAACAAATGAAGCATAAGTGCATATTTGAGAGTATATTTATTAGAAAAAAAATCATTTTTGAGTCAAAATCAATTTTATAAAAATGTCAAACTTATCTTCATGTTAAAATTACTAGATAATGTTAAAATATGCCCTAAAAAATAATTGCTAAGAACAATTTAGAAACAAGAAGTATATTCAAATGAAAACACAATTCTATTCTTTAAGAATATATTGTTTTTTTTTTATAAAAAAATCTAAAAACAATTTCCAAGCATCTTATTACGTGAAAACAATAACAAAAATTTTATTAAATGATACCCGTTATCAACGACCTAATAACCAAATGAGGAATCCATGGCATCAGATCGGCCAATCTTTGAGTGAGGTCTAAATTTTAGTGTTAAACAGTGGTCTAGTAATTGGCCTACGCGGCTGACTAGACCTTAGGTAGTTCGCTCTTAGGCTTTCTAGGCGCTTGTCTAGACGGGCTAGGCAGCTGTTGATTCCGTCCAACAATTTTTTTCTCTAAAATGACACCGATTGGGGCAAAACTGCATCGTTTTAGCTAACTCAACTTCACTTTCTATACGGTCCAGGCGTTAGATGCTAATTTGTCATACGAATTACGTCTAGAGCTTATTAGAACATTGGTGCTAGGCACCACATGATTGTTATTTGCAAACAAATATGGGTTTTTAGGAATTCTTTTTCATTTTAACTACTAAAAAACAAAAATTATGTAACAATTTTTATAAAATTGATGTATCATCTAATTTTCATGGAATGACATGTCTTATCATTGAAAATTTTCTCTAAATGGCCGTTGATCAAAGTGGAAATGGTAAGGATTGCCACCTTTTTTTTCTTGTATTGTAATGATGTCACCAGTTTAATAATTTATATTTAAAAGGCACCTATTATGGTGAACTGTCCAAAATGCCTTTAAAAGTTGTCTTTGTACTTCAATCAGCTCTTACTTTGAAATTTTAGAAGATTTTAATCTTTCATATTCTTCATAGAAGTCTGTTTAACAGACCTTCAATGGGGGTCAAACATCATAACATTATCAATGCATATTCATTGGATAATTAGTTTAGTAGGGTTATGCAGATGCATTCGGGGGTCGAGCTCCCCGTCAAGTTCGTGGTGGTTGAGCTGCCCAGTCCTCCGAAACTTTTTTTTTTCTGATCAGTACTTACAATCTTACAAGACTGGAAATGTAATTACTAAAGCTCGGAGCTTCTTTATAAAAGCTCGGAGCTTCTTTATAAAAGCTCGGAGCTTCTTTATAAAAGCTCGGAGCTTCTTTAAAAGCTCGGAGCTTCTTTAAAAGCTCGGAGCTTCTTTAAAAGCTCGAAGCTTCTTTATAAAAGCTTGGAGCTTTTATAAAAGCTCGATTGTATGTCAAAATCTCGAAATAAAAAGGCTCGAATGAAAAAAAAAACTCGAATTTTATTTCAATTTTCTCGAACGTGTAAAATAAAAGCTTGAATATGAATTAAAAAAGCTTGAATGAACTCAAACTAATTTCAAAAATAAAAGCATAAATAACGAAACAATGCTCGGTTCCATAACCCTAATCTAACAAATCCAAAACCCTAACCTAACCCATAATCATTCTCAGATCCATAAATAAAACCTAATCTATCATTTCATTCAATTAATCAACAAACAAAATGATTGAAATCTATGTCACTTTTTCTCTCTCTCTACTTTTTCTCTCTCAGGTTAACAACGACAAAGTCAATTTCGGGGTATTTTCGTCTTCACGCGTTAATTGGTGTCTTTTAAACATAAATTATTAATGCGGTGATATTTACACAAAAACCCTCCAAAAAGGTGTCATTAAATTTTCGAACCCTTAATCAAATCGTGACGTGTGTAAAAAAATTGTATTTTTGTTTTTTTTTGTTTTTTTTTTGTTTTGTCGATAAAATTGGACTAATCTAAGGGAAAAAAACATCACAATCTGGGGTATGTTGAAAATCTCTAGGCATATATCTTCTCCTCATTAATTATTTATTGATTTCTTTTAAATGTAGTTAGCCAATTTGCTTCTACATTTTCATTTCAGTAAATGTTTAGATTAATTGGCACTGATGTCCCCTGAACTATGCTCGAATTCGTACCGTACCCTTTATACTTTTTTTTTCACTATTAAACCCCTTGAACTTTTATAAATTGACAATAACCAATGGAACAGTAACACAGTCCATTTTTCTTTCATGACAAATTGCACTAAGTTCTAGGGATGACAATTCAACCCGCACCTGCGGGCACCTGCCCGATCCCAACCCTGTAGGGTTGGGTGTGGATAGTGAATTTACGACCCGCAGACCCGTTTAATGAAAAATCCAGTGGGTTCACGGGCGGGTGTGGGTTGAAAAAACGAACTCACAGATTGGACCCGCGAACCCGTATAAATAAAATACTTGGATATAAACATACATAGACATTTGAATTATTTTTGGTCGTTTTATTTTTATGGTTATTATTGTTTTGTAATGTATCAAGTAGAGAATTAGAAATTGAAATTTAATTTAATTAAGTATCCAATAGGTGATTACATGTGGAGATTTACAAATGACAAATCGCGAGTTCGTGGGTTTGTGGGTATCCTGCGGGTGAAGCATATACTCATGAATCCACATTGTTTCGCGGGTTCGCAGGTGAGGGTATGGGTATGGGTGTAGCCATAACCCGCGGGTTACCTATGCGGGTTTGAGGGCGGGCGTGGGTGAGGAAAATTTACACGGGTGAGGGTTTGGATTTTACAAAACCCACCCGAACCCGACCCGTTGCCATCCCTACTAAGTTCCCCTTCTTATTTACATAATTGCATCAAACAGAAAAAATATAATAATACGACTTAAATACCCATATGATCAAATTTTAAAAATAATTAAATATTGGTTAAATAATAATAAAATTTTGAACTTTTTGAGAAATAAAATTAAATAAATAGAGAAATGAAAAATTAAATTGATTTAATAATTACTTAAATTATCTTTTTTTTTTATTTAAATGTCCCTAAATATAAAACTCAAGTGAATATTTAAATTATTTATGTGGAATTATCATTTAAATTGTCTTTTTCATTTAAATATCCCTAAATATAATTTGGTCATTTACAATAGTAAGGGTATTAATAATGTCAAAATAAAACAAAATAATAATAATAATAATAGTAATAGTAATAATAATAATAATAATAATGATAATGATAATAATAATAATAATAATAATGATATAATAATAATAATAATAATAATAATAATAATAATAATAATAATAATAATAATAATAATAATAATAATAATAATGACAATAATAATAGTAAACTAAAATAAAATAATAATAAAATAATAATATAAAAATAATAATAAATTATTTTAAAAACAATTAGGTAGATATTTAGCTTGATCTCTACCATCCATCTCAAATATTCTTGGTGGTGATCAAATTACAACAACAACAACAATAATAATAAAATTACAATAAAATTTAAAAAACACATAAAATAAAATTGATGGGTATGGAGATCCAGGATATCCACCATCCCTCTCAAATGACGGTAGAGTTAGCGGATTCCGATTCACTATCCAATCTGGATATACACTAGCAATGGTAAAAATTCATGACCAACCCCAAACCCGAGGGTAGGGGATTTGTGAGAAAAAAATAATATTGCTATTATTATTTGTTTATATTATTATTATTATTATCATTATTTTTATTTTATTTTTTATTTTTTTTATTCTTATTATTATATCATTTTATTATTACTATTATCATTATCATTATTTTATTATTATTATTTTATTTTTTATTTTTATTTTTGACATTATTAACACCCTTGTTATTGTAAATGAACATGTGATATTTATGGATATTTAAATAAAAAAGATAGTTTAAATGATAATTTCCGTTAAATAATTTAAATATTTATCTGAGTTTTATATTTAGGAATATTTAAATAAAAAAGATAAGTTAAATAGTTGTTAAATAAATTTAATATTTTTTCATTTCCCTATTTATTTAATTTTCTTTATCAAAAAGTTCAGAATTTTATTATTATTTAACAATGATTCAATTTTAAATTTTAAATATATTTTTTTAAATTTGATTTTTCATATTTGGCCACAGGGGTATTTATGTCATATTATTATATTTTTTTCAATTTAATACAATTATGTGTATAATAAAGGGAACTTAGTGCAGTTTATCATGACAGAAAAATGGACAGTGTTACTAGGGGTGTGCATTTTCGGTTTGGTTTGGGTTGAAGCTCAATGTCAAACCAAACCAATATGGATCGGTTTGGTTATATTTCAACCCAACCCAAACCAATTTGATTTATCAAACCGATTCAAACCAAACCAAAAAATATCGGGTTGGTTTGGATTGGTTTATCGGTTTAGATTTGAACTCAAAAATCTTTTATTTTTTAGTATTATATTATAAAAATATTTAAAAAAAATGACCATAACATGAAATATTATATATATATATATAAAGGAAGTACAGAAAAGACAAATGAGTAATTACCAATTAAAGACATGTTTAACAGCATCTATGGTTTTAAAACCTTAATACATCAATCAATCAGAAGAATTGTATCAAAACAAATAAATAAACTATAAAAGCTTAAAGTAATCGGTAAAAGTTAAAAAACTTGAACTGAATAGAAAACGTAGGTAAATTTTATATTTTAGTTTTACTTTCTAAAATATGTGGTTTGGTTTAGGTTGGTGAATTATTTCACTAATTCACCAACCCAAACCGAACCACCTTTTATTGGTTTGTCCAAAAGACAAACCAACCCACCCATTTTTTATTTTGTAATCGAACCAAACCAAACTTTATGGGTTGGGTTGGTCGGTTTGGTTCGGTTTGGTTCGGTTTAACGGTTTTTTGCACACCCCTAAGTGTTACCGTTCCGTCAACTATTGTCAATTTATAAAAGTTCAAGGGGTTTAATGGTGAAAAGAAAAATATAAGGGATAAGGTGTAAATTTAGGCATAGTTCAGGGGCATCGGTGCCAAATTGCCGACGAGCCATATGTTTATTTGCATCTTATGTGTATAATGCTCTCCAACAAATTGGTGCCACGTTAGATAGCACATAGCGTGCTATTTGTCATGAAGGTCACCTAAAAGTCTAGAATGCATCAGATTGTATATACATGATGTGTTAACCAGTCGCACATTTACTCTAATGTGTTGGAAAATCACAACTAGTGAGATATATATTAGAGATGAAAAGGATACAATTGTACATCAAACAATCACTGAAAAGTAGTACTTAATGCAAAATATGTAAAACAAACATTAATATACAGAAAATCTATGTAAAAATAAATGTACTTGATGCAAAAATAAGGCTTGCAAACTTTTAATGTCCGAAAACTGTATTTCATTTATTCTTAGAGCTTAAAGTTATATATACAACTGTTTGAACGTTAACGAACTTTGTATATTTTCCTTTCACGTTAATGTGTGAACAATTTATGAAAAATGATTTCTATGAATTCTTTTGTTTATGGAATGAACGCATTTCTTATTTATAATTCCATGTTTCTTTTGGCAAATACACTAATTCGAGAAATGATTGCAACTCTTTGATGAAAAGACAACTTTTTGGTAAAAGGACAACTTCTAGTGTCCCATGACGTGCTCGTCAGGTTGCTTTGTCGCTCTCGTTGACAGAAACTTTCTTTCGTAATTGGGGATGAGCTGCGCGATGTGCATGTAGAAGTGCTCGTCGCACTTTGAAGTAAAATGTTTCTGTTTTATTCTGCTATGAAATTAGCACCAAATCGTAGCTCTTGAATTCGTTTCAAAACATTCAACATAACATATGACATAATTGAATAGGTGATCCAAGTAGGCGTGCATGGGTTCAATTTATATTCACGTGATGTTCCTATTTTTATAAAACTATTATAATAAATTCGAGATTTAAAGGACATGTGATTCGAACCTGTAAAATTAATGGTGTAGTCATAAGAGATATACAACTAGGACATCCTTGTTTTGTCTATCTTGCTTAATTCTAAAATCATCTCCAATGCTATTATGTATTTGAAGAAAATATGGCTGCAATATAGGATCGTTAGATAATAAGTTAGAAAAAACCTCTCCAATACAATTATCTAACTTGATTATGGAGGTGATGTGATAAACTTCTTGTTTTTAGGGAATGGATTTTGATTTCTAATTCTCAAAACTCTTCTTGAAATACTGATCAAGATTTCTAACATTTTCCCACCAATGATATTAACCATAAAATAAATAATATTTTAATTTATTTTAATCAGATCCTTATAATAGATATTTTAATTTACATATTATTTAATGAAGTTCAATGTCACACATTCACTAGTTATATACAAGTTAAACTAACATGATTTTACAAATGCACTAGTTTCATGCACATGAAACTAATATCATTTAACAAATATTGTATGTTAGTTTGACAACTCCTGCTATACACTAATGAAGAAGAAATAGAATAAAGAATAAATCAATTGAGAAATTAAGGAAGTAAAAGGAAATTAAAATTAAAATTAAATAAACTTATCGTAACCGATAGAGAACTTAGTTGGAGGGGAAAATGTTGAACATGATGTTAGATTTGTTGAAAAATAATCTAGGTTAGTTAAATTTTTTAACTGTCAAATTAAAAAGGAAAGTGTGTGACAATTTTTTTTATCGTGATTGGTTTAAAGTTGAAACATATTACTTTTTAGATAGTTATATTGAAGATATGATTATACATTTTTTTCTATTATTTACTAAAATAAATCCATAATAAATAAAAATATCGATATATCATTGTTACAAAATTGAAAGATATATATTTATACAAGTGATGCACTAACAGTCCCATTATTCACACATTGGCTGATGCTACTTGAGGTAACGTGAGGAGGCATACTGCTATCGGGGGAGTTAGTTGAAAGTGCGCTGGGTTGAGTTTTGTAGAGAAAATGAAAGTGCTAAAAAAAAAAAAAGACCCACCTACATTTTACCAACCAATTAAGCTTCGACGTTACTTCACCAATCGATTAAACTCTTTGATCTTTAAAATATTCAAACTTTCATCAAACATAAACTCATTTTATTAGTATTTTAATTTGTCAAAAGAAAAAAAAAATTGTTTCATAAAATCTGTTAAACATCATTCTGATTATAAAAAATGACAATGCTTAGGTACTGACCAGTCAGTACCTTGTATTTTAATTGGTGGAAAAAATCATTTACTTTTCCACCAATAAAAACATAAGAGTCAGCACCTTATGTATTTACTAGTCAGTACCCAAGTATTTTCATATAAAAAATAGGACAATTACTAATTAAGTCATGGACCTTTTTAAAAAATTCCAAGTTGTTTATGATTTTAACAAAAATTATCAAATTGGTCCTTACATTGTTTCCAAATACCAAATTAGCCCCTCTAACTAAATTTGTTGATCAACTTTAATTATGTATAGATAAAAATGTACTTTACTTTTAAACAATATAATAATTATACATGCACAATTTTTTTAACACATTTATATATGTATTTTTTGTTTATTTTATTTGTAGGTTTTGATTTTTAAATAATTTTGATAATAGTGCTTGTATAATTTTAACAAAAAATAATAATTATATAAAAATGCCAACAACTAAACTGGGAATGAATGGTAACTTTGTTTATAAAATAATGGTGTAATTGACATTGTCATATTAAAATATTTTAAGTTTTTTTTAAATATTAATCAAAAAAGGTACAAATGGTGTTTCATTAATAATATTTTAGATTTTGTTATAATTATAATGGTGAATTTAATGTAAAAAAGATGAAACAACTTTACTCTAATATGATAAATAAAGGATATTTACGTATTTTAACTAAAATTATTAAAGTCAACTGTTGTATTTAACACCGTTAAACCGTTAGAGATATCAATTTAGTTATTTCTAAAAAGAGAGAGAATAATTTGACACTTGAAAAAAAAATGTAAAGACCAATTTGGTTACTTTATAAAAGTTACAAACAACTCGAATTTTTTTATTTTAAAAAAAAAAATCTAGGATCTGATTGGTAATTGTAACAAAAAAATGGTAAAATTCTCATTATGTTTTTTAGCAAATATATTTTGTATTGGGAATGAATTGTATTATACTTGAATTGTATTATACCTGGGGATGACAATCGGGGAAATGAGGATGGATATTAGTTCTCTCATCCCAATCCCAACCCCTTCCGCAATCCTTCCTCATTCCATCATTTGAGGAAATTAGGATAAGAGGAGTTTGGGGGTATCCCCATCCCTCCCCATTTTCCCCGATCCCCAATATTCAAGTTTCACAAGTTTACCATATTTTTTCGTTTGATTTTGTTTGATTAAAAAATTAACTATAATAAATTCAAGAGTTTAAAGAAGTATTTATACCTAAAGTTAAAATTAGGAAAATTAGGAAAATGAATCATTATAGCAAAATGGGAACCAGAATCGGAACCGGAATCGGAACCGCCACTATAGGAATTCGGTTCTATTCTGGAACTGGAATCGAAAAACCTGATTCAAATTATGATTCATTACGTTCGGTTCCGATTCCGTTCTTCGGTTCGAACCGAACCGCCGTCAAGTATAGTACGAGAGACTTATCCCCATCCTCATCTCCATTTGTGATGAAGTTTTCCTCCAAATGAGGATGGGGTTTAGGGATTTTGTGGAAATCAGGGGAAAATGCCATCCCTAATTACTAAACTATATACCTTGATATAATTAATGTTTTTGTTTATTTCGGAGGAATGGGATGAAGTTTATATGGTAAAATATGTACGGGGATTCAAGCCCGGACACATCAACAGTAGAAGAGCACATAATTGTGCTGGGGTTTGAGTTTTACAACTTACAAATATGTACGGGGTTGCATTTAAAAGGCACTAACGCCAAAAAAAAGAGAGGAAGGGGCTACATTAGTCAAAAGGAAAGAAGAAAACAAAAATCACGATCCTCAATTAAGAAAAGGAAATAAAAATAAAGCAAAAGCAGAAACAAAAACAAAGAGCCTTAAAAGAAAAGAGAATAAATAAAGTAGAAGATAAGAGAGAGAGACATCAACTTGCAATCTTCTCTCCTTTGCTTTGCTTCCCTTCTCAGACTCTGTTTTTTCTTCTTATGTCTTTTTCTCCAACAACCCACTTCTTTCTCTTGTTTTGATCACCAACTCAACACACAAAAAAGAAGAAGAAGAAGAAGAAGAAGCTGTTGTTGGTACTTGGTAGGTTAATCAGATCTTATTGATCATGGCAGCAGCAGGTTCTTCTGGTCCGAACCCAAATCCATGGGCAGCCTATGATAGCTACAAAGATTGTTCTCAAGGAATCTGCAGCATTTACTGCCCTCAATGGTGCTACATGATTTTCCCTCCTCCTCCTCCTTTCAGTCTTGAAGATGAGTCTCCCAGTGATTTCTCTCCTCTGATTATAGCTGCTATTGGCATCCTTGCTAGTGCTTTTATTCTGGTAAGTTACTACACTATCATCTCTAAATACTGTAGAAGAAGAAGAAACAATGATGACGCCACAAGTGGCAGTATTGAATTCCATGGCAACCATGCTGTCACTAGCAACAACAATATTAATGCTGGTGGCTTGGATGAGGCTCTCATCAAGTCCATTACAGTTGTCAAGTACAAGAAAGGTGATGGTTTGGTTGAAGGGACTGACTGCTCTGTTTGTCTGAGTGAGTTTGTTGAAGATGAGAGCTTGAGGATTTTGCCCAAATGCAACCATGCTTTTCATCTTCCTTGTATTGATACCTGGTTCAACTCTCACTGTAATTGTCCTCTTTGTCGTGCCAATATTCAACAAACTGTTTCTGTCAATCAATGCCAGCATACAAATCAGACTCATGTTCTGGTCATTCATCATGTTAATGTTGGAGATCAGGAGGCTAGCGCGGCTGCTGCTGTTAATCACCATCATGATCACCATGATCACCATGATCTTGATGTGGAGAACTTGGGAGAAAGACACAACACGATTAGTCATGACCATCACCAGGATCATCAGATTGTGCCAATTACCAGATCAGTTTCGATGAATTCTTCAGTCATGTGTCAAGGGCCTGTTTTAGTTGCTGATATCTTACGCGGTAACGAAGAGGAAGAAGGAGATGATGATGATGATGATGATCATCGGATGGACAAGAGCAGAAGCCAAAGAGTGTTGAATTTGGTTATGAACACCCCTCTTCCATTCAAAAGATCACTTTCAACTGGGAGATTCCTCTTCACAAGGTATGCTAGCAAAAGTGGAAATCATTCTATTATTCCCACTTGAAATTGTTTTTTTTTTTTTTTTTTTTTTATCAGACTATCAGAGTGTATAGAATAGAACCCATCCTTTTCATTTCTTTTTGTATATTACAAAACGCACCTACATAGACTGAGAGATCTTTGATTATATGAATTTGATTAGAAGATCAATGAACTTGCATTCAGGTTCTTACATCAGTTGCAGTCTTTAGTTTCTTTTATCATTTATTAGTTCAATAAATGTTGCTTATTATGATGCCTTCAATCCAAAAAAAAAAAAAAAACCTTATCGATCAACTCTCTGCATAGAGGAAATTGGATGCTCATTAATTAGAATCTGTAAACCCTTATATCTATCTATATATATAAATTTAATTGGACTATTGAATTATTTATATTATGAACGGTTGACTTGAGATTATATATATGATATATAATATTCTTATACACTGGGTTTGAGTTGCGAGATCCTAAATTATCATACCCAATAATAATGACAATTTTTTAATCAATATTGTAACATAGTTGGTAATGCTAATTAACTATCTACTAATTCTGTAAACTTAATCACAATTAATGATGGAAAGTGATGATAATGTTAAAGAATTAATTAGTATAGAGCCAATGATTTTACTATTTGTATGATTGCTTCATTCTTTTTGTTCATGAATTAATAATCTTTTTGGTTATAGTGTAATATTGAGCTGGAAGTTCTTTAACCAATGTCAACAAATTTAGCCAAATAATAATACTAGTAATAAGAGGCAATTATGTCAATGATGAAAGTGTTACCAGGACTAATTATATAAATTTTTAATTTAATTAGCATACATTGCATTGTGACAGGTAGGTTGATTCATGATTGTCCATATTGACTTGTAATTTTTTTTTATATATATATAACATCTATTAATATGAGACCATATTTTTTTTTAAGTTGTTGATATCAACTTAATTAGCTCAGAAATTAAAATTTTAATTGATTGATGTAAATGAAGCAAAAATTTCAGTTTAATTTATAGTCCTAATAAATTAAATTTCAAAGTAATAAGTTTTATGGTATCTGATTCAGCCTTTCGGTTCTTGCCATGACCTGATTTGGTTGACCTGTAAAGATTTTATCAAGTTAGCCCTGATAAAATTTTATGGTCAAAATATTTCTGAATCAGCTGTTCTGTTTTAGTCAAGTGTTCTGTTTTTTTATTCAAATTTTGGATAAGTTAAGGTTAACCCGATCGAAATGCACCTTACACGAGATTGCAGTATATTCCTCTCTCTTCTGAACTATATAATTTTTTTATAAAAAAACAATTCTTTCTTTTTTTCTATCTGGGATTTGATTTTTTTTAACAAGATGAGATCAGGTTCAAATCATATCCCCTTTCTTAATTTTAAATAGTGTAATAATCTTAAAAAAAAAAAAACAGACCTGATTTGGTTAACCTGTAATATTTTGTTTCTTTGGCCAAAAATCAACTTTACTTCTTTTTTTTATAAATAAAAAACCAAAAACAAAGAAACAAAAACATTATGACAATAAAATAAACTAAATCCCTCCTCATGACCATGATGTGAGTAGGACTTAAATTATTGATTTGAGTTTTTATAACAAAAATCATATTAATATATGACTAGCTACTTTCAGTGGTATTTCATATAATAAAAAAAAATAGATGTTATGCAATTAAACTATGTCAATGTTTCATATATATATATATATACTAGTATGCAGCCCGTAAGATGTATAGACACGATAAAATATAATGTAATTGTTACCGATTTATATTTTTAAAAAATTTCGTGTGTAATTTTATGGTTCAAATTAACATATATTAATAAAAAAAAAAGACACTAAAAAATCAATCATTACAAATTTATGTAATTACATTTGAAATATACAAAATAAAGTTTTCAACCACAAATTTATCAAATCTATCACAACTAAATAATAATAATAATAATAATAATTTTTAACATTTTGGAACGAAACGAATTTTAAAATACTTGTAAAGATGCATGTCTATTTTAATAGTTAGAAAACAAAACACACAATTATCAATGAAATATGGACTTTCAAAATTGTTTCCACTGTCACGTATGAATTTCATACATATAGTCAATACAAATCTCTAAAACAATTACAGATAATCTCTAACATCATACATAAATCACTCACTTGATTGTTGAAGCTTAAAATCCATCCTCTTTTGTATCTAGGGAAAATGGCTCTTTTCCTATTTATTCTTTTATTTCTCTCTTTAACAAATATAAAATGTATATATACATAACAACAGGTTTGTAACTCTGACTCAATTAAACAAGAAAACTAATAAATATTTCTTACAAGTAAACTCTCTCAATTGGTTTTGTATTGACTTTAAATATTAACATAAACATTTTATTCTCCTTTCTTTTTCCTCCAAGGACAATTACGGGTATTACAAATGGCCTATTATGTTTAGCCTAAACAAATTTGTATTTGAATGAATTGAATTGCATGGTTTACAATTGTACAAGATTGCTGTTATATACATACATTAGTTGAGCTATTCTTGGCAAAATATAAATGTAAACAATTAAGATCCCATAATCACTCCTAGATTGATTAGAGAAGATTCTTGATCCACCAATCTCTCCTATCACTTGAATGCCGATGATCATTGACTTATTTCTTTCCTTTAACACTCCCCCTCAAGTTGGAGTGTGGATGTCTATAACACCCAACTTGCTAAGGGGTGTGTGGAAAAATGGTGCTCGCAAAGGCTTTGTAAACAAATATGCTATTTGATTTCCAGTTTGCACATAAGCTGTCTTGATTTCACATTTTTGGATTCTCTCACGAACCGTATGACAATCTAACTCAATATGCTTCGTTCGTTTGTGATAAACTGGGTTCGCTACGATGTGTAGGCTGTTTGATTGTCGCAAAACAGTCTAGCTGGCTCAGAATGTGGTACACGTAAATCTTTCAATAGATATCTCAACCAAGTGAGTTCACAAGCAGCTGTAGCCATGGAATGGTATTCAGCTTTAGCAGACGATCTTGACATTGTGGCTTGCTTCTTACTTTTCCATGACACAAATGACTTGCCAAGAAAAGTACAGTATCCTGTCACTGATTGGCGTGTAATTGGACATCTTGCTCAGTCAGTATCACAGTACCCGATCAAACGAAGTGAACTATTTGAAGGAAATAATAAGCCTTGTCCTGAGACTGCCTTTAGGTATTGGAGAAGCCGATGTGCTATCTTAAGATGGTGTAGCTTGGGTTCCTGCATGAATTGACTAAGTGTATTCACGGAATATGTGATTTCCAGTCGGGTGATTATGAGGTAGATCAATTTCCTAATTAACAGTCGGTACTTAGTGGGATCGTTGAGAGCATCACTCCCTTTTTCGGTTAGTACTAGATCGGGCTCCATAAGTACTTTTACAGGTTTTGCTCTAAGTAATCCAGCTTCCTCCAATATGTCCAATGTGTACTTTTGTTGACAAACTGTTATTTGAGTGGTCCAAGGTCTTTAATCTTGAAACAACTGTTAAGGATCTTCTTGAGATCATTGATGGCCTTCTCATTGTTCCCTATTATGACCATATCATCAACATAAAGCAATACCACAGTAATAGAATCCCCACGAACCTGTGTGAATAAAGAGTAATCAGTATGAGACTGTTGAAAGCCAATTGCTTGAATGGAAGAAGAGAAGTGTTGGAACCAATTGTGAAATGCTTGTTTGAGTCCATAGAGAGACTTGTGGAGTCGACAAACTATGTTCTCCCCCTATCGACGATAACCTAGAGGAGGGAGCATGTACACTTCCTTAAGAAGTTCATCGTGGAGGAAAGCATTTTGCACATCCATCTGGTGTAATGGCCAATCTCAAACGGCATCAACAACTAATAAGCAACGAACAGTGATTCATTTGGCAACAGGGGCAAAGGTATCCTTATAATTGATACCTTTCATGTTGAGTGAACCCTTTGGCAACAAGGCGAGCTTTGTAACGTTCGATGGTACCATCAACATGGTACTTGATCTTGAAAACCCATTTGTATCCAATAGGACTCTAACCGGAAGGCAGAGGGACTATTGACCATGTGTGGTTGTCCTCAAGAGCCCGAATATCAAATTTCATTGCTTCAACCCACTGAGGATCATGACTGACTTGTTCATAAGTGGCTGGTTCAAACAAGTGAGAGATATTATGCATAAATAAATGATAAGCATTGGACAACCTAGAATATGAGACATACCTTTGTAATGGATAGCGGGTTCCGAACGTGGATGAGGAAGAGGCATCAGGCCCAAGAAGAGCAACATGGTTGGTCTTGTAGTCACTGAGATAGGACAGAGGTTGATGAGTGCGAGTGGAGCGTCGAGGAGCGGGCACGGTAGGGGAAGTCTGCACCGGTGGTGGCAAGATAGCTAACTGTGGTGATGACGGTTGGGTGGGAGAGAGCGGATCGTGGGGCACCGATGATGGTGATAAGGTTGGGAGTGGGTCGACCGTCGGTGGAAAAGTGGTGGTGGGTGGGATTGGTGATAAGGGGTCAAGAGTTGCTGGTGTCGAAGGAATGAGGAGAGAGGGACTTTGATCGGGGGATAATGAAGGGTTGTGTGGATTGGGCTGAGAAGAGTTAATAGGTGGAATGGGCTGGGTCAGCTGGAATGGGTAGGACAAGATAGTCCTCTTGATTCTCAAGTGGGAATGTGGTAAGAAGGAATATGTGTTCATGAAAAATGACATCCCGGGAAGAAAATATTTTTTTTTCTTTCAAGATCATAGAGTTGATAACCTTTTTGGCCAAAAGGATACCCAAGAAAAATACATCGACGTGCACGGGTGTCAAATTTATGAGCAGGATTGAGGTTGGTGGCATAACATAAGCAGCCGAAAACCCAAAGATAAGAGTAAATTGGTGGTGTGTTATGTAAGAGTTCATAGGGAGATTTATAAGAAAGTAAATGTGTAGGAAGATGATTTTTGAGGTAGCAAGCGGTTTGAACACTTTTGCCCCAAAATTTTAGTGGTAAATTGGCTTGGAACCGAAGGGCACGAGCTATATTCAAAAGATGACGATGCTTGCACTCCACTACCCCATTTTGTTGGGGAGTATATGCACAAGTATGTTGAAAAATGGTTCCATTTTCTTTAAAGAAAGCACACATTGACGTGAATTCACCCCCGTTATCAGCACGTAAAATTTTAATATCACAATTAAATTACTTTTTGACCCAGGAAAAGAAGGATTTCAACAAGGGTTGAGTGTTGGATTTGAAACTCATAAGATGTACCTAGGTAAAATGAGTGAAGTCATCAACAATGGTTAGAAAATAACGAGCCCCAAAATGTGTGTGAATTTTGTGTGGCCTCCAAATATCACAATGAATTAAAACAAATGGTGCAACTGATTTTATTGAACTAGAAGTAAAAGATAAACGAGTTTGTTTTGCTAAAGGACAAATGTCACAAATGTGCTTAGGATTACACATAATTTCTAGAATAGTTTGAGATAGGGTGTGAAGAGGTGCGGCAGATGGGTGTCCAAGACGTTGGTGCCATAGATCGGAGGTGCACGTAATATTATTTGCAAGATGAGGGTTTTGAGCTGGTGTGAGGTAGTAGAGACCATTAAAATGCTTGCCCAGGCCAATCGTTCTCTTCGTATCCACGTTCTGCACAACATATAAATCCGTGTAAAATATCATTATACACCTCAAAGCCCGAGTCAATTTACTCACAGATATCAAATTTACATGAAACTTAGGCACATGAAGAACTTCATGAAGAGATAAACCTTGTGACAATTTAATGGATCCAAAACTTTCAATTGCAGCTTGTCCTCCATTAGGTAAACCAACAAAATCATGAGACGTCTTAATTTTATTGTGAGTAAGTGAGTGGTGTGATATGTGATCTGTTGCTCCACTGTCACAATCCAATATAATATTGACTGTACATCATGTTGTGTATTATTAAAGTTAGGTGTGAATATACCTGTCACATTTGCGAGTGGTTGATCATTACCATTTTTGTTGTGGAGCAAAGTCATGATTTGCTTGTATTCCTCAGCTGTGAAGGTTGGGCTTTCATTGGTGGGTTATTTCTTTAATTCAACATTGTAGATAGCAAGCTTCTTATTTTTGGACTTCACATTCTTTCCATGCCATTTGTGACCTACTGGAAACCCTATTATGTAGTAGCACTGATCCACTAGATGCCCTTCCTGATCACAGTGAGTGCACCGTAGTTGTTTACAATATGAGGAAGAGCTTGGTACAGCTGGTGAGTGTGCAGTGTGCATCGCATGAGAGGCTGGCAGATTTTCTCGAGGAATTGCCACCTCCATCTGCCTCACGTGTTGGAGAATGAGGCCATGGACTTTCTGTGTGTCTGGAAGAGGATTCATCATCAAGATTGAACAACAGATAGTAGAATAAGATTCGTTTAGCCCCATCAAAAACTGCATAACCCTATATTTTTCTTCTTTGAAACATCACATGTATATGTCATAGGCTCCTGATAGGAGGCTAATTCATCCCAAAAAGCCTTGAGTTTGGTGTAGTATGCAGAAACAGATTGCGGGCCTTAGCGACATTCAATAATTTCTTATCGGATCTGATAAATTCTTGAATCATCTCTTTGAGAAAATCTGTCATGGAGATCAATCCACACTGCAGCTGCTGTATCAGAGAATATCACACTGTGGGCGATGTCGGGATGGATTGAATAGAGGATCCAAGTCAATACCATGTCGTTGCAGCGCTGCCACATGGGAAATTTGGCATCAGTGGGTCGCCGAATGGTTCCATCAATCAGTCCAAGTTTGTTCTTGGCACTGAGGCTGAGGTGCATTGAGCGACTCCACTGTCCGTGATTGTATCCATCGAGTGGTATGTTAACCATGGTGAGTCTTGGTGTATCGGAATGGTGCAGGGCTAATGTATCAGGTAGTTTTGTTTCTTTCTCCTCCATGGTTTTGGATGAAGAATCGTTTTTGGTTTCTGAAATTTCTATGGTTTCAACCATGATGTTGGTGTAATAGTGTTTTAAGGTTTGTTTATGGTGGAAGTTGGTAGGTTAGTGACACCAAAACCGGTGTTCTGATACCATAAACAAATTTGTATTAGAATGAATTGAATTGCATGGTTTACAATTGTACAAGATTGTTGTTATATACATACATTAGCTGAGCTATTCTTGGTAAAATATGAATGTAAACAATTAAGATCCCACAATCACTCCTAAATTGATTAGAGAAGATACTTGATCCACTAATCTCTCCTATCACTTGAATGTCGATGATCATTGACTTATTTCTTTCCTTTAACATAGCCAAATTTTAAAATAAAAAGAAAAAATAAAATAAAATGATAATATGATATGTAAGAAACAAAGTATTGCAAAGCAAAATAGATAAACACAATTCCCTTGCAAATCAAAGTTAAAATCTTCCTCAATTGTCAAATTCCATAATAATAATGATAATAATAAAGCAGTATGTACATATAGCACAAAAACAATAACAAATATCACTAAAATTATCGGAAATGCTTTGATTGGAAACTTGATTTTCCTGGAAGAACATTAAGTACAAAAGAAAATTAAACAAATTCACATATAATTATAATACAATATCAAAGAAAAGTAAGACACACACATATATATATATGATCATTATATTCAATAATATAATTATATGTGATTTCAAATCCGGAAACAAATATACATATTTGATCATTGTAAATAAAAATGAATAATTAAAAAATTAAAAAAACAAAAACAAAGAGGAGCCGTTGGTTTTTATATATAAGTTTTATCCCATTAATTTTGAGATTGCCTCTTGATTTGTGATTTATTCGATTATCTCTTATTGTCTCTTGCTTGCCACTTAATTGTGGTTTATGATAAAAAGTCAAAACTTTCCCATCTAATAAAAAATTTCAATTAATTATGAAATCTATTCAGATTTTCGATGATCTTAATATATACAAAATTTGATTTTGAATTTATGAAAATATTAATTAATTAGTTAATTTAATTAATCAATTAATATTGATATATTTTTTAGCTATTAATGTAGTGTCTTGTATTTTCAAAACCAAAATTAATGTGGTGTATTTTGAATTCATCAAATTAAAATAAGTTGAATTGGCATCAATAATAGATTTTATATATTATTATTATTATTATATATATTTTTATTATATACTTTTATATTATATATTATATATTATGATATGATTATATATATATACATATAAATATACATTTATATATATAACATTTATAATTGCCATTATATATGATATATTAAAAAGAAATAAAAAAATAAATTTAATGAAGAACACATTTTGCAACCACATTATAAATAGGAAAAAGACTACTATTATAATATTATATTATTTTATATGATATATGACTAGCATGCAGCTCGTATGATGTGCGGGAATTGTAAAATAAAAATTGAAAAATCAACTAATTAAAATTAATTGTATCAATATAAGGAACTCAAGGTAACTTTAATCACACAATAAAAAAACACCATATCTCTTTAATGCTTCAATCGGTGTTTTGAAGGAAAAAATTATAGAAATGATTTGAATTTTCAACTTACTTTTAAATAAAAATATTGATTTGTGTGTTTTTGGGCTCATCCTGTAAGCATTTTTCAGTTGTTATTTTTCGAAAATAAAAATACAAATGAAAACAGTATTTTTGGTTTCAGTTTCGAATTTTAAAAACGCGTCTGGTAGCATATACTGAAAGCTGTATTTTAAAAATAAAAACATAAAAAACGCATCTAGTAGGTTAAACGAAAACTATAAAAAATTGAAATATCAATTTTGGCATTTTGTTTAATACTATTACAACTATAAACAAATAGACTAAATAATTAACCAATGTGATTTTTGTATTGTAATTTTTAAATTAAACAAAAGTAATGCATCAAAAATTAATTTTAAAAAACATATCAAAAAATAAATTAATCAAAACTAAACTCTTAAATTATAAATAAATAATTATAATACATATATATATATATATATTATATAATAAAAATATAACTGTATATATTATATTAATATATATATTACTTTATATATTAAATAATATTATATTATATTATATTTTTATATATAATAATACATAATATATTACATTATATCCTATATAAATGTATAATATTTGATATTATATATATATATATATACACACACACAATATTATATAAAATATTATTGTATATAATAACTTTACATACATATATATATATATATATATATATATATATATATATAATATTATGTATATTATATAAATATAAATAAAATATAATATATAATATATTTTTATTATATATTATATAATCATAATATTATATATATTATAGAATATTAATATACTATATATAATATTTTATATAAATTTTTTATAAATATTAATATAATATCATAAAATATATTATATTATAATATATAATATTATATAATAATTATAATATATATATATATATATATTATTGGAAGAATGCTTTCAGTTCTAGTTAGAAATAAATTATTCTGGAATATATATATATATATATATATATATATATATATATATATATATATATATATATATATAAGAGGGGCACTTTAGTCATTTAAAAGTCTTATACCATCTTATCCTAGTCATATCAAACGTATAACAGTACAATTAATAGTTTTAAAAAATGATTTTTTTTTATATAAAGAAATTGAAAAACAAAAAACAAGTATTTTGTGTTTTTCAAATCTTTTACTTTTAACACTGTTTTTTTTTTTGAAAATAAAATGAAAACGGTTAACGAACAAGTTTTCAAAATCTTTTTTGAAAAAAAATAAAATAAAACGGACTGAAAAATAGCTGCAGGATAGAACCTTTGCTTTTCACTTTTTGAAAAACGCACACCAAACAAGTTTTATACATTTTTTAGGTTTAAAAAACATAAAATGGTGTCTTGGAAATGACACTGGACAACACCTTAAATAACAAATACTGTATTTTTCAAATTTTTCCGTAATAAAAGTGTATGTAAAAAAGTGTATGAATTTTATGGTTTATAAGTTTTTTATTTTTTACAAATCTTTTCAAGTAAAGATATTATTTGTGGATGCGAGATTTGATTAAAATTCTCTTTGTAGAAGATTTATTATTGCATTGGATGTCTCTTACAGTAATTTTGGTAAGGTATATAAATATTTTATTAAACAAATGTCAATATATGGTACTATTGCATATCTGGATACTGTCTGGGGCTTTTCAGTAAATGATCTTTTATGATGATTTTTCCTTTCGGTAAGTCCAATTTTAGAAAAAAAAAGGGGGTACTAATAGGTCAATATAGAGGTGTTAATTGCATCACTCAATTAATTATAATATTAATAATATCTCGATTAAAATAAAAAGATTAAAAAATCATTTTTCCTATCCAATAGTAAATGTTAAATTCATTATTTTTGAATATTAATATAATTAATGAATTAAGAATACTAATTACATTTTGATAAAAAAAAAGATATAAAAATAATTATATCCTATAAATATTAAATTCATTGATGATTGAATTATTGATAGGGTTAATAGCACCAATGTCCCCTAAATTTATAGCGCAGTTGCATAGTGCCCCATGAATTTTTTTTCTTGACAGTTTACCCCTTGAACTACCATAAATTTGTAAAATTGGACGGATTACTAACTTCCGTCCAATTTTCGGTCATGTGTTGCTCACGTGCAAACAGACATGGGGCAAATTTGGAAATGAAAAAAAAACTGAAATTTGATTTTAAAAATATCACAATAAAAACAAAAAACAAAATAAAGAACAAAAATGAGAGATCAATTCAACAACCTAGAAAATAAATTTCATCACATTCAAACAAATCCCACAAACCCAAAAAATAATATTTAAGCAAATCCCACGAACCCAGAAAATAACATTCATCATCACAAACCCACATTCCACATCAATCACCAAATCCTACAATCAACCACACCCACCATACACCTCCATAGTCAAACCGACATAGACCAACGGCGACCGAATCAAACCCACACAAATCACAACCATCACCCGAATTGAATCCACACCAAACAAAGATCAAGAGGCAGCCGAATCAATTACCCTCGCAGCCAAATCAAATCACACCAGAATTATCAATCCAACCAAACGATCAAGTTCAAGGGTTTTGTTTAAACTAATCAAGCCATCACACCACCACCCAAACTAATCAAGCCACCGCCCTAATCCAGAACCCTAATCGAAATCAACTACCCACCAACAGTTCTTCGTTCACCAATACCCATACACTCACACGACGACAACCACCAACAACGTCGATTGAGGTTCGATTCGGTTTGTTGTGTGAGAGAGAGAGAGAGTGGGTGATTCGCGCGAGAGAGAATCGTCTGAGGAACACAAGTTGATGATGAATTCCAGATCGAGATTGGGTTTGATGAATGGTGAAAGAGATTTGAGAGAGATTCAGAAAGAGATTTGAGATCGAGATTGGTTTTGAGAGAGTTTAATGAATTATTTGATATTTTTTAAATATTGTTTATTATTATTATTATTATTATTATTATTATTATTATTATTATTATTATTATATAGTTTTTTTTTCATTTCCAAATTTGCCCCCACGTCTGTTTGCACGTGAGCAACACATGACCGAAAATTAGACGGAAGTTAGTAATCCGTCCAATTTTGCAAATTTATGGTAGTTCAAGGGATAAACTGTCAGGAAAAAAATTTCATGGGACACTATGCAACTGCACTATAAGTTTAGGGGCACTGGTGCTATTAACCCTTATTGAATTTATTAATAAATAATAAATTATATTGTGATAAAAAAAAAAAAGAGTTTATTTGTTTTTTCCACTTAAAATTTAATAACTGTAAATCATAATTATTAAGTTGTTTTGTTTATTTTTTTAAGTGGTTAAACAACTTAAAAATCCTAAAAAACAAATTAAAATAAAAAGTAAAAAATCATGATTTTTCACTTAATAGCAAATCATTGAATTGCATTAAATGCAATCCTAAATCTTTTCCTTCTGATACTATCCCCCCATATATAACATATTTTCAATTTCATCATAATTACATATGGTGTAGAAATCTTTATTTTAATATATTACTTATTTTAAATAGTTTTCAAAATAAAAAAGAATCCTAATCTATTCTCATATAAGTGTTTAATATCAATACTTTATTATGATATTAGGGTGATGTATTTATATATTATTATTTTAAAGTGTTTTGTGTGAGTTTTCTTGGTTCCCTATATTTTTTTTTTAAAAACATTTTCTTTTCTTACTAAAAATGAAGTTTGTTGTAATCGAAGAAGAAGATCATGATCATATGTGTTCATATATAATTATTAATTTTGGATTGTTTTTATTCCTGTTATAGGTAAATTTTAGATGATGCGACATGTCAGCAAAAGACAAGGGTCGGGGGTGCCACGTCACTAGAAGACGATCAGATTAAGTCAACCCAAGTAGGGAGGAGGAAACCTGACCAGTCCCCCCGATTAAGATAACGCAGATGATCGAGTTAGTAAATCCGATCGAGTCGTCAAGATGGTCGGGGCCAGGGTCGGATAGAATCTGTGATCAGGGAGAAATAAGAATGGTCGGGTAGATAGACGATCAGACGCGTGACACGTGGACAACACCCAGATTCAATGGAATCAAGACTCAAATACGTTGAAAAAGAGTCTGATTTGAACAAGGCTTCTGGAAGTACACTCTGATAAGGAAACAAACTTCCTTATAGATATCAGAGTCCATATTAGGAAAGAGATTAAAAGATAATTGAAATACAAATCAACTCCAAATAGGAAAGAAAGAGAGCACGATTATAAGAAGTCAGAATTTCATTGAGTGACAAAGACTTTCCTTACGTGTACATTAAGAATTAGAGTTCTATACATGTATAAATAGATCCCAAAAATACTCATGAAGAGGTGAAGACAATATGATTAGAAAGAACGTGAGAGAGATTGAGTGTGTAATCTTCTTTTAACATAGTGAATTTTTTATAGTCGTCGTTGGCAACTTTGGACGTTTCCCCATATTGGGGTTTTACCACGTAAAACTCTTGTGTCTTATTTATTTTCCGCTTACTTTTTGCTTGCAACTAGTTGTTATTCTGCATTAATTGTGTGACGGGAGGTTAGTCCAGAAATCAATGTTAACAACTAGTGCTAGAAGAAGGGCTGATCCTCCGGTGGTGTTTGGTTTACGTGATTGATTTTGAAATAAGTTAGTTAAAGGCGATACCATGGTCACCGATAGAGATGGAAGTTTGTCTCATCGCAATGTTGATGCTTCGCTTGATGCCAATGTCTCTAATCCAGTTGATATCACCGCTACAGGAGAAGATCCATCTTTAAGGACCCCACCATCCACCAGACCTGACACTATTACATCCACAGGTGCAACCGTTGGGATCTCCCTAAAAGCATTCAAGCAGATCCAAGAGTCCTTGCGAAAATTCATCGAAGATGTTGCCAAGCAAGGGATTAGTATATCAGCCATGACTAACTTAAGTTCACCGCATCAACTTTCCACGCTGATTGTGGCCTAGGATCCTAAGGTGCACTCCGAGATAGTAGTGGTCATTCTAGGGTCACCCTAGAAACCTAGAAGAGATAAGGCGGAACATCATGAAAAGGGGGTGTTCGCACAGAAGAGGTGGCCTAGATGATCGGGGAGCGAGGGAACACCGGGAGTCTAGTTCGTGGAAAGATATGGAGATGTACAATAAAGCGGAAGCCTACCCCGAATAGGTATATAGATATGATGACCAACGATAAAGGTTCTGCTCACACTCAAGTGGCAATGAAACAGCCTCTAGAAGGCGTAGGGAGCTAACCCCTGTAGTCAGGCGTGACCCCTTCGCTGTTCAAATCAACGGGAGGGTCTCGAGGGACCCATACTGGCTCACTATCCGTCAGAGGTTCGACAAGCGTGGAGAACCAGAAGGGGATCGAAAGATTCTCCTTAGAAGGATAAAAGCCCTTGAATGAAGGTAAAACTTAGGAAACCCACTGATCGGGAACTCCGAAAGCCCGTTTGTTGATTCTATAAGGCATACCCATTTTTCGGAGAAATTCATAATGTCGCATGTGGAGCAGTTCAAAGCCAATACTGACCCATATGAGCATGTAAGGAAGTACCAAAGTGCAATGGCCCAGTATTGATTATGATAACGCCCTCATGTGCCGCATGTTCCCGTAAATGTTGGGAGATCAGAGATCTAGATGGTTTGGATTGCTATCTACAGGTTCCATTAGGAATTTCAAAGATTTAGTACAGGCGTTCACCAGGCAATTCATGGGAATTATCCAGCTAAGGAAGTCCAAAGACTACCTAACCAAATTCTCGCAAGAGGTGTCAAAAGTGTAAGATCCCAATGATGATGCAGTGGTGTCGGCATTCATCAATAATTACAGCACAACTATCTGACCTTAAGCTTGAGGTAAAGGGGACCCACCACGTACGTGAGCATGGTAGACCATGTCGGAGGATACGCCATGGCAAATGAGGAACATCTAGCCCATGGTGGAGAACTTATACAAGGGGGTCAGGCCGAAAGTAGCCAAAAGCATAAGGACTGTAACCCAAAGACTAGCGGCGAAAGAGAGCAAAAAGGTAATGGAGGAAAAGCTAAGGATGGACAAAGGATGATGACAAAGGTGGTAGGCAATACACTAATTACACTTCGCTAGCCATAGGGCATGAGGAAATCTTGAATGTGATAAAAGATAAGAATCTGTACAAGAAACCCCTACAACAGTCAAGTTTTGCCAAAAGAGACACCACCAAGTATTGCATGTTCCACCAGAAGAATAACTATGAAACCACCAAGTGTTATCAGCTGAGGGGTTACATCAAAAAACTAATCAGAGAAGGACACCTCAAAGATATGTTCCTCAGTAGTGGGGATGGCTGGTGCAAGAACACCATAATAGAGAAGCGAGATAGAAGTCAGAAGAGCACCATGAGAGATCCAGGTAATGGAGCAATCAATACCACCTTTGGTGGGCCATGCACAGAGAGTAGGAGTCGGGAGAGGATGTCTAAAGTTAGAGAAGCCATAGATGGCCAGAGAAAGCTGGAGGTGAATCTGTTAGGGCTCGGCCAAA
Source organism: Dipteronia dyeriana (assembly GCA_032871835.1). Lineage (NCBI taxonomy): Eukaryota > Viridiplantae > Streptophyta > Magnoliopsida > Sapindales > Sapindaceae > Dipteronia > Dipteronia dyeriana. The sequence continues at coordinate 40,565,066 of CM065302.1, forward strand.
ATAAATCCAAACAAGGTTGGGACCCTATAATTTTCACCGAAGCAGAAGCACATGCATCGGAAGTAAGGCAGAACAATACGATTGTGGTGTCGGTTTGTGTAGGCAATAGGGAAGTCACAATGAAAGTTTGGTGGATATTCTAAGTGTGGAAGTGTTTGACCAAATCGGGCTACAAAGATGAGACCTCCAACCACTTAAAGTCTCACTTAGAGGCTTCAGAAGAGCAGAAGTAAGGTCGCTAGGAACAGTGAAGTTGCCCGTGGAGATCGGAAGCTTTCTTTGTATCAAGACAGTATTACTAGATTTTATGGTAGTAAGTGTAGCGAATTGGCCAGACAATGCCTTACTAAGCGACCTTTCTTGAACAAGACAAAAGCCACGACTGCCACCTATGCACTAATGGTGAAGTTCCCTACGGAAGCGGGAGTGGGAGTCATGAAGAGCTCACAAGATTGGGCAAGAAAGGCGAATCTGGTTGTGTACATGGAGAAAACAGAAGATAGATGATGCGGAAGTATGATCAAAAACTCTGACCTGGTTTGACTTGGACCCGAGGGAGACACCTCCAGAAGATGGGAAAAGTTAGGAAGATGAACCGACCATAGAGGTTGCAGTTGATGACCACAGTCTCGAAAAGACTGTAAGGCTCATGGCTCGACTGACAAAGCAGGTGCATGATGAGATAGTTAAATTAGTTAGGGAATATAAGGACGTGTTTGCATGGAAACAAGAAGATATACAGGGAATTAATCCAAAGATAATCTCATATTATTTAGCGGTTGACCCCAACCGCAAGCCGATTGTTTAGAAAACAAGGCGGTTTATCCTGGAGTAAAGCAAGACGATCAAAGAAGAAGTAGAGAAGCTGCTGGCAGTATGATCTATAAGGGAGGTAAAATACCCTAAATGGGTGGCCAACGTGGTGCCGGTCAAAAATAAAAATGGCAAGTGGAGGATGTGTATGGATTTTACTGACCTCAACAAAACATGTCCAAAAGATAGCTTCCCTCTGCCTCAGATCTACCAGTTAGTGAATACAACAGCCGGTCACGAGTTGTTGAGCTTCATGGATGCATACTCGGGATATAACCAGATCCAGATGATCAAACCAGATGAGGACAAAATGTCATTTACCAATAACCAGAGATTGTATTGCTACAAAGTCATGCCCTTTGGTCTCAAAAATGCCAGAGCAACTTATCAGAGATTGGTGAATAAGATGTTCACTCGGCAGATTGGTAGAAAATGGACGTATATGTGAACGATATGCTGACAAAAGACATAACGTTAGAAGAACATACAGGAGATCTTAGAGAAACATTCAGAGTGCTACGAAGGTTCGGTATGAAGCTCAACCCCAAAAATTATGTCTTTGGAGTACCTTCGGGGTGATTCCTAGGATTCCAAGTTCACCAGATGAGAATTGAAGTTAACCCAGAAAAAATAAAGGCGTTAGAAAAAATGAGGTCTCTAAGAAGACTAAAGGAAATCCAAAGGCTAACGGGGTGCTTGGCGTCTCTGAATCGGTTCATAAGCAAGTCAACGGACAAATGTCTTCCCTTTTTAAGGTAATTAAGAAAGGTAATGGGTGGAATGGAATGCAGAGTGTGAACAGGCTTTCAGAAAGATCAAGGAATATCTAGGAAAAACCCAGATTCTATCCAAACCCCTTGAAGGAGAAGTACTTTATTTGTACCTGTCTGTAACGCCTGTAACAACAGGTTCAATACCGGTCAGACTAGATGAGGGGGTATAAAAGCTAGTGTACTATACGAGCAAAGCTTTGTTACCAGCTGAGATAAGGTATTCACTGGCCGAGAAGATGGCATTGGCCCTTATGATTGCAGTAAGGAAGCTAGGGCCATATTTCTAAGTCCACATGATCGAGGTTTATATAGACTGTACTTTTAAGCAAATCCTATCCAAACCCGAAGTATCCGATAAACTAACTAAATAGGCTATGGAGTTGAGCGAGTTTGAGATAACATACCTGCTGAGGGCCACAATAAAGGGGCTAATTTTGGCCGACCTGATCACAGAATTCACCGAACCAAACAATGAGGTGATCAAGATGTTGAAAAAGAATGACGAGTTCATATAGAAACTACATGTAGAAATGTCGTCAAACACGCATGGCAGCGTGGCCGAGATAGTCATATCCACCCTAGAAGGCGATCAGGTAGAATGTGCCCTGCGGTTTGACTTCAAAGCCACCAACAACATGACCGAGTGTGAGGCACTTTTGGCAGGGCTCATAGTTTACACGACCTTAGAGGCGGATGAGCTAGAAATATTCAATGACTCGCAAGTAGTGGTAAACCAAATTTTAGATGAATATCAAGCCAAGGATAACAAAATGGCCTTATATTTAGGGGTAGCCAAAACGCTGCTGGAAAGATTCAAAACATACAGGATCACCCAGATCCTGAGGGAAAAGAAGGAAAGGCAGACGCTTTGTCAAAATTGACATCAGCTGTTATCAGTGTACAGTCAAAGACCATCCCAGACTCCAATCTTAAAAGGCTAATCATCGAGGACCAAGAAGAGATATTGGAGATAGATGCGATTGAAGAAAAGCAAACCACCTAGATGACCCCGACCAGGGAATACCTAGAGAATGGAACACTGCCAACATAAGCAACTAAAGCGAAACATCTCACGTACAGAGCTACAAGATACTCGATGGTCGGGGGACAGTTGTACATGAGAGGATTCTTGAAAGTCTTGAAGAGATGTGTCTGCCCGACGGAAGGCAGACGTATATTAGAAAGCATCCATAGGGGAGTACGTGGGAATCAATCAGGAGACAAAAGCTTGGCACACAAAACTCTCAGACAAGGCTCCTATTGACCAACCTTATTTCAAGACGCTCAGGCGGTCACAGATCAATGTGGAGATTGCCAAAGAATAGCTAATGACATAAAGAAGCCTCTGTTAGGTTTTAGTTTGTGTTGGCAGTAATTCCATATCAAAATGATGCTTACTTGTAATGATTTAGTTGTTTAGATTCATGATGATTCAAGCTTCAAGGAAAAAGAAACAACAAGTCAAAGCAAGTTCTAAGTCTTCAAGACAAAGGATGCAATATGGTTGTACAAAGGTATACTAAGACCTTATCTTTCTCTTAGAAGGCTTAGGCACACGCATACAATTCATTCATATGTGTCCCTGCATCGTTGTGCACCATTATAGGCACACATATACAATTCATTCATATGTATCCCTGTATTGTTGTGCATCATGTATAACACATTCACACACTTAAAGATGAATGCTCATGCATTGGTATGAAAATAACATGTTTTGGAAAATACATGATTGGAGACTATCTCTATGTAGTTTGCATTCTAGTGTGAATTATGTTTGTATGTGTATATGTTTTGTATAACATGGATATTGAAATTGGATTTAGTCTTAAATCATTTTTGATTGAGTTCCGGTCATTTCGATTACTTATACTATTGATTTCAAGTTTTAAGTCAAAATATACTACACTTTCATCTCATGTTTCATATATTGTCTTCATGTTCGTATATCGAGTCAAATTATTATTTTATGGGTTGATTATCTTATATGTCCATGTCCGTGTGAGATTTACGGTTTTTAATCCATAAACAGATTCAAATTCTGAGTTCGAAGGCCGGAGAACGATCAAAGAACGCGAAGGAAGGTCGAAGGAGAAGAAGCAAGCAATGTCTTCTTTCCCGAGATGGCACGTGGCCATCTCGGGGTAGAAGGCTTGCTGCCCCGAGATGCCCACGCGCCATCTCAGGCAGCAAGCTTGCTTGGATTCATCTTTCCCCTCTTTGTCATTTCATATGTCCAAGTTTCCCACTCCTTTATAAACTCTTTCCCTATCATATTTCATTCTAAGAAGAAATTCAAACAAGTGTGCATAAATTTTCTCTCTAAATTGTCTCACCTTCCAAATATCACAACTTCTTCATTTGAACTCTGATTTGAGTGATTCGAAGTTGAGATTGTTCATATATTCATCCTCCATCTTTTCTCTGAAGGTGTGAGTAAGTTTTGCTGCTTTTTTTGGTGTCCAATCATTCAAAACCTTTACTGTACCTAAATCAACTAAGGTATTGATTTTCTCTCAAAGTTTTCTTTTAAAACTTGGTCAATTGCCTTGGGTTTTCTTCTTCTACATATATTTGTATATTGTGAGTGTTTTGATTTGATTTTTGAACTCTTTCAAATCTAGGTTGAGTTTCGATTGAAATCATTCATTTTGAGTTAGGTTTTGATTTTGCCTATGTTATCACATGTTTGAGATTGTATTGTGCTAGCTTTGATTCTAGGACTATTTGATGATATTTGATTGATTGATTTTGAGAAAAAATAGTTCCTCACATGTATTAGGCTCTCTTGGCAGAAACTCTCACATAATACATGTGCTTATGTTCTTTTGAGCTATTCTTGTGTTTTGATGAATCTCTGATTAAGAATATGCTCTAGAACTTTAGCTTAAATCTAATTGACTTTGTCATATGATTTTAGCATATTTTTGGTTTTTGTGATTTAAACTTGATCTTGTGATATATTGAACATATCTTGTGATTCAAGTTTAGATCTATGCATGTATCTAGGTTGTGATTAATATTGAACATATCTTACATAATCTAGATTGATTACACATGCATGATAAACTAGAATATAATTGATTTGTGCATTCATGCTTATGTCTAGTATTTTCCATAGGATGTGTTGATCATAGCGTTCTATGTTGCTTGCTTTTTTGCTTTTTGCATTCATGATCACCTAGATACCTTATGAGAAGGAAGTCTTGACAATAGGTCTGAGAACTATGGTGTCAAGCAAGAAGTCTTGGCAAGAGGTGTGTAGCCTTGGATTGTCGAGCAAGGAAGTCTTGGCTAGGGTCGAGAGGATCCAGATAGTCTAGCAAGAAGTCTTGCCTAGAGTTGGGAGAACTCGGATAGGTGAGCAAAGAAGTCTTGACTAGAGTCGTGATTACTTAGTTGAGCAAGAAGTCTTGCCTTGGGTCGTGAGGATTCGGATAAGGTGAGCAAGGAAGTCTTGACAAGAGGTGTGAAGCCTCGGATTGTTGAGCATAGGGCGACAACTTCTAGAGTAGGATAAGAGGGTAGTTTCTAGGTGAAGAGGTCACTTGAGAGATTGTACTTGTCTTATCTACTAGTGGATTTTGTTTGCCGATGGCTGCTAGCCCGTGGATGTTTCCTCTTCGGAGGTTTACCACGTTATATCTTGTGTCAACTTTTCTATATCCCTATCTCTCTAATATTTGTATTGTGGATAGAACTCTTTATATATGTTGACTTCCTTTCTATAATATAGATTGTGTATGTGTTACAATTACTTGTTAGTATCACACTTTACTTATGTTTATATATTGATTAATTGTCTTTAATTAATATATATATATATATATATATATATATATATTGTGATACAATCAATTTAGAGGGACAAACTTTTGTTTGTTTCTAAGGGAGTCGAAAATGGTATCTAACCTATTCACCCCCAGTCTAGGTTAGCCTTGAACATTTAACCATGATTGTATTTTCAATTGGTATCATAGCAGGACACTAGATTGCACTTAGTGTGAGTCTGGGGTGATACTTTCACGGTTTTTGCAAGGCGTTTGAAGTCATGGGTTTACAAGATGATGTAATGTCGGAAGGAGCCTCAAATACTAGGCCACCATTACTTCGTGGCACTAATTATGGGTATTGGAAGTTGAGGATGAAAGCCAACATCCGCTCTATTGATGAAAGGGCTTGGATGGTAGTGAAAGAAGGTTATAGTCCTCTTACCAAGGTTCAAGAGGATGGAACCATGATACTCAAGCCAATGAGTGAATGGACAACGAATGAGTTTGAGGTTGCTAAATGGCACCATCGTGCTATGAATGCAATCTTTGAAGGATTTGATATGCATCAATTCTTCTATATTCAAAATCTTGAATCAGCAAAGGAAGCTTGGGATACTCTCCAAGTTACTAATGAAGGAACCTTAGCGGTGAAGAAATAGAGGCTTCAAATGTTGGCATCACAATTTGAAGGTTTAAGTATGAGTGAGGAAGAAAAGTTTGAAGACTTCCAATTCCGGCTTCTTAACATAACTAACCAATATCAAGCACTTGAAGTACCTATCTCAAAAGAGCGTTTAAATTGGAAAATCCTTAGGTCTCTTCCTAAGAGATTCAAATCAAAGGTGGCAGCCATTGAGGAAAGCAAGGGTGTGGATAGTATGAATATTGATGAGTTTCTTGGGTCTCTCCAAATTATGAGATGTGCTTGAAGCCAAAGATCAAGAGTAAGGGAATTACTCTCAATGCTATAGAGAAGGAGAGTGATGATGAAAATGAAGAAATGGTACTCTTGGTTAGAAGGTTCAAGAAGTTTCCAAAGAAGAATGCCAAGCCTAAAGGCAAGTCTTCTAAGGAAAAAAGAGTCAAGAGAACATCATCTCCAAGGATTGTGAAGAATAGTCAAGCCATGAACAAGAAAGAGGTTCAATGCTATAATTGTCAAGGTTTTGGTCACTTTGCTATTGAGTGCACCAAGAAGCCATCTAAGAAAGATAAGAAAGGCAAAGTGTTGGCGGATACTTGGAGTGATGATTATTCTAGTGACAATGAGAGCTCTAGTAGTGAGTCTTCAAGTGATAAAGAGTTGGTGAGCAACTTTGTAGCTCTAACGGTTTCTCATTCTCCACTAGATGTTGGTAGTACAATATCTTTGAACAAGAACCTTGATGCAAATCATGATGGAAGCTCTAGTTCCATTCCTACTAATCTTGAGTTGTTGAAAAAGATAGAAATGCTTGAAGAAGATAGAGACAATGCTCAAAGAGAAGTAGTTGAGAATGATGATTTGATCAAGAAGCAACTAGATGAGTTTGTGGTTGTTACTCGTAGACTTCTTGGTGAAAAAGGTGATATTATGAAGAAGTTTAGAGAACTTGAAATGGTAAACCTTGAGAAGGATAATGTGATATCTTCTTTGAAGAAGAGAACAAGAATTGATGGAAGAAATAGACACGGCTAAGGAGGCTATCAATGATTTAGTAAATGATTCGGTTAGTGTGTCTAGTGTTAGGAATCTTGTTAACTCTCATAGCGGTGAAGACGACTTGGCAGTTGAAGAGAAGCTCTTGGAAACACCACTTCCTACACATTTTGATGAAGTCGTGATTGATAAGAAACCACACAAGAAAAGAAGATCAAAAGCCAAGAAGAAATTGGCAAACAAGGTATCTTTGCAAACTCCTAGTGAAGCTAGTTCAACTCCAAAAGGTACAATCTCATCTTTTATTCTAATTTGTCATTATTGCAACACAATAGGTCACATTAAGCCTAGGTGTTATAAATATATCGAAAAATGCAAATTAGGGAATGAATCTAGGGATAAGGAGATTAAACTTCAACTTGAGCATGTTAAGGCCTTGAAAGTTGAGAAACATGATAATATTGCTAAGCATGAGAAAAAGTTATGGAGTAGAAAGAATTCTAATCTTGTTCAACTTGACAAAGCTTGTGTTGAAAATGCTAAGGAAGAGTGTGTTAATGATATTCTTGTTAATCAAGTCATTGAAGGACTTTACTCTAGATTTAACATTGTTATCAAGGATGATAATGGAAATGTTTGTGTAGGTACACCCAAGAACAACTGGTTCAAGGGTGAGTGCTCTTATCACTAAAATAAGAAGCACATGTGAGATAGCTTTGAGGCTATATATCAATTGTGTTGAGAATTCTTGCTTACTAGCTTTGAATACTCCATGTATTGATATGAACTTGGTTATCTCACATCATGATTGTTATGATGGTCAAAATTTGTTGATTAACTTTGAAGAAGTTCTTTTGTTATATGTGTTGATTGGGTTGAGATATTATGCTTTTTATACTCTTGTTGTGAAACATCATCAACTTGGTGTCATGAGGACATTCAAGGCAAGAGTGCTCATAATAAGGGCGGAAGTATGATATTTGGTGAATATAATGTGCAAAAAGGTATCTCTATACTCTAATTCATGTTCTCTTAGATATTCATCTTTTGACTCAATTCTTGACATACATCTCATAGTATGTCATATTAGAGAGTTTTGTATAGCATACATATGGTTCTCATTGACATTTGTTATTTTAGGATCTAATAGTGATATTGTTCACGTTGATCTTAACTTTGATGATTGTTTATGTATAATATATTGAGTGTCATTACTTTTGAAAATATGAGCTTCATATTCTTTGAAAGCTACTCATTAGAGAAGTAATGATCTTGAATAAGTCTCTACTTATTTCTCTTAGATCATGTGCTTATGAGCCATAAAATTTTGGTTTCTAAAATTTGCACTATGCTTCTCTTATATGTTTTGCTAGTAGGTTGAGTTTACTAATATGTAAACATTGGATACACCTTGAAGTTTTTGTGCTTAAGTACATTTAAAATGACCTATGGTTAGTATCCATTTTGCTTCGGCAATTACATAGAACTCAACGAGCACCTTCATGAAAAGGGCTAACACATTGGTTGTGAAAGCTACCCAATGTTGGAAAGATCTACACCAATGTGATGAGTGAAAGTCATCATGAAGTAAATTTTGTTTATGTAAAAAAAATGGAAAAAAATCAAAGTGTTGAAAGGAATTCATAAAAAAAAAATCTTTGATTCAAAGCCTAAAAAGAAAAAGAGGAATGCTTAAAAAAGAGTTTAGTTGAAAATCAAATGAGCTCGGCTTGAAAAACAGAAATGGGATGACGAGCCACATGCACACACACTCTTATGTGTTGAAATCTATTCTCTTAAAAGCAAAAATTTTGGAGGATAATCGGTTTGACTTTTTATAGAAAAAACTTAAGATGAATAGTTGTTGGAAATTGTTTGCATGTTGATTATCAAACTACTTCTTGATATATATTTGAAGCATATCTCTCTCTCACACACACTTTGTTTATGAGTATGATGATATCTTTGCAATTGTTGAAGAATTATGAGAGAACTTGAAAAATCTTTATTTTGTGTATCTCTCTTAGCATATGAAGCTTATTTTGTTGAAATTTCTTCAAATTGCTTGAATGTGTGATAGTGTGAACATATTTGTGAACCTTATGCTATCATGAATTTTAGTTATAGCATTTATCAAGGGGGAGCATTGTATGCTAGACATTGTTCTCTTTTATGATATGTTCACATGCTTCATTTTGTTACATGTTGACATATTTTGACTTAATGATACTTGTAAGATATTACTCACTATCTTTGTCTTGCATGATGATTCATTCTTAAGTCATATGTCATTGTGTTTATATATTTGTGACTAATATGTTTGTTTTGTATTTCACTCACTTTTGTTGTATGTATATAACATCTTATTTCACAAGATCAAATGGGAAGAACAAAGGTTACCGGAAGTGGAAATCAATCGAATCCCACTGTGAAAGCCAAGTCTACCTCAAAGGGATCCAAAGCTTCAAGGTCAAAGGATTTAGGGATCTTTGCAACTAAAAAGATATTTCAAGAGAGAGGCATTGACTTAGGTAAATGTAAAGATTTTTATTTTCTTAAATGCATTAAGGATAGAAATAAGGAATCTTAGGTGAGCATGCTAGGAATAGTGAATGACACTATTGTTAGAGAATTTTATCATGAATATAGAGAGAGTGCCACCTTATTGGATGCTTTGATGGAGATTAGGGGTGTTGTGTTTAGAGTTAACCCGATAAACATTAACAAGTTTCTTGGGCTATCTAGTGATATTGATTCAAACTTTCTAGATGTTGATATCATTGAGAATCTTAATATCATTGGTAGAACTCTATGTGACAATGCTTCTTTTGAGTGGAAAGGTAGAGCATATATTAGTCAACATGAGTTAACTAAGGCAAGTGCATTTTGGCATCTTTTTATTTGCACAAATATTATTGGATCTTCAAATTCAACCGAGCTGAATAAAGATAAGATCAAAATAGTAAATTCCTTCGTGACTAATCAACATATAAACCTTAGGGATTTGTTTATGTTTTACTTAGACAATGCGGCTTTCTCAACTAGAGGAGATAAGAAGCTTGCATTACCGGGGTTTATAACTTCTTTGTGTTTAGCTCGTGGTGTTCAAAGCAGTGAAAATGATATGTTGGTACAACCCTTGGAAAAGTATAGTGATAAATGTGTGTCATACATGTCATATAAGGATAAGGGTAAGATATGTGATACTTTTGGACTATTTAGTAGTTCACAAGTTGATTGTCAAGAGACTAGCATAAACATTCTTCCATATTGGACTTTACATTTGAAGAAGAAGGTTGATGAGCTTAGTGCTATAGTTGAAAAACAAGATGCTAGAATAAAAGAGTTGGAGGAGTGTATTGCCTCAAGTTCAAGACCATCTCTCAAGCATTATGTTAGGAAAACTACACACACATCTTTCTTTGGTGGATCTAGTAGCTAGTATTTGAGTCTCATGGTATGTTTATTACCTTTTGGCATCATTTCATGTCAAAAGGGGGAGAAAGAGTTGTTAAGAGTTGCTAGTTACTTAGTTTCCTTTTTATGTTGTTTTTGTGAACTTTTGAACTTTCAATGGCATGTAATAATTAGTCTTAAGATTTGGATAAGAACTCTTGTATTTGGCATCTATTGAGGGGGAGATACATTTATTTGTGGACTTAATTGTATATTCTTATCCATATTATATGTTGCATCTGTTGTTTTTCTCTTGTATATGCATTGTGCTTTGAGATGATTTGTAGGTTGCTTCAAGAGAAGATCAAGATGAAGTTCAAGAGTTGGTGAAGATTAGTTATAGGAATCTTACTCATTGTAATGTAAGGGAGTGCTTTTATGACCTATCTTCATTTTTATATTTGTAGTAAATGTATAGGTATTTTGACATGGAATTTACCTAAGGGGGAGATTGTTAGGTTTTAGTTTGTGTTGACATTAATTCCATATCAAAATGATGTTTACTTGTAATGATTTAGTTGTTTAGATTCATGATGATTCAAGCTTCAAGGAAGAAGAAACAACAAGTCAAAGCAAGTTCTAAGTCTTCAAGAGAAAGGATGCAATATGGTTCTACAAAGGTATACTAAGACCTTATCTTTCTCTTACAAGGCTTATGCACACACATACAATTCATTCATATGTGTCCCTGCATCATTGTGCACCATGTATAACACATTCACACACTTAAAGATGAATGTTCATGCATTGGTATGAAAATAACATGTTTTGGAAAATGCATGATTGGAGACTATCTCTATGTAGTTTGCATTCTAGTGTGAATTGTGTTTGTGTGTGTATATGTTTTGAATAACATGGATATTGAACTTGGATTTAGTCTTAAATCATTTTTGATTGAGTTCCGGTCATTTCAGTTACTCATACTATTGATTTCAAGTTCTAAGTCAAAAGATACTACACTTTCAACTCATATTTCATACATTGTCTTCGTCTTCGTATATTAAGTCGAATTATTATTTTTTGGGTTGAGTATCTTATATGTCCATGTCCGTGTGAGAGTTACAGTTCATAATCAGTAAACAGATTCTAATTCTGAGTTTGGAGGCAAGAGAACGGTTGAAGAATGCGAAGGAAGGTCGAATGAGAAAGAACCAAGCAATGTCTTCTTTCCCGAGATGGTGCGTGGCCATCTCGGGGCAGAAGTGGCCATCTCGGGGCAGAAGTGGCCATCTCGGGGCAGAAGGCTTGCTGCCCCGAGATGCCCACGTGCCATCTCTGGCAGCAAGCTTGCTTGGCTTCATCTTGCCCCTCTTGGTCATTTCACATGTCCAAGTTTCCCACTCATTTATAAACTCTTTCTCTCTCACATTTCATTATAAGAAGAAATTCAAACAAGTGTGCAGAAATTTTCTCTCTAAATTTTCTAACCTTCCAAACACCATAACTTCTTCATTTGAACTCTGATTTGAGTGATTTGAAGTTGAGAATGTTCATATATTCATTATCCATCTTTTCTCTGAAGGTTTGAGTAAGTTATGCTGCTGGTTTTGGTGTCTATTCATTCAAAAACGGGACTGCACCTAAATCAACTAAGATATTGATTTTCTCTCAAAGTTTTATTTTAAAATTTGGTCAATTGCCTTGGGTTTTATTCTTCTACATAAATTTGTATATTGTGAGTGTTTTGATTTGAGTTTTGAACTCTTTCAAAGCTAGGTTGAGTTTCAATTGAAATCATTCATGTTGAGTTAGGTTTTGATTTTGCCTATGTTATCACATGTTTGGGATTGTATTGTGCTAGCTTTGATTCTAGGACTATTTGATGATCTTTGATTGATTGATTTTGGAAAAAATAGTTCCTCACATATATTAGGCTCTCTTGGCCGAAATCTCACATAATACATGTGCTTATGTTCTTTTGAGCTATTCTTGTGTTTTGATAAATCTATGATTAGGAATATGCTCTAGAACTTTAGCTTAAATCTAATTGACTTTGTCATATGATTTTAGCATGTTTTTGGTTTGTGTGATTTAAACTTGATCTTGTGATTTATTGAACATATCTTGTGATTCAAGTTTAGATCTATGCATGTATCTAGGTTGTGATTAATACTGAACATATCTTACATAATCTAGATTGATTACACATGCATGATAAACTAGACTATATGTTATTTGTGCATTCATGCTCATGTCTAGTATTTTCCATAGGATGTGTTGATCATAGTGTTCTATGTTGAATGCTTGTTTGCGTTTTGCATTCTTGATCACCTAGATACCTTATGAGATGGAAGTCTTGACAATAGGTGTGAGACCTATGGTGTTGAGCAAGAAGTCTTGGCAAGAGGTGTGAAGCCTTGTATTGTCGAGCAAGGAAGTATTGGCTAGGGTCGGGAGGATCCGAATAGTCGAGCAAGAAGTCTTGCCTAGAGTTGGGAGAACTCGGATAAGTGAGCAAGGAAGTCTTGACTAGAGTCGTGAGGACTTAGTTGAGCAAGAAGTCTTGCCTTTGGTCTTGAGGATCCAGATAAGGTGAGCAAGGAAGTCTTGACAAGAGGTGTGAAGCCTCGGATTGTTGAGCATAGGGCGGCAACTTCTAGAGTAGGATATGAGGGTAGTTTCTAGGTGAAGAGGTCACTTGAGAGATTGTACTTGTCTTATCTACTAGTGGATTTTGTTTGCCGGTGGCAGCTAACCCGTGGATGTTTCCTCTTCAGAGGTTTACCGCGTTATATCTTGTGCCAACTTTTCTCTATCCTTATCTCTCTAATATTTGTATTGTGGATAAATCTCTTTATATATGTTGACTTCCTTTCTATAATATAGATTGTGTATGTGCTACAATTACTTGTTTGTATCACACTTTACTTGTGTTTACGTATTGATTAATTGTCTTTAATTAATATATATATTGTGATACAAGCAATCTAGAGGGACAAACTTTTGTTTGTTTCTAAGGGAGTCGAAAAATATATCTAACATATTCACGCCCCCCCCCCCCCCCCCCCCCTCTAGGTTAGCCTTGAGCATTTAACTGTGATTGTATTTTCAGCCTTCCGAGCAGTTGATGAATCTGTCATCACCTTGGCCATTCGCCATGTGGAGATTAAACCTGATCGACTTGATACCAGCAGCAACTAAAGGTGGGGCAAATCATGCCATTGTGGCCATAGATTACTTCACCAAATGGGTCGAGACAGAAGCGCTGGTGCATATAACCGAAGCCAATACGACAAGTTTCATCATAAAAAAACATCATCTAGCTGTTTGAAATCCCATACACGATAATTACGGACAACGGAACTCAGTTTTACCGTGACAATTTCAGAAATATGTGTCGGGATTTTTGGCATAAAAATTATTATGTCACACCAGCTCATCCTTAGACCAACGGCCAGATAGAAGCTGTAAACAAGATAATCAAGCATATCCTGAAGGAAAAGTTAGACGCCAGGAAAGGGAACTAGGCAGATAAGCTACATGAAGTTCTATGGGCATATCAGACCATAGAAAGAACCTCGTTGAGAGAAACCCTTTATTCATTGGCGTTCTCGACAGAGGCGGTGATCCCAGTCGAAGTAGTTCATAACTCACCTAGGGTGCATCTCTTCCATCCCGAGTCGAACGCTGAAATGATGAAACAGAACTCAGACAGGTAGGAAGAAAAAAGAGATATGTCGAGAATAAGGACCGCAACCTGTCAGCAAAGGGTCGCCAGATACCATAACTAACATGTCAAAATCAGGAGATTCCAACTTGGAGATCTAGTTCTAAGAAGGGTGTCACCCAATACAAGAGATAGGTCAGTTGGGGCTTTGGCGGATAAATGGGAAGGTCCGTACAAGGTAGTCTGGTTGGCTGGGCATAAGGAGTACCACCTTTCCCGATCATAAGGAAGCAAGTACCCAGGTCATGCAATGCTTAATACCTAAAAATGTTCTACCCTTAAGGATCCCTTAGTTCTTCTTGTTTGTTTTTATTTCTTTAGATATTGATTTTATTTTGTTAGCTAATTATTTTATGTTTCCTTTAGCATTCAATAAAAGCTCCTTTGAGGGAACAGTTTCAGAAGTCAAGAATAGTGTTCTAAAACCTTGCTTTCGTATACAAAAGCAATCTTAGGGAACCTAGAAAATCGCTCAGTGTCGGGTGGGGGTGCCCAAGAGGCCCAGTGAGGAGGCCAAAAACATATGTTGCAAAGACATTGTACACTCATCGAGCCTAACTAGGTACAATAAAGCACTGTTAGGGCGCCTTTAGGTTATAAGCGTCTGATGGGATACACCAAGAGTTGAACAAATGATAAGTATTTTTACTTAAAAACAAGTGCAATCTAGGCACCTGCTAAGTCAGTAAAATACAAGATGCCCTGCTGCAACGAATCTTGATGAACAGACTATTGGGAGACGTCCCAATGACCTAGTTGATAGATAAAAGACAAGAGTCTATAAACTAGATACCATGTAGATATGTTATAAAAGAACACTCATTGACATAAAAGTAGCAAGATGATCAAGGGATTGAGTAACCGATCGGTTGACCCAAACGCCCCCCCGACCCTACCTCCGTAAGGGCTGTTACAAGCTCTGTCATATGAGGTTACATGACCAAAGTTAGGACAACAGACTCAATGTAACATAGGTTAGTAAAATGTTCTGGTCAAATTGAAGAAATCGGGTGAGAGGATGTAATCACAATCGAAACAATTAGCTTGGGTATGGCTCAACGCGCATAGTTCAAGTTAATAAGCGGTTACAATTAGTCGTGAAACATTTGGTTTTTAGATAGCTATTGTCACCAACTTAGGACCTAGGTTATCAACGGGACGACCAACTTATATCAACTAACCAGTTTACGCATAAACAGCAAGGAGAATGAATTTCATTTTATTTATAGAGTGGGCGATTACAAAGAAGCAATTACAAAAAAAAAGAGCATATAAAAAAAACTCTCTTAAGCATTTGGGGCGTTAGAAGGACCTCCGGGCCCAGAACCGCTAGGAGGAGCATCGCCACTATAGTCCTGGCTCAAGTCTTCCAAATCTGGCCAAGTGATATTATCCCCAGGCATATCGACCATGAAGGAAGAGTAGTCTGTATCTAGCAAAGGACTAACATCAGCCCCCTTGGTTAGGACGTCACTTTCTTCATTAGCATGGAAAACCACCAAAGAAGATGTTAAAGGAAGCTTAAGATGCATGGGGTGAGGATCCTTCCCGATGGATCGGCAGTACGTTCTTCAACGAATCCTCTGTTTCTTTATAGCCTTCAGAGACTTATCCTTATGCCTTTTGATAGTTCTGTCCCATTTGCAGCAAGCCTCCTCCAAGGATCTCCCCTTACCTCCGAAGAAAGCCCGAGCGGTGGTAAGTCCCTTCTCTAATTCCCTCAGCATGACATCTTCAAAAATTAGGGATCTTTTATAGCGGTCTACATTCTAGATTTCAAGGGCAGACCTAGCCTCATGAGAAAACACCTTCATGCTAACGTGTTGTTGATTCAAGTCCTTAGCCAGGAGTTTATAATAAATCCGAGCCTCATCAGATGCCTGCTGCGTCTCAAGCATGACCTCCTGGGCAGAGGTAAGGGTATCTTGGGCAAGCAGGGTCTCCTCTTGAGCTTTCTTCACAGTTGTATCAGCCATGATGGCCCTCGACTCAAGTTGAGCATTCAACAATTCAGTTTTGGTGACCCTCTTCTCTAACTTGACATTCATCGTGGTAAGTTGCTCGAGGGTTGCCTCAGACGCCGAAGCCCTACCGTAAACGTTCGATATGGTTTTTCTCAAGGCAAGCTCAGTTGCAGTATGGACCTTCAGTTGCTCTTCATACTGCTTAACTCTGGAAGCACTAACAGAGGAAGACTTGATGGCATCATTTTTTTCGGCGAGAGCCTTCTTCAATTGAGATATTTTTGTAGCCTACCTCTTATGGTCAACCAAGGCCCATGTCAGCTCATCCACTGCCTAACAAAAAAAAAATTAGAGAGGTTGTTATAGGGATTTTTTGATAGCATGACAAGTCAGCATGATTAGATATGCCACGTCACGGGAGTCACAAAAGATCAACTCAAGGCAATTAATAGATGATCTCAAGGCCAAGTCGATATTACCCAAGATGGCCATGGAAGCTAACGGATCGGGCATAAATAACCTGGTCGGGGAAACTAGCCGATCAGGAAGAGATGACTTGGTCAGGACCATCCGATCGGGATAAAAACAGTTTGGTCTGGATCAGACAGTTGGTCAGTTAGACAACGTGTGGGAGACACTAAAGGCAACTACGACTCAAATACGAAGAAGAATTGTCTTACTTAAACAAGGAATCTAGAATTACACTCCAATAAGGAAATATCATTATTTCCTCTTCAGTGTTAAAGAATTCTATTTAGGAAAGAACTCAAAACTTCCATAAGGATAAACACTAAACAGGAAACGAGTTCAAATCAAGTAAAAAATATACTCTTCCAAAAGACTGCATACCGATCGGGAAATAAGTCATAAAAGGACTATTTAATTAGAATCCTACGAAGACTCTAATTCAAGTACACAAGATCTTCGAAACGGAAAAGAAGACAAATGCGACTTCAACAAGTAACCAGTTCTAATTAAACACTATCACATTTCCTTATTTGTATAACAATGATTATGGGTCTATGCACATATTAATAGACCCATAATCTCACTGTGAAAAAAGACAATACAAAATCAAGACATAACGATAGAGACACAGAGACATATACAACAACACATAGAAAATATACAAGAAAGAGAGAGATATGCCAAAAAGGAGAGATTGAATGTGTAATCATTATACTATAGTGATTTCTTCTCACCGTCACCGGCAACCGTGGATGTTTCCTCACCTTGGGGTTTAACCACGTAAACTTATATGTGCATATTTTTCTTCTTTTTCTATTTTCTCCATAACATCTTCAACAATCTAAAAAAAACTGTTAGACGCGTGATCAATCCTATACGATCCAAAAATCACCGTCAACAACTGGCGCCAGAAGAAGGGGAGTAGAACTTAACTTTGAGAAACCCTTATGAACAGACCACAGAAGAAATTTTGATGTTGATCAACTACAGGACCCGTAGTAAGAGTTGCGGTCTTGATCAAATCTAGCGGAAGAATATTATGAAAACAATACTCAAAACTTCAAAGTGGAGTTATTACAATGGGTCACATCCATAAAAGTCAAGAATATCCTGGTGACTATAACAAAAGCAGACAAAACATCGAGATACTCTAGCAAGCCCAAAGAAAATGTCAGGAATTATCCTGAGCGAAAGGCTAGGACACCGACAGAATCAAGACAGTCGGAAATTATCCTGAGTAAAAAGCCAGGACACCGACTAGTCCAAAAAAACGGTCTAGAATTATCCTAAACAAAGAGTCAGGACACCGACTGGTCCAACTAAAAAAAAAGGTGCTAGGGGGTAGATTTATCTGTTTTATCAGCATCAGAATATATGCAAGCGAGTAAATTTAAGAACAGAGTTCTTAAAAAAACCTACTCTTCAAGGAGATAACTTAGTTGCTTTTAGTTTTTGTTTATGATATTTTCAGTTTGTTTTTTATTCTTTGTTTTTCTAATTGTTCTTTATTTTGATGTTGTTAATTTTCAGATCAATTAATAAAGAAGCCAAGAATGGTGTTCGAATTTTTAATAATCATCTTTGCTATAAAAGATAAAGTCGTAGCGTTGACAACTGCCATGGTGGGTGAAGGTACCCGAGAGGCTGAGAAGTAAGGGGTTAGAGACCTATCGCGCCTGCCGAACTGACTGGGTGCATACAAAAGCACTGTCAGCAATCCAGCTACCCCGAGCTACCGGTTTTACCGGGAAAAAACACTCAGGTACACTATCGGGGAAAACCTGGTGAAATGCGTCCGGCTGTGTTAGTAACACACTAACGATTCGGCCAAACCCTTGTAAACAGAAAAAACAAGGAGACGTCCTTGGTCACATGTTTACATGGGAAAAACAGGGAAAAATGGGACAAGGTTTCCAGAACACCTCTTGGCAGAAGATTTAAGACAATTGGAAATTATCTTGAGTGAAAGGATAGGACACCAACTGAATCAAGACGGTCTTATCCTGAGCGAAAAGGCAGGACACCGACCAAAAAATGAAGACGATCAGAAATTATCCTGAGCAAAAAGCCAGAACACCAACCGAATCAAGACAGTCGGGGATTATCCTGAGCAAGGAGTCAAGACACCGACTAGTAAAAAAAAAATTGTCGAGAATTATCCTGAGCAGAGAGCCAGGACACCAACTGGTCCAGCTACAAGGGAGCAAAACGTCAAGGAGTCCAAGACTGATCAGTAAGACACTTCATCAGTCTAGCAAAAAAAAAACCCGATCATTTTAATAAAATACTTGATTAGGTTAAGGCGACAAGCAAGATCAGGAGTGTCAAAAAATCAAAACTATTCAAATCCCCTTTGTTGAGCCGTCAAGAGCTCATCTCACATATTTGAGGGGGTATTGTTATAAGGATTTTTTGATAGCATGACAAATCAACATGATTAGATATGCTACGTCACAGGACTCACAAAAGATCAACTCAAGGCAATTAATAGATGATCTCAAAGCCAAGTCGAGATTACCCAAGATGGTCGGGGAAGCTAACCGATCGGGCACAAATAACCTGGTCGGGGAAACTAGCCGATCGGGTAGAGATGACTTGGTCAGGACCGTCCGATCGGGATAAAAGAAGTTTGGTCGAGATTAGACAGTTGGTCAGTTAGACAACGCATGGGAGACATTAAAGGCAACTACGACACAAATATGAAGAAGAATTGTCTTACTTAAACAAGAAATCTAGAATTACACTCCAATAAGGAAATATCATTATTTCCTCTTCAGTGTTAAAGAATTCTATTTAGGAAAGAACTCAAAACTTCCAGAAGGATAAACACCAAACAGAAAACGAGTTCAAATCAAGTAACAAATATACTCTTCCAGAAGACTGCATACCGATCGGGAAATAAGTCCTAAGAGGACTATTTAACTAGAATCCTACGAAGACTCTAATTCAAGTACACAAGATCTCCGAAACGGGAAAGAAGACAAAGATGACTTCAACAAGTAACAACAATGATTTGGGGTAAATAGACCCATAATCTCATTATGAAAAAAGACATATACAAAATCAAGACATAACGATAGAGACACAAAGACATTTACAACAACACATAGAAAATATACAAGAAAGAGAGAGACATGCCAAAAAGAAGAGATTGAGTGTGTAATCATTATACTATAGTGATTTCTTCTCGCCGTCATCTGCAACCGTGGATGTTTCCCCATATTGGGGTTTTACCACGTAAACTTATGTGTGCATATTTTTCTTCTTTTTCTATTTTCTCCATAACATCTTCAACAATCTATAAAAACCTGTTAGACGCGTGATCAATCCTATACGATCCAAAAACCTGTTATGTGTGCATATTTTTCTTCTTTTTCTATTTTCTCCATAACATCTTCAACAATCTATAAAAACCTGTTAGACGCGTGATCAATCCTATACGATCCAAAAATCACCGTCAACAGAGGTCTAAAGGTATGCAAGCAAAAGACGATGCAGAAGGCACTTACAAAAATTTTGTTGTTGAACATCATATGGACCCACTCAGAGGGACTAGCCGCCCTGGCCCCCTTCCAGTAACCATCACCAATATACCCTTCATCGACTAACATGGAGTGAAGCATGGAAAGAGGGTCAGCTCAAAAATGGCCTGAGCGAGGGGACCCAGAAGTTGGAGCATTTGAAACCACCGATGGGATGGATCGGTTATGGCCAGAAGTAGAGGTAGTTGGAAGCGTCAAAGGAAGGGTCGGACCAACAATGTTTGGCATCTGTGAGACCACAATACTTTTACCAGCCCGAGAGGCAACTATTGGTGCTTCGTAACTTTGCCCCTCGGGAACTTGACCTTCACTGATACCGTTCTTACGAAGGGATCCAGGCGGTGTAAAGGGACAATACCCCCAGACTGGGTTGCTTGAACATTCTCAACTAATTTAATTGCAGCACTAGTCCTTGACTTCAGCATTGGGCCAAGCATTTGATCCTCTGTGACGTCCAACAGATCACCGTCAATAAATTCCCCCTCCGAAATGCGTTCCCCGTCATCGGAGTCTAAGTCAATGAAGACTATTTGACGTTTAACCAAAAACTCCATGAGAGCCTTCCTCGGAAGATGTGCTGAGAGCCTTGTTGGGGAACGGTCAGGTTGAATCTGAGAAGGCGAAGGATAAGTTTAAGGTATTGTTGTTTCAATGGCCTTAGTTGGTTCATATGGGATAACAGAAGATGTCGAAACTGCATGATCACCATTTTTCTTCGACCACCGCTCCCTTAGAGTCAATTCAGTTAAGGTCCCCCGATCATCCTCCTTCTCATCCAAAATAAGGAGGAAGACCTCCAACCGAGGTAACGGATCAGTATCGCTAGGGATCTTTGCCCTTTTACAGATGGAATTGGGGGCAGAAGATCCCTCGACTATCTTGGCCACTTTATTACCAGAGGCACTGTCATCAGATTCGGTCCTATGGGATTTGTCTCTATTTGGCTCCTCTCGATTCCGCCTGTCACTTATAGACTTATCTCGGCTCGATCTTTCCTTACTGAACATTTCACGGTCAGACCCCTCTGTGGAGGAGTGCATCTGACCAGATCTATGTCTAGATGATCCCCTCAGACCGCTTATAAGAGGAGAGGCATCACAACTGCTTGCTACAGCCTAGTCAACAGAAACCGTCAGGAGATCAGGATCAGACTCGTACACATATTCCACAAGTCATGTTCCGAATGAGCAATGTCTTAAGCCACTTGATCAGCAACCACTTTCCTGCTTACCCGATCAAGGTTCTTAGCCTTTTCGGCTTGCTCGCTAGTGACGATGTCCTGTTCATATACTGAAAAGTAAGACATCACGGGAAATAATGAATAAAAATATAAGCAATCACCAAGAAGTTTAAAAATAAAGAAATACGAAGCATGCCTCGAGTGGATATCTCAAGAAATAGACCCAGTTCAATCAACCCCTTCTCTAAATACAAGCCGCGGAGGTCTCTCACCTTCTAAGGAGTCTGAGCCGCCTTAACAACCTTATTGGCTTGTTCCCTGGTCATAACGGGTGCAGCTTTATTCCATAGCTCTAGGCTACAAAAATACCTCAAGATGCTGCTTCGGCTTAGCCTATGGGATGGATCAGCCACCGCGAACTCACTCCAGTCTCTGCTGACAAAGAATCAGCTACTCTTCCTGAACTTGTTGAAAGAAGGAAACCTCCAGATGAAACCCTTGTGATTTTTATACGTTAGAGGGGCATGTTTTTCCTTGTAACCGTGGGGAATCCAGCTACTCGGTGATGTCGACTGAAGATAAAGAGTCCCACTTGTATCTGATAGCCCAAAGTATAAAAACTACATATCTCCTGAGGGGTCGGGGGTGTTTTACCCCAATCTTTCTCCACAAATGCCATAGACTGATCAACACCCGATACGAATTGAGGGTCAACTGAGCAAGGGTAACACCAGCATCTGTCAAAAAACGAGTGATGAAAGGTTGCAAGGGGAAAGTGACCCCAGAAGACAGCTTGGTCCTATAAAATGCAATTGCACCAAAGGGTGGGTTCCACACTGCACGACCACCACTGCAGGACAGCTTCACCGAGCGAGCGAGGTCAAACCGGTCCCTAAACTTTACAAGTTCTTCGTCCATCACTACATTTATCTCGAGGTCAAAGGCTCAAGGATGGTCAGCCGTAAATCTTAGCATGTGAGCCCGCCTTTCCCTCGGGACATCCTTCATCTTCAATGTCTGATAAGTTATTTTTAAGTCGTTCGCCATGCAGGTAGTCTCTTTAGGAGAAGCACTAGAAGTTTGCCTTGTTGTCTTCGACATATCTGAATAGACACCAACATAAGTGGAACCAAGAGGGTTAAACCCGGGACGGGCCATAAAATAATCTACATTTAAAGCGACGGGTTGGGATGAAGAAAAACGACCCCAAAGATTAGATTCAAGCCTAACAATATTCTCTTTATCACTAGCCTCGATGACATGCATGAGAAGTTTAAAATATCTATAGCAAAGAGTTGGGTCCATACCTGAAGTACAAGCAAGTGCGGCAGAGACATAAGTTTAGGAGCAAAGAAAAGCAAGAATCTGAAGAAGACGAAAAGCTAGGGTTTTTTTACGAAGAAGCACTATGAAGTCATGGGGAAAAATGAAAAGTCCTTGAGCAATATATAGGAACGGATGATGTCATAAGAACACGTTCACGTCACTAGGCGCGAATGGGGGTAGGTGCACATGGAACGAAAAACATGCACCGTTTGAAATTCGAAAAAGTGGCTGAATGATTGCATCAGCCGAAACGAGAGTGATTGACGTTAATGTTCAGCCATAAAGCATTAAATGCGCATTTATGAATACCACAACAACAACAACAACAACAACAACAATAATAATAATAATAATAATAATAATAAAATTAAACATACTTCGCCGAGTGAGTTCTATATCGAACGAAATACTCGGTCTTGTATGTTTAAGGGGGTGTTGTTATTGACAAATTCTAGATGATGCAACACATCAGCAAAAGAATAGGGTCGGAGGTGCCATGTCACTAGAAGACTATCAAATTGAGTCAACCTAAGTAGGGAGGGGGAAACCTGACCAGTCCCCCCGACTAAGATAACATAGATGATCGGGTTAGTAAATCTGATTGAATCGTCAAGATGGTTGGGGACAGGGTCGGGTAGAATCACTGATTAGGGGGAAACAATAATGGTTGGGAAGATAGACGATCAGACGCGTGACATGTGGACAACACCCAGATTCAATGGAATCACGACTCAAATAGATCCTGAAAAAGAGTCTGATTTGAACAAGGCTTCAAAAATAAACTCTGATAAGGAAATAAACTTCCTTATAGATATCAGAGTCCAGATTAAGAAAGAGATTAAAAGACAATTGAAATACAAATCAACTCCAAATAGGAAAGAAATAGAGCACAATTCTAAGAAGTTAGAATTTCATTGAGTGACAAAGACTTTCCTTACGTGTACATTAAGAATTAGAGTTCTATACATGTATTTTTATAAGGCAATCTGATTTAGAAGGCAATCCTAAAATACTCATAAGGAAAGTCTTCTTTTAACATACATGAATAGAACTCTAAAAATTCACTATACATTAAGAAGGCAATCTGATTGGAAAGAACGTGAGAGAGATTGAGTGTGTAACGTTTTTTTTTTAACATAGTGAATTTTTTGTGGTTGTTGTTAGCAACCGTGGACGTTTCCCCACATTGGGGTTTTAACACGTAAAACTCTGTGTCTTATTTATTTTCCGCTTACTTTTCGGTTGCAACTAGTTGTTATTCTGTATTAATTGTGTAACGGGAGGTTAGTCCAGAAATCACCATCAACAATTTCATATTATATGTATAATTGTTTAACATAAGTACAAATGTAAAATTATTATTTTTTTATAATTTTACTTTTAAAAAACAAACGTATTGACAATATATTTAGTTGTGAGAAAAAAATAAACATGTCATTCAGGTTCAGATTTCAGTCTATGTTCAGTTTTTAGAACAATTCAGAACTGTTAAGTTTTTAGATAAAAAAATAAACGACCCCTAATTATAAAACAACAAAAGGGTTTTCTTAAGTAGTTAATGAATCTGATTTTAATTAAATCATTGTCAATTATAATGATGGTTATTGTCTTCAATAACCCGTTAAGGAAACTCTTAGGTTAATAACCCGTTAAGGAAACTCTTAGGTCTCCAATATCATTAATAAGCAGTTTAGATAAAGAGATTCTTAAGGATCGTTTAATTTATTATATAGGTTAATCACAAATTATTTATTATATTATTAGAAAAGCTCTCTATCTATTTAGCAATATATATATAACAAATTATTAATTTTTATTATATTATCATTGATATATTTCCATTGATATACTTTTAAAATTTACCATTAATTCAATAAAAGCATATTATCATTCATTTGGTAATACAATTAATATTTTAATTTGCTTTGTAAAATATTTATTTATTGTCATTTATAATAATAGTTAAAATTCAAACACTTTTATTTTTAGAAATAATCATATTATATTTAATGTATAGTTAATACATTCTAAAGTCTAAACAATCTAAAAGAAAACAAAAGAGTAAAAATAGAAACATAATTATAAATATTTATACTTATATAGAGATAAATAACTATCGAGATTAAATATCTACAATCCAGTTTTTCACCTTTATTTTCTTTATACATTTCATTTTAATAAATTAAAATTTTGAAACCTCTAAATACACCCCAATTTTTTCAAAATTATATATATAAACGTTCGGTCTAGAAATACTCTTAGAAGTATTAAATTTTAAAAAAACTCCATTTAAGATAATGTCAAACCAAGTGATAAATTAATTTATTTTTCCACACTTATTTTTTAAAAACATTTTATTTTTAATAAATTCATTATTAGATTTTTTTTAAGCGTCCGTCTCATAAATGATTTAATAAATAAAAAATGTGAAGAATTTTATGGATATGCAAATAGTAGTAGAATATTGTTTTGTTATCTTATAAAAAAAATTATTTATTTCCATATATATAAAGAATAATGCTACTAATTTTTTCCCTAAATGGTGTTGGCACATGAGTTATCAACATCAAGCCTAGCATTACTCATAAAAAATTACGAGTGAATTTCATATATTTATATATATATATATATATATATATATATATATTTAAAAAATCTATTGAATTGAATGCAATAATTAATGTTTATAATGTGTTACCATTGATAATCGATCAAAAACTATTGTTTTAATTCCTTGTTATGTTATCATAATATCATTAATATATTACAATTAATATATATTTAGAATTTATCAGTAATTGTATAAAAAAATGGATTACCATTAATTTGGAATTACACTATTGACGTTTTGAAAAATATTTATTTATTTTCATTTGTATAGATAATTAAAATTCAAAAACAGTAATTTTTGGAATAATAAACTTGCATTCAATGCATAATTAATACATTCTAAAAAGTCAAAAGAAAAAGAGAACAAAAAGGTTAAAAAATAAAAGGAAAAAAAACTGCAAAACAAAAATTAATAATTTAAATTTCCATCGGGTATTGGATACCCAAAAATCGAAGTGGATACAATACTTTTTTTTAAAAGGCGATACAATGTTACTTAGTAATATTCTGTCTATCGAATCCATTGTCCATAAATACAAAGTACATCTTAAGTCCCAACAAATTCATTGATTTTCTGCATTGGTGGTGATGAGCAATATGGTAGCCTTGCAGGATGGTTCCATAGCAAACACCTTAGTGGACAACTAATTGAAAATTCAAGACCGCCAAAGTTAACATTACATAATCAATCTAAAATTACCTTTTAACTACTAAAGCGTGTCCTTAAAAAAAGATTAAATTTATTCAGCTAAATATTAAAACAAAATCCGTAGAAATTACTCTCACCACACAATGCTATCAAATTCCCCATTGCTTGTTTTGAGTTTACTCGTGAGAGAGAATCAATAGGACGAGATGAAAAAAAACGTGAGATTAAAAAAACGAAAACAAAATAAAGGATTAAAATTATCCAACCAAATATTTTAAAAAAAATCTTTAGAAATTCCTCATACCACCAAACAGCATTTAATTCTCCATTGCTTGTTTTGAATTTGCCGAGAAAGTCAATGGAATGAGGTAGAAAAAATGTGAGATTTTGGATGGTTTTTGCTGAGAAAATCGAGGGAGATAAGAGGACATAAATGGTTTAGAGAGAGAGGATGTACCAACCGTTTAAATAATTGACTTATATTATTTATTGATTGTAATCATGAGTGCCTATTTAACTTGTATAATAATACAGAGTGTCTATTGACCTGATTTGTTAATATAAAAAAAAATTAATGTATTGAATTAGACCCGGCATCTTAAGATTTAGGTTGACCCCGGTATAACACGACACATTGGGGCCATGCCGTGCCATCTGTTTTCTTAATTGGTCGTGCCTCGCTTTACTAGAAAATGAGATATTACTTTGATTATAGTTTCGGATAAAATGTAATCACAAAGACCGCTAGATACTTTCTAAATAAATTACTTTTATTTTCAATTTTTTCTTTACTTTTTAAATAAATTGTTTCAAAAATAAGGAAATAAATCGAGTCAATCTACTTTTTTTTTTTTAAAAAAAAATCGAGTTAATTTATGATTTTGTTGTCTTTAAAGTGTGCGAATATATTTCCCCTTTAGCGGGAGTAGACACCGATTATAAAAGTAGATATATATACCACATATGTAGTACTTGATCTCATCAAGCACACCTGTGACGTTTGGAATTAGATTTCAAAATATATACATATAATTTCATTGAAGTAAACTTATCAAAGTGAGTGGAAAAGATGCATCACCCCCTAAGAGCATCTCCAATGGTATAAGTAAATTTGGATCATCAAAAGTTGTCACCTCAGCATTTGATGATTGTTTTCAGAGATTGTTAAATTTGATGACTGTATAGTCCACAATGGTACATTTTATTTAAATCAAAAATCTACTTTAACGAAATCAAAATCTAATCCCGCCTCATTTTTTTATTGTTCCTACTCATTTTTATTTCAAAGGTAAATTTTTTTATAAAAGACAAGATAAAGTATACGATATGAATATTGATTTATTCATGAAGAGACAAATTTTACCTGATTGAAACTTTTTGATCAAAACAATGATTATATACATAGTTGATCAGAAAAAAAAAGGAAAAAATGTCACAGATGAGAGAGAATGATAAAATTACAGCAACATTTATTTTGAGTTAAGTTTTTATTTGAGGAATGAAAATCAATCTTTAAATTTGATTATCGATAATTGCTACCGTTAAACTTTAGTAACTCTGTTGGACAATGTTTTTTAAATAAATAATCTAATTTTGATTACTCTCTTATTTTTTAAGATACTATTGGAAATGCTCTAAAGTGCTACATTCCCCACCAACTCATTCCCCATTTGCTCATGCCTTCAACTGTGTGTCTATTTGAATTAAAGTTGATTCCAAAGCGTTTGTGAGTTCACAATTGATGGGATTGGGAATCCAATGTACATAGCATACTTTTTATTGTCACTTTAATTTTTTATCAAAAATGAAAAAAAAACACAGGGAAATGAAATTCCATAACATCGGTCTGTATTTGTTTTTATTCAGTTCTACATTTTAAAAATTAGTCATAACAAAATTGCCATTCTCATTATTCTCTCTAAAGTTAATAACCTAAATGAAATCAAGAAATGTAAAATGTTGTCAAATTGCTTTATTACTAAACAATGCAGTACCATAGAATATTGATAATTATGTCTTTTCAACTGAGATAGCTTGTTTACTGTTTAGTATAACAATTGATTAAATATGGAACCGACTTCACTCCCATTTGAGTAGGGATCTCATTGGTACGGTCAGGTACGAAGATTCCAATTTATACAAGAAATATCATCTTTTATTAATATCATCTTTTATTAATATCCATCTTAAAATTAACGGTGTAGATACAGGGATTCCCTATTAGGGATCAGATTTTTACCTCATATCATCCTCATTCTATCGATGTATTTGTTTTAATGACTTTTTAATAAATATTATATAAATATTATTGAATAATATGAAAGTAATAGTGTGGGTGTATATTATATATAATGGTATGGAATGGAGTTGTGTTTCAATTGAGCAAAAAAAAAGGGCAAAAAATGAGAAGGAAAATTATATTAATCAGTGGGAAAAAAATGAAGGGAAATTATGTTTTATGAAGACAGCAGTCACGATGCTAATTTTTTTTAGAGTTAATTCCAATTCTAATTACATACTTCAAATATATATATATATATATATATATATATATATATATATTGATAATGGGATACGGGGTGTGGATTTGAAATCTCGTAACCATACCGAAATTAAATCGGTTATTGAAAAAAATACTGACTCTATACAACAACTTATATAGTACAGTTAAACCCGTCGCTAATAGGATAAGTCCCCGGAAAAATGGGTAATTTTGACGTCATTATTACATAGGAGCCTTTTTGATCTGTTTAAATTTGTATAAAAATAGAAGCTCGAATCAGGTAGCCAAAGCAACTTTTTCCACGGTTGCATTAATCTCAAGTCTCAACTACCCTAACCATCCACAATCTTAATTAATTCTTTAATTAAGTGATTTATATAGAAAGGAGAATGATTCTCATATGTTGATCGGGGTATTGTCAACCAATTAAATCTAACACCAATTAGGTCAATATCTGCTGGAAGTTTGAAACCTTGTGAGATCAACCGATATAAACACATTTTAAAAATAAACCCTATTATAGAGAAGGTGTCTCCCAGGATTACACAGAACATGATAAAAGAGAGAAACTTGGATAGGAGGGTCTTACGTGCCATATTTACACTTTTTTAATATATATATATATATATATAAATTATTGTCGGGACCCGGTTAGATTAATCAAACTCTACAAGAACGGCTAGAATGCTACTCCCTATCGGAGAGAGGTTACATATGGACTATAATTCTTAAAATCGGAGAAAGGGTTGCTCCCATAAACCAGGAGAATAGTATATGGTGGGACTCAAACCCCTTATCACTGAGTATGAGAGAGAGTTGTATAACCATCTCTACTAAGACAGACTTGATGGATGAAAGTAGTTTGTGTATGATATTCATGCCACATGATGTGACGATATTAAGTGATGCGTCCCATCCAAGAAAATGAAGGTGCCAATAACTTGCAATGGCGGGGAGGGTATGGCAAATAAAATTAAATTTGATGTTATAAGCGGCTGGTGGGAAGAAAGAAATAGTAGACTAGTAGTAAAGTCGGAAAATGATTGCTGGTTTGGTAGAACAGATAATGGTCATGAGTCCCGGTTTGGAAACCAGAAACCACACCATGGACATTTTTTTTTCCCTCTAAAATTAGAACGAGGGAGAAAAGTATCATATACCGAAAACCCCCTAAACAATATATATAGATATAAAATCAAAGAAAATAAAACAAGATATAAGGAAGTTGAAGCAAACAAAGACAAGGGTTTGCACACCCAACAAGAAGAATTGAAGACCCTGATGATTACACAAATGGAGAAATTAAATAAAGGCAATGGAGTTTCTCCCCTTTTTCAATTATTGAAATATTCATCGTATGTGTTGCATACAAGTGATTAGTGTTTATCGTACGATTTAGGATGTGTAGACCACAATCATGATTAACTGATTAATTAGAAACTTTTTTTCACTTGGTAAATACAACTTGGGTGTCGTTGCCACCAACATGCTTCTATTAAATGAATAAATACAGAGAAGTACGTGCGAGTTAGTAAAACAACAGCAAGCAATGGCATCAAATTCCCAGTTTCGTAGTAAACGAACATATAGCTTACTTGTAATCGAGAGGTTTGTATGAGCCGAAATTCCATGCTTAAAACTGCTACGAATCTGCAGAAAAGAACTGTAAAACAGTTAGCATGAATCTGATACTTAGCCAGAGTAAAATATGCAAGTAACAAAGAATAAAGTTACAGTGTGTGTGACAAAACCATGAGTGCTTAAAAACACATCAATGCTAAGAAAAATGTATGCAAGAAGATTTACTCACCCATTTGGTTAATTAGTTCCAGTTATCAACGTATCCTATATATCGATCTAATGCGCAAACAACACAAGTGTCAATGGTTGGTTACTTTAGTAGATAACAAATCGGGTGAAAGATCAAATATGTCTAGAACTGTAAGAACAAAATGATGCCTAAAATCTTAGGTTACTTTAAAAGATAACAAATTGAGTGAAAGATCAAATATATCTATAACTGTATGAACAAAATGATGCCTAAAATTTTAAACTGAAACGGGTAGCTTACTTGAATCAATGGAATGCTGATATAAAGTTGTTGCAGGCCGGGTTGAACAAGTTTCCAGCAGCTAAGAGTAACTATCTTTACTTAACAAATATCAAATATTTAGTGGTTTTTACCATTTATATGGCTAAATTTCTGCCAAATTTAGAGAAAACAGTAAAAAACGAAGATAACAAATACGATATTTCTTTATCTCACTAGTGAAGTAAATTTTCAACATACCATGTAAATTTCTAATTTCACATAAGAAATTGATGTCTATATGACTATCCTATACAGTTTTCTTATACTCAAAAATGAAGTAATCAAATCCTGCAAAGAGGGAGAAAAAGAAAAAAGGCAAAGGAAGCTTCCAGAGAAGGTAGAGATAACAAACTATAAAATACGATTCATCAACAAAGTTAAAAGAGGCAGATAAACTCACAATGCCCACTACCTTCAAAACTAAACAGCTAGAGGTTGGAATGCCGTTTTGAGTATCCAAAATTCAAAACTCAAAGCTTCAAATCACCTTGCCCCTGCAAGTGGAATTAAATTCGTAAGTGGATAAATCTAAATATATCATTGACAAGACAAATAATATATTTGATGCAAATTAGATATAGAAACTTACACTGAACCATATCAATAACATTGAGTGAAACTAATTACACTAAACCTCTCTAATTGGCAATACAATATATAGCAACACAGCTCCAAGCTCCATGCTCCATACTATTTTTAACATTGACACTAAACCTCTCTCATGGAACTAAGTTCAAACATTGACAATATTTTTTATCCTTTACAAATCTATGACAATGGAAGTTGAGGATGCATATAGCATTATCTATGTCTTTACAAATTTGTGAAGAAGTTCCACCAATTTTGCGGTCTCATTATTTTGCAAAAGCCCAAGCCCAAGCCCTCGCATAAGTGTATTATAAACATCATTTTTTTTTCCATATGCCATAGCAAATCACTTTCCTTTTCGAATTGCCCTTCCTTACAAATATCATTGACCATTATATTATATGTGAAAACATCTGGTAGCGTGCCTTCTAAGGCAACTTGTCAAATAGCTTACGAGCATTTTAAGGCTCCCAGTTTTACACAATCCACCAAAAAGGCAGATATGGTTTTCAATGCTAAGAACAAACTTGCCATTTTTAGAAGCGTAGAATACTCCTATAGCCATTCTTAAAGAATATTATATATACATTTTATTAGGCATAACATTATTAAGTTGCAGATCTCACCAAATACAAATAGTTTTTCTGCATGCCCAACCTTATCGGCTCAGATAGAAAGAGAAATAAAATGCCCAAATAACAAAAAGGTGTGGAACTGAGATACCATGAATCCATGATGTAGTAATATAGTGTCATATGACATTAAATTTCACATAAACAAATTGACTTCTATGACAGTTTTGATATACGCGAAAATATTAAGTGATCGAAACATCGAATCATGCAAAGAGGAAAATAAGAAAATAACAGAGGAGGTTCAAGAGAAAGTATTCAAGCCAGATAAACTCACAGCCCCACGCCATCTTCTCAACAACTGCAAAAGGTTGGAACTTGGAAGGACTTTCGGATTCAAATTTTTGAGCTCAAAGCTTCAAATTACCGTACAGTCGCATGCCTTCAAATGGATCGATCTAGACCCTACACGGCCTACATCTATGCAACACCGATATAGATACGGTAAATATCTAAAAAGTTGGATATGTTAATTAAAATAACATATATTTATATTTAAAAAAAAAATTAATTTATAAAAATATATTTGATAATTCATTCAAAATCAGAACATATTCAGAATTCAAATAAACCATGTTCCATAAGTTGTAAAATATTAAAACATGTCTCATAACTGCATAAGTTATTATCTACAAGATTTAAATAAAATATGTCACATAAGTTGTAACATATTATAAAATCCAAATAAAATATTCGTTAAATAAGTCATAACATATTACAAATCCAAATAATAATAAATAAATAAATAAACTCATAAAACATTCTAAATACCTAATTAACTCCATTATCATCATACATATTGTTAAAAGATCTAAATAATTTGGCTTCTAACTCTGGTTTATCAAGGCAAAGGTAGGTTTATAATATCAAGTATTCCGGTGTCCATGAAATTAAAACCATCCCCTCCAACATCCCACAATTAAAACACAAATTTATTGCAAGTTGGGTTTCTTCTTCATAAAAAGCGAAGATTATTATACACATGTACCAAATTTTTAGCTCTTTATGGTGTTACCTTCTTCCTCTTCGAAGCTTTTTTCTTTCTTTAAATTGGTTATTTAGAAAAAAATATGGAAAAAATATGATACATGTCTAATAAGTGATACCGATCGAAGTTTTTTCGGTCTTGTAAGTTGATTCTTCTTCTTCCCTTTCTCTTACGAAAAAGTCAAATTTGTGAAAGGTCAACGGATATGTATCCCCAAAGTATCCTCAAGTATCCTCCGGTCAAACTTGTAAAAAAATCGACGGATACGCCACTTGACGTATTGGATACATGTCCTGAAATATCCGAGGAATATCCGAACCGGATACGAGTTACCTCCACCAAATGGAGTATCCGTGCTTCCTAGTCCTACACTTACAAATGATATAAAGCATGCAAATTAAGAGACCAATAGAAAACAACGAACCTTACCAATGGTTTACTAACATGAATTAGACCAACCTCCCATGATTAACTTCGTCACGGGAAGTTTCAATGATACTACGGCAGAACGCCTCCATGAATTATAACCTTTGCTCAAACGAGCTAATCTTTAATAAGGTTCCCCTGATCAAGCTTGTGTGTTACAAACTAATGGTGCTCACTCAACATCATGATGTCAACTTCATCTTGTTCGTTGAGTAGGAAATGATGGAAGCAAATTCATATAAGATATGTGGCTGATGCTATGTACAATTACTTGACACTGGAGAAATTAATGGCTTTCCTCTTAAATCATTTTTAAGTTTCTTAGCAATCCAATGTACAATCAAAAGGTAAAAGCTCAGAAGAATGTCTGCTACCACATAGACAAACCCCAGCCTTCCAATGATTGAGATGGATGAGCTTCCATAGATCTGCACCAACAAATAAAAATTGGTGAAGATCTCAAGAAATATCTGATGATTGGTCTAAAGATAACCAGTCTTCCCTATGACGGCCCAAACCTTTCATTTCCATAGAAATTGTCGACAATGTAAATCTAATCTTGTTCAAGTCCGTGTGAGATTGTTCACCTGCAAGAAACAAATGAACTTTGTCTTTCACGGTAATCCAACTGCAACCTGGACTCTTCCTTACCCCTTTTAATTTCTTGGTCATCCTTACTTGATCTGCATCCATCTTTTTCCCCACAATAGAATATAAGTTGGACAAGACCACATAAGGGGACGCATTATCCGGCTCCAACTCAATAAGGTGTTGTGCTGCAAGCTTCGCCAAATCGAGATGTAAGTGGTTTCTGCTTGCACCAAGAAGTGCTCCCCAGACCCCAGCATGTGGCATAGAAGGCATTGAGTGGATCATATCAATAGCCTCATCAAGTGACCCAGCTCGGCCAAGGAGATCAATTATGCATGCATAGTGGTCAGGCTGGGGTTGAATACCGTATAAAGATTCCATTGATTTAAAGTATTCCAATCCTTCTTGTACTAATCCGACATGGGTGCAGGCTGATAGAACACCAAGAAAGGTGATGTGATTTGGCTCTTGTCTTTCAATTTTCATCCTTCTAAATAAGTTGAGAGCTTCTTCTCCGAACCCATTTTGTGCAAACCCAGTAATCATTGAGTTAAAAGAAACAGTGTTAGGTGCACTGATATTTGTAAAAATCCGATAGGCATCAGCCACACTTCCACACTTTGAGTACATTGAGACCAACGAGCTTTGAACGTATAAATCAAATTCCATACCCATCTTTAAAACCAGAGCATGAACCTGTGCACCTTGATTTAATGTTGCCAAACCAGCTGAAGCACTGAGCACACTGCTCAAAGTCAGCTGATTTGGCCGTATTTCTTTTTGAAGCATCCTAATGAACCAACGGAAAGCCTCCTCATATTGCTCGTTATTAACAAAACCTGAAATGACAGCAGTCCAAGAGAAATCGTCTTTCTCTGGCATCATTCTAAACAACTGGACGGATTTCTCAATGTTCCCTTTGTTAGAAAATCCAGCAATCATGGTTGTCCAAGAAACTAAATCTTTTACTGGCATTATCTGGAAAAGTCTATAAGCTTCTTCAATTTCATCATTTTGGACATAACCTGAAATCAACGAATTCCAAGAAACCAGATCTTTCTTGTTCATCATCCAAAATATCTTATAAGCTTCATCAACAAAACGAATTCTACAATACATTGTTATAATAGAATTGCCTAAAAAGATATCAAAATTGAACCCCATGCGTGAAACCAACCCATGTATCTGAACTCCTTCCCTATATCTACAAAAATTGCCACAAGC
Organism: Dipteronia dyeriana; assembly: GCA_032871835.1. Classification (NCBI taxonomy): domain Eukaryota; kingdom Viridiplantae; phylum Streptophyta; class Magnoliopsida; order Sapindales; family Sapindaceae; genus Dipteronia; species Dipteronia dyeriana. The sequence goes on from CM065302.1 coordinate 40,599,970, forward strand.
TTCAAACATTACAGTCAAGTTATTAGAGTTAACCTTCACAACTCCTCTTCTCATACTCGTAAACAAGCCAAACCCTTTCTCGAAACACCCCACCTTCATATACCCATCAATCATTGCTGTCCAGGTAATTACATTTCTCTCAGGCATCATATCAAACAATCCTCTAGCTTCTACAACTCTTCCCTTCTTGCAATACCCATCGACCATTGAACTCCAGGAAACTAAATCCGTCTCCACCATATCCTTAAAAACCCGAACTGCATCCTCCAGTCTCCCCAGCTTCAAATACCCACTTATCAACGCATTCGAGCAAACCGGGTCACGCCACTCAACAGGGATATCAGCATACAACTCCTCTGCCTTATCAAACATTCCTCTCCGAACAAAACCCGTGATCATGGCCGCGTAAGACACCCCATTACGCACTGGCATTCTCACAAACAACTCGTATGCTTCTTCGACATTAGAACCATTCTTAACGTAAGCCGTGATCATCGCATTATAAGAAGCAGTTGTTCTGTCGGGAATTTCGTCGAACAGGTTCCTGGCTTTCGTAATTTGACCGTTTTGCGCGTACGCAGTGAGCATGGCAGTCCAGGAAACGGTGCTTTTATGAGGCATACGATTGAATATAGACTCGGCTTCTTTGAGATTTCCGTCTCTTCCTTTTATGGCGATCTGGGTGTTGCAGTAAACAAGAAACTTGCTGGTTTTATGGGGTTTTACGTTGGAGAATTTTGAGAAGTTATGCTTGAAAATAGAAGAGTAAGACCGAGAGAGGTGGTGATGAACAAATGTAGCTGCTCGTTTATGAAGCATAACTACGCTTAACAAACAGAGTCTATTGTAAAGTCTATACCTTGACGTTTATGTTCACACTGTTAGAGAAGCAAGAGAAGAATGAAGTTGGTCTAGGTCTGAGCAGCTATTATTGTCTAGGCCTGAGCAGCTATTGTTTAAAACAAAGAAGAAAACAGAGCTGTTGGAAAAGGAATTAGATCAGGTGTGTGGAGGTTTACAACCTTACACTGGTCTCGGCGTCTAGCAATATGTGAAGCTGATAAAGCTCACAATCAGAGAAAAGAAAGCTTCAAAGAAGCCATTAATGTAAGATTCAGGTTTCTTCAAAATTCTCTCTCAAGCATTTGATCGAACATCTTGAGTCTTTTATCGAACATCTGTTTGCTTTTCTAATGCAAAAATCCCCGACTAGGGACGACTAGGCGCCGCTTAGTCCCTAGTTGGCGGTCCACCGTCTCGACTAGGTGGTTTACCGTCTAGTTAACTTAGTCGGTCAAAGTCAATGATTAGTCGTCGTTAACCGATAAGGTTGATTTTTTTATTGATTTTATAGAATTTGATTAAGTTTTTTTTATATATTTTTTGTTTAGTTGTTTATGGATTTTGATTTTTAATATTGAGTTTTTTTAGAATTTTATTTTTAATTTGTGGTTCAATATATGAAATAGTATGAATATTTACTCAATTACAATAAAAAAATATATATTTAAAAAATTCCAATCGACTGCCAGCTTGCCGTTGGTTGACTTTCAATCAACCCTCTAGTCCCCTACTAGTCCTTGACTAGGCGGGCTAGGAGCTAGGCGCTAGGCGGGGGGTTGCCGCCCGACTAGCGCCTAACGCTTTTTGCAACATTGCTATTTTCACATGGTATCAGAGCTATTGACATACGTCGATAGTTGAAAATCGATCAATTCAGTCATTTTTCGTTGTTTCTTTTCACATGGTATCAGAGCTATTGACATACGTCGATAGTTGAAAATCGATCCACTCATTCATTTTTAGTTGTTTTCTTTTGTTATAGGGATTTTTTGATAGCATGACAAGTTAACATGACCACCTGAAAACACGGTGATTAGATATGCCATATCACAAGAGTCAGGGAAGATCAACCCAAAGCAATTAATAGATGATCTCAAGGCCTAGTTGAGATTACCTAAAATGTTGAGAAAACTAACCGATCGGGTAGAGACAATCTGATTGGGTAAAAACCATCCGACCGGGACATAAAAGGTCTGGTCGGGATTAGATGATTGCTCAGTTAAACAACGTGTGGGAGACATTAAAGACAACTATGACTCAAATACGAAGAAGAACGATTTTACTCAAAAAAGGAATCTAGAATCATACTCCAATAAGGAAATATCCCTATTTCATCTCCAGAGTCAAAGAATTTTAATTAAGAAAGAACTCAAAGCTTCTAGAAGAATAAACACCAAACAAAAAACGAGTCTAAATCAAGCAATAACTCTGCTTTTCTAGAAGATTACGTTCCAATCAGGAAATAAATCCTAACGGACTATTCAACTAGAATCCTACAAAGACTCTAATTCAATGTAAAAGGTCCCCGAAACAAGAAAGAAGGCAAAGACGACTTCAACAAGTAACCGGTTATAATTAAACACTATCACCTTTCCTTATTTGTATAAGGTGTTATAGGAATTTTCTTGTAGCATGACATGTCAACAAAGATAGCGTATGATCTGGAATATATGGCAAACCACGTCATTAGAAAAGAAAAATAGTCTCTAGTAATTGACAATCGGTCGGATAAACTGAGCGGGCATATTAGACATGATCGGGTATAGTAAACCGAATGGGTAAAATAAGCACGGTCAGAAAATTCAACCGGTTAACATTTGCCCAAGTCAAATTTGATGTTATTGGACGGGGTGGTCAAACTAAACCGATCGGTCAAGATAGGTCTAAATCGGGTAGCAAATTTGATCGAGGAAAGATGACCTGGTCAGGTTAGGAAACAGTCAGCCAAGAGATGCTCAATCAAGATAGTAACACAAGTTTAACTGCGACTCAAATACAAAAAAGAATCTTACACAAGCAAGGAATCTAGAACCACATTCCGATAATTATTATTATTTCCTCCTACATATCAGAGAGTCCAGATCAAGTAATACATCTACTCTTCTAGAAGATTGCACACCAATCAAGAAATAAGTCTAAAATGGACTACTAAACTAGAATCCTACTCTAATTCAATGCACAAGATCTCCGAAACAGGAAAGAAGTTAAATACGACTTCATCAAGTAACAAGTCCTGATTAAACACTACCACATTTCCTTATTTGTATAACAAGAATTAGAGTTTTATGCACATATAAATAGACCTATAATCTCATTATAAAATAGAGGTAACAACACATAGAGAATATACACATAATGAGAGAGACAGAGAGACGCAAAAAAAAGAAGAGATTGAGTGTGTAATCATTCTATTCATAGTGGATTTCTTCTCACCGTCACCAGCACCCGTGGATGTTTCCCCGCTTTGGGGTTTTACTACGTAAAACATGTGTTACGCCTGATTTACCTTTTATTTCCTACTTTTCTACAATATCATTCACAAACACAAGCAAATCGTATTGCATCCACGTGGAGAAAGAGGCTTTGATTATTCAACCCTAGACCGGTTAAAGCTTCGATCTACATACATATTAATGTTTGGTGGTTGAATTTTCAACAATCCAAAAATTACCGTCAACAACTGGCACTAGAAGGAAGGGCGCTAGAACTCAACTTCGAGGAACCCTCAAGAACCGATTATAAAAAGAATTTCGATATGGATCCTACATCTGAAACACCCCAACAAACGACTATTGGAAGTGCTAGGGAGCCCAAAGCAGGAGCCAAGGTCGTGACCAAATTTGAAGGAAGAAGATTCACACAGCTTCATTGTGTCAACAATCTGTCTAAGGAATTGCTTTCCCATTCCGATAGCTTACAAAAAAAAAGATGTGAGTTGTCGCGAATCGCGGAATCACTGATTAGTGAACACTAAAATAAGCATATCTCCCTCCATCTAAGTCGAAATTGCGAGCCGTAAAAACCACTGGAAACTAGACATACGATTCTTTCCAGAATTATATGGTTCACAATCTGGTTAAACCTATGGAAAATTTTATGGCCCCCGAAACATTGAAAATAGTGATTTTTGGAGGATTTTCTAACTCGACCACCAAACATGAAAATAGTGATAACTTTCTATAGAAAGCACGAGATCATGAGCCGTAAATTTTATTGTAACCTAGACACATAGAGCTTTCCAAGGATTCATGATTCATAATGCAATTCATCCCTAGGAATATTTGACGATCTCTAGAACGTTGTGGTTCGACATAAATAGGGGTCCGGAACAAGTTTACCTTGACATGTGTTAGAAACTGAGCCCATCTTGGCCCCACCTAATGTCAATTCAACTGCGAAGGATCCAAGAATAAAACGACTAGACTCCAAGTTTGGTAAGTAGCCGAGGTAAGTCGATTTATATATGTTTAATTAACCAATATATTTCGCAGAGAGTATATATGTGTGTTATCGATTTACATGTTATCTATGCATGTTTCTCTCATACACAATACATAATATGCGTGCACAAGCCTATGAACATGTAATGCATACTTAATTGGTATGTCTGACAACCTTTATGGCTCTTACACATATGTTATCTATCATAGACTTATAAGTGTCAAATTTTGACACTAATCAGTATTAGTACCATGTATGAGTTAATCGCTTCCAAATATTTGGTCTCATTAAGTACTTGAATATTATTACTTGTTCGAACACTACTTACATGCTTATTATAGAAATCAAGTTGAAAACACTAGCTCAGGTATCAAGTTTTGCCTCAGCGTGAAGGAATCAAATTTCATCTCGATGCACTTCAAGGTTTCAAAAAACAAGAGACCATATAACCTTGATGATCCAATCAAAGATGGAAGAATAGCATTAGTCGCACATTTCTAACAAGTACCTTCTTCAATCCGAGTTTGATCTCTCCTATAAATATAACGGCTTTCCTTTTTATCTAATATTCTATGCGAATAAAAAAAATTATAACTTGCCATTATATTTTATTACCTAAGCAAGCATATCTTATTATTTATGCTCCAGAACCTTAAATGGAGTCTAACAGATACATTAAGAAAAAAAAAAGAATCCGAGTAAGGGTCACTTTATAAAAACGGTCATTAAATGTCGCCCTTTAACTAACAATTTGCTAAGAATTTTACAGTGACAGGCTTATCAAGTTTGACTCAGATAAGATTGTTGTTCGAAAGCTTTGTGATCGCATTCATCAATTACCTGATAACACCATACTATCGGTTGTCAAAGATAGACCTTGTTCGATCAAAGTTCTGACCTGTAAAAGATTCACATCAACCAAATGTGGAGCCTGTTCAGCCAAAATTATGGTCTGCCAAAGATAGATCTGGTCGATTATAGCTCTTGGTTAGCTAATGATAGAATCCAGTCGGTGAAAGAGAACATGGTTGGCTAAAGTTTCTTACCAAAGATTCTGGTCTAAATAAAAGGGGGGGCTTGGTCTATAAAGAAAAAGGGATCAACCGAGAAGAGAAGTCGGATCTTAATAAAGTCATTACAATAGGTCACATCCACAGACCATCCCAGAGATTACAACATAAACAGACAAAACACTGAGACACTCTAGCAATCCTAAAAAAAAGGGTGCTAGATGGTGGATTTTCTATTCTATCATTGCCATGAGATACGTAAACAAGTGGATTCGCAAACAGAGTTAGATAAAAAGGAGTCGTAATATGGTAAATGTCACCTCGATAAGCATTGAAAACTGGACCCATGATGGTAGAAAACATCATAATTCAATTGTCAGTCAAGTCGAATAAGCTATCTGTTATCAGCTGAACCGACAACAACTGAAGAATTTACATGATAAGCAACTAAACTTCGGAGTCGTGAGAGGTTCATCATATTCAACTTGAAAAAGATAGTTCCCCAAAGGCTTTCCAGGCTTAACATATCGATGAATAATCCAAATTGTGATCATATCAAAGCAAACATCAACTAAACGGTGACCAATCGACCGTAAGAGGCATAAAATGACTTCACAGAATCTCACACTGGCTCCAGGTTGCTCAAATGGGTGGCAATATGGTCAGTCGATCAAAACCATATATGCGATGACTAGAAGTTGACTGTATTTCAATTACACCACCTCACCGTGATTATTCAGAAAAAAACTATGCCACATACAACTGGCGAACAAAGCAGCAGAATCGGAGTGTCAGCTTATTTGGCTCGTTGTAGCTGCTCAGTTTGGTGGAACTACTCAGCTCGTCACAACTGTCCGGTTCACCAGAGGTATTCGAATGTTGTAGATATCTTGAGTCACTAATTTTTCAGATACCGCGACTGGCTACATAGCAAAGCATAAAAAAGGTAGATAAAATGATGCGATGTCAAAAGCACTCCGTTCTGATAATACCTACTTTAACAACTGTTGGGGGCCGAGGAGGGAGCATAACACAGCAAATGAGCATGCTACGTAAAAAAAAAAAATTGTTGTTGTAAAACTGTTGTCATTGGAAAATTCTAGATTATGTGACATGTTAGTAAAAGACAAGGGTCGGGGGTGCCACGTCACTGGAAGGCAATCAGAATGAGTCAACCCTAGCTGACTAGAGAGCACTCGCCAAACCCCCAGACCAAGACAACTCAAACGATTAGGATGATATACCCGATGGGGGATGTCAAGACGATCGGGGTAAAGATTCTGATTGGGAAAGATCACCGATCGGGGGAAAATGGGTCTGGTAGGGGTTCAGCAGATGGTCAGTTGCATGACACGTGGACAACATTCAGATTTAACGAAGTTAAGGCTCAAAGCACGTAAAGAATGAATCCTACTTAAATAAGATGCCTAGAAGTATACTTTGATATGGAAACAAACTTCCTTTAGGGTACGTTTGGCACAGAGATAAGACATGACAAAGTGAGACTATACATGACTGGATAAGACTAAACATGTTGTTCTATATTGTGTTTGGAAGGCCTGGATAAAACTATAAACTGTACTGTTATGCGTTTGGTATGTTTGGGACAGGACGGAACAATATGTTCAAATGACCAGAGTACCCCTCTTATATATATAACATAGACTATAATATTATATATTAATATATATAACATATTATATATATATATATTATTTGATATTATTATATATTAATATAGAATATTACATGTATTATATATAATAATATATATGATATATAATATTAAATAGTAGTATATAGAAAATAAAATATTTTTATATATTATATAATGTATATTATATATATGATATAAAAAACATTATTATTATTATTATTATTATTATTATTATTATTATTATTATTATTATTATTATTATATATAAGATATATATATGTTAACCGAAAATTCGCTTAGGGTGAGGAATTACAGCTAACGCCCTCGAGAACACTACCACAGAGATGGTGGTCGGGGATGGTACCTTTGATACCTAACCTGCTTAGATAAAAATGAATGTTTGTATAATAATAGCAAGTGGGGACTATAGTATTGGCTACTCCTGGTATACAAAATTCCCTCTCGTACACTCACTATCTCTTTACAACGTAAGAAGGTGGTGACTTCGTGCTAGTCGAATAGTGGATATCACGGTGGCTGTGTTCTATTCACATAATTTAGGTCCCCTTCTATTTCTGTTTGTCGATCTCTCTATTTCTTCCATGCTTGGCCCTATTTATACCTAGTCCAAGTAGGTTTAAAGTCATAAATATCCCGCCACGATCCTATGAATCCGTTCCCTCCTTATCGGGTGGGATCCATTATTTGAAATTTATTGACTCCGAGTAAATAACGGAAACGATGATACTGTTGACGAAGATAAGTTTACTTCCTTTAAACTCTTGACTTGCATGTAAATGCTGGTTGTTACGTAGATATATTCCTGTGCGTACTTACGACATGATTCTTCATGAAGGTTGCTGAGTCAGCCATTCGTAGTTTTCGCAGATCGAGGTAGATTCATGCTTTGGTTCCTTTTTCAGAGGCTTGTAATGGACACCCTAGAAGTCATTCCTATGAGGTAACATGGATCTGATTTATTTAGAGACCTTCTTCCTTCTCATATCGTGGAGGGGACAACGGGCTTCTAGAGAGGTTGATGGGCTTCTCGTTTAGGTCATGAATTATGTTTGACCTCCAAAAGCCTTAACCCGGAAGGGGCTTGCTTTACTTGTTGGGATTCTTTTGAATGTTTCTTGAGCTTGGTGATCCCACTGGCTTTCACAGGGTGGTTGAGGAGCCCAACCCCAGGAACCGAGGTTCCCAGGTAGGCGGTCTCGAGATGCCTGGACTCTAGTGTTCGTGTGGGGGCTAGACCTGGTCATACCTAGCTTCTTCTCTGATAGTTTTAAAGCCCGACGATCCCTCTGTTCTTCTGCGGGGTAGTTTTATGGTACATCCGAGGTTTCATGAATGTCGACTTTGGGCTTCGATTTGGGCTGGGAGAGTGGAAAATTTCTCTTTGATCCCTAGATAAATTTTACTATTAACAGAAATCTCTTCTGACTTGAACACTGGAGGTAGAGTTGGGGTTGGAGTCAGATTCCTTGATTAATTGGAAAATTTTTCCGTTATGAGATAATTACTGAAAGATCATTCGAAATTTCATTCGAGATTTTTCCATGGTGGTCATAGTACAGATTGCCAATTGCATGGTCCATCGCGTGCTTGTTGACACAGGCAGTAGCGTCAACATCATCTTCAAAGATACCTTGGAAAAATTGAATTTGAAACAATGGTGTTACAATAGCTGTACCACCCCGTTGTATGGATTCACTGGGGACTTGATCATACCTATGGGATCAAAGATCCTCCCAGTAATCGCTAGAACAACCCCTCTCCAGCAAAATGTTATGACGGACTTTGTGGTGGTAGATACCTCATCGGCCTATAATGCGAAACTAGGGAGACCTTTCTTGTCATCCTTGAAGGGGTCTTATCCATTTACCACAAAATCATAAAGTTTCTAGTAAGAGACAAGGTGAGGGAAATACGTGGTGACCAACAAGTAGCCAGGAAGTGTTATGCAGTATCTGCCAACTCGACAGCTCTAGCAAAGTAGTTTGCACAGGTTACAATGATACAGGTAACACCCGGGTTTACCTTTGAGGATGTAGAGCCCACAAATCACCCAGAGGATAACCTCGTGATTCCAGATGAAGAGAAGCAGACCCGGGAATGGGCCAGCGGGCACCCAGTGGATAAACTAGAGGAGATACCCATTCGAATGGATGATCCCTTGAAGGTTGTCAAGGTCGGAGCCACCATTGAGTCGAGAGTGAAGAAGGGTCTGATCGGGCTCCTCAAAGAATTCAATGGCATCTTCTTTTGGAGTCACGACTAGATGCCAGGGATCTCGTCGTTGTTTGCTGCTCACCGATTAGCAGTGGATTCGACCTTCAAGCTCATCAAACAAAAAATTCGCCACTTTAATGCCAAAAAAAATGTTGATGTTCAGGAAAAAGTGGACAAAATGATCAGAGCAGGCTTCATCAGAAAGACGCGTTACCCCGAATGGATCCCCAACGTGGTCATGGTCATAAAAGTGAATGATAAGTGGCGTATGTTCATCAACTACACCGACCTCAACTGGGCATGTCCGAAAGACAGTTTCCTTTAACCAAAGATGCATTGTTGGGGTACAACCAGATCATGTTGCAACCCGCCGACCAAGATAAGACTAGCTTCATCGCCGGACAGGGTCTGTACTACTACAAGGTGATGCCATTCGGGCTTAAGAATTTGGGAGCTATATATCAACGGTTGGTCATTCGGTTGTTCAAACCCGAGATTGGAAAATCAATAGAGGTGTACATCGACTACATGATTACCAAGTCACCAACCGTCGAAGAACATCATGATGACCTTCGCAGAACTTTCATGATCCTAAGGGAAAACCAAATGAGATTGAACCCCTCTAAATTCACTTTGGGGTGATTGCAGAAGTTTTTGGGCTTCATGGTTCATGAGAGAGGCATAGAGGCTAACCCAAAAAAGATCAAGGATATCTTAGACCTAGAGTCCCCTACATCACTTAAACAAGCTAAAGTCTTAATCAGGCAGATAGCAGCGCTCAACAGGTTCATTTCTCAGGCTACCAATAAATGTCTCCCTTTCTTCAAAGCTATCAAGCAGGGATGGAACATGAAATGGGACCAGGAGTGCGAGCAAGCTTTTCAAGCATTGAAGAAGTATCTATCAAGCCCTCCATTACTAGTCAAGCCAAGTCCTGGAGAGGAGTTGCAAATCTACTTGGTCGTTTCAAAAACTGCAGTGAGTGAGGCCTTGGTCAAGGAATGTGAAGATACGGTTTAACGATCTATCTGCTACGTGAGTCTTGCCCTAACCAAGCCAGAAAATAATTATACCCTTCTGGAGAAGCTCTCATATGCCATGGTGACCTTGGTAAGGAAGCTATATCCCTACTTTCAAGCTCACTCAATAGCAGTAGTAACAGACCAACCTCTCCGTCAATTCTTAAAAAGGCTGGATGTGTCCGGAAGACTGGTTATATGGGCCCTAGAGCTCACCCAGATTAATTTAAGGTATAAACCTAGGATCACAATTAAAGCCCAGGCTTTGGCGGACTTTATGGTAGAGCTCTCAGTGCCCCCAGACCAAACGACCTCCGCTACGACAAATATAGCTCCTGAGAAGATTTCAGAGTCTGACAGTTGGCCTGTAGGTTGCAATTCATGGATCCTCTACACAGATGGAGCATCCAGGTAAGCCAGGGGAGGAACGAGCATAGTTCTAATAGACTCAGAGGGGACTGAGTGCTGCCACTGTTTTAGCCGGGATGAAGGTGTCCGCCGAGCTCGGGTCGATTACCTGCAGGTCAAGAGTGACTCATTACTCATAGTCAATCAGGTTTATGGGGATTATCAGGTAAAAAGGGATAACATGATTGCCTACTTGAAGCTAGATCAACTGTTTAAGAATAAATTTAAGGGATTTAAGATCGAGTAGGTGCCACGACAACAGAATCGTTGAGTTGATGTCCTAGCTAAGATAGCTGAGAATTGTGGTCAGGCCTTACCATAATGAGTCCTTCTTCAAGTGATCTCTCTACCAAGCATAGTAGCAGGCAATGAGACTTATACACTGGATCGACAACCATGTTGAATGGACCTAATAGTGGTTTATCTCTAAGAAATAAGGCTTCCTGAAGAGTCTGACCAAGGCAGAAGACTTAAGAGGCTCTCAGTCTGATATTACCTGATAGATGTGTGCCTCTACATGAGGGTCAGGTCCTTTCCCCTGCTTCGATGTTTGCATCCTGATAATGCTAACTGTGCATTAAAAGAGGTTCAGTCTGGGGAATGCGGGAATCATGTTGGTGGGGAAGCTCTGGCATATCAAGTACTCCGCATGGGGTATTACTGGCCAACTATCCATCAAGATGCAAAGAACATTGTACAATCCTATGAATCATGCCAAAAGACCTCCAACTTGAGCCACCTCCCACCAGAGCGTCTGTCATCTCTCACTCGCCTTACCCGTTTGCTATGTGGGGAGTCGACTTGATCAGACCACTTTCTACCGCTCCCGGATAAGCTAAGCATGTTATTGTGGTGATCGATTATTTCACAAGATGGGTATATGTCGGACCGCTCTCCCTGATATCGAAAGAGAACACGATAAGGTTCATAAAAAACAATGTAGTTTGCAGGTTTGAGGACCTTTTTTATCATTATAGCTAATCTCGGCAAGCAGTTTGATAACGGCCGATTCAAGGACTTTTGCGAGGGCTTGAGAATCGACCTTAGATTCGCTTCAGTAGCCCATCCTCAGACTAATGGGCTGGTGGAATCCACCAATAAGACTATCAAGAAGCTGTTGAAAAAAAAGTTACCGTAGAGAAATGGCAGATGGGCCGAGGAGCTTCTCGATGTCCTCTGGGCTTACCGTACTACAATGAGAATAGCCACAGGAGAAATGCCTTATTCTCTAACCTTCGGAGTTAAAGCAGTTCTTCCACCCCCATCACCCTTAGAATCAGTGAAAACGATTTGACGCCTTACAGAAAATTGCATAGTAGCATCCTTAGGGCAGCAAGGGGGTGGCACATTCGGAACGGGAGACCCATTCTGGGGGAGCGCCTGATATGCAATCTTGATTAATTCGGATAGAGCGGAAGACTGATTTAATGTACCCCGATCACCCTTTCTTTTGGATCGTAATTCCCCGTGATATAATATCATAAACTGTCTCCTGGTTTTTCTCCTCCTCTTCCAAGATGATTGAATCGATAATCGGGGTAGGTAAATCCTGATCAACCTCAAATATAAGACTTGTTCTTATGCGAAGGGCATCAGGAGCAGATGACCCTTCAGCTACCTTAGCAACCTTATAGCTCTGAGCCTTGACTATCACGTCTATTTCAGGTGATTTCTCCCTTCGCGAATCTCCCCTTCCCCGACACTCCTTTTCAGATCTATCATGATCACGTCTTCCACGGTCAGATGCTTTAGAACTAGACCTAACTCGACCGGCTCTTTCTTTGGAATGGCCTCGACGGTCACTTTGAGATCGGGGGGATGACGATCGCTCGTACCAACTTGTTCAGAGGGAACGTTGGAAGAATAGCGGTTAGATTCATACACATGCTCTACCAGATCGTGTTCCGGTGGAGCAATTCCCTGAGCAACCTAATCGGTTGCGGCCTTTCTGCTCACCCGATCGACATGCTTGGCCTTCATTGCTTGATCACTAGCAATGATGTCCACGTCAAATACTAAAGCAAGAAATACCACACAATAATCAATAGTCAGTATTGGGAAAAGTACACATGATGTTCTACGCTAAAGTAAATGATGATAAAGCAAGGATGACTTACATCGTCTACGACGAGCAGAAATTGCAGGAAAGAGCTCCGCCTTGATCAAATTTGCCTCAACGTAAAGAACATGTCGATCCCTTTCATCCCAAGAAGTTTTAGCTGCCTTGACTACCATGTCGGCCTGGCTTTTTGTCAGAGAAGGGTAAGTTTTGTTCCAGTGGTCGGGGCTACAAAAATGCTTGGGAACTCAATTCTGTATCAACCCTTGTGTGGGGTCAGCAAAAACTATTTCACCCTAGTTACCCCCTAATGAAGAACCAACTGTTTTTCCAGTACTTGTTCGAGGAGGGGAACCCCCAGATAAATCCATTATGATCTTTATCCGAAGGGAATACAGGTTTCCCCTTACACCCATGAGGAATTCATAGCCTTTGAGGTGTGGATTGAAGGTAAAAAGTTCTTCCACTGTCAGACCGGTTCAACGTATAAAAGATACGGATTTTTTGAAGGGTCGGGGGTTTTTTTGCCCCAAGTTTTTTTCCATAGATGCCTTAAGCTGACCAGCACCCGGTAAGAATTGGGGGTTAGTTGGGCAGGAGCAACACCAACCTCCACCAGGAATCGAACGATGAAAGGTTGAAGGGGGAGAGTAACCCCTGAGGATAACATAGCCCCGTATATAGCAACTGTACCCGGGGCATGGTTCCATATAGCCCGATCACCACCACAATACAATTTTGATGCACTGGTCAGATCGAATCGGTCCTCGAATTTTGCTAACTCAACCTCAGCCACAACGTTTATTTCCAAATCGAAGGAACAAGGGTGATCAACGCTGAACCTTAGTATCCGAGCTTGTCGCTCCCGTGGTACATCTTTCATTTTAAGGAGTTGCAAAAGTATCTTCAAATTAATTGCTGCTTGTGCAGACTCTTTAGGAGAGGCTATGGTAGTATGCCTGGAGCTGTTTTGCTTTAACATATCTATAAAAACACCAACTAAAATGGAGTCAGAGAGATCAGAGGTAAAGGGGGCAAACTCTGGGCAAGCTATAGAATAATCCACATTTAATGCAGTGGGCTGATAAGAAGAATGAAGATGCCCCCAAAGAATGGACTCAAGCCTGACGATATTCTCATTATCACCGACCTCGATGGCATGAAGAAGAAGCTTAAAATATCGATGGCGAAGGGCAGGATCCATACCTTGAAAAGCGTCTGAGAGGATGAAGGATTTGGGAGGAAACAAAGGTTCAAAAGAGATAAAATGATTAGGGATTGTTTTCTAATAAAATGGGAGTAACGAGTTGCAGAAAGAGAAATAAAATGCCATGACACTGTATATACCAGCCAATGATGTCACCAAGTAAGACATGCGTCATCAGCCGAAGTCGGGGTAGGGGTGTCAGAATTAAAAACCACGCGCCGTTTGAATTTCGAAAATGATACGCAATGATTTGATCAGTCGAAATTCGCGTGGTGAGTACTTGTAGCGCATTAAATAGGCATTTATGAACTACAAGACAAGAATGATAAGGTAAGTTAAACACACAAAGTCGAACACATCTTACTTGTGGCAATTATTTATCCCACCCCTTGTATTTAAGGGGGTGTTGTTATTGGTAAAATTTAAAGAATTGTGAGTCAGCATAACTATCCAAAAAACAAGGGAGTTGAAGATACCATGTCATCAAGGGACAACATCCCCAAGCCTGCCTGCAATAAAAGAAGATCTCATAAACCCTAGGTCAGGACTATAAGGATGGTCGGGCCAAAACTTTAGATCAGGCCAAAACCCCGGGTCGGGATAAGGTCCCTGATCGGGATAAAATCATATATCGGGATGAGTAATGGTATGGTCGGGGTTTTCGTAGATGGTCAGTAGATTGACACGTGGATATTGTTGAATACGTACAGAATGAGTCTTACTCCAACAAGGTGTCTCGAAGCACACTTTGACAAGGAAGCGAATTTCCTCGTTGATGCTAGAATCCAAATTAGGCAAGAAGTCCAATACATGAAACATGAAAGAATGATAAAACGACTCAAACACGTCAATTCCACTTACTTGTATAGAACAAATTAGGGTTCTATGCATGTATAAATAAGCCCTAATAGCACCCACAAAAGGGAGAGAGAGCACGAGAGATTGTGTGTGTAATTATTTCAACATAGTGAATTTTTTCTTGCCGTCACCGACAACCGTGGATGTTTCCCCACATTGGGGTTTTACCACGTAAATCTTTGTGTTCTCATTAATTATTTCTCTCATTCATATCAAGCAATTGTGTGATTTTATATATACTCTATTCGATGTGTGATTGATCCAAAAATCACCGTCAACACTAGTCTATCATTGTAAGGAAGTATCTTGCTAAATTCCATTCATGAATACCCCTTGGGGAGTTATTACACGAAACATAAAGCTCAACTAAACTTGGAGGCCGTAGGTGTTCCAAAACACCTTCTCCCACTCAATTATTTAAGGCGTGTGATCGATTTCAATAGAATGATTTACCAAGTTATCTAGATGCTAATTAGATACCTAAACCATTCAATACATGTTCATACCAAAAAAGATATATGAGTGGCACTCCTATTCTTTATAACATGTTATCAAACAATGACAAACATTGCAATATTTATAAAAATATAAATAACTACAATTTTGGTCCATCCTAGAAAATCAAGTAAATTACATATGTCTTGGAATACAAAAACTCCTTTCTTGGCGAACAAGTCTTCACGCGACTATCATCCGTTTGGACCCCTTGGAAGCCTCCCATGGGCCAGTGCACCCCACAACCCCATAAAGGGCTGCCATGTGCAGCCCATGGCCTCTCTAGGGCTACCGTGTGCAGCCCATTCCACAACAATCGTGACCACATGCTCATTCGCATGCACGTTTGTTGCTATAGCTCACACAGTCCCAAACTTGTTCCGGTTGCTCCCAATTCTTCAAACTTTTTAAGTCTTCGATACTTGAATGTATTACAAAAGAATTTTAAATAATAAAATACTGCAGTATTTTTAATACAATATAGTGCAGTTTTTTTTATTACAATTTCAAGATAAATAAAAAACAAATTTAGCAACTACCAAGAAGGAAATTATGGCGATGATAGACCACCCTTCTTGTTACAATCCCTAAAATAAAAATACATTGAAATTCTTGGACCAAAATTGAGTAATAACAAAACACATAAAAACCTATATATATATATATATCCATACATTCCAATGTAAATATATATGCGAATACCTATAGTGCTATCTCTTTCTAAAACATGCATATTAACAATAAAAAGAAATAGATTCACGTACAAATACATCAATTAATCAAGGGTACAACCAGGCTCTGATAACAATTGTAGGGAAAAATCGGTTCAAAAAGCGGCGGAAGCGTGAAGTTAGGGTTTGAAATATTTTAATTTTTTTCCCTTTTAATAGAAAGAATCTTAACTTATATTAATTGATGTATATTAAAAGTATCGCCCTTTAAAGACATGACCTTCATTGACACCATCCTGAGGAAGGGACGCATGAGATGTGCTAGTATGAGCATCTTTAGCTTGGCTCGTCCCAGCATCCCAGCCAACTTGACCGTTGCAGCATCCAGATAAAGCCTCGACTTAAACACAGGAAGATGTGCCTGTTCCTCAGTGACATCAAGCATTCCTTTATCAATAAACTTCTCCTCCAAATTGGGCCAACCATTATCAGATTCAGAGTCAGTGAAGACTATCTGACGTTTAACAGAGAATTGCACGTGGGCCTTACCAGAGCACTGTGTAGGCAGATCAGAAGTAGCCCGGTTAGAAGAATGATCAACTTGAACCTAAAATGGCCCAGGATAAGAGGAAAGCGCTGTCGGTTGTGACTCGACCACATCTCCAGTCCTTGTTAGGGCCGGTTCAACTGTCTTGGTTGGAGCAGGTGGAAAGAAAGCAGGTAGCGTAGATGTTTGATTGCCTCTTTCTTCGACAGTTGATTTACAAAATCAAGTCTGTCAAGGTCTACTGATCATCCTCATCTTCCTCATCTAGAATGATAGAGTCAACCGTTGACTAGAGGGTCACCAGATCAGTAACATGTGGGGCCTCCATTCGTTTGCGAATGGCCTTAGGGGCGGAGGACCCCTCACGGTCTTAACCACTTTGCCACCAGGAATCTCTCTACTCGATTCCTCTTTACTGAACCTTTCCCTACTAAGCCTATCTCTGTTAGATCTCTCCCTACTGAATCTATCTCGGTCAGATCTCTCTTAGGTAGACCTCGCCGGACCAGACCTATCATGAGGTAACCCTCTTCCACTATTTTTAGGAAGCGGAACATCACGACCACTTCCTTTACCTTTCCCAGCGGGAGCCTCCAAAATGTCATGATGGGAATCATATATATGCTCCTTAAAGTAATGCCCGGGGGGAGCATTTCCCTGAGCCACCTGATCATCAACCACTTTCCTACTAACCCGGTCAAGGTTCTTAGCCTTTTCGGCTTGCTCACCAGTAACAATGTCAAGCTCGTACACTGAAAAGGAAACCCGATGAAATGCAATAAGAATTAATACATATAATAAAAGCTAAGCAATATCCGAATCAGGACTTATAGAGCTTGCGTCGAGTAGAGATAGCTGGGAAAAGCCCCAACTTGATTAGTTTTTTCTCCGTGTACAAATTACGGCGATCCCTGGCCTCCTAGAAAGTCTGGGCCACCTTAAAAATCATGCCAGTTTGGCTTTGATTCATCACATACGCAATCTTACTCCATATTTTGGGGCAATAGAAGTGCCTCGTAACACTGCTTCTGGTTAGTCGTTGGTTAGGATCAGCCACAACGATTTTGCCCCAATCACCACTGATGAGGAACCAACTGTTCTTCCATTACTTATTCGAGGATTGAAAACCCCAAATAAAGCCCTTGTGGTCCTTGTGAGTGGGAGGGGCAGGTTTATCGTCGAAACCATGAGGAATCCAACTACTTGAGGAGGTCGACTGCAGATAGAAGGTGCCTTCAGTGTCTGATCGACCAAGGGTATAAAAGTTACGTATCTCTTGGAGGGTTGGTGGGGACTCGGCCTCGATCTTGTTCCAATATGAGTAGGAGATCAGTTGAGTAGGAGCAATGCCAGCATCTGCTAGAAATTGAGCAATGAAAAGTTGAATGGGGATGGTGACCCCAGGGGACAGCATAGCCCCTTAAAGAGCAACCGCACATGGAGGATGGTTCCATACAGTGTGTTTACAGCTGGGGATCAGTTGCACCGAATGTGGAAGGTATGGATGGGCATTTCCCCTTATGGAGCCCCAACCCCATATTAGGGAAAATTTTACCTCCAAATGGGGTTTGAGGGTAGGGGTGGGGGCAAATTTTTCCCCCAAAATCTAAATAGGGGTGGGGGTGGGGGTGGGGGAACCTACCCCCACCCCTATTAGAAGTAATAGGGGTAGGGGTGGGGGTGGAGCCCCATTTCCCCATATATATTTATATATTTTTACTTTTATTTTCCTAAAATATAATAACTTTAACTCTATTACTCATTTACTCTCTACCCATTTCCACCATTTCTACATATATGTTAATGTGTAATACTATATTACTATAGTTATTTGTATTAATTTTGAATTAAATTAAATCAATTATATATTTTAGATTATTTATTGAATTTAATTAAATCAATTATAAATTTTAGATTATCTATTGGATTGGATATCGAATTAGGGTGAATCAAACAATTTGAATGATCGAATTTTGAATCTCAAATAATAGGATAAAAAATGGGGGAAATTAGGGAAATGGTGGACGAGGGTAGGGGTAGGGGAGCCTTCCCTAAAAAACCCTCATCCCCACTTCCCCTAAATGGGGTTTGGGGGGCGGGGGTGGAGAGTGGTTTTATGAATGTGGGTAGGGGTAGGGGGACCCTCTACCACTCCATTGGTCCCCCATGCCCATCCTTAGTGGAAGATCAAACTGATCCCTGAATTTTTTGAGTTCGTCATTGGTCACCACATTGATTTTAGAGTCGAAGGCGCATGAGTGATTCACATTGAAATTTAGCATGCGTGCCCGTTGTTTCCTCATGACTTCATTCATCTGTAGTTTTTGTGACATTATCTTCAAATCACTTGCAAGACGGGTGATTTATCTAGGTGAAGCTCTGACGGCTTGCCTCAAATTAACTGTCCTCGACGTATCTGGACGTACACTAATAGAAGTAGAGTATGAGGGTTAGCAGATGAAGGAACAAACTCAGGACGAGCAACGTCGTAATCTATATTTAAAGCAACATGTTGAAACGAAGAAGTTTATGCATGAAAGTGACCCCAAAGTATAGATTCAAGCCTACCAATATTCTCTTTATCGCCAGCCTTGATGACACACATAAGAAGTTCAAAATATCGACAATAGAGAGTGGGATCCGTACCTATAATATTGGTGAGAGTAGCGAAACATGAACTTTTAGTAAGGATAAAAGGGAATGAAGAAAAAGCTCAAGATTTGGGGAAAAAGAAAATATTAGGGTTTGAGAGGGAAATTAAATGTTTAGAAATATATAGGAACAAGTGACGTCATCAGAACGTGTAAACGTCACCGGACGTAACGTACGAGAGTGGAAGTAGGTGCACAAACCCTGAAAATCATACGCCATTCGAAATTTGAAATGGTACTAGTGATTGCATCAGCCGAAATGTATGTGGTTGGGGTTAACACTTAGCTGTTGAGTATTTAATGCGTATTAATGTACTACGAGATAAAAAAGAAGGGAAAATTAAACACACTCCTCCGAGCAACTCCCTTTTAGAACGGGATACTCGGTCTTGTATCTTTAAGGGGTATTGTTGTATGTGTAATTTAGATGGTATGACACGTCAGCAAAAGACAAGAGTTAGGGGTGCCACGCCATCTCAAGTTGACCAAAGAAGACTCGTACAAACCCCCCGACCAAGATGACATAAATGACCGGATAAGAAGACCTGATTGGGATTGTCAAGATGGTCAGGAGAAGGATGTGATCGGGTAAAACCGCTGATCGGGAAAGTAAATTTTGTCAGGTTTGACCGGTGGTCGGTTGCATGGCACGTGGACAACACTCAGGTTTAATGAAGTTACGACTCTAATGCACAGAGAAGGAATCCGACTTGAACAAGACATCTCGAAGTACATCCCGATAAGGAAACAAGCTTCCTAATAGATATCAAAGTGTAAATTGGGCAAGATATCTAATGCAATTAAGATACAAGCAGCGTAAAACAAGAAAGAGAATAATACGAGTCCAACAAAATAGAATTTGGTTTCATTACGGAACTTATTTCACCTGTATACCAAGATTTAGGGTTCTATGCATATATAAATAGACCCAAATAACACCCATAGAAGGGTGAACACATATTCTATTTGTGTGAGCACAAAAGAGATTGAGGGTTGAAATAATCTTTTGCATAACGAATTTCTCGCCGCTACTGGCAACCGTGGACGTTTCTCCACCTTGGAGATTTACCACGAAAATATTGTCTTTGCCTTTACCCTTTTCTCTCTTAAGCAATTTAATTTTCATTGATTTATGTTTATTTGTGTGATGCGTGATGAACTCTATTCGATCCAAGTATCATCGCCAACAATTATATTTACATATAATATTATATATTAATATTATGTATATAATATATGTATAATATATATATATATATATATATATATATATTATAATATTGTAATATCTATAATATAATTATTATAAATTGTTATATAGTATATCTATTCTATTGTAATAATATCTATAATATAAATACTATATATTATAAAATATGAATACTATATATTTATATTATATAATATAATAATATATAACATATAACATATAATACATATATATACATATATTCTAATATATAATACTTATATTATATAAAAATAAAATATAATATATATTTTGGATAATAATAATAAAATATACATTATAATATATATATATATATATATATATATATATATATTTCATAATATATTACATTATGGAAAGTTTTAAATAGGTGGAGATCCAATATGGATTTTTAAATTTGGTGAGGATTCAATCTGGATTTCCACCCAATCCATTTTATTTTTTTTTTCTTAATTTCGCCAGTTTTAAAATTTTTATAAAGATTGATTTGGTGGATCTCTATCGTCCGGATCATGAGATGGACGGTCTGGATCTTTACCAAATCCATCTTTTAAATTTATTTATTTTTAATTAACTTTTATTTTAAAATTTAAAATTGAGATCAACCGTTTTAGTTTTATAAATTGTGTTTGTATATTTTATCAATTATTTTAATTTTATTTAATTATTTTAAGATTTAATTATTATTTAATTTAATAATATTTATTTGTTTTTAATATTAATTAGTAAATAATTGTCTTTTTTCAAACAAACAGCTTTTTCTAAGGGTATTTCGGTCATTGAACCCTCTAACAATGACATTATATTTGTTTTCACGGAATTCCTAATAATTGGACTAAAGTTAGTAATTCCTGAAACTTGTAGACCAAACCTAGATTAACCCTAATTAGAGAGACTAAAATCATAATAGCCCTAACATTTATAGTAATTATTTAATTTTAAAATTTAGATAGGAGCGTGCTTGTAAATATGTGTCCAAAATCATATTTCAAGTGCAATCGACTTCCATGTAAATGACCTTTGGATGTGAGCTTTCGAATATGCGATTGACAATTCAACTGAGAAGTGTGTGAAAATAGAAAGAAAACAATTGTTTGATAAAAGACTCAAGGTGTTCGACCAAATGCTTGAGAGAGAATTTTGAAGAAACTTGAATCTTTCATCAATGGCTTCTTTGAAGCTTTTACATTTTCTAATTACCCACACTATACGTGACTACTTGATTATATACATAAATATATTTTGCTTACTTTAAACGCTAACTACCTAGGTTCTAACAACTATCCTGATAATCAGGAGAGTACAACCAATGTTAAGATGCCACATTAGCTTTTGTAACCAACTTAACCACCTAAGCTAGCCTTCTTTCTATCAAGTCTCTATAACCTTCCTTGTCTCTGATTGTGAGGTTTATCGACTTAACATATTACTAGACCAGTGGTAGGTTGTAAGCCTTCACACGCCTGATCTAATTCCTTTTCCAACAGCTCTGTTTTCTTTTTTGTTTTAGACAAAAGTTGCTCAGACCTAGACCAACTTTCTTCTCTAACATCCCCCGTCAAGCTGAACCGATGTGAGACAACAAGATTAAGCTTGGAACAAAAAAGGTTAAACTTGTCTGTAGTTAAGGCTTTGGTTAAGACATCTGCAATTTATGAATTAGTAGGGACATAACATGGCTCAATTACTCATGTAGCTACCTTTTCTAGAATAAAATGGGTATCAATGTCGATGTGTTTTTTTTTCTAGAGTGAAAAACATGGTTTTTTGCAAGAGAATTTGCACCTATATTATCACACCAGATAACCACTGGACAAATGAAGAAGAGATTGCAACAAAAGTATTTCAGATGTTATATGTGCCATGGAACGATACTCAGCTTCAATGTTTGACCGAGCAACAACCAGCTACTTTTTTGAACTCTAGGAAATGAGATTACCACAAAGAGATAAGCATGTCCACTCGTAAACCGACGATCATCTAAACAGCTAACCCAATCAACATCCGTATAATCCTCTAAAGACAGATCGGTTGAAGGCTTAAACCACAAACCTTTATGAAAATGCCCTCTAAGATATCGTAAGATTTGCTTATAGGCCTGCTAGTGTAAAGTAGAATGAGGGGCAAGAAACTGGCTCAATTTGTTCACACTAAAAGAAATTTCAGGATAACTGTAGCAAATATATTGAAGAGCCCCTACTGCACTCCTGTATACGGTCAGATTTTCAAGTGGAATACCAACTTGCTTAGTCAATTTTGAGTTAGGACTGATGAGAATTGAACATGGTTTGCAATCGAACATGTTAAACTTCTTCAATAAATCTACAACATGCTTAGATTCAGTAAGATATAGGCTAGTAGAGTCGGGAAAAGCTTCGAAACCCAAGAAGTAATTGACTGAGCCAAGTTACTTTAAAGCAAAAGAATTGTGTAGTTGAGAAATTGTAGACTGAATGAGAGAAGTGCTTAAGCCAGTAATTAGAATGTCATCAACATACACGATAAGGTACAAGACATCGGAACCGACCCTTTTTATGAATAAAGAGGTATCTGAAGTTGAGTTTAAGAATCCCCAAGAGATAAGTTTTGACCGAAGTTTAGTGAACCAGGACCTAGGGGCCTGTTTTAAACCATATAGGGATTTGTTGAGCCTACAAACATGAGAAGGAAATTGCACACTTTCAAATCCTTCAAGTTGTTTCATAAAGACCTGCTCTTGCAATTTACCATTTAAGAAGACGTTATTTACATCCACTTGTTGGATATCCCACCGATAGTGAACAACCATGGTAAAAATTACTCTTATAGTAGATGCTCTAACTATTAGACTAAAGGCATCAAAATAATCAAGACCAGAAGTTTGATTGAAGCCTTTAGCAACCAACCTGGCTTTGTGTTTGAGAATAGTCCCATTATGATTAAACTTGGTTCGAAAAACCCATTTGCTTCCAACAATGTTCATATCAGATGTTGCAGGTACCGAAAACCAAGTGTTATTATTCTAAAGAGCTTGAAATTTTGACTTCATGGCATCATGCCATTTTTGATCTTCCATGGCCATCTTTACTGACTTAGGCTCTATTTTAGTTAGAAAACCTGTAGGAAGACTACATTGAGAAGGAAATATTCTATGCTTTATAGGCACAGTTTTAGCTCTTGTAACCATTGGGTGAACATTGAGAGACTGATCAGTGGACACATTTAATACAGGTTGATTTGGAGCACCAACTGCAGGCCTAGAAAGAGCTGTCATTGATTGGAGACAGAACCCACCAACATAACGGGTGTTGGTATAATTAGGCATAGAAGAGATGTTCAAGTCAGTTCTATCTTCAAAAATTTGAAATATATTAAAAGGAGTGTTGCCTAAAGAGTAACTTTGTTGCGGTGTCAGATAAAGTATTACCAAATAGTTTCTTGTAAGGGAACTCCATCTCATTAAAGAGGACATGCCTTGATACAAACACCTTTCTAGAAGTAAGAAGGCATCTATAGCCTTTATTAGAAGGATTATACTTTATAAAAATGCACTTACTAGAATGCAAATCTAGCTTTTTTTGGAATAATCTCTCCAATATGGAAAGCAAGAAGAACCAAACACCTTTAAGAAATGGTAGTTCGGTTTCCTTTAAAACAACCTTTCAAATGGTGAAACAAAATTCATGGTAACCGTGGGAAGATTATTAACGATAAAGCTGTTGTGGAAAGAGCCTCAAACCAAAACTTTAGAGGCATATCTGCATGTGCAAGGAAGTTAGTCCCATTTCAACTATACTTATATGCTTTCTTTCAGGAACTCTGTTTTTCTGATGAGTGTAATGATAAGAAAATCTAACCTTCACTCCAAGGTTAGTAAGATATATAAAAAAATAAAAAGAAGATATTCCCCACCTATGTCTGCCTGAAGTCGCTTTATCTTGTTGTCAATTTACAACTCTACCATCATTTTGAAATAAACAAACACTTGTAAATCACCAGATTTTATGTTGAGAGGAAATATCCATGTGAACCTAGTGAAAGAATCCACAAAAGCTATATAGTACCTATAGCCTTCACAAGACAACATAGAGGCTGGTCTCTATACATCACTATATATGAGCTCCAAAGGAGACTTAACAGTGATAGCCGACCTTTGAAAGGGAAGTTTATGCACATTTCCCATCTTACAAGAGTCACAAAAATTAGGAGAATGAATGTTAAAAGGAAAATGTAATGTTCTTAACACTTTTTGAAGAATAAGAGGAGCCAAATGACCCAATTTGCATGCCAAATAATAGAATTTGTCCTGGCAGCAACAAAAGCATTAAATTGAGCTAAAGTAGCTCTGCTAGGCAGTACATGTGCTTTAGCTTTATTTGCAACATATAGAGACTTATTTATAGACACATT
This sequence comes from Dipteronia dyeriana, assembly GCA_032871835.1. NCBI lineage: Eukaryota > Viridiplantae > Streptophyta > Magnoliopsida > Sapindales > Sapindaceae > Dipteronia > Dipteronia dyeriana. The sequence goes on from CM065302.1 coordinate 40,624,691, forward strand.
ATCTCTAATACAATGGTTTGATTCTCGAAATTCAGGCATTTGAGAAGTGGCTTCAGCTATCTTTAACTCATAGAGTCCATTCTTAGGGGATCATTAAAGTAGAACCTTGTTGGTTCTCTGATCCTTGATAACACAACCAAGAGAAGAAAACTCGGTTATAGCATTGTTATCTTTGGTAAACTTTGAAATACAAAGAAATTTTTTAGTGATGGCATGTACACATAAAATCTGCTTGAAATGTAAATATCTATGAGGTGAGAATTGTGACTTGATCATAGTGTTACCAATATGAGATATTTTTATCTGATCACCGTTACCTACTGAAAGTTTATCATTACCTCGATGGTCTACTTTCACTAAGAGGTTATTGAGATTTGATGTAATGTTATTTGTGGCACTGAAATCCACGTACAAAGCTTGATCATCCACAGTTTCAGGAGAGGTGAAATATGCAGTGGTATTTTGATAACCTTCAGTTGGTATCAATTGCAAGCTGTCATGGGCAATATTTGAAGAGTTTGTATAGTTAGAATAGCCTCTTTGATCAAATGTATTGCAATTTGGATTAAATTTTGTTTGTAGCTCTGGTTGTGGTTCTGGTTTTGAGCAAAAAAGGCTTGGCTTCCTTGGTTTAGAAGTTAAGTAATTGAGCTTGACTTGGATCTCCTTGAAACTACCGATCAAACATTTTGTAGCACTGTTATGCTCCATGTCCGGGTTTTGAACATAGTTGACAATGTGGCCTTGATTCGTCCTTCTGCCACCTCTTTTTCTTCTTTTATTTCCTCCTCTAAAGTTGTTGAAATTATTGGAGAAGTTTTTGCTATTGTTTTATCTATTATTGAAAGTTGCTTGGGTAGAATTGTTTGTCACATACTGAGCTGAGGAATCTATTAGACTTAAATAAGTATTTGAGTTTAGTTCCTCAATCCTCTGTTCATGCATTCAAGAACAAATACTGAGCATCTTCAATAGACATGGTAGTTAGCTGAGAAGAAATCAGGGTCACCATTGAATCATACTCATGTCCAACTCCATGCAAGAGACATAATAAAATCCCTGTCACTAACTACTTTTCCTGCTGAAGCTAAAGCATCTTTAACAGCATTGAGTTTCAAAATAAAGTCACTAATCGAATCATACCCTTTCTTAATCGATTGCATTTATTATTTAAGTTGCATGATTCTTGCTTGAGATCGCAGTGAATAAATGCGTTCTATCTTTGACCAAACTTCAAAGGAAGATTTTGAGTTAGGGGTCGTTTGTTTTTTTTTGTTTGAAAACTGAATAGTCTTGATTTTTTCTAAAAACTAAATAGGAACTGAAATCTGAACCTGAATGACATGTTTATGTTTTTTTTCTCACATCTGAATGTATTGTCAACACGTTTATTTTTTAATAGTAAAATTATCTGAAAATAAATAATTTTACATTTATACCCATGTTAAACAATTATACATATAATATGGAATAAAAATAAAAAAAAAATATTAATTATATATGAACACTTATGATTATGATCTCCTTTTTAGATTACAAACAAACTTCAATTTTACTAAGAAAAGAAAAAGTTTTTTTTTTCAAAAAGTAAAAGGGGAAGTAGGAAAAACTCACACAAAACACTAAAAAAAAGAATATATAAACACATCACCCTAATATCAGAATAAAGTATTGATATTAAACACCAATATGAGAAGTGATTAAAGTTTTATTTTAAAAGCTATTTAAAATAAGTAATATATTAAAATAAAGATTTCTATACCATATGTAATATGATGAAATTGAAAATATGTTATTTATGGGGGGATAGTATCGGAAGAAAAGATTTTGGATTGCATTTAATGTAATTCAATGATTTGCAGTTAAGTGAAAAGTCAGGATTTTTTACTTTTTATTTTAAGTTGTGTTTTAGGATTTTTAAGTTGCTTGACCACTTAGACTAATAAACAAAATAACTTAATAATTATGATTTAGACCCATTAAGTTTTAAGTGGAAAAAACAAACGACCCCTTAGTTACCTTGTCAAGAACACTTGAAGAGATTGTAGAAAGAATCCAACTCATGGGCAGCTTATTTGTTTTCTTCCAATTAACAAAGTCTAGATTTTCTTGTTGCCTAACTGTATCATCAGATCTAATAGTAAATAGTTATAGAGGAGGAACTTTCTCCCCATTAACGAAACCTTCGAGATCCATTGTTTCTAGGGCTGTTAAGACTTGCATTTTCCAAAAAATATAGTTGCTATGATCCAATTTCAATGTAAGATTCGGACTTCGAGTTTTAGGTAATGAAAAAAAATCCATGGTTTTGTAGAAACAAAAAAATAAACTGTGAGATTCAGAGAAAAAGAAAGATGTTGATGGTGATCTTTGGATCGTAGGATTGATTGCGCATCTAACAATTTTTGCCAATTATTAAAGATGTTACGAAGAAAATAGAAAAAAGAGGAAAATCATGCATACATAAATTTACGTGGTAAAACCCCATGGTGGGAAACATCCACGGTTGTCGGTGACGGCGAGAATTAATCCACTAAGAATAGAATGATTACAAACACCGTTCCTCTCTTATTTTTTATTATATCTCTCTATTTTTCTGTGTCTATTTGTGTATCTTTTCTATGCGTTCTTCCCACTTTTCTACAATGAGATTATGGGTCTATTTATGCCTGCATAGAACCTTAATCCTTGTTATATGTTGACGGTGATTTCTTGACTAATCCCACGTCACACAATTAAAGCGAAGTAACAACTAATTGCAAACAAAAATAACAAGAAAGTAAATAATGCGCAGAGTTTTACGTGGTTAAACCCTAGAGTGGGGAAACGTCCACAGCTGCCAATGGCAGCAACAAGAATTCACTATGTTGGAAAAAGATTACACACTCAATCTCTCTCTCTCTCTCTCTCTCTCTCGTGTTCTCGCTAATCAAATTGCGCTCATCTCTTTATGGGTATTTTTGGAGTCTATTTATATATGCATAGAACCCTAATTATTAATGTACACGTAAGGAAAGTCTTTGTTATTTAATAAAATTCTAACTTCTTAGAGTCGTGTCATCTTTCTTCTCTGTTTGGAGTTGATTTGTATTTCAATTGTCTATAGATCTCTTTCCTTATCTGGATTCTGATATCTATAAAGAAGTATGTTTCCTTATCAGAATGCGCTTCTAGAAGCCTTGTTCAAGTCAGACTCTTTTTTAATGTATTCGAGTCGTGATTCCAACTAACCTGGGTGCTGTCCACGTGTCACACGTCCGGTCATCTATTTCCCCGACCATTCTCTTTTTTCAATTCAATCCTGACCCTAGACCTGACCATCTTGACAAACCGATCAGATTCACTCCTCTGATCATTTGCGTTATTTAGGTTAGGGGGACTGGTCGGGTTTTCTCTGTCCTTTCTGAGTTAACTTATCAGATCGTCTCCTAGTGACATAGCACTTTTGACCTTGGTCTTTTGCTGACGTGTCACATCATCCAGAATTTACCAATAACAAAACCACCTTAAACATACGAGACTGAGTATCTCGTTCAAAACGGAACTCACTCGGCGAATTATGTTTAACTTATAATTATTTTTTGTCGTGGTGTCCATAAAGGCTCATTTAATGCCTTGCGGCTGAACATTGACTTCAATCACGCTCATTCTGGCTGACGCAATCATTCATCCATTTTTTTAAATTTCAAATGGCGCATGTTTTTCGTTCCGTGTGCACCTACCCCTATTCGCGTTGATGGTGTACGTATATTGGTATGACATAGTTTGCTTTTATATATAGCTTCAGAATTTTTCATTTTCCTTTACGATTTCATAGTGATTTCTCGTAAAAACCTTAACTTTTCTTTTCCTTCGAATTTTTGGCTTTCCATCTTCAAAATTCTGTGTTTTCATCACATATGCGCACATCCTTGGTATGTACCCAACTCTACGTTATCAATATTTTGAACTTCTCATGCATGCTATCGAGGCTGGCGATAAAGAAAATATCGCTAGGCTTGAGTCTTTTCATTGGGGTCGTTTCCCTTCATCCCAACCCATTGCTTTAAACTTAGATTATTCTGTAGCCTGTCCCGGGTTTATTCCTTCTTTTTCTTACCACTTTCGTTGGTTTCCATTCAGATATGTCGAAGACAACAAGGCAAACTTCTAGGGCTTCTTCTAAAGAGACTGCCCGCTTGGCGAGTGACTTGAAGATAGCTTCTCATACATTGAAGATGAAGAATGTCCCAAAGGAACGGTGAGCTCGTATGTTGAGATTTTTGGCTGACCATTCTTACTCATTCGACCTCGAGATAAATGTGTTGATAGAGGAGGAGCTTACAAAGTTTAGGGATCGATTTGACCTTCCTCATTTGGTGAAGCTGTCTTGCAGTGGTGACCGTGCAATGTTGAATCCTCCTCCTGGTGCAGTTGCTATTTATGGGGCTATGCTGTCCTCTAGGGTCACTTTCCCTTTACAACCTTTCATTGTCCGCTTCTTGGCAGATATGGGTGTTTCCCCTGCTAAACTGACCCCCAGTTCATATCGGATGTTGATGAGTGTATGGCATTTATGGAAAAAGATTGGGGCAAAGTACCGCCCAACCCTCCAAGAGATACATAATTTTTATACCTTGGGTCGATCAGATACAAGTGGGACATTTTATCTCTAATCGATGTCACCGAGCAATTGGATTCCCTATGGTTATAAGGAAAAACCCTCCCTTCTAACTCATAAAGACCACAAAAGTTTCATCTGGGGTTTTCCAACTTCTAACAAATATTGGAAGAACAGCAGGTTCTTTATCAGCGGAGATTATGGTGAGGCCGTGGAGACCGATCCATCCCATCGACTAAACCAAAGCAGCCTCCTGAGGCATTTTGTAGCCCTGAATTATGGAACAATACTGCACCCGTTATGTCCCGGGAGCAAGCCGACATAGTTGTTAAGGCAACCTAGACTGCTCAGGAGGTCAAGGACCGCTGCAGCTTAAACTTATAGCAAGATTTAATTGAACTGGGTCTCTTTCCCGAGATATCGGCCCAACGCAGACGTCGTTAGTTTGTCTTTAAACTTCTTGGTAGTGGCACTCTACTATTACTGTTCTCTGTTTGCCCATTACTTATTGTAGTGCTCTTCTTTTTCAGTTTATGAGCTAGACATTGTTACTGGTGAACAAGGTAAAAATTCCAAGAACCTTCATCGAGTAAGCAAAAAAGTAGCTACTGATCAAGTGGCTCAGGGAATTGCTCCCCCTGAACATGATTTAGTGGAACATGTATGTAAGTTCCTCAGTTTTTGATTGACTCATTTCGTTGACAACCACATTTGGGGATTAATGTATAAGGGTAGTTTAGGCCATCATTGCTCAAGGCCCAACTCAAGCTTCAGAAGGTAAATCACTTGCTTAACCTTTTCTGAAGAGTTTTTAGTGCACACACACACTCTCATGCATGTCTTTGATCATCTTGCATGAATGCTTAATTGCCTTAATTGTGTGCCTCTTTGCCATAAATCTTGCTTGGGTGTTTGTTGCATTTAGTTTGCCTTTAGAAGAGTTTTTTCCCCTTGACCGTGGCCGGGACCGCTCCCAGTACAGCTACCGCGACCTGTGCATGTTGCATGCATAACGGTCTCCCAAGTGGAGTTTCCCAGTGATACACCGCTGGCTCTACCGCGGTCTGAACATTGCCTGTACCGCGGTCCAGACAGCGGAGTTTCCCATGCGATGCACCGCTCACAATTTCACGGTCTGGACACTTGCCTAGGCCGCGGCACGTACAACGGTCATGAGGATAATCAGTTGCCCCTTGTCGAAAATGACGCTGTTTCGTGTAGGGCACATTATATATATGTTCTCTTCTCTTCTCTTTAGCCTTGTGAGTCCAGGAAGCCATCTTTACTCACCAAGCTTTTCCTTGAGAGAAAATTTAACTCCAAGAGAGAGAGAGCTCTCACGAATCCATTTTTACTCAACCAATCTTCAATCCATGAGCATCTAGCATCTTCCAAGCATGGTTTCTCTTGTTTGTCATTGACTAGGTAATCTCTACATGCCTTATGACATGTATGCCTAGGTTTAGCAATTATTGTTCATTAAATGTATGTTATTGAGTTTAATTGCATTTAGAACATGCTTGGGTTGTTGATTGTTGGTTGAGATTTATATTTTGTGATAGCTAGGGTTTGTGACCATTTTTCCCTTCTAGCTAAATCTTTATGCTTTGCATTTAGATATTGTAAAGGACTCATTGATTGCATTTTGTGATTGCATTATAGTCCTTGCCATGTTTTATGACAACATGTGTTGATCGGCTCTTTGTTTGATAACTAGGATATATTGTTGCATAATTATATCTAGTTAAGTCTTAATGAACATTCATTTAGACATTAATATCTAGGAATCGTACTTAGTGACATTCTAAATTCCTAGATAAGCATTTAGTGTTGCCTAGCATTACTTGCATGTTTGAATATTTTATCATATTCACTTAGGTTGTGTTTGACTCTTCATTGATGGTAATTCTTGTGACTAAGTGGTTAGGGCACTAGTAAATAGATCAAGAATCACTATTAAGGCCGTTGGGTAGAGTGAAACTGGAGGGTGTGACGGGAGGTCAACATAGGTTATAAACTTTCATTCAATAGTGGATTTGAGGATCTAGTGTGGCGTACATATCAGCTCGTGGTTTTTTCCATTTGAAGGGTTTCCACATAGACATCAAGTGTTATTTATATTTCCGCACTTTATACTTGATGTTGTATGTTTGTTTTATTGGGTGAATTTTGAATATTGACTAATCAAGAAAAATTGGTAATTAACTTGATTAAAACCTATTCACCCCTTATAGGTTATAGACACACACATTTTAGGGAACTTTCAATGTATATGAGTCTGATCGTGACTTCCCGATGATTTCTGCTGACCAAGCTGCACCAAGCAGGTGTGATGTCCCTCCCCCTCGATGCAGTCAGAGGGGATCATCTAGTTATAGGTCTGGTCAGGTGCATTCCTACATGGAAGGGTCTGATTGTGAGAGGTTCAATAGAGAATGATTGAGCAGGGATAAGCCAACAAGGGACAGACGGAGTCAAGAGGAGTCAAATAGGGGTGAATCCCATAGGACCAGGTCTGACGATATTATCCCTGGCAGTTAAGTGGCCAAGATAGTCGAGGGATCTTCTGCCCTAGAGGCTATCCATAAAATGGGGGAAATTACAAGTGAGGCTGACCCGTTTCCGTCTCGATCGGAGATTGATCCTATCCTTGAGGATGATGAGGATGAGAAGGATTAGAGACCTTAACTGAATTAATTCTAAGGGAGTGGCGGTCCAAGAAAAAGGATGATCAGGTGGTCTCAACGTCATCTACTATTCCATCCGAACCAACTGAGGCCATTGAAGCTACAATTCCTTATACTTGTCCCTCGTCTTCTCAGATTCAGCCCGATCGTTCTCCTGTGGGCCTCCTAATACATCATCCGGGGAAGGCTCCCATGGAGTTTCAGGTGAAACACCAGATAGTCTTCATAGATTCAGACTCTGATGGTGAGGGGCGTAACTCAGAGGAGCTATTTTTTGATAGCGACCTGCTGGATTTCACGGAGGAACAAATGCTTGGGCCGGTACTAAAGTCAATGACTGGTGCTACAGTTCAACTAGTTGAGGATGTTCAAGCCACTCAGCCTAGAGGTATTCCCACTTCTACATCGTCTGGGTCCCTTCATAAGGATGGTGTTAGTAAAGGTCAAGACCCTGAAGGGCAAAGTTTTGAAGCACTAGAGGTTGCCCCTCAGGTTGGTGTGAGTTTTGTAGTTTCACTGATTCCAAACACTATTGGCCTGACCCTTCCTTTGATGCTTCCAACTATCTCTGCTTCTGACTGATCCATCCCATAGGCGATTCCCAATGCTCCAGCCTCTGGGTCTTCTCCCTCAGGTGATTTTTGAGCTGACCCCCTCTCCATGCTTGGCTACATGTCACCCAGTAAAGGATATATTGGTGATAGTTACTAGAAGGGGGCCAAGACTGTTAGTCCCTTTGAACTGGTTTACATGATTTTTAACAATAGAATTTTTATAAGTGCCTTCTGGATCACATTTTGCTCGCTTAGTTGTTTGATTTCCCTAACCTTTCCTCTCTTTTTAGGTGGTAGAGGAGCTGACTCTGGCTTTGACGGATAAAAATAGGCAGGTTGAAGAGATATCTCGACTGAAGAAGACTCTTGTGCAAAAAGATGATGCCCTTAAGTCTTCCTCTATCAACGTCTCTAAAGTCAAGCAGTATGGGGAGCAATTGAAAGTCCATACTGCGACTGAGCTTTCCTTGAGAAAGACCATAACGAACTTCCAAGGCCGGGCTTTGGCATCTAAGGCAACTCTCAGGCAGCTTACAATAAGGAATGCTGAGTAAGAGAAAAGGGTTGCCAATGCTGAATTGCTGGATGCTTAACTTGAGTCGAGGGCCATCTTGGCTGAGACATCTGCAAAGAAAGCCCAGGAGGAGACTCGGCTCACCCAAGACACCCTTACCTCTGCCTAGTAATTAATGCTTGAGATGCAGCAGACATCTAAAGAGGCTCAGATTCATTACGAACTTCTGGCCAAGGACTTGGAGAAACAACAAGTTTGCGTGGAGGTGCTTTCTCAGGAGGCTAGTTCAACCTTCGAAGTCTAGAACGTAGACCGTTATAAAATATCCCCAGCTTTTAACGCTGTCATGCTGAGGGAATTCAAGAGGGGACTGACCATTGCTCAGGCTTTTTTAGAGGTCAGGGAGAGATCTTTAGAGGAGGCCCGCCACAAATGGGATAGAGCTATAAAGAAGCACAATGATGAATCCTTAGAGGTTTTAAGGAATCAAAGGATTTGTTGGAGAGCCTACTGCTGATCGATCGGGAATGAGGCTCATCCTATGCATCTAGAGCTTCCTTACACATCTTCTCTGGTAGTTTTTTATGCTAATGAGGAAAGCAGTGCCTTAACCAAGGGTGACGATGTTGGTCCTCTGCTAGGCATAAACTATTCTCCCTTTATGACTGATGATCCCAAGGATAACACCACTTGGCTGGATTTTGAAGACTTGAGCCAAGACCACAATGACGATGCTCATTTTGACGGTTTTGGACCCGAAGGTCCTTCTAACACCTTGAATGTTTAGAAAATTTTCTTTTTTATCAATTTTTTTTGCCGCTTTGTAAATTGCTTACTTCATAAAAAAATGAAAATTATTTTCTTTACTATTTTTGAATGCTTTACGATCGATTGCAACCACTTATCAACTTGAACTATGTGCGTTGTGGCACATCTAGGTTAATCATTTCACATCCACTAATGCATTTTCTTTAGTCTTGACCAGGACATTTTATTAACCCAAGTTGTATTGAGTTTGTCTCCCTAACTTTGGCCAAGTAACTTCGTGTGATAGAGCTCGCAATGGCTCTTGCGAAGGCAGGTCAGGGAAACCACTCGGGTTTACTGATCGGTTATTCTATCCCCGATCATCTTGCTGTTATCTTGTCAAGAAGTGTTCTTTTTTAACCCATTTGCATGGTATCTAGTTTATAGACTCTTGTCTTTTATCTGTCAACTAGGTTGTTGGGACGTCTCCCAATAGTCTGTTGATCAAGATTCGTTGCAACAGTACTTCTTGTATTTTACCGACTTAGCAAGTGTTCTGATCGCACATATTTTTAAGTAAAAATGCTTATCCCTCGTTCAACTTTTGGCGCATCCCATCTGGTGCTTATGACCTGATGGTGCCCTAACAGTGTTTTATTGCACCCCAGCTAGTTTCGTTGAGTTTACACTATCTTTATGGTATGTTCTTTTGGCCCTCTCACTAGGCCTCTCGGGTGCCCCTACTAGACATTGGGCAATTTCTAGGTGCCCCGAGATTGCTTTTGTATACGAAAGCAAGGTTTTTGAAGACTATTCTTGATGTCTGAAATTGTTCCCTCAGAAGGGCTTTTATTGAATGCTAAAAGAAACAAGAAACAATTAGCTAACAAAATAAAATCAGTCTCTAAAGAAATAAGAACAAGCAAGAAAAATTGAGGGACCCTTAAGGGTAGAACATTTTTAGGTATTGGGCATTACATGACCTGGGTAACTCGCTTACTTCTGATCGGGCAAGGCGGTACGCCCCATGTCCAGCCAATCCGACCACCTTGTATGGACCTTCCTATTTGTCTGCCAGAGCCCCAACTGACTTATCTCTGGTGTTGGGTGACACCATTCTCTGAACTAGGTCTCCAAGTAGGAATCTTCTGATTCAGACATGCGAGATATAGTATCTAGCGACCCTTTGCTAATAGGCCGTTGTCCTTACTCTTGACATGTCTTTTTTTTCTTCCAACTCATCTAAGTTCAGTTTTAGCATACCAGTATTTGACTTGGGATGGAAGAGATGCACCCTTGGTTAGTTAAGAATTACTTTAACCGGGATCACAGCCTCTATCCCAAACGTGGGGGTTTCCCTTATCGAAATCCTTTCTATGGTTCGTCATGCCCATAAAACTTCATATAGCTTGTCTGCCCAGTAGTTACCTTTCTTGACATCTAGTTTTGCCTTCATGGTGTGCTTGATTATCTTGTTTACTGCTTCTGTCTGACTGTCGGTCTAAGAGTGAACTGGTGTGGAATAATAATTTTTTTATACCGAAATCCCGGCACATATTTCTGAAATTGTCACTGTCAAATTGAGTTACATTGTCCGTGATTATTGTGTCTGGGATTCCAAACCGGTAGATGACATTATTCTTAAAAAAATTCATTGTATTGGCTTCGGTTATGTGTACCAGCACTTCTGTCTCGGCCCATTTGATAAAGTAATCTACATCCATAATAACGTGCTTTGCCCCACCTTTGGTTGCAGCTGGCATTGGGATGATTAAGTCTAATCCCCACATGGCGAATGGCTAAGGTGATGACAAGCTCTTCAACTGATCGTGAGGCCTCTTTATATCATTAGCTATCCTTTGGCAGCTCCTACATTGATCCGCGACCGCCTGAGCGTCTTGGAATAAGGTCGGCTAATAGAAGCCTTGTCTGAGAGTTTTGTGTACCAAGCTTTTGCCTCCTTAGCGATTTCCACATGCTCCCTCATGGATGCTATCAAATATCAGCATGTCCTCTATTGAGCAGACACATCTCTGCAGGGCTTTCAAGAATCCTCTCCTGTATAGCTTTCCCCCTACCATTGAATACCTTGTAGCTCTGTACCTAAGGTGTTTCGCTTCAGTTACCTCTGTTGACAGTGTTCCATTCTCCAGGTAGTCCGTGATCGGGGTAATCTAATTGATTTGGCCCCCTTCCATCACATCTATCTCCAATATCTCTTCTTGGTCCTTGATGCTTGACCTTTTAGGATGGGTGACTGGGATATTCTTTGATTGTACACCGATAGTAGCTGATGCTAGTTTTGACAAAGCATCTGCCGTTTCATTCTTCTCCATCGAGATCTAGGTGATCCTATACGTTTTGAATCTTCCTAGCAGCGTTTTGGTCACCCCCAAATATGAGATCATATTGTAATCGTTGGCTTGATAGTCATCCAAAATTTGGTTTACGACCACCTACGAGTCACTGAATATTTCTAGCTCATCTGCCCCTAAGGCCGTGCAAACTTTGAGCCCTGCCAAAAGTGCCTCATACTCGGCCATGTTATTGGTGGCTTTGAAGTCAAATCGTAGAGCACATTCTACGTGATCACCTTCTAGGGTAGATATGACTATCTCAACCCCGCTACCGTACGTGTTTGATGAACCATCTACATGAAGTTTCCACGCAAACTCGACATTCTTTTCAATATCATGATCACTTCGCTGTTTGGTTCGATGAATTCTGTGATCATGTCGGCCACTACTTGCCCTTTTATTGTAGCCCTCAGTAGATATTCTATCTTAAATTTGATTAGCTCCATAGCCCATTTAGTTAGTCTCCCGAACACTTCGGGTTTCAACATGATTTGCTTCAATGGACAATCTGTATAGACCTAGATCCTGTGGGCTTGGAAATATGTCCTTAGCTTCCTTGATGCAGTCACTAAGGTCAGTACCATCTATTCGGTTGGTGAATACCTTGCCTCTACCGGTAATAAGGCTTTGGTCATGTAATACACTGGCTCTTGTACCCCTTCATCTAGTTTGATCAGTACCGAACTTGTTGCTACATGCGTTACAAACAAGTACAAATAAAATACTTCTCCTTTAAGAGGCTTGGACAAAACTGGTGCTTTCCCTATATATTCTTTGATCCTTTTGAAGGCCTGTTCGCACTCAGCATTCCATTCCACCCCTTTTCCCTTCTTAATTGCCTTGAAAAAGGGAAGACATATGTCGGTTGACTTACTTATGAATTGATTTAGAGATGCCAAGCACCCCATTAGCCTTTAGATTTATTTTAGTGTTCTTGAAGATCTCATTTCATCTAATGCCTTTATTTTTTCTGGATTAACTTCAATTCCCCGCAGGTGAACTTGGAATCCTAGGAATCTCCCTGAAAGTACTCCAAAGATGCACCTTCGTAGCAGTACTAATGTTTCCCTAAGATCTCCTGCATGTTCTTCTAATGTTACGCTTTTTGTTAGCATATCGTCCACATATACTTCCATGTTTCTGCCTATCTGTCGAGCGAACATCTTATTTACCAGCCTCTGGTAAGTTGCCCAGATATTTTTGAGACCAAATGGCATGACTTTATAGCAATATAGCCCTGGTTAGTGGTAAAAGACGTCTTGTCTTCGTCGGGTTCAAACATCCAGATTGGTTATATCCTGAGTATGCATCCATGAAGCTCGAAAACTTATGACCGATCGTTGCATCCACTAACTGATCAATACGAGGCAGTGTGAAGCTATCCTTCGGTCATGCTTTGTTAAGGTAGGTGAAATCCACACACATCCTCCACTAGCCATTCTTATTTTTAACTAGCACCACGTTGCCACCCATTCAAGGTACTTTACTTCCCTTATAGATCCTACTGCCAACAACTTCTCTACTTTCTCTTTGATTGCCTTGCTTCTCTCTGGGTTAATCCATCTCCTTTTTTGAACAACCGGCTTGCAGTAGAGGTAGACTATTAAATAGTACGAGATTATCTTTGGGTCGGTTCCCGGTATATCCTCATGTTTTCGTACAAATACGTCCTTATATTCCTTCAGTAGTCTAGCCATCTCATCATACACCTGCTTTGTTAGCCGAATCCAGAGCCTTACAATTATTTCGAGACTGTTGTCATCGACCGCAATCTCTATGGTCAACTCATCTTCCTGACTTTACCCACCTTTCGAAGGTGTCTCCCTCGGTCCAGGTAGAACCGGGTTAGAGTTTTCGCTCCAACTTCCACGTCATCTATCTTCTGGTCTTCACACTCCTCAATAGTGTACAGTTGCATCACCCCTGATTCAGTTTTCTCCTTGTACACAACCAGATTTGTCTTTCTTGCCCACTCTTGTGAGCTTTTCATGACTCCCACTCCTGCTTCCGTAGGAAACTTCACCATTAGTACATATGTGGCAGTCACGGCTTTCATTTTTTTCAAGAAAGGCCGGCCCAGTAAGGCATTGTATGGCCAATTCTCTATACTCACGACTACAAAGTTTATTAACACCGTCTTGGTACATAGAAAGCTACCTATCTCCACAGGCAGCTTCACCGTTCCTAGTGACCTTACCTCTGCTCCTTCGAAGCCTATAAATGGGACTTTAAGTGGATGGAGGTCTATTCTTTGCAACTCAATTTGGTTATACACTTCTGCACTTAAAATATTCGTCGAGCTTCTAGGTTAAATCAGTACTCTTTCTACTTCCATATGGCCTATGAGAATCGACACCACAATCGTATCGTTTGGCCTTACTTCCGATGTAAATGTGTCAACTTCGGTGAAAATTATAGGATCCTAACCTTGTTTGGATCTCTTTTGATCGGGCCTCAATAGGTTTACCTTCAGGTTTCTCTGACCATCTATAGCTTCTCTAACTTTGGATATCCTCTCTCGACTACTACTTCTGGTGTATGGTCCACCAAAGATGGTATTGATTGCTCTATTACTCGGATCTCTCCTGAGACTCTTCTGTCTTCTATCTTACTCTTCCATTATGGTGTTCTTGCATCGGTCATCCCCATTCCGGAGGATTATGTCTTTGATGTATCCTTTTCTAATCAACTTTTCGATGTAGTCCCTCAGCTGATAACACTTGAAGATTTCATGGTCGTTCTCTTGGTGGAACCTACAGTACTTGGTGGTGTCTCTTCTGGCAAAACTTGACTGTTTTGGGGGTTTCTTGTACAGGCTCTTATCTTCTATCACATTCAAGATTTCTTTCTGCCCTCTGGCCAGCAAAGTGTAGTTAGTGTATTGCCACTTGAACTGCCTACCACCTTTGTCATCGTCATTTTGCCCATCCTTACCTTTTCCCTCACTGCCTTTCTGCTCCGCTTTATCGATATTCTTTGGGTTATCATCCTTGTGCTTTAGGATACCTTTCGGGCCGACCCCCGTGTATAAGTTCTCCACCGTGGGCTAGTTGTTCCTTTTTTGACATGGAGTATCCTCCAACATGATCTACCATGCTCACTTATGCCTCAGGCTTAGGGTTGTGCTGTAAACTGTTGATGAATGCCAACACAAATGCATCGTCATTGGGATCTTATATTGGGGTTTATGCCCTAAAGATGTATTTTGTAAATGGATTTTTGAAATAAATAAAATGAAAAGTTCAATTCATTCTTGTTATGTTGTTTATTTGATAACTTGTGCATATATTTAACATCCAAGATTGCAGGATGTAATCTCGAACATGGTATATGAGTGTCATAAATAGATGGATACAGTGAGAGACATGCAATCTAAAGAGTATATAGATAGCAAATAAAGATTAGTCATTTATTTGTGGTTAATCTATAGCTGCAGTCCATTCCATAATGAACGGTGATTCTATCCTGAATCATTCATATGAGACATGGGAATGGAGGAACCTTGTATGATGTGATCATATAGGACTGGGCCGTGATCTATATGAATCTCTCAACAAGATCCGTTTGCCGAAGAGATTCAACAATATCAACTAATGATGGCTATATATGGGTGATCTTAATCCTGAGTGTCTTATTGATTCCTTCAGGTTAGATCGTGGTCTTTGATATACCATGAGTTAGGTTAGATTCAGTTTCTGATCAATTTACTCTGTATGTTAGGATTGCTTTTAGGCTTGTAGCTAGGAAGGTTTGTATACAATAGTGGAATCCACTTCTTCTTGTGAGAAGTAGATGGTAGTTCCCTTAAGGGTTGATTCAAGGTATGGACAATATGAGCGCTCTCCTAATTCCATGAGGAAATAGGATTTATTGTCCATTAGAAAATCAACGGTACTTAAAGGATATATGTAATTAGAGGGGTAAAACGGACATTATGACCCAACTCTAATTATGAACTACTGTGGAGGATCACACCATGTGTAATAGCTATATCGATGGACACCGAGTTATTTCGGTCTGTATAAAAACGTCTGCAGTTGAGAGAGTGCAGCTTCAAGTTTTTAGTGGAATAACACCGAAGTTAATAATCAAGGAATATTAATTAAAGAGTTTAATTAATGATTCCGAGGATTATTGAAGCTCAAAATACTGTGGGTCCATTAGGTCCCCTTGCTAGCCCGGTCGATTTAGGTAACAAGGGTCACGGTTAATTGATTGTATTGTCCAATTAATTGTGTTACGAAAGTGACACGTATTTATGCGGAAATTAATTGAATAATGAGATTATTTAATTAATGAATGATAATGATTATGTTAATTAAATAATTAGATTATTTAATTGTGTAATTATCATTAGTTGGAGGATACTGATTTATGTTTAATTTTTTAAAGATAAGATAATTTGATTATTTTATTTTTATTAAATTATATTTTTAATTTTGAATTTAAAGAGTTTGAATTCAAAACAAATTGATTAATATCTTTAAATGTATGAGATATCTTAACAGATTTAAATTGATTAGTTTTATCAAAATATAAATAAATAAATAAATATATGATATATATGTTTTAAGAAAAGATAAAAAAATGTGCACTTACAATTTGTATTAGATACAAATTGGATATGCGTGAATCAGTTAAAAAGAGAAACAACCATACCTGATAAAAAGGCATGAGATGCAATTTGTATTTGTCTATGCGTGAGAGCAATATACAACCTTACATGATCAAAATGCAATAGTCAATGGTTTTGCATGAGATGCAATTGGTATTCATTCTGTGCGTGAATTGATACTGATATTAAAAGAGATATCAGTGCAAGTTTTCCTTGATATTAAAACAGATATCAGTGAAAACGTGCAAGTGTGTGTATCAATTAAGAAAAGTTGCATGCAAGAGTTGCGTGAGAACAAGAGGAAAGAGTTTCTTCATTGTTATTCTCTTTACATCCTCCATGCAAGTTTCTGAGACTGTGATGTGCCCACACACAGTTTCCAGTCCCGAGAGGTAGCGAGAGAGATCGAGTGGTTCAGACAAGAGCGCATCGTAAAGTGAAGGGGCCTCCAAACGTTGGTAAGATTGGTTCAGACAGAAGTATATCATAAAGTGAAAAAGCCTCCAAACGTTTGTAAGATTTTCTTCTTCTGATTATATTGATTTTAATTTCCTATATATACCTATATTTTACTATTGTAATAATTTATATGTATAAGTTCCAAAAAAGAATTATGATATCAAGTTCACTGGTTCCAGATCAATTATGATATGTACAAAAAATTTAAAACCTACTTCCACTGCATTACCAGTGAATGAGGTTCCAACATCTTGTACTTCTGATACCTTCTGTGAAAAGTTGGTCAGGTTTTCCTTCAATTTCTTGTCTTTCCTTTACTTCAGGGTTGACAAGGCTGATATGGACTTCGTTCGCCGAATGTTTCCCATGAATTGCCTGGTGAAGACTTGTACTAATTCTTCAAAATTCCTAATGGAGCATGCGAACAACCCTCCAAACCATCTGGATCCCTGATCTCCCAAAGTTTACGGGAACATTCGACAAATGAGAGCGTCATAATAATCATACTGCGCCATGACACTTTGGTACCTCCGTACGTGCTCCTATGGGTTAGTATTGGCTTTGAATTGCTCCATATGCTACATTCTGAATTTCTCTAAAAAATGGGCTTTATTATTGAATCAGAGGACGGGTTTCCGGAGTTCCTGAACAGAGGGTTTCCCAAGCTTTGCCTTCGTTCGAGGGCTTTTATCATTCTTAGAAGAATCTCTCGCTCCCCTTTTGGCTCTCCAGGTTCATCGAACCTCTAACAGATTGTTAACCCATATAGATCCCTAGGGACCCTCTCGCTGATCTGGGTACCAAAGGGGTCACGCCTGACCACCGGGGTTAGCTCTTTAAGCATTCTAGAGGCTGTTTCATCGTCACTTGAATGCGAACGGGACCTTTTCCGCTGGTCATCATTTCTATACACCCATTCGAGGTAGGTTTATGCTCCATTGTACCTTAAAGTGTCTTCCCCCGAACTAGACTCCTGATGTTCCCTTGCTCCTCTACCTTTTCGGGCACCTCTCCTGCGTGAATACCCCTCTTTCCGTGATATTTTGCCTCATCTATTCCAAGTTTCAAGGGTGCTCGTGGAGTGACCGCTACTATCTTGTAGCGCACCTTAAGATCCTGGGCCACTATTGGCGTGGAAAGTTGATACAGTGAACTCAAGTTAGTCATGGTTGATATGCTGATCCCCTGCTTAGTGGCATCTTCGATGACTTTTCGTAAAGACTCTTGGATCTGCTTGAACGCTTCCGGGGAGATACCAGCAGTTGCGCTTATGGATGCTACAATGTCAAGCCTGGTGGATAGCAGTGACCTTAAGGATGGATCTTCTCCTGTGGCGACGACATCCACAGGATTTGGGACATTAGCATCACGCGTCGTGTCAACATTGCGAGGGGATGGACTTCTGTCTCTGTTAGTGTTCATAACGTTTCCTTTAGCTAACTTCTTTCTAAATTAATCACGTAAACCAAATATTGCTGGAGGTTCGAACCCTTTCTTCTAGCGCTAGTTGTTGACGGTGATTTCTGGACTAATCCCCGGTCACACAATTAAAGCGAAGTAACAACTAATTGCAACCAAAAATATCGAGAAAGTAAATAATATGTAGAGTTTTACGTGGTAAAACCCCAAAGTGGGGAAACGTCCATGGTTTCCAATGGCAACAACAAGAATTCACTATGTTAAAAAAAGATTACACACTCAATCTCTCTCTCTCTCTTGTACTCCCGCTAATCAAATTGCGCTCACCCCTTTATAGGTTTTTTGGGGTCTATTTATACATGCATAGAACCCTAATTTTTAATGTACACGTAAGGAAAGTCTTTGTTATTTAATGAAATTCTAACTTCCTAGTGTCGTGCCTTCTTTCTTCCTTGTTTGGATTTGATTTGTATTTCAATTGTCTATAGATCTCTTTCCTAATCTGGATTTTGATATCTATAAGGAAGTTTGTTTCCTTATCAGAATGCGTTTCCAGAAGTCTTGTTCAAGTCATACTCTTTTTTAACGTATTCAAGTTGTGATTCCATCAAACATGGGTGCTGTTCACGTGTCATATGTCCGATCATCTATTTCCCCGACCATTCTCTTTTTACCCCTGATTGTCAATTCAATCCCGACCCTGACCCCGACCATCTTGACAATCCAATCGGATTAACTCCCCCGATCATTTGTGTTATTAAGGTCGGGAGAACTGGTCGGGTTTTCTCCGTCCTTCTTGAGTTGACTTAATCTGATCGTCTCCTAGTGACGTGGCACCCCTGAACTTGGTCTTTTGTTGACATGTCACATCACCTAGAATTTACCAATAACATTATACAAATAAGGAAAGGTGATAGTGTTTAATTAGGACTGGTTACTTGTTGAAGTAGTCTTTGCCTTCTTTCCTGTTTCTGAGATCTTGTGCATTGAATTAGAATCTTCGTAGGATTTTAGTTGAATAGTCCATTTAAGGCTTATTTCATGATTGATGCACAATCTTCTAGAAGAGTAGAGTTATTGCTTGATTTGGACTCATTTTTTGTTTGGTGTTTATCCTTTTGGAAGCTTTAAGTTCTTTCCTGAATAGAATTCTTTGACACTAGAGATGATATTGGGATATTTCCTTATTGGAGTTTTATTCTAGATTCCTTATTTGAGTAAGATCATTCTTCTTCGTAATTTAGTCGTAGTTACCTTTAATGTCTCCCATGCATTGTTTAACTGAGCAATCATCTAATTCCGACCAGACCTTTTATGCCCCGATCGGATGGTCTTTACCCGATAAGATTGTCTCTACCCGATCGGTTAGTTTTCCCGACCATCTTAGGTAATCTCGACTAGGTCCTGAGATTATCTATTAATTGATTTGGGTTGATCTTCCCTGACTCTTGTGACGTGCCATATCTAATCACCGTGTTTTCAGGTGATCATGCTGACTTGTCATATTATCAAAAAATCCCAATAACAATACCCCCTTAAATCCGCGAGATGAGCTCTTGACGGCTTAATAAAAGGGATTTGAATAATTTTTTCTTTGATTTTTTTGGCGTTTCTAATCTTATCATTCTAACCCGATCAAGTATCTTATCAAACTGATCATTTTTTTTGCTAAACTGATCAAGTATCTTATTAAAATTATCATTCTTGGACTCCTTAAGTTTTTGCTTCCTTATAGCTGGATCAGTCAATGTCCTGACTCTCTACTCATGATAATTCCCAACCGTCTTGATTTTTTTTTAAACTGATTTGGTTAGTGTCCCGATTACTTGTTCGGGATAATTCCCGACCGTCTTGATTTGGTCGGTGTCCCAACATTTCAATTAGGATAATTCTCGATCGTCCTGATTCGGTTGATATCCTGGCTTTTCGCTCATGATAATTCTCGATCGTCTTGATTCGTTCGGTGTCTCGACTTTTTACTCAGGATAATTCTCGACCATTTTGATTCTTCAGCCAAGAGGTGTTCTAGGAACCTTGTCCCATTTTCCCTGTTTTCCCTCGTAAACAATTCACCAAGGATGTCTCCCGATTTTGTCTGTTTATAAGATAGTGCAATACTAACACAGTCGAACACATCTCACTAGGTTTTCCTTTATGGCGTACCCGGGTGTTTTTTCTAGGTAAAATCGGTATCTCAGGGTGGCCAGATTGCGGACAGTACTTTATATGCACCCAGTCAGTTTGGTAGGCACGTTGAATCTCTAACACCAAACTTCTCAGCCTCTCGAACACTTTCACCCTCTATGACAGGTGTCATCGCTATGAGTTTATCTTGGATAACAAAGATGATTATCAAAAAGTGAACATAATTCTTGGCTTCTTTATTAATTGATCTGAAAATTAATAACATCAAAATACCAAAAAAAATTATAAAAACCTAAAAAATTAAAATAAACTAAAATATCTTAAGCAAAAGTTGAAAGCAACTAAGCTATCTCTCTAGATATCGTTTTTTTAAGGCTAAGTTCCGTCATCCATGAGCTTGTGTTGTGTAGGGTCCTCAAAAGATAGTGTTGATCGTCCCTTCGTCCTTGCCTCGACTTGGGCTTCGCTTATTTTCTTGATCTCCCATTAGATGATCGTCCCAGTAATGATCCTTCTGCTGATTATCTATCATTCTATGAATTAAATCTTTGAGATGACCCTCCCTGATGACTGTCTCGATGTGGTCTCTTAGTTGGTAGCACTTTGATGTGTTGTGACCAATTTCCTTATGGAACCTGCAATATTTTGGTGTGTCTCTTTGGGTGTAGGTTGATTGTCTATGAGGATATTGGACTAGCTTCTGGTCTTCTACGATTGCCATGATTTCCTCTTGTCTCTTGGTGAGGGGAGTACAATTGGTGTACTGACCCTAGAACATTTTATGACTCTATGATTGTCGACTCGTTGACTATCTTGGTTCCCATCACTCTCCTGGTGATCACCCTTTTGGTTCTTTACATAGCTATAACTTGTTTTGGCGTTCTGAAAATACAAACACGGTTAAATGCTCAAGGCTAACCTAGAGAAGGGGGGGTGAATAGGTTAGACACCTTTTTTGACTCCCTTAGAAACAAATAAAAGTTTATCTCTCTAGATTGCTTGTATCACAATATATATATCAATTAAAGACACTTAATCAATATATAAAACAAGTAAAGTGTGATACAAACAAGTAATTGTAACACATACACAATCTATATTATAGAAAGGAAGTCAAGTTACATAAAGAGTTCTATCCATAGTATTCAAATAACAGATACAAATATAAGAGAGATAGGGATAGAGAAAAGTTGACACAATATATAACGTGGTAAACATCCGAAGAGGAAACATCCATGGGTTAGCAACCACCGGCAAACAAAATCCACTAGTAGATAAGACAAGTGCAATCTCTCAAGTGACCCCTTCACCTAGAAACTACCCTCCTATCCTACTCATGAAGATGCCGCCCTCTTACTCAACAATCTGAGGCCTCACACCTCTTGTCAAGACTTCCTTGCTCACCCTTCCGGATCCTCACGACCCTAGGTAAGACTTCTTGCTCAACTATCCGAGTCCTCCCGACTCTAGTCAAGACTTCCTTGCTCACCCTTCTGGATCCTCACGACCCTAGGCAAGACTTCTTGCTTAACTATCCGAGTCCTCCCGACTCTAGTCAAGACTTTCTTGCTTGACAATCCAAGGTCTCCCACCTTTTGCCAAGATTTTCTTGCTTAACAACCTAGGTCTCACACCTATCATCAAGACTTCCTTCTCACAAGGCATCTAGGTGATCATGAATGCAAAACGTAAACAAGCACGCAACATAGAATGTTATGATCAACACATCCTATGGAAAAAACTAGACATGAGCATGTATGCACAAAACAAATGTAGTCTAGTCAATCATGCATGTTTAATCCATCTAGATCTTGAAAGATGTGTTCAACATTAATTACAACCTAGATACATGCATAGATCTAAAACTTGAATCACAAGATATGTTCAATTAACACATAATCAAGTTTAAATCTCATAAACCAAAAACATGCTAAAATCATGTGACAAAGTCATTTTAGATTAAAGCTAAAGTTCTAGAGTATATTCCGATTCATAGATTCAACGAAACACATGAATAGCTCAAAAGAACACAAGCACATGTATCATTGTGAGATTTCAGCCAAAGAGAGCCTAATACATGTGAGGAACTATTTTTCACAAAAACAATCAATCAAAGATCATCAAATAGTCCTAGAATCAAAGCTAGCACAATACAATCCCAAACATGTGAAAACATAGGCAAAATCAAAACCTAACTCAACATGTGAGATTTCATTTAAAACTCAATCTAGCTTTAAATGAGTTCAAAACTCAAATCAAAACAATCACAAGACACATATATATGTTGTAGAAGAAAACCCAAGGCAATTGACCAAGTTTTAAAAGAAAACTTTGAGAGAAAATCAATACCTTAGTTGATTTTGGTGCAGTCCCGTTTTTGTGAGTTTAGACTCCAAAAAAAGCAATAAAACTAACTCAAACCTTCAGAGAAAAGATGGAGGATGAATAGAAAAACACTCTCAACTTTGAATCACTCAAATCAGAGTTCAAATGAAGAAGTTATGGTGTTTGGAAGGTGAGAAAATGTAGAAAGAAAATTATGCACTCAAGTTTTAAATTTCTTCTTAGAATGAAATGTGATAGGGAAGAGAAATATAAAGGAGAGGGAAAGAATAGAAGAAAATAGACCAAAATGCCCTTCTTTAAGAATTCTTCACAGAGATGGCACGTGGGCATCTCAGGGCAGCAAGGAGTTAAGGCCGAGATGGCCACGTGCCATCTCGGGCTTGCACCAATTGATGGCCTTTGGCCATGGTGCAACTCCCTTGCACTCCTCTCTCATTCTTAGACCGTTCTCCGGCCTCCGAACTTGAAATTCGATTATGTTTACGGATTACAAACCGTAACTCTCTCACGAACATGGACATATAAGATACTCAACCCAGAAAATAATAATTCTACTCGATATACAAAGACGAAGACAATGTATGCAACATGAGTTTGAATTTCTGCACACTAGTTTGAATTTCTTCTTGGAATGAAATGTGAGAGGGAAGGATAATATAAAGGAGAGGGAAAAGAATGAAGCAAGAATGACCAAACTACCCTTAGGTGCCCAAGCATTCCTGCTGCCTAAGATGGCGTTTGGGCATCTTGGGGCAACAAGCATTCTTTCCTGAGATGGCCACGTGCCATCTCGGGAAAGAGTGCTTGGATGCACTTCTTTTCCTCGTGCGCTCCCCTCACGTTCTTCGAACGTTCTCCGACCTCTAAACTCGAGTTCTTCGACCGTTCTCCGACCTCCAAACTTAAAATTTGAATCCGTTTACGGATTACGAACCGTAAATCTCACACGGACATAGACATACAAGATACTCAACCCAAAAAATAATAATTTGACTTGATATACGAATATGAAGACAATGTATGCAACATGAGTTGAAAATGTAGTATCTTTTAACTTAGAACTTGAAATCAATAGTATGAGTAACCGAAATGACCGGAACTCAATCAAGAATGATTTAAGACTAAAATCAAGTTCAATATCCATGTTATACAAATATATACTCATACAAACACAATTCACACTAGAATGCAAACTACATGGAGATAGTTTCCAATCATGCATTTTCCAAAACATGTTATTTCCATACCAATGCATGAGCATTCTTCTTCAAGTGTGTGAATATGTTATACATTGTGCACAACGATGTAGGAACAGATATGAATGAATTATAAATGTGTACCTATAATGGTGCACAACGATGCAAGGACATAAATATATGAATTGTGTGTGTGTGCCTAAGCCTTGTAAGAGAAAGATAAGGTCTTAGTATACCTTTGTAGAACCATATTGCATCCTTTCTCTTTGAAGACTTTGAACTTGCTTTGACTAGTTGTTCCTTCTTCCTTGAAGCTTGAATCATCATGAATCTAAACAACTAAATCATTACAAGTAAACATCATTTTGATATGGAATTACTGTCAACACAATCTAAAACCTAACACGTTCTCTCCGGGGCTACCCTTGTGCACATAATTACCCCTATAAGCCAGCTCTTCTTCTTCAGCCATTGCATAACTACTTGCCACATCCATCAAGTCGGCATATGTATTTGGGCATTCCCTCCTCAAATTAAAGGAAAGCCGACCCTTCTATAGGTTGTTCGTGAAGGTGGCCAGCCTAACCTCATCATGGGGATTATAGATCCCTAACACTCTTTAAGAGAACCCTTTCAAGTAATCTTTTAATAATTCGTTCTTTCCTTATTTGAGGGTGGCGAGGTGAGCTATTGATTTACTCATTTTTATATTTCTCAATAATTGTCATGGAAAAGTCTACATCAATTCTTGGAAATTCTTGATTGTTCTTTAAGAGAGTCTTCCAAACCACCTAGACCCTAAGTCCCCAAGCGTTTACAGGAATGTCAAGCACAACAATGGGTCATTATAAGCTTACTGTGCCATCGCACTTCGAAAATGTCTCACATGTTCTTTTGGATCCGTGTTTACTTTTAAATTCTCAACTTGAGGCATTCTGAATCTTTCTAGGCATTTGGGTTGGAGAATACTGCTCACGAAGTGGCTTTCAGAATCGTCGTCCAGTAAATATTTAAGCCCCTGGCGACGTGCTAATGTTTTTACCTTCTAGGTTAATTTCTCTATTAGGATATCTCGGTGTGTTCTGCGAGTGGTTGGTAATTATTATCTGAAGAGCTAGATCGATCTTGCCTAGGAACACCTTTGACGATTTCTTCTGGCTCAAAGTCCGCTTGATACCGATCTCGCTTACCATGTCCGCTAATTCCTTCATCTTTGGGAACGTTTCCCTTTTCCATGGTGATCCATTATTTCTCTACTAATTTACGGGGTGTGCCTGTGTTCACGTCTGCTATTTCAGCATTCACCTTAGGGTCTCGAACCACCATAGGTGTAGACAATTGATATAGCGAGGTCAGATTAGCAAATCCT
Source organism: Dipteronia dyeriana (assembly GCA_032871835.1). Lineage (NCBI taxonomy): Eukaryota > Viridiplantae > Streptophyta > Magnoliopsida > Sapindales > Sapindaceae > Dipteronia > Dipteronia dyeriana. The sequence goes on from CM065302.1 coordinate 40,649,699, forward strand.
GTTATATTGATTCCCTGTCTAGCGACGTATTCAATGACTTTCTGTAAGGACTCCTAGACCTACTAGAATACATCCGGGAAAATCCCCGAGGGAGCAATTGTGGAGGTTATTGCAGCTTAACTAGTTGAATTTGGTGTCATGGAGGGTAAGCTTTCTCAAACAGTGTTGGTGTTTATTGGGTCAAAGTTGTTACCGACACGTAGGGTGCCAATATCATTCGGAGAGTGGCTTCCATCTCTGTTGTTTACCATGTTGCTGCTTCACGAGTTCTCTGTTTTTTTTAGAACTTAGTTTCAGAGGTTCACCCCCTTCTGCTAGCGCCAATTATTGATGGTGAATTTTGGATCATAGGGTTGATCACACGTCTAACAAGTTTTGTCAATTGTTAAAGATGTTGCGAAGAAAATAGAAAAAAGAGGAAAAGCATACACGCATAAGTTTACGTGGTAAAACCTCAAGGTGGGGAAACATCTACAGTCGCAGGTGACGACGAGAATAAATCCACTATGAATAGAATGATTACACACACTGTTCCTCTATTATTTTTTATCGTATCTCTCTCTATTTTTTTCTGTGTCTATTTGTGTAACTTTTCTATGCGTTCTTCCACCTTTTTTACAATGAGATTATGGTTATATTTATATGTGCATCGAGCCTTAATCCTTAAGTTGACGGTGATTTTTGGATCGTTGAAAAGTCAACCGCCAAGCATTAACACAAAGGTAGATTGAAGCATTAACTAGTCTAGGGTTGAATAATCAAAACCTCTTTCTCCATGTGGATGCGATACAACTTGCTCATATTTGTGAATGATAATGTAGAAAAGTAGGAAATACAAGGTAAATCAAGCATAACACATGTTTTACGTGGTAAAACACTAAGGCGGGGAACCATCCACGGTTGCCGTTGACGGCGAGAAGAAATCCACTATGAATAGAATGATTACACACTTAATCTCTCTTTCTTTTTTAGCGTCTCTCTATCTCTCTCTTTGTGTATCTTTTCTATATGTTGTTACCTCTATTTTACAATGAGATTATGGATCTATTTATATATGTATAGAACTCTAATTCTTGTTATAAAGATAAGGAAATAAGGTAGTGTTTAATCAGGACTTGTTACTTGATAAAGTCGTATTTATCTTTTTTCCATTTGTGCATTGAATTAGATTCTTTGTAGGATTCTAGTTAAGTAGTCCATTTTAGATTTATTTTCTGACTGATGTGTAATCTTTTAGAAGAGTAGAGTTATTACTTGATCTGGACTCTCTGATATGTATGAGGAAATAATAATTTATCGGAATATGGTTATAGATTCCTTGCTTGTGTACGACTCTTCTTTGTATTTGATTCGTAGTTGAACTTGTGTTGCTATCTTGAATGGGTATCTCTTGGCCAACTGTTTCCCAACCTGACCGGGTCCTCTTTTCCAGATCGGTTTTGCTACCCGATCGAGTTTAGACCTATCTTGGCCGATCGGTTTATTTTGACCACCCCGTCCAGTAACATCAACTTTGACTTGGGAAAATGTTGACTGGTTGACTTTTCCAACCGTGCTTATTTTTCCCAATCAGTTTATTATACCCGATCATGTCTAGTTTGCCCACTCAATTCATCCGTCTGCTTGCCAATTACTATAGTCTATTTTTCTTCTCTGAAGACATGGTTTGCCATATATTTCAGATCATACGCTATCTTTGCTGACATGTCATGCTACAAAAAAATCCCTATAACAATACCATCTCAAATCCGCGAGATGAGTTCTTGGCGACTCGACAAATGGGATTTGAATAGTTTTCCTTTGATTTTTTTAGACAGTGTATTTATGTTATGAGTGTGGCCATGTCCCGCTGCCCTGTATGGAACGAACACTTTTCTATTCAACTAACATCGACTCCATGCTAGTTGACTTTGCTTGACTTTTTTTTACTGACGCTTAGATCCTCTCGTTCCTTTGGGCGAATCTGAGACCCATATTTAGCAATATTCTTCTTTACTTGAATCCATCTTTGAGCGAGTCTTACCAGCGCTGAGATTCTCTTTCATCTCGGTTTGGCTTTGCCTAGATCCATATTTGAGTGGATCTTACTAGTGCTCAAATCCTTTCTAGGTGGGATATCTTAGCCTAATCTTGTCTTCTTTACACTTTTCTACCTGATATATCTTTTTTTTTTCATCATACTCCGCCACCTAACGCTTTTATACTGCGTACATGGTATTCTTTAAAGGCAAGTTCCGTCAATCTTTCAATGTTTTGGTACTCGAGATAGCTTGAAAATTTCAAAGCTTAAGACCACAAGAAGAACTGATTAAGGTTTCCCTGAGTAGCGTCTTTCCTAACAAGCTGAGAAAAATGTAGTAGATATCGTTACTCTCTATAAAGTAAGATGTCGTTCTATCGAGATTGTGCTTCTTAGCATCAAACTCTTACTAAGGCCACTATCATATATATATATATATGTGTGTGTGTGTGTGTGTGTGTGTGTGTGTGTGTGTGTGTGTGTGTGTGTTCATGGCGAGTTGGGGGATTTTGTTCTCCGGGTGTTCATGTTGCTCGGAATTTATCCTCTAGAATCACTTGTCATTTAGGAGTTGATGTCGATATGTAGGGTAGGAACCATGCTTTAGGTACATTAGCTCACTTTTTTTTCTGTTTGTTGCCCGGTTATTTTTTTTACGGGACATTCAAGGCATTTGACCTAGATCTTTATTACCTCTTTACACTTTTTCTGATTTTTTTTTCACGAATCAGATTCCGTCTTTAGTTGACCAGGAACTCTAACCGACCAGATTCTATTTTTGGCCGACCATAATTTTGGCCAACCATAATCTTTGGCCGAACAAGCTCTAACTTTTGGTCAAACAGATTCTATCGTTCGCAGACCAGATTCTTCATTTGGCTGATCTTTCTTATAGGTCGGTCTTCTATTTGGCCGATCTTTATTGTGGATTGGTCTTGTTTTAGACCTTTTGGCTACTATTTCTGTAAAAGGAAAAGATATTTTATATGTATAAATACAATTTAGATTTTTGACTTGTATTCGATTTTGATCATTATTAGCTCTTCTACAATTGCCCTCTGGTTTTTACACTTCTCGTAAATTGTTCAAGAGGCTCGATCGGCGTATCAAAATTTCCACCCACCTTCCAAGGTTCTTACTTCACTTTAGTAGGCCAAGCCAACTTCTAGGCATTCAGCTCAGGTGGCCCAGATCTCGACGTTTGAAGATCCTAATTGTTTTTCTTTTTGTGCACTTGTCCATTGGAGCCTTGTACCTGTACACATTAAACTTAACAGAAATATAACTTAAGCAGAAATAGTCTTTACCCCCTATTCTTTTCAGAAGGCCAAATCGTTGTCAATGCTTTATCTACACCCAGTTAGTTTCCTTTCCGACTGATATTTTTGATCAGTTTTGTATACCTTGTGATAAGCAGAATCTTTGACTAGATATTTTATTAACTGATTTCACAGTACCTAATTACCTCAATCAGATCAAGTATCTCATTAGACTTATTATTATAACCATATATCTTATTAAACCCGATCACTAATCAATTATTTTGTTGAACAGATCAGTTGTGCTTTGACAGATGATTGACATTTAAGTTTGTCCGCTAAGGCTTGATCACGATGAAGACTTGATCATGTATTGACTGGTTGTTTGGCTGACTTTTGGCAACATGGCTTACATAGTTATCAATACTCCAGTAGCAATGCTAGTTTCTTGGTCGACCAATCTTTACCAATGACGATACCTTCTTAAATACTTGAGCTCAGTATCTTGATCTTCTTTTTGAAACGATTTACTAGGTGAGCTATTAAGCATATTTTTGACTTTTGTTTCAAGCTGAATAGCTCAATTAACTTAATTAGACCAAGTGCTGAATTGGTCTTAAGTCTGAGTAGCCCATTTACTTATTCAATTTGTACGCTTTACTGTACCTAATCGAATTGACCAAGTATCTCATTACCTTGTGACAAACTGAATTTCTAGGCCAATATTTCTTCAATTGATTTTATACTGAGTATCTTATTACCTCAGTCTAGCCAAGTATCGTTATTGAACTGGTCACTTCTAAATCTGATCAGTTACCTTGTTGAGCTGATCACTTTGGATCTGATCAGTTATCTTTATCGAATTGATCACCTTGTAGCTGATTAGCTATCTTGATGGACTGATCACCTTTGGACCATTCATCTATCTCACTATACTGACCACTCTGTGACTGATCAGTTATCTTACTAAACTGATCAATTATCTTCGTTCTGGTCTGTGGTTCAAATTGGATTTTGCGTTGATTCGCTATCGCTCTCGATCAGTCTCGTCATTCGTCAAGTAGTGTTTTTTTTATGCCTAAGCTGGGTATCTCATTTGACTTTATTGAAAAAATTGTCACTTTAACTGGTTTTAAGTCTGAGTAACCCAATGGCTTAGTTAACTGGTTTGCTCGAGTACCTGATTACCCCGTAGCAAAATGTATTATTAACCAATATTTTGTTTATTGGTTTTATACTGAGTATCTAATTACCTCAGTCTAATTAGACATTTTATTACACTAATCAGTTTTGTGGTCGATCAGTTATCGTGTTAAACTGATCGCTTTGATTCGATCAGTTATCTTTTTGACTGATTATTTTTATCTGATCAACTATCTTATTTGCTAATCATTTTTTATCTTGATCAACTATCTTATTGGCTGATCATTTTTGATCTTGATCAACTATCTTATTAGCTGACCATCTTTGATCAGATCAGTTATCTTATTAACTGATCATTTTTTACCCGATCAATTACCTCAATAAATGACCAAACCTGGTCTAACTTGATTGGTTTTCTTATTAACCGATCATCTATGATCAGATGTGTGAACAATCTTTGACCTTGCTTGCTTGGGCTGCTTACAATCAATCTTGATACTTACTAAGTAGTGTTATTCGGGACCATTTTCATGGTATTTAATTTATAGACGTTTGTCTTTTATCTGTCAACTACGTCACTAGGACGTCTCCCAGTAGTCTGTTGTTCAAGATTCGTTGCATCGAGGGTAGCTTATATTTTACTAACTTAAAAAAAATGTTGAAGTTTGCATTGACAACTATTTCATGTATAAATATTTTATCCTTCATTCAACTCTTAGCGCATCCCATCAGGTACTTGTGACCAGAATGTGCTCTAACAGTGGTTTTAATGCACCCAGTTAGTTTCGGTGAGTATGCGTTGTCTTTGCGACTTTTGCTTTTGACCTTCTCGCTAGGCCCCAGAGCACCCTTTGCCTAAGCAAACTCGAGTGTTCAGGTATGTCTCTATGTGGCGAAGACAAATTTTGAACACTTTTACTTGGATAATATCTGGAGAATTTCTCCTATAATGTTTTTTTTTTGAGTTTTTGGATGTTTAGCTGGACCTGGTCCGATCTTTAATGCTTCTTTGAGTACATATGCCTGATTAAGATAGCTCTATTTATTTGTGTTGAGTATGTTAGTAAAATTTGTACAAATAATAAACATATATAAATGTTGAACATGAATAGTTAGATCCATGCCTCGTACCGTCTACGATTGTTGTTCATGATACAGTACAGATGAATTCATCATAAAGGGTGATTTGTACGAAAAACAAACGGTATGCATTTTACAAAATATGTGGTTTTGTAATATCTATCATGCAATTGATAATCACGATATGGCAGCATATGTATGCATGGTCGAATGTTAGGAGAAATATGCAAAAATACATGCATTACATAGCATATTAGAAGCATAGTATAGGTGAATACGGGTGAAGAAACTGCTTCACAATCTTTTACCTCCCTGTTATCGTTATTCGGTCATGTAGTTTAGAGAATCTTGACCCATATGTGTTTTGGGCATTTCTATATTTGATACAGAGTTATGACACCCCGAATATTGTCAATCATTCCATAAGACGACGATTTTTAGGACCTTCCACGAATTGTAACGATTCATCTATTTTTTTTCTTTTTACAAGGAATGACAGGATTTTTGTCCACGTGCAATCCTTTGATTAAACTGTCGAGATTAAGATAGTCTGCTGCTACTCGACTTTTTACGTGTGCTGAGAGGTGGTGATTGTTCCATAGGCTTTTGTCTTATACTCACACTTTTGTTCTAGTCCATCTCCTATCTTGTTTGTTGATCGACTTTGGCCCGATCAACTATCTTATTACACTGATCAACTTTAGAACGATCAGTTATCTTATTACACTGATCAACTTTAGACCGATCTTGATCAACTATCTTATTAGCTGATCAACTTTGGCCTGACCAGATATTTTATTACATTGGTTAACTTTGGATTGATTAGTTATATATATACATCTGCCGAATCACTAGGTTATAGAAGAGATTTTGCTAAAAGCTGCTACTGACGGTGATTTCTGGATTAACCTCCCGTCACACAAGTAATGTAATTGTAGATTAAAGTGAACGAAAAAAATAAGACACAGAGTTTTACGTGGTAAAACCCCAATGTAAGGAAACGTCCACGGTTGTCGATAATTGGCGAGAAAATTCACTATGTTAAAGGCAATTACACACTTGATCAACCTTATGCTCTTGCTAGTCAATTTGCGTTAACCCCTTAATGGGTATTATTAGGGTCTATTTATACATGCATAGAACCCTAATTCTTAATGTACAAGTAATAAGAGTTCCCATAATTAAATGAAACTCTAACTTATTGGAGTCGTGTTTCCCTTCTTCCTTATCTCTCGTCGAATGTGTTTTTATTGTATTGGATCTCTTGCCTAATCTGGACTCTGATATCTATAAAGGAAGTTTGTTTCCTTATCAAAGTATACTTCCAAGCATCTTATTTAAGTAGGATTAATTCTTTTCGTGCTTTGAGCCTTGACTTCGTTAAATCTGAACACTGTCAATGTGTCACGCAACCGATCATCTACTGAACCCGATCAGATCAGTTTTTCCCCGATCGATGATCTTTCCGTGATTAGAATCTTTATCCTGACCATCTTGACAACCCCAATAGGGTATTTCAATATCATCATTTGTGTTGTCTTGGTCAGGGGGTTTGGCGAGTGCTATCTGGTCAACTTGGGTTGACTCATTCTGATCGCCTTCCAGTGACGTGGTACCCCCGACCCTTGTCTTTTACTGACGTGTCACATAGTCTAGAATTTGTCAATAACAACACCCCCTTAAACATACAAGACTGAGTATCACGTTTCCAAATGGAATCCACTAGACGATGTGTATTTAACTTATTCATTTTTTCTTATCGTGGTGTTTATTAATGTGTATTTAATGCTTCGCGGCTGAACGTTAATGTCAATCACACTCGTTATGACTGACGCAATCATCCAACCACTTTTTTGAATTTCAAACGGTGCGTGTTTTTCATTCCATGTGCAACTACTCCCACTCGTGTCTGGTGGTGTGCACGTGTTCTTATAACATCATTTGCTTCTATATATAGTCCGAAAACCCTTCATTTTTTCCTTCACAACTTCATAGAGATTTTATGCAGAAAACCCTAGCTTTTCGTCTTCTTCATATTCTTGTTTTCCTTCACTTTTAAACTTCTGTGTTACTGCTGCATTCGCTTATATTCTTGGTATGGACCTAACTTTTCGTATCGATATTTAGAACTTGTCAAGCATGCCATCGAGGCTGGAGATACTGAGAATATTGCTAGGCTTGACTCCATTCTTTTACGCTTATACTCCTTCATCCCAACCCATCGCTTTGAATGTAAATTATTTTATGGCTTATCCCGAATTTATTCCTTCTTCTGCTAACCCTATTGGTTCCACTTTTGTTGGCGTTTATTCATATATGTTGAAGACAACAAGGCAAACTTTCAGGGCTTCTTCTAAAGAAACCAACCGCATGGCGAACAACTTAAGATAGTTTCCTAAATACTGAAGATGAAGGATGTCTCGAGAAAATGACGGGCTTGTCTGCTAAGAATTAAAACGGACCATCCTTACGCCTTCGACCTTGAGATAAATATGGTGACGGACGAGGAACTTGTGAAGTTTAAGGATCGGTTCGTCCTCCCTTGTTCGGTGTAACTGACCTGCAGTGGCAAGCTTGCAGTGTGGAATCTGCCTCTTTGTGTAGTTACGATTTATCGCCCGATTCTTGGCAGATGCGGTTGTTGCCCCTGCTCAGCTGACCCCCAACTCATATCGGGTGTTGATTAGCTTATGGCATTTGTGGAAGCAGATTGGGGCAAAATACCCCCTGACCCCCTAGGAGATATATAACTTTTATACTTTAGGTCGGTTTGATACAAGAGGGAATTTTTATCTCTTGTCGATGTCACCGAGCATCTGGATTCCCCATGGTTACAAGGAAAAGCCTACCTCTCCAACGCATAAAGACTGTAAAAGGTTTCATCTGGGGGTTTCCCTCTTCCAACAAGTATCGGAAGAACAACCGGTTCTTTGTTAGTGGAGATTGGGGTGAGGTCGTGGTGGCTGATTTTGCCAATCGGTTAAACTAAAGCAGTGTCCCGAGGCATTTCTGTAGCCCTGAGCTATGGAATAAGACTGCACCTGTCATGTCCAGGGAATAGGCTGACACAGTCATTAAGGCGGCTCAGATTCCTTGAGAGGTTAGGGACCGCCGTAACTTATACTCAGAGAAGGATTTAATTTAACTGAGTCTCTTTCTCGAGATATCCGCCCGACGCAGGTGTCGTAAGTCTCTGTCTCTAAACTTCCTGGTGGTTGATTAAATCTTTTGCTTATTATTTCCCGTGATGTCTTTCTTTCCAATATCTGAATTGGACATTGTCGCTAGTGAGCAGGCTGAAAAGGTTAAAAATCTTGATCGGGTGAGCAGAAGAGCGGCTGCTGATTAAGTGGCTCAAGGCATTGTTTCTCCGGAACATGACTTGGTGGAGCACGTATACGAGTCTGATCGTGATTTCCTAACAGTTCCTGCTGACCAAATTGTGGCAAGCATATGAACTGGACATCCTCGATGGTGAGCAGGCCGAAAAGGCTTAAAATCTTGATCGGGTGAGCAAGAGAGCGACTACTAATCAAGTGGATCAAGGCATTACTCATCCGGAACATGACTTGGTGGAGCACGTAAACGAGTTTGATCATGATTTCCCAATGGTTCCTGCTGACCAGGTGGTGGCAAGCAGTTGTGATCCCCATCTCCCTCAAAGCAGTTATGATCCCCCTCCCCCTAGAAGCAGTCGTGATCCCCCTCCCTTCGAAGTGATTAGATGAGGTCGCCTAGGGATAGGTCCGGTTGGGTGCAATCTTCCACAGAGGGATCTGACCGTGCCAGTCCAGTAGAGAGAGATAGAGTCGAGATAAGTCCACTATGGACAAGCAAAGTCGGGAGGAGCCAAGTGAGGGAAAATCTCATTGGGCTGAGTCTGATGACAAGATCCCTAGAACCAAGGTAGCTAAAATAGTGGAGGGATCTGCTGCCCTTGAGGCCATTGGTAGGAAGGCGGAGGTTCCGAGTGATGCTGATCTGTTTCCATCTCGGCTGAAGATTGGCCACATTATTTTGGATGTAGAAGAGGAGGACGATCAGGGCACCATAACTGAGTTTATTCTACGGGAGCAACGATCGAAGAAAAAGGGTGATTGGATGGTTTCAGCGTCCTTTTTTGTCCAATCTAAATCAACTAAGGCTGTCAATACAACAATGCCTCCAACTTGTCCTTCGCCTTCTCAGATCCAACCCGATCGCTCTCCCACAGAGCTCTCAACACATCAAGGGTAAGGCCCATATGGAGTTTTCTATTAAACATCAGATAGTCTTTACTGACTCTTACTCCGATGATGAGGAGCTTAACTCAGAGAAGCATTTTATTGTCGATAATCTGCTTGACGTCACGGAGGAGCAAATGCTTGTACCGTTACTAAAGTTAAAGACTGATGCTGTAGTTAAGTTAGTTGAGGATGTTCAGGCAACCTAGTCTGGGGATATTCCCCCTATTACACCGCTCGAGTCCCTCCCTAAAGATGGTGTCAGTGAAGGTCAAGCTCCTGAAAGGCAGAGTTTTGAAGCTCTTGTAACTGCTTCTTAGGCTGGTGCTACGGTTTCAAAGACGTTGAACGTTGCTGATTTGACTTTTCTAGTGAAGCATCCGACTACTTTTATCTCTAGCTATAACCGATCCATCCCATCAGCAATTCCAAATGTTCTAGTTTTTAGATCCTTCTACCCCCCTTACTCAAGCAGTTCTCGGGTTGATCCTTACTTTATTCTTCGATCAATGTCAGCCGGTAATGGGTATATTAACGATGGGTACTAGAGGGAAGCCAGGACTGTCGCTGCTTCTCAATGGATCCACATGATTTTTAACAACTAGGTTTTTGTAAGTGTCTTTTGCATAGTTTTTTGCTTGTATATTTTCCAGTTTCTCTAACTCTTACCCTTTTTTTCCTAACGGTGGATGAGCAGACCTGAGCCTTGGCTAATAAAAAATGGCAGACTCTTGAGATATCTTGGTTGAAAAAGGCTCTTACCGAAAAAGATGATGCTTCAAGTTTTCCTCTGCCAGTGTTTCCAAGGCTAAGTAGTATGAAGATGAGCTGAAGGCCCACGCTGCAACTGAGCTTGCCCTGAGATAAACCATAGCCAACGTCCAGAGTAGAGCTTTGGCATTGGAGGCAACCCTTAGGTAGCTTACCACGAGGTATGTTGAGTTAGAGAAGAGGGTCGCTAAAGCGGAATTGCAGAATGCTCAACTTGAGTCGAGGGCTATCCTGGCTAAGAAGGTAGTGAAGAAATCCTATAAGAATACCTGGTTTGCCCAAGACATTCTTACCTCTGCCTAACAGGACATGCTTTAAACGCATCAGGCATCTAAGGAGGCTCGGATTCACTATGAACTCCTAGCCAAAGACTTGGAGCAACATCGGGTTAGTAAAGAGGTGTTTTCTCAGGAAACTAGATCGGCCTTAAAGTCTAGAACGTGGACCGCTACAAACGATCCTGAGCTTTTGATGCTGTCATGCCGAAGGAGTTAGAGAGGGGGCTGACCACCATTCGGGCATTCTTCGGGGGAAGGGGAGGTCCTCAGAGGAGGCTCGCCGCAAGTGGGATAGAACTATCAAGAGGCATATAGATAAGTCCCTAGAAGCTATAAGGAATCAGAGGATTCATTGGAGGGCCTAACACAGGTCCATCAGAAAGGATCCTTACCCCATGCACCTGGAGCTCCCTTCAAAGTCTTCTCTGGTGGTTTCTTATGCCAGCGAAGAAAGCGGCGCCATAACCAAGGGGGCTGATATTAGACTTTTACTGGGTACAGACTATTCTTCCTTCATGGCCGATGAGCCTGAGGATTGTATCACTTGGCCAGATTTTGAAGACTTGAGCCAAGACCATGGTAGTGATCTCTTTACGGTTGTTCTGGGCCCGGAGGTCCTTCTAGTCCCTCAGATGCTTTAGAAATTCTTGCTTTGTCATCTATGTGACAGATGCTTTGTAATTGCTCCATTCTATAAATAAAATGAATTTTATTCTATTTGTTGTTTTTGCATAAACTAGTGAATTGATATGAGTTGGTCATCCCGTTATGCAATAGTGATAATCCAGGTCCTAAGCTGGTAACAATAGTTATCTAAAAACCGAATGATTTATGACTGATTGTAACCACTTATTAACTTCAAATATGCACGTCAGGCCACACCCAAGTTAGTTGTTTCAATTGTAATCATATCCTCTCACTTTGTTCAAATCACCTTTGGTTGTTGCTACGAGTTAGCTCAGATTTTTCATCGGGGCTAGCTGACCCAACTGTGGCCATGATAAAACAATTGGTCACGACCATTAATTGGTCAGCCACCTGTTATCTTTTGGTTACGCTAAACTTGAAAGCATTATTACCAACCCAGTTCCCCTAATTTGACCGAGACTGTTTATTAACCCAAACTATATTGAGTCTATTGTCCTGACCTTAGTCCCTACATAGGCAGTGTCATGGGGAGCCGTTCGGGTTAGCCGATCGGTTACTCAAGCCCCCAATCATCTTACTGCTTTTATGTCAAGAAGTGTTCTTTTATAAACCATTTACATGGTATGTAATTTATAGACTCTTGTCTTTTATCTCTCAATTAGGTCAATGGGACGTCTACCAATAGTATGTTGATCAAGATTTGTTGCAACAAGTCATCATGTATTTTATTAACTGAGCAGGTGCCTCTTAGGGCCTTGTTTTCGAGTAAAAATACTTATTCCTTGTTCAGCTCTTGGCGCATCCCATTAGGCGTTTATGATCTGAAGGCGCCCTAATAGTGCTTTATTGCACCCAATTAGTTTCGATGGGTGTACAATGCCTTTGCGACATGTTTTTAGCCCCCAGGCACCCCCAACCGACACTGAGTGATTTCCAGGTGCCCCGAGATTGCTTTTATATACGAAAGCAAAGTTTTAGAACATTATTCTTCATTTTTTGAAACTGTTCCCTCAACGGGGCTTTATTGAATGCTAAAAGGAAACACAAAACAATCAGCTAACAAAGCGAATCAATCTCTAAAGAAATAAAAACAAATAAGAAAAACTGAGGGATCCGTAGGGGTAGAACATCTTCAGGTATTGAGCATTGCTTGGCCTAGGTAACTCGCTTTCTTCTAGTCGGGCAATGCAATATGCTCCATGTCCGACCAATCCGACAATTTGGTATGGACCTTCTTATTTATCTGCCAAAGCCTCAGCTGACTTATCTCCTGTAATAGGTGAGACCCTTCTTAGAACTAGATCTCCAAGTTGGAACCTCCTTATTCGGACATGCGAGTTATAGTACCTAGTAGCTCTTTGCTGATACGTCGCGATCCTTACCCTCGACATATCTCTTTTTTTTTCCAACTCGTCTAAGTTTTTTTCCAACATACCAACGTTCGATTTGGGATGGAAAAGATGCACCCTTGGTGAGTTATGAATTACTTCAACCGGGATCACTGCCTCTGTCCCGAACGCTAGTGAATAAGGAGTTTCCCCTATCGGAATCCTTTCTGTGGTTCGGTATACCGATAAAACTTCATGTAGCTTGTCTGCCAAGTTCCCTTTCCTGACGTCTAGCTTTGCCTTCAAGGTGTGCTTGATTATCTTGTTTACTGCTTTTGTCTAGCCATTGGTCTGAGGGTGAGCTGGTATGGCATAATAATTTTTTATGCTGAAATCCCAACACACATTTTTGAAATTGTCACTGTCGAATTGAGTTTCGTTGTCCATAATTATCGTGTCTAGGATTCTGAACCGATAGTTGACGTTCTTCTAGATGAAACTCATCATATTGGCCTTGGTTATATTCACCAGCGCTTCCGCCTCAACTCATTTGGTAAAGTAATCTACGACCACAATGGGATGCTTTGTCCCACCTTTGGTTGCAGCTAGCATAGGGCCGATCAAGTCTAACCCCCACATGGCGAACGACAAAGGTGATGACAGGTTCTTCAACTACTTCGGAGGCCTCATTATGTCATTAGATATCCTTTGGTAATCTCCGCATTGATCCGCGACTACTTGAGCGTCTTGGAATAGGGTCGGCCAATAGAAGCTATGTCTGAGAGTTTTATGTGCCAGGCTTTTACCTCCTGAATGACTCCCACATAATCCTCCATGGATGCATTCTAATATCCGTCTGCCTTTCGTTGGGTAGACACATCTCTGTAAGGCCTTCGAGAATCCTCTCATGTTCAATTGTCCCCCGACCATCGAGTACCTGGTAGCTCTATACCTGAGACGTTTTGCTTCAATTACTTCTATTGGCAGTATTCCATCCTCCTGGTCTTCCCTGATCTGGGTCATCCAAGTGGTCTACTCTCATTCAGTCGCTTCTATCTCTAATGTTTCTTATTGGTCCTCAATGTTTGGCCATTTAAGATAAGCAACTGGGAAAGTCTTTGACTATACACCGCCAATAGCTGACACCGATTTTGACAAAGCGTCTGCTTTCTCATTCTTCTCCCTCCGGATCTGGGTGATCCTATACGTCTTGAGCCTTCTGAGCAACATTTTGGTTACCCCCAAATATGCAGCCATGTTGTTGTCCTTGGTTGATACTCTTCCAAAATTTGGTTTACCACCATTTGTGAGTCATTGAATACTTTTATCTCATACACCCTTAAAGCCGTACAAACTCTTAGTCCTACTGAAAGTTCCTCATACTCAGCCATGTTATTAGTGGCTTTGAAGTCAAACCGCAAGGCACATTCTACCTGATCACGTTCTAGAGCAGATATAACTATCCTGACCCCGTTGCCATGTGTGTTTGACGACATAACTACGTGCAGCTTCCGTGCGAACTCATCATTCTCCTTCAGCATCCTGATCACCTCGCTGTTTGGTTTGGTGAACTCTGCGATCATGTCAGACACAACTTGCCCCTTTATTGTGGACCTTAGTAAACATGCTATCTCAAACTCGCTCAATTCCACAACCCACTTGGTCAGTCTCCTGGACACTTTAGGTTTTGATAGAATTTGCTTCAACAGACAGTCTATATAGACCTCGATCCTGTGGGATTAAAAATTTGGCCTTAGCTTCCTTGCTACAGTCACAAGGCCAGTGCTATCTGCTCGGCTATACCTTGTCTCAGCTGGTAACAAAGCCTTGCTTGTGTAATATAATGGCTTTTGTACCCCCTCATCTGACCTGACCAGTACTGAACCTGTCGCTACAGAGGTTATTGACAGGTACAAGTTAAGCACTTCTCTTTTAAGAGGTTTGGATTGTATCGGTGCTTTTCCTAGATATTCCTTGATCTTTTTGAAAGCCTGTTCGCACTCATCATTCCATTCTATTATCTTTCATAATTGCCTTAAAAAAAGGAAGATACTTGTCAATCGATTTGCTTATGAATCGATTCAGAGATGCCAAGCACCCTGTTAGCCTTTGGATTTCCTTTAATGTTCTTGGAGACCTCATTTTCTCCAACGTCTTTATTTTCTCTTGGTTATCTTCAATTGCCCTCTTGTGAACTTGGAACCCAAGGAATCTTCCCAAAGGTACTCCAAGGACACACTTTTTTAGGTTGAGCTTCATGTCGAACCTTCGTAGCACTCCGAATGTTTCCCTGAGATCTCATGCATGTTCCACTGATGTTATGCTTTTTGTCAGCATATCATCCACATATACTTCCATGTTTCTACCGATCTATCGAACAAACATCTTATTTACCAGTCTCTGGTAAGTTGCCCCGACGTTTTTGATACCAAAAAGCATGACTCTATAACAATATAGCCCATTGTCGGTGGAAAAAGATGTTTTATCTTTGTCAGATTTGAAGATCTGAATCTGTTTATATCCCGAGTACGCATCCATGATGCTCAACAATTCATGACCGACTGTTGTATCCACTAACTGGTCAATCCGAGGTAGAGGGAAGTTATCCTTCGGGCATGCTTTGTTGAGGTTGGTGAAATCCACACACATCCTCCATTGGTAATTCTTATTTTTTACCAGCACCACGTTGGCCACCCATTCAGGGTACTTTAGTTCCCTTATAGATCCTGCTGCCAGCAGTTTCTCTACCTCCTCTTTTATCGCCTTGCTCCTCTTCAGGTTAAACTGTTTTCTTTTCTAAATATCCGGCTTGTGGTCGGGGCCAACTGCTAAACAATGTAAAATTATCTTTGAATCGATTCCCTTCATATACTCATATTTCCATACAAACACGTCTTTATATTCCTTCAGTATACTGGATATCTCATCCCGTACTTGCTTTCTCAGCCTAGCCCCAAGCCTTATAGTCTTTTCTGGATTGTGGTCATCAACTGCAACCTCTATGGTCAGTTCATCTTCCTGGATTTTCCCATCTTCCGGAGGTGTCTCCCTCGGGTCCAGTTTGAACCGGTTAAGAGTTTTCGCTCTAACCTCTATGTCATCCATCTCCTGGTCTTCATACTTCCCAAAGGTGTACACTTGCATTACCCCCGACTCTGCTTTCTCTCTGTATACAACCATATTTTCCTTTCTCGCCCACTCTTGTGAACTTTTCATGACTCTCACTTCTGCTTCCGTAGGAAACTTTACTGTTAATGTATAGGTGGCGGTCACGGCCTTCTTCTTGTTTAGGAAATGCCAGCCCAATAAGACATTGTATGGCCAATTCTCTACATTTATGTTCACAAAGTCTAGTAATACTATCTTAGTACAAGGATAGCTTCTAATCTCTACAAGAAACTTCACTGTCCCTAACGATCTTACTTTTGCTCATCCAAAGCCTCTAAGTGGGACTTTAAGTGGTTGAAGGTCTTTTCTTTACAACCCAGGTTGGTCAAACACTTCCACACTTAGGATGTCTGCTGAGCTTCCATTGTCAATTAGAACCCTTCTTACTTCCCTATGCTCTATGCGAACCGATACCACGACCGCGGCATTCGGTTTTACTTCCGATGTATACGCGTCTGCCTCGATGAAAATTATTGGGTCCCAAACTTGTTTAGATTTCTTCTAATCGGGTCCTAACAGATTCACCTCCAGGTTTCTCTGACCGTCTATAGCGTCTCTAACTTCGGACATCCTTTCCTAACTGATATTCCCTGTGTATGGCCCATCAAAGATGGTATTGATTACTCCATTATCTGAATCTATCTTGGGGCTCCTACGGCTTCTATCTCGCTCCTCGACTATGGTATTCTTACACTGGTTATCCCTTCTCCTGAGGACCATGTCTCTGAGGTGTCATTCTCTGATTAGCTTTTCTATGTAGTCCCTCAACTGATATCACTTGGCGGTTTCATGGTCGTTCTCCTAGAGAAACCTGTAGCATTTTGTGGTGTCTCTTCTAGCAAAACTTCACTGCTTTGGGGGGTTTCTTGTACAAATTCTTATCTTTTATCACATTCAAGATTTCTTCCTGCCCTCTGGCCAGTGGAGTGTAATTAGTGTATTGCTGCTTGAATTGCCTACCACCTTTGTCGCCATATTTTCGTTCGTTCTTACCCTCTCCTCCACTTCTGCTTCTATTTACCGCTATTCTTTGGGTTACCAACCTTGTGCTTTTGGATGCTTTTGGATGCTTTCGTGTCATCCTCCGTGTATAAGCTCTCCACCATAGGCTAGTTGTTCTTCCTCTACCACGGCGTACCCTCCGACATGGTCCACCATGCTTGCGTACGTGGTCGGCCTCCTTTGCCTAAGGCTTAAGGTCAGATAGATGTGCTATAAACTGTTGATGAATGCTGACACTATTGTATCATCATTGGGATCTTGCACTTCTGACACCTCTTGCAAGAATTTAGCCAGGTAGTCTTTCAACTTCTAGTCTCTCCTTTGTTTTAGGGTTGACAAGGCTGATATGGATTTCATTCACTCAATGTTTCCCATGAACTGCCTGGTGAATGCTTGTACTAATTAATCAAAATTCCTAATTGAGCCCGCGGACAACCCTCCAAACCATCTGGAACCCTGATCTCCCAGCGTTTATGGGAACACCTGACACATGAAGGTATCATCATAATCATACTACGCCATTGCACACTAGTACCTCCTTACATGCTCATGAGGGTATGTATTGGTTTTGAACTGCTCCACCTACGGCATTCTGAATTTCTCTAAACAACGGGTCTGTATTATGGAATCAGTAAACTGGCTCCTGGAGCTCCCGATCAGTGGGTTTCCCAGGTTCTGCCTTCGTCCAAGGGCTTTTATCCTCTGAAAGAAAACCTCTCGCTCCCTTTCAGGCTATCCATGCTAGTCAAACCTCTGACGCATGGTGATCCCGTATGGGTCCCTAGGGACCTGCCCGTTGATATGAGAAATTCCTTTGGCTTCCTAAGAGAAAATGGGGCCAAATGTTCCAGCTGAGGCTTCATTTGCTCCTGCTCCATCCCTCTCCCAACACAGGTCCAAGATGGCGCTCCTCGCATCGCGGGCTACCAAGGTGCGGGGTAAGGGGACCTATGTTTCTCAGGCAATTGACATATCAGCGTCAGCTCCTGCTCTAACTGTTCCTTCTCCTGTTTCTTCTCATGTCGCCCCCGCTTCTACCCGACCAGATGTTTCTGTCTCTCCATCTACACTCCCCGCCCCCAGAGCTTCAGAGGACTCCGAAGTTGGTGTTGAAGGGGTGCCCCATATTCAGCCACAGAATCACTCAGGCTCTGCCTCTCTAGACGAGGTCTAAGGGAAATTCGTCGCTTCCTGCCCCGGGGGCAGTCTATCTGTGATGGCTTTAATGCCTGTAGAAATCCTGATCACCAAGGGGCCTGCCTTATTGGTTGAGGTAATTATCGTCTTTTATCTTTTGCTGCAATAGTTTGGTTCACCACTTTCTAACTTGAACTCTTTTGTAGGCCTTCAAATTCAACGTGGCCATAGGCCACCAGGTGGCTAATCTCTGTGATCAGGCAATCAAAGCTGAAGCTGAGCAGGCCATGGAGTTGTTGGCGTGGGCACAAGATCTAGTACAAGAGATGACTTCTAGCCATAAGGGGATGAAGGCGGAGCTAGAAGAGCTTCGGTGTGATCATGAGATAATGAAGAGGTCCCTTGACTTAGAAACCCTTCGGTCTGAGCGTCGGGCTTAGCAGAGGGACTCCTAGAAGGTAAAAGTGAAAATTCCCTAAGAAAGTGTCTATACCTAGAGGGGGGGGGGTGAATAGGTTTTAATCAAGTCAATTACCAATTTTTCTTGATTAGTCAATATTCAAAATTCACCCAATAAAACAAACATACAACATCAAGTGTAAGGTACAGAAATATAAATAACACAATATGTATATGTGGAAACCTTCCGAATGGAAAAAACCACGGGCTGTTAAGTGCGCCACACTCGGTCTCTGATCCACTATATGAATAAAAGGTTACACCCTCAAGTGATTCTTGGACTCTCACTCTCGACAACCTCAGGCTATGGACACCGCCACTCACCAATCTTGGTTCAGTCCCTAGTGATATCCCCGATACACTACTCTTGGCTTGAACACCTCCTACTCTACCCCCATGGGCCTTTTACAGTGGCACTCGACCAATTGCTTGTCAACCCACTCTTGGTTGCAAGACTTCCCTTGCTTGTGCAACTTCACACCGAAGCCACAAGACTTGACTCAATGAAGAGTATATGGTCTAAGTGTATATACGACACTATGCTCAAATACAATTATGTGTAAGACCAAACACAAAATGCTTAACTAGATGTAGATAATGCAATTAAACATCCTAGTTAGCAAACAATGCCTACATGCCCATACAAAGGACTCAATTAGATGTGTAGATAAAATCTAACAACCTAATTGTCAATAAAAGTCCAACCAACACAAGTTGTCACGACAAATAATCAAGGGTAATTTTGCAATCAAGAAATGCAATCAATGAGGCATACACATAAATGTTCATAAACTAGACTAGATGTACAAAGTCAACCTAATCATCAATTATGTATACATGAACATTCATGGATTAGGTATTTAGGCATAAATGACCTAATAATGCAAGTTATCACAATACAAACCCCAAACATGTCATAATTTCAACAAATATGCAATTAATATGAAGAAATGCTAATTTAAGCAATAAATGACATGTCTTGGTAAGCTAGAACAATAAATGAACAACAATAGTGGTTCTACTTACTAATCAATGAAAACTCATGCTTGGAATGATGCTTGAATGCAAGATGAAGATGAGTTTGGGGTTTGGAGAGTCAAATAACAAAGCTTGAAGCTTTCTCTCTCTAATGGAGGTTCTCTCACTCTAAAAATGTATTCTTTGAGCTCTAAGAAGGCAAGGAAGAAGAAGAGAACATATATATAGAAGCCTACACAAAACGGCATCGTTTTGGACTTGGAAGACAAAGTCTCTCATGACCGCAATGCTTGTTGTGGCCTAGGAAAGTGTCCAGACCGCGGTCTGTGCAGCATGGCACGGCTGGACATTACCGCTGCCTAGGTCGCTGGCTAGGCATGGCACCAACAACGGTCTAGGCCGAGGTACACGCCAGACATCACAACAGCTCAAGCTTCGAGCGACCGAAAATATGACCAAACGACTTCCAAACCTTTCGTATAATATACCGTTGGAAAGGTATGGAAGTATAATTTCTACTCCAATTTACAAAACATGATTTGGATGTCTAGAAAATGTTATGGTCATGTTAGTGACCAAAGGTCAGAAACAGACAACAACAGAGATGCCCTATTTTTATGGTCACTTTGGAGATTTCAAAATTAATCCAAACGATCATAAAATATTACGAATAATATACCGTTAGAAAGGTATGGGTGTCTAGTTTGTACAGAAATTTTCAAAACTCATTTTGAATCATTTTATAAAAAGATATGGTCACAAGACCATACAAAGGTCAATTTTGAAAAACATTAAATCATTGAAATACACTCTTTTGAAACTAGACACATTACTCCATATAACCAAACCAAGATAAGAATGATACCTTCTCATATAGTCACTTAACGTGCTAAAACAAGCACACCATCGTGCAAGCGTGAACACAACACAATACCAAACTTAAATCTACAAATGAAGTGCGAGAAGAGATGCACACATATAAACAATATCAACACAAATGCAAGATCAACAAAGCATGCATGAAGTGTGTGTGTGCACCTAAACTCTTCAAGAGGCAAATTTAAGTGAATATACCTTTTGCTCTTAAAGTCATGGAGATGCTTGGAAGCTTGCCATTGAGGTCCTAAGCTACCCATTACACAATCATCCTCAATGTGGTGTAGTTTGTCATGAAATAAGCCAATCATAAAATTGAGGTCCTTATAATCTCCTCCTTTAGCTATTTCATGACAAAACAACCACTCACAAATAAATCCTCACAAAACAAAAAATAATCTAGCTATTTTTCATGAGAGTCCATTCTATGTTACAAAAAGAGATACCTAAGAATCTAAGTCTTCAAGGTCTTCAATCTCTTCGTATATCATCATAACTACACACAATAGCAAGAAAGCACTTTTCAAGAACAAGTGCATGTGAGGTGAACAAACATAAAAAACAATTGCACTCAATAAAGCAATATAAACAAATGCATGTGCAATGCTCCCCCTATATTTCTCAAGACTTCTCCCCCTTTTTGTCATGAGATATGCAAAGGAGCTCCCCCTATTGGGTTGCTTTAGCAAAAAGAGCTATTCGCACAAGAACATTGTATAATCATATACACAAACTTTATGCAACTTAAATAATTAAGAGAGATTCAAGGAGTTTGAATTAAAGAAAAAATGTGTGACAAGGATGCTTTGCAAGCAAGACATGTTGCATTTAAATCCAAAACAAATGGTATTTGGCAAAACAAACATCAAAAGGGTTTTCAAAAGAATTCAAACCAATTTGTACCCTTTTGTCATATGCATACAAGATATAGTTTCCAAAAATTTGAAAATAAAGCAACTATATCAATCCTTAAAGGCAAACCAAGACATGAGTGACTATTGCACCATTTTTGATTTTTCCGGATAATTATCCGTATGATAGTAGTCTTGTTTCACCATTAAGAAAAGAGAGAAGACTAATTTGGATATAAAATCCTTGTTAATTGCATGGATACAAGATCCTTATCGGTTAGTCCTCTCATTTGCACTCACACATATTTGCATTAAAGCAATCAAACTCAATTCATGCATATCATTTTAAAGCATGTCATTAAAAAGCAAGTTCACATGTCATGGAGCTAAATTATAGGTCATTCAAATGTACTTTCCCAATTAATTCTCCTATTCCAAAAATACATGTTTGAACATAAATATGACATGGATTGCAAACAAAGCAATGTTGCACACTTATTAAAGATAAATATATAAGCATATATGTGCAACCAAGAATCTCAAGCAATTATCAAAATAGCATAAAATTAATCAACTTTTTGCACATAGCAAATCATGCAAGTTCTCTCTCTTTGCTTGAGCTCCCCAAATGGGGTGAAATACAACTAAGTCAATGAGAGGCATGAACCCCTATAAACTTACCAAGTCCAAAGGACTTAGTTACATCTATGGGTGTCTCATGGGCACTAAGGCAAGCGGGCTCATTCTTTCTAACCCACCTAGGTTCCACCTTTTCATTTTAAGTGGTCATAAGTAAATTTCTAAACTCCCTAGGTTCATGCAAACTTGCCCCCTTTTTCAACCGTTTTACTTTCATGCTCTCTAATCTACACCTCTTAATGTATTTAAAGTAATTTGGTCTTAAGTGACCAATCATACCATAAAAATGACAAGTAGGTACAAAGTAAGAATTTATACCATTGCATTGTGTTCTCATCGAGGCATCGCCATGTTGATGAGGTTGTCTTTGATGATGCACCAGTTGGCTTCTTTTTGGAGCTTGAGCCGATTGGTGGTACATTTGTGGTCTAGCTTCTTGAGGTGGTTCAGTCGGTTGATCTTGCCTCCTTGGTTGGTCATGCTTCTTGTGGTCACCTCATTTCCTCATAGTTGGTTTGTTGGAGGAGGTGAATGACTTCTCAAGAATGTTTCCTTTCTTCTTGAACTGCCTAGGCTTTGGTTGAGTTGCCAAGGCTTGTGTGGACTTTCCTTGAGTTAAAGATTTATTAGATGAAGGTTTGATCTTGCCTTGAGCTTGAGGTTGTTTGACCTTGGCCTTCTTTAATTCTTCAAGGCACCTCATCTCTCTTTCCTTGACAATTTTCAAGGAGTTTTCTTTGTTGGCAAGCTCATCTTTCATTGCCTTCATCCTTTGGTGGCAATCTTTAATCTCTTTCTCATACTTGGACATATCAATCTTGTCCATCATCAATGAGTCATCAATGGAGGTCACTTTCTCCATGGTCTTCAATTTGGAGACAAGAATGGAGATGTCTTCCATTTGGTCTTCCATGATCTCTTTGTACCGATGAAGTTGAATTTGACAATTTTGCTTGCTTTCTTCAAGGTTACAGATCTTTTCCTCCAAGGAAATCTTCCACATTCTCAAAATCTCATTCTCCTTGGAGAGCTCTTCATTTTGCTTCGATACTTTGAGAATGGTCACTTTACATTCCTCATATGAGTCAATTTCCTCAAAAGACCTTTATCTTGGTCACTTTTTACCACACCAAAATCTTCCACATAGGAAGCACCCAAGGCCGTGAAGTTAATCACATGCTCTTCACTATTCTTGAGCAAGGTCTTCTTGTTTACCTAATTCACTATGGAGTTCATCATTTTCTCCTCCTTTACATTTGAGGTCATACTCTTCTTGTGAGATTTTGTGAATCTCCTAAATCTCTCAACCATGAGAGTCATCTCCTCATCGGAGTCATATTTCTTCCTCTCAACCTTAGAGGTCAAATCTCCCTCTATCATCTCAATGCCATTCATATTGTTTAGTGAATGAGATGAATGCAAATGAATGCAACAAACAAATGCAAACAAATACAAGACACACAAACAAGAGCTTGGATCACCTAAGTATGTCTAGGAACCCACTCTGATACCAATTGAAAGTTCCTTAAAACGTGTGTGTGTGCACCTAAACTCTTCAAAAGGCAAAGTCAAGTGAATATACATTTTGCTCTTGAAGTCATGGAGATGCTTGGAAGCTTTCCATTGAGGTCTTAAGCTACCCATTGCACAATCATCCCCAATGTGGTGTAGTTTGTCATGAAATAAGCCAATCATAAAATTGAGGTCCTTACAAAAAGCAAAAATGCTAGACGTCAAGAATCAGGCCATGCACGCTCAGGTAGCCAAATTACAAGTGGAGGTGGATACTTCTTTCAGTGATGGGTATTTCTATGCCTCATTCCAGGTTACTGAATCTCTACATCTGCCCTTCGACCTATCCATCATTGCCGGCTGGGATAGGGAGGAGTTAATGGCCAAGGTTGCGGAGATGTCTCGTCCCGAAAGTGATGAATCGGGTCCTTTTAATATGGCTGGAGTTTGGAGGCAGCCAGCTATGTCAGACCTTCCTCCTCCTTCTTCTCTCGTCTTCCTAGTATCAGGTATCGGAGAATCCGCAATGGGGGTTCGACCCGTGGAGCATTAAGAAGGCCATCCAGAAGCCCGTGATCCCTCTGAAGTGTCTTCAAGGGAAGATCCGGAGGTGGGAAAGAGCATGACGGAGTCAATGGCCACCCTTCTTGATGCGACCATCCTGTATGGGGTTATGGAGGTGATTAATGAGGTATTGGAGGAGAACCCAGCTGAACAACGGGCAATCAAAGATCCTCAGGTGGAAAGGGTAGTAAAAGTGGCTAACCAAAATGAGCAACCACCAAAAGGAGGAGCAGGGGTGGGGACCACCAGGAAGGGGGAGCAGCATGAGGGAACCAGAAGGAAGCTAAAGCCTGATACAGTCTATTCACAACTTGCTTTTGCATCCCAGAAAGGGGGGTGGGCACCCCAATTTACTCATGCCATGTTTAATTAGCTTTTTCATCTTCATTCTTTCAACTTATGTAGCCTAGAACCGGGGGTTAGGCTTCCTGCTTGATAATTGTAGCCTTTCCAGGGGATAGGCTCCTATTTCATTAATAAAAACTGGCTTTAGATTTTATTCATACTTGCTTAAATGAATTATGACTTGGCTGACATCCTCTTGCTTCATTCCTGATCCCGACCTAGATGCGACCTCTGAAATAACTTGACTTACTCTTATCTTGGTGAAGATAACGAGATATAAAATTTTGTTTAAGTGTGAAAGTAGATAGCTAACTCAAGCTCTCAGCTCTCAGCAGAAACTTGTGGCTCGATGACTTTAGTGAATAGTCCCCTTATATGATTATAGGCTAGTTTGCACCTGTCACATCAAGCAATCATATACACATGGAAGATTAGTAACCAGTACCTTTACTAAGTATGCCCCATTGCGGACCACTACCTTTACTAAGTAAGGCTCTTCCCAGTTGGGCCCCAAGACTCCGTCTGACCTCTTCCTGGTATTCAAGGTCACTTTCCTAAGAACTATGTCCCCTTCATTAAAGTTTTGAGCTTTAACCCTTCTGTTAAAGTACCTAGCGATCTTGCTCTGATAAATCGCTACTTTCTCAGCTACCCGATCTTGTTTCTCTTCCAAGAGATCTAGGCTAGCTCGGAGCTTATCCTTATTGCTTCCATATTCAAAATGTTGAACTTTGAAGGAGGTTAGTTTGTGCTTGATGTTCTAATGAGGAAGAGAAGATAGCTGATGATAACTTCCTTGATATGTCTGAGGAGCAGGCTCTCCGTTCTATTCTCGAACCAGACGAAGAAGCAGTTATGCAATTAGAGGGGAATATTGGGATGAATGAGCCTATTGGTACCCCTTCCAATATGTATGTTGCTGTCAAAGGTCAAATTTCTAAGGGTGAAGGCCCTCGGGTTACTGCACCTGATAATCTTCCTAGGGGAGACACTGGCATCTTGAAGACTCCAACCTCTGCTGGTCGTACTATTCCTTCCTCTTCTCAGAATCAATCTGCTTCTGCTATTCCTGTTGCTGAGCTTTCTCACCTCCTATCATCCAGCAGTTCTCAGTCTGTCCCCCTTTCTATGCTTCGCTTAATGTCGTCTGGGGTCAAATATATTGGTGAAGCGTACTAGAAGGATGCCCAAGATGCTATAAATTTTGAGCGGATCCATATGATATCTAACAATGGTGTTTTTATAAGTCTCTCCATCATCATATTTTGTTTTTCTTCTGATCCTTCTGTCTATCTAACCTGCCCTTTGTTGATTTCTTACAGGAGGTGGAAGCGTTAACTCGGGCAATCTCTAAGAAAAATAAACAGTTTGTCGAGATTTCTCAACTAAAGACAACCATCGCTAAGAAAGATAAGGCCTTAAAATCTTCTGCTGTCAGCGCTTTCAAAGCTAGCCAATAGGCGAAGAAACTAAAAGTGTGTACAACAATCGAAACGGCTCTGAGAAAAACACTCTTGAATGTTCAGAGCAGAGCCACTGCATCTGATGAAGCTTTTAGGGAACTCACTACAAGGAATGTTAGGCTAGAGAAGAGAGTTGCTAAAGCTGAACTGCAGAGTGTTGAACTCGAATCGAAGGTCATCTTAGCAGAGACAGCAGCGAAGAAGGCTTTGGAAGAGGCTCAGGTTGCTCAAGATTCTCTTGCCACAGCTCAGCAGTAGGCGTCGGAGGAGGAGCAAGCGTCCGAGGAGGCTAGGTTTCACTATGAGCATCTTGCCAAAGACTCGGAGCAGCAGCATGTTAGTATGGAGGTCTTTTCGCATGAAGCCAGGTCAGACCTCAAAGTCTAAAATGTTGACCGGTATAAGAGGTCCCCTTCTTTCGATGCTACACTACTGAGGGAATTTGAAAGAGGTCTGGCAACCGCTAGGGCGTTCTTTGGTGCCAAGGAAAGGTCTTCAAAATAGGCCTTCTTGAAATGGGATCGAACGATATCTAAGCACCAGAAAGAGTCCCTGAAGGCGATCAAAAATCAGCGGGTTCGGTGGAAAGCCTATTGCAGATATATCGGAAAGGATCTTCTTGCCATGTATCTCGAGCTTCCCTCGAAGGTATCCCATGTGTCTTTTCATACCGACCAGGATAGTGGTACTTTGACCAAAAGGGTTGACATCGGCCATTCACCCTTCGTATCTGTTGATCCTGATGACGACATTTCCTGGCCAGACTTTAGGGATTTCAATGAAGATGATAATGTTCCTCCCTCCGATCCCAAGGGTTCCTCCGTTGCTGGGAACAACTAATGTTTTTTTTACCTGTATTTACATTTGTAACGCCTGACTGATCATGACAATTAATGTATATAAATATTTTTTATATTCGTGAATTTTTGAGATGTTTGCCATTTCTAGTGTGTGGTTTCTTATGCTTGAATTCTTTCATATTTTACATCAACCCGAACTATGCATGCTAACTTATGCCAGACTGATGATTATGAGTTAGGCCAAGCAAAACCACTTGTATACCAATTGTTTAGGATTGATAACCAAATCTTCTGAGCCTGCGTCGTTATGTAATGATCGACTTGTTTGTCTCATTTTTTGTGATCAAATTGCATTTTCCTGCTCGGGTTCTAGCTGCTCCAGACCGTTTATTGTATATTTTTGCGTTGAGCAGTGTTCGTTTATAAACCAATTGTGTAGTTTTATTTATAGACTTTCATATTTTATCTGTCAACTAGTCGTTAGGACATCTCCCGACAGTTTGTTGATCAAGATTGGTTACGATAAGGTGTAACTTGTCCATCATCTTTATAAGTATCTATGGTTATGTTTGCCTTATCTTATAGGTAGGATTCTCACCTTATCCAACTCTTGGCGCATCCCATCGGGTTTATGTACTCAAAGGCACCCTAACAGTGCTTCATATGCACCCAGTTAGTTTCGGCGAGTGTGCATTGTCTTGATGACTAATGCTTTCGGCCCCTCACTTGGCCCATCGGGATCCCTATCATTCTTAACTGATTATCTGAGGTATCCTG
This sequence comes from Dipteronia dyeriana, assembly GCA_032871835.1. Taxonomy (NCBI): domain Eukaryota; kingdom Viridiplantae; phylum Streptophyta; class Magnoliopsida; order Sapindales; family Sapindaceae; genus Dipteronia; species Dipteronia dyeriana. The sequence continues at coordinate 40,677,020 of CM065302.1, forward strand.
TAAATGCTCTTATGAACGAATATTTGGTTTCGAACACTGCTCTTGATATTTATAATTGCTCCCCGTAAGGATTTTTATTAATTTCTGAGAAGATAAAAGACAATTAGAAAATAATAATTTAAAGTTTATACTATGGAAATAAATAATAAAAGCAAAAATAAGAATTTTCTTATGGATAGAAGATCTTTAAATATTACGTGTTGCATGGCCTGGGAAGCTCGGTTCCCTCTGGTCGGGAAAGTCAATATGCCCCATGTCCTACTATCCCGACCACCTGGTATGGTCCTTCCCATTTCTCAGCTAGAGAACATGTGGATTTATCCTTTATATTGAGTGTCACCCTCCTCAGAACTAGGTCTACGAGCTGGAATCTCCTTATCTTGACATGCGAATTATAATACCTTGCTACCCTATGTTGGTAGGAGACATTTCTTATCATGGACATATCTTTTTTCTCTTCCAACTCGTCCATGTCTTGTTTTAACATCTCCACATTTCCCTCGGGATCGAAGAGCTGTACCCTATGGGATTTATGGATTATCTCAACTGGGATCACCGCCTTCATCCCGAATGCCAACGAGTAGGGTGTTTCCCCTATTGAAGTCCTTTCTGTAATCCGATAAGCCCATAAGACTTCGTGTAGTTTATCCACCCAATTTCCTTTCCTTTCCTTCCCTCCAGCTTCGCCTTCAGAGTATGCTTGATTATTTTGTTTATCGCCTCCGTTTGGCCATTAGTCTAAGGATGAGCTGGTGTGGCGTAGTAGTTCCTTATTCCAAAGTCTTGGCACATATTTTTGAAATTATCACTACCGAACTGAGTTCCATTGTCTGTGATTATAGTTTAGGGGATTCCGAACCGATAAATGGTATTCTTCTTTACAAAATTGGACGTGTTAGCCTTGGTGATATGTACTAGTGCTTCCGCTTCGACCCATTTCGTAAAGTAGTCGACGACCACTATAACATGTTTTACCCCTCCTTTAGTTGCAGCTGGCATTGGACCAATCAGATCTATTTCCCATATGGCAAACGACCATGGTGATGTCAAATTTTTCAGCTATTCGGGTGGTCTTCGGATGTCATTGGCTATCATTTGGCAGCCAGTGCATTGGTTTGCAACACCTTGTGCATCTTTAAACAGAGTTGGCCAATAAAAACCTTGTCTTAGCGTTTTATGTGCCAGGCTTTTTCCACCCGAGTGGTTCCCATATATTCCCCTGTAGATGCTTTCCAATATTTGCTTAGCTCTGATCAGGTCCACACATTTTTGAAGGGTTTTGGACAAAACAAAAAAGCCGAAGGAAAACCATCAAGTTGGATGTGACGAAGTGAGCTCCCAGTCTACTTGGACAAAACTAAAAAGCCTAAGGACAACCGTCGGGTCGGACATAGAATGAGTGAGCTCTAAGTCTACTCTGACAAAATGAAAAAGTCGAAGGACAACCATCGATTCAGATGAGGACGAAAGCAATTTTCAGAAATGACATAAAAGATGGGAGAGCCAAAGCTCCAGAACGATGGAACCTACTCGATATGACAATTCCTCCCCTAAAGGGAAAAGACCCTTAGAGAAAATGGAGAACCCTCATACGTGCTGACACCTCTATTCTGGAAGCCATACAAAAAAAGATGAATCCTAATTGAAAGGGGAAAGATGAGAAACGACAAGAAAAGAATGGAAAGAGATCACCTGGGTAATCGGGGAGCAAGATGTTTGCTCGATAGTCATGTCGGCCAATTCAAGGAGGAAGTGCTAAGAAAGCCCTTCACGAAAAGTTTCAAAAATGGCGAACGCCGATCAATACATGGAGGAGCGGGATCTAATAGATTGTGTCAGTCATTTCGTCATGCTAATGTGATCTCAAACTAAGGACGATAGCATATTCTGTTAGGCGTTCCCCATCACTTTTAGAGACCTAGCTGGGAGTTGGTTTAGACAACTACCTCAGAATAACATTAGCAGTTTTGATAACTCATCGAGCGTTCACTCAACAATTTTTGGGAAGCCTCTAACAGAAGAAGTCGTTATCTCACTTATCATCCCTGAAACAGGGAGATGGTGAAGCAATACAAGAATACCTAGCTCGTTTTAATAAAGTGGTGATCAGGGTGGAAGACTTTAGCCACATCGCAGCCATTAATAAAGTCCTTATTCAGAATAAACTAAAACTCTCAACTGTCGTAATAGTCTAAATGGTGGAAACGACCTAAATCTGGCTTACAATGATTAAAAGTTGATCAGATCAAAACAAAGTATTATAAAATCGTCAGAGTAGTCGTGGAAAAGATTAAGTATCAACTTGGTAAAACAAATTTGATTTACGAAGATTATAGCTAAATTGGATCATAATCAAAAGCCAAAAAAAACGTCATAGTAGTTAGATAAAAAATTGAGTATTATACTCAGTCGACAAGAACCGACTTACGATGAATAAAAGTTGATCGGATCAAAACTGAGTACTATAAAATTGTTAGAGTAGTCAAAGAATAAATTAAGTACCAATTTTTTCGAACATTATTAACTTACAAAGGTTATGGATAAATTGGATCATAACCAAAAGCTAAAAAACCATCTAAATAGTTAAATAAAAATCAAGGAAAATTATTAGGAAATTGTGGTCATCCAAAGGGATATGATGAACTCTTGGCCAACTCAACTCTCTTGGCTCCTTTCGGCCAAATTCAGCATTTAGACAACTCAAGTTATATGGAACTCTCAGCCTTTTGGCCACTCAAGTCAAATAGACCTATTCAGCTTTTCGGCATGATTAACCTACTCGGCTAAATTCAGCCTTTCAGCAACTCAGGTCAGATGGACCTTTTTACCTTTCAACCAAAAGGTATATAGCCAATGAAAAGTTGGTTTCGGCCAAAAGTTATCTACCCAATGAAAAATCAGTTTCGACCAAAAGGTATATACCTAAGGAAAAGTTGATTTTGGGCAAAATGTATCTACCCAATGATAAAATCGGTTTCGGGCAAAAGTAACAAAAATTCGGTTTTGGCTTAACGGCATCTACCCAACAAAAAATTGGTTTCAGCCAAAAGGTATCTACCCAACAAAAATTTGGTTTCGGCCAAAAGGTATCTATTTATTGAAAAGTTGGTTTTGGCCAAACCAGGTATCTATCCGATGAAAAGTTAGTTTTAGCCAAACAGGGTATCTACCCAGTGAAAAATTAGTTTCGACCAAACACCAGGTCAATGTCAAAAACCAAGGTGAATTGAAGGAGGTCCACTTGACAAATAGAACCACCCAGTAAAGAGGTGATGCCCGTCGGAAAAGCACATGTCGGCAACCAAGCGGCCGCTCGAAGAAAAGCAAGTGTTGGGCAAACAAATGGTTTCCCAAAGATGAGCAAACTTTAAGCAACTAGACAGTTGCCCAACAAAAGCAAGCCTCGTTCGACAAGAAGGTCTCCCGAGAAAATGCAAATTTCGAGTCATATCAGGTCTTCCAAGATTAAACATTTTTTAAAAAAGATTATCAAACAAGACTCTGGGATGATGTTATACCTAAAATATGGGTCTACTATCATGTGGCATAAATAAAATAGGGCCTAAATGCAAGAGCCTAAACAAAGCCACCTTATCCCTTTCAGTAAAGGTATTAACCACACCTTGTATTTGACCGAAATCGAAGGACAGATCTGAACCGAAATCCGAATGGCAGACCTGATCTAAAACCCAAATACCAGGTTAGTTCCAAAAAGCAAGACGATCCAAAGGAGATCCACTTGACAGACTGGTCCTATCGAGAAACACCTCTCGGACAAGTCATACAATAAACCAAGACCAGGGTTAATGCCTCGAAAGGCCTATATTCGGTCTGAAAACACTCAACCTACCAAGTAGTCTTACATGTCAACCAACCAACGGTACGGCAATATCTAGATGAATACGTGTCAGCCAGACATTCCACTAACCCAAAAAGCAAGGGTCAACTAGGCTTTTGGCCGCTTAGCTAGTTTTCTGGTGTTAGTAGAAACACTCGAGTATAAACACTCAAACAAGTTTCCTCTAGTATAAATAAACGCATTGTAATCCAATTGAAGCAGAATGAATAAGAACAGAGGACACATTTCTATTACACTTTTAGTTTTGTCATCTCTCTAGACTGGATACTAATTTGGGCGTCAGAGGATAAACGTCGACCACCCATCAGCTATCCTAACAACTTTTCTTGTCTTTCGGGCACCATTTCGCCTGAGTGGTCCATTCTCCATATTTTAGGCACATGTATTGCCCAAACCAACATTTCATCCGGAACAGTAAACTTTCATCAAAAACACATATCAAAACCCAGTTAGTCTTCAGTTTTTCTCGTTAACTAGCTGATTAAATGTCCTACGCGGTGGTTTTACTATTGTTACCAGTTTTACTCGTAAACAATAGGTATTTCTAAAATTTTATAATTAACCAGATTTTTGTTTTTTTCCTTATAGACTAGCTATAAAAATAACTTTCATGTCACGATCACGTATTTTAATTTTATATTTTAAATGGTTTGTCTAAGATTTTAATTTGAATAAGTTGTTTATCCTATCTAATATTTATTTGTTATAAATGAATTTCATGTATTTCTTCTATAAATATAACCTTTTATCAGTAATAAAATGATGAATTAAATTGCTACAATTATGTGCCAGTGTTTTCTAATATTTTAGGAGCTCTAGTTCCCCTCGAAACTAAATTTTTATTTTGAGTCATCAAAACATGCTCGTATCGGAATGTACAAGACTTTTACCATAAATAAAATAAAATGATCAACTATATAAATAATATTTTTGTTTATTAATACCAATATCTCCCGATCAAAACTGAACTAGGTGAAGATTAATTTAGTTTATGTTTATTTTTTGTGAGATGGAATAGTGTGAGGTATGTTAATAACACCAATGCTAGACAACTCAAAAGTTTAGTCCAAATTTCAACTCAAATGATGTGGTAAGTGGTTTTCTCATTATTCATATCATCACATGTTGTGTATGGTGATGGGAACGCACTTGCTGCATCATTTGAGTTAAAATTTGGGTTAATTATTTAGGTTGTATAGGATTACTCGTATGTAAATGTGGTAAGTAAAAGATTTTTTTGTTTTACAAAGGTGTCCATGCCAACTTTCACACACCTCGACTACTTCCTTGGGCTGGTCCAGGGTGGCTTCCATGCCGGGCTAGCAAATTCTCATAAAGGAATTACCACATTTGTTGCTTGTCCCCAAGAATTTGACACCAGAGGGAATCAAACCTGTGACCTTGCCCCTAACCACACATCACATGTTCGTCCTTACCGCTTGGCCAACCCATTAAGGTTTAAGAGAAAGAATTCATTATAACCCTAAGGGTTTAGCCTAGCGGTAAAGGCGAGCTTGTGATGTATGGTTAGGTACACGGTTACAGATTCAATTCCCCCTAGTGTCAAATTCTTGAGGCCATTCCCAGAGCATTGACTCAGTTGGTGTAAGGACGGGCATGTGAATTGAGTGGCTACCAAGTTAGCGATTCAAATTCTACCCGACGAAGGCGAGTTCTGATTTACTTGCTTGTATCTTTGTGGGGCAATGGGTGTGGGCTCGGGTTTCTTATATGTCATACTTTGTGAATTCAAAATACATGTCACAATGAGTCACACAGTTGAGAAGGACATGCGAATAGGTGCTTAGTGGTAAGGGCAAGCTTATTACATGTGGTTAGATGCACAGTCACATGTTTGATCCCCCATAGTGTCAAATTCTTGAGGCTTGCCCCCAGGGCCTTAGCTTAGTTGGAGGAAGGACATGCATGAGAATTGAGTGGCTTCCAAGTCAGCATGTAGAATCCTACCCAGGTGAAGACGAGTTTTGATTTACCCGCTTGTATCCTTGTAGGGCCGAGGGTGTAGGCCGAGGTTTCTTGTATGCCCTACTCCGCAAATTCAACATACATACGAAAAAGAGTCACACAGTTGAGGACTACAAGCGGATAGGTGCCTGAATAAAGTCTGGGATCCTCGATATATATATTTTTATATATATATATATATATATATATTGAATTCTGCCAATTTAATATATATAAATTCTAGAAACTGTATAAACAATTTTCTAATCGGTTAGGCTAAACTAATTTAATTTTATTACTTAATTTTTTGATTTTAACATTTTAATCATCATGTGCTTTTAATCCAAGAGTTATAAATACATCTAAATCTAAACCATTTGATTAAGAGCACATAGATGATTGAGACGCATTAGTCAACAAATTACATCGCAAATTTAAGTTGATTTAGTTTGACCATTTTCTAATTTATAACATGGTACAAAATTAGTGATAGAGAATGACATTGAAGTAGGAAATTAAAATGCATAAAAAAAAAATAGTCTAATGCAAAATAAGGGTATTTTGGTAATTGGAAAGAGGTTTTAAGAACCCTAAAATTGTGATATAAAAGCGAACCTGTCGTCTGTTGTGCAAATGAGAGGTGTAAGGCTGCTCGAGAAAATGTGTGTTTTTTTTTTTTAATTCTTCAACATGCATCTATATATAATATATGTTTGTTAACAGAAACCTGAGAAGGCCGAAATACTTGGGGAAATTCCACGAATTCGATATAGAGTTCAAGAATGATTGCAAAGAAGGGAAGCTACCAAACTATTGCTGATTGAGCAGAGATATTTTGATCTGTTGTCGATCCCTGCAATTGACGACCACCCCTCCCATGATGTCTCTCAAGGACAGATGTTGGTCAAGGAAATCTAGGAGGTTCTCAGAGCCAGCCCCCAGTGGAATCAAATCTTGTTCATAATCACCTACGATGAACACGGTGGTTTTTACGACCATGTTCCCACACCGGTCACTGGAGTCCCCAGTACCGATGATCTCGTTGTCCGGCCGCCCTATTACTTCAACTTCGATCGTCTTGGTGTTAGGGTTCCGGCTATGTTCATTTCTCCTTGGATTGATCGCGGAACAGGTTAGTAATTCCTTCCGATATTAATTTGTTGATTTAGTTGAGATCAAAATTTTGATTCAGGGCATACAAGACTAATAAGTTATATATATATATATATATATATATATATATATATATATATATATATATATATATATATATATATATGGATTTAATTGAAATTCATTTTTTTTATCGTTTCAGTAAATTAAATATAGTGACATTTTAATTCACATCTAAAAAATTGTTTTTCCTTTTTAAGTATTGCAATTTGAAGTTTGGGGAGGCCACATACTCATATCCCACACAACCTCCCACTGATGTAAATTATATAATTGTGAATGTGTGAGGATTATATTGTTTTCTAAACCTCGTTTTCGTGGTCTTGATATTTGTTTTCATGCGTCTAAAGAACACATTAATTTACTCAAAAAATAACTACATTATAATTGTTCATCCTCAGAATATGTCTCATACTCATTGTACATTAATGTGGTAGTATTCAAGTCTTGTCTAGGTATGACAATAAGTCGGGTTCGATCGGGCAAATCCAGCCAAACATTTTGCCACCCAAACTTGACCGCGAAATTAAATAGGTGTGGGATTGAGGTACCCATGTTCGTGGGTGCCGTAAAAATAAAACAAATAATATCATTATATTATTTAATTATATAAGATGTAATTTAAAAGATTAAAAGAAACTTAAAGAAAAGAAAAAAAATAGTGTGATAAATATTTAACCCATTTCAACTTTGCTTTTTATGGCAAAGACATTTTATATAGAAGTATGGATTGAATCATTCAGTCATGCTTTTTTAGATGTGGGACAATTTGTCCCATATCTAAAAAACATGACAAAGGTTCAACTATTACAAATATATAAATGACATTTGACAATTATCAAAAGCAAACTTGGAATTAGTAGAATATTGTTTTTTATTCTCTTTCATACTTTCAAGTTTCATTTAGACTTTAAATTTACAATATTTTAAATAACAAATAACAAAGATTAAATTATATTTAAAGTTAAGTGGGTTTGGGTGTGGATTTTTTTTTTCAAACACACATCGAACTCGCTTTTTTGGGTTTTGCACCCAAACTTGCAGCAGGGGGTTTGGGTTTTGCACCCAAACTTGCAGTGTAGGGGTTTGGGTGACCCAAACCCACTGTTGGTCAAATTGCCATCCCTAATCATATAGTCTCCCTCAACTCCTTACTTTGTTGTTCAAGTTCAAAAATTAAAATTTTTACAATTCCTGTAATTTTTTTTTCTTACCAAAACTTGTGAGGGATAAAAAAAACAAAACAAAAAAAATTGCAAGACCAAAGAAATAAATGTTGGTTGTCACATAAATCCTATAGTAAAAATGTGTAATAACTTTTGATTAAGTAGTTGTGTACCTTTCCTTTCATATTTATGATGTGGTTTGCGTCCCACTTTACTTGTGGAAAAGCTAAGTGTGGGGAGACCTCTCCCCTGTGTTGTGAGAGTAGTTATCTGGGGTTGTCCCACTGGTGTTTGATCTAGGCATGTCTCCGTAGACTCCTGACCTAGTCATGGTATCAATTTCAAAAAATTTAATATTAATATTAAGTATCTAATTTATTATTCTATTATCATATTTTGAAACTGACACCAAGATTGGGTCAAGAGTCTGTCAATAGTTGCCAATATTAAGCATTACTAGTCGTGGCTCGGATAGCTACTCTCACAACACAAGGGAGAAGTCTCCTTACACCTGTTTTTTTATGAGTAAGGTGGGATTCAAACCCCTATCACAAATACAAATGAAAATGTGCACAGCCATTTAACTAAAGGTTTATACACGGTAGTAAAAACTTTTAAAATATGCCTTCAAGTTATTAGTCAACATAATTGTGGTTATAATAACTATATATAATACAATAGGTCGGTAATAATTAACATAGATTTTTTTTTGAAAATGTAGTGTTGTTGGATTTTAAAGGATTGTACGGTTTTTGTGAAGCAGATATAACTCAAACCCGCAACCTCATTAATACATGCAACTTGGCCACATTCATCTTGTGCTCTTGAAATTTCTTGTATTGTGCATCTTTCAAACAAAAATTAATACACTCCAAAAAGAAACTATATTATAACTGGACAATTCCAAATTTGTACGACAAGAGAATTTTGTGTAAGTTGTCATGGACTGCAATTCTAATAATAAAAGTATCTACATATCCACTCTTGGTTGAATAGTTGTACACCTTCCCTTCCATATTTGTGATGGTGTTCGAGTCTCATCTTGCTCATAAGAAAACAAGTATGGGGGGATCTCTCCCCTATGTAATGAGAGTAGTTTTTCGAATTGCACTAATAGTAATTAGTCTCTTTAGGTACTGGCAGATTCCTAACACAATTTTAGTGTCTATTTCAAAAATAATAGTTATGTTTATTAATATATTTTTTTCCGAAAGAATATTACTATTAATATTAAGTTTCAAATTTGTGACAAATTTTACTATTATTAGATGGTGTAATATACTTTTGAAACATACAAGTTTTGCACTATTTGGTGCAGCTTGGGTAGCTACTATCAGAACAAAAGGGAGATCTCTCCCACACTTGTGTTTTTATGAGTAAGGTGGGATTCGAACCTCCATCACATATACGGAGAGGAAAGTATACAACCACTCAATCAAAAGTTGATACATGATAGTAATGTTTTTTAACATATGCCTTTGAGTCATCGGTCAACTTAATTTTGATTTTAATTACTTTAAATGATACATTAGGTCTGAAATAAATAAATATCATAATTGTTTTTGTGAAAATACAGTGTTGCATGGGCCTTCATGGCCATATCCTACATCAGAGTTCGAGCATTCTTCAATCCCAGCAACTGTTAAAAAGATTTTCTTAACAAGCGTGATGCATGGGCCGGCACTTTTGATTGTATTCTCAATAGAACGAGCCCTAGAACAGATTGCCCTGGTAAATATCCCAAACTTCATTGTATCACTATATCTACTTACGGTTAGTAGAAGGTCCTTATCTGGTCAGGACAGTTTTGAATTTTTTTCGTGCGAAATCTCAATTAACACCGGTATAAAATAAAAAATCTGTAGCCAATTGAGAGGTCCTACTTGAAAAACTTTAGAATTGTCATGACTATATTATAGTTAGTAGTTCCATACATTTTTTATACAAAAAGTTTTTGGGTAACATTTAATTCTTATATTGCATTTTAGAATGTTTAATATGAAAACAAGTTCCTTTAAGCAGTCAAAGAATAATTTTAAGGTGCAATTGAAAATTTTTATATACAATGTGCTTAAGTGACAGTGATTTCTATGCTAGCATTTTGCTGAAAAGCATGTTTCATGTTTTTTTTTTCAAAGAATATTTTTAAGGTGCAATTAAGAATATTTATATACAAAGTGCTCGAGTAACAGTGATTTCTGTACAAGCATTTTCCTAAAATGCATGTTTTATCATAAAACGAAAATGCATGTTTCATGTTTTTTTTTCAAAGAATATTTTTAAGGTGCAATTTAGAATATTTATATACAAAGTGATTGAGTAACAGTGATTTCTGTACAAGCATTTTCCTAAAAAGCATGGTTTATCATAAAACGTTTCAAGCATTATCAGAAGAGGTCTTTTCCTATTTGAAGATTTTTTTTTTCCATTCCAATAATGTTTTTTGTTTATTTTTAGCCAACCACTTAAAAATATACCCAAAACTCCAAAAGTGCTTTAAAATAAAGCAATATCTACTTAAAACACTTGAAGCTGCTTCTTTTTTTCTTAGAAAGCATTAAAAAATTATTCCTTAAAGTAGCCTTTCAAGTGTTTTTTTTTTCCACACTTATCGACAAAGAATATATTTTTATAAGAGATTTTCTTTTAAAAATAATCCAAGAGGATTTTCAATAAAATAATAATAATGAGCTTCTATTACTTTGAAGATCTTTCGTTGGTCAAATTTGAGCAGGTTCCATCGCAGTCGTATATCTATCCTATCCAAAAATGCATCTTAATAATATAGAAGTACTTTTGATGTTACTAAAATTATCTTCTTTTTTTCAAAAAAAAAAAAAGAATTATAAAAATAAATCATAAAAAATGCACTATAGTTGATCATTAGCTATATATAACCATCTGTGCTATATGTACATAATTTGCAGTTACATTGCCAGAACCAGTGAAAATGAAAGACAGGGAAGCAAAAAAAAAAAAAAAAAAAAACTGAGATTTCCAGCAAGAATTAGTACAAATGGCAGCAACATTGAATGGTGATCATAGAGTGGCCTTTATCCCCACAAGCTTGTGGAGAAGATGACAGTCGCAGAAGGAGCCATGTATATTGAACATGCTTTCCACAAATTCCCCCATGAATGTTATGAATCTAGGGCCAAAATGATTCTGAGATTGTTGTTGTTGCGCCAACAAAGACTTCCTCCCAAGGCAACTTCCAAATCTTTCTCTCACAAGATGTTTTCTTGTTTCGTTTGCAGTAATTATTGATCAATGCCCAACTTGAGATTTCTTTCTAAATCAGATTCATTCATTGTAAAATTTTCCAGATGAAGTTAGTGTGAATTTAAATTTCCAATCACAGGTATTTGAACGAAGGATATTTGAAAATTGCTGATTATAAATTTTAGGTCAATTATCAATTAAGTCTTTTATTTTTTTTCAAGTTGTTTATATTTTTATAAAAGTGATCAAATTGGTCTGTATATTTTTTGTTTAAGTGTCAAATTAGTTTATCTCTTTTTAGAAGTGATTAAATTAATATTTCTAACGATTTAACGGCGTTAAATGTTACTGTAAAGTTATTTTGTTTTTTATATATTAAATTTAACATTATAATTACAATAAAATCTAATTATTTATAAAACACCATTTTGTAGCTTTTTTAATTAAAATTATCAAATAAAATTTAAAAATATTTTAATAAGATAATATTAATTATACCTTTGTTTTATAAATAAAGTTACTATTTATTTTTAGTTTACTCGTTTACTATTTTTATATAATTGTTTTTTTTTTGTCGTTAATATTACATAAGTATTGTTTTAAAATTATTTAAAAATTAAAACTTAAAAATAAAATAAATAAAAATATACGTGTATTAAAAAAATGTAATTGTTTAGGAATAAAGTATAATTTTATCCCGATGAAATTAAAATTGATTGACGAGACTTAGTTAGAAGGATTAATTTGACACTTACGAAAAATGTAAGGATCAATTTGATCACTTTTATACAAATCGTAAACAATTTAATTTTTTTTAAGGATCAATTTGATCACTTTTATACAAATCGTAAACAATTTAATTTTTTTTTAAAATAAATCAGAACCTAATTGAAAATTGTCTTAAATTTTACTTGGAGGTTGAGCTAGCTTTTGATATATATAAGGGTTAATTGCAATAACATACCTGACCTTTTATAATACTACAACTATATTGTATTTTTATTGTAATTACATAAACATATCCTTGACCATTTTAACGGGGGTTAGAACTAACATAGACTTAACGGTGAGAAGGGCAAATATGTCTTCTGGCAATTAGTTAACAAAAATATTTTTTATTTATTATACAAATAATAAAAATTGCAAAATCGGATAAGGCCTCTTGCCAATGTGGTTGGATTCTCCCTTGGGAGTCTCCACCACCACGGTTCAACGCCTGTGGTACATGTATATATATATATATATAATTTGTCCATCCTTGGCTTTTAGGGTGCGTTTGACACTTGGATGAGACATGACAAGACGGGACGGGACGGGACAGAACAAGTTGTTCTGTATCGTGTTTGGAAGGTTTGGGACAGAACTGTTAACTGTACTATTATACGTTTGATATGACTGATACACTGTACTATTATACGTTTGATATGACTGATACAGGATGGGACAAGAGGTATAAATTACTAGAATGCCCTTATTAATTTTAGAGACTTTAAAGATTAAAAAAAAAACTAGAAAGCAAATCGTGTTTGGAAGGTTTGAGACAGAACTGTTAACTGTACTGACACAGGATGAGACAAGAGGTTTAAATTACTAGAATGCCCTTATTAATTTTAGAGACTTTAAAGATTAAAAAAAAACCTAGAAAGCAAAAACAGCTGAACTACAATAGTTGAACTTGGTACATTATCAAGTTTATTAAGTTTATTAAGTTTATTAAGTTTATCATCTGGTCTACACATAATACAAAAGCAAACAAGAAAACAACAACTTGATCTTGTTCATACCATCATTAATTGCAAATCAATGAACCATACTAACAAACACATTTGTTTTCCAGACAAACTAACATTGTAGTCTGGTTTTCTTCACACTTAGCACTTTTTTTTTTCAGATCACAAACCAAAAATAAAAATAACAAAAATAACAAAGTCATCAACTCATCGTGATAATCATCACGATCAGTCCATCAGCTTCTCTCACTCAAAACAAACGAACTGGGTTGTTGAGATGACGAACTCGCCGTTGCTGTGAAACCAAACCAATTGGAAGTGGATTCAAACCCTAAACCTCGCCGCCGCCGCGAAACCAAGCAAACCCAGCCGCCGCGAAACCAAGCAAACCTCGTCGCCACCGTGAAACCCACAAACCTCGCCGCCGGTGCAAAACCCAGCAAACCCAATAGCAGAAAACACGGTGAAACCCACAAACCTCGTCGCCACCGCGAAACCCACAAACCTCACTGCCGCCGCGAAACCCAGCAAACCCAGTCGCAGAAAACACAGGCCACCACGAAACCCAACGTCGATTGGGTTCGATTCTTTCTCTTTTTTCAGACGGGGTTTGATTTGGGTGTTGGTGGTGATGGGTTTGATCTCTAGAGATCGAACGAAGGAGAGAGAGAAAGAATTGAACCTAAATCAAACCCATCGAACGAAGGAGAGAGAGAAATTGTGAATCAGTTGGTGGTGTATATATATGTATGTAATTTTTGGAAGGTTTGAGGGCAAAAGTGTCTTTTCCGAGGTGGGACAACTTTTTGTGGTTTTTGTCCGCCATGTCCCATATTAATAATGTGCCAAAAACGGGACAAGAGAAAGTTGTCCCATCCGGTCCCGTCCCGTATACCAAACGCACCTTTAATCCTAAGTGTGGGTTCCGTCTCCTCGTAGTAATCTGGGTTGTACTAGTTGAGTCATATTTCGACAGGTATTAGCAATTGAAACCTTTCAAACAAAAAAAAAATTCTTTTTTTAATAAATCGAAAAAATACTTTATATTTAATAAAAATTTAATAAAAAGAAACAGATCTTCAATGAAGATCAAATCTGGTTGAACAATCGAGGATTGGAGGAATCCTCCCATGTTATCTCTCACTTTCTTCTTCGCTGTTTCACCTGATTGTCTTTCTTCCTCTTCCTTCTCTGCTGTCGATTTACCGCCGCTGCCACCGCTTCTTATAATCGGCTCTCTCTCTCTGCTGACTCTCTCCCTCCTCCGCCGTAACACCCGACCATGTCCCTTCCTCCTCCATCTGCTGCCTCTAATCCCACCCTCTGCTCTCAATCTCCTCCATTTCAAATACAAAGAGCCCCTGATTGTGGTTCCTGATAAAATGGATTGCTCCAATTGGTAAAAAGTCAAAGTCACTGATTCTTTATTTATTGTTCTTCAAAAAAAAAAACCGTTTGGATCTATACAATCTCTGATACATGTTAGACGGTGATGATCATTGATTTCCAAAATTTGCCTTTTTTTTCCAGTTAAAAATGATCGATAGAGTTTGAATATAAATTTGAAATACTCTGAATTTATGTTTTTGAAAATCTGGAATTTTTTTATAAAAAAAAATATCTGAATTTTGTTGTTAATCTAGATTTTTTTTTTGTTTTCTTTTTAAATCTGGATTTTGATCGATTTTTATTTATTTTATTTTAATTGTTTTATTTTCGAAAGAATTTTATTTGTTTTTTTAATGGTGTTTTTGGCATACCTGAACTATTTAAATCTTATTTTTTAAATTTTGATTTAATTATAAAAAATTATTACGTTTTAAAAAATCATAAAAAATCATCTTTATTAGATGAGATTTTTTTTTTTTCGGTTGAATTGTTAGTGATAGATTGTAAATGTGATATTAATCGTCTGATTGTTTATTTTTTTAACGATTGAGTTAACGTTTTGATATAATTTCATTTTATATTAGGTTTTCTTAGTGTTATTTCATTATTTTTTTTATAAATAACATTCAACTAATTTTGGAATATCCGGAATAAAAACTATAAAAGAATTGATATAAATTAAAGTATACCTGAAAGATCTGAAATAAAATAAACTGAGAGAAAAAAAAAGTTATAAACATAGATCTAGAACTTAGAAGAAAAATAAAATAAACATGTGAAATAATAAAATCAATAAATAATAATTAAACATGATAATCATGATATTAAGATCTGAAAGAAAATATAAATAAAAATAATAAACATTCAATGATTTGAAATAATTTATGTCATTAAAACTTTTATCGTTATGGTCTTGAAATAAGGAAAATAGGGATATAAATAGTCAGTTGTGGGTGTACTAATAGCACTGTTTTTTTTTAAGATTTTTTAATTGTTTTAATATTTATGTAAAAATAATAATATAATAATATTTTTTTAAAAGAAGTTTATTCTAACAAAATTGAATTGACAAACCATCACATATTAAAAAACTCTATACAGTATTCATATATATATATATATATAAAAGATAAACGAAGAGTAAATAGTGATTAAAAACAACAAAGCCTAACAAAACCTAGGAGAAAACAACCCCAAACAAAAAGAGGCATGCATGCTACACTATAAAGAAAAAGAAAACAACAAGGAAAACAATATTGAATCTCGGTTCATACAGTTATTGCCAACTAAAGAAGAACAAAATAGAAGGGTAGAGAACCACCCAGAATTAGCCTAAAGCTTCAAAACATGCTTAAAGAGCGCATATTCAATTTATTCCCCTCCCTGAAAATATGGCAAACCTGAAAATATATATGCAACCTGATTTAGAAGTTGTTCAAATATGGAAAAACCCATGACACTATATCGTGAGAATAGCGGAGCCGTGACTAGAGGTGTCCACGGTTCGGTTTTGGTTACGGTTACGAACCGCCGGTTTCGGTGGTTTAGGTTCTGGTTCCGTAGAATAGACTAACCGTAACCGGAGTGAGACAGTTTGGTTCGGTTACGTAACCATCGGTTTGGCTGTTACGGTTTGGTTCGGTTACAGACCGGTTTAAGTTACGGTTGGTTTTTTTTCAAATGAATTGCCACGTGTCGCAATTCTATTGGTTAATTTTTTTAATAAAAATAGCAAAACCGCCGGTTTTGAGACGGTTTTTGTGATTGGATATCCATAACTGAACCGTCGAGAAACCGGTTTCGTAATCGATTTCCAACCGGTTTCGTAATCGATTTCCAACCGGTTTTGTAATCGGTGGTTATGGTTCGGTTCGGTTATGGTTATGGTTTTGGAATGATGATTTCGGTTCGGTTTCGGTTCGGCTTCGAACGGTTTAACCGAACCGTGAACACCTCTAGCCGTGACTAATTCGAATGAACCTAGAAGTCACAAACGAGGAAAACATATAGAGTTAAAATATCACCTAATTAGGGAGATTGTACATTGTGGTGACCTGTCTATTATAAAGATTAGATCTGAAAACCACCTCGTAGATCCTTCACAAAGACTCTGCCTACGAAGAGTTTCGAAGGTCATTTAGAAGGACTATAATTAAATGACATATCTCATTTACTTTATGGTAAGTGAGAGATTGTTGGAGAAAGTGCCCTAAAAACAAATGTTGTTAATCTTTTTGATGAATTAATAAATATATTAATTCGAACAGCCGCCGATGCCGCTCGATCTTTGACCGCCGCCGATCTCTTTCAAAATCCCCCACCATCAAACACACCAAGAAACCAACACCAAACACAAACCCCAATCTTATCTCCAATCCCTCTCTTTCTCTCTCGATCTCTCGAATCCATCTGTCTTGCGGCAGCCGTAGGGTTTGAGTCACTAATAATGGTTGGCGACAATGGTGGCCGGTCTGAGGTCGGTTTTTGATTTCTGGACTATCAAACTTATCTTTATATATATATATATATATTGTTATTAACATTATATATCGATTTTCTTCTACGTAATTTTTGATGTCTATTATTCAATCTTTAGATTAGAGATGGCCATTTTCCCCCGGAGTCCTAAATCCTCGCTCCCCCATCCCCATTGGGGGGGGATGAGGAAGATTTTTATCCCCAAATTAAAATGAGGATGAGGATGAGGATGGGGGAAGGTGCCTCCATCTCCATTTCCCTAAAATATTATAATATTATATATATATATATATTAATATATATTTATTTTTATATTTTTTTATTTTTTTTATTTTTATTTTGCTAACTATATATACATCTTTAATATGTAATTTTTAATGATGTTATATGTATATTTTTGTCGAATGTACATGTCACTGACAATATGGACAGTCCCTTAATATTGCCAGGTAGATATCCGAATAGGCATCCGGAAAATACCTTTCAAGACATCACTATTGGAAAACCTTGTTGGGGTTTATGCCCTAAAGATGTAATTTGTAAATGGATTTATGAAATAAATAAAAAGAAAAGTTCAATTCATTCTTGTTATGTTATTTATTTTATAAACTTGTGCATATATTTAACATCCAAGATTGCCAGATGTAATCTTGAACCGTGTATATGAGTGTCATATACAGATGGATACATTAAGAGACGTGCAATCTAAAGAGTCCATAGATAGCAAATAAAGCTAGGTACTTTATTTGTGGTTAATCTATAGCTGCGGTCTATTCCGTAATGTACGATGATTCTATCCTGAATTATCCATATGAGATATGGGAATGGAGGCACCTTGTAAGATGCGATCATATAGGACTGGGCCATGATCTATATAAATCTCTCACCAAGATCCGTTTACCGATGAGATTCATATACATAAACTAACGATGGCTTTATGTGGGTGATCTTAATCCTGAGTGTCTTATCGACTCCTTCAGGTTAGATCGTGGTCTTTGATATACCATGGGTGAGGTCAGATGCTATTCTCGATCAATATACTCCGTATGTTAGGATTACGGTTTGGCTTGTGGCTGGGAAGGTTTGTACACAATAGTGGAATCCATTCCTTCTTGTGAGAAGTAGATGGTAGTTCCCTTAAGGGTTGATTCGAGGATTAGACAATATGAGCGCTCTTCTAATTCCGTAAGGAAATATAATTTATTGTCCATTAGAGAATCAACGGTACTTAAAGGATATATGTAATTAGAGGGTATAACGGACATTATGACCCAGCTCTAATTATGAACTACTACGGAGGATCACACCATGTGTAATAGCTATATCGATGGACACCGAGTTGTATCGGTCTGTGTAAAAGCGTCTACAGTTGAGAGAGTGCAGTTTCGGGTTTTTAGTGGAATAACACCGTAGTTAATAATCAAGGAATATTAATTAAAGAGTTTAATTAATGATTCTGAGGATTATTGGAGCTCAAAATACTGTGGGTCCATTAGGTCCCTTTGCTAGCCCGATCGATTAAGGTAACAAGGGTCACGGTTAATTAATTGGATTGTCCAATTAATGTGTTACGAAAGTGACACGTGTTTATTCGGGAATTAATTGAATAATGAGATTATTTAATTAATGAATGTTAATAGTTAAATTAATTAAATAATTAGATTATTTAATTATATTGATAATTATGAATTATTAATTAAATATTGATTTGAGGGTGTTAGTTGATATATGGATTTAGGTGAAGATAAAATAATAGGATTATTTTATTTAACTAAATCATTTATCTAAGTATTTGAATTTAAGTTTAAATTTAAAATACTTATTATCACTTTTGATATATTATATATATTTGAAAAGGATAATTAAAAAAAATATATAAATTATAACACAAGAGATTGCATTGGATGCAAATTAATGATGTAAAAATGGACTAGCCTGGTCCATTAGGCACGGCCTGGCCAGTCCATTTTTGGAAACAGGCCTGGCCGGGCTTGGCACGCCACGCTGTCGAGTGCCGGCCCGGCCGGCCTGTCTCCAAAACATGAGGCCCGACACGGCACGCCGGCCTGCCTCAGGCGGGTCGTGCCTGCGGGCTGTGCCAAGTCTGGCCCGCAGCCCGTTCTGGCGGGCCTGGTCTGGTGGGCTTGACAGGTCTGGTCCAATTTTTTTTTTCCAAATTACGTTTGTTTGGATTTAGGGTTTAGGGTTTAGGATTTGAAATGAATAAAGAGAACGAACAATTTTTAGGATTTGAAATGAATAAAGAAAACGAACAATTTTTTATTTAATTAATTATTTTTCACTTATGGAATTCAGTATTACATATTTTCATGATTGCCTCATTAAAAACCTTACCAAGAAAAACCCAGTGGGATAAAAACTTGGTAGGAGAAAAAGAGTGCAACCGTTTTACAACTTACAAGTAAATAATAAATACATAAGTAAAAGTATAACCTAGTTCTGGCCCTGGCCACTACCTGCAGGGTCATCGGTATATAGATTGTCGAAATTTAGAATAAGCTCTTTATCTACAGTTAGATTTTACAACCTTTTTTTAGCATGCTCCTAATCCCGAAGGCATGTTAGTACCTCCACCATCTCCGGAGACAAACAACTTCTTCTTGGTTAAATTATGCGTCCACTGGTGCTGAAAGCTTGTTCTGAAGACACCGTTGACACTGGAATAACCAGTACGTCACGTGCTAAGTGTGACAGAACTAGATACCTGTACGTATAGGTCTTCCACCATAACAACAAATCAAACTCTTCATTGTCTTCAACAACATCGAACTGTGCTTCAAGGTACCTAATAAGTTCGATACAAGAAGATGGGCTAGATCTTTGGTCTGAAGAAGTACTTGCTGATTTGTCCTTTTTTCACCGTTTCAGAAGGCTCCAACTTGTTTTCTTCGGCTCTGTCTCCGGTTGTGTTGATTGGGGGGTGTCAATGTTGCAAAACCTGCTCTCATAAATACAAAAAATCTCGAACAACTTGGTTCGAATGTCAGTAATTTGTTATGAATAATCTATTGACAAATTAATACCAATAAACTCAAGCAAAACTTCTAAACCAGATAATTTAACCCTAGGATCTACTATAGCACTTAAGGCATAAAGTAGAGGAATGTTAGCCCAATATTTTTTCAACTTTGTCTCCATGGCAACAACTGCAGCGCCTAGATGTTCATCTTCTCTATAACTGTTAAACAGTTCAGACATTTCCACTATCTGATGGATTGCCTGGAAAGATGTGGGGTAATATACCCCGGAAAGAGTTACAGTGGCATTGTAAAAAACCTTTAAAAATTGAACAAAAATATTTGCCACATACCAATCGTCTGTGGTAAGTATTTTTGGACTATGTTGACCTGTTTCGGCCAATTTCATATTATAAAAATATGTAATGGTCGTATCATATTCCAAACAATTTTGCAACATTAAATAAGTAGAGTTCCACCTTACCGGCATATCAGTTTGGAATCGTCGGGGTTTGAGACCGTTTAATTTACAATGTCTCTTGAATTCACTGAATCTAGGATTAGAACTGCAAATCCAAGAAATGGCATCTCAGATGCGATCAATTTGGTCGCTTACCTGCTTTAAACCAGCATGTACAACTAAATTTATAATATGACATACACACCGTTGATGGAAGAAATAACCTCCATCTTGCGGGATATTTCTTGCAACAAACAATGCAATAGAGCTAGTATTTGCAGATGCATTATCTAATGTGATTGAAAGGATGTGATACGTGATTTCATAAGTTTCTAAAACAGAAATAATGACATTAAAAACGTTTTCTGCGGTATGTGCAAAATCCATAGGACGAAAACCAATAATTCTTTTTATTATCCTCCAGTCAGAATCTAAATAGTGTCATGTGACACATAAATAGTCCTGTTTGGAACATGCATTCCAATTATCAGAAGTTAATGCAACAGAGACACTTAAATGCTGTATTTCAGTAACTAAGTCATCCATTTGGGTTTCAAACAATCGTATCAAATCATTTCTAGTGGTGGTTCTAGAAACAGGTTCAAATTGGGGGTTATATGCAGATGTGATTAGTTCTTTATAAAATGGACTCTCACCAATACTGATCGGTTGATCAGTTTTTACAATGTATCGTGCCAAACACTCTCTAGCGTGCATGGCGCCGAACTGCCACATCGTAACGGACCCGTTTAGGTGCCGTTAAAGTTGTGTCTGGGTTGTAGTGTCTGGGTTGTAGTGTCTATCTATCCATGTGCAGGCATACATTTGGACATATGCTGTCTCAAATGTCCGGTTCCCCTCGTACTTGTAGCATAATCCTTACGACAAAACTTACATTTAGCTCTGGGGCCAGACGTCCCGTTTGGGAGTGTCATTTGGACTATGTTAAAACATTGCCACACATCTGATGTTAATTTTCTAGGACGTAATGTTGGTGTAACAGCGGAACCAGAAGGTCCCACTTGAGTATGGGTCAGCTCTGAAATATCAAATTCATCGTTGAGCATATTCAAACCGTTCGGAAAATAAGACTGCTGGTTAGGATCTATTATCTGAAGTAAAAATATGAGCACTATAGTAGTTAATAGTCAAATTAAAAATCAATATTTACTAACAATAATCTTAATTTACTAAAAATAATTAATATAAATAATACGACACTTACGATTATTATTTTACTTTTAAAAAAATTCAATAAACAAAAAAATCATAATCTACTAACAAAAAATATTAAATTCACTACTACAAATAAAATTGATAAATTTACTAACAACACATATGAAATGAAATACTACACATAAAATCTTAATATACTAATAAAACTTATTAAAATTAACCACTACTCTTAAATTCATAATATACTGAAAACAAATATTATAATAAACAACTACACAAATAATTCATAATCTACTAGCAAAAAATATCAAATCTACTCACCAAAAATATTAAAATAAACAACTACACTAAAAATTCATAATTTATGAATAAAATAATATTAAACGTAACTACTACAGTTAACATTCATCATTTAGTTATTACAAAAATTAAATTCTGTAATATAAATTAACTTTCTAAATTTACTAATAACAAATATTAAAATTACTACTAAACTTAAAAATCTTAATATACTAAACAAATAATATTAATATTAAAGCCTAAAAATTGATAAACTAAATAACTAAATAAAAATGTTTTCATTTAGTAACTAAAATCTAAACATAAACATATAAATTTACTATGAAAATATGTTTGAGCAAAAGTAATAACAAAATTGTACCTTTAAAATTTGGTGTGTTGGTGGAAATTGTAGAGAATTTTGTACAGAGAGTAATATTGAAATTGAATGAAAAAGTTAAGAGAGTTGGAGAATATATTAGAGATTGAGATTTGAGAGAATGAGAGATTGAAAGAATGATAGAGAGAGTGATTGAAAAATGAAATGGATGGAAGTATTTATAGAAAAATTTGATTTGTGGGTCAAAATATAATTTAAATGATTTGAGGGGGGGAGGGGGGGTTTGTAATTATTTTACCCTCCAACGGCTGGAATTCACGAATTTGAATTCCAGCCGTTGGAGGGTTTTTTTTTTTTTTCTAAAAAAAAATGCTTGGTGGGAGGGACCGGCCGGCCGGCAGGGTCTGACAGGTTGGTCCAGGGGCCTGGCAAGCCGGCTTGGCGTGCCGTGTCTGGCTGGCTTGCCGGGACTCATACCAGCGGCCCGGTACTCGGCCTGTCACTGGCCGGGCCGCAACATGGTTCTCTTCCTTCACGGGCCGTGCCAAGCACTGTCCGTTGGCTTAGTGGACAGGCCGGACCGGCCAGTCTCGGGCCGGCCCATAATTACAGCACTAATATAAATTGGTGTGTACACATATATATAAATGTTTGTATATGATACAAATAGATTTATATTGATATAAAAGAATTATATATATATATATATATATATATATATATATATATATATAAGAATTGTATGTAGTGAGTAGATATATATAAAAAGAATGATGTGCAGTAAAATATAGATATATATAAGAATTGTGTATCGTGGATATATATATTTGATATATATTATTTTAAGAGACACGAACCACGTCTGTCAATATTTTTTTTCCATGAGATACAATTCATGTGTGCGTAAAATCAATACACCAAATTAAGATGAAAGAGTTTCTTTAAATATTTCTTTAAATATTTCTCTACATCCTCCATTCAAGTTTCTGAGACCGTGAAGCGTCCACACGCAGTTACCCGTCCCGGGAGATAGCAAGGAAGATCGAGTGGTTCAGACAGGAGCATATCGTAAAGAGAAAGAACTTTCAAACGTTGGTAAGATTGGTTCAGACAGGAGCATAACGTAAAGTGAAGGAGCCTCCAAACGTTGGTATGTTCTTATGATTTTATTGATTACAAATTCATGTGTATACATATTGTATGTATTAGTTCTGAAAAATAATTACGATCCAAAGTTTACTGGTCCCAGATACAGATATGATCTGTATAAAAATTTTAAAACCTAATTCCGCTGCGTAATCGGTGAACGCGGTTCCAACAATTGGTATCATAGCAAAGGCAGTGGCGACTGGCCGATCCCCGAGAACTCTCACGCGTGATTGTGTGACGAAGCGTGACTCTCCGCCTGGGGGCTTCTTAGAGGAGTGCTTTGATAGGTATCTGTGGGTGTCACCCCAATGAGTTGGGACCGTGCCCACACCCACGAGATGAGAATTGGTATCAGAGCCAATTTATTTTTCGGAACAGAAAATTGTTTTCGATGCTCCTGTATGTATGAATGTGTAGGCACCATCTTTATGATTGTATGAATGTTTATAATTAAATTGTTTAAATAAAACATGGTTGATCGTAATTTTTTATGGTACTGTGGATTTAGGGTTTATGGGTTGTATAATTTTTATTTTATTTATTTTACTGTTATTGTATTGTAAATAATAATAATAAAAAATGTAACCTGTAAACGAAAATCTGGAAACGCGCGACGTCGGTACTATTCACGACAGCGTTACTGTTCACCGAGCACTGTTCACGGTTGACACTGTTCACCGGGTACTGTTCATGGTTCCGTTGGCAAGTGTTGCCTAGTGCGTTCCGTGTAGATTTCCCGTTTTGAATTCTTGAGATGAATCGAAATGACTTGAAGAGACTGGAAGACTCGAAAATTACAAGAAGACCAAGGAATGACTTGGGATTTATTTTGTAATTTTAGATTCCAATTTTTTAGGTTAAATAATCCACAGTACTCGGTCAATTCATGTATGCTTTATATTATGTGATGATAAAAACATTGTCATGCATACGTATGTCATTTAGATTAGATGTGCCTACACAAATATATTTGATATGTCATACATGCATCATAGCCTGATATTTTATGTATTTGTTTTTTAATGTGATTAAAATGAGTAATATACATAATTGGCTATGAATAATGAAATTAGTTTTTAATGGTTAGAAAACTTGGTAATTCTCATTAATATTAATCTAGTTATTAAAGAGTTTAATAAGTTAGATTAATAGGGTCATTTATTGTAATTAGGATTAATATGATTAAATACCTAATAATAAATGATCCAAATAAAGTGTTAGGATTTTAATAGTTAAAACTTGGTAAACACTAACATAATAATCTAATCCTAGTAAATAGTTTACAAAGGCTTAGATTATTCACTAATATATTAGATTGTTAATTGTTAAAAATCATTAATAATTTATTAGTTAATTATAATTTGGTTCTAATTAGTTAATGCGCTAGATAACTTGATTAAAGTTAATCGTTTAATCTTGTAGAGTCTAGGTGCATTAACGGTTAATAGAAAACCCTAATTTTAAAATAGTGAGTGGGAGAGGGATATATGACATATATATCCCGCGGTCTCCATCATTAGTTCAACACCGTGAGATCCGAGTGGGGCCTCGTGACGGCTTTGTTTTCGTCCTCCCTAAGGAGGGTTTCCACAAAGGTCAATACCAATGTTGACTTCCTAACGGATAGGATTTCTGAGGGTATTTCGGGATTGACCGACCCTAAGGCGGCAATTCTCGAGTTAATCTCATGAGATCTGAAATGGTGGGTTACACTCACGAAGGTTTTAGTTAAGTTTGTTAATTAAAAACCTGACTGAATGAACGATGATTGAATGATATGGAATAAGAGTTATTCTAGAATATCATTTGATTGAGAATGTCTCGGTCCAACATGCAAAGACTTGACCAACCCTAAGGCGGCACTTCTTTGTGGTATATTGGATTGTCGTGGTATACCAACTAGTTTTAGGGTAGTTCTAGTTCGTTAAACATGTTCGTGCATCATGTTTAAATTTCTGCCAAAGCACTCGCACTTGTTTTTAAACAAATGACAGAATGAATGTTTTATTTATTTCAGCAATAATTTCTTCTACATTACTTCAAATTCTCGCAAACGACAAATTAACTGGTGATAACTACACTAAGTGGAAACTTAATATTAATGCAATATTGGTCACCAAAGACCTCAAGTTTGTACTTACGGAGGAATGTCCTCCAACGCCTGCTGCTAATGCCACACGAACTGTTCGTGAGGCATATGAGCGATAGGTCTCATCTGATGAGAAGGCCCGAACATATCTGTTGACTTCTATGACAGACGTCCTTGTCACAAAGCATGAAGCAATGACTTCAACATTCGAAATCATAGAGTCATTGCAAGCCATGTTCGGGCAGCCCTCCGAGCAAAAGCGATATGAAGTTGTTCGTTCTGCTATGCTCACACACATGAAGGAAGGTACGTCAATTCGGGAACATATCCTGATCATGATGTCCCACTTCAATAAGGCAAAAGTCAATGGCAGGGCCATTGACGAACCTAGTCAAGTGAGCATCATACTGACGACTCTTTCGAAGAGTTTCGATCAGTTTAAGAACAACTACGGGATGAACAAGTTAAGGTTCAATCTCACACAGTTGCTTAATGAGCTCACTACATTTGAATCCTTGACTAAGGACAACAGGGGTAAGACCAGTGAGGCAAATGTTGTCGAACCATCTTCCTACTCTAATAATAAGAAGAGAAAGAGGTATACTAGGAAAGCGAAGGGTAAGCCCAAACCCAAGAAAGCCCAAAGCAAGAAGAAGTCCAAGAAAAGTAAATATGATTTACTTGTTCTTGAGTTGTGTTTAGTAGAAGATGATTCTTCACCCTGGATAGTTGATTAGGGGGTCACTAACCATGTTTGTTCTTCATTACAATGGACTGATTCTTGGACACAGCTAGAGGAGCAAGCCTTCTCAATATGTGTGGGGTCAGGGGATGTCGTGTTGGCACAAGCAGTGGGCGTAATTAGATTACGTTTTTGTAATAATTATATATTGTTGGACAATGTATTTTATATTTCTGAATTTACACGGAATTTGATTTCCGTTTCGAAGTTGTTAGAACAAAAATATTTTGTTTCTTTTAATAATAAGTCTGTTATTATTGGAAAGAATGGTCTGAATATTTGTTCAGAAATTAATGAAAACAGTTTGTATGTGTTAAGACCGTTAATACATACAACACTGCTCAACACCGAAATGTTTAAGGTTGAAAAAACAAAAACTAAATAACATAAGATTTCTCCAGATAATGACACGTATATCTAGCATCTAAGGCTTGGTCATATCAACCTTGACCAAGCCTTTAAGTGAGTTAAAGGTTGGCACCTTACCTGTCTGCGAATCTTGTCTGGAAGGTAAGATGACTAAGAGACCTTTTACTGGAAAAGAGCTTAGAGCTAAAGAACCGCTAGAGCTTATACATACAGACGTCTGCGGACCGATGAATGTTAAAGCGAGGGGTGGTTATGAGTATTATGTCACCTTTATAGATGACTACTCAAGATACGGATACGGATACATCTACCTGATGCAATGAAAGTCGGAAACATTTGAAAAGTTTAAAGAATTCTGAGCTAAAGTTGAGAATCAATTAGGTAGGATTGTCAAGTCACTATGGTCGAATCATGGAGGTGAGTACCTTGACCAAGAGTTTGAAGAATTCATGGTCGTGCATGGGATAGTTTCCCAACTCATAGCTCCCGGTACACCTCAGCAAAATAGTGTAGTGGAGAGGAGAAATAGAACCCTAATGGAAATGGTGAGATCTATGATTAGTTTCTCATCATTACCAAATTTCTTCTAGGGATATGCATTACAAACAGCGGTATACATTTTGAATGTAGTGCCATCCAAATCTGTTCCTAAGACTCCCCTAGAGTTGTGGAATGGTCGTAAAGCTAGTTTGCGATATTTCCGCATATAGGGGTGTCCAACATACGTGCTGAAGAATAGAACTGGAAAGCTAGACTCCAAATCTGTTGTCTGCCTGTTTGTAGGATACTCTAATGAGACCAGAGGTGGACACTTCTATAGTCCTGAAGATAACAAAGTATTTGTGTCGACAAATGCAATGTTTCTTGAGGACAATTATATTAGTGACCGTAAACCTCGTTCCAAGATTGTATTAAATGAGTTGGAGCCTGGTGAGACTAGTGCTTCATCAACAAGAGTTATTGTTCCACAAACATCTAAGAGTCAGATGGTTCCTAATCAGGATACACTACCACCTAGACGTAGTGAGAGGGTTGTGAGACAACATGAACGCTATTTAGCTATAGGTGAGGGACAAGGTGTTACCTCTGCTGATAGTGTTGATGATCCATTGACATTTAAGAATGCAATGGAAGATCCTGAGAAAGAGGAATGGCTTAAAGCCATGAATCTTGAGATGGAGTCCATGTACTCTAACTCAGTTTGGGATCTTATAGACTTACCGGATGGGGTAAAACCCATAGGGTGTAAGTGGATCTACAAGAGAAAGAGAGGAGTAGACGGGAAGGTAGAGACCTTCAAGGCAAGGCTAGTGGCCAAGGGTTATACCTAGAAAGAGGGGATCGATTATGAAGAGACCTTCTCGCCAGTAGCCATGTTTAAGTCTATTAGGATTCTCTTATCCATTGCTGCCTATTTCGATTACAAAATTTGGCAAATGGACGTCAAGACTGCATTCTTGAATGACAATCTTGATGAGAGCATCTATATGATGCAACCAGAGGGATTCGTGTCTCCAGATCAAGAGCAAAAGGTTTGCAAGCTGCAAAGGTCCATCTATGGGCTTAAGCAAGCATCTATATCTTGGAACATGAGGTTTGATGATATGATCAAAACCTATGGCTTCGAGCAGAATGTCGATGAGCCTTGTGTCTACAAGGGCATCATTGATAAGAAAATAGTTTTGTTGGTCCTATACGTAGATGATATCCTACTCATTGGGAATGATGTGGGAGTGTTGTCTGATGTAAAGGGCTGGTTGGCTAGCCAATTCCAAATGAAAGATTTGGGAAAGGCGAGTTATGTTCTTGGGATCCAACTTATAAGGGATCGTAAGAACAAACTCATAGCACTGTCTCAGGCATCATATATCGACAAGATTCTTGTGCGATTTTCGATGCAAAACTCCAAGAAAGGTAATTTACCTTCTAGGCATGGAGTTAATTTGTCTAAGGAACAGTGTCCTAAGACACCACAAGAAGTTGAGGATATGAGACGTGTACCCTATACATCGGCAGTAGGTAGTCTCATGTATGCTATGTTATGCACGAGACCGGACATCTACTGTGCAGTGGGAGTAGTCAGTAGATACCAGTCCAACCCAGGATTAGATCATTGGGTTGTTGTCAAGACAATTCTCAAGTATGTTTGGAGAACAAGAGACTATATGCTAGTGTATTCTGGGCAGGATTTGATCTCGTTAGAATACAAGGATTCTGATTTTCAGTCAGACAGGGATTCTAGGAAATCCATGTCTAGATCAGTATTCACTATGGGTGGTGGAGCCATTTTGTGGAGAAGTATCAAGCAATCTTGCATTGCTGACTCCACCATGGAAGCCGAATATGTAGCCGGTTAATGAAAACATTTTTATTTAGTTAGTTAGTTTATCAATTTTTGGGCTTTAATGTTAATATTATTTGTTTAGTATATTAAGATTTTTAAGTTTAGTAGTAATTTTAATATTTGTTATTAGTAAATTTAGAAAGTTAATTTGTATTACTGAATTTAATTTTTGTAATAAGTAAATGATGAATGTTAAGTGTAGTAGTTACGTTTGATATTGTTTTTTTTTTCATAAATTATGACTTTTTAGTGTAGTTGTTTATTTTAATATTTTTGGTGAGTATATTATGAATTTTAAGTGTAATAGTGAATTTAAAAATTTTTGTTAGTAGATTATGAATTATTTGTGTAGTAGTTTATTATAATTTTTTTTTTCAGTATATTATGAATTTAAGAATAGTTTTTAAATTCTTCAATTTTATGTTAGTATATTATGTTAGTAAATTTATCAATGTTATTTGTAGTAGTGAATTTAATATTTTTTGTTAGTAGATTATGATTTTTTTGTTTTTTGTTTTAAGTAAAATAATTATTGTAAGTGTCGTATTATTTATAGTAATTATTGTTAGTAAATTAAGATTATTGTTAGTAAATATTGATTTTTAATTTGACTATTAACTACTATAGTGCTCATATTTTTACTTCAGATAATGGATCCTAACCAGCAGCCTTATTTTCCAGACGGTTTGAATATGCTCAACCATGAATTTGATATTTCAGAACCGACCCATACTCAAGCGGGACCTTTTGGTTCCGGCCTTACACCAACATCACGTCCCAGAAAATTAACATCAGATGTGTGACAATATTTCAATATAGTCCAAATGACACTCTCAAACGGGACGTCTGGCCCCAAAGATAAATGTAAGTTTTGTCATAAGGATTATGCTACAAATACGAGGGGAACCGGACATTTGAGACGGCATATGAACAAATGTATGCCTACACATGGTTAGGTAGACACTACAACCCAGACACAACTTCAACGGCACCCAGACGGGTCCGTTACGACGTGGCAGTTCGACGCCATGCACGCTAGAGAGTGCTTGGCACGATACATTGCACAAACTGATCAACCGATCAGTATTGGTGAGAGTCCAATTTATAAAGAATTAATCACATCTGCATATAACCCCCAATTTGAACCTGTTTCTAGAACCACCACTAGAAATGATTTGATACGATTGTTTCAAACCCAAAGGGATGACTTAGTTGCTGAAATACAGCATTTAAGTGTCTCTGTTGCATTAACTTCTGATATTTGGAATGCATGTTCCAAATAAGACTATTTATGTGTCACGAGACACTATTTAGATTCTGACTAGAGGATAACAAAAAGAATTTTTGGTTTTCGTCCTATTGATTTTGCACATACCGTAGAAAACATTTTTAATGTAATAATGGAAGTTTTAGAAACTTATGAAATCACCATCGCATCCTTTCGATCACATTAGATAATGCATCTGCAAATACTAGCTCTATTGTATTGTTTGTTGCAAGAAATATCCCACAAGATGGAGGTTATTTCTTCCATCAACGGTGTGCATGCCATATTATAAATTTAGTTGTACAGGCTGATTTAAAGTAGGTAAACGATCAAATAGATCGCATCAGAGATGTCATTTCTTGGATTTGCAGTTCTAATCCTAGATTCAGTGAATTCAAGAGACATTGTAAATTAAACGGTCTCAAACCTCGACGATTCCAAACTGATATGCCGGTAAGGTGGAACTCTACTTATTTAATGTTGCAAAATTGTTTGGATTATGATACAACCATTAAATGTTTTTATAACATGAAATTGGCCGAAACAGGTCAACATAGTCCAAAAATACTTACCACAGACGATTGGTATGTGGCAAAGATTTTTGTTCAATTTTTAAAGATTTTTTACAAAGTCACTGTAGTTCTTTCCGGGGTATATTACCTCACATCTTCCCAGGTAATCCATCAGAAAGTGGAAATGTCTGAACTATTAAACAGTTATAGAGAATATGAACATCTAGGCGCTGCAGTTGTTGCCATGGAGACAAAGTTGAAAAAATATTGGGCTAACATTCCTCTACTTTATGCCTTAAGTGCTATAGTAGATTCTAGGGTTAAATTATCTGATTTAGAAGTTTTGCTTGAGTTTATTGGTATTAATTTGTCAATAGATTATTCAGAATAAATTACTGACATTCAAACCAAGTTGTTTGAGATTTTTCGTATTTATAATAGCAGGTTTGGCAACATTGACACCCCCCAATCAACACAACCGGAGACAGAGCCGAAGCAAACAAGTTGGAGCATTCTGAAATGGCGAAAAAAGGACAAATCAACAAGTACTTCTTCATGGCAAAGATCTAGCCCATCTTCTTGTACCGAACTTATTAGGTACCTTGAAGCACAGTTCGATGTTGTTGAAGATAAAGAAGAGTTTGATTTGTTGTTATGGTGGAAGACCTATACGTACAGGTATCCATTTCTGCCACACTTAGCACTTGACATACTGGTTATTCCAGTGTCAATGGTGTCTTCAGAATAAGCTTTCAGCACCAGTGGACACATAATTGAACCAAGAAGAAGCTGTTTGTCTCTGAAGATGTTGGAGGTACTAACATGCCTTCGGGATTGGGAGCATGATAAAAAAAGTTTACAAAATCTAACTGTAGATAAAGAGCTTATTCTAAATTTCGACAATCTATATATTAATGACCCTTCAGGTAGTGGCCATGGCCAGAACTAGGTTATACTTTTACATATGTATTTATTATTTACTTGTAAGTTGTAAAACGGTTGCACTCTTTTTCCCTTACCAAGTTTTTATCCCACTGGGTTTTTCTTGGTAAGGTTTTTAATGAGGCAATCATGTAAATATGTAATACTGAATTCCATAAGTGAAAAAAATTAAATAAATAAAAAATTGTCCGTTCTCTTTATTCATTTCAAATCCTAAACCATAAACCCTAAACCCTAAATCCAAACAAACGTAATTTGGGAAAAAAAATCGGACCAGACCAGACTGGCTCTCCGGACCAGGCACGCCTGAGACAGGCCGGCTTGCCGTGCCTGGCCTACGGATCCAAAAATAGGCCGGGATGGGCCCAGCCAGGCCTGTTTCCACAAATGGACTGGCCAGGCTGTGCCTAATGGGCCAGACCAGTCCATTTTTACACAACTACTTGTGAAGCTGCTAAAGAGGTTGTTTGGCTCAGTAAATTCTTGAGAGATCTAGAAGTTGTTCCAGATATGGATAGACTCATCAGACTTTATTGTGATAACAGTGGTGCTGTGGCAAATTCTAAAGAACCAAGAAGCCACAAAAGAGGGAAGCATATAGAGAGAAAGTATCATCTCATTAGAGAGATAGTACAGAGAGGAGATATAATCGCCACCAAGATAGCCTCACAAGACAATCATGCTGATCCATTTACGAAAACCTTACCGACTAAAGTGTTTTTGGGTCACCTAGATGGTCTAGGGTTACGCGACATGCCTTACATGCTTTAGTGCAAGTGGGAGATTGTTGGGGTTTATGCCCTAAAGATGTAATTTGTAAATGGATTTATGAAATAAATAAAAAGAAAAGTTCAATTCATTATTGATATGTTATTTATTTTATAAACTTGTGCATATATTTAACATCCAAGATTGCCAGATGTAATCTTGAACCGTGTATATGAGTGTCATATACAGATGGATACAGTAAGAGACGTGCAATCTAAAGAGTCCATAGATAGCAAATAAAGTTAGGTATTTTATTTGTGGTTAATCTATAGCTACGGTCCATTCCGTAATGTACGATGATTCTATCCTGAATTATTCATATGAGATATGTGAATGGAGGCACCTTGTATGATGCGATCATATAGGGCTAGGCCATGATCTATATGAATCTCTTACCAAGATCCGTTTACCGATGAGATTCATATATATCAACTAACGATGGCTATATGTGGGTGATATTAATCCTGAGTGTCTTATTGACTCCTTCAAGTTAGATCGTGGTCTTTGATATACCATGGGTGAGGTCGGATGCTATTCCCGATCAATATACTCAGTATGTTGGGATTACGGATTGGCTTGTGGCTGGGAAGGTTTGTACACAATAGTGGAATCCACTCATTCTTGTGAGAAATAGATGGTAGTACCCTTAAGGGTTGATTCGGGGCTTAGACAATATGAGCACTATCCTAATTTCGTAAGAAAATATGATTTATTGTCCATTAGAGAATCAACGGTACTTAAAGGATATATGTAATTAGAGGGGTATAACAGACATTATGACCCATCTCTAATTATGAACTACTGTGGAGGATCACACCATGTGTAATAGCTATATCGATGGACACCGAGTTGTATCGGTCTGTGTAAAAGCGTCTACAGCTGAGAGAGTGCAGTTTCAGGTTTTTAGTGGAATAACACCGGAGTTAATAATTAAGGAATATTAATTAAAGAGTTTAATTAATGATTCTGAGGATTATTGGAGCTCAAAATACTGTGGGTCCATTAGGTCCCCTTGCTAGCATGATCGATTAAGGTAACAAGGGTCACGGTTAATTAATTGGTTTGTTCAATTAATTGTGTTACGAAAGTGACACATATTTATTCGGGAATTAATTGAATAATGAATGTTAATCGTTAAATTAATTAAATAATTAGATTATTTAATTATATTGATAATTATGAATTATGAATTAACTATTAATTTGAGGGTGTTAGTTGATATATGGATTTAGGTGAAGATAAAATAATTTTACTAAATCATTTATCTAAGTATTTGAATTTAAGTTTAAATTTAAAATACTTATTATCACTTTTAATATGTTAGATATATTTGAAAAGGATAATTAAAATATA
This sequence comes from Dipteronia dyeriana, assembly GCA_032871835.1. Lineage (NCBI taxonomy): Eukaryota > Viridiplantae > Streptophyta > Magnoliopsida > Sapindales > Sapindaceae > Dipteronia > Dipteronia dyeriana. Next base: position 40,710,770 of record CM065302.1, read on the forward strand.
TATATATATATATATATATATATATATATATATATATATATATATATATATCAATTATAACACAAGAGATTGCATTGGATGCAAATCGGTGTGTACACATATATAAATGTTTGTATATGATACAAATAGATTTATATAGATATAAAAGAATTATATATATATGTAAAAAAAATAATGGTTACGTGGTGCAGTAAAATATATATATATATACATATATATATATATATACACATATATATATATATATATATTTGATATATATTATTTTAAGAGACACGAACCACGTCTGTCAATATATTTTTTGTATGAGATGCAATTCATGTGTGCGTAAAATTAATACACCAAATTAAGAAAAAAGAGTTTCTTCAAGTATTTCTCTACATCCTCCATTCAAGTTTCTGAGACCCTGACGCGCCCACACGCAGTTATCAGTCCCGGGAGATAGCAAGGAAGATCGAGTGGTTCAGACATGAGCATATCATAAAGAGAAAGAACTTCCAAACGTTGGTAAGATTGGTTCAGACATGAGCATAACGTAAAGTGAATGAGCCTCCAAACATTGGTATGTTCTTATGATTTTATTGATTACAATTTTCTGTGTATACATATTGTATGTATTAGTTCTGAAAAATAATTACGATCCAAAGTTTACTGGTCCCAGATACAGATATGATATGTATAAAATTTTTAAAGCCTAGTTCCGCTGTGTAACCGTTGAACGGGGTTCCAACACACCTCCCATTGAACTATTTAAATCTCATTTTTAAAATTTTGATTTAATTATAAAAAATTATAAGGTTTTATTAAATTTTTTGATTTATTTCCTTGACTAATCTTTTACTTATTTTTCAAACTTAATACATTTTATACCTTTATTTTTAAAAAAAAAATACACTTCATCTCCAATCATTATATATAGTTTTCTCACATTCATTCGCAAAACTTGTTTCTTCTTCTTATTTCTTTTTCTTATTTCTTAGTAAAACCATCTTTATTAGATGAGATTTTTTTTTTTTGTAGTCGGTTAGATTGTTGGTGATAGATTGTGAATGTGATATTAATCATCTGATTGTTTATTTTTTTAGCGATTGAGTTAGCGTTTTGATGTAATTTCGTTTCGTCAGAGATTAAGTTTTCTTAGTGTGATTTCATTATTATTTTTTTCAAAAATAACATTCAACTGACTTTGGAATATCCGGAATAAAAACTACAAAAGAATTGATACAAACTAAAGTATACATGGAAGATCTGAAATAAAATAAACTAAGAGAAAAAAAAAGTTGCAAACATGGATCTAGAATTTTAGAAGAAAAATAAAACAAACATTTGAAACAATAAAATCAATAAATATTAATTAAACATGGTAATCATGAGATTGAGATCTGAAAGAAAATATAAACAAAAGTAGTAATAAATCGATAAATACTAAACATGGAAAACATGAGATCGAGATATGAAAGAAAATATAAATAAAAATAGTAAACATTCAATGATTTGAAATAATCTATGTCATTAAAACTTTTGTCATTAAGGTTTTGAAATAAAGAAAATGGGGTTTTATTAGTTTTAGTTTGTACAAGATTTTTTTAATAAAAATTGTATGTCTATTTTAGTAATTTGATAAAGGAAAAAAAAGAGTACTAAATAATTTAAAAAGTGGGACATAAATAGTTAGTGGTCGGTGTGCCAATAACACTACTTTCTTTTTTAAAAGAATTTTTAATTATTTTAATATTTATGTAAAAAAATAATATAACAATATTTTTTAAAAGAAGTTTATTCTAACAAAATTGTATTGACAAACAATCACAAATTAAAAAACTCTATACAGTATTCATATATATATAAAAGATAAACGAAGAGTAAATAGTGATAAAAAACAACAAAGTAAACAAAAAGAGGCATGCATGCCGCATTATAATAAAGAAAAAGGAAACAACAAGAAAAAAAATAATGACTCTCGGTTCATGCAGTTATTGCCAACTAAAGAAGAACAAAACAGAAGGGTAGAGAACCACCAAGAATTAGACTAAAGCTCCAAAACATGCTTAAAAAGCGCATCTGCAATCTAACTCCCCTCCCTGAAAATATGGCAAACCTGAAAATCAATCGGCAATCTGATATAGAAGTTGTTCCAATATGGAAAAATCCATGACACTATATCGTGAGAATAGCGGAGCCGTGACAAAAGGTGTCCACGGTTCGGTTTCGGTTCAAGTTTCGGTTCCGGTTCCGGTTCCGGCTCCGTAGAATGACCTAACCGTAACCGTAACCGTAACTAAAGTTGGACTGTTTGGTTTGGTTACGTAACCGCTGGTTTGGCGGTTACGGTTGGTTTTTTTTTTTTGCAAATGAATTGCCACTTATCGTAATTCTATTGGTTAGTTTTTTTTAATAAAATATAGCAAAACCGGCGGTTTACGGTTAAACCGTCGGTTTTGAGACAATTTTTGAGATTGGATAACTGTAACCGAACCGTCGAGAAATCGGTTTCCAACCGGTTTCATAACCGACAGTTACGGTTCAGTTTCGGTTACGGTTTTGGGAGGACGGTTTCGGTTCGATTTCGAACGATTTAACAAAACCGTGGACACCTCTAGCCGTGACTAATTCGAATGAACCTAGAAGCCACAAATGAGAAAAACATATAGAGTGAAAATATCACCTAATTAGGGAGATTGTACATCGTGGTGATGTGTCTATTATAAAGATTTAATCTGAAAACAACCTCGTAGATCCTTCACAAACACTTTGCCTATGAAGAGTTTCGAATGCCATCTAGACGGACTATAATTAAATGACATATCTCATCTGCTTTAGGGTAAGTGAGAGATTGTTGGAGAAAATGCTATAAGAACAAATGTTGTTAATCTTTTTGATGAATTAATAAATATATTAATTCGAATAACCGCTCGATCTCTGACCGCCACCGATCCCTTTCAGAATCCCCCACCATCAAACACACCGAGAAACCAACACCAAACACAAACTACAATCTTATCTCCAATCCCTCTCTTTCTCTCTCAATCTCTTGAATCCCTCTGTCTCGCGGCAGCCATGGGGTTTGAGTCACTAATGGTGGTTAGCGATAATTGAGAAGATGAATGGTGGCCGGTCTGAGGTCGGTTTTTGATTTCTGGACTATCAAACTTATCTCCTTTTTTTTTTATTGTTGTTAACATTATATATCGATTTTCTTCTGCGTAATTTTGATGTCTATTATTCAATCTTTAGATTAGGGATGACCATTTTCCCCCGAAGCCCTAAATCCTCACTCCCCCATCTCCATTTGGGGGTTTTTTTTTTAGGGAGGGGGGTAAGGATGATTTTTATCCCCAAATTAAAATAGGGATGGGGATGGGGGGACCCGTCCCCATCCCCATTTCTCTATTTCCCCCATAAAATTCTAGAAATGGGGATGGGGGAAGGTGCTTCCATCCCTATTTCCCCCAAATATTATAATATTATATATAATATATTAATATATATTTATTTTTATATTTTTGATTTTTTATTTATTTCTATTTTGTTAACTATATATACATCTTTAATGTGTAATTTTTAATGATATAGGAAAAATAGGGGAATGGGAAAATGGGATACCTTGGGGTAATGGGTAAACGGGGAAAAACAGAAAAAAAAAATAGAAAAAACGGGGAATTGGGATGGGGATGGAGGGACCTACATCCATTCCCATTTCCCCATTGGTCATCCCTACTTTAGATTCATATTTGTTTTTCTTTTTGTCTAGATTTGATTCGGTTTTTAATTAATGGTGGTGGTAGTTGGATTTCATGGGTTGGGTTCGTGAATGTGTTGTGTATGTGTGGTGAATCGATGTGCTTGGTTAATGGTGATCTGGGTTTACTTTGTGTGATGATTATCTGAGACGATGATGATCACGATAAGAGGATAAGATAGATCAATGATGATCCGGGTTTAATTTAGGTTTTCAGGATTGGATATATGGATCTGGGTTTCATTTGTATGATGATGGATGAGTTTTATTTGTTTTGTTTTTAATTATTTATTTAATTGTTTGCTTTTCCTTTGATTTTAATGGCTGACATGATTTTGGAAAAAAAAAGTGACAAAAAGGGTTTATTTTCCATTATTTCTATTTCAAAAGAATTAATGTGGCGTTTGGTTACAGTGATGAAATGGTAATCGAAATGGTAATGGGAATGAGAATTGGAATGGAAAAGAATGTAAAGTTGATTCCTTTGTTTCGTTAGGACTGTAGAATTAGTATCTGAATCAGTATTATTTTGTTTGGTTAACAACTGAATGGAATGAAATTAACTGTACTTTGACCAAAATACCCCTAATTACAAAACAATTATAATAACATGGTATATTATGGATTATATATATATATATTAATGTAATTAATAATAAAACTTATATTTTCAATTATAAAAAAATTATATAACATTTTGAAATAAATAAGTATATAAAAATAAACTTTGGTTCTACTTTATACTTATTTAAACTTTGTTGCTAACTCATATTTTAATCGTTTTTTTTTGTCAATTGAATGGTTGTTGTACTCTCTTTTTTTCTTCTTCATATCTTTTAAATTTCATAACTTGTTAATTTACAGAAGCTACTGAGTTGTTCTTGGCTTATTGCTAAAAAAATAGATAAAATTTGATGAGAAATATACAAAATAAAGACAACAATATATATCATATTAAAACACAAACATGAAAGCAAAAGAAGGCAACAGCTAGTGGCTACACAAAAGCTAAGAAAGATAACAACCGGTGAAAATAACACAGACACATACCATACTTTTAGCCCCATATCATGTACATCACAAGTATTATAAAGTTTCAAAAATATGGGTATAAGTTATGGCAAACAAAAAAAGTATTTTCCTAACCACCTAGATGGTTCCGGCAAGTATTCCTTTAGCCCAATCATCTTTCAGCTCATCGGGAAGGCTATAGAAATATGAGACCAACGCATTATCCAGCAGAATAAGTCGAAAAACTTTGTGGCGCTCCATGATGGGAAGTGTTGTGGTCCTTGACAACTCATTACCAAGTTGCATGTGTTTCTCATTTAGATCTTCACCAATAGCCTTACTTAAACAAGCTGAAGACTTCTCAATAACCGCAGCAAGAGTAACAGTTGACTCTGTAAGTGCTTCAGCAAGATCTCCTGAGCTTTTATTTTTTCTTTGCTTCTTAGATGTACTAGAGCACTCGGTTTGGCTTTGACTCCTCTTGGATGATTTTGAAACAAGCTGAATATCCACATTGTTATCACTTGCATTGTCGACATTCTCATTACTAGTATTATCATCAAGATTGTTGTCTCCCCCTTCATTCTGAAGCTGCTTTTCTACATCAGCTGGTGTTTCAGCATGTTGTCCTGTAGCACGATCTTTGCCAAAGATCATGGATAGCTCATCATAGTAGGGAAATGACTTCAACTTGAAACGTGCAGCCTCCTTATGAATCTGTATATCAACGACTAAATAAATAAATTAGTCTTAAATAAAAATAAAAATAAAAATAATACTTCTTTAAATTAAAATTCATACAAACCTGAATATATGCATCCCATACAGGTTTTTCTGCAGTTACTGTCTTCTTCTCTGTATCCCATCCAAAACCGCTACAGTTGTGCCCAGTTAACATGTCATGAACAATCTGAAAATGAGTCTTCAAAGTCTTCATTCGTGACTCAATGTGTGGTTTAGCTAGCAAGTCACATCCAGGTAGTTTTTCATGCAATTTGTTCTCTAGTTCTTTCAAATGTCCAGGTTTAAAGCTTCCTTCAGCCTTGAACCTTCCATCATTGTTAAGCTCCAATAATGCCTCTATCAATTTGCTATCCTCTTCTTCGGTTCAGAACCTTTTGTTTTGACCGGGACATTTAGTTTTCAAGGTATCCATCTTACTAAGAATGAATTAAAAAACAAACAATAAAAAAATAAATAATAGAATTAGACAGTACATGAACATAAACTAAAATATCAATTATAACCAAATCAAATTACCAAACTGTTGAATACAACAAAATAAAATTACCAAAATATCAATTACAACCAAATAAATTTATGTTCAACTAATACAATCAAACACAAACATAAACATAAATAATAGAATTAAATAGTACATATACATAAACATAAACATAATCTAAAATGTCAATTATAACCAAATAAAATTACCAAAATGTCGAATACAACCAAATAAAATTACCAAAATGTCAATTACAACCAAATAAATTTATGTCCAATTAATACAATCAAACATAAACATAAACATAAATAATAAAAAAATAGTAGCAATACAACATTAGTTAAGTTTTCTCCACTCATTATACATGTGCCCTGCTAAGTTCATTCTTATATCACTCCACTCATCGGAAGGTTCAACAGTTGTTATTGATTCGTCGGCTTCATCATCACTCTCTTCCAAAATTACATCATTCCCATCATCAGGCATTTCTCTCCTAATAAAATTGTGTAATAGGCAACAAGCCATAATGATTCGATTTTGAATCTTTATGGGATAAAAAGAAGGACTCCTAAGAATTGCCCAACAATTCTTGATCACACCAAAACATCTCTCAATCACATTTCTAGCAGATGAGTGTTTCATATTATAAAATTCTTGTGGACTATTTGGTTGCCTCCCATTTCTCCATTCACTGAGATGATACCTTTGGCCATGAAAGGGAGCAAGAAATCCCGTGCAACTAGTATACCCGGCATCTACAAGGTAATAGTAACCTAGAAAGATTGCAAATCTATTAAAACATAATTTCCAGATAGGAATATTAAATCTCATAAACTTATAAATGTACATAATACTTATTAGTAAATATCAACTCATACCATATGGAACACGTAAACCGTTTGCCCTACGTATAGCATCACGTAGGACTCTACCATCAGCAGCAGAGCCTTCCCATCCAGGCAATACATATATGAATTGCATATCTTGAGAACAAACTCCTAAGACATTTGTCGATATATCACCCTTTCGATTTCGATATTTAGGTTTCTCTGATATAGGCACTCTGACCTTAACATGAGTTCCATCTAATGCTCGTAAACAATTCTAAGATATTATAATAAAATGTGTTACCATTCATATAATGAGATAAGTTTGAATGAAAATTTTACAAATTAAATAAATACCTTAAACCACCTCTATCTCTCATCAGTGGAATTCTCATCAACAGGCTCAGGACGTTTCAATATCTCCCCGTGCAATCGAATGACCGAATACAAAACATTATGAAAGTACTTGCTAACGGTCTCTCCAGATCTCATAAATTGAAATTTAATGACTCTATTCTTAACATTATGGGCTAAGATATGTAAAAACATAGCCACTTGTTCATCTATTTGCAAATATCTAGATGCTCTTAGTCCACCTTTATTCTCAAGCATCGTACATAAATTAGTAAAAGCTAGTCTATTGATTCTCAACTGATCTAGACAAGTACGATCACTGTTATAAACCAATTGATCCACAAATTGCCTATTGACAACTATATCGAGCACATACAAATGTCTTCTTAATGATTTGGATTGAATGTCATGCATTATAATTTTTTCTAACAATAGACAAAAACGTTGTACTACATGCATAACATTCAACCAATGCATGAAGAGAGTCAAAATCTTCTTCTTTCTCAATGTTTGTCTTTGGGATAAGCTTAGACGAGCCATTGTTCCTACAATTATAAAGGCTAAATAATTAAAATCTAATAAAAAGTTAACTAACAATTTCAACTTTAAAAATAATGTCAAGTACAATTAACTTTTCTAATTACTAGTTGTAGAATTGTAATGGTTAATTAGTTTCATGCTATTGGAAAAATCCCCCCTAACTATAATCTATTATGTATAAACATGATATAGTTCAAAAACTAATTCAATCTAAACTAATCATGATGAATATACAATCTTCACTGGAAACTAACTAACCACTTGAGAACAAAATATTTTATATCACTGTGATGCAGACTCCTAAAAAACGAGTTATACTATTTATCAAGCAGATGTACTTTATATTGGAGATCCATAAGCAAAAAATTACAATAATGCATTTGTGACACGCCTGTTTCAGAAAGCCTGCTCCAAATGCTCTGGTGACCTTCAAACGGCCTTTCACTCTATCATTGACAATACATTGACTGTCATTTGGGTGTTCGTTCTTGATTCTTATGACTTCCTGCATAATTGGATCAAAGAGTGAAAGCTTTTAGCAAACCTGCACTGCCACTCATCAATAACATGACAACAAAGTTTGTTTAAGGATAGCAGTTATCGGCCTATCACAGTTGAGGGAAACAGAAAAGGAAAAAACAAACCCAAACAGGATACTGAAATATTTATCATCAGTAATACAAAACATATGTATAGGTGTGCAAGAACGAAAATGGGTGTCAAACACTATGTCGGTGTTTTGATTGCAAGGCATCAATCCGCTAAAGGAGAATAACTTTGTGGAAAAACCAACTTTTAGCAATGAACTTCAATTGCCATCAATAGGAAGATGATCACTGTCCCAAAATCTGCAATAATTAGTGGGTTGACTCAATATTGAAAAGAATGAAAGGAAAAACAATTTTCACTCAAGACCATGCAAACCCGAGTGTGTGCAGATAGCAGAATGTGCTTGCATTTGTGTGTTTCTATGTGTGTGTCAGTGTGTGTGGAGAGAGAAATATAGAAAGAAGACAAAAAGAAGTTTGCAACATAAATCATCTCGATATATCAATATGCTTAATAATGCCAATCCTGTTTCCAAAATAGAGATGACTAAGGATATGATTTTAAAAATTGTGAAAAAGAAATGGGTGGTAAATTATCTACTTTACGACGAAAAATTCGTAATTGTGCTTCTATATTTTTTTCTTATTGGATCTTAATTTTATTTATCTATTTTCCATTAAATTTATATTGTCAGCATCCAAACATTCATATTAAAAGATACGATAGATTATAGTTGCAATCAGTTGCAAGAATATGCAAAACCATTCCAAACTAAAACAATTATTTTTTTCAAAGAAAATAAAATTACATGATGTTGCAAGGTCGTATTAATACACCATTCAGCACCACAAAATCAGATGAATACGTCATCATAAAGTTATCAAACAAAATCAATTCTTTACATATGTTGATCAAAATATAACTAGATATGGTCGTTATCCCTTTGGCTTGACTTACATGTCAACTGACACTTCTCAAATTAGGAACTAAATCACTATATAAGTATATATACCACAACATAGCAGCAAACTTCAAAACATAATTAGACAGAAAAAGGGAAAAAATCGACAATTAAGTATTGATTGGCTGTCCATTTATGTTAAACATATTCTAAGGTACCCATGAAGACAAATCCTGATTGTCACAATCTGGGTACATCTAGTATTCTAGACTCACCTGATCGATGACATGAATTTCAAGGGCAATTTTGCATATATAATCAATAGAAAAAGGTTGAATAATTCAATCATTCCTAGTCCCCAAATAAATATAGGGAAGAAACATGTATTGTGATAATTGGAAAATCATCATACCTCAGTAAGTGCAGCAAAGTTAACAGCACAAGCAACCCAACAAAAGAGAATCGAACCAGACAAAGCTAAAAGTGAAGAACTAGAAAGATCACATGGGAAATCAGAAAACAAAGAATATAATCAACAAACCATTTTGAAATCCAAGCCAAACAAAGCCAAGCCCTAATTCTAAATCTCATGTTATTGCCACTTTCTCGAGAAAAGAAGGAGATGAAGAAACGAAACGAAACGAAGGAGATGAAGAAAACGAAAAGAAGCAGATTAAAAAAAATACCTAGAATCAAGAAGACGAGAGTCGATATGTGAAGATATCTATGAATCAATGGAAAAGGAGGCAGCTCGTTTCTCCATAGAAATGTTATATAACGATTGTTAGGGCATACAGTTATTTTTAGAAGATAAAATGTATCAATGGAATGGAATGTGCATTCCATTGGTTTTTGAATGGAATACCCATTCCACTAAAATGGTGGAATTTCCATTCCGACGTAATGCCCATTCCATCATATTTAGACAAACCAAACAAATGGAATGATTCTCATTCCTTTCCCTTCCTTTCCTTTCCTTTCCTTTCCTTTCAACCAAACACCACCTAAATGTCAATATGGATAATTTTTATACTCACCTTTCTAGGGTAAAAGACCTTTTGAAAATGTTAATATCCCATAAATAGCAAACCATTACACACATGCATAGATCGGCGTTGTTATCCATCCGCAAAATTTCACCCCACATTTCCATGTGCAAAATGTGAGAGGCAGCACTTTGAAATCAAGGAACACGTGGCCGGGGTAGATCATCTGGATGTCATTGCATAAAATAATTGAATAATTTTATCTTTGTATAAATAAAGTTGAAAAAGTTGATGGTTATCCCTTAATTCAACTTCTGATGGGTGAGTTTTGGATCTTAACAACCGGAGAGTTGTCGATTTTAAATATGATTTGATTTTTGGGCATCTATTTGCCTGTCATGAACTGGCAAATCGTATCCTTATTATGCTACAGTTCATCATTAATTTTATAATTTTGCAGTGTTGATCACATGCTGTAATGTTTCATGTGATCTGTTATTATTATTTTTTTTCACAATATATTATTATTTTTGAACAGAACCAATATTATGATTATTATTATAGAATTTCTTTATATATATTAAATCTGACAACAAAAATCAAGAATATATATTTCACAGTCATTGCTACCGGTGCAAGAAGCAGGCATGCAATTATAGCAGCTAAATCCTTAGTAGATATGTAAGTCAATCATACATACTATTTAGAGGCATTTATGGGCCGCTAGAATTGATTTTGGTGGAATTTTCTTGATTATTAAATTGGATGATTAAGTTTCCAATTGCGGATTCTTCACTAAATAATATTTATCATTTAAAAAAAAAAAAAACTCTCTCTATATATATATCCTTGAAAAACACCATAATCACCATTCAACCAACAAAAATGGTAGCCGAAGAAAGCAGCTCCACTTCTTCTTCGACCTCACCCATCAAAACGGTCGTCGTTCTGGTCCAAGAAAACCGGTCTTTCGATCACATGCTGGGCTGGTTCAAGTCCCTCAACTCGGAAATCGACGGCGTCACAGGATCCGAATCCAACCCAATTTCCACCTCCGATCCCAACTCCGAACGCGTCTTCTTCAAGGACACCGCCGCACACATCGACCCCGATCCCGGCCACTCCTTACAGGCCATTTACGAGCAAGTCTTCGGCAAAACATGGGACTACAACAACCCGGATCCGAATCCGGCATCGGGTCCGACGATGGAGGGGTTCGTGCAGAACGCGGAGAGTATACAGGCGGGGATGGGTGAGATAGTGATGAACGGGTTCAAACCGGAGGCGGTGCCAGTTTTCAAGGAGCTGGTGACGGAGTTCGCAGTGTGTGATCGGTGGTTCTCGTCGATACCAAGTTCGACTCAGTCGAACCGGTTGTATTTGCACTCTGCGACGTCGCATGGAGCTACGAGTAACGATAACAATAATCTGCTTAAAGGGTACCCTCAGAAGACTATTTTCGAGTCTTTGGAAGAAAATGGTCATTCCTTTGGAATTTACTATCAGTCTTTTCCGGCTACCTTTTTCTACAGGTAATTCTTTTTATACATATAAAATTTACATTTTAAGAAAAAATAACTTCAATTTTGGTGTAATCACTGTTGATCAATAAATTCAACTATAGTAAAGGGTTTTGAACTGATTAAGATTTGATTTCACATTTAGTCGAGAGTTATTTACAATTGTGTCTATAATTAATTAGGTTAGATTTTGAGGGTTTTGTGTTGTTGAATTCGATAAGGGGTATTTGAATTTGGGATGTGGTTACTACATACCTCACTAATGACTATGCATGTGACAATCTCAGATTTTGAGTTTTACGGAATATATATATATATATATATATATATTGAATATAAATATAAAGCATGCTACCAATTAATGTGTATGTTTGTCTATAGACTATTGGTGTATTTACATTTCTATCCTAATTCAATTATCAGTCAATACTTAGGTATATACAATAATATATTGTGGCTGATTAGGTCACCTGCCAATTAGAATCAGGAGTTTGACACCTCTTTTGGCATATCTAGATTATTCATTATGTTTTTTTTTATATATATAAAAATAAAACCATAATTGGAGCTGGTCATTTCTTCCGTTATATATCACTCTAGTCAAATAAATAGTTTTACTCCAAACCATTAGCAAAAGTGAAATATATATACCTGACTAAAAGGGAATCCGAACTCATATATTATTGGCCACAGCCCGCAAGTGGTTTAGCTGTATAATCATAAATCATTTGATACTTATAATCAATTGGTGAAGATTAGAGGTACCACAAGCAGCGAATCCAAAGGTTTTTGTGAGCTGGCTTGGTTGTGTTTAATTTGGTCAGTTTGCTTTATCTCTTTCCATTTGACAATAGTCAATAGAACATCAATTGCTTTTTTACTTTCTTTTTATCAATTCATTGGTGGGAATACTTAATTGGACAATAATTAAGGGGATGAGTACAGAAATAATTAAATCCTATTAATTATTAAATATCAAACGCTACAAAAGTAGTGGAATGACTGGCATCTTTGCACTTTATATGTTTTTGAGATGTTGGTTATGGGTTTTTTTTTTTTTTTTTTTTTTTTCAATATCACGTCTGAATATATCAAAAATTTTAACAGCACAAAAATATCACATATTTTGTAGTAAGTTGCTGTTTTCAAACGATGAAACATAACTTTGTCCCTTGTAAATTTATTTCTAAAATGTTTAATTTCCTTAACATTTCAAACATTTATACGATTGATGATAAGAAAATGTATCGTATTGTATCATATCTTGTTATTTATTTATTTTTTGTTAAAATGAAAACAAAAAATTAAAAGTTTAAATGAAGGATTATTAGATTGGATTTTATATATAAAAAAGTTTGGTTTAGAAACAAAAGTACGACATCCATAAAACTTACTAGTACATTCATATTTTATTAAAAAATTTAATTATAAAAATATACCAATAAAAATTTATCAATAAGGACAAATTACTTTAATTAGAAATATATCAAATACTATATACACTCATTAATTATACGTATATCTTCAACTATATTTTTTTATTAAAAAAAACTTACCTTTCAAAAAAAAAAATTATGATAAACCCAAATTTTTATTGTAAACCCTAATTAAACTCAAATTTTGTTTCAAGTTTCAAACTTTTTCATTATCATATGGTTATCATATTGTTTTTTTTTATATGTATAATTATGAACATTATTAATAAAAAAAATATGTTTTATAACCATAGTTAAAGATATCAATATATTTTTTTTAAGATAGCCATAGATATAAGTAAGTTTTTTATTTTTTTTAAGATAACTGTATAAATAAGAGAATTCCAGATTGAAAATCTCTTGATCATATGTATGGTTTCACATATTCCCTTTTATAAGATTCCTACATTTCATATATTTCCAAAAGTAAATGGGGCCATCGTTAAAAAATGATTTGATTCAAAAAATAATATGAATTTTTTATATATATAAATTGGGTGTGATAATAATTTAAGAATGTTTATAAATAACATGTATTAAAATGAATATATATATATATATATATATATATATCTCAATGAAGGTACTATTGGTATTAGGGTGAGTGCTTATAGTGATATTTATTTTTTTAAATTTTAGAAAAGAGTGTATTTATAAAAATAGATATACTAATAAGTTTTATGAGTATCAATATCCGTACCCTATAAACAATATTATAATGATTAGTTCAAATACTCAATAAAGAATTTTTTTAATGAATTTTTTTTTCGTATTTGAATTTTTTTTTGAAGTATTACCTAAAATTTGGTGAAACTCTTTTGTGAGAAAATGTTTGTTTTTAAATGTTTTGTATTTGAAAATTTTAAAAATTAAAATTTTTGTAGTAAATTCTGAAACAAATTTGTATAGTAAATTATCTTGGATTGGTTCAAGTACTAAAATAAGAAAAAATGTCTTCTTTTTGAACCAATTTCAAAATGCTAAACTTTTTTTTGAAAAGAAAAAAATGTGTTGTGTTCGAACCAATTTCAAAAGTCTAAACTTTTTTTTTGGGATATAATCATTTCCTCCCTTGTAATTTGTCATATTATACATTTTACCCCATTTAGTTTCAGTAATGGTCATTCTCCTCCCTAAAAAGTAAAATATTAGACACTTTATCTCCTCTAGTTTCAGTAATGGTCATTCCCCCCCTGAAAACCCTTGACCGTTAGGAATTCTGTTAGTCTACTTTGCCCGTTAAAAAATAAATTAAATGACCTTATTACCCTTGAACACATGAGTTGTGCCCCCTAATAAAACCATTAATTATTTTTAAAGAAAAAAAATCAGAAAAAATAATAATTAAAAACTAATAAAATTATTTAAAAAAACAGAATTGAAAAATAAAAAATAAAAAAATTATGTTAACCGAAAATTCAATTTATTTAAACAAAAAGTAATATAAGAATTAAATGTAAGAATAAAAAAATTATTTTAAAAATATTAATATAAAGAATAAAAAAAAATCATTTAAAAAAAATTAACATAAAGAATAATAAAATAATAAAATAATATAATTGTAAGAAACTAAAACAATATTAAAATTTATTTTGAAATATTGATTTTTTTTATTTTTTAAAATACTAAATTTTTTTGTTGCTACTTTTTAAATTTTTTATTTTCAATTCTATTTTTAAAATACTTTTATTAGTTTTTATTTTTTTTATTTCTAATTTTTTTCCTTTAAATTAGTGGTACCATTAGAGGGTATAACTCATGTGTTCAAGGGTAATAAAGTCATTTAATTGATTTTTTGACGGTCAAAGTACTTGATTAATAGAATTTCAAACGGTCAAAGGGTAAAATGTCTAATATTTTAGTTTTCAAAGGGGAAAATGACTATTATTGAAACTAGAGGAGGTAAAGTGTCTAATATTTTACTTTTCAAGATGGAGAATGACTATTATTGAAACTAGAGGGGGAAATTGTCTAATATGATAAACTAAGGGGGGAAATGATTATATCCCTTTTTTTAGCACTCTTTACTCCCCCATTTTTGGAACTAATACCAAAAGATAAAAATGCTCTTTATCTTTAGTATTATCCTTTTTTTTTATCATTTTCTTTCTTTTTTGTTTTTTTTCTAAAAACCTCCATCGATGGAGCTGACCTTCATCAATAGAGGTTGAATAGACCTCCAATGGTGGTCGAAGGTGGATGAAGACATAATTTTTTTTCTTCTTATTTTACCTAAATTGTCTCGAATTTATAAAAATGGCCAATAAAATCGGATTTCAAAATTAAGTCTCGGATTTCCCAGTCCAATTTTTTTTAAAAAACTTCTTTTAAAAAGGCAATAATTCTCGTGTTTCCTACCCGAGGTATGACATCCTAGACTTATTGCAATTTTTTTTATTGTCTTCTTCATCGACCTCCATCGGAGGTTGAACAGACCTCCAATGGAGGGAGTCGATGAAGAAGAAAAAAAAAGAAAAAAAAATGGGATGGGCAATAATAAGGGTATTTTTGTTCCATCACATACTTGGTTGCTATTTACGCAAAATTTATAAAGTTTGTGTTATTCCCACTATTGTCTGCCCAAATAGTGCTGTTTACCCCTATTAACAAATTTCAAAAACTAAAATTTGTATAGTAATTTTTGAAACTATTTTCATATAACAATGCAGTTATACTAAATTTTATATGATTCACTCCCACCAAATATATATATATATATATATATATATATATATATATATATATATATATGCATGTGTTTCTCTAATTTTGTAGTAATTATTCTTTGTATCTGATGGCATCAGGAACCTTAGAAAACTGAAATACGTGGACAACTTCGATCAGTATGATTTGAACTTCAAGAGGCATTGCAGAGAAGGGAAGCTACCAAACTACGTGGTGATCGAGCCTAGGTATTATGACCTCTTGTCACTGGCTGCAAATGATGACCACCCCAAGCATGATATTTCAGAGGGCCAGAAATTTGTTAAGGAAATTTACGAGGCACTTAGAGCAAGCCCCCAATGGAATGAAATACTCTTCCTCATTGTATACGATGAGCATGGCGGTTTTTACGATCATGTTCCAACACCAGTGACTGGAGTTCCCAATCCAGATGATATCGTTGGCCCTGAGCCATTTAACTTCAAGTTCGACCGCCTTGGAGTTAGGGTTCCGGCCATTTTGGTTTCTCCTTGGATTGAACCGGGAACAGGTCAGTCCTTCAATACTTAATTACACTCGCATCAATGAGATTGTGAACTTGTGCCTTAATAAACCAAAGATTATTTTTGTTTTTGTAGTAAATAACAATTAAAGGTGTTGTGAATTGTGATTGACAAAATAATTTATGTAGTGTTGCATAGGCCATCAGGGCCAGAGGCTACATCAGAGTTTGAGCATTCCTCCATCCCAGCAACTCTTAAAAGGATTTTCAATCTAAAAGAGTTTCTCACAAAGCGTGATGCTTGGGCTGGCTCTTTTGACGTTGTTATCAACAGAAGCACACCACGTACAGATTGTCCAGGTATATATATCCCTTTTTTTTAAAATATAAAATAAAATCAGACCGATTTGAAGGGAAAAAGCATCACATACGACTGAAATTAACCCGGTAAAAATTATTGTAAGGGGTAGGAGTAGAACCTAGATTTCAACGTACCTAAAAACAAATATGTCATCGGACCGGAGACTTTTAGGTGTTAAAATATTACAATAAATGGGATATGGGAGGGGACAGACTTGAAAGCAATGTGCATCCAGCAAACCTCTGACCCTTATTTTTACTTGACAAAAAAAAAAAGAAATTTGATGAATTGAACGAATGACAATTGATTAATGGAAATGCATTTGCAGTTAAATTGGCAGAACCGGTGAGAATGCGAGATACAGATGCAAAAGAAGATGCAGAACTGAGTGAGTTCCAACAAGAGTTAGTACAGGTAGCAGCCGCCTTCAAAGGAGATTTTACAAAGGATATTTTTCCAGACAAAATTCTGGAGAACATGACTGTTGCAAAGGGACTCAAATATGTTGAAGATGCTTTTAAGAAATTCTCTGATGATTGCCACAAAGCCAGAGAAAATGGAGCTGATGAATCTGAAATTGTTCTCTTACCAAACCAACCTACCAAGAAAACCCCACCAAAAACTTTTGTCCAAAAGTTGTTTTCTTGCTTAGTTTGTGATAATTGATGCCTTTGTTCCTGTTTTTAAACATTGCTTGCTACATTTTCTTGGTGAGTTAACAATATTATATTATGGCCTTGTAGAGATTTCAATATTTCAGTTTTTCTATATGAAAACCAGTTGCCTGATTTCTACTTTGCAAAACTGTAAACCTGTATCCAAGTAATTTCTGTTCGAATTTGAATTTTTAATCGTGGAAATTTCTACTTTTGGCCTTCAAATTAGTGGGAATATAAAATTACCAATTTAGCAATGGCTTCACCAAAATACCATTATTTTGTTTTGAGTCGTGTTACTGCCATTCCACTACCGATATATTTATACTAGTATTCTAATATGCATTAGACGCCGGTAATATAGTGGACCGACACTTGCCTGGTATAAGCCGATCCTAGCACTTCTTTCTTTGGCTTGTTGCTCTTCCATTTTGTTAGGCTTTTGGTCATTGGACTTGATGGGATCAACTCGGCAGTATCATTAAAATGAACCCCACGTATCACTTTATTTTCATTTTTTCCTCTTTTTACCTTTATCGTCTTATTATTTGTGCCACATTTGCTTTCAGTTTTTCTATACCTCTTTATTTCTTCATTTAACTTTATTTCTCTCTATCTATTCATCTTCTGTACAGATTTGGTTTTTGAAACTCACAAATGCTCACTCTTTCTCCATCTTTCTTAATCTTCTTCAACCATTTTCGTTTTGGGTTTCGTAGATGAGTTCTAGCAAGGCCAAATCCACTTCCTTCTTCTCATCTCTAAGCTCCGGGACTGGCTATCAACGTCGGATATGGCGGCCTTGGCCTGTAAGCGGCAGCCAAAAAGAACCCTTTTTCCATTTATTTTCTCCCCATCTTTCACTCCAACCGTTTCTTTTAATGATTTTTTTTTTAAAAAAAAACCAACTAATTGGCAACTAGTCGACTAGTCGCCATTGGCGGACTAGATGGAGTCAAAGTCGTTGACTGGTCGCCCTCCGTCTAATAAAACCGATTTCAGCTTTTCGGTACAGCAGAAGACCACCTGACGTATTTCCGACTATTAATCGGTCGATTTTTCCGATTACTAGAACACTGATTTAAGCTCCATTTTTTAAAATTTTGATATGATTATATAAAATTAAATGGTTTTAATTTTTTTTATTTTCAAAACTACCCTTTTACTTTTATTTTTCAAACTTAATAAAAATCATCTTTATTTAAAACAAAAACAAAAACAAAAAACAAAAATATAACTTATCTCTGATCTCTCTATACGTTTATCATTTCATCGCAAAACTTAGTTTTTTTTCTTTATTTCATGGTAAAACTATTCTTCTGAAAGCAATTTTTTTTTTCTATAATCGATTAGATTGTTGGTGGAAGATTGAGAGTGCGGTATTGATCGTATCGATTTGGTGGTATTTTTTTTTAGCAAATAAGTTAAGTTTTGTTTCGTTAGAGATTAAGTTTTCTTGATTACGATTCTTGATACGATTTCGTTGTTTTTGTTGTTATTATTGTGTGTTGTCGTTTTCTGTATAGTTGCGAAAGTCAATTTGGGTTTCTTGGGAAAAAATCGGTGTTCAATTTGGGTATTTTTTTTTTTGTGTGGGTGGGATGGGAGGGTGTGCGATTGGAAGGGATTCTCAGAAAATTATTTCAAATGCTTTATATCATTTCCGAACAATTCTTTTAAATGTTTGGTATTATTCTTAGACTTTTTCATAATATTTTGTATATGTGTGAGAAACAAATTTTAGGGTTTAAAAAAAAAAATCTTCAAGAAAACAAATTACTAGTTAAATTTGAGCATGATGTTTTTTTAATTTTTTTTTTTTTTGAAAAAGAAAGTGGGGCTTTATTAGATTTTTTGTATAAAAGATTTCTAAAAAAAAAAAAAAATTGTATGTCTTTTTTAAGTAATTTTAATGAAGGAAAAAAAACTAAATAATTTAAATAGTTATGTTATTACTGTGTAATGAAATTGTATTTGAGAGTTTCTCTTTAAAATCTATAAATTATCTATTTATATTCCAATTTTTTTTTATTAATTATAATTTTAACTTGAATTAAAATTACTAAATAAGATAAAAAAAATTGATAGACACTCCAAACTAATTAAATTATTAAAAATAAATTCTTTCTTCTCAATCATTAGATTAAATATTACATAATAAACTCTATCTCCTAAATATGTTATTACCATATTAAAAATTCTCTCCTAATTACTCTCTCTCCATTTTTTTTAAAATCCTATTTCTATAATTTCCCAATCAATCTCTGATTAATAGTTAAAAAAAACTTATGAATATCTTAGTTTTCTACTAATAGTCATATATATATATTAAAAAGTGATTTTTTTTTTGAAATGAAAGCTTGATTTGTTGCAATTAGATTCGATTAAAATCAGAATTTTTAAGACTAATGGAAGATTAAAATTCTATAGACAATCACATGCCAGTATTTTTTTTTCATATTTCGAGTTTTTTTTAATATATACATGTATACGGTTCCTAAAAATCAAGCTTATTAATAAGTTTTTTTTTTCTTTAACTGTTAGACTAATATGGTAATTAAAAATTTAGAAGAAGGTATTTAATATGTAATAATTAATCTAATGATTTATGAAAGATAATTTCTTTTTTTAATAATTTAATTCAGAAAAGATAAAAAGGATATTTTTGTAACAAAATGTAGTGTTTTTTATTTTTTATTTTAATTTAAGTTTTAAGAATGGAATGCCTTTAGAAAAGAAATATAAAAAGAAAAATTGGATTTTCAAAATAAGATATTTATAATAATAATAATTAATGAGTACAATATAAAACCTATATATAATAAGAGAATCAAAACAAGAACCAATTCTATAATAAAAAAGTGGGAATGACGAAAAATGGTAGATTACTCAATTTTTTTTTCTAATTTCTATTCTAAATAATGTTTCACGTGAGATTTCAGTATCTTATAAATCATGATATTATGTGGTATTTGTTGTGATGTTGACAATTCATGCATCACATCATTTGAGACAGAATTTGAGACGTTTAGTATTACTCTCTCTCTATATATATATATTTAAAATCCACCATGTTGTATCATATCTTATCTTATATGTAACATCTCTCTAGTTTTTTTTAGAGAGAGAAAGTCTTCCAATTCAATATTTCTATTAAAGTGTTAAGTTTCCCTATTCTGTATGTACATTTGTTTAGTTAGAATTGTCAAAATTAGACATTTAAATTATGTTGAATTTGTTTTCGACCACGTATGAATATTTAACAGTTAATAATCACATTTCAATAATTTCTTTCACTCTATAGCAAAATTACCAAAATACCCCTAACAACTTATGTGCTTATTGGATCCGTTTTTAAAAGTAGTTTTCTGTTTACAAAAACAAAAAGCAGTTGTAAAGTTGTTTGTTTACATGTTTTCAAGAATGAAAAATAGTGTTTTAAATTTTCTAGTTTATAACTAGAAAGTTGAAAACAAGTGTTTATTGTTTTCCGTTGTATTCAAAACCGGTTTTCAAAACCAATCACAACTTTTCCGTCCAACACAACTAAATTATTTATTTTAGAAAATAATACAAAACACATTTACATTGTTTTCCATTGTTTAAAAACTACTTTTAACAAACATTACCAAACACAATACGTTTTTAAAACATCGTTTTTAAAACATGATTTTCATTTATAAAAATTGTTTTAAAAAACACAATTTTAAAACTGATACCAAACGGGCCATTATTTTCTCAATTTTCTTCCTTTCTTCTTCTTCTCTCTTCTCAACATTTTTTTGTTGGGGTTTATGCCCTAAAGATGTAATTTGTAAATGGATTTATGAAATAAATAAAAGGAAAAGTTCAATTCATTCATGTTGTGTTGTTTATTTTATTACTTGTGCATATATATTTAACAACTAAGATTGCCGGATGTAATCTCGAACTAAGTATATGCGTGTCATATACGGATTGATACAGTAAGAAACGTGCAATCTAAATAGTTCATAGATAGCAAATAAAACTAGGTACTTTATTTGTGGTTAATCTATAGCTGCGGTCCATTCCGTAATATACGGTGATTCTATCCTGAATCATTCATATGAAGATATGAGAATGGAGGCACTTTGTATGATGTGATCATATAGGATTGGGCCATGATCTATATAAATCTCCCAACAAGATCCGTTTACCGATGAGATTCATATATATCAACTAATAATGGCTATATATGGGTGATCTTAATCCTGAGTGACTTATCGACTCTTTCAGGTTAGATCGTGGTCTTTGATAGACCATGGGTGAGGTCAGATGCATTTCCTGATCAATATACTCCGTATGTTGGGATTGCAGTTTAGCTTGTGGCTAGGAAGGTTTGTACACAATAGTGAAATCCACTCCTTCTTGTGAGAAGTAGATGGTAGTTCCCTTAAGGGTTGATTCGAGGCTTGGACAATATGAGCGTTCTCCTAATTCCGTAAGGAAATAGGATTTATTGTCCATTAGAGAATCAATGGTACTTAAAGGATATATGTGATTAGAGGGGTATAACGGGCATTATGATCCAGCTCTAATTATGAATTACTGTGGAGGATCACACCAAATGTAATAGCTATATCGATGGACACCGAGTGGTACCGATCTGTGTAAAAGCGTCTACAGTTGAGAGAGTACAGCTTCGGGTTTTTAGTGGAATAACACCGGAGTTAATAATCAAGGAATATTAATTAAAGAGTTTAATTAATGATTCCGAGGATTATTGGAGCTCAAAATACTGTGGGTCCATTAGATCCCCTTGCTAGCCCGATTGATTTAGGTAACAAGGGCCACGGTTAATTAATTGGATTGTCCAATTAATTGTGTTACAAAAGTGACGCGTATATATTCAGGAATTAATTAAATAATGAGATTATTTAATTAATGAATGTTAATAGTTAAATTAATTAAATAATTAGATTATTTAATTATATTGATAATTATGAATTATTAATTAACTATCAATTTGAGGGTGTTAGTTGATATATGGATTTAGGTGAAGATAAAATAATAGGATTATTTTTATCTTACTAAATCATTTATTTAAGTTTTTGAATTTAAGTTTAAAATACTTATTATCACTTTTAATATATTAGATATATTTGAAAAGGATAATTAAAAGATATATATATACCAATTAATAACACAAGAGATTGCATTGGATGCAAATTGATGTGTACATGAAACAATAGTCAAAAGAAAATTTTACATAGAATGTAAATACTAAATACATATATAATATATATTTGTGAAGCAGTGAGAAATATTTAGCTGATGCGTGAGACTTTTATTGTGAAGCAAGGCGAGAGATATCGATATAACAAAAGCAACATATATATATATATATATATATATATATATATATATATATATATATATATATATATATAGCAATAGCAGGCTAGATTGACAATTTTTGGTCATATAGCAAAAGCAGCAGTGAAATATAAATATATATAATCAAAAGCAACAGTGTGAGATATATATTAATATATATTTTTTATTTCATGTTTTATGTGTTTTTGAAACACATAAAAGAATAAATTTCTTCAATTCTCTCTACATCCTCTATTCAAGTTCCTGAGACCGTGACGCGCCCACACACAGTTATCAGTTTCGGGAGATAGCGAGGAAGATCGAGTGGCTCAGACAGGAGCACATCGTAGAGTGAAGGAGCTTCCAAACGTTGGTAAGATTGGTTCAGACAGGAGCATATCGAAAAGTGAAGGAGCCTTCAAACGTTGGTAAATATATATTCTTCTGATTATATTGATTACAATTTCCTGAGTTTACATATTGTATGTATTGGTTTCGAAAAATAATTACGATCAAAAGTTCACTGGTCCCAGATACAAATATGATATGTATAAAAAATTTAAAACCTAGTTCCGCTGCGTGACCGGTGAACTGGGTTCCAACAATTTTTCTTTCCTTCATCATCTTCATATTTCATTAGCTAACATAAATCAAAGAATGAATCACTTGAAAAACACTAATTTCACTAGCAAAAAACTAATCCAAAATTTGTTTAAGTTTGGTTTCGGTGTTGAGTTGAAGATTTGGCGAAAGTTGTTTGCGAGAAGGTTTAGGAGAAAACCATTTGGATTGGCACTCGAAGTGACTAAAATGTGTAAAATCTCTTATGTTTTTGCATTATTTTTGTTCCAAATAGTTGATATAACATGAGTTTTGTGTTATAACATTAATTTGTGTTGTATTTATAAGTAAGATCTATCGATTTTTAGCATTAATTTGTATTGTATTTAGTAAGATCTATCGATTTTTATCCATTTTGGAAATTTTTAGCAAAAACGTGAAACTTGTTGGAATTATTTTTAAAATAAATCATGTGAAAGTTTGACTATTGACAAATGATGTGACCATTAATTCAAAATGAAAGGTCATAATGAAAGGTTGAATTGTTTCAAGATTGTAACAATTTATGAAAGGTTGCATTTGTTCATGAAATAATGAAAGGTTGTATTGTTTCAAGATTGCAACAATTTATGAAAGGTTGCATTTGTTCATGAAATAATGAAATGTTGTAACCATTATGAAAAGGTGCAAAGCATATTATAAATTGCTATACCTTTCATTCATTTTCGTACAAACTGAAATACAGAACATTACATTTCTGTTACTACTCTCTTCTTCCTCATTTTCACATTTTTCTACAAAACAATTTTCTTATTTCTTTCTTGCATAAATACCAATATTCTATCAAACTCTAGTAACAAAATATTGTTTCTTGGCTGGTTTGTCATCAACGGTGTTTGTGGTTTAAATTGTTAGTGCACAACGATATTAAACAATCGAGACTTCATTGTATATTGAAGGCACATTTGCATAACCCGGTGCATCACTTAGTTGGTTGGGGGTAAATAGTGTCATAAAGAAAGCGAATTCTGTAACTTGCCTTGAAGCCCACATTTATTTTACTGCAGTGATTTTTTATTCTACTTACAACAATTTGGTTCAAACTTAATTTCACAGTGACAGTGAACTTCAAAAGAAAATGTACACATTTTTCAGTTTTGACACATCAATTTCTCTAACAATCTTAAGACACTATTTTCTGCTACTACAATGGCCCCTACAAATTCTCTGCGAGAGTTCGCTGTGGACTTTGTGAAATTGGATCGTTTTGATGGTGGAAATTTTATTCGTTGGCAAAAGAAGTTGCATTTCTCCTGTCAACATTGAATGTGGTATATGTATTGACAACACCGAAGCCGGTCGAACATGATGATGAAACCATGGCATAGGTCCGTCATCGTCAGAAGTGGGAGTAAGATGATTATATTTGCAAGGGTCACATTTGCAATGCAATGTTAGATGCTCTTTTCGATCAATATCACAACGTGGCTACTGCAAAAGAAATTTGGGATTCTCTCAAGACAAAGTATATGGTTGAAGATGCTACAAGTAATAAATTCTTGGCCTCTAAATTTTTTGACTATAAATGGTAGATAACAGATGTGTGGTTGAACAATTTCATGAAATTAGACACATTTTAAATCAGTTTAGCCAACACAAAATGAATATGGATGAATCTGCTATTGTTTTTGCTATTATTGATAAACTCCATTCCTCTTGGAAAGACTATAAAAGGAGTCTTAAACACAAAAAAGAGGATGTTACTCTAGAAGAGTTGGGCCAACACCTCTACATAGAGGAGGAGTATAGAATTAACTCTATTGATGAGCAGGTCAATTCATCCTTTAAGGTTCATATGGTGGAGGAAGGGAAAGAGGCTAAGCAGGCCCTTCAACACACAAAGAATAAGAAGCGAAAATTTGATTCAAAGAAAAATCAAAGTTCTAAAAAAGGGTTCATGCCACCACTGCAGCAAACCTGACCACTACAAGAGAGAATGTCTTCTTCTTAAAAAGAAAAAGGAGGAAAATACCTCAAATTTTATAGCCATGATGTCCGAGATCAATGCTCTCGAGGATGATACTGCATGGTGGATAGATTCAGGCGCTACAAGACATGTTTGTAAGAATCAAAGCCTTTTCACTACTTATGAAAAATAAGATGATGGAAATATACTATACAGGGAAATAATACTTGGAAATTGGTTGGCCTACCACCTGGGTCTAAACCAATTGGTTGTAAATGGACCTTCAAAAGGAAAAAAAAAGGCTGATTGAACTCTTGATAAGTTCAAGGTAAGGTTAGTAGCAAAAGGCTTTACTCAAAAGGAAGACCTTGATTATTTTGATACATACGCACTAGTTGTGAGGACTGTTACTATCAGAACTTTGATTGCATTAGTATCAATTTATCATCTTGAAATACATCAAATGGATGTAAAGACTGCTTTCCTCAATGGAGATTTGGATGAGGAAATTTATATGAAGCAAACTGAAGGGTTTGTAATGCCTGGACAAGAAAATAAGGTTTGTAAACTTATCAAATCTTTGTATGACCTTAAACAAGCATCGAAGCAATGGCATGAAAAATTCAATAAAACTGTTGTTTCAAATGGTTTCTGAATTCATGAATCCGACAAATGTGTATACAGTAGATTCAATGGAAATAAATGTGTAATTATATGTCTTTATGTTGATGCCATGTTAATATTTGTAACTGACAGTGTGAGCATTGAACTCACAAAATCACTATTGTCATCAAACTTTGACATGGAAGACATGGGGCTTGCTGATGTGATTTTGGGTATAAAAATTATACGAAATGATGATGGCTTAATACTGACCCAATCACATTATATTGAGAAAATAATGAAGAAATTTAATCATTTCGATAATAAGGACATCATCCACGCCTTATGATCCAAACATAAGGTTATACCCTAACACTGGGAGAGCAATATCTCAATTAGAATATGCTCGTGTCATTGGGTGTCTCATGTATGCCATGATACTAGGCCTGATATTGCCTTCGCTGTAGGAAGGCTGAGTAGGTATTCCAGTAATCCTAGTCAATTACACTAGCATGCATTGTATAGGATTTTAAAGTATTTGAAGTATACTATTGATTATGGTATACATTATTCTAGATATCCTTCAGTTTTGGAAGGATTTACTGATGCCAGTTGGATCACTGATAAAGATTCATACATCACAAGTTGATGGATTTTTACGCTTGGTGGATGAGCAATCTCTTGGGGTTCCAGAAAGCAAACTTGTATAACTGATTCCACCATGGCTGCTGAGTTTATTGCATTGACATCATGTAGCAAAGAGGCAAAATGTTTAAGAAATTTAATAATAGAATTTTCGTTGTGGCCAAAACCAATGCCTCCAATATCTATCCACTGTGATAGTGAGACAACTTTGTTTAAAGCATATAGCCATGTAAAGTCCTCATTTGTTGATTGACTTATTTCGTAAATAAATCACATTCTTGGGGTATTATGTAAGGGTAGCTTAGGCTCTCAAGACCTCAAGAGGAGAAGCACCAAAGGTAAAATTCTTGTGCTTACTTACTTTGAAGAGATAGTTGCACACACTCACATATTCATACATAACTTTAATTCTTATATGTTGTGTGTTTACTTGTGTGCATTTTGGTTTAAATGACTCTTGTTGATTTATTTGCATCTTGGAATTAAATGTTTTATGTCATGTTTGACATTAGAATAAGATGCATTTTTCATCACTCTTGAACTTATTGAGTTTGTGTGTTTGAGTGTTGAAAATAGGCTTTGCGCTGGTGGTGCGCTACTCAACTAGCGCATCTCACCAGCATAACATTCCAGTGGATCGTCGCGTGTGTTGCGCCACTGAGCTGCGCTGTTGCACCCGTGCACAGTTGAAAAAAAGTGGGCGTGCGCCGGTGGTGCACTACTCTACTAGAGTAGCCTCACTAGCGCAAACATTCCAGAGGATGTGAGCATGTGTTGCGCCATTGGGATGCGCCACTCGTCCAGCGTCTATTGTAAAATTAGGCTGTGCGCTGGTGGTGCGTTACTCGACCATCACATGTCACCAACGCACATAGAGAAAGCTGGAGCGTTTTTTCCAAAACGACCTCACTTTGTTTGGATCTCATATATATATATATATATATATATAACTCGTTGGTTTAAGGTCGTGCAAGAGTTCAGAATATCATATATTTTCCTTATAACACATTTCAAAAGGAAAACTCTTCCAAGAACTCATTTTTAATCACTCAAAGCATTCCTATGTGCATAAAAACTTCATCTTGCATCATCTAAGTTCATTTACAGTGCATCAATGGATAGGGTTGCTTCATCACATCTTGTTTGGTAAGTTCTTCACTATCTTCTTACAAGTTAATTGTTTTGCTTGCTAAGCCATCTCTTTAATTATTTGTATGCTCTTAGAATATATTCTAGATACAAATTAGAGATTGTTGTGATAACATGATTAAGTGTTGTATTGTGATAGCTAGGATTGTTGTTATTGATAACTTCTAGCTAAATCTCTATGCTTTGCATTTATATATTGTTTAGGACTAATTGATTGCATTTAGTGATTGCATTATAGTCCTTGCCATGCTTAATGACAACATGTGTTGATTTGGCTTTTATGATAGCTTCATAGGATTGCTTGTTCTATGTTTAGCTAAGTTTTATGACATGTCATTTAGCTTTTGATATCTAGGATTGCATTTATTGCCATCTCATAATCCTAGATAAGCATATAAGGTACCCTAGCCTTGTTTGTTGTTTGAATATCATCATATATTCACATAGGGTGTTTATCTCTTCATTTAAGAGAAGTAAGTCTTGCATTGCATCCGGGAGTAAGTTGCTTCAAGCGTAAGCAAATTGGACTAGGTCTACTTAATACCGGGATTAGGTAGTGGTAGTGGGTTATATAATGGGAGTAGGTTGTAACGCCTCTATCATCAGTGGATTCGTTGTTCGAGTGTGGCGCACTTAACAGCCAGTGGTTTTTTCCATTTGGAGGGTTTCCACGTATATCTCAAGTGTCTTTATTATTTCCGCACTTATTACACTTATGATATTATTGTGACTAGTTAGGGGCATTTCGTCAACTTGACCTTTAACAAAAATTGGGTAAAATTTATTTAAAATCTATTCACCCCCTCTAGATTAATATTACACACCATAATATTTGTTTCACGCCAAATGTACAATGGCAAGTCTCGACATATTGGTCTAAGACATAGTTATGTGAGATAGTTGCTCACAGATGGTGTGATTAACATTGATTTTGTCAGATCAAGTCAAAATCTGGTAGACCCTCTTACAAAAGGACTCACAAGGGAATTGGTATCTAAAACTTCAAGAGGGATGGGACTGAAGCCAACATTTAAACATCACCAATGATGGAAACTCAACCCAACTCTTGAAACAACAATATCTTGGGTTCAATGAGCAGAGTATATCATATGTTGTGATTGCAAACACTATAATATATATATATATATATATATATATATATATATATATATATATACGTCCTAGAGGTAAAAGTGTTTGGTACTTGTATGTACTAGGAAGGATAAGCTTTTAAGCTTTTAATAGACTTATAACAGATTTTGTTGGGATGTTGTTACAGGGACATTTCTGATAACGTCTACCTATATGAGCGTCAAGGATGGTGCCGTCCTTTATGTATTTTGGTTGATTACTAAAGCGTTCATGAAAATCCAAGATATAGACACAAGGCCTTTACACGCATCAACAATTTTGAACACTTGAGATATTGAAAGATTATGCGTGAGACATATCCGGTTAGTTGAATAAGGTCGCTAGTTCAAAGCTTGCCTACCATACCACATTGACTAACTTTGATGTGTTTTCACTAAGTGAAGGTTCAAGTCCAAAAGACACCTTCATTTATACGTAAGATTTCTGAACCAGTGCAAGACATTTTCAAACTGCATTTACTTTGAAAATGGTGGAGGATTGTCTGAATTATTTTCAAAATAAATCATGCGAGAGTTTGACTATTGACAAAGGATATGACCATTAATTCAAAATGAAAGGTCATAATGAAAGATTGTATTGTTTCAAGATTGCAACCATTTATGAAATGTTACATTTGTTCATGAAATAATGAAAGGTTGCAACCATTATGAAAATGTGCAAAGCATATTATAAATTGTCAGACCTTTCATTCATTTTCCTACACAACTGAAATACATAACATTACATTTCTGATACTACTCTCTCTTTCCTAATTTTCACATTTTTCTATAAAACAAAATTCTTATTTCTTTCTTACATAAATACCAATTCTTTTAAACTGCAGTAACAGAATATTGTTTCTTGACTAGTTTGTCATCAACGGTGTTCGTGGTTTAAATCGTTAGTGCACAACGATATTAAACAATCGAGGCTTCATTGTATCTTGGAGGCACATTTGAATAACCCGGTGCATCACTTAGTTGGTTGGGGGCAAATAGTGTCTTAAGGAAAGCGACTTCTGTAACTTGCCTTGAAGCCCACATTTATTTTACTGTAGTGATTTTTTATTCTACTTACAACAATTTGATTCAAACCTAATTTCATAGTGACAGTGAACTTCGACAGAAAAGGTACACATTTTTCAGTTTTGACACAACAATTTCTCTAACAAAACTTTGTAAATTAAAAAAAAAAACGTGAAACCCTACTGTCCATGATGTCTAGAAAATAAGAAGTTACTTGGACTTTAATTATTTTTCTTTACCGTTTTAGGTAAATGGATGTCAAGTTGTTGATAAACTACAATGGGTAGTGGGTGGTGAGATGTTTGATGAGGTGGTGACAAAGAAGCTGAAATATTCGGAGTTGAATGATTTTTTGATAGAATCGATTAATGTAATTAAGGTAGTCGATTGCATGGCCAACCATGGCGCCCGTGCACGAGGTGTGCTTGCCCTAGGCCCATTCTTTAAGGGGCCCAAAATTAGGTGTTATTAGTTTTTTTTTTAAATGAGTCGAAATGATTTTTATATAAAAAAAATAAAGCCCAATCAAAATTCCTTCCACAACAGAGTCCTTTTATTTTACATTCATTCATCTCCCGGTCAATAATGTCCAACATTCATTTTTTTTTTCAAATAGGTCCAATTACTTCAAAATAAAAAATAATCCATTTCTGTTATAAAATAAAATGAAGAACATATAAATAAGCAAATAAATGAATGAGATAAGAGGGAGTGAGAGGAGAGAGAGAGAGAGAGAGAGAGAGAGAGAGAGAGAGAGACGAGAGAAATAGAGAAATATTAGGGTCCGTCCTGTAAGCGTTTTTCAGTTGCTGTTTTATAAAAATAAAAATGAAAATAAAAACAGTGTTTTAAGTTTCAGTTTCGAATTCTGAAAACGCGTCAGGTAGCATATACTGAAAGCTGTATTTTAAAAATAAAAATGGAAAAAACGCGTCTGGTAGGTTGACCGAAAACTATCAAAAATTGATTACATAATTAAGTAATATAATTTTTGTATTGTAATTTTTATATTAAACAAAAGTAACACGTCGAAAATTAATTAAAAAAAACATATCCAAAAATGAATTAATCAAAACTAAACTCTTAAATTATAAATAAATAATATATATATATATATATATATATATATTAAATATTATTATATTTTTTATATTATATTATATTATATTTTTGTATATAATATATTACAGTATATACTATATAAATATATAATATTTGATATTATATATAACATTATAAATATATATATTATTAATATATATATATTTATTATAATATTATATATATTATAAACTATATTATAATATATTAATATTATATAATATATATTATAATATTCATAAATTACATTATTTTATAATATATAATATTATAATATATATATATATATAATAATTATATGTGTATATATATATATATGTATGTATTATTGTATGAATGCTTTTAGTTATAGTTGAAAATAAATTATTCTGGAATATATATATATATATAGATATATGGGCACTTTGGTCATTTATAAATCTTGTCCCGTCTTATCCTAGCCATATGAAATGCATAATAGTACAGTTAATTGTTTAAAAAATGATTTTTTTTTATATAAGAAAAGTGAAAAACAAAAACAAAAACGAAAAACAAGTATTTTGTGTTTTTCCAAATCTTTTACTTTTAACACTGGTTTTTTTTTTCGTTTTTTGAAAATAAAATGAAAAACATTTAACGAACGCGTTTTCGAAATCGTTTTTTAAAAATAAAAACGAAAACAGACTGAAATATATATATATAGGCAAAGAGAAGATAGGTGATGTCGTGATGATGAAAGGCAAGTAAGAGATGTTGATGACAAAACAAAGTCAACAATAGAAGCTATATTAACTTGGGGGGGGGAGAAGCCCCACTTTCCTTTGGATTTTTCACTACTTGTTTTTATAATTTACTAAGAAAAATCCAGCAGAACAAAAATCTAAGTAAAATATATACAAAGATCTTCTGGATCTAATGGGGCTGGACATTTGAAAACTATCTCATTAAAAACCTTATCAGGAAAATCCTGTGGGACAAAACCTGATCGAAGGGAAGAAGAGTATAGTACACACATGTCCATTCAAAACTTTGCTTCCCCTGATTGAACGCTCCTCCACATAAAAATTTCAGCATTAGTTTTGTAATTTACAAAGTCGATGCATGCATATTCCATATACTAGCTTCTGAAAAGTTGATATAGGCAATGATTTTGGTAATAGATCTGCAAGATTTTCTATAGACGGTATTTGCCTAACATCAATTTGTCGGTTCTATTGAAGCTCATAAGTATAGAAGAATTTAGGATAAATATGTTTGGTTCTATCTCCTTTGATATATCCCCCTCGAATTTGAGCAATGCAAGCCGCGTTACCTTAAAAATCTATGTTGGAATTTCTATAGATGTTCAAAATCCATGTGTATTTTGAATATGATGAATAATTGACCTTAGCCAAACACATTCTCGACTTACTTCATGAAGTGTGATGATTTCATAATAATTAGAGGATGTAGCAACCAAAGTCTGTTTTATGGAGCGCCATGATATTGTTGTGCAATTATATGTAAAAACGTATCTCGTTTGTGAACGAGCTTTGTAGGGATCAGGCAGATACCCTACATCAGCATAACCAAGTAAACCTGAAAAATTGTTAGATTTTGTATATAAAAAAATCCTAAATCTTTCGTTCCACAAAGGTAATGAAAAAGATGTTTGATCCCATTCTAGTGCCTTCAAGTTGGTGCTGAACTAAATATAGCCAGTACATTCAAAGAGAATGCAATATCTGGTATAGTACATTAAGCCAGATATAATAAAGCACTAATTGCATTAAGATATTGTACCTTATGACCAAGTATCTTTTCCCCAATTTCTTTTGGGCGGAATGGATTCCCTTTATGATCAAGAGTTCTAACAACCATAAGAGTACTTAATGGATGAGTATTATCCATATGGAATATTTTAAAAATCTTTTCAATATATGTTGATTGATGGACAAGTACTCCATTTGATCTATGCTTGATCTCGAGGCAAAGACAATATCTTATCTTTCCCAGATCTTTCATTTCAAATTCCTTTTTCAAGTATTCAGCAGTTTTCAAGAGTTCCCCAAGAGTTCCAATTAAGTTCATATCAACAACTTAAATTGCTATGATAACAAATCTAGATTCTGATATCTTTATGAAGAATCATAGGCATATAAGATTATTAATATACCCTTATTTCATCAGATATTTATTGAGACGTTTATGCCACATCTGTCCAAATTGTTTTAATCTATACAATGACCTTTATAACTTTATTGAATACAAATTACAAGATTTTGAGTTACATGCTTCTGGCAATTTAAATCCGTTAGGAATTTTCATGTAAATATCTTAATCCAGTGAACCGTATAGATAAGAGGTCACTACGTCCATCAGATGCATTTCTAGTCTTTCCAAGACATCCATACTTATCAGAATGGAAACGTAATTGTATCCATCACTGGTGAGTATGTTTCATCAAAATTGATGCCAGATCTCTACGAGAAACCCTTTGCTGCGAGTCGTGACATATATCTCACAACTTTGTTTTCTCATTATGTTTCAGTATAAAACCCATTTGTACCCAACAGGTTTGACGTTTACAGACGTCTGGATTATTGATTTAAATACTTCATGTTTGGCTAATGAAGTCAATTCTATTTTAATTGCTTATTTCCATTTAAGCCAATCAAACCTTTGTCTACAACCGTCGAGATTATGAGGTTCATAATCATCATTTATGATTTTAGTTGCCACTGTGTATGAAAATACATCATCGATGATTATTTCTTCACGATTCCACAATTCTCTTGTATAATTTATAGAAATTTTCTCATTTCTACATTCTTGTATCTCTTCAGAGATTCCTTCTCCCACATAGGATTTTGTCACTTTAGTAACTTGTGTCCCTTCATGGACATTTAACTCTTCTGGAGTTAACTTAGAGAAAATGGATTTATTTATTTTCTTTTTTCGAGGAACAATATCTTTTGAGCCAAATGGTCTACCATGCTCCTAGCCTGCAGTGGATGATTCTTTTGCTATCATTTGTTTAGATTGTTTTTCTGGATCAATCACCCGTTTTGGTACATTAACAACAGGGATGTATGATTTTGTTACCCTAGTAGCATCTGTAAATGCATCTAGTAATTGATTCGTTATTGCTTGAAAATGTACTATCTTACATACTTATTCTCACATTGAGATGTGTATGGATCTAAATGAGTTAGACTAGGAATTTTCCAGGAAAGTCCAGGCTTCTCTTCAGAAGAAGTTTTTATTTCCCCTAATGATGGGAAACTTGTTTCATCAATTTGGCAATCTGCAAACCGTGCTACAAAAAGATCACCAGTCAAGGGTTCCAGATATTTAATAACTGATGGTGAATCAAAACCACTATATATATATATATATATTCCCAAAAGTCTTTGGGGTCCCATTTTAGTTCTTTTTATTGGTACAATTGGGACATATACCGTACATTCAAAAGTACGTAAATGAGATATATTTGATTGATGACCAATTACAGGTTGTCCTGGTGAATACTGATGATAAGCAGTGGGCCGAAACCAGATCAATGCAGCAGCATGTAAAACAACATGCCCCCATATAGAAATCAGTAATTGCGTTCATAATAATAAAGTCCTTGCAATTACCCTGATTCATTTAATAAGTGATTCTGCTAATCAATTCTGAGTATGAACATGTGGAACTAGATGTTCAACATTAATCCTAGATACTTCGTAATATTCATCAAATGCCTTGGAATTAAATTCACCAGCATTATCCAGACGTATGGACTTAATTGAGTAAAGGAGAAAATGAGCCCGAAGCCTGATAGTCTGTGCAAGTAATCTTGCAAAAGCAACATTATGTGTTGATAATAAGCATACATGTGACCATCTGACAGATGCGTCAACTAGAACAATAAAATAATGAAATGGTCCACTTGGTACATGAATAGGCCCATAAATATCCCCTTGAATTCTTTGTAAAAATGATGGGGATTCAAAACCAACTTTAGAAAGAGATGGTTTTATTGTTTATTTCCCTTGAGAACATGCAGTACATAAATTCTCATGGGTTAAAGAATCTTCTGATTTTTTAATGGACGCCCATGAAAATTCTCAATGATTCTATGCATCATTGTAGATCCTGGATGACCGAGTCGATCATGCCAAAGTATAAATATTTTTGGATCTGAGGACTTTTGATTCATAATTGCATAAGTTTTTACACCTTTGATAATAATGTAATATAATCCAGAAGATAAAATACGCAGTTTTTCTATAATGAGTTTCTGGCCTTAATTATGAGATATAATGCACAAATATTCAATATTATCTTTATTCATAGTTTCAACACAATATCCATTTCTCCGTATGTCTTTGAAACTAAGCAGATTCCTTCTGGATCTACTTGAATATAATGCTTCATCGTTACATATTTTACTATTGTTTGGTAACAATATCGTGGTTCTTCCAGAGCCTTCTATCAGATCCACGGGACATGATACTGTATTAACATTTGCCCTGAGTAAAGTTAAATTTATAAAATATTTTTGACTCCACAGAATTGTATGAGTTGTTGCATTATCAACTAGACATATATCTTTTGCTTCTAGCTTTTCAATATTCCCCATTTTATCGTTTATATTCATTTTATATGCTTCATAAAGAAAAATAAATGCATATCAGACAAAGTGATTCGAAAAGTATATATTGCATTGAGAAATATTTACATGAACAAAATAATAAATTAATACTAATGTAAGTAGTATTTAATTGGCATGGACATACCCATCATCAATTGAAGCAGCGGGGATGTCTTTAGGGTCTGGAAAGAAATCTGTAACATTAAGATGAGTAATATCTCTAGGATATGTTTCAATGAAATGAGTTTTCGCTTTCTTTCCCTTTCCACCGATAGATGCTTTATACAGATCCACCAGATGTTTAGGTGTTTTACATTCATTTGACAAATGATTGGAACATCCATACCTAAAACCAATACTGTTATTTACATTAGGCCTATTTTGAGTATTTTGTCCTTTATACTACTTGGCCTCATAAGTATTCCACTTCTACTGAATGTTTTAATTATAACCACATGATCCAGAATAACCATGTTCTCTTTTGAAACTACGACCACGGCCCTGGTCAGGATTACGACCATAACAACGATCGCGATCAGGACTACGACCATTACCACAACCTCGACCACGTCCACAACTATGACTATGGTTTTTGAAAGTATTAGCATTCTTTTCTGGGAGTGTTGTAGAACCAGTCAAGTGTGATCTGTGATTGTTTTATTAATATCTCATTATTCTTTTCTGCTACTAGAAGGCATGCGATCAACTTTGAATATTTTGAGATTCTGTGTTCTCGATATTGCTGTTGCAATATTATATTTGAGGCATGAAAAATTGTGAATGTTTGTTCCATCATATCTTTTTCACATACTTCTTCACCACACAATTTCAACCTTATAGTGATTATGAACAAATCAGAATTATAATTAGAGACTGATTTGTACTGATTTGTGGTCTTGGAGTAAGTGCTGCCATTCGTACCTTGAATTTGCTAATGTAACATCATGTTGTTGACCATAACGATCTTTTAGTTCTTGGCACTGATCTTCAGGATCTGTGAAAGTAAGATATTGAGCTTTCAAATCCTTATCCAGATGATGATGGATTATGACCATAGTTATGGATCTGTGTTGTTCGTTAGCATTGATTCCACTATCAATGGCGTGGTATAGGCCCTGGGATTTTAAGTATAATCCAGCATCAATAACCCATGACATATAGCTGTCTCATGAGACTTTGAGTGCACCGAACTTCAAAATCTCAAGTTTAAACATTATTACAGCTTCTAAAACAAACATTATGGTGTGTATAATATTAATCTAGAGGGGGGGGGGGGGGGGTGGGGGGGTGAATAAATTTTAAACAAATTACCCAATTTTTGTTAAAGGTCAAGTTGATGAAATTGCCCCTAGCTAGTTACAACAAAATCACAAGTGTAAAGATTGCGGAAATATTAAAGACACTTGAGATTTATGTGGAAACCCTCCAAATGGAAAAAACTACGGCCTGATGAGTGTGCCACACTAGAACCTCAAATCCGCTAATGGCAAAGGAATTACAACCTAA
The DNA here is from genome assembly GCA_032871835.1 of Dipteronia dyeriana. Lineage (NCBI taxonomy): Eukaryota > Viridiplantae > Streptophyta > Magnoliopsida > Sapindales > Sapindaceae > Dipteronia > Dipteronia dyeriana. The sequence goes on from CM065302.1 coordinate 40,747,701, forward strand.
TCCCGGTTTAAATCCACCACCACTACCTAATCCCGGTATAAGTGAACCTAGTCCATATTGCTTGCGATTTAAGCTACATACTCTCGGAAGCAACACAAGTCTTACTTCTCAATGAAGAAATAAAATGTCCTATGTGAATATATGATGATATTCAAAGAACAAACAAGGATAGAAAACCCTATATGCTTATCTAGGATAATGAGATGACAATTGATGCAATCCTAGATATCAAGAGCTAAATGACATGTTCAAAAAGCTTAGCTAAACATATATCAAACAATCCTATGAAGCTATCACAATACAACACTCAATCATGTCATCACAACAATCTTTAATTTGTATCTAGAATATGTTCTAAGAGCATACAAATAATTAAAGAGATGGCTTAGCAAGCAAAACACTTAACTTGTAAGAAGATAGTGAAGAACTTACCAAACAAGATATGATGAAGCAAACCTATCCATAGATGCACTCTAAATGGCTTTAGATGATGCAAGATGAAGTTTTTATATACATGGGAATGCTTTGAGTGTTTAAAGATGAGTTTTTGGAAGAGTTTTTCCTTTGAAATGTGTTCTAAGGAAAAGATATGATGTTTAGAACTCTTACACGACCTTAATGCAAAGAGTTATATATATATGAGATCCAAACAAAGTGAGGTCGTTTTAAAAAATGTTCCAGCTTCCTCTATGTGCGCTGGTCGAGTAGCGCACCACCAGCGTACAACCTAATTTTTCAATAGACGCTGGATGAGTGGCGCAACACATGCGACAATCCTCTGGAATGTTGTGTTAGTGAGGCTGTGCTAGTCGAGTAGCGCTCCACCAACGTACTGCCCACTTTTTCAACTTTGCACGGGTGCAATGGGGCAACTCAGTGGCGCATGACAATCGGCGTTCCACTGGAATGTTATGCTGGTGAGGTGCGCTGGCCGAGTAGCGTATCACCAGCGCACATCCTAATTTCTCAACTCTCAAACACACATTTTCAACAAGTCCAAGAGTGATGAAAATGCATCCTATTCTAATGCCTAACATGACATAAAACTTTAATTACAAGATGAAAATATATCAACAAGAGTCATTTAAACCAAAATGCACACTAGTATAAACACACAACATATATGAATAAAAGTTGTGTATGAATTTGTGAGTGTGTGCAACTATCTCTTCAAAGCAAGTAAGCATAAGAATTTTACCTTCGGTGCTTCTCCTCTTGAGGTCTTTAGAGCCTAAGCTACCCTTACATAATACCCAAAAAATGTGATTTGTTCACGAAATAAACCAATCAATAAATGAGGACCTTTCAGCTTCTATTTCTATAATTTAAAACGTAAATTTAATTTAGTGTGAATAAAATTAAAGAGCATAATGAATTAAACAATTTATTTGGAGACATAACATAAGCCAGTCCTGAGACACAGTATAAACCAGTCCCAAGACATGGCATTAGCTAATCTCATATATTGAATATTTAAACAATTTATTTGGAGATACAACATAAGCCAGCCTCATATATTGCATAAATTAAATACTGAATATTTAAGCAATTTATCTGGAGACACAACATAAGCCAATCTTGAGACATAGTATAAGCCAGTCTCGAGACATGGCATAACCCAGTCTCATATATTGCATAAAAATAAATACTGAATATTTAAACAATTTATCCGAGTACACAACATAAGCCAGTCCCGAGATATGGCATAAGTCAGTCTCATATATTGCATAAAACCCATAGGGTGCAAGTGGGTATAAAAGAGAAAGAGAGGTATGAATGGAAATGTGGAAATCTTTAAAGCTAGATTGGTAGTTAAACGTTGCACACAGAAGGAAGCTATCAATTATGAGGAAACCTTATCTCATATAGCCATTTTTAAATCCATTAGGATACTCTTATCCTTTGCGGAATCTCTAGACCTATAGATTTGGCAAATGGACGACAAGATAGCTTTCCTTAACGGAAGTCTTGACGAAAGCATCTATATGGTGCAACCAGAAGGATTATGAAAAAGGCCATATACTACTCATCAGAAGCAAGCATCCAAATCCTCACCCATGGTATGCAAGTTGTAAAAATCCATATATGAACTGAAGCAAGCATCCAAATCCTGGAACATAAAGTTCGATCAAGCTGTGAAAGGTTTTGGATTTATTCAAAACCTTGATGAAACTTGTGTATACAAAAGGATTAGAGGCGACAAGTTGGTTTTTCTAGTTCCTTACGTTTATGATATACTACTCATTGGAAATGATGTATGTGTATTGACATTAGTAAAAGAATGGTTAGCAAAACAATTTGATATAAAGGACTTAAGAGAAGCAAGTTATATTCTTGGTATCCAAATAATAAGAGATATAAAGAATAAAACAATTGTCTATCCTGTTGGAACCCCGTTCACTGGTAACGCAACGGAAATAGGTTTTAATTTTTTTTGTACAAATCGTAAATGATCTGAGACCAATGAACTTGGGATCATACTTATTTTTGGAACTAATACATATCAATTATTACAATAATAAATAAATATGTATACATGAAAACTATAATCAATATAAAGAAAACGCTTTTAGAATCTTACCAACGTTTGAAGGCTCATTCACTTTACGATATGCTCCTGTCTGAAACCACTCGATCTTCCTCGCTATATCTCGGAACTGGTAATTACGTGTGGGGGCATCACGGACTCAGGAACTAGAATGGAGGATGTAGAGAAAGACTTGAAGAAATTATTTCTTTGATATCAGTGCACAACACTTGCACACATTATATTTCTCTCTTTTTGGTGTTATTTCACACACACACACACTTGCACAAAAATAACTCACGGACACACTGCACTTGAGCGTATCACGCACATGCACTTTGATATCTCTATTGTAAGAGTGTATATCAGGTCTGTTGCCTTTATATATATAATATTTTGAGAATCTTTTTAGTTGAAATCTTTGATTCGGTTTTCAAAATATAATATTTATCACATATATTTTTAACTTTTAAAAAATCTGATCAAATCCTTATTTGATTTTTAAAAACTTTCAAATAAAAAATATCTTATATCTTTTAATTAAAAATAATTAAAAATTAATTTTGAATATAAACATTTTAAATTCAATTTCAAATATTTAATAAAATTAATAATCATATTATTTTATTCTATCAAATATCAACTGACACCCTCTATTTAGTGATTAATAACACAATTAAATAATCTTATTATTTAATTTATTTAATCACCATTATTAATTAATTAAATAATCTCATTATTCAATTAATTTCCGAATAAATACGTGTCATTTTCGTAACACAATTAATTGGACAATCCAATTAATTAACTGTGACCCTTGTTACCTAAATCGATCGGGCTAGAAAGGGGACCTAATGGACCCACATTACTTTGAGCTTCAATAATCCTAAGAATCATTAATTAAACTCTTTAATTAATATTCCTTGATTATTAACTCCGGTGTTACTTCATTAAAAACTCGAAGCTGCACTCTCTCAACTGCAGATGCTTTTACATAGGTCGATACAACTCGGTGTCCATCGATATAGCTTTTACACATGGTGTGATCCTCATAATTAGAGATGGGTCATAATATCCGTTATGCCCCTCTAATTACATATATCCTTTTAAGTACCGTTGATTCTCTAATGGACAATAAATCCTATTTCCTTACCAAATTAGGAGAACATGCATATTGTCCAAGCCCTGAGTCAACCCTTAAGGGAACTACCATCTACTTCTCACAAGAAGGAGTGGATTCCACTATTATGTACAAACCTTCCCAGTTACAAGCCAAACCACAATCCCAACATATGAAGCATATTGATTAGGAAATGCATCTAACCTCACCCATGGTATATCAAAGATCACGATCTAACCTGAAGGAGTCAATAAGACACTCAGGATTAAGATCACCCGTATATAGCCATCCTCAGTTGATATATCTGAATCTCATCGGTAAACGGATATTGGTGAGAGATTCATATAGATCATGACCCAGTCCTATGTGATCATATCATACAAGGTGTCTCCATTCTCATATCTCCATATGAATGATCCAGGATAGGATCACCGTACACTACAGAATGAATCGTAGCTTTAGATTAACCACAAACAAAGTGCCCAACTTTTATTTGCTATCTACAGACTCTTTAGATTGCACGTCTCTTATTGTATCCATTTGCATATGATATTCATATACACAGTTCGAGATTGCATCCAACAATCTTGGATGTTAAAAATATGCACAAGTTATAAACTAAACAACACAACTGGAATGAATTTAACTTTTCTTTTATTTATTTCTTAAATCCATTAAAAAATTACATTTTTTTTGGCATAAACCCCTACAATCCCAATCTTCATACATAGATAAGATATTGTCTAGGTTCTCCATGCAAGATTCCAAGAAAGGTATGTTACCTTTCAAACATGGAATCAAACTTTCTAAGGAACAAGTTCCTAAAAATGAGCATGAAGAGCAATTCATGAGTAGGGTTCCCTATGCCTCGACAGTTGGAAGTCTCATATATGCAATGCTCTGCACTAGACCATATATTTGTTTTGCTGTTAGCATAGTTAGCAGGTTTCAATTGAAACATTATCCTGATCATTGGATGACAATTAATTGGACAATCCAATTAATTAACCGTGACCCCCTGTTACCTAAACCGATCGGGCTAGAAAAGGGACCTAATGGACCCACATTATTTTGAGCTTCAATAATCCTCAGAATCATTAATTAAACTCTTTAATTAATATTACTTGATTATTAACTCCGGTGTTACTTCATTAAAAATCCGAAGCTGCACTCTCTCAACTACATATGCTTTTACATAGGTCGATACAACTCGGTGTCCATTGATATAGCTATTACACATGGTGTGATCCTCCAAAGAGTTCATAATTAGAGCTGGGTCATAATGTCCGTTATGGCCCTCTAATTACATATATCCTTTTAAGTATCGTTGATTCTCTAATGGACAATAAATCCTATTTTCTCAAGAAATTAGGAGAGCACGCATATTGTCCAAGCCCTGAATCAACCCTTAAGGGAACTACCATCTACTTCTCATAAGAAGGAGTGGATTCCACTATTGTGTACAAACCTTTCCAGCTACAAGCCAAACTACAATCTCAACATACGAAGCATATTGATCAGGAAATGCATCTAAACTCACCCACGGTATATCAAAGATCACGATCAAACCTGAAGGAGTCGATAAGACACTTAGAATTAAGATCACCCGCATATAGCTATCATCAGTTGATATATATGAATCTCATCGGTAAACGGATATTGGTGAGAGATTAATATAGATCATGACTCAGTCCTATGTGATCATATCATACAAGGTGTCTTCATTCTCATATCTCCATATGAATGATCCAGGATAGGATCACCGTACACTACGGAATGGACCACAACTTTAGATTAACCACAAACAAAGTGCCCAACTTTATTTGCTATCTACAGACTCTTTAGATTGCACGTCTCTTACTGTATCTATCTGCATATGGCATTCATATACACAGTTCGAGATTGCATCCAGAAATCTTGGATGTTAAAAATATGCACAAGTTATAAACTAAACAACACAACTGGAATGAATTTAACTTGTCTTTTATTTATTTCATAAATCCATTTAAAAATTATATTTTTTTGGCATAAACCCCTACAATCCCAATCTTTATAAATAAATAAGATATTGTCTAGGTTCTCCATGCAAGATTCCAAGAAAGGTATGTTACCTTTCAAACATGGAATCAAACTTTCTAAGGAACAAGTTCCTAAGAATAAGCATGAAGAGCAATTCATGAGTAGGGTTCCCTATACCTCGACAGTTGGAAGTCTCATGTATGCAATGCTCTGCACTAGACCATATATTTGTTTTGTTGTTAGCATTGTTAGCATAGTTAGCAGGTTTCAATTGAAACATTGTCCTGATCATTGGATGACAATCAAGCATATTTTCAAGTATCTCAGGGGAACGAGAGATCATATGCTTGTATACTCTGTAGGGGATTTAACTTTCATTGAGTATACATATTTTGATTTCCAGTCAGATTCTGACTCCAGGAGATCAACATCAGGTTCTGTGTTTACTGTTGGAGGTGGCACAGTCATATGGAGGAGTATCAAGAAATCCACCATGAAAGCTGAGTATGTCGCCGCATGCAAAGCTGTTAAAAATGTTGTTAAATAGGCTATCTGGCTCCACCAATTTTTGATTGACTTGGAAGTGGTTCATAATGCAAATAAGCAGATCACTATCTACTGTGATAACAATGGAACAGTGGAACAGTGGAACAATGGCTAATTCAAGAGAACCAAGAAGCCATAAGAGAGGAAAACACATTGAAAGAAAGTATCACATTCTAAGGGAAATTATGCCTAGGGGTGATGTGACGATTACCAAAATTGCGTCATCAAAAAATCTAGCGGATCCCCTTTCAAAGGCTCTACCACAAGAGTTTTAATGGACACATAGAGAATATGAGGATAAGAGATATAATATATTTGCTATAGAGCAAATGGGAGATTGTTGGGATTAGGCTCAAAAGTAAAAGTGTAATAATGTATTTGACAATATTTTCATATGAATAAAATGATTTCTAGTTTAACAAATCTTATAGCATTTAAAGTTTAATTATTATAATTGTCAAAAGTTAATAATAACAAGGTTAAAAGACTATGAGAAATGAAGAATTGTTCATACATCTGAATATATATGAGGTAGACACAATTCTTTAGTTAGTCTTAAACAATATTTACAACTTAAGATAAATGTTGGGGGTCTCTACCTTGTTAAAGTTGTAGATTCTTTTGCTAGCATTTGAGTGGGTTCAAATATGTTATGATGAGCCTAAAATCATCAAAGTGCAGTGTTTTGGGGCAAAAGAATCTAGTGCACTAGGTGCATTGAATAAGATCACAGTGAAATACTTTATCCAGAACCGTCAATGGATAAAAGTTTTCACTTAGGGTGCATTTGGCACCCAGATGGGACATGACAGGACGAGACAGTTGATCCATATTGTGTTTGGAATATCTGGAACAGAACCATGGACTGTACTATTATACGTTTGGTATGATGGGACATGATAGAACAAGTGATTCAAATTACCAGAGTGTCCTCGGTATTTATTTGATTTTATTAAATAAATATTTTTATATATCATAATTAACATTAATAATAATATTGTAATTGAAAATTATTTTATATGGAATTGGTTGGATTTCATATAGAATTGTATGGAATTTATTCATTTGATGGACTTATAAAAAATAAAAAATTAATGAAGAAATAAAAACAAATAAATTTTTTTTTGGAGTTTTTCCCCAGATCTTTCCATTCTTCTTTTCTCAAGAGAAAAAATTAAAGCACAATATTAATAATTTCTTCATCTTCAACCTCCATTATCCAGAAATCTTCTCTCCACAAACCTGCAAATCACCTAAATACACATAAGAAATTCAACTAAAATGCCTAGGTCATGACACAATCTGATTAAACTAATTAAATCTGGTTAAACCATCCAAAATCTGTTCTGAAATCAATTAATTCCACAAGTCAATTTCACAATACAAATTAATATGTGCTTAATAAGTTAATATGTTCTTAATCAATTAATATGTTCTTACAAACCACCAACAAATCAATTCCACCCAGTCAACACCAAACCACTAACAAATCGAAAACAAATTGAAAACAAATATGAAAACAATTCGAAAACAAATCAAATCAAACCCAGTCAACACCAAATCACCATCATCGTCAACCAAACCCAGCTTCAATCAAACCAAACCCAGAAATCAAACCAAACCCAGTCAACACCAAACCACCATTATCGTCGACCAAACCAAACCACCGTTCACAACCAAATCCAACTTCAATCAAACCGAACCTAGAAATTAAACCAAACCCAGTCAACACCAAACCACCATCATCGTCGACCAAACCAAACCACCATTCACAACTTCAATCAAACCAAACCCAGTAATCAAACCAAACCCAGTCAACACCAAACCACCATCATCGTCGACCAAACCAAACCACCGCTCACAACAAAATCCAACTTCAATCAAACCAAACCCAGTACCGTCTACCACCGTAACCACCACCGTTCAGCACTGAACCCAGCTTCAATTAAACCAAACCCAGTACAGTCCACCACTGTTCAGCACCGAACCCAGCTTCAATCAAACCCAGAACTCACCGGATTCAACCATTGATTTAGTCAACGATGAGTTATGGCCGTTTGGAGAGAAGAACGCTGATTGCGTTGGAGAAAGGAGAGAAGATGAGAGATTGAGAGATGTGTTCGAGAGAGGAGAGAAGATGAGAGGTTGAGAGATGCGTTCGAGAGAGGAGAAAAGATGAGAGATTGAGAGAAAGAAAGAGAAGAGTGGTAGGGTTTGAATTTATGTAGTTGTAATTTAAAAAAAAATTGAGGGTAAAAATGTCTTTTCCAGACTTGTCCCAAGCATGGGATAAGTATGGCCGAGGGTCTGAGGTGGGATAAGATTTTATGGTTTTTGTCCCACCTTGTCCTGTCTCGTCCCGTCCCGTCCCGTCTAATGCTAATAGCACGCCAAACGCGGGACAATAGAAAGTTGTCCCGTCCTGTCCAACGTACCAAACGCACCCTAGAATACTTAATTTATAGATATGGACATCGTGGCTCCATTTATTAAATGTGAGTAGAATATCATTATATGGATATTTTTTGGTATTGTATATTAAATCTTAACATTAAGTTGTCAATAATGTCTATGGAAATATGGTTTCTGGACAAGTCAAAATATCCAAGTTCAAAATGTGATCATATGAGTAAATATGGTAACTAGGAGAGCTATAGGCGGTCTATGAGCTCTTGGCGATTGTTGATATTTTTCTCCAGGATACACTATCTCCATTAAGGTTGTCTAGGGTATGATTGAAGAATAATGACTTATTCTATCTTTATTTAAGTGTTTGATTTTAGTTCTTTAGTTCTTTAGTGGAATGAACTAAAATTAATAGGTTATGTCTATTGAAGTTTAAATTTAAACAACCCGTCAAGATCCTCAATCCACTCGAACTTGCATGGATCACTTGATATATTCTATCGGATCAATTTCTAGGTCCATCTAGAATTGTTTTTGGATTTCGAAATCTAAAATTTTTGGAGAGGTGCGGTCATGTGTGATCAAGGCATACGGTAACTCTTCAAATACCTGGTATGGGCGGCCAAGGTGTGGGAATCCTTGGGCAGCCCTAATGGGGTGCGATTAGCATTTCATTAATACATTTAGCATATAATTTGTACATTTTAATTAAATGGGTTGTTTAAATTATATTAATGTATAAATTTAAGGCATGTGAACTTGTTTCTTTTTTAGTAAGAATAGGTCTAGTTCACATGTGGATTTTTTTTTTCATTAAAGTCCAATGGATTTAATAAAATGTAAAAACAACATATTGCCATGTTATATGCTTGGGTGGCAAGGCTAAGAATGTTAGCCTAAAATATTGTTTTATTTTATTATTTTATTAAATGAAAATTAATTAATTAATTATTTAATTAAAAATCAAAATCTTTTTCTAAGTAGGAGAAGATCTCCTAGTGTCATACTATTGTTGGTAGTATGATAAGTATCAAAAAATTTATTTGATAAGTAGATAAATAAAAAGAATTTGAGCTCTTGGCGATTGCTGGTATTTTTCATGAGGATACACTATCTCCATTAAGGTTGTCTAGGGTATGAATGAGGAATAATGAATTATTCTATCTTTATTTAAGTGTTCGATTTTAGTTATTTAGTGGAATAAACTAAAATTAATAGGTCAAACCTAAGCGAATCATTTGTTGATTGTGATTAGATTATGTCTATTGAAGTTTAAATTTAGATAGCCCGTCAAGATCCTCAATCCACCTGAACTTGCATGGATCACTTGATATATTCTACCAGATCAATTTCTAGGTCCATCTAGAATTGTTTTTGGATTTCGAAATCTAAATTTTTTGGAGAGGTCGGTCATGTGTGATCAAGGCATACAGTAACTCTTCAAATACCTGGTATGGGCCGCCAAAGGTGTGGGAATCCTTAGGCAGCCCTAATGGGGTGCGATTAGCATTTCATTAATACATTTAGCATATAATTTGTACATTTTTATTAAATGGGTTGTTTAATTTATATTAATGTATAAATTTAAGGAATGTGGACTTGTTTCCTTTTTAGTAAGAATAGGTCTAGTTCACATTGGACTTTTTTTTAATTAAAGTCCAATGGATTTAATAAAATGTAAAAACAACATATTGCCATGTTATATGCTTGGGCGGCAAGGCTAAGAATGTTAGCCTAAAATATTGTTTTATTTTATTATTTTATTAAATAAAAATTAATTTATTAATTAATTATTTAATTAAAAATCAAAATCTTTTTCTAAGTAGGAAAAGATCTCCTAGTGTCATACTACTGTTGGTAGTATGATAAGTATTAAATTTTTTATTTGATAAGTAGATAAATAAAAGGAATTTGTTTATCTAGTCAAATTAGAAAGTTTTTGATATCTAGCAAAACTCTAATTGACAAGTGGTCAAATTAAGAAGTTTTTGATATAGTCAAAATATGATTTAAATTTTGAAAATTGTTATGAATCCACTTTGTAACTCATCTCGATTTGATGCCATAATAATTTTAACCACTTGCAATATTGCAAACAATTTACCACCGCGTGATGCATATTTGGCTTTACGTTTGTGCAGATTAAACAATGTGGAGAGCTGAAAATTATTTTTGAAGAATGTTCAAATGGAAAAAGAGGTCATGAATAGTTCAGAGTTGATCACACTGACATAGAATGTAAGGATCTCTATTTTATAATTGGCTTATTTCATAACAAATCACATTGGGGATGTTTCTGTAACGGGTAGCATAGGTTCTCCAAGTGTGGACTCTTAAAGACATGCTTCCAAACATCTAATGAACTTCAAAGGTATTTCACTTGTACTTAACTCTTTGAAGAGAATTAGTTGCATACACACACTACTTCATACATGCTTTGCTCATCTTGCATTTGTTTTTCAATATTTATATGTGTGCATCCTTTACACTTTTCACATGTGTGCTTTGATATATCTAAGTGTGGTTTTGTGTAACGTAATTTGTTTCCAGTTGATTGATCTAAAATGGCCGCACATGCACGATGGTGTGCTTGTCTTAGCACGATGGGTGACCACTTGAGATGGTCCCAGTTCATGGTTTCCCACCAATAAAGCCAACCCACGAAGTTATCTTCAATGGGTGACCACATGAGATTGTCCCAGTTTACAGTGCCCTACCTATGAAGCCACCAACGAATTCTCTCTGGTAGTTTTTCTTGGTCCCAGTTCGCTGGTCTCTACCCACGAATACGACCTGTGAATGTCATTGTTTTTGCCCAATTTTGTGTAAAATTTCCAAAATGACAAAATTTTGTCTTGACCTCATATATATGTATTGTCTTCTATCTAGTTCATTTTTAAGAGTCCAAAATCCTATCTTTCAAAGGCCAAGTGTTCTTCAAGATAGAGAGACTCCCAAGAACTCACATTCACTCAACGAAACACTTTTCGATGAGCATCTAGGATCATTCAAGCATTATCTCATCATGCATCTTCTTTTTCACTTTGACTAGTTAAATTGAACTTGCCCTATAACTATTTGCATCATTTATATGTTCTTATTTGCCTAGGATTAGCATTTATTTTGTTGACAAAATGCATGACTCTTTGATTAAGCTTATCATTAATGTGTTTGAGTCTTTATTTGTTGGTTGAGATTGGTTCTTCATTGATTGCCTTTCTTGATTGCAAATTTATTGTTTTTGTGACACCATGTGTTGACTGGGATTTGTTTGATGACTAGGTTATTATGAACATTCATATATACATATTGATATCTGGGATTGTTTGATTGCCATCATAAATCTCTAGATAAGCATTTTGGTGTTTGTCTAGCATTAATTGCATTTTGGATATAGTTATATATTCACTTAGGTTGTTTATCACTTTATTAAGTCATGTTTTGTGACTAAGTGTGTTAGTGCATAAGCATTTGATCTAGAATCACTATAAAAGGCCCGCAGGTAGTAGTGGTGTATTATGTTTCGAGAATGGTGTGACTAGAGGTTAACATAGATTGTAAACTTTATTACATATAGTGGATTTGAGGACCGTGTAAGGTTAGGTGGATAGCCCATAAGTTTTTACCCTTTTGAGGTTTTCTCACATAAAACAAATCAACATGTTTTTATTGTTTTTCTGCACTTTAATTTCGTTGATTGTTTTTTTTTTTGTATTGTGTTGGGTAATTTTTATAATCTTGACTAATCCAAAAATTTGGTAATTAAATGGATTAAAATCTATTCACCCCCCATCTAGGTTATTTTAGACACAACTTAGTTTATTTTCAATTGGTATCATTGCTCTTGTCTTATGTGTCTTGCATTTGTGCTTTTCATTTTGATTGCACTCATATTGCATACATTGACCCAAACATTATGGATGAATTCGGGATGAGTAAAGAGGGAGCGTCAAATGTGAGACTACCATTGCTCATGGGAAACAATTACTCCTCATAGAATGAGGAAGATATATTCCTTCCTATCGGCGATAGATGATAGAGTTTGGATGGTGATTGAAGATGGATACGCACCACCCACCATGACAGCTAAAGATAGAAGTAGTGTGCCGAAGCATAAGGCTCAGTTGAATGCCCGATAGTTTATATCTTTGAAGTGGAAGAATAAGGCAATGCATGCCTTGTTTAGTGCAATAGTTGAGAATCAACACAGACTTATCCAAATCACTAAAAACATACATGAAGCTTAGAAGATCTAAAAGATGATGAATGAGGGGACAAACGTGGTGAAAGAATCTAAGCTCCAAGTCTTCCAAACACAATTTAAGACAAGTCAGATGGAGGAGAATGAATGTTTCAATGACTTTCAAGTGAAATTGATGGACATAATGAATCAAAGCCATCAACTAGGTGACCCATATTCGGATAAGAGGATCAAGCAAAAGATCTTGAGGTCTCTTGCCACTAGATTCGAGTCCAAAGTGATAAAACTTGAAAAAAATAGTGACTACATGAAAATGAAGTCGAGTGAAGTGATTTGAAGGCTCTTAGCCTATGAGTCTAGAAAGGCTCTTAGCCTATATGAGTGTAGAAAGGCTCCTACCTCCACACTTCCTAAAAAGAAAAAGGTAATAGCTCTGAAAACCTCCGACCATGATAACTCGGATGAAGAAATGACTCCAATGGTGAAGAGGTTCAAGAGATTTATGAATACCCAAAGAATAACTATAACTCTAAAACGAATGACTTCAAGAAAAAGACCACATTCAAGAAAGGCGAGCTAAACCAAAAGAAAACTTCAAGAAAAGAGATTCAATGCTATGAATGTGGAGGATTCAGGCATATCTCCATAGATTATGGTAACTTGAAGGGCAAAAGGAAAGGAAAGGTGATGTCCACTTCATGTAGTAATAGTGAGAGTGAAAAAGATTCCTCGAGTAATGAATACCTTGCAATTAACTACACGACCTTTGGAGCCTCTATTGTGAAAGTTGAAAAAGAAGGCAAAAATGCCTTGAATTATTACCTTGGAGAAGGAATATATGAAGAAGTAGCTTGATGTAGCTACACTTAGGGAAGTTGTTAGCATACTAATAAGTGACCAAGGCAAAAGTCTTGATGAGGAAGTTGACTCGCTTGCTGAAAGGCAAAGTGATAAGAGTGCCTCATCCTCAAGTGTAGAAAATGACTTTAGTGATGAGAGTTCTTTGTCCCACTCTAACAAAGGAATTTGTGAAGCTATGGACCTTGAAGAATTCATCAAGTACTTTAAAAACTCTAGGTTGAAGAAGAAAATGGAGATTCAAAAATTGAAGGAGGAGATTCTCAAGCTTTCAACCAAGTTGACTCACTTGAATGATAAGGTGTGGAAGGTTAAGAAAAATGAAGACTCGTTGAAGAAGGAAAACCTTTAACTAAAGACCAAGTTGGATAACTCCTTGAAGACGGACATGATTGATGTGTCCAAATATGAGAAAGAGATTGAAAATTGCCACCAACAGATGAAGGCAATGAAAGATGAGCTTGCCAACAAAGACATTTCCTTGAAGATTGACAATGGTAGAGAGATAAGGTATCTTGAAGATTTATAAAAGGCCAAAATCAAGCAACCTCAAGCTAAAGGCAAGACCAAAGCTTCATCCAAACAACCTTCAACTCAAGAAAAGTCAACACAAGCCATGGCATCCAAAAGAAAGGACAAGTTGTTGAAAAGCCAACCACCTCCTCCAACAAGCCAACTATCAAGAAAAGAGGTGACCATAAGAGACAACCTCAACTAAGGCATGCTCAACCAAGGAGGTAAGATCAAATGGCTTAACCACATTAACAAGCTAGACCACAAAGGTGCCACCAATTGACTCAAGTTCCAAGTGTTAGGTTTATGATTTGTGTTGACATTAATTCTATATCAAATTATATTTCTCTTATATTGATTAGTTGTCTAGGTTGATATGATTCAAGCTTCAAAGAGCGAATGATAACTTGTAAAGCAAAGAGAAGCCTTCAAAGAGGAACAAGCTTTATTGCATATCGAAGGTAAACTATACCTCTTTTCTCTTGCAAGGTTATTAAAGAACACACACACATTGCATTCATATCTATCCCTACCTCATTGTACTCAATTTTTATGACACATTCACACACATTATAGTGTATACACATGCATTGGATTTAATTTGACAAAGTTGACAAAAATACATATACTAGGACTATATTTAAGAAATGACATACTTATGTGTTCTTGTATTTGTTTGTTAGTGTTTTTTGTGATATCAGACTTGTATATGTTCTCATATTATTGTTTACTGGGTTTCGGTCATTTCGGTTACTCATTCATTAGTTTTCGAGTTTTGAGTTGGAAGTTACGAAACTTTTTGTGTCCTTATCGTTCATGGTTTTTGTCTTATTATATCGGGTTTCCATACTTTTTGTGATTTTTTTGTTAATATCCATGTTTATGAGAGTCCATAAATGGATTTGATATCGGAGTTCGACGGCTGGAGAACGGTCGAATAACATGAGAGAAGTGCATATGAGGAAGGAAATGGTCAAAGGCCATTTGCCACCCTTCCTGTGGAGGCACATGAACCTCACATGAAAGTAGGATCCCTGCACTCGTGATGCCCATGCACCTCCACAGGGTAGTTAGGTGGCATGCCACCTAGTACCACATGAGCACCCTTTCTCGGCACATCGTTTTCCCTTCTTTCTTTCATTTAAATTCCCTCTCATTTTCTCTTTGAAGAAGAAAATGTGCAGAATTTTCTCATGAAAATCTCTTGATTTCCAAACATCATAATTCACTCATTCAAAGTCTAATTTGAGTGATTCAAGTTGGAGAATCTTTATATGAGAGTCCTCTATCATCTACAAGAGAGTTTGAAATCATTTGTTCAAGTTTTGTGGTAGTTTTACATCAAAAAACAAAACTGCACGTTTTTCTCAAGATATTGATTTATCTTATGAATTTTGTTCTTCAAATCCTTCAATTACTTGAGGCTTTCTTCTTCTATATATATATATATATATGTTACATGAACAATTGCTATTGAGAGATAGAGACTCTATTATAGCTCGACGAGCTTAATTAGAAACATTTATGTAGATTTAGGTTTTTTAAAACCTATGTTTTCATATGCTTGTGTGTTGTATTGTGCTAACTTTTAATCTAGGACTATTTGTGCTTCAATTGATTGATTTTGATGATAAATAGTCTCTACATGTGATGGGTCTCTTTAGTAGAATATATTTAGGAATATAACATTTAACTTATTATTTAAAGCATATTAGAATTTAATTGATTATTTTGTAAATATGTGCTCTAAATGATTGCTAGAAAATTTGATTGAACATATTTTATGATTCTAGCAATTTTGGTTTTAGTTTTAAAGTCTTGATTATGTGCTTCATGAATATGAGTTGTTATTTTTTTCAAGCTTTAGTTACATGAATAAAATCTAGGTTTTGTGTGTGTTAGGTGTTTCACGTACTCTAGGTTGTTGTTCATGTTTTAATATCTAGACAAACTTGTTTTTGTGCATTTTGATGATTATGTCTAGTTCTTTAGTCGATCTAATGGACCATTAGATGGACATTGATTTCCAAAAGAGATGGATTTTATAGAGCTTGTCCTCCATCGATAGAGGATACTTCATCTGGTCAAGGACGGGAACCGAGGTACCGAGGTATCGAGTACTATGGATCATGGTACCAGTGTTCTTAGGTACCGGGGAACAGGTAGATTGTGACATCAGTGTTCCCTGGACTGTGATATTAATGTTTCTGGGTACCATGGAAACGGGGCACCATGATATGTGATATTAGTACTCTTTGACATCGAGGATCGGGGCAACCCCAATTCCGGTTCAGGTTTGTACGTGGCTGGCTGTTGGCATGATAATCCAGGTCTTTTCATGGGATTGTTTGATGTTTCTTGTGGCATTCCCTACCATATAGTTTTGGTGGCAGGAAAAAAATCCTTCTTTGACCTCTTGCCTTTTTAGCGGTTAACAAATATTATTGTCAAACGCAAAAGACTAAACTACCATTATGAAAATAATAGCGGATGGATGGAGGCTAACGGGAAGGTATGTTTATGTTGAATTTATGAAACTTTGGCCTTGTTTGATTTTTATACTTAATACTTATTGACACTTAATATGTGTCATTAAGTAGTTTTGTTTGATTTTGTAAGTAATAAAATCACCGAATGAGCTTCTAAAATCACTGTTGTGCTAAATTTTAAAAATACTCGCACGTGCACGAGTTTATTGTAAAATAGTTTATGCAGAGTACAAGGTTGATCCCACGAGGACTAATAAAAACTAATTGAATCTAAATTTAATCTAGTTCTAATCTAGTTAATGAAAGGTGGTTTTTGAATTAATTAAAACTAAAAATTAAATTAACATGCAACTGACTAAATTAAAGAACTAAAATTGCAAACTTTACTCAATGGAAGAAAAGTCTAAGGTTCGAAATTCACCATTATCAACACTGCAATGTTTTGCTATTTTAATTATTAATTCTCAGGTTTTGAGTAACAATTTAGAAATCAATCCAATGTTTTCTCAATATTTGTCAATTACGTTCTTAAAAATTAATCTTTTGTAAATTCTTTATTCCAATTGACTTAATGTATAAGACCCAAGTACTACATGTATCCAATATTTGAAAAACATATAGTCAAGGTTCTTAATTTAAACATCGAAACACAAAGCCTAATTAATAAAATCAATCATTATTATCCAAAATACTTGATATTAAGGGTGAAACAATTAATAAATATCAATCAATAAAATATAAGAATTATAAACATTAAAATCAATTTGAGTAAAATAATTACATTGTCAATAAGGTTTCATCCTACACCTCAGAAATAAAATTAGAAACACATGGTGTAATCAATAACAAAATTGAATAATAATCCAACATTATGATGATATTGTGTTAGGTTCTAGATTTGTATTGGCTTGATTCCATAACAAAACTTCATTTCTTTGTAATGCTTAGTTGCTTAAGTGGTTCGTGATGATAAGAGCTTCAAGGAAGAAAAGCAACTTCTCATGATGCAAAGTTCATCTTCAAGAGGATTGGTACTATTCTTGAATGCTAAGGTATCAATATCCTTCTTCCTCTTGCAAGGCGTAGGCGCACACACACACAATTCATTCATATGTGTCTCTGCTTAGTTGTGCATCGTTATATACGCACACACATACAATTCATACATTTGTGTCCCTACATCATAACACATCATTTGATATAACACTTTCACACACTTGAAGTTGAATGCTCATGCATTGGTATAAAAGTAACATGTTTTGGAAAATGTATGATTGAAGACTATCTCTATGTAGTTTGCATTCTTGTGTGAAATGTGTTTATTTGTGTATATGTTTGTATAACATGGATATTGAACTTGAATTTAGTCTTAAATCATTCATGTTTGAGTTCCGGTCATTTCGGTTACTCATACGATTGATTTCGAGTTCTAAGTCAAAAGATACTACACTTTCAACTCATGTTACACACACTGTCTACGTCTTCATATATTGAGTCAAATTATTATTTTCTGGGTAGAGTATCTTATATGACCATGTCCATGAGGTATTCTTGGTTTTTAATCTTCAAACATATTTGAATTCGGAGTTTGGAGGCCAAAGAACTGTCGAAGAACGCGAGAGGAGAGCAAGGGGTGAGGTGCGATGGCTCAAAGCCATCACCATGCACCATCCCGAGATGCACAAGCGCCATCTTGAGGAGACACTAAAGAAAGAGGAGCAAAAATGTATTTTGGATTTTCTCTCTTTAAAACCTCTCCTTCCCTCTCATTCCTTACAAGTTGAGAAAATTGAAATTGAAGAACAAGTGCAGAAATTTTCTCTCAACATTTTTTATTTTTGATTTTGTGATAACTTCTTCATTTCTACCTCGAATCACTTGATTCAAAAAGATATTTCGAGTGTCTTGAAGAGTTCTACAAACCCCAAGTATTTCTAGAACCAAAGGATGTCTACATTTTTCGTTGTGATCTGATCTTCAGTTCGTGGTTTGCATCCTTGTTGGTAAAATCATCTTCTTCTTAGTTTTCTTCTAAGATCTTCTTATTGATTGATGTTTTTTGATTAAGAAGCATGACTAGGATGATTTTGATATCATTTTGTGGTTTGTTGATTTGATTTTCAAGTTTAGCTAGATTTGTGATATATTGAATGATTTGTGCTAAACTTGATAAACATGAAATTGTTTCTTGAAATCTTTTGTTCTTATGCTTGATTAATTGTTTCTAGATCTAATTTCATTTTCTAAGAACTATGTTGTGTTTCAATTGGTGTCTATATCTTCATATCTATGTTCTTAGTTGATAACATGCTTAGGTTGTGTAGATACATTTGTGATTGTTCTTTGAAAGCATAATCTAGCTATCTAGTTGCCTGACCATAGAATTTGTTGATCATCATTTTCTATGTTGATCATCATTTTCTATGTTGAGTGCTTGTTTGCGTTTTACATTCATGACCACTTAGATGCCTTATGAAGAGGTAGAAAGTCTCATATCTTAGATTGATTCTTTGATTTGAGCATTTGTAAGTCTTAGCTAGTCTCTAGAGGACTTGGATAGCTAAGCAAGTGGAAGTCTCGACAAAGAGGTGTGAGACCTCGGATTGTTGAGCAAGGAAGTCTTGATGAGAGTCAGGAGGACTCAGATAGTTGAGCAAGAAGTCTTGCCTAGGGTCGGGAGGATCCAGATAGGTGAGCAAGGAATCTTCCTAGAGACAAGGGGTATTGGATAGAAAGTCGGCTTAGTAGACTAGGTTCAAGGATAGAGTGAGAGTGATAGCTTGTAGAGCATGTGTGATTGCTTGAGTGTGTAACTCTATTTTAAATAGTGGACTTGCTTTTACCAGTGGTTGTGGTATCAACCCGTGGATGTTTCCTCTTCGGAGGTTTACCCCCCCCCCCCCCCCCCCCCCCCTCTCTAGGTATATTCACACTATAAAGATAAAGGGAGTTTCATATTGTATTTGCAATTGTTGGCCTGAGGACACACCAATGAGTCACCAAAATCTGCTCCTATTTCTCTTCGAGTCAGACACACAAAAGCCATTTTTTCTCTATCTTCCACTATTGCGCCTCCACTATTTTCTTCCACCATTGTGCAACCCTCCAACCCTTGATTTCTTTTTTGTCTTTGACTGTTGTGCGCCTCCTCACAAAAACCTTTAGAAGGCTCTTTTTGTTATAAAAATAGTGGCTTCCAAATATACTTGAAGTTTCCACCGTTTGTATATGTAAGTGGATTTACTCCACTTTCCCACTTGATATAATTTCAGCTACTTGCCATAGATAAGATCAACACCACGCCACCGCTTTCATTACTTGATCATTCACCCAACTTGGTTGGCTTCATCATCATGTCTTCACTTTGTAGATATTATATTTCCATGATAAGGTTTGGTGACTTGCTTTTGTGAGGCTTCGTAAGAGGCGGTAAATTTTGCCTATATATATGCAGTATCTCTTCATTTGTAATAAGGTTCAACTAAAGCTTTAAAAATAAATACACAAGCTCCCTCTATGATATCTCTCGTCTCTCATTTGTTTCTCTTTCAATATTTCATATGTTTCTACACTTTTTTTCTCAGATATTTACAACACGTTATCAACACGAGTATAGACTAGGCATAACCAAATAGTAATTTTGTTATAGAAAAATTTCTTAAGAGTTTTAGTTTTGGTTTTCATTGAGTCCTGAAATTTCAAAGTATTCGAATCAATTTTTGGAGAATACCGTTGTATTCCTCTCAGAAATACGATTCCAATGCCACTGATCGCATCTCAAACAGAGCTCAAACAAACCCTATAGCTTCAGTCAAAGTTCGATCAGCGCTGAATTTTTTTTCAGATTTTTCTGCAACTTCCCAAGGAAGAAGATGAGCACATCATCACACATGTCATCATCCAGTCAGTACCACCTCATCGACTAGCAGTGCCACGTGAGCGCTCGGTAGTACCACATTATCGTTTAGTCTCACCACATCATCGTCAAGTCAGCATATGCCATGTCACCAGTTGGGGAATATTCTGTTACTGTCCAAGCATATTCCGTTACTGTCAGGGAATATTCCGTTAGCCGAGTCAACTCAGTCCAGAAATATTTTGTACCCAACTCAATGCAATTTTCACCCGTTTTTAACCGAGTCGAACCTATTTCCAGCTATTTTGATCGTTCCGGATGCAACCGTGCCATTAGTTTCAGCTAATTCCATTTGTAAATACTATTTTCACTTATTCAAGCTTTATTAACTCTATTTTCAGGCGCGATGGAAGATCCATATCTCTAGCAATATTGCGTATAGGATCCCTTGATTTGTAATTTACTTATATCTCAAGATTCTGGATATGTATATATAGTTTCGTATAACAAGATGGCTTATGCGGTCAACGAAACTCATATATATAATTCTAGATTTGTTTAATTGAAATGTTTTAAATTTATACTCATATCAGGAGAACTCATGTCCCTTAAATGTTTTAATTTTATGTTCATATCGGGAGAACTTATGTCCTTGATATATAAGACTGGCTTCGGCCGTGTCTTTGTACTGGCTTATATTGTGTCTCTAGACTGGCTTATGCTGTGTCTTCAAATATATTGTTTAAATATTCAGTATTTATTTGTATACAATATATGAGACTGGCTTATGTCATGACTCGGGACTGGCTTCGGCTGTGTCTTAGGACTGGCTTCGGCCGTGTCTCCAGATAATTGTATAATTATTATGCTCTTTAAATATTCATATTATTTACTTATACGTAATATATGAGATTGTCTAGACCAACTCACCAGGACTTAAAGTTTATGGATTTATGACATTTAAGTTGGTACGGTTTTGAAAACCGATGATAACATGGAGTTCTGGATCCAGTGTTATATTTATGAAGGCCATACTTCATTATTTGGAATCTGGAGTTTCAAACTTGTTCAGAATCTGAAGTTACTCATATATATGAAGTGATATGTTTGGATGTCATTCGTTTGAAAAAATGATCTACACATCCAACAGGATATTGTAAGTATCATAAAAAGGATTTAAGATCCTAACGAATAAATGAATTTGGAAATAATATTTTATCCATTTCATACACATCCATCAGGATGATATTATTATCATAAAAAGGATTTAACATCCTAATATCATGTATATTGATACTATAAAGGATATTTTATCCATTTTATACTTGCCCTTGAAAGAGCAATATTAAGAGAGTAAAATTGGATATATTTATATTCATGAGATATCAAAACATACCCCAAGAGTGGATGTTTGTAAATGTTAAGAGAAAAGGGTTTATAAAATAAACCTATGAAAAAAATGAGGGGAGAGATTATTATCATTTCAGATGAGATATAAAATGTTATTACATGTAATGTCTATAAAATTCCCAGAATGAAAATATATATCTTGTCGAGAGTGCAACGACTCATACAGTTTCTGTGGAGCCAGATATATTTTATGAATTTGATTTTGCTCTGAGCAAGTGTCAATACTATTTCAGGTCCAGCGGATCTGATAGAAAGATCCGGAGGAGCCATGATATTGTTGTCAAACAATACTACATTATGTCTCAGGTCCAACGGATCTGATAGAAAGCTCTGGAAGAGCCACGATATTGTTATTAAACAGTACTAAATTATATATCAATGATACTTGATATTATTCAAATAGAACATAAAGAAATATGTTTATTTCAAGGGTATATAAGATTAAGACAAGACCAGATCCATCGAATCTGATTAAAGACTCTTGAAGAGCCACAATCTTATTACCAATTGGTGTTAAATTGTGTATCGCTGATATTTTATATCATTCAAACAGAATATAATGGAATCTGTTTAATTTCAAAGATATACGGAGGAATGGATATCATATTGAAAATATGGCTAATGAGAATAATTAATATATATGCATTACTTCTCATGATTCAGATCAAGAACTCATTACAGAAAAAATATGTGCTTTATCATCTGAATTATATTACACTATGACAAAGAGTGTAGATGTTTATGCAGTTATGAATCAAAAGTTTCTAGATCCCGAAATGTTTATACTTTGGCGTGACCGTATCAGTCACCTAGAATCTACAATGATGTGTAGAATCATTGAAAATTCTCATGGATATCGATTAAAGAACCAGAAAATTCTTTATCCAATGAGAACTTATGTACTGCATATTCACATGGGAAACTAACAGTAAAACCATCTTATTATAAAAGTTGGTTTTGGATCTTCATCATTCCTATAAAGAATTCAAGGAATATATGTGGACATATTCGTCCACCAAATGATCCCTTTCATTATTATATGATTTTAGCTGATGCATCTAGGATCTACGAGATGATCACATGTTTGTTTATTATCAAACATCTCTATATTACTTGCACTGATTATTAGTTTTTCAGTTATATTATCTTGATTGAACTTACAAGATATTTTATGAATATGGTAAAGCAGCTGGAATTGATGTTCAACATCTAGTTTTCAGATATGCTTATAATCAAAATGGATCAGGGGAATCACTTATCAAACATTTCCAAATGGGAAAGTTTCTCTAGAAGAGAAAAGTAAATGAAAAGTTACTTATATACAAAATAGAGATACCAGTTCGGTTATCTATATATGTGTGTCTCATTTCAATCTTCGAATCTCTCAAATATGAAAGATAATTGATCATCAGGTGATTATTAATCTGTTACATGGTATATTAAAGGTGAACAAGATTTTATAATTTGCTATCTCATAAACCCCGACCGGGTAATTGTTCTGCAAGAATAGTCAAAGCAAAATGCAATAAATAAGTCATCTGATGCATATCATAAGCTTATGAACCTTTTTAAAAGGTATTGTTATTGGGATCCTAAGAGTAAACAAAACTCTAGTTATAAATAAATCCACTTTCTCTAAATCAACTCTATAAGAGTCTGATATATCTAAAGAGACACAAGTATATGAAATGACTAAATCCATTGAAATGGAAGAAATCTCATCAGAGATACAAGTATACTGAAATTAAGAAAATTTCTATACAAATCTATGAAGTGACTAAATCCACTGATATGGAAGAAATCTCAACAGAGATACAAGAATATAGAAATTGAGAAAATTTCTACATAAGAGAAATGTGAGATCAAAAGGAAACAATCATTGATGATATATTTTTATACACAGTAGCGCTTCTGAAATTATAAATGAGAATTATGATTTTTATAATATCAATAATTGTAGACAAATGTGTTATTGACCTAAATGAAAAGAAGCAATTCAAGAAGAATTGACTTCATAAGCCAAACATAAAGTATTTAGACCAATAATACTCCAGACACCTTGAGATGTCATACTAATTGGATATTGATGGGTCTTTATATGAAAACGTAATGAGAAAAATAAGATTGTGAGATATGTGGCACAATTCGTAGTAAAAGGTTTCTTACAGAAACTTGGTATTCACTAGTGATGAATATGATTACGTTCTGAATTTTTGATAAAATTGGCTGCCTTTGAAAGGTTCGAAATACATCTTCTAGACGTAGTAATCATTTATCTATGTGATTCACTCAATACAGATATTTATAATCCATGAAGGATTGAAAATGCTAGAAGCATATAAATCGAGATCTAGTAATCTGTATTTGATGGACATACAAAAATCCTTATATGGATTAAAACAAAATGAACGGATTTGGTATAACCGTCTCATTTAATATCCAATAAGATAGGGATGTAATAAATCATATTAAATACTCATCCGTCTTCATAAAGAAATGAGAAAGTAAATATTGTCTCGACTTGAAGATCGAACATAGATCAAATGGAATGTTTATCTATCGATCAGTATATATTGAAATGATTCTGAAAAGATTCCATATGGATATTACTCCATAAAGAAAGTCTTTGCTTATATTTCCCCCAATCATTTATGATGTTATGTTATGAAATAAACATCCATATACTTTAGCTTGCAATCAAGAAGATTGCTTCAAAAGAATTTTATAAGGGGGAGCGTTTCATCAGGGGGAGCATATCAAATGAATTATATTAATTATATTGGGGCATTTGTGCATTGTACTCTTTTTTCTTCCAATCAGGTTTTTTATCCCATTGGGTTTTCCTGATAAGGTTTTAATGAGGCAATTCTCTAAGCACACCCAGAAATTATTTGATCCATAAAGATCATCATAAAAATTACATTGATCCAGTTGATCATCGTATATATGTTGTTTTGATCAAGAAGATCATTGTAACTATTACTTTGATCTTGCTAATCATCGTATATATGTTACCCGGATCCAGAAGATCATCATAAATATTACTTTAATCCAACAAATCATTGAATATTGTTGCTCAGGTTTTTTATCCCATCGGGTTTTTCCTAGCAAAGTATAAATGTGATAAATGTTTTCAAGAAAACAATAATTTTGGACATATGTATACTATACTCTTTTTCCCTTCGATTATGTTTTATCCCACTGGGTTTTCTTAACAAGATTTTTAATGAGATAGTTTTGAGAACGTCCAACACTATAAGATCTAGAAGATCATTGTATATATTGTTACCGTGGTTTTTATCCCATTGGTTTTTTCCTAACAAATTAAAATATAATTGTGGAATCCAAAGGGGAGTGTTATAAAAATAGTGGCTTCCACAATATACTTGAAGTTTCCACCATTTGTATATGTAAGTGGATTTACTCCACTTTCCCACTTGATATAATTTCAGCTACTTGCCATAGATTAGATCAACACCACACCACCGCTTTCATTACTTGATCATTCACCCCACTTGGCTGGCTTCATCATCATGTCTTCACTTTGTAGATATTATATTTCCATGATAAGGTTGGGTGACTTGCTTTTGTGAGGCTTGGTAAAAGGCGATAGATTTTGCCTATATATATGCAGTATCTCTTCATTTGTAATGAGGTTCAGCTGAAGCTTTAAAAATATATACACAAGTTCCCTCTATGATATCTCGCGTCTCTCATCTGTTTCTCTTTCAATATTTCATTTGTTTCTACACTTGTTTCTCAATTATTTACAACACTTTTTTTTTTTTATTATTATTATTATTATTATTATTTTTGCTTTTTATATCTCCCTCCCAGGTGGTCCCTTTTGTTGACCCAATTTTCTGTTATTTATTTTTTACCTTTTTTGTGGTCCACACTGCACGATCCCCTTTGTTGACCTAATTTCCTTTCTTTTCTCCACAATGCACACATGCACATCCTTTCCTTCTTATTTTTGCTTAGACTTGAATTGGCTTTACTTTGACTTGAATGAGAATTGAACTTATTTTCTTAGAATTGGAATATGGGTCATCGAATTGGGCTTGATTTGGACAAGATTTTGTGCCTGAAATTCTTCTTTTGATCCAAGTCAATTTAATCCTGGTAAATGATCCAATTAACTTCAATTTCAAACTCGATTGTTTTTTATTCATGTTTCACGAAAATGAATCTAATTAAAGTAAAACTAATATTAAAATTGGACTATTAAATCTATTTTTAGGGACAATAAATATATATAAAATATGCTCATCAAATACCCCCAAACATAGATTTTGCTAGTCCTCGAGCAAAATAAGAATAAAAACTAAGAAAACTAAAAATTAAAATCCTGACTAAACCTAAGCTAAGCCAATTCGTAGAGTTTTATCTCATGAGGGTATACCAGCTATGATATCCACAAACATATTTCTACAAACACCAATTAGATCAAGATGCAACTCAAGATGCGAATAAAGACAAATGCATGCTAAAACCGCTGAATAAATACTAAAATTATGTCATTTATTTCAATGCATCAGTAGTTTGATGAAAAGCCTATACTCAAGACACTTTAGCTTCAACGACACAATAGTAAAATGTCATAGATGTCACTCATATTTCACACAAAACCTAGACAAATACACTCATCAAGCATATGCGAAAGGAGTTTATGCACAAGAAATTTCAAATTATTATTGCATATGAATATATAATATAGAGAAATGCTTGAATTTATACAAAGGATCTCATAAACAGAATCAGACATCAAGAACAAGAGAGATCACATGTTTCCTTTACTCTTAACCCAACTTTCCCAAAAGATCAATTAGGACTTTAATTTGGTTTTAATGGGGCCATGGGGTGAAGGCTAAAAAGAACGGGAAAAAGGGTAAGCAATAAAATATGGGACCAAATCGAGAAATTTTCTAGCAATCTTCAATGCTTGGCTGAATTTCTTTTAACTTTGTCTTCATTTAACTTGTATCCAGGCTTCTTGAACCATTTACGAACATACTCCTACATCAAAGTAGATTTCGACTTCAATACTTTGTTCGGAACTCTTTCCCTTTTTCACTATCATTTGATTCATCATCTCATTCATTCATTTTTTTTTCAATTTTTTTTTTGTAATGAGATGAGAACTTTATACATAAATTACATAATTTCCAACACCTCTCATACATTGATTACATATGGATTTTTTCTTCTGCCATGTACGTACAATCCACTATCCACCCCTTTTCTGCAATTCACATGTCTTCCCCTCTACATCACTTCTTTGATATAATCTCAGGCTATAAGATATGGCTAAATATTAAGGCTTATTGGGTTTTCAATTAATGTGGGTGATAAAAAAAGGCTTATAGTGTTTGATTTCAAAATTGGCTATGGAGCACACACACAAGGTAGGAAATATTTAAGGCATTTTAAGTGAGTTTAATCATCTATGTCACTTCTAATGGTTCAACAAAATCAAGAGAATTCCACATGTGATATCTTTTTATAATGAATGTTCTTTAATATCCATTGCATAATCTATTGAGATCAATTTTTAATTCTAAGAACCTGATATGTGTTTGGGAGTAAAACAAACAAACCCACCAATATGTACGTTATTTGGCTTAGTAAACTAACAAGGGTATTCTCCATTATTAATCATGGCATTCCAACTAAGCATCCTATCCACCATCACATTAAGAGCATGTCATAATTTTATAAAAATGCAATGCAATACCCTAAGTTGTAAGACGTTAGTCTAAACTCAGTGATTAAAACATACACTTACGTCTCTAAAGGAAAACCTAAGAGCATCTCGAATTTGGTTATCTTGCAAAAGACTGACTCAAAAAAGAACATGACTTTTTTTTAACCAACTTCTATTGAAAATTTAATTCCCCACCCTAAACAAATTATAAACATTGTCCTCAATGTTTCCTGAACATAATAACAATAAATGCACATGCACATAACAAAAGATACAGGAAATAAGAGACAATATTAAATAGTAAGGAAGAGATTACATCTGGTTGGCTCTGTAATCACTCTAACAAAAAGAATATGAAAATCAAGAACACACGTTAGACAAGCATGAATACTTGGAAATAAAAAAAAAATTACATAAAATCTGGACATTAAACAAAAATAATAGAAAAAATAAAGAAGAAAAAAAATAATAAGAATAAAAAAAACTAACAAAGGACCACTAAAGTTAACGAAAAAGAAAAAAAAATGCAAGTGCCAACCCAATGCACAGTAATAATAAAAGAAAATAAAACACACAAAACAATAACAAAAAAATTAAAGGTAAACGAGACATCAACATCTAAATAGAAAGTTTATAAAAAACAATAAAAATAAACACTAAACTATCATACACAAAACACAAAAAAAATAATATAAACCTAAACTAAACACAAAGTCAAGCCTGATAAACAGGATCCTCCAACAAAGCTTCCTCCACTTCTTGACTCCTAAACTCTAAGAACGGTTTCAAGCTTTGATAATTGACTTTAAAAACATCACCATTCTCAGGATTCCTTATTTCAACAGCTCCATAAGGAAAAACAGTGTGAACAATGAATGGACCTGACCACTTAGAACGTAACTTTTCATGAAATAGTTGCAAACGAGAATTGTATAACAGGACCATTTGACCGGGTATAAAGGATTTTCTAAGAATATTCCTTTAATGAATACATTCGGTCCTTGTACCGTTTAGCATTTTCGTAAGCATCATTCCTAATTTTCTCCAACTTATTGAGTTGTAAATTCCTGAGAGTACCTACTTTGTCAGAATCAAAATTCAGTTTCTTATTGGCCCAATAAGCTCTAAGTTCTAATTCTACAGGTAAGTGACATGCCTTGCCATAAACAAATCGATCAGGAGACATTCCAAATGGGGGTTTTGAAAGTAGTACGGTAAGCCCACAATGCATCAAAAAGTTTTAAAGAACAATCTTTTCTTGTTGGGTTAACCTTTTTTTGAAGAATACTTTTAATCTCCCTATTAGAAATCTAAACGTGTCCACATGTTTGAGAATGGTAGGGTGTGGCAACTCTATGTGTAATGCCATATTTTTTCATTAACTTTTCAAAAGGCCTATTACAAAAGTGTTTTCCTCCATCACTAATGATTGCACGAGGTGTACCAAAACGAGAAAATATATTTTCTTTCAAAAAATTTACCACCACCTTATGCTCATTAGTTTTATAGAAATTGCTTTTACCCATTTGGACACATAGTCTGCAGCAACAAGAATGTATAAATTGCCAAAAGAATTAGGAAATGGACCTATAAAATCATTACCCCAAACATCAAATAATTCAACAATAAGAATAAGATGTAAAGACATCATATTTCTACAAGTAATACTCCCTAATTTCTGACATCTCTCACAGGAACTACAATATGCATGCGTATGTTTGAATAAATTTGGCCAATAGAAACCACATTACAAATTTTTTGCAGCGGTTTTCTTTGGATTGAAGTGACCTCCACACATATGATCATGACAAAAAGACATAATATCTCTCTGCTGACTCTTAGGAACATATCTCCTAATTATCTGGTCAGGACAATACTTAAACAAGTATGGATCATCCGAAAAGAAATATTTAATCCTGGATAAAAAATTGACACGATTTTGTTTAGTCCAATGCGTAGGCATTTGACCAATAACAAGATAGTTAACAATATCAGCATACCAAGGTGGCTGGGAGATAACCATAAGCTGCTCATCAAGAAAAGACTCTCTAATAGGCATGGACTCATCCATGGACTCAACAATCAACCTTGACAAATAGTCAGCTACAACATTCTCATAACCTTTCTTATCCATAATCTCAAAGTCAAACTCCTATAACAACAAGATCCATCTAATGGGTTGAGGTTTGGCATTTTTATAAGACAAAAGATATTTCAATGAAACATGATCTGAATAAACTATCACCCTATATACCCAATCAAGTAAGACCTAAAATTATCTAGTGCAAAAACTACTGCCAACAACTCTTTTTCCGTGGTGGAATAATGGAGTTATGCATCACTAAGGGTCTTACTAGCATAATAAATCGATGGGGGAGTCTATCAATGCGCTACCCCAAAACAGCCCCTATGGCATAATCGAAGGCATCGCACATAATCTCAAATGGAACACTCCAGTCAGGTGGTTTAATAATGGGTGCAGAAGTCAACAAGGTCTTAAGCTTATCAAAAGCTTGTAAACATTCACTATCAAAGTGAACAGAGGCATATTTGGCAAGCAAATTGCACAAAGGCCTCGAAATCATACTAAAGTCCTTAATGAACCTATGATAAAACCCTACATAACCTAGAAAAGACCTGATTTCTTTCACTGTCCTAGGAGGTGGAAGACTAGAAATCAAATCAACTTTTACCTTATCTACCTTAATTCCCTCATGCGAGACAACATGCCCTAGAACAATCCCTTTCCTTGTTAGGATTATGATCGATAGCAAGAGTGTAATATTGTAATTAACAATCTTTTCATATGAATAACGTGATTTCTAGTTTAACAAATATTATAGCATTTATAGTTTAATTATTATAATTGTCAAAAGTAAATAATCATAAGGTCAAAAGACTATGAGAAAAGAAGAATTGTTCATACATCTAGAAATGTATGAGGTAGACACAATTCTTTAGTTAGTCTTGAATAATATTCACAACTTAAGATAGAAGGTTGGGCGCCTTTATCTTTTTAAAGTTATAGATTCTTTTGCTAGCATTTGAGTGGGATCAAATGTGTTATGATGAGTCTAAAATCATTAAAGTGTGGTGTCTTTGGGCAAAAGAATCTAGTGCACTGGGTGCATTGAATAGGATCAAAATGAAATACTTTATCTAGAACCGTCAATGGATAAAAGTTTTTATTTGAAGACAATTGGAGAGTCTATCTTAATCCTGAGATAAATGATGGACTTATGGTTGCAAGTGTTATCATTTGAGCTATCAATGAGTACGATTATATAGCATAGTCTATCCTCGATAGTTTGGTGGTATTCATTTGATAATCGATAGATGACTTCATTTATAGATATGGACATCGTGGCTCCATTTATTGAATGAGAGTAGAATACCATCATATGGATGTTTTGAGATATTGGATATTAAATCTTAACGTTAAGTTTTCAATAGTGTCTATTGAAACATGACTTCTGGAGAAGTCAAAATATCCAAGTTCAAAATGTGGTCATATGAGTAAATATGGTAACTTAGATAGCTATAGGCGGTCTATGAGCTCTTGGCGATTACCGGTATTCTTCACGAGGATACACTTTCTCCAATAAGGTTGTCTAGGGTACGAATGAGTAACATCAACTTATTCTATTTTTATTTAAGAGTTCAATTTTAGTTCTTTAGTGGAATGAACTAAAATTAAATAAATCGGACCTAAGTGAATCATTTGTTGATTGAGATTGGGTTGTGTGTATTGGAGCTTAAATTTAGATAGCCCACCAAGATCCCCAATTCACACAAACTTGCATGGATCACTTGATATATTCTACCGGGCCAATAGGGGTCCATCTAGAATTGTAATAAGGCATGTGAACTTGTTTCTTTTCATAAGAATATGTCTAGTTCACATGTGGATTTTTTTATTAAGGTCCAATGGATTTAATAAAATGAGAAAAATAATATATGAACTTTATACTAGGTATGGGCGGCAATGGCTATGGATAATAGCTTTAATATATTATTTTTATTTTATTATTATTTAATTAAATGGAAATTAATTAATTTATTGATTAATTAATTATTTAATTAAAAGTCAAAATCTTTTCCTATTAGGAGATAGTCTCCGAAAACTATACTATTGTTGGTAGTATAGTTAATGTTAAAGACTATATTTGATAAGTAGATAAATAAAAGGAGTTATTTATCTAATCAAATTAGGAAGTCTTTAATATGGTTACAAACACACTATTGAGTAGGATTACGAGTCTTGGTGTATGAAAGAATTCTTTTTGAAAAAGGATTCTTGGTCACCAAGTAAAACAACTTAGTGGTAGAATTCTTATTTGAAAAGGATTCATAACCACCAAGTTAATCTACCCAAGGATAGGATTCTTGTCCATCAAGTAATCTTTCTTAGGTAAGATTAAACTCTCCTAAACTACATCAAAGAAGGGAATTTCGTTCATCATATGTATTATATAAGTTAGGATAGATTTCTTTTTAGATAAGGATTCTAACTACCAAATAAATCCACCTAAGGAAAGGATTCTTGCCAACCAAGTGAATCCTTCTTAGGAAAGGATTTATGAACCTATATATATGTGGATGATGAATTCGGCCAGTACTAAAGTTTTTAGAGGTAATTTCGGCCAAGCTTTATTTGAGAAAGAAAAAGTTTCGGCCGTCATAGGAATTTTGAGGGAGAAAAATCTGATTTTACTCTAGACAAAATTCGATCATCTCTAATCAATAGTGTGTGAATTCGTCCAATTAGAGACAAAAGGGGAACGATTTTGTATTCGATAGTATACTAATATCCTTTACATCAAAAGGGTTTTGTGTACAACATCGAATCAAGGTTCACGCGAGTTACAATCAAATTGATTGATAATTCACAAGTGACCGGACGTTCTTGGATTTTTCTCTTGGAGGATATTTGTAACTAATAAAGAAAAGATATTTGCTTTGTCTCCATCATCAGGAATACAATTTAAAGAAAGGGAGCCCACACTCCTAGGTGATTCACGTTCGTGATTGGATTGGAAGATCTTACGGAATCCATTCGGCGCTTGTTCAATCGTCACGCAAAAAATGTACGATACTTTTATATACATCAATTAATCTAGGGTTAAGGTTCTATTTGCATAAAAGGGAAAATTATTTATTTATACGCAAACCCTAATCTCGTTTTTCTCACGCTTCCGTTGTGTTTCTAAACCGTTTTTCCCTACATTCCTGACCCTAAAATGACACTTTTACCAGTTAAGCACAAGATTTTTTTCTTTACACCTTATTAACGCTAAAGCTAAGTAGTGTATACACTCATCAAAACTAGATCCATACACTGAAAAATCATCCATGAAAATCTCTAAGAAACGCTATACCATATCAGAAAATATGCTTATCATACACCGTTGAAAAGTAGCAGGTGCATTGCATAACCTAAAAGGCATGCGACGGTAGGTACAGGTACCAAAAGGATAAGTGAATGTTGTCTTTTCTTGGTCCTCAGGTGATGTGGGGACCTGGTTATAACCGAAATAACCATCAAGAAAATAATAAAATGCATGACCGGCTAACCTCTCTAACATTTGGCCAATAAAGGGAAGAGGGAAATGATCTTTCCTAGTGAAGTCATTCAACTTACGGTAGTCAATGCAAACACGCTACCTAGTTTACATTCGAGTGGGGACTAACTCATTATTATTGTTCTTGACTACTATAATGCCAGACTTTTTAGGCACAACTTGAACATAACTCATCAAAGCACTACCAGAGATTGGGTAAATGACACCCATATCTAAGAGCATAATCACTTCAGTTCTCACAACTCTTTCATGTTATGGTTTAGTCTCCCTTATGACTCACGGGAGGGTTTGACATTTTCTTCTAAATGAATCTTATGCATGCACACTGATGGACTAATACCCTTAATGTCAGCTATTGTCCAACATATGACTTCTTTATGCTCCATAAGTACACTAATGAGCTTAACTTTGTGTTCTTTTTCTAAATTAGGAAGAGATTTCAGTTCGAACTTGGGTGGTTTCTCTATAGATGGGAGAGGTATAGACTCATAAGGTGGAAAAAGTTCTATTTTGGCTTTCCATTTGTCAGTATTCATCAATGGGGCAGATTCTAACAAAGAATTCACCTCACTAACTATATTATTATCATCGAAATCCATGCCAAAATGAGCTAGACATCTCTATAAATGATCATCATGGGATGAATGTCTAAAGGAATCATGAACAATACTATTAATAAAATTAAACTCACATAAATCATCATGATCCATAGGTTGTTGACACATTGAATTCTACAGTCATATTCCTAAAAGAAAGCTTCACGACTTTATTGCGACAATTAATTATCGCATTGGAGGTGCCCAAGAAAGGTCGCCCTAAAATCACAGGAATCTGAGCACTAACATCCTCTACGGGGAGAGTGTGTATGATAATAAAGTCCATTGGAAAGTAGAAATTGTCAACCTTAATCAAAACATCCTCTATGATACCCTTAGGAATTTTGACAGGCCTATTAGCTAGCTGAAGTCTCACAGCGGTGGGTCTAAGATCTCATAATCCTAATTGGACATACACAAAATATGGCCATAAATTAACACTCGCACCTAAGACAAGTAAGGCCCTATCAATCACATGGTCACTTATAACATAAGAAATAGTAGGACATCCAGGATCCATATACTTGATAGGAGTTTTCATTTAGATTATAGAACTAACATGCTCAATTAAACATGTTATTCTAGGAACAATGGTTTTTTTTCAATGTACCTAGATTTTTCAAGGATTTAGCATAAGCAGGCACTTGCTGAATAGTATCAAGAAATGGGATGTTTATGTGAACCTGCTTAAACACTTCAGAAATATCACTGTATGGTGTGCCTTTCTTTAATGAAGCAAGTCTCTATAGGAAAGGGACTCTAGGGACATAAGGTTCAGTAGGTAAATCTGACTCTAATGACTCTCTAAAAGTAGGATTGAGGTATTATCACTAAAGTCCCTACTTTTTAACGAATTGTCACCTTTTTAAACGTCTTTGTCATATTAGTCACTTTAATCCATTGTTTTTTTTAAATGCATCACTTTAGTCCATTTGACCAAAAACTAGTGATCAACTATAACATAATAAATAAAAATACAATTTTACCCTTATTGTTATTTTTTCAATATTTTCTTTTAGACCCTCTAATTTCAATAATAGTTGGTCAACCCTTGAAAAAAATTAAAATGTCTCCATTAAGGCTTGAACGACCTAAGCTCTAGCCAACTGAGCTACACTAGATCATTGTTGAAGATTTATTGATTTAAATATATATATATAGTTATACAATTTGTTTAAACTAATTTAAATCTATTTGTATAATTTAAAATAAACTCATATATGTATATAATTTAATAACAATATATAAAAACATATTTATGAAAATTAAAAAAAAAACAAAACAAAAGGAAACCCAGAAAATCTATAAAAAAAACCCGTAAATTTTATTCTTTATTTCTTTTTTTTGGATTTTTTTCATTTTTAAAAAATATATTATTTCAATTTGATAAAAAAAACCCAGAAAATCAATGCTCGTAAATTTAAAAGGGAAAAAATCTGCATAAAAATAAAAATAAACTCATATTTATATAATTTTAAATATACTCATATATAATAATATATAAAAACATTTATGAAAATAAAAAAGAAAATAACAAAACAAAAGGAAATAAAGGAAACAAATTTTTTTTAAAAATTCATTATTTGTTTTTGTTGATTTTTTCCATTTTCAATTTATGGGATTTGATTTTCTGGGTTTTTTTTTTATCAAATTGAAATAATATATTTTTTGAAAAGGAAAAGAAATTCAAAAAAAAAAAGGAAATAAAAAAATTGTCGGCTTTGATTTTTTTGGATTTTCTGGATTTTTTTTGTTTTCTTATTTTCTTTTTTATTTTCATAAATATGTTTTTATATATTGTTAATAAATATGAGTTTATTTTAAATTATATGTATATATATGAGTTTATTTTAAATTAAATAAATAGATTTATATTAGTTTAAACAAATTATATACCTATATATATACATTTAAATCAATAAATCTTCAACAATGAGCTAGTACTAGTGTAACTCAACTGACTAGAGTTTGGGTCTTTCATCCTTAGTTCAAACCTTAATAGAGACATTTTAATTTTTTTCTTACGTTGATAAGTTATTATTGAAACCAGAGGGACGAAAACAAAAAAAATTAAAAATAACAGTAAGGGTAAAATTGTATTTTTTTTAATCATTCTGTTATAGTTGACCGTTAGTTTTTGGTCAAATGGACTAAAGTGATTTTTTTGAAAAAATAAGGGATTAAAGTGACTAATAGGGTAAAGACATTTAAAAAGGTGACAATTCGTTAAAAAGTAATGGCTTTAGTGATAATACCCCAGTGGGATTCTCAACTATTTTCTCCTCACTAGGCTCACGATCTAATTCAGGCCTCTCAACATTTTTCATCTCCTTAGGTACACTTACATGATTGTCTATTTTCCGACCAGACCTAAGGGTGGTAATGGATTTGGCTTCCTCATGACTCCTATCAGAAATGGATACTATCTCAAACTGACCCTTATGGTTAGGAACTGGCTGACAAGGTAACTTTCCTTTCTCTCTCTCCCCTACGATTGTGGCTAACTGACCCACTTGAGTTTCAAGTTTCAGGATAGATTGTTGGGTTGTTTGTATAAATTGTTGCAAAGTGTCCTTTAAGGAAGGTTTCCTTTGAGGGGCTACAAAATGGGGAGTGGACTGAAAACCTAGTGGATGTGATGGATTAGGGGCAACAAATTGTTGCCCTCTATGATTGGTTAGAGGCTGGTTTTACCTCCAAGAAAAGTTTGGATGATTCCTCCTACTAAGGTTGTAGGTGGTGGAAAATGGGCTATCAGATGATCTCCCATAAGAATTGAGAGCATTTTCTTTGATCAACATAGCTCTCTAGACAGGTAGGGGTTGGATTGACATACGAAGCACACCCCTCATTCCTAGCACTCATTGCAGAATTCATAGTTTGACACAAAGCTAAGGCTTCTACCTTCCTAGTAAGGTTTCCTAAAACACTTTTGACATCTACATTATCTCTCACCTCATACAACCCCTCCTTTCTTAGGCTTCTCTCTCTCATTGGAAAAATCTCATTGCTGGGAATTTTCAGATAAAGTTTCAAGGAATTGCCAAGCGGTATTATTCAAGTTCAAGAATGTTTCATTTTTCATACACTCAATCATATGACGGTTAGACATGGTCAAATATAAAAATACTACACGAGCCTCCACAGTTCGAAACCATGGTGGGGACACCTTAAAACTATGTCTTTAAATCTCTCCCGAAACACATAAAAATGCTCACCCTCAGTTTGCCTAAATTTGAAATTTCTCTCTTAAGGGCATTTGCTTTTAATATTGGGAAAAATTTAGACAAAAACTTATTAATTAATTGGTCCCAACTAATGATTGAATTTGAAAGAAGTTAATTCAACCATGCTTTAGCCTTATCTTTTAAAGAGAATGGAAACAGGTAAAGCCTAACAACTCATTTGAGAAATTTTGGAACCTAAAGGTTGAACATATGTCTAGGAATTCCTTGACATGCATGTAAGGGTCATCAACTATCTAGTCCATGGAATGATGGGATGAGCTGTATAACACCGGGTTTAAGCTCAAAGTGTGTCGCCCTAGTCTAGGGAAACACAATGCAATATGGGTGATTTGGTGTGATCAGTAAAAAGTATTCCCTAAGAGGTCTCTCCTCGGGTGCTACAAGATCCCTTACTTGATTGTTTTCATTGTTGTCATGTTTTTCAGTCATAGTAAATGGAGGATTGTTAATCCTAATCAAACGATTATATGAGTCCTGACCATAAGAACGCATAAACTAGCACAGATCCTAACCACAAATCTCTAGTCCTAATGTCACTATTTTTTTTCAAGCAAAAGAATTAAAAAGAGACCAAATAAAATAATAAAAAAAAAAATAAAGCAAAACAATTAAACTAATAATATATAAAACCAAAAAAACAACTCAAAGTACAAAAACTAAAACACAACCTATACTAAACTGACACCATGCAACTAACAGCTAACATCAAACAAATTAACATGACAGTAACAAGAATAAATAAATAAATAACAAATAAAAGAGACACTAACAATTAAAGCAACAACCGACAAAAACAAAAAACAAAACAGCTAACACTATTTTTTTTTTGTTTTTTTATGCAAAATAACAAAACAAGTCCTAAACTACAACTAGTAGAAGAATCAAATAAAATCTAGATTAACTAAGCTTTCAATCAGTTCTTCGACATCAGCACCAAAAACCTGTTGTACTAAATATTAAAAATACTCACAAGCACATGAGTCTATTGTAAAATATCTTATGTGGAGCACGAGGTCAATCCCTCGAGAACTGATGAAAAACTAATATAATTTAAATTTAATCTAGTCCTAATCTAGCTAACGAAAGGTGAATTTAGAATTAATTAAAACTAAATTAACATGCAACTGACTAAAATTGCAAACTTTACTCATTTGAAGAAAAGTCTGATGTTCGGATTCACTATTATCAGCACTGTAATGTTATACTATTCAAATTATTAATTCCCAAGATTCTGAGTAACAATTTAGAAATCAATCCAATGCTTTGTCAAGATTTGTCAATTACGTTCTTAAAAATTAATCTTTTTTAAATTTTTTATTCCAATTGACTTAATGTATAGAACCCAAGTATTACATGTATCCTCTATTTGAAAAACATATAGCCAATGTTCTTAATTTAAACATCAGAGCACAAAGCCCAATTAATAAAATCAATCGTAACTATCAAAAATACTTAATATTAAGGGTGCAACAGTTTAATAAATATCAATCAGTAAAATATAAGAATTATAAACATTAAAATCAATTTAGGAATTATACTAAATAACAGAACAATTACATTGTCAACAAGGTTTCATCCTACACCTAGGAAATAAAATTAGATACACATGGTGAAATCAAGCACAAAAATGGAATATAACCCCAACATTATGATGATATTGCAGCTGCAATTGTTGGCCTGAGTCCACACCGACGAGTCACCAAAATCTGCTCTTGTTTCTCTTTTTGGGTACACTGAAGGGCCTAACCCAGAAAGTAAGAAACTAAGAAGGGAATGGGACAGAGGCCTATCTAAGGCAGATTACACCTCTGTAATCATCATCAAAAATGGGCCTAATCTTCAGCAGAGGGTCCTCAAAGAAATCGATACTAGTGTTCAGATTATGTCCTATCAGCAAGCTTGTTGCCTTCTTTGAAAATGAGAGTGATACTGCAATTCCAGTCATCTGCCACAAGACTCTTGCAACTCTTGATGAGACTATAAAGAGGGTGGTGATGCTTGATGTCATAGTGGATTAAATGTACTGAGGTAAGGGATTCAGTCTCAACAGTAACTTTCCTAAAGCTAGAGTTCCAGGCCATCTTGAGACCTTCATAAAGACCCCAAAGTTCAACTTTAATAACACTTCCAATACCTTTGTTCAACACAAACCTCTTCAACCAGTTTTTCCAGTAGTCACACAAAACTCCACTAGCTGTTATGATACCTATCTCCGAGTTTCTACTCTCATCAATGTTCAATTCAACCCAATTATCATTGGGTTCCAACTAAGCAATTGGCAGCTGGGCAACATCCCTACTAGTGGCAACAAAATTCACATCCAACCAATCTTTGTCAAACATTTTGACAACCAAATTAGGGGATTGATGGGTAGATAAATTCATATCAAAATCTCGGTTACATCTCCATTTCCACAGTAACCACAACATACTTGAGAAATGAAGGTAGTTAGGCAGGTTATCAATAGTTAGCTTACCACTTTGAAGATTGCTAGCAAGCCACCCTTCTAAGTCACCTTTAAAATCAGCAGAGGAAGTACTACCTTTAAAAAAAATTTCCAATACAACAACAGATTCTCTACACCCTCGTAAAAGATGATCAATGCTTTCAATACCAGTATTGCATTTAGGACAGGAGGGATCAACAGTTATACCGCACACATATCTTTGAAGATTGGTTCGAATCTTCTCATGAAGCAATGTCTAAAGGAAATAAATCACTCTTTGAAGAATTTCTAGGTTCCAAATGAACCTCCAAGGCCACAAAAGAGACCTATCTACCCTAGGTAGGCTGACTTCACAGAAAAGTCCCCATACTTGCTCCACCCCCAAATAACCTTGTCAGGTCCACTGTGAAGTTTACCAGCGTGAATGCTATTAATTCTGTGCACAATGTTCCAAGGAAGCACAATAGCTAGTTGAGGCAAATGCCACTCACCATTAGTCTTAAAAGAATCAACCGTTAATTTCAAGTCATCATTTCCAATTCTAACAATAGCATGATCTGTAAGAATAGCAATATCTGGAACCCATTCATCGACCCAAAATCTAATATGAGTACCACTCCCAACTCTCCATTTAAGCCCTATAGATATGAGTTTGACACCAAAAGAAATGGACTTCCAGGTGCTAGAGCGGACCTTATTCTTGTTAAGATTAGGATCTGTGAACAGAATGTTATTAAGGTATTTATGCTTTAAAAGTTGACACCAAATACCATTATCATTTTGGAGAAGTCGCCACCTGCCTTTGCAAGTAATACCTGATTCATACACTTAGACTTCTTGATTCCAAGGCCACCATTTCTTTTAGGTAGAGAAATTGTGTCCCAATTAACAAGATGAACAACACTCTTAAAGACGTATGGCCATAGAGGAAATCTCTATTAATTTTATCTAACTTATTGCAAATCTCTGAAGGAAGCTTTACGAACTGCATAGCATAAAACAGGATAGCTGAGGTCATAACCTTAATAAGAGTAGCCCTACCAGCAAGTGAAAGAGAATCGCTCTTCCAGGTTGCCAATCTCTTTTGGGTCTTTTCAACAATCTCCTTATAAGTTTTGCTACTAATTCTACCATGGTTGAGTGGGATTCCCAAATACCTACCAAGGTCGTTGGTGAGCAGAGAGTCACAAGTCCTAGCAATTAACCAAGCATCACTCTTTTTAACA
This sequence comes from Dipteronia dyeriana, assembly GCA_032871835.1. Taxonomy (NCBI): domain Eukaryota; kingdom Viridiplantae; phylum Streptophyta; class Magnoliopsida; order Sapindales; family Sapindaceae; genus Dipteronia; species Dipteronia dyeriana. The sequence continues at coordinate 40,788,451 of CM065302.1, forward strand.
TTATTAGAGAAAAAAATTCTAGATTTAGGATAACTAACTTGCTGCCTAGATAAGTCACAGAAAATGTCCAAGCATTCGTTCATAATTCTAGCTTAAACAACAGTGGCTTGACAAAATAAAATCGGATCATCTATAAAGAATAAATGAGATATCTCTGGGAATCTCCTAGACTTTTTAACGCATTTCCACGTACCAAGATTTAACCTCTAAGTGATCAAGTGAGAGAGCTTCACTATGCACATGAAAAAAATGTAGGGGGATAGAGGATCCCCTTACCTAATACCGCATCCAGGAGTAAGGATTCAGAAACTTCCTCATTCAACACCACTTTGTATTGGACACTAGTTATATACCACATGATTAACTCCAGTAACTTGCCTCCAATACTTGCCTCCAATACCTACCTCCATGAGAACATGTTTGATGAAGCTCCATTGGATTATATCATAACCTTTGGCTAAGTCTATTTTCCATGCCATAAAGCCTTTTTTACCTTTCATCATCTTAAAATTATGGAGAACCTCTTAGGCAACCACAATATTTTCTTACATATGCCTACCAGGGATGAAAGCAACTTGGTTAGGGCTAATGATCTCAAGCAACATGCTTCTGAGCCTTTCAACTATAACTTTGCTAATGGTTTTATATGCAATATTATAGAGGCTAATAGGCCTAAGCTGGGACATGGTAAGAGGACTGGACACTTTAGAGACAAGGGAAATAAGGGTTTGGTTCAGCTCAACTGGAAAAGAGCCAACCTTAAAACTTTCCCTCAAAAGATTGATCAAATCTTTCCTACAAACACCCCATTGGTTGTTGAAACAAATATTATGGTGTGTTTAATAACAATCTAGAGGATTGGGGGTGAATAGATTTTAAACAATTTTACCCAATTTTCGTTAAAGGTGAAGTTGACAAAAATACCCCTAACTAGTCATAATAATATCACAAGTGTAATAAGTGCAGAAATAATAAAGATACTTGAGATATACATGGAAACCCTCCAAATGGGAAAAACCACGGGCTTTTAAGTGCGCCACACTCAAACCTTGAATCCACTAATGGCAAAGGAATTACAACCTAATCCCGGTTTAAAATCCACCACCACTACCTAATCCCGGTATAAGTGAACATAATCCATCTTGCTTGCGATTTAAGCTACCTACTCCCTGAAGCAACAAAAGTCTTACTACTCAATGAAGAGATAAAATGGCCTATGTGAATATATGATGATATTCAAATAACAAACAAGGCTAGGAAACCTTATATGCATATCTAGGATTACGAGATGGCAATTAATGCAATCCTAGATATCAAGAGCTAAATGACATGTTCAAAAAGCTTAGCTAAACATAGATCAAACAATCCTATGAAGCTATCACAATACAACACTCAATCATGTCATCACAACAATCTCTAATTTGTATCTAGAATATGTTCTAAGAGCATACAAATAATTAAAGAGATAGATTAGCAAGCAAAACACTTAACTTGTTAGAAGATAGTGAAGAACTTACCAAACAAGATGTGATGAAGCAAAACTATCCATTGATGCACTCTAAATGATCTTAGATGATGCAAGATGAAGTTTTTATGCACATGGGAATGCTTTGAGTGTTTAAAGATGAGTTCTTGGAAGAGTTTTCCTTTTGAAATGTGTTCTAAGGAAAAGATATAATGTTCTGAACTCTTGCACGACCTGAATACAAAGAGTTATATATATATATATATATATATATGAGTTTCAACCAAAGTGAGGTTGTTATGGAAAAAATGTTCCAGCTTCCGCTATGTGCGCTGGTGAGGTGCACTGGTCGAGTAGCGCACCACCAACGCACAACCTAAATTTTTAATAGGCGATGGTCGAATGGCACAACACAGTGACGCATGACATGCGACGATCCACAGGAATGTTGCGCTGGTGAGGCTGCTCTAGTCGAGTAGCGCAATGCCCACTTTTTCAACACTCAAACACACAAAATCAACAAGTCCTAGAGTGATGAAAATGCATCCTATACTAATGCCTATCATGACATAAAACTTCAATTACATGATTCAAATGAATTAACAAGAGTCATTTAAACCAAAATGCACACAAGTATAAACACGCAACATATATGGATAAGAGTTATGCATGAATTTGTGAGTGTGTGCAACTATCTCTTCAAAGCAAGTAAGCACAAGAATTTTACCTTTGGTGCTTCTCCTCTTGATGTCTTGAGAGCTTAAGCTACCCTTACATAAACCCCAACAATGTGGTTTGTTCATGAAATAAGCCAATCAACCAACGAGGACTTTACAATCTCCCTCTTTGGCTATTTCGTGACAAAACCACCACTCACATTGATCCTCACAAAACAAAATAAAACACCGGGAAGATATTCTACATTACAAATAGATATACATAGAGAAAAACTTCAAATCTTCAATCTCTTGTAGAACTATCAACCCTACACACAAAACAAACAACAAGTACACTTTCCAAACCAAGTGCATGTGAGATGATTAAGTGAATATAAAACAAAAGCATTTGCATTTAAGAATATGAGTATGACATCGTGTAATGCTCCACATCATGCAATGCTCCCCCTTAAAGGGTTACTCCCCCTAAATGTAATCTCTCCAATAAGTACTACTCCCCTTAAAGCCAACACATTGCAACTCCATTAACACCACAAGGCTACTTCCCCTTTTTATCATGATATAGGCAAAGGAGAAGTCTCCAACCGGGTCACTCAAGGCAAAGAAAGAAAGGAGCATACAAGATATTTGCATAATTATATAAGCCACTTTATGCAACTCAATTAATAGGAGAGAAACAAAGAGATTTATTTGAAGAAAATGTGTGAATCAAAAATGCTTTGCATACAAGACATGTTGCATTCAAGTCCAAAAAACAATGGTATTTGGCAAAACAAATGACAAAGGTTTCCAATATAATTCAAACCAATTTCATCATTTGTCATGAGAGAATCAATGATATAGAGTTTTTTATAGATATCAAGTTTTAATAGCACTATATCCAACTTTATAAGCGAAACATGGCATGAGCAACTTTGCACCCTATTTGATTTTTCTGGGTAGGATACCCGTATGATAGTAGCCATGTTCAACTAATAAAGAAAGAGAGACATTGATGAAACATTTTAGTCTCGCTAGATTTTTCACACAATATTTTGCATTCAACAATTGCAATCATCAATTCATGCTTTATCATTTTATCTTTAGCATGTCATTAAAGAATCATCATGTCATGGAGATAATTATAGGTCATTCAATATGTACTTCCTATGTAGATCTCCTAGTCCAAAAATGCATGTTTGAACATAAATATGACATGGATTGTAATCAAAGCAAAGTTCACACTTATTGAAGAAAATACGATATAATATAGTATAAGTGCAACCAAGCTACTCAAGCTATCAATAAAGGAGCATAAACGTTTTCAAAATTTTTACATGCAACAAGTATACAATAGCTCTCTTTGCTTGAGTTCCTCTTATGGGGTCAAAGACCAAAATTCATCACTCAATGAGATAAATCCCAATAGATCTACTAAGAGTTTTGAATTGAGCAGTATCTAAGGGTTAAGTAAATAGATCCGCTAGTTGATCATTAGTACCTACATGCTCAAGTACTATGCATTTGATCTCAACTAGTTCTCTAATGAAATGATGACGGATGTCAATATGCTTAGTTCTAAAATGTTGAACTGGATTCTTGGAAATATTAATTGCACTCATGTTATTATAAAAGAGAGTAAGAGTACATTGATTGAATCCATAGTCCACTAGCATTTGCTTCATCCAAAGGAGTTGTGTGCATCGACTCCCAGCAACTATGTACTCAGCCTCAACTGTGGAAAAAGAAATTGAATTTTGCTTCTTGCAAAACCAAGAGACAAGGTTGTTCCTAAGGAAAAAACAACTGTCCGATGTACTTTTCCTATCATCACAATTTCCTGCCCAATCTGCATCACTAATGCCTACAAGACTAGCATTAGTGTCAAAAGAGTACTAAATGCCATAGTTAGATATCCCATTCACATAGCGAATGATTCTCTTAACGGAAGAGAGATGGGGCTCCTTAGGATCCGATTGGTACCTAGCACGCACACCCACACTAGAAGAGATATCAGGCCTACTTACGGTCAAATAGAGCAAACTACCAATCATGCCATGATACAAAGTTTGGTCCACACTTTTACCACTAGCATCCTTTCTTAGCTTCAAAGTGGTACTCATGGGTGTATCACAATGTTTGGCACTTTCAAGACCAAATTTCTTCACTAGGTTTTTGGCATACTTAGCTTGGGATATGAAAATCCCATCATCCATTTGTTTAATTTGTAAACCTAGAAAATAACTTAGCTCACCAAAAAGGCACATTTCAAACTCATGAGACATGACATCAACAAATTATTGGACTTTGTGTTATTTGTGGAGCCAAAAACTATATCATCAACATAAATTTGAGCTATAAAGAGCTCATCTTTGTCTTTCTTGATGAATAGAGTCTTGTCAACACTACCCCTAGTGTAGCCATTATCTATAAGAAATTTAGTGAGACGCTCATACCAAGCCCTTGGTGCTTGTTTCAACCCATATAAAGCTTTCTTGATATGATAGACATGATTAGGGTGGTGAGGATCCACAAACCCTTTGGGTTGCTCAACAAACACTTCCTCTTGCAAGAAACCATTGAGGAAGACACTCTTAACATCCATTTGATACAATTTGAACTTATGCAAACAAGATATGAATAAAAGAAGCCTAATGGACTCAATCCTAAAAACGAGAGCAAATGTCTATTCAAAGTCAATACCCTCAATTTGAGAGTACCATTGTGCTACAAGCCTAGCCTTGTTTCGCATAATATTGTCATCCTTATCGGATTTATTCCTATATACCCACTTAGTGTCTATCACATTGGTGTTCTTGGGCCTAGGAACTAGAGTCCAAACCTCATTCCTTTCAAATTGGTTAAGTTCTTCTTGCATGGCAAAAATGTAAAATTCATCCTTTAAGGCTTCAGCAACCTTCTTGGGTTCTATTGAGAAGTGTAACAAGTGTAGCTAATTAGATTAGCCATTTGACGCCTACTCCTAACACCCTCATTAACCTCTCTAATGATGTCATCTTTTTCATGGAGTTTCCTAACCCATGGAGCATATTCTTTTGAGTTCAAAATAGGAATCATATCAATAGGTTGTGTTATGTCATCATTAAGATTAGTCTTTTCAACATTAGGAATATCAACAACCTTTTCCAAAGGAGAGTCATCAACTAAATCTACCTCCTCCTCATGGCCATTAGATTTGAGCCTAGTATCATCAATGACAACATTAGATGATTCCACGACGGTTCTAGTTTTTGAATTGAAAACTCTATAGGCTCTACTATTCAAGGCATAACCAATGAAGATACCCTCATCACTCTTAGCATCAAATTTGCCAAGTTGATCACGGTCATTCAAAATGTAGCATTTTCTTCCAAAGGTATGGAAATAGCTAACATTTGGCTTTCTACCTTTCCATAACTCATAGAAGGTTTGCCTAGTGTGGGGCCTTAGAAAGACTCTATTTCCTATGTAGCACACCGTATTGACGGCTTCAGCCCATAGGCTCCTAGGGACATTGTTGCTAAGTAACATCACATGGGCCATCTCTTGAAGAACCCTATTTTTCCTCTCAACAACTCCATTTTGTTGAGGTGTCCTAGGAGCCGAATACTCATGAGAAATGCCTAGACTATTACAGTAGTTTTCAAAATAAGCATTCTCAAACTCCTTCCCATGGTCACTCCTAATCCGTTTAATGCTTTTAATCTTGGAGTTCATTTCATTTTGAATTTTGGAACAAAGCATTTTAAACTTGTCAAAGGTTTCAGATTTTTCTCTAAGAAAATAAGTCCAAGTGTACCTAGAGAAGTCATCTACACACACAAAAATGTATCTTTTTCCACCTACACTCTTGGTTTGCATGGGACCCATAAGATCCATGTGGAGAAGCTCTAGAGGTTCCTTGATGGATAAATACTTGCGTTTTTTGTGCATACCTTTGGTTTGCTTCCCTTGTTGGCAAGGTCCACAAACACCATTTTCCTTTTTCTCAAGCTTGGGAAGGCCTCGCACAACATTGAACTTATCTAAGATTCGTAAATCCCGATAGTTCATGTGACCAAGTCTTTCGTGCCATAACTCAATTTGTTCATCCTTGGACACATTGCAAGAGACACCTCTACTTTCAAGACAATAGCAATTGTCGCTAGATCTCATACCTTTTAACAAGGTTTGTCCATTTGGCAATAGGATAGAACAATCATTTTTCCTAAACAAGACGGAAAGTCCTTCATCACTAAGATGTGAATGCTTATCAAATTAGCTTTTAGACCATCAACATACAAAGTATTGGACAATGAGGGTAATCCGAGAATGGAAATAGTTCCCTTTCCTTTAATTTTCTTTTTGGATCTATCACCAAAGGTGACATTTCCTCCCTCCTCCATCACAAGAGTCTCAAAAAAACTCTTATTTCCAGTCATGTGCCTAGAGCACCCACTATCCAAATACCAAAAATCAAAAGAATGAGCTTTTAAGGCAATTTGTGTAACATGGCAAAAGTGTTCATCCTTTCTAATCCACCTAGGTGCAATATTTTCCTTCCTAGTGGTCAATGGTACATGGGCTCTAAATGTCCTAGGATCATGCAAATGTGTTCCATTTTTCCTAGTGACATGCATCATGGCTTTAGCCTTTTTCTTCTCTATCATGTTATCAATTCTACACAATTTAATATATCTAAAGCAATTTGGTCTAATATGACCATCAATACCATAAAAATGACATGTAGGAATGAAGTTATGGATCATACCATAACCTTGAGGATGTATTGGAGTCTTCTCATGTCTTTGTAGTTGTCTTGATTGCTGTTGAGGAACTTTCCTTATTTGTTGTTGAGCAAGACTTGGTTGCTTCCTTAGTTGAGCTTGCATGATAGGTATCTTCCCTTTATGAGCTTTCGGTTGAGGGAAATTAACTTGAGGAGCCATTGTAGGATAGGCTTGAGGTAGGCTTCTTGGTGCCACCTTGACTTGAGCATTGCTTGAACACTCTTCTAGGTCAAGTTTCTTCCTAGGTGATTGATGAGAAGAGGACCCATTGAAATTCATGCTTCTTACAAAAATGGTCTTGCTTGGAGTGGAGGACATCTTGTCATCTTCAAACCCGAGCCCCTTCTTGTCACTTGGCCTCTTTCCAACATCTAACATGTGGTCAAGTTTTTTGGTGCTAGAGTTCATCTTGGCCAACAACTCTCTTGCATCTTCAAGCTCTTTCTTCAACCCTTCTTCACTCCTCCTAGATCTTACCAAATCTTCATTTAGTTGGTCAACTTGAGTTGAGAGCTCTAGGTTTTCTTCTTTTAATCTCTTAATTTCATTCTTGTTCTTTAACCTTGAACTCTCAAACCTAGTCATATAGTCCTTGAGATCCATTATATTCACATTTCCATTTGTGGATTATGATGAAGATCCATCATCACTTAAGTAGTTTTCTTCTTGACTCTCATTTTCTTCTTCACTAGCATCTTTGCTCCTATGAGATGACGTAAAGGCTATGAAGTTAGCCATGAGTTCTTCATCATCCGAAGACTCATCTCCTTCATTTGAGTTATCACTTTCACTCCATGTGGCAGCCATCACTTTTCCCTTTTTCTTGACCTTGTGATTCGTACATTCAGGGGCAAAGTGACCTATCCCACCACATTCATAGCATTGGACTCCTTTCTTTTCGGTTTTTTCTTGCCTAGGCTTAATCTTTTTGAAGGGAGCCTTTTTCGTCAAGTCTTGACCCTTGGATCCGAAACCTTTCCTCTCGGACTTGTATAACTTCTTGAACTTCCTCATTAGCAAGGCTATTTCTTCATCAGAGTCATCACTTTCCTCCTTCTCAACTTTGGAGGCTTTCAAAGCAATATCCTTTTGCTTTTTCGATGGTGTGGGGTTAGGAAATTTCCTAGATTCATAAGCTAGAAGCCTCCCAATCACTCCACTTAGCTTTATATCCGCGTAACCACTATTCTCTTCTAAAGCCGTCACCTTAGACTCAAATCTATCAGGTAGAGATCTCATAATCTTCTGCTTGATCTTCCTATCCGAATAAGGATCACCAAGTTGATGACTTTGGTTCATAATGTCCATCAACCTCACTTCAAAGTCATTGAAGCACTCGTTCTCATCCATCTTGAGCAATTCAAATTACGTTTGAAGAACTTGAAGCTTCGATTCCTTAACCACATCGGTTCCCTCATATGCAACTTCTAGAATATCCCATGCCACCTTAGCTATCCTAGTATTTTGAACCAACTTGTACTGGTTCTCATCCATTACACATAGAATGTCATGCATTGCCTTCCTATTCCACTTTGACGCCTCAAACTCTTGTGCGTTCCACTGTGCCTTTGGCTTGAGTACATCATCTTCTCCATCTGTAGGTGTCATCATGGGTGAAGTGTAGTCATCTTCAACTGCCATCCATGCCCTGTCATGAATTTGGAAAATATACAACTCCATCTTGCCTTTCCAAGAGGCATAATTCAATCAGGTGAGAAGTGGAGGTCTAGTGCTAGAAGCTCCCTCGTTGCCACTGTTTCCACTCATTATGTTTAATGAATGAATGATATGAATGCAAGTGTATGAATGATCAACACACATACATAAAATGCAACACACACCAAAATGAGCAAGGATCACCCATGTATGTCAAGGAACCTGCTTTGATACCAATTGAAACAAATATTATAGTGTTTTTAATAACAATCTAGAGGAGGGTGAATAGATTTTAAACAATTTTACCCAATTTTCGTTAAAGGTCAAGTTGATAAAAATACCCCTAACTAGTCACAATAATATCACAAGTGTAATAAGTGCGGAAATAATAAAGACACTTGAGATATACGTGGAAACCCTCCAATGGAAAAAACCACGGGCTGTTAAGTACGCCACACTCGAACCTCGAATCCACTAATGGCAAAGGAATTACAACCTAATCCCGGTTTAAAATCCACCACCACTACCTAATCCCGGTATAAGGGAGCCTAGTCCATCTTGCTTGCGATTTAAGTTACCTACTCCCGGAAGCAACACAAGTCTTACTTCTCAATGAAGAGATAAAATGGCCTATGTGAATATATGATGATATTCAAATAACAAACAAGGCTAGGAAACCTTATATGCTTATCTAGGACTATGAGATGGCAATTAATGAAATCCTAGATATCAAGAGCTAAATGACATGTTCAAAAAGCTTAGCTAAACATAGATCAAATAATCTTATGAAGCTATCACAATACAACACTCAATCATGTCATCACAACAATCTCTAATTTGTATCTAGAATATGTTCTAAGAGCATACAAATAATTAAAGAGGTGGCTTAGCAAGCAAAACACTTAACTTGTAAGAAGATAGTGAAGAACTTACCAAACAAGATGTGATGAAGCAAAACTATCCATTGATGCACTCTAAATGATCTTAGATGATGCAAGATGAAGTTTTTATGCACATGGGAATGCTTTGAGTGTTTAAAGATGAGTTCTTGGAAGAGTTTTCCTTTTGAAATGTGTTCTAAGGAAAAGATATAATGTTCTGAACTCTTGCACGACCTGAATACAAAGAGTTATATATATATGAGTTTCAACCAAAGTGAGGTCGTTTTGGAAAAAACGTTCCAACTTCCGCTATGTGCGCTGGTTGAGTAGTGCACCACCAGTGCACAGCCTAAATTTTCAATATGCGTAGCACAGTGGCGCATGACATGTGACGATCCACTGGAATGTTACGCTGGTGAGGCTGCGCTAGTCGAGTAGCGCACCACCAGCGCAATGCCCACTTTTTCAACACTCAAACACACAAAATCAACAAGTCTTATAGTGATGAAAATACATCCTATACTAATGCCTATCATGACATAAAACTTTAATTACAAGATGCAAATGAATTAACAAGAGTCATTTAAACCAAAATGCACACAAGTATAAACACACAACATATATGAATAAGATTTATGCATGAATTTGTGAGTGTGTGCAACTATCTCTTCAAAGCAAGTAAGCACAAGAATTTTACCTTTGGTGCTTCTCCTCTTGAGGTCTTGAGAGCCTAAGCTACCCTTATATAAACCCCAACAATGTGTTTTGTTCACGAAATAAGCCAATAAACAAATGAGGACTTTACAGTTGTGAAAGAAAGCTGCAGGTATACCATCAGGTCCAGGGGCTTTCAGGTCACCAATCCCAAAAATTCCTACCTCAACCTCACTTTCACTAACTTCTTTACACATTTCAACAATAGTAGAATCATCCAGACTAGGGAAAAAATGAGGCATGCTATCATAACTACCCACACTATAATGAGAAGAGAAAAAGGTTCAGAAAGTAAAAGATGGCAGTGGTCTTCATGCCTTTCTTGTCACTCTGCCACGTACCATCATCACCTTTTAGGCCTTCCAATTTATTCTATCTATTGTGGATCATAGTGGCAAGATGGAAAAAAATTGGTGTTTTTGTCACATTTTTTCAACCAGGTACACCTAGATATTTGAAGCCAATAAACTCCTCTTGTTTAATTACATTATTATACTCCTATTGTAATTTAGCTTCCGGCTTAGCCAAACCTGATTAGCTTTTTCACCTTGGCTTCTTTGAATACCTTGGAGTCTAGCAAGTAACATTCTTTTCTTGTTAAAAATACATCCAAAAGAAACCTTGGTCCACTCTTTTAAAAGGCAGGACAGTGGCTGGATTTTACTAATAATGTTAACACTTTGAGACTCCTAAGCCTGTTTAACCATGTTCTTGAAGTTCTCATGCTTCATCCACATAGCTTGGAACCTAGAAGGTTTAAGGCAATTTCAAGGAATATGCAAGCTATGGAGGTTCAGAATAATGGGACAGTGATCCGAAAAAGCTCTATGTAGGTGCCTAAGGTGACCTTCTTCAAACATCATTCTCCATTCCATAGAGCGGAGAGCTCTATCAAGTCTTTTTCAAATATCCTCTCTAAGACCTCTTCTAGTCATCCAAGTAAATTTCTACCCAACAAACCCCAGATCAATCAACATATTGTCATTGATCCACTCCACAAACCCTGATTTGGTATAGCCACTCATTCCACCTCTTTTTTCAGAACAGTTAGTAATTTCATTAAATTCGCCTAGCACCAACCAGGGACCTTTGAAGTAGCTCCTAACAAGACTAAGGTAATTCTATAGATATCTTCTAAGCATGGCATTGGGGTTAGCATACACGATGGTGAAGACCTAGAAAGTATTCCCTTCAACTACAACAACATTGATAGTATGCTTGGAGTTGACCACCATTTGAAGCTTAACTTTAGTATCATTCTAAAGTAGCCAAATGCCCCCTGAGAAGCCTAAAGCCTCAACAACAAATTTATTAGAAAATCTCAGTCGGTCAATCACTTTAGAAGCTTTAACACCACCAATTATTAGTTCCAAGATTGCAAGAATATCAAAATGGTAGAGATTTCTAAGGTCGGTAATAATTTTACTAAACCCCTTCTTACCAGCTCCTCTAACATTCCACGAACAAAACATTGGAGAAAGGAAAAGGAGACACACTAGGCAGAAGCCTACTCCAAAACTAATTCCATTGCCTCTTTGAGCTTGGAGGCAATTACTTCAAGGTTAGTAACATCAGTTACATTCGCTTGCTCAGAGCCAAAAATTCCAACTACATTTCCTAACTCCACAACCTTCTTATGTAAAACCTGAAGGACCACAAGATCCTTAATATCCTCTTCCATGGCTTTAATGGAGCTATTAGCTACACGTTGGGAGTTTATTATTTGACCCTTCCTATTTTTCTTAGGCTCTATCTCACTAACATATTCCTTAAGAGTTTTGATGAAGGTGCTAGGAGTTTCAACTAAGTATTTACTAGCAGTAGTGCTATATCATACTGAGAGAATTCCTTATGGATATTTCTGCAACAACTTTCTCAGTGGGATTTTGCCCCTCTGAGGTGTCGGGTGGTCTTTATAAAGAAATTCACAGCAACTTCCTCATTTAGTACTGCAAATTTGGATCCCTCCACTAAATTAGAGGCAATCTTTGAATTTCCCACTAGCTTAGATGTTGTCTTCCCTCTCTAAGGTTTATCAACTATTTTCTTCGAATTTCCCATCACATCCTTGGTCACAATGAAAATACAAACACGGTTAAATGCTTAAGGCTAACCTAGAGGGGGAAGGGGGGTGAATAGGTTAGACACCTTTTTCGACTCCTTTAGAAACAAACAAAAGTTTGTCCCTCTAGATTGCTTGTATCACAATATATATATATTAATTAAAGACACTTAATCAATATATAAAGACAAGTAAAGTGTGATACAAACAAGTAATGGTAACACATACACAATCTATATTAAAGAAAGGAAGTCAACTTACATAAAGAGTTATATCCATAGTATTCAAATAACAAATACAAATCCTAGAGAGATAGGGATAGAGAGAAGTTGACACAAGATATAATGTGGTAAACCTCCGAAGAGGAAACATCCACGGGTTAGCAACCACTGTCAAACAAAATCCACTAGTAGATAAGACAAGTACAATCCCTCAAGTGACCCATTCACCTAGAAACTACCCTACTATCCTACTCGTGAAGATGTCACCCTCATGCTCAACAATCTGAGGCCTCACACCTCTTGTCAAGATTTCCTCGCTCAACTTACCGGATCCTCACGACCAAAGGCAAGACTTCTTGCTCAACTATCCAAGTCCTCCTGACTCTAGTCAAGATTTCCTCGCTCACCTATCTGGATCCTCACGACCCTATGCAAGACTTCTTGCTTGACTATTCGAGTCCTCCCGACTCTAGCCAAGACTTCCTTGCTTGACAATCCAAGGTCTCACACCTCTTGCCAAGACTTCTTGCTCAACAACATAGGTCTCACACCTATTGTCAATACTTACTTCTCATAAGGCATCTAGGTGATCATGGATGCAAAACACAAACAAGCATGCAACATAGAATGCTATGATCAACACATCCTATGGAAAATACTAGACATGAGCATGAATGCACAAATCAAATATAGTATAGTCAATCATGCATGTTTAAATCATCTAGACCATGTAAGATATGTTCAACATTAATCACAACCTAGATACATGCGTAGATCTAAACTTGAATCACAAGATATGTTCAATAAATCACAAGATCAAGTTTAAATGACACAAACAAAAAATATGTTAAAATCATATGACAAAGTCATTTAGATTTAAGCTAAAGTTCTAGAGCATATTCCTATTCATTTATTCAATAAAACACATGAATAGCTCAAAAGAACATAAACATATGTATTGATGTGAGAATTTGGCCAAGAGAGCCTAATACATGTGAGGAACTAATTCTCACAAAATCAATCAATCAAAGATCATCAAATAGTCCTAGAATCAAAGCTAGCACAATACAATCCCAAACATGTGAAAACGTAGGCAAAATCAAAACCTAACTCAGCATGTATGATTTCAATTGAAACTCAACCTAGCTTTAAAAGAGTTCAAAACTCAAATCAAAACACTCACAATACACATATATAAGTTGAAGAAGAAAACCCAAGGCAATTGACCAAGTTTTAAAAGAAAACTTTGAGAGAAAATCAATACCTTAGTTGATTTTGGTGTAGTCCCGTTTTTGTGTGTTTAGACTAAAAACACAGCAATAAAACTCACTCAAACCTTCAGAGAAACGATGGAGGATGAATAAAAAAATACTCTCAACTTCGAATCACTCAAATCGGAGTTCAAATGAAGAAGTTATGGTGTTTGGAAGGTGAGAAAATGTAGAGAGAAAATTTCTGTACACAAGTTTGAATTTCTTCTTAGAATGAAATGTGAGAGGGAAAGAGAATATAAAGGATAGGGAAAGAAAGAAGCGAAAAGACAATTTTTACCTTCTTTGTTATTGCTTCCCCGAGAAGGCACGTGAGCATCTCGAGGCAGCAAGGTGTTGCAGCCGAGATGGCCACACCCCATCTCGGGCTTGCACATCTTCATGGCCTTCGGCCATGGTGCAATTCCCTTGCGCTTCCCTCGCATTCTTTGACCGTTCTCAGGCCTCCAAACTCGGAATTCAAATCCGTTTGAGAATTACGAACCATAACTCTCACACGGACATGGAAATATATGATACTCAACCCAGAAAATAATAATTCGACTCGATATACGAAGACGAAGAAAATGTATACAACATGAGTTGAAAGTGTAGTATCTTTTGACTTAGAACTTAAAATCAATAGTATGAGTAACCGAAATGACCGGAACTCAATCAAGAATGATTTAGGACAAAATTCAAGTTCAATATCCATGTTATACAAACAAATACACACACAAACACAATTCACACTAGAAAGCAAACTACATAGAGATATTCTCCAATCATGCATTTTCCAAAACATGTTATTTCCATACTAATGCATAAGCATTCATCTTCAAGTGTGTGAATGTGTTATACATGGTGCACAACGATGCATGGACACATATGAATGAATTGTATGTATGTGCCTATAATGGTGTACAACGATGTAGGGACACAAATGTATAAATTGTGTGTGTGTGCCTAAGCCTTGCATCATTTCTCTTTGAAGACTTAGAACTTGCATCATTTCTCTTTGAAGACTTAGAACTTGCTTTGACTTGTTGTTCATTCTTCTTTGAAGCTTGAATCATCATGGATCTAAACAACTAAATCATTACAAGTAAACATCATTTTGATATGGAATTAATGCCAATACAAACTAAAACCTAACAATCTCCCCCTTTGGTAAATTCCATGTCAAAACACCTATACATTTACTGCAAATATAAAAATGAAGATAGGTCACAAAATCACTCCCTCACATTACAATGAGTAAGATTCCTATAACTAATCTTCACCAACTCTTAAACTTCATCTTGATCTTCTCTTGAAGCAACCTACAAATCATCTCAAAGCACAATACATATACAAGAGAAAAACAACAAATTGCAACATATAATATGGATAAGAATATACAATTAAGTCCATAAATACATGTATCTCTCTCTCAATACATGCCAAAACACAAGAATTCTTAACCAAATATTAAAACTAATTATTACATGTCATTGAAAGTTCAAAAGTTCACAAAAACAACATACAAATAAATTGAGTAACTAGCAACTCTTTCTCCCCCTTTTTGATATGAAATGATGCGAAAAGGTAAGAAACATACCATAAGACTCAAATACTAGCTACTAGGTCCACCAAAGAAAGATGTACGTGTAGTTGATCTAACATAATGCTTCAGAGGTGGTCTTGAACTTGAGGCAATACACTCCTACAACTCTTTTATTCTAGCATCTTGTTTATCAACTATAGCACTAAGCTCATCAACCTTCTTCTTCAAATGTAAAGCCCAATCCGGAAGAATGTTTGTGCTAGTCTCTTGATAATCAACTTGAGAACTACTAAATAGTCCAAAAGTATCACATGTCTTACCCTTATCCTTATATGACATGTATGACACACGTTTATCATTATACTTTTCTAAGGGTTGTACCAACACATCATTTCCTCTACTCTTAACACCACGAGCTAAACACAAAGAAGTTATAAACCCCGGTAATGTAAGATTTTTATCTCCTCTAGTAGAGAAGGCCGCACTATCAATATAAAGCATAAGTAAATCCCCAAGGTTTATAGGTTGATTAGTCACCAAGGCATACACTATTTTGATCTTGTCTTTATTCAACTAGGTTGAATTCGAAGATCCAATAATGTTAGTGCAAATGAATAGATGCCAAAATGCACTAGCCTTAGTTAACTCATGTTGACTAATATATGTTCTACATTTCCACTCAAAAAAATCATTGTCACAAAGAGTTCTACCCATGATATTAAGATTCTTAATGACATCTACATCTAGAAAGTTCGAATCTATATCATTAGATAGCCCAAGAAACTTGTTAATGTTTTCCGGGTTAACTCTAAACACAACACCCCTAATCTCCATCAAAGCATCCAATAAGGTGGCACTCTCTCTATATTCAAGATGAAACTCTCTAATAAGAGTATCATTCACTATTCCTAACATGCTCACCCAAGATTCCCAATTCCTATCCTTAATGCATTTAAGAACATAAGAATCTTTACACTTACCTAAGTCAATGTCTCTTTCTTGAAATATCTTCTTAGTTCCAAAGATCCCTAAATCCTTTGACCTTGAAGCTTTGGATCCTTTTGAGGTAGACTTGGCTTTCACAATGGGATTCGATTGATTTCCACTTCCGATAACCTTAGTTCTTCCCATTTGTTCTTGTGATATAAGATGCTATATACATACAACAAAAGTGAGTGAAAGACAAAACAAGCATATTAGTCACAAATATATAAATACAAAGACATATGACTTAAGAATGAATCAGCATGCAATACAAAGATAGTGAGTAATATCTTACAAGTATCATTAAGTCAAAATTTGCCAACATGTAACAAAATGAAGCATGTGAACATATCATAAAAGAGAACAATGTCTAGTATACAATGCTCCTCCTTGATAAATGCTATAACTAAAATCAATGATAGCATAAAGTTCACAAAGATGTTCACACAATCACACATTCAAGCAATTTGAAGAAATATCAACAAAATAAGCTTCATATGCTAAGAGAGATACACAAAGATTTTTCAAGTTCTCACATAATTCTTCAACAATTGCTAAAATATCATCATACTCATAAACAAAGTGTGTGTGTGAGAGATATGCTTCAAATATATATCAATAAGTAGTTTGATAATCAACATACAAACAATTTCCAACAACTATTCATCTTAAGTTTTTTCCATAAAAAGTCAAACTGATTATCATCCGGAATTTTTGCTTTTAAGAGAATAGATTTCAACATATGAGCGTGTGTGTACATGTGGGTCGTCATCCCATTTCTGTTTTTCAACCTGAGCTCATTTGATTTTCAACTAAACTTTTTTTTAAGCCTTCCTTCTTTTCTTTTTAGGCTTTGAATCAAAGAATTTTTTTTATGATTTTATTTCAACACTTCTTTGATTTTTCCATTTTTTTTTACATAAACAAAATTCACTTCATGATGGCTTTCACACATCACAATGGTGTAGCTCTTTCCAACATTGGGTAGCTTTCACAACCAATGTGTGTAGCACCTTTCATGAAGGTGCTCGTTGAGTTCTATGTAATTGCCGAAGCAAAATGGATACTAACCATAAGTCATTTTAAATGTACTTGAGCATAAAAACTTCAAAATGTATCCAATGTTTACATATTAGTAAACTCAACCAAGTAGCAAAACATATAAGAGAAGCAAGATGTAATTTTTAGAAACCAAAATTGGCTCATAAGCACATGATCTAAGAGCAATAAGTAGAGACTTATTCAAGATCATTACTTCTCTATTGAGTAGCCTTCAATGAATATGAAGCTCATATTTTCAAGAGTAATGCCACTCAATATACTATACACAGACAATCATCAAAGTTAAGATCAATGTGAACAATATCACTATTAGATCCTAAAATAGCAAATGTCAATGAGAACCATATGTATGCTATACAAAATTCTCTAATATGACATGCTATGAGATGTATATCAAAAATTGAGTCAAAAGATGAATATCTAAGAGAACATGCATTCGAGTATAGAGATACCTTTTTGCACATTATATTCACCTTATATCATACTTTCGCCTTTTTATGAGCACTCTTGCCTTGAATGTCCTCATGACACCAAGTTGACGATGTTTTACAACAAGAGTATAAAAAACATAATATCTCAACTCAATCAACACATATATCAAAAGAACTTCTCTAAAGTTAATCAACAAATTTTGACCATCATAAAAAACATGATGTGAGATAACCAAGTTCATATCAATACATGGAGTATTCAAAGCTAGCAAACAAGAATTCTCAACACAATTGATATATAGCCTCAAAGCTATCTCACATGTGCTTCTTATTTTAGTGATAAGAGCACTCACCCATGAACCACTTGTTCTTGGGTGTACCTACATAAACATTTCCAATATCATCCTTGACAACAATGTTAAATCTAGAGTAAAGTCCTTTAATGACTTGATTAACAAGAATATCATTAACACACTCTTCCTTAACATTTTCAACACAAGCTTTGTCAAGTTGAACAAGATTAATATTCTTTCTACTCCACAACTTCTTCTCATGCTTAGCAATATTATCATGTTTCTCAACTTTCAAGACCTTAGCATGTTCAAGTTGAAGTTTAATCTCCTTATCTCTAGATTCATTTCCTAATTTGCATTTTTCTATATATTTATAACACATAGGCTTAATGTGACCTATTGTGTTGCAATAATGGCAAATTGGAATAAAAGATGAGATTGTACCTTTTGGAGTTGAACTAGCTTCACTAGGAGTTTGCAAAGATACCTTGTTCGCCAACTTCTTCTTGGCTTTGATATTCCCTTCTGATGTGGTTTCTTATCAATCACGACTTCATCAAAGTGAGTAAGAAGTGGTGCTTCCAAGAGCTCCTCTTCAACTACCAAGTCGTCTTCACCACTATGAGAGTTAACCAGATTCCTAACACTAGACACACTTACCGAATCATTCACTAAGTCCTTGATGGCCTCCTTAGCCGTGTCTATCTCTTCCATCAATTCTTGTTCTCTCTTCTTCAAAGAAGATATCACATTATCCTTTTTAAGGTTTATCTTTTCAAGTTCTCTAAAATTTTTCATAATATCACCTTTTTCATCAAGAAGTTTGTGAGTGACAACCACAAACACATCTAGTTGTTTCTTGATCAAATCATCATTCTCAACTACTTCTCTTTGAGCATTGTCTCTAGCTTCTTCAAGCTTTTCTATCTTTTCCAACAACTCAAGATTAGTAGGAATGGAACTAGAGCTTCCATGATGATTTGCATCAAAGTTCTTGTTCAAAGATATTGTACCATCAACATCTAGTGGAGAATGAAAAGCCGTTAGAGTTACAAAGTTGCTCACCAACTCTTCATCACTTGAAGACTCACTACTAGAGCTCTCATTGTCACTAGAATTATCATCACTCCAAGTAGCCGCCAACACTTTGCCTTTCTTATCTTTCTTAGATGGCTTCTTGGTGCACTCACTAGCAAAGTGACCGAAACCATGACAATTATAGCATTGAACCTCTTTCTTGTTCATGACTTGACTATTCTTCTCATTCTTTGGAGATGATTTTTTCTTAACTCCCTTTTCCTAAGAAGACTTGCCTCTAGGCTTGGCATTCTTCTTTAGAAACTTCTTGAACCTTCTAACCAAAAGAGCCATCTCTTCATTTCCATCATCACTCTCCTCCTCAATAGCATTGAGAGCGATTACCTTACTTTTAATCTTTGGCTTCAAGCACATCTTATAAGTTTGGAGAGACACAATCAACTCATCGATGTTCATACTATCCACATCATTGCTTTCCTCAATGGTCGTCACCTTTGATTTGAATTTCTTAGGAAGGGACCTAAGGATTTTCCAATTTAAATGCTCTTTTGAGATAGGTACTTCAAGTGCTCGACATTGGTTAGCAATATTAAGAAGCCGGAATTGGAAGTCTTCAAACTTTTCTTCTTCACTCATACTTAAACCTTCAAATTGTGATGCCAACATTTCTCTTTCTGGAAAAAAGAATTCCCGTTCTTCTTTTACGTACGAGCATGGAAGGTGATCATCTTTACTAAGAACGAGCTTCGGCATCAATGTAAGCATAGTGAGGTCTGCCTGGGAGAACTATTCAACCCGGAAGAACCGTATAGACGAGACTCCCCTAAGCCTCAGTTTCTTCACCGCTAAGGTTCCTTCATTAGTAACTTGGAGAGTATCCCACCTTTGCGGATTCAAGATTTTGAATGTAGGAGAATTGATGCCCATCAACTCCTCCAAAGATGGCATTCATAGCACGATGGTGCCATTTAGCAACCTCAAACTCATTCGTTGTCCATTCACTCATTGGCTTGAGTATCATGGTTCCATCCTCTTGAACCTTAGTAGGAGGACTATAACCTTCTTCCACTAC
Organism: Dipteronia dyeriana; assembly: GCA_032871835.1. NCBI lineage: Eukaryota > Viridiplantae > Streptophyta > Magnoliopsida > Sapindales > Sapindaceae > Dipteronia > Dipteronia dyeriana. The sequence continues at coordinate 40,808,551 of CM065302.1, forward strand.
CATCCAAGCCCTTTCATCAATATCATCCTCAACTTCCAATACCCATAGTTCGTGTTTCGAGGTAATGGTGGCCTAGTATTTGAGGCTCTTTCCGCCATTACATCATCTTGTAAACCCATGACTTCAAAAGCTTTACAAAAACCGTGAATGTATCACCATGACTCACACTAAGTCCAATCTAGTGTCATGCTCTGATACCAATTGAAAATGCAAACACAGTTAAATGCTCAAGGCTAACCTAGAGGGGGGGTGAATAGGTTAGACACCTTTTTCGACTCCCTTAGAAACAAACAAAAGTTTGTCCCTCTAGATTGCTTGTATCACAATATATATATTAATTAAAGACATTTAATCAATAGATAAAGACAAGTAAAGTGTGATACAAACAAGTAATGATAACACATACACAATCTATATTATAGAAAGGAAGTCAACTTACATAAAGAGTTCTATCCATAGTATTCAAATAACAAATACAAATACTAGAGAGATAGGGATAGAAGTTGACACAAGATATAACGTGGTAAACCTCTTAAGAGGAAACATCCACGGGTTAGCAACCACTGGCAAATAAAATCCACTAGTAGATAAGACAAATACAATCTCTCAAGTGAACCCTTCACCTAGAAACTACCCTCTTATCCTACTCATGAAGATGTCACCCTCATGCTCAACAGTCCGAGGCCTCACACCTCTTGTCAAGACTTCCTCGCTCACCTATCCGAATCCTCACGACCCAAGGCAAGACTTTTTGATCGATTATCCGAGTCCTCCCGACTCTAGCTAAGACTTCCTTGCTTGATAATCCAAGGTCTCACACCTCTTGCCAAGACTTCTTGCTCAACAACATAGGTCTCACACTTATTGTCAAGACTTCCTTCTCACAAGGCATCTAGGTGATCATGAATGCAAAACACAAACAAGCATGCAACATAGAATGCTATAATCAACACATCCTATGGAAAATACTAGACATGAGCATGAATGCATAAATCAAATGTAGTCTAGTCAATCATGCATGTTTAAATCATCTAGATCATGTAAGATATGTTCAACATTAATCACAACCTAGATACATGAATAGATCTAAACTTGAATCACAATATATGTACAATAAATCACAAGATCAAGTTTAAATGACACAAACCAAAACATGCTAAAATCATATGACAAAGTCATTTAGGTTTAAGCTAAAGTTCTAGAGCATATTTCTATTCATTGATTCAATAAAACACATGAATAGCTTAAAAGAACATAAACATATGTATTGATATGAGAATTTGGCCAAGAGAGCCTAATACATGTGGGGAACTATTTTTCTCAAAATCAATCAATCAAAAATCATCAAATAGTCCTAGAATCAAAGCTATCACAATACAATCGCAAACATGTGAAAACATAGGCAAAATCAAAACCTAACTCAACATGTATGATTTCAATTGAAACTCAACCTAGCATTAAAAGAGTTCAAAACTTAAATCAAAACATTCACAATACACATATATAAGTTAAAGAAGAAAACCCAAGGCAATTGACTAAGTTTTAAAAGAAAACTTTGAGAGAAAATCAATACCTTAGTTGATTTTGGTGCAGTCCCATTTTTGTTTTTTAAACTCCAAAACAGCAATAAAACTCACTTAAACCTTCAGAGAAAAGATGGAGGATGAATAGAAAAATACGCTCAACTTCGAATCACTCAAATCAAAGTTCAAATGAAGAAGTTATGGTGTTTGGAAGGTGAGAAAATGTAGAGAGAAAATTTCTGCACACAAGTTTGAATTCCTTCTTAGAATGAAATGTGAGAGGAAAAGAGAATATAAAGGAGAGGAAAAGAAATATGCCAAAAGACAATTTTGCCCGTCTTTGTTATTGCTTCCCCGAGATGGCGCATGGGCATCTCGGGGCAGCAAGGTGTTGCATCCGAGATGGCCACGTGCCATCTCGGGCTTGCACCTCTTCATGGCCTTTGGCCATGGTGCAATTCCCTTGCGCTTCCCTCGCGTTCTTCGACCGTTCTTCGGCCTCCAACTCAAAATTTGAATCCGTTTACGGATTACAAACTGTAAATGTCACATGGACATGGACATATAAGATACCCAACCCAAAAAATAATAATTCGACTTGATATATGAAGACAAAGACAATGTATACAACATGAGTTGAAAGTGTAGTATCTTTTGACTTAGAACTTGAAATCAATAGTATGAGTAACCGAAATGACCAGAACTCAATCAAGAATGATTTAGGACTAAATTAAAGTCCAATATCCATGTTATACAAACAAATACACACAAAAACACAATTCACACTAGAATGCAAACTACATAGAGATAGTCTCCAATCATGCATTTTCCAAAACATGTTATTTCCATACTAATGCATGAGCATTCATCTTCAAGTGTGTGAATGTGTTATATATGGTGCATAATGATGCAGGGACACATATAAATGAATTATATGTGTGTGCCTATAATGGTGCACAACGATGTAGGGACACAAATGTATGAATTGTGTGTGTGTGCCTAAGCCTTGTAAGAGAAAGATAAGATCTTAGTATACCTTTGTAGAATCAAATTGCATCCTTTCTCTTTGAAGACTTAGAACTTGCTTTGACTTGTTTTTCATTCTTCTTTGAAGCTTGAATCATCATGAATCTAAACAATTAAATCATTACAAGTAAACATCATTTTGATATGGAATTATTGCCAACACAAACTAAAACCTAATACACAACCTTACCATTTCCTTCACTCTTACAAAAAATTTCAACTTCTGCTACAGTCTTACCATTTCCTTCAGTCCTGACACTTCCTTGGCCCAATCCATTACCATGTTTCACACTAGGCCATGCATTCCCAACATTACTTCGGATTTTACCCATTTTTCCCAACAGAACCAGTACCAATATTTCTACCATTTCTCCCATAAGTAACCTGCATCAATGTGCCATAAGGTTTACTCACTCCACTGCCCAAATTATTCTCACACTCAGTATTCTTCTCTACCTCATCCTGCTTTGCTACCCCTCCCTACATAATTCCTTAGTATGACCCACTATCCCACATTTGAAGTAGATCATTCCCAGACTTTCATACTCCACCTTAATAACACGATCCTCCACAATTAGAGAGCTCTTAAGGGGATTTGTGATCTCTATTTCAACACAGATTCTAGTGAATCTACTCATAGCCTGTGATTCAGTGATAAGATCAACCTTGAATGTAGTACCCAACATTCCACCAATACTTCTCAATAGATCCACATCAATCCATTCCATAGGGAGTTTAGAAAGTCCTACCCAAACCGATATTTTTTGGATTTCATCTTCACCGGACATGAAATTCGGTCTCCATTTCTGCACAACAAGGTATTGATTGGAAATTACCCAAGGGCCCCTAGTCAGGACATATTCCAGGTCTTCAAGCATCTGGAATCTCACCACGAAATACCCTTCCTCCAAATCTGTAAGCTGCTAGTGCCCAATGAGTTGCCATTTCTGTCTAAGCTTTGCATGCATGAAATTAAGAGTATGTGTCCTCCCTGTAATCTTCAAAATCATGCATGAAATTAAGGGTATGTGTCCTCCCCATAATCTTCAAAATCAAATCATTTTCCTAAGGCTTACACAGTTGTTGTTTCAAACCTGTCGAGAGCTTCATAGTCGGGCCATTCGGTCCTTCAGTAATCGTGATATCACCTTCTTCGATCCTTAATTTTTCCTTTCCGATTCCAAGTCCTTGCCACAAATTCGAGGCTAGACGAACTTAAGAGCTTTGATTTGAAACTCTCACCCATCGGTTTCCTCAAATTGCCAATATTTTTAAAATCATTAGCTCGAGTTCACTTGACACTGATTTTGGGATCAGGTGGTTTTTGTTTTCCTTTCTCATCATCCCTTACCTCCAATTAAGCAGAAACATGAAGACATCCGCCATAGAAAACACAAGAAGCGATCTAGATAGGGATGCGTGGGCTAGGATTCTTTCCAACAAACACACGCACTAGGCGTAGTAGAGTCACCAAAATCAAATCCTATTTCTTATTGAGTCAACACACAAAAGCCAAAATTTCTCTATCTTCCACTGTTGCACCTTTATTATTTTCTTCCACCGCTGCATAACCCTCCAACCCTTACATTCTTTTGTCGTTGACTGTTGCGCACCTCCTCACAAAATCCTTCAGAAGTCTCTTTTCAAATTTTATTTTTTTGCTTTTTATATCTCCCTCCTAGGTGGTCCTCTTTGTTGACCTAATTTCCTTTTATTTATTTTTTATTTCTTTTGGTGGCCACACTGCACACTTGCACATCATTTCCTTCTTATATTTGCTTAGACTTGAATTGACTTGACTTTGACTTGAATGTGAATTGGATTTGTAAACTCCTCATTTATTGATTGGCTTATTTCGTAAATAATCCACATGTTGGGGTTTTTATGAAAGGGTAGCCTAGGCTCTCAAGACCTCAAGAAAAGATGCACCAAAGGTAAAATTTTAAGTGCTTGCTTGCTTTGAAGAGATAGTTGCACACACTCACATCTCATACATAATTCTTGTTAATATATGTTGTGTGTTTATATGTGTGCTTTCATAATTTGATAACTCTTCTTGCGTGTTTATTTTGATCACATCTTTGCATTTGAAATGACATGCATTGTGTGTTGCTCTTACACACACACAAACATTCTTCTAGCATTGAATTGTTATATTTGTCTTGGTATGCTTATGTGCTTCATTGTCTTACCTTGCTTTCATTGTGTGTTTTGGTGTGGTGGATTTTTTCAAGTTAAAAAATCCATAACAGGGCAATGCACGGGTACCATACCCGTGCAGTGAGAAGATTGAGAATTTCAATCTCTCGGTGTCAGGTCAATACGCCGGTCTGGACCCGCAGTCCTTTGTATTTCACTGGGTGAAATTTTCATCTCTCTAGTTGAGGCCAATGCGCGGGCATTTGCACAGCATATCACGAGTGTGCATGCGTCACTGCGCGGGTCAGCACAACCCACGTATTATGCTGATCTGGCAGATTTTATTAAAACGACAACACTTCATTTTTGACCCATATAAATATGTCTATACATATTCAGTTCATTTGAAGAGTTCTATTTTTCATTCTTTTTTCTTAAAATATCCCTCAAGAGAAAAATCTTCCAAGAACTCACCTTTATACACTCAAAGTTTTTCCTTTGATCTTAAAAACATCATCTTGCATCACCTAAGTCTATTTAGAGTGCATCCATACATGGTTAAACATCATCACATCTTGTTTGGTAAATCTCTTACTATCTTCATAAAAGTTAAGTATTTTCCTTAACAAGCCATCTCTTTTATGATTTATATGCTCTTAGAATATAATCTTGATACAAATAGAGATTGTTTGTGATGAAATGATTGAGTGTTGTATTGTGATAGCTTCATAGGATTGTTTGATCTATGTTAGCTAAGCTTTATGAACATGTCATTTAGCTCTTGATATTTAGGATTGTTTTATATGCCATCTCATCATCCTAGATAAGCATCTAAGGTTTCCTAGCCTTGTTTGTTATTTGAATATCTTCATATATTCACATAGGCCAATTTTTCTCTTCATTGAGAAGTAAGTCTTGTGTTGCTTCCGGGAGTAGGTTGCTTCAATCACAAGCAAATTGAACTAGGTTCACTCATACCGGGATTAGGTAGTGGTTGTGGGTTATTTACCGGGATTAGGTTATAACACCATTATCATTAGTGGATTCGAGGTTCGAGTATGGCTCACTTAGTAGCCCGTGGTTTTTCCCAGTTGGAGGGTTTCCATGTATATCTCAAGTGTCTTTTATTATTCCGCACTTTTTGCACTTGTGGTATTATTATGACTAGTTAGGGGTATTTTCATCTAAATTGGCTATTAACGAAAATTGGATAATTTTTTTGATTAAAATCTATTCACCCCCCTCTAGATTAATATTAAACATACCATAATATTTTTTTTAATTGGTATCAGAGGGGGTTCCTAGACATACATAGGTGATCCTTGCTCTTTTTGGTGTGTTTTTCATTTTGTGTGATTCTTTGATCATTCATACATTTGCATTCATTTCATTTATTCATAAATACTATGAGTGGAAACGGTGGCAACGAGAACGCTTCTAGTACAAGACCTCCCTTTCTCACCGGGTTAAATTATGCATTTTGGAAAGGTAAGATGGAGTCGTATATTTGTCAAATCCATGATAGAGCATGGATGGCGGTTGAAGACGGCTACACACCTCCGATGATAACTCCTACGGATGGAGGAGATGATGTATTCAAGCCAAAGGCACAATGGAATGTACAAGAGTTTGAGGCATCAAAATGGAATATGAAGGCAATGCATGCCATCCTATGTGTAATGAATGAGAATCAATATAAGTTGGTTTAAAACACTAGGATAGCTAAGGAGGCATGGGACATCCTAGAGGTTGCTCATGAGGGAACCGATGTGGTTAAGGAATAGAAGCTTCAAGTTCTCGAAACATAATTGGAATTGCTCAATATGGATGAGAACGAGTGCTTCAATGACTTTGAAGTGAGGTTGATGACATTGTGAACCAAAGTCATCAACTTGGTGACCCTTATTCGGATAGAAAGATCAAGCAAAAGATTATGAGATCTCTACCCGATAGATTTGAGTCCCAGGTAACGGCTTAGAAAAGAACAGTGCTTACAAGGATATGAAGCTGAGTGAGGTGATTGGGAGGCTTCTAGCTTATGAATCTAGGAAGTGTCCTACCTCCACACCTCCTAAAAAGAAAAAAGTAATTGCTTTGAAAGCCTTCAAAGATGAGAAGGAGAAGATAGATGACTCGGATGAAGAAATGGCCTTATTGATGAGAAAGTTTAAGAACTTCTACAAATCCAAGAAGAAAGGTTTCGGATCCAAGAGCCAAAACTTGAAGAAAAAAACTCCCTTTAAAAAGCTTGAGCATAGGAAAGAAATGACCGAAAGGAAAGGGGTATGATGCTACGAATGTGGTGGGATATGTCACTTTGCCCCTAATGTGCCAATCACAATGTCAAGAAAAAGGGAAAAGTGATGGACGCCGCATGGAGTGGAAGTGATAATTCTGATGGAGGAGATGAGTCTTCGGAGGATGAAGAACTCATGGCTAACTTCACATCCCTTGCATCTTCTCACAATAGCAAATATGCTAGTGAAGAAGAGGAAAATGAGTCAAGTGATGATGGATCTTCATCACAATCCATAAATGGAAGTGTGGATAGAATGGATCTCAAAGACTATATGGTCAAGTTTGAGAGTTCAAGGTTAAAGAACAAGGAAGAAATTAAGAGATTAAAAGAAGAAAACCTAGAGCTCTCAACTCAAGTTGACCAACTAAGTGAAGAATTGGTGAGAACCATGGAGAGTAAAGATAAGCTAAGAAAGGAGTTAGACTTATCTAAGAGGAGTGAAGAAGAGTTTAAGAACGAGCTTAAAGATGCTAAAGAGTTGATCGCCAAGATGAACTCTAGCACTAAAAAACTTGACCACATGTTAAATGTTAGAAAGATGCCAAGTGACAAGAAGAGGCTTGGGTTTGAAGATGACAAGATGTCCTCCACTCCAAGCAAGACTATATTTATCAAGAGCATGAATCTCAAGGAGTCTTCTCCTCATCAATCACCTAGGAAAGTGTTCAAGTGAAGGTGGCACCAAGAAGCCTACCTCAAGCTCATCTGATAAGAACTCCTCAAGCTAACTTTCGTCAACCGAAAGCTCATAAAGGGAAGAAACCTATCATGCAAGCTCAACCAAGGAAGCAATCAAGGCATGTTCAACAACCAAGACAACCACAAAGACATGGGAAGGCTACAATGCATCCTCAAGGTTATAGTATGATTCCTAACTTCATTCCTACATGTCATTTTGTGGTATTGATGGTCATATTAGACCAAATTGCTTTAGATACATTAAATTGTGTAGAATTGAAAGCATGATAGAGAATAAAAAGGCTAAAGCCAAGATGCATGTCACTAGGAAAAATAAAACACTTTTGCATGATCCTAGGACATCTAGAGCCCATGTACCATTGACTACTAGGAAAGAAAATGTTTCACCTAGATGGATTAGAAAAGATGAACACTTTTGCCATGTTGCACAAATTGCCTTGAAAGCCAATTCTTCTAATTTTTGGTATTTGGATAGTGGGTGCTCTAGGCACATAATTGGTGATAAGAGTTTTTTTGAGACTCTTTTCATGGAGGATGAAGGTAATGTCACATTTGGTGATGGATCAAAGAAGAAAGTTAAAGGGAAATGAACCATTTCAATTCCCGGATTACCCTTCTTGTCCAATGCTTTATATATTTATGGCCTTAAAGTCAATTTAATAAGCATTGTACATCTTAGTGATGAAGGACTTTCAATCTTGTTTAGGAAAAATGATTGCTCTATTCCATTGCCCAATGGACGAACCTTGTTAAAAGACATGAGATCTAGCGACAAATGTTATTGTCTTGAAGCTAGAGTAGTCTCTTGTAATGTGTCCAAGGGAGCAAATTGAGTTGTGGCATGAAAGACTTGGCCATATAAACTGTCAGGATTTACGAATATTAGATAAGTTCAATGGTGTGCGAGGCCTACCCAAGCTTCGGAAGAAAGCACATGGTGTGTGTGGACCTTGCCAACAAGGGAATCAAACCAAGAGCATGCACAAAAAGGGCAAGTATCTCTCTACCAAGGAGCCTCTAGAGCTTCTTCATATGGATCTTATGGGTCTCATGCAAACCGAGAGTTTAGGTGGAAAAAGATACATTTTTGTTTGTGTAGATGATTTCTCTAGGTACACATGGACTTATTTTCTTAGAGAAAAATTTGAAACTTTTGACAAGTTTAAAATGATTTGTACTAAAATTCAAAATGAAATGAACTCAAACATTAAAAGCATTAAACGGATTAGGAGTGACCATAGGAAAGAGTTTGAGAATGCCCATTTTGAAAACTATTGTAATAGTCTAGGCATTTCTCATGAGTTTTCGGTTTTTAGGACACCTCAACAAAATGGAGTTGTTGAGAGGAAGAATAAAGGCCTTCAAGAGGTGGCCGGTGTGATGTTGCTTAGCAAAAATTTCCCTAGGAACCTTTGGGCGGAAGCTGTCAATATAGCGTGCTATATAGGAAATAGAGTCTTTCTAAGGCCCTACACTAGGCAAACCTTCAATGAGTTATGGAAGGGTAGAAAGCCAAATGTTAGCTCATTTCACATCTTTGGAAGCAAATGCTACATTTAAATAACCGATATCAACTTGGCAAATTTGATGATAAGAGTGATGAGGGTATTTTTATTGGCTATACCTTGAATAGTAGAGCCTATAGAGTTTTCAATTTGAAGACTCAAACCATCATGGAATCGTCTAATGTTGTCATTGATGATACAAGGCTCAAGTCTAATGACCATGAGGGGGAGGTTGATACGGTTGAAGACTCTCCCTTTTAAAAGGTTGTGGAGACTCCTAATGGTGGAAAATCTATTTTTGATGATGATATCACACAACCTATTGATAGAGTTCCTCACTTGAACTCTAATAAACCCGCTTCATAGGTTAAGAAACTCTATAATAAAGATGATATCATTGAAGAAGTTAATGAGGGTGTTAAGACTAGACGTCAAATGGCTAATCTAATTAGCTACACTTGTTACACCTCTTAAATAGAACCCAAGAAGGTTGATGAAGCCTTAAAGGATGAATTTTGGGTTCTTGTTATGCAAGAAGAGCTTAACCAATTTGAAAGGAATGAGGTTTGGACTCTAATTCCTAGGCCTAAGAACACTAATGTGATAGGCACCAAGTGGGTCTATAGGAACAAATCCGATGAGGATGACAACATTGTGCAAAACAAGGTTAGGCTTGTAGCACAAGGGTACTCTCAAATTGAGGGTGTTGACTTTGAGAAGACATTTACTCCCGTTGCTCGGTTAGAGTACATTAGGCTTTTTTTATCCATCTCTTGTTTGCACAAGTTCAAGTTGCATCAAATGAATGTTAAGAGTTCCTTCCTAAATGGCTTCTTGCAAGAGGAAGTGTTTGTTGAGCAACCTAAGGGGTTTGTGGATCCTCACCACCCCAATCATGTCTATCGCCTCAAGAAGGCTTTATGTGGGTTGAAACAAGCACTGAGGGCTTGGTATGAGCACCTCAGTCAATTTCTTATTGACAATGGCTATACAAGAGGTAATGTTGACAAGACTCTATTCATCAAGAAAGATCTCAAATCTATGTTGATGATATAGTTTTTGGCTCCACCAACAACACCAAAGTCCAACAATTTGTTGATGTCATGTCTCATGAGTTTGAAATGAGCCTTGTTGGTGAGCTAAGTTACTTTATAGGTTTGCAAATTAAGCAAATGGATGATAGGATCTTCATCTCCCAAGCTAAATATGCCAAAAACCTAGTGAAGAAATTTGGCCTTGAAAATGCCAAACATTGTGAGTACCACTTTGAAGCTAAGCACGGATGCTAGTGGTAAAAGTGTAGACCAAACTTTGTATCGTGGCATGATTGGTAGCTTGCTCTATTTGACCACAAGTAAGTCCGATATCTCTTTTAGTGTGGGTGGGTGGGTGTGTGTGCTAGGTACCGATCGGATCCTATGGAGTCCCATCTCTCTTCCGTTAAGAGAATCATTCGCTATGTAAATGGGACATCCAATTACGGGATTTGGTACTCTTTTGACACTAATGCTAGTCTTGTAGGCATAAGTGATACAGATTAGACAGGAAATTGTGATGATAGGAAAAGTACATCGGACGGTTGCTTTTTCCTTGGTAACAACCTAGTCTTTTGGTTTTGCAAGAAGCAAAATTCAATTTCCTTGTCTACAACCGAGGCCGAGTACATAGCCGCGGGGAGTGGATGCACATAACTCATTTGGATTAAGCAAATGCTAGTCAACTACAGATTTAATCAAGGTACTATTACTCTCTTTTGTGATAACATGAATGCTATTAATATTTCCAAGAATCAGGTTCAACATTCTAGAACTAAGTATATTGACATCCGCCATCATTTCATTAGAGAACTAGTTGAGAATAAATGCATAGTACTTGAGTATGTAGGTACTAATGATCAACTAGCGGATCTATTTACTAAAACCCTTAGATGTTACTCGATTCAAAACTCTTAGTAGATCTATTGGGATTTGTCTCATGGAGTGATAAGTTTTTATATTTGACCCCATATGGGGAACTCAAGCAAAGAGAGCTATTGTATACTTGTTGCATGCAAAAATTTGGAAATTTTTATGCTCCTTTATTAATTGCTTGAGTAGCTTGGTTGCACTTATATCATATTTTATTATATTTTCTTCAATAAGTGTGAACTCTGTTTTGATTACAATCCATGTCATATTTATGTTCAAACAAGTATTTTTAGACTAGGAGATCTACATAGGAAGTACATATTGAATGACCTATAGTTATCTCCATGACATGATGATTCTTTAATGACATGCAAATGAAAAATGAAATAGCATGAATTGATAATTGCATTTGTTAAATGCAAAACAATGTGTGAAAATGCTAGTGAGACTCAAATGGTTAATCATTGTCTCTCTTTCTTTATTAGTTGAACATGGCTACCATCATACGAGTATATCATCCAGAAAAATAAAATAGGGTGCAAAGTCGCTCATGTCATGTTTTACTTATAAAGTTGGATATAGTTCTCTTAAAAACTTGACATATATGAAAACTCTATATCATTGCTTCTCTCATGACAAATGGTGAAATTGGTTTGAAGTCTATTGGAAACCTTTGTTATTTGCTTTGCCAAATACCAATGTTTTGTACTTGAATGCAACATGTCTTGTATGCAAAGCATTTTTTATTCACACATTCTCTTATAAATCTCCTTGTTTCTCTCCTATTAATTGAGTTGTATAAATATGGTGTATATGATTATGCAAATATCTTGTATGCTCCTTTCTCTCTTTGCCTTGAGTGACCCGGTTGGGGACTACTCCTTTGCTTATATCATGACAAAAATGGGGAGTAGCATATGGTTTAAGGGGGAACTTGGTAATGGGGAGGAGTACATGTTGGAGAGATTACATTTAGAGGGAGTAACCCTTTGAAGAGGAGCATTGCATTCACATACATTGTATGATGTTGTCCTTATTTTCCTAAATGCAAATGTTTTTTATTTTCAATTGATCATCTCACATACACTTGGTTTGGAAAGAGTTTTTGTTTTTGTTTTGTGTGTAGGGTTGATAATTCTACAAGAGATTGAAGATTGAGAAGAATTGAAGTTTTTTTTATGTCTATTTGTAATGTAGAATATCTTCTTAGTGCTTTATTTGTTCTTTTGTGAGGATCAATGTGAGTGGTGGTTTTGTCACGAAATAGCCAAAGGGGGAGATTGTAAAGCCCTCATTTATTGATTGAGTTATTTCGTGAACAATCCACATGTTGGGGTTTTTATGTAAAGGTAACTTAGACTCTCAAGACCTCAAGAGAAGAAGCATCAAAGGTAAAATTCTAAGTGTTTGCTTACCGTGAAGAGATAGTTGCACACACTCACATCTCATGCATAATTCTTGTTAATATATGTTGTGTGTTTATATGTGTGCTTTCATAATTGGATAACTCTTCTTGCATGTTTATTTTGATCACATCTTTGCATTTGAAATGACATGCATTGTGTGTTGCTCTTACACACACACACACACATTCTTCTAGCATTTGAATTGTTATAATTGTCTTGGTATGCTTATGTGCTTCATTGTCTCACCTTGCTTTCATTGTGTGTTTTGGTGTGGTCGATTTTTTCAAGTTAAAAAATCCATAACAGGGCAATGTGTGAGTCTATGCGCAGGTACCCTACCCGCGCATTACACGTGCAGTGAGAAGATTGAGAATTTCAATCTCTCTATGTCAGGTCAATGCACGGACACTTGCGATGGTTTGGACCCGCTCATTTCACTGGGTGAAATTTTATCTCTCTGGTTAAGGCCAATGCGCGGGCATATGCACAGCATAGCACCAGTGTGCGCTGGTCAAGACACGCGTACAACCCATGCATTACGCTGATCTGGCAGATTTTATTAAAACGACAACACCTCATTTTTGACCCATATAAATATGTCTCTTCATATTCAAGTCATTTGAAGAGTTCCATTTTTTATTCTTTTCTATTAGAATATCCTTCAAGAGAAAAATCTTCCAAGAACTCACCTTTATACACTCAAAGCTTTTCCTTTGATCTTAAAAACATCATCTTGCATTATCTAAGTCTATTTAGAGTGCATCCATACATGGTTAAGCCTCATCACATCTTGTTTGGTAAGTCTCTCACTATCTTCATATAAGTTAAGTGTTTTCCTTATCAAGCCATCTCTTTTATGATTTGTATGCTCTTAGAATATAATCTAGATACGGATATAGATTGTTTGTGATGAAATGATTGAGTGTTGTATTGTGATAGCTTCATAGGATTGTTTGATCTATATTAGCTAAGTTTTATGAACATGTCATTTAGCTCTTGATATTTAGGATTGTTTTATATGTCATCTCATCATCCTAGATAAGCATCTAAGGTTCCCTAGCCTTGTTTGTTCTTTGAATATCTTTATAAATTCACATAGGCCATTTTATCTCTTCATTGATAAGTAAGTCTTGTGTTGCTTTCGGGGGTAGGTTGCTTCAAGCACAAGCAAATTGGACTAGGTTCACTCATACCGGGATTAGGTAGTGGTTATGGGTTATTTACCGGGATTAGGTTGTAACACCATTATCATTAGTGGATTTGAGGTTCGAGTGTGGCTCACTTAACAGCCCGTGGTTTTTCTCAGTTTGAGGGTTTCCACGTATATCTCAAGTGTCTTTTATTATTTCGTACTTTTTTACACTTGTGATATTATTATGACTAGTTAAGGGTATTTTCATCTAAATTGGCCATTAACAAAAATTGGGTAAAAGATTTGATAAAAATCTATTCACTCCCCTCTATATTAATATTAAACATACCATAATATTTGTTTCAGGATTTATTTTCTTGGAACTGGATTATGGGCCTTCGAATTCGGCTTGATTTGGACAAGTTTTTGGGTCCAAGATTATTCTTTTGATCTAAATCAATTTAATCTTGTTAAATGCTCCAATTAACTTGAATTTCAAATTCGATTGCTTTTTATTCATGTTTCACCGAAATGAAACTAATTAAAATAAAACTAATATTAAAATTGGACTATTAAATCTAATTGTAGGGACAATAATTATATATAAAATATGCTCATCAATCACCAATTTCTAAATTTTTTCACTTTTCACTTAACCAAAAATCATCGGAATATATATCAATCTATTACTTCGAAAATTATCTTCACAAATCTTTGCATTTATTTAAATTAAAAACAAAATCAATGTAAAGTCAAACAGTCAAAAGTAATCCAAAATACAAACCCATCTTTAGATCTCTCAGTCTATGTTGGTGTATGGGTTACAGATTGCGCAGCAAAGGGTTTAATTTTTTTTTTATGCAATAATAAATTAACCTATTTGTACAATATTAATGAAAACAATAAGTATGAGATGAAACTAATTCATGTCAGCGTTTAAACTCCTTTCTTTTTTTATTTGCTTCCTGATTAGAACCACAAGGTCTTCCCGATTATATCCCACGATTGGCAATAGTGTGTGGGCGCGTCACGGAACTTAGAAACTTGAATGGAGATAGAAAAAAATTTATGAAAACAACACTTGTTTTCTATGTATAGGATACGGCCACCATGAATCAAAGGCAATAAAAACAAAATAAATATTTTTCTTTTCTTTTCGTGGCACACACCTCTCAATTTTCTTCTTCTTGTTCTATGCACAATTGCATTATATATTGTTTTTAATTTTTGCGTTAATATATGTGTGTTATTCGGTTTGTCAATCTGTTCTTAAAAACAATATCTATTATATTTATTTTAACCAATAACTTTTATTAATTAATCCTTTAAAATATCAAATATATATAAGTATAATTAATAATTTTGAATTTAAACTTTTTAAATTTTAAATTGATATTTAATTTAATAAAAATAAAATAATCAAATTATCTTATCTTCAATCAAACACAAATACCAATCAACACCCTCTAACTAATGATTAATCGTATAATTAAATAATCTTATTATTTAATAACTAATATTCATTAATTAAATAATCTCATTATTCAATTAATCTCAAATAAACATGTGTCACTTTTATAACACAATTAATTGGACAATGCAATTAATCAACTGTGACCCTTGTTACCTTTAATCAATCGGGCTAGCAAGAGGACCTTATGGACTCACAGTATTTCGAACTTCAATAATCCTTAGAAATAATTAATTAAACTCTTTAATTAATATTTCATGATTATTAACTTTGATGTTATTCCACTAAAAATCTGAAGTTGCATTCTCTCAACTGTTGATATTTTTACACAAACCAATAACTTTTGGTGTCCATCGATATAACTATTACACATGGTATGATACTCCATAAGTAGTTCATAAATAGAGTTGGGTCATAATGTCTGTTATACCCCTATAATGAACAATAAATACTACATTCCTTACGAAAATAGGAAAGCGCCCATATTGTTCAAGTCCTGAATCAATCCTTAAGGGAACTACCATCTAATTCTCGTAAGAATGAGTGGATTCCAATATTATGTACAAACCTTCCCAGTCACAAGCTAAACCGTGATCCAAACATACAGAGAATATTGATCGGGAATGCAACTCCGACCTCACCCATGGTATATCAAAGACCATGATCTAATCTGAATGAGTCGATAAGACACTCAAGATTAAGATCACCCACATACCCTCATTAGTCGATATATATGAATCTCATTGTGAAACGAATCTTAGTAAGAGATTCATACATATCGTGACCTAGTCATATATGTTCACATCATATAAGGTGCTCCATTCTCATATCACCATATGAAAAATCCAGTAAAAGGTCACTGTACATTGCCGAATGGACCACAGCTATAGATTAACCACAAATAAAGTCTCCGACTTTATTTGCTATCTACGAACTCTTTAGATTGCTCGTTTCAAACTGAATCCATATGTATATGACATTCGTAAACTTAATTCAAATTACATCCGTCAATCTTGGATGTTAAGTACACATGTTATATAAATGTATGAGACAATTTGAATGAATAAACTACTTATTTTATTTATGTTCAATTCACATTTACAAATTACAAGTTTTAGGGCAAAAACCATAATAATCTCTACCATCTTCAGATCAAAACACAAACCCTAACCCTAGTCGCCGACACCACTACCCAAACACCACACCCTAACCCGTCGAAATCACAGTAACTACCACCCCTAGCCACTCCGATATCATCTCTTTCTCTCTTTCTTGGTCTCATCTTTCTCTATTTATGTTCAATTCACATTTACGACCTAACCCTAGTCGCTAACACCACACCCTAGCCCGCCGATCACAGTAACCACCACCCCTAGCCACTCCGATGTCATCTCTTTCTCTCTTTCTCGGTCTCATCTTTCTCTATTTCGTAGTCTCATCTCTCTCTCTTTCTTGATCTCATCTTTCTCTCTCAATTGATCTCATCTCTATTTTGATAGATCTCATCTCTTTCTCTCTCGATTGAATGTGGTTGTTAATGATTTGGGTTTCGATCCGAACGGTGGGTTTCGATCCGAACGGTGGGTTTCGATAGTGACACTAGTGGTAGGTTTCGATATGAGTTGGTTGTTGATGATTTGAGTTTAGTTGTTGTTGGGTTTGGGTTTGACGATGATGATGATGTTGATGTTGGTGTCTGAATTTTGGTTATGTTGCTGTGTTTGGTTGAATGTGGTGTTTTGGGTTTAATTGTTGATGGGTTTGGGTTAGTGATGATGGTGATGTTAATTTGTTTTTTTTTTTTTTGGTGTTGGTGGTTGATTTTAGGGTTTGTATTTGTGTTTGATTTTAGAGTTTAAGTTTTTGTATTGTTGAGTGTGTTTGAGTTTATGGAGATTTGAATTTTTTTTTTTTTTTGTTCTTTGTTCTTAGATTTGGATCCACAAATATGTGCTTTGGTGGGATTGGATCTCCACTCAAGAACAACGTTTTATTTTATTTTTATAATTTTGTTCTTTGTTCTTTGGTGGAGATCCAATAATGAACAGATTTTGATTTTTTTTATTTGTTATATTGTTTTTTTTTGTGCAGATCTGGATTGGATATCCAATTTTCTTTTACTAATTTTTTTTGTTGTTTTATTAAAAATTAACAATGAAAAAAAAAAGAATTTAATGTGTTATTCCAATTTTACCTTTATTTGCAAACACATGTGCAATGCACGTGATGCAAAACCAGACAGAATCTAGATTTTGTTAGCATTTCATCCGTTATTGCAAATAAAAATGTGAGTTCATGAGGTTTAATGCGTAAAAAATAAATCATATGGCAACATACGAATTTACATATACTTCAAGGGGCATCCGTGATTCTGTGCCAATTAGCCTTTTCTTTTTTAACTTTAGTGGGTTATATTTTATTGGGTGAATTTTTTTTAATAATTTTTTATTATATCACTAATTACTGTTTTTAGCTGTCTTTGATAAAGTAAAAAGCAAATATATAACAAATAATAATTGAACAGGTATAGATGTAAAAATATTAATTTTCATATATTTGCAACTTAAAAGAACAAACAACTTATCACTTATATTTAGTTTTCAATGGAAAAGAAAAACAAAAATGTGATTCAGTTTTAGTTACTCTTCAACCTTCATTATAATTTAACAATGTTCAGTCTTTAGACAAAAAAATCAAACACAGCATAAGCGATATTTTGTCTTAAGGAAAAAATCAAGGGCACTTTTATGCAATCAACCCTTTATGTGATTATTGTTTTATAATTCATGCTTTTTTTCTTCTTTCAAAACAAGCAGTGGTTGAGTTTAGAAATGACAACGTGTTGGGTTCAGGTCGGGTTTTGCTAAACATTTTCGTACCTGAACCTGAATAGTTTTATGGGTTCAGATTTTGACCCCCAGATTTTGAAGAAACCCAAACCCGACCCATGAACTAATTAGGGTTCAGGTATTGACTCGTTGACCCACAAGCCCGAATAGCAATTTACGTTATTTATAATGATGTCATTTTGAGTTTAGAGTTCTTTTCTTTTTTAAGGAGAGTTTAGAATTCTAATTTACTCAAAGCAACGTTGTTTTAAGTAAAGTTTTTAAAATAATTGGATTCGTATGTTCGTGTTTGATTTTCTATAACTGAACTCGACTCACGACCTGAATAGCAATAGCCAAACCTTACCTGGGTGAAATGGCCATCCCTAGTGTAGACTTCAGAGTCTAGATAAGATCAACCATTGAGCAATCAGCAATTGCCAAATGGGTATTTTGGTTTTTTTGAAAGGATAATTTGGTAAATTTAGCAAAAAAAATATTTATATTAAAAACAAAAAATAATGCCGGTTCAAAGACAAGTTAGAGTGGATAATGGCGCTGACAATCACAAGGTGGAATAAGCCTGTTATAAGCCCACGAATGGCGTTTTGTTGCTCTCGTACTTCTGCTCAACAACTTCAACTCTCTTCCTCTCCTCTCAACAAAACCCTCCAACAAATCCACAATTCTGGTGTCATCGCTTGCCTTCGCGCCAACAGGTATTTATTTCAATTCTATTATTCCCTTAATAATTTTAATTAAGGTATTTGTTTCACTCGGGTGAATGAAATCAATAGGAATTATTTATTGCAGAAAACAATTTAATTGGAACCCTATGCTATGTTTTATGTGCTAGTGTTAGTGTATCTTTGGGTACTTGGATTACACTACTGCTGTCTGCAGGAAGCCTTTATCATAAATAGTAACAACTTACAATATCACTTCATTGTCGAGCAGATATTTGAGAATAAAACCGTAATTCAGAAGGCTGATAACTGGGTTGGATTGACATTTAGATTATGTATGTGGAGATGAAGGCTCTTCTCTTTTTTGGATTGGTTGGCCCTTCTGACGTTTTGATTATCTTTATGGTTGGAAATGTTGTCCTATTATGATTATTCAAAGATCTTTAATGGACTATAGCTTTATGTTTTTCCATTTTTTTTTCAGCGCAGAGCTGGCAATTGAAGCGGCAGGTGCTGCAATCAGCGGAGGCATCTCTGTTGTAAGGCCCCGTTTGGTGTTGTTTTTAAGAAGTTAAAATCTTATTATTTTATAATTTTGATATAAAACGATGTTTGGTAAAATTTTCAAAAATTATTATTTGAGAATTTAGGTTGATTTGATATCAATTGTAAGAAGCATGTGGGGGGTTACATTTGTAATGTGATTATGATAGAATCTGCTATTTGATGTAATGAATTTTTTTAAAGACTAAATTATTCTTATTGACTTAACATAAATACAAATATATCTTATGTTTATTTTTATATAATTCAATTTTATTTGTTCATCATTAATTAAATATAAGATTAATTAAAAGATTAATTAAAAGATTTTTAAAAACAATTTTTTCATTTTCTCAACCCAATTCCTGAATAAACACCAAACTTATAACTTAGAACAAAACCCTAAAGCTCATCTTTTTCGCCATCTATTTATTCTTCTCTATCATTCTTCTTTTTCTTTACCATCACAAACTTACCCATAAATACAATCAATAAAAATCATATAAAAAAATGATAAAGTTTGAAGTGTTGTAGGTACAGGTATTCGTATGTCAAGTAAAAGAAATCAAATAATATTGTAGTGAAAAGAAAATAAAGGAGGAAAGGAAGAAGCACCCAATTTTTTATTTTTTATTCTTTTGACTTGGTGTTGACAAACTTTATATTTTTCGGATGCCATGGCAGTTTGAGATTGAGAGATGTGAAAAGAAAATTTGTGTTATGTTTGATAAATCAATTTCATGTCTGCTTTAATAATTATGTAAAATTACAACAATTAAAGGTAAAATTTGTCAAACGTATGAATACTGTTTTTTAATCCACAACAATTTCAACAGCAGCATTAACCAAACAATTGTTTGATTAACTTCACAGTAAATTATTTCTACAACACAGCTAACAGTGATTATTTTGAAAAGCTACAGCAATACTAGACTGGCCTTAAGTCATTTTCTTCTAGTTTTTTTTACATATGCCTATAGATTGGAATTAATACTAGTGACTCCGAATTTTTCTATGATGTAAGATAATAGCTTTATAGAATTTGCCTCCATCAAAACTAAGTGGATAATATCATATACTCTATTGATCGAAAACTTCTTGCTTTTACTAGAACATTATGACTGGCTGCTATCAGTTTTGAAGCAGTGGCCAGTTAGAAATAAGTCAAACGCATAATATATTTTTAAGCAATTAAACACGGTTGGTTAGAAAATCCAGGTACCAAGGTAATTGGAATTCTACCGTTGATTGGTTCCAAGGTATTCTCTTAGTTTGGAAGTTCACGTGTTAACGTATAAAATTTATTAACAACAAAGTCAAAGATTCAACACTGCAACGTGAGCGAATGTTGAATAATCAATGAAAAGATAGTAGAAATGTGTTTAGTTTAGGGTATAGTTTGTCATTTGATGGTGAAGGGTATGAATGTCGGACGAGGTGGTTCATGGGATATCGGTTTGATTGGTAAATGCTGAGTGTGGGGACGAGGTGGTCCCGAGGGATATCGGTTTGATATGTAAAAAATGGCTCATGAGCGTCGGTTGTGGTTGGCCTTTGTACCCAAATACTCCGAGTTTATTAAATCTAGAGACATGTTAGCTTCTAGAGAGTTGAAGAGCCATAAATATGGTATCTTAGACCTCGTACATCTGTGAGGATTTTTCCTCTATTTATATGTGAGGTGGACTGAATACTCATTGATACTTGAGTGGTGATACTCAATTTCAATTGGTTCTAAGCTTAGTGACATCAGTGATACTCCATTATAGGTCTAGGTTCTTGAGATACCTTGAGTGTTAGAATGGGTTATCCCATGAATGCTTGTCATGCGTTCCTATAGACTGTAGTTCTGACATACTAGGGAGGCTCGAAGCTAAAGAAAATTTCTACTGTCTTGCTTAACTCACCTTCTTTTCTTAACCAAGAAGTTTACTAGGCAAAAAACTAAGGGTTCTGAGCAACCTATGTCGGTACCGAGGGAGAGTGAAAGTTGAGGGTCCTACATGACCCATGTCGGTCCCAAGGGAGAGTGAGAGCCGAGGGTCTATAATGATCTATGTCGGTCCCGAGTGAGAGTGCAAGCTGAGGGTCCAGAATGACCTATGTCTGTCTCGAAGAAGAGTGAAAGTCAAAGGTCCAAAATGACCTATGTCGGTACCGAGGGAGAGTGCAAGCCGAGGGTCCAGAATGACCTATGTCTGTCCCGAGGGAGAGTGCAAGCTGAGGGTCCAGAGTGATGTATGTCGATTCCGAGGGAGATTGCAAGCCAAAGGTCCAGAATGACCTATTTCGGTCTCGAGGGAGAGTTCAAGCAAGGGTCTAGAATGACCTATCTCGGTCTTGAGAAAGAGTGCAAGCTGAGTGTTTAGAATGACCTATCTCGGTCCTAAGGGAGATTGCAATCCGAGGGTCCAGAATGACCTATGTTGGTCCCAAGGGAGAGTGCAAGCCGAGGGTCCTGAATTTGGGCCAATAACGGATGACCTATGTCAGTCCCGAGGGAGAGTGCAGGCCGAGGGTCCAGAATGACCTATGTTGGTCCCAAGGAAGAGTGCAAACCGAGGGTCCTGAATTTGGGCCAATAACGGATGGCCTAAAGTAGTGTTGGGGGCCATATTTCTTATAGATATCCTCATTAGGCTCATACTCTAATTACTATGGTCCAAACGGTATCCTTGTTTTCTTTTAGCCAAAAAGTAGGAATTGTTTGACTAGTCAATCACTCATCAAATAGTAAGGCCCTTTTGACCTGTTAAGTTTGCTGATGCAGTGTACATACTGAAAATTTCAGATATATCATTTACCCCTAGCTCTAGGGAGGAAAAAGAATCTTTTTCGTTTCGAGAGGTAAAATATTTTTACGATCAAAGTCAAACTTGTTCCTCGGGATCGATTTTGACTCTACGAATTTCTTTGGCGATCTCCCGAGGGATAAAATATTTCGTTTCCTAAGTCAAACTTGTTCCTGAGGATGGATGTTGAGGATGTGCTAATGCGGTAATGCCCCATTTCGTTATGCTTTCTCTTTGCATAACCAAGAATGTAAAGAAGAATTTTATGTTGTTCACAAACACTATCCTTGTACTTAGTTCATCAGCATTAGTTTTCATACTTATCTTCTCGTTCATCCCTACTTTCCATTTTTGCATAGAAGTTTTCAATTGGATTATTCCTCGGTAGCCATCTGCATCTGCCATTTTATTATGGGG
The DNA here is from genome assembly GCA_032871835.1 of Dipteronia dyeriana. Classification (NCBI taxonomy): domain Eukaryota; kingdom Viridiplantae; phylum Streptophyta; class Magnoliopsida; order Sapindales; family Sapindaceae; genus Dipteronia; species Dipteronia dyeriana. Next base: position 40,830,924 of record CM065302.1, read on the forward strand.
ATGTTTAATTTGATTATGCCTTGAAAAGGCCATCCTGATCCTCCATTTTATTATGGATAAGTTTAATTGGATTATGCCTCGGAGGCGATCCTCATCCTCCATTTTATTATGGGGATGTTTAATTGGATTAAGCCTCGTCGGCCTTCCTCATCCTCCATTTTATTTTAGGGATATTTAATTCGATTAAGCCTCGTGGGCCTTCCTTGTCCTCCATTTTATGATGGGGATGTTTAATTGGTTTAAGCCACAGGGGCCTTCCTCATCCTTCATTTTATGATGGGGATGTTTAATTGGTTTAAGCCACAGGGGCCTTCCTCATCCTTCATTTTATCATGGTGATGTTTAATTAGATTAAGTCTTGGGGACATCCTCATCCTCTATTTTATTATGGGGATATTTAATTGGATTAAGTCTCGGGGACATCCTCATCCTCCATTTTATTATAGGGATGTTTAATTGGATTATGTCTCGGGGACAATTCTCATCCTTCATTTTATTATGGATATGTATAATTGGATTATGCCTCGGGGGCTATCCTCATCCTTCATTTTATTATGGCGATGCTTAATTGGATTTAGCCTCGAGGTCATCTTCATCCTCCATTTTATTATAGGGATGTTTAATTGGAATATGCATCGGGGGTGATCCTCATCCACTATTTTATTACGAGGATGTTTATTTTTTGGTGATCGCTTGCGTTGATCCCGCTCTTTTTCTGGCCCAACTAGTCTCTCATGCCTTGGAGTTTTTCATACATCTTTTTTTTTAATGTATTCTTTAAGGTGGCCATCCAAAATGAGATTCTCGCTATGATCTTTTAACTGGAAACATTTCGACGTATTGTGTTCGTGGTCTTTGAAAAGTGACAGTAAAAACAGTATCCCTTTATTCGAGACAGTGGTCATCTTTCCCGGCAACTTCACTAATCCTTTCTCCTGCCACTGCGACCCCTCTAACGTGGGTCAGCTCATTGACTTGGGTTGACTCCTTGAATCATGTTGATCATTTTCTCGGTCTTTCTCAAGACATTGGCCATGCGTAAAGTTTTCCCATGAGCATCTCTCCTTACATCCTGACTATGGTCCAAACGGTATCCCTGATTTCTTTTAGCCAAAAATTGGGAATTGTTTGACTAGTCAATCACTCATCAAATGTGGTGATGGATAGGGCGCTTTTGACTTGTCAAATCTCACATACTGAAAATTTCAGGTATAACATGTTTGTGATGTAGATCAGTAGATGGAATGGTTTCCTCCTATTTTTATTGTATGGAACGGATTCATGGAATAAGTATATGTTTCTAGCTGAATTTATCTATAGGTTTAAATATAAATTATTGGTTGTCCTAATATGTTTCTATCTTTCCTTTGACATGTAGCTGGAGATTGTGATGTCCACTCCAGGTGTGTTTGAGGTTGTTTATGCATACAATTGATATTTCCTTCTTTTCATTGCACTTGGCACGTAGCTTTAGAATTTATAGGCTTTCTTCTTAATTCTGCACAGGTATTACAGTGTTTGGTGCAGGACCATCCTACAATAACCTTAGGGGTAATGATCTTCAGCCCCCTTTGATATTCATATGTCATTAATATTTCATGTTTGCATAGACCAAACGTATTGGACACAAACCACAAGATGTTGGATATTTTTTGTACCAGGCCTTATACATATGAGTATGACGCCACCCTTCTTTACCAAGTGTTTACTGAATGGAATCAAAACACTGTTTCTTTCTTCTGGTATTCATTATATGACCTGATGCTATCAAGAGCTTTAGATTAAGAGATGTCAAACTAGTAATGAAATTAGTAGTTATAAAACAATTTTTATGAGCGAAAGCTAAACATATTTGTTTTTTTTTCCTATGTATGTTGACTTATAAGAATTTTGTCGGATTATCAAAAAGAAATTGAAAAATGTTCTCTTTAAGAAATTTGTTGAATTTGCGATGTGTCTTGCAGGTTGGGACTGTTTTAAACGTTGAAAATGCCAAAAATGCAATAAACGTTGGAGCTAAGTTTCTCATGAGTCCTGCTACAGTTAAGGTCTGCATTTAAAAATCTATTATAACTTGGGGCATATTTTTCTTTTAGTGGTGATATATATGTTCATACTACACATGCCTATTGGTCTTCAGGATATCATGGAAGATGTCCGAGGTGGCGAAGTTTTGTACATACCTGGTGTAATGACCCCGACAGAAGTAGGACCTCTTTTTCACTTAAACCACCTTTTCATTTAGAATATTTAGGCTTTTTCAGTTTTTAATTTAATGCTTAATAATGTTACTCTGTGTTTGCTGTACTTTTCTTTAAATTGTTCGTCTGCAATCCAAAATCCTGAGCATCATTGTTTTTTAGCACACTGTTTAAGGTTTGAGCATTTGCAACTATTGTTTTTGGAAAAAAAAAAAAGAGATTTTTTTTCTTCTCTCAAGTGGTTCTTAAATTTTTAATTTTTTGAATTTACAGATATTGTCTGCACATGATGCTGGTGCAAAAATTGTTAAGGTGAGTGTTTTCTAGTTGTGATGTTTGAAATCGTTGTTTGAGATGTGGAATTTAAATTGTTTAACATGAAAACGAAAAATAAATTTAATATCTATCATTTGAAACGTTACTTGTGTTAAGTTTCTATTACTAAGCGTTTAAAGATAGGTAGGTTAAAACTCTTTCCTTTGTGTAAAATAGGAAAAAGATTTGTTATTTGTTTGAACGATTTTCATTAGAAATGATGGGATAATATTATCAGTTTTTAAGCTTTAAAAAGAATATTCTTGAATTTGATTTGTCATTTTGGTTTGATAATATATTTTCTTATGAATTTAAATTTTGTAATTGATTTAACTTTTTAAGATTAAGTGAATCTCTAAAAAAGTAAAAATGCTCTTTCTTCTTCCTGGGTATTTTATGCTCTCAAATTTTACCTGATTGTCATTTGAAATTTAGTTTTATACAATTGGATATATTAGAAAAAGTTCAGGCAAAGACATGTCCTGTGATTTTATGTTCTTTTATTTGTTGGAACAGGTTTACCCTGTTTCTTCGTTAGGTGGTATTCAATATATATCAGCTCTGAAGAAGCCTTTTCCTCACGTCCAAATGGTTGCATCTCAAGGCATAACAATAGGTTGATTTCAGCAAAGTTCTGTTACTCCTCAATGTTGCAATGGCTATAGCAACTCTTTTTGTTGTCGTTTTCTCATTCATTTGCTTTCTCTACAATTCTTGAATTTGAATTTTCAATGTAGTCTTGTTTATACTAAACTTTGAAAAACAAAATTTGTAATGATATGTCTGTTTAAGTTATGCTTCTTCAATTTCTAATTTCCAACTGCACTCAGAGTATTTCCATTGGTTTATCATTTCTAATTTAGATGAATTCTGTTTCTAATGTGATGCAGATTCAATAGGAAACTATATTGCTCAAGGAGCAGCATCGGTTGTCCTGTCGGATGCCATTTTTGATAAAGAAGCAATGGACCAAAATAACTTTGATAAAATATATCAACTTGCCCACCTCGCTGTGTTTCAAGGCCGAGAAGCTGTAGAACGGTCAGTTTTTCTCGTGTTTCAGATTAAATGTTTTTTTTTTCCTTGGCCATTTAGTTAAACTTATCGTTGTTAACAAGAACTTACCAAATGGTTAAACTTAGATTACTGAAAATAAAAAAAGGTTAATGATGCAAATAAAGCACACATGGAATCATTCTATGGTTAGAATTCTGGCCACTGAAGTGGCATGGCTGAGAAAGTCAGGAGGCGTAAGGGAAAAATGTCTCAGATATGTTCAAACAATACCCCCACTCCTCATTGCAAATCTGTCAAAAACCTAACTGCCTAGGTTACTGCAAGAAATGCGTCAATTTATCTGGATAAAGATTATCTTTTATAACGGCGGAGTCCAGTGCAAGTGTGGGATAAAGAACCAGTTAGTAATATGTGCTTGTGTTTGTCATCAGCCTATTTTAATTTCGTTGACATTTTTTTTATATATCATTCCCAACCCCCCTCCGATGTTTGCCCAATTGTTAAGACGAGGACAGAGTTTCACCATATTGGCCGGTCTCCCCCCTCAAATGGAAAGAATGTATTATATGCCCCTTCTGTTTCATTTTCCATCCATAAAATGTATTATATACCCCTTGCTCCATTTAATTACCATTTTACCCTCAAAATATTTATTGAAGAAAAAATATATTAAAAAACAAAATGCAAAAAATAAAATAAAAAACAATTAAAAAAGAAAACCATAACTTTATTCTTTCTCTCTCTCTTCCTCGCTCTTTTCATCTTCTTCAACCCACCACGACTCACCAACACTAACCCTAGCCGCCGCCCAAACACCGCCCTAGTCCGTCGAAACACCACCCTCACCGCCGTATCGTATGTCTTCTTTCTCAATCCCGCACTTCTCACTGTCTCTCTCATTCATTCGGTAGATGGGTTTGCGTTTGGTGGATGGATTTGCGTTTGGTGGATGTTTGGTTGTTGGGTGATTGTCGATCGACGACGAGGGTGGCTTGGTTTGGTGGTGTTCGTGGGTGTGATGGTGTCGGTGAGCAAAGAACTAGTAGTGGTTGTGGTGTGGGTGTTGGTGCTCGAAAAATCTACTGGTGGTTGCGTTTTGTTCACATTTTTGTTAAAAAAAATTCAGATCTGCTTTGGGTCTAACAATTTTGTTTTACAGATCTTGTTTTGTACATTTTTTTTCCCAAATTTTGTTTAGTTTCATTTTTTTTTTTTCAGTTTAGTTTAGTTAAAAAAAAAATATCTAGATCCTATTTTACTAAAAAAATGAGAGATTTTTAGTTTAATTTCTAGGTTTGTGTTTTTTTATGTTGCTGTTAAGGTTGTGTTTTGGGTTAGATGATAGTGATGAAGATGAAGATGAAGATGTTGAATGGTGGGTGTAGTTGAGGGTGCGGTGTATTTTGGGATGATGGTGATTTCTGGAAAACTGAAGAGGTGGTTGCTGGCTGTGAAGAAAGAGAAAATGGTTGTGGACGACGGCGGTGCTGGTCGTGGACGACGGCGGCGCTGGCTGTGGACGTCTGGGTTTGGGATGAATCAATGTCATTCTGGGTTTGGGTTTGGAAGGTGGAGATCCACCACCAAATCCATTTTAAAAAAAAAAAAAAATTAAAAAAGGGTAAAATAACATTTTGGAGGACAAAATGACATTAATGCCCTTCCCATTTAACGGTCAACGTCCAAATTGGACGGTAAAGGTGACAAAAGGGGGTCTTTTAACATTTCTTTGACTTTAGGGGGTAAAACGGTTAATATGATGAAACCCTGTCCTCGTCTTAACAATTGGACAAATGTCGGGGGGGAATATGATACTTTCCCTTTTTTTATCTTGTTGAATTTCCGTGGACATGAATGGTAGAGTCTACTCTTGTAACCTTTATATGCATATTGCATAACATGCAAACCATGAATAACCGGTGGTTGTATGCATTCAAGGAACATCCTATATCAGTTATAATGCCAATGCTACACATGTTATATATGGGTTCTGACTATTCTGAATGGCATGCAGGAAGAGAAGTGGAATACCAAGTAAATTACTTGACGTTTGTCAATTGATTCCATCCACGCCATCTTAAGTTGACTATTTTGGAAGTATCAGAAGTAAATTTGCCCAGGAGAATCAGGTAAAACACACTTCTTTGCTTATTTTATCGTAAGTTTGGCTTTTGTAAATCAAATGTCACTTTCAATATGATAGATTAGGATTCCTCAAATGCGGCCATGTGATGTAGAAATGTCATAATAATGGGTTGTGGCAGCCACAGCAATTGACCAGAACCATTACTTTCCTCAAAACCTCGTAGATTTGAGGGAAGCGAAAAAGTGTCAATCTAGATGGAAGCTCACAACTTGAGTTTGGCCAAAACACACAAGTTGCTGCATAACAATTCACCACACAACACACAGCATCCCTACTGCCCAAGATTCCCAAGTACAGTTACTAACATGCAAAAACTTTCTATTGTCGGTGTTTTACTTGAAAATGATCAATGGTGATCAGTTGATTATTATGAACCTGCACAAAAATGAACAGAGAAGGCAAATAAGGAATCGAATGCCTGATTTGTGAATTTTGCACTAATAAAATAGTACACGTCCATGTGACCAAATATGCCCAAGTGTTGATGAAAAAAGCATTAATATATAAAGACAATAAAGAAATATAGCCATTCTGAATTGTTTTTTTTTTTTTGTCATTGTTGCTGGCTCATATTATCATTGTTGTCGTCATCATTATCGTCAATTCAACATCCGCATGACCTAGCATCAAGTTTTTATATTTTTGTATTGAAAAACTCAGGCAGACTTTGCTGGATGTTACAATCTACGGCCAAACAGGCTGAGATTTTTCTCTATATGCTCATTGTTATAAATTCAGGTGCTTGGAGGAAGAAGAATATGATGATGTTGGAAATGCTGATTTTTCTCTTCGGAGGCATTTCAGAAATGGTTTAGCAAACTTCTCATCTATTGCAGTTTGTATAGCTTTGCAAGAATTCAGACCCCAGATTTGATAATAATACCTCTCAAGAGCTAAATCTAGTTGGGATTTGTGGGTGTAATTTCGCACATTTGTTTTGTTTGTTAATGGGTTATGTCAAATTCGGCTCAACTCTAACATGACCGATAAACTTAATGAGTTTAAAAATGAGAACCTGCATTTATTCACTTTTATAAACCGATTATCCAAAACCTGTCCATTTGACCCATTATTATTTTTTAGGTAATATCACAAAAGTTCTTATTTATATTTTAATATTAAATAAAAATCAAATTAAGATAAAAAATATGTATTAATATATCACACGTATATTTCGTGATTAATTACAATTAAGGAGAGTTTCTACACAGATATTGTCGAGCTTCTTCCATGGAAAGTCCTTCCATCCATCACAGAATTTATGCGAACTCCGGTAATTGGAACACCTCTTACTATTGAAATTGCTTCATTCAATTTAGTTGTTTGCTGCACCACTTGCTTGATCCTCTGAAAACAACAACAATTACTTCAAAGTCATGACTTTCTCTCTAGAATTTAAAAGAAAAAAAATGATCTAATCTAAGAGATTTGTGTACAAATTATTTATCTGACTTATCAAAATCTAAGAAAATTTGTGAATTGGGTATGTGGAATAGTTGAAGACATATATGTCAAAAAAATTAAAAATTAAAAAATGGAAACCTTGTCATCTGCATAAATCTGGAAACAAAACTTCTTGTGGTTGTGCTGGTTCCTCTGTTAGGACTTGGGATCCAAAAATGATAATACACATGATGGCAACAGCAACTCCAAAAGGCTTGATCATTTGGAGATTTGGAAACGATGATCTGAAACGATGGAGATTATCGGTTTTTGCATCTCCTGCCTCTCAGCCTTCAAAAAGCCCTATCAATGGCGGCATCAGTAGCAACACCTACACCAACAAGAAAGACCGTCGACATCATCAAGATCAACAACCGTCGCCGTCACCCACTGTAAGAAAGGCCGCTGCCTCATCAAGATCAACGGCTGCCCCATGAGCCAATCCTCCTACTCGGCCGCGATCATTTCGTTGATGTCGACATGCGCATCTAAATTGGTCATATAAATTAAAGTGACAGTGTTTTGGAAAAAGAAGGGACCAGAGTAACTAAAATGGCAAATACGTTTAAAAATTCAGTAATTCAGTGAAAAAGTATACTTTAGCGATATTACCTTTGTTTTTTACACTATAGCCAAAATAACATACCAGAACCCTTGACCAAACGGTTGACTGTTGGAGTTAACTTGGTTTTTTATTTTAGAAGGGTAATAAGGTCATTTACCCTTAACAAAAATTGTGAAATAAAATCTTTAAATATTAAAAAAATTGGTAAGAGTAAAAAAAGAATTAAGAAGACAAAAAATAAAGATTTGGTTCCCAGATATTGGTTGGAACCATATCTCTATTCATCTTCTTCTTTAATTCATTTTTAGCAACAATCGCCAGTCTTCTCTATTTTCGTGCTCTCTTTCTCTTCCATGGCAACCCCATATGAGAAACCAATAAGCATCATAAATTGTTGATGTTATGAGAAGAAGACAACAGTTTTGAAGACTATGTCGAGGGGTTGAGATCTAATGGTTGTTATGTTTTCAAGAGCTCTTTTTTTATTGGAAGAAAAGAAACAACAATGGCAGAGGAAACAAACATTAGACTAGATGGATTCACTTAATCTCTTTTTTTATTTTACCAATGAAGTGTGTTTTGTGAAGTTGATAGGTGGGGTTGAACTATTTTTGTTTATGTGCATCGTAATTTGGATAAAAAATGTGGGTTCGTAGAGATATTTGTGTGTTTAAGAGATTTTGTGTGCGGTTGCCTACAAGGTCTTCGATGAATTGTGTGAGGGGAGTTAGAGAGAGAGAGAGAGAGAGAGAGAGAAGGAAGAAGTTGGTGCATATAATAGATGTGCAATATACCAAGACAAATTGTAAATGGTGTTAAATTTTGTTGAAGAACACTTGCATAGTTGCATATGAATATTTGATGAAGAAAAAGTCATTTTGTTGTTTTTCTTTTCTTAATATATATATATATATATATATTTTTTTTTTGATTTTATATTTTGTTAATAGCCAAATATGGTTAGGGAACAAATGAGGATTTTTCATTTTCCAGCCTTCATGCAAGGGTCTAAGTTCGAGCTTATATCAAGGTCTCTGAGATCAAGCTACCACGTGATCATACATGAGCAAGGCAAGACCGCCTATACAATATGAGCATCTTGCACACATCTAGGCTCGCCAAATAAAGCCCGACGTGACCACGTCAAGCTCCATATGCTAAGATAGAAGCCTAAAGCTAGGTCGATGTGGAAGAACCTGGGTTCCCCGAGGCCGGGGTATCTTGCGACACTTTCTTGGAGCTTACTACCATCTCTACTGTTACCAAAAGACCTTCAGGGTGCCAAACTTGTCTTGTAAATGCTCTCTTGCCTCATCAAGGTATAGTCTCAACCTGCCTGAACAGAAAAGGAAGAAGCCCACAAAGCTCTATCATCACCAAAAAACGCCAATACGATTAGGGCAAGATCCACTATAGATCCTGACATGGTTAAATCAAGTCTCCAGTAGCAAAAGCAGTTTTCGAAGCATACCTCGACACTAGATATGCCAAATGTCACCTCAGGTAACCTCTATAAAGTACCTCGCCAAAGTGACTTACAAAACCAGAGTTCTCCTCCAAACATCGTAGGAAGTGAGGGTTGACTTTCATGGCATTTACGATACCATTAATGTGTTCAATCGTAGTAATGGAGGTAGTTAACCCTATTAATGAGGTCAACCGTATTAATAGAGGTAGTTAACCTTATTAATGAGGTCAAACGTATTAATGGAGGTAATCAACTCTATTAATGATATAATCAACGCCATTAAGGGAAGATTAGTCAACACTTTAATGGTCACCATTAATAAGAGAGTCCAAAGAGGAAACAACACATTTGCCTCCAAGATATCCTCCACAACTACAAAAGAAAATCCTGCCTATCAAGGAAGGAAAGTCAATCCATTGATTTTCAACTTGCAAGCCAAGAATGAAACCTAATTACACCTAAATACACCTGCAATTCAATGCTTAATTCGAGACCTGACTACAAATCTCATCTTTAATAGAGAAATCGGCAAGCCCAAGGCAAGTCTACATACTTCGTATAAGTTCTCCCTACATCATCATTTTAGTATCGTGTTAACGACATGTATTACCTCTCCCAGAAAGATATGGGGATTGGATAAGTTTCTATTACTATTGTAAGCTCTCCGGAGCATATACGTTGTACTATTTCTCCATCTTTGTGAGCTCCTCTGAGCATCACTTGATGTATATATACAAGGAAGGGTCTTTCTTCTTCCTCTGGATACTGCCTTGGGGTTTTTCAGCATATGATCATTCGTGATGTTTCGTCCCCCTTGGTCAGTCCACTTCCCTCTACATAAGACTTATGTTTCTCCTATTTATCTCCTGTATTATGCATGTATGTATGTGTATGAGTTAGATTCCTATCCCGCTGGACCTAGTGCTCTTATCCTTCTTAGGAAAGGATTTGTATGCCTATTTATACTAGCTCTAAATTTCGTCCAATGGAAGATTTGAAGCTTCAAATTTCGTGCAAGCCAAAGCAAATTTAGAGAAAGAAAATTTTTTGGCCATTAGATAATTCTAAGAAGAAAAATTCAGCCAAGCCCTAATTTTTCTAACGGAGTTTTCGGCCACCATAGAATTTTGAGTATAGAGAATTTGGTTCTTGCTTTAGATAAATTCATCCAACTCTAAAGATTGATGTGTGAAAATTCGACAAAGAGGAAAAGGAAGAAAGAACGTTTTGTATTCGATAGTACACTAGTAGCCTTTACATTAAAAGGTTTTGTGTACAGCATCGAATCTAGGTTCACGCGAGTTTCAATCAAATTGATTAATAATTCACAAGTGACCTAACGTTCTTTGTTTTTATTCTTGGAGGATTATTGTGAATAACAAAGAAAGAGATTTTGTTTGTTTCTATCCTCAGGTATACAATCTAAAAGAAATGGAGCTCACACTCCTAGGTGATTCACGTTCGTGATTGGATTGGAAGATCTTATGGATTCAATTCGGCACTAGTTCAATCGTCACAAGAAAAATGTACGATACTTAATATACATCAATTAATCTAAGGTTAAGGTTCTTATTATTGAAAAAGGGAAAAAATTTATTTATACCAAACCCTAATTTTTTAATTTTTCACGCTTCCGTTGCGCTATTTTCCCTATAGTTGGTATCAGAGCGTGATTTTACCCTTGATTAATTGATGTATGTGTACGTGAATCTTTTTATTTTATCGTATATATGCATGTTTTAGAAAGAGATGACACTCTAGGTATTTACATATATATTTACATTGAAATGTATGGATATATATGTGTGTGTGTGTGTGTGTGTGTGTGTGTGTGTGTGTGTGTTATATGTGGATTGTTATTGCTCAATTTTGGTCATAGAATTTCAATGTATTTTTTTTTATTGTAACAAGAAAGATGGTCTATTATCGCCATAATTTCCTTCTTGGTAGTTGCTAAGTTTTTTTTTTATTTTCTTGTTGTAATATATAAAAAAAACATGTGCTATATTGTAATAAAAAAAATCTGCAGTATTTTTTTTATTTAAAATTCTTCTGTAATACATTCAAGTATCGAAGACTCGAAGTTTTAAAAAATTGGAAGCAACCGAAACAAGTTTGGGACCGTGCAAGCCATAGCAACAAACGTGCGTGCGAAGAGCATACGTCCACGTTTGTTGTGGCATGGGCTGTGCACGGCAGCCCTATGAAATCCATGGGCTGCGCATGGCAGCCCTTTATGGGGTTGTGGCGTGCGCACGCCCATAAGAGGTAGCCAAGGGTGTGCACGCCCATGAGAGGCAGCCGAGAGAGTCCAAACGATGAAGGTCAGTGAAGACTTGTTCGCTAAGAAATGAGTTTTTTGTATTCCTAGACATATGTAATTTACTTGCTTTTCTAGGATGGACCAAAATTGTAGCTATTTATATTTTTGTAAATATTGCAATGTTTGTCATTGTTTGATAACATGTCAAATAGAATAGGAGTGTCACTCATATATCTCTTTTGTTATGTACATGCATTGAATGATTTAGGTATCTAATTGGCATCTAGATAACTTGGTAAATCATTCTATGGAATTCGAGTGGGAGAAGGTGTTTTGGAACACCTACGGCTTCCAAGTTTAGTTGAGCTTTATGTTTTGTGTAATAACCTCCCAAGAGGTATTCATGAATGAAATTTAGCAAGATATTTCCTTACAAGGATAGACTAGACAATTAGCCCAAACGATATCTACTCCCAAATGAGGGATATTCGTGAGGGATTATATTAAAGGTCGATAACTTGGTAACACACTCAATGTAATTTTATTAATATCTTCCCAAGAATTCTTGTTAATAAAATTGCAATGCTAAAATTGAAAACGTTGGTTGTTATATTAACAATTAGTTAGGACCTAGTCCAACTAGTAAATGGTGTGAACTCCCAAGGGAGACGTGACATTTATGGGTGTTGGATCACCGTTGAATTTTATGATTGAATTATTTTATTTAATTCAAGATAAATATTCGAAAGTGCTTTATCAAGATTATTTACTTATATAATTTTTGTTATTAAAAAGAAATCATGACCTCATCCCTAATCAATATCCTATAAGATAATACTTAAAATGATAATAATTATGTCAAATAGAAAAGAAAAATTGGTTTGTTGTTGCAAGCTGAAAAACATAATTTCATTTTATCTACTCCTAAACAACCTACTCCTACTAATGAATCCACTTAGGAGTAAAGAGATGAGTATCAGTGGTGGAAGTCTTCAGATGAGATGGCTAAATATACGTTACATTATGGCCACCATCTCCGACGTGTTGCAACAACAACATCAAGGAATGGAGACTGCTTCCGACATAATGATATCTCTGGAAGAGATGTTTGCTATGAAGGTCAGGACGACTAAGAGAGAGGCAATGACTGCTTTCATGAATCTTATGATGAAACCTGGACAGGCTGTGAAAGATCACATGATGAAAGTCATAGCACATCTCAATATTGCTGAACTGAATGGTGTTGAGATAGATGGTGAGACAATAATTGACATGATTGTTAACTCATTATTAGATTCCTTTGATCAGTTCAAGTTGGACTACACCTTGAACAATAAGGAAAACATCTTGTAAGGCCTGATGCAATATGATCAAAGCATCGAGAAAATCCTTGTGTAAGGTAAGGGTTAAGAGATTCATACGGTTAGTAAAGTTGCTTCTGTTAAGACCCGTAGGAATTTCAAGAAACAATAAAAGAAAAAGAAACTTGGGCCTAACCAGAAGGGGTTACCGGAAAGGAAATGATTGAATGAGAATAAATTCATCTTGCATTTAGGCAATGGAGCGTTGGTGTCTACTAGTATAGTGGGAGATATTAGAATCGATTTAGATTCTTATAGGTATTTAGATTTAATAGATGTTTATTATGTACCTCAATTCAAGAGGAAATTAATTTCAGTTTCTTGTTTAAATAAATTTGGTTATTCAGTTATTCGGTTACTTTTAATAAAGCCTTGCTCATCAAGTAAATCCTTCTTAGAAAATGATTTGTATGCCTATTTATACTACCTCTAAATTTCGTCCAAGGGTTTATTTGAAGCTTCAAATTTCGTGCAAGCCAAAGCAAATTTAGAGAGAAAAAAAAAATTGGCCATTAGATAATTCTAAGAAGAAAAATTCGGACAAGCCCTAATTTTTCTAAAAGAGTTGTCGGCCACCATAGAATTTTGAGTATAGAGAATTCGGTTCTTGCTCTAGATAAATTCATTCAACTCTAAAGATTGGTGTGTGAAAATTCGACAATGAGGAAAAGGAAGGAAGAACGTTTTGTATTCGATAGTACACTAGTAGCCTTTACATTAAAAGGTTTTGTGTACAATATCGAATCTAGGTTCACGCGAGTTTCAAACAAATTGATTGATTATTTACAAGTAACCTAACGTTCTTTGTTTTTATTCTTGGAGGATTATTGTGACTAACAAAGAAATAGATTTTGTTTGTTTCTATCTTTAGGTATACAATCTAAAAGAAAGAGAGTTCATACTACTAGGTGATTCACGTTCGTGATTGGATTGGAAGATCTTACGGATTCAATTCGGCGCTAGTTCAATCGTCACGAGAAAAAGGTACGATACTTGATATACATCAATTAATCTACGGTTTAGGTTCTTGTTATTGGAAAATGGGAAAATTTTTATTTATACCAAACCCTAATTTTTTAATTTTTCACGCTTCCGTTGGGCGATTTTCCCTACAATTGGGGTCTAAGACGAGCTCGGGGTACCAAGACGAGTTCCAACCCCGACCGAAAGTACCTAGAGGCAGAGAATCGCTATCGGGTGGTCCAATCTTCCATAAACGCATCTACATCATCCTGAAGCACTAATCCTACCTCCTTGCTCACTATTTGGATCGAGAACACCTAGAGAAGAGACCGGATACCAGGACCAGGACCGGGACCAGGATCGGGACCGGGACCGGGATCGGGATCGGGATCGGGATCGGGACCAGGGACTAGGATCAGCCCCCCTTTACACCAACAAGGGAACCTTGAGTTCCCCATTTCTCCTCTATATGCATGAAGCCCAACGAGCGGGATGACTTGTCTCCTACTTACCGTATCATCCTTCATATTCATACAAGATCACCAAGGTATAGGGTACCTACCCCCCGCAGCCTTCCGGGGTAACGGGTTGAGGGAGTTGATCGATATTTATCACCTTGAGCAAATTTTTGGTTAACATATTTTTTTTTCTGAATTTTGATTTTTTATTTTATTTTATTTTTGGGGTAAAATTGTGATTTACCTATAATTTTAGCAAAAATCAAGACAATTTAGTGCAATTTTCCTTTTTTTTATGTAATCGATAGTTGATTTGATTGAAGAAAGAGAACTATAAGACAAACAAAACTAGAAAAAAAAATTAAAATATCAAACTACCCAAATATAAACTTGTATGATAAAATAATTCTTCAATCGGGGCCAAATTTGAAATTTTCATTTGGTCTGATAATCCGTGTAAATTACTGTTTAACTGATTATCATATGATAATCCTTGAGACCGTACAAAAAATTTCATAAAACCATGTATAATATAAGAGCCAACTGCACCAAACACTTCTGAAGTTTGCTATTTTATATCTAGAAACAACTTTATCGTTAATCATCACTCACCTCCCATTCTATTAGTCAAGATTTGTCAAACTTAATCATTGACCAACTTTTACTGTAAAAAATAAGGGTATTTTTGACATTTCAAACAATTAAAAAAAGTAACAAAAATTTGAATACAATTTTTAAAACTACAAACTAATTGAAAAAAAAAACACAGAAAAATGAGTCTCCATCATTCATGGATGGTGAAGATTAAATAGATTTTTTTTAACTAAGAAAAAAAAAACAACAACAAAATCAGAGAGAGGTGAAGATCCAATCTAGAGATTGGATCTCCATCCTTCCCACCGCGAATGTGGTAGGCGCAGCGGGGGAGGTCTTTGCTCCCCCGGTTTCCGGTAAGGAGGCTGCAACCTCTTTCAATGGGGGAGGCAAAACTACCCATGGTTTATATATACCACTTGTAAGGATGTCAATGATACGGGTCAGGTACTGGTTTCGATTTTCTATTAACATCCCCAATACCAATTTGTATGAGAAATATCATCCTCGATTAATACTCACCTTAAAATAAACGGTGCGGGTGCGGGGATTCCCCATTAAGGGATCGATTTTTTGCACCATACCATCCTTATCCCATTAATGTATTTTTAATGACTTTTTGATAATACCATATAAATATTATTGAATGGTATGAAAATAATAGTGTGAGGGGTATAATATATATAATAATCTGGAATGGAGCAGTGTTTCGATGGAGAAAAAAAATTGGAAAAAAAATGGGAAAATTTTGTTACTGTAAGGGGAAAATATGAGGAAAATTTTATGTTTATATGTAAATATATATATATATATATAATATTTTTATTCTCTGTTCGAACTGATATAAAATATATCAGTTCTTTGCATGTGGGCCATTGGATTTAAAAGATGTTGTTAATAGCCAAATTTGGCTAAGGACCAAAGGAAAAAATTTCACCTTACAACCTTCAAGCGGGGGTCCGAACCTTGGCTCAAGTAGCGAGATACAATCCATCCCCGAGGTATCAAGGTCCCCAAAGTCGAGATACCTAGCAACCCCGCAGAAGCAAGGCAAGGTCGTCCCTCTCTTCTAGATGTCTGGCACGCATTCAGGCTTACCGACCAAAGCCTCGCCACCCTGTCAAAGCCCTCACAAAATTGATTCGAGCTCTGTGAGAAAGCTTAAAGTAGCCAGACCAAGCTCCATACCATAAGGTTGATACCCTAGGGGGTATATCACCATTTGATTGGTAAGTCCAGCTCCCAGGAAGACTGACGCATTAAATCAAGTTCCTAGTATCGAGATAGGATCCTAAACATACCTCGTCATCGGGATAGCAAGTGCCATACATGGTGACCTTCATAAGGCACCTCGTCAGGGTAATCAACAGGATCATAATTACTCTTCATAACGTGTTAAAATTCTACATGCATTCAAGTCAAGCCAAAGAATCCAAAAAGGAAACAAGCTGATCTCCCTCCAAGATATCTTCGAATCAGTTAATTTTCCAAAGTCAACGACCTTTAAACATAACATCCCACCAATTAAGGGAGAGATTTGATTCAGTAATTAGAGGCGGGAGAATGACCAGTTAAACCTAAACATCTACAATATAAATACGCCTGGACATGTATGGATAAGGGGATATATCATCATTCTTTTCTCCTCCACAAGCTCCATTTCCACGATAAAGTTTAGTTCTCCCTGTAGAACGAGGATTGTCGATCCCCATTGAGAATTGTCCACTTATCGATGAAAATGACTTCGTCACCTCTAAATTCCTTAGAGAGATTGTGAGACATACACCTTTTGTAACCCATTAATAAAACAGTGTCATTTCTACCATATGTTTCACATATAGCTTTGTATCATCATCCCATCTCCTTTTTTACACCATGACATCGGTACCGAGGGTACCTACCCCGACCGCGACCTACAAGGTAGTGGTCTTGAGAGTGTTAATTGATATTCTTCACCTCGAGAGAATTTTCAGTTAACACTTTTTGGCACCGTCTGTAGGGACATCCACACCCATTTTAAAATTATTTTTTATCTACTTATTGTTTTACATGAATTATGAGGCTTCGATCTTTCCAGGGACAACCCAAGGACTCGGGGCAATAGTCTACCGCTTCAACTCCAAAGGCTCCAAAAAAGGGTAGAAAATCCAGACATCATAACCCGACTCTGGTCCAACCAACCGTTGTAAGGCCCTTCAGTGGTAAGTCAAGCCATGCTCGATCAACAAGCAGCGACCTTCGTAGAGAACGTCTGCCTTCATTTGCTCAATGAAGGCATTACAACCCAGCCGAGGAATCCCAATACTCAAGGAGAAGCAAGTAGACCAGGAGCCAGGCAATCTGCTTTTGACTGGTTGGGACCTCTCCCGTCAGAACCAACCTACAATAGGATGGGACCTCAAACCTCGATTCGAGAAAGGTTAGGGCCCATGCCCCTAGTTCCTTACAGACCATCATGCTACCAACCTAGGCAGGTCAAATTTGTAGCAGATATCCCACAGTGAGAACAATGTGATCCCCCTCACCCGGCCGCTTCTATGAGAGAAGCCCGGGCTAAAGTGGGAGAAAGCTCTTTAGTGAAATGCTCGAGCAGATTCCTCTCGTGAAGAAAATATTGTTGAAGTATCCAGTTCATCAGAGGGGTCTGATAGTGAGGGATATGAGGTCGATTCCAAAAGACATGAGAACAAGCGTTTGTAGGACCAGTTGGCAAGAATACAGAAACAGATCCATCAGTTGAAGAAAAGAAAGCATCAGGAAGTCAAGAAAGATTCGTTGAGTGAAATGAATGCTCCCTTCACCAAGATGATCAGGGAAGCCGAGCTCCCACCTAAGTTCAAGATGTCGTCGGATAAGTTCTTTGGTGTCGAAGACTCGTTGAGTCATTTGGAATGCTTCGTCCAGCAGATGGAGGTCCAGAACACAACCAGGGCAGCCGTGTACCAGATTTTCCCTACCACATTGACTGACTATGCAAAGACCTGGTTCAGAAAGCTGCCAACAGGAAGCGTAGATTCCTTCACAAAACTATCAACTGATTTTTACTCATAGTTCTAGGGTGTTAAACCGCGCCCAAAAAATCCCATCCACTTACAATATGTGATCCAGAAGTGGGGGGAAACCCTTCGATCTTATGTAGAACGATTTCATAAAGAAGTCATCCAGATGGGAGTCTTTGTCGAAAAGGAGACCCTCTTCAACTTTTATAGGAACTTGTAGGCAGGAAGGCTATTCTGGTCTTTTGCCAAGCATCCTCCAGAAACCTATCAGGAGGTACGATCAAGCTCTTGAGCAGGTCGAGATCGACAATCAGCTCAGGGTTAAAATTGAGCATGATGAGATGAGATCAACAAAGCGCCAGAAGAAAGAAGCACTCAAACCTACGTTAAATTAGATAGCACAGAACAGGCCTCTCAACAGGTCGACATATTGCCCCCCTCCATCCCAACCTCGACAGAAGCGGTACCCTGTAAGGCAAACCCCTCCATGAGCTTCACCTCCTCCAAGGGTATTGGCCTTCGTAACCCTGGAAAAAAAGGGTACGAACACTACACCCCCATAGATACATCCCGCGAGATGATGGAAGCCGGCACCCATGAAAGCCCCAGCGTATGTGAGGAACCGATATAAATACTGTGACTTTCATGAGGACGTGGGGTGCAACACATCAGAGTGCTACAACCTGCGTAACCAGATTGAAGCTCTGGTGAAGGGTGGTTGCTTTGTAGAATTCCTGCAGCAGGTTAGGGATAATATTCAAACCGGGAATGAGGTACAAGCCGAGATCCGTGGGAATGTGGAAGAACGGAGAGGTAAATAGAAGGATTTGATGTAGCAAATCCAAGTTATCCACACCATCAGTGGAGGGCCCACCCTTGCGGGGATTTCCAACAATGCCAGGAAAATTACCAGTACCGATAAATGATGGGGCATCTTCGAGGTGGACCAGAGCTCGGCTAGCTCTTCCCATTCGGCCTAAATCATTTTTACGGAGGCAGACGTCTATAACACTGTTCAACCCCATGATGATCCCATGGTGATCACAGTACATATCACTAATTGCATGGTCCATCGCGTGATCGTTGACACAAGCAATATCATAGCTATTCTCTTTAAAGACACCTTTGAGAAACTCAACATGAAGCAATGGTGCTACAACAACTGCACAAATCCATTATAAGACTTCATTGAGGATTCAATCATACCAGTGGGGTCATAGATCCTCCTAGTAATTACAGGAACTGTAGCCCTTCGGTAGAATATCATGATGGATTTTATAGTGGTTGACACCCCATCAACCTATATTGTCAATGTATGAAAGCCCTTCCTGTCAACCCTCAAGGGGGTACTATCCTCTACCATAACGTCGTGAAGTTTTTAGTTGGAAATGAGATAGAAGAGTTACGAGGAGACCAACAAGCAGCCCGTAAGTGTTACGCAGTCTCTACTAACCTTACAGCATTGGTAAAACAGTTCGCCTAGGTTATCGTAGTCTGCAGACAGGAATTGCTAGAAGTGAATCCCGAGTTCTCAAAGCCTGAGGGATGTTCAGGGAGTGACATCCAAGACGAGGATAAGGTTTTGGAGGACCAAGAATGGGCCAGTGGCCACTCCGTAGATTAGCTAGAAGAGAACCCAATCAGAGATGATGACTCATCCAATGTGGTCAAGATTAGGGAAACCTTAGAACCGAGAGTGAAGAAAGGATTGATCGGGTTGCTTAGGGAATTCAACGACATATTTGCATGGAACCACGATAAGATGTCGGGAATCCCTCTAACCTTGGCTCTCATAGGTTGACTGTTGATCCTACAGTTAAGCCGGTTAAGTAAAAACTACGTCATTTCAACATCGAAAGAAACACCGCGGTGCAGGAGAAAGTCGACAAATTGATCAAAGTCGGGTTCATCAGGGAATCGCGATACCCCGATTGGATTGCCAATGTGGTTATGGTCACTAAGGCAAACGAAAAGTGGTATATGTATACCAACTATACTGACCTTAATCGGGCATGCCCGAAGAACAGTTTTCATCTACCTAAGATCGACATGTTGATGGACTCCACTACTGGGAACAAGCTCCTGAGCTTCATAGACGCGTTCTCATGATACAATCAAATCAGGATGCACCCAAAAAACCAGGACAACACCAGCTTCATTACCGGGCGTGGTTTGTATTGCTACAAAGTGATACCGTTTGGCCAAGAACGCAGGGGCTACCTACCAACGATTGGTCAATCGGCTGTTCAAGCTAGAAATCAAGAGGTCTATGGAAGTTTACATTGATGATATGATTACCAAGCCTCTGACTGTAGAAGAACATAAAGATGACCTTTGCAGGGCTTTCATGATCCTAAGAGAAAATTAGATGCGACTGTGTGCCTTCGGGGTAACCGCAGGAAAGTTCTTGGGTTTAATGGTTCATGAAAGGGGTATAGAGGCCAATCCTGAAAAAGATTCGGGATATCTTGGATCTAGAGTCTCCAATCTCGCTTAAGCAGGTTCATACCTTAACAGGTCGAGTAGTCGCCCTCAACAGGTTCATTTCCCGATCAATCGATAAATGTCTTCCCTTCTTCAAGGCGATAAAACAAGGAAGAAACATAAAGTGGGACCAAGATAGTAAACAAGCTTTCCACTGAAAAGGTATATGGCCAGCCCGCCGCTACTCGTCAAGCCGGTTCCCGGAGAAGAGCTGCAGATTTACTTTAACGTATTGAATACAGCGGTGAGTGAAGCCTTGGTCAAGGATTACGAAGATGGGGTCCAACAACCCGTATATCACAGGGTACAATGGTGCAAGACTATATCCTGAGAAGGAAGATAGGTATGATGGATGAAGTAAGAAGAAGGGTGAAGAAACCCGTTTGGGATCACATTGCACCAAAGGTTAGACAGACATGGTGAACCCGAAGAGGAGCGGGAAGTCCTTCTCAAGAGGATAGAAGCTTTGGAGAAAAAGTAAAATCAAGATAACCCCCTGATCAGGAGTCTTGGGAACCCGTTCACCAATGCCATAAGGAGGGTTCACTTTTTAGAGAAATTTAGGATACCGCACGTGAAGTAGTTCAAAGCCAATACCGATCCACATGAACACGTTAGGAGATACCTGAGTGTCATGGCTCAGTACGATTATGATGACGCTGGAGTGAGGATCATGAAAAGCTCACAGGAGTGGGCCAGGAAAGCAAATCTCACCATATACAGGGAAAATACAGAGTCGACGGTAATGCAAGTGGATGCTGTCAAAAAAGATGAAGACCTAAAAGTAGACCCAACAGAGGCAAATGCCGAAACCCCAACCGGGTTCGATCTAGACCCGAGAGAGGCAGTGCCAGAGAGTGACAAAGGCCAGAAGGAACCGACCATGGAAGTTGCCATAAGCAACAATGATCCCAAGAAGATTGTTAGGCTTGGGTCCCAACTGACAAAGCATGATCAAAGTAAGATGGTCGAACTCAGAAAAGAATACAAATATGTGTTCACTTAGGAGCACGCAGACATGCTAGGGATCGTTCCAAAGACAATTTCACATTACTTAGCAGTGAATCCTGATCAGAAACCAGTTATCCATAAGAGGAGGTACTTCAACCCAGAAAGTAGCAAAGCGATCAAGGAAGAGGTGGACAAACTATTAGCCGCAGGATCTATTCGAGAGGTGAAATATCCTGACTTGGTTGGCAACGTAGTCCTGGTGAAAAAGAAAATCGACAAATGAAGGATGTGTGTGGATTTCACCGACCTTAACAAAGCATGTCCGAAGGACAGCTTCCCTTTGTCTCGGATTGACCAGTTGGTAGATGCAACGGCCGGTCATGAACTGTTAAATGTCATGGACGCCTATTCAGGTTACAACCATATCAGAATGATCGAACCAGATGAGGAAAAAACCTCATTCACAACTGACCAAGGATTGTATTGATATAAGGTCATGCCGTTTGGGTTAAAGAACATCGGGGCAACTTACCAAAGGATGGTAAATAAAATGTTTGCTCAAAAAATTGGTAGGAATATGGAGGTATACTTGGACGATATGCTAACCAAAAGTGTAACGTTCGGAGATCATCCAACCGACCTAAGGGAGACATTTGAGGTGCTACGAAAATATGGGATGAAGCTAAATCCAAAGAAGTGCATATTCGAAGTACCATCAGGCAGGTTCCTAGGATTTCAAGTTCACTAAAAAAGGATCGAAGTAAACCCAGAGAAAACAAGAGCCTCAAGACATTGAAGGAAATCCAAAGATTGACGGGTTGCCTAACGTCACAGAGTCGGTTCATAAGTAAATCAACTTACAAATGCCTACCCTTTTTCAAAGCAATTAAGCAAGGCAAAGGGGCAGAATGGAATGATGAGTGCGAGCAAGTGTTCAGAAAAATCAAAGAATACTTGGGAAAAGCTTCAATATTATCTAAACCACTTAAAGGGGAAGTACTCTACCTCTACCTGTCCGTAACAAACGTAGCGACAGGGTCAGTACTAGTCAGATTGGAAGAGGGAACGCATAAACCTCTATACTACACCAGCAAAGCTTTGTTACCTGCGAAAACAAGATATTCTTCAGCTGAACAAATGGCTTTGGCCCTGGTAACAGCAGTGAGAAAGCTGAGATCGTATTTTCAAGCTCATAAAATTGAAGTATATACCGATTGTCCATTGAAACAGATTTTATCAAAACCAGAGGTGACGGAAAGGATGACTAAATGGGCAGTGGAAATAAGTGAGTTTGACATAGTCTACTCGCCAAGAGCAACGATCAATGGACAAGTTATAGCAAATCTAGTTACGGAATTCACTGAGCCGAACATCAAAGAGATCAGGATGTTAAGAGAAAAAGATCTGTTTGCATGGAAACTACCTGTAAATGGATCGTCAAAATTGCACGGTAGCGGGGCAGGCATAGTTATATCCACGCCAGAAAGTGACCAGGTGGAATGTGCCTTGCAATTTGACTTTCAAGCCACTAACAATATGGCAGAATATGAGGCGCTTCTGGCAAGCTTTAAGGTGTGCACAACACTGGGAGCAGATGACTTGGAAATATTCAGTGACTCACAGGTGGTGGTCAATCAAGTTCTGAATGAATACCAAGCCAAGGACAGCAACATGGTTGCATATTTAACTATAACCAAGACACTCCTCGAAAGGTTCAAAGCATACAGAATCACCTAGACCCCGATAGAGACAAATGAGAAGGCAGACGCCCTGTCAAAATTGGCATCAACCACCAGTGCATGGTCAGAAACAGTCCCGATCGCCCACCTGTAAAAGCCAAGTATCGAGAGCAAAAATCAAGTTGAAGCGTCAGAGGTAAAATTGATTGAAAGGGAACAAGCTACATGGATGACCTAGATCAGAGAATACTTAGATAATGGAGTGCTCCTGACGGAGATAGCTGAGGTAGAGCGTCTCAGATATAAAGCCACAAGATATTCGATAGTAGAAGAAGAGCTATACAGAAAATGGTTCATCAAAGCCCTTCAGAAATGTGTAGACCCGATCAGAGGTAAGCAAATATTAGAAAGTATTCACAGAGGAGTCTGTGGGAATCACTCGGGTGGCAAAAGCTTGGCACATAAAACTATCAGGCAGGGCTTTTATTGGGCGACTCTGTTTAAAGATGCACAAGGTGTTGCAAGTCAGTGCGGATGTTGTCAAAGAGTAGTTGTTAACGGTTATTTTGGATCGTATAGGATTGATCACGCGTCTAACAGGTTTTGCTAATTGTCAAAAATGTTATGGAGAAAATAGAAAAAAGAGAAGAAAACATGCACATATTAGTTTATGTGGTAAAACCCCAAGGTGGGAAAATATCCACGGTCGCCGGTGACTGTGAGAAGAATCCACTATAATATAATGATTACACACTCAATCTCTCCTTTTTGGCATATCTCTATCTTTCTTTCGTATCTTTTCTACGGGTGGTTATATATATTTTACAATGAAATTATGGGTCTATTTATATATGTATAGAACCCTAATCACTGTTACACAAATAAAGAAAGGTGATAGTTTTAATTAGAACTGGTTACTTGTTGAAGTCGTCTTTGTCTTTTTTTTTTTTGAGTTTATCCTTCTGGAAGCTTTGAGTTCTTTCCTAAATAGAATTATCTAACACTAGAGAGGAAATAGGGATATTTCCTTATTGGAGTGTGATTCTAGATTCCTTGTTTGAGTAAGATCATTCTTCTTCGTATTTGAGTCGTAGTTGCCTTTAATGTCTCCCACACGTTGTCTAACTGACCAACTGTTTGATCTCAACCAAACTGCTTTTATCCCAATCAGATGGTCCCGACCAAGTCATCTCTACCTGATCGGTTAGTTTCCCCGACCAGGTTATTTATGCCCGATCGGTTAGCTTCCCCTACCATCTTGGGTAATCTCGACTTGGCTTTGAGATCATCTATTAATAGCATTGGGTTGATCTTTCCTGACTCTTGTGATATGGCATATCTAATCATGTTGACTTGTCTTGCCATCAAAAAATCCTTATAACAGTAGCTAATGACATCCGGAAGCCACCCGAGCAGTTGAAGAGTTTAACATCACCATAGTCGTTAGCCATATGAGGAATAGATCTGATTGGCCTGATGCCTACTGCAACTAAAGAAGGAGCAAAGCTTGCCATAGTTGTCGTTGACTACTTCATAAAGTGGGTTGAAGCGGAAGCACTTGTACATATCACCGAGGCTGACACCACCAGTTTTGTGAAGAAAAATATCATATATCGGTTTGGAATCCCTGAAACTATAATCACAGATAACGGGACTCAATTTGATAGTGATAATTTCATAAATATGTGTCAAGACTTTGGGATAAAGAACTATTATGCCACGCCAGCTCACCCTCAGACCAATGGCCAAACGGAGGCAGTGAACAAAATAATCAAGCATACTCCGAAGGCAAAGCTGGAAGGAAAGAAGGGAAACTGGGCAGATAAGTTGCAAGAAGTCTTATGGGCTTATCAGACTACAGAAAAGACTTCAACGGGGGAAACACCTTACTTGTTGGCATTTGGGATGGAAGCAGTGATTCCTGTTGAGATAATTCACAAGACCATTACCACCAAAAAGCGTCTGCGCGGCTACCTTAAGTTCCAAGGGATCCGTAAGGGTCTAGCCAAACTCATACTACTAAGACCAGGGTATAAATCTACCCCGCACTATGAAATGTTGAATGCTATTCACGACGACCTCTATGAGGAATTGCACCATGATGACACACATGATCATATCCACTCTCCATCAAAACACCGTGTATGTGCATGGCAAGTGTTTGAGTCCAAAGAGGAAACAAACTTATCGCTAAAAGATATCATTTACTCCGTCAATAGATCAAAATTAACAACATTCAAAATAAGATATCCCACCCGATAAGAAGGGATTGGATCCAGAGAATCAAGGCGGGAGAATCACCAATTTAACCAATTTGGATTGGGTATAAATACGTCTAAGTATGCAGGAAGAAAGAGGATGGGAATAAGAAAGGATTCTTGGCCTAAATTCCATAACTGAAACACGGTCGTAGTTATATTCTACTATTCTACATGCACGAGGTTGCCACTCTACTGTATCTCAGTGAAATTGCGAGATTGTATATGAGAGCTTTTCGTATTATGTACTAGATTTATAATAATGAGCTATATTCCCCGTATTCATTGCATTTATATTTACACATACATCTTTATTCGATCAGGTTAGGTACCTAAGGTACCAACCCCGGCCACCACCTACGTGGTAGTGGTCTTGAGGGTGTTAACCAGAATTTCCCACCTCAAGTAAATTCTACATTAACACTTTCAGGTGCCGTCTGTGGGAAACGAACCCACGCAGTAATTTTTACACTTACAAGTTTGTTGTTTTGCAGTAATCATGAGGCTTCGCTCCTCTCAAGGACAGCTCGAAACCTCAAGACATCCATCTGTCCACTCAACCCAGAAAGAGCAGAAAAATGGAAAGAAATCCAAGCACCATAAGCCAGACTCACATCAGCAGGCGTAGAGCGAGCTCCAACCCCTCTGGCGATGAACCAAGCTCTGATCAATCAGCATGCAGCAGCCATTGTGGAAAATGTCTACCTCCATCTAGCTACAAAAGGAATTGATCCTCAACTTGTAGGTTTATGAATCCAAGGAGAGGTGAGCCAATCGACAGCCTGCTTTCGATTGATTGGGACCTCTCCCCTACCGATCCTTGCCTACCATAGGACAGAGCCTAGAACTTCCATCCGGGACAGGCTAGAGCCCATGCCCCCAGTCCCGGACAGGCAGACCAAATATCGGCCTAAGCAGGTTAAGTCGACAACAGACATTCTGCCAAGGGTATCTTACAGCACTCATCGACATGTGACTTCCAAAAGGGAACCTCGAGCTGAAGCCAGAGGTAGCCGGTAAACTACGCAAGCAGAGCCCACTCCTAAGGATGACAAAGTGGAAGTATCCAGCTCGTCGGGGGGATCTAACAACAGGTTGATTCTAAGAAGCACGAAAATAAGCGCCTGAGGAACCGACTGGCTAAGATGCAGAGGAAGAACAAGCAGTTGAAAAGATAGAAGGGTAAGAAGCGCAAAAAGGACCCCCTGAGCAAGATGAATGCCCCTTGTATCAGAAGAATCTAGGAGGTAGAGCTCCCATTATAGTTTATGATGACATCAGATAAGTTCTCTAGTACGGAGGATCCTCTAAGCCAATTAGAGAGCTTTATTCAATAAATAGAAGTCCAGAACACAACCAGGGCCGCTATGTGCCGGATGTTCCCTACTACGCTAACAGATTGTGCAAATACCTGGTTTAGAATGCTACCCGCTGGCAGTGTTGACTCCCTCATAAAGCTGTCAACTGATTTCTGCTCATAATTTCAGGGAATCAAACCTTAGACGAAGGATCACATCCATTTACAGTATGTGATCCAGGAGAGGGGGGAACCCTCCGTGCTTTTGTGGAGCGGTTCCATAAGAAAGTCATCTAGATAGGGGTCTTCATTGAGAAAAATACCCTTGCCAATTTTAGGTGGAACCTGTGGGTGGGTAAGCTTTTCCAATCCTTTACCAAGCGACCTCCGGAGACCTACCAAGAGGCATATGATCAGGCTCTAGAGCAAGTCGAAGTCAACGAGCAGCTCAAGGTTAAGATGGAGCATGACGGTATGAGAACGCCAAAATGACAGAATAAGGAAACTCCGAAACCTAAACCAGTTCAGAAAATCAGAACAAACCTCTCAATATGTCGATCTTCTGTTTCACCGTTTCTCAACCCAAGCAAGAAAGTTACCCAGTAAGGCGAACCTCTTCATGGGCTTCGCCTCCTTCTAAGATAGTAGCCCATGTAACGCGAGATGATAGAGGATATGATCACTACACCCCCTTAAATGTATCTCGTGAAACGATCTACCTCGTCATCTGAGATAAGGGGCTACTACAGAAGCCCGTACCCATGAAAGCCCTTGTCGATAGGAGGAACTGGTACAGGTACTGTGACTTTCATGAAGACGTGGTTCACAACACTTCAGAGTGCTATAACTTGTGTAACCAAATCGAGGCTCTAATAAGGGGAGGATGCTTGATAGAGTTCTTAAAACAGGTTAGGGATAACATTCAGACTGTGAGAGAAGTACAAGCTGAGATCCGTGACACACCGAGAAGAGAAAATGGGAGCAGACGGATCTGATGCAGCAAATCCAGGTGATACATACCATCAGCGGAAGACCCACATTGGCTGGTACCTCTAATAATTCCAGAAAAACCTTGCGAGGAAGGTCCCTCGTGTAGATGAAGGGCGAGGTATCTTCAAGGTCGACCAGAGCCCAACTGACCCCTCTCAATCTGCGCAGATTATTTTTACCGAGATGAATGTGTATAACACCGTGCAACCTCATAATGATCACGGCACAGATTGCCAACTGCATGGTCCACTGTGTGCTCGTTGACACAGGCAGCAGTGTCGACATCCTCTTTAGAGATACCTTGGAGAAGCTAAATTTGAAACAGTGGTGTTACAATAGTTGTACAACCCCGTTATATTTATTCACTGGGGACTCGATCATACCTGTGGAGTCGAAGACCCTTCCAGTGATCGCTGGAACAAAACCTCTCCAGTAAAATGTTATAACAGGCTTCGTGGTGGTAGATACCCCATCGGCTTATAATGCGATACTGGGAAGACCCTTTCTATCGTCCTTGAAAGGGGTCCTATCCATTTACCACAACGTCTTAAAATTTTCAGTAGGAGACATGGTAGGAGAGGTGTGCGGAGACCAATATGCAGAAAGGAAGTGATATACAATATCTGCCAACCCAACAGCTCTAGCAAAATAGTTTGTACACCCGGGATGGCCCTGAAGGATTTAGAACCTGTAGCTCACCCAGAGGAAAACCCTGTGGCCCCATATAAAGAAGAACGAAGCAGGGAATGTGCCAGCGGGCATCCCATGGACAAGCTTGAAAAGATGCCCATCCGGATGGATAACCCTTCAAAGGTCGTCAAGGTCAGAGCTTCCTTAGAGCCAGAAGTGAATGAGGGTATGATCGGGCTTCTCAAAGAATTTAAAGACATCTTCGTCAAGAGTCACGATGAGATGCTCGGGATCCCAATGTAATTGGCTGCTCACCGATTAGCAGTGGATCCAACCTTTAAACCAGTCAAGCAGAAAAGGTGTCACTTTAACGCAGAAAGAAATAATACGGTTTAGGAGGAAGTAGACAAATTAATTAGAGCAGGCTTCATCAGAGAGGTGTGCTACCCCGAATGGATCACTCACGTGGTCATGGTTATAAAGGTGAATGGAAAGTGGTGTATGTGTGTTGACTACACCAATCTCAACCGGGTGTGTCCAAAAGACAGTTTTCCTTTACCGAAGATCGATTAGCTGATTGACTCATCGTTCGAAAACAAGCTCCTAAGCTTCATGGATGCATTCATGGGGTACAACCAGATTAAGGATCATCCAGTCGACCAAGATAAGACCAGTTCAATTATCGAACAAGGTCTGTACTGTTATAAAGAGATATGGTTTGATCTCAAGAACGCTGGGGCTATATACCAGCGGCTAGTTAACCGACTGTTTAGACCCGAGATTGGAAGGTCGATGGAATATACATCGACGACATGATCACGAAATCATAATCTGCAGAAGGACATTAGGAGGACCTTTTCAGAACTTTCATAATCCTAAGGGAAAACCAGATGATATTGAACCCCTTCAAATGTGCCTTCAGGGTAACTACGGGAAAGTTTATGGGCTTCATGGTTCATGAGAGAGGAATAAAGGCTAACCCAGAAAAGATCAAGGCTATCTTGGATCTAGAATCCCCCACGTCACTTAAACAGGTTCAAGTCTTGACCGAGTAGATAGCAGCGCTTAACAGGTTCATTTCTCGATCTACCGATCCCTTTCTTCAAAGCTATCAAGCAGAGAAGAAACATGAAATGGGACAAGGAGAGCGAGCAAGCTTTTCAAGCCTTGAAGAATTATCTGTCAAGTCATCCATTGTTGGTCAAACCAAGTCCTGAAGATGAGTTACAAATCTACTTGGCTGTTTTGGAAACTTCAGTGAGTGGGGCATTGGTCATGGAATGTGGAGATAGGGTCCAGCGGCCTATCTACTACATGAGTCACGCCCTAACCAAGCCAGAAAAGAGTTATACCCTTCTGGAGAAGCTCGTCTATGCCCTGGTGACCTCGACAAGGAAGCTCTGTCTCTACTTTAAAGCTAACTCAAAAGCATTAGTAACGGACCAACCTCTCCGTCAATTCTTGCAAAGGTCGGATGTGTCCGGAAGACTGGTTTTGTGGGCCGTAGAGCTCACCCAGTTTGATTTAAGATATAAACCCAAGACCACAATCAAAACCTAGGCTTTAGCAAACTTTGTGGTAGAATTCCTGAGAAGATTCTAGAGTTCGGTAGTTGGCCGGAGAATAGCAAGTCCCGGATCCTCTACATATATAGAGCATACGGACAATCCGGGAGAGAAGCGGGCATAGTTCTAATAGACCCAGAGAGGGTTGAATGTTGCCACTGTTTCAGATTCGAGTTTAAGGCCACCAACAATGAGGCGAAGTATAAATCCCTCTTAGCAGGTTTGAAGGCAATCGTCCAGCTCGGGGTTGATTACCTTCGAGTCAAAAGTGACTCATTACTCATGGTCAATCAGGGTTCTAGGGTGTATCAGGCAAAAGGAGATAACATGATCGCCTACTTAAAGTTGGTTCAACTGCTTAAGAATAAATTTAAAGGATTCAAGATCGAGCAGGCACCCCGACAACAGAATCATCGAGCAGACGTCCTAACCATGATAGTTGTGAATGGTGGCTAGGCCTTACCTTGGGGAGTTCCCCTCCAAGTGATCACCCAACCAAGCATATCAGTGGGCAAGAAGATTTGTACCCTAGATCGTCAGCCATGTTGGATGGATCCAATAGTGTTTTATCTTCATGAAGGAAAGATTCCCGAGGAGCCTGACCAAGCCAGAAGAATTAAAAGGCTCTTAGTCTGATATTGCCTGGTACATGGATACCTCAATAAGAAGGGCATGTCCCTTCCCCTGCTTCGATGTTTGCATCTTGATGAACCCAAATAGGTATTAAGAGAGGTTCACTCTGGGGAACGCGGAAACCATGTTGGTAGGGAAGCTCTGGCATATTAGGTACTCTACATGGGGCATTACTGGCCAACTATCTATCAAGATGCAAAGAACTTTGTACAATCCTGTGTACCATGCCAGAAGATCTCTAACTTGAACGACCTCCCACTGGAGCGTCTATCATCTCTCAACTCGCCTTACCCCTTTGCTATGTGGGGAGTCGACCTGATCAGACCACTTACAGCCGCTTCTAGACAAGCCAAGCATGATATTGTGGAGATCGACTATTTCACAATATGGGTAGAAGCCAGACCGCTCTCCCAGATATCGGGAAAGAATACGACAATGTTCATAAAAACCAATGTAGTTTACAGGTTCGAGACCCCTCTTATCATTGTAGTTGACCTCAGCAAGCAGTTTGATAACAGTCGATTCAAGGACTTTTACAAAGGCTTAGGAATCGACCTTATATTCGCCTCATTAACCCACCCTCAGACTAAAGGGTTGGTGGAATCCACCAATAAGACTATCAAAAAGATGTTGAAAAAGAAGTTACAGCAAAGAATGGGCAGATGGGCAGATGGGCAGATGGGCAGATGAGCTTCCTGAGGTCCTCTGGGCTTACCGTACTATAAGAAGAACAACCACCGGAGAAACGCCCTATTCTTTAACCTTCAAAGTTGAAGCAGTTCTTCCCATCAAGCATAAACTAACATCCTTCAGAGTTCAACATTTTAAACATGGAAGCAATGAGGATAAGCTCGAAGCTAGCCTAGATCTCTTGGAAGAGAAACAAGATCGGGTTGCTGAGAAAGTAGCGATTTACCAAAGCAAGATCGCTAGGTACTTTTACAGGAGAGTTAAAGCTCGAATCTTTAAGGAAGGGGACCTAGTTCTTAGGAAAGTAACCTTGAATACCAAAAAGAGGTCAGGCGGGGTCCTGGGGCTCAACTGGGAAAGACCTTATTTGGTAAAGGTAGTGGTCCGCAATGGGGCATATAAGCTAGAGGACATAGATGGTCGACCCATCGATCACACATGTAATGCAGATCACTTGAGGAAGTATTACCCTTAGACAGGGGACTCGTGAGCAGACTACCTCCATTTAGGTTTCAATAAAATCTCCAACAACAATGTACTCTATTCTTTATCAATAAAGTCTGTTTTCTCCATCTTCGACTATATTTTACAATAATTTCTCCATATTCAATTAGGGTCTACACGAGTGAGTTCAACATAACACCTCAAGACTAGGGATTAGCCAAGGAAGCCCCCTCGCTATCCTTGATGCCTCGACCGGGTATCATCCCCCGCCAAGAAGGATCAGAGTATAAGTGCATTGCTACCATCCAGATCTCGAGACCAGAAAATAGCTAGATAGCCCTCTTGATGCCTTGGTCAAACTACCAACCCCAAGAAGGGTCTGTGTGTAAGAGCATAGTTTCCATCCAGAACTTGAGACCAGGAAATAGCTAAATAGTCGTCCTGATGTCTTGGTTGGGCTATCACCCCTGAGAAGGGTCTGTGTGTAAGAGCATAGTTTTCATCCAAACCTCGAGGGTCAGGAAATAGCTAGATAGCCCTCCTGATATCTCGGTCGGGCCATAACCCTCGAGAGGGACCTAGGCTAAGACAGTTTTCCTACCTAAACTCCAGTGACCAAGTTATGATTATTTACTAATCCTCCATGTGCCTATGATTGCTTACTGTGACAGATGCAAGCTAGCCTAAAATCATATAAGGGGACTACTCACTAAAGTCATCAGGCTACAAGTTTCTACAGAGAGCCGAGAGCTTGGGCAAGCTATTCGCTTATACACTTAAACCAAATTTAGGATCTCTTTATTCTTACTAAGTTTGACTAAGTCAAGTTATTTCGAAGGTCGTATCTAGGTTGCGATCAGGAATGAAGCAATGAGATGTCAGTCAAATCAAAGTTCATGCGAGCAAGTATGAATGAAATCTAAAGTCATCTTTCATTAATGGTATAAGAGCTCATCCCCTATAAAGGCTACAGTTATCAAGCAGGGAGCCCAAACCCCGGTTCCGAGCTATAAAAATGGAAGAATGATGAAGAAAAAACCTAATTGGACATGTACGGGCAACAAAATCAAGTGTTCAAGGTTAGACAGTATCAAGCTCCTGCTTCCTTCTAGTTTCCTCCTCCTGTCTCTCCCCCAGGTAATTGCTCGCCATGGCCACCTTTGCCCGCTACCCCCTTCTCTGGGGGATCCTCCATTGCTTGTTGCTCAACGGGGTCATCCTTCAAAACCTCATTAACCACCGTCATAACCTTAGAAGGGACGGCTACATCAAGAAGGTTTGTCAAAGACTATATCCTGTTTTGTTCAACCTCTAGTTCTTCTTTAGAGGATTCTTTAGGACGGTTGTGGACCTCTCCCCAGGCTTCTGGTAGGTCCCTATCGGGCTGTGCTGGTCGAACCCCGCTAGAGGTTTCCCCGGGACTTGAGATTGGTAAGACTTGAGGAGGAAGAGGAAGATCTGTTACAACTGCTTGTTTCCAAGCTCTAACCCCATCACCCTTAGGACGGGACATTTCTACTGCCTTGGTCATAATCTCCTCTCTATCCCAGGTTGCAATAACTGATAGGTCAAAGGGGGAAGGGGGAGCTTCAGCAACCTAGAATGAGGCATAGAAGTACCCCTCGCTAAAAGAATCGTCCACTTCGGCTTGCAGCTTTACCGTTTAAGCACAAAGATCATGGACCTCAACCTCCAGTATTCTAGCTTCTGCTTTCCAAGAATCCCACTATTTGGCCCGCCATTTAGATATAAAGGTTTTCGTGTCAATGGAGTGTTTCATTCTTTCATGGTCCCACTGAAGCTCGGCTAGTTCTGCTTATATTTTCGCACCGAGCTTAACTAATGGTGGGAATGGACAGGGGGAACTTCTGGAACATCTGCCTCGGGGTCCGCCGAAGCTTGAGGAGCTTGGGGTGTAGACGGAGCATAAGAGGCAATGGGTAACGTGGCTGAAGGGGCAAGAGCTGTAGTACGGGCACCAATGAAAGGGCAGAGATGGTTGTATCAGCGACCTGGAAAGTGGGTCTCCATTGGTTTAGAACTCTAGTAGCTTCCGATGCAAGAATAACCATCTTGGAGCTAACTTGGGAAGGTGATCAAACTGAAGCAGGCGAAACCCCAGCTAGATCAGCAGACCCTCTTTTTTCTAAGGCAGCCAAAGGGGCTCCCCGAGGTAGTCTTGCGTGAGGAGGAGAGGTACGAGCCTGCTGGCCTCTTGAGAAGCTGGAGCAACAACAAAAACTGTTAAAAAAAAAAAATCGTCAGAGCATAGCTAATCAACGAAACAAAACAAGATGGCTCAGTGT
This sequence comes from Dipteronia dyeriana, assembly GCA_032871835.1. Taxonomy (NCBI): domain Eukaryota; kingdom Viridiplantae; phylum Streptophyta; class Magnoliopsida; order Sapindales; family Sapindaceae; genus Dipteronia; species Dipteronia dyeriana. The sequence continues at coordinate 40,864,644 of CM065302.1, forward strand.
TACTTACGAGGAGTAGCATCAAAAATTCACAAATAACGATTTAATCGGTGAGAATCGAAGGGTTCAGCGATTGGGAACTTTATATTCAAATAGTTCCTAACGAGGCTGGCCTTCAGTACAACCTCAAACTCAGCAGGTAAGGAATCTCGGCCTCACGATGGTTTATCATTGAAAACGGTGGGAACTGCGAACTCATTCCCGCCAATAAAGGTTGAGCTTCCCTAATCATTTCCCGCCAGGATCCACTCCTTCTTCCAAGCAAGATCTTTCTTCGAAGCACCAGGGATGATGAAATTGAGCTTGTTCTTTACCTTGGCATAGAAATGACATCGATGAGTCCCGGATAGGCTTCCAATCTAAAAGAGGTATGCCATCTCCTCACCTCCGGGCTCCTGGATAACCTTGTTTAGTTCGTATTGTTCCTTTCATATCACGAGAAAGCCGATCAGATGCCTCTAGAAGCTGGGTGTCAGCTAGAGGGGAACTAACTGTAGGGTGTTGAGAGCCCACCGAAGAGTAGGATAAAGAGGAAGCCTGACCCCATTCTCGAATACCGCCACAAGGATTAGAGCACGCCTTTGGGCGGATTTAAGACATCATAGTTTCTGTGGGGAACTGTAAGGGAGACGATGTCAGGAATGCCATATTTGGACCTTCTATGATTGATCGATTGTGGATCAACGGTGGAGTTTGGAATGACCTTGAAGTCATAAGGAGAATGCATCTCTAGAGAAGGACCGAAAAACTGTGACTTGGCCCTTCCTAGCAGTGCCGTCCCTATTTTCCTCATCGAAATCTTCATCAACCAAGCTTAGAGGATTATTTAGAAAACCTAGTCCCGATAGCTATGTTCTTGTTCAACCGTGACACTGTAGGGTCGGAGGTCAGTCGTCACTATCAAGGTCTCATCGAGCCCGTTTTCTGTGGGTAAGACTGAAAACCTCTGGGCCATCAACGAGGAAATCGATAGAGTCATGTCTGACTTTCGACATGATATAATAGGGTTTGGAGGCTAAGAAAAAAAGAACGGACAGAGGCGTAGCTGAAGAGGTTTGCAAAAGAAAGGGATTTTTGAAAATTTAAAGCTTAAAAGTGAAGCTTGAGGAAAGTGAAGAAGAAGATGGGTTTAAATAGAGGTGGGAGAAGCAGTGACGTAGATGAAATCTTCTGTGGGATTACCTCAAATCGCGGGAGCGGCTGTAATGTAGCCGGATTATCTCGAAGAATACATTGGTCTTTTCCTGCCACGTCACTGGAATAATTAATGAGGTGATTTCTACCCAGATTTGGTAACGATAAAAGAGGGAAATTTTCCCAATTAAAATAAGAAATCTGACTCCAACCCCAACTCAATCACCGGTGTTCAAGTCAGAGGGGACTTCTGTTAATAGCCAAATTTGGCTAGGGACCAAAGAGAAATTTTCCACTCTTCCAACCTGAATACAAACCCGAGATCACCTATCCTGGAACCACGGTTCCTGGGGTCTACCTTCGGAACCACCCCGTAAAAGCAAGGTGAAATTCCCTAGAAAGTGTGTATTTATAACCTAGAGAAAGGATGAATAGGTTTTTAATTCGATAGATTACCAATTTTACGAATTAATCAATATTAACAATTCTATCCCAATCTACTTAAATGCTCAATTAAATGACAACAAACATAAAACAATAACAACATGGAAAATATACGTGGAAATCTTCCAAATGGGAAAAACCACGGGTTATTTAGAGCGCCGCCCTCGATCATCAAAATCCACTATTGAGTAAAAGTTTACAACCTAGGTTGACCTCTCGTCTAACCCTCCAGTTACTAACCCTTTCACTCTACCCAACGGGCCTTAATAGTGATTTTGGATCACTAGCCTTGTGCACTAACCACTTAGCCACAAGCTAAAAAAACAATGAAGAGATAAGAGATAAGAGCAACCTAAGTGAATATGCAAGAATATTCAATATTATAGTTAATAATGACAATTAAAGCAAATCCTAGATATCAATGTTCTAAATGCAAAGGCAAGAAGAATTAGCTAAGCGGGCAAAATCGTCATAAATGCTAGCTATCACAAATTAATGCATCTCAACCAACAATCAAACCACAAGAATGTCATAAAAAATAATTCAACAATCAAGCAAGCAATTAATGTGCAATAAAGACAAAAACCCTATAAATACATGTCTTAGTGATGAAAACATAGAGATTAGAACATGTAGAGAATACCTAGTCATGAACAAACAAGAAACCCATGCTTGAAAGATGCTTGATGCTTTGGATTTTAAGGATGGTTGAGTAAAAATGGCTTCTTAGAGTTTCTCTCTCTAAAGAACCTTATCTCTCTCTCAAAAATAGGTTAGGAAGCTCTCAAAAAATGAATTGGGAAGAAGATGATGTATATATATGAAACCTAAAGTGAAACTGTATCGTTTTTGGCAAAACGTAACCAAAACGGTTCAGGACCGCTGGTTGTACCACGATCTAGGCAAGTGTCCAGACCGCGGCACATAGAGCGGTGTATCGTCTGGACAACGCCGCTCTGTAGGCCGCTGTGCATGTAGCGTGCACAGACCGCGGTCTAGACAGCATGCATCCTCTGTGAAACTCCGCTTGGGAGGCCGCGGCGTAGGCAACACTCATAGACAGCGATAGACACAGCGTGCATCCTCTGCCAAACACCGTTGTGCAGGCCGCAGCGGAGGCACTGCACGTAGAGCGGTCTAGACCGCGGTAAAGAGGAAAAAATCCTCTTTCTAAGGAACAAACATACATTCACACTCAAATAAAAAAAATAAGACACACAAGGCACTCAAAATGACAAATAAGCATGCAAGCAAGATAAGTGTGAGTGTGTTCCCTAAATCTCTTTAATGAAGTTAAGCAAGTGATTTTACCTTTGATGCTTGAGCTTGGTTATGAACAATGAAGCCCTAAACTACCCTTACATATTGATCCCAAAATGTGGTTGTCAACGAAATAAGCCAATCAAAAACCGATGAACTTACAATCTCCCCCTTTGGCTATTTCGTGACAAAACCACTCACTCACAAAGTATCCTCACAACAAATAACAAGAAATAAACAAGAGGTCAACAAACAACCATTCTATGTTACAAGAGATACCTAAAGCTAAATCTTCAAATCTTTCATCTCGTGTAGCATGATCATCCCTACAAAACAAAGAACTACATTTTCCAAGACAAATGTATGAGAGGGATCAAGAAAAATAAAAACAAGTGCAATTTGCATGAAATAGAAACAAGCAACATGCAATCAACAATGCACAAAGTAAATGCCCCCCCTAAATAGGTCAACTCCCTCACAATAGGTCAAACTTCCCTTAAAACATGCCAATACAACTCCCCCTAAATCCAACACTACTCCTCATTTTTGTCACAAGATAGGCAAAGGAGTATTCCCCAACCGGGATGTTATAGTAAAGAGAGATATTTGCAATATAAATGCATAATCATATACAACAACTTAATACAGGTTAATTAAGAGAGAAAAAAATTCATGGAAGTTTTATTGATTTGAACATGTACGAAAGATTGCCTTGAATGAAGTACATGCAACATCAACTTCCAAAAGCATGGTATTTGGCAAAGAAAAATAGCATATAAGGTTCCAAGAAAAGTCAAACCAATTTGCACCAAATTGACAATGGAAAACAAGGTATAGATCAACCAAAAACATAAGAGCAACTATCAAACCTTACAAGTTGAACAAGACATGAGCGACTATTGCGCTCTATTAGATTTTTCCGGACAAGATGCCCGTATGATAGTAACCTTGTTCAAATAAGTAAAGAGAGAGAGACTATAGGAATGTGAAAATCCTTGAAATGGATACAATATCCTTATTGAATGAAGTCTCAAAAGGCACTTGCACACAGATTTGCAATCATTTTGTAAGCATTCAATAAATTCATCATGCATAACACTTTAAGCATGTCAAGATCAAGTTTTCACAAGCATGGAGATAAACTTTGGGTCAATCAAATGTACTTTCCAATCAATTTTCCTAGTCCAAAAATACATGTTTGAACATAAATGAGACATGCATTTCAAATAAGGAAAAAACACACTTATTGAAGAAAGAAGACATATAATAATATATGCATCCAAGATACTCAAACAATTAATTAAATAGCATAAAATTGAACAATTATTTGCTTATTAAGATGCAAGTTTGATCTTTTTGCTTGAGCTCCCCATATGGGGTCAACCACCAAGACCCATCAATGCATATGACAAATCCCAATAGACCTACTAAGAGATTTAAACCTAGTTGAATCTAATGGTTTTGTAAACAAATCCGCTAGTTGATCATTTGTGCCCACATGTTCAAGTGCAATGCATTTGCTCTCAACTAGCTCCCTTATGAAATGATGTCTAATGTCAATATGCTTAGTTCTAGAATGTTGGACAGGATTCTTTGAAATATTGATGGCACTCATGTTATCACAATAAAGGGTTAGAGTACCTTGCTCAAAGCCATAATCCACAATCATTTGTTTCATCCAAAGGAGTTGTGTGCAAGCACTCCCAGCTGCTATATACTCGGCCTCGGCTGTGGATAATGAGATGGAAATTTGCTTCTTGCAAAACCAAGACACAAGATTGTTCCCTAGGAAGAAGCAACCGCCCGATGTACTCTTTTTATCATCACAATTACCTGCCCAATCTACATCACTAAAGCCAACTAAACTAACATTAGTGTCAAAAGAGTACCATATCCCATAGTTGGATGTCTCATTCACATATCGAATGATTCTCTTCACAGATGAGAGATGGGATTCCTTGGGATTGGCTTGGTACCTAGCACATACACCAACACTAAAAGTTATATCGAGCCTACTAGCAGTCAAGTATAGCAAGCTCCCTACCATGCCACGATATAAACTTTGATCCACAAATTTTCCACTAGCATCCTTGCTAAGTTTCAAAGTGGTACTCATTGGTGTGTCACAATGTTTGGCATTCTCAAGGCCAAACTTCTTCACTAGGTTCTTGGCATACTTAGCTTGGGATATGAAGATCCCATCATGCATTTGCTTGATTTGCAAGCCTAGGAAGTAATTGAGTTCACCAACCATGCTCATTTTAAACTCATGAGTCATGACATCAACAAATTGTTGAACTTTCAAGTTGTTGGTGGAACCAAAAACGATGTCATCAATATAAATTTGAGCTATGAATAGCTCATCTTTAGTGCACTTGATGAACAAAGTCTTGTCAACACTACCTCTAGAGTAGTCATTGTCAACAAGATAAAGAGTGAGGCGCTCATACCAAGCCCTCAGAGTTTGTTTCAACCCATATAGCGCCTTCTTGAGGAAATAAACATGATTGGGGTGGTGAGGATCCACAAACCCCTTAGGTTGCTCAACAAACACTTCCTCTTGCAAGAAGCCATTGAGGAAGGCACTCTTAACATCCATTTGATACAATTTAAATTTGTGAACACAAGATATGGATAAGAGAAGCCTAATAGACTCTAAACGGGCAACGGAAGCAAAAGTCTCCTCAAAGTCGATACCCTCAATTTGAGAGTATCCTTATGCAACAAGTCTAGCTTTGTTCCACACAATGTTGCCATCCTCATCTGATTTGTTCCTATAGACCCACTTAGTGCCTATTACATTAGTGTTCTTAGGCCTAGGAACTAGAGTCCAAACCTCATTTCTTTCAAATTGGTTTAGCTCTTCTTGCATAGCAAGAACCCAAAACTCATCACTTAAAGTTTCATCTACCTTTTTGGGTTCAATTTGAGAGGTGTATCAAGTGTAACTAATTTGATTTGCTAATTGATGTCTAGTCCTCACACCCTCATTCATATTTCCAAGAATGTAACTCTTGTTATGGAGATGCCTAACCCATGAAGCGGGTTCCTTAGAGTCTAAAGTAGGATCTCTATCAAGAGATTGAGTGATCTCTTTTTCAAGCTTTGATTTCTCATCACTAGAAATCTCATCAATCTTCACCAAGGGAGTATCATCAACCACATTAATCTCCTCATCATGGTTACTAACCTTAGGCCTACAATCATCTATGACCACATTAGATGATTCTATAACACTTCTTGTCTTCAAATTAAAAATTCTATAGGCCTTACTATTTAGGGCATAGCCAATGAAAATCCCATTATCACTCTTAGCATCAAACTTGCCAAGTTGATCACGGTCATTTAGAATGTAGCACTTGCTTCCAAATGAGTGGAAGTAGCTAACATTTGGCTTCCTACCCTTCCACAATTCATAGGAGGTTTGCCTAGTCCCGGGCCTAAGAAAAACCCTATTGCCTATATAACAAGCCGTATTGACAGCTTCAGCCCAAAGGTTCCTAGGCACATTGTTGCTATGCAACATCACACGGGCCATCTCTTAGAGAACTCTATTCTTCCTCTCTACTACCCCATTTTGTTGAGGAGTTCGAGGAGCCGAGAACTCATGAGAGATTCCAAGACTATCACAAAAATTTTCAAAGCAAACATTTTCAAATTCTCTCCCATGATCACTTCTAATTCTCTTAATGCATTTTATGTGAGAATTCTTCTCATTTTGAATTTTAGTGCAAAGCATTTTCAAAGTTTCAAACGTTTCAGATTTTTCTCTAAGAAAGTAAGTCCAAGTAAATCTAGAAAAATCATCCACACACACAAAAATGTACCTCTTGCCACCAAGACTTTCGGTTTGCATGGGACCCATAAGGTCCATATGAAGAAGCTCTAATGGCTCATTAGTGCCAAGATACGTACCCTTCTTATGCACACTCTTAGTTTGCTTTCCTTGTTGACAAGGTCCATAAACTCCCTCAATTCTATTTTTCTCTTCCCCTGGAGCAAAATTTGCACATTCTGAAGCAATGTGACCAAAGCCACTACATTCATAGCATTGAATGCCCTTCTTAGAGACACTTTCTTGAAACTTTTCAATCTTCTTGAAGGGGGTTTTCATTTTCACTTCCTTCCCCTTTGACCCAAAACCTTTTCTCTCAAACTTCGTGAATTTTTTGAATCTTTTAACCATGAGGGCCATTTCTTCATCTGAGTCATTCTCCTCTTCTTCAACTTTAGTGGTCTTCAAGACAATGCTCTTTTACTTCTTCGGAGGTGTGGGTGAGGTGTTCCATCAAGACTCATAAGCTAGAAGTCTTCCAATGCCTTCACTCGGTTTCATGTTCTTGTATTCACTATTCTCTTCAAGTGCCGTCACTTTTGATTCGAACCTTGACAGAAGTGACCTCATAATCTTTTGCTTGACTCTCCTATCTGAATAGGGGTCACCAAGTTGATGGCTTTGGTTGACAATATCCATCAACTTCACTTAGACGTCATTGAAACATTCATGCTCCTCCATTCAATTCTTCTCAAACTGCATTTGAAGGACTTGGAGCTTTGAGTCCTTGACTACCTCGGTTCCCTTATGTGCCGTTTGAAGAATGTCCCAAGCCTTCTTTGCAATCCTAGTGTTTTGGACCAGCTTGTACTTATTATCGTCCACGGCACAAAGATTGGCATGTATAGCCTTGTTGTTCCACTTGGATGCTTCAAACTCTTGAGTACTCCAACTAGACTTGGGCTTTAGAAGCTTCTACACCATCGTCAGTGGTCATTGTTGAAGAAGTATAACCGTCTTCAATAGCCATCCAAGCACGGACATCTATTTGGCAAAGATAGGCTTCCATCTTGCCTTTCCAAGTAGCATAATTCATCCCATTGAGCAAAGGGGGTCTTATGCTTGAGGCTCCCTCGTGACTATTTCCGTTTCCACTCATTGTGTTTGAGGGTAATAAATGATATGAAGATGCAAATGTAGTGCAACACATAAAATGCAAACAACCAAAATGCACAAGGTAAGACACACACAATGCACGGATCACCTAAGTATATCTAGGCACCGGCTCTCATACCAATTGAAATTCCCTAGAAAGTGTGTATTTATAACCTAGAGGGGAGGTGAATAGGTTTTTAATTCGATAGATTACTAATTTTGCGAATTAATCAATATTAACAATTCTACCTCAATCTACTTAAATGCTCAATTGAATGACAACAAACATAAAACAATAACAACATGGAAAATATACGTAGAAACCCTCCAAATGGGACAAACCATTGGCTATTTAGAGCGACACCCTCGATCCTCAAAATCCACTATTGAGTAAAAGTTTACAACCTAGGTTGACCTCCCGTCTAACCCTCCAGTTACTAACCCTTTCACTCTACCCAACGGACCTTAATAGCAATTTTGGATCACTAGCCTTGTGCACTAACCACTTAGCCACAAGCTAAAACAACAATGAAGATATAAGAGCAACCTAAGTGAATATGCAAGAATATTCAATATGCAAAAATGCTAGGTTAATACATTCATGTTTATCTAGGATTAATAATGACAATTAAAGCAAATCCTAGATATCAATGTTCTAAATGCAAAGGCAAGAAGAATTAGCTAAGCGGGCAAAATCGTCATAAATGCTAGCTATCACAAATTAATGCATCTCAACCAACAATCAAACCACAAGAATGTCATAAAAAATAATTCAACAATCAAGCAAGCAATTAATGTGCAATAAAGACTAAAACCCTATATATACATGTCTTAGTGATGAAAACATAGAGATTAGAACATGTAGAGAATACCTAGTCATGAACAAACAAGAAACCCATGCTTGAAAGATGCTTGATGCTTTGGATTTTAAGGATGGTTAAGTAAAAATGGCTTCTTTCTCTCTCTAAAGAACCTTATCTCTCTCTCAAAAATAGGTTAGGAAGCTCTCAAAAAATGAATTGGGAAAAAGATGATGTATATATATGAAGCCTAAAGTGAAACTGTATCGTTTTTGGCAAAACATAACCAAAACGCTTCAGGACCGCTGGTTGTACCACGGTCCAGGCAAGTGTCCAGACCGCGGCACAGAGAGAGGTGCATCATCTAGAGAACGCCGATCTGTAGGCCGCTATGCATGCAGCGTGCACAGACCGTGATCTGGACAACATGCATCCTCTGTGAAACTCCGCTTGGGAGGCCGCGACATAGGCAACACGCACAGACAGCGGTAGACATAGTGTGCATCCTCTGCCAAAGGCATAAACATACATTCACACTCAAATAAAAAAAATAAGACATACAAGGCACTCAAAATGGCAGATAAGCATGCAAGCAAGATAATTATAATAAAATGCGTGAGTGTGAGTGTGTGCCATAAATCTCTTTAATGAAGTTAAGCAGGTGATTTTACCTTTGATGCTTGAGTTTGGTTACGAACAATGAAGCCCTAAACTACCATTACATATTGATCCCAAAATGTGGTTGTCAATGAAATAAGCCAATCAAAAACTGAGGAACTTACACAAGGAAAGGTCACCGAGCTCAGGAAGCATTTAAGGTGAAGCCCGACACAAACGAATCGAGCTCCTTCCACCAAATCAAGGCTCTCCGAGGTCGAAACTACCTTGCAACCTCTCTAGAAGCAAACCAGCCTCCCCAAGCATAGAGAGACCCATTAAGTTCCCATCTTGCACTACAGTACTGCTCGTCTCTCTGAATGGAGATTCGAACCCTTGGCCCTACCCTGCACTACGAAATGTTGAACGTTATACACGACGACCTCCATAAGGAATCGTACCATGAAGACACACAGGATCATATCCATACTCCATCGAAACATCGTGTACGTGGAAGGCAAGTGTTTGAGTCCAAAGAGGAAATAAACTTATCAGTAAAAGATATTCTCAACTCCGTCATTAGATCAAAATCAATAATATTCAAAATAAGATATCTTGCCCGATAATGAGGGATTGGATTCAGAGAATCATAGTGGGAGAATCACCAATTTAACCTATTTGGAATGTGTATAAATACGCCTAAGTATGCAGGAAGAAAGAGGACAGGGAGTCAGAAAGGATTCTTGGCCTAAATTCCATAATCGGAACATGACCGTCGTTGTATTTTACTATTCGACATGCACAAGGTTGCCACTCTACTGTATCCCAGTGAAATTGAGAGATTGTATATGAGAGCTTTTCGTATGATATACTAGATTTAAAATAAAGAGTTATATTCTCATCTTTATTGCATTTATATTTACACAACCATCCTTATTTAATTAGGTTAGGTACCTAAGGTACCAACCCCGGCCACCACCTAAGTGGTAATGGTCTTGAGGGTGTTAACCGAAATTTTCCACTTTGAGTAAATTCTCCGTTAACAAATACAAAAGACAAGTCCGTAGGATCGTTAGCTGACAAATGAGAATGACTATACCATGTGGTCGGGATAGCAAGACATGGAGCATATCGCCTTTCCAGACCTGAGGGAACCGAGCTGCCCAGGCCATACAATGTGCAGTATTTAAAGATCTTCTACCCACGAGGAGATTCTTACTTTTGTTTTCTTTTATTTCCATAGCTAAGCTTTGAATTGTTATTAGCTAATTGTTTTTTATTTTTTGAGAAATCAATAAAAACCCCTAGGGGAAGCTGTTATAAATAATCCAGTATAGTGTTCAAAACCAAGTATTTGCTTATAAGAGCGTTCACATGATACCTTACGATATCTGTGAAAGCTGATAAGGGATCCCGAGTAGCCTTGTGAGGGGGCTAAAAGCATATGTCACCGAGACAACGCACACTCATCGAAACTAATTGGGTTCGTATGAAGCACTGTTAGGGCACCTTCGGGTATACAAACCCGATGTGATGCATCAAAAGTTGGATAAGGCAAAATCTTACTATAAGATAAGGCAAATACGGTCATAGATGCTTATAAAGTTGGTAGGACAAGTCACGCCTTATCGTAGCGAATCTTGACCAACAAACTGTTGGGAGACATCCCAATGACCTAGTTGGCAGATAAAAGACAAGAGTCTATAAATAAAAACAGCACAATTGGTTTATAAATGAACACTGCTCAACAGAAAGATAGATAAGAAGGTAATTGGGAAAAATAACCCGAACGACATTTACCCAATGTGGACCTGAGATCATTACAGAATATGGTTCAATTCTCCAAGGGCATTTAACCATCAAAAGCGAGGCAATGAGTCAATAATTACGTGGTGATATGGTCTTAGACGAGTGGTTTATCTAGCCGATACGATCGAGATATAAGTGGTTTTCCTTAGCCTAACTTATAACGATCAACTTGGCATGGGTCAGCATGCATAACTCAGGTTGCACTAAAAATATAAGTAAACGTAAGCATAAGAAACCACACACAGAAAACCAAACATATCCCGAAAACAAGCAAGAAGGAGAAGATACGCATTGATTGTCATAATGTCAAAAATTACAAAAGCAATACACGTGAAATGGTTATAAGAGCAGAGATGCATCAATTGTTCTCAGCATATGAAGAACCACCAGGGCCGAAAGAAGAACACCATCATCTTGGCCTTCATCGAAGTCACTAAAATCTGGCCAGGAGATAACATCGTCAGAATCAGCAGATACAAAAGGAGAATAATCTACATCGGTTGAAGGACCAACGTCAACCCCATTGGTCAGAGTGCCACTTTCCTAACCAGCATAGAAGGAAACAAAAGATACTTTCGAAGAGAGTTCAAGATGCATGGGGTGGGGATCTTTTCCGATGGATTTACAGTAGGCCTTCCACCTAATTCGTTGATTTCTGATGGCCACTAAGGATTCTTTCTGATGTTTAGACATTGTCTGATCCCACTTCGAGTGAGCCTCTTTAAAAGACCTCTCATTCGCACTGAAGAACATCCTGATAATTGTTAGGCCTCTCTTAAACTCCCTCAACAGCGTAGCATCGAAAGCAGGGGACCTTTTATACCAATCAAAATTTTGAACCTCGAGGTTTGACCTAGCCTCATGGGAAAGAACTTCCATATTGATCTGTTGCTGCTCCAAGTATTTGGCAAGGTGCTCATAGTGAAGTCGAGCCTCCTCAGACGTCTGCTGCACCTCCAGCGTCTTCTGCTGAGTTAAGGTATGAGAGTTCTAAGCAATCTGAGCTTCTTCTCGAGTCTTCTTTGTTGCCTTTTCAACCAATATGGCCCTTGATTCAAGTTCAGTGCTTCGTAAATCATCCCTGGCAACTCTCATCTCCAGTTAAACGTTCCTTGTAGTGAGCTCCCTAAGAGCTTAATCAGATATCGTGGCTCTACTCTGAACATTCACAAGCATTTTTCTCAGGGCCATCTAAGTTGTTGTATGTGCCTTCAGCTTCTCTGCATACTGGCTAGCCTTGAAAGCACTGGCAGCAGAAGACTTTAAAGCCTCATTCTTTTCGGTGAGAGCCAGCTTCAACTGAGAAATCTCAACAGCCTGGTTATTCTTCTTAGAAAGAGCCCGAGTCAACGCCTGTAAAGGATCAACGAAAGGTACAATAGATAGATAGAAGGATCGGAAGAAAAACAACAAAAATGGTGGAAAGACTTACAAAAATGCCATTGTTAAATATCATGCAGACTCGGTTAAAATCTACAGTATCTTTGGCATATTTCCAGTACCTTTCGCCAATGTATCCAACCCCTGATGACATTGAGTGAAGCATGGAAAGGGGTCGGTCTAAGACATGTTGATTGAAGGGAGATGAGAAAGCTCAGCGGTGGAAACAGCAGGAGTAAACTGACCTCGAGAAGAGAAGGGGATAGTACGGTCAGCAGTCGTTGGAGTCTTTGAAATCCCAACGTCTTCCCCAAGAAGATTAGCAGATGCAGCAACCCGAGAGCCTTCGTTATAAGGAATTTGACTTTCGATAGCACTTTTGGGAGGAAGGGACCCAACATGTATAGTGGAATAAGCACTAATAGGCTCACTAACCCTCATATCCCTCTCCAACTGTATAGTCGTTCATTCCCCTGATTCCAAAACATAATGGAGAGCCTGCTCCTCCATCAAATCCAGGAAATCTTCATTGGCTACTTTCTCCCCCTCGTTGGGACCACCATCATCACCTTCAGAGTTAGAAAAATGATCTGATGCCTAACGGTAAACTGTATAGAAGCCTTCCCAGGGAGTTGAGAGGGTGGCACAGCCTGAACCTCAGAAGACTCGTTAGAAGGAAGCGCCCGGTCCACAATCCTAATTTGTTCTGGGGATGGAAGACAAGTTTGATCCACCTCGATTGCTCATTCTCTTGGACCGCAGTTCTTGTGAGATGAGGTCAAAGACAGTCTTCTGATCCTCATTCTCTTCTAAAATGATTGGATCAACCACTAGAACAGGCAATACTGAGTCAACCCAAATGAGATACTTGTCTTCTTACGAAGGGCATCGGAAGCAGACGACCCTTCAACAGTCTTAGCTACTTTATGGCTTAGGGCTCTGTCTGTCACATTCACCTAGTGAGATTTCATCCTTTATGAATCGTCTCTTCCCTGACGCTCCCGTTCAGACCTATCTCGACCACGCTTCTATTGGTCAGATGCCTCAGAGTTAGACTGCACTCGACCAGCTTTTTTTTTGGAGTGGCCCCAACGATCACCTCGAGCTCGGAGAGGATGGCGATCACTCATCCCAACCTGTTCAGCGGGAACATCTGTTGAATGACGGTTAGATTCATACGTATGTTCCACTAGATCATGTTCGGGTGGAGCAATTCCCTAAGCAACCTGATCGGCTGCAGCCTTCCTACTGACTTGGTTAACATTCTTGGCTTTCTCAACCTGATCACCCACGACGATGTCCACGTCATATAATGAAAAGAAAAAGTATCACACGGTAATCAGCAATCAGTGTAGAGGAAATGTACGCATGTCATGTTACATTAAAAACAAAGCAAGGGTGACTTAAATCGCTTACGATGGATAAAGATCGCGGAAAAAAACCAAATCTGCCTCAACATAAAGGAAACGGTGATCCCTCTCTTCCCAAGAAGTCACAGCCGCCTTGACAACCATATCAACATGGCTCTTTGTCAAAAAAGGAGAACTCGTGTTCAAATGCTCGGGACTACAGAAGTGCCTTAGAACTCTGTTCTGTACAAACCCTTATACGGGGTCAGCAACGACTACTCACCCCAATCACCCTCAACGAAGAACCAAATGTTCTTCCAGTACTTGTTTGAGGAGGGGAACCCCCAGATAAATCCCTTATGATCTTTATCCAAAGGGGGTACAGGTTTCCCATAATATCCATGAGGAATCCACAAGCTCTAATATGTGGATTAAAGGTAAAAAGTTCCCCTACTGTCAGATCGGTTTAACGTTTAAAAGTTACGAATCTCTTGTGGGCCTGGGGGCTATTTCGCCCCGAGTTTTTTCCATAGGTGTCCCAGACTGATCAACACCCGATAAGAATTGGGGGTCAGTTGGGTGGGAGAAACGCCAACGTCCGCCAGGAATCAAGCGATAAAAGGTTGAAGGGGGAGAGTAACTCTTGAGGACAACATAGCCCCATATACAGCGACTGCACCGGGAGGAGGATTCCACACAGCCCGATCGCTGCTACAGTACAATTTTTACGCACTGTCAAATCAAATCAGTCCTTGAACTTCGCTAGCTGGACCTCAGTCACAACGTTTATCTCCGAGTCGAACGAACTGGGATGGTCGGTGCTGAACTTCAGCATCCAAGCTTGTCACTCGCATGGTACCTTCTTCATATTGAGAAGTTGTGAAGACATATTCAAGTTGATCGCTGCGCGTGCAGATTCCTTGGGAGAGGCCCTGGTTGTCCGTCTATAGCTGCTTTGTTTCGACATATCTATATAAACATCAACCGAATTAGAGTCAGAAAGATCATAGGGGAAGGGAGCATACTCTGGGTGAACCATAGAATAATCCACGTTTAATGCAGTGGGTTAGTAAGAAGCAGGAAGATGACCCCAGATAATGAACTCGAGCCTAGCGATATTCTCATTATCACCAACCTCAATGGCATGAAGAATGAGCTCAAAATACTAATGATGAAGAATAAGGTCCATACCTTTAAAAACGTTTGAAATGATGGAAGATCTGAGAAGAGCAAGGGGCTCGAAGGAAAAGAAAGTTAGGGATTGTTTTTTGCCAAAGAAAAATATGAAATCGTAAAAAGAGATGTGAAACGCCTCAAGACAATATATACAAGCAAGTGACATCACTAGGTAGACATGTGTCATCAGCTGAAAGTGGGGGAAGGTGTGCGAGAACTGAAAACCACACACCATTTGAATTTTTAAAAAGATGCGCAATGATTTCATCATCCGAAATATGCGTTGTTGATAACTATAGCGTATTAAAGGGGCATTAATGGACTACAAGACAAAATGATAGAGTGAATTAAATACACGTAGCCGAACGCATCCTAATTGCGACAGTTGTTTATCCGACCTCCTGTGTTTAAGGGGGTATTGTTATTGGTAAAATCTAAAGAATGATGAGTCAGTATAACTACCTAAAGATGTGGGAGTTGGATGCCAAGTCACCAAGAGTCAACCTTCATGAACCTACCTAAGCTGAGCAAAGACGGTCGGGGCTATTGAGATGATCGAGTCAAAGCCTCCGCTCGAGATTGAATCATTGGTCGGGGAGAATAAGGCTTGGTCGGGTTTTGGCAGATGATTAGCAGATCGACACATGGATACTATCAAATACACACAGAATGAGTCATACTCCAATAAGGTGTCTCAAAACACACTTTGATAAGGAAGTGAATTTTCTTATCGATGCCAGAGTCCAAATTAGACAAGAGACTTAATGCATGAAGAACGGGAAATAGGAAAAAAGAATAAAACGACTCAAACACGTCAACTTCATTTACTTGTATAGCACGAATTAAGGTTCTATGCATATATAAATAGACCACAATAACACCCATGAAAGAGTGGAAGGTAAATTAAGACTCTAGAAAGCATGAGAGACTGAGTGTGTAATCGATTAATCATAGTGAAGTTCTTTCCTCACCGGTTTCCGGCAACCGTGGGCGTTTCCCCGTTCTTGGGGTTTTACCACGTAAAATCCTTGTGTTTCTTTTACTTTCTTAACTATTCATAATTAGCAATTGTGTGATTTCATATACATTCTGTTTGACGTGTGATCCATCTAAAAATCACCGTCAACACATATTATTGCAGCAGTGACCAACCAACCTCTCTGCCAGTTCTTGTAGAGACCAGACATATCGGGGAGGTTAGTCTTGTGGGCCCTAGAGCTCACTTAGTTCGATTTAAAATACAAGGCTAGAGCGATGATCAAGGCTTAAGCATTAGCTGACTTTGTGGCTTAGTTTTTGGCACCCCCAAAGCAAGAGGCAGGAGCCTTGGCAAAGATTGGCCGAAAGATTGTAGTGTCTAGATTCTCTATACCGATAAGGCTTCTAGACAAGCAGACAGAGGATCTGGCATAGTCCTAACTGACCTAGAATGGACGGAATGCTATCACTGTTTTAGGTTTGAGTTCAAGGCTACCAATAATGAGGCAGAGTATAAAGCTCTTATGGCTGGAATGAGGGTAGCTATCGAGCTTGGAGCCGATTACTTGCATGTCAAAAGTGATTCATTACTCATTGTCAACCAAGTTACTGAGCTATACCAAGCTAAGAGTGATAACATGGTTACCTACCTAAAGCAAGTCCAACAGCTCATAAATAGGCTCAAGGGATTCAAGATTAAGCAGATTCCTCGACAGCAGAACCACCGAGCAGATGTCTTAGCAAAGATAGTTACAAATGGGGGTCAAGCACTACCAAAAGGAATCCCCCTCTAAGTGATCTCCCAATTGAGCATAACGTCAAGCAAAGAAATCTTCCCAATTAACCGACTGCCATGTTGGATGGATCTGATAGCTGTCTACCTCCAAGAAGGAAAGATTCCTGAAGACCCCCGACCAAGCTCAAAATATCAATAGGATTTTTGTCTGGTATTGCTTGGTCGACGGGTACATCTATAGGTGGGGTAGATCCCTTCTTTTACTTCGATGTCTGCATCCCGATGATGCCAGCTGGGCATTAAGATAGGTTTATTCTAGGGACTGTGGAAATCACATTGGTGGGTAGACTTTGGCTTATTAAGTACTTCGCATGGGATACTACTGGCCAATTATTCACCAAGATGCAAAGATGTTTGTGTAGTCCTGTGAACCATGCCAGAGGACCTCGAACTTAAGCCACATTCCTCCTAAACGACTATCAATGATCAGTTCACCTTACCTTTTTACCGTTGGGGAGTCGACTTGATCGGTCCACTTCTTACTGCTCATGGACAGGCTAAGCACGTTATCGTTGCTATTGATTATTTTACCATGTGGGTCGAAGCAGGACATCTCTCCCTGATCTCAAAGGAAAATACAACCAAGTTCATCAAAACCAACGTGGTCTGCAGGTTCGACACTCATCTTATCATAATCATTGACTTAGGCAAACAGTTCAATAATACCTTATTCAGGGACTTTTACGAAGGTTTGGGGATCGATCTTCGATTTGCTTCAGTAGCTTACCGTAGACTAATGGACTGGTCGAGTCTACCAATAAGACCATCAGGAAATTGCTGAAAAAGAAATTGCAACAGAAGAAGGGTAAGTGGGACGAGGAGCTTCCTGAGGTCTTTCGAGCATACCATACCACGAAAAGAACAGCCACTGGAGAAACACCCTACTCTTTGGCTTTCGGGGTTAAAGCAGTCCTTCCCATTAAGCATAAACTGACCTCGTTCAAGGTACAACACTTTGAACTATAAAGCAACGAGGTTAAGCTCCGAGCTAAGTTAGACCTCCTAGAGGAAAAGCAAGATCGAGTAACCAATAAGGTAGCAGTTTATCAGAGCAAGATCGCAAGGTATTTCAACAAAGGGTGAAGGCCAAGGGCTTCAAATAATGTGGTACACAAGAAGGTGAATTATAAATTAAATTAATAAATTAATTAGATAATTAGATTATTTAATTAATAAATTATTAATTATTAATTATTAATTGAAGGTTGCATTTTCAAATTATGACTAACACAAAGATAAAAAAATAGACTATTTTATTCTTTAAAAAATCAAGTGTTTACGTTTTCGCTGTGCAACGTAAATCCGGGTTCCTACAAAATCAACAATCAAGATCAAATAACAAAGATATTCTAGATTCAAGTTCGTGTTCTTCGAAATTAGCTAAAAGATGTTCAATCAAAAATCACAAAAGCTAATTTTGAAACGCATCCAAAACAAGTCCAAAAGTTGAATCAAAATCATTCTAAACATTTCTCTTTAATCAAATAATAAGATCTATCAAGTTGATCAATAAAGAAAAATGGAAAGAAGATGATTCACTTACAAATGGTGAACACACGAATAGAGATTAGATCACTATGAAAAATTTGGACACCATTAGATTCTGAAAATGCTTGGTACTTGTTCCTCTTTTTCAAGACCAACAATTTTGCCTTTTGAAAATCTAAATTCGAAGTTGATTTGAGAGAGATATTACTAAAACAAAAATGCAAAACATGATCAAAATTTCTGCATGAATTTGAATATAAATGGAGGGAAAATGAGTTGGAGAGGAGAGGGACTCTAACAACCAATGAAGCTTTGCCACCTTAGCCTCCCGTGGAGGCGCATGGCCTCCACGTGGGCAGAAGGCATCCCTTCTCATGGAGCCAACGCACCTCAACGGGGAAGGTGGCACTTTTGCCATCCCTCGTGCACCACTCGCGTTCTTCGACCGTATTTCAGGATTCAAACTCTGAATTCTAATCCGCTTTCGGATTAAAAACCATGAATCCCTCATAAACATGGATGTCAACAAAGTTTTCACAAAAATTATGAAAATCAACTTAATAAACAAAGACAAAAATCATGCACAATATAGACACGGAAAATTTTGTAACTTCCAACTCGGAACTCAAAAACTTATGAATGAGTAACCGAAATAACCGAAACTCTATATGGAACAATATGAGAACATATTCAAGTATGATATCATAAAAAATAAATAAACAAATATAAGAACACACAAGTAACTCATTTCCTAGATATAGCCCTAGAACATGCAATTTTACAAAAGTTGTCGAATTAAATCTAATGCATGTGCATACTATAACAAATGTGTGAATGTGTGATACGAATTTAGCGCAACAATGCAAGGACACAAATATATGCAATGTGTGTGTGTGCGCGCCTACGCCTTACAAGAGGAAGAAGAATCTCGATACCTTAGCATCCAAGTAAGCATATTTCCTATTGCAAACGAACTTTTCATGAGAAGTTGCTTTCCTCATTTGAAGCTCATATCAATCACAAATCTCCTAAGCAACTAGACATTACAAAGAAATAGAGTTTTATTATGGAATCAAGCCAACACAAATCTAAAACCTGATAAAAGTGATATCATTTTGGCAAAGAGGTTATAAAAATGCATTAGACCATGGTGTGTACAGTGGTTCAAGCAAGTGTCCAGACCGCTGTATACACCGCGTCACACACTCGAGATAACTTCACAGCATAGACCGCGTCAGAGACAACATGCACCAACCATGTAAAACATAACGGTACAACATAGAGACTTCAGTGGTCAAAACCGTGGTGTAGGAATGAAGCACAACCAGCGTACACCCAGCGGCCCAAGCCGCGGTAGAGAGAAAACTTTCTTAACATCACATCAACTACACCTAACCTATAAGAATGTTGTGCAAGTGTGAAATGTGTAATGAGCACGCATGAATATAGATATAACATGAATGTGTACCAATATGTAACACACAAAATTATGCAAGACATGCAACTAAATGAAATTCAATGTAAGATAAGAAAATATGCATGCAAGTGTGTGTGTGTGTGTGCATGCAACTAAATCTCTTCAAGGGGCAAGTCAAGTGATATACCATTTGCTCGTGCTCTTGAAGTCTCGAGGATGCTTGGAAGCTTGTCATCGAAAACCTAAGTTATCCATTATAAGACATCTCCACTGTGGTTTGTTATGAAATAAGTCAATCATAAAATAAAAGTTCTTACAGGTATTTTCATTATTTGAGCATATTTAAAAAAAATTGAATAACTTTTTTAAAAAAGAAATTAAATAATTTTTAAAAAAAGAAACTAAAATAAAAATAAAAACATGCTTAAAATCTCATAGATGAACACTAGAGATATATTTGTTAAAAAGAATTACAATTAAAAAAAGATTAATTTTTCAATAAATAGATTGATATCAATCACCCATATCTAACACGGATGGTGGAGATCAAATTGCATAAAAAAAATTATATATTAAAAAGAGATGAACTTGTGGAAATCCAATTCAGATCATTATAAATGGAGATCAGAATCTCTATTGTTGAGGATCGTCTCCATCGAACTCCATCGATAGAGTTCGTCTCCATCAATGGAGATGACGAGAAAGAGTTCATTTCCTCGCAATCGCGATAGTCTCCATCAGTGACAATGGAGCCGATGAAAACTAATAGTTAGGTCTCTATTGATGGAGACATATGGATCTCTATATTTGGCTCTCCTTCGATGAAGATCCATAGTGGATATCCAATCACCATCGGTCCATCTTCATCTTCTTTTAAAAAAAATTGATCTTCATCGATCATCTTATGGATTTTAATTTATTTAATTTTAAAATATTTTTTATAATGAAATATTTATTTTAATTTATTAGTATTTTTAAATTAAAATTTTTTAAAGGTATTTTAGTTGTTGACTATGGTTAATTATGACTAAGAGGCGGGAAGGTGACTACCAATCGAAGATAAAGTTGTTTACAAGTCAAAATGACAAAACTCAGGCAAGTTTGGTGGAAAAATAAATGTGCTACTTGCAGAGTTGAGTTCCTAAGAGCAACTCCAACAAACTCATTAATTGAGATTGTTGGAAAAGTTAGAAGAGCTACATCAGCAGATGTGTCTCCAATAGACTCGTTAAATAGTATTCTTCATTTGAGAAATTCTTTCTCACTCTTCAATATTACCGAGTGATTTCTCACTCTTCAGATTTTTTTTATTACTTTTTATAACCAATCGTGTCTTAACAACCGTATCTTAACAACTTTATCTTATTTTAAATTTAACAACTCTTCTAATTTCAAACAGCTCAATTAAATACTTTCATTAAAATATTATTAGACTATTTCTATTTGAACTTAAATTGCCACGTAGTTAAGCAAACTAATCATATTAGAGCATCTCCAATATTGTGCCAAATTAGTGTGTGAAAGCTAAAATTTAGTATAAAGTGTAAAAGTCTTCCTCAAATGCAGTGTTAAATATTGTATCAAATTTGGCATATGCTATATTATGTGCCAAATTTGGTATATGTTATATTGTGTGTCAAATATAACATGTTAAATACAACTATGTCAAATTTGACACACAATATAACATATATCAAATTTGACACAACAATAAATGTACATTTTTTAATTATAAAAATACCATTATATATATTTTAATATTTAAAATAATTTAAATTTAATGTACATTAATGATATTTCAATCAAAATCTATTTCATCCAACTATTCTTCAGCATTTTAATAAATACATTAATGGTAAATGTTGACTTTTATAATTTTAATTAATAAATTAATAAAAGTGGCATGTTAATTACAACTATACATTTGAGCACAATACTAAATTGTTGTGTCAAAAATAGCATATTATATTTATTTTTTATCAAATTTGACATTGTCAACAGCACATGCATTAAAGATGGTCTTAGAATAGACTTTTGGGTTAAGTTTATTTTTGCTCACCCATCTTAACTATAGGGGTAATATTACCTCCCTCCCCAAACACTACCTATGTGTCTAAAAGTTATCCGGGTTAACAAATTAACTATTATATATTTTTAGGGTTTGTTTTACCGGTTTTACTACTATTTCTAGTTTTTATTTTTTAAATGTCTTTATTTCTTGACAATAAAATAATCCAAGTTAAAAAAAACACCATATTTTTTTTAAAAAAAGAACAACATCAGAGTTGAAAATCAATGTATACACTAGATTTTTTTTTTTAAAAAAAAGAACAACACCATAATTGAAAATCAATATAAAATATACATAAATTAAAAAAAAAAAGTTTACAGATTTAAACTAGAAACCAACATCCTTCTCAATCACAAAACAGTAACACTCAAATCAAACCTTATTCAAATGTGAATCAAAAGTTTGAAAAAACAATTTATCTGATGAAAAAGTAACTAATCATCATCAGATTTATTACATACAGAAAAATGATGGAAAATAACAAAAAAAAAATACACCAAATTCATCTTCTCATAAACATTTTAAAAAGAAAAATTGAAGAAACACAAAAAAAATCTCCAGACTCCGTTTCGATCTCCCTCACTCAACCTAAAGTGAATCTTTTCACTCTAAAGTCTAAATCCACAAAACCCTATCACTTAAATCCAACCAAACCCATCTACCACAACCACTACCCCAAAACTAAACTCAACCTCTCCATCTCTCTGCCAAAACCAAAACGCAATGCATGGTGGCCGTCGTGAAATGTCCATCCTCTCACCTTGTGGCGACGACCACCTTTCTGTCAAATGAAATAAAAGGGAGAAGAGAGATGGTAGTAGAAAGAGGGGATCAACGACGAGAAAGGGATTGACGACAAGGAGGAGATCGGCGGCGATAAGTAGGAGTGGTGGTTGGGGTGATTTCGATGGGTTAGAGTTTGAATATCGGAGAAGATGATGTAATCGATGATGAAGATGTTTGAGATTTAGAATATAGATTAGTTATTATTTTTATTATTATTATTATGAAATTCGAATCTTTTAATATTTGTTAAATAATTTTACGTTTAATTTTTTTATTAATTTACCCATTTACCCTTACGATTATTTTCAAGTTAACCTTTGTTTAAATGGAGGTAATGCTCTCCCCGGGTGAGGAAAAATCCGTTGGGTTGCTCGAAGTCCATAACATCACCGTTCTTCAAAATAAATGTTTGGAATCAAAGTTGGCATTTTTCCAACATCAGCTCTGTAGAAAAAAAAATGAGTGGGCAGAAGAAGCAGCAACACTGCTGCTTGTCACATGAATTTCTCAGAGCAGCAACCCTAAACCCCAGCAAAATTGCCGTCATACATGCTGCCACCACTACTTCACCTTCTAATCATCATCCTCCGGTGGTGTACGAAGGAGACCGTTGTTTCACTTTCTCTGAGGTTTCGGCGTCTGTCCATTCCCTCAGCTCTCGCCTCCGCTCCATTCTTCATGGTTCCCGTGATCCCCACCTCATCACACCCCAACCCTCACGTCAGTATTTTCTTTTCCATAATTTATTTATTTATTTATTTATTATATTCAAGAATTGTGAGCGCTAAAACAGCAAATATATATGTATGTGAATGTGGATTTCTTAATGTTAATTGTTTTTTTCTTTTAAAAATTATATTTTTGTGTGGTACATGTTCATCATCTAATATAATTATCAATAAATTTCAATTCTATATGTTTCTTTTTTCAAGAAATGATTATAGATTATCAATTAGCATATCTATTCCGTCACTCTTGTTGTTGATGGTGATTTACGACCTGGGAATTGTTGCAGGCAATAATCTAAATTGTCAGCGACCTGCTCCTGTTTATACATTCATTTCTTCAACATCAAATGAAGGAAAGCTGACTGATTCTATGAATATGTATACACCGAAAGTTATTGGCTTATATATGCCCCCGTCAGTGGAGTACATAGTTTCTGTTCTTTCTATTTTGAGAATTGGGGAGGCTTTTTTGCCTCTAAATCCTTTTTGGCCAAAAGATAGAATATTGTCTATTATTTCTTCCTCAAATGTTGACCTTGTTATTGCTTGTGGAACTTCATTTAGTGAAAGTGGTTGTTACCCGCTTGATAAATCTCATTGGCTTCTAGAATGTGGTATTTGTCCTGTCTTGTGCTTCTTCATAGAAGAAAGGGTTGAAGAGCTTATTGATGTTTCGAATATTATTTGGCCTTGTGAACATGAGAGACAAAGATCGTTCTGTTATTTGATGTATACATCGGGATCCACAGGAAAGCCTAAAGGCGTATGTGGCACTGAGCAAGGTAAGCAGCTGGTTAATCGTGTGCCTATTTTTATGCCCTCACCAAAGTTTCCCTTTTCTTGTTTTAGTTGCCTATGCAGTAGAAGTTGATGATGTGATCTCCTTTGTTTTCTATCTTAAGGTCTTTTGAACCGCTTTTTATGGATGCAAGACTTGTATCCCCTGCATGGAGAGGATATTTTATTGTTCAAGACATCAATTAGCTTTATTGATCACTTGCAAGAGTTTCTTAGTGCTGTTCTTACTGCTTGTACGCTGGTTATACCTCCTGTCATTGAGCTGAAAAGGAATTTATTTGGCATCATTGAGGTTTTACAGGTACAATCACGTAATAATTAGCCCCTTGTGCTTTTTAGGTAGATAAGTTCAATTGAGCTATCATTTTGATAAGAGGTTCAAACTAAGCTATCTTAGGACAGCCTCAAAAAGGCTGCAGTAGCCCACTCGAGCTTGTATCAACTCTCAAAATCTCGTTGCCCTCATTAGTGGTTTACTTATACTACACATTTGTTGCTTGATGGTCATGTAAGCATCAGTTCTTAATTTCTGATTAAATGAAAATGGCTCATCCGACTTCTTAGTTATTCCTGGTTCTAATAGATATCACTGTTAAGGCTTAATGATTTGTGAATTTCTTTTTGAACTTTTATATCTTATGCTGTTGTATTATGCCCGTTGTTGAAATGTTCAATATGTTGTCGCTTGACAAAATTTACTGACTAATGTAGAGCCAGAGTATTGATTTTCATAGTCCAAGAAGGATTTGCACTAGAATTATTAATAATAAGATTTAAGGGATTGTAAGCTTCTACTTGATAAAATGCAGTTCATATAAGTTATAGGAAATGTCTTTGAAAATAAGGCCAAGAAAAGAAACTAAAAGCATAGCCTATACCATTGTTACATATGGATGGCTGCCGGCATTTCACCACGTGTAGAAAATACTAGCATGAAATTGTTATGATTTTTTTTTTTTTGCATGGTAAGATAAAGAAGCACATAGAAAATGAAAGAGAGAGAAAAAAATAAGAGATGAGGAAAGATAATTTAATCTAGTTAACTATATATTTATTTAGGATAACAATATCTATCATCAAGGACCTAGCTGATTAATCGACCATTTTCTAATAATACAATTAATTTAGATCGCAAATGCAATGGGCAATATTGCTCTTTAGAATATTTTCACAAAATTTCTCGGTGGCAAAATGTCTTACGCAATTGATGAAGGAATGTATTTTACTAATTTGTTTTCACAAGTTCTCTCCCATTGACAAGCATTTGGCGTGAATGCGAAATCAAAAAAATAATTATAAAACCTTAGCAATGCCTCAAAATGTTTTCTAAAAAAAGTATAGTGGCAAGTGGGGTATTGTTCCACGAGGATCGAAAGTGATAGCGATCAAATTAAAATCTAATACTAGAAATGCTTAAAAAGTAAATGAGATGGTCAATTTTGTGATTAACAACTAAAATGCAATTAACTAAAACTAAAATGTAACTAAGTTAGCAAGAAATGTGTGCGAAAAGATATGAGATGAAATGTGGGAGTCGATGCAATTACAACACAAATAGTGGGCAATCCATTTATCAATTTGAAAACCGATTCGATCTTTTAGAGCTAAATCTATCTTTAGATGTAATATTGAAATCACTCAACTCTCACTACACATCAATGATTGGTATGCTCGGTTGAGTGTAGAGATGGTTTCTTATTAGGCATAGATAGATTTAAGGTAGTTGGGATTCGGATGACTTGGATTGGTATGCTTACAATCCACCCCTTCCACTCTTTAGCCGGGATATGTTGGATTGGTATGTTAACAATACAACCCTTCCACGCAAGGTAGCTGGTTTTAATCACCAAAATGTGAGTATCTCAACTTGAATTGAGAGTTGGTATGCCTAATCAATGCAAGGAAATATTTAATCCAATTTTAAAAACATTCAATCATTTTAATATCAAACAATGAATCGAGAGTTGGTATGCCTACCTAATCCAAAGAGATGCCAAATACGTTAAGAACAATAAATGGAACTAAGAGATCAAATACTATATAAATGGTGGATTACCCATAACTCATGTCAAATTACATCAACTCCCACAAATGGGTTTAGTTACTCATAATAATGATACAAACAACAACAGAGAAGCAAGAGGTAAGAGAAAACTCATTGGTATCCTGAAATCTCCTTGGTCTCAGGCTCCTCTCCTCCTCCTAAGTGTAGAATTTGAGCTCCTTGAGTGGGTGTTGAGTTTAGAGTGAAAGTAGAATGAAAAAAGAGACGTGTGAAGTGATTTGGTGAGGAAATGGTGTAGGATGGTTTGGATATGTGGGAGATGATTTCTGTGTGGGCGTGTGTGAAATCAGAAAAGTACATATTTGTATGGTTACCAAAAATGGGTCTGAAAAATGCTAGTGTAAACAAATATGGTGCAGTTTGCGGCCCGAAGTTCACTGGCATGGACCTGCCAAGTAGACCAACAAAGTGGATTTAGGGGCTTTTCTGTCTCTCGGTCCACGGTTAGTTCTCGGGTGCTTCGCTAGTGAGGACCCACGAACTAGGCACTTTTGGTGAATGTTTGGTTCTCGGTCTGCGGGTCACTTGGCTAGTGTGGATCAACGTACTACCAGCGAACTGGGCACTCTTAGTCTTCTGGAGGAGTTATGGCTCTCAGGTCGTGTGTCATTGCGCTAGTAGTACCAGCGAACTGTGCCTTGATGACTTCTGGAGGCTACTTCGCAAATGCACAGTTAAGGTACCCACGAAGTACTAGCAAGCTGACACTTTGAGGTCTTCTGAGTCTCGGTCCGCGCATGGTCTTGCTGCCTTGTGCAGGTAGGGTACCTACAAAGAGACCAGTGAACTGAGCTCCCTTCTACCCGAAAGTCCCGATTTACATCTCCAATACCTGAAACACATTGAATGCCTGCATTGACTAGAAAAGATCCATTAGACAATAGACACTAGAATACTCCCGAAAACAAGCCAATGGATGTGGAATTGAGGGTCAAAATGTAACACAATTTTGGCACGATCACTCATAAATATGTGCTATAATTTCTCGATTATAGAATTCACATATTTGACATTCCAATAAAGATGTAAAGCATGTAATCGTTGAATGATTATGTGATACTCATGTCTTTTGTATGTCAATTTAAGCTCTTTTGCTAGTTCTTGTGCATCAAAATTTTGTTGAAATGAATATAGTGACTATATGAAGTTTGACCTTTCGAGAATTTTCACATTAGAAAATTTGTTGAACAGTTAAAAGTCTTACAATTTCAAATATTTGTTGGTGGCACTAGAAATGGGTTATTCTTTATATAACTGGGTGTTAGCTTTACCTAACTTAACATAATTGTGATATAAGTTTATCTCATCTATTATTATTTTTTTCCTGTTTTTCTAATATAGAATTGAAAAAGTGAGGTAAAATGAGGAGGGGGAGAGAGAAACTTAGAAGGTGAAAATCAGCAAAGAAAGATGAGAAACTCTTAAGAAAGTGGACAAAATCGGAAGAAAGAAGAGAAGGTTAGAAAAAATGGAGAAAATATTGGGGGGGGGGGGAATAGACTAAATAGAGGGCAAGTTTTCAACTCTAACTATTATTCAACTCATAACCCTTAATAAAATAACATCGCACATAGGGTCCCTATTTGTAGTCAATTAAACCTAATCTCTTCCATAAAAAAAAAAGGGGAAAGGAAACCTTAACCAACTTTAATAATGTTAGGCCTTTAATATGTTGGGCATTTTCCTAACAGGTTAAGCTTCTGAGTCCAGCAATTATCAAAATTGTATCGGAGCTAGTTTTGCTAGGATTGTTTGGGTGTGAGTCTCCCCTCTTGTATTGCACCTGATTGAGTGTGTTAGAATGCTTAAATACTTTTATTGGGCCATTTCCTAACAACTTAGGCTTTGAATTGAGAGGTTACTCTACAAATAAAAAATTCTAAGCCATCACAAATTAGAAATCTGAGCCAAACAAATAAGTAAAAATTCCAAAAAAATCTTAAGAGAAGGAAATTGCCAAATGAATCCTACTTCTATTAAGATAATAAAATCTCTAAAATATATTTTTCCTTGTTCTGCCTTTGATTTTATTTTGTATGTGAGTAAACGATGGCCCTGGTAATACTAGCACTTCCTAGCTTGTTATTCTTTTATTGAATTTCTTGCTCGATGGTAACAATTTTTTTATTTTTATATGGGAACAATTTTTTATTATTTTTTTATTTCTCTTTGTAGGCTTATTCTATTAGTAGGCTCACAACGGTTCCATCACTGATGAGGGCGATCCTTCCTGCTTTGCAAAGTCAACCTGAAATGCGAATTTCAAGTTCATTGAAATTGTTAGTGCTAAGTGGTGAAGTCCTTCCTATATCCTTGTGGGATATGCTTTCCAAATTACTCCCCAAGATTTCCATCCTGAATTTATATGGGAGTACAGAGGTTAGCAATTGTAATCTAATTTTAATGTTGTTTTCAAAGAAGCATTATTAAGCCATGCATTTAATCCAGAAAGCATGATAAGGAAGCCAGTAACCTTGGACCAGCTCACATCTTTATTTTTTTTTATATTTTTTTTTATGTATAATGTAAAAGGGTATTTAATCCTGAGATGACTACTATTGTTCTTAGCATAAAAAAATTGTACAAATGCTTTTTCTTCTCCCAGTATTATGTTTCTCTCATATCAATTCTGGGTGCTAATCTTCGACTGGTTGAATTAATTTCTTGAGAAAGATGTTTCCACCATTTGGTTATGTAGTTACATATGTTATGATGTCTATCAAATATTCCATTAGCTTTTATTGTCAATGATTAATACCTTATCTCTGAATACAGGTATCTGGAGATTGCACATATTTTGATTGCAATAGGTTGTCAAACATTTTGGAGACGGAGACACTTACAAGTGTACCAATTGGTGTGCCTATTTCAAATTGTGACGTAGTGCTTGCTGAAAGTGATACTGATACACCTAATCAGGGAGAAATATACATTGGCGGTCTATGTGTTGCTAATGGATATTTTTCTGAATCAACCCTCATGTCTTTAGAGAATGTAAATTTGCATCAGAACTCCATTTCCAACCATTCTGTTAATGGTGGAAGCATAATGTACTTTAGAACCGGTGATTTTGCAAAACGACTTCAAAGTGGTGACTTGGTTTTCTTGGGTAGAAAGGATCGCACTATAAAGGTTAATGGGCAACGTATGGCTTTAGATGAGATTGAATTTGTACTACGGGAATACCCAGATGTAATTGACGCCGCTGTGATTTTTCGTAAAATTCAGGAAGAACTTCCCATCCTTGAAGCGTTTATATTGTTACAAAAGAAAGAAAAATCTAGTGAAATATTCATATCATCTATCAAAAGCTGGATGATCAACAAACTTCCTTTGGCAATGATTCCTAATCGTTTTATCTGCATTGAGTCATTGCCTATGACTCCCAGTGGAAAAGTTGATTATGCATCGTTAGCAGGCTCAACAATTGTCACTATGCATCCTCAAGATGAAATTGTTAATACAAAGACTAGCATTCTCTTGCAAGTTATCAAAAAGGTTTGCTTTCATATATTTTAAATTTCTCCCGTCATTTTTTTCTAAGTGGAAATTTTTACTTTCTCGGAAAATAGTTGGGGATGTTCTTGGTCAATCAAGTCTTGGAGTTAGAGATTTTTGTACTTATTTTTAGGTGATTGAGTTGCAACTTGGGTTGTTTGACCACTTCTTTGTTACAATCTCTTCTAAATTTCTAATCAAGTAGTAATAATACGATGTACATTTATTTTAATTGTCTCTTTTTTATGGTATGCATTAACTAATTATATAAGTCTATTTAAAGCAAATACAATGCATGCAAGTTTCAGTTAGATGAACGTGGGCCTCTTTTTCTGGCTGACTACGTGACTGGTGTGCTCTCTCTGTATTCTTTCAAGTCATCATACAAATTTTATTCTCATTTAAGATCAATAAATATTTTCTTACTGTAAGGTTGGTAATAACTTGATTTGCAAATTTTTGACCCTCGCGTATTATATCTGTTGACTTATCTCATGGGAGCTTATGGATTCATTAAAAGGTAGACGTTGGACCCTTGATGAGAAAGGATAGTCTATTTTGTTTTTTTTTTCCTGACATCATTTCCTGTAATGTGATTTAATTCAAGAGACTTCTATAAGGACAGTTTCTGTTGCTTGTGATGGATAGTATATTTTTTGAATGCATGAACTAATTTTAGGTTTAATTTACAGACATACAGACATGGTTTGCTAGGGAATACGTGATATAAGTTCATCGTGAACTATGACATATATATATATATATATATTTTTTTTTTTTTGATAAATTCCATGGTAAATTTATTTATGACAGATGCTCTAAGGAGCTTTGATGTTTAATTTGTTTAATAAAAAATCAGTCTTGCAAGTTCGCAGACAAATGAATCTTGATATTTAAAATTGTTTTATCTTTAAATTTATGAACTAGATTGTGTAATTGAAGCTTGACATATTTTCATAGCATTTCAGTTTCCATTTATTCAATTATGTTCAACTGTGTTAGATCGTCAGAAAAGAGAACCCAACTATTTGGAATTTTTCTGACAGGCCTTTGGTGATGCTTTGACTGTTGAAGAGATTTTCGATGATGATAATTTCTTTGTGATGGGTGGTAATTCCATTGCTGCGGCTCATGTTGCTCATAATTTAGGGATTGATATGAGATTGATTTATAACTTTCAGACTCCATCAAAGCTTCAAACTGCTCTTCTACAGAAAAAGGTTTCATGCAATAGAGATGCCAGTGCAGATCCTAATTATAAGGTGAATCAAGAAGCAGATAAGGGGAATACATCTCATTCAGTTTATACTTCAAATGACAATCTTCTTACACAGGAGTTGTTGAGGCTGCATAATGAAAAGAATGAAAATCATCCCATTATGTCTAAACGCCTGAAGGTGGATTCAGATAAACATGTTGCTTTGGATCTTGGTCAAAAGGATGGGTTCCCTCTGAATTGTGCATCATCTCCCATGTCATGTTCATTCAGTCGCTGCAACAAGATGATGTATGAAGTGGGAAACAAAGGGAATGATCCATGTCAAGTACCCTGGTCAGTGGAAGTTCCTGGAAATAGAAAAGGTTTTATCCATGAATTGTGGAAAGTTTACATGGAGTCTTGTGTTGATGCATCACCCCTTCTCGTGCTTAAAGGCTCAGATATCTATCTATTTGTTGGATCTCATTCACATAAATTTCTGTGTCTTGATGCCAAGAGGTAAGGACCATGTTTTAGATTCTGAATGTCAGATTATGCTATCATAAACATCTCAAATATTTGTGAATACTTAGATTGATTAGAAACTTTTGTTGAAATTGACATTTGGCCAGTACCAGTATTAATTTCATGTTGTTTGTTCATCAAAGTGGATGCTGTGATCTTAAAGGAATGAATATTGACCATATATTAACTTGGAAAAACAAGCTTCGACTCCAGTTTATTCTTGTGTCAAGCAGGGTTTGTTTATGTTAGCACAACTTCTTAATCCCCGAAGTCCATGGTTGGCTTTTTGTCAGGTTGGGTGGATTCCAGCTTTTGGTGAGAAATAAAATTGAGGAAAACTAACAATTTAACACCACCGGAAACAGGAATTTCCGATTTATAAAGTGGTTCATTGCTGTGTGGAGACATCCACTCCATATTCACTACCATAATAAATTCCCCTGAATAATTGAATGAACTGTATACTTCAAATGCTTTTGACATGAGGAATTTGTTTACGCTTGTGATTATCCCACACCATATCTCTACAGGGTCTTGCATTGAGATTTGAGTAGTGTCGTTTGTTCTGTCCTTGAGATTCTTGAAACCTAGGAGATGCTTTTTTTTATCTTTTTTTTTATGGCTGTGCATGCTTGCACTATTAGAAGGATCTTGCAATGTTTTGTGTTTCATGTCAATTATGGTGTAACCTACAGGCTTTTTTATTGGTTATAATAAATGCAATATGTATGTATCTTTTGCTTTAAGATAGGCCTGTCTCACATATTTGAAATGCATAATGGTTGATGTAGTTGGACTTGGATTTCTACATTGATGTTAGTTATCATATTTTTCAATCTGCAAAATGGAAGTGTTATCAATTCTGGTTGTTAAATTTTCATTCAGTAAAAATGTGCAGCGGAAATTTTAAGAACATGATATCTGCTTTTTGTATGCATCATGGGTAAAATGTTTCAAGCATTTCAGAACAACCTCTTTATCCTCCAACCTGAGTTTTGTACTAAAACATATCTGAGTTAGTGGTTGTGTCCAGTGGGAAACAAAGCTAGAAGGACGAGTTGAATGCTCAGCAGCAGTTGTTGGTGACTTTTCTCTGGTAATTCATTATACTCAGTATGTCTTGTACATTGTTCCATTTGATTTTTAGCTTTACAAGGGCTTTAAAGTTCTTCCGGAATATGTTGTGTAATAGGTTGTAGTTGGATGCTACAAGGGGAAAATATATTTTCTTGATTTTTCAAATGGCAGTATCTGGTGGATATTCCAAACTGATGGCGAGGTATGATAATTAAAAGCTTTATCATATTGCCTTTCATTTATTGTGTAAGAGATTAATATGCATCAATCTGGGACTACTTTTTCTTTAGTAAGATGAGTTAATTTGTTGTCTTTTAGGTCCCTTTTGCTTTTGTTTTGGATTGGTTCGATGTAGTACAGGACAGTTGGAAAACTTTCTTTATAAGCAGGATTACCAGCCTCAATTATGATTTATGACCCAATCTTTCGCAATTTCTCGGCCTCTTGAGTTTTGATTAAACCGCACCGGAAGGCTAGGAATAATTTTTTAATTCACAGTGAACTACACAATCCCACCAAAGCTTCTCTCTCCTCTTTATTTTTCTCTCCCAATAACTTCACAATCTCTCTTTCCGCTCTCCCTCTTTTCTTTCCATCTCTTCGCATTCATCTCTCTCTTCAATTTTTAAATCTTAACAAAAATAAAGTTTTAGTCCCACCCAGGCAACAGCAGACATGAAAACTAAGGGCTCTATCTCTTTCAACACCATTTCAATAAGAATATAAGATTTCATTTTCTTTGTTCTGCATATAATTAGGCTTAGCAAATAGTCAAATTAAAAGATTTATCATTCTAATAGAAATAACTGAATCTTTCAGCGAGAAACAATTAAAGATCCAAACACTAATAAAATAAGAAACTCTGTTCCATTTCTTTGTTGTTCATGTTAGGTCTGATTATTGGATCTCTCGTCCTCGTATTATATTGTACAAGTTAGGACAGCATATTGTACGAGTTAGGACAGCATGTCAGAGAAGTTGCTACTTGCTAGTGAATCCCGTGTCAACTAATTCTCGAGTTAGATATGGTGTCTTTCACATTTCTAGGCTATTGAACCTACCAGCATCAGCTTTTGGGTTGGTTTCTATGTCATACGTAATTGCCTCTGTTAGTACTTAATAGTACAGGTAGTCAAGTGAGGCCCACATGATGGCCATCATGATAAAATTTAGGGGAAATTACAGTTTGGGCCTTATGTTTTAAGGAAACATTACTTTTTTGCTTGATTTATGTGCATTAGTCTTTGGCCCTTATCTTTTTAGAAATACATCAAAATGGTCCCTTGACCAAAAAAGTAATGGTCAAACATATCAAATGCCGTGAAAGTACTATTTTACCATCACTTTAAAATAATTGTATATTAAAAAATTGAAAAAAAAAATAGATTAATCGAAAATTTTGAAAAGAAAAAGAAAATGGTTCACCACCATACAATTGACCCCATCCATACGACAATCCCAATGGATGGTTTAGATTAAATAAAATTTAAAATAAATGGTTCATTAAAATTAAAAAAAAAAATAGATTTTCTCAAGAATCCCAATAATTTCCTATCGGGATAATGAAATAAGTTGGCTTTTCTTGTTCTTAGAGGATTTAGGAGTCCTATTTTAGTAAGGAATGTAATCCAAGTCCTATACCTATAAATAGGGCTACTGAGAGTTTATTTTTTACACAGAAAAATCAGCAAGCATACAATGGTAATTGGTAAAGAGTCAAGAGTGATAGAGAGACTCTTGCAAGGTGTTAGGGAATTAGCTAAGGGGTTTCAATAAGTTTCTTGTAACCGTTTTTCTCTATAGTGCTAGTGATTTCTCAATAGAGATCACACGAGGAGTAGGCAAAGACCCAAAGTTAGTCGAACCTTGGTAAAATCCTTGTCTTGTGTGTGTGGCATGTTTTCTTTATCGTTCATACTTATTTCGCATATTCGCTTATCATTATCCTATAAGTTTATCATCGAAGTCTATCAATAAAACAAGATCAATAAGGGAGATTAAAATCAATAGTTCCAACCTCCATCTGCGTAGATGAAGGTCCACCGTTGGATCCCCATTCCATCAATTTAAAAAAAAAAAAAAAAATTAATTTCATCTCCACCATCCATAGCTAAGATGGATCGTAAAAAAGTTTCCTTTAGTTTTTTTTTCTTCTTTTTTTAAATATAAAACTAGTTTTTTTTTTTTTTTTTTTACTTTTATGATTTTTTTGAAAATGTTTTATTGGTACACGTGTCACAATTGTATGCTAATTGTGTATAAAGACGTAAATACCCTGTTTCCGTTAATATTTACTAACCATTGCCTGACATTGGAACCATTTTGATGTATTTCCAAAGAGATAAAGACCAAAGGCCCCAATACACATAAGTTAAGTAAAAAAGTAAAGGCCTATCATGCAGCTGTTTTTCTGCCTGTTTCTGTTTTTGTTTTCCAAAAACGATTTTGAATTCGCGTTCCTTATCGTTTTTCATTTTTTTTTTCAAAAAACAAAAACAAAATGACAAACAAAACCATTGTTAAAAGTGAAAATTTTGAAAACCAACTTTTAGATGTTTTCCATGTTTTTCACCTTGTTTTTTAACTCATCTTTTTCTCGCTTTTCTTTTCTTCGTTCACGGAATCACTAGTTCTTCTCATTGTTCTTCACAGGTCGTTATCTTATTCTCTTCCTCCTCCCCATCCTCCTCTTCTTCTTTTGCGGCTCTTCCTCTCCTCCATGAGCTAACACCGAAGGCACTGAGATACTCCTCCAGTGACGTCGATCCGACCAGATCTGTGTCAGATCAGCAATGCCGGAGGAGGATGTCACTTCCTGCAGCGTTGGAGCCGCCAACTCCTTCCAATTTTTTTTTAGACTCTTGAGCTTGATGATGGACTGATGGAGAAGCTATTAGTAACTGATTTGTGGTGGAGATAATCTAGAATGTATGCAATATTATTGGTTGTTGATTTGATTATCAAATCTGAGTGTATTTTTTCTTGTGTATTGTGTTTTCAACTTGGGTATTGTGGAACCAATTATTGGTTTCAATAATATTGTTGTCTGCACATTTTAAGATTACTCGAGTTATAAATATTGAAATCTTCCCAACCCTCACTCTCTCCATTGTTATTCAGATATTGATTCAGTGGCTAAACAAGACTATAAATTTTTGTGATGAATTTGTGGCATTTAATATAAAAATTGAAGCATTTGGAGAGTAAATTTTGCTCTATTTGTTTATTAAATAACTTACATAATGAAGAACTTCAATGTCAGTGTTTCACTTCCAAAATCTAAGCCATTGCATAGTATTTTTGTAGGTTTACATTTGTAATTTTACTCATTTTTTATCGAAATTGGAATCAAACTTTTTTCATATGAAATAAAATGGTAATTGAGAAGTAGACAACTAACATAAAAATTGATGTTAAGGTTTGTTAAATAAAAATTAAATTGCTAAACATATTTACTAAAATTGTTCTATAATTTCAGGTTAATGTAAAAATAAAATTAAAAATAAAAATTGAAATTGATGTTACAAATTTTTATATTTTTAGTTAATCTACCGGACGTGTTTTTACTGTTTTTATTTCCAGAATACTGTTTTCAGCATATTCTATTAGATGCGTTTTTAGATTTTGAAATTGAAATCGAAATCGAAAACACTGTTTTTATTTTCATTTTTCTTTTTCGAAAACAACAAATGAAAAACGCTTACAGGACGCACCCTAACTTTTCCTTAAAACATAAGGACCTAACTGTAATTCCCCCTAAAATTTATGAACTGATAGTGTAGAATTCCGTGAGTTAGGGTGACTGGTTGATTTCCTATTCTAGGAGATTTAGTCAATTACCAGTTTTTTTGTTTTAGTTTAATGTAAATATTGATTATTTCCTGTTTTGTAGGAATTGTAATTGTACTCAATTAGGAAAGGAAATCACCTATTAATTATTATTGTAAATAGGTTGTTTACTAATATATATATTTCTTCTTAGGCCTGTACGAATTAATTCAGAAAAATAAAATATTTCTTCTTCATGGTATCAGAGCATATCTGAACCGAAAACCCTAATTTCTCTGCTGTTCTTTCTGGCAGCAATCTCGCCTTCATTGCTGTTTTTTCCGGCAACAATCTTATTCTTTTCTGCTGTTTTTTCCGGCAACAGTCCTTTTCTTCTCTGTTGTGAAGGATACTTTCTCGAACAAAGACAACATCTCAGAGTTATTCAGCCTTGAAGGACACCTACATGTCCTGCGGCAAGGAGAGTTGACTGTCATAGAATACTATACAAAGTTGTCTCGTTATTGGCAGCAGCTTGATACGTTTGAGAAGCCACGGTGGAAGTGCTTCGAGGATGGAGTACTGTTCAAAAACTTTATCGAGCAGAGACGGGTCTTCAAATTTCTGCTAAGGTTGAATGAAAAGATGGACGAGGTGCGTGGCAGAATTTTAGGAACAAAACCACTTCCAAAAATTAGAGAAGTCGTCTCAGAGGTACGTCGTGAAGAAAGCAGGAAGAAAATCATGCTCATGAAATCCAATTCTAGTGGAATCAGTGGAGAAGCTTTTGCACTTGATGCTGCCCGAGGAAATTCCAATCAAGGAGTTGAAAACCAACAAAGAAAAGGTAGGCCTTGGTGTGACTATTGCCTAGACTTGGTCATGTCAAGGATACCTGTTGGAAGCTTCATGGAAAGCAACAAGACTGGAAACCTAAGAGCCAAAGAGACAGATTCTGCTCTGTTCAATCCTAGACAGATGGAGCAGTTGCAGAGAATGTTCTCGGGTATGAATCCCTCAATTATTGGGGCAGGATCTGTAGCAAAGAAAGGTACATACTCCTCTGCTTTAAATGTTAATCAAGAGGCTCCAGGATCCTGGATTGTGGATTCAGGGGCCATTGACCACGTGACGGGCAATGCGAGAGTATTTAAGATTGCAGATAGTTCTCTTTCAAAAGTTGTTGGATGTGGTTCTGTTGTGGTTTCCGATACTCTAACTTTGCATACAGTGTTGCTTGTTCCGAATTTGGATTGTAGTCCGTTATCAATTTCAAAACTTACCCTTGATGAGAAGTGTATGACTAAGTTTTACCCTACCTATTGTATTTTTCAGGATATGGTCTCGGGGAAGACGATTGGAACTGCTGAGGTGCAGGCAGGTCTTTATCTTCTTACTGCTAAAGCTACAAAGGGTATACAATGCAACTCTGTTGAGTCTAGCTCTAGGTCAAATAAAAATAGTTTCATCATGTTATGGTACTATAGGTTAGGTCATCCAAATTTCAAGTACCTTGAAAAATTGTTACCTGATTTATTCATCAATAAAAATTACAGTGATTTTCATTGCGATTTTTGTGAACTTTCTAAACATACTCGTGTTGTGTATCGTCCTAGTAGCTATAAAGCATCTAAACCGTTCTCATTAATTCACAGTGATGTTTGGGGACCCTCCGGGGTTTCAAGTATCACCGGAGCTAAGTGGTTTGTCACCTATATAGATGATCATACTAGGGTCACTTGGATGTTGCTCATGAAAGCAAAATCTGAGGTCACTAACATTTTCAAAAACTTCAATTCAATGATAAAAACTAAGTTCCAAACTCGAATTTAGGTTTTGAGGTCGGATAATGGGAGAGAGTACATAAACCAAGAACTAAGGGCTTATTTACTAAGTGAGGGTATAGTTCATCAAACCTCATGTATTGATACACCTCAACAGAATGGAGTGTCGGAGAGAAAAAATCGTCATTTACTTGAGGTCACCCGTTCTGTGATGTTTTGCATGAGGGTACCAACTAGTTTTTGGGGAGAAGCTGTTTATCTGATTAATAGGCAGCCCTCCATGGTATTGCAATTTAAAACTCCTATTCAAAGTCTTCTTGAAATATATCCTCACACAGATTATTTCTACCATTCCAATTAGAGTTTTTTGTTGTACAGCCTTTGTACATGTTCATCCTCACTCCCATGCTAAACTCGATTCGAGAGCAGTGAGGTGTTTATTTGTGGGATATTCTCATACACAAAAGGGTATAAATGCTATGATCCAACAAATAGAAAGTGGTATGTATCACATGTCACCTTTGTTGAAGACAAACCTTTTTTCCCTCAAACTAAAATTCAAGGGGGGAGTGAACATGAATTTCTGCAGTTTTTTAATGTTGGTAATCATCAAAATCATGCATTTAGTGAAACAAATAGTCCTAGTTGGTCTCCTATTTTACGGTCTGATTCTTTTATACCTAGTCAAAATCAGTCTCAAAATCATCATGAAAATCCTCTTGAAAAACAGTCTCAACATCCTAAAAATCGGTCCAAATATCCTGTTGTTCCCAATGTATATTCTAGGCAGCCTAAAGCGGCAAAACAGCAAGATGCAGACCTGATAGCACCTCATCAAGATCATGACTCAGATCCGGGATCCTCTGTCCGGTTTCATGCCCCTGAGAGAGTGCAGATCTAGACCATTGTACCCATTATGTAAGTACTTGTCATATGAAGGCTTGTCACCAAATTACAAGAGGTTTGCTCTTAACATTACCAATGTTTCTGTATCAGCCGACATTGATGAAGCTATGGCAATTCCAAA
The DNA here is from genome assembly GCA_032871835.1 of Dipteronia dyeriana. Taxonomy (NCBI): domain Eukaryota; kingdom Viridiplantae; phylum Streptophyta; class Magnoliopsida; order Sapindales; family Sapindaceae; genus Dipteronia; species Dipteronia dyeriana. Next base: position 40,903,524 of record CM065302.1, read on the forward strand.
GTGGAAAAAGGCTGTCAAAGAGGAGTTGGAAGCTCTCCAAAAGAATGGTACTTGGGATGTCACAGATCTACCTTATGGAAAGAAGGTTGTAGGATGTAAATGGGTGTTTACAGTGAAATACAGGGTTGATGGAAGTGTGGAACGCTACAAAGCAAGGTTAGTTGCTAAAGGTTTCACACAAACATATGGCATTGATTATGAGGAGATGTTTGCTCCGGTTGCTAAATTGAACACCATCAGAATTCTTCTCTCTATAGCAGTGAATTTAGAATGGAAACTTCATCAGATGGATGTGAAAAATGCTTTCCTGAATGGGGAGTTGACAGAGGAGGTCTGCATGGAGGGGCCACCCGGTTTGGAAAATATGTTTGAGAATAAGGTGTGTATATTGAAGAAGTCTCTGTATGGCTTGAAGCAGTCCCCTAGAGCTTGGTTTGAGAGGTTTACCAAGTCAATCAAGAGGTATGGTCATACTTAATGTTAGACTGACCATACTTTGTTTGTTAAGCATTCTGTAGGTGGCATAATCATTATGCACAGTGTACGTAGATGACATGATAATAATCGGAAACAGTGAAATGGAGATTCAGAAGTTAAAGTCTTTTATGGCTACAGAGTTTGAGATTAAGGATCTTGGGAACTTGAAGTATTTTTTGGGCATGGAGGTTGCTAGATCTAGAGCTGGAATTTTTATCAATCAGAGGAAGTATATACTGGATCTACTCAGAGAAACTGGAATGATTGATTGCAAGCTAGTGGATACCACTAAGGATAGCTCAACTAAGTTGGGGCTGATTGAAGATAGTCCACCGGTGGATAAAGGGAGATATCAATGTTTGGTTGGTAAGTTAATTTACTTATCACATACTAGACTTGAGATCGCTTTCTCAGTGAGTTATGTTAGTCAGTTCATGAATAATCCAAATGAAGAGCATATAGGAGTTGTGTATCGGATACTCAGATATTTGAAGATGTCACCTGAGCAAGGGATTTGTTTCAAGAAAAATGAGAGCCAAAAGATTAGTGTTTTTACTTATGCGAATTGGGCAGGTTCAGTGGTGGATAGGAGGTCCACTTCCGGATATTGCTCCTATGTATGGGGCAATTTGGTTACTTGGCGTAGCAAGAAGCAAGCAGTTGTGTCAAGAAGTAGTGCTGAGGCGCTATGGCTCATGGAATTTGTGAAGGAATTTGGCTACAACGGTTGCTAGAAGAGCTCAAAGTACCTAGATCTACTCCGATGGAATAGCTGTGTGATAATCAAGCTGCGATTAGTACAGGCAAGAATCCAGTGCATCATGATAGGACAAAGCACGTGGAGATTGATTGACATTTCATAAAAGAAAAAATTGATTCAGGAATGATCAAATTGATGCATACGTCCTCAAACTCTCAAGTAGCCGACATTTTCACCAAGGCTCTTCCTAGAGCATCATTTGAGGTGTTGTGCTTCAAGCTGTGCATGATTAACATCTATTGCCCAGCTTGAGGGGGGCTGTAGAATTCTATGAGTTAGGGTAACTGATTGATTTCCTATTCTAGGAGATATTACCAGTTTTTTTGTATTAGTTTAATGTAAATATTGATTATTTCCTGTTTTGTAGGAATTGTGATTGTACTCGATTAGGAAAGGAAATCGCCTATTGGTTATTACTGTAAATAGGTTGTTTACTAATATATATATTTCTTCTTAGGGCTGTACGAATTAATTCAGAAAAATAAAATATTTCTTCTTCAGATAGGTTCTTGGCTTCATAACGTATGCTTTACTGTTGGAAAGAGTTGACCGGATCTCCTTGAAATCTGGTCAAGAGGATCTACTTGAAATCTGGTCAAGAGGATTTCTAGGAATCAAATCCTAATCATTGTCTATATATAGAAACATGAGTGTAATTAGCTATATGATTGTGATATGTTAGATTAGAATCTGTAATTAACTTTAATCTAGGCCTAGGAATTAGCTGTTAGCATTCTATTTAAACAAGGATTGTAACAATCAGGATTAATAACAAAAAATATACTTTTCTTCTCAAATCTTCATTTACTTATAGCAAAACCCTTTTTGTAAATTTTATATTTGTTGTAGTATTAGACATGTAGTCTTTCCTGAAACAAAAGGCAGACTATCTGTAACCTATATGGGATCATGTAAAATCTGCAAACCAGAGCACAGTGTGAGAGCTATATAAATAAATAAAAATGAAGTTTTGAATGATCTAAACATTTGTTCGAAATTACATCACTTTTTTCTAGGTTCTTCATTTGACTTGCATCATTGCACATGGTTTTACTTGCCATGGGGCCACTGTTGATGTTGATTACTTTTTCAACATTTGAAGGTGAAGTGCCAGCCAGCTGTTGATGTTCCTAGACAATTGATCTGGTAAGGTCTTTGCTGATTCCTCATGTGTTTATTTTACATTGGTCTCGGGATGGTGAAAAATTTAAGCTACCAGCATCTTCATTTTGGGTTGCCTATTTTGGGTTGCCTATTTTGGGCAACATATATTGTTGTCGGATAGCCAGTTTTAGTGGAACTTTTGAGTTATATTGTTCAAAGTCGTAGTTGGTAATGTGTCATGGCCTGGGTGTCTGTTCTGCTCTACAAACTGTAAATTGTTCTTACTTTATGGATTACTTTATTACACCAGCAAACCTACACTAGTCTGAGACAGAACTCTATCATCAAATAAACCAGCCAGAATTTATGTTAAAACAGTTATAAATTTCTTTCTAGGGTTATATTTGAAATATGATGAAAAATAACCTTAATATGGTAAAAGACGGAGTTGCATGTGTAAAGTTGACTGCCCTTCACTATACATTATATGGATTATTGTATAGAGGTAGACAATTTTTCCTACTAGCTTGGGTATTTTCTGACATTCACTTCTAGTTCTGCACTCTGTATCTGTTTAGCATCAAACAAACATCACCGTGATAGCACGTAAATGTCTCCATTACCAAAAGAACATATAAGACAGTTGCAAAAGATTAGATTATCCTCTTTGATTTTCTAAGTGTAGACCAATTATGATGTATAGGTATTCATCTTAGTCTCTTGTTAGAATAGCTTTCAAGATTTGCATCTCTTTGGCATAATTTCCACCGTCTTTGCTCCTGTGAATCTTGAATCTCTCATTTGCATGATGTATAATTGTATTCATCGCTTTCTGTTTGCGGTTAATTTATACTCTTGGTATGAAATTTGTTATTCCAAATATTTGCAGGTATAATTTTAGCACAACCACACTTGCCTCTTAATATGATTTAATCTCTGTGACTGTATAGGTGTGGGTCACATGACCATAGTTTATATGGTCTTGACTTTATAAACCGGTGCTGTGTTTATAAGCTTTCATGTGGAGGGAGTATATTTGGATCACCTGCAATTGATGAGGTATAAGTTCTCTTTCGTTATTGGTTAAACTGCCTAATTATTTGTGCTTCAAATAATTGGGAATATCTTGCTGGATTCATCTCGACATTGTTTGATTTTGGTTAAAGTTGTCTTTAACATCAGTATATTTATTGTTCACTTATTTCCTGTAGCCAGTATATCTCTGAGGAATTAATTGAAAGAGATAATTATTCTTCTTAGTTTATTACTGCTGCCTCAAAAAACCTTAAATACAAGATACAGTACCGAACTACCTCTACCTTAGAAATAGAGATAGACTAGGAGTTTAAACAAAGAGAAACAACCTAGAGATAAGGTCCGGTAACAGCTTTACACAGACCACTTATTCTAAACTACTAAGAAAACAGACAGCACACACCTAAGTTATTAACAGAAAACATAACTAACAAATATCAACACCTCCCCCCCAAGCTGGGTTATAAATATTAATTATTCCCAGCTTGTAACACATGTTTTCGAAATCGGTCCTAGGGAGAACCTTTGTTATAATATCTACAGTTTGGAATTTTGTTGGAGTATAGATTAGCTTGTCAGTTCCTTCATCTAGCTTTTCCGTGATGAAATGCTCATTGATTTCAACATGCTTTGTTCTGTAATGGTGAACCGGGTTCTTGGCTATAAGTATAGTCGCTTGGTTATAGCAGAACAATTTCATTGGTCCATCAATAGGTACTTTCAGCTCCATTAGAAGTCTTCTAAACCACATATCTTCACAAATACCAAGAGACATTGATCCGAACTCTGCCTCTGCACTCCTTCTGGAGACAACCGACTGCTTCTTACCCCTCCTGGTTACTAAATTTCCGCACACATAAGTGCAGTAACCCGAAGTGGATCTTCAGTCCACGGTTGACTCAGCCCAGTCTGCGCCTGTAAATCTCCACATCTTGTCTCGTGCCTTTTTTGAAAAATAAACCTCTGCCCGGTGTCATCCTTAAGTACCTTAGTATCCGATAGACAGCCTTCATATGCTCTTTAGTTGGGCAGTTCATGAACTGATTTACATAGCACACTACGAAGCCGATATCGAGTCAGGTATGAAAGAGGTAAATTAATTTACCAACCAGCCTTTGATATCGCCCTTTATCAACCGGTGCACTGCCTTCAATCGATCCCAACTTAGTAGTGTAATCCGTCGGTGTGTCAGTTGGTTTTCATCCCATCATCCCAATCTCTTTCAACAAATCCAGCGTGTATTTTCTTTGAGACACCAACAACCCCTTCCTTGACCTAGCAATTTCCATGCCTTGGAAATATTTAAGTCCTCCAAGATCCTTGATTTCGAACTCTAGAGCTAGGAACTTCTTCAATTTTTCGTATTTCCTTCTCATCATTCCCTTTGAGAATGATGTCAAATGAACAGGGTATGATTTGTTTACCCATATGTAAACCTAAATTTCTTCATAGACTTAGAAAATCTGTCGAACCAGGATCTAGGCGACTGATTCAGTCCATAGAGGGATTTTTCAAGTTGATACACCTCACCGGAGTTGGAGGCATTTTGGAGACCTTCTAGTAACCTTCCTCTTCAAGGTACTCATTAAGAAATGCATTCTTAATGTCCAGTTGGTTAAGAGGCCAATCTAAATTTGCAGCTTATGATAGAAATACCCGAATGGTATTCAACTTTGCCATCGGAGCAAAAGTCTCCTCGTAATCCATACCGTACGACTGCATGTATCCCTTGGCCACCAATCATGCCTTGTACCTCTCCATTGTACCATTTGCCCTGTGTTTTACTATGCACCCAAGTCCTGTTTTTCTCTAATGTATTTACCTCCTCTTGAATTGCATTCTTCCACTCAGGGACTCTGACAGCCTCCTCAATTCAGTTAGGGATCTGTACTTCAGATCTTAGATGTAAACACTTTAAAACATGTGAGAGTCCTTCATAAGACATGTTCTTACCAATAGGATACAAGGGTCTATCCCAGCATTGTCTGTAAGGCTTCCTTATAGCAATCGGATCTTCAAACAAGGATAAGTTTGGAGTAGGATGTTGAGTTGGGTCTGAATTGGGATAAGGATTACCTGATACAGTGAGGTTGTCTTGGGCAATGTATATGTTGGAGTTTGGTTCTTGGACTTTAGGTTCCGGACTTGCAGTTTAGACTCATGATCATGCATAGGTTGCATTAAGGATTCCACTTCCCTCCGATCTGCATTTCTCATGGAATATACAATAACAACCTCCTCTATATGAATCTGATTTGGAAGAATATCAGGAGAGATGAGTTGACTAGGATGACTAGACTGTCCAGTATAAGGACTCTCTAACTCATCTTGACTTGACTCTAGAGAACTAGTATGATCATGACTTCTATTAAGATCAGAATGTTGATGTCTAGAGGGTGGACTTCTACTACGACTAGGTGATGTGACCGGATGATTGTCATAAGGTTCCCAGCCTGACATAACCGGATGAGTATTGCCTTCTCAAAAAACAGATTCGGACATATTAAGACTCCCTCCTGAATCTGCTTTTTGGAATAAAAAGGTTGTGTTTCAAAGAATGTGACATCCATGGACACAGAGAATTTTTTCAAGTGTATGGAATATACAATCATGGTTAAATTGCCTATAGCTGACTTGGGGGGGGGGGGGGGGGGGGGGGAGCACACATAGACTATTGACAAGCATTCTTAAATAATCTATGTGTGCCTTCATTTTGCCCCTATTCAATCCCTTGAAACAAACCAATGTTTGTCCCTCTAGATAGCCTCTATAACTATATTTAAAGCAAATGAAAGCACACATAGACTATTAACAAGCATTCTCAAATAATCAGGTCAAGTCAAAAGTTGATAACTTGCAAGTGAAGTAACAATACTCAAAACACAAATCAACAAATACTTGTATACATATATACATTACTAAAAAGTGCAAGTACTAAATAGTAACGTATCATGTACACAACATTTAATTTACAAAATAAAGATATATACAACTATTGACAAGCATTCTTAAATAATCTATGTGTGCTTTCATTTTGCCCCTATTCAATCCCTTGAAACAAACCAATGTTTGTCCCTCTAGATAGCCTCTATAACTATATTTAAAGCAAATGAAAGCACACATAGACTATTAACAAGCATTCTCAAATAATCAGGTCAAGTCAAAAGTTGATAACTTGCAAGTGAAGTAACAATACTCAAAACACAAATCAACAAATACTTGTATACATATATACATTACTAAAAAGTGCAAGTACTAAATAGTAACGTATCATGTACACAACATTTAATTTACAAAATAAAGATATATACAACTATGATCAAATGAGTTGTTTTCATTTCACACTTTTACAAATCTTGTTATCCAAAGATATCTAAAAGAAATGATTCAAACAAGACTCATACAAACACATATACAAATATAAAGAGATAGAGATAGAGACATTTGACACATGATTTTTACGTGGTAAAACCTCTGAAGAGGAAACATTCACGGGTTGAATCCACAACCACCGGCAAACCGTAATCCACGATGACGAATAAAAGATACACACTCAAAGAAGTGATCAACCCTATGATACACTCTCCAAACTATCACTTCTATTCCACCATCGGGCCTAGTGAATCACTTTGCCTACTTCCTATCCAAGATGTGACTATCACATCTTAGAAGTTGTGAAGCTATGGATGCCTGGTACTTTGTGCTTCTGATCAAAATCAAAAAGTTGAAAATATGGATGTGTGAAATATTATGTTTGAATGACCTAATTTTTTTATTCCATCGGAACATACATTTATATACAATTGGAGACCTAGACATTAGGACTTATTTCTTATTTTTAAAGGAGAAAATCTTGCTTAATCTATTCTAAATAAGGAAAACAATTATACAGTTAATTACACCTAATTTACATCAAAGAATCCCAACACTCCCCCACAAACTGGGTTGTAAATATTTAGCATAGCCAGCTTGCAACTAAGATCTTCAAAATGCGCTCTTGGAAGTGCTTTAGTTAGAATATCATCAGTCTGTAGATTAGAAGGAATGTAAACAGGCTTGATTACTTTCTCTTCTATCTTTTCTTTGATGAAATGCCGATCTATTTCCGCATGCTTGGTCCGGTCATGATGAACTGGATTTTTAGCAATACTAATGGCAGATTGACTATCACATAGTAGCTGAATTGTTCCCTCAGAAGGTATCTTCAATTCGGCTAATACTCTTTTCACCCAAATTCTTTCACAAATACCATGAGCCATAGCTCGAAATTCCGCTTCTGCACTACTTCTAGCTACAACAGCTTGTTTTTTACTTCTCCATGTTGTCAGATTTCCCCAAACATAGGAACAATAACCAGAAGTGGAACGCCTATCTGTGATTGAGCCTGCCCAGTCTGCATCGGAATACAATTCCACTTTCATACTTGAGTTCCTTTTGAATAACTGTCCTTTCCTAGAGTCATTTTCAAGTATCTTAAGATTCTGTACACCGCTGTCATGTGTTCTTCAGTAGGGTTGTTCATGAACTGACTAACAACACTTACTGAGAATGCTATGTTAGGCCTAGTATGTGAGAGATAGATCAACTTCCCTACAAGTCTCTGATATCTTCCCTTTTCTACTGGAGCACTTTATTTGAACCAAGTTTGGTAGTGTAGTCCATAGGTGTCTCTGTAGGCTTACACTCAAGCATACCTGTTTCTTTAAGAAGATCCAGTACATACTTTCTTTGAGAAACTGCAATGCCTTGCTTAGACCTAGCCACTTCCATTCCCAAGAAGTATGTGAGTTTACCTAGGTCCTTGATCTCAAACTCTCTAGTCAGAAATTCTTTGACTCTTGGAAACTCAGAATAATCCCCTGTTAGAACAATATCATCAACATAGACAATCAACACAGAAATCAGTCCTTCTAAAGAATGTTTTACAAACATTGTATAATCAGACTGTCCCTGTATATACCCATTACTCTTCATAATTCTGGTAATTCTCTCAAACTAAGCTCTGGGTGATTGTTTGAGACCATAAAGTGACTTCTTTAGTCGACACATTTTTGTTGATGTTTGATGAGTTATGTAGTCCTTAGGGAATGTCCATATAGACCTCCTCTTCTAGATTCCCGTTCAAGAACGCATTCTTGACATTTAGTTGATGGAGGGGCCAATCCAAATTTGTTGCAAGAGAGAGGAGTATTCGAATAGTGTTGAGTTTTGCAACCGGAGTAAAGGTCTCCTTATAATCTATGCCATAGGATTGAGTAAATCCCTTAGCTACCAACCGAGCCTTGTATCTCTCAATACTACCATCTGCCTTTGCTTTTACAGTGAAGATCCACTTGCACCCGATCACATTCTTTCCATGAGGCATATCAGTAATTTCCCAAGTATCATTCTTCACCAGAGCACTAACTTCTTCATTAACTGCCTTCTTCCATTCTGGAATAGCCATGGCTTCTTGGATTGAATTAGGAATGTAAATAGAAGTGATTTTTCTGGTGAAAGCTTGGTAAGATGAAGATAGTCCCTCATAATTCACATAGTTGCCAATATGGTACAATGGATTACTTCTGCATTCTCTCACCTTTTTCCTGAGTGCTATCGGTAGGTTCTCATCGGAATTATCATGATTACTTAAATTAGTACCTGCAGAATTTTCCTCCACAGTCTGTAAGTTAGATGTAGTGATTTTTACCTCAGGTTCAGATGTAGGCAGTAGCTGTGAATCTGCTAGAGTCTCTGATTCCTTCGGTGTTTTCCTTTACCTGTGATAGACAATTATCTCGGGATATTCAGAATCAGTTGGTTTCGGTTTAGGTTCACTTTGGACACTTGGAGAAGGTGCAATTTCAATTGTTTCCGGTGTAATTTCAGGTATTTCCGGTTTAATTTCAGGTGTGTAATCTATGCTATCCAAGAAAAACTGATATTCTTATGGTTGACTCTGATTAGAACTCTCCCCCTGAATATCAGTTTTGGGGTAATAAGTTTTTGTTTCAAAAAATGTGACATCCATGGTGTGATAAAACTTTTGGTTGTCAGGACAGAAACATTTGTAACCTTTTTGGTTGGGAGAGTACCCTACAAAGATACATTTGGTAGATCGAGCGTCAAGCTTGGTTCGTTGTTTTTGATGGATATGCACAAACACAGTACACCAAAATATTCTTAGAGGAAGAGTGGAAATCAGCCGACTTTGAGGAAAGTGTTGTAAAAATACTTGATTTGGGGTTGAAAAATCTAATACTTAGGATTTAAGTCGATTGATTAGGTATGCTGCTGTAAGTATAGCCTCACCCCAAAAACGTTTTAGAACATTGGATGAAAATAACAGAGACCTGGCAATGTCCAGAAGGTGTCTATTCTTTCTCTCAGCTATCCCATTTTGCTGAGGGGTATCTACACAGGAACTTTGGTGTATGATTCCCTCAGTTGATAGATATGAGCCAATGTTAGAATTAAAAAACTCTCTTCCATTGTCAGTTCTATGTATTTGAATGAAAGTTTGAAATTCTTATATATTTGAGGAACTTCTGATTTATTTTTCATGAGAAAAATCCATGTGAGTCGTGTGTGATCATCTATGAAAGAGATGAACCAACGAGTTCCTGTGACATTTGGAACTTGAGATGGGCCCCAAACATCACTGTGGATCATAGAAAAAAGGTTTTTATGCTTTTTATGGTTGAATTGGGTATGAAATGCGAGAGTGTTTTGCAAATTGACAAATTTCACATTGAAAAGAACTAGCACTTTTATTTCTGAATAAACTTGGAAAAAGTTTGGATAAGTACATAAAACTTAGGTGGCCTAACCTGTAATGCCACACCATGATCAACCTCTCACTGTCACTTTTCAACTCACTAACAGACACAAGAATTAGTTTGATAAGACAGGTTCACTCACTCCTAGATGAGATTGTCTCACAGAATCCGGTTGAACCTCAAGATGATAGTGCCCAGCATGACTCCTAGCACATCCTCCTCGAAGTCACATCCTGAAATTCGCAGACATGAGGAGAAAAATTAGCTATACAGTTAAGATCTTGGGTAATTTTATTTATGGAGAGTAAGTTGCAGTCTAGATTAGGAACATATAGAACAAATTTGAGTGTTATGTCTCTGGATACCACAACTGAACCAGTCCCTTCAACTTTTGCCAAATAACCATCTGCAATTCTAACTGTGAGAGCTTCATTACGAGGAGAATATGTGTGGAAAACTCGCCTATCTCCTGTCATGTGATTAGAAGCACCGGAGTCTACAATCCAGGGCTTATAATGCTCTTGTTACACAGTCGAGGCCTTAAGAAAATTACCTTTTTAAGCTATGGAACCTAACCCAACAACTGGTGGATTTTGCTGTGATTGCAGCAGCCTTCTCAGTCCATCAAGTTCCTCTTTGCTAAAATTTGCAAGTTGCTTTGAACTAACAGCTATGTTGCCTCGAATTTCCTTCTCTGCTGCTATCTTCAGCTTCCAATCAGCAGGTTTTCCATGGAGTTTCCAGCAGGTTTCTTTGGTATGACCAGGGCGGCGACAATGTTCACACCATGGCCTTCCCCTTTTTTGTGGCTGCTGCAGGTTTCGGACAGCCAAGGCTGATGACTCACTAGTAGTAGTTGATTTTTCCATCCCCAGCATCAAATGGCGTCTACTTTCTTCCCTTCGTACCTCAGAGAAAGCTTCACGTAAGCTTGGCAGCGGTTTTGTGCTAAATATCCTTCCTTTTACTGCATCAAGACTTGAATTCAAGCCCAAGCAAAATTTGTAAACCCGTTTATTCGCTATGATCTTCTTGTATAGTTTGAGATCATTGGTAGTATCCCAGGAATATTTTTCAAAAGCGTCCGGTTGTTGCCAGTTTTGATGGAGTTTGTTGTAATACTCGGTCACAGATAAATCACCTTGTCGAAGATTATGCAAAAAACCCTCAATTGTCACCAGTTCGGGGATGTTGTCTTTATGAGAATAAGTGTCTTTTGCAGTCTCCCAAATTTCTGCAGCAGTTTCATATAGGAGAAAATTTTCTCTTATGTGTGGCTCCATGGAATTCACTAGCCAAGACATAACCTGGCTATTATCTCTCTTCCAGATCCGATAGCCATCGTCTTTTTCGTCTGGTTTGGTGATATGTCCAGTGAGATAATCTTTTTCCTTGCTGCGGACATGAAACATGAAGGATTGAGACTATTGGATGTAGTTTCGGCCATTCAATTTGTAGATGGTGATTAGTGTGGATGAGTAGTTTGTCAGGTCTCCCCCATTGTTGTTGAACATAACAGTTTCGACGTTTGAGGAGGATGATTTTGGAGTTTCAATTGAAGATTCTTTCTTTGGTGTTTGTCATGTCTGGTATTTGAAATTTCTACTGAGAATTAGGTAAAGGCTAGGACGGCCGATGAATACTGCCGGAATAAGCAGTGTAGAATGCTGCCGGAAAAAGCAGTAGATGGAGAGTTGACCTAGAACGGCTATGGGATTGATAGGAGGTGTCTAGGGTTGCTCTGATACCATGTGAAATATTAGGTTTGAATGATCTAATTTTTTTATTCCATCAGAACATATATTTATATACAATTGGAGACCTAGACATTAGGACTTCTTTCCTATTTTTAAAGGAGAAAATCTTGCCTAATCTATTCTAAATAAGAAAAACAATTATACAGCTAATTACACCTAATTTACAGCAAAGAATCCCAACAAGATGACTGATACTTTTTTATTTTTTTTTCTGATAAAAAGAAAGGTAAGTATTACCATTAACTGGGATATCAAATAATACTAGCCGCTAGTGTTGAGATTAGGGCAGAAGTTTTTGTGGCTTAGTTGATGTCAAAGACAAAGAAGGGAGTTTATGAGTACATAATAATAATGGTAGTAATAAAAGGTTGAGGCTAGATAGAAGATTGCAGTTGGATGGAGATGGTCATCCCTCTGCAGTGTTGAAGCTAAAAGCATATGCATGGTAAGTAATGGGTCAATGTTGCCTAAGTGGAGGATGGCAATCAGTCAAAAAAAAAAAAATTGTATCTATGGCATTACAGATCTTGTTCACTTATATTCACATCCATGCACTGCAAAGCTTAATAATTCTTACTATCAACTTTCGGTAAGGATTGTCTTTTTTCTATTAGTTGTTGGTATATCTGGTGTAAATATCCTTTGGGTCAATAACATGTGATTAAGAATTATAGTATAGTCAGTGAATTGTTATTGAATCTTTTTGTTTGTTGTTATTCTAATGTCTGATTTATCTCATATGTAGGTCCATGACACACTTTACGTGGCATCTACTAGTGGTCGGGTGACAGCAATATCAGTAAAGGTTTCAAGATTAAATTTTGTTGATGTGATATGTTTTGAATCCTGCTAATAGAGTAGGGACAAAGCTTTATATATGCCTTCATGATCCCCATATCTAAAGACCTTTAGTGCTGCTGTAAATCACTGTTACTGCAAACATTACCACTTTTGAGACAACTTAAACCAGAATTTGTATGATTACACGGACATATCTTTAAGGTTTCATGATCTATCATTCCAATTAATTGTAAATGTGTAATATGATACAAAGAAATACTTGAATCTTTATTGATGTCCCAAACTAGCTTGTATGTTACCTCTATTTGTCACCAGAATTTTAATATAACCTTTGTATGGTGCTGATTTGCATTGAACACTGTCACATAATTATTTACTTTTTGCTCAATTTAGATTGTCTTATTAGTGTAAAATTGGCTAATAAGTTAACAAGCATCATATAACCTTGTCAGCTCTCACAAATATGTCCAATCCAAATGAATTCTATGTAAGAATGAACTCTGCTTCTTTTTTTCTCCAAAAGAATTTAATTTTTCATGGTTTTTGTAAACTTGAGCTATATTTGGGAAATGCAGGCTCTGCCTTTTCATACTTTGTGGTTACATGAGCTACAAGTGCCGGTATTTGGTTCTCTTTCCGTCACTTCTCCAAATAGATACGGTACTTAATTATGTTTTCTTATTGTTTTAGAATTAGTATTTTGATGCATAGTTAATATTTATCTTTTTACTGATTAAATTGGATCTCCTGGATTAATTTGACTATTTCTTTCTGTTGTTGTTTCATGTGATCATTGCAAGATATTATTATAAATCTACCTTGCTCTATTTAGTGAATGACTGAATTCCTTTTTTTTCTTAATTCGTTGATTATTCTTGGTCTTTTTTTGTTGCAGTTATTTGTTGTTTGGTGGATGGGCACGTTGTTGCATTGGATTTAAGTGGATCTATTATTTGGAGGGTATACACTCACTTTCTTACTATCAAGATCTATCTTATTCTTTTCGTTACTTTCTCTAGCAGACCTTTATTTGTGCGACTATGCTTTATCCATGTTTTGAGTTATCTATTTCTGAACCTTACTATAAAGGTGAGCTATTTTGAGGTGGAGTTTGTGATGTCTGTAAAGTCTGCATCCTAACATTGAGACTTGAGAGTCTCACTGTTTGCCTTATTGGTCTTATCGTGAGATATGTAAGCAGCAGTGGTGATTATTAGTCCTTTCTCCGTTATTGGGGTCGTCTATCATGTAGCTGGTCATTTTGAAAATGTAGAGTATGTTGACTAGATTTGTTAACTGATTTAATGCATAGAGGTCTAGCAACTAGGAGAAAAAAACATTTGTGAATCCTCAAATTTCTTCCCCGCATTCCTTTAGGCCTTAGCTATTATGAGAAATTTCTCCAAGTCCATAGCAAGCTTGTGCGTTATAAAATGAGTAAATAAAATGAGTTTAGTTACGTGCATCAGCTCATCAGCTCATGTTTGGAGATGTAATGGGGATTTCTCCTGCGTCATATAATAAATTCTATTGAAATACGATGAACAGAGAAAAAATGAACTAATAAAAACTAAATTTAAAGGTCGTAAATATGTAATAAGATATGCTCGTCAAAAGACTTACACTTGTGGATAAAAGCCCAAATAATAGTATTAAGTACTTTAACACCCCCATCATAACATCTCTTTAAGCTTCCTTGTGAAATTGGGTCTCTGAGATATAAACTCTTCTCTTGTGTTGTACTGTCATTTATTATTTCTCTACACCTTTTTGCATGAAGATTGTGCTTTACGTATATTGTATGATACTTTTCTCTATCAATTTTTTTTCATGTTCAGTATAAAACTGGTGGTCCGGTATTTGCCGGTGCTTGCACAAGTTTTTCCCTTCCTTCTCAGGTAAAGCATTTTATTTAGGTTTAAAATTACAAATTTATAAGTTCCTTCCTTTTTTTTATTAAGTTCAACATTGCTTTTCTTTTTCCCCGTCAACTTCACTCTTGAAACTTCTGTTAATGGACTGTTACTATTTTTAAGGAAAATATTGTTTCTTCCATCAAGCAATACTCGATCAACAAAATTTGAAATGGATGCATGTATAATAATTATTCATATCTGCTTGACTTATATAAAATGGCTAAAAAAGAATGCTTAACACCACTTTTACTGAGTCCTAGTTACAGAATTCCTGCTTCCTGGTGCAAGTATATGATCTGCCTTGCCATGATATTCTATGAATATTCCCTAAACTAAGTAATTAGTGGTAATAAATAAGATGGAATGTTGTTCAGAATTTTCCAACTTTTCAAGGCCCTTTTTGGTTGCAGATTTTTTTTTTCTTAATATTTTGTCATTTGTGTGTTCATTTATATTTCCTGCAAATCAATTTATCACGGAACTTGATAAAACAGTAGGAAACATATACAGTTTAGCTTGTTTTGAAACTGTTTCCTTTTTCTTCTGTAGGTGCTTGTATGTTCCAGAAATGGAAGCGTATATTCTTTTGAACCGGTAAGGCTCTGATTGATATGTTCATATAGGTTTATGTTTTCATAGCTTGTAACATCAATTACTCTGCTGGGCACAAGCAGTGAAGTTCCACTGTTCTTATGGTGACTGATTTCTGCATTTAGAGTGCTGCTCATGCTTGAACCATGTAAAATTCTTTTACTGTTCATAGCTCACTTGTACTAGTGAATTGAGACATTGTGTAGTCATGCCTATTTCCTTAATATAATCTTATATGTATGATATCCAGAACCAAATTTTGCATTTATTGTCTGCCAATGTACATGGCATGCAAAGCTTTCCTTGATTTTATTGGACTTTGTGGCAAAAGTGCTTTAATTAAAAGTAACGATTTGGAGAACCTTTAATTGCATATGCAATTAATTCGGATATCCTTGGATAAAATGAGTATTTATAATATTACAAAATCTTTTTCTGTGGTTTCTAATTAGTAATTACTTAAAACTTCGGCTTGCTAGACTCTTTGTTTATCTTAAGGATAAAAGAGATTTGTGTGGTCATCATCATTCAAATATTGGACAATCTATTTGGATTTTGAACTTATTCATCTGTTTCATGATGTAAAAATTTTATGATGTGGAAACTACTTTGAACTATATCAGTTGGGTCATTGACTTAAATATTGGTCAAGTTATGGCTACAATCCTAAGGCTGTGTATGAGCATACTTTAATAGCCATGCCTGCATCTTACATTCGTACTCATTCGCTAGAGTGGTTTTCTGTAGGAAAAAGGGGAACTACTTTGGGAATACAGTGTTGGAGATCCAATAACTGCATCTGCTTATGTTGATGAGAATCTGAAGTTGATTTCTGAGACATCCTCTTTGGCCGATAGGTAATCAAACTACATGCAAACCTTAGTCTAGCATTTCATTTTTGTTTAACACAGTGGTTATTTGTATTTTCCAGATTGGTTTGTGTTTGTGCCAGTTCCGGAAGTATATATATCATTCGTATTAATTCAGATGTCTCTAAAATGAAAAATCCTTTAAGAGAAAAGGTTCAGGAATTTGCAAGGCTGGAGATGCAAGGAGACGTATTTTCATCACCTGTGATGATAGGTGGTCGGATTTTTGTTGGTTGTAGGGATGATTATGTGCACTGTATTGCTGCTGGAACCCAAAACTTGGTGGAAGAATGAGTTTGTATTTAGGGACGGAGCCACCTTATGACAAGGTGGCCATTGCCTCACATGAAGTTTTACAATTTTATAAAATTTTCCCAAAGTTTTAGAATTTTTATGTTTTTACCCTATTTCATATTTAAATTTTCTAATTCTTTTATAAATTACACCATTAATAATTTTCTGTTAATCATGTGGAGTATATATTTGATTCTAAATACTGTTAGAATAGTTTTGGCTATTAGAAAAATAGTAGAGGTACAATTTTAATTTTAATTAGTTTTTTAACTCTTAAACACTATTATTGAATCTTGAATTATTAGCTATAAATTTTAGTCAATATTATTTTTTAAGTAATGCTACACATACTCCTAACTAGTTGTGTGTTAATTGACAAATGGATATATACGTATTAATTATGATTTATTTCATTCGTCATATTTATATGAATTAAATTGTCTTAGTTATAAGTTGAGGTATGAGTTAAAATATCTAATATTTTTCTTATTTTTATTAGGTTTACACTTTTCATCATATTTAATGATCATTTTATATAGATAAGATAAGCTTGATCTAGTGTTATACCCCTCACACTTATATTATGCGGTTATGGGTTTGAGTTATCTCCTTTTCAAAAAACACTGAATTAATGTAATATTAAAAAGAAAAAAAAAGGGAGAGATCATTTTAAATGTTTTTCATAATGCACAAATTAAGATAATTCAATTAAAAAGTATTATTCATTTTAAATATTTAATAAAAAAAATAATGTTTTAAAATATGAACAATGATATTTTTTAATTAATGTTTTGTTTAATACAACTTCTAAGGTATATGTCAATTTAACTTATTATTTTACAATGCTCACGGAACATAACACTAATATTAGACCATCCAAAAATGTAGTATAAATTTTAATCCAAACGATTTGGTAATTAAATTTTTTATTAATCACATCATCTCATGTTGTGTATGATGATGACAATTCACTTGTCATACCATTTGGGTTGAAATTTGTATTAATTATTTGGATTGTATAATATTATTCGGAACATAATCCTAGCTTCGTCTGTGTTTGTATCGATCTTTTTACCTACCATTTCGGATATCACTAATTCGCTTTATTTCAAAAGTCTATATCCTTGACTAATTATCTAAACTATGATTGTTTCGTTGCTTTATTTGCCTGGGAGAATAAGTCGGTTGTTTGTTTTAAACATAGTTATCACTTTTTTTTTACCTATTATCTATGGAAACTAGTATTTTCAGTGAACAGGGGCTGTTCGATAACGTTTTTGTTTTTCATTTTCTTTTTTTTTGTTTTTAGTTGATTTCGAGAAATTGATTTTTTTATTTTTCAGATCCGAAAACGCATCTGGTAGCTGTTGACGTCGATTTCTTGATGAATGAGAAAGTCAACAAACTTTGGATTTGGTTATGACCTATCAAAAGAGAAAGATGAAGAGAATGCAATTGATATGTGAGTGATACGAGTTTACGTGGTAAAACTCCGATAACCGGAGAAACGTCCACGGGTGGCTGGATGACCAACCAAACCAAATCCACTATTGAACGAAGAATTACACCACTCGATCTCTCTTGCTTCTCTTTTTTTAGTGATTAGTTCTGTCTCATCTCTCTTTTACAGTAAGATTATGGATCTATTTATACATATATAGAACCATAATCCTTATTATACAAGTAAGGAAAAGAATTTGTAGTTAATTATGACTGGTTGCTTATTGAAGTCGTCATTATCTTCTTTCCTGTTTCGGAGATCTTGTGGGTTGAATCTGAATCTTCGTGGGACTCTAATTACACAGTCTGCTTAGGATTTATTCCCTAATCAATATGCAGTCTTCTAGAATAATAGAGTTGTTGTCTGATTTGGACTTGCTTCCTGTTTGGTACGTTATCCTTTTAGAAGCTTTCAAAATTCTTTCCTCCTTTGATACAGATGCATATTGGAATATGATTCTTGAGCTTACTCACGTATGTGAGTTGTATGTTGAACTTCTTTATTCGGGTTTCATGTGTTATCCCAAGTAGAGCTTAACATACTGAGTACCCGTGTTCGAGCATATTCGGGTTCTTATTCCTTAATGTCTTGGAATGTGTCTTCGAAAAACCTGTCTAATGCAATTAATTTTCAAAACCATTTACAACTAAATGTAATATATATATATAATCAAACATTCTACTATGTTTATTTTTTTTTCTTCATAAATTTGAACTTTTTTGGGTAACAAAATTATATTTATTAATAATATTATCATCAAAATCAAAATTTATTTTTAAAAGTATTACAATAATTCGAGATTTTAGAAAAGGAAAGATACTTGAATCTATAACCTTTTGGTGTAGGTGTGAAGAGCATACTACTAAACCAATATCATATTGTCACCAAAAACAACTATAATAATAATAATAATAATAATTGTAATAAACAGTGTCAATGTTAATGTTATGACAAAAAAGTAATATACTGTCATGACCGCTAATAAAATATATAATTCTGATAATTTTAACTAATAACAATGTTTATCTGTTAATTGTAAAAAAAAAAACAATGTTTATTTGTTTTTTTTATTTAAAAAGGTTTAAAAAAAAAAAAAATAGAAGATGTGTCATGTGTGGATTGTTGAATACTCACCAAGGAAGAGAGAGTTTTTTCTAAACATTATATATATATATATGATAATGCTAAACGCTTAAACCGAAGAGGATGAATAAATAAATAAAAAATTGAGATGAACGAAGAAGAAGAGAGAGGAGAAATTAAAAAAGTTTGTCAAAGAGTTCTTGAACCCCGAGCCTATGAAATTTGTTGAGTTTAAAACCATTGAAAACAATAAAATGTAGTTCTCAGTCAGTAGGGTAAAAAGTTAGAAATCAATTTTATTGATTTTTAAATTTTTAAAATTTTAAATTCGAAGCTTGTACCGAACAGGTTTCCATTGTTTTTTTGGCATGTAAAAACGTTAAAAACTATACTCAACTTTACCGAACACTGCGTAATTATCTTTAGGGACCAAATGACGAATGAAGACAGCGATTGTTTTGGTCACAAAAATGAGTCAACGATGAAAGGACAACATCATTAGTGATAGTTGTCTCGATACACGTTCAGTGAATAATAAATGTACGGTTAAAAATATGGTTGGCCCCATAAATAATCCCCGGTTTGGATGTTGCTCTTTTCGTTTTCATCAAGGGTACATCCCAACAACTTACCCTAAAGTATTGTGAAAAGATTTACGATGTAACTTTTACCATTAATTATACAAACAGAATGTGGTATTATTGGTCAAACCGTTGGATGAAACTTGTGTGCATATATCTAAAATTACTATTTCCGTGTCATTTTATCAGACCTTCAAAATATTTGTATAATTAACACTTAAAAATATGTAATTTCAGTCATTCGATTTCTTTTTTTCTCATTAAATTAAACCGTTAAAGTGAATAGTCGATTTTTAAATTCAAATAACAACCTAAAAATTAATATGAAAAGGAGTAAAAAGAAAGGAAAAGAGGACAATAAAACAAACAGGGGAATTACGGTTAGGTCTTTATGTTTTTAGGAAAAGTTACTTTATGAGTATTATGGTTTTTGGTTCTCTTCTTATGGATTTACATAAAAATGGTCTCTCAGTGAATCAATAGTTAGTTAAAATCAATGGAAACAATGCTATTTACTTCTTTATACACATAATTAGTGTACGATTGTGATGCGTGTATCAATAAAAAAATTCAAAAAAAAAAGTTTCATATTTTAAAAAGATAAAAAAATAAAATTATAAAACTAAAGGAAAAAAAAATTACACGAATCTCCTATGTTCATCTCAAAGATGGATGACGGAGATAAAATTAAAACAAAAAAAAAACATTAAAAAAAGATACGGAGATCCATCGGTGGACCTCCATCTTCACGTAGATGGAGGTCCACCGATGGATCTCTATCAAACCATTTCTTTTGTTTAGAAATATAATTTATTTATTTTTAATAATCTCTAGTCGTCCATCACGTTGATGGACAATTGGAGATACTTATTATGATCTCTGTCAAACCATTTTTTTTGTTTAGAAATATAATATTTTTTTGTAATAATCTCTAGTCGTCCATCACATTGATGGACAATTGGAGATACTTATTATATATATATATATATATATATCGATCTTCATTTGCTACCATCCATTGATGGATGGACGGTGGAGATCTATTTTTAAAAAGATTTTTTGTAAGAAATTTAATAAAAAAAATTAACTTTTTATTTGATTCTCCACCACCATTAAAAAAAAATTAAATGATCAAATTAATTATTTTTAAGAAAATATATTTTTTTAGATTTTTTTAAGATAATTTTTTATTTTAATAAAATATTTATTTTAAATTTTATTTAATCTCCACCATCCATTTCAATTGATGGGGGTCAATGGATGGTGGTGATCCATTTTCTTTTCTTTTTTAATTTTTCAATTAATTTTTTTAAAAAAATTAATATACAATTATTTTTAAATGAGGGTAAAATAGTACTTTCATGGTGTTTGTTATGTTTGATTGTTACTTTTTTGGTTAATAGACCATTTTGATGTATTTTTAAAAGAATAAGGAGGGATGACCCTAATATACATAAGTTAAGTAAAAAAAAAAAAAAAAAATTCTTAAAACATAATGATCGATCTGTAATTCGCACTAAAACAAAGGAGGAGGTGCATATGCAATCCACCGGTTTTCATCCAAGAAAATAGAAGGTGGATTTAGTTTGGTTCATGAAAATGGGAAGTAATTTAAATATTTCCAATCAAGGAAAATAAAAATAGTTAAGCATTCAACACACTTGAACACTCATACATTAGAAGTAATATAAGGATAATTAATTTAAACATAAAACGTAGCAGTACCTTTATTTTTATCTTTGAATGATATATGTATTACACGGAGTAGATGAGACTGATTAATTTAAACGGTGGTTTTCTTCTTCTCGCATAGATATTTCCCAATGGTCTCTGACATTGTTAGTAATGGCTTGATAGTAACAAAAGGCAGTAAATTTGCAAGATTTTCATCCAATTCGTACTCAATAGTTGATCTTACAATAGTTGACTGATCATCAGCAGAATTCTCCAAGATCTCCAAACGAATTCTATAAACATCAAATCCCATGGCTTTGAACCCTCCTTCAATGGTTTCTGTTTCCTTCACTCGCTTCTCATCATCAATCTTTGTGAATATTTCCTTCAAATACCCAACACCCGGAGTTCCTAAAACAAACGATGAAAATTAAAAAGTCATTTTAATTCGAAAAAAAAAAATAAAACGACTTGCAAATTATAAGCAAACTATAAACTTTTGAGTCTTCGACAAACAAACCCCCACTAAATAACTGTAAAGAACACAATTGTACCCGGTGGAAAGGTAAGCTTGACAATGGTGCCAACACCTCCATGGCCTTGAATAGGTTGGGCGGTACCAATATCATGCGGCAGCAATTCACTTACAAGCCTTCCAAGCTCAAGCCCACCGTACACTTTCCACATCTCCTCAGCCCCCACCCCCACCACCACTGTCTCCTCTGTTATTTTTCCTTCTAATTTCATTCTTGTGCGATCTATTCAATCCCTTGATGTTGTACTTGTAGTATAAATAGAATGAGATTGAAATACCAATGTCTGTGTGTTCAAAATCCGATCTAATCCGATCCACTGGTTTCTATTGGATTGAATCGAATTTGAGTACATGATTAGACAAGATTTGGTCCTCAATTCTGAAATCCAATAGGGCGAACCGAATTTTGGATTTTCATATGTAAATCTATCGAATCTGTCAAAATATTTTGTACTTTCATAGTTTACAATATTAAATTAACATCTCAAACATTCATATATTCTTTCATAATGGGAGATAATTATTTCTCATGATCTGAAAAGAAAACTCTTCATACATATTTATAAAATACATATGATGGGATATGAACCCCTTTCCATAGATGCGATCTCCAAATATTTTGTCATGATTGAATGTTCGAGATGTCATTTTAATTAATATAACATATATCGAATAAAATAAATAACACTGGCAAATATCATTAGTTCATATGGCAATCATTATCTGTGTCCAGCAAACAGATGAGTGGATCATTATGTCTTTTTCAATGGGGATGCCGCCTGCCACCGGCCTTGTCCTACTCGTCCCATGGAAAATAGATCCAATTCTAACGAAACACTCCATTGTCTTTTTCAATGGCCCGACCTTATCCTACTCGTCCCCTATGAGGTTGTCTTTATAGTCATGCCTACCCGTCTACCACTAACAAGAGTTTGGTTTGAGTCATCTCCAAAATATATAAATAGTTAAAAGAAAAAATAAGGGTTTATCTCACGTCTATTCTTTAGTCGTTCTCGTTATTGTTTTTTAAAAAACGATTTTGAATTTGTATTAATTAACTGTTTTTTATTTTATTTTTAAAATATAAAAACAAAATGAAAAATAAAATTAGTGTTACAAGTAAAAAAAATTGAAAAACACCAAATACATATTTTCTTTGTTTTTCATTTTGTTTTTATTTAAAAAAAAACTCAATTTTTTATTTTTATCTTTTTTTCTTCTTTCAGTCACCTTTTACCTTCATCGTCACTCTTCTTCTTCTTCTTCTTCTTCTTCACGTCGGTGGAGGTGTGACGTCGATCTGGTTTGAGTTGTGGATCTACTTTTGGATCTTACTCTTCTTCTTCTTAACGCCCGAGGAGGTTCTACTCGATCTGGTTTGCCCGGATCTTCTTCTTCTTTTGATTTGAGATGTGGATCTACTCTTGGATCGATCCTCTTCTTCTTCACCACGTCGGATGAGGTGCGACATCGATCTGGTTTGAGCACATCTTCTTCTTGTTTGAGTTGGATCAGCAAGTTTAGCTCCATTAAGTCCATAAAATCTTAGTTTGCATGATGGGGGTAGTTCAACCAGTGAATCATTTGATAGTAGCTGGATCAGCTAAACCATCAGATCTGAATATTGAAGGAACCAAAAAATATCGTTTGTGAATGATGAGCTTGCAACACTGTAGGGGAAAATTTAGGGTTTTGATAAAAATTGAGCAGTGGAATATATATAGGTTTTAAAACTTTTCTTTTAGAAAATATATTTTCGAAACCGATCTTTTTATATACATGCATAAAAAAATAAAAAATAAAACTTAAAGAATACTTGATTGTTCCTTGAAACTTTGATTCTGATTTCACCACCAAGCCTTTTGAGCTATGATCCACAATCTGATAACTTGTGTGTAAGCACGTCACGGATACAGACAGGACAAGATGAAGGTTACAGAGAACAAGAAGACAACACTTTTCCCTTTCCTTATGTGTTTGGCCGACTCCCAAAAGAAGAACAAAAAGAAAAATAAAAAACTTTTTTTTTCTTTTTGTCGCACCCCATTTCTCCGTATTAGGTTTCAGGTTTTAGGTTGCTTCCTTTTGTTTCCTAATATGTATCTATATCTATCTATTTATATATATATATATCATAGGGTTTAGTAGTCCAAGTCAAAATGTCAAAATGTCAAAATGTCAAAATAGGATTCTAAATCCTATTTTAATTTGGTCACCACTAAGACTTGAACTTGTGACCTCTAGGATTAAAATAATATTTATTATTTTTAATCCTTTTGTATTAGTCATGGTTTGAACCTGTAATCTCCTATTAATAATTAAATAATTAATAGTTATTTATTATTAATATACTAATCAAATAATCTTATTATTTAATTTGTTCCCTGAATTTATTCGTATCACTTTTATAACACAATTAATTGGACTATCCAATTAATTAACCATAACCCTTGTTATCAATAATCATAAATGGCTAGCAATGTAACCTAATGGACCCACAGTTTTAAGCTCCAATAATACTTAGAAATATTAATTAAACTCTTCAATTAATATTCAATTATTATTATTAACCTCGAAATTACTTCACTAAAAACCCGAGGCAACAATCTCAAAACTGTGGATTTATTACACATACTGAAATCTCAGTATCCATCGATATAACTATTACATATGGTATGATCCTCCTCGAGTAGTTCAAAATTAGAGTCTGGTTGTAAAATCTGTTATACCTCTCTGATTATATCTTTTCATTTAAGTACCATTGATTCTCTAATGAACAATTATATCATGTCTTCCATTACAGAAGAAGGAGAACGCTCTTAATTGTTCAAGCCTCGAATCAACCTTTAAGGAAACTACTCATCTACTTCTCGCAAGAAGGGGTAGATTCCTCTATTATGTGTGAACCTTCCTAGCCACAAGCTAAACAGTGACTCCAAGATACAGAGTTATTTATCGAGAATATTACTATGATCTCACTCATGGTATGTCAAAGGCTACAACCCAATATGGAGGAGTTAGTAAGACACTCAGAATTAAGATCACCCATATACAACCATCAATTGTCGATATACATGAATCTCTTCATTTAACGGATCATGGTGAAAGATTCATATAAATCGTGGATGTAAGTGTTTCATTTTATGATTGGCTTATTTCGTTGATAAAATCACAATTGGGTTCCAATTTTGTAAATGGTATATTAGGTCTTCAATTCCATTAGACTCCAAGTGCTTCAAGGAAAGTAGATTATTTGACTCTACTCCTAATGTAGGAGAATTAGTTGCACACACTCGCTTCCATGCATTTATATTGATTGCATATTTTTGTTTGACTTTGTCTTAATATATTTTATGTCTCTCATCACACTCCACACTTGTACGTCATGCATTTAGGTTAGAGTGTTTTGTTTGCCTTGGAAAAGAGAATTTTTCTCTTTACCGCGGTACAGATCGCTGGCTATGCACCTACCTAAACCGTTGTCCCAATAGCGGTTGGTTCTAGAGGTTACATGCTTAAGGAATTGTGGCTTGTGCACATGTCTACATAGTGGTCCCTACCACGGTATTTCTTAGAAGGCCCTTATTGTCTGTATTGCTGCCTATGCACTTGCATTCACAACGGTCCCAACCGCAGTGTTGTCTAAATGGTGCACTGTTGTATGTACCACGATCTGAACAACTTGCCCGAGCGGCGATCTACCCAGCGGTAATGGCAGGATTTTGTTGCTTGTTTTCAAAGCAGCGTCATTTCATCTAGGGTTTCATATCTATAGATTCTTTCTCCTTCTTTGCCTTTTCAGAGCTTCAGAATTCAATTAAAAACTCCATATTTAGAGCTCAAGAGTGACTTGTAAGGAAAGTTAGCAAGATTCAATTTTTACTGTTCAAAACCCAAAAATCCATCATTCATTCATGAATCAAGCATCATCTAGCTTTATCTAGGATGTGTTTAAGCATGATTATTCATCAACATATTTGACTTGGTAAGTAGAACACAATCTTCATTCATTCATGTGTTCTTACTTAACAAGAAATCTTATTTATGACTTGTTTACATCTAGACTAAGATTTTAATTACAATTTGAGATTTTTGTATTGATTGTTGGGTTGTTGTAGTGTGATAGCTATTGCTTCTAGGTGTACTTTTATTTCATATAACTAAGTTATATGTATGTCATATAGCAACATGATATCTAGGATTGTTTGAATCTTTCATCCATGATTAGATAAGCATTAAATGTGTTAACCTAGCATTTGTGCATTTAGAATATTCACATATTCACATTATGTTGTATATCTTTTTTTCTTTTATAAGTTAAGTATTGTATGTACCGTTGGTAATATACAAGTAAGAGTCGATAATCACTATTAAAGGTCTACGGGTAGCAAAAGTGGATTAGTAACCACATAGGTGTGATGTGGTCAACCTAAATTGTAATCGTTTTGCAAATAATGGATTTGAGGGTTCGATTGGCTAGTTTTAACTAATCCCGTGGTTTTTACCTTGTCGAAGGTTGTCCACATAAAAATCAAGTGTTATTTAATTTTCATATTTTATACTTGATTTTTTATGTTTGTGTATAAGGGAAATTTTTAATATTGACTGATCAAGAAAAGTTGGTGATTGATATGATTAAAACCTACCCCCCCCCCCCCCCCCCCTCTATAGGTTAATTAGACACATACTCTAAGTTAATTTCAGTGGCCTTGTCCTATATGATTTCTGTTAGGGTTTATGCCCTAAAGATGTAATTTGTAAATGGATTTATGAAATAAATAAAAGCAAAAGTTCAATTCATTCTTGTTGTGTTGTTTATTTTATAACTTGTGTATATATTTAACATCCAAGATTGCCGGATGTAATCTCAAACTATGTATATGAGTGTCATATACGGATGGATACAGTAAGAGTCGTGCAATCTAAAGAGTCCATAGATAGCAAATAAAGCTAAGTACTTTATTTGTGGTTAATCTATAGCTGTGGTCTATTCCGTAATGTACCATGATTCTATCCTGAATCATTCATATGAGATATGGGAATGGAGGCACCTTATATGATGTGATCATATAGGACTAGGCTATGATCTATATGAATCTCTCACCAAGATCCGTTTACCGATGAGATTCATATATATCAACTAACGATGGCTATATGTAGGTGATCTTAATCCTGAGTGTCTTATCGACTCCTTCAGGTTAGATCGTTGTCTTTGATATACCATGTGTGAGGTCAGATGATGTTCCTGATCAATATGCTTCGTATGTTGGGATTACGGTTTGGCTTGTGGCTGGAAAGGTTTGTACACAATAGTGGAATCCACTCTTTCTTGTGAGAAGTAGATGGTAGTTCCCTTAAGGGTTGATTCAGGGTTTGGACAATATGAGCGCTCTCCTAGTTCCGTAAGGAAATATGATTTATTGTTCATTATAGAATCAATGGTACTTAAAGGATATAGGTAATTAGAGGCGTATAACAGACATTATGATCCAGCTGTAATTATAAACTACTGTGGAGGATCACACCATGTAATAGCTATATCAATGGACACCGAGTTGTATCGGTCTGTGTAAAAGCGTCTACAGTTGAGAGGGTGCAGTTTCGAGTTTTTAGTGGAATAACACTGGAGTTAAGAATCAAGGAATATTAATTAAATAGTTTAATTAATGATTCCGATGATTATTGGAGCTCGAAATACTGTGGGTCAATTGGGTCCCCTTCCTAGCCCGATCGATTAAGATAACAAGGGTCACGGTTAATTAATTGGATTGTCAAATTATTTGTATTTATTCGGGAATTAATTGAATAATGAGATTATTTAATTAATGAATTTTAATATTTAAATTAATTAAATAATTAGATTATTTAATTATATTGATAATTATGAATTATTAATTAACTATTAATTAACTATTAATTGGAGGGTGTTAGTTTATATATGGATTTAGGTGAAGATAAAATAATATGATTATTTTATTTTACTAAATCTTTTATCTAAGTATTTGAATTTAAGTTTAAATTTAAAATACTTATTATCACTTTTAATATATTAGATATATTTGAAAAGGATAATTAAAAGATATATATCAATTATAACACAAGATATTGCATTTGATGCAAATTGGTGTGTACACATATATAAGTGTTTGTATAGGATACAAACAAATGATATATATATATATATTTGGTTTTAGCAGGGGCGGGAGATCAATATATACAGATATATATATATATATATATATATATTGGCAGAGGCGTGTTATATATATATATATATTGGCACATGCGATTTTTATATATATATATATGTGTGTGCAGGCGTTTTTTTTTTCAGAATTTTTTTTTTCTTGTGTATCTGATACACATGCAAAAAGAAAAAAAAACATAATTTCTTGCATGAGATGCAATTCATGTGTGCGTAAAATCAATACACCAAATTAAGAAGAAAGAGTTTCTTCAAGTGTTTCACTACATCCTCCATTCAATAGCAAGGAAGATCGAGTGGTTCAGACAGGAGCTTCCAAACGTTGGTAAGATTGGTTCAGACAGGATCATAACGTAAAGTGAAGGAGCCTCCAAACGTTGGTATGTTCTTCTGATTTTATTGATTACAATTATTGACGTTGATTTCTGGATATGCCAACAATGATTGGATTTCGGCTATCAATTTAAAGAGAAAGAGATTAGAGAAAGTAATCAAGACACAAGTTTTACGTGGTAAAACTCCGATGACCGGAGAAACGTCCACGAGTGGTTGAATGATCAACCTAATCAAAATCCACTATGAATTTAGAATGTTACAAGCTCTCGATCTCTCTTTCTTCTCTCTGTATTTTTTTATTGATTGTTGTCTATATATTTATTTTGGCGAGATTATGGGTCTATTTATATGTTTATTGAACCCTAATCTGCTTTGTATAAGTAATAGATCTTTGTATTTAATTACAATTATTTTCTTGTTTGGAGTTAATTGTCTTCTTTCCTGTTTCTGAGTCGTGTATTTAAATTCGAATGGGATTCTAGTAGTGCAGTCCAATTTGGACTTGTTTCCTTATATAAGAACGTAGTCTTTTTTAAAAAAATAAAGGTGTTGCCTCATTGGGAACCCTTCCAACTCAGTATTCCATTCTCTTTGGGATTCCTTCCTGATATGGATATCTTCGTGTATTTAATGACCTAATCCGTATGAACTAAGAACTAAGCAATAAGCTTCTTATTCGGTTTTCTTCATATTTATCCCAAGTAAGGATAATACCAGCGGGGCTTGACTAACATCGTTTGAGCCCGAGTGAAAGCGTCATTTAACCAGTCCCGAGTGTCGTTAACTGATCCCGAGTAAGTTTCATTCAGCATGTCCACCTGGCAATTTATCCTCTTTGTTTGATGACGTGATCATCTGATAAAATTCACATATGACAATACCCCCTTAAAATATTTTTGTTGAACAAGTTTTGTTCGGGAAAAAGTATTTTAATTAGTTATCAATATCTTTTCAGTATCCGAGTAAATATCTTGTCATAATGATGTGTTTTAATGGCGCCCCTGCAAATTCGATTTGCCTCCTTACGTGAGATCTCTAATGATGGCGACGTTTTGGAATTCTGACGGCGAAAGCCAGTTCTCCTTCTGATACGTGTCTCTTGCCTTTTCGTTTTTCGATATCATTTATGAGAAACGACCTACTAGTTTCCCCGTGCACCGCCTACATCATCAATCCTTATCATTGTTTTTTCCCGCCTTGAGATCTAGAGTTTCGTGCTTTTATTTCTTTAAATTCTTCACTCGGCAGAAGAAATTTCTTAAACCCAGATTTCTCAGCAGAAAAAATTTCTTGAACCCAGATTTCTTTACGCATAAGGTCATGACTTTTCATTGAAGATCTTGCACCAGACTTTATTCAAGGCTACTCTTTAATGGAGCATCTTCCTGTCATCGTCTTTTCAATGTCACTCTTGATGCATTATAACGTGGGGATTTCCAGTTAGTTTCTTGTATTAGAAGATTACTGGGGGAAATCCCTGTAGATAAATCTCCATTTTTAGAAGTTGATGTTTCGGGGCTTCACCCTGATGTCATTTTTAGCCCTGTATCGAGTTCTTCATCTAGTTCTGATTCTAATATTTATGACCACAGGGTACCTCTTCAAAGGATGGGAAAACATCAAAGTATAAGTGAAGTCCGCAAACACAACTCGGGCGATATTCTGATCAGGGAGCAGACTGTTAACGAGAAAGACGTTGAAGAGGCGTTCAGGGCGTCTCGTCTTACTTTTCCTGCTGAACGCCGAAGTGGGTTTGACACCGAGCCGAATGTGGTCGGGTCAGATGAGATAATGAAGTATCGCTCCCGATTCAATTTGCCTAATTCAGTCACTCTGATTCCAGCGGGTGATAGAGCTGCATGGAATCCTCCCCCGGGTATGGTGGCGATCTACGGATCCATGCTTTGTTGTGGCGTCACTCTTCCCTTCCAGCCATTCATTGCCTGGTTTTTGGCTGAAGCATGGATTGCTCCGGCTCAGCTGGCCTCGAATAGTTACAAAATTTTGATGTGCCTGTGGAACATGTTCAGCCGGATGAACTTATCGCCGCCATCCCCGAATGAAATCAGGCACTTCTTTACGCTGAGGCAATCGGGCAAGTCGGGGACTTACTTCCTCATGTTTAACTCGCCAGATTGCTGGGTCCCTAAGGGGACAAAAGTGAGTCGGGAAGCTGATATCTCCGATGACCCTAAAAATAGGGGTTTTATATGGGGATTTCCTACGTCCAACAAATTCTGGAAGAACAGTTAGTTTTTCACCGAAGGGAGTCTCGGGCTAGAAGTCACTGTTTCAGTTGGGGATACTCGGACGGTGTTGAAGGTCCCTCGTTTCTTCTGTTCCCCTGAGATTTGGAATAAGAAGAAAATCGAGTACAGTGATGCGGAGTTGACCAGAATTGCTCAGGCAGCGGTTCGTACTTTAGAGAAGAGGAGCAAGACTTATCTCTTCGTTGAGTCGAAGATGATTGAGTTCAGCTTCTTTGAAAAGATTTTGGGCCAACGCAAGCAATGTAAGCGATTTTTGCAACCTTTTCCTTTCATTGTTATATATATATATATATATATATATATATATTTACATTCTGACGCGGTTCCTTTTTTCTTCTAAGTGTTTGATACGGACGTCTTCTGCGATCTTCAGGCTCGCTAAGCGAAGTCAATTATTCAGGCGAGTCAGAAAGAAGCTTCTCGTCAAAGCGATGAAGGCATCACCCCGCCTGAGTCCGATGAGGAGGCTGATGCGGTTGAAGAGTAAATTTCCAAAGATGTCCCTGAGGATGTTTTTCAACCAACAGTTGGGGAAACTAGTGGTCCAAGTTGCCCGACCGATACCCAGCTACCTGGCGACGGGCAGGGGCAGAGTGACGATCTCGGTAAGGAGCCTACCGAGCGGACTGACTCCGGAGATGGAGGTAATACCTCTGCGGGACAAGTACCTACGGATCCTGAATTCTTTTAATCCTTCGGGGACTATACTCAGGAAGACCCCGCAACTGATCTGAGCTTCCACCATTCTCGGGGTGAGAAACAAAAAGCAGTCAGCTCCCTGACTCGCCCACTTAAGGTCCCTCGGATGGTCTCATTCATTGACTCCAGCGATGAAGATGCTGTGGATGGGATTCCCCAGAGCGTTGATGCTTGAGCATCAGCGGATGAGGCATTTTCAGAGCCGAACAAAGGTTCCCCTACCCCTGAGGTTGGAAATCTAGGGGTTGAATCCTTGGGGGTTCCTTCATATCCTTCTCCCCGGGATATGTTGCGGGAGATGTCATTTGGTCGGGCTTTTATCGGAGACGACCGTTGGAGCTGTTTCAAAGTTGGCTCTTTGACTGACCGTCTTCAGAATTTTTTCAACAGTGCATCTTATGTAAGTTACCCTTTATTGTTTTGCTTGTTTGCCCGATTTTTAGATTTTTAATTAAACATTTTTGGTAGATGGTTGCCGAATTTGCTAGGCTAGTTCAGACGCAACAACATCGAGTTGATCGAATAAGGCGTCTGGAAGCCCAGCTAAAGGAAAGTGAGGATTGGCGTGCTCGGGTCGAAACGGCTTATCAACAGGAGGTTGGTTCTGCACAAGTTTTTGCCGACCACTGTCTGGCAAAGCAGATGGAGGCTGAGGAAAGAGCTTCTTCGGCAGAAGAAAAAGCAACATTACTTCAGAATTATTGTCTTCTGCCCAAGAATTAATGCTCAAGGCCGAGCAGGAAGCGGAACAGTCTAAGTCGGCGTATGAACGGAAAATTGAAGATCTACAGCGCCAAGCCTTGACAGTCGAATCCTTGTCCCGAGAGGCCAGGCTGGAACTTGAAGTACAAGGGGTGGATCATTTCAAAAGATCCCCTGCTTACGATGCTCTTCTCCTTCGGGAGTTTCAACCAGGGCTGGTTTCAGCTGGCGAATTCTTTAAAGTCAAGAATCGGGCAACTAATAAGGCCCGAACCAATTGAGAGTTTTCAATGAAACATCATGTGGATCGGTCCTTAGAGTCTCTTCAAACTCAGATGAAGGAATGGTGGGCTTACTGTCGTAGCCGAGGCAAAGAGCCCCATCCTATGCATTTAGAGATTCCATCCGAACACTCCCTTTCGACCTTCTATGTCAGTCAAGAGTCGATCGTGAAGGGTGTGAAGCCTGATGTCGGGCTGATTCCAGGAGAGGATTACAGTCAATGGATGGATGACTTAGTCGACACAATTGCTTGGCCTTCTAACGAAAGTCTGCTCCGCGAATACGAAATGGTGTCAGACCCGAGTATTGGCAAGGGATCCAAATCCTCACAATCCTGATTTTTGTAGATAGGATTTTTGTAGACTTTTTTAATTCTTTGTAAAGAGTACTGTAATAATTCTTTTGAAAGATTAATAAAATTCCGAGTAGCTTTTCTGAATCTGGTATTTTGATTCTATTGCTCGCGAAATTTCTTTACTGTTGTCGAGTATGTTATTCAACTTTAATGTTCGGGTAACTTCACCGAGTATCTTATTAAACCGGTTGTTTTCTGAATAGCTTTGATCGCCAAGTATCTTATTAAATTGGCTCTTGTAATCTTCATGCCAAGTATCTTATTAAACTGGCTAACTCTGATGTTCGGGTAACTTCACCGAGTATCTTATTAAACCGGTTGCCACCCGAATAATGCCAAGAATTTTATTAAACTGACTCTTTGTATTATTAACCGTGTCATCTTAAAACAGACAAGTAGGTTTATACTTGTGTTTCACGTTGCTACCCGAACATTACATCATGGCTCACCATAATCATATGTTTGAGTCCTTACACATTACCAAGGACGTCTCCCCAGTTTTTATGTGCAAGGGTTTACCGAATCGTTAAGTTTTTTGAATTACTTAACACAGCTACGCATTTCACTAGAATTTTTTCCGATAGCGTCCCGAGCTGGTGCATCGGGTTTGCCTTTTTACGAAGGTCATTTTGACCGTGCTCGGCTGGCATGCTCCTTCGAGCTTCTCCGCCCATTCGAGATTTAATGGTCCCGAGTATTCTATTTGTATGTTCTTATTATCATGTTTGTCTTCCATATATTCTTATTATCATATGTTTTCTTTTGGAAATCCCGAGTTCGATGCTTTTCTTTCAAAAATCCTGAGTTTGGTTTTTTATTTATAACTGCAAAATCAATAAAGTTAAAATTCCACAGCTAATATTTATCCTAACATTGTCCTGACTAGAGAAAAGAACAGATAATTTAAGGATAGAAAATTTTCAGATATTGGGCATTGCATGGTCGGGGTAAAACCCCTCCATTGGATTGTGCAATCCAGTATGCTCAATGACAAACTATTCCTTAGACTTTGTACGGGCCTTCCCATTTATCAGCCAGGGAACCTGCAACTTTATTTTTTATGTTCAATGACACTATTCTGAGTACCAGGTCTCCTAGCTGGAATTTTCTAACCAAAACGTGAGAGTTATAGTGGCGAGCTACTCTTCGTTGATATGCCATATTTCATATTCGGGATTTCTCCCTTTTCTCTTCTAGCTCATCTAGACTTTGTAATAGCATATCAACGTTCTGATCTTCATCGTATAACCTGACCCGGGGTGACGTGTATGACGTTTCTATAAGAATAACAGCTTATGTTTCAAACGCTAAAGTGAATGGAGTTTCTCCTGTTAAAGTTCTCGATGTTGTCCGATACACCCATAACACTTCGGGAAGCTTTTCAACCCAGCTTCCTTTCTTGGCATCTAGCTTTGCTTTGATTGTGTGCTTGATGATTTTGTTCACTGCTTCCACCTGCCCATTTGTCTGAGGGTGGGCAGGTGTGGCATAGTAATTGGCAATCTGGTACTCTTTGTACAGTTGTCTGAATTTCAAGTTATCGAACTGGGTGCTGTTGTCAGTGATTAAAGTGTTTGGGACTCCAAACCTATAAAGTATATTATTTTTCATGAAATTTATGGTGTTTGTTCTGTGATGTGCACTAATGCTTCAGCTTCTACCCACTTCATGAAATAGTCAACAGCTACTATTGCATGCTTCGCTCCATCCCCTGTCCCGGCTGGCATTGGGCCGATTAGATCCAAGCCTCACATGGAAAATGGCCATGGGACTTGAGGTTTCTGAGCTGCTCAGGGGGCTTTCGGATGTCATTAGCAATCCTTTGGCAAGTATTGCAACTTTCTGAACACTGTTGTGCATCTGAGAATAGAGTAGGCCAATAATAGCCTTGCCTGAGTACCTTGTGTGCCAAACTTTTACCCCTAATGTGGTTTCCACAAACTCCTCCATGGATTTCCTGTAATATCCGATATGCATCTTCCTCTGATACACATATTTGAAGTGTTTGGGAATACCCCCTTCTGTATAGTTCTCCTCCAACCGACGTGTACCTGGCTGATCTATACCTGATGCGTTTTGTTTGTAAGGGATCTTCCGGGAGCACGCCTTCTTCTAGGAACCTTTTTAGCTGAGTCATCCAATCGTCTGGTGGTGTTCGGATTTCTAAAATTTCCAAGTTTCTTGGTTCAGTTGTGCTTGGTTTAAGGAGATGTGCAACCGGAATAGTCTTTGGCCTAATTGTGGTTGTTGTTGACGCTAGTTTGGACAATGCGTCTGCCTTTTCATTCTCCTCCCTGGGGATCTGGGTAATCTTATATTCCTTAAATTTCTGGAGGAGCTGTTTTGCAATGTCACGGTAGATTATCATGCCTTCATTCTTGGCTTGGTACTCGTCCAGAACTTGGTTGACAACTACATGTGAATCACTGAATATCTCAACCTCATCTGCCCCGAGAGCTATACAGTCTCTGAGTCCAGCTAGTAGTGCCTCGTACTCGACTTGATTGTTGGTTGCTTTGAAGTCGAACCTCATGGTACACTTGGCATCGTCTTCTTCTGGAGTACATACTACAATCCCTGCCCCATTGCCATGAGTGTTTAAAGAGCCATCAACATACAATTTCCATATGAAGCTTTTACCCAACATCTTTTTTGCTTCCAGGTTCGGTGTTGTGAATTCTGCTATAAAATCTATCACTGCTTGCCCTTTGAGAGATGTCATGGGGATGTAGTGGATATCAAATTCACTTAGCTCGATTGCCCATTTGGTTAATCTCCCTGAAATCTCAGGCTTCTATAAAATCTGCTTCAATGGGCAATCGGTGAGAACCTGGATTGTATGAGCCTGAAAGTATGGCCTTAGCTTTCTTACTGCTGAAACTAGTGTCAGGGCCATCTTTTCTACCTGTGAATATCTGGTCTCAGCTGGTAGAAGGGCCTTATTGGTGTAGTACACTGGCTTTTGTACTCTATCTTCTGTTCTGACTAGAACTGAGCTTACTACCAGTTTTATAATTAACAAGTACAGTTGGAGTGTCTCCCATATCTGAGGTTTTGAAAAGATTAGAGTCTGTCCTAAGTATTCTATAATTTTTAAGAATGCATGCTTACACTCTTCATTCCATTCAAGCCCTTCCCCTTTTCTAATTACTTTGAAAAAAGGTACACATCTGTCTATGGCTTTTGAGATGAATCTTCCTAAGGAAGCCAGATATCCTGTTAGGCGCTATACTTCTTTGAATGTCCTTGGTGAAGTCATTTTTTGCATGGCCTGGATCTTCTCGAGGTTGACTTCGATTCCTCTTTGATGGACTTGAAACCCCAGGAATTTTCCTGAAGGAACCCTGAATAAACACTTGTTCGGATTTAGCTTCATTTGGTATCTCTTTAAGACATCAAATGTTTCCCGCAGATCTGAAATATGCTTGTCTGTTGTGATGCTCTTGGTCAGCATGTCATCAATGTATACTTCCATATTCCTTCCTATTTGCCGTGAAAAAAATTTGTTGACCAACCTTTGATAAGTTGCTCCTGCATTTTTCAATCCAAAGGGCATCACAGTATAGCAGTATAAACCCTGATCAGTTACAAATGTTGTTTTTTCTTCGTCGGCCTTGTTCATCCTGATCTGGTTATACCCTGAGTAAGCATCCATGAAACTGAGTAGCTTATGGCCTGATGTAGCGTCCACCAACTAATCTATCCTTGAAAGTGGAAAACTATCTTCCGGGCATGCCTTGTTCAGATCTGTGAAATCTACGCACATCCTCCACTGTCTATTCTTCTTTTGGACGAGGACTACATTAGCCACCCATTGAGGGTAATTGACCTCTCTAATCAATCCTACAGCGAGTAGCTTCTTTACTTCCTGTTTGATTGCCTGACTTCTTTCGAGATTGAATAATCTTTTCTTTTGTATCACCGGTTTTGCATTCGGGTCTACTATGAGATGGTGAGATATTATTCGGGCATCTATCCCGACCATGTCTTCATGACTCCAAGTGAACATATCCCTGTATTCTTTAAGTAGATCAATGAGGCTTTATTTGACTCTTCCTTCCAGGTTGGCCCCGATCTTGACCTTTTTGTCTGGTTCATCTTCTTTCAAGGGGATTTCTTCAACCGGTTCAGCTTTGGATTTATTCGGCTCTTCTCTTGGATCGAATTCGAATGATAGTAGCTTTTCGTTCTGACTTGGCTGTGTTATAGTGCAAACATGTTCATTCTTGTCCTTGTATACTGACAGGTTAGCTCTTCGGGTCATCTCTTAGGATCCCTTGACTATCTCGATCCCCTGTTCGGTCGGGAATTTCATCATTTAGGCATAAGTGGATGTTACGGCCTTAGTTTTATTCAAGAATGGGTGTCCCAACAGTGCATTATATGGTCAATTCTCCAAGTCTACCACCACAAAGTCGAGTAATACGGTTCTCTGGCAAAGTGCCACTCCAATCTTCACAAGTAGCTTTACCGTCCTGAGTGACCTGACCTGACCTCAACTCCCCCGAATCCTCTGAGTGGGGCATGGAAGGGTTGTAGGTCATTTCGGTCTAACCCGAGTTGATCGTAGACAGCTACATTGAGAATGTCTGTTGAGCTTCCATTATCTATCAGGATTCTTCTGACTTCCAGTGACCAATCCGGGCACTTATGACCAATGCGTCATTTGGCCGAACATCGACGTCATGTGAGTCTGCTTCTATGAATGTTATTGGGTCTCATCCTTCTTTTACCTTATTCGGGTTTGGCTCGACCGAGTTTACATCAAAGTTATTTCTTACTTCTACTGCTTCTCTGATTTTTTGAGTTCGCTCTCGGTTACTTCTTCCAGTGGATGGTCCTCCAAAGATTGTATGTATTACTTGATTGGCCTCTGGACTGGCCCTTTGATTTCGACCAGAGCTATGATCGACCCTGATCTCTTTCTTTATTTATGATTTTTCATCCCTTTTTAAGATCATATCCTGTAGATGTCCTTTCCGAATGAGAGTTTCTATGTAATCTGAGCTGGTAACACTTGGACGTCTCATGACCGGTTTATTTATGGAACCTGCAGTATTTGGTTGTATCTCGCCGAGCAAACTGAGATTGACAGTGTGGCTCGTGTACCATATTATTTGTTTCCAGAATTGCCAGAATGTCCTCCTGTTTTTTCCGAAAAGGGGTGTAGTTGGCGTACCTGCCTCGGTATTTTTTCATGGTTTGTTCGACGTTATGCCCATTACCCTTGTCCTTGCTCTTTTCTTTGTCGTTTCATTTCTATTTTCCCTTCTGGTTCTGCACATTGAACTCTACGTCCTTCTGTTCGGGTTTTCCCTCATGCATGTAGCATCCTCTCATGGCTAACTCGTCTTCCTCGGCCAGTGCATATCCTCCCGCCATATCCATCATGTCTGCATATCTAGTCAGTCGTGCTCTTCTTAAATCAAAAGATAGTCGTTCATTCTGCAGGTTGTTGATGAATGCAGCGATGATTGCTTCATCGTTTGCACTGCCAATTTCTAATACTGCTTGGCCGAATCTCCCCAAGTATTTCTTCAGCGACTCATCTTTCCTTTGCTTTATTTGAGAAAGGTAAGCCACTGACTTTTTCTTGTGAACATTGCTCAAGAATTGCCTCGAGAAGCTCCTGCTCAGTTCACCAAAACTTCCAATGCTTGCTGGGGCAAATCTCCCGAACTATCTTGAGCCCATGTCTCCTAAAGTTTGAGGGAAGTTGAGACACAGTAACGGATCACTATGGGCATACTGGGTCATAGAACTTTTATAGCGTCCGACGTGCTCCTTTGGGTCTGTGTTCTTCTTGAATTGTTCCACGTGCGGCATCCTGAACCTTTCTGGGAATGGGGTATGCAAGACTTCCCTGTTGAACCGACTGTCAGAATCGTCATTAGATAAATCGTTATACCCATAACGTCTGACCAATGCACCCATCTGTCGCCTATTGTTCTCGACTTCTCTAGTTAGGATTTGGATTACGACGTCCCTATTTCCCACCGGACTTCCCCGCTGGTTGAACCGCTGGGTGATTGTCATTCCTCTGTCCGGTTCTTCACTTTGATGTCGGGTTTCTCGTATGATTCCATGTTGACGCTTGCGATGGTGCTTATCGCTATCTTCTGATGATGACCGATCCATGTACCGGTCATGTTTGCGGTGTCTAGTACAGACTGTCTAATTCTGGTTCTGTTTCTGGCATGATTGTTCCTCTTCAGATGTTTCACGTCCAGCCTGTTTGATTGGAGTAAGGTTCTTTCCAACCTCTGGTGTGTTTATTTCCGGCCCTACTACCACCGAACGAAGCCTTACAGGTGGGAGGTTAGGAGTTTGTGCTTCTGTAGCTAGTAGATCAACTCCTTCCTTTGTTGCGTCTGCCACCAGTTGTTGCAACGCTTCTCGAAAACGTTATGTCAGATCTCCACTAGTTTAAGGAACTTGCTGGATCCCGGCCAGGAATGTAGGTTGGTTTTCTATTGTTGCAGTGAGATCCCGTAAGGTACTGCCAACATGGAAGTTATTCAGAGATTTTTGGACATCCCAGAAGTTACTTTTGCTTCATGTCATCGCTTTTTTTCAAGTCCGAAGGTTCAGCCCCTCCTTCTAGCGTCAATTGTTGACGTTGATTTCTGAATATGCCAACAAGGATTGGATGTCGGCTATCAATTCAAAAAGAAAGAGATTAGAGAAATTAATCAAGACACAAGTTTTACGTGGTAAAACTCTGATGACCGGAGAAACGTTCACGGGTTGTTGAATGATCAACCTAGCCAAAATCCACTATGAATTTGGAATGTTACAAGCTCTCGGTCTCTCTTTCTTCTCTCTGTATTTTTCTATTGATTGCTGTCTATATATATTTTTTTTGGCAAGATTATGGGTCTATTTATATGTTTATAGAACCCTAATCTGCTTTGTACAAGTAATAGATCTTTGTATTTAATTACAATTATTTTCTTGTTTGGAGCTGATTTTCTTCTTTTCTGTTTCGGAGTCTTGTATTTGAAGTCGAATGGGATTCTAGTAGTGCATTCCAATTTGGACTTGTTTCCTTATATAAGAATGTAGTCTTTTTAAAGAAATAAAGTTGTTGCCTGATTGGGAACCCTTCCAGCTCAATATTCTGTTCTCTTTGAGATTCCTTCCTGATATGGATATCTTCGTGTATTTAATGACCTAATCCGTGTGAACTAAGCACTAAGCTTCTTATTCGGTTTTCTTCATATTTATCCTGAGTAAGGATAATACCAGCGGGCCCTGAGTAACATCGTTTGAGCCCGAGTGGAAGCATCATTTAACCAGTCCCGAGTGTCGTTAACTGATCCCGAGTAGGTTTCATTCAACATGTCCACCTGGCAATTTATCCTCTTTGTTTGATGACGTGTTCATCCGATAAAATTCACATGTGACAACAATTTTCTGTGTTTACATATTGTATGTATTAGTTCCGAAAAAATAATTACGATCCAAAGTTCACTGGTCCCAGATACAGATTGCGATATAAAAAAAATTAAAACCTACTTTCGCTGAGTGACCGGTGAACGGGGATCCAACAATTTCATCATATAAGGTGTCTCAATTCCCACGACACTACATAAGTAGTTAAGGATAAGACCACCGTAGATTACGGAATGGACCACGACTGTAAATTAACTACAAATAAAGTACCCAACTTTATTTGCTCTCTACTGACTCTTTAGATTGCACGCCTTAAACTGAATCCTTCTGTATATGACACTCGTATACTCAGGTTGAGATTACATCATGCAATCTTGGATGTTCTACACATATGATATAAGCATACGGATGTTAATAAATCAATATTTATAAAATGATAAACTAACTTCTTTTATTCATGTTTTTATAACATTTACATAATACAAGCTTTAGGGCATAAATATCAATAATCTCCCACTTACACTAAAGCAAGTGGGACATTTCTCGTAATCCTAGACCCTCTAGGTGACCTTTAAACACTTTAGCTATTAAGGTCTTTGTAAATAGATCAGTCGGGTTATCCTACAACGCGATCTTGGTCACAGTCACGATACTCACTTCCACGATCTGATCATATAGTTTTATTGATTTCTCTAATTGGTTATCAACTTCAGCTCGAAATTCTTTAAACTGTTCAAAATTCTTTGACTTACGTTGCATTAGGTAAACATATTTGTATCTAGAGTAATTGTTAATGAAAATGACATAATACTCATAGTCACCCATAGATCTGACATTCATAAGTCTGTAGACATCTGAATGTATAAGCTCTAGTGGTTGTGTGGCTCTAAACCCTTTTCTAGTAAAAGGTCTCTTGGTCATTTTACCTTCTTAACAAGACTCACAAACAGTTAAAGTGACGATCTTTAACTGACTTAAAGGTCCACCTTTTATAAGTTTATCAATCATGTCAAAGTTGATGTGACCAAGTTTTAGATACCATAAATACGTTTCATTATCTGGAGTAACTTTTTATCACTTTGTTTGAGGTTTTTCAACTTTAAACAATTCAACATTAAGCAGTGATGTATAAATTGATAGTCTTAAAACATAAAAGTTGCTTTCAATCAAACCAAAACAAATATCCAAACCGTTTCTAGAAACAATAACTGATTTATTATTAAAGAAACTGAATATAATTGTTCCAATAATCTGGATATAGAAATCAATTTTTTTGAAAATCCAGGAATGTAATAAACATTTTTCAAAGAGAGAAAACAACCATTAAATCGAAGTCTCACTTCTCTCGTTGCTCATGCTTAAACGATATCCCTGTTCCAATACGTATTGAGAAGGTACCCTCATATAGCTTTGTCCAAGAATCAATCCACTGCAAAGAAGAACAAACATGGTTAGTGGCCCATAAATCTACTATACAAGGAAAAGTATCATCTTTTACTAAACAAGATTCAATGATAAGTAAATCTGATTTACCTTTCACTTTCTTCTTATTGGAGAGCTCCTCGAGGTACTGTAGACAGTTCATCTTCCAATGACCAACTTTATCGCAATGGAAACAGTTTCCCTTTGCTTTGTCAGTTATGGTACTCTTCTTCTTCTTCTTCTTCTTTTGAACTTGCTTCTTCTTGGGCTTAGCCCTTGCTTTGCAAGTAGACCTCTTCCTCTTCTTCGATCCAGAAGAGGATGACTCAACAACATTTGCCTCACTTGTCTTACTTTTATTGGCCTTAAGCATGGACTCAAAGGTTGTGAGCTCATTAAGCAACTGGGTCAATCTAAACTTCAACTTGTTCATCTCATAGTTTCTTTAGAACTGATCAAAACTCATCAGAAGAGTTGTCAGTATGATGTTCACCTGGCTAGGCTCATTTATGGCCCCACCATTGACTCCAGCTATATTGAAATGGGACATCATGCCCATGACATGTTTCCCAACTGATGATTCCTCTTTCATGCGAGCAAGCATTGTAGAACTAACAACTTAGTGCCACTTTTGCTCAGAACATTGCTCAAACATGGCCTGCAATGATTCTATCATCTCAAATGTTGTAGTCATTGTTTCGTGCTTCGAAACAAGCACTTCGGCTATGCTAGCTGGCAAATAAATGTGGGTCTTTTCATCAGCTAAAACTCAGTTCTCGTAGACCTTACGAACAGTTCGTGCTGCGTTGGTTGTAGGCTGTGGAAGACATTCCTCTGTAAGTACAAATTTTAGGTCTTTAGTGACCAAGATTGTATTAATGCTAATCTTCTCTTTAGAAAAATTTCCCCAGTCAATTTATCATTAGCAAATATTTGAAGTAGTGCAGACGACATTGTTGAAATAAACATAAATAAAATAAAATTCATTCATTCCATACGCTCATATCATGTGTTAAGATTCGGCATAATATTAAACATGATGTATGGACATGTTTAATGAACAAAAATAAACCCTAAAAAAATCTTTCTATGCCACGATAATCCAAAATACCACAAGCAAGTGTCACCTTAGGGTCGGTCAAGTACTTTCATGTTGGATAGAGGCATTCTCAATCGAATGATGAACCAGAATAACTCTTTATTCTTATATCATTCAAACATCGCTTATTTTATTTAGGATTTTAATTAATCATTTAACCAAATCCTTGTAAGTGTTACCCATTATTTCAGATCTCATGAACTTAACTTGAGAGTTGCTGCATTAGGGCCAGTCAATCCCAAAATACATCCAGAAATCCTATCCGTTAGGAAGTCAACTTTGGTATTGACTCTCGTGAAAACCTTCTTTAGGGAAGACGATAACAAAGTCGTCTCGAGGCCCCACTTGAATCTCACGGTATTGAACTAACGATGGAGACTGTAGAATATATTGTCATTTATCCCTCTCCCATTCACTATTTTAAGGTTAGGGTTTTCTAAGTACTACGTGTATTGAAACTTTGGACCCTAGATTAACATAGATTTAACGGTTAAGAAGAATCTAAGTTTCTAGGTTATGTTATTAGAATTTTATCCTATGAACATTTAATAAATTACCCCGATTTTTAACTATTAAAAATCTAATTTATTATTGGAATTCTAATCTATGTAAACTATTTAAAATAGACTATAATTAAATGTGAAATTTACCAAGTTTTAACTAATAAAACTAAATGCACATTATTCGGTCCAATTATTATTGGGGCCTTAATCAAATTAATCCCAATAATGTATTGGAACTAACTAATCTTACTAATTAAACTATTTAATAAAAGATTAGTTATTAATAAGAATTACCAAGTTTTTACTCCTAAAATCTAATCTCATTACTAATGGCCAATTATGTGAAAAACCTATTTTAATCTAATTAAAAAGGAACACATAAATCATGGCAATTATGTATGAATGATATGTTATAATGCAAGTGTAGGCACACCTAATCTATATGGCTTCTTATGTATAACAATGCTTAAAAAAACACAAATCATCCAATGACTTAAAAAATAAAGCATACATAAGTTGACCAAGT
This sequence comes from Dipteronia dyeriana, assembly GCA_032871835.1. Lineage (NCBI taxonomy): Eukaryota > Viridiplantae > Streptophyta > Magnoliopsida > Sapindales > Sapindaceae > Dipteronia > Dipteronia dyeriana. Next base: position 40,947,054 of record CM065302.1, read on the forward strand.
ACGATGGGTTATCTAACTTATACAATTCTAATTACAAAAAATAATCCAAGATATTCCTTGATCTTCTTGTAAATTCATGGTCTTCACTATTCTTCAAGTCTACATCTTTGCATATATGGGCTCCCAACCAAGTCCAACGTGATTTGCATCAAGTGATACATCTCAGGGATTGAACCTTAAGGCCCATCACTTGATTTTCCAGCAGAATATTTTCTGCCCACTAAGTCCACATGACACCCTCTTCGCATGTCTCAAGGCCGCACACGCACGAAGATGCATGCAACAGCTTGGGACGAGTCGAGGTTGTCCATTTGATTTCTAATGGGTTGCTGCCTATTGTACCAAGGACAAGTGTTACCCTAACATGTAACTGAGGTCCAATAACAGCCTAAAGCAGCCCATGCACGTGTGAACACGCAGCTGCAGCAGCGACAGCCATGCACATACCTAGTGCGCGCCGCTTGTCGTGCGCGGCTACCGTTTGCACGTATACGGTAGTTTTTTTTTTCTTCGAATCCTTTCGAACATCACAATCTTCTTCGTAAAATATACATACATATATATATATATACAAAACAAATACCAAGAACATCCATTAAAAAATAGTCTTGATTACATAGATGAATAAAAAAATAAACCTATAACCCAACAGATCATATAATTAACGATCATCCAAGTACGCACTGATAGGAAAACCAATATATATATAACCATCATACAATCATATATTGTGTCTACACATATCATAGGATTGTGCCTACACATATCATACATAATGGAATCAAACGAAAACAACTTAAAATTTTCCTTGTGTATAAAAAACTAGCTCTAATACCAATTGTACGGAAAAATTAGGATTTTGATAAAAATTGAGCAGCAGTGGAATATATATAAGTTTCAAAAAATTTCCTTTAGAAAACATATTTTCGGAATCAATCTTTGTATATACATACATAAAAAAACTTAAAGTATATATGGTTGTTCTTTTAAAACTTTGATTCCGATTTCACCAGCAAGCCTTCCAAGCTATGACCCGTGATCTAATAACTTGTGTGTGTGCACGTCACGGATAAGGACAAGACTGGATGGAGGTTACAGAGAACAGAAAGACAACACATTGCCCTCTCCTTTTGTGTCCAGCCAGCGCCCAAAAGAAGAACAAAAAAAAAGACTTTTATTTCTTTTTGTCGCACCCTCTCTCTCTCTCTGTATTAGGTTTTAGGCTGCTTCCTTTTGTTTCCTGATATGCATCTTTTTATAAATATCATGATTCTAGGGTTTAGTAGTTAAGTCAAAATAGGATTCTAAATCCTATTTTAATTTGGTCACCACTAGGACTTGAACCCCAGTGATCTCTAGGATTAAAATAATATTTATTATCTTTTAATCTTTTTATATTAGTCATGGTTTGAACATGTAACCTCCTATTAATAATTAAATAATTAACAATTCTTAATTATTAATATAATTCAATTATTAATATACTAATCAAATAATCTTACTATTTAAATAGTTCCCTGAATTTATTCGTGTCACTTTTGTAACACAATTAATTGGATTATCCAATTAATTGACAGTGACCCTTGTTATCAATAATCATAAACGGCTAGTAAGGGGACCTAATGAACCCACAGTTTTGAGCTTCAATAATACTTAGAAATATTAATTTAACTCTTCAATTTATATTTCATAATTATTATTAACCTTAGAGTTACTCCACTAAAAACCCGATATTGTACTCTCGAAGCTGCAGATGTATTACACATACTGAAATCGCAGTGTCCATCAATATAGCTATTACATATGGTATGATCTTTCACAAGTAGTTCATAATTAGAGTGGTCAACGAAATTGATCTGATCTGCTGCACACCATGAGTAGTTCATAATTACACTATTTTTATTTTCATTTTTCTTTTCGAAAAACGCTTACAGAACGGTCCACAAGCTTTTAGATTATTTTTTTTAAAACAAACAAACATTTTGCGGTTGAAAAAACTCTTCCGAATACTATTAATCAAATAGAGTTTTTGCAAATAAAGTTTTTGGTGAAAAATTGTAACAACATTTAATTGAAAAAAAGGCAAATTAAACAAAATTGACTTGAGGTTAGGGGTGTGCAGCGGATCAGATCAATTGGATTTACCACGATCCAAGATCCAATTCGATCAAAGAAATTACAATCCGATCTAATTCAAACATAGAATGGAATCCGATCCAATAACATTTAGATCTAATCCGATCCGATCCAACCGAAAAATACTTAAATCTGATCTGATCTGATCCAATCCAATGGATCGAATTCATATGAGGCAATTCTTAATATATAAAAGTTAGAATTCCTGAAAGTAACAAAATCAATAATCATTCATACGATACTTCAAATAAAATTATAGATTAATAATTCACTTAAAAATAATTTATAATTGTACAATTTAAAGTTCAAAAAGTTCAAATTATAAACTTTAAACAAAAGTTCAAAACACATACATAAATAAAATCATTCAAAATTTTGAAATATAACCCCTTTATCAGAACAAAACACAGTAACACCTAAAATTTGCTCAACGTTCATATGTACAAAACAAAATAAATTTGTCCAATATAAATTAAATCTTATATTTTGACGAATCTGGGGAATTTATCGGATTTTCATATAGAAATCAAATATCCGATCTGATCCGATCAAATAGATTTTAGAATGGGGTTTAATAATTTTGGTCGATATGTTTTTTTGTAATGTTTTTTTTTACCTATTGTTCATTTTTCAAGGGCTTGGTCTCTATGTTTCCGAAAAGCCATCAATTTAATCCCTCTGACCATATTTTTTTACGCTTAACGGTCACAAAAAATGTAAATTGACTCTCTTATCCTTCACTTAAATTAAAAGGTTTAAAAGTATGATTTTACCCACTAACTTTGTAAAATTTTACAATTTAACTTAATTGAAAATTCAATTAAAATTTGACACGTGACACTAAATTTTAAAAATAAAAATTAAATAAATAAACTAATGCTTAAAAAATAATAAAAATATGATTTTTTTTATAAAAAAAAATAAAACGAATAGAGAAATAAAAAAAAAATATTCAATCTGATTTGTTTAAAAGAAAATAAGAAAAGATTACAAAACAAAAAATAGATCTCCGGAGGGAGATCAAAACTTAACAAACAAATACAAGCAAACTGTATATCTGTGTTTGACTGGGAAAGTATTATTTTTCCCCCTGACTTTTACCATATTGTTAAGACGATGACAGAGTTTCGCTATATTGGCTAGTCTTCCCCCTGAAATGAAAAGAATGTTAAATCTCATCCTTCTGTCCATTTTTCCATCCAAAAAAAGGTTGACATTGATCAAATGACCTTATTATCCTTAAAAATAATTAGAAAATGACTATTTAACCCTCCAGGTAATATATGATTACAATTTTACCCTCCAAAAAATTCAGTAAATAAATGAAAAAAATAAAATGACGTAAAAAAAACAACACAAATAAAAGATAGATCTCTACCGTCCATCTTTGAGATGGACGGTGGAAATATCTTTATTTTTAATTTTTTTTATTTAAATTTTAAAAAAAGAAACTAAAAATAACAACAAAATTTAACAAAGTAATCCGGTATCTTCTCTACCACACCAGACGAGTATCATCTTCTCCACCATACCACTGCCATCTCCATTCTCCAACATAACCTAATCCACAAGAACCTCTCTCCTTCTCTCTCTCAGATCCCTCTATCTCCCTTTGGAATCTCTCTTTGAGTTACCCATTCACCGTCGACCAACATTCGCCGCCGCGAGTCACCTATCACTATTGACCTAGAAAGCTTCGCCGACCGCATATCACCAAACCCCGACCATCAACGCCACCAATATATTCTCCAAAAACCGTCAACGAAGCCCGATAAAAAAATCATCTTACTGCCTCGATTCGTCGCCGATCTAATCATGCCGACGATCCCACGAACCGTGATTCACGCCAACTAATGGTGTTTTTTATTTTTGGTGTTTGTGTTCTTGTGTTCTTGTGTTCTTTCTTTGGGTTTCTATTGATAACGAAGAAATGGAGAGTGAAATGTCTCATCCCAGAACCAAGATAATGGAGATGATAACGAAGAAATGGAGAGTGAAATGTCTCATCCCAGCGGTTCCAGCCATAATGAGATGTGTAAAACAAGAATATTAAATTTGTTCGTGTTATATAAATATATAACGTAGAGTGTTAATATGTACCCTAAGAGCATTTTTAACCAACACACCATTTATACAAAACTACCAATGTAGTGTAAAAATGCTCTCCAATAAACACACTAAATACACACAAAAAATATATAAAAAAATGGGATATAATCATTTTCCCCTCAGTAGTTTACCATATTAGATAATTTGTCTCCTCTAATTTCAATGATGGTCATTCTCCCCTCTGAAAAGAAAAAGATTAGATATTTTATCCCCTCCAATTTCAGTCATAGTCATTTTCCCTCATAAAAACCAAAATATTAGACATTTTACTCTTTGACCTTTAGGAAATCTGTTAGTCAAGTACTTTGACTGTCAAAAAATAAATTAAATGACTTTATTACTCTTGAACATACGAGTAATGCCCACTAATGATACCACTAATCGTTTTCAAAGAAAAAAATCTGAAAAAAAAAATAAAAAATAATAAAAGTGTTTTTTAAAAATAGAATTAAAATTTAAAATTTCAAAAATTAGCAGCAAAAAAAAATCAGTATTTAAAAAAAACAATTCATATTTCAAAATAAATTTTAATATTTTTTTAGTTTTTTACAATTATATTATTTTATTAATTTAATATTCTTTATGTTAATTTTTTAAAGGATTTTTTTTTTACATTTCATTCTTTATATTAATGTTTTTTAAATAAATTTTTTATTTTTTCATTTAATTCTTTATATTAATTTTTGTTTAATTAGTTTTTTTAACTTTTTATTTTCAATTATTATTTTTAAATACTTTTATTAGTTTTATTTTTTTTATTTCTGATTTTTTATTTAAAAACAATTAATTGTTTCATTAGAGGCATAACTCATGTGTTCAATGGTAATAAAGTCATTTAGTTAATTTTTTTTAACTGTTAAAATACTTAACTAACGGAATTACTAACGGTTAGTGGATAAAATGTCTAATATTTTTGTTTTTAGAGGGAGAATGGTCATTATTGAAACTAAATGTAGTAAAGTGTCTAATATTTTATTTTCTAAAGGGATAATGATCATTAATGAAACTAAAAGGGACACAGTATCTAATATAGCAAACTACAATGGGAAAAATGATTATATCCTAAAAAAAATGGTGTAGCTTGGTGAGTTCTCTATAGCTACGCCAAATCTTTTTTTATTATTAAATGTCACATTATTCACTTTTTATTTTTTAAAATTATTAATTTAACCCCTTCATACTTAATTATAACAATATATATTCCTAAAATAACACCAATATTGAATATAATATATATATATATAATTTAATTAATATATGTATTAGTTATACATATAACCAATTTAAAATTTTATAATAATTTAAAGATTTATTAGAAGAATATTTCTTAAAGATAGCTTTTAAGTGTAAAATTTGGCATTGAATATTGGATTATTTTTTTTTAATATAAACATATTCTCTCGATATGCTCTTTTGACATTAAATTGGTGTAAAATTGAATACAATACATTCTAGATACTCTAACAGTAAGTTTGATACGTAAGACGGGACAGAATAATATACGACAGTTTCTTCTTATTCTACGTTTGATTTGACTTTAACAAGCGATAGAACGTGACAATTTGGTACAAAATTCATAAAAATCTGTCCAGATGCTTATCGTTGGACAACTTGGGACAAGTGTGAAAATAACTCTCGTACCCTTTAAAACTTTCAAAAATTACAAAAATATCCTCACCTGCATCCCATCTTTCTCTCTCCTTCATTCATTCATCATCGAATCCCTCTTTCCACAACACTACCTCATCTTTTTCACCCCAAATCCAACATCTCCATCACAATATTACACTAACACACTACAAAATCTAACTGGATCCAGATTTTATTATTTATTTCTTCATTTTCTCTCTTCTTCCCCATTTTCTACTGGATCCAGATTTCTATCTCTCTCTTTTCGTCCTCTATCTCGACGTCAACATGCCGTGACCGTTGTTTCCGGTGACCGTCGTCATCTGGTTCTCGCCATCTTCTATTGACAACTGTTTCATTCCAACGACATTTCGGTCTTCGATTTCGGATAGTGGAATCTATCTTCTTCTTCTTTCTTTCTTTTTTTGTTTTTGTTGCCCAACATCTATATGTAATCTATGTTTATTTTTGCTATATTCTGGAGTTTTTAAGCTGAGAGTGAGTTTTTTTTAGATGGGTTGATTTTGTTTTACAACAAAATTGAGATATTTTTGTTGGGTTTTTAAAGTGGGTTTGATTTGGTTTTTGCTTAGTTTTTCATATCTGCATTTGGTTTGGTTTGGTTTGGTTTTCAGAAGGTTGAATTTCAAAATTTCAGCCAAACATCACTTGTTTTTCCTCAAGTAGATGGATTCTGAGTAATTAATAGCATTTGAATTTGAACACTACTGGAATGGGATTTTGTTGTAGTGAGTGGAATTTGTGGTAAAATATTAGATTTTTTTTTTTTTTTTTGTTAAAAAGTAGAATGAGAGGTGGAAGAGATGATAATCCTGGATTTTTTTTTTTTATATATTTTAGATTTTAGATTGTTAGATATAATCCGATTCTGAATCTAGTATTGTAATGTTTTGGCACTAAAGTAACATGTTTTATTTTATTATCTACCAATTTGATATCTCTTCTATATCATTTCTTATCTTAATATCTTAATTGTCAAGCTATTTCCAGATCTGGGAATACCTTGGCCCATGACTTGGCTTCGGTGTCCATCTCTACCGGAAGAGACCGGATGTGGCAAGACATTTGCCCAGATGTTTTGAGTTCTGTTCTATTGTAACGGCATCTCCTATAAGGCTTTCTATTTTCCTTATATTAAGGGAGTCTGTTGTAATTTTAATAAATAGGGAGAGTTAACAACCCAACAAGCCTCCCTCAAAATTGTTTATTATTATTATTATTATTTATTTATTTATAATTAAAAAAAAATCTTATTATTTTTAAATAAATTTAAAATGTTATTATTTTAAAATAATATATTATTATGATAAAATATTATTGTCATCAAATTTGAAATATTATTTACATTAAAAAGGAAATATTATTGTTTTTAAATAAATGTTACTATTTATTTACAATTTAAAATAGATTTAAAATTCTTTTTTAAAATGTAAATAAAAAAGAAATGTAAATAAAAAAGAATTTGAGTTAAACAAAAAAAAAAGAGTTATCGAATACTTGAATTTGGACCATTGAATATGACGGATATAACTCATATTGAACACTCCTTTTAATCGAGTGAAAAAAAAAATAGATAGGAAGTCTTCTCTCCTTAGATTTGAGGAGTTTTTGACCGGAAAATAATTTAAAGAGTGAGATATGGAGGTTGTGGGAGCAAATTCCGATCCAACCATCCCATTAATAGTAAAAAACATGTTGTTGTTCGACCTATTGGAGATGTTCTAATTTTCTGGTGTTTTTTTTTTAATAATGTTAGATTCAAAATTCTTAATATCCTAATCTCCTGATATTTAAAGCACCGATGAGTTACTTAGTATAATTATATTTACCATTGACTTAAATTTGATTATTAAGATACTGCTGGATATCAAATATCATCATAGCGGAATGGATACCGGAATTATTACATACGATCGCTGTATGATTATAAGAAAAATACACTCGACTCACTGAAATGTTTGCTGTAACTCGGAGAAGGCAAACAAAAATGAGAAACTGATAAATAAAACACTATGTTTTTTTTTTCTTGTGAAAGTATGCTCAGAATTAAATGAATTAAATGGATATCACACCTTGTTATTTATTGAGTCCATAACTCTATCTGGATGAGATACTTTAAATTTAAAATATTATTTAAATTTAATATCTCTTTTTATCTCTATCTATCTCTATCTATCATTTAACTGATGAGTTTGATTTTAATTTAAATTATCTCATTAATTTAAAAATAAACTTATCATGTGATATTTTATCTGGTCAGTTAACTCAATTAATTACCAAACTCTTTTTTTTTTATACCACTTGGGTGTAATTTTTCCAACAGATACTAACATAAGTTTCATCCAATACCAATTCAAGGAAACTTTAGCCAAATTTCTAAGAGCTCTTCACAATTAATTGTAAATTGTTTTTCAGATACTTGTAATTGATTGTTATCTGGAGAATTATATATATAAGAGCATCTCCAATGCAAGCGTGACTTGTGAAAAAAAAAGATGTCATGTAGGATTAATAGCCATTCTGTAAAATAAAAAAAAAATCCAATGCAGTCGTGCATATTCAACATTAAACCGATGTGGCAAAAAAAAAGACATTGTCAACATGACCGTCCACTTTCAAACGGCATGTTGCACGTCCCTTTTTTAGGTTGACTCAGAAAATATTTAAAAATGACATTAATTTTTCATTTATTTTTGGTAAGAGAATAAAATAAAAAATAAAATAGAAAATAAAATTGGACACACCATTAAAACAAAATGTGTTTTAAACGGAAACATTGAAGACCAAATTTTATATTGATCGTCTATAAACAAGTCCCTTTACATTGTTGGCAAGTCCTTTAACATTGTTGGTATGTCAACAATAATTTATATGTAAACCATTTTTACATTGAAGATGCTTTTAACTATTGAAATATATTCAAGCTATACGGTTTGATCTTCTCGGTTTGCCAAAAATGGAAAAAAAAAAGAACAAAAATATTTACAACAGTGCACTAATATGTGGAAGATGATAAATTCTGGTCTAATAGGAGTTGATCAATTACCAGTAATATTTACAATGAAATTACAGGATTATCATTCTAATATCAATTTTTAGTTTGGGTAATATGGAACTTTTTTTAATAAAAAAAAGAAGAGGAAATTGTTAAAAATAATCCTATAAAATTAGTAATTAAGAGTATTTTGTAATCGCAATATTATTATTTTTGTTAAATATGATATATAAATATATTTATTTAGTAAAATCAAATAACTACCAACTTGTCTGTCTCATTTGTTACCGTTATGTAGTAGCAAACATTAGACAAGATAAAAGGGGCATTATAGTCATTTGTATTTCTTATCTCGTTCTGTTCCAATCATACAAAATACATAACAGTACAATTAATAGTTATGTCCCAGATATTTTAAACACAATACGAAACAACTGTTTCGTCATGTCCCATTCTGTCATATCCCGTCTTCGTACCAAACTCATCCTAAGAGCACATGTTATCAAGTAAAAATTTACTAAAATGGGAAACATTTATTGCATTTATTGTTTTAGTCAATACAATAAATATATTTTTATAATAGATGTTTTCCCTTTCTAATAAACTTTTAGTTGTTAACCTATGTCAAGGGTTTATGGCACAAATTAACATTACTCATATGTAATTATTCTTTTCCTTTATTGTTGACATGTGGCAAGTGAATTGTTTTAAGATGAAAATATCTCTGTAAATGTTAAATTTGACTAACGGTTAAATCACAGAGAGACCAAATTAATAGGTTTTTAAAAACATAAGGACCAAATTAATGTAAAATGAACAATAGGTAAAAAATTAGATATTTTAAAAAATATAAGGACCCAAATAATAATATTATCTTTAGAATTTAGGATTCAATATGGTATAATCATGTATTCAAATCCGTTTCAGAGTCCAATGGATCATAGTGAATTGGATCCTTTCTTAGGTATAACATTAATGCTTAATATTCAACCTTTGGTATTAGTGTATTACTTACATAAAATTACTCTCATATTAGTCAACAACCGATAAACATAACGGTTGACCATTTTTTATAATTAAAAGTTTGAAATGCCCCCTCTGTTAGAAAAAGTCATATTTACTTCAAAAAATGAAAAGTCATATTTACTTTATTAAACAAAGTCATATTTTCCCCAGGAACTAATCAAATTTAATACTATTAAATAATAATAATATCAACTGAAAAATAACACTATTTTATTATTATTATAAATTTATTATTATTCAATAGTATTAAAGTAGATTAGTTTAAGATTAATTTGTACAATTTACCCTAGTTTTAATTATATATTTTAATTTTTTATTTTTAAAATATTATAATAATTTAGAATTTGAGGGACAACTCAAATCCATAATCTTACGGTATGTATAAGAGTCAAACTATTACACCAATCTCATCTTATGTTATGATAATAAACATTATATTTATTAATTATTTTTGGTATGGTGGTAGGTAATGGTGTCCACGGTTCGGTTTCGGTTTCGAACCGTCGGTTTCGGTTCAGTGGAAAGGCCGAACCGTAACCGTAACCGTAACCGGAATAGGACGGTTTTGGGCGGTTTCGGAACCGGCGGTTTTCAGTTTGGTTTCGGTTTCGGTTTCGGTTCGTTCGATTTATTTTATTTATTTTTTTACAAAAATTAATATATATATTATTTTATATACATTTAATTTATATATATATATATACATATGTTTTTTTTTAAATGAAACTATACAACTAATATTTGTACTTTTATATACACATAAATGTGATTTTGTTTTTAATGGAACTATACAAGTATATACAACTAATAGTCTAATTACTAATACAAAATTACAAATTGATAAACTTAAAATTTAAAAAATGGCCAAACATTTTTATTTGTAATCAAATTTCATTTACAATGTCTATATTAAAATATTCACATAAAATATGAAATACAATTATTTAAATATACAATTGAACCGTTGAACTATTTAACAATGAATGTGTAAAAATAAAAGAAATTGACATTAATTAATAAGTAAAAATTTACAATTGCATCTAAATTTTATATAAAAAAATTAGAAGTTAGCCTTAATTGAATATAAAATCTAACAAAGTTCAAATAACACATTGAAAAAATAAAAAATTAGCATTGCACTTAATGTTGACCACAATTAAGCTGCCTACGTATCCTCCGCCAATATAGAGGAATCAAAGGCCACATAGTTCTTTTACCTGTAGTGGGATAGTCGGTGTTAGTGGTTGGAAGATTTGAACATAATCTATTCACTGCCTTATGTTCCCGTGGTTTGATCATCTTCGAAGAAATCATTCACTATTTCTGGCTCGAGTTCTTGTTGTCTAAATTTTGCCTTTGTCCAATCATCAACACATGCTTGGGCTTCAAGTGATTGTGGACACAGAACCGACCGTTTTGGATCCAAAATATTTCCACCTGCACTAAATTCTTGTTCCACAGCAACGGTAGAAACCGGTGTTCCAAGAATTTGTTTGGCAATAATAGCCGAAATTGGATATTCTTGTTCATAATCCTTCCACCAACCCTGGATACTAATTTTATCTTCTAAAAATACATGATTGACTTCTAAAAATCGGTCAAGCTCAGAATGTGTATTAGAGGATGAAGAAGATGCTCGTAACTTTTTAGCTCTTTGGGAAAACAATCGATCCCCTAAACTCTTTAATTTAAATTGTAAGGAACTGGTAGTACCATCAGATGTGGGTTGGGGTTGTGAAACCGATATGTTCAAAGACGGACCATATATTTTAAGATATTCATCATATAATTCATATAGTAAAGTCTTAACGGAATTACAACAACTAAGAACATCAGTTTCTATTCCTAAACTATTGTAGTAATGAGTTAAATAATCTTGCAAACATTCTAATTTAAAGCGGGGATCAAAACAAGATGCAAGCAAATAAATATTTGGAATATCCTTATAATATTGTATTCATTTTTTTTTTCATTGCAGCAACACATTGACTCAATTGAACATCTAATTCACAGTCACTGAATGCACCAGCAATATTAACACTTTGAGCAAGAAATAAATGAGTAGTGAGATAGTAAATACCAGATAAAGCATTGGTAGCATCATTAAAAACACGTAACAATTCAAGAATTGTTATACATACATCTCAATGCTTCAATTGAAGCAAAATTGAAGGAACGTTATAAGTAATAAAAGAAACTAATATTTCCTTATATTCAACACTTTCATTAAGCAACTTATAAGTAGAATTCCAACGAGTACTAATATCTTGAGAAAAATTTATGGGACGCCTATTATTTTGAGAACAAAATTTCAACCATTGTTTTTGGATTTTGTTATGCGTCCAGATATAATTAATACTATCTCTAATTGGTCTAATATAAACAGAAAGAATTTGTAATCCAGCTTGAACACACAAATTTAAAACATGACATGCACATCGTTGATGAAATAATTTACACCCAAAATAGGGATTGCATAATTCCTTTAACATAGGAATAAATGCGGTATTGCTTGCCGCATTATCAAAACCAATCGTAAAAATTTTGTTTTAGATATGAAAATCTCCAAAAATAATTTTAAGGTGTCGAAAAATATTATGAGTTGTATGTGACTCATCGAAAACACGAAATGCTATAATTCTTTTTTGCATGTTCCAATTATTATCAATATAATGACATGTCACACCCATGTAATGGTGGCTACTAAAATTATCGGTCCATATGTCAGCACATACGGAAACGCGACCTTGATATTGGAAAAAAAATGATTTCAATTTGTGTTTTTCTTTTTTGTAAATGGAAAACAGTGCATGTGTGAGAGTGACTCTAGGAACACGTTGCATTGCAGGATTTAATGCAGTTTGACAATAATTAACAAAACCAACTTTCTCACCAAAACTAAAAGGTAAGTGTTCTACTGCAACCATTGTTGCTAATTCTTCCTTATTTTTTTCAGACGTATAATGAAATAATTGATTGGTAGAGGTACCATACCTGGATATTTGCCCTTGGTTACTAGCTTTCACCAATTCAGATGGATGATTTCTTTTAACATGGTTCCAATACGTACCATATCCAAAGGACTTAACGGCCTTGTATGTTTTGGGGCAGTAGTTGCACATGATTTTGATTGTTCCATCGTCTAACTCAATTTTCTTCATATGCACTCTGAAGAGATCGGACTTCAACGGCTTTTCTTCTTCATCTGCATCAAATTCATCTAAAGGGGGTGGCATAGTAGAAGGGGTAGATATATTTTCATTACTAATGGGGATATTGGGATTTGGCTCAGCAACAAAAGATGGGGGATTAGGATTAAGAGGGGGATCGGATTCAAAATGACTTTGAAGGAACTCGTGGTAAAGTCGGTCATTGTAATTGACGTCTTCACCTTCGTGTTCCAACAAATTTTGCAATGGACCATTTCCTCTGTCTAAAATTGTAGGACCTGAACCTTCTCCCCCACTTGCCATTAAAAAATTAATTATAAATACTAATTGAAAAAGAAGAAGATAATTGTAAGTAAATAATATATTATTAAAAAAAATGGAAGAAATATTTGTTTTTTAATTTATATGAGAAATGAGAATAAAATAAAATTGTTGAATGTAGAGAGAATTTAGAATTTGAGATTGAGAGAGATTGAGAGAAGGTGGGAGTGGTGTGAAGAAGAATGAATTGTGTGTGTGGGGGGGGGGGGGGGGGGGGGGGGGGGGGGGTATTTATAGAATTGGCGTGGAGGGGTAATTTGGAAAATAAAAGAAAGAAAGAAAGAAAAAACAAATGACCGTTGGGCGTTGGGAACAAAAAAGGAAGTCAACGGTCATCATCCTCCAACGGCCAACAGTCATTTAATTTTTTTTCTGAAATGCTGCCACGTGTCAGCATTTCATTGGTTTTTTTTTTTTTAAAAAAAAAGTTCGAAATCGCAGGTTTTTCATATCCCATAACCGTAACCGAACCGTCGGATCCGGTTTCCAACCGGTTTTGTAACCGACGGTTTCGGTTACGGTTTCGGTTTCGGTTTTCAGAGGCCGGTTTCGGTTCGGTTTCGAACGGTTTAACCGAACCGTGGACACCTCTAGTGGTAGGTCAAAAGCCACGCCCCCACCGGATGTTCTTACTATTTAATATTAATTAAAGGGTAATTATCAAGTAGGTCCTAGATTTTTTTAAAAAATTAAGTTATTCGTAATTTTTATAAAAGTGATCAAATTGGTCATTCCATTTTTCTCAATTGCCAAATTAGTCTCTTTAACTAAGTTTCGTCAGTCAACTTAACTTTATAGGGATAAAAGTATACTTTACTCCTAAATAATATAATAACGACTCATGCATAATTTTTTTTAACACATATATTTTTGTTTATTTTATTTATGGGTTTTGATTTTTGAATAATGTTGACAACAATGCTTGCATAATATTAACAAAAAAAAAACAATTATATAAACATTGTAAAAGACTACTTATAATGAATAGTAATTAAGGGTATAATTAACATTGTCTTATTAAATATCTTTATAATTTTTTTAGAATTTTTTTATTAAAAAGGTACAAATGACATTTCATTAATAACTATTTTTTTTGTAATTATAATAGTGGATTTAATATACAAAAGACAAAACAATTTTTCTATAATATGATAAATAAAGGGTGTTTACGTATTTTAACTAAAATTGTTAAAATCAACTATTATATTTAACATCATTAAACCGTTAGAGGGGCCGATTTGGTTACTTCTTAAAAGAGAGAGACTAATTTGACATTTGAAAAAAATACAAAAACCAATTTAATCACATTTTTAAAGTTGCAAATAACTTAGATTTTTTTTAAAAAAATCCATTACCTAATTGGTAATTACCCTTAATTAAATGGTAAATAATTGAATTGACAACTTCGTAGACAGAAGATCATGACATGGAAAAACCTTATCTTATTAATTGGTTTCCATTTAGCAAAAGCTTATCTTATTATTTATCTTTTTGCATGATGTTGCCATGTAAACAATTTGCACATGACAAGATTACAATTTACAAGTGAGGTATATATATATAACTTGGTAGAGCTCCCTGAAAGTAAAAATCGATACAAACAAAAAACATAAATTATGATCATTACAGTTCACTATACGGAAATCCGAACTCCAGTGGAAGTGGAACCGAACACCTGGAATTATATCATTAGTCGGAGGACGATCACGCATTTGGAAAGTCCTCTCTTGCCACAATGTATGTACCCACACTCTGATTGAAGATGGGAGAAACTTCTACAGATTTTCTCCACATTTCGTTTGTGTTTCTCTCTCTGTATGTTTCTCTCTAAACATTTGCACATAAGCACATATGCACCTTTTGCATGTTATGTTTTGCACACCCTATGTTGCCCTTTACATTGTCCAGAATACCTCTCTCTTTCTTAACATGCAAAATACACGTTATATGTATTATAGTTTGCATGAGCAGTTTTTCTCTTCATGCAACTGCTTATGCAGTTATTTCATTAATAATAGACTTGGGCTTGGTGTACATGAATTTTGGGTTCTCCATATATTGTGTGAATTTGACCCACATAAGTGTATAATGGCCCATACCCAAATATACTAACACTCCCAATTAAGAATGAAAAGGAAAGAAAGAAGAAGTATGTTAAAATCATTAGTATTAGCTGGAAGCTTTGTCATGAATTGGAGGTGGATGTGGGAGCCAGTTAAGTTTGGGAGTTGTACGTCACACTTAAATTGGCAAAGCTCGTTGAACAACAGCTCACTCATTTCTTTCACAAGATTGAGGTGCTTCAAGGTGATGATGGTGTTGTCACTCTTCTCAGCATCATTTTGGTACCAGGTATCTAATCTAATCCCCTCTTTTAATTTCTCTTCAATTCTTAATTTTAATAAATTAAAATTAATTAGGGATATTACACACACACACACACACACACACACACACACACACACACACACACACACACACATATATATATACCCGCATGCATGCAGGAACATTTGGTTACAAAGAGAGGTTCACTAAGAGGGATAATGAGACACACATAAAGGAAACATAAATAGTTGAAGGAGGATATCTGGAGTTTGGATTCATTTTTTACAGAATTCGGTTGGAAATCATTGAGAAATTAGAAAATGAGTCATTGAGCATCATCAAAACAACAATAGAGTATCCACTCAATGAAGACATGGCTTCTAATGCTTCCATCATCACTATCCAACCACTCGCTCTCATCGCTCAATCTACCAAAACATATCTCATCAACCTCAAACAAGACCCTCAATAACAAACAAACCTTTGTATTTTTTTTTGAAAAAAAAATGTACATTGAGCCAGAGAGAATTCTTGTTGAATCAAGATTAACTATGTATTTCGATGTATATTACAAAAGAAGCTCAACCTTCTTAAATAAACCAAAACAACTCTCACTAACTAATTATCAAAGTAACCAATGAAAAGACGACAGCTGTACAACAAAAATAAATTAATAAACTAATTATAACCTAACTAAGAATCTGTTTGTTTTTTACATCTGAAATCTAAAATGGTTTGAAATGACCATTCAGGCACGTTGTTTATTTTTCAAATGGATCTGAAGTCTGGAAAATCATCAAAAAGTGTATGCAATCAAAAAGTCAGGATTTCTGACTGAAATCTGAAGTTGGTCATGTCTGAAATCCTTACAAACTTTCATACCGAAAATGTCCTCTTACGAATATGACAAATCCTATTATACTACCCACATAAATCTATTTTAAGCAAATCCAATTCACGCTTTTGATTAGTTTTTTTTTAATTAAAAACTCATTTCACAGAAAATATGACCAAAAATACAACATTCTATAAAATCTAAATAGGAACGAAGTAGGCATTTCCGTAAATGTTTGTCCTAGTCGGACCTCGGTCCTCCTATTCGGTGTGGCCGACTTTGACCGTTGAGCCCTTTAAAAATAGAAAAGAAGAAAAAAGGATGAAGAAGAAGACGAAGAGAAAAAAGGAAGAAGGAAGATGATCTGTGTTGAGAGGGAAGGCGGCAGAAAGTCAGCAACCAAGGAAACAAAGAATGAAATAAGAAAAAACCCTAGCTTTTGTTTGTTTGTTTCTTTAACTATGGGCTCTGTCAAATTGGGCTTTAGAAGACTTAAAACCTAACAAATTACCAAATTATGGTTTTTAATTTTAATTTTCTAATTTAAGTTTTTTTATTTTCAAATTTATGTTTTTAATTTTCTAATTTAAAAACATCTACCATGTGTCAAATATAATATTTTTCTAGTAGCTAATATACTAAATAATTTTATTTATATTTCTCATTTAGACCATTAATTTAAAAACATCTACCATGTGCCTTATTACCATTAATAGAGTAAGGGGTATGAATGTCAAATTACAGGATTTCAGATTTGTGATTTGAAAAAACAAATAACTTAACTTTTTAATTCATATTTCAGATAAAAAAACAAACGTATTGTCTAAGCTTCAGATTTCAGAGCAGTTCATATCTGTTGAGATTTTAGACAAAAAAGCAAATGCTACCTAACTATAACTAACTCCTAATGCTCCCCTTTAAGATGGATGGTGAAGATCAAGCACATCCATCTTGGATAAAAGAGGAAACAAGTGAGAAGCATGGAGGGCTTTGGTGAAGACATCGGCAAGATGATGGTGAGTTCAAACAGAAAGTAGCTTGATGAAACCCTCTGTAATCTTATAACGCACGAAGTGGCAATCTATTTTGATATGTTTGGTGCATTCATGGAAGATATGATTAGTTGCTATATATACAACTGCATGATTGTCACAAAAGATCAAAACTGGAGCAGAAGAGGGAACCTGAAAAACTTGAAGCAATTGATGAATCCAAACAAGTTCACTGGCATAGAAGCAAGGGCACGGTACTCTGCCTCAGCCGAAGATCTAAATAATGTGGATTGTTTCTTACCTTTCCAAGATATCAACGAGTCACCAAGAAACACATAAAAACCAGTGACAGAATTTTTAGAATCCAAGCAAGCACCCCAATCAGCATCAGCAAAAGCACGAAGTTGAAATCTAGAAGAAGAAAAGAAAAGTAACCCCCCGGAGTAGATTTAATGTAACGAAGTAAATGATGTTCAACATCAAGGTGTGGCTGACACGGTTGAGATACAAATTGACTCAACTTATGCACAATAAGAGTGATGTCTGGTCTGGAAATTGTGAGATAAAGAAGCCTTTCAACCATTCTTTTATAAAACAGTGGCATCTTGAAGAAGATCACCATCAAAGGAGCTTAGCTTGAGTTTAGGATCCATGGGCAAGCTAGCATGCTTACAAGCTAGGAAACCAATGTCTTCAAGTAGTTGCAGAGAATAATGCCTATGTGAAAGCAAAATTCCCTTTTTGGACCAAGCAATTTCTAAACCAAGCAAGTACTTGAACTAACCAAGATCTTTCAATTTGAATTAGCTATGAAGAAATGACTTTAATGAATCAATTTCCTTAGAATCAGACAGTAATGATGATATCATCAACATATACTAACAAAGCAACAAAGGATTGACCAGACCCTTTGGTGAACAAATAGTAATCTGATTTGCACTGATGAAAACCATGTATAATCAAGCCATTTTCTCCCCCTTAATACCAGACTTATCATGATTGTGTTTGCCATATCCTAAAGGCATATCCATATAGACCTCCTCAAATAAATCACCGTTGAGAAAGACATTGTTCACATCAAGTTGAACAAGTGGCTAATGATTCTTAACAGCAATGGCAAGAAAGACTTTAACAGTAATGAGAAAAAGTCATTATAAGATCCAAGCCTTCTTGTTGAGCCTTTGACAACCAAATGAGCCTTGTACCTTTCTATACTACCATCAGATCTATATTTAACCTTGTATATCCATTTACATCCAATAAAATGCTTGTTCTTAGGTAATGGCATCATAGTCCATGTTTACTTAACTCTATAACAGCTAACTCAATGTTCATAGCTTCTCTTCAATGATCAAACCTAACATCTTGATGGTAAAACTGTGGTTCAAAACTGGAGGAGATATTGCAAAGTAAAGAGCTGTGTTTTGAGGAAAAAGAAGTGTAAGAAAGATGATGTGTGATGGGATACGATAAAGTAGTCTCTGGAATAAGAGAATTCTCTAATAGATTACAATGAAAATCTCTGAGATAGGAAAGAGGCCTACTCATTCGTGAAGTTTTTTAAGATGTGAAGTGTGAAGAGGAACTAACTCAGATTGATCGTTAGAGACTGCGTGATCAATAGAATCAGATGGATGGGCATGGGGAATAAGCATAATATCACACAAAAAATCAAAAGTAGTGTATGGAAATTTTGGCAAAACAAAGTCCGAGAAAGGATCAATAATAGGCGAAAAAGAAGAAATTGTATGAAAAAGGAAAGACATTTTCATGGGAAATGACATCTCTAGAAACAAAGAATGTCTTAGAGACAATATCTTAAACTTTGTAACCTTTGACACCAGATGGATGACCAACAAATACACATGTTCGTGATCTAGGTGAAAACTTAGTTTTATGAGAAGGGAGTGTGGAAGCAAAACAAAGGTTGCCAAAGACTCTAAAATACTGATAATTCACAAAGGTATTATAGAGTAGGCCGTATGGAGTTTGATTGTGCAACAATGGTGATAGAGTTCTATTGATAAGAAAGGTTACAATAAGAATACACTAACCTCAAAACTGAATAAGCACATGAGATTGGAAAAATAAAGCTCTGGCAACATTGAGAAGATGTTGATGCTTTCTTTCCACCACTGAGTTTTGCTCAGGCCTCTCTACACATGAGAATTTATGAAAGACTCATTTGGCATGTAAAAAATCTGTGAATTGTAACTTAGGGGCATTGTCAGATCGAAACTGCTTTGTGACCTTATGAAAATGAGTTTCAATAAGTTGGAAAAATCTTGGTATGATAGAACCAGCTTCAGACTTACGCTTTATTAAATATACCCAAGTAAACCTAGTACAATTATTCACCAAAGTTAGAAATCATCTAAAACCATTATGTGCAGGAACATGATAGTGACCCCAGGTGTCACAATCGACCAAATCAAATGCATTAGCTAACATATTATTGTTAGACACAAAGGAGAGTCGTATCTGCTTTGCAAGGGGACATACTGTATAAGGAAAATTCATGCCAATTTTATTAAATTGTAATTGTTCTTGCAACAACTCAAGTCTCTTAGAAGACAAATGACCTAATATGTGATGCCAAATATGAGCATTCACATTATTAGCAATAGAATGAGAAGCTTTACAAACTTGAGCAGTTTCTTATTGCAAGTCTGCTATGTGAACAAGACAAATTCAAGAACATAGAGATCATCAACTCTTTTACCCTTACCAATCGTCCTCAACCTATGTTGATCCTGGACAACATAAGAATCGGTGAGAATTTGGACATGTATATCAAAATTCCTCGTTAAAATACTCATTGATAAGAGGTTGAACTTGAAATGAGGGACAAACATAACATTATCAAGACCAGTGGAAAGATAACTTTACAGTGCCAATGAAAAATACAAGGATTCTACTTTGATCAGGTAGGGTGACAAAGGCATTATGGACTGGTCTCATAGAAATAAAAGCAGGCTGACTGAAGCATATATTACTTGTAGCACCTGAGTCTACTATCCAATATCTAGATGAATGAAATATAGGATTGACTGAAATAGACAAGCAAGTACATGTTGCTTGAGTAGAAGAATTTTCAGTATCTGTAAGGTGTGTGCTCAACATAGCCATCAACTGAGAGTGCTGAGAAGGATTCAACATTTGAACAAAGTTACTCATGTTGCTTGAAGTAGCATGCACTCCAGTTACAGAAACTTGATTAGCAACTTGAGTGTTCCTAGTAGTGAAGTTTGTTTTCTGTCCAGGCTTATGACCAGTAGGATATCCATAGAGTTTATATAACTTATCAATAGTATGGTCTATAATGCCACAATGAGTACAAATATCTCTCTCTTTCTTTTGATAACTCTTGCTGTTTACTTGATAACCTGTAGGCTTTTTAGTCTTAGTCTTAACTGAAGAATCCATAGAATCAGAAGGTCCAGTATTTCTAGCCAAAACACTAACATGTCTTTGATGTTTGAAACAAATATTATGGTGTGTATAATATTAATCTAGGGGGGTGAATAGATTTAAAACAATTTTACCCAATTTTCGTTGAAGGTCAAGTTTAAAAAAAATGCCTCTAACTAGTTACAATAAATCGCAAGTGTAAAAATGCGGAAATATAAACGACACTTGAGATATACGTGGAAACCCTCCAAATGGGAAAAACCACGGGCTGATATGTGCGCCACACACGAACCTCGAATCCACTAATGGCAAAGGAATTACAACCTAATCCCGGTTTAAATCCACCACCACTACCTAATCCAGTATAAATAAACCTAGTCCATCTTGCTTGCGATTTAAGCTACCTACTTTCAGAAGCAATACAAGTCTTACTTCTCAATGAAGAGATAAAATGTCCTAAGTGAATATATGATGATATTCAATGAACAAACAAGGCTAGGAAACCCTATATGCTTATCTAGGATAATGAAATGACAATTAATACAATCCTAGATATCAAGTGCCAAATGACATGTTCAAGAAGCTTAGCAAAGCATAAATCAAACAATCCTAAGAAGCTATCACAATACAACACTCAATTATGTCATCACAACAATCTCTAATTTATATATAAAAAATGTTCTAAGAGCATACAAATAATTAAAGAGATGGTTTAGTAAGTAAAACACTTAACTTGTAAGAAGATAGTGAAGAACTTACCAAACAAGATGTGATGAAGCAACTCTATCTATTGATGCGTTCTAAATGAACTTAGATGATGCAATATGAAGTTTTTATGCACATGAGAATGCTTTGAGTGATTAAAAATGAGTTCTTGGAATAGTTTTTCCTTTGAAATGTGTTCTAAGGAAAATATATGATGTTCTGAACTCTTACACGACCTTAAACCAAAGAGTTATATATATATATATATGAGATCCAAACAAAGTGAGGTCGTTTTGAAAAAAATGTTCCAGCTTCTTCTGTATGCGTTGGTGACGTGCGCTGGTCGAGTAGAGCACAACCTAATTTTACAATAGGCGATGGTCGACTAGCGCAACTCAATGATGCAACAAATGCGACGATCCACTGGAATGTTGCACTGGTGAGGCTGTGCTAGTCGAGTAGCGCACCACCAGCGCACTGCCCATTTTTGCATCTTTGCACTGGTGCAGCAGTGCAACTCAGTGGCGCAACACATGCGACAATCCACTGGAATGTTACGCTGGTGAGGTGCGCTGGTGGAGTAGCGCACCACCAGCGCAATGCCTATTTTTTCAACACTCAAACACACATTTTCAACAAGTTCAAGAGTGATGAAAGTGTATCATATTTTAATGCCTAACATGACATAAAACTTTAATTACAAGGTGCAAATAAATCAACAAAAGTCATTTAAACCAAAATGCACACAAGCAAACACACAACATATAAGAATTAAAGTTAAGCATGAATTTGTGAGTGTGTGCAACTATCTCTTCAAAGCAAGTAAGCACAAGAATTTTACCTTTGGTGCTTCTTCTCTTGAGGTCTTGAGAGCCTAAGCTACCCTTACATAAACCCCATAAATGTGATTTGTTCACGAAATAAGCCAATCAACAAATGAGGACTTTACAATCTCCCCCTTTGGCTATTTCGTGACAAAACAACCACTCACATTGATCCTCACAAAACAAAATAAAACACCGGGAAGATATTCTACATTATAAAGAGATAAACATAAAAAAAAACTTCAATTCTTCAATCTCTTGTAGAACTATCAACCCTACACACAAAGCAATCACAAATACACTTTTCAACCAAGTGCATGTGAGATGATCAAGTGAATATAAAACAAAAGCAATTGCATTCAATAATATGAGTATGACATCGTGAAATGCTCATGCAATGCTCCCCCTCAACGGGTTACTCCCCCTAATGTAATCTCCCAAAAAACAAGTACTACTCCCCTTTAAGCCAACACATGCACCACATGCTACTCCCCTAACACCACAATGCTAGGTCAATGCTACTCACCCTTTTTGTCATGATATAGGCAAAGGAGAAGTCCCCAAACGGGTCACTCAAGGCAAAGAAAGAAAGGAGCATACAAGATTGTTGCATAATTATATAAGCCACATTTATGCAACTCTATTAATAGGAGAGAAACAAGGAGATTTATTTGAAGAAAATGTGTGAATCAAAAATTCTTTGCATACAAGACATGTTGCATTCAAATCCAAAAATAATGGTATTTGGCAAAGCAAATGATAAAGGTTTCCAATATAATTCAAACTAATTTCACCATTTGTCATGAGAGAAGCAAGGATATAGAGTTTTTATAGATATCAAATTTTATGGCACTTATCCAACTTTATAAGCGAAACATGGCATGAGCAACTATGCACCTTATTTGATTTTTCCGGGTAGGAAACCCATATGATAGTAGCAATGTTCAACTAATAAAGAAAGAGAGACATTGATGAAACATTTTAGTCTCACTAGCTTTTTTTCACACAATATTTTGCATTCAACAATTGTAATCATCAATTCATGCTTTATCATTTTTCATTAGCATGTCATTAAAGAATCATCATGTCATGGAGATAATTATAGGTCATTTAATATGTACTTTCTATGTAGATCTCCTAGTCCAAAAATACATGTTTGAACATAAATATGACATGGATTGTAATCAAAGCAAGGTTCACACTTATTGAAGAAAATACAATATACTATAGTATAAGTGCAACCAAGCTACTCAAGCAATCAATAAAGAAGCATAAACATTTTCAAAAAAATTTGGATGCAACAAGTATACAATAGCTCTCTTTACTTGAGTTCCCCTTTTAGGGTCAAAGACCACAACTCATCACTCCATTAAAGAAATCCCAATAGATCTACTAAGAGTTTTGAATGGAGTAGCATCTAAGGGTTTAGTAAATAGATCCGCTAGTTGATCATTAGTACATACATGCTCAAGTACTATGCATTTGCTCTTAACTATTTCTCTAATGAAATGATGATGGATGTCAATATGCTTAGTTCTAGAATGTTGAACCAGATTCTTGGAAATATTAATTGCACTCATGTTATCATAAAAGAGAGTAAGAGTACCTTTATTGAATCTATAGTCGACTAACATTTGCTTCATCCAAAGGATTTGTGTGCATCCACTCCCAAAAGCTATGTATTCGATCTCAGCTATGGACAAGGAAATCAAATTTTGCTTCTTGTAAAACCAAGAGACAAGGTTGTTCCCAAGGAAAAAGCAACAGCCCGATGTACTTTTTCTATCATCACAATTTCTTGCCCAATCTGCATCACTAAAGCCTACAATACTAGAATTAGTGTCAAAAGAGTACCAAATTCCATAGTTAGATGTCCCATTCACATAACGAATGATTCTCTTAACGGAAGAGAGATGGGACTCCTTAGGATCCGATTGGTACCTAGCACACACACCCACACTAAAAGAAATATCGAGCCTACTTACGGTCAAATAGAACAAGCTACCAATCATTCCACGATATAAAGTTTGGTCCACACTTTTACCACTAGCATCCTTGCTTAGCTTCAAAGTGGTACTCATGGGTGTATCACAATGTTTGGCACTTGCAAGGCCAAATTTCTTCACTAGGTTTTTGGCATACTTAGCTTGGGATATGAAAATCCCATCATCCATTTGCTTAATTTGCAAACCTAGAAAGTAACTTAGCTCACCAACAAGACTCATCTCAAACTCATGAGACATGACATCAACAAATTGTTGGACTTTGGTGTCATTTGTGGAGCCAAAGACTATATCATCAACATAGATTTGAGCTATAAAGAGCTCATATTTGTCTTTCTTGATGAATAAAGTCTTATCAACACTACCCCTAGTGTAGCCACTATCTATGAGAAATTGAGTGAGACGCTCATACCAAACCCTTGGTGCTTGTTTCAACCCATATAAAGCTTTCTTAAGGTGATATACATGATTAGGGTAGTGAGGATCCACAAACCCTTCGGGTTGCTCTACAAGCACTTCCTCTTGCAAGAAACCATTGAGGAAGACACTATTAACATCAATTTGATATAATTTGAACTTGTGCAAACAAGAAATGGATAAAAGAAGCCTAATGGACTCAATCCTAGCAACGGGAGCAAATGTCTCCTCAAAGTCAATACCCTCAATTTGAGAGTACCCTTGTGCTACAAGCCTAACCTTATTTCGCACAATGTTGCCATCCTCATCGGATTTGTTTCTATATACCCACTTGGTGCCTATCACATTGGTGTTCCTAGGCCTAGGAACTAGAGTCCAAACCTCATTCCTTTCAAATTGGTTAAGCTCTTCTTACATAGCAAGAACCCAAAATTCATCCTTTAATGCTTCATCAACTTTCTTGGGTTCTATTTGAGAGGTGTAGTAAGTGTAGCTAATTAGATTAGCCATTTGACGCCTAGTCCTAACACCCCCACTAACCTCACCAATGATGTCATCTTTGTCATGGAGTTTCCTAACCCATGGAGCAGGGTTTTTTGAGTTCAAGAGAGGAATCCTATCAATAGGTTGTGTTATGTCATCATCAAGGTTAGTCTTTTCAACATTAGAAACATCAACAACCTTCTCCAAAAGGGGAGTCATCAACTAGATCTACCTCCTCCTCTTGGTCATTAGATTTGAGCCTAGTATCATCAATGACAACATTAGATGATTCTATTATGGTCCTAGTTTTTAGATTGAAAACTCTATATGCTCTACTATTCAAGGCATAGCCAATGAAGATACCCTCATCACTCTTAGCATCAAATTTGCCAAGTTGATCACGGTTATTCAAAATGTAGCATTTGCTTCCAAAGGTGTGGAAGTAGCTAACATTTGGCTTTCTACCTTTCCATAACTCATAGGGGTTTACCTAGTGTGGGGCCTTAGAAAGACTCTATTTCCTATGTAGCACGCAGTATTGACGGCTTCGGCCCAAAGATTCCTAGAGACTTTGTTGCTAAGCAACATCACACTGGCCATTTCTTGAAGAACTCTATTTTGCTTCTCAACAACTCCATTTTGTTGAGGTGTCCTATGAGCCGAAAACTCATGAGAGATGCCTAGACTATTGCAATAGTTTTCAAAATGAGCATTCTCAAATTCCTTCCCATGGTCACTCCTAATTCTTTTAATGCTTTTAATCTTGGAGTTCATTTCATTTTGAATTTTGGAACAAAGCATTTTAAACTTGTCAAAGGTTTAAGATTTTTCTCTAAGAAAATAAGTCCATGTGTACTAGAGAAGTCATCTACACACACAAAAATGTATCTCTTTCAACCTAAACTCTCGGTTTACATAGGACCCATAAGATCCATGTGGAAAAGCTCTAGAGGTTCCTTGGTGGATAAATACTTACCCTTTTTGTGCATACTTTTGGTTTGTTTCCCTTGTTGGCAAGGTCCACAAACACCATTAACCTTTTTCCCAAGCTTGAGAAGGCCTCACACAATATTGAACTTATCTAAGGTATGTAAATCCCTACAGTTCATGTGACCAAGTCTTTCGTGCCACAACTCAATTTGTTCATCCTTGGACACATTGCAAAAGACACCTCTAGCCTCAAGACAATAAAAATTGTCTCTAGATCTCATACCTTTTAACAAGGTTTGTCCACTTGGCAATACGATAGAACAATCATCTTTTCTAAACAGGATGGAAAGTCCTTCATCACTAAGATGTGAAATGCTTATAAAATTGATTTTTAAACCATCAACATACAAAGCATTGGACAAGGAGGGTAATCCGGGAATGAAAATGGTTCCCTTTCCTTTAATCTTCTTCTTGGATCCATCACCAAATGTGACATTTCCTCTCTTCTCCATCATAAGAGTCTTAAAGAAACTCTTTTTTCCAGTCATGTGCCTAAAGCACCCACTATCCAAATACCAAAAATCACAAGAATGAGCATTCAAGGCAATTTGTGCAACATGGCAAAAGTGTTCTTCCTTTCTAATCCACCTATGTGCAATATTTTCCTTCCTAGTGGTCAATGGTACATGGGCTCTAAGTGTCCTAGGATCATGCAAAGTTGTTCCATTTTTCCTAGTGACATGCATCATGGCTCTAGTCTTTTTCTTCTCTATCATGCTTTCAATTCTACATAATTTAATATATCTAAAGCAATTTGGTCTAATGTGACCATCAATACCACAAAAATGACATATATGAATGAAGTTAGGAATCATACCATAACCTTGAGGATGCATTGGAGCCTTCCCAGGTCTTTATGGTTGTCTTGATTATTGTTGAGGAGCTCTCCTTCTTTGTTGTTGAGCAAGACTTGATTGCTTCCTTGGTTGAGCTTGCATGATAGGCATCTTCCCTTTATGAGCTTTCGGTTGAGGAAAGTTAACTTGATGAGCCCTTGTAAGATGAGCTTGAGGTAGGCTTCTTAGTGCCACCTTCACTTGAGCACTACTTGAACACTCTCCTAGGTCAAGTTTCTTCCTAGGTGATTGATGAGAAGATGACCCATTGAAGTTCATGTTTCTTACAAAAATGCTCTTGCTTGGAGTGGAGGATAACTTGTCATCTTCAAACCCAAGCCCCTTCTTGTCACTTAGCCTCTTTCCAACATCTAGCATGTGGTCAAGTTTTTTGGTGATTGAGTTCATCTTGGCCAACAACTCTCTAGTATCTTCAAGCTCTTTCTTCAACCCTTCTTCAGTCCTCTTAGATCTCACCAACTCTTCATTTAGTTGGTCAACTTGAGTTGAGAGGTCTAAGTTTTCTTCTTTTAATCTCTTGATTTCATTCTTGTTCTTTAACCTTGATTTCTCAAACTTAGTCATGTAGTCCTTGAGATCCATCATATCCACACTTCCATTTGTGGATTGTGATGAAGGTCCATAATCACTTGAGTAGTTTTCCTCTTGGCTTTCATTCTCTTCTTCACAAGCATCTTTGCTCCTAAGAGAGGATGCAAATGCTATGAAGTTAGCCATGAGTTCTTCATCATCCGAAGACTCATCTCCTTCATTGGAGTTATCACTTTCACTCCATATGGCAACAATCACTTTTCCCTTTCTCTTGACCTTATGATTTGTACATTTCGGGGCAAAGTGGCCTATTCCACCACATTCATAGCATTGGACTCATTTCTTCTCGGTCTTCTCTTGCCTAGGCTCAAACTTTTTGAAGTGAGCCTTTTTCTCCATGTCTTGACCCTTGGATCCAAAACCTTTCCTCTCGGACTTGTAGAATTTCTTAAACTTCCTCATTAGCAAGACCATTTCTTCATCTGAGTCATCATTTTCCTCCTTCTCAACTTTGGAGGCTTTCAAAGCTATATCCTTTTGCTTTTTCGGTGGTGCGGGGTTAGGACATTTCCTAGATTCATAAGCTAGAACCCTCCCAATCACCTCACTTGGCTTTATATCCTTGTAACCACTATTCTCTTCTAAAGCCTTCACCTTAGACTCGAATCTATCAGGTAGAGATCTTATAATCTTCTGCTTGATCTTCCTATCCGAATAAGGATCACCAAGTTGATGACTTTGGTTCACAATGTCCATCAACCTTACTTTAAAGTCATTGAAGCACTCGTTCTCATCCATCTTGAGCAATTCGAATTGTGTAGAACTTGAAGCTTTGACTCCTTAACCACATCGGTTTCCTCATGTGTAACTTCTAGGATATCTCATGCCTCCTTAGCTATCCTAGTATTTTGAACCAACTTGTACTGGTTCTCATCCATTGCACATAGGATGGCATGCATTGCCTTCCTATTCCACTTTGATGCCTTAAACTCTTATGCATTCCACTGTGCCTTTGGCTTGAGTACATCATCTCCTCCATCTGTAGGAGTCATCATGGGTGGAGTGTAGCCATCTTCAACCGCCATCCATTCCCTGTCATGAATTTGGCAAATATACGACTCCATCTTGCCTTTCCAAGAGACATAATTCAATCCGGTGAGAGGTGGATGTCTTGTGCTAGAAGCTCCCTCATTGCCACCGTTTCCACTCATTGTGTTTAATGAATGAATGATATGAATGCAAGTGTATGAATGATCAATACACACACAAAATGCAACACACACCAAAATGAGTAAGAATCACCTATGTATGTCTAGGAACCAACTCTGATACCAATTGAAACAAATATTATGGTGTGTATAATATTAATCTAGAGGGGGGTGAATAGATTTTAAGCAATTTTATCCAATTTTCATTAAAGGTCAAGTTTACAAAAATACCCCTAGCTAGTTACAATAAAATCACAAGTGTAAAAATACGGAAATATAAACGACACTTGAGATATACGTGAAAACCCTCCAAATGGAAAAAACCACGGGCTGATATGTGCGCCACACAGGAACCTCGAATCCACTAATGGCAAAGAAATTACAACCTAATCCTGGTTTAAATCCACCACCACTGCCTAATCCCGGTATAAGTGAACCTAGTCCATCTTGCTTGCGATTTAAGTTACCTACTCCCGGAAGCAACACAAGTCTTACTTCTCAATGAAGAGATAAAATGTCCTAAGTGAATATATGATGATATTCAATGAACAAACAAAGCTAGGAAACCCTATATGCTTATCTAGGATAATGAAATCACAATTAATGCAATCTTAGATATCAAGTGTTAAATGACATGTTCAATAAGCTTAGCAAAACATAGATCAAACAATCCTATGAAGCTATCACAATACAACACTTAATCATGTCATCATAACAATCTCTAATTTGTATCTAAAAAATGTTCTAAGAGCATACAAATAATTAAAGAGATGGTTTAGCAAGTAAAACACTTAACTTGTAAGAAGATAGTGAAGAACTTACCAAACAAGATGTGATGAAGTAACTTATCCATTGATGCACTCTAAATGAACTTAGATGATACAAGATGAAGTTTTTATACATATGGGAATGCATTGAGTGATTAAAAATGAGTTCTTGGAAGAGTTTTTCCTTTGAAATGTGTTCTAAGGAAAATATATGATGTTCTGAATTCTTACACGACCTTAAATCAAAGATATATATATATATATATGAGATCCAAACAAAGTGAGGTCGTTTTGAAAAAAATGTTCCAGCTTCCTCTGTGAGCGCTGGTGACGTGCGCTAGTCGAGTAGCGCACCACCAGCGCACAACCTAATTTTGCAGTAGGCGATGGTCGACTGGTGCAGCTCAGTGGCGCAACACATGCGACGATCTACTGTAATGTTACGCAGGTAAGGTTGCACTAGTCGAGTAGCGCACTGCCCATTTTTGCATATTTGCGCTGGTGCAGCAATGCAACTCAGTGGCCATCACTTACGACAATCCACTGGAATGTTGTGCTGATGAGGTGCGTTGATCGAGTAGCGCACCACCAGTGCAATGCCTATTTTTTCATCACTCAAACACACATTTTCAACAAGTTCAAGAGTGATGAAAGTGCATCCTATTCTAATGCCTATCATGACATAAAACTTTAATTACAAGATGCAAATAAATCAACAAGAGACGTTTAGACCAAAATACACACAAGTAAACACACAACATATAAGAATTAAAGTTATGCATGAATTTGTGAGTGTGTGCACTATCTCTTCAAAGCAAGTAAGCACATGAATTTTACCTTTGGTGCTTCTTCTCTTGAGATCTTGAGAGCCTAAGCTACCCTTACATAAACACTATAAATGTGGTTTGTTCACGAAATAAGCCAATCAACAAATGAGGACTTTACAATGTTCTTCTTGAGAAACTAGAGCAAAGACTTTGTTAATAGGTGGTATTGGATCCATGAAAAGTAATTGACCCCTAACTTGAGCCAAATTATCATTTAATCCCATTAGAAAAGATATCTCATATTCCATTTGATAATAATCATCAAGACTTTTAGTACCTCCACATGTACATTTACCACAAGAACAAATAGATCTATAGCTGCTCAGTTCCTCCCAAATAGTTTTAAGTTTAGTAAAATAGGCACTAGCAGTCAATTGTCCTTGAGTATGATTCATCAAATCATGCCTAAGCTGAAAAATACGAGGTCCATTTCTTTGTTGAAAACGTTCCTTAAGATCAATCTAGATATCATAGGCAGATTCAAAATATATCACTGAAGCAAAAATCTATCTAGACACAATTGAGAATCCAATATATGACTATTATTAGTACGAATCCAAGAGTTAAGGAGAGGATCGACACTTATAGATCGCGAAATAGATCCATCTATAAACCTTAACTTGTTCTTGACAGATAAACCAATCACCATTGCTCGACTCCACGGAGCATAATTGTCACCTGTGAGAGGTTGAGAAACAAGAATCAGACATGGATTGTCTAAATGATGAAGAAAATAGGGGCTTGATCCATCTTCAATGAAGGAATTGCTCATCGAAGGATTGGACGAGTTTTGAGTTTGCAATAAAAAATTAATCGCCATAACAGAGAACAACTGAAGAAACAGCAACAAAAATTGATCGGTGAAAAAGAATCAACAAGCAGCAAGGCTTGAGAGAATTTGGATTGGAAGAGGAAAAATGCAAGAAGAAGCACACTAGTGCTCTGATACCATATTGAGCCAGAAAGAATTCTTGTTGAATCAAGATTAACTCTGTGTTTCAATGTATATTGCAAAAGAAGCTCAACCTTCTTAAATAAACCAAAACAACTATCACTAACTAATTATCAAAGTAATCTAGGGGTGGGCATATACCGGTTCGGTTCGGTTTTCAATAGAACCGTTAAAAAACTGATAAAACTCGATTTTTTATAAAACGAACCAATCCAATAAAATTTACGATTATCAAAAACCAACTAGCTTGGACTAGTTCGGTTTTTTTGGTTTGGGTCTATTGGGTTAAAATTCTGAACTTTAATTATTACATACTTTGTTCATTTTTTAAACCAATTGGGCCATATTTGTCTACATTACAACAAACTCACATTTGCACCAAGGTAATCTACTGAAGAGATCTATTTATCAAGAAACAAAAAAATTATCAAAACACATTTTCAAAAATAATAATAATTATCAAAACACAAAGTAATTATAAAACTTAACAGAGATATATAAAAATCTTCCAAGAGCTCCATAAAACAAAAAACATTCAAAAAAGAAAAAAAAAAGCTAGAAGAGGTCTTGAAAGATCTTACAATGGAGCTTCGGATGAAGCCTCCATCAGATGGATCGCTACATCAAACATGAAGACCATCCATCTTAGCAGCACTGTCGCCCTTCTCAAGGGCCGAAATACATCGTGGAAGCACCATCGTCTCTCTCAAGGGCCATAAATATGAAATACATCGTGGAAGCACCAGATCTATGAAGAAATAAAGAGATGAGAAATCTATATAGGAGAATTTTGACAAACCTGAGCAAAAACGACGAAGTAGAGAAATGGTGGCGCACTAGGACGTCGAATGAGAAAGACAAACGGCGAAATTGAGAGATCTAGAGTTGAGAGATTTAGGGTTAGGGATTATATGAGAGTGAGGCAGAGAGTAGAAAGGATTCAGTAAAAAAATTAGGGGATTTTGTTTTTAAACACCGGTTCTCGGTTTGACCCATTGAACCGAAAATCGATATGGATAATCCGGTTTTTAAAAAATTAAACCGAACTGAACCAGTGAGCAAAGATAAATCGGAAAGAAACTGGTTGGATCGGTTCGGTTTGGTTCATTAGATTTTTGCCCACCCTTAAAGTAACCAATGAAAAGATGACAGTTGTACAACTAAAAATAAACTAATTAACTAATTATAACCCAACTAACTATAACTAACTCCTAATACTCTGTCTATAATTATTTTTAATCAAATACTAATTGTGTGGTTCATATAATTACTATTAGGGGAATAAAGTGTACTCAATTTAGAGTTCGTTGAATTTGTTTTCAATGATATATTTTGTCAGAATTCTGTATAGAGTTTGTTGGACTTTTCATAGAGTTATATGGATGAAATTCTATTTATATTAATCAAAATAATGAAAATTTGATATTATATTTTTTGTTGACTTTTTAAATTCTAATTATAGTGCAAACAATTGCCACTCCTTACTGAATTGAGCATACAATATGGGTCACAACCCGTGAACCCGAGGCATAAAAACAGGTTTGAGTTAGTAATCGGGTTAACCTGTTTAAATAAACGGGTCATGTTGGATTTTGTTAACCCATTTATAAAACGGTAAATTTGTAATTTTAAATTGATTAGGGATATAATTGGAAATTTAATCGGTGAACTTTATTGTGATTTTTTTTGGTGGGCTTTATCATGGTAAACCTTTTTTTTTTTCCTGAAAACAACAAAACAACAAGGAAAGCTATCTAGGCAAATATGCATTAACAGCTTTAAACACACAATAAGGGTAATAATCTATCGATTACTTATCTTCAGGCACCGATAACGCAAATTTAGCAAGCCTATGAGTTACATGATTCGCCAACCTAGGGACAAAATTGATGGCCATCCCACCCATGTTTGCAGTCAAATTTGAGATATCTGAAATAATCACACCACTTTTCGAATCTAAGTGACTACCCTCCTCTGACCATTTAACCACCACGGTTGTGTTACGTCAGACTCAAGAACACAATGGGTTAAACCATAATCACTACTGAATTGGATGGCCACTGATTATGCTATCTGGGCCTTAAAACCAACATCTAAGGCTTGGGAGCAAGAATCCATAACAGAATTTGTATAATCACGAATCACAATACCAATACCAATGCGATTTTGAGCAACATCGGACACAACATCACAATTGATCTTATAAAACCCTTGCTCCGACGGCCTTCAAGTGATCCTAGTCTGATGACTTTGCATTGGACTCAAAGTCTTCCCAGTTCCACTCCTATGATACTTATACAGGAAATTTTTACTCTATCTCGCCACATCTGAAAAGTCCTTGGTTGGTGAACCATAAAGAGTCGCATTTCGAAGGAACCAAACCCTCAAGGCGATGATACAAAATAGCCCCAACTCCCCCTTATTTTCTAAAGAGAATCAGTCCAAGATGAAGTAAAAAAAAACAGCAAATTTACCTCTTTTGTTAACCATACTTGGCAGTTACTCCCCACGAGTATTATTCAACTTTCGACAATCCCATGAGCATGAATGGTTGACTCATTTGGTCTATTACAGGAAGGACAACGGTTTTGCACTTAAACTCCTCGACGAACTAGGTTGAGCATGGTATCCAGTCATGATAGGTCTTCCAAATAAAAAATTAACTTTTAAAGGAATCGCCAAAGTCCATATAGATTTCCACCAATGAGCCGCCACACTGCTATTAGAGGGGTTGAGATTTAACTGAAAGTACTGACCTACCCTATAGTGATTTTTCACAAAACAAGTACCACTAGTCTCATATTGCCGAACAATAGTATCGTTTTGTCTACCAGATCCAATCAGGGCTTAGAGGATGGTTGTCTCCTCCTCAGAAGAGAAATTCTGTTTAATGAGGTCAATATCCCACCCATCTGATGGAGACAATAAGTTATCAACTGTAGCATCTATACCAAGAGACATGGAGAAGTGGTTTTGAAGGTTGAGGGTCTCGGGATCTACTTGTCATGATAGATTTGGATACTAGTCTCGTTACCCACTTTCCACCTTAGACTAATTTCAAGAACACTTTTACCCCACAACAAGTTGTTCCACACAAAAGTAGAGGATTTTTTTGGTGGCACTCATAAAGGTTCCCTTTTTAAAATAACAAGCCTTTAGAATTCTAGTAGTTATGGGGCTTAGGCTTATTCATAATCCTCTAGCACTGCATGACAAATGAGAGCCCTATTAAAAACTTCCAGATCTTGGAAATCCAGCCCACTATCCATTTTTAACTTGCATAAACGAGACCAAGTACACCGATACATCTTACGGTTATTAAGATTACTACCCCATTAGAAGCGAGCACTGAGGCGTTGAATTTCATAGATAAGGCCGTTTGGGAGCCGAAATATACTCATCACATACGTCAGAATCGATCGAATCACCGCTAATCAAGCCGAAATAGATTTGATTTTGGCCCTCATTTCCTACTCGTTTAGCTTGATTCTTGGGCATTCTCCTTTGTTCTAACAAGTTTATCAAGTGTTTCAGAGTTAGAGTTGCCACAAGGGCATTTGTGAGGAAAGAGAAGAAATTAAGACAAAATGAGTAAAAAGGTGAACTACAGGACAAGTTCCCAGCTTTGTCGCATGAAAGCCAATAACCACTCAACTCAAATGAGTGTCGTTGTCTTAGTGTCATTAAAAGGACACTGCAACAGAAAGGAGAAAAGATAAATAAGTCAGGTGTAGTGTCACGATTTAAGTGTCGCTTTTATAACACCGCAATAAAGAATCAGCTGAAGCATGGATGAAGACCAAGGAAAATTCATGGTTCAAGTGTCGTTGTGAAGTACACCGCAACCGGGAGAAATCAAATTAGAAAATCAATCAGGTATTTTGTCACGATTAGGTGTCGTTGTCACGACAATAATGACACCACAAGATCTATTTATCTTTGGTTGAGGAATCATTGTCTGGTCACCGTGAAAACAGATGAAGGAAATGAGATCCAATTGTCGCTGCCCAAGTGTTGCGGCCATTCAACCGTGAAAATGATGAATGTTGGTTGTGACAACCAGATCGAAGACCGTATAACCATCTATCATGGTCACCTTCGCTAGATGCCACCGCGAACTCGAGACAGCGCCACATGCCACGTCAACTATTAAGACGGTTACAAGACATCACCTTGTGCTCATATAATAATTCTCTTCACGATTCTTGAAGGGAGCTTTTCCAATCACAAAAATCTACAGATTGTTGAAGAGCCATTTTCCTTCATAACTCCCAAACTCAACATCCTCAATTTCTCATCTTAAACTATCTATTCCATAAAAAAAAACTCAACACAAAATCTAGATTACTATCCAATTATTCCTCTATTTTCATTCTTTGCGTCTCCTACCTTTGTCACTACTCATTTGGGATCCATCCATATAGACATCTCCTCATCCCCCATTCTTTGCACAGGGAACAACTAGGTAATAAAGGATCAAGCAATCAAGAAGGTGACCCATGGGTGATTTCCTTAACTTTTACTTTTTTTGCCTTTGCTGTAACTATATGTAACTAAACCCAAATCTAGGGGATTGCTGTGAGAAACTTGTGGATGTGGATATTTGTTTGAGCTTTAATATATGGATCTCCTTTTATGTTTTATTCATTTTTTAATTAGATTTTGTTCATTATATGATTGATTTTGTATTCCACTTGTTAATCACAATATTGGTAGGATAATTTATGATACAACTAATTAAGGATTAACACATTTGATTTGTTAGAACACATAGTGAATAGGATAGATTGTTGAAGGATATATTAACCCCGATCATCTAGGCCTTGGATTGTAAGAAACTGATCCCATCTTTATCCACTTTCTCTAATATGTCAGGAATTTTGGTAGAAAGTGTCTTTGTTTTGTTTCGATGGCCATTTCACACCATAGAATACAATTGGTCCATAATTGTGAGACTGGTTCATTAAAGTAGCGCTGTAGCTTTGCCCATATCCATTTGCAACTCCATCAATTTCCTAGTTATTCATTGATTGATTTACTCATAGTACTTATCTTAATTCTTGAGCATTCTATTTTTTTCTATCACTTTTTTCACATTTGTTATATTTTAATTTCAAATGCCTTGTTTAGTTGTTTCTCAAACCAACCTTTATCAAACTATCCATATTTACTTTAATGCTTTTAGAATAGTTAATCATTTTAAGAATTGATCCCTTGCTTACCATTTTATTAATTTTCATATATTAAGTATGGATACAAGTGGTGAAACTTGGTTTTCAAAGCATAGTATAAATATCTTTTTGTTGAGTACAAAACAACCTCGACAACTGCCTTAATCAAGATTTCCTTACCACCTATCGACAAACATCTTTCACCTTCAACCTCTAATTTTATTCCATATACGATCAACACTGTCAGAAAATAATTTCCTTATACTTTTGCCCGTGAAACATAGGAGCCCCAGATAATTCTCATGAGACTTCACCAGGTTCACGCCTACAAACACAGTAAGTCTCTTCCCCTCACAGACTGAAAAGGAGGGGCTTACACACATAACCGATTTGTTAAAGTTTAAAACCTGCATAAAGCTCATGCATAGACCTCTAGATTTTTTTAGCTAAAACATTCGAGTCATCTGCTTTAATGAACAACAAGCTATTATGAGCAAAAAAATATACAGGACACCGCCGATCCCATTCTCCTTCACTTAAAGCCGGTTATTTCCCGCCATACCTGAGCCTTTTGGATCAAATTGGAGAAACCTTATGTATATATTAAGAAGAGGTAAGGTGACAAAGGATTACCTTGTCTAAGCCTCTAGATGGTTTAATGTGGCCATATACTTTACCGTTGAAAAGGAAAGAATAAGACATAGAAGATACACATCTCATTATCAAATTCACCAAGTTATACGAGAATCCTAGCTTAAGCATCATTCTTTTGATAAAGATCCACTCAACCCTATCATAACCTTTCGACATGTTTAACTTAGAGCCAAGAACACTTGTTTCTTCCTTCGTTTTAATCTATGAAGGCACTCAAAACCAATGATCGTGTTGTTTGATATCAAATGGCCATGCAAAAAAGCACACTAAGAATCAGAAATAACACCCCATCCAAAGCTCCTCTGAACCTGTTAGTTAACACTTTTGCAATGATTTTGTAAAGGAAATTGTAGAGGCTGATTGGTCTAAATTCCGATATTGATTCTGGGGTTTGAACTTTTGGAGTTAAAGTAATGACAATAATGTTTATTTCCTCCAGCGACGCCCAATCATTCAGTACTCCAAGGCAGGTAACAATCACACTCGACCGAGTTGTGTCCCAAAATTCCTGATAAAATAAAGTAGATAATCATCTTTACCTGGAGCCTTCATTAGGTTTATATCGAATTTCCTCCCTCAAAAAAATTGCACGATTAAATTGTATAAAGCTAACCTAGATGGGGAGAGGGTAAATAGGTTTTTACACCTCTTTCATTTCCTTGAAAACAAACAAAAGTTTGTCTCTCTAGTTAACTTGTATCACAATATAGTAACAAATGAAAGCACACATAGTCTATTGAAAAAGCATATTCAATTAAGCATATCAATTGAAGTCTACAATTTGCATGTGAAGATATCAATACTAAAACTAAAAAACAACAAGTATAAATATATAAGTTCAATATATACAAGTACAAATGAAAGAATGACTATATACAAATAAATCAACTTACAAAGATAATTGATATATACAACTTTAATCATGAGAAAGTTTGCATTACAAGTATTACAAAGATATTGTTTACAAGGATATTGAAAAGTTATGATCTAAATAAGATACAACCAAACACATGCGCAAATATAAAAGAGATAAGGAAAGAGGCATTTGACACGTTATGTTTTACATCGTAAAACATCCAAGGAGGAAACATCCACGGGTTGAATCCACAACCACAGGTAAATTATCTCTTCACTAGATGATAAAAGTACACCCTCAAAAGTGACCGATCAACATGATGCAATTTATATTGGATATTCTTTTTATCCTACCCTCGGGCCTACTAATGAAAGACTTACTAACTTTCTATCCAATATACATCCCATGTCTCTAGAAAGTTTTTTTGCTTGACTATCCATATCATTCAAATACTAGCAAAGACTTCTTGCTTAACTATTCGGATCATCCCGATCCGAGCTAAGGCTTCGTTGCTTAACTATTTGGATTATCCTAATCCTAGTTAAGACTTCCTTATTTAACTATCTGAATCATCATGATCCTAATTAAGATTTCATTCTTTTTACAAGGACTTCCTAAACGTGATCAAATGTATGCAAATGCAAACATATACAACATAGAATATGTAATCAATATATCACATGAAAACTAGAAATGACAATGTATCTTATGGAGATTATAAATAATCAATGAGCACATAATGTATATTTTTTTAGTTTATAATCCAAATCAATATGACATCACACAAATGATGCATGTAATATATGAAATGTATGGATTATGTACATTACATGAAGAACTAAACATATGCATCAAAGTCCAAAAAACAAAGGTTAGATTGCTATCTGGTACGTTTTTTTTTTGTTAGTTTTTATCTTTTTTCATAGATACATACATGGGCGAACCACCATGGAGGCCAGTAGGGGCCATGGCCCCCCTAACCCACAGAAAAAAAAATTATAGTTAAAAAAATTATATTTTAGTATTATAATTTATAAGTTTTTATTACTTGGACCCTCCAATTCTATTATTTTTACTATTTGACCCCCTAATTCTGTCACTCTAGATCCCCCGGATACATGAACGTACGGCTATTCAGTTTGACATAGATTAGTCCAAGTTACTTGGACCTAACTCGAATCCGAATCGGTTTAAATCAATCGTAGATCAACTATCTACATAAATTATAAATGAAATAAAAAATTTGAAATTTCATATAATGTGTCAATAGTTTTAGATTATTTGTTTGATAATTTTGAAATTTCAAAGTTAAGGATATACATTATGCATGTCATATCAAACAAAACAAGTGATGCTATAATTCAAAAATCTATCACACTTCTTGTAGTTGTACAGAGGTAATAGATTTGAAAAGATAGATCGAAAATGGAAGTAGAAAAGGCAGTTTCTTTTTGGCGGCAGACACAAGTACACAGGTCACACGAGACAAGACAACAGCACAACTTAAAGAAGTAGGCACGAGGCACGATGTGTAGTGTGGTGGGGGTCGTGTCTCGTGTCTTGTTATATATCTCGTAATATTAAATATTTCCCTCCATCATTTCTGTTTATTAATTAATTAAAATTAATCCTATCGCTCTTGAAATTGAAATTGAATTAACATGTCAAATTCCCTCCCAAACGGCTTAACAAAGTGCCGCCACTTTTCAAATTCCCCACCCACTGTTTCCCTCCTAGGCCATACCTTGCATATTAAAACTGGGGGCTCCATTATAATTCTATATTTAGTTAATCAATCTATTCTTTTTTGACAGAAATAT
Organism: Dipteronia dyeriana; assembly: GCA_032871835.1. Taxonomy (NCBI): domain Eukaryota; kingdom Viridiplantae; phylum Streptophyta; class Magnoliopsida; order Sapindales; family Sapindaceae; genus Dipteronia; species Dipteronia dyeriana. Next base: position 40,987,092 of record CM065302.1, read on the forward strand.
ATATAACCTATTTTTGGTTATAATCTATATTTAGTTAATATCTTTCAATTTTATCCAAACATCCACCGAAATTAATTATTTTAAAAATAAAACAAAAAAACTTTCTAACAAAAATTAATGTAGTATGATTCCTGTTTTATATATATTATTATGCTATTTTTTAATATAAATTAAAATATAAAATATATTAAGAAAAAAATATATTTAAAAAAACATGATAATTTAAAATATATAATTAACTTGTTCTATTTTTACAGTATTTCCAAAGTGTGAAAAAAATAGTACATATTTTTATGGTCACAAATTAATTTTTATCACTATCAAATATGATTCGTTTTTGTAAATATGTTCATTCAATTTGATAATGTTTCTATTTCAAGTTGTATTTATTATATAAAATATATATAAAAAAGTCACAAATAAAGTTTAAATTAAATAAGATAAATCAATCCATTTACTCTAGATGTTTAGAATTACTATTATAATAATTTTTAAGAGAGTTTAAACTTAATAAAATTGTCTATAGAAAAAATAACAAATCGTGATTAATTTTTTCCTTTAAACCTTAATATTGATTAGGTCATTGTTTTGTTGGAAACTTTTGTAATGAAAAGATATGAACACGAACATTTATTCTTACAAATGAAAGGTGTCTATTATAATAATATCGAGATAAGTTATAACCATGATGAAAATCTATTATGATCAAAAACTAAAAACACAATATATATACATTTACTCGTATAACCAAGAATTGTCAATGTTAGGCCTGCGTGATTAATTAAATTTTAGAAATTTTGGTTTTTTTTAACCTTAAAGCGAAATCTTTGATTATACAATTATCTATTTTGAGACTGTTTTATAATATATATATAATTTTTGAACTATTAAAATAAAATATCAGAATTCAGACAAAACCCTAACCCTTGTGTTACCGAAAACAAACACAAACCCTATATAAATTGATTTAACCCTAATAAAAAGTAAAAACAACCAGAATAAAAACCTGTTTGCGCAAGTTGTTTGAGTTTGAAAACACTTTTGTTTTCCAAATACTTGAAACTATCTGTCTGTCTGTGGAAGTCGTCATGGAAGTACCCGTGAAGCGGAGACCAGGGAGGCCACCAAAAACCGAGAAGCAAGTGAGCCAGATTAGAGAAGATCAGCCCAAGAAGCCTAAGGTACATGAGAATGGTGATGGGGTTCTTCCAAAGAATGAAATTGCGGCGAATTCAAAACCAAGTTTGGTTCTTGAAGATGTGTTAAAGAAGAGGCTGAGAGATGGCAGGAAGAAGGTGAATTATAATGTGGATCAAGTTTATCAGGAGATGGAAGGTTTTTTGGGCGATAATAATAAGAAGAAGAGGAACCTAGGTCAAAAGGGTAGGCCACTAAATTCTTCAAGTGATAATGAAACAGAGCCTCAACAAGGACAATCACCACGTAGGTCTACAAGAACTTCCAAAAATGTGTTGAAGGATAATATTAATAATAATAAGAAGAAGAAACCAACTTCAGTAAGATTTGTTCTTCCTTGGTTTGTTTTTGTTTTTGTTTATGATTTTATGTAATTGTGTATCTCGTATGTTTCTTTCAGATCATGTGCCATCAGTGCCAGAGGAATGATAAAGGCAGGGTGGTTAAGTGCAGGAAATGTGAAGAGAATAAGCGATTTTGCATCCCATGTATAACCGCTTGGTATGAATATCATTACTACTTCATGCAATTCACTCTTATTTTCTTGCAAGCAAATCTGTCATCTTGGATTCTTATGTCCAGAGATCAACAATACAAGTCACTTTATGCATACAGCTACTTGGAACTGTAATGTCTTAATTAATGCCTTCTTTTGCATCTACATATTTACAATTGGATCATAAATTCTGTATTATCCAGTTGATCTTTTATGTCAGGCGATCCATAACCGTTTAGGGTTTTGAACAATAAATGAAAGTTATATATTCTTAATGCATCACTGAAAGAGAATTGCGGCTCTTTCTTTAACTGGAAACTACTTGTGGGTGTAAAAGTTTCTTTGTAGATACTACAATTTTCAATAATTTATTCTGATATATTTGTTGACAATTATTCAAGTTGTTTTACGTTCTTTGAGGTTTTTACATTCCGTGAAAGACGAGTTATTTTATTTCCATTTCTGATAAAAAGGAAGAAAATTAGATAGCTTGAAATAGTTTAGGAAAGATCATCATAATATGTAGATATGCAATGGCAAGTATGTCACAACTCATGGCTTTTAAATATGGAGCACCGAGCATATAGTTGGATTATTTTCTTTACTTTTTTACTGTTTGCTGCGATGCCTTGTATATATATATATACATTTACTTTTTAGAGTTTTAATTATTTATTTTTATTTATCTTATCATTCATATTCCATGGCAGGAATTTTATCTCTTTTACTTTTATCTTTTTTATTTTATGCCTTCCAGGTATCCCAAAATGACAGAGGAGGAAATTGCTGAGTCTTGCCCATTTTGTCGGGCAAATTGCAACTGCAAATCATGCTTGCGCATGGATGGACCACTTGAAGTTAGTTTTGCTCTTCATGCATAACTGCTTTCTGAATTTGATGTATTTATTATGCATGAATTGATGTTTATTATCTATTCATGATACACCGCAGAAGTTGAAGGAAAAAAATTCGAAGTTGAATAAAAAATTATTCAAACCGGACACAATTGAGAAACTGATGAAGTTGAAGAAGTCGGACTCCATGTTTGGAGAGGTTGAAAAGTTTTCTCACTCTCAGCATTTACTTCAGACACTTCTACCTCATATGAAAAGATTCTGTCAACAACAATTAAACGAGTTGAAAATGGAGGCTGGCATACAAGGTAGTAGGACCATTTGGTTTGGTTGATCATGCTGCTTTTGTTTGTACACGGTTTACCACCGTTTTCTACTTGGAGTAGAACCACTGAATATCTCATAGTGGAATCTAATTGAAGTTTATGACCTGTGTTTTCTATTGTTTATGATATCAAACTTCCATTCTTTAGGAACCTTCTCTCTTTTAGGGCTTCTTGTACTCTTCTATTGATCTCTTTCTCTCCTTGTCTTGTTTATTTATTTTTAATTATTTAGATATTTCTTTTTTCTTCTTGTTCCTTAATTGTGTTGGCTACACAAATCTTAAATAGCTGGTGTTCAAGAAGAGAATTTCCTATTTAATAAACTTTTATGAATATAGTAAGTTTTTGATGTTTACTATTGGTTGTATATGCCTTTGTTTGTGATTTTTCAATTGTTTCTTCTAGAATTTTCTTATTAGTTCACTTCTTTGGAAGACAGTTTCGCCCTCTCCAAGTCAGAGAGGGCGAAATCGTTGGAACTGTAGTCTGTTGTACAAAACTATTGATATTTTTAAATTTTAACTCAGCTAGTTTAAGTATGGTATCTTCATTCCTGCAGAGCATAACATACAATTTAGAGCTAACAGTTATTTTCTGGTTTAAATGAACAGGGATATCTGCATCAGAAATCAAACTGCAGAATGCCGGTTGTTCCAGTGATGAGCGTATCTATTGGTATATCATTCAAGATTAATTTTTCTATTCTTTGTTATGGTTTCTTATTCTTATTAACGATTTGATGCTGTGAAATCTTTTTGTAGTGACAACTGTAGAACTTCAATCGTTGACTTTCACAGAAGCTGTCCACAATGTAACTATGATCTTTGCCTCAATTGCTGCATGGAAATACGTGATGGCCACTTGCAAGGAAGATATGACGAGGATGTAATTATTGAATATGCTAGCAGAGGTCTTGCTTACTTACATGGAATTGATGAGAGCCAATCTAAGTTTGGAAAAAGAGGTAATAGAGGCAAACCATTGGATTTTACTTCTGAGACAAATAAGGCTGTCAAGAGGCCAACATCTGGTTGGAAGGCAAATGATGATGGCAGCATTTTTTGTCCCCCAAAAGAGTTGGGTGGTTGTGGCAATGTTTTGGAACTACTGTGTATGTTTACAGATAATCATTGGGTTGCTAATTTGGTGGAAAAGGCTGAAAAAACAGCCAAAGCTCTAAATGTCGAAGATTTGACTGAATCTCATGAAGAAAGGCGCCCGTGTTGTAACTCAGAAGATCAAGTCAACATGGATAATGGTCAATTAAGAAAAGCAGCTTCACGAGAAGACTCCATTGATAATTATATATACAACCCTATTGCTGAGGAAATTCAACATGGAGATTTAGAACATTTTCAGAGGCACTGGGCTAGTGGTGAGCCAATTATTGTTAGCAATGTGCTTGAGAATGCATGTGGTTTGAGTTGGGAACCAAAGGTCATGTGGCGTGCCTTTCGTCAGATTACAAATCTAAATCATGACGTACATCTGGATGTTACGGCCATTGATTGTTTGGATTGTTGTGAGGTTAGTTTATTTAATAATTGTTGTGTTGCTGTGTGATAAAAATAGCAGGCTGAGACTGTTGAATTCTCATGTATTCTATTGCTGTGCATACCTTTCTTAGAGTGTGTGTGTGGCACTTGTTTTAGATGTAGGATCTTCAAGTGTCATACAAATTTACTTTTTGCGAATAGTTGAAATTACAACATTTAACATATGGTACCTAGAAGCTGTACTAGAACCTAACCTACCATTGGGAGAATACATTTGTTCCCTGTTTTGTGGTTATTTGCTTTGTCTATTCTATTAGAACTTCTTGCTTCAGTTTATAGTGTTCTATTTAACTTTCTTTTTACTTTTTTATTTTTTTATTTTATCTTTTTATCTTGAAGATATTCTGCCTCTAACTTCCAATGCTTGGTTTTGAAATTTTTTTCATTTACTTTGGTTAATTCCTCAATCAATTATTTTTGGTGCATTTTATTACTTGCATGGAAAGAAAGCTAGGTGGGAGTACATTTTACTTGATTTGCACTGCTTTTGTGAGAATATATATATATATATATATATATATATATATATATATATTACCTTTGAATTGTTCCATTATTTTGAGTTGCACGGAAAGAAAGCTAGGATGTGTCTGGTTGTCACTTTCTTGTTGATATATTTGCCTTTAAAGCATTTGGTGATTTTAGTTTACTTTTCAACAATTGTATTGGAATACAGGGGCCTATCAATATTTGTGAATTCTTTAATGGGTACACGGATGGTCGTTATGACAAAGAATTATGGCCTCAAATACTGAAGTTGAAAGACTGGCCGCCATCAAATTTATTTGAAGAGCGTCTGGCACGTCATAATGCCGAGTTTCTGTGTTTTCTGCCTTTTAAGGAATATACACATCCTCAGCGTGGCCTTCTAAATCTGGCTACCAAATTGCCCAAGGAATCTCTGAAGCCAGACCTGGGGCCTAAGACCTATATCGCTTATGGATTTGCTCAAGAGCTAGGACGTGGAGACTCTGTTACCAAACTGCACTGTGATGTGTCTGATGCGGTATGCACATGGTTTCTTTATTTTTATTGCTGTCTTCTGCTGTATTCGTCAGTTTAGTTTTTTTTTTTCCGGCTAAGGGGCTTAAACTTTATGCATTTAGGACTTATTAATCAAACTATAAATTGAAGTTTGATTTTGGGAATTCTCATTATTTAAGATTTTTGGCAATCTCATAATTTTGTAGGTTTGTTGCGTAGTGGCATGGTTTTGAAACTAGCTTCCTAATTGTATTTAACCATTTTAGGAATAAAATATGAATATCATGGTCCTTGGAGAATTGGATGTGATTTTTTCTACTTGGATAGGCGTTTGGTTTGAATTTCTCTAATGGGAATTATAAGACGAAGAACAATAGTATTAGCTTATAAAAGAAACAGAGCAACTAAAAGAAACAGAGCAACAGGTTAGGGGACTCACTGCCTGGAAAGGCAGGGTTCATGGCTTGCAGGTTGGAATAAGATCATTGACTAGCTGATAGGCATCACTTCCTGAAAGTGTCCTATTTACATCTTATTGTCTCTGTAGTGTTTTCACATTATTTGAGTTTCTTACATGTAAATTTTCATTGGTTATCTAGTAAGTTGGACTAGTTGGTGCACAACTGAAATGTGAACTTCTCTCGCATTGTGGTGTTTTCATTGATATTGACCAGTAATATATTATGTACCTTTTTTTCCAAACGTGGATAATACTCAAATGTTTATAGGGCTAATGGAAACTGATACCATTTTAGTAATAAAATAAGAATAATGCTAGAGTGTTTAGAGTTATCATGAATTGTAAGTACAATTCACATGAAATAATGCAAAATAAGTTATTGTACATGCCTTATAACCCTTGCCTATAAACCTCTGAGTACTTTCCATGTTTGGAAATATTTTTTGAAGGGTAAATAATATATTGTTGGTTAATATTAAATGAAAGCACCCCAATGCGACACAATAATGCTAGAGTGTCCAAAGTTGTCATGAATTGTAATTTTACAATACACATGAAATAATGCAAAAATAAGTTATTGTGCATGCCTTACAACCCTTACCATGATTTGAGAATCATGCTTAATTCTAATTAGTTAAAGATTTTTTCCCCAATTGGTTGTTTCAGGTGAATGTTTTGACTCATACAGCTGGAGTGCAACTTGACTCTGATAAACTTCCTAAGATAAAGGAGTTGAAACAACATCACAGAAAGCAAGATGAAGAAGAACTATTTGGTCAGTCTGGTATTCTTGAAAGTAAGTTAGAAGCAGCTGATGGCCTAGAGAGTGGTGAACTGTCTGATATTCCTGAAAATAAGTTGGAAGCAGCTGACAGTGGTGCTCTTTGGGACATTTTCCGGAGACAAGATGTTCCTAAGCTGCAGGATTATCTTAAGAAGCATTATAAGGAATTCAGGCATATCCATTGTCTTCCAATACAGCAGGTAATTGTTTCTTAAATGATACAATGTGTCTTCAGTTTTCTTTTTTTGACTATTATACATTTAATAGAACTTGATTTCTTGAATTATATGTTATGGTGATTGAAAAGCGCTGGCATCCATATCCTTTATGTTAGCTGTAGATTTGAATGAAATTAGATTGTCCAATCATGTATCAATGTCACATGATTCAAACAGATGTTATAAAATAAGTTGTTATCTGACTAGTTTATTGGTGGTGTATAGGTTGTTCACCCCATACACGATCAGATCTTTTATCTGAGTTCAGTGCATAAAGCAAAGCTTAAGCAAGAATATGGTATGTTCAATAGTAATTATTATATTGGGGGACTCGCAAGATTAGAACTTCAGTCTTTGATTATTTTTATATGTTTGTATGCCATCACTTAGGAATCGAGCCTTGGACTTTCATTCAGAAGCTTGGAGATGCAGTTTTTATACCTGCAGGTTGTCCCCATCAAGTTAGGAACCTTAAGGTAAATTAGTTTTTTCTAGGTGAATTTACGTGTATATTGAAAATCTTCATCTCTCTCTTCTCTCCTTTAGGCCCCCCCCCCCCCTCTCTTGCTATTACTTAACATGTACACATAAGCATACATATATTGTGAAGGTCCTTAAGAAAACATTATACATGTTTCCTTTTCTGCTGTATAACTAATGTTATCTCTCATGTTCTGTTTTTTTTTTTAATCTTCAACAGTCATGCATAAAGGTTGCACTTGACTTTGTCTCACCTGAAAATGTTGGTGAGTGTATTCGTTTGACAGAAGAATTTCGTTCACTTCCCCCTAATCATAGGGCTAAAGAGGACAAGTTGGAGGTATGTTCTTACTTTACTTTATTTCCTAAAAAAAAATAGAGGCTTTGATTCTTGATGGTAAACTGGAGTGCTGGATCATGCAAGTGAAAACCTTTCTTGCTTTTAAGCTTGGTGATTCCAGATGTCCATTAAAATATTCTTTTTAATGATATGTTCTATATTTAACTTTCATTGGGATATAGTAAATTAATTATCCTCTAGCTGTCAAACGTCCTTGTTAACTCTCTCTGAATATTTCTGCAATATTCTGATTACATTACCATTTGCCCTATTGGATGATTCCATTTATGCTAACCTTAATGCTTTCCCTTGATTCTGATCTGCCTATGCTACTTGTTTTGCACGCACATTTCTTTGCATTGCTAGTAGATTTAGCTTTTATATTTCACTGAACTACTGAAGTAATGCAGCATTCAGATTACATTCTGACAAATCTGAGTATGTTGATACTTTGTAATGATTATTGTCTAAAACAGATTTGGAAAATGAATCTCTATGCATTGGAAAAGGCTGTGATGGATTTGGAACAGGGTGTAGAGTAATATAAGGTAATATAAATCTTGTAGTCATGACTTGTTTCCGTTGTCATGATTATGCTTATTTCAATAATAATCAGGATTGTGGTTACTTAAAATAGTTAACCACATATAAATGTGAAATTTTGAAAAAAGTGTGAAATGCTGAAACAAATCGTGAAATGTTGAAATAATTTTTGAAATTGTGAAATCTGGGAAAAACTTGAAATGTCTAAATTTTTATAAACGGAAAAGTACTGAAATGCCCCTCTAAAACTATGTTTGGGAAGGTTTTTTTTTTTTGAAGAGGGGAAGGGTTTTTATACGAGTATTTTGGTGATTCCTTAAAAATGTTGTTATTAACGGTTAAACTTTTGTATGTGGTAAAAAGAAAGTTTAATGTTTTTAATGATTAATTTTTTATTTTATTTTATATTATCCCAATTTTCTACTGGCAATCACTCTAATATCACTTTCATTCTTGTGCCTAGAATCTGAATTTGAGAACTCAGTGACTGAGATACCTTCACAGGTGGGTCTGAGTTGTGCTTGATTCGCTTTCAGGAGGGGCACTGGCAAAACTTCTGAGAAGCTGGTTCATGTCTAGCTTGTAGACTATTAATAACTATGTAAAGCTTCTTTTGCCCTCAATAGTTGCTGCATATTTTGCCTTTTAAAATGATGTTGGAGGAAATATAACTGAAATTAATATATCTATATTAGTTAAGTCTTATAAAATGATTTTTTTGTCAGATTTAATGTCAAATTTGTTGCATGTATGGAGTTTAGATGCCTGCATGTCGTCCTGCTCTATGATATTCAAAGCTCATGTTTTATTGTTTTTGGAAATGCGCAAATAAATTACCAGTATGGTTCTAATTTTTATATAATAATAATAATAATAATAATAATAAATAAACCTGTTTTAGTGCTAGAAAAATTAAAATTTAACAAAAGTTGGGGTGATGCAGCGGTGAACTTGTCACAACTTGTTAACACTTGTACATTGAAATTCATTGAACCTTATTGGGTCGGTTTTATTGGATCTATTATGCTTGGATGTCGGAAGCAAGAGGAAAAGAGTAATATGTTACAGTCTCATATCAACCGATGAACTTATGTATATATCTATCCTAGATGGGATTGTGATTATTTGAACGAACAGGATTTGATTTGATTAGAAGTCCAAATTAGTTTTTCTGTTGAGTATTATTATTAATGTGTTCAGATGGTGTGGTGGGGTGAACCTCACAAGTCACAAGCATATAACAAAAATCATCCCCGCTATCAACGCTTCTTATTTGCTTGCGGTTTGAATGTTTCTCACTTTTCCAATCAAGTAAACTTGATTCAAAGACATTAATCTTTTGGTTATTGAAATTATAATGAAAGAAAGAAAAGGAGATGCAAGAATATATCTAATCTCGGCGTTTTTCTTTGTATGTGTTGTTTGTGGTGGAGTTGTTTTAGGCCTCTACATTTTCCTCCCTGAAACTTTCTCTCAATCATGGTATCCAGTTGCCGGAATGCTTCTTGTAGGCATTCCTTGGATTTTTTGGTTGTTTGCTTATCTTTATAGATGCTTTTTACCCACTACTAGTACCAGTACTAGTACTAATAATAATAATTTCAATGCTTCAACGTCAACACCGTCCAGTCGCACCCCAGGAACTGCGGTGGCAGCTGCATCAGAGGAGGAGGATCAATCTCCGGTTAGTCCCGGGCGCCACGTGCATTTTGGGGCTGTTGTGGTTATGGGAAGTAAAGGGAATAAAAGCCAAGAGAGCGCACAATGCCCTGAAAGTGACAAAGGGGAATCATCATCATCTCCTCACGAAAAGGCTTCAAGAGAATGTGAAATTCCATTAGCATTTTCATAGATCGATCTGGGCAAGCAAAGTGAGAAGAATTATTATAGACCAGTTCCTTATGGTGCCAGATGATCATATTATTTTACCATGCAAGCATGATATGATGATCGAGGTCGTGTGTTCAGGGGACAAATCCATATGCCTGCAGTCTGCAGCATGGTTTTTAAGTTTCTGCGATGAGAGGAAACAATTCATGTTTTTGGTAGCAGAAATTGGTAAAGACATTCATGAGTGCATGTGAAGTTAATTGTGTGTCCATTCTTGGAATTCTTGGAGTACATTTTTGTTTTTTTGGAAGATTGGATTCATTTCATGATGATTAATTGATAACAGATATTGGGATATTGTGGATGAATAATTTCTACTATTGAACAGGGACTTTTTAATTATTTATTTATTTCTTTGTTTTATATATTCACTACTTCTTTCTTGTATAAAATTTATTACTAGGAAATTTATCCGGTTACTTCTTCAATATTATTTGTGCCCAAGAAATTCCTCAGTTGAGAATTGCTTTTTGAGTTTTTGAATAAGAAAGACATTGTAGATTATTAAGCTTTATATTGAATTGAAAGATCATACACAAAGAGCTAAATCAGGAAACATGCAACTGAAAATTATTAAAATCAAAATAATAAGTTTTAATCTACTTGTCATTTGGCATATCTTGGGTGCACCTTCTTCTTCTTCTTGACTTGGTGGCAATTACAATCATGGATTGTAGTGATGCAACCAAACTTCCTCTTCATTTCTCTCCATAGGCTAATCTTCTCTCCTCTTTTCACTTTATTATTATTCAAGCTGCAACTATGCTCAATCTCTTTTCTCATCATATGGTATTCTCTTTCCAGTTCAATCACCTTGTTGTTCATTGACTTTATTTCATTCATCACTTGTTCCTCACCACAACTCACATTTGCCTCGTCTTCTTCCGTGGAAATTTGCATCTCCTTGGTGATAGTATCTCGTAGCTGCAACTGCGCCACAAACAACACTTGCACAACCACCCTCAAGGGCAATCTTTCATTTTTGGACGCGTGATCGCAAGCCTCTGGGGACATTTGATGGACATCCAACACTCTGCATACCTCTTCTGTCTCCAGTTCACTCAGGTATCTATGCTTGTCCAGGTATATATCAATAGCCCTGTACAATCCATCAGAGTTACGTTGAGTCCCTAACGATGCTGAAATTGACACGTCTGCAATGGAGAGAAATGTACACATCTTCAAATCTATATCAGATGCAACCTCTGCTAAGAATTCTTCCACAAGTTCTGCCACTGTGAACAACCCTGAAATTTGAGAAGAAGAAGAGTAGTTGCTGTAGTAATTCTTCAGAATCCTCCTCAGACACTCAATATCATATTGCTCTTCCTTAGCATAGCCTTGAGAAGGAATTAAGAGGTCTTTAACTGTTGCTTCCTCTAGTTGTTTACCAATCCTGATCTCAAACCCATTCCTGCAGTCAGAGCTAGCCTCAAAAGCATTTGCATATCGAAGCATTTCGAACAAAAATGTGCACGGGAGGAGTCCTCTATCATTAGGTAAGAGCTTTTCAACCGCTTCAATGACATCCCTTAGAGATTTCCTCTCGTCAACTGACATATTTCCATTCCCATGATGAGTGCTTGGAAAAATCCATCTTTTTGCATACTGACAAATAGATGCTGCCAAAAATTCTGAGGGCACTCCTCGCTGTTTCATAGAGTGAACAATGGGCTCAAAAAGCGTGAGAGATAATGTTGCCAAATCCTCTGATTGCCAATCGAGATCAAAGAGTCTTCTCCTTGCACTCGGCATGTATCCATTGTCACCATCCTCACTGTCATCATCACATGTTGGATTCCTGACGGGTGCCCCGAGAAGGTGGGGATTAACTTGAGCCATTGCAATAATAGACTCACAACAGGCATCAATGAGGCCAATGTGAAGTGCCTGTTGAAAGATATGTTCCGCCCCTCCCAATGCCTTTATGGTTTCATTCCAATTATTAAGAACTTCCTGCCCAAAGAAGGTTAACGCCTTCTTTAGCAGATTATCGCTGCTGTGACTTTCAGCCATTCCCAAGTAGTGAGCAACACAAGCGAGGGGTATAACATTTTCAGTGGACATTTGCAGTTCATATCCATGACAGAATCTTCCAACGAGCTCCAAAGTTTCTGCATCAGATGGAATGTCTCGGAAGAAATAAGAAAGATCTTCATGGGGATTCTCTTTAAGCAAGGCACTTACTTTGGCTGATTTTGAAGCCAGACATTCCTAAACAAAATGAACAACTACATCTCAAAATTCAATTGCTATTGACATTGGTGGAAAAAGAACAACAGAACAGAACAATACTCACGCTGTTCAAATTGAAAGGGATACCGTGAACACGAAGCTGCAGATGAGAAGAGGATGAAGGCTTTGCCAACCTGTAATGAAGAATAACCCGGCAAAGGGGACAAATTAGAAAGACTTCCAATTACAGAAGCTCATAATTAACAAGCAAACGAGGAAGGAAGTGATTACCAAGGTGATACATCTCTGTTTTCTCTGTTGGTCATATTTCACAAGATGTTTGCCGAAAAGTAGAGCAGTAAAATGATTGCAAACTCTTCAATTCTGCCAAAAGATTCTATTATCTTATCTGATCAGGTCTATGCAATGTCACCCAATTAACAGGGCCAGCCAAGCCAAAAATAACAGTATAGTTATCATAATCTAAGCAACTATTTGGAGTGGTGTCCATTGCAATGTCTGAAAAGGTAACATAATTTAAGCTATTGCTGGAAGTCACTGCAAGGTATTGAAGCTTACTGGAAAAGAGGAGACAAAATTGATAAATCAGAGGACATGAAATCATAACAAGATCATCCCTCCAATTAGTTTCTGAAATTTGCAACAATTATAACATTCTTAATTGCTGACCAGTGAACCCAAAAAAGCTGATTCATGTATATTGGTACTTCTATCAGTTCCATTAACAACTTGAGTTTTACATTGTTTTAAATTCTCTTTCTCAATATAATCGGTGCTTTTTCATTGCTTCAAAGCCATAAAATCATAATATCCATATTTGCTGTTTAATTATTAGGAGTAACACCATACAAGAAAATGAAACTGAAGCATTACATATAGTTAATGAAGAAAAAAAAGAAGGAAAAGAAAAAGACACAATTCAATATTTATGGAACACCCAAGGGCCACAATAATGATGATATCTAACACAAGAAGAGACCCCAATACGTAAGGTGGATGGAAGTGCTTTTAAGTAAACACTCTTTATTTAAAAACACTTCCAGTTTCTTTCTGAACAAGCAGTTTTTTTAATGATTCTGAAAACACTTTTAAAGGAACACCCATTAAATATATATCTAAAAATCAACCAAAAAGCTTTTCAGATACCAATATATATAAACAAGAAACACGTTATATAAATCATCATAATAGTCAGAAGACAAAAAGCAGGAAACATTGAAATCATGGATTTGATAATTACAACATGAAGAAGAATGTTGAAATGTTTCAAAAAAGAAGAAAACTTACATGGGTGCTGAAAGAGAGAAAATGTGGTTGGAAAATCAAGTTGGAGCTTCTGCAAGTGATATGTGCTTGTTTGCTGTTTGGCAAAGTGCAGTAAGTGAGAGTAAAAAATGGAACACATAAAACCAAAACCAACGTTCAAAACTCTGATTTTTTTCCTAAACCTGTGGGGTTCTGTTATTTGAGTTTTTGATTTTCTTTCAATTTAAATTACAAATTTTTAATTAACAGAAAAACCTCTGCAATACTAATAATAAATAGGTAAATAAATTGGTTAAATATTATCTATATATTATTTACACAAGTAAATAAGAACCAAGAAGCTTTCAGTTCCATTGCCAGTTTTTCACCCAAATTATTTCTGCTTGGGGTTGTTAAAAGATGGAATTTTAGTTTGATAATTTTTTTTGGCATATATGTGGTATTATTATTTGAATTATAAAACACATAAACATACGTACCCAGGCGCTCTCACACACACACATATATATATATACATATATATATATATATATATACATATATATATATATATATATATATATATATATATGTGAAAAGCTATGCAATATTGAAAAAAATAAATAAATGAAAAGAGATACAAGGCTAGGAATATAGCTGTTATATTACCATATATCTTACAGTGAAGAAAACCTTCAATAGGATCACACGTCTGTAAATTAGTTTAATAAAATTCGAGCACATAAAACTATTAATTCTACTAATGATTTTGACTTTAAATTCATGTGTGTATACATTGACATGATTTTGAACATTACAAATTCTTCCATAAATACACTAGTAGCACCTTCTAAAATGAGAGACCTTCGACCTGATACAAGATTAGAATGGTGTATTTCGAACACAATTGCATTTGCAGGTGTTGACACAGCCTCGATCAATCAAGATCACCTTGCATTTGCTCTTTTCACCCATGGAACCACCTTGAGATTGAAACGAAACCAACAACGATAATATAGAATTATAGATACATTGCTGATGTGAAATTGTCATCTCAGAAAGCCACAACTTAACAAGGTGCAACAGTTTCTTCGCAATGTTACAAACTCAGTTACATTTCTCTTGGTACCTTTGAACCTTCATAAGAGAATAAGCGAACTGCATTTCTGTAACTTAGTTCCGCAAGTTCTTCTTTAGACATGTCTAGCAAAGATGCAACATAAACCAGTACCTGAAAGTAGTCAGTAAAATCTGTTAAATGTTACAGCACATACGGATATAATCCCTCCAGCACATATTTGAAAATGGACGCATTATCAAATAGACATGGAAGTATACTGAGAAATTTGCCCAGATAAAGATGGAAAGGCAAGTGCAGATATAATCATATAATGCAAGGTTCCTAATAAAGTCAGGTTCTTGGTTTGGTCAATTGCTTGGGGTAGAGTTAATACTAATGATCTTTTGCAAAAGAAGAGACCAAGGATGGCCTTGTCTCCTAATTGGTGCATCATGTGCAAAAGAAATCTTGAATCTTCCTATCACCTTTTCCTTAATTGTTCAATGGCCTGATCCTTATGGGGCAAACTGTTTCAAGAAGTGCACAGTCCCTTTTTCTTGTAGAATGTGTTATTGGAAAAATGGTCTGGTTTTGGTGGAGGTAGGAAGAGTAGAGTTCCTTTGGAATGTAGCGTGATGGCTTTCTTTTGGGTATTTTTGAATGAAGGAACAAAAGAATCTTTGGGGATCTCAACGGCGAAGGGGTAGAGGTTTTTTAAGATAAGATCAGATTTTGGGCTTCCCTACGGGCTTCTGTAAGTTCTAATTTAGGGATACTTTCTCAATTTTTTTCTTCATTACTCATAATTGAAAGCAGTGTAGGTGTGAAGTCTTGGCCTCGGTGTTCTTTTTGAATCTTTGACTTTTTGTAGGGATTTTGGTATGCCCTCCTCATTTTTTCCTCTGGGTTCCCTTTGGTGGACTGCTTTGTTCACCCATGTATATCTGTTTCTATGTAAATAAAATTTTGATTCCTATCAAAAAAGGTTATAAATATATAATTCAAACAGAAGGCATACTACAGGTCTGAAACCAGATGACTGGGTTTAGACTTACAATAACACTGTTATAATCAGACGTAAAAAACAGGGCAGACCAGACCATGCACAAGTAATGGCTCAGAACTTAATACCAGCCTCGTCCATCATCCAGCCTGACATGGCAGGTCAGGCTAAATGTTAAAAAACAGAAAGGCACAACACAATGTTCGGCTGCACATGTCATGCCTATGAGCTGCATTGGGCCCTCACATCAATGATTCATGTCAGGCCAATTAGACATTTAGACTTATGTCACAAAAGCCGAGTGACATTGAATGGCCAGTTTGATATTAAAAACTAGTTAGTAGTACATTAAGCAAAACTGTGGAACACAATCCCATAACACCCTGGATCTCCAAACAAGTTTAGAGACCTTCACTACGAAGAGCACAATCTTCTTGAAACTCGACCCTTGTGGAAATGAGAAACTAAGAATTCACCCGCAAAGAATTGTAGTAGAAAATCCCCACAAACACCAATTTTTCTCTTTAGAATATTGAATCCCAACTCCAATTTCCCAGTCAAAAGTCACAGCATCAACAACTAACAAAATCTTTAGGACCTCCAAAATAAAAAAAAAACTTTAGGACCTCCTAAATATGCCAAAAAGCAAATCGATCTCTCACCTACACAAAAAGATGATATTACCACCTATTTATGCTTTAACATAGTCAGAAATCTGCAAGTCTCCTATTATTTTTGAGCTTGAAACCGCTCCACTCGACATCTATGATTGTACCAAGTGGCTGACAGCTATGCCTTCAGCTTCTTATTTGAATAAATACACTGGAGTCTCCCAGCCCCTACTTTGGCAAATTCAATTCTGGGAGTAGTTATTAATTATGATCCTAATCTTCAACATTCCAGGACGAACAACCGGCTCTCAAAATAAGGAGTGCATGTACAAAAATAAACTAGATCACTCACATAATCCATTATGAAATCACAATAAAATTGAGAGTCTCAGAGTCATACGTTATGAATGTTTGCTGGATGATTAAGTGTTTCTTTGGGCAGTATTGATGAATCTCTTGGAGCATGGGATTGGTCATCAGACACAGCGACAACATTTGAGGCCAGACATTCCTTCTGGGCATAAACTTCTTGAGAGAGGGAAGGATCTCCATCAACCAAAAAAAGGGAGTCTAATGATGCCATTGGCAGTGCATCAGGTGCATCTGTCTCCAACAAAATCCTTTCCATAGATATCTAACAGAAGTTTAAAATAAGTAGCTAGTATTTTGGAAATATATAATATATCACTGATGTTAATGAACTAACCCTCTTCAGCATTTTCTTTGCCTTTTGTACTTTCATGGACATCAGAAATCCAGAGAATGAAAAGTATGCACCAAGCTTTGAAAATTCAGGAACCATCTCAGCAGAACCTAGGTAAGAATGAAGAATGACACCAGCAGGGAAAGGCCCCACAGATCTGATGAAATAAAAAGTCACGGAAAAAGAAAAAGAAAATAAAGATCTTGAATATATTATAGGCCATTAAGAATCCAACAACCTGTCTGAATCTTATCATGCAATAAATATAAGTAATCTTTTGAATAGGACAGGGATGCTACAAATATCACTTGATAACTAAATAGGAATATAGGACGTTTGGTTTTCTTTCGTTGTTCTATCTCATGATTCATCTATTTTAAATTAAGATGAGCTCCATAATACGCAATATAGTATTTAGCAATGCAACAATTTCATGCTATTGATTAAGCTGAATAGCCCATTCTAATCAATATCAACGCCGGACAACAGTCCTCATCACATCATGAACTCTGTACCTAAAAACACTTGACTTCCTCTGAATAATTACCTTATGTTACATAATACCAGGAAGCTTTTTGAATCAACTTCTCAAGAATGCATACTCAGGATAAAAATACTCAATCTAGGTACAGAAAACTAAATAGACTTACTTCATTATCTCAAGCATATCACCAAATGCACGAACACAATGTATGGATGCCGGCCTTTTCAACTCTTTTGCAAGTTCAAGCTGCTGCCGGAATACTTCAACCTGGAATCAGAGGGAGAATATAAAAAGAAAAGGGAAAGAAAAGTATAGAAATGTCCATAATGAAAGTAAAATATACATAAATGTATTCAGTACGAAAAGAAACGTAACATTAGATTCTTCAAAAGTCTGTTATGTATTTCCAAGAAAAGAGGGGAAAAAAAGATTTAAAAGGAATACATCTTTAATTAATTAAAACTTAAAATTATAATGGCTGTTAGAAGGATTGTGAAAAACATGCATCATATCAACAAGCCATAAAATCACACCCTTAAGAAGCAAATACCAGGTGTTCTTGTGTGTATAAGGACACTGTGAAATATAGCCTCAACCTCAACCACCAAGCTTCTTGCAGAAAGCAGATGCTAACTGTGTGTCTCAATGCAATAAATTGGTAAGATGAAGTTTTTCCAATGTCACTCCCATTTGTAAGACCAACATAAATCATCTAATAGACTTAAAATTTCCAAAAAATTGTAATATTAAGTTTACAATAGAACATATTAGATTCAAGCATGTCCAATGCCTAAAAAGTTAATAGAATGAAGTATTTCCAAAAGTAGTGTTGAAAACTTATGTAAACATCAAACAAGAAAAGATAGGACAGTAAAAAACCTGACCCGTAAAGTCAATCCCCCTTCCCCGCGAACCTTTATCCAAACCAATCTGAAAGGTTCATATGCAAGTTTCTATCAGAGGTACACTCTTAAGTCTTGAGCATGCAATAATTATTGAATACAAACATGTATTTTTGTCACGAAAAATCCTCTCATCCTTCAAAATCATCATATATTAATAATAAGATAAAGATGACAACAACTATGATGTTCCACACAAAAGTTGCAACAGTCCAATATATCACTTGGGGTTTTCTCCAAAGTTACAAAAATATGCTATAATTATTAGCAATAATTATAATAATAGAAAAAGAAAGAAACTTGACCTCTCCAATGGCAGCTGTAGCAATAATTATAATAATATAAAAAAGGAGACTTGACCTCTCCAATGGCAGCTGAGGGAGTGGTTGCAAGCAAGTCCTTGAGAGAAGTGAACCAATTGGGAGTCCTCTCCTGAATAAACCTGCACTGAATTAAAAGGCATCAACCCACAAAAAACTCAAATTCAATTAACAACATTTGACTAAATTGTTTTTACAAACCAGGGATGGATTCCATAGCACGGTATTACAGAAGAATAAAGCTCACTCATATCTTTGACCAAATTCCAGTCCTTCTCAGAAACTCCATTTACAGCGAAATGGAGGACCCCAGAATCGACGGTTGTGGATATAAGTTGGGGGGCTTTGCTGAAGATTTTTGGGTCTTGGAGGTGACAGTGCGCGTCAAACAGCTTCATTTTCTTCGATTTCCTCTACGCTAACAGCTCCCCTTAATCGGATTTTACGTGAAGACGTCACGGGAGTGACGGGACGACACCTGTGTTGATTGCTGACTCACTTAATTAGTAATTAACGAACTAAATATCCTTCCGATATATCCGAATTCATAAATGTTATTTGACCGTAGGAATAAAACCAAACCTTTTCCCATCAGAATTCCTCACATATTATATTTAGAGATGTAAATATGTATTTTCAAGTTTTTAAACAGTCACACGTTAATATTTCTATTCATTATGAGTCTACTTTTAAATTTTATCATATATGAATTTTATCGTACTTATACGTCATCAATAAAGAGGATAAATTGTCAGGTGAACATCTGAATAAACATTCAGAAAATATCCTACAAGATATCACCGAAGAAGAGAACCTGAGTAAGCAGATATTGAACGAAACCTACCCAAGGTCAATCGACATCATATACTACTAGGGATCAACTAATGACACTCGTGGCTGATTAAGTGATATTTCTACTCTGGAACAATTGGCGCTACTCGGGATCAACATGAATTGCTCTTACTCAGGGCAAACATGATAAAAATCAAATAAAGACCCCAGTGCACAGCTCACATGGATCAAGTCATTAGGATGCACGGAGATTTCCATATCAAAAAGGAATCCCAATAAAAATAGAATATTAAACAGAAAAGGTTCACAATCAGACAACAACTTTACTTCTTCAAAAAGACTGCTCTTATAAGGAAATAAGTCCTAATTGGACTACGTTGCTAGAGTCCCATTCACTCTCAATACAAGACTTCGAAACAGGAAAGAAGACAATCAGCTTCAAACAAGAAAATAATTGTAATTAAATACAAAGATCTATTACTTGTACAAAGCAGATTATGGTTCTATAAACATATAAATAGACCCATAATCTCGCAAAAGAAAGGAGAGGGACAACAATCATAGCAAAATACGGAGAGAAGAAAGAGAGATGGAGAGCTTGTTAGCATCATATTTTCATAGTGGATTTTGGCTTGGTTGATCATTCAACCACTCGTGGACGTTTCTCCGGTCATCGGAGCTTTACCACGTAAAAAACTCATCTTGTTTACTTTCTCCTCCTCTCTCTCTTTGAAATCACAATCGAAATCCAATCATTGTTGGCTTTTCTGATACAATCCAGAAATCAACGTCAACAATTGACGCTAGAAGGAGGGGCGAAAACCTCAGACTTGATTAAAAGCAATGGCAGAAAGCAGAAGCCAAAGCAGTTCCGGGGATGTCCAAAAATCTCCGGATAACTTCCATGTGGGCAGTACCTCACGGGATCTCGCTGCAACAATAGAAAACCAACCTACATTCCTGGCGGGGATCCAACATGTTCCTCCAACCAGTAGAGATCTGATACAACATTTTCGAGAAGCGTTGCAACAACTGGTGGCAGATGCAACAAAGGAAGGAGTTGATCTACTGGCTACAAAAGCACAAACTCCTAACCTCCTACCTATAAGGCTCCGTTCGGTGGTAGTAGGGCCAGAAATAAATAAACCAGAAGTCGGAAGGAATCTTACTCCAATCAAACAGGCTGGAAATGAAACAAATGAAGAGGAACGACCACGCCAGAAGCAGAACCAGGATCAGACAGTCCGGGCAAGACACCGTAAACATGACCGACACCGGGATCAGTCGACATCAGAAGACAACGATTGGCACTATCGTAAGCTTCATCTGTTAGGATTATGCTCGATAGCAAGAGTGTAATATTGTAATTAACAATCTTTTCATATGAATAAAGTGATTTCTAGTTTAACAAATCTTATAGCATTTATAGTTTAATTATTATAATTGTCAAAAGTAAATAATCATAAGGTCAAAAGACTATGAGAAAAGAATAATTGTTCATACATCTAGATATGTATTAGGTAAACACAATTCTTTAGTTAGTTTTGAATAATATTCACAACTTAAGATAGAAGGTTGGGCGCCTTTATCTTGTCAAAGTTGTAGATTCTTTTGCTAGCATTTGAGTGGGATCAAATGTGTTATGATGAGTCTAAAATCATCAAAGTGTGGTGCCTTTGGGCAAAAGAATCTAGTGCACTGGGTGCATTGAATATGATCAAAATGAAATACTTTATCTAGAACCGTCAATGGATAAAAGTTTTCATTTGAAGACAATCAGAGAGTCTATCTCAATCCTGAGATAAATGATGGACTTATGGTTGCAAGTGTTATCATTTGAGCTATCAATGAGTACGATTATATAGCATAGTCTATCCTCGATAGTTTGGTGGTACTCATTTGTTAATCGATAGAGGACTTCATTTATAGATACGGACATCGTGACTCCATTTATTGAATAAGAGTAGAATACCATCATATGGATGTTTTGAGGTATTGGATATTAAATCTTAACGTTAAGTTTTCAATAGTGTCTATTGAATCATGACTTCTGGACAAGTCAAAATATCCAAAGTTCAAAATGTGGTCATATGAGTAAATATGGTAACTTGGAGAGCTATAGGAGGTCTATGAGCTCTTGACGATTACTGATATTTTTCACGAGTATACACTTTCTCCAATAAGGTTGTCTAGGGTACGAATGAGTAAAATCAACTTATTCTATATTTATTTAAGAGTTCAATTTTAGTTCTTTAGTGGAATGAACTAAAATTAAATAGATTGGACCTAAGTGAATCATTTGTTGATTGTGATTAGGTTGTGTCTATTGGAGCTTAAATTTAAATAGCCCGCCAAGATCCCCAATCCACACGAACTTGCATGGATCACTTGATATATTCTACCGGACCAATTCAGGGGTCCATCTAGAATTGTAATAAGGCATGTGAACTTGTTTCTTTTTGTAAGAATAGGTCTAGTTCACATGTGGACTTTTTATTAAGGTCCAATGGATTTAATAAAATAAGAAAAATAATATATGGCCTTTATATTTAGGTATGGGCGGCAAAGACTATTAATAATAGCTTTAATATATTATTTTATTTTATTATTTAATTAAATGACAATTAATTGATTTGTTGATTAATTAGTTATTTAATTAAAAGTCAAACTCTTTTCCTAATAGGAGATGATCTCCTAAAACTATACTATTGTTGGTAGTATAGCTAATGTTAAAGACTATATTTGATAAGTAGATACTAATCAAATTAGGAAGTCTTTAATATGGTTACAAGTACACTATTGAGTTGGATTAGGAGTCTTGGTGTAGGATAGAATTCTTTTTGGAAAATGAATTCTTGGTCACCAAGTAAAACTACTTAGTGGTAGAATTCTTCTTTGAAAAGGATTCATAACCACCAAGTTAATCTACATAAGGATAAGATTCTTGTCCATCAAGTAAGGAAAGAAAAAACTCTCCTAATCCATAACAAAGAGATGAATTTCGGCCAGCTCATATGGTTATAGGAGAAGATTAGATTTCCTTTTAGATAAGGATTCTAACTACCAAATAAATCCACCTAAGGAAAGGATTCTTGCCAACCAAATAAATCCTTCTTAGGAGAGGATTTATAATCCTATAAATATGAGTAGGTAAAATTCGGCCAGCCCTAAGGCATTAGAGAGGAATTCCGGCCAAGGTTATTTTTCTAAGAGAAAGTTTCGGCCATCATAGGAATTTTGAGGGAGAAAAATATGATTTTACTCTAAACAAAATTCAATCATCTCTAAGCAATAGTGTGTGAATTCGGCCAAGTGGAGAAAAAAAGGGAACGTTTTTGTATTCGATAGTATACTAATATCCTTTACATCAAAAGGGTTTTGTGTACAACATCGAATCAAGGTTCACGCGAGTTATAATCAAATTGATTGATAATTCACAAGAGACCGAATGTTCTTGGATTTTTCTCTTGGAGGATATTTTTAACTAACAAAGAAAAGATATTTGCTTTGTCTCCATCCTCAGGAATACAATTAAAGAAAGAGAGCCCACACTCCAAGGTGATTCACGTTGGTGATTGGATTGGAAGATCTTGCGGAATCAATTCGGCGCTTGTTCAATCGTCACGCGAAAAAGGTACGATACTTATATATACATCAATTAATCTAGGGTTAAGGTTCTCGTTGCATAAAAGAGATTTTTTTTTATTTATACGCAAACCCTAATTTTCATTTTTAACACGCTTCCGTTGCATTTCTAAACCTTTTTTTCCTTACAATTGGTATCAGAGCCTGGTTGTACCCTTGATTAATTGATGTATGTATGTGAATATTTTTCTTTTTATTGTATATATACATGTTTTAGAAAGAGATGGAACTCTAGGTATTCACATATATATATTTACATTGGAATGTATGGACATATATATGTTTTATATGTGGATTGTTATTGCTCAATTTTGGTCATAGAATTTCAATGTAATTTTGTTTTGGGATTGTAACAAGAAGGGTGGTTTATTATCGCCATAATTTCCTTCTTGGTAGTTGCTAAGTTTTGTTGTTGTTGATGTTGTTGTTGTAATAATAATAAAAAAACTGCAGTATTTTGTTATGTAAATTCTTCTGTAATACATTCAAGTTTCGAAGACTCGAAGGTTTTGAAGAATTAGGAGTAACCGGAACAAGTTTGAGACCGTGCGAGCCGTAACAACGAACGTGCGTGCAAAGAGCGCACAACCACGTTTGTTGTGGCATGGGCTGCGCACGGCAGCCCTTGTTTTAGCCATGGGCTGCGCATGGCAGCCCTTCATGGGCTTGTGACATGCACATGCCCATGGGTAAGGGCAATGGGTGCGCACTCCCATGGGAGGTAGCCGAGGGAGTCCGAACTACGAAGGTCACGTGAAGACTTGTTCGCCAAGAAAGGAGTTCTTGTATTCCAAGACATATATAATTTACTTGTTTTTCTAGGATGGACCAAAATTGTAGCTATTTATATTTTTGTAAATATTGCAATGTTTGTCATTATTTGATAACATGTCATATAGAATAGGAGTGCCACTCATATATCTCTTTTGGTATGAACATGCATTGAATGGTTTATGTATCTAAATTGGCATCTAGATAACTTGGTAAATCATTCTTTGGAATTCGATCACACGCCTTATACAATTGAGTGGGAGAAGGTGTTTTGGAACACCTACTGCCTCCAAGTTTAGTTGAGCTTTATGTTTCATGAATAACCTCCCAAGAGGTATTCATGAATGGAATTTAGCAAGATACTTCCTTACAAGGATAGACTAGACAATTAGCCCAAACGATATCTACTCCCAAAGGAGGGATATTCATGAGGGATTATATTGAAGGTCGATAACTTGGTAACACACTCAATGTGAGTGTATTAATATCCTCCCAAGAGTTCTTGTTAATAAAATCACAAGGCTAAAAATAAAACGTTGGTTGTTATGTTAACAATTAGGTGGGACCGAGTCCAACTAGTAAATATTGCGAACTCCCAAAGGAGGCGTGGCATTTATGGGTGTTGGATCACCGTTGAATTTTTTCGATTGAATTATTTTATTTAATTCAAGATAAATATTCAAAAGTGCTATATCATGATTGTTTACTTATATAATTTTTGTTATTAAAAAGAAATCATGACCCCATCCCTAATCAATATCCTAAAAGATAATACTTGAACTAGTGATAATTATATCACATGGAAAATGAATATTGGTTGTTGTTGCAAGCTGAAAAGTATAAGTTCATTATGTATATTCCTTAACCACCAAACTAATAAATCTACTCAGAAGCAAATAGATGAGTATCAGTAGTGGAAATCTTTAGAAGAGATGGCTAAATGTACATTCCATTATGGCCATCATCTCCAACATGTTGCAACAACAACATGAAGGAATTGAGACTGCTGTCGATATTATGATATCTCTAGACAAGGATTCATATGGTTGGTAAAGTTGCTACTGTTAAGACCCGTTAGAAGGTCAAGAGATAACAGAAGAAAAAGTAACTTGAGCCTTCTTAGAAGGAGACCAAGAAAGTAACCAAGATCAAAGGAAAGTTTTTCTTTTGTGGTGAAAAGAGTCAAAGGAATAGACTGGATAAGAATGAATTCAACTTGCATTTAGGCAATGGAGCATTGGTGTCTACTAGTGTAGTGAGAGATATTAGAATTAGTTTAGATTCTTATAGGCATTTAGATTTAATAGACGTTTACTATGTACCTCAATTCAAGAGGAATTTAATTTCGGTTTCTTGTTTAAATAAATTTGGTTATTCGGTTACTTTTTATAAAACTTTTATTATTAGTAAGAATGATAAAATTATTTGTAAAGGTACATTGGAAAACGGTTTATTCTATTTGTATGGAAATATCTCTCACTTGTTAGACACGGAATCAACGGAACCCAATCATAAAAGAGTAAAATTATCAAAAGATGAAACCTACCTATGGCATTTGCGCCTAGGTCATATAAACCTTAATAGGATTAAAAGATTGGTATTCGATGGACCTCTAAGTGACTTAAAGGTTAATGATCTACCAATTTGTGAATCTTGTTTGGAAGGTAAAATGACTAAAAGGTCGTTTACGACCAAAGGCGCAAGAGCCATTGAATGTTTAGGATTGATACACACTGATGTGTGTGGACCCATGAGCATTCAAGCAAGAGGTGGATATGAGTACTTCATCACTTTCACGGATGATCACTCAAGATTTGGCTATGTGTATCTCATGAGACATAAGTCAGATGCTTTTGATATGTTCAAAGCATTTAAAGCAGAAGTAGAAAATCAGCTTGAGAAACGCATAAAAATCTTAAGGTCTGATCGTTGTGGAGAATATCTATCTGGTGAGTTTCAGCAATATCTTATTGATAGTGGAATAATTTCTCAGTTTTCTGCACCAGGCACACCTCTACAAAATGGGGTGGCAGAAAGGAGAAATAGAACTATTTTGGAAATGGTTAGGTCTATGTTGAGTTATTCAACGCTTCCCCTAGTTCTTTTTGGGGATATGCTTTACAAACTGCCATGTATATTCTAAACGATGTACCATCTAAGTCGGTTCCTAAAACACCACATGAGTTGTGGACTGGGCGAAAGCCTAGTTCACAACACTTAAGGATATTTGGATGTCCTGGGCACGTGTTAAAAGGAAAGACAGATAAGATGGAGTCCCGTTCAGAAACATGCATATTTGTAGGGTATCCAAAAGAAACAAAAGAATATTATTTTTATAGTCCTTCAGATCTTAAAGTATTTGTTTTGACAAATGCCAAATTTCTAGAAGAGGACTATATGAATAATTTTGTGCCTAAAAGTATAATTGTCCTAAATGAGCTTTTAGGAGATACAATTCCACAAGAGGTTTCGCAACCAAGCCTAATTGTAAGTTCCGTACCAATAGGAGATCAACAATCTACCATACCTCGTCGTAGTAGGAGGGTTGTTAGACATCCCGAGAGATACATCGGTCTAGGAGAATCTGTAGAGAATCTTCTGGACGATGATTATCCCTATACGTACAAGAAAGCAATGGAAGATGTTGATTGTAGCCATTGACAAAAGGCAATGCAATCCGAAATTGAATCTATGTTCAAAAATAAAGTCTAGTCTTATGTAGACTTGCCTAAAGGGATAAAACCCATCGGGTGCAAGTGGGTATACAAGAGGAAAAGAGGAATGGATGGAAATGTGGAAACCTTTAAGGCTAGATTGGTAGCTAAAGGTTACACACAGAAGGAAGGTATCGATTATGAAGAAACATTCTCTCCTGTGGCCATGCTTAAATCCATTAGGATACTCTTATCCATTGCGGCATCTCTAGACCTAGATATTTGGCAAATGGACGTCAAGACAACTTTCCTTAATGGAAGTCTTGACGCAAGCATCTACATGATGCAACCAGAAGGATTCATTGAAAAGGGCCAAGAGGAAAGGGTATGCAAGTTGTAAAGTTCCATATATGGATTGAAGCAAGCATCCAGATCCTAGAACATAAGGTTCGATCAAGCCGATAAAAGTTTTGGATTTATTCAAAACCTTGATGAACCTTGTGTATACAAAAGGATTAAAGGCGACAAGTTGGTTTTCCTAGTTCTTTACGTTGATGATATACTACTCATCGGAAACGATGTAGGTGTATAGACATCAATAAAAGAATGGTTAGCAAAACAATTTGATATAAAGGACTTGGGAGAAGCAAGTTATATTCTTGGTATCTAAGTCATAAGGGATAGAAAGAATAGAACGATTGCATTATCCCAAGCTTCATACATAGATAAAATCTTGTCTAGGTTTTCCATGCAAGATTCCAAGAAAGGTATGTTACATTTCAGGCATGGAATCAAACTTTCTAAGGAACAAGTTCCTAAGAATGAGCATGAAGAGCAATTCATGAGTAGGGTTCCATATGCATCGACAGTTGGAAGTCTCATGTATGCAATGCTCTGTACTAGACCAGATATTTGTTTTGCTGTAGGTATAATTAGCAGGTTTCAATCGAAACCTGGTCCCGATCACTGGACGACAGTCAAGCATATTTTCAAGTATCTTAGGAGAACGAGAGATTATATGCTTGTATACTCTAGAGGGGATTTAATTCCCGTTGGGCATACAGATTCTGATTTTCAGTCAGATTCTGACTCCAAGAGATCGACATCAGGATCTGTGTTTACCATTGGAGGATGGGAAGTCATATGGAGGAGTATCAAGCAATCTTGTATTGCTGATTCCACCATGGAAGCTAAGTATGTTGCCGCATGCGAGGTTGCTAAAGAGGCTGTCTGGCTCCGCCAATTCTTGATTGACTTGGAAGTGGTTCCTGAAGCGAATAAGCAGATCACTATCTATTGTGACAATAGTGGAGCAGTTGCTATATCGAGAGAACTAAGAAGTCATAAGAGAGGGAAACACATTGAAAGAAAGTATCACCTTCTAAGGGAAATTGTTCATAGGGGTGACGTGACGATTACCTAGATCGCGTAAGCAGAAAATCTAGCGGATCCTTTTACAAAGGCTCTTCCTCAATTTTTTTTTTGATGGGCATCTAGAGAACATGAGGATGAGAGATATGACACATTTGCTATAGAGCAAGTGGGAGATTGTTAGGATTATGCTCGATAGCAAGTTTAATATTGTAATTAACAATCTTTTCATATGAATAAAGTGATTTCTAGTTTAACAAATCTTATAGCATTTATAGTTTAATTATTATAATTGTCAAAAGTAAAAGACTATGAGAAAAGAAGAATTGTTCATACATCTAGATATGTATGAGGTAGACACAATTCTTTAGTTAGTCTTGAATAATATTCACAACTTAAGATAGAAGGTTGAACGCCTTTATCTTGTCAAAGTTGTAGATTCTTTTGCTAGCATTTGAGTGGGATCAAATGTGTTATGATGAGTCTAAAATCATCAAAGTGTGGTGCCTTTAGGCAAAAGAATCTAGTGCACAGGGTGCATTGAATAGGATCAAAATTAAATACTTTATCTATAACCGTCAATGGATGTTTGAGGTATTGGATATTAAATCTTAACGTTAAGTTTTCAATAGTGTCTATTGAAACATGACTTATGGACAAGTCAAAATATCCAAAGTTCAAAATGTGGTCATATGAGTAAATATGGTAACTTGGAGAGCTATAAAAGGTCTATGAGCTCTTGGCGATTACTGGTATTCTTCACGAGGATACACTTTCTCCAATAAGGTTGTCTAGGGTACGAATGAGTAACATCAACTTATTCTATCTTTATTTAAGAGTTCAATTTTAGTTCTTTAGTGGAATGAACTAAAATTAAATAGATTGGACATAAGTGAATCATTTGATGATTGTGATTAGGTTGTGTCTATTGGAGCTTAAATATAAATAGCCCGCCAAGATCCCCAATCCACACGAACTTGCATGGATCACTTGATATATTCTACCGGACCAATTCAGGGGTCCATCTAGAATTGTAATAAGGCATGTGAACTTGTTTCTTTTTGTAAGAATAGGTCTAGTTCACATGTGGACTTTTTATTAAGGTCCAATGGATTTAATAAAATAAGAAAAATAATATATGGCCTTTATATTTAGGTATGAGCAGCAAAGGCTATTAATAATAGCTTTAATATATTATTTTATTTTATTATTTAATTAAATGACAATTAATTAATTTGTTGATTAATTAATTATTTAATTAAAAGTCAAAATCTTTTCCTAATAGGATATGGTCTCCTAAAACTATACTATTGTTGGTAGTATAGTTAATGTTAAAGACTATATTTGATAAGTAGATAAATAAAAGGAATTATTTATATAATCAAATTAGAAAGTTTTTAATATGGTTACAAAGAAAAGATATTTTTATCTTTGTAACTAACAAAGAAAAGATATTTGCTTTGTCTCCATTCTCAGGAATACAATTTAAAGAAAGGGAGCCCACACTTCTAGGTGATTCACGTTCGTGATTGGATTGGAAGATCTTGTGGAATCAATTCGGCGCTTGTTCAATCGTCACGCGAAAAAGGTACGATACTTATATATACATCAATTAATCTAGGGTTAAGGTTCTCGTTGAATAAAAGGGATTTTATTTATTTATACGCAAACCCTAATTTTCGTTTTTAACACACTTCCGTTGCATTTCTAAACCTTTTTTTTCCCTACATCATCACGGAATCATACTTGAAACCCGACATCAGATTGAAGAGCCAGAAAGATGAATGATAATCACCCAGCGGTTCGACCATCGGGGAAGTCTAGTGGGAGGTAGAGATGTCGTAATCCAGAGCCTAACTCGAGAGGTCGAAAACAACAGACGTCAAATGGATGCACTGGTCAGATGTTATGGGTAACAATTTATCTGATAACGATTCTGATTGTTCATTCACCAGGGAAATCTTACGGACCCCATTCCCAGAAAGGTTCAGGATGCAGCACGTGGCGTAATTCAAGAAGGCCACAGACCCAAAGGAGCACGTCAGACGCTATAAAAGTGCTATGGCCCAGTATGTCCATAGTGATCCCTTACTGTGTCTCAACTTTCCATAAACTTTAGGAGACATGGGCTCAAGATGGTTCGGGAGATTGCCCCCAACAAGAATTGGAAGTTTTGGTGAACTAAGCAGGAGCTTCTCAAGGCAATTCCTGAGCAATGTTCACAGGAAAAAGTCAGTGGCTTACCTTTCTCAAATAAAGCAAGGGAAAGATTAGTCGCTGAAGAAATACCTGGGGAGATTTGGCCAAGCAGTATCAAAAATTGGAAGTGCAAACGATGAAGCAATAATTGCTGTATTCATCAACAACCTTCAGAATGGACTGCTATCTTTCGACTTAAGAAGAGCCCGTCTGACCAGGTATACAGATATGATGGACATGGTAGAAGGGTATGCATTAGCCGAAGAAGAAGAGTTAGCCACTGGAGGAAGCTACATGCATGGAAGAAAACCCGAGAAGGACGCCGAGTCCAAGGGGCCGAACCAAAAGGGAAAATAGAATGGAAACAACAAAGAAAAGAGCAATGATGGGGGAAACGAGCGTAATACCGAACAGACCATGGAAAATACCGAGACAGATACGCCAACTACTCCCTTCTTCAGAAAAAACAGGAGGAAATCCTGGCCATTCTGGAAACAAAGAATATGGTACAAGAGCCACGCCGTCAATCTCAGTTTGCTCGGTAGGATACAACCAAATACTGCAGGTTCCACAAGAAAACCGGTCATGAGACTTCCAAGTGTTACCAGCTCAGAGATTACATAGAAACCCTCATTTAGGAAGGACATCTACAGGATGTGATCCTGAAA
This sequence comes from Dipteronia dyeriana, assembly GCA_032871835.1. NCBI lineage: Eukaryota > Viridiplantae > Streptophyta > Magnoliopsida > Sapindales > Sapindaceae > Dipteronia > Dipteronia dyeriana. The sequence continues at coordinate 41,017,844 of CM065302.1, forward strand.
AGGGACGAAAAATCAGAAGCAAAGAAAAAGATCATGGTCGATCACAGCTCTGGTCGAAATCAAAGGGTCAGTCCAGAGGCCAATCAAGTAATACATACGATTTTTGGAGGACCATCCACTGGAAGAAGTAACCGAGAACGAACTCAGGAAATCAGAGAAGCAGTAGAAGCAAGAAATAACTTTGATATAAACTCGGTCGAGCTAGACCCGAAGAGGATAAAGGAAGGATAGGACCCAATAACATTCACAGAAGCAGACTCACATGGCGAAGATGTTCTACCAAATGACGCCTTGGTCATAAGTGCCCGGATTGGTCACCGGGAAGTCAAGAGAATCCTGATAGATAATGGAAGCTCAGCAGACATTCTCAATGTAGCCATCTACGATCAACTCAGGTTAGACCGAATGGACCTACAACCCTTCCATACCCCACTTAGAGGATTCGGGGGAGTTGAGGTCAGATCACTCGTGACGGTAAAGCTACCTGTGAAGATTGGAGTGGTACCTTGCCAGGGAACTGTATTGCTCGATTTCGTGGTGGTAGACTTGGATAATTGGCCATATAATGCACTATTGGGACGGCCATTCCTAAATAAAACTAAGGCCGTAACAACCACTTATGCCATAATGATAAAATTCCCAACCGAACAGGGGGTCGGGGTAGTCAAGGGATCCCAAGAGATGTCCCAAAGAGCTAACCTGTCAGTATACAAGGACAAGAATGAGCAGGTTTGCACTATAAAATAGCTGAGTCAGAACGACAAGCCACTATCATTCGAATTCAATCCAAGGGAATAGCCGAATGAATCCAAAACTGAACCGGTTGAAGAAATCACCTTGAAAGAAGATGAACCAGACAAAAAGGTCAAGGTTGGGGCCAACCTGGAAGGAAGAGTCAAACAAAGCCTCATTGATTTACTTAAAGAATACAGGGATATGTTCGCTTGGAGTCATGAAGACATGGTCAGGATAGATGCCCAAATAATATCTCACCATCTCACAGTAGACCCGAATGTAAAACCGGTGATACAAAAGAGAAGATCATTCAATCTTGAAAGAAGTCAGGCAATCAAATAGGAAGTAGAAAAGCTACTCACTATAGGATCGATTAGAGAGGTCAATTACCCTCAATGGGTGGCTAATGTAGTCCTCGTCCAAAAGAAGAATGGACAGTGAAGGATGTGCGTAGATTTCACAGATCTGAACAAAGCATGCCCGAAAGATAGTTTTTCACTTCCGAGGATAGATCAGTTGGTGGACATTACATCAGGCCATGAGCTGCTCAGTTTCATGGACGCCTATTCAGGATATATTCAAATCCGGATGAACAAGGCTGACATGGAAAAAACAACGTTCACAACTGATCAGGGTTTGTATTGTTACACAGTAATGCCCTTCGGATTAAAAAATGCAGGAGCAACATATCAAAGGCTGGTCAACAGAATCTTCTCACGACAGATTGGAAGAAACATGGAAGTATACATTGATGACATTCTGACTAAGACCATCACGGCAAATAAACACACTTCAGACCTGCGAGAAATATTTGATGTCTTGAGGAGATACCAAATGAAGTTAAATTCGAACAAGTGTTTATTCGGGGTTCCTTCAGAAAGATTCCTGGGTTTTCAAGTTCACCAAAGAGGTATCGAAGTCAACCCTGAGAAGATTCAGTCCCTGCAGAAAATGACTTCACCGAGGACACTCAAAGAAGTACATCACCTAACAGGATGTTTGGCTTCCTTAGGAAGATTCATCTCAAAAGCCACAGACAGATGTGCACCATTTTTTAAAGTAATTAGAAAAGGGAAAAGACTTGAACGGAATGAAGAGTGCGAGCACACATTCTTAAAAATTAACGAATACTTAGGACATGCACCCATCCTTTCAAAACCTCAGATGAGGGAGACACTCCAACTGTACTTATCAATTACAGGATTGACAGTAAGCTCAGTCCTAGTCAGAACAGAAGATAGAGTACAAAAACCAGTGTACTACACCAGCAAGGTACTTCTACCAGCTGAGACCAGATATTCACAGGCAGAAATGATGGCATTGACACTAGTTTTAGCAGCAAGGAAGCTAAGGCCATACTTTCAGGCTCATACAATCCAGGTTCTCACCGATTGCCCATTGAAGCAAATTTTACAGAAACTAGAGATTTCAGGGAGATTAACCAAATGGGCAATCGAGCTAAGCGAATTCGATATCCACTACATCCCCAGGACATCTCTCAAATGACAAGCAGTGATGGATTTTATAGCAGAGTTCACAGAACCGAACCTGGAAGCAAAAACGATGTTGGGTAAGAGTTTCACATGGAAACTGTATGTTGATGGCTTTTCAAACACTCATGGCAACGGGGTAGGGAAATTTCTATGCACTTCAGAAGGTGACGATGTCGAATGTGCCATGAGGTTTGACTTTTAAGCAACCAACAATCAAGCCGAGTACGAGGCGCTACTAGTTGGACTCAGAGTCTGTATAGCTCTCGGGGCAAATGAGGTCGAGATATTCAACGATTCATAGGTAGTTGTCAACCAAGTCCTGGACGAGTACCAAGCCAAGGATGAAGGCATTATAATCTATTGTGACATTGTGAAATAACTCCTCCAAAAATTTAAAGAATATAAGATTACCCAGATCCCCAGGGAGAAGAATGAAAAGGAAGACGCATTGTCCAAGCTAGCGTCAGCAACAACCACAATCAGGCCAAAGACTATTTCGGTTGCACATCTCCTTAAACCGAGCACAGCTGAACCAAGAAACTTAGAAATTTTAGAGATCTGAACACCGCCAGAGGTTGGATGACTCAGCTAAAAAGGTTCCTGGAAGAAGACATGCTACCGAAAGAAGGCATGTTACCGGAAGATCCCTTACAAGCAAAACGTATCAGGTGCAGATCAGCCATGTACACATTGGTTGGAGGAGAACTATACAGAAGGGGGTATTCCAGAACACTCAAAAAATGTGTGTCAGAAGAAGATACATATCGGATATTACAGGAAATCCATGAAGAAGTTTGCGGAAACCACACTGGAGGTAAAATTTTGGCACATAAGGTACTCAGGCAAGGTTATTATTGGCCTACACTATTCTCAGATGCACAACAGTGTTCAGAAAGTTGCAATACTTGCCAAAAGATTGCTAATGACATCCGACAGCCCTCTGAGTAGCTCAGAAACCTCACGTCCCCATGGCCATTTGCCATGTGGGGTTTGGATCTAATCGGCCCAATACTAGCTGGGACAGGGGGTGGAGCGAAACATGCCATAATAGCCGTTGACTATTTCACGAAGTGGGTAGAAGCTGAAGCATTAGTGCATATCACAGAAGCAAACACCACAAATTTCATGAAAAAGAATATACTTTATAGGTTTGGAGTCCCAAACACTATAATCACTGACAACGGCACCTATTCGATAACTTGAAATTCAGACAACTGTACAAAGAGTACCAGATTGCCAATTACTATGCCACACCTGCCCACCCTCAGACAAATGGGCAGGTGGAAGCAGTGAACAAAATCATCAAGCACATAATCAAAGCAAAACTAGATGCTAAGAAAGGAAGCTGGGTTGAAAAACTTCCTGAAGTATTATGGGCATATCGGACAACAGTAAGAACATCAATAGGAGAGACTCCATTCACTTTAGCGTTTGAAACAGAAGCTGTTATCCCTATAGAAACATCGTATACGTCACCTCGGGTCAAGCTATATGATGAAGATCAGAACGTTGATATGCTATTAAAAAGTTTAGATGAGCTAGAAGAGAAAAGGGAGAAATCCCGAATACGAAATTTGGTATATCAGCAAAGAGTAGCTTGCCACTACAACTCTGACATTCGGGTCAAAAAATTCCAGCTAGGAGACCTGGTACTCAGGAAGGTGTCATTGAACATAAAAAATAAAGCTGTAGGTTCCCTGTCTGACAAATGGAAAGGCTTGTACAAAGTCAAAGGAATAGCTGGCCATGGAGAATATTGGATTGCACGACCCAATGGAGAGGTTTTACCCCGACCATGCAATGCCCAATATCTGAAGATTTTTTATCCTTAAATTATTTTTTGTTTTTTTTTTCTAGTCAGGACAATTTCAGTTAGGATAAATATTAGCTGTGGAATTTAAAACTTTATTGATTTTGCAGTTATGAATAAAAAATCGAATTCGGGATTTCCAAAAGAAAGCATATGATAATAAGAACATATGGAAGACAAGCATGATAATAAGAACATGCAAATAGAATACCTGGGACCATTAAATCCCGAATGGGCAGAGAAGCTCGAAGGAGCATGCCAGCCAAGCAAGGTCAAATGACCTTCGTAAAAAGGCAAACCCGATGCACTAGCTCGGGACGCTATCGGGAAGAATTCCGGTGAAATGCATAGCTGTGTTAAGCAATTCAAAAAGCTTAACGATTCGGCAAACCCTTGCACATAAAAACTGGGGAGACGTCCTCGGTAATGAGTAAGGACTTGAACATATGATTATGGTGAGCCATGATGTAATATTCGGGTAGCAACCGTGTATGAAACACAAGTATAAATTCACTTGTCTGTTTTAAGATGACACGGTTAATAATACTGGCCAGTTTAATAAGATACTCGGTGAAGTTGCCCGAACGTCAGAGCTAGTCAGTTTAATAATATACTTGGCATAAAGATTACAAGAGCCGGTTTAATAAGATACTTGACATTATTCTGGTGACAACCTGTTTAATAAGATACTCGTTAAGTTACCCGAACGTCAGAGCTAGCCAGTTGAATAAGATACTTGGCATACAGATTACAAGAGCCAGTTTAATAAGATACTTGACATTATTCGGCTGACAACCGGTTTAATAAGATACTCGGTTAAGTTAGGCGAACGTCAGAAAAAGCTGGTTTAATAAGATACTCAGCAACCATAGTCAAGCTAAAGAAATTTCGCGAGCAATAGAATCAAAACACCAGATTCAGAAAAACTACTCGGAATTTAATTGATCTTTCACAAGCAGCTACAGTAAGAACTCTTCACAAAAAATTGTTTACAAAAAGATTGTTAAAAGTAAAAATAAATCCTATCTACAAGTCAGAATTGTGAGGATTTAGAGCCCTTGCCAATACTCGGGTCAGACACCATATAGTACTCGCAGAGCAGACTTTCGTAAGAAGGTAAATCAATTACGTTGACTGAGTCATCCATCAATTGACTGTAATCCTCTCCTAGAATCGGCCCGACATCAGGCTCTACATCCTCCACGACCGACTCTTGACTGGCATAGAATGTCGAGAGGGAGTGTTCGGATCGAATCTCTAAATGCATAGGATGGGGCTCTTTGCCTCGGCTAGGCAGTAAGCTCTCCATTCGTTCATTTGAGTCTGAAGAAACTCTAAAGACCGATCCACATGATGTTTGATTGACAGCTCTCAATTGGTTCGGGCCTTCTCAGTTGCCCGATTCTTGATTTTAAAGAATTTGCCAGCTGAAACTAGCCCTCGTTGAAACTCCCGAAGGAGAAGAGCATCGTAAGCAGATGATCTTTTGAAACGATCCACCCCTTGTACTTCAAGTTCCAGCCTGGCCTCTCGGGATAAGGATTCTATTGTCAACGTTTGACACTCCAGATCTATAATTTTCTACTCATACACCTACTTAGACTGCTCCGCTTCCTGCTCAGCCTTGGGCATTGATTCTTGGGAAGAAGACAATAAGTTCTGAAGTGATGTTGCTTTCTCTTCTATTGAAGAAGCTCTCTTCTCGGCCTCCAATTGCTTTACCAGACAGTAGTTGGTAAAAACTTGTGCAGAACCAACCTTCTGTTGATAAGCCGTTTCGACCTGAGCACGTCGATCCTCACTTTCCTTTATCTGAGCTTCCAGATGTCTTAATCGATCAGCTTGATGTTGTTGCGTCTGAACTAGCTCAGCGAATTCGGCCACCATCACAAAAAAGGTTTAATTAAAAATCTAAAAATCGGGCAAACAAGCAAAACAATTAAAGGGTAACTTACACAAGATGCACATGTGAAAAAATTCTGAAGACGGTCAGTCAGAGAGCCATCTCGAAAACAGCTCCAACGGTCATCTCCGATAAAAGCCCGACCAGATGACATCTCCCGCAGCATATCATGGGGAGAAGGATGTGAAGGAACCCCCGAGGGTTTAGCCCCTAGATCTTCAACCTTGGGGGGAGGAAAACCCCTGTTCGGCTCCGAAGCCTCCACATCCGCCGATGCTCCAACATCAGCACTCAGGTAAGTCTTAGCCACAATATCTTCATCGCTAGAGTCGATGAAAGTGACCACCAAAGGAACCTTAAGAGGATGAGTTGGAGAGCTGATTGCCTTCCGTTTCTTACCCCGAGAATGGTGGAAACTGAGATCAGCTGCGGGATCCTCCTAAGTATCATCCCGAAAAGCTTCAAAAAATTCGGGACCTATGGGTACCTGTCCCACAGAGGTATTACCTCAATCGCTGGCGTCAGTCTGCTCAGTAGGCTTCTCATTGAGACCTTCACTCTGCCCCTGCCTGTCACCAGGCAGCTGAGTATCGGACGGGCCACTTGGACCGCTAGTTTCTCTAGCCATCTGTTGAAAAAGGTCCTCAGGGACATCTTCGGGAACTTGCTCTTCAACTGTATCAGTCTCCTCGTCGGACTCAGGCGGGGCGATGCCTTCATTGCCTTGATGAGAAGCCTCTTTCTGACTTGCCTGAATAATTGACTTCACTTGGTGAGCCTGAAGATCGCAGACGACGTCCGTATCATACACTTAGAAGAAAAAAGGAATCGCGTCAGAATGCAAAACAAAAAATATATAATGAAAGGAAAGGGTTACAAAAATCGCTGACATCGTCTGCGAAAGCCCGAAATCTTTTCAAAGAAGCCGAACTCAATAATCTTCGACTCAACGAAGAGATAAGTCTTGCTCCTCTTCTCCAAAGTGCGAACTGCCGCCCAAGCAAGTTTGGTCAGCTCCGTATAGTTGTACTCGATTTTCTTCTTGTTCCAGATCTCGGGGGAACAGAAGAAATGGGGAACCTTCAACACCGTCTGAGTACCCCCAGCTAAAACAGTAACTTCAAGCCTGAGACTCCCTCCGGTGAAAAACCAACTGTTCTTCCAGAACTTGTTGGATGTAGGAAATCCCCATATAAAACCCCTATTTTTAGGGTCATCAGAGATATCAGCCTCCTGACTCACTTTTGTCCCCTTATGGACCCAACAATTTGGCGAATTAGACATAAGGAAGTAGGTCCCCAACTTGCCTGATTGCCTCAGTGTAAAGAAGTGCCTGATTTCATTCGGGGATGGCAGCGATAAGTTCATCCGGCTGTACATGTTCCATATACACATCAAAATTTCATAGCTATTCAGGGCCAACTGAGCCGGAGCAATCCCTGCTTCAGCCAAAAACCAAGTAATGAATGGCTGGAAGGGAAGAGTGATGCCGCAGCAGAGCATGGTCCGTAGATAGCCACCATACCCGGGGGAGGATTCCACATAGCTCTATCACCCTCTGGAATTAGAGTGATCGAGTCAGGCAGATCGAATCGTGAACGATACTTTTCTATCTCGTCTGCCCCGACTCTATTTGGCTCGGTATCAATCCCACTCGGGCAAGTAGCAGAGAAAGAAAGGCGAGATGTTCTGAATGCCTTTTCAACGTCGTTCTTGTTGACAGTCTGCTCCCTGATCAGAATATCGCTCGAATTGTGCTTACGAACTTCACTTCTGCTTTGATGTTTTCCCATCCTTCGAAGAGGTGCCCTGTGATCAGAAATGTCAGAATCAGAACTAGATGAAGAGCTCGATACAGGGCTAAAAGTGACGTCAGGGTGAAGCCTATAAACATCAACTTTTAAAAATGGAGGTTCATCAGCAGGGATCTCCTCCAGTAATCTTTTAATGCAAGAAACTAACTGAAAATCCCCACGTTCTAATGCATCAAGAGCAACATTAAAAAGACGATGACAGGAAGATGGCTCCATTAAAACTAACCTTGAATTAAGTTTGATGCAAGATCTTCAATGGAGAATCACAAACTTCCGCGTAAAGAAATCTGGGTTTAAGAAATTTTTATGTTGAAAATATTTAAGAATAAACCAACGCTGTCTCAGTGAAGAATTTAAAGAAATAAAAGCACGAAACCCTAGATCCTAAGGCGAGAAAAAACAATGATAAGGATTGATAACGTAGGCGGTGCACGGGGAAGAGTGTGAGTCATTTCTCATAAATGATATCAAAAAATGAAGAGGCAAGAGACACGTGTCAGAAGGAGAACTGGCTTTCATTATCAGAACTCCAAAAGATAGCCATCATTAAAGATCTCGCGTAAGGAGACAAATCGAATTTGCCGGGTCACCATTAAGACACGTCATTATGACAAGATCTCACTCGGGGTACTGAAAAGATATTGAAAACTAATTAAAATACTTTTGCCCGAAGAAACCTTGTTCAGAAAAAATATTTTAAGGGGGTATTGTCATATGTGAAATTTATCGTACTTATACCTCATCAACAAAGAGGAAAAATTGCCAAGTGGACATTCGAATAAGCATTCAGAAAATATCCTACAAGACATCACAGAAGAAGAGAACCCGAGTAAGCAGATATTGAACGAAACCTACCCAAGGTCAATCGACATCATATACTACTCAGGATCAGTTAATAACACTCGGGGCAGATTAAGTGATATTTCTACTCGGGAACGACTGGCGCTACTCGGGATCAGTAGGAATTGCTCTTACTCGGGGCAAACATGATAAAAATCAAATAAAGGCCCCAGTGCACAGCTCACATGGATCAAGTCATTAGGATGCACAGAGATTTCTATATCAAAAAGGAATCCCAATAAAAATAGAATATTAAACAGGAAAGGTTTCCAATCAGGCAACAACTTTACTTCTTCAAAAATACTGCTCTTATAAGGAAATAAGTCCTAATTGGACTATATTGCTAGAGTCCCATTCACTATCAATACAAGACTCCGAAACATGAAAGAAGATAATCAGCTTCAAACAAGAAAATAATTGTAATTGAATACAAAGATCTATTACTTGTACAAAGCAGATTAGGGTTCTATAAACATATAAATAGACCCATAATCTCGCAAAAGAAAGGAGAGAGACAACAATCATAGCAAAATACGGAGAGAAGAAAGAGAGATGGAGAGCTTGTAAGCATCATATTTTCATTGTGGATTTTGGCTTGGTTGATCATTCAACCACCCGTGGACGTTTCTCCGATCATCGGAGTTTTACCACATAAAAAACTCGTCTTGTTTACTTTCTTCTCCTCCTCTCTCTCTTTGAAATCACAGCAGAAATCCAATCCTTGTTTTCTTTTCTGATACAATCCAGAAATCAACGTCAACATTTTTTTTAAAGAAATACATATTCACATCTCCAATGCAATTATATAAAGTCAAATATGCTTCCATGTTATGATCAATCATAATAAAAAAATTATTACATTCTCTCTCCATTTTTATTTTACAATTAAATGAGCTTTAATATTATTGGTGGAAATAGTTAGAAATCCTAGTCAGCATTTCTAGGAGAGTTTCTACAATTAGAAACTCAACTCCATATTCTCTAACTGTTTGTTTGCCACATCATGTTTATATTAAAGTTAGATAATTGCATTGGAGACTGTTTTTCTAACTTTTTAACTATCTATCCTACGTGGCAATCAATTTTCTCCAAATACATATTTGCATTGGAGATGCTCTTAGAGAGTGGGAATAATGGTGAGCTCGATTAATTGCAATCAATGGTTTAGAAAATCGGGGTTGATATCCAAAGGTCTTCCAATCCAATCACGAACGTGAATCACCTAGGAGTGTGGGCTCCCTATCTTTAAATTGTATACCTGAGGATGGAAACAAACAAAATCTTCTTCTTTGTTAGTTACAATAATCCTCTTTGTTAGTTACAATAATCCTCCAAAAGAAAAACCAAGAACGTCCGGTTACTTTTGAATTATCAATCAATTTGATTGAAACTCGTGTGAACCTTGATTCAATGTTGTACACAAAACCTTTTTGATATAAAGGATACTAGTGTACTATCGAAAACAAAAACGTTCTTTTTTTTTCTCTTCTTGGCCGAATTCACATTGTCTCTATGAGTTGGTCGAATTTTGTCCAGAGTAAAAAACAATTTTTTCTCCCTCAAAATTCTCTCTTGCTAGGCCAAATTCTCTTCTTGAAAATTGCTTAGCATGGCCGAAATTCCTCTCATAAAAAAACTTAGAGCTGGCCGAAATTTCCAAACCTATATATAAGGTCATAAGTCCTCTCCTAAGAAGGATTTACTTGGTTGGCAAGAATCCTTTCCTTATGTGGATTTATTTGGTAGTTACGAATCCTTTTTTTAAAAGGAATTCTATCCTCCTCACATAGCTGGCCGAAATTTAACTTAATATAATTAGGAGACTTAGTTCTTTTCCTAAGAAGGATTTACTTGGTTGTTAAGAATCCTTTCCTTAGGTAGAATTACTTGGTGGTTAAGAATCCTTTTCAAAAAGGAATTCTATCCTACACCAAGACTCCTAATCCAACTCAATAGTGTGTTTGTAACCATATTAAAGACTTCCTAATTTGATTAGATAAATAATTCCTTTTATTTATCTACTTATCAAATATAGTCTTTAATATTAACTATACTACCAACAATAGTATAGTTTTAGGAGTCCATCTCCTACTAAGAAAAAGATTTTGACTTTTAATTAAATAATTAATTAATCAACAAATTAATTAATTTCTATTTAATTAAATAATAAAATAAAAATAATATATTTAAGCTATTCTTAATAGCCTTGCCGTCTATACCATATATATAGGACATATATTATTTTTCTTATTTTATTAAATCTATTGGACCTTAATAAAAAGTCCACATGTGAACTAGGCCTATTCTTACAAAAAGAAACAAGTTCTCATGCCTTAATACAATTCTAGATGGACCCCTAAATTGGTCCGGTAGAATATATCAAGTGATTCATGCATGTTCGTGTGGATTGGGGAGGGCTTTCTAAATTCAACCCAATCACAATCAACAAATGATTCACTTATGTCCGATCTATTTAATTTTAGTTACTTGCACTAAAGAGCTAAAATTGAACTCTTAAATAAAGATAGAATAAGTTGATGTTACTCACTCATACCCTAGACAACCTTATTGGAGAGAGTGTATCCTCGTGAAGAATACCAGTAATCGTCAAGAGCTCATAGACCACCTATAGCTCTCCAAGTTACCATATTTACTCATATGACCACATTTTGAACTTGGATATTTTGAATTTTCCAGAAGCCATGTTTCAATAGACACTATTGAAAACTTAACGTTAAGATTTAATATCCAATACCTCAAAACATCCATATGATGGTATTCTACTCTCATTCAATAAATAGAGCCACGATGTCCATATCTATAAATGAAGTCCTCTATCGATTAACAAATGAATACCACCAAACTATCGAGGATAGACTATGCTATATAATGGTACTCATTGATAGCTCAAATGATAATACTTGCAACCATAAGTCCATCATTTATCTCAGGATTGAGATAGACTATCCGTTTGTCTTCAAATGAAATCTTTTATCCATTGACGGTTCTAGATAAAGTATTTCATTTTGATCCTATTCAATGCACCCAGTGCACTAGATTCTTTTGTCCAAAGACACCACACTTTGATGATTTTAGACTCATCAAACACATTTGATCCCACTCAAATGTTAGCAAAAGAATCTACAACTTTGACAAGATAAAGGCGCCCAACCTTCTATCTTAAGTTGTGAATATTATTCAAGACTAACTAAAGAATTTTGTCTACCTCATACATATCTAGATGTATGAACAATTCTTCTTTTCTCATAGTCTTTTGACCTTATGATTATTTACTTTTGACAATTATAATAATTAAACTATAAATGCTATAAGTTTTGTTAAACTAGAAATCACTTTATTCATATGAAAAGATTGTTAATTACAATATTATACTCTTGCTATCGAGTATAGTCCTAACAACTATCCTTACATTAGAGCTCATATATTCCAACCACTCACATAACACACACACACACACCCCATATGATTGGCAATAAAGGTAGGCTTGTGTTTGGCTATGGCTATATGATTTATCTTGGTTCCAAATGAAAGATAAGTGTTTAGCCGCAACATTGGCTTTGAAGCACACATAAGGAAAAATGAATGTGTTTAAGCATTTTAAGTAGTTAATTTCACACATTCCCTAAAATCACTTCCATAATTAGGCCCAGTTTGGCATTGCTTTCCCAGCTGCTTTTGGGGCCAAAAGTGATTCTGGACCTAAGACAGGGTGTTTGGTAAAATCGCGGGGAAGTGCTTTTGGCACTTTTAGCTTCTCCCAATTGAGTTTTTGAGAAGCTACAAATACAGGCTTTTGGATTTTGGCTTCTGCTTTTAGAAAACGTGCTACAGTGATATTAAATGAAATTTTACTAAATTTCCAACTTTGTCCTCACCTTTAACGAAATTTAACAAAAAAAATTGGACTTATATTTCTATACAAAAAAAAAATGTTGCCATAACTGAATAAAAAAACCGGGATAATTAATTCAATAAAGTGGAATAAAAATGAAATAAAAAATATAAAGTAGAATCAAATAAAGAAATAAAGAAATAAAGAAATAAGGCTAATTAATTAAATAAAGTAAAATAAAAAATGGGACTAATTAATTCAATAAAGTACCATAATTATATAATATTTAACACTAATCATAAATAAACAAGAAAAATGTAAAGTATAGTACATTAGTACCATTTAGATGTCTATGTCATTTTAGTAATTTTACACTCACAACATTTTTTATTTCAGCTTACCAAACAAATTCAAATTGATTTTAATTCTCACAGCACTTTTGAAAATCAGTTTACCAAACACTCAGCTAATTCTTCCCACATCAATTCCAAAAGCAATTCCCCCCACAACAATTTCAAAAACACTTCTCCCCACAGCACAACAATGCCAAACTGAGCATTAATCTATCAAGGGAATGAATAAGCAATCCACTATATGTATGAAATGTAAGTCCTATGGCATGTGACACACATGATGAGAAAAGTGTTTAAAGAATAGAAAGAATTGTACATTCAATAAGCTTTTTATTAGGCTTATGTTTGTGAACTTACGGATAGTATCTACTATTAGAACAATGCATAAGAGCACCAAGTCCCCTCAAGTAAAGCACACGAAAGATGAGACTAGCCCATGACAATGCAAGTATAACCCAAAAGTGGCAACGATTTGCTACACAAGCTCACAATGCATTTATAGACTCACTAAAAGCACACATTCAAGGCAACATATCCAAGCTAGTTAAAGCTCAAAAATTTGGCCATTGCTACAAATCAAAAAATTTGGACCAAAATAACTAAAAATGAATCAGAATAACTAAAAAGATGACTTAACAAAGGCGTCTACACCCCCAAACCAAAACCTAACATTGTCCTCAATGTTGAAGACAAGAGAGTTCATCTTAATGATGCACACCTAACTGACTTAGAACAAACCTAGGCACTAATCATGTGCAATCGGTGCCTAACAAAATAAAAAGACTTAAAAATAGGCTCATAAGTAAAATAAGGTATCATAGATGAATATGACAAATAAGTTCAAAGTCCTAATCACATCAAGCATTCACACTCAAAATTGTTGGAATAAGGATAAAACAACCGCCAAACCGTTTTGTACTATATGCTCAAAATCTATACAAGATATATGCATGATTTCAAAACCACCAAACTGAGTTGGGCTATATGAAAAGAAAATCTGTAAATCATTTGCAATATCCATAAGAGCATTTGACTCTTCCAATCAAAATTGAAATAATCAATGAATGCAAAATTGAGGAAACCAAAATTGTATCAACATTCACATGTGTTTCCATTCATAACTATCCACACTCACAACCCAAAAATGATATTCAATAAGATATTCACATTCACAAATTATTCAAATATGTCTATAACCAAAGATATAGAGATAAAGTGCATGAAATTGAGATTGAGATGAAGAGATGAAACCGAGGTGGTTGCATTCATGAAATCAAATTTGAGTAAGTTCTCACCCGTTTTATGAGCACTCTTGGCTTGCTCATCCCTCTAAGACTTGTAAGTTGTCGGTGTGTCTAATCAAGAGATGAAGAACCTAACCTTAAAGCACAATTCTTAATCACAAAGGTTAACAACCATAAAATATCTCAAAATCAAATAACTCTCTTATCAAATAATATCCACAAACATCCAAATCATTCACCATCAACTAAGCTAATCAAATAACAAACTTAAAAGAAAATACTAAAAGGACCAAATTTAACAAGTTCAATTAAATACTAAAAGTATTGAAAGAATTAAACAGTTTAGATATTAATGCAAGAAAATCATGAGCACGGTAGATAAGGGTTGATCACTCATTATCTGATGACTCGATCATATCATCTATCTATGGCCCCTTGCCCTTCGGATCTAGTTCAACTCTTACTCTCTCTTTAACCCCTCTCCTTGATCTTTCCAATACTGCCTGGTACTCCGCTCCATAGACATAGATCAACATTCCTTTCGAAGGGGCTGATTACGGATTTGTCATCTTATTCTTTCTTGAATATGGAATTAGGTTCATATCTTTCCTCATTTCAGTGATGTTTGTCCACAGATTTTCAATGTTATCCACCATGTCGGTGTGAAACGATTCGACTCTCTCACTTCTGTCCCTAATGACACTGGTAAAATTTGTACTCATCTAATTAACTGAAGTCTAAAGGCTTGCCATTCCTGAGATGAACGTCTACCATGGAACTTGGTCACCTCCTACAAACTTAGGAACTGAAGGTATATGCCCATACTCCATTTCTTTAGCTTTTTACTGCTATTGTTACTGTGTACTCGACCCTGCTCTTGCTTGTGTTTTCTTCTTCCTTGTTCTCCTTCTAGTGAGATTCAAATCCATCTCTAACTCTAAGCTTTTCCAATTTTGCACATCTAAGTCACATTGGGGCCACTCAAGATCCTCATCCCTGAAATCCACTTCAGTCTGTATGCAGAACTCGTTAATCAAGCGTGGGAAAATCAGAGCCTGTTTCTCCAACCTTATGTTCCCAACTGCTAAGATCTCTGTCTTCACTATCCAGGCAACATTTATCGGTTGGCTATACATGAGGCAATATAGGATTGTGGCAGTCTCGAAGGCTACATTGGTTCTATATTTTCAAGGTTTGAGAGAGTCGAAAATAAACACGTTCCAGAAACCCAAGTCTATCTTAAGATTTGAGTGCTTGATTGGGTATACTGGGGTCATCTAAAAATCCATAGGTACGATGACGAGTTCATTTGCTAGCACCACATTCTGCTTCATAAAACTCTCATCCCAAGTGACTCCATCTTTAATCCTCTCAATCACTCTCTGATCATCTGGCGACTCAGTTCTGAAATAACTTTGAATATCTAACAATGTCATCCAAATCTTGACCCTTCTCACCATGACTGGAACATCCCGGATGAAGCCACCGTGTATCATTCCAGCATGAAATTCTTATACAACTCTTTTACAGAAGTTATGAGGAGCGCAAACATAAGTTTGCCACCCCCTTTGGTTCACCATTTCTAGGATTGGGGTATGTTTTAGCTTGGATAGATCAATTCCTCATTCTACTACCACTGTTTGGGAATTTTCTTCTTCTTGCTCCCACTAACGCTGAGTTTCTTAGCTAAGGCCTTAGTCCTGCTTGTCATCCGTAAAAGAAAATACAAAATTAATGAAACATCATAGCTAAAAGCAAGCATATGTGTACATAGTTTAAGCAGAAAAATTCAAGTAGGTAACAATGGGCCTCACTACTTAGTGCACAGGTTATGCACGAGTGACTGACCCGTGCAGTTACCCAGAATTGCACTTCTTGTTCGATTTTTGTCTCAGTTCTGAAATAACTCTGAATATTTGACAATGTTATCCAAATCTCAACCCTTCTCACCTTGACTGGAACACCCCGGATGAAGCCACCGTGTATCATTCCAGCATGAAATTCTTATACAACTCTTTTACAGAAGTTAGGAGGAGCGCAAACATAAGTTTGCCACCCCATTTGGTTCACCATTTCTAGGATTGGGGTATGTTTTAGCTTGGATAGATCAATTCCTCGTTCTATTGGGCGTTTTCTTCTTCTTGCTCCCACTAACGCCGAGTTTCTTAGCTAAGGCCTTAGTCCTGCTTCTCATCCGTAAAAGAAAATACCAAATCAATGAAACATCATAGCTAAAAGCAAGCATATGTGTATATAGTTTAAGCAGAAAAATTCAAGTAGGTAACAATGGGCCTCACTACCTAGTGCACAGGTTATGCACGAGTGACTGACCCGTGCAGTTACCCAGAATTGCACTTCTTGTTCAATTTTTCCATGGTAAGATGCACAATATACATAAACAATAAACATTTGGCACATGGAATAGTTTCAACATCAATTAAGTTCATGTAAACAACAGATTCATGGCCAATTAACTTCAATTCATGTCAATTCACACAAATTTACAAAAACCATAAAATTTCCAGTGTATATGCAAAAGTGATCAATAAGCATTCAAAATCGATCAAACACACTCTTACATGAAACAAAAAACAAAAACCCAACATAAACATCGAATAATATTCATTAGAGAATGAAAGATTCGTGGGTTACTCATAGGTTAAAGGTCATGCCAATTTTAGAGAGATTGAGAGGAGAAGAGTGTACAATTCATAGTTGAACAATTTGGGAGCAAGTTATTAGAGAAAGAATCATACCTTTGATCTTGAAATTGAAAAATTGAGTCTCATGGAATACCTTTAGGGTTCTTTCAAGAGAGAAAAAGAAAAAAATATTTGTTTTGGACGTGTGAGCCCTGCCTTGAAAGTGACTTGTTATTTATAATGTTTACGGTTCACTGATCTAGCACGTGTTGGGATCCGTGTAGTTACCCATGCATAACTAATTTCCTTATTTCTTCTCTCTCAGTGCACATGTCAATTATTTGTGCACTACACCTATTGCCACCCATTTGCACTTGCACTTTCCTCTTGCTTTTCTGGATTCTCCATTTGTTGACGTGATTCCCTACACACGAAAAGTAATTCCATAAACCACTTTCTTACACTGATTTCATTCATCATAAGACAAACTTAAAAATAAATGACAAAATTTAAAAGCAAGTTACACAATAGATTTTCTTCCGACTCAACTCTGCCTACAAATAATATAGCACAATTAATCAAGATGAAGGGTATCATAAAGACAATAAGAAGATAAATTGTGTAACATAAAACATGCATCAAAATGGTCATGGACATGTAACTTGGGTGGAACTTGAGCAAAGTAAAGGTGGTTTTGTTGGAATAGGGATCACACCATTACTAACTACCCAAATGGGTGTTCTTGACTCTCCTACTCTTTCTTACCCATTTGACCATACTTTATCCATTAGGTCTTTCTTAACCCAAACATTTTTTACTTTTGGTGGGTTCTTTTTAGACCTATTCCTATTCTCCTTGAATTTCTAAAATTTGAAACAATGGGCTTGAACATGCCATTTTCTTGAACAAAAATAACAAGTTGGAGAGTATAAGGAAAACTCCCTCTTTGGTTGAAGCTTTGAGGCCACCTCGAGTGTTGCACTTGGAGTGCCTTGACTTCATTCTCTACTTTGTCTAGCTGAACTATGTAGTCACACTCCTTCACTTTTGCAATCTTCAAGGCCTCATTTTTCTTGTTAAGCACTTACTTTACTTCTCCAAATGCACTTGATTTCTTTTCAACCTCCATCAAAAGTCTCATATTTTTCCTTGCGTATTCATCTTCAAACTTTTTCTAGAGTTTAGCAAGCTCAACTGGGTCTCGTGAAATCACCTTTTTTTCATCCTCAACCTTATTAATTTTCTTTTCAACCTTTTTGTTGAGGGTGGATAGTTCTTGTATTTTTTTTTCCTTTAAAGTCCCATTCTTTGCCTTAAGAAGTTTGATCTCTTGGTGAAGCCTTTTGTTTTCTTCTTCTAACTTGTTCTCATTTTCTTGCTCGAAATCTTTAGTTATTTCTTCAAGAATTTTCTTATAAAAAATGCTTCCTCCATTTTCAAGGCTTATTTTACTTCAATGCTATCTTGCACACCTTCTTTCATCTCTTATGCTAACTCAAAAGCCTTTACTAACTCACAAACTTGCTCTTCCTTCTTCGGCTCTTTGGTACCTCCTCTGAATTTTGTATAGCTTCTTCCTTAACCAACTCTACATTCTCGTTCTGAGCTACTTCTAACACCTTTGCATGATCATTCAAACTAGGAGATTTAACCTTGTCATGCTTTTGTGTTCTTTCCCTTTCTTTTAAATCTCCACCAAATGCCCTATATGTTTTTCAATATTTAGAAGGCTAACATCTATCCTATTGACTTGTTATGATGCTTCCCAAAAATAGTCCATGAGTCCTGTAACAAAAAGGAATAAAAATACCAAGTGAAGTAAAAAGAAACAAAAGAAAACTAATAATAATTAACTAAAGAAACTAAAACAATACACAACTAACTAAAGCAAAATCAAATCACAACTATATATGTCGATCCCCGACAACAATGCCATTTTGTCAAATCATGTAAAAGTGTTTGTCAAACAAAATTTATAAACCCAAATTGCACTCAAAATTGATAAACAATATAATGGCAAGTAGGGTATCGTCCACATAGATCGAGTTATGGCTATGATCAAATTGTTACTCTAGAACTAAATGCAATAAAAGTAAATTGCAATGGTTGTTGTATTGAAATTAACTAATATTAAAACTAAGTTTAAACTAATTAAAATGCAACTAAGTTAGCAGAAGAAAATGTATGATAAATGGACTAAGAGGTTGATGGATCCAATAAGCAAACAATAGGCAAAGATGAAACTCATAATAATGAACATTAGCCAAATGTAACCAATCCAGATGTATAGTATTAGTTGTATATCTCTCATGAGTTGCCAATCTAGATGTATAGTATTTGCCACTCACAAATGATTGTCCATGAATGAGCATCTATCAACATAAGAGATTAATCTCTTCATAAAGTCATCAACCTAGATGTATAGAATTGACGCTTAACCTCTCACAAGCAACCAACCTAGATTTATAGAATTGATTACCCATTTGAGATTAGATAAAAATTGAGATTATGAAATCCGGGTCTCACTTGAGGGATGTACTCTTCCATTCAATTAAGGTTAGGAAGAACAAGTAGATGTTTACCTAATCAACTACTCAAATCATTTCTCAAACAATTTGCTAAGATAGGAATGTACAATCAAAGACAAATTATCATTGAAATTATTAACCAAAAGTTCACTCTAGGTGAGGAATCTCGATTAACACCCTCTAGACCGCTACCTAGGTGGATCGTAGTCACGGTAGGTACCTTCGGTACCGATTTCAAGTGTAAGAAAAACAGATAAAATGTATAAAAATAATGATGGTAGATTTGGGCGGTAGTTTTTATTCAACAATGAAGTAAATATAGTTACATGAAACAATTCTCAGTCTCTCTTTTCTTTTTGACTAACTGGAGGTTGGGATAATGCAATCGTTATATTCTTTCTATCCCTTATCACTTGGATACCAAGAATATAACTTGCTTCTCCTAAGTCCTTCATATCAAATTGTTTTACTAACCATTCTTTTACTGATGTCAATAAACTTACATCGTTTTCGATGAGTAGTATATCATCGACATAAAGAACTAGGAGAACCGAATTGTCATCTTTGATCTTTTTGTATACACAGGGTTCATCAAGATTTTGAATAAATCTAAAACTTTTCTCAGCTTGATTGAACCTTATGTTCCAGGATTTGGATGCTTGCTTCAATCCATATATGGATTGAAGCAACTTGTAAACCTTTTCCTCTTAGCCCTTTTCAATGGATCCTTCTGGTTTCATTATATAGATGTTTTCGTCAAGGCTTCCTTTAAGAAAAGCTATCTTAACGTCCATTTGCCATATCTATAAGTCTAGAGATGCCATAATGGATAAGAGTATTCTAATAGATTTAAGCATGGCCACTGGAAATAAGGTTTCTTTATAATCGATACATTCCTTCTGTTTGTAACATTTAGCTACCAATCTAGCTTTAAAGGTTTCCACCTTTCCATTTATTCCTTTCTTCCTCTTGTATCCCACTTGCACCCAATAAGTTTTATCCCTTTAGACAAGTCCACAAGAGACCAGACTTTGATTTTGAACATAGATTCAATTTCGGATTGCATTTCCTTTTGCCAATGGCGACAATCAACATCTTCCATGGCTTCTTTATACATGTAGGGATCATCATCATCCGAAAGATTCTCTACTGATTCTTCTAGGAACTTACAATTGGGCTAGGTTGTGAAAACTATTATGGAATTGTATCTCTTGAAAGTTCGTTCAGGATAATTCTACTTTTAGGCACAAAATTATTCATATAGTCATCTTTCATAAATTTGGCATTTATCGAAGCAAATACTTTAAGATCTGAAGGACTATAGAAATAATATCCTTTGGTTTTTTTAGGTACCCTACAAATATGCATGTTTCTGAACGGTACTCCATCTTTTGTCTTTCCTTTTAACATGTGCATAGGACAACCAAATATCCTTAAGTGTTGTGGACTAGGCTTTCGTTCAGTCCACAACTCACGCGGTGTTTTAAGAATCGACTTAGATGGTACATCATTTAGAATGTACATACCAGTATGTAAAGCATATACCCAAAAAGAATTAGGAAGCATTGAATAACTCAACGTAGACCTAACCATGTCCAAAAGAGTTCTATCTCTCATTTCTGCCACCCTATTTTGTTAAGGTGTACCTGGCACAAAAAATTAAGAAATTATCCCAATATTAATAAGATATTACTGAAACTCACCAGATAGATATTCTCCACCACGATCAGACCTCAAGATTTTTATGTGTTTCTCAAGTTGATTTTCTATTTCAGCTTTAAATGCTTTGAACATGTCAAAAACATCCGACTTATGTCTCATGAGATACACATAGCCAAATCTCGAGTAATCATCCGTGAAAGTGATGAAGTACTTATATCCACCTATAGCTTGAATACTCATAAGACCACGTACATCAGTGTGTATTAATCCTAAACATTCAGTGGGTCTTGTGCCTTTGGTCATGAACGACCTTTTGGTCATCTTACCTACCAAACAAGATTCATAAGTTGGTAGATCATCAACCTTGAAGTCTCTAAAAGGTCCATCACTAACCAATCTTTTGATCCTATCAAGGTTAATATGATCTAGGCGCAAATGCCATAGGTAAGTTTCATCTTTTGATAATTTTACTATTTTATGATCCGGTTCCGTTGATTCTGTGTCTAACAAGTGAGAAATATTGCTATGCAAATAGAATAAACCGTTTTCCATTGTACCTAAACAAACAAATTTGTTATTTCTACAAATAAAAACCTTTATTAAAAGTAATAGAATATCTAAATTTATTTAAACAAGAAACTGAAATTAAATTCCTCTTGAATTGAGGTACATAATAAACGTCTATTAGATCTAAATGCCTATAAGAATCAAAATTAATTATAATATCTCCAACTGCATTGGTAGACACCAACGCTCTGTTGCTTAAACGCAAGTTGAATTTATTCTCATTCGTATATTCTTTTCCTTGAACCTCTTTTCACCACAAAGGAAACACTTTCCTGTGATCTTGGTTACTTTCTTGGTCCCCTTTTTAGTAGGCTCAAATTGATTTTTCTTCTATTATTTCTTGACCTTCTTACAGGTCTTAACATTTGCCAACCGTATGAATCTCTTGACCCTTGCCTTTCACAAGGATTTTTCAGTGCTTTGAACATCTTGCATCAGGCCCTACAAGGTGTATTCCTTATTATTCAAGGTATAGTCCAACTTGAATTATTCAAAGGAATCCGACAGTGAGTTGACAATCATGTCAATTTTTTTCTCACCATCTATCTCAGAACCATTGAGTTCTACAATGTTGAGATGTGCTATGACTTTCATCATGTGATCTTTAACATCCTGTCCAGGTTTCATGCTAAGATTTATGAAAGCAATCACTGTCTCTCTTTTATACACTTCATAGTACACATCTCTTCTAGAGACATCTTTATATCGATAACAATCTCTATTCATTCATGTTGCTGTTGCAACAGGTTGAAGATGGTGGCCATAATGTAACATTTGGACAGCTCATCTGAAGTCTTCAACTGCATATACTCATCTCTTTGCTCCTCAGTAGATTCACTAGTAGGAGTTGGTAGTTTAGGAGAACACAAAACAAACTTATGCTTTTCAGCTTACAACAACAACCCAATTATCCTTTTCCATGTGACATAATTATCTTCAGTTAAATTATTATCTTTTAGGATATTGATTTGGGATGGGGTCATGATTTCTTTTAAACAAAAATTATATAAGTAAACAATGATGATAAAGCACTTCTTATAACAGGTCATAATCAAACTGAACGCTGTTGACTTTCTTAACTATCAAGAAATTGACATCAACAATTGGCGCTAGATGGAGGGAGGAACCTTCAATCTGTTTAAAAGATGTCTGGTAAAGGAAGTAAAGACGATTCTAGGGACAAAAATCTCCAGATAATGCTCACAAAGAGGGGACCACTCAGAATCCCACAACAATCACTGGGAACCAACCGCTATCCTTGGCTGGCATCCAGGGAGTCCCTCCAACTAGTAAGGACATATTGCGATGTTTCAAGGATGCATTGCAATAGTTATTTGCAGATGCAGCTGAGGAAGGAATAAATCTACTGGCTGTAGGAAAGGCGAATCCGCCAAACCCACCATCACCCCTTAGGCTCCGATCGATTATAGTTGGGCCAGAACCAGATGCGTTACACTTGTCAGGAGCTCAGATCATATCAATCAAATTGGGGATACATAGTACAACCAGGATCTTGTGATACCCACTGAAGAATGACCTCGCCAAAGATGAAGCCATGGTCAAATGGGCATGATAGACACCGTAAATATGACCGACGAAGGGATCAGTCATCATCATCAGAAGACAGTGATCGTCATCATCGTACACACCACCATGGAACCATATGCTTACAAGGATTAACTCATGAGACTCAGAGGCAGGAAGAAAAGGAGCTAGAGATAGGTATGACAGTCGCTTGACAGCTCAACCATCGGGGAAAGCTTGTGGGTGATAGAGATATCATGATTCACAGCCTGACCCGAGAAAACGAGAATATTAAGTGTCAAATGAATGCGCTAATCAGGCGTTACAGACACAATGAATTATCTTATGATGATTCTGATAGCCCTTTCGCTAGAGACATTCTGCAAGGGCCATTCCTGAAGAGATTCAGAATGCCGCATGTGGAACAATTCAAAAAGGATACAGATCCCAATGAGCATGTTAGACGGTATAAGAGCACTATGGCCCAATATGTCTATAGTGATCCCTTGTTGTGTCTTAACTTTCCACAGACACTTGGGGATGTAGGCTCAAGGTGGTTTGGAAGATTGCCCCCGGCAAGTATCCGGAGTTTCAGGAAATTGAGCAGAAGCTTCTCAAGACAATTCCTCAGGAATGGACACAGGAAAAAAATTGGTGGCATACCTTTCTCAACTAAAACAAGGAAAAGATAAGTCATTAAAAAAGTATATGGGAAGATTCGGCCAGGCGACCTCAGAAATCGGTAGTGCAAATGACAATGCAATTATCGCTATATTCATAAATAACTTAAAAGAATGAGCGGTTATCTTTTGACTTAAGAAGAGCTCGTCTAATTAAATATGTAGACATGATGGATATGGCAGGTGGATATGCATTAGTAGAAGAAAAAGAGTTGGCGACAAGAGGTAGTTATATGCATGGGGGGAGACCCGAATGTAAAGTCCTCAATTGTTGATTGGCTTATTTCGTGAACAAATCACATTTTTGGGGTATTATGTAAGGATAGCTTAGGCTCTCAAGACCTCAAAAGGAGAAGCACCGATGGTAAAATTCTTGTGCTTACTTGCTTTGAAGAGATAGTTACACACACTCACATATTCATGCATAACTCTTATTCATACATGTTGTGTTGTTATACTTGTGTGCATTTTGATTTAAATGACTATTGTTTGATATATTTGCATCTTGTAATTAAAGTTTTATGTCATGCTAGGCATTAGAATAAGATGTACTTTCATCAGTCTTGAACTTATTGATTTTATGTGTTTGAGTGATTGAAAAGTAGGCTTTACGCTGGTGGTGCGCTACTCGACCAGCGCACCTCACCAACACAACATTCCAGTGGATCGTAGCATGTGATGCGCCAGTGAGTTGCGCTGTTGCACCCGCGCACAGTTGAAAAAAATGGGTGTGCGCTACTCGACTAGCGCAGCCTCACCAGCGCAAACATTCTAGAGAATTTGCGCATGTGTTGTGCCACTGGGATGCGCCACTCGTCCAACACCTATTGTAAAATTAGGCTGTACGCTGGTGGTACGCTACTCGACCAGTGCACGTCACTAGCGCACACAGAGGAAGCTGGAACATTTTTTCTAAAACGACCTCACTTTGTTTGGATCTCATATATATATAACTCGTTGGTTTAAGGTCGTGTAAGAGTTCAAAATATCATATATTTTCCTTAGATCACATTTCAAAGGAAAAACACTTTCAAGAACTCATTTTTAATCACTCAAAGCATTCCCATGTGCGTCAAAACTTCATCTTGCATCATTTAAGTTCATTTAGAGTGCATCAATGGATAAGGTTGCTTCATCACATCTTGTTTTGTAAGTTCTTCACTATCTTCTTACAAGTTAAGTGTTTTACTTGCTAAACCTTCTGAACATTTTCTAGATACAAATTAGAGATTGCTGTGATGCCATGATTGAGTGTTGTATTGTGATAGCTTCATAGGATTGTTTGATCTATGTTTAGCTAAGCTTCTTGAACATGTCATTTAGCTTTTGATATCTAGGATTGCATTAATTGTCATCTCATTATCTTAGATAAGTATATAGGGTTTCCTAGCCTTGTTTGTTCATTGAATATCATCATATATTCACTTAAGACATTTTATCTCTTTATTGAGAAGTAAGACTTGTGTTGCTTCTGGGAGTAGGTAGCTTAAATCACAAGCAAGATGAACTAGGTTCACTTATATCGGGATTAGGTAGTGGTGGTGAATTTAAACCGGGATTAGGTTGTAATTCTCTTGCCATTAGTGGATTCGAGGTTCGTGTGTGGCACACTCATCAGCCCGTGGTTTTTCCCATTTAGAGGGTTTCCAGGTATATCTCAAGTGTCGTCTATATTTCCGCATTTTTACACTTGTGATTTTATTGTAACTAGCTAGGGGCATTTTCATAATCTTGACCTTTAACGAAAATTGGGTAAATTTGTTTAAAATCTATTCACCCCCCCTCTAGATTAATATTAAACACACCATAATTTTTGTTTCAATTGGTATCAGAGCAGGTTCCTAGACATACATAGGTGATCCTTGCTCATTTTGGTGTGTGTTGCATTTTGTTTGTGTATTGATCATTCATACATTTGCATTCATATCATTCATTCATTAAACACAATGAGTGGAAACGGTGGCAACGAGGGAGCTTCTAGCACTAGACCTTCACTTCTCACCGGAGTGAATTATGCCTCTTGGAAAGGCAAGATGGAGTCGTACATTTGCTAAATTCATGACAGAGCATGGATGGCAGTTGAAGATGGCTACACTCCACCCATGATGACTTCTGTAGATGGAGGAGATAATGTACTCAAACCAAATGCACAAGAGAATGCACAAGAGTTCGAGGCTTTAAAGTGGAATAGGAAGACAATGCATGCCATCCTATGTGCGATGGATGATAACCAGTATAAGTTGGTTCAAAATACTAGGATAGCTAAGGAAGCATGGGATATCCTAGAAGTCGTACATGAGGGAACCAATGTGGTTAAGGAGTCGAAGCTTCAAGTTCTCCAAACACAATTTGAGTTGCTCAAGATGGATGAGAACGAGTGCTTTAATGACTTTGAAGTAAGGTTGATAGACATTGTGAATCAAAGTCATCAACTTGGTGATCCTTATTCAGATATGAAGATCAAGCAGAAGATTATGAGATATCTACCTGATAGATTTGAATCTAAGGTGACGGCTTTGGAAGAGAATAGTGGTTACAAGGACATGAAGCCGAGTGAAGTGATTGAGAGGCTTCTAGCTTATGAATCTAGGAAATGTCCTAACCCCACACCATTGAAAAAGTAAAAAGACATTGCTTTGAAAGCCTCTAAAGTTGAGAAGGAAGAGAGTGATGACTCAGATGAAGAAATGGCCTTACTAATGAGGAAGTTCAAGAAATTCTACAAGTCCGGGAAGAAAGGTTTTGGATCCAAGGGTCAAGACTTGAAGAAAAAGGCTCAATTCAGAAGGTTTGAGCCTAGGCAAGAAAAGACCGAGAAGAAAACAGTCCAATGCTATGAATATGGTGGAATAAGTCACTTTGCCCTAGAATGTGCAAATCACAAGGTCAAGAAGAAGAGAAAAGTGATGGCTGCCACATGGAGTGAAAGTGATAACTCCAATGAAGGAGATGAGTCTTCTGATGATGAAGAACTTATGGCTAACTTCATAGCATTTACATCCTCTCTTAGGAGCAAAGATGTTAGTGAAGAAGAGAATGAAAGTCAAGAGGAAGACTACTCAAGTGATGATGGATCTTCTTCACAATCCACAAATGGAAGTGTGGATAGGATGGATCTCAAGGACTATAACAAGAATGAGATCAAGAGATTAAAAGAAGAAAACCTAGACATCTCAACTCAAGTTGACCAACTAAATGAAGAGTTGGTGAGATCTAAGAGGAGTGAAGAAAGGTTGAAGAAAGAGCTTGAAGATGCTAGAGAATTATTGGCCAAGATAAACTCTAGCACCAAAAAACTTAACCATATGCTAGATGTTGGAAATAGGCCAAGTGACAAGAATGGGGCTTGGGTTTGAAGATGACAAGGTGTCCTCCACTCCAAGCAAGACCATCTTTGTAAGAAGCATGAACTTCAATGGATCCTCTTCTCATCAATCACCTAGGAAGAAACTTGACCTAGAAGAGTGTTCAAGTAGTGCTCAAGTGAAGATGGCACCAAGAAGCCTACCTCAAGCCCATCTTAAAAGGGTTCCTCAAGCTAACTTCCCTCAACCAAAAGCTCATCAAGGGAAGATACCTATCATGCAAGCTCAACCAAGGAAGCAATCAAGTCTTGCTCAACAACAAAGAAGGAAAGCTCCTCAACAACAATCAAGATAACCACATAAACATGGGAAGGCTCTAATGCATCCTCAAGGTTATGGTATGATTCCTAACTTCATTCTTACATGTCATTTTTGTGGTATTGATGGTCACATTAGACCAAATTGCTTTAGATATATCAAATTTTGTAGAATTGAAAGCATGATAGAGAAGAAAAAGGCTAGAGCCATGATGCATGTCACTAGGAAAAATGGAACACTTATGCATGATCCTAGAACATCTAGAGCTATGATGCATGTCACTAGGAAGAATGAAACAACTTTGTATGATCCTAGGACATCTAGAGCCATGATGCATGTCACTAGGAAGAATGAAACAACTTTGCATGATCCTAGGACACTTAGAGCCAATGTACCATTGACCACTAGGAATAAAAATATTGCATCTAGGTGGATTAGAAAGGATGATCACTTTTGCCATATTGCACAAATTGCCTTGAATGCTCATTCTTATGATTTTTGGTATTTGGATAGTGGGTGCTCTAGGCACATGACTGAAAATAAGAGTTTCTTTGAGACTCTTGTGATGGAGGAGGGAGGAAATGTCACCTTTGGTGATGGATCCAAAAAGAAGGTTAAATAAAAGGGAACCATTTCTATTCCCGGATTACCCTCATTGTCCAATGCTTTGTATGTTGATGGTTTAAAAGCCAATTTGATAAGCATTTCACATCTTAGTGATGAAGTACTTTCCGTATTGTTTAGGAAAAATGATTGTTCTATCCTATTGCCAAATGGACAAACCTTGTTAAAAGGTATGAGATCTAGTGACAATTGCTATTGTCTTGAGGCTAGAGGTATCTCTTGCAATGTGTCCAAGGATGAACAAATTGAGTTGTGGCACGAAAGACTTGGTCATATGAACTTTAGGGATTTAAGAATCTTAGATAAGTTCAATGTTGTACGAGGCCTTCCCAAGCTTGGGAAAAAGGTTAATGGTGTTTGTGGATCTTGCCAACAAGAGAAGAAAACCAAAAGTATGCACAAAAAGGGCAAGTATGTAACCACCAAGGAACCTCTAGAGCTTCTTCACATGGATCTTATGGTCCTATACAAACCGAGAGTTTAGGTGGAAAGAGATACATTTTTGTGTGTGTAGATGACTTCTCTAGGTACATTTGGACTTATTTCCTTAGAGAAAAATCTAAAACTTTTGACAAGTTTAAAATGCTTTGTTCTAAAATTCAAAATGAAATGAACTCCAAGATTAAAAGCATTAAGAGAATTAGGAGTGACCATGGGAAGGAATTTGAGAATGCCCATTTTGAAAACTTTTGCAATAGTCTAGGCATTTCTCATGAGTTTTCGGCTCCTATGACACCTCAACAAAATGGAGTTGTTGAGTGGAAAAATAGGGTTCTTCTAGAAATGGCCCGTGTGATGTTTCTTAGCAACAATGTCCCTAGGAATCTTTGGGCCGAAGCCGTCAATACGGCATGAAACATAGGAAATAGAATCTTTCCAAGGCCCCACACTAGGCAAACCTCCTATGAGTTATGGAAAGGTAAGAAGCCAAATGTTAGCTACTTCCACACCTTTGGAAGCAAATGCTACATTTTAAATAACCGTGATCAACTTGGCAAATTTGATGCTAAGAGTGATGAGGGTATCTTCATTGGATATGCCTTGAATAGTAGAGCCTATAGAGTTTTTAATTTAAGAACTAGGACCGTAATGGAATCATCTAATATTGTCATTGATGATACTAGGCTCAAATTTAATGACCATGAGGAGGAGGTAGATTTAGTTGATGACTCCCCTTTGGAGAAGGTTGTTGATGTCTCTAATGTTGAAAAGACTAACCTTGATGATGATATAACACTATCTATTGATAGGCTTCCTCCTTTGAACTCAAAAGAACCTGCTCTATGGGTTAGGAAACTCCATAACAAAGATGACATTATTGGAGAGGTTAGTAAGGGTGTTAGGACTAGGCATCAAATGGCTAATCTAATTCGCTACACTTGTTACACCTCTCAAATAGAGCCCAAGAAAATTCCTGAAGCTTGAAAATATGAATTTTGGGTTCTTGCCATGCAAGAAGAGCTTAACCAATTTGAAAGGAATGAGGTTTGGAATCTAGTTCCTAGGCCCAAGAACACCAATGTGATAAAAACCAAGTAGGTATATAGGAACAAATCCGATGAGGATGGCAACATTGTGCGAAACAAGGCTAGGCTTGTAGCACAAGGTTACTCTCAAATTGAGGGTATTGACTTTGAGGAGACATTTGCTCCCGTTGCTAGGATTGAGTCCATTAGTCTTCTTTTATCCATTTCTTGTTTGCACAAGTTCAAATTATATCAAATGGATTTTAAGAGTGCCTTCCTCAATGGCTTCTTGCAAGAGGAAGTGTTTGTTGAGCAACCTAAAGGGTTTGTAGATCCTCACCACTCTAATCATGTCTATCACCTCAACAAAGCTTTATATGGGTTGAAACAAGCACCAAAGGGCTTGGTATGAGCATCTCACCCAATATCTCATAGACAAAGGATACACTAGGGGTAGTGTTGACAAGACTCTATTTATTAAGAAAAACAAAGATGAGCTCTTTATAGCTCAAATCTATGTTGATGATATAGTCTTTGGTTCCACAAATGACACCAAAGTCCAACAATTTGTTGATGTCATGTCTTATGAGTTTGAGATGAGTCTTGTTGGTGAGCTAAGTTACTTTCTAGGTTTACAAATTAAGCAAATGGATGATGGGATTTTCATATCCCAAGCTAAGTATGCCAAAAACCTAGTGAAGAAATTTGGCATTGAAAGTGTCAAACATTGTGATACACCCATGAGTCCCACTTTAAAGCTAAGCAAGGATGCTAGTGGTAAAAGTGTGGACCAAACTTTATATCGTGGCATGATTGGTAGCTTGCTCTATTTGACCGCAAGTAGGCCAGATATCTCTTTTAGTGTGAGTGTGTGTGCTAGGTATCAATTGGATCCTAAGGAGTCCCATCTCTCTTCCGTTAAGAGAATCATTCGATATGTGAATGGGACATCCAACTATGGGATTTGGTACTCTTTTGACACTAATGCTAGTCTTGTAGGCTTTAGTGATACAGATTAGGCAGGCAATTGTGATGATAGGAAAAGTATATCGGGCGGTTGCTTTTTCCTTGGAAACAACCTTGTCTCTTGGTTTTGCAAGAAGCAAAATTCGATTTCCTTGACCACTGCTGAGGCCGAATACATTGCTGCTGGGAGTGGATGCACACAACTCCTTTGGATGAAGCAAATGCTAGTTAACTATGGATTCAATCAAGGTACTCTTACTCTTTTTTTTGTGATAACATGACTGCAATTAATATTTCCAAGAATCCTACTCAGTAATCTAGAACTAAGCATATTGAGATCCGTCATCATTTCATTAGAGAACTAGTTGAGAGCAAATACATTGTACTTGAGCATGTAGGTACAAATGATTAACTAGCAGATCTATTTACTAAACCCTTAGATGCTACTCGATTCAAGACTCTTAGTAGATCTATTGGGATTTGTTTAATGGAGTGATGAGTTGTGGTTTTTGACCCTGTAAGGGGAACTCAAGCAAAGAGAGCTATTGTATACTTGTTGCATCTCATTTTTCTTTAAATGTTTATGCTCCTTTATTGATTGCTTGAGTAGCTTGGTTGCACTTATATATTATATTGTATTTTCTTCAATAAGTGTGAACTTTGCTTTGATTACAATCCATGTCATAATTATGTTCAAACATGCATTTTTGGACTAGGAGATTTACATAGGAAGTACATGTTGAATGACCTATAATTATCTCCATGACATGATGATTTTTAAATGACATGCTAATGAAAAATGATAAAGCATGAATTGTTGATTGCAATTGTTAAATGAAAAATATTGTGTGAAAAGAAGCTAGTGAGACTAAAATGTTGAATCAGTGTCTCTCTTTCTTTATTGGTTGAACATGGCTACTATTATACGGGTATCCTCCCAGAAAAATCAAATAGGATACAAAGTTGCTCATGCCATGTTTAACTTATAAAGTTGGATATAGTGCCATTTAAAACATGAAACTGTTAATCTCTATATCCTTGCTTCTCTCATGACAAATGGTGGAATTGGTTTGAATTATATTGGAAACCTTTGTCATCTGCTTTGCCAAATACCATTATTTTTGGACTTGAATGCAACATGTCTTGTGTGCAAAGCATTTTTGATTCACACTTTTTTCTTCAAATAAATCTCCTTGCTTTTCTCCTATTAATAGAGTTGCATAAATGTGGCTTATATAATTATGCAACAATCTTGTATGCTCCTTTCTTTCTTTGCCTTGAGTGACCCGGTTGGGGACTTCTCCTTTGCCTATATCATGACAAAAAGGGGGAGTAGCATTGACCTAGTATTGTTATGTTAGGGGAGTAGCATGTGTTGGCTTTAATAGGGATCATTGCATGAGTAGTACTTGTTTTAGGGGGAGATTACATTTAGGGGGAGTAACCCTTTGAGGGGGAGCATTGCATGGTGCATTACTCATATTCTTATATGCAAATGCTTTTGTTTTATATTCACTTGATCATCTCACATGCACTTGGTTGGAAAGTGTATTTGTGCTTACTTTGTGTGTAGAGTTGATAGTTCTACAAGAGATTGAAGATTTGAAGTTTTTTTTTATGTTTATCTATTTGTAATGTAAAATATCTTTCCGGTGTTTTATTTTGTTTTGTGAGGATCAATGTGAGTAGTGGTTTTGTCACGAAATAGCCAAAGGGGAAGATTGTAAAGTCCTCAATTGTTGATTGGCTTATTTCATGAACAAATCATATTTTTAGGGTATTATGTAAGGGTAGCTTAGGCTCTCAAGATCTCAAGAGGAGAAGCACCGAAGGTAAAATTCTTGTGCTTACTTGCTTTGAAGAGATAGTTGCACACACTCACATATTCATGCATAACTCTTATTCATACATGTTGAGTGGTTATACTTGTAATTAAATGACTCTTGTTTGATATATTTGCATCTTGTAATTAAAGTTTTATGTCATGCTAGGCATTAGAATAGGATGCACTTTCATCACTCTTGAACTTTTTGATTTTGTGTGTTTGAGTGATTGAAAAGAAGGCTTTGCGCTAGTGGTGCGCTACTTGACCAGTGCACCTCACTAGCGCAACATTTTAGTGGATCGTCGCATGTGTTGCGCCACTGAGCTGCGCTGTTGCACCCGCGCACAGTTGAAAAAAGTAAGTGTGCGCTGGTGGCGCGCTACTCGACTAGCGCAACCTCACCAGTGTAAACATTCAAGAGAATTTATGCATGTGTTGCGCCACTGGGATGCGCCACTCATCCAGCGCCTATTGTAAAATTAGGCTGTGCGCTGGTGGTGCGCTACTCGACCAACACACGTCACCAGCGCACACAGAGGAAGCTGGAAAGTTTTTTCCAAAACGACCTCACTTTGTTTGGATCTCATATATATATAACTCTTTGGTTTAAGGTCGTGTAAGAGTTCAGAATATCATATATTTTCCTTAGAACATATTTTAAAGGAAAAACACTTTCAAGAACTCATTTTTAATCACTCAAAGCATTCCCATGTGCATCAAAACTTCATCTTGCATCATCTAAGTTCATTTAGAGTGCATCAATGGATATGGTTGCTTCATCACATCCTGTTTTGTAAGTTCTTCACTATCTTCTTACAAGTTAAGTGTTTTACTTGCTAAACCTTCTCTTTAATTATTTGTATGCTCTTAGAACATTTTCTAGATACAAATTAGAGATTGTTGTGCTGCCATGATTGAGTGTTGTATTGTGATAGCTTCAAAGGATTGTTTGATATATGTTTAGCTAAGCTTCTTGAACATGTCATTTAGCTTTTGATATCTAGGATTGCATTAATTGTCATCTCATTATCCTAGATAAGCATATAGGGGTTCCTAGCCTTGTTTGTTCATTGAATATCATCATATATTCACTTAGGACATTTTATCACTTTATTGAAAAGTAAGACTTGTGTTGCTTCCGGGAGTAGGTAGCTTCAATCACAAGCTAGATGAATTAGGTTCACTTATATTGGGATTAGGTAGTGGTGGTGAATTTAAACCAGGACTAGGTTGTAATTCTCTTGCCATTAGTGGATTCGAGGTTCTAGTGTGGCGCACTCATCGGTCTGTGGTTTTTCCCATTTAGAGGGTTTCCACGTATATCTCAAGTGTCGTCTATATTTTTGTATTTTTACACTTGTGATTTTATTGTAACTAGCTAGGGGCATTTTCATAATCTTGACCTTTAACGAAAATTGGGTAAATTTGTTTAAAATCTATTCACCCCCCCTCTAGATTAATATTAAACACACCATAATTTTTGTTTCACTGAACAAAAAGATTTTGAGTCAAAGCCACAGAACCACAAAGGGAAACAAAAAGGAAATAGCAAATGAAGAAGCAAAGATGGGGCAAGCAGACGTAGTACTGACCAAACCAGGGAAAAGTTTCAAGGAAAGTGTACGAACTACACCCCGCTTCGGAAAAGACAGGACGAGATCCTGGCAATACTAGAAGAGAAGAATCTGGTCAAGAAACCACGCCGACAGTCACAGTTTTCTCGACGAGACACAATAAAGTATTATAGATTTCACAAAGAAAGTGGGCACGAAACCTCCAAATGTTACCAGCTCAAAGATCATACAGAAACCCTTATCCGAGAAGGGCATCTATAAGATATTATCTTGAAAATAGATGAGAAGACAGAAGCTCAGAAAAAAACCAAGTCTGGAGATCACATCTCAGATCGGATCAAAAAGGCCAATTCCGAGGCGAGCGGACAGGTACAAACCATCTTTGGAGGACCTTCAACTGGGAGAAGTAACTGAGAACG
The DNA here is from genome assembly GCA_032871835.1 of Dipteronia dyeriana. Taxonomy (NCBI): domain Eukaryota; kingdom Viridiplantae; phylum Streptophyta; class Magnoliopsida; order Sapindales; family Sapindaceae; genus Dipteronia; species Dipteronia dyeriana. The sequence goes on from CM065302.1 coordinate 41,051,989, forward strand.
AACTCAGGAAATCCGAGAAGCGGTTGAAGCAAGGTAGAATTTTGACGTTAATTCTATCGAGCCTGATCCAAAGAGTATAAAGGAAGGATGAGACCGAATAGTGTTTACTGAAGCTGATTCGCTTGGGGTCGACGTCCGACCAAATGTTGCTCTCGTTATTAGCGCCTCGAATTGGCCATAGGGAAGTTCAGAGGGTACTAGTGGATAACAGTAGCTCAACAGATATTCTCAGCTTAACTGTTTATGATCAGCTTAGACTGGACCATAAGACCTGTAACCTTTTCATACCCTACTCCAAGGGTTTGGAGGAATAGATGTCAGGTCCTTAGAAACAGTAAAGTTACCCATGAAAATTGGTGTAACACCTTACCAAAAAACGGTACTACTTAACTTTGTAGTGGTGGACATGGATGACATGCCTAATAATGCCTTACTGGGTCAACCTTTCCTAAACAAAACAATGGAAATAACAGTAACCTACGCTCTGATGATCAAATTCCTGACCAAATGGGGGGTAGGAACGGTCTAGGGTTCATAAGAAATGGCTAGAAGAGCCAATCTCTTTGTTTACAAGGATAAGGATAGCAACGAACACCAAGTGTGTTCTCTGACTCAATCAGATCAGACTAAGCAAGGAGAATCATTGATGTTCGAACTCGACCCAAGGGAGGAACCCGAAACATCAAAAGATGAGCCAATAGAGGAAGTGGTCTTGAAGGAAGATGAACCAGCAAAGAAGGTTAAAATCGAAGCTAATCTAGAAGAAAAGGTCAAGACAGATCTTATCAATTTGCTCAGAGGATACATAGACGTATTCGTATGGAGCCATGAAGACATGGTAGGGATAGGCACCCATGTGATATCATACCACTTGGCAGTAGATCCAAGCGTAAAGCTCTTTATTCAAAAAAACAGATCATTCAACTTTGATAGAAGTCGGGCAATAAGGCAGGAAGTAGGGAAGTTACTCGCTATAGGATCAATCAGGGAAATCAATTACCCTTAGTTGGTGGCGAGTGTGCTGCTTGTCCAGAAGAAAAATGGCCAGTGGAGAATGTGTGTGGATTTCACAGATTTGAACAAATCTTGCCTAAAAGACAGTTTTCCACTCCCAAGGATAAACCAGTTGGTCGATGCTACAACAGGTCATGAGCTGCTTAGTTTCATGGACGCCTATTCAGGATATAACAAGATCAGAATGAATAAGGCGGATGAAGATAAAATTACATTCACAACCGACCAGGGTCTGTATTGCTATACAGTAATGCCCTTTGGGATAAAAAATATCAAGGCCATATATCAAAGACTGGTCAACCGAATTTTCGCTCACCAAATAGGAAAGAACATGGAAGTCTACAAGACGACATGTTAACCAAAAGTACCACGACAACTGAGCACGCTTCGGACTTGCATGGAACATTTGATATCCTGAGGGGATGCCAAATGAAGTTAAATCCGAGCAAGTGCCTATTCGAGGTTCCTTCGGAAAGATTCCTCAGTTTCCAAGTTCACCAGAGGGAGATCGAAGTAAATCCCGAGAAGATTGAAGCCCTCCAAAAAATGACTTCTTCGAGAACCTTAAATGAGGTGCAACGTTTGACGGGATGCCTAACATCCCTCGACAGATTCATTTCATAAGCCACGGATAGGTGTGCACCATTTTTTGAAATAATCAAAAGAGGGAAGAGACTCGAATGGAATGCAAAATGTGAACAGGCATTCCTAAAGATCAAGGAATACTTAGGTCAGGCTCCTATCCTCTCAAAACCCAAGGAGGGAGAAACACTCTACCTATACTTGTCCCTTACATAGTTAGCAGTAAGCTCAATTCTAGTCAGGATAGAGGATGGGATTAAAAGGCCAGTATACTATACCAGCAAGGCTCTTCTCCCGGTTGAAACTGGATACTCTCAGACAGAAAAGATGGTTTTGGCATTAGTTTCGGCAATAAGAAAGTTAAAGCCGTATTTCCAAACACATGCAATCAGGGTTTTCACTGACTGCCCACTTAAACAAATTATGTAGAAACCCGAGATTTCAGGGAGATTAACCAAATAGGCAATCGAGTTGAGCGAATTCGATATTAAATATATGCCAAGGCATTTCTCAAGGGCTAAATAGTGACGGATTTTGTAGCAGAATTCACAGAGCTTGATCTGGAAGCAAAAAGAATGTTGAACAGAAGTCTCTCCTGGAAATTATACGTTGACGGCTCCTTAAACACTCATGGTAGTGGGGCAGGGATCGTGGTATATACCTTAGAAGAAGATGACATTGAATGTGCCATGAGACTCGACTTCAAAGCGATAAACAACCAAGCAGAGTATGAAGCACTGCTTGCAGGACTTAGAGTTTGTATCTCACTCGGAGCAGATGAAGTCAAAATATTTAGTGACTCACAGGTAGTCATCAACCAAATCCTAGGTGAATATTAGGCCAGGGATGAAAGTATGATGGCTTACTTAGGCATAACAAAACAACTCCTCCAACGGTTCAAAGAATATAGGATTGTCCAGATCCCATGAGAAGAAAATGAAAAGGCAGATGCTTTGTCCAAACTAGCATCAGCAACAACCACGATTAGAACAAAGAATATCCTAGTCGCATATCTTCTCTGGCCAAGTATAGCTGAGCCAAAAGACTTTGATGTTTTAGAAATCCGAACACCGCCAAATGGTTGGATGACCCAACTAAAAAGATATTCGGAAGAGGATGTACTCCCAGAAGACCCCTTGGGGGCAAAACGCATCATGTACAGGTCAACTAGGTATACTATAATTGGAGGATAATTATACAGAAAAGGATATTCCCAAACACTCCAAAGGTGCGTATTAGAGGAAGAGGCACACTGGATATTAAAGGAAATCCATAGTGGCGTGTGTGGAAACCATACAGAAGGCAAAAGCTTAGCACACAATGTACTCAGGTATGGTTTTTACTAGACTTCTTTGTTCTCTAATGCACAACAATGTTCAGAACATTGCAAAACTTGCCAAAGGATTGCCAATGACATTCAGAAACCCTCTGAACACCTCAGAAGTCTTACATCCCTATGGTCGTTCACCATGTGGGGCTTGGACTTAATTGGTTCGATGCCAGTAGGAACAGAGGGTGGAACAAATCATACAATTATGGCTGTTGATTATTTCACTAAGTGGGTGGAAGCTGAAGCATCATTGCATATCACGAAAGAAAATACCACAAACTTTGTGAAGAAGAACATACTCTACAGGTCTGGAGTCCCGAATACTATTATCACTGATAAAGGTACCCAATTTGACAAAAAAAAATTCAGGCAATTATGCAGTGTGTACCAGATTTCAAATTATTATGCTACACCTGCCCACTCTCAAACAAATGGACAAGCTGAAGCAGTGAACAAAGTCATTAAGAATATGCTCAAAGCGAAGCTGGATGCCAAAAAGGGCAGTTGGGTTGAAAAACTTCCTGAAGTATTATGGGCTTATTGAACAATGGCAAGGACTTCTACAGGAGAAACACCGTTTTCTTTGGTATTCAGACTAGAGGTCGTCATCTGGACAGAAACATCATATATGTCGCCCAGAGTCAGGTTACATGATGAAGATCATAATGTTGATATGTTGTTGCAAGGCTTGGATGAGTTAGAAGAAAAAAGGGAGAAATCCCGAGTGCGAAATGCGGCATATCAACAAAGAGTGGCTAGGCATTACAATTCTCATATCCGGGTTAGGAAGTTCCGAATGAGAGACCTGGTGCTCAGAAGAGTATCGTTGAACACAAGATAAAGCTGCGGGCCCGTTGGCTGACAAATGGTAAGGCCTACACAAAATTGAAGGAATGGCCGAGCATGGAGCATATTGGATTGGCCGACCAGATGGAGGGGTTTTACCCCGACCATGCAACACCCAATACCTGAAGATCTTTTATCCTTGAAATTCCCTCGTTTTAGGCTTTATTTCTTTTAGTCAGGATGTTTTTTTAGTAATTTATTCTTAGAAATCCTTTGAGATTTTTTCCATATCTTGTTAGTTTTACAGAATTATGAATAAAAGCCTGACATGGGATTCCCAGAAATATGGGAATATGATAATAAGAACATATGAAAAGACTAAATAACTGACACTCACATGCTATAAAAAGCTAGGGGCCATTAATTTAGAAATAATCCCGAATGGGTGGAGAAGCTCAAAAGAGCACGCCAGCCGAGCGAGGTCAACCAAGACCTTAGCTAAATTTCAAACCCTATACACCAGATTTTGGAAAACGGCTCAGGGCACCGTCGGGTAAATCCTGGCGAGTTGCGCAGCTGTGTTAAGTGATTCAGAGCTTAACGATTCGATAAACCTTTGCACAGACAAAACTAGGAGACGTTCTTAGTGACATGCACAAGGACTCGAACGTATGATCGTGGCGAGCCTCGATGCAATGTTTAGGTAGCAACCGAGTACGAAATACAAGTGCAAATATACTTGCCTTTGTTTCAAGATTACTTGGTTAATAATATTAGCCAGTTAATAAGATACTTGGCATTTAAAATTATATTGCTCAGATAACGATATCAGCTAATTAAATAAGATACTTGGCGTAGCCAGTTAATAAGATACTTGGCATAACCAGTTAATAAGATACTTGGCGTTTTGAGCCAGCTAGTTAATAAGATACTTGTCGTTTTAATATTCAGTGTTTCAACATTCATAAGAACAAATTCATAGCAAAGAGTAATCACGCAAATATGGAATTTTATAAACTGTCAATGAATTCTTACAAGTCCATCTAAGGTGGAGCGGAGGATTTTGAATTCTTACCGATGCTCGGATCTGGCACCATTTCATATTCCTGGAGAAGACTTTCGTTCAAAGGCCAAACGATTGTGTCAACCAGATCATCCATCCAAGCACTATAGTCCTTTCCGTAGACCAGTCCAACATCGGGCTCCAAACCGTCCACCCTAGTTTCCAGACTGGAATAGAAAGTTGTAAGAGAATGCTCGGTCGGGACCTCCAGGTGCATAGGATGGGGATTTTTTACCTTGGCTATGACAATAAGCTCTTCACTCCCTTATATGAGTCCGAAGAGACTTCAAAGACCGATCCACGTGATTTCTGATTGATAATTCCCAATTGGCTCGGGCCTTATCAGTTACCCGGTTCTTTACTATGAAGAACTCGCCAGTTGAAACCAACTCCCGCTGAAACTCCCTGATGAGTAAAGCATCATAAGCCGGGGACCTCTTAAAGCAATCAACCCTTTGAACTTCAAGTTCCAGCTTGGCTTCCTTGAAATGGACTCAACCGTCAGAGCCTGGCACTTAAGGTCTTTAATTTTGCACTCATAGGACGACTTTGCTTCTTCGGCCTCGTGTTCAGCCTGAAACATCGATTCTTGGGCGATGGAGAAGAAGTCCTATAAAGATTTAGCCTTCTCCTCCATGGCAGTGGTCCTTTCCTCAGCTTGTATCTGTTTCGCCAAGCAGCGATCGGTGAACTCCTAGGCAGAACTCGCCTTCTTTTGATAAGCTGCCTCAATCCTAGCATGGTTATCCTCACTCGCCTTTAATTGAGCTTCTAGACGCCTTATCCGATCAGTTTGGTGTTGTTGCGTCTGAACAACCTCAACAAACTCAGAAACCACCTAAAGAAAAGTAGGTTAGAGATGTCCAAATTAAGGTAAACTAATACAAAATACAAAGTTAGGAAGACTCACGTAGGTCGCACTATTGAAAATATTATGAAGGCGCTCTGTCAGGGAACCATTCTTGAAGCGACTCCAATAATCATTGCCAATAAAAGCTCAACTAGAGGACTTGGCTTTTAGTATATCTTGGGGAAAAGGGCCCATAGGCTATTCTGAGGATCCCGCTTCAACAGCTTTAACCTCGGGGGGCAAGGAATTCTCTTGGTTCAAGCCTTCCCGAAGGTTCTCTCCTCCCAAAGACTCCTCATCAATTTGAGCACTCAAGAGGTCTCTGTTGTTAGCATCCTCGTCACTCAATTCAATAAATGAAAGCACTCTCGAAACTTTTAGAGGAGGTCGAGCAGAGGATTGGGTAGCTTTCCTTTTTTTACCCCGAGTATGACGAAATTCAAGATCAGCTGTAGGGTCTTTCTGATCCTCAATATCTTGAAAAGGCTCGAAAAAACCTGATTTAGAAGGATCAACCTGCTCACTAGTAGCTCCTTCCTCATTTATATCAGCAAACCGCTTGGCTAATATTCCAGTGGGGGAATTAGGCCCCCCAGATACTACACCAGCAGAATGCCTTTCTTGCCTGCCCTCATCTTGAGATAGCCTCAGATCGTTATCAGGTCCTATGGGGCCACCCATGCAGCTTGATACCCCCACGATCGGCTGAACGACCTCTTCAATAACATTCTCATGAACTTGTTCACCTGTTTCCTCAGAATTCCCATCTGAGTTGTCATCAGGCGAAGCAATCCCCTTTTCCCTTTGACGAGAAGCCTCTTTATGACTCGTCTGAATAATCGCCTTCACCTGGCGAGTCTAGGCATCACAAACAATGTCCATATCATACATTGAATTCGAAATGGAAAAGGAGTTAAAAGGCATAAACTGTAAAAATGACAAAATAAGAGCAATAGGAAGGCTCACTTACAACGTCTGCGATGAGCATAAATCTGAGCAAAGAAGCCAAGATCCATCATTTTCTTCTCATCAAAAAGGTAGGACCTGCTTCTTTTCTTCAAAGTGCGCACGGATGCCCGAGCAAGATTAGATAATTCGGCGTCACTAAAAACAAGCCGCGGTTTGTTCCAGCGAGTAAAAGAACAAAAGTTCCGTGGAACCTTTAATACTTCCCGAGCTTCACCGACTGAAAGCTCGACCGGGGTTCCCTCAAACAAAAAACCAACTGTTTTTCCAATACTTGTTCGAGGTAGGGAAACCCCAGACAAACCCTTTTTCTTATCATCAGAGGAAGCCTCGATGCCCCGATTCACCTTCACTCCCTCGAGATTCTAGCTAACCAGTTGGCTGGACAAAGGAAAATAAGTCTCAATCTGACCAGACTGCCTAAGAGTATAAAAATGCCTTATTTCATGAGGAGAAGGCGGCAACAAATTCATCTGGCTCCACGTGTGCCATATGCACATCAAAATCCTATAGTTATTTGAGGCAAGATGGGCCGGAGCAATCCCCGACTCAGCAAGGAACCAGACGATGAAAGGTTTAAGGGGAATAGTCACCCCGCATCTAAGCATGGATCAATAAATTACAACCATACCTGAATAAGGGTTCCACGTGGCCATATCACCAGCAGGCATCATCGAAATAGAATCATCTAGATCAAACTGAGCACGATATTTTTTGATCTCAGTAGCCCTGACCACGTTCATTTCAACTTCATAAGCACTCAGACAATCAAGAGAGAAGAGGATCCGAGAGGCACAATGTTCTTCTTCAACGTCGTTCTTATTAACCATTTGCCTCCCAATTGGAATGTCACCTGGAATATGTCTGCGAACCGTGAGACCACTTTGATGCTTTCCCATCCTAGATTGTAAAGGTACCCTGTGACGATCAGAATTGGAAGACTCAGAATTGGAGGAAGATTCAGAGCTAGGGCTAGAAGGACCGCTAGGGTAAAGCCCAGAAACATAAACATTCAAAAAATAAGGCTGGTCAGGGGGTGATTCCCCCAATAAGTTATAAATACATGAGACTAAATAAATATCTCCACGCTCAAGGGCATAAAAAACGATAACGAAAAGACGATGTCATAAACAGGATCCATGGAAACTGACCTTAAAAGCAGAAGCAGAGAACTGGAAAAAAGCTTCAATGAAGAGCGAAGATGAATCTGTACGCAAATGAACAGGATGGCAGAGGAAAGCTTTGATTTTTTCTTTTCGTAAGGGAAGCGATAAAATAGCCCTCGTCAATTTAAATAAGCCCCTTACTGATTAACGCACGAAACCTTAGGGTTTGGAAAGACGGGAAGATTAAAAAAAAGGGTCGTTCGATAACATAAGTGGCGTATCGGATAATCAGCATGTCGCATCTCATAAATGCCAACAGTATACCAAACGATAGAAGGACACATGTCGTGGAGAAAACAGATCAAGCTATTAGAGTTTTAGAATGTGACAATCATAGGGATTTTGTTTGAAGAGACAAATTGCACATACATGGTTGCTATTAAGACACCTCATAAATGTTGCGAATTGATTAAGAATTATTATTCCTGCATTAATGAAGGAAACGTCGAGAAGATATTTGGAGGTACAGTGATTAAATACTTTTGCGTAAAAGTATTTTATGGGGGTATTTTTATATGTATATTTTGTTAAATGTACACGTCACTGATAGATAAGATAGCCTCCCAAGAAGATTGCCATATAAGCATCCAGGCTAACATCTAAACAACACTATCGGTGGCATTACCCAATCATGGGAAACCGAGTAAGGTCGAGTATTAATATTCGGCATATTTAGCTTTACTCGGAACAACATATAAAACCTGAGTAAACAGGTTATCAATACAGGACATGCCATATTACGAATTATATTGAAGAAATGCGTGAGAGACATTAAGAGACATTTAAAGGCAACTACGGCTGAAATACGAAGAAGAGTTGTCTTACTTAAACAAGGAGTCTAGAATCATACTCCAATAAGAAAATATACTTATTTTCTCATTAGTGTCAGAGAATTCTATCCAGAAAAGAACTCAAAGCTTTTAGAAGGATAAACACCAAACAGGAAAAGAGTCCAAATCAAGCAATAACTCCGCTCTTCTAGAAGACTACACACCGATTAGGAAATAAGTCTTAAATGAACAATGTAACTAGAATCCTGCGAAGATTCTGATTCAATGCACAAGATCTCCTAAATAAGAAAGAAAACTAAGACGACTTCAACAAGTAATCAATTCTAGCTAAATATGATCACCTTTCCTTACTTGTATAACAAGGATTAGGGTTCTATGCACGTATAAATAGACCCATAATCTCGTTGTAATAGGGAAGAACACAATGATACAACAATAGAGAGAACAGAAAGAAATCGCTGTAAAAAGAGAGGCAAGAGAGATCGAGAGGTGTAATTTATTATTTAATAGTGGATTTGGCTTGGTTGTCCATACAACCACCCGTTGATGTTTCTCTGGCCACCAGAGTTTTACCACGTATACTCGTGTCATAATCATATCAATTGCATTCTCTTTCTTTTTCTCTTTTGACAGGTCATAGTCAAACCGAACGCTGTTGACTTTCTTGACTATCGAGAAATTGACGTCAATAGTGTATTTATCCAATAACTAATTATTGAAGAAAAGTTAAATTGTGAATTTATCAAAACTTCCTAATTTGACCAATTGTCAATTAGAGTTTTGATAGATATCAAATACTTCATAATTTGACTAGATAAATAAATTCCTTTTATTTATCTATTTATCAAATGATGTATTTTATATTTTTCATACTACCAACAATAGTAAGACACTAGGAGACCATCTCCTACTGAGAAAAAGATTTTGACTTTTAATTAAATAATTAATTAATAAGATAATTAATTTCCATTTAATTAAATAATAAAATAAAAAACAATATATTAGACCATTTATTTAAGCCTTGCCACCCAACCCATAAACATGGGCCAAATATTGTTTTTTCCATTTTATTAAATCCATTCGACTTTAATAAAAAAAAAGTCCACACGTAAACTAGACCCATTTATACTAAAAAGAAACAAGTCCACATGCCCTAAATTAATACTCTAATATAATTTAAACAACCCATTTAATTAAAATGTGTAAATTATATTCTTAATGTATTATTGGAAAGCTAATCGCACCCCATAAGAGCCGCCCAAGGAATCCCACATCCTTGGCCTCCCAATCCAGGTATTTTGAAGAGTTCCGCGTTTCTTGATCACACATGATCGCACCTCTCCAATGCTTTTGGATTCCGAAATCCAAAAACAATTCTAGATGGACACAGAAATTGATCTGGTAGAACATATAAAGTCATCCATGCAAGTTCGTATGAATTGGGGATCTTAGTGGGCTATCTAAATTTAAGCTCCAATACACATAACCTAATCACAATCAACAAATGATTCACTTAGGTCCGATATATTAATTTTAGTTCATTCCACTAAAGAACTAAAATTGAACTCTTAAATAAAGATAGAATAAGTTAATGTTCCTCATTCGTACTCTAGACAATTTTAAAGGAGATAGTGTATCCTCGTGAAGAATACCAGTAATCGCTAAGAGCTCATAGATTGCCTATAGCTCTCCAAAAGCCATATTTCAATAGACACTATTGAAAAATTAACGTTAAGATTTAATATCCAATACCTCAAAATATCCATAGGATGATATTCTACTCACATTTAATAAATAGAGCCACGATGTCCATATCTATAAATGAAGTCCTCTATCGATTAACAAATGAATACCATCAAACTATCGAGGATAGACTATGCTATATAATTGTACTCATTGATGGTTCAAATGATAACACTTGTAACCATAAGTCCATCATTTATCTCGGGATTAAGATAGAAATTTTGATTGTCTTCAAGTGAAGACTTTTATCCATTGACGGTTTTGGATAAAGTATTTCACTGTGATCCTATTCAATGCACCTAGTGCACTTGATTCTTTTGCCTAAAGACACCATATTTTTATGATTTTAGACTCATCATAACACATTTGATCCCACTCAAATGCTAGCAAAAGAATCTACAACTTTATCAAGATAAAAACACCTAACCTTTATCTTAAGTTGCGAATATTTTTCAAGACTAACTAAAGAATTGTGTCTGCCTCATACATATGCAGATGTACGAACAATTCTTTTTTACTTATAGTCTTTTAACCTTATGATTATTTACTTTTGAGAATTATAATAATTAAACTATAAATGCTATAAGATTTGTTAAACTAGAAATCACTTTATTAATATGAAATGATTGTCAAATACATTATTACACTCTTGCTATTGAGCATAATCCCAACAGGGTCGTGCCCGATTGAGGCATTCCCGGTTCATGTCTATCATGGTGAATTTCCGTTGGCAAAAATATAAACAAATGGAGATAGAGAATCTAAGCGGAGATTTTTTTGATGATTAATAGGAAATACAACGTACTTAGGAGATGCTAATTCCGATACAAATTCTAGATAGAATCGATCAATCTAGGAGTCCCCTATCTAGGGATAAAACCCATTCAGATGATCAACATTCCACGTATGGTCGATATGACATCCATCAATGTCTTATAAATTGTACGTCCTACTTCAGATGATTACTTTCACCAGGTAGAGGCCTTCTCAGTTTACGGCCAACACCCCGTCTTATCGGGTCTGGTGTTTTGCGTTACCTTCTAGAGCATTAAGTCCCTTCCTTGAAACTGTGGGCCTTAACCTTTTTGTTGAAGTACCTTGCAATCCGACTTTGGTAGATTGCAACCTTTTTTACCACCCATTCTTATTTTTTCTCCAACAGGTCTAGCTTGGCCTTTAACTTGGACTCGTTACTTTCTGACTCGAAATGTTGGACCTTAAACGAGGTTAACTTGTGCTCGATTGGTAGGACTGCCGCTACCCTAAAAGCTAAGGAATAAGGAGCCTCTCTAGTCATGGTTCTCCTGGTTGTGCGGTATGCCCAGAGTACATCGGAAAGCTCCTTGGCCCATTTACCCCTCTTATATTGTAGCTTTTTCTTCAGGAGCTTCTTAATTGTTTTATTGGTAGCCTCTACCAGGCCATTGGTTTAAGGATGAGCTACTGACATAAAATGGAGGTCAATACCTAGGTCTTCACCCCTTGAACCGTGCATTGTCAAACTGTTTGCCAAGGTTAGTAATAATGACCATCGGGGTAAAAAACCTACAAACAACATTTTTCTTAATGAAGTAGGTGGTGTTTTCCTCTACTATCTTGGAGAGCGGTCCAGCTTCCACCCATCGGGTGAAGTAGTCGATTGTGACTATAACATGTTTGGCTTGCCCAAGAGTAGTAGGAAACGGTCCGATCAAGTCAACTCCCCAGATCGCAAAGGGATAAGGTGAACTGATTGAGGAGAGACAATCTGGAGGTAAATGGTTCAAAGTGTATGTCCTTTGGCAAGATTCACATGATTGTACAAATAGTTTCACATCATGGTACATGGTTGGCCAGTTGTAACCCATGCAAAACACCTGATAGGATAGTGCTTCTCCTCCAGTATGGTTCTTACATTCCCCCGAATGAACCTCCTTAAGTGCCCATCTAGCATCGTCATAATGTAAGCATCGGAGTATGAAAAAAGATCTTCCTCTGTGATAGAGGTGTCCATCAATTAGGCTTTAGTAGACTGAAGTCCTTTTTAGCTTTCGAGCTTGTTCTTGGTCTTCTGCGAGCTTTCCTTCTTAGAGGTATGCAACTATCAGGTCCATCCAGCATGGGTGATGATCAATCGTGCCAACTTCTATACCTGCTGCTATGCTGGATTGGGAAATTACCTGGAGAGGTACACCTTTGGGTAGGGTCTGTCCCCTATTAACATCTATCTTGGCTAGGATGTCAGCTCGATGATGCTCTTGGCAAGGAATCTGCTCTATCTCTAACCTTTTAAACCGGGCCTTGAGTAAACTGTCATATTGTCACCCTTTGCCTGGTATAACCCGTTGACGTGGTTAATGACGAGCTAGGAATCACCCTTCACATGGAGGTAGTCAGCCCCCAATTCAATAGCTACTTGTTAGGTCCTAGATTTGTGTTGGCTTGATTCCATAACAAAACTTTATTTCTTTGTAATGCTTAGTTGCTTAAGTGGTTCATGATGATAAGAGCTTCAAGGAAAAAAAAAAACTTCTCATGATGCAAAGTTTGTCTTCAAGAGGATTGGTACTATTCTTGGATGCTAAGGTATCGAGATCCTTCTTCCTCTTGCAAGGCGAGGCGCACACACACATAATTCACTCATATGTGTCCCTGCTTAGTTGTGCATCTTTAAATGTGCACACACACATAATTCATACATTTGTGTCCCTGCATCATAGCATCATTTGGTATAACACATTCACACACTTGAAGTTGAATGCTCATGCATTGGTATGAAAGTAACATGTTTTTGAAAATGCATGATTGGAGACTATCTCTATGTAGTTTGCATTCTTATGTGAAATGCATTTGTTTGTTTATATGTTTGTATACTATGGATCTTGAACTTGATTTTGGTCTCAGATTGTTCATGATTGAGTTTCGGTCATTTCGGTTACTCATTCTATTGATTTCAAGTTCCAAGTAAAAAGATACTACACTTTCAACTCATGTTGCATACATTGTCTTCATCGTCGTATATCAAGTCGAATTATTATTTTCTGGGTTGAGTATCTTATATTTCCATATCTATATGGGAGTCCCGGTTTGTAATCTTTAAAAGGATTCAAATTCAGAGTTCGGAGGATAAAGAACCTTTGAAGAACGCTAGGAGAGCGCAAGAGGTGAGGTGCGATGGCTTAAGCCATCAACATGCACCAACCCGAGATGGCACGTGGCCATCTCGGCCACAAGAGTGCTCTGCCCCGAGATGCCCATGCACCATCTCGGGGAGACACTAAGAAAGAAGGGTGTTTTGTTCATTTGGTCTTTTCACTCTTTAAAACCTCTCATTCGCTCTCATTTCAAAGATAAGAACAAGTTGAGAAATTGAAGAACGAGTGCATAATTTATCTCTCAACATTTTGATTTTTGTTTTTGTGATAACTTCTTCATTTCTATTCCGAATCACTTGATTTAAAAACCGATTTCGAGTGTCTTGTAGAGTTCTAAAAACCCCAAGCATTTCCAGAACCAAAGTATGCCTACAGTTTTCGTTGTGATCTGATCTTCAGTTCGTGATTGCATCCTTGTTGGTAAAATCATCTTCTTCTTAGTTTTCTTCTTAGATCTTCTTATTGATTGATGTTATTTGATTAAGAAGCATGACTAGGATGATTTTGATATCATTTTATGGTTTGTTGATTTGATTTTCAAGTTTAGCTAGATTTGTGATATATTGAATGATTTGTGCTAAACTTGATAAACATGAAATTGTTTCTAGAAATCCTTTGTTCTTATGCTTGATTGTTTGTTTCTAGATCTAATTTCATTTTCTAAGAACTAGGTTTTGTTTCAATTGATGATATCTTTATATCTATGTTCTTATTTGATAACATGCTTAGGTTGTCTAGATGCATTTGTGATTGATCTTTGAAAGCATAATCTAGCTATCTATTTGCATGTCCATAGAATTTGTTGATCATCATTTTCTATGTTGAGTGCTTGTTTGCGATTTGCATTCATGATCACTTAGATGCCTTGTGAAGAGGTAGAAAGTCTCACATCTTAGAGTGATTCTTTGATTTGAGCAACTGTAATTATTTACTAGAGTCAGAAGGACTTGGTCAGCTAAGCAAGTGGAAGTCTCAACAAGAGGTGTGAAACCTCAGATTGTTGAGCAAGGAAGTCTTGCCAAGAGGTGTGAAGCCTCGGATTGTCAAGCAAGGAAGTCTTGGCTAGAGGTGTGAAGCCTTGGATAGTCAAGCAAGAAGTCTTGCCTATGGTCGGAAGGATCCAGATAGGTGAGCAAGAAATCTTCATAGAGACAGGGGATATTGGATAGGAAGTCGGCTTAGTAGATCACTAAGTTCAAGATAAAGTGAGAGTGAGAGCTTGTAGAGCATGTGTGATTTCTTGAGAGTGTAACTCTATTTGAAATAGTGGATTTTCTTTTGCCGGTGGTTGTGGTATCAACCCGTGGATGTTTCCTCTTTGGAGGTTTTACCACATAAATATTGTATGTCTTTGTTTGCAATTTTCATTAAGCATTGTTTTAAAAGAAGATAAAAATTGGAGCATATACCTATTCACCCCCCTCTAGGTATATTCACACTATAATGATCAAGGGAATTTCAATTGGTAACAGAGCCGGTGTCTAGACGCACTTAGATAGATCTTCTTTGTAGTGCTTGTTATCTTCTTTTGTTTCATCATGATTAAAGAAATGTACTCTTTTGTGGCTTCTCTTGTTGAAAATGAGTCTATTGACTTAGATGATCAAAAGATCAAAGATCTTATTCAAGAAAATGAAAGGATCTCTAAGATCAATAAGTCTCTCACTAAGAAGTTAGAAAATCATGATTGTAGCTCAAAATGTGTTATTGATCTAAATGACAAAATTCTTAATCTTGAGAAAAACTTGATTGATAGCAATGATAGATTAAGTATTTTGAAGCATGAAATTGAGCAAAGAGATGAATCTCTTGATCGTGCTAGGAGAATTGAAAATGTGCTTAGAGCAAAACTAAATGAGCATGAGGATCAAGAGAAAGTGCTTAATGACAAACTTAATGAGGCTAAAGAGATGATTAACAAGATGTTATCTAGCTCTAACAAAGTAAAAGCTCTCATTAAGGTTGGAAAGCCTTCAAATGACAAAAGAGATTTAGGATATGTTAATGAAAAATCAACTCCTTTATCTAACAAATCTACTTTTGTCAAAGCTTGTAGCAATTTAAGTGTAGATACACTCTCTAACGGTAAAGCCATGAATGCTACCGGAGGTGCCTCAACAACAGCAATGAAAGTCAAGGAAAAGACTCAACAATTCCAAAGACAAGCTACATCATCATCAAATGCAAAAGGCAAGACATCTAGTGTTGCACGCCAAAGAGGTAAAAATGTGAGAAGGCAAAATGAGTTGAATGCTCAAGCAAATGGTAAACTTCTCAAATTCATACCTATTTGTCATTATTGCAACATGGTAGGACACATAAGACCTAGATGTTATGAATACATTCGTAAATATAGAATTGCCAATGATTTGCATGATATGTCTTTGAATGGTCCTAGGCAATCATCCATGTATGGATCTAGAATTATACATAAGAAGACCTTGGAAAAGCATGTTGAGAATAAATGTGTTGATGATTTGTTTGTTAAATCTTGTGTTGTGCCTCGTTTTATTATGCATAAGAAAGTTGATAATGCTTTGTTTGATTTATTTGAAAATGTGACTAATGGAGTCAATGTGCCTAAAAACAAGTCAAAGCATGTTAATAAAAGTAGGAATGAGAAACTTGTCAAGAAAATTTGGGTTAAGAAGAACACAACACAATGTTTGGTTGCATAATATGCTTTAAGAGCTAATTCATCCTATTGTTGGTACCTAGATAACAGTTGCTCTAGGAATATGATCGGTAACAAGGAATTCTTTAAGAATCTTGTTATGAATGATGGTGGATGGGTTACATTTGGTGATGGTACCAAAAAGCAAGTTCTAGGCAAGGGAACAATTTGTATCCCTGGATTGCCTAAACTTTGTGACACCTTGTATGTAGATGGTCTACAAGCTAATCTTATAAGCATCACTCACTTGTGTGAAATTTTTAAAGAAGTTAGCTTTAACAAGGATGTGTGCACGATAATTGATAAAAAGGGTAAAATTATTTTAAAAGTCAAAAGGTCTTCAGACAATTGCTATTGCTTAGAGGTTGATCCACTAACATGTAATATGGCACATGAGTGCAACAATCTTGAATTATGGCATGAAAGATTAGGCCACATGAATTATAAAGATTTAAAGAAGCTTGAAAAATATGACATTGTTAGAGGTCTTCCTAGTCTTGGTAAAAAGCTTGATGGTGTTTGTGAACCTTGTCAATTAGGTAAACAAACAAAAGTGTCTCATAAAAAGAACACTAATTTTTCTACCAAGAAGCCCTTAGAACTTGTGCATATGGACCTAATGGGACCAATTCAAACCGAAAGCGTAAATGGCAAGAAATACATTTTTGTATGTGTTGATGATTTTTCTCGGTTTGCTTGGGTATATTTTCTTAGAGATAAGACCGAAACTTTTGGTTACTTTAAGAAGTTTTGTAATCAAGTTCAAAATGAAAAAGGTCTTGGAATCAAGAAAATATGTTGCATTAGGAGTGATCATGGGAGTGAATTTAAAAATGCTAAATTTAGTGAGCTTTGTGATGATTATGGGATTTTACATGAGTTCTCGGCTCCTAGAACTCCTCAACAAAATGGTATTGTTGAGAGGAAGAATCATGTCTTGCAAGAGATGGCTAGGGTCATGCTCAATAGTAAGAAAGTCCCTAGAAATCTTTGGGCAGAAGCGGTCAATACCGCATGCTATGTCACTAATAGAGTTTTTAGAAGGCCCAACACAAAACAAACCTCCTATGAACTTTGGAAGGGCAAGAAGCCTAATGTGAGTTACTTCCACTCTTTTGGGAGTAAGTGTTTTATTTTGAATGATAGAGATCACTTAGGAAAGTTTGATGCTAAAAGTGATATTGGTCTCTTTCTTGGGTATGCTAATAATAGTCGTGCATATAAAGTGTTCAACTTGAAAACTAAGACTATTATGGAATCTATTAATGTAAAAATAGATGATCTTAGCATGCTTGATTTGTGTGATAATCATGGTGTCAATGAACCTAAAGAACATTTGTTGAATGACACTAAATCACCTATTGATGTGACTAATTGTGATGAAAGTGAGTCTAGTCATAATGATGAGAATGATAGTGTTGCTAGAGAAGAAAGTCAAGAGTTAGAAAATGGTTTGAATGATGACCAACAAGATGTTGAAAATTCTAATTCTAGACTTAGGAACATGCATTACCAACAAGACATAATAGGTAATTTGAATGAAGGGGTTAGAACTAGAAGGCAACTAGCTAACCAAATTTCATATGCTTGCGACACTTCTCAAATTGAGCCCAAGAATATTAATGAAGCAATTATTGATGGATATTGGGTTAATGCCATGCAAGAAGAACTAAATCAATTTGAGAGGAATGAAGTGTGGTCATTAGTTCCTAGACCAAAAGATATCAATGTGATTGGTACAAAATGGGTGTTTAGGAATAAGACCGATGAATATGGCAAGATTGTGAGAAATAAAGCAAGACTAGTGGCTCAAGGATACACTCAAGTTGAGGGTGTAGACTTTGATGAGACTTTTGCACCCGTTGCACGTCTTGAGTCCATTAGGCTTTTGTTGTCCATTGCATGTCATAAGAAATTCAAATTGTTTAAAATGGATGTCAAAAGTGCTTTTCTCAATGGATAACTTCAAGAAGAAGTGTATGTTGAACAACCTAAGGGTTTTGTAGACCCATACTCTCCTAATCATGTGTTTAAGTTGAAAAAGGCTCTTTATGGCCTTAAGCAAGCACCTAGAGCTTGGTATGATAGGTTGACTCAATATCTTATTGACAACCAATATAGGAGATGTGATATTGATAGAACATTACTTGTCAATCATTATAACAATGACATTTTTGTTGCACAAATATATGTTGATGATATAGTGTTTGGGTCTACATGTAAAACCAAGGTTGATGATTTTGTGAATGTGATGTCAAGAGAATTTGAAATGAGTATGGTAGGTGAACTCAATTACTTTCTAGGCATGCAAGTGAAACAATCTAGCAATGGTATCATGTTGTCTCAATCTAAATATGCTAGAAATCTTGTTAAGAAATTTGGCCTTAAAATTGGAAAAGAATTTGAAACACCTATGAGTACAACATTAAAACTTGACAAAGATGAAAATGGAAAAAATGTTAATCAAAGTCTCTATAGGAGCATGATAGGTAGCCTTCTCTACCTAATGGCAAGTAGGCCGCATATTTGTTTTAGTGTAGGTTTGTGTGCTAGGTTTCAAGCTAATCCAAAAGAATCTCACTTGAAAGCCGTTAAAAGAATCATTAGATATATAAAAGGAACACATAATATTGGTTTATTCTATTCCTTTGATACTAATGATATTCTTGTTGGCTATTGTGAGCCGGATTGGGCAGAAAAAATTGATGATCGTAAAAGCACATCGGGCGGTTGCTTTTACTTGGGGAATAATTTGATTGCTTGGCTAAGCAAGAAACAAAATTCCGTCTCTCTTTCATCATCCGAAGCCGAGTACATTGCGGCCGGAAGTGCTAGCACACAACTTCTATGAATGAAACAAATTCTCAAGGATTGTGAGATAAATCAAGGTAAAATGACTCTCTATTGTGATAATATGAGTGCCATTAACATCTCTAAAAATCCGGTTCAACACTCACGCACAAATCATATAGACATTAGGCATCATTTCATTAGAGAACTTGTTGAACATTCAATAGTAACTCTTGAACATATGCCTACTAAGAATCAACTTGCGGACTTGTTCACAAAGCCCTTGGACAAAGAGAGATTTGTATCTCTTAGAAGATCCATTGGCATGATTTGTGTTGATTAATGCTTGTGTGTGGTTATGAGTGGCTTGATAAGAAAAACTATATTGTATATCTATTTCTTTGAGAGCTACTCATGTGAGAAGTAATGATCTTGATAAAATAGCTTTTATTGCTTCTAGATCATGCACTTAAGTCTTTGTAAATCTTGTTTTTAAAAGTGCACCAATGCTTCTCTTATATGTTTAAGTTTGAGTAGTTGAGTTTGAAAGCATATAGATTATGGGTGCATCTTGAAGTTCATTGTCTAGTACATGATAGATGACCTATGATTAGTATCCATTTTGCTTTGGCATATACATATAACTCAACGAGCACCTTCATGAAAAGGGCTGCACACCTTGCTTTGTAAAGCCGCCCAATGTAGGAAAGGGCTACACCATTGTGATGTGTGAAAGCCGTCATGAAGAGTATATGTTTATGTTAGAAAAATCAATGAAGTGTTGAAAAAGAATCAATTAAAAAATAAATTCTTTGATACAAAGCCTAAAAAGAAATGGAGGAAGACTTAAAATGGAGTATAGTTGAAAATTGTGATTGCTCGGGTTGAAAAACAGAAATGGAATGACGAGCCACATGCACACACACACCCACATGTTGAAATCTATTCTCTTTAAAGCAAAAATCTGGATGATAATCGGTTTGACCTTGTTTGGAAAAGCTTTAGATGAAAAGGTGTTGAAGTGGTTTGCATGTTGATATCACAATCACTCCTTTTATATATGCTTGAAGCATTTTTCACACACACATTTTTACTTAATGTGCTTGATTCATTAGCAATGAGAGGTTATTTTTGAGAGAATAATGAAAATCTATGATTCTCTTGTTTAATGTTGAAAATTAATTTACCATATTTTATTGCTTGAAATGTGTGATTGTGTGATTCCCTTGTGAACAAGTTACCTTGCTTATTAATATGTAGAGCATATGTTAAGGGGGAGCTTAGTTTGTTAAACTTAGTTCTCTATACAACTTGTTTGCTCATTATCTCATGATTTCATTGTGCATCCCTTATACCCTTGTTGGCATTTTTAATTGGCATTTATCTCTCTCTAGGTTGTGTAATATGTTTTTGTCTATTCCTTGTCAAAAAGAGGGAGAAAGTGTTTCCTCACCATGTTACGTGCTTTTGTTATAAAGGGGAGACAATTCATTAAGGGGGAGAAATTTTATCTTAAGGGGGAGAAAATTTTTGTGTTTGCATGAGATAAGAAGTGTTAAGGGATCTTTTGTTTGGTATTTGTATATTGTTTGTTTATCTCACCTATCTTCTTTGTAGAAGATTTCTTTTGGTTGTTCTTGTCTTACATGTGCTTTGAATGTGTGAAGATATTCTTGAAGACTCATGAAGACATTTTAGTCTAGGAATATCTCTTGTAATGTAAGGATGTGAGAATGCAATCAACATTGATTATGAGAGATCATTGTATGGTGAGGTAGAGGTTTTGTCATGGAATAGCCAAATGGGGAGATTGTTAGGTCCTAGGGGTGATTGTTAGGTTCTAGGGGTGATTGTTAGGTCCTAGATTTGTGTTGGCTTGATTCCATAACAAAACTTCATTTCTTTGTAATGCTTAGTTGCTTAAGTGGTTCGTGATGATAAGAGATTCAAGGAAGAAAAGCAACTTCTCATGATGCAAAGTTTGTCTTCAAGAGGATTGGTACTATTCTTGGATGCTAAGGTATCGAGATCCATCTTCCTCTTGCAAGGCGTAGACGCACACACACATAATTCATTCATATGTGTCCCTGCATAGTTATGCATCTTTAAATGCACACACAAACACAATTCATACATTTCTGTCCCTGCATCGTAGTGCATCATTTGGTATAACACATTCACACACTTGAAGTTGAATGCTCATGCATTGGTATGAAAGTAGCATGTTTTGGAAAATGCATGATTGGAGACTATCTCTATGTAGTTTGCATTCTTGTGTGAAATGTGTTCGTTTGTTTATATGTTTGTATAACATGGATCTTGAACTTTATTTTAGTCTTAGATTGTTCATGATTGAGTTCCGGTCATTTCGGTTACCCATTCTATTGATTTCAAGTTCTAAGTCAAAAGATACTACACTTTCAACTCATGTTACATACATTGTCTTTATCATCATATATCGAGTCAAATTCTTATTTTCTGGGTTAAGAATCTTATATTTCCATGTCTGTGAGGGATTCCCGGTTTGTAATCTTTAAAAGGATTCAAATTTAGAGTTCGGAGGCCAAAGAACGGTCGAAGAACGCGAGGAGAGCGCAAGAGGTGGGGTACGATGGCTTAAGCCATCAACATGCACCAACCCGAGATGGCACGTGGCCATCTCGACCACAAGAGTGCTCTGCCCCGAGATGCCCATGCGCCATCTCGGGGAGACACTAAGGAAGAAGGGTTTTTTGGTCATTTGGTCTTTTCACTCTTTCAAACCTCTCATTCCCTCTCATTTCAAAGATAAGAACAAGTTGAGAAATTGAAGAACAAGTGCAGAATTTTTCTCTCAACATTTTGATTTTGTTTTTGTGATAACTTCTTCATTTCTACTCCGAATCGCTTGATTCAAAAACTGATTTCGAGTGTTTTGAAGAGTTCTACAAACCCCAAGCATTTCCAGAACCAAATGATGTCTACAGTTTTTGTTGTGATCTGATCTTCAGTTCGTGATTGCATCCTTGTTGGTAAAATCATCTTCTTCTTAGTTTTCTTCTTAGATCTTCTTATTGATTGATGTTATTTGATTAAGAAGCATGACTAGGATGATTTTGATATCATTTTGTGGTTTGTTGATTTGATTTTCAAGTTTAGCTAGATTTGTGATATATTGAATGATTTGTGCTAAACTTGATAAACATGAAATTGTTTCTAGAAATCCTTTGTTCTTATGCTTGATTGTTTGTTTCTAGATCTAATTTCATTTTCTAAGAACTAGGTTTTGTTTCAATTGATGATATCTTTATATCTATGTTCTTAGTTGATAACATGCTTAGGTTGTCCAGATGCATTTGTGATTGATCTTTGAAAGCATAATCTAGCTATCTATTTGCATGTCCATAGAATTTGTTGATCATCATTTTCTATGTTGAGTGCTTGTTTGTGATTTGCATTCATGATCACTTAGATGCCTTGTGAAGAGGTAGAAAGTCTCATATCTTAGAGTGATTCTTTGATTTGAGCAATTGTAAGTCTTAGCTAGAGTCGGAAGAACTTGGATAGCTTAACTAGTGGAAGTTTCAACAAGAGGTGTGAAACCTCGGATTGTTGAGCAAGGAAATCTTGGCAAGAGGTGTGAAGCCTCGGATTGTCAAGCAAGGAAGTCTTGGCTAGAGGTGTGAATCCTTGGATAGTCAAGCAAGAAGTCTTGCCTAGGGTCAGGAGGATCCAGATAGGTGAGCAAGAAATCTTCATAGAGACAGGGGGTCTTGGATAGGAAGTCGGCTTAGTAGATCACTAGGTTCAAGATAGAGTGAGAGTGGGAGCGGGAGCGGGAGCTTGTAGAGCATGTGTGATTGCTTGAGAGTGTAACTCTATTTGAAATAGTGGATTTGCTTTTGCCGGTGGTTGTGGTATCAACCCGTGGATGTTTCCTCTTTGGAGGTTTTACCACGTAAATATTGTGTGTCTTTGTTTGCAATTTTCTTTTAGCATTGTTAGAATTGCATTGTTTTAAAAGAAGATAAAAATTGGAGCATATGCCTATTCACCCCCCTCTAAGTATATTCACACTATGAATATCAAGGGAATTTCACTACTCTCATCCTAGCTAGGAGGGCTTCATATTTTACTTCATTATTAGTGGCCTTGAAGTCAAACCTAAGTCAATGGCAACATTCCATTTTTTCTGTATCAATTAGGACAATTCCCGCTCCACTGCCTGCTTGACCAGATGCTCTATCCGTATAGAGGATCCAAACCTCTCATTTATTTGGCCAGTCACTGAGCTCCTGATCCTTCTAAGGATTTGGATCCGGGTTTACTGAGGTCCTAGGGTTTGGAAAAGCTGAGAATTCAGCCATAAAATCTGCTAATACTTGGGCCTTGATGGTTGTCATACCCTTATACTCGATGACAAATTGAGTGAGTTCAAGAGCCCAGAGTACTAACCTCTCAGATATGTCAAGCCTTAGTAGGAACTAGCGGAGAGGTTGACTGGTCACCACCACGATCGTATGAGCATAGAAATAAGGGCAGAGCTTCCTTGTTGAGGTTACTAAGGCGAGAGCAAGCTTCTTTAGGAGAGTGTAATTCTTCTCAGACTTGGTTAAGGCGCGACTAACATGGTAGATAGGCCACTGAGCCCTATCCCCATATTCTTTAACCAAGGCCCCACTCACCGTTGTCTCAGACACAACCATGTAAATTTGTAGCTCCTCTTTGGGTATCGGTTTAACTAGCAGCGGTGGGCTTGCTAGGTACTTCTTTAATGACTGGAAGACCTAATCACTGTTTTGGCCCCACTTCATGTTTTTCCTTTGCTTAATCAATTAAAAAATGGGAGGCACTTATCGGTTGACCGTGATATGAAACGGTTAAGTGTTACTACTCGATCGGTCAATATCTGTACCTCCTTGAGAGAACTGGGGGATTCTAAGTCTAGGATGGATATGATCTTTTTTGGGTTCACCTCTACGCCCCTCTTGTGGACCATGAACCCAAGGAATTTTCCTGTAGTTACCCCAAAGGTGCACTTGGCAGGATTTAACCTCATCTGATTCTTCTTGATGATTTGGAAAGTTTGACGGAGGTGGTTCTGGTACTGGTTAGCCGTCTGTGACTTGGTGATCATGTCGTCTATGTAGACCTCCATCGTTCTCCCTATCTTGTGTTTAAATAACCGATTGACTAGCCGCTGGTAAGTGGCTCTTACATTTTTATGACTAAAAGGCATGACCTTGTAGTAGTAATTGTCCAGTGATGAAGCTGGTATTATCTTGGTCTGTAAGGTGCATCGTGATCTGATTATACCTTAAGAATGCATCCATAAAGCTTAAGAGTTTGTTCCCTGTAATGCAGTCTACCAGCTGGTTAATCGTCGACAATGAGAACCTATCTTTTGGACAGGTGTTGTTGAGGTTAGTGTAGTTGACGCACATAACCATTGACTTTGGTGACCATGATCACGTTAGTGACCTAGATGAATCTAGCTTTCAACAGTTTGTTGACCTCTTTCTGGATCATAGCATTTCTATCAGGATTGAAATACCGCCTCTTCTATTTAACGGGCTTGAAGGTTGGGTTAACTGTTAGCCTATGAGCCACCAAGGAAATCGGGATTCCTAGCAACTTGTTATGACTCCAAGCAAAGATATCGTTATACTTATAGAGTAGCTTGATCAATCCTTCCTTCACTCCTGCTTCAAACGCGGCTTCAATTTTGGCTACCTTAGAGGGAACACCCTTCCTGATTGGTATTTCATCTAATGCATCAACCGGGTGGCCACTGGCCCACCCTTTATATTTCTCTATCATCTTTTCAGGCAGGATCTCTGACTCGGTCTCTTCCACTGTTACTCTAGCCTCTCCCATGGCATCGAGATCCCCCTCTGATGGTTCATGTTCTTGTATAATTGATACCTATAAAAATTGTTTAGCCAAGGCCATTGGGTTAGTCGACATGGTGTAGCACTTGCAAGCCACCTACTAGTCGTCGCGTACCTAGTCTACCTCATTTCCCACTGGAAATTTCAGGACATTATGGTAGACTGACAACACTACTTTAAGAGATGACAAGAAAGGATTTCCAAGGATGACATTGTAGGCTGACAGGGCATCCATTACCAAGAAGTCTGTCATTAGGTTCTGTTAGAGGGGTGCAGTCCCAATGATCACCGGTAAGATTTTGGATCCGACTGGTATGATTGAGTCCCCTGTAAATCCATACAATGGGATGGAGCAACTGTTATAACACCACTGCTTCAGATCAAATTTTTCCAAGAGTTCTTAAAGAAGATGTCCACGCTGTTAACTGTATCAATCAGTACGTGGTGGACTATTCAGTTGGCTATCTATACCATGACCACCATGAGATAGTCATGTGGCTGCACGATGTTGTATATGTCCTTTTCAGTGAAGATGATCTAGGTTGACTAGAAGATTCCTATTACGCTTCGGTTGATCCTGAAGATATCTCACCCTTCTTCAAATTGGGGTACCTTTCTGGCATGGTTCTTCCTAGAATTGTTAGAGGTCTCAGCCAGGGTAGGTCCCCCACTGATGGTGTGTATGACCTGGATTTGTTGCATCAGGTCTTTCCTTTTTCCTCTTCTTTTCTTCCTATCTTCTCGAATCTCGAAATATATTATTTTCCCTGTGGGGATGCTATCCCAGACCTATTGTAAGAATTCTACCAACCAGTCACCTCTCACTAGTGCTTTGATATGGTTACGTAGAATGAAACACCCCGAAGTGTTATGCCATACATCCTCATTGAAGTCATAGTATTTATACCGATTCCTCGTGTCAGCTGGTGCTTTTATAGGGCTAGGTTTCCGGAGTAACCTCTTATCACGAATGGCAAGGTAGAACATCTCGCGGGATACATTCACCGAGGTGTAATAACTGTACCCCATCTCATCCTGGGCTATGGAGGCTACTACTCTCGGGGGAGGCGATGCCCGATGTAGAGTTTGCCTTGTTGGATATTGCTCTAGCAAAGGTTGGGAAAGAGACCAGTTGAGAGGTCTGTTTTGAACCTTCTGTACCGGTACAGACTTGGCCACTTTTTTCTTTTGGCACTTGGTAGTTCTCATATCATCATGTTCAATCTTGACTCTAAGTTGTTCATCTATCTTCACCTGCTGAAGCGCTCTTACATAAGCTTCCTGGTACGTCTCTAGTGGTCGTTTGACCAAAGACTGGAACAATCTACCTGCCAACAAGTTACTATGAAAGTTGGCTAGGGTCTCATTTTCAGTAAAAACCCCTATTTGGATTACCTTCTTTTGGAACCTCTCCACATAAAACCTGAGTGTCTCACATTGCTCTTGAACCACGTGCTGTAAGTGGAGAATGTCTTTTGGTCGCAGCTTTATTTCCTGGAATTGTGAGCAAAAATCACTAGACAATTTAGTAAAGCTATCCACACTACATGCAGGTATCTTTCTGATCCACGTCTTGGCGTAGTCAGTCAGTGTGGTTGGGAACATCTTGTACATGGTTGCCTTGGTCGCATTCTATACTTCATTTGCTAGACGTAGCTCTCCAGGTGGCTCAAGGGATCCTTGATGCTAGAATATTTATCAGTTGGCATTTTGAATTTTGGAGGGAGTTTAACTTCTCTGATCCTTTTGGAGAATAGGGCGTTCATCTCGTCCAAAGGATCCTTTCGGTTCTCACTGTGCCTGCTTCTTTTCAACTTTTGGATTTCCTCATACATTCGAGCTAGCTGATCCTGTAGACGCTTATTCCCAGTGTTCTTAGACTCGATCTTGGAATCTTTATTGTCAGATCCCTCCGATAAAATGGAGACATTGCCTTGGTTATCCTCTTGGGGTGGATTTTCCTGGGCACTTTTTCTACTGCCCCAACGTCTGATCGAGGTTCTTTTTTGGTGGCCACTGACTAGGCAGGGTGGCAAGGTCCCCTTTACGGGATGTCAACAGTTGATTTCACTTGTTAGAGTTGGTAATAGGTTGGCCTATATGGGTCCAAGGGCATGAGCCCTAACCTATCTCGAACTAATGGTAGGGGCCCCAGTCACTGGTTGGTATCGGTGGTAGTGGTCCCAACCTATCAAAAGTAGTGGTCCTAGCTTCCGGTCTATTGGGATTCTCTCAGATGCTAGGTTCTACCGATTGGAGGGTGGTACCCTCTGTAACCAGCCAGAGGCGGACACTTTCTACGAATGCTGTAACCTGCTACTCTAGAATGGTCTGGCCGATCACTAGGGGGACCGGAGCTTGAGCGGTTCCAGTCAGTGCTGGAGCAGGATTCTGTTGCTTTGGTATCTTACCTTTCTTTTGAGACTTTCAGGTGGAGACTACGGATTGGTGTCTGGACACTTCGGGTCTTCCTTGGGAGGATCGAAGTCTTATGATGCTGTTACACCTGTAAAAACTTAAACACATGATTTTAAATGGGTATGGAATCTTTTTCACATACGGTGCCAAAAAGTGTTAACCGCAAATTTACTTTGGGTGAGGAATCTCGATTATCACCCACAAGACCGCTACCTAGGTGGATCACAGTCAGGGTAGGTACCTTCGGTACTGATTTTATGTGTAAGAAAAATGGATAAAAAGTATAAAAATAGTGACGGTAAATTTGGCGGTATTGTTTTATTCAACAATGAAGTAAATACAGTAACATGAAATAACTCTCGGTCTCTCTTTTCACTTTGACTAACTGGAGGTGGCGAACTCATATATGTCGATAAGTGGATATAACAATCAATGGCGATGGCTAAACTTAATTCTGATTGCAGAACTAAGTGATAGCTCTTAAGGTTCTAGGGATCCCCCTGTATTTATACATGCTGCAATTAAGGTTAGTCTGTGGCGTGCAAACCGAAGATCACTTGATTGATCTTCTTCCTTATTAGGCAGGATTTTCTGTTTAATATAGTTGACCCTGGAGAATCGGTTTGTAAAGGATATCTTGGAGACAATCGTGTTTATTTCCTTTTTTGTACTCTTTATTACGTTTGTGCGTACGTAGATCTTGTTGTTACAGTTTGAAGAATGATTCTGACTTCGTTTATTAGTGGCGAGATACCCCACGATATCGGCCTGGTAACGTGGTGCTTGATCATTCTGATGGCGAGGTACCTTGAGGTACTAGTCTATTGGCGAGGTACCATTCTACCGACGTGGCGCTTGATCAATCGCTTCAGGGCTTTATGGGAATCTTCTTTTCTGCTAGCGAGGTAAGATATGGACGACGATTGAATAGCGGAATGGTGTCGAGGTACTCAGGTACCGGTTGGGTAGTCTATAGAGGTGTACGAGCTTTATCGTGCTTCAATAATGATGCCGAGGTACCTCGTTTGTGTTAGATCAGACACTTCAAGGTAGATCGTAACATGTCATACCTATCTGGTGTAAAGAGACGTTTCCTACCGGGTACCGGTTGAATGGAAAATATCTCTTTGACCCATAGCCAAAAATGGTTTTTAACAGAAATCAATTAAAATAATGAATGAAACATATTTGATAGATTGATAGAAATTATACAGTTCATTACAATGCCTTAAATTCATAAAGGAATCACAACAACCCCCTGGTGGGATGATTAGTTACTCATGCCAAATACAATGAAATAAATAAGAGAAGAGTGTGGGAGTAGACCCATTGAGTGGTTTTACTTCCTTGAATGCTTGAATTCCAATCTTCTAATGCCTTGTTGAGTAAAAAATCAGAGAATGAATGTGTGGGTTTAGGATGACTCCTAGATTTAGAGAGAGAAAATGAGTGATGCAAATGGTGTGTGTTCGTGTGCTGATATGGTGACACCTGATGCACGTAGTGCACAGATTATACATAGGTAAAGAACCCGTGCTAGACCCATGTAGTCTCCTTCATGCTCCTTGGTTTAGGTGTAGTGCATGGGTTATTTTCGGGCAAGGACCCGTGCATGACCCGTGCAATGAGGGCTTTACACATTATCTGCTCCCTGGTTTAGGCAACTGCAAGAGTTGTGTCTGGTTAAGGACCGGTGCACTAAGGGATTTTTCAATTCTTCAAGCTTCGGTGCACGGTTTGTGTATAGGTAAATGACTCATGCACTATGGCCTCCATTTCTACCTTTTTCTACACAATTTGCCCCCTTTTAACTCCATACTTTGTTTTCTTACCTAATGATTGCAATAAGAACAAAAGACCATAAGATACACTCAAAACTACCTGAAAATGAGACAAAGAGTAAGGATATAAGGATTTTGGTCCGATAATTGATTTATTGAACTTATTTTAGTAACCAAAATTTAATTGGAATCTTTGTGAAATGGGTAGACACTCTAACCCCCATATCACTTAGTGGTTGAATTTCTTCTTTAATGCATTTAATACTCACCTTAAGTTGGGTAAGCACTCCAACTCTCAACTCATTGTAGAGGTTGAATTGTGGTTTCTTTATGAGCCAAGTAGGCACTCCAACTCTTTGCATTAGTTATCAATTTATGTTTTTAACCATCCACACTTACGGTGTCTAAACAAGCTCACTTGAGTTGGAATGGATACATTGTAAGCACTTCAATCCAACATATCCCAACTAGGTGAAAGGGGTGGATTGTGAGCACTCCAATCCAAGTCATCCTGGCCACCTCACATCTATCCAAAGTAAGAGTGAAATGGGTGGATTGTGAGCACTCCAATCCAAGCTATCCTGGAAACTCAAGTTAGGAAGATAAGCCCTAATTGATCGAATTGGTTCTTAAAGAATGGATTGCCTACCGTTTTTGTTTGATTGCGTTGACTCCCACATTCACATCTCATTATCTCATCATTTCACATTCTTGCTAACTTAGTTACATTTAGTTTATTTTAGCTTAGTTGCATATTATTGTTAAATTTTCAACTCAACCATTTATATTTACTTTTCAAGCTTTATTTTAGTTTAATAGAAGTTAACTCGTTTTAGCAATTTAATTTCCCTTTCCCTATGAACGACACCCGACTTGCCATTGTACTAGTTTTATAAACTTTTGAGGCATTGTTACGGTTTTACAAATGCTTTTGATGGACCTTTTCTAACGATAAAAACATACATGTCATTACCATAATCCTTGGAAATATTCCCAAATCCCTCACATTGAAAGCATTGAACCCCTTTTCTTAAAGACTTATCTTGACTTGGCTTAATCTTCTTGAATTGGGTCTTATTCTTGAAGTCGTTCCCCTTATAGCTAAAGCCATTCTTTTGTAGCATCATGAACTTCTTAAATCTTTTCACCATTATAGTCATGTCTTCATCTGGTTCATCCTCCTCAATCTCAATATTGTAGGTTTTCAAGGCTATTCCCTTTTGCTTCTTAGGTGATGTGGTTGTAGGAGCCCATTTAGACTAATAGGCTAGAGCCTTCCAATCACTTCAATAGGATTCATCTTCCTGTAGTCACTATTTTGTTTAAGAGTCGTCACCTTGGATTCAAATCTAAGAGGTAGTGACCTCATGATCTTTTGCTTGATCCTCTTATCTGAGTATGGGTCACCTGGTTGATAACTTTGATTCACGATGTCCATCAACTTATCTTGGAATTCATTAAAGCATTCCTGCTTCTCCATCCTAATTATCTCAAATTGTGTTTGGAGCTTGGATTCTTTAACCATTTCAGTTCCCTCATGTGCCGTCTCCAAGATTACCCAAGCTTCAGGTGCATTTTTGGTGATTTGGATAAGTTTATATCGACTTTCATCTATTGCACAAAATAAGGCATGCATTGCCTTGTTAATCAATTTCTAAGTTTCAAATTCTTGGGCACTCCATTAAGCCTTCGGATTTAGAACAGTACTTCCACCATCGGCGGTCATGGTGGGTGGTGTGTATCCATCCTCCATCACCATCCACACCCTATCATTTATCGTCGATTGATAGGACTTCATCTTCCCCTTCCATGATGAGTAATTTTTACCATTGAGCGAATGTGGTCTCGTGTTTAACCCGCTCTCTTTACTCATCCCAAAATCACTCATAGTGTTTGGGTAAATGTATGCAAATGAATGCAATAATCAAAATACAAAAGTGCAAGACACACACAACAAGAGCTAGGATCATCTAAGTATGTCTTAGAACTAGCTCTGATACCAATTGAAAATAAATAAGCGTTGTGTTTTGCAACCTAGAGGGGGTGAATAGGTTTTAATCAAGTTAATTACCAATTTTTCTTTATTTGTCAATATTAAAAATTTACTATATTAACAACATTTTTTGACAAGGGACCAAAAAAGAATTTTTCATTTGCCTAGTACTTGGTAAGATTTAGATCGGGGTCGATTCTCAGATACCAGGGATACTTGATACCATGATATGGGAGGAGGTTAGTACCATACTGTACATATTATCATATATCAAGCAGAGACTGTACCACTATACCTTTTACCTAGTACCTACGTACCATGGAATCTACCCGCGAGCCAAGTACCGAGATATCAGCTCAAGATCCAGCCGAAATATGTGTCATGCCCTCCAAGTGAGAAGAATGTTACCATGAAGATAATGGCATGTTAGAATGAGCGCCATGCTGGCAAGAGTAAACCGGTACACTAGGATACCGCACCATGAAGGTACAAAGTTAACAATCTCCTTCAGCAAACATAGAAGAAATGGGTTGACCTCTTCACCATTTAAAGCGCCATAAATGAGACCAAATAGGTCAACTGGTTCATAATTCAAATACAAACAAAAACATGACATAATTGAAGGGAGTAATTCCCGTGTTAATTGACAGCTCCCATCAATGCCAATCAATTATGTTAAACGACAAATCAATTGGCCAAAATAATGGGGATTTGATTGGAAGGATGAAAGGGGTTAAATACAACACCCGAATTTAGAGAAAGACATCTGATTTTTGGAGATCTAATAGTCAGGAATTAGAGAACATTCACCATAAAGAGAGTTTTCGCCATCGCCAGAGAGTAATTATCCACTTATCGACTTGTACGTGTTCGCCATCGCCAGTCAAATAAGAGAAAGAGAGAAAAATCACAATAATTGTACCAATAAGCTTTATTTTCAATAAAATAGTCATACTCTATACTTACATTATAACATGTTCTTCTATTTGTCTCTTATTATATTCGTCCTGTTTTTAGTCACCAAGGCACGATGTACCTACCCCCCGCAACCTACCTAGTAGAAGGTTGAGGGTGCTGACTGAAAGTCCTCACCCAAGGTGAATTTTCGGTTAACGTACCCCATTTTAGCAAGTAATCAATTAACACTAAACATGCGGAAAACAATAAAAACACAAGATATGTTTTACAAGTGAAATCCTCCAACTGGACAAAACTCATGGGCTATCCTTCTAGCCACATACGATCATCAAAATCCACTACTTGAATGAAAGTTTACAATCAAGGTTGACCTCAAGTCATACCATTCTTGGTCACTACCCTTTCACTCTACCCAATGGGCCTTTAATAGTGATCCTAGACCAACAAGCTTGTACACTAATCCACTTAGTCACAAAGATTAACACTCAATGGAGAGATATATCAACCTGAGTGAATATGTCAAAATATTATAATCATGCAATTAATGCTAGACAACACTAAATGTTTATCTTGAGATTTAAAGATGACAATAAGTACAAATCCAAGATATCAATGTTTATTTGAATGCTCATAAAGACCTAACTAGATGATATGCAAGTCTAAAATCTAGTCATCAAACAAAAGCCAATCAACAAGAGTTGTCATAAATCATGGAAAGGATAATAAATGCCGTTAACAAATGCAATAAGTTATTCCTAATCAACAATATCTAAATACAAAGCATAGAGATTTAGCTAGAGGGCAAAATGATCCTAAATGCTAGCTATTAATGAATGGGAAATCTCAGCCAATAGACAAAAACACAAACATACTCAAGACATGCTTAATCAAAGAGACATTAAATTAATCAACAAAGTAATTGCTAATCATAAGCAAAGAAGAACAAATTGACAAACAATAGGTTCAAGGGCATGTTCAACTTACAAGGATGTGAAAGAATGAAGACACATGAGAAGATGATTCTTGATGGATGCTAGATGCACCATAGTTTGTATTTGGTTGAGTAAAAATCAATTCTTGGAGCTTTCTCTCTCACTTAGAGTCAATTTCTCTCACTAAGGATATGAATTTTAGAGCTCTAGGTCCAAATAGGGAAGAAGATGATGTATTTATTTGGTGGGAAATTGACATTAGGGAAAAGATGTTTTTGCCCCAGAATCGATGCAATGAGCGGGTGGGAGACCCACGTACACACCCGTGCACTCACCTGCACACCCCCACAATACCACCCAAAAATCACATCTTTTGTGGGAGGCTCATACGGAGACTTGTCCCGCTGTAAATCCTAGAAGGCTTTACGTGGGTGACTCCATGGGAGGCTTTTGTTAAGACATGTACTTTAGAAAAGCCTGTAAGGCTTTACACGGGAGGCTCTTGTGGAGACATCTCCCGCTGAAAAGCCTGGAAGACTTTACACGAGGGACTCTGTTGGAGGCTCCTACAGAGACACCTTATGCAAAACCCAATAGCACAGTGCGCGGGTCTCCTACCCACGCAATCACGCGTACATTCACAAGATTTACCAAGGGATTAAAGCAAGACCAAAAGACATACCAAATAAGCAAGGAAGAGACAAGAAAAGGATGCACACAAGTAAGCAAAAAAGGTACAATGTAAGATGAATAACATGTATGAGAATAGAATATGTGTGTGTAACTAAGTCTCTTCAAAGAGTTAAGTAAAGTGATATACCTTTGAAGTGCTCTTGAGTTTGACGGTGCCATTGAAGCTTGATCACGAACAATGAGGTTTAATCTACCCTTACAAGTAAATCCCCAATGTGGTTTGTCAATGAAATGAGCCAATCAAAATATGAGGAACTTACACCTTTGTCTTGGTACATCTATGTCATTCATAAAATTTCACACTTGCACATCTTTCATATAGGCTAATATGTTTTAAATGCCTAAAAAAGAGATTCTTTTCTCATAATCGTGATACAGGTCGCTGGCTATGCACCTGTATAAACCGCGGTCCCAATAATGGTTGGTTCTAGAGGTTTCACGAGTAGGGTACTTCGGCTAGTGCACATGCTTGCAGATCGATTCCTACTGCGATCTTCTCTAGAAGGTCTTTGTTACCTGTACTGCAACATGTGCCTGTTCCTATCCAACTGTCCTAACCATGGTGTTATCCAGTGAGTGCACTGTTGTGCGTACCACGGTCTGGACAATTTGCCCAAACCGCGTTATACACGGCGGTAATGACAGGATTTTGTTGGCTTTGTTCAGAACGACATCACTTTGACCTAGGGCTTCATATATATGAATTTTTTCCCCTTCTTACCATCTTTAAAGCTTTAGATTTCAATTTTGCTCCACATATAGAGTTCAAGAGTGACTTTCGAGAAAAGCCATCAAGATTCAATTTTTCTTGATCAAAATCAGAACACTCATCATTCATTCATGAATCAAGCATCATCTAGCTTTATCTAGGATGTGTTTTAGCATCGGTCTCCATCAACACACATGACTTGGTAATTAGAACACCATTTCATTCATTCTAGTATTCTTTCTTAACAAAAAATCTCTTTTATGACTTGTTTGTATCTAGACTAAGTTTTATCTATAAGTTGAGATTTTTTGCGTTGATTGTTGGGTTTTGTATTATGATAGCTATTGCATCTAGGTTTGCATTTATTTCAAATAGATAAGTTATATGTATGTCATATAGCAATATGATATCTAGGATTGTTTGAATCATTCATCCATGATTAGATAAGCATTAGATGTGTTGACCTAGCATTTATGCATTTAGAATATTATCATATTCACATTAGGTTGCATATATGTTCTCTTGAGAGTTAAGTCTTGTATGTACCATGGGTAGTAAACAAACAACAACCTAAAATCACTATTAAAGGCTTGCGGGTAGCAAAAGTGAACCAGTAACCTTTTAGGTGTGATATGGTCAACCTAGGTTGTACTCATTTTTGTAAATAGTGGATTTGAGGGTTCGATTGGCGATTAGGCCGCGAGTTTTTTACCTTTTGTGGTTTTCTTAAGTAAAACACATCATTGTGTCATGTTTTAAATTCTGTACTTTTTATGACAATGATTGTTTGTGTGATTAATCTTGATTACCCAAAAGATGGCGATTAGTTTCATTAAAACATATTCACTCCTATCTAGGTTATTTAGACATATACGTTTATTTATTTTCAATTGGTATCAGAGCAAGTTCCTAGATATACATAGAAGATCCTTGCTATTTTTACGTGTCTTGCATTCTTGCACTTTGTTTGTTGCATCACATTTGCACTCATCTCATTAATACACCTCTAAACATTATAAGTGGGAACGGTGAAGGAACCGAGGGATCTTCAAGCACAAGACCTCCCTTACTTACCGGAGTGAACTATGCCTCTTGGTAAGGTAAAATGGAATCTTACCTTTGCCAGATAGATGACCGAGTATGGATGACAATTCAAGATATCTACACTCTCCCACCATGACCGCTGAAGATGGAAGTGCCAAGCCTAAGTCACAATGGAGCACACAAGATTTTGAAGCTTCTAAATGGAACAATAAGGAGATGCATGCCATCTATTGTGCATTGGATGACAACCAATACAAGTTGATCCAAACAACTAGAAATGCAAAAGAGGCATTGGATATTCTAGAGACAACTCATGAAGGAACTGAGGTGGTCAAGGATTCCAAGCTCCAAATCCTACAAACATAATTTGAGACTATTAGGATAGAGGAGCATGAGTGCTTTAATGATTTTCAAGTGAAGTTGATGGACATCGTCAATCAAAGCCATCTTCTAGGTGACCCATATTCGGATAGGAGGATCAAACAAAAGATTATGAGGTCACTTTCGAAAAGGTTTGAATCGATGGTGATGGCACTTAAGGAGAATAATGACTATAAAAATATAAAGCCGAGTGAAGTCATTGGAAGACTTCTAACAATGTAGGTATTCAATCAAACCCAGATAATCTTATATAGAGACATGGTAGTTGTTGACGATGACTTTTGGATCTTTGAAAATTCAATCACGCGTCCAACAAACTATTGTAAATTGTCAACGATGTCGTGAGGAAAACAGAAAAAAGTGAAGCAAAGTACACAAACACAAATTTACATGGTAAAACCCTAACGTAGGGAAACATCCACGGTTACCGGTGGCGGCAAGAATAATTCACTATGACAAAATTATTAAACACTCTATCCTTTTCATTCTTGGCATATATCTCTCTCTTATTCTTGTTTATTTTTGTCTCTTTGTCTATCCCTTTTTTTTCTGATGAGATTGTAAGTCTATTTATATATACATAGAACCCTAATCCTAGTTACATAGATAAGAAAAGGTGGTAATGTTTAATTAGGACTCGTTACTCATTAAAGTTGTCTTTGTCTTCTTTCATGTTTCAGAGATCTTGTGACTTCTTTCCTGACTGGTGCATAATCTTTTAGAAGAGCAGAATTATTGCTTGATTTGAACTCGCTTCCTGTTTGGTATTTATCCTTCTAAAAGTTCTGAGTTCTTTCCTGAATG
This sequence comes from Dipteronia dyeriana, assembly GCA_032871835.1. Lineage (NCBI taxonomy): Eukaryota > Viridiplantae > Streptophyta > Magnoliopsida > Sapindales > Sapindaceae > Dipteronia > Dipteronia dyeriana. Next base: position 41,088,421 of record CM065302.1, read on the forward strand.
GAATCCTCTGACATTGAAGAGGAAATATGTATATTTCCTTATTAGAGTATGATTCTAGATTTCTTGTTTGAGTAAGATCATTCTTCTTCGTATTTGAGTCGTAGTTGCCTTTATTGTCTCCCATGCATTGTTTAACTGACCAATCTTCTACTCCCGACCAGACCTTTTATGTCCCAATTGGGTGGTCTTTACCCGATCAAATTGTCTCTACCCGATTAGTTAGTTTTCCCGACCATCTAGGGCAATCTTCAGTAGGCCTTGAGATCATTTATTAATTGTCTTGAGTTGATCTTTCTTGGCTATTTTTGGTGACGTGACATATATAATCATCGTATTTTTAGGTGATCACACTATAAAAAAATCCATATAACAATACCCCCTCAAATCCGCGAGATGAGCTATTGACGGCTTAACGAAGGGATTTGAATAATTTTGATTTTTTGATGCTTTTGAACTTATCACTTCAAACCGATCAAGTATCTTATTAAACCGATCATTTTTTATTTTGCTAAATTGATCAAGTATCTTATTAAGCTGATCAGTCTTTGACTCCTTGATTTTTGCTCCATTATAGGCTATAGCTGGACCAGTCGGTATCCCGGCTATTTGCTCAGGATAATTCCTGACCTTCTTGGTTTTTAAAGTTGATTCGGTAGGTGTCCCGACTACTTATTCAGGATAATTCCCGACCGTCGTCTTGGTTTTTAAAGTTGATTCAGTCGGTGTCCCGATTACTTATTCAGGATAATTTCTGACCGCCTTGATTCGGTCGGTGTGGTGTCTGAAATCATCAAAGTGTGGTTGGTGTCTTTCGGCAAAATAATCTAGTGCACTGGGTGCATTGAATTGGATCACAGTGAAATACTTTATCTAGAACTGTCAATGGTTAAAAGTTTTCACTTGAAGACAATCAGAGAGTCTATCTCAATCCTGAGATAAATGATGGACTTATGGTTGCAAGTGTTATCATTTCAGCTATCAATGAGTACGATTATATATCATAGTCTATCCTTGATAGTTTGGTGGTATTCATTTGTTAATCGATAGAGAACTTTATTTATAGAAATGGACATCGTGGCTTCATTTATTAAATGAGAGTAGAATATAATCATATGGATGTTTTGAGGTATTTGATATTAAATCTTAGCGTTAAGTTTTCAATCGTGTCTATTGAAGCATGACTTCTAGACAAGACAAAATATCCAAGTTCAAAATGTGGTCATATGAGTAAATATAGTAACTTGGAGAGCTATATGTGGTCTATGAGTTCTTGGCGATTACTGATATTCTTCATGAGGATACACTTTCTCCAATAAAGTTGTCTAGGGTATGAATGAGAAATATTAACTTATTCTATCTTTATTTAAGAGTTCAATTTTAGTTCTTTAGTGGAATGAACTAAAATTAATAGATCGGACCTAAGTGAATCGTTTGTTGATTGTGATTAGATTATGTCTATTGAAGCTTAAATTTAGATAGCCCGTCAAGATCCTCAATCCACACGAACTTGCATGGATCACTTGATATATAATACCGGACCAATTTAAGGGTCCATCTAGAATTGTATTGAGGCATGTGGACTTTTTTCTTTTTGTAAGAATGAGTCTAGTTCACATGTGGATTTTTTATTAAGGTACAATGGATTTAATAAAATAAGAAAAATATTATATTGGCCCATGTATATGTGTTGGGCGGCAAGGCTTTATAAAATAGCCTAACATATTGTTTTTTATTTTATTATTTAATTAAATGGAAATTAATTAATTTGGTAATTAATTAATTGTTTAATTATAAATCAAAATCTTTTTCTAGTAGGAGAAGGTCTCCTAATATTATACTATTGTTGGTAGTATAATTACTATTAATGATTATATTGATAAGTAGATAAATAAAAAGAATTATTTATCTAGTCAAATTAGGAAATCGTTAATATGGTTACAAATACACTATTTGAGTTGGATTAGGAGACTTGGTGTAGGAAAGAATTCTTTTTGGAAAAGAATTCTTGGTCAACAAGTAAATCCACCTAAGGATAGTGTAAGTTCCTCGGTTTTTGATTGGCTTATTTCGTTGACAACCACATTTTGGGATCAATATTGTAAGGGTAGTTTAGGGCTTCATTGTTCGTAACCAAGCTCAAGCATCAAAGGTAAAATCACTTGCTTACTTCATTAAATAGATTTAGTGCACACACTCACACTCATGCATTTTATTTTAATTATCTTGTTTGCATGCTTATTTGCCATTTTGAGTGCCTTGTGTGTCTAATTTTTTATTTGAGTGTGAATGTATGCTTGTGCCTTAGAAAGAGGATTTTTTTCCTCTTTACCATGGTCTAGACTGCTCTACGTGCAGTGCCCCCGCCGCGGCCTGCACATCGGTGTTTGGCAGAGGATGCACGCTGTGTCTACCGCGGTCTGTGCGTGTTGCCTACGCCGCGGCCTCCCAAACGGAGTTTCACAGAGGATGCATGTTGTCCAGACCACGGTCTGTGCACACTGCATACACAACGGCCTACAGAGCGGCGTTGTCCAGACGATACGTCACTCTCTGTACTGCGGTCTGGACACTTGCCTGGACTGTGGTATAGCCAGCGGTCCTGACACGTTTTGGTTGCCTTCGCCCAAAACGACGCAGTTTCTCTTTAGGCTTCATATATATACATCATCTTCTTCCCAACTCATTTTAGAGAGCTTCCAAACCTATTTTTTAAGAGAGAGATAAGGTTCTTTAGAGAGAGAAGCTCCAAGAAGCCATTTTTACTCAACCATCCTTAAAATCCAAATCATCAAGCATCTTCCAAGCATGGGTTTCTTGTGTGTGCATGACTAGGTATTCTCTACATGTTCTAAGCTTTATGTTTTCATTACAAAGACATGTATGCCTAGGGTTTTAGTCTTTATTGCACATTAATTGCTTGCTTGAGTGTTTAATTGTTTTTATGACATGCTTGTGTGTTGGTTGAGATGCATTAATTTGTGATAGCTAGCATTTAGGACGATTTTACCCTTCTAGCTAATTCTTCTTGCCTTTGCATTTAGAACATTGATATCTAGGATTTGGTTTAATTGTCATTATTAATCCTAGATAAGCATGAATGTATTGACCTAGCATTTTTGCATATTGAATATTCTTGCATATTCGCTTAGGTTGCCATTATCTTTTCATTGTTGATTTAGCTTGTGGTTAAGTGGTTAGTGCACAAGGCTAGTGATCCAAAATCGTTATTAAGGCCCATTGGGTAGAGTGAAAGGGTTAGTAACTGGAGGGTTAGACGGGAGGTCAACCTAGGTTGTAAACTTTTACTCAATAGTGGATTTTGAGGATCAAGGGTGGTGCTCTAAATAGCCCGTGGTTTTTTCCCATTTGGAGGTTTCCACGTATATTTTCCCTGTTGTTATTGTTTTATGTTTGTTGTCATTTAATTGAGTTTTTAAGTAGAATTGGGTTGAATTGTTAATATTGATTAATTCGCAAAATTGGTAATCTATCGAATTAAAACCTATTCACCCCCCTCTAGGTTATAGATACACACTTTCTAGGGAATATCAATTGGTATCAAAGCCGGTGCCTAGATATACTTAGGTGATCCATGCATTGTGTGTGTTTTACCCTGTGCATTTTTGGTAATTTGCATTTCATTTGCATCTTCATATCATTCATTACCCTCAAACACAATGAGTGGAAACGGAAATAGTCATGAGGGAGCCTCAAGCACAAGACCCCTTCTGCTCAATGGGGTGAATTACGCTACTTGAAAGGGAAAGATGGAAGCCTATCTTTGCCAAATAGATGACCGTGCTTGGATGGATATTGAAGACTGTTATACTCCTCCAACAATGATCACCGATGATGGTATAGAAGCTCCCAAGCCCAAGTCTAGTTAGAGTACTCAAGAGTTTGAAGCATCCAAGTGGAACAACAAGGCTATGCATGCCATCCTCTGTGCCGTGGACGATAATCAATACACGTTGGTCCAAAACACTAGGATTGCAAAAGAGGCTTAGGACATTCTTCAAATGGCACATGAGGGAACCGAGGTAGTCAAGGACTCAAAGCACCAAGTCCTCCAAATGTAATTTGAGATGATTAGGATGGAGGAGCATGAATGCTTCAATGAATTCCAAGTGAAGCTGATGGATATTGTCAACCAAAGCCATCAACTTGGTGACCTCTATTCTGACAGGAGAGTCAAAAAAAAAATTATGAGGTCACTTCCGTCAAGGTTCGAATCAAAGGTGACGGCTCTTGAAGAGAATATTGAGTACAAGAATATGAAGCCAAGTGAAGTCATTGGAAGACTTCTAGCTTATGAGTCAATATGGAACACCTCACCCACTTCTCCAAAGAAGTAAAAGAGTATTGCCTTGAAGACCTCTAAGGTTGAAGAAGAGGAGGAGGACTCGGATGAAGAAATGGCCCTCATGGTCAAAAGATTCAAGAAATTCATGAGATTTAAGAGGAAAGGTTTTGGGTCCAAAGGACATGAAGTGAAGAAGAAAACTCCCTTCAAGAAGACTAAAAAGTTTCAAGAAGGTGAGTCCAAGAAGGGCATTCAATGCTATGAATGCAGTGGTTTTGGTCACATTGCTCCAGAATGTGCAAATTTGAAGAAAAAGAAAAAGGGGAAGATGATGGTGGCCACTTGGAGTGATAGTGAAGACTTAGAAGAGGAAGAAAAATCTTTGGATGATAAAGATAGAGTTGCAAACTTTATTGCCTTCACAACATCTCATAACGGCAAAGAAGTTGTGAGTGACAAGGAAGAAGTAGATGACTCTAGTGATGAGAGTGCCTCTTCTAACTCTAGGTTTGAGATTGATGAGGAAATGGACTATGTAGACTTCATAAAGTTTTTTGAAAAGTCTAGATTGAAAAAAAGAAGAAGGAGGTTCAAGAGTTAAAAAGGAAGAATCTAGAGTTGACTCTCAAGATTACTCACTTGAGTGAGAAAATAAAGAGTGGTAAAAAGTTAGAAGAGAGTTTAAAGTTGGAGCTTGTGATCACTAAGAAGAGTGAAGAAAACTAGAAGATGGAGCTTAAGGAAGCAAAAGAATTGGTTACCAAGATGACATCCGAAACCGAGAGACTTGAAAATATGCTATCATATGGGAAGATTCCGAGTGATAAAACGGGCCTAGGATATATGGAAGGTAAGGATGCCATTTCCTTGAAGAAGACCATCTTTGTCAAAAGTCAAGAGGTCAGAGAGACTCAAGATTCACACCAACAAATGAGATCTAATGAAGTTGGAGAATCTTCAAAGCAAGCTCAAATGAAGGCTCAAACAAATTCTCAAGCAAAAGCTCATCCACCAAGAGCTAGAACACATCATACAAGACCTCAACTTCCAAGGAGCCCTCAAATTCAACAAAGAAGTTTTCACCCATAACCAAGAAGAAAAGCTGACGTGGCTCTACCACAAAGGATGTTTCAAAGAAGAGATTCTGCTCAACACCAAAGGACAACTCAAAGGAAAGGGAAGTCTTCCATGCTCGCATAAGGATATGGTATAAATTCTTACTTTACTTCCATTTGACATTATTGTGGTGTTGAGGGTCACATAGGACCGAACTGTTTTAAATTCATTAAGTTGTATCGGTTTGAAAGCATTATTGAGAATAATATGCTTAGAAGAGCCAAAATGCATGCACCTAGGAAGTTTAGAGCCAATGAACCCAAGGCTCCTAGAAATGACAATGTTGCTACTAGGTGGATTAGGACAAATGAGTATGTTTGCCACGTGGCCCAAGTGGCATTGAAGGCGAAAGCCTCTAACACTTGGTACCTTGATAGTGGATGTTCTAGGCACATGACCGGAAACAAGAGTTCTTTTGAAACTCTTGTGATGAAGGATGGTGGATTTGTCACCTTTGGTGATGGGTCACGTAAGAAAGTTCTAGGAAAAGGAAACATTACCATCCTCGGTTTGCCCTCCTTGCCTAATGCTGTCTATGTAGATAGCTTGCAAGCCAATCTTATTAGCATATCATACTTAAGTGATGAAGGGCTTTCGGTTTTGTTTGGAAAAGTTGATTGCTCTATTCTAATAGAAGATGGGCAAGTGCTATTGAAAGGCAAGAGATCAAGTGACAATTGTTATTGTCTTGATTCTAATGGCATCTCTTGCAATTTGTCTAGTTGTGATCAAATTGAATTGTGGCATCAAAGGTTAGGTCATATGAATTTCAAAGACTTGAAAGTTCTTGAGAGGTTGAAAGTTGTGAGAGGCCTTCCTAAGTTTGGAAGTAGGATTGAGGGAGTTTGTGGACCTTGTCAACAAGGAAAGCAAACTAAGAGTATGCACAAGAAGGGCAAGTACCTTGCCACCAAGGAGCCTTTAGAGCTTCTTCATATGGACCTTATGGGTCCCATGCAAACTGAGAGTCTCGGTGGCAAGAGGTACATTTTTATGTGTGTGGATGATTTCTCTAGATATACTTGGACTTACTTTCTTAGAGAGAAATCTGAAACATTTGAAACTTTTAAAATGATTTGCACTAAAATTCAAAATGAGAAGGATTCTAACATAAAACGCATCAAGAGAATTTGGAAATGTTATCTTTGAAAACTTTTGTGATAGTCTTGGTATTTCCCATGAGTTCTCAGCTCCTCGAACTCCTCAACAAAATAGGGTAGTAGAGAGGAAGAATAGAGTCCTCCAAGAGATGGTCCGTGTGATGTTGCATAGCAACAATGTGCCTAGGAATCTTTGGGCTGAAGCTGTCAATACGGCTTGTTATATAGGCAATAAGGTGTTTCTTATGCCCGGGACTAGGCAAATCTTCTATGAATTGTGGAAGGGTAGGAAGCCAAATGTGAGCTACTTCCACTAATTTGGAAGCAAGTGCTACATTCTAAATGACCATGACCAACTTGGCAAGTTTGATGCTAAGAGTGATGAGGAGATTTTCATTGGCTATGCCCTAAATAGTAAGGCCTATAGAGTTTTTAATTTGAAGACAAGAAGTGTTATGGAATCATCTAATGTGGTCATAGATGATTGTAGGCCTAAAGTTAGTAACCATCATGAGGAGATTAATGTGTTTAATGATACTCCCTTGGTGAGGATTGATGAGATTTCTAGTGATGAAAAATCTAAGCTTGACAAAGAGATCACTCAATCTCTTGATAGAGATCCTACTTTGGACTCTAAGGAACCTGCTCCTTGGGTTAGGCATCTTCACAACAAGAGTGACATTCTTGGAAATGTGAATGAGGGTGTGAGGACTAAACATCAATTAGCAAATCAAATTAGTTACACTTGTTACACCTCTCAAATTGAACCCAAAAAGGTAGATGAAGCTTTAAGTGATGAGTTTTGGGTTCTTGCTATGCAAGAAGAATTAAATCAATTTGAAAGAAATGAGGTTTGGACTCTAGTTCCTAGGCCTAAGAACACTAATGTAATAGGCACCAAGTGGGTCTATAGGAACAAATCAGATGAGGATGGCAATATTGTGCGGAACAAAGCTAGACTTGTTGCACAAGGATACTCTCAAATTGAGGGTATCGACTTTGAGGAGACTTTTGCTCCCGTTACCCGTTTAGAGTCCATTAGGCTTCTCTTATCCATATCGTGTGTTCATAAATTTTAATTGTTTCAAATGGATGTTAAGAGTGCCTTCCTCAATGCCTTATTGCATGAGGAAGTGTTTGTTGAGCAACCTAAAGGGTTTGTGGATCCTCACCACCCCAATCATGTTTATCGCCTCAAGAAGGTGCTATATGGGTTGAAACAAACACTGAGGGCTTGGTATGAACGTCTCACTCTTTATCTTGTTGATAATGACTACTCTAGAGGTAGTGTTGACAAGACTTTGTTCATCAAGTGCACTAAAGATGAGTTATTCATAGCTCAAATTTATGTTGATGACATTGTTTTTGGTTCCACCAACAACTTGAAAGTTCAACAATTTGTTGATGTCATGACTCATGAGTTTGAAATGAGCATGGTTGGTGAACTCAATTACTTCCTAGGCTTGCAAATCAAACAAATACATGATGGGATCTTCATATCCCAAGCTAAGTGTGCCAAGAACCTAGTGAAGAAGTTTGGCCTTAAGAATGCCAAACTTTGTGACACACCAATGAGTACCACTTTGAAACTTAGCAAGGATGCTAGTGGAAAAAGTGTGGATCAAAGTCTATATCGTGGCATGATAGGGAGCTTGTTATACTTGACTGCTAGTAGGCCCGATATAGCTTTTAGTGTTGGTGTTTGTGCTAGGTACCAAGCCAATCCCAAGGAACCCTATCTCTCCTCTGTGAAGAGAATCATTCGATATATGAATGGGACATCCAACTATAGGATATGGTACTCTTTTGACACTAATGCTAGTTTAGTTGGCTTTAGTGATGCAGATTGGGCAGGTAATTGTGATGGTAGGAAGAGTACATCGGGCAGTTGCTTCTTCTTAGGGAACAATCTTGTGTCTTGGTTTTGTAAGAAGCAAAATTCCATCTCATTATCCACAGCCAAGGTCGAATATATAGCAGCTGGGAGTGCTTGTACACAACTCTTTTGGATGAAACAAATGCTTGTGGATTATGGCTTTGAGCAAGGTATTCTAACCCTTTATTGTGATAACATGAGTGCCATCAATATTTCAAAAAATCCTATCCAACATTCTAGAACTAAGCATATTGACATTAGACATCATTTCATAAGGGAGCTAGTTGAGAGCAAATGCATTGCACTTGAACATGTGGGAACAAATGATCAACTAGCGGATTTGTTTACCAAACCGTTAGATTCAACTAGGTTTAAGTCTTTTAGTAGGTCTATTGAGATTTGTCATATGCATTGATGGGTTTTGGTGGTTGACCCCATTTGGGGAGCTCAAGCAAAGAGAGCGAACTTGCATCTTAATAAGCAAATAATTGTTCAATTTTATGCTATTTAATTAATTGCTTGAGTATCTTGGTTGCCTATATTATTATATGTATTTTTATTCAATAAGTGTGTTTTTGCCTTATTTGAAATGCATGTCTCATTTATGTTCAAACATGTATTTTTGGACTAGAAAATTTATTTGAGAAGTACATTTGATTGACCCAAGGTTTATCTCCATGATTGTGAAAACTTGATCTTGACATGCTTAAAGTGATATGCATGCTGAATTTATTGAATGCTTACAAAATGATTGCAAACATGTGTGCAAGTGATTTTTGAGACTTTATTCAATAAGGATATTGTATCCATTTCAAGGATTTCACAATCCAATAGTCTTTCTATTTACTTATTGAACAAGGCTACTATCATACGGGCATCTTGTCCGGAAAAATCTAATAGGGCGATATAGTCGCTCATGCCTTGTTCAACTTGTAAAGTTTGATAGTTGTTTTTATGTTCTTAGCTAAACTATATCTTGTTTTCCATTGTCATCTTGGTGAAAAATTGGTTTGACTTCTTTTGGAACCTCATGTGCTAATTTCTTTGCCAAATACCTTGCTTTTGGAAGTTGATGTTGCATGTATTTCATTCAAGGCATTTCTTTCGCACATATTCAAATCAATAAAACCTCCATGATTTTCTCTCTCTCTTAATTAACCTATATAAAGTTGTTGTATATGATTATGCATTTACATTGCAAATATCTCTCTTTGCTACAGCATCCCGGTTGGGGAATACTCCTTTGCCTATCTTGTGACAAAAAAAGAAGTAGTGTTGGATTTAGGAGGGGTTGATATTGGCATGTTTTATGAGGGAGTTGACCTATTTAGGGGGAGCATTTGCTTTGTGCATTGTTAATTGCATGTTACTTGTTTCTATTTCATGCACATTGCACTTGTTTTTATTTTTCTTGATCCCTCTCATAAACTTGTCTTGGAAAGTGTAGTTCTTTGTTTTGTAGGGATGATCATGCTACGAGAGATGAAAGATTTGAAGACTTAGCTTTAGGTATCTCTTGTAACATAGAATGGTTGTTTGTTGACCTCTTGTTTATTTCTTGTTATTTGTTGTGAGGATAATTTGTGAGTGAGTGGTTTTGTCACGAAATAACCAAAGGGGGAGATTGTAAGTTTCTCGGTTTTTGATTGGCTTATTTCGTTGACAAACACATTTTGGGATCAATATTATAAGGGTAGTTTAGGGCTTCATTGTTCGTAACCAAGCTCAAGCATCAAAGGTAAAATCACTTGCTTAACTTCATTGAAGAGATTTAGTGCACACACTCACACTCATGCATTTTATTTTAATTATCTTGCTTGCATGTTTATTTGCCATTTTGAGTGTCTTGTGTGTCTAATTTTTTATTTGAGTATGAATGTATGTTTGTGCCTTAGAAAGAGGATTTTTTTCCTCTTTACCACGGTCTAGACCACTCTAAGTGCAGTGCCCCCGCTGCGGCCTGCACATTGGTGTTTGGCAGAGGATGCACGCTGTGTCTACCGTGGTCTGTGCGTGTTGCCTACACCACAGCCTCCCAAGCGGAGTTTAACAGAGGATGCATGTTGTCCAGACCGCGGCCTGTGCACGCTGCATGCACAGCGGCCTACATAGCGGCGTTGTCCAGACGATACACCGCTCTCTGTGCCATGGTCTAGACACTTGCCTGGATCGCGGTACAGCCAGCGGTTCTGACACGTTATGGTTGCCTTCGCCCAAAACGATGCAGTTTCTCTTTAGGCTTCATATATATACATCATCTTTTTCCCAACTCATTTTAGAGAGCTTCCAAACCTATTTTTTAAGAGAGAGATAAGGTTCTTTAGAGAGAAGCTCCAAGAAGCCATTTTTACTCAACCATCCTTAAAATCCAAATCATCAAGCATCTTCCAAGCATGGGTTTCTTGTGTGCATGACTAGTTATTCTCTACATGTTCTAAACTTTATGTTTTCATTACAAAGACATGTATGCCTAGAGTTTTAGTCTTTATTGCACATTAATTGCTTGCTTGAGTGTTTAATTGTTTTTATGACATGCTTGTGTGTTGATTGTTGGTTGAGTTGCATTAATTTGTGATAGCTAGCATTTAGGACGATTTTACCCTTCTAGCTAATTCTTCTTGCCTTTGCATTTAGAACATTGATATCTAGGATTTGGTTTAATTGTCATTATTAATCCTAGATAAGCATGAATGTATTGACCTAGCATTTTTGCATATTGAATATTCTTGCATATTCACTTAGGTTGCCATTATCTTTTAATTGTTGATTTAGCTTGTGGCTAAGTGGTTAATGCACAAGGCTAGTTATCCAAAATCGTTATTAAAGCCCGTTGGGTAGAGTGAAAGGGTTAGTAACTGGAGGGTTAGACGGGAGGTCAACCTAGGTTGTAAACTTTTAATTAATAGTGGATTTTGAGGATCAAGGGTGGTGCTCTAAATAGCTCGTGGTTTTTTCCCATTTGGAGGGTTTCCACGTATATTTTCCGTGTTGTTATTGTTTTATGTATTCGCAAAATTGGTAAATTCGAATTAAAACCTATTCACCCCCCCCCCCCCCCCCCCCTATAGGTTATAGATACACACTTTCTAGGGAATTTCAGATAGGATTCTTGCCCACCAAGTAAATCCTTCTTAGGAGATGATTAGGTCTCATAAACAAAATACATGTAAATCCTCTTTAGGAGAGGATTTGTGAACCTATAAATGTAAGTTGTATATTTTGGCCAACCTAATTAAATTTCTTCTTGAAAATTTCGGCCAAGCTAAGGTTGTTTTCAAAAGAGAAAAATTCGGCCAAGCAAGAATACTAAGAGTAGAATTCGGCCAAGGTATTTGTTCTTAGAGAAAATTTCGGCTAAAGGGGAATTTTAAGTGTAGAGAATTTGGTTCTTGCTCTAGATAAATTCTTCCAACTCAAAAGATTGGTGTGTGAGAAATTCGGCAAAGAAGAAAAGAAAGAAAGAACGTTTGTATTCGATAGTGCACTAGTAGCCTTCACATTAAAAGTTTTTGTGTACAACATCAAATCTAGGTTCACGCGAGTTTCAATCAAATTGATTGATAATTCACAAGTGACCTAACGTTCTTTGTTTTCTTCTTGGAGGATTATTGTGACTAACAAAGAAAGAGATTTTGTTTATTTCCATAATCAGGTATACAATTTAAAGAAAGAGAGCCCACACTCCTAGGTGATTCACGTTCGTGATAGGATTGGAAGATCTTGCGAATTCAATCCATCGCTGGTTCAATCGTCACGAGAAAAAGGTACGATACTTTATATATACATCAATTAATCTAGGGTTAAGATTCTTGTTATTAAAAGAGAATTTGTTTTAAATATACCAAACCCTAATCCTAATTTTTCACGCTTCCGTTGCAAGATTTTCCCTACAATTGATATCAGAGGTTGGTTGTACCCTTGATTAATTGATGTATGTGTACGTGAATCTTTTTCTTTTATTGTATATATGCATGTTTTAAAAAGAGATGGCACTCTAGGTATTCATATATATACTTACATTGGAATGCATGGATATATATATGTTTTATATGTGGATTGTTATTGCTCAATTTTGGTCCTAGAATTTAAATATATTTTGTTTTGGGATTGTAACAAGAAGGGTGACCTATCATCACTATAATTTCCTTCTTGGTAGTTGCTAAATTTTTATTTATTTTGCTATTGTAATAAAAATAATAAAAAAGTTGCAGTATTTTTTTTATTTAAAATTCTTCTGTAATACATTCAAGTATCGAAGACTCAAAGTTTTGAAGAATTGGAAGCAACCAGAACAAGTTTGGGACCGTGTGAGCCATAGCAACAAACGTGCGTGCGAAGAGCACGTGGCCACGATTGTTGTGGCATGGGCTGCGCATGGCAGCCCTTTGGAAACCATGGGCTGCGCATGGCAGCCCTTTATGTGGTTGTGGCGTGCGCACGCCCATAGGAGGGAGCTAAGGGTGCGCACACCCATGAGAGGCAGCCGAGGGAGTCCAAACGACAAAGGTCGCGTGAAGACTTGTTCGCCAAGAAATGAGTTTTTTGTATTCCAAGACATATGTAATTTACTTGTTTTTCTAGGATGGACCAAAATTGTAGCTATTTATATTTTTATAAATATTGTAATGTTTGTCATTGTTTGATAACATGTCATATAGAATAGGAGTGCCACTCATATATCTCTTTTGGTATGAACATGCATTGAATGATTTAGGTATTTAATTGGCATCTAGATAACTTGGTAAATCATTCTATGGAATTCGATCACATGCCTTAAACAATTGAGTGGGAGAAGGTGTTTTGGAACACCTACGGCCTCAAAGTTTAGTTGAGCTTTATGTTTCGTGTAATAACCTCCCAAGAGGTATTTATGAATGGAATTTAGCAAGACACTTCCTTACAAGGATAGACTAGACAATTAGCCCAACGATATCTACTCCCAAATGAGGGATATTCGTGAGGGATTATATTAAAGGTTGATAACTTGGTAACACACTCAATGCAATTTTATTAATATCCTCCCAAGAGTTCTTGTTAATAAAATTGTAAGGCTAAAATTGTAAACGTTGGTTGTTATGTTAACAATTAGGTGGGACCTAGTCCAACTAGTAAATGGTGCGAACTCCCAAATGAGGCGTGACATTTATGGGTGTTGGATCACCGTTGAATTTTACGATTGAATTATTTTATTTATAATTCAAGATAAATATTCGAAAGTGCTTTATCAAGATTATTTACTTATATAATTTTTGTTATTAAAAAGAAATCATGACCCCATCCCTAATCAACATCCTAAAAGATAATACTTTAATTGATGACAATTATGTCAAATGGAAAAGGAAAATTGGGTTGTTGTTGCAAGTTGAAAAACCATAAGTTTGCTATGTCTATTCCTAAAACACCTACTCATATTAATGAATCTAATGAGGAACAAAGAGATGAGTATCAGTAGTGGAAGTCTTCAGATGAGATGGCTAAATGTACGTTATATTATGGCCACCATCTCCGACATGTTCAACAGCAACATGAATGATTGGAGACTGCTGCTGATATAATGATGTCTCTGGAAGAGATGTTTGCTATGAAGTCCATGCCGACTAAGAGAGAGACAGTGACTGCTCTCATGAATCTTAGGATGAAACCTGGACATGCTGTGAATAATCACTTGATGAAAGTCATAGCACATCTCAATATTATTGAACTCAATGGTGTTGAGATAGATGGTGAGATGACAAATTGACATGATTGTCAACTCACTGTCGGATTCCTTTGATTAGTTCAAGTTGGACTACACCTTGAACAATAAGGAATGCACCTTGTAGAGCTTGATATAAGATGATCAAAGCACCGAGAAAATCCTTATGAAAGACAAGGTTAAGAGATTCATACGATTAGTAAAGTAGCTACTGTTAAGACCCGTAAGAAGGTCAAGAAACAATAGAGGAAAAAGCAACTTGGGCCTAACTAGAAGGGGTTCAAGGAAAGGAAGAGATTGAATGAGAATGAATTCAACTTGCATTTAGGCAACAAAGCGTTGGTGTCTACTAGTGTAGTGAGATATATTAGAATCAATTTAGATTCTTATAGGCATTTAGATTTAATAGATGTTTTTTATGTACCTCAATTCAAGAGGAATTTAATTTCAGTTTCTTGTTTAAATAAATTTGGTTATTCGGTTACTTTTAATAAAGCTTTTATTATTAGTAAGAATAAAAAAATTATTTGCAAAGGTACATTGGAAAACGGTTTATTCTATTTGCGTAGAAATATCTCTCACTTGTTAGATACAGAATCAACGAAACCTAATTATAAAAGAGTAAAATTATCAAAAGATGAAACCTACCTATGATATTTGCGCCTAAGTCATATTAACCTTAATGGATTAAAAGATTGTTTAGTGATGGACCTCTAAGTGACTTAAAGGTTAATGATCTACTAACTTGTGAATTTTGTGTGGAAGGTAAAATGACCAAATGGTCGTTTACGACCAAAGGCACAAGAGCCATTGAATGTTTAGGATTGATACACACTGGTGTGTGTGGACCTATGAGCATTCAAGCTAGAGGTGGATATGAGTACTTCACCACTTTCACGGATGATCACTCAAGATTTGGTTATGTGTATCTCATGAGACATAAGTCGGATGCTTTTGACATGTTCAAAGCATTTAAAGTTGAAGTAGAAAATCAGCTTGAGAAACGCATAAAAATATTGAGGTCTGATCGTGGTGGAGAATATCTATCTAGTGAGTTTCAACAATATATTATTAATAATGGGATAATTTCTCAGTTTTCTGTACCAGGTACACCTCAACAAAATGGGGTGGCAGAAATGAGAAATAGAACTCTTTTGGATATAGTTAACTCTATGTTGAGTTATTCAACGCTTCCTAATTCTTTTTAAGGTTATGCTTTACAAACTGCTATGTACATTCTAAATGATGTACCATCAAAGTCGGTTCCTAAAATACCGTATGAATTATGGACCGGCCGAAAGCCTAATTTACAACACTTAAGGATATTTGGATGTCCTGCTTATGTGTTAAAAGGAAAGACAGAAAAGATGGAGTCCCGTTCAGAAACATGCATATTTGTAGGGTATCCAAAAGGAACAAAATGATAATATTTCTATAGTTCTTCAGATCTTAAAGTATTTGTTTCGACAAATGCTAAATTTCTGGAAGAGGACTATATGAATAATATTTTGCCTAAAAGTAGAATTGTCCTTAATGAGTTTTCAAGAGACACGATTCCATAAGAGGTTTCACAACCAAGCCCAATTGTAAGTTCCGTACCAACATAAGATCAACAATCTATCATACCTCGTCGTAGTGGGAGGGTTAGTAGACAACCCGAGAGATACATCGGTCTAAGAGAATCTGTAGAGAATCTTTCGGACGATGATGATCCCTATACGTACGAAGAAGCAATTGAAGATGTTGATTGTTGCCATTGGCAAAAGGCAATGTAATCCGAAATTGAATCTATGTTCAAAAACAAAGTCCTGTCTCTTGTAGACTTGCCTAAAGGGATAAAACTCATCGGGTGCAAGTGGGTATACAAGAGGAAAAGAGGAATGGATGGAAAGGTAGAAACCTTTAAAGCTAGATTGGTAGCTAAAGGTTATACACAGAAGGAAAGTATCAATTATGTAGAAACCTTCTCTCTTGTGGCCATGCTTAAATCCATTAGGATACTCTTATCCACTGCGGCATCTCTAGACCTAGAGATTTGTCAAATGGACGTCAAGACAGTTTTCCTTAATGGAAGTCTTGACGAAAGCATCTATATGATGCAACCAGAAGGATTCATTGAAAAAGGCCAAGAGCAAAGAGTATGTAAGTTGTAAAGATCCATTTATGAATTGAAGTAAGCATCCAGATCCTAGAACATAAGGTTCGATCAAGCCGTGAAAAGTTTTGGATTTATTCAAAACCTTGATGAACCATGTGTATACAAAAGGATTAAAGGTGACAAGTTGGTTTTCCTAGTTTTTTACTTTGATGATAAAATGATGTAGGTGTTTTGACATCTGTAAAAGAATGATTAGCAAAACAAATTGATATGAAGGACTTATGAGAAGCAAGTTATATTCTTGGTATCCAAGTCATAAGGGATAGAAAGAATAAAACGATTGCATTATCCTAAGCTTCATACATAGATAAAATCTTGTTTAGGTTTTCCATGCAAGATTCCAAGAAAGGTATGTTACCTTTCAGACATGGAATCAAACTTTCTAAGGAACAAGTTCCTAAAAATGAGCATGAAGAGCAATTCATGAGTAGGGTTCCATATGCATCGGCAGATGGAAGTAGGGGTGTCAATATGGGTCACGACACAACGAGTCGACACGAAGGGTCGATACGACATGAACCCATTTATTACGGGTTTGGGTTGAGGTTAAACGGGTCATGTCAATAAACAGGTCAACCCGTTTAACCCGTTTAATAATCGTGTCATGTCCGGGTTCAGCTTAACGGGTCACGGGTTGACACGATTAGCATGGGTAAAATTGTAAATTTAATAAGAAGGGACATATCTGTAAATTATTGATATACTATATAAAGAAAAGTAGTCAAACCCTAAAGGTCTAAACCTAAATATCACTCACACGACTCTCACTTTCTTTTTTTTCTCAGTCTCTCTCAGTCGCTATCGCTTCTCTTCTCTTCTCTTCTCGCTGCGGCTTCTCTTCTATTCTCTTCTCGCTGGCCTCTGGCCCTCCACCGATCTGTGACTCTCTCTGTCTACTGCCGTATCACTGGTAAGAGTCGACCTCTTCTATTTATTCGTTTTTTATTTTGCTTTTTTTTTATGGTTTTGTTTTGAACTTCTGGTTTGTGTTCTAGACTTGTTGTCTAAATTTTATGCAATGAAAATGGAACATATATGATTTCCAGAACTCTATTCATCAATTTTCTCAGTCTCTCGCTACTTCTCTTCTCTTCAGCCTGATTTGTGTTCCTGGCTGTTGAAACCGTATATAATGATTTATGATTAATATGTCTAGCCTACACTAACATTAAAATTGGCCTTTAAATTATATATGTTTTATTATGAAGTAAGCTACAATGTGTTCCAGGCTGTTGGCCTTATTCTTTTCATTATGAAGTAAACTACATCGCCTAATTAGAACTGATTTAATGATTTATGATTCCAATGTGAATGCTGAAAAGAATAACATGTTTATATGCAACTTGTTATTAGAATCTTTTACGTACAAATTGTTGACAAGCTACTGAGCTAGATAACAATGCTAGAAGATATAAAGGAAGCCAATAATACATTGTAATTTATCCGAAATACAATTAAGTAGCTGCTAGATGGACTCCACCTTGAGCTAACCGCATATTTATAATTGGTAGACATTGTATTGAAATAATCATCTGCAAAAGTTTATTGAACTTGAAAATCAATGCTTCTGCAGCATTGCTATGTTACTAACACATACAATATTTCAGTTAAACAATTTTTTGGACTAAATTATTTGCTTACTTATTGAAATATGTGTGGATGCATTGATTTTTGTCATTGTTCTTGTTTTGGTTGTGTTAGATATATCTGTGGATGCATTGGTTTTTAACTACAAATACTACTTTTAAGTTTTGATATCTCTGTATATATTTTAGTTCACCATTGGTACGAGTGATACAATTATTTCCTTACTGATACAATTATCCACATTTTAATTGTTATTCACATTTTACAGATCAAATATCTATGGATTCCAATGAAGTTGATAACAATAATTTTGCCATCGACTCAGAGAGTATGGAAGAGGAGTATGATGGTGATACAAAAGTAGAAAATACCAGTGGTGATACTAGTAAAGAGAAGAAAGTTGTGCAGAGCAAGCCTTGCCATAAAAGGAAGGAGGCTTCAAAGGTTTGGAACGTTTTTGTGAAGCTGCCACGAGGTAAAGATGGCAGGTTACGGTGCAAATGCAAGGGTCCTAGTAAGACATATATTTGCGAAAGTATTCATGGCATAGGTAATATGATATGACACATGCCATCTTGCACTAAGCTTGCACATCATGATTTAAAACAAATGCTATTGAATAAAGGTAGTCAAGGTGATATGGTAGTGACTAATTGTAGGGATCCTCAAGTAGTTCGGGATATAATATCTGTTGCCATTGTTTCACATGATTTATCTTTTAAATTTGTAGAGTGGTCATGGATTATAAGACTTATTGAATACTTGTGTGATGATGTCACTTTGGTGTCTAGGAACACTGTGAAAGCTGATGTGTTAAGGTTGTTTTCTAGAGAAAAACAAAAGATAAAAACAATGCTAGAAAATACTCCCTGTAGGATTTGTTTGACAAGTGATTTGTGGACTTCTATAAATACCGATGAGTTTTTATGTCTCATAGCACATTTTCTTAATGGAAATTGGATTTTTCAAAAGAAAGTGCTAAATTTTTGTATAATGTTACCACCACATGATGGAGTGTCCTTAGCTCATAAGATATATACATTGTTATGTGAATTGGGAATTGAAAAGAAGATATTTTCGATTACTAGTGATAATGCTTCATCCAATAAATCGTTTGTCGATATTTTGAAAACTCAATTGAACTTAAAGAAGGCACTTGTAAGTGATGGAGATTTTTTACACATTCGTTGTTATGCCCACATTGTTAATTTGATAGTTCAAGATGGCTTGAAAGAAATAGATGATGTTGTCCTTAAAATTCGTGATTGTATTAGATATATTAGAGGATCACAAGTGAGAAAGCAAACGTTTTTAAGTTGTTGTAAGCAAGTTTCTTTGGAGTCTAAGATGGGTTTGAAGCAAGATGTTCCAACTAGGTGGAATTCAACTTTTCTTATCCTTCAAATTGCTATTTATTATCGTCATGCTTGGTGTTCTTTAGAGTTGAGTGATAATAATTTCAAGCATTGCCCTAGTCCGAGTGAGTGGGAGAAAGTACAGATTTTTTTTTTTGTAATATTTCTATGATCTTACTTGTGTTTTCTCGGGAACAAAGTACCCAACTTCAAATCTGTTTTTCCCTAAGGTGTTCTCAACTTATATGTTTTTGAAGCAAAATATAGAAAATAGTGATGTGTTCTTGAAAAAGATAGCCATTCAAATGTACAATAAATACCACAAGTATTGGGGTCAGCTTAGTATTATCTTGGCAATAGCTTTGATTTTAGATCCTCGCTATAAGATGACGTTTGTGGAGTTTGCTTACAAGAAGGTTTATGGCATTGATTCACCAGAGCTAGACATTGTTCGAATCAAGTTGTTATCATTGTTCAGTGAGTACACGTTCACTTCAATGAGTACAAGGGGATCTAGTTTAACATCATTACCTAGTTCTAGTAGAGGTGCTGACACCATGACCGATACGGGTGGTGACATCTTCGGTACAAACATCATACGGGTAATTTTTGACTTTTTTAATTTTACAGCTGTTATTTTTCTTGTTTTCAGCTGTTATTTTTCTATTTTACAGCTGTTATTTTTTTGTTTTACAGCTTTTATTTTTCTATTTTGTTTTATAATTTCAGTTAACTATATGTACATGCGTATAAAGCTTACAGCCAACAAGAATATTCTACTATTTGCAACCAAAAATCACAATTGGAGCTATACTTGGATGAACCAAAACTTGAAATGTCATCGAACTTGGATGTTTTGGACTTTTGGAAGGTCAACATGATCCGTTATCCCAATCTTTCAGTCATGGCCCGTGATATTTTGAGCATCCCGATATCTACAGTGGCATCCGAATCGGCATTTAGTGTTGGTGGTAGAGTCCTTGATCGGTTTTGTAGTTTACTAAAACCGGATGTAGTGGAGGCAATAGTTTGCACTAGAGATTGGATGCAAGGAGAAAATGGTAAGCTTTTTATTACTTAGTGTTTACTTGATTAATATTTAAGTATAATAACATTAATATTCATATTATGTAGTGAGTGAAAGTCTTGAAGTGGATGAAGTTGCTGAAGATATTTTGAAATTAACTCTTGAGAACAGTCCAGGTCTATCAATCGAAAGTGCAACATCTCAATTTGGCGATTAGTGATAAAATGGTAAAATCATATACACAAGTTTGTTAATAGTATTTTTGTTATTTCTTAAACTTCCAAGTTATTATCTAATGTATTAAATTTATCTTGTAGGTTTATGGTCAATAATTTAGCAAAAAGTTTAACATCAATTGATCAAGGCATCAAGAAGAATTAATTGTTATGTTTGTTAAATGTTTTGGTTTTTGAATATTTGATGCCTTTTATTTTATTTTGAACTTGTGGACTTAATTATGGACTTGTATTTGTGGACTTCATTATGGACATATATAGTTTTGAAATTCGGTTTTGAGGAATATTGTTCTTTGTATTCATTTGATTATCATTTGTATTTTGTGGTATTGGTTTGCAAATTGATTTTATTTGATTGATTATTTTATTTTTAATATATTTTAGTGAAATTAATATTAACAGGTTAAACGGGTCGTGTAAACAGGTCAGTTAAACGGGTCATTTGACACGACCCACCAGACCCGTTAATTAAACGGGTTATCCATGTCGTGTTCGTGTTGACCCATTTTTATTCGTGTCGTATTTGGGTCGAAAGGGTCTGATCCGTTTAATAATCGTGTCATGTTCGGGTTGACCCAAAAATAATCGTGTCGTGTCCGGGTTAACCCTAACACGACCCGTCAACCCGTATTGACACCCCTAGTTGGAAGTCTCATGTATGCAATGCTCTATAATAGACCTGATATTTGTTTTTCCATGGACAAAGTTATCCGGTTTCAATCGAGGCCTGGTCCTGATCACCGAACTGCAGTCAAACATATTTTCAAGTATCTCAGGAGAACGAGAGATTATATGCTTGTATACTCTGGAGAGGATCTAATTCCTTTTGGGAATACAGATTCAAACTCCAGGAGATCAACATCAGGATCTGTGTTTACTAATAGAGAAGGGGCAGTCATATGGAGGAGTATCAAGCAATCTTATATTGTTGATTCCACCATGGAAGCCAAGTATGTTATCTCATGCGAGGCTGCTAAAGAGGTTGTTTGGCTCTGCCAATTCTTGATTAACTTGGAAATGGTTCTTGATGCGAATAAGCAGATCACTGTCTATTATGACAATATTGGAACAATGGCTAATTCGAGAGAACCAAGAAGTCATAAGAGAGGGAGACACATTGAAAGAAAGTATCACCTTCTGAGGGAAATTGTGCATAGGGGTGACGTGACTATTACCAAGATCGTGTTAGCAGATAATCTAGTGGATCCCTTTACAAAGGCTATTCCACAAAAGAGTTTTGATGGGCATCTAGAGAACATGGGGATGAAAGATATGACACATTTGCTATAGAGCAAGTGGGAGATTGTTGGAATTATGCTCGATAGCAATAGTATAATAATATATTTGACAATCATTTCGCATTAATAAAGTGATTTCTAGTTTAACAAATCTTATAGCATTTATAGTTTAATTATTATAATTATCAAAAGTAAATAATCTTAAGGTTAAAAGACTATGAGAAAAGAAGAATTGTTCATCCATCTTGATATGTATGAGGTAGACACAATTCTTTAGTTAGTCTTGAATAATATTCACAACTTAAGATAAAGGTTGGGTGCATTTATCTCGTCAAAGTTGTAGATTCTTTTGCTAGCATTTGAGTGGGATCAAATGTGTTATGATGAGTCTAAAATCATCAAAGTGTGGTGTCTTTGGGCAAAAGAATCTAGTGTGTTGGGTGCATTGAATTGGATCACAGTGAAAAACTTTATCTAGAACAGTCAATGGATAAAAGTTTTTACTTGAAGACAACCAGCGAGTCTATCTCAATCCTAAGATAAATAATGGACTTATGGTTGCAAGTGTTATCATTTGAGCTATAAATGAGTACGATTATATAGCATAGTCTATCATCGATAGTTTGGTGGTATTCATTTGTTAATCGATAGAGGACTTCATTTATTGATATGGACATCGTGGCTCCATTTATTAAATGAGAGTAGAATATCATCATATGGATGTTTTGAGGTCTTTGATATTAAATCTTAGCATTAAGTTTTCAATCGTGTCTATTGAAGCATGACTTCTAGACAAGACAAAATATCCAAGTTCAAAATGTGGTCATATGAGTAAATATAGTAACTTGGAGAGCTATATGTGGTCTATGAGTTCTTGGCGATTACTGATATTCTTCATGAGGATACACTTTCTCCAATAAAGTTGTCTAGGGTATGAATGAGAAATATTAACTTATTCTATCTTTATTTAAGAGTTCAATTTTAGTTCCTTAGTGGAATGAACTAAAATTAATAGATCGGACCTAAATGAATCGTTTGTTGATTGTGATTAGATAATGTCTATTGAAGCTTAAATTTAGATAGCCCGTCAAGATCCTCAATCCACACGAACTTGCATGGATCACTTGATATATAATACCGGACCAATTTAGGGGTCCATCTAGAATTGTATTGAGGCATGTGGACTTTTTTCTTTTTGTAAGAATGAGTCTAGTTCACATGTGGATTTTTTATTAAGGTACAATGGATTTAATAAAATAAGAAAAATATTATATTGGCCCATGTGTATGTGTTGGGCGGCAAGGCTTTATAAAATAGCCTAACATATTGTTTTTTATTTTATTATTTAATTAAATGGAAATTGATTAATTTGGTAATTAATTAATTGTTTAATTAAAAATCAAAATCTTTTTCTAGTAGGAGAAGGTCTCCTAATATTATACTATTTTTGGTAGTATAATTAATATTAAAGATTATATTTGATACGTAGATAAATAAAAAGAATTATTTATCTAGTCAAATTAGGACATTTTTAATATGGTTACAAATACACTATTTGAGTTGTATTAGGAGTCTTGGTGTATAAAATAATTCTTTTTGGAAAAGGATTCTTGGTGACCAAGTAAATCCACCTAAGGATAGGATTTTTGCCGACCAAGTAAATATTTCTTAGGAGAGGATTAGGTCTCCTAAACAAAATACAAGTAAATCCTCTTTATGACAGGATTTGTGAACCTATAAATATAGGTTGTATATTTCGGCCAACCTAATGAAATTTCTTCTTGAAAATTTCGGCCAAGCTAAGGTTGTTTTCAGAAGAGAAAAATCCGACCAAGCAAGAATACTAAGAGTAGAATTCGGCCAAGGTATTTGTTCTTAGAGAAAATTTCGTATAAAGGGGAATTTTGAGTGTAGAGAATTTGGTTCTTGCTTTAGATAAATTCTTCCAACTCAAAAGATTGGTGTGTGAGAAATTCGGCAAAGAAGAAAAGAAAGAAAGAACGTTTTGTATTCGATAGTGCACTAGTAGCCTTCACATTAAAAGGTTTTGGGTACAACATCGAATCTAGGTTCACGTGAGTTTCAATCAAATTCATTGATAATTCACAAGTGACCTAACACTCTTTGTTTTCTTCTTGGAGGATTATTGTGACTAATAAAGAAAGAGATTTTGTTTGTTTCCATCATCAGGTATACAATTTAAAGAAAGGGAGCCCACACTCTGTTAGGTCTGTGAGTTTTGTTGGCATTATTCTATATCAAAACAACATTTCCTTTGTATTGTTTAGTTGTCTAGGATTCATGATGATTCAAGCTTCAAAGAGGAAATGACAGCTATTCAAGCAAGTTCAAGTCTTCAAAGGGAAAAGTGCTTCATGATTCCACAAAGGTATATTAAGACCTTTCTTTTCTCTTTCAAGGTTTAGGCACACACACACATATCATACATTTGTGTCCCTGCATCGTTGTGCACCTTTATAGACACACACTTACAATTCATTCATATGTGTCCCTGCATCGTTGTGCACCATGTATAACAAATTCACACACTTGAAGTTGAATGCTCATGCATTGGTTTGGAAATAACATGTTTTGGTAAATGCACGATTGGAGACTGTCTCTATGTAGTTTGCATTCTAGTGTGAATTGTGTTTGTGTGTGTATATGTTTGTATAACATGGATATTGAACTTGAATTTAGTCTTAAATCTAGTCATAAATCATTCTTGATTGAGTTCCGGTCATTTCGGTTACTCATACTATTGATTTCAAGTTCTAAGTCAAAAGATACTACACTTTCCACTCATGTTGCATACATTGTCTTCGTCTTCATATATCGAGTCGAATTATTATTTTCTGGGTTAAGTATCTTATGTGTCCATGTCCATGAGAGAGTTATGGTTTGTAATCAGCAAACGGATTCAAATTCCGAGTCCGGAGGCCGGAGAACGGTCTAAGAATGTGAGGGAAGTGCATGGGAGTTGCACCATGGCCTAAAGGTCAACAAGAGGTGCAAGCCCGAGATGGCGCATGGCCATCTCGGCTGCAACTCCTTGCTGCCCCGAGATGCCCACTCACCATCTTGGGGAAGTATCTTGAATAGCTTTGGTCTTCTCACATATATCTCTTCCCTCTCCTTTATATATATATTCTCTCTCTCATTTGAATCCAAGGAAGAAGAAAATGTAGTGCAGAAAAATTTCCAGATTTTTTCTCTCAACTTTGAATCACCATATCTCTCTCATCTCTTATCCGATTTGAGTGATTCAAGTTGGAGAAGTTTCATATTGAAGTCTTCTATCATCTCCAAGCAACCTTGAAGTCATTTGATCAAGTTTTCTGGTGGATTGCACCCTTTTCGTGACTGCACAAGAAATTGACTAGGTATTTGTTTATCTTTTGATTTCCTTGATTCTAATGTTCAAATACCTTGGGTCTTCTTCCTACTTGTGTGTATTTGACTTGAACATATGTTGATGAGTGCTAGATCTTCAATTAAATGCTAGTTGTGCTTAATTAGATACTTGATTGTGAGTTAGGCTTCAATCAAACATTTGTTTTCACATGATTGGGAGTTGTATTGTGCTAGCATCTTATCTAGGACTATTTGTGCTTTGATTGACTTTATTTTCATGATTAATAGTCCTATCATGTGCTAGAAATCATTTGTTGAATAGATCTAGGATTAGCACATTTGATTTTATATTTAGAGTTTATTAGAGTTTAATTGACTATTTTGTGAATATATACTCTAAATGATTGCTAGAGATTTGATTAATCATATCTTGTGTTTATAGCATTTTTGTGTTAGTACTAAAGTCTTGAATATGTACTTCATGAACATCTTTATTTCAAGCTTTAGCAACATGAATAAAATCTATGCTTGAAATGTGTGTTTGGAAATTTGGCATGCTCTAGATTTTTATTCATACATAAGATCTAGACAATCTTGTTTTGTGAAATTTATTGTCTATGTCTAGACATTCATGGAGTGTACCTAATCCATACATTTCATATGCTTATGCATCATCTTGTGTGGTGTCATTTTTGGATTTTAAACTAGAAAAATATACTTTGTGTGCTCATTGATTAATTCTAGTTTCCATAGAATTTATTGATTATCTTATTCTATGTTACGTGCTTGTTTGCGTTTTGCATTCATGATCACCTAGATGCCTTGTAAGAAGGAAGTCTTGAAAATAGGTGTGAAACCTATGATGTTGAGCAAGAAGTCTTGGCAAGAGGTGTGAAGCCTCGAATTGTCGAACAAAGAAGTCTTGGCTAGAGGCGTGAGGCCTTGGATAGTCGAGCAAGAAGTCTTGCCTAGGGTCGTGAAGATCCGGATAGGTGAGCAAGGAAGTCTTGACTAGAGTCGGGAAGACTCGGATAGTTGAGCAAGAAGTCTTGCCTTGGATCGTGAGGATCCGGATAAGGTGAGCAAGGAAGTCTTGACAAGAAGTGTGAAGCCTCAGATTGTTGAGCATAGGGCGACAACTTCTAGAGTAGGATAGGAGTGTAGTTTCTAGTTGAAGGGGTCACCTGAGAGATTGTACTTGTCTTATCTACTAGTGGATTTTGTTTTCTGGTGGCTGCTAGCCCGTGGATGTTTCCTCTTCGGAGGTTTACCACGTTATATCTTGTGTCAACTTTTCTCTATCCCTATATCTCTTATATTGCTAATTGTTATTTGAATAATGTGGACAAAACTTTATATGTAAGATGACTTCCTTATACAATATTGTTTGTGTATGTTAGATAACTTTGTATCTTGTGATATTTCATTCAAGTTGTAAAGTACCACTTTGTAATACTCTAAGTACAACTTATGGAATATTATCTACATTGAAAATACTTGTTCATAAGATACATTGATTCTTGTTGTATGTTTTGTAGACTAAGAGTGGAGATTCGAGCATACATGAATATATTGTTTTCTCATAACAATCATGTTGAATGTTAATTTGTATGCTTATCAAGGTTTTGTCACTAGTCTCGAAAGATTTGTCAAAATTGAGAGACAACCTATTCACCCCCCCTATAGGTTGTTTAGTATAACCTTGTACACATTCTTTCACACTCCTAGGTGATTCACGTTCGTGATTGGATTGGAAGATCTTGCGGATTCAATTCATTGATGGTTCAATCGTCACGAGAAAATGTACGATACTTTATATATACATCAATTAATCTAGGGTTAAGGTTTTTGTTATTAAAAGGAAATTTTTTAAATATACCAAACCCTAATCCTAATTTTTCACGCTTCCGTTGCAACATCGGGCACTTTCACCCACCATGACAAGTGTCAGCGCTACGAGTTTATCTTTGATAACAAAGATGATTATAAAAAAAATTGAACACCATTCTTGGCTTCTTATTTTTTTTATTGATTTATCTACAAATTAACAATATCAAAACACCAAAAATAATTAGAAAAACTAAAAATATCTTAAACAAAAATTTTCATGAGTTTTTTTAAGACCGGGTTCTATCATCCATGAGCTTGTGTAGGGCTCTCAAAAGATAGTGTTAACCGTCTTTCTACCGCCGCCTCGGCTCGGGCTTCACTTCTTTTCCTGATTTCTCATTGGCTGATCGTCTAGTGGGGATCCTTCTACTGATCGTCCCAGTGAGGATCCTTCTGCTGATTGTCTATCCTTTTAAGAATTAAATCTTTGAGGTGACCCTCTCTGATGAGTGTCTCGATATGATTTCTTAGTCGGTAGCACTTTGATGTATTGTGACCACTTTTCTTGTGGAATCTGCAATATTTTGTCGTGTCTCTTCGGGCGTAGGTTGTCTGTCTAGGAGTACATTTGACTAGCTACTGGTCTTCTACGATCGCCATGATTTCCTTTTGTCTCTTAACGGGGGGAGTATAGTTGGCGTATTGACCATGTAACTTTTTGTCATTCCGATTGTTTCTACGATTGTCAACTCGATGGCCATCTTGGTTCTCGTCACTCTCCTAGTGATCACCCTCCTGGTTTATTACATAGCCATCACTTGTTTTGGCGTTCTCCTTATGGCGATCCCCGTGCACATAATTGCCTCTTGAGCCAGCTCATCTTCTTTAGCTATTGTGTAACTGCCTACCACATCCATCAGGTCGGCATATGTATTTAGGCATTCCCTCCTCAAATCAAAGGAAAGCCAACCCTTCTATAGGTTGTTGGTGAATGCAGCCACCACTACCTTATCATTGGGATTATGGATCCCTAACACTTTATGAGAGAACCTTTTCAGGTAGTCTTTTAATGATTCGTTCTTTCCCTGTTTGAGAGTGGCGAGGTGAGCTATTGATTTCCTCCTCTGTATATTTCCCAAGAATTATCGTGAAATACCTGGGTCAATTCTTGGAAATTCTTGATTGTTCCCTGAGAGAGCTTTCCAAACCACCTAGACCCTAAGTCCTCGAGCGTTTAAGGGAATGTCAAGCACAACAATGGGTCATTATAAGTTTATTGCGCCGTCGCACTTTGGAATTGCCTCACATGTTCTTTTAGATCCATGTTTGTTTTAAATTGCTCAACTTGAGACATTCTGAATCTTTTCGGGAATTGGGTTTGGAGAATACTATTCACGAAGAGGCTTTTGGAATCGTTGTCCAGTAAATCTTTAAGCACTTAGCAACATTATAATGCTTCTACCTTCTGGGTTAATTTCTGTATCAGGATATCACGCTTATCTTTTTGCTCATTATCCATTCTCGATCGCTGATGGTCGATGGGCTCTTGTTGGAATCTTAGTGGGGACTTGCCTCATCGGCGTGTTCTTTGGGGTGGTTGGTCACTGTCATCTGACGAGCTAGATCAATCATACCTATGAACATCTCTACGGATCTCTTCTACCTCAAAGTCCGCTTCATACTGGTCTCGCCAACCCCGTCCGCTAACTCTTTCATCTCCTTTTTAGGATTGTTCCCTCTTTCCATTGTGATTCGTCCTTTCTCTACTAGTTTTACCGAGTACGTTTGGGGTCACGTCCACTATCTCAAAATGCACCTTGGGGTCTTGGGCCACCATATGTGTATACAATTGATATGGCGAGGTCAGAATAGCAATCGCTATTATATTGATTCCCTGTATAACGGTGTCTTTAATGACTCTCCGTAGAGACTCTTGGACCTGCTGAAATGTGTCTGGGAAAATCCCTAGGGTAGCATTTGTGGAGGTTATCGCAGCGTGACCAGTTGAGGTTGGAGTCACGAAGGGCAGACTTGCTCAAACAGTGTTGGCGTGTATTGGTCAGAGTTGTTACCAGCACGTAGGGTACTAGCATCATTCGGAGACTGGCTTCCATCTCTGTTGTTTGCCATGTTGTTGCTTCACGAGTTCTTTTTTTTTTTTTGAGAACTCAGGTTTAGAGATTCGACCCCCTTCTTCTAGCGCCAATTGTTGACAGAGATTTGAAAAGTCAATACGCGTCCAACAAACTATTGTAAATTGTCAATGATGTCGTGAGGAAAACAGAAAAAAATGAAGCAAAGTATGCAAACACAAATTTACTTGGTAAAATCCCAATGTAGGAAAATATCCACGGTTGGCGGTGACGATAAGAAGAATTCACTATGATAAAATTATTACACACTCTATTCTTTTCTTTCTTGGCGTACCTCTCTCTCTCTCTCTCTCTCTCTCTTTCTTGTATATATTTTTGTATCTCTGTCTATCCTTTTTTTATAATGAGATTATAGGTCTATTTATATGTACATAGAACCATAATCTTTGTTACATAGATAAGGAAATGTGGTAATGTTTAATCAGGACTCGTTACTTGTTGAAGTCATCTTTGTCTTCTTTCTTGTTTCGGAGATCTTGTGCATTGAATTAGAATCTTCACAGGATTCTATTTGAATAGTCCGTTTAAGACTTATTTCCTGATTGGTGTGCAATCTTCTAGAGGAGCAGAGTTATTGTTTGATTTGGACTCGCTTCCTGTTTGGTGTTTATCCATCTAGAAGCTCTGAGTTCTTTCATGAATAGAATCTTCTGACACCGGGGAGGACATATGGATATTTCCTTATTGGAGTATGATTCTAGATGCCTTGTTTGAGTAAGATCATTCTTCTTCGCATTTGAGTCGAAGTTGCCTTTAATGTCTCCTACGCATTGTTTAACTGAACAATCATTTACTCTCAACCAGAGCTTTTACGTCTCGATCGGGTGGTATTTACCCGATTAGGTTGTCTCTACCCGATCAGTTAGTTTTTCTGACCATCTTGGGTAAGATTGACTAGGCCTTGAGATCATCTATTAACTGTCTTGGGTTGATCTTTCGTGGCTGTTTTTAGTGACGTGGTATATCTAATCACCGTGTTTATAGGTGATCATACTGGCTTGTCATACTATCAAAAAATCTCTATAACAGCAGTCTTACCATATAATGTTGTATTATCTTGATCGTCCAAAGTGACATTTGAATCATATTTTCCACCGAAGAGAGTTTCAGGTATGGGTTTGAGCAATTTCGGGTGGGTTTGAGCGATGAAGAAAATATAGGTTTGAGAAAGATTCCAGCAATTCGGGGGATGATTTGATGAAGGAAGATGGGCGATGGTGAGGGAAGGGGTCGTTTGAGTGAAAAATAATTGTATCAGCTATGAACTCTGACTTGTAATGAATTGTATCGATGATGGGGTTGTTTGAACGAGGGGTTGTTTTGTTAAACAGCAAATTTTAGGGTAATTATGGTTCCCTTAAGTGGGAAGGGTATTTTAGTCCATCAATGACCATTTCATGTAAAGCAAACTTCAAAAAAAGTCATTTTTACAAGTTTTTTTGAAAGGTGAACATTTTTGTTTTTTTTAACTTAAAAAAGGCAATTTATGTAAATCCTTTTACAAAAAATTGTCATATCTTAAATGATATGACAAATGAATAATCATATCTAGCTGGTCATGTTATAATATATTAAGTAATGTAATCTTGACTACTTATATGACACATTATTTATGTATGATTTTTTTTTTTTTTTTGACAGCGTGACATTACAATTTGCTAAATTCCTTTTGATGATCAAAATATGAATATTAAACCACTAATTTTATACCTTCATAATCAACAATCTGTATGAGATATCTTAGAGGCTCAAACATATTTTGCACCCAAGTTTTTGCTATGACCGGTGACTGCACAGTAATTTAGCACTAAGGCTTGGCTATTCTGATTTAATGTGTAAATTACAACAACTCAAATTTGAAAAAGTTCGTTTCCATAATTTCCTAAGGAGATATTTTTTTTTGACAGAAAATTCCGAATCAGAAGTTTCTAAACTTGAAGACGCTGAATCTTGACTCACTCCTAGACCTAGTTGCAATAATTCTATTTTCATGGTCAGCAACAAAGCACGTTCCCTCTCAACGCTAAAAGTCACTCTGCAATGAATTATCAACCATACAATATTTGTTTTTGCATTTTATCGAACGGTAATTGAACACGTTACCCAAACACGCAGCCCGTGCCCAGAATCGCACACAACCAATCACAGCCCAACTTGTTGATTTTCACTTCCCCACTGCAACCCCTGATAACGACCTTCTCCAAACCGAATCTGCCTTGTTCACTTGTATAGTTGTATATATATTTGTCTTAAATGCAATATTTTCGCGTAAATTCTTCTCTGACCTCATATTCTAGTCTGCGGCTTGATATGTTGTGATTTGGGTCGCAGACTGAAATGGAAATAGCTTCTTGCTCTTTTTGCGGAAGCGTTCCGACAACGACGAAAACGTTAGCTTTGAATGTGAGAAGGTCTAATGCTCCGTTGCAATTCTCATTCTGTTCATCGTTTCCATCGATTTGTTTTTTCGTTAAACAGAAATCCGGTTCTCTGTCTACAAAGCAGAATCCATTTGTTTGCAAAAACAGCAAGTCTTCTACTAGTACAAGTACAGCCACCGAGAAAAAGCCTCGCAACAGAAGCAGTAGGAGAATCCAAAAGAAGGCAGTGAACGAACATGAAAATGGGGACCCATTGGGGAGCACAGATCTGGGTAAGAGCGTAGTGAGATGGATATGTCAAGGAATGCGAGCAATGGCCGCGGATTTTGCTTCTGCGGAGGTACAGGGTCAAGGAGAGTTTTGTGAGCTGAGGCAACTGATGGGTCCTGGTCTTACATTTGTTATTCAAGCTCAGCCTTATTTGAATGCTATTCCCATGCCACTGGGTCTCGAGGCCGTTTGTTTAAAGGCCTGTACTCATTATCCCACTCTGTTTGATCACTTCCAGAGAGAATTGCGCCATGTTTTGCTGCAACTTCAGCACAAGCAACTCCTAGTTCAAGATTGGCAGGAGACTCGGTCATGGAAACTGCTCAAAGAGCTTGCCAATTCAGCTCAGCATAGAGCTATGGTGCGCAAGGTTACACAACCAAAGCCTGTCCAAGGTGTTTTGGGGATGGATTTGGAGAAAGCCAAAGCTATACAGGGAAGGATCGATGAGTTCACAAAGCACATGTCTGAATTGCTCCGTATAGAGAGGGATTCAGAATTGGAGTTTACTCAAGAGGAGTTGAATGCCGTTCCTACTCCAGATGAGACTTGTGATTCATCAAAGCCAATTGAGTTTTTGGTTAGCCATGCTCGGGCTCAACAAGAACTATGTGACACCATCTGCAACTTAAATGCAGTTAGCACATCTACAGGTCCGTTACTTGATCTTTTTACCATGTTAAACTTATGTTTTATTGGAATTTTGTCTGTCTCTCTTCTTCTCATTGCAAGTATGCATAATGTCGGCTCGCAGGATTAGGAGGAATGCATTTGGTGTTGTTCAGGGTTGAAGGGAATCATCGACTGCCACCTACAACCCTTTCTCCTGGAGATATGGTCTGTGTAAGGATTTGTGATAGCAGGGGTGCTGGTGCCACTTCTTGCATGCAGGGGTTTGTTCACAATCTTGGAGAGGATGGTTGTAGCATCAGCGTGGCTCTGGAATCCCGTCACGGTGATCCCACCTTCTCTAAGCTCTTTGGCAAGACCGTGCGCATTGATCGTATCCAAGGATTGGCTGATACACTCACTTTTGAGGTACTGAATGAATATGGACTCGATATAGTTATGTTTGTGCATTCACTAAATTAGTCTTACTGCCTCAAAGTTTTTTTAAACCTCAGCTTGATAATGACTCTTAAATGCTCTCTTTATTATGGATTAAGGTTTTCTGCCCTCTTAGGCTTTGAAATGTTTGCAATACTCTCTGCCAGCAGACAATGAAATTCCATGACAATGGCTTTAAATAGACCTTCATTTTGCTAAATCCTAGGCACTTCATTCATTTATTTCCTTGATAGGTCCATCATTTAGAACATTTCTTAAGGTGCTCCATGTGATCCCCATCTAAAAAAGGTTTGGAGAAAGGTAGTAAAAGGAAGCAATGATCTTGATGAGTGTGGTAGAATCCTTGGAGGGACCTGGTAGAAGATACTAGTATATTTTTCCTGCTATGATTTTAATGAAGAATCGTGTTTTTCATTTTAATGTGTATTCTAAAAGATTTGTAGAACATTACTTTTTTTATGGCCAACCAAAACATTACTCACATGAACACATCAAATTGTTTTCAAATAGTGCTGCCAGTTTCTATGAATTAGATGGTTTTAATTTATCCCACATCTTGAAACTTAGCTGTCAAAGTTCTAGAGTGGTCTGTAAACCTGTCCAAGTGTTGGTTGGACTGTATGCATAATTTATGACCTTGCCTCTGAATTTAACTTTGTGAACATGACAAATAGATAGCGAATATAATTTGTATCAGAAGATTTACCTCAAACTCTAACATAATAAGAGGAAGTGTTGCCCATGAAGTTCATAGAAGGTTCACTAAATCCATTGAGCTAATTACTTTGCATATAAAAGTAAAAATACTACAGTTAGGTTCACTTAAAATTTCCTGACTTGGCTAAAGTCTTTCTGTTGGATCAACTTCCTACTTTTCTGGTGTACAAGGTCACAGTTGGCATTTATAACATTATGCCACCTACTATAAGGCATATGTACATGAAGAAAAGTGCTTCTTAGTTGTTGCATTTATTCTTTCATTGGTGTTTTTTCAGTTACTTGTATGTTATACTAATATTTTTCTTTCACAGCGCAATTGTGAAGCTTTGATGATGCTTCAGAAGAATGGTTTGCAAAAGAAAAATCCTTCAATTGCTGTAGTAGCTACACTATTTGGCGATAAAGAAGATATTACATGGCTGGAAGAGAATGATTTAGCAAATTGGGCTGAAGTAAAATTGGATGGGCAGTTGGGAAGTGGAACTTTTGATGATTCCCAGAAAAGGGCCATTTCCTTAGGTTTGAATAAAAAGAGCCCAGTGCTGATAGTCCAAGGGCCTCCTGGTACTGGAAAGACTGGTTTGCTTAGAGAACTTATAGCACTTGCTGTCCAACAAGGTGAAAGGGTGCTAGTAACAGCTCCTACAAATGCTGCTGTTGACAACATGGTTGAAAAACTCTCTAATATTGGGTTAAACATAGTTAGGGTTGGAAATCCGGCACGCATATCTCCAGCTGTAGCATCAAAGTCTCTGGGTGAAATTGTCACTTCAAAACTCGCATGTTTTGTAGCTGAGTTTGAGAGGAAGAAGTCGGATCTTAGAAAAGACCTGAGACATTGTTTGAAAGATGATTCATTAGCCGCTGGAATACGCCAGCTTTTAAAACAGCTTGGAAAGTCACTAAAGAAGAAGGAGAAGGAGACAGTAAAAGAAATTTTAGCAAGTGCTCAAGTGGTGCTTGCAACCAACACTGGAGCAGCTGATCCATTGATACGGAGACTAGATACATTCGACCTGGTTGTTATAGATGAAGCAGCGCAGGCAATAGAGCCTTCTTGCTGGATTCCAATATTGCAGGGCAAGCGCTGCGTTCTTGCTGGTGACCAGTGCCAACTTGCTCCAGTGATTCTATCCAGAAAAGCCTTAGAAGGTGGTCTTGGAGTATCCCTACTGGAGAGAGCTGCAACTTTGCATGATGGGGTTCTTGCAACCAAGTTAAGAACTCAGTATCGTATGAATGATGCGATAGCCAGCTGGGCCTCAAAAGAGATGTATGATGGATCACTAGTCTCCTCTCCAACTGCTGCCGTTCATCTTCTTGTAGACTCTCCATTTGTCAAGGTATGATACCCATCCATGTATTATTCACTCTCATAGTTATTAAAAGTGCACCTAGGTGCTGGGCGCCTCAAGTCGTCAAGATGGTGCCTTAAGACAAACCAGGCCTATTATGGAAGTTATGGTGTGCCGCGAAGCGATGGATTTTATTTATTTTAAATGAAATGTGTCTCGCTTTGATCAGGTGTCCTTGCACCTTGAGCCTAGAGTCCAAGAAGACCTTGGCTCCTTGCACCTAGGCTCCAAGAAGACCCTGGCGTCTTTTACAACTATGTTCACTCTATTAGTTTTTTCTCACGTTCGTCTATATTTCTGGGTGATAAGCTGTTCAGCCTTGTTATATTTGCTTTATATTTTGAGCTTGTTACCCCTTGCCATCATATTATCGTTGGTTTATGAGCTGAATATTCCGGTGGTGCTCAACTTATGTTGTACACCTTGGTTTTTGATTGACGATGTTTGACATGTTGTTTACTAAATACAAGAATCTAAGAAAATAACACAATTCAAGTGTACAAAACCTTACACTTTTCTGTAGGTTTTTCCTTTATTTATTTATTTATTTATTTTCTCTCTCTCTCTCCAGGTTTTCTTTGGTGTGAAAAATTACTGATTTACGAGTAGCATTATTATGGTTTTCAGATGAAGAAATAATTATTGATTGTTAATTTGTTGCATCACTAAAACACCTATTACACCAGTTAAACACAAAATTTGAAATATGATTTAAAACAAAATTATTTTATTGTCAACCACTCTTTTTATTACTATGCTGCAATGACTGAACTACCAGCTAAGACCTAGAGAGACCAGCCTTCTTTCAAGCATTATATACTAATTTTCAATGAATAGTTGATATAAATATATATTAATTGCAAACTGTTACAGGATTGTCATGATGTGCATATGAATTCTTCAGTAGTTTTGGTAGTCTCCTATCTTTTCTAGCTGTTTCAGTTTCTTGGACTCTTTTTATGTTGAACAAAGATCGTTTATTGTAAATTAACCTTCCTACACACTAAAAAGTGGCACTATGGAATCATATCCATGTTATTTAATGTAGAATCAGAGATGATCATTACAATAAACTGCCAAATGAATTTAAGTTCTGCCTGAAGCAGAGTTGTAGAAGTCGTTCACCTTCTAAGTTTCTGTTGCTCTTTGTGATTGTGTTATCTTTAAACTTAAGATTTGCTCATAAAAAATAGCCATTCTTTATTGCAGCCCACATGGATTACACAATGCCCATTGTTGTTGCTTGATACAAGAATGCCATATGGAAGTTTGTCAGTTGATTGTGAAGAACATCTAGATCCAGCTGGCACAGGCTCATTTTACAATGAAGGGGAAGCTGAAATTGTGGTGCAGCATGTCTTTTCCTTGCTATATGCTGGTAAATATAGAACTATGTGTGAATTTGGAGTTTAGTTCACAATTTGGCAATGGTCCTCGTAAATTCAGTTTTGATGGGCAAATTAAGGAAACTCATAATTGTTTTTCAAATTTGTTATGCAGGTGTTAGCCCAATAGCTATTGCGGTGCAATCACCTTATGTTGCTCAGGTACAACTCTTGAGGGACAGGCTTGATGAGCTTCCAGAGGCTGCAGGTGTTGAGGTTGCTACTATCGATAGCTTCCAAGGTCGAGAGGCTGATGCAGTTATTATATCAATGGTATTGTTCTGTCTCACAATAGTGGTTTTGAACACAAATATCATTTCTCCTAGGCTTTGGTTAAGTGGTACCGAGATGGAGCGGTGGTTATATATATAGGCCTTGGATTTGACCTACCAGGCAAAGAAATGAATATACTTCCTTAATCAGTTTAAATGAAACACAAAGACAATCCAATAACACGAGATGATAAATTGCTCATTTTTTAAATCTTTGTTGCCACTTCATAGCATTAGCTTGTTTGTCTGGTACTGCTGAAGATGCAAGATGGCTTATGTTTGAATCCATTACTTTTCATAGTAATTAACAATGTATGATTAAATTTTCTTCTCCTTTTCTAAGGTCCGGTCAAACACTCTTGGAGCTGTTGGATTTCTTGGGGATAGTAGGCGAATGAATGTTGCCATAACAAGGGCACGCAAACATGTAGCAGTTGTGTGTGATAGCTCAACAATATGCCACAATACCTTCCTGGCCAGGCTCTTACGTCATATTCGTTATGTTGGTAGAGTGAAACATGCTGAACCTGGTGGTACATATGTGGTATCTGGACTTGACATGAACCCGATGTTGCCATCAATCAGTTAACAGTGCATGAGCAGGTCAAATTTATATATTTCATTTCATTCTTAAACGGTCATTATTTCGGAGGATACTTGCCTCTATTCTTGACTGCATCAATTATGTACAGCAAGCCTTCCATTTTCTTCTTTCAGCAAAAACGAAAAAACAAAAGTTTATAGTAATTGCATTTGCAATCATTTATTAAAATTGTATATATATAATACACATTACAGTTGCCTTTTTGTATACCACTCAAAGATGCATTGCAATTATTTATTTTCCTTGAATGGTTTTCCATTTTTGGGAAGTTATCGTTGTGGTAATTATCGGTTTTAGTGAAGGTTTTTTGACAAGAAATTGATATGAGCCAACTAACAGTCGATTGAGAAATGTCTAAAATATGATTGTTCTTTGTAAGATCTCGACTTTTCTGGCCTAGTGCTATTAAATTAGCCACTTGATAGTAGTGTAGTAGTATTGACTATTGGCACCGTTACATTAGAGTTGTGGATTTCAATATTGCACTTGTGCTTTTTAAAGCTATCAATGTGAAAATGTGAAAATGTGAAAATTTACGTTAGAGCTGGAATCCTAAACACTTGAATTGCCTCAAACTCAGAATTTTCACCTTATAATATTGTAGCAACTCTGCTTTGCATCTGTATAATATTGCGATGAGCTCTGTATGACTTGTTAAGTTCAATTCAGACATCCACCTACTTGTTTTCTTATAGGATAGAATTGGTAGAAATGATTTTAAAATCCCAATTTGATGAACATGGAAATTGCATCGATGTAAAATTATTGAGAATGATTTATCTATAGGATTTGAAATTTTCTCCTCAACTCAGCTCTTTTTTCACTTTTATCCTTGTAGGATCTATCGCAGCTATCTGATGTTATAAATTTTAAGGGTCTGGCGATTTTTTTTTGTTAAGTATTACACTATTAGTAATAAATTTGTCTATTATGGTTTCAGATATTGCCTAGGTTTTTTAAGTAAATTATTGTTTGTGATGCTTTTTTCCTTGTCCATTTTAAATAAAAAAAATAAAAAAGTTACTTTAAAAAAAAAAAACAAAAAACAAATAAATTTGAGGTTTTTTTGGAGGGAGGGAAGAATTCGAACAATTAACGTCGTGCTGCAGGTGTGAGGGGTTTACCATCGAATCAATCTCATTTCGTCCATGATCCGACCAATTTACTATGCAAACTGTGTAATTAGTATCTTTGAATATTATTCATTAGGAAACTAAACATGATTTTATTTACAAAAGTGTTGAAGTTACGATGATTAAAATAAACAAGATTTTAGAATATTATTTTGCTTTTTTGTTAATATCATAAATCAAATTAATATTTAAAATTAGAAAGAAAAAAAAAAGCAATGAACCTTATATGTGCTGAGTTTATTCAAAATAGATTAAATAACATGTGTCTAAAATGAATATAAAAGAAAATATCTAAAATAACTTTAAAATTAAAATTAAATTTAGTTCACAATAAAAATGATAAAAGATAAGAGGAGGCTTTAACTTCCACTAGATCTGGTGGATGCAAAGCTTGCTCCGTCTCGTTTATTTTAAAACAAAAGGACAATTACTAAAAATCACAGCGCTTTTTATAAAATTCCAAATAGTCTGTAACATTTATAGCAATGACCAAATTGGTCCTTGTATTTTTTCCGAGTGCCAAAATTTGGTCATCGAATTCCTAAAAATACCAATTTGGTCCTTGTTAATGGTTAATTTAGATGTTTAACCTTTACTGAAGTGATGAAATTACTTTAATACTATAAAGATAAATTAACAAATAAATTTTAAAAAGGGAATTATCATTTGGGTCTATATGTTTTTTTTTCTAATTATCTATTTTTTAACTGTTTGTCTATTTTTCACTTACTTGATCTCTATGTTTTCAAAAACACATCAATTTAGTTTATTTGATTATAATTTTAACAATCAACTCTCACAGTAATAGCAGAATGACATTGATACCCCTAACCATTTATTTTCTTTATAAAAAAAATTAAGAAAATCAAATTGAGTTCAAAACTAAAATATAACATAAAAATTAAAGAAAATGAAAGAAAAATGAAAAAAAAAAACCTTTTCATTTTCTTAAAAGAAAAAATGGTGGATCCAAATTAGAAAAATAAAATAGAAAAACAAAAAAACTTTTCAATAAAAAGAGTAAAACAAAAAATGTAAAGAGTTTGAAAAAGAACAAAAAAAGGATAGCTGTTGACTTGACCTCCTCAATAGGGATATCATCAACCTTGCTGACCCTGGATCTTTTGTTCCTTACTAGAGGAGTTTCTTCTTCTTTCTCATCTGACGAAGTTAGGCAAGCACCTTGCCTGATGCGTTCTCAAGAAGAAAGCTCAAACGAATGCTCTCTCTAATGAGAAAGCCCAGAAACAACACATTTCTCTTCCTTAGCGGATCGGTTGAGGGAAGGATATGGCAAGGTCGTCTCGCACCTGCGGCGAATGGGCTGCTGAGGAGAAGAAGGAAGGGATGAACTATCAAGAAAGCACTCTAAGATTGCCCTGTCAGAAGCCCGGTTTGGTTAACTTATAGATGCCAATGGTACTGGTCGGGGACGGGTTTTCCATTACCATCCCTAATCCCAATCTGTATGCGAAATACCATTCCCGGTGAATACCCATTAGAAAATAAGCGATGCGGGTATGGGAATTCCCTATTAGGGGATCGGTTTTTTATCTCATACTATCCCCATCCTATTATTGAATATTTTTTTAATGACTAATAAAAGAGGATGAAAAAGGAAAAAGAAAAAAGAAAAAAGGGAAAAAAGAGAGTGAGGTGTATTATCATTGTTTAACCTTGGAGTTCAATTTGGTTATCAATCACCGGTTCTTCCTTATTGCTTCCAGGGTTTGGTACGATGTCATTGGACATGTTATGACGCGCAGATAAAAGGAATCTGAGTCAGGTATTTCTTAATTATTTCACGTAATAATGACTGTGATTATTCTTTTCTTTCAAGATTGTAGCCAGTCCAACATATATATAGGAGATAAAACAAAATAATTAATCATGTTTATTTTTTGAACTTCTGGTTTGATCATGAACTATAAGTTCATATATATATATATATAATTCATAAAACTTCAGATTCTGAATGGATTTGAAACCCCAAGTTTCAAATAATGAAGCATGGCATGCATGAATATAACATTGGATCCAGAACTCTAGATTCTCATCGGTTTTCAAAACCCTACCTACTTAAATATCATAAATCTAGAAACTTTAAGTTCTATTTAGTCGGTATAGTCGATCACATATATTGCGTATGATTAAATCATACGAATATTTAAACAATTTCAAGAGGCTAAGCTCACCCGATATGTTGCATAAAATAAATGAAAATATTTAAACAACATAAATATATCCAAAACTATAATAGGTTATGTCGATACAGTCGTAGCCAGTCATTGTCAACACAGCCGCAGTCAGTCTTATATATTCCGTATAATTAAATATGAATATTAAAAAGCATAATAGTAAATCCCAGAATTATAATAGGTTATGTCAACACAGCAGTAGTCATTCTCTGTCAACATAGTCATAGCCGCAACCAGTCTTATATAATATGCATAATTAAATGTGAACATTTAAAAAGCATAATAATAAATCCAAAACTATAATAGGTTCTATCAACACAGCCATAGACAGTCTATATCGACACAGTTGCAACCAGTCTTATATATTGTGTACAATGAAATACGCATATTTAAAAAGCATAATAATAAATCCATAACTAAAGGTTCTGGTGACATAGCATAAATCAGTCTTATATATTGCGTATAAATAAATAAATACGAATATTGAAATATAAGTAAATCACTCTCCTGAAGATCCCTTTTACTTATTATACGAATATCGAATCATAAGTAAATCACTCATCTGGAGATACTTTTTACTTACATATGATCGTGCTTATGGGTGGGCAAAAAACCAATGAACCGAACCGAACCGAACCAGTGGATCAAACCGGTCCAATTGGTTTTTTACCGGTTTTGATTGGGTAATTGGTTCGGTTCGGTTCTAATTTTAAAAAAACCGGTTGGATTGGTTTTTGTCCGATTTAGTTCCAAAAACCGGATAACCGAACCGGTACCCGACTATAAATTAAAAAAAAAAAAAACTATTTCTAACTTTCACTCTTCACTCTTCAATTATTAAGTATATTTCATGGATTTTAAAATGTAATTTGACTTTATTTGGTATTGACTATTGTATTAGCTATCAAAAAAAAATTTGACTGACATGTATTTTGAAATGTGTTTGTTGTTTTGTATTGGATTTTGTAGTTTTTTAATATGTTTTTATTGTGATGTAAATAAATTTGGCTCAATAGGTTCAAACAAAGATGAACTAAATAAGTAATAAATGAAATTTAGAATTTTGGCTCAGCAGGTCCAAAACCAAAAAAAACGAATCGAACCGAACCGAACCGGTCCAATTCAGTTGGTTTTTTATCGGTTGACAAATGTCAATTTGATTGGATCGGTTCACTTTTTTAAAAACCGTATTTTATCGATTCTATGAAAAACCGAACCGGTCCAATCAACGCCCATCCCTAATCGTGCTGATAACGTATTGTAAATTAATAAATAATAATGAAATAAATGAAGAACAAGTGAGAGATGAAAGACGAGAGAAAGATTGAAGAAATCAGATGAGAGAGATGAAAGATAACATTATAACAAATAAAGAAACAAACGAGAGATGAGAGCTGGGAGAGATGAGAGAATATATTTGCTTCTATATTGATTTTCAAGAGTGCTTCAGCTGAACCATTTACAATTAGGGAGAGCACCATGTATATAGCCTTTTAAAGCTAGCCCACTTGCATATAATGATGACCGCGGTTTGATTTCGGTTCCAAACCATCGATTCAGATTCCAGTGGGATTTGGAACCGAAACCGGAACCAGAATTGCTTGGAAGGGGGTTTCGGTTCTGATTTCAATTCTCCGGTTCAATCCGGTTTCCCGATTCTTG
Source organism: Dipteronia dyeriana (assembly GCA_032871835.1). Lineage (NCBI taxonomy): Eukaryota > Viridiplantae > Streptophyta > Magnoliopsida > Sapindales > Sapindaceae > Dipteronia > Dipteronia dyeriana. The sequence continues at coordinate 41,130,497 of CM065302.1, forward strand.
ACAGTTCGATTCTTATAAAAAAAGAAAAACAAACAAACAAACACATGAACTACACCTTATCAGTTCTCAAAGTCAAATAAATCTCACCTAACAAGTCTCTCCCTCACGTCTCAAACACCCAAATCACATTCTTCTTCTTCATTTGATTATGAAACAGACTCTCTCTCTCTTACACCCAAATCACCTTCTTCTTCTGATTTCTAACCAGACTTTCTCTCTCTCACACCCAACCCCAAATCACCTTCACTGAACTTGTCTCTCTCTCGATCTCATCAGCGGCGGCGGCGGCGGCCACCCTTGAATCGACCATCATCAGTTCATCACCACCACACCAGCACAGTTTCTTCCTCAACTTCTTCGTCTTTTTTCTTCTGTCTTTCTTTTCTTCTTGCTTGAATTGATCGTAAAAGAGATGCTCGACTAGTTTGGAAGAGAGAGAGAGATAGATGGATTTTGGAAAGAGTGATTCTGTGAGTGATAGTTGAAATAAATCGATGGATTAATGGATTAATATTATGATTAATGGATTCTGGAAACTGGAAAGAGTCAAATAGATTGATGGATTTATGAAGTGGTTTATCAGATTACTGGTTTGGAGGAGAAAGAAAGAAAGAAAGAAATAAGAGTGAGAAATAAAATGAAATAAAATGAAATAAATAGTTAGATATTCTGGGTGGAACAGACAGTTTTAGATCCGGAACTGAACCGTCGATTCCAATTTGATTCTTTTAGTAAAGGAATCGAAATCAGAATTGGAACCTGAAGGCTCATGGTTTTAGTTCAGTTTCAAAACCGGAATCCCGATTTCATTAACATTTTTAATTTTCTTCTTACGGTTATAATTCGATTCAACTGTTTAAACTGAACTACGGTAATATCTACTTACATACATGAAAGTGAAGTAAAGCTCAGTTAAGTGGATAAGCTAACGTGGTAGATATCAAGCCGAACCACCTATGTTATAACATTAATCAGTTATTAATTATAATATTGTATAATAATTTTTTTCTAAAGAGACGGGAAGCCTCCCATTCTCATAATTCAAATGTTTTATATTTAATCCGTATAATAAATAAGATCATTTTCAATTTAATAATGAATTATTATATCAATGTTATAATTTAATATAAAAAAGAAAAATATGTTCTAATAAAATATTTAAAATTGTATCAATTTTGACACAATAATAAATATAGTTGTATTTTTTAACTTTCTCATTTTAAATAATAAAATTAAAAAAAAATTGGTAAGAAAATTGAGATCGAAGCAATTATGAAAAGAAAATATTCAATATATTCGTTGAATACATTAGTTGTATCTGTTGATTTTTATAGTTTTAAATAAAAAAAATAACATATCAAATAAATTTATATTGGAGTACAATACTAAAATGATATTTTTCAGTATAACATTTTTATAAACTTTTATATCAAATTTGATATTGAAATTGATATTTACATCGAAGATGATCTATTCATCCATTCATCTATATAATATCTATTAATTAGCTATTAATTGTAATTTTATATATATATTCAAAACAGATTAGAGAGTCTTTTCTTCTCATGAATCAAATGGACGTTTCATATTCCTTTCATGCAATAAATAATCTTTCATTAATGAATATAATATCTAAACAGATTAGAGTCTTTTCTTCTCGTAAATCAAATGGACGTTTCATATTCCTTTCATGCAATAAATAATCTTTCATTGATGAATATAATATCTACACATTTAAATTAAACAACTCTTCATTTCCAACCTATTATTTCCAATCCATTTTCTATAAATTAAAGTTCACATTTGAAGAATGTCTTTCAGTTCTTCTGCAGCTGGGTTTTAGATATCAGAATGAGAGAGAGTGAAGAAGAGTTAACTCATAGTATATACACAAATCGGAAATGGTGAGGAATGTCACCTTTTACTGTGTTGAAATGATTTTACCAGTTTAATGATTTATATTTAAAAGACATATTATGATAAACTACCCAAATTGCCCTTAAAATTTATCTATATACTTTCATCTACACTTTAAATAAGAAAAGTTGTCTTCTCTTACCAAAAAAATTGTCTGAAAATCGATCTCCTTATTTTCTTTCATGCATTTGTGACTTGTTTAACAATGTATCAATTCATGTATGAACATATAGTTTCCAAAATTTGCACGAGGTTTTTTTTAATAGTCCAAGATTTATTCTATTATTACGAGATTTTTTAATTATTTTCCGAGTTATTTTGTATTGGTTCGAGCTTTTTTTTGTATTGGTCCAAACTTTTTTTCTTTTAGTTCGAGCTTTTTTTTTATTTGTTCGAGTTTTTTTTTGTATCGATCAGAGCTTTTTTTCTATTAGTTCGAGTTTTTTTTATTGGTCCGAGTTTTTTTAATTAGTTTTCGAGGTTATTTTTCTCCCTTTTTTTTCTTCTTTTCCGAGTTTTTTTAAAAAAAATTCCAATATTTTTTTGTATTGGTTCGATTTTTTTTTTGTATTGATCCGAGATTTTTTTTATTAGTTCAAGCTTTTTTTTTGTATTTGTCGGAGCTTTTTTTCTATTAGTTCGAACTTTTTTTTATTGATCCGAGTTTTTTTAAATTATTTTTTGAGGTTATTTTTCTTCCTTTTTTTTTAATCTTTTCCAGGCTTTTTAAAAAAAAATTCCGAGTATTTTTTTCTATTGGTTCGAGCTTTTTTCTATTGGTCCTAGATTTTATTTTATTTTACTATTTGCAAGGTTTTTTGGAAAGAATTCTAAGATTTTTGTTAAAAAAAAGCTCGAACCCATTTTTAAAAAGCTCGGATAGTTGCCGTAAAAAAGTGGACAGTTGACAAAAAAACTCGGAGTTTTGAATAAAAAAACTCGGATTTGGTTCAAAAAACCTCGACCATGTTTCAAAAAGTCTCGGAGATTCAAAGTTAGACAAATATAATTTTCCTAAACAAAAAGCTCGGACGTGTTTTAAAAAAAACTCAAATTTGGTTCAAAAAAGCTCGAAAATATTTCAAAAAGTCTTGAAAACCCAGAAATTCATATTTATAAAAAAAAATCAACATGATTTCAAACCCTAACCTAACCCAAAACCATTTTCAAATCTTTTATCAACACACAACAGATCAAATTTATATGTAAAAAAAAAGCTCTGGGGGCGTTGCCCCCTACCCCCCGTGAGCTGACCGGACAGCTCGACCGCCAAATGCATCTGTATTGCACTTGAGTTTTAACGAAACTCTCTCTCTATTTCGCAACTCTCACTGTAAAAAATGAATGAAAGAAATCTGATAGAACAACTATTTGAGACATTTTTATATGTTCACCATAATAAGTGTCTTTTAAACATAAGTTATTAAAGCAGTGACAATGTTGAAATGCCACCTCCAAAAAGTGTCATTTAATTTTTGAACCCATAAATAAAATATTCATCTTTGTTTCTTTTCAATGTAAAATTATTCTTATTTTTTAAAATGATCATAATTGTATATATATATATATTTGAGTTTGAAATCACAATGTTAAATATCTAATGTACATTTGAGAGGAATTTTTTATTTTTTTTCATTTTTAACAGAATTCATGTCTACACATCACTTCTTCAAGTAGGATATGCTTCTTTAATTATGGCTCGTTTGGTACACCGTATTGGATTGTATTGGACTATATTATATTGTATTGTATCTAATGTACATTTGAGAGGAATTTTTTATTTTTTTTCATTTTTAACAGAATTCATGTCTACACGTCACTTCTTCAAGTAGGTTATGCTTCTTTAATTATGGCTCGTTTGGTACACCGTATTGGATTGTATTGGACTATATTATATTGTATTGTATTGTATTGTATTAGACTGTATTAACATTAATACAAATCTGTGTTTGGTGATGTACTGTATTATATCGTATTAAGTTATCCATATGATTTTATTGTATTTTATTATATTATAAATATATAATATTTTCAAAAATTAGTTAATAATTAATTTAAAATATCTTTACCACGAATAGATCAATAAATATTTTTATATAATAAATCAATAAATATTTATTTTAATTGAAACAAAAAAAATTAATAAATATTTTTTTTATAAATAAAATAATATTTCATATATAATTTTAAAATTATAATAAAGATATTAATAATATAACACATATTTCATCGGTACTCTATATTAATTGAAAAATAAAGAGAAAAACAAAATGTTTTTTCAAATAAAACATAACCTAATACCACCAAATATAATGTATTAGTTAATACGATATTTATTATATTATACAATTAAAATATAATCATACTGTGTTTACACCAAACATTATATTATATTATTTTAATATATTTTAAATAGCTAATACAATACAATACATGTCAATAAATATGATCTTATTAGTGTATCTACATGTCATGGAAAATGCCTTATGTCTTTTTTTATTTCCGGTGTAGATTTCCAAGACATTGAGATAACTAGTGTGGTAACATATTCCTTCTAAAAAGGTATATAATGTTATAAATCTTTTTATTTAGAATTTAAAACGTTATATATCGTTATTAAAGAGTATTCTAAAGGTACACATTATCGAGGTATAAAATTATATCAATTGTACAAATTTAGCCATTTTTTTGTTTTTTTTTTTTGTTACTTGGGAATAAGGATTTGAACTTAAAACTTCCGACTTTATTCATACGTATGCTTGGGACCAAAACAATTTTACTATGCTATTAGGATCATTCACCTGTCAATATTTGAGATCTCACGGTTATATTTAGTTTCAATGATTTCCAATCGCTTTTTCTTAGCTATACCTACAAATCGGTTAAACCGCAAATTTAATCGAATCATATTGATTTTAATTTTCTATTATATTAAAACTTTATAATTAAAATATAGGTTTAGCTACGATATAGAAACTAATTGTTAATGGGCACTCAGTTTAATTTTGTTTTAATTTCTTTTATTTTCAAATCCTTTATACACCATTGGATTGAAATTTAAATACTACAAATTGACCCAACAACTATACAGATCATATATAACAGCTGAATCCTTAAAACATTGTCCTATGATTCACTCTAATGTGGATCTATTTAGTAAATCTTTTTTAACTGAAGATTTGGTTATAATAAAAAATATTATGAAATAATAAATAAATAAATATTATACGGTCCTATTTTGTGAAGTCCAAATCATGTCCATCAAGACAATAAGCGATTAACTCAATGGTAAATCCCTCGTACCATCTAAGTGGTTCAAGTCATACACATCCCGACATCCTCAATCCTGAAATATTGTAGTAGTTAAAAAAAAATGTCCACCGTTTGCAATAGCTAAAAAAGAAAAGAAAAACCTCCGTGCAAAGACATGGAGAGAATCTGAAAATTGAATCATGTTCATCCAATGAAATAGTTAAAAGATAAAAATAAAAAATAAATAAAAAATCACGCATGCCAATTTCTTTAAAAAGAGGAAGCTTTGAGATGGGCTTGGATCTCTATCCGGCCTGCCTTGTGAACCTTCAATACACTATATATAACAATCCAAATAAATTTATTGAATATATATTAAACCTGATAATCGATTTATGTTATTACGAATTCATTTCGCTTCGTGTTTGAATCTTGTTAAAATTGTTCAACTCGAACCCGACTCGTTAGCTTAATAGGTTAAAATATACAAACCCAAAACCTTTTATTAAATTAATAGATAACCTGACCCGTTACAAAATACTATATTTCAGATTTACTAAAAAGTTGAAAATCAATTGTACTTAAACATGAGTTTACATGATCAAACTCATACAATCAAGTTCACTATAGAAACATAAAACTTAAAAAAAAAATATACAATAGGCACCAATAATCAATCGAAAACATCTAATTTTTAAAAATAAACAAGTCCAAAAAAAAATGAAAATAAAATATTCCATTAATCTTCCTCTTGAATCTTCAATATGTCGTGACTGAGAATCTCAATCCTCATATATATATATATATACCGTTAGAAAAAATTGTCTAGAAACAAATTGGTTTTAAAATATCAAATATCAAATATCAATTATTAAACAAATTTAAAGTCCTGAAATTACGTTACATGAAATAATAGCACCAAAGACCATAGTAATACAAAAATCAAAATACAAGAAAGAAAACATACATCATTAAATTTACCATGATCGGATTGACGATAACTGATTTCAAGAAAATTAAAGACACTACTTTATTTGATTTAAAGTTATATAGTTTATAAATTAAAAATTGAAACAAATTACAAATTTTTTCTGTCAAAAAATTTTAAAAATTTTAATTAGTAAAATATATTATAACAATAATTATAGAGATTTTCTATATATAAATTCCATAACATAACTATACATATTTTTTTAATAACTTTCATAAACACATTTTTAAAAAAAAAATCTTTATATTATTGAGTTATCAAATTAACGGTTTTTTTAAAGGTGAATCCAAAACCGATCCATTGTATTTCATGTCTTAATGGGTTGATCCATTAATAAATCGATCCGATAAACTAGATCCATCGACCGTTATTTTCGAATGAGTTTGGATCGTATTAATGGATCATGTAAAATTTTACCAGTCTAATAGAAATATATATATATACTCTGATTACAATGCATTGATGAAAATCAACAGGATGAAGAAAACTACTGTATAATTAAAGCTATATATATCAATATCTTTCTTTAATTTTTGGATGTATTATAATATCTTAATATCAAACATATTGTGCATCATTAGAAGAAAAAAAAAAGAGAAGAAATTACATCTCATAGAAAATATATTCTTGACAGTTTTGGAGGAAATAGATTAGATCATATTACAAAAGTGAATTTGACTTAATATTTTACTAAAAATGAAAGGAGTCAAATTTATTTTATTTTATTTTATTTTTCTGACAAAATTTTACTCGACAATGAATTTTAAATATTTTTTTTTAATAATGGCGGGCTGGCACACTAGCTATTCTCTAAATAATAACAAACCCAGCTAAAATTTACCAACAAATTAATCAATACTCGTAAGTGTATACATAACTCTATTTGTACAAATAAAACACGTGTCCATGAGAGGTGATTTGCATTCGATTGATTTAAACATCCACATTAAAAAAGCTTAAGCTTTATACACACACATATATATATATATATATATATATATATATATATATGAACATGTTCAGCACACTACCTATCTATCTATCTAATCACGTAAACTATGCTGTCTAACATCATCAATTTCGCATTCGCATTTGCATTTTTGTTAAATCAGGACATGTGCACCATATAATTTCCCCATGAGAAGAAAATAAAGGAAAGAAATTGTCCAGGAACAAAAACATACAAACTAATAAAGGTCCACTAGAATAGTTTCCAACCATAATTTGACAATACAAACACAGCATATGGCCACTTTCTACCAACACTAGCTCATAATAGCTTTGTCAAGTAAATTATAAAACTCTAGTACATCGTCATTAACTTTTACATCATCAACTGTTTAAGTCAATAGGGGGAGAGAAAACAAATGAGAAAGAAAGAAAATTACACCTACTTATGGCTTGCGAGGTGGTGAACTGCTGCTGCTGCTCTTGCTACTGCTTCGTCCTCTCATAGGCCTACAAATATAACAATTTCCATCAGTGAGTTTGATAAAATTATTTAAGCAACGGTTACAGGTACACCAGAGCATGATGAGTATATCTACCCGAGAATACAGTAATGAACATTTGAGGAAAACTTGAGGACACTTCATTTTTTTTTAAGTTTTCTGAAATTAGGAGACATAATTATCAAAACAGTTTTTCTTTATTTTCAGATTTTGAACTCACTTTTAAGTTCATTAGATTCGGGGGAGAAATTAGGGGGGCCATAGGGGCCATGGCCCCCAACTAATGAAAACACTCCAAATTTTAATTACCAAAAAATTATGATATAATAACATATAGATGATAATATTAGCTTGATTCATCCAATTATTTTCATAAAAGCAAATTGCAGCCAACCTCCCTGAGGTTCGGTATTTGACAACTAGAAACAACTGTCAAAGTTAGTCAAACTTAACAGAGATAATTGTATTTTTGTCCCTTCAAGCCTTTTTATTTATTAAAAAAAAAATACTGATTTAAAAGCTTTAAATCTTCACCATTCATCTTGACCAAAAGTTAAAATAATTTTTTATAAAAGAAAATTAAAAAAACAATCCGTTGATATCAGACCTCCATTAAACAATGGTGGTCTAACCAACATCAATGTAGATATGGGAGATCGCCTAGATCTCCATCACACAAGTGTGGGCAATCTCCATGTGGAGATCACCTAGATTTCAGTTTCAAAGGATCTTTGGCAAGAACGGTGATGGTCGCGCATCAACCATGGTCGCCCAATGGTAGTGGTCACGCGGTGGTGCAACTGCAGTAGCTGCATGGAGGCAGTGACAGTGGTGGTGTTTTTGTGTGTGTTGTGATGTATGATGAATTTGGGTGTGAATGAAAACAAAATGGAAAATTTAAAAAAAAAAAACCTAAAAAACTTGAATCCGAAGATTTTAATTTTTTTGAATTTAGAATTTGAAGAAAAAAATGGAGATACAACCTGTCTCCACGTTTTTTATTTAGTAATCTTCATTTTTTTTATGGTGAAGATCCAACTTTGTTTCACATATTTATATATTTTTAAAATCAGAATTTTTTTTATTGAGAAGCATTTTGGTATTTGTAGTGGCCATATCCAGTCAACGGTTAAATTTGACCAGCTTTGACTAACGGTAGGGGTAGTGAAGGTCATTGTCAATTAATGATAAAGTTATTTTTTATTGTCAAAGGTCAAACCTCACGAGGTTGGCTGCAATTTGCTCCTTTAATAATATTAATTAATTAATTACTATCTTCCCTATTTTATTGCCCATGATTGTAGCATACAAAATCAATATCTTTTCCTTTCACGGTTTTAATTTCCAATCAAAATATAATAATAATAATAATTTCTTATTATTTCATACATTATTATCTAGTCTAGTATACATTATTATTTAATATATTTTCACGGTAAAAAGCTAATTAAATATTGGAGGCTATTACTACCTTATGGTGCAGTTCTCAATGTCTCTTGATACAATTCTGAGTTTTACTCAAATTACAATTTAATTCTCACAAAAAAAAAACATTTTTTTGTGACACTACCATTAAGACTAAAGGGTATCACATTTTTTTACAACTTATTTCTTGAATATTAATATATTCGTCACCTGTGACATTGAACAGTAATTTTTGTGTTGGCCACCCCAAAGCCAAATTCCTGGATTATACTGAATTTGAACTCACTATAATAAGTGTATAAATATGACAATATTTCAAAGAATATATTTTTATAATTTCCCTAAAATTCAAATGCCAATTGAGTTGTTTCATATAAATTGCATTTTATGACTAATGTGAAGAATTCCTAGAATTCAATGTTACTTTTTGTTGGTGATATATAAATTCCCCACATATTTGTGCTAATCCAACATTTATAACTTCATTTTAATATCCACGACTACTCCTTACCCACCCAAACAATAGCCCCAATCCTCTCCTACAAGGTCAATCAGATAGTATGAGCCTCCGCATATGTTTTAGGATTTTGAAACAATAAATAATCCAAAATAAGTTACGCAGAAAGTAAGTCAAGGAACCAAAGAAAAAAGTTAATCTAGTTGTCAAGTCTGTGATCATGTATGTATGTCACATGTGCAATGTAAGCATGTGAGAGAATTACCTTCTTGGACTACGACTCCTAGATATCCTCCGTGCTACCTGTTAAAATTGAGACAATGAAGCCAAAGACTAGACAATAAATAAGAAAGGTTTTTCCTCGAAAAGAAAACAAATAAACACAAACCTTTCGTGTACTAGGTGATCCAGAGGATGATGACCTCCCACGTCTTGTAGCTGGTCCACGACCCCTTGTCGAAAAAAACCACAACAGACACACATGCTTAGGACACTTGGTAAGCAATTAGAAAATTGCAACAGAAAATTAATCATGGCAGGCAAGTTTCATACTTTTTGCCAATACGAAACATCACAATGTGGAAATTTATGGTGGGCAAGTTTCATACTTTTTACCAATACAAAACATCACGATGTGAAAATTATAAGTTCAAATGCTTAATGAAATAAAATGAACAGAGTAGCTACAAAAGGCAAATCTAGGAAATCAACACTAAAATAAGAAAAGTAGATTGAGGTGATAGGACCTAATTTGACTGCCCTATTTTTATGATGGTTCAGTCTAGTTGTGGTTTCTATTTTCAAATTGACATACTTTTACTAGGTTTCAATCCTCATTCACCAAACCATGCACGTCCAATAGGACAAAATTAGCTCGAATATTCAACTATTTACATGATAAGCCACAATAAATCGCATAGGATCAAATCTTTCCTTGGGATAACATTCCTCTTCTCTTCTTTGTCTCAATAAAGTTACATCTTCCATAAGACATAAAACCACAAACAATGCTAAACCAATGTAAAAATATGGGTGTCTAACAATCCAAGTCATAAAAACATCCATTAGACACATTGTATGTCAGTCTTTATGGTCAATCAACTAGAATGAGTCTAATATTAAAAGTTCCTAAGAATAAAAAGAAAAAGATGATACAGCTGAGGAACAGAACAAATTTTACCTCCTTGGTGAGACTGATCTTGAACGAGAGCGCACAGGCCTACGAATTGGAGAGCGACTACGCCTACGCAGTGGAGACCTTCTAGGAGGACTACGGGCTCGTCTAGGAGGTGAACTGAGGTAAACAAAATTAGCTTATAAGATAATGACATTGCATATGTGATGCAATGCTTAAATATTTTTAAACACTAAATGAATGCATGAAAGCCAGAACTACATTTACTTCTGCTGCAACATGCACAAGTCTAAGCCGTTAATATAAAACAAACTTAAAAAGTTGCCAAACAGAATTACCAAGTAAGATCCAACAAGTTAGATAACATTACACAATTTCTTGCTCTTTCGAGTTTCGATCATTCATAATACAATGGCAGTATTGGCTTTTATTTTAGAGTATAAGTCACTATTATCCCAATAGAACCCCTGGAAATTTTTAATATACCAATTTAATACCAAAATTCTAGTTTCCCATATTGTGTATACATTCAGTACAACGGATTATTGTTTGTCATGGTCACCTATTCTTTTTGGAATTTATTGATTGTCATAGTCACCAGCAATACTTTCTAATTATATTGTACTCTAAAATCTTTCAGTTCAACAATAAACAGTATACATGCACATGTAAGCGGGTCCGTTAATGTACAAGGAACACAAAACATCAAGAGCCAATTCAAGACAGAATAAAAGTTGAAATAAATATTATAACTTAAAACTCTCTTTCAATCTAATTAAGAAAAATAAATTTGAAAAAGTCCAAAATTTTAATAATTAGTGTAGCCAATCAACCATTTTATACCAAAACAATTTCTGATAATAAATCTTTTTTAGAGTCTCGGACATTTGGCTGAAAAAGATTGGTATATTTGTAGTTTCTTTTCTCTATTATGAATAAATTTAAAAAATAATTAGCAATATGAAAGAAAGGGTCAGCAAACCATGCACAAGAAACACATCTTGAAAAGAGCCAAAGAGGTATGGTCTTAAGAACAATAAGAAAAAAAGCAGTCTATAATAAAAGTATTCTAAAAGCTTGTTTGAATTCCCACTTGTATCAATCTCAAAATTCTCTATCAATCACCTACGAACAATCACATTGATTATCCTTCACTCTAACACCAACCCAACTCAACCTACCAGCTCCTAAACAAAGAAAAGAAGAGAGAAAAAGGTCTCTTGAAGGATAGAAAAAAGCATAGACATAATTTACATAAGTACATGTAGTGATGAAATGTTTCGTCATGAAAAATCAGAACTCGAGTCACGAATTGGGAGAGTATGTAGAGGGTATGCTTATAAAATGACTACTTAAACACGCATTCACTAAACTTGCCCTTGCTACACTATACAAAGTTATTTCTTCAGGTATAGTACTAAAACATGAGCACACCGTGTTCATTGGTTGCAATCACCATATAAAGTATTTATGCATCCAATTTATTATATCATACAAATTTTAATCAATCAATAAATTACCGGCGCCTTGGAGGAAGGGGAGAACGTCTGCGGATAGGACTACCACGTATTCTTCGGGGAGAAGCCCTAGAAGAACATCAGTCAGTGTCTTTAAAACTGCTCACTAAACAAGCAAAAATGTAATGAATGCAAATATTAGCTAACCTAGCAGACGGTGATCTATGCCGCCTTGGGGGAGAGGACGGAGAACGACCTCTGGGCGGAGATGCAGGTCTCCGCCTAGGAGGTGTATCAACTCGGCGGAAAGGAGAATTTAATCGACGACGAGGGGGAGAATCTGCACGTCGGCGTGGAGAATCTGGCAGTCTTCTAGGAGATCCACCTCTTCTAGCTACAGGTGATCTCCGTGGTGAGGGTGGTGGCTTCCGACGTGGAGCTTGATATCAATAGGATAAAAATAAATTACTTATGAAGAAACACCAAATAAGTGTAAATAATCCATAACATAAATCTACAGTTAGCATACATTCCCTCAGTCGCTTTGGTCCATCCTTTTCAATATCAACACCAGCATTATCGGTTCTGGAAGCCTCTCTCTTTGAAGCAGAAGCAACAGGCTTTGGTGGTGGTGAAACCTTCTTTGGCAGCGACAACGTAAATGTTGCACGAACAACATTACCATCAATTTGGGCCTGCATTAAGAAGCAATCAATAACATCATTTCCAGATTCTAATTTCTTAATACAACTAATTTAATCTCAAATTTTAATTAACCATACACCATCCATGTACAATTGTGCCTTTTCAGCATCTGCCCTAGTCTTGAATTGGACATATCCACTTCCTCTTGGAAGATTAACCTGGTACCAAAAACATCATTTAGGCAGAGAAGTTACACACATGAGCATGCACAAGCACAAATTTATCACCATGACAAAACTAGTATAAGCTTACAGCACGGTCCATCACCAGCTCCACGTTTACAACTTCTCCAAAGTTACCTGCAATAAGAAAAGAAAATAACATCAGAACTACAAAAATGGAATGTCGATTACTGAAAGTCTGAAACATTAGCTTCCAAGTTTCCATTACATTTTAAATGACAGAAGATCACTTCAATAGAGTACACCCATCTATTTAGTACCAAGATGCACAAAGCATATAAGCATGACTTTATAATAAAGAAGCAACAGTCATCAGTAAATGAATATTAGACTTATTATACCGATGTTGCATGTTTGTTTTGGTTGAAGGTATAAAAAGTGAGATGAACAAAAAAGTTAACAATCTGTCCACAAAAATGAGTAAAAAACGCAAAATTTTATCAGGATCAGCCTAAAAACAATTACATCAAGTGCCTACGCGTAAAGACAGACAAAGCAAAAGGATCCACAAGAGAGTACAAAAGACAATTCCCTTATTACAAATTACAATACTTTAACCATTCAGCTAGTTGAGGATGTCTTTGATTTCAGGACTTTTTATCATGAGCTACTACAATCGCGACAAAGGACAAATATATCATTCATCATACAAGAGTACAAAAACACAAACAATTCCCTTCACAAAACAATAACATCCCAATTAGGTGTGCATGTTCAAATCAAAATTCTGTTTTGACCCTAAGAAAATATTGATCATGGCACTAGATTATTGCAACAAAGGACAAATATAACATTCACCTTATTTTTCCTTTCTCTTCCTGTTCCTTGCAAGCCTAATTCATAAATCGCAATTGTTTGACAAAGATATTATTGGTTTGACTAAAAAGTCCCTAGAGAGAACATCGTCTATTAAAGGACCCTGACCATCCAAATGGACTTCATTCAGAAAAAGCTGTTAGTTTAGCAGTGCAGTCATCTTAAACCGAGACACTCAACAATAACAATAGGCTAATGCCTTACTAGGCACACCTCACCTTGAGAGATTATTGTTGTGTTTTTTGGCTCATCAAAGCCCAAGTCAAGGCATAGGGAGGAATCCTATTTGGCTAAGGAGAAAATAGAGTGTGCACATAATTTCCTATTGAGATTAGGAAATTATATTTTCTCAAGAATCCCAAATCAACTAGGATAAGGAAAAACGATAGCTTTTCCTTTTCTAAGAGGATTTTGGAGTCTTATTCTAGCAAGGAATGTAACCCAAGTCCTATACCTATAAATAGGACTGCTAAGAGCTTATTTTTTACATAGAAAAAACACCAAACATACAAAGGGTAGAGAGTAAGAGTGTGATAGAGAGGTTCTAGCAAGGTTTTGGGGAATTAGCTAAGGAGTTTCAATAAGTTTTATGTAACCAAGCGTTTTTCTCTATAGTGCTAGTGACTTCTCAAGAGAGATCACGAGAGGACGAACCTTGGTAAAATCTTGTCTTGTATGTGTGGCATGTTTTCTTTATCATTCATACTTTGTTCCGCATATTCGCATATCATTATCCAATAAGTTTATCACCAGAGTCTATCGAAAAAACATGATTAATAAGAGTTTAAAATAAAAAACTGGTATCAGATCTTGGTCAAAGTGTTTTTTAAGATGGCTAGTGATAAAAGCAATGGCGTGAAGCCCAACATAATCGAGAAGTTTGATGGGAAGGATAACTTCACGTCTTCACGTTATGGTAGAGGAAGATGAAAAATGTCCGGATTCAGCAAGATCTATAGCATGCTATTCTTAGAGTGGAGAAGAAACCAGAGGGAACCACAGATTATCGGTGAGAGCAGGTGGGCATAAAGGCGAAGAGCTCTATTGAGTTACATCTTGCCGACAATGTGATGCTTAATGTCGATGAGGATATGAACGCTATAGAGACATAGGATAAGCTCGAAAAAGTTTATCTAACAAACTTTTCTTGAAAGATGAACTTCTGAATCTTCGATGGACGAGGGTGGAAATCTACAAGATCATTTGAGCAGATTTTAGAATTGTGTTGCCAATTTATTAAAGGTGGATGTGAAGTATGAAGGTGACGACAAGGCGCTTTTACTGTTGAGATCTCTACCGCCTTCGTTCTAGCACTTCAAGACCCTAATCATGTTTGTTAAGGATAGCCTAAAGCTAGACGAGGTTATTGAAGCTATACAGTCTTACATCAAGATGGATGAAAACACTGAAGGCTCTCAAGCACATGGTTTGCATGCCAAAGGCAAACATAGTGGTCAATCACAGAGCAGACATGATAAATCGAGCAACAGGAGTATATCAAAATCCAAGGGAACAGAAAAAGAGAACATGGGTTGCTTTACATATGGTGCTACTGACCACATGAAAAAGAATTGCAAGATATAGCAAGAGAGGAAAGCAAAGGCGATGACAAGGAATTCAATTTCAACCGGTGTGGTTATTTAAGATGAAAGTGATAGAGAACTCCTTACGGTAACATCGAGCTTCAATGCTTTCGAACATTGGATTTTGGATACCGGTTGTTCGTTCCATATATGTGCTAAAAAAGAATGCTTCGACAATCGACACATATGAGGAAAGAAGTTGAGGTGAAGTTTTGATGGGAGATGACTCACCGTGCAAGATCCTAGGTATTGGATCAGTGAAAATCAGAATGCATTACGGAATTGTTAGGGTATTAGATAAGGTCATACATGTTCCTAAGCTAAAGAAGAATTTGGTATCTTTGGACAGTTTAGACAAGCCGGTTACAAGTATTGTTCTGAAGGAGGGTCAAGGTTATCAAAGGGTTACTAGTCATGATGAAAAGTGATATTCAGACTAACATTACAAGCTTTGGGGGACTACAATAGTAGGTGGAGACGAGACTGAGCTTTGGCAGTGTAGGCTAGGGCAGATAAGTCAAAGAGGGATGTAAGAAATACACAAGAAAAATGAACTGAGAGGTGTTAGTTTCTGCAAACTGAAATTCTAAAAGTATTGTACTCTCGGGAAACAAACAAAGACATCATTCAAGATTGCTAACAGTGATAAAAGAAGCAAAGAGCCGTAACACTATATTCATATAAATGTATGGGTCATGCACCAACTAGGTCTAAGGGAGGATCAACATATTTTGTTACTTTTTTAGATGATTTTTTGAGAAAAGTATTACTTCATGAGGGAGAAATTCGAAGTTTTCACCAAGCCTAAAGAGTGGAAAGCTGTAGTAGAAAACCAAATGGACATAAAAATCAAATATCTGAGAAGCGACAATATAGTGGAATTATAGAGACAACAGGTTCTTATAGTTCAACAAAGAAAAGGGTATTACAAGTCATTTACGGTGAAGAAAGCTCCTCAACAAAACGGGGCAGCAGAGAGGATGAATAGAACTCTCATGGAAAGAGAGAGAAGTATATGGTTTCATACCCTCAAGGGTTCTTGATTATAAGTGCAAAGGAGGTATGGTCCAGAAAACCGGTTGAATATTACAATTTAAGAGTTTTTGGTTGTAATGCATATGCTCATATTCTGAGTGATGAAAGAGCCAAACTCAAGCCGAAGTCACTCGAGTGCATCTTCATTGGTTATGAAAAAGGAGTGAAAGGCGACGAGTTACAGGATTTTGTCAACAAGAAAAAGGTTTTAAGTAGAGATGTCGTGTTTGACGAAAAGACTATGCCACTAAATAAAATCAAAAAAGGTTTTAAGTACAAATGTCGTGTTCGACGAAAAGATTATGCCCCTGAGTAAAATCAAGACAGGTAAGGAGAAGAAAACTGATGTTGTAGAAGAAGCAACTGAATTTCCTCTAACCAAATGGGTCATGGAAGAAGATCCAGCTCAGATGGAGCACGAGCAAGTGGATCATGAAGAAGGGATTAATGAGGAAAGAGTAGAGCAACAGCAACAGCAGCAGCAGTCCCAAGTACGGGCTCCAGTGAAGCTATCACCATTGCAGGAACAAGACTCACTGGTTCCTCAACAACCGGAGCAACAATTTTAGAAAAGCAAAGCACTAGATAAACCCAAGCGACATCGCAAGAACCCAAAAAGGTACGGGTTTGATCAAGACGAAGTTAATTATGTTCTAAATGTCAGTCAAGGAGATCCAACCACGTATCAACAAGCTATAGCAAGTTATGATCAGGAAAGTCGGATGGTTACTATTGTTAGAAGAGATGCAATCTCTTGACAATAACTCTATTTGGGAGCTAGTTTCTAAACCAAAAGATCGAACAACAGTTGACTGTAAATGGGTGTTTAGAGAGAGAAAGGATAGATGAATGTGATACCGTGAGATACAAGTCCCAGTTAGTGGCAACAGGGTATCCACAAAAGGAAGGAATTGCTATTATCAATAAGATTGCTATTATCAATAACAACTCAGTGGGATATGGAGATAGAACATAAAGACGTTAATACTGCGTTTCTCCATGGTGATCTAAAAAATGTCATATACATGGCTCAACCGGAAGGATTTGTCGAAACAGGAATGGAAAATCTATTTTGTAGGCTAAACAAGTCTTTTTATGGGCTAAAGCAATCTCTAAGGCAATGGTACAAGCATTTCAACTCATACATGATGAAATTCAAATTTTAGATTATGCTTTAAAGATTGTTGTGTTTACTATAATGTGCTCGAAGATAGTATGATCAAGGTTTTAAAACTCGGAAGGCGGTGTGGGGTGGTAAGGCCTCCGTGAGGCGAGGCGGGTGCTTCGAGGCGAACAAGGCGTGCTCCTCAGGCGGAAAGTGGAATTTTCTTATAAAATAATTGTAAAAATTAACAACATTCAGAATATTCCATAAAATTAAAGAAATAAGTCATATTTAACACTTCCCCTAAACAAATGAACCATTAATAAAGATTTACCCAAACTCATAGTCTAAACCAAAACTAATAACCCAATACCTAATTTGATAAACTTAGCTCACAAGAATGTATAATAATAATAGTAATAATAATAAAATTTAAAATATTAATAAAATATTAAAAACTGCTGCCAACTGCCAGTATCCAAACCTTCTGGAAGCTATATAGAGGAAGCAGTTGACAATTGCTATAATTAAAAAAAAAGACTAAAATAAATAAGAGATATATATGAAAGAGAGAGAGAGAGAGAGAGATATGAAGAACAAAATACAAGCAGATGAGAAACAGAAACAAAAGGGATAAAGAAGCGACGTTCACGAAAAAGATTTTAAAGATTTTAAAAATTTTTGAATTTGGGAACACACCGCCGTCCGCCGCTGCCGGAACTGTGCGTGGCCAACACCGACAGAACCATCAAAATCAGACGCCGCCGACCAGCAGCTTTCCCTTTATCGCTGACCTCCAGATCTGCCTATATCAACGCAAATCTACGTTTGAAAAGTAGATCTCGATTTCTTGGATGCGTCACCATCATCGCCGAACTAGAGCACGTAGAGAGTCACCGTCATAACCAAACGAAGCGTCGGCCGCCGATCCTTCTGAACGGTCTTCCATCTGCTAACAGAGAAAAAACAAAATGCAACCGAGTGAAAGGAGAGGCGAGCGAGTGAGGGTTGGTCGACGGATATTTGGTGCGGTCGCCTCGTGCGGCGGAGGCGGGAGTTTGAACAATAGCATCCAGTGCGGTTACGTCGAGAGGCGGGCGAAGCTACCTTGGGGCGGCCGCCTCAAACCGCTATTTAAAACATAGAGTATGATCTATAGCTACTTTATGTAGACGACAAGCTAATTGCATGTCGAGATATGTCTAAAATTCAGAAATTAAAGATGCAACTGAGTAAGGAATTCGACATGAAGGATCTAGCGGCTGCACAAAAGATCCTTGGAATGCAAATTAAAGGGACAGAATAGCAGGAAAAATCTGATTGTCGCAAGCAAAATACATTCAAAATATTTTGGAGCGATTCAACATTGAATGAAGCAAAGCCCGTGACTACTTCGTTGGCAGCTCACTATCGGTAGAGTGCGCTGCAATGTCCAACTACAGAAAAAAGAGTTGGAAGAAATGAGCAAAGTGCCTTATGCAAGCGTAGTAAGATGTCTAATATACGTGATGGTTTGCACAAGACCTAATTTAGCACAAGCATCAAGTGTTGTTTCAAGGTATATAGCAAATCGTCTACAGTTAAATGGATTATGCATTACTTGAAAGGTGCAAAGAGTCTAGGAATCTTGTTTGAGAAACACGAGAAGAAATCATGTGCTAGGTCATGTAGATGCTAATTATGCATGGAAGGGACTTGGATAAATGAAGATCTACTATAGGTTATGTTTTCACCAGGTGGACTGATCAGTTGAAGAGCTACTCTACAATCAATTACAACAATATGCACAACTGAAACAGAGTATATTGCACTTGTGAAAGCTAGAAAGAAGCTGTCTAGCTTAATGGTTTAGCGAGTTTGGAATTACTCAAGGTTCCATGGTGATTAGATGTGACAGCCAGAGTGCTATTTACTTGGCTAAGAATCAAGTGTTTCATGGAAGATCGAAACATATTAAGGCTCGTTATCACTGCATTAGGGATTGGATAGAATCGAAGGAAGTTACATCGGAAAAGTTTAATACAGAGGAGAATACGTCAGATTACTTGACTAAATCGGTAACAGCTAAGAAGTTCAGGTTTTGCTTGAACTAAATCTTTTTACTTGCAGAGGATTGGGTAGAGCACCTCCTCACTTGAGGAGCATAAAGGCAAGAAGAATTTTGCCAAGGTGAGGTTCTTAAAGCTTTCCATAGTTATTTCAAGACATTTTGGGGTATTGTAGTCATTCCTTGGTTTTGACTCGTCAAAATGGAGATTGTAATGTTTTTTGGTTCATCAAAACCCAAGGAATCTTGATAAGGAGAAAATAAAGTGTGCACATAATTTCCTATTGGGATTAGCAAGTTAAATTTTCTCAAGAATCTCAAATCAACTAGGATAAGGAAATAAGTTAGCTTTTCTTATTTTAAAAGGATTTAGAAATCCTATTCTAGCAAGGAATTTAACCCAGGTCCTATACTTATAAATAGGGCTGCTAGGAGCTTATTTTTTACACAAAAAACAGTAAACATGCAAGGGGTAGAGAACAAGAGTGATAGACGGGTTCTAGCAAGGTTTTAGGGAATTAGCTAAGGTGTTTTAGTAAATTTCTTATAACCAAACGTTTTTCTCTATAATGCTAGTGATTTCTCAAGTGAGATCACACGAGGACGTAGGCAAAGTTAGCAGAACCTCAGTAAATTCTTATCTTGTGTGTGTGACATGTTTCCTTTATTGTTCATACGTTATTCTGTATATTCGCATATCATTATTCTATAAGTTTATCAACGGAGTCTATCAAGAAAACACGATCAATAAGGGAGTTTAAAATCAACGGCTTAAGGCACTTCATAGTTCACAAGTGCCTAACCTCACCAAAATGTATAGTAGATACTTATAAAAGCTATACTAACCGGTTATGAAGAAACAAGGAAAGTTTTGAAAAGCATGATGACAGTACCCACAAAAAAGTACAATTTTTTGATGCTAGCATATAAATTTGTTCAAGGCAGAATAAAATTCACACCATAAAGTATAGTTTGAGTGTTTGACGGTTACAATAATGTGTTAATTATAGAACTATGAAATAATTTTGAATTCACCAAAACAGCACAAAGTAGAATGAACAACAACAAAAATTATCAGAAAAAGATAGAAGATAACATACTGAATATTTCTCTTAAATGGCCTTCATTCACATTCCTGCTAAGAGAGTCTATGAAAAGAACAAGAGAGTCATTTTCAGTAGATGCCTTCCTGCAATCGGTTTTCCAGCATGGAAAAATCATGAGAAATGCAAGCACATAGAGGACGACAGGATGATTGTTAGCATTATAGAAATTCAAACAAAAACACTTTATCGCCAGCCACATGGAACTGCTGTGAACACTCCATGAACAATCTCAGGGCAGTGAAAGGTAAAACTTTTCCAAACAAAATTAATCAAACCAGATATAGATTCTAGCATATGCAAAAATTTAAACTAACAAAAAACCACAAATAATAACAGAGAACCAACCATGAACAATGAAAAACGAAAAAAAAAAATCAATTACAGGAAATGATCTTCAAATTTAAATCATAGTTGAATAACTAAAGGATGCTGATAATAAAA
Organism: Dipteronia dyeriana; assembly: GCA_032871835.1. Lineage (NCBI taxonomy): Eukaryota > Viridiplantae > Streptophyta > Magnoliopsida > Sapindales > Sapindaceae > Dipteronia > Dipteronia dyeriana. The sequence goes on from CM065302.1 coordinate 41,151,602, forward strand.
GAATAAAAGTACAAAATAAACATAAAAGAACTTCAAACACACAAACATCAGAAATAGGCTCGATTTATAAATCATGATTCATGTGACAGACTGCTCATGCCTGCTCAGTCACATTTTAAACCATAAATATAAACTAGTAGAAAACTAATTTCAAAGAAAAATGATCATAGTACTTGGGCACTATTTGGTTAGCATTTAGTATCAAAGGCACTTTTTTTTCTTTTGAAAGCCAAAAGGCAAACCAGGGAATTACACTGGTAGTTCTAACCCTTGAACCCGTTGGCTTCATCTTTTCTTTCTTTCTTTCTTCCTTTTCTTTTTATTCATCCGTTTCAACCCTATTAAAAAGACTATATTAGCCCACCCTACTAAAAAGACTATATTAGCCCTCCCATGTTAGAAGCTAATGGTGGTCTGTTAAATTTATCGGGTGTCCTTGTAGAAAAAGCAAACTTGTCCATCTAGCTATTCAAGTCAAACCCCGATGGTATAAGTGCAATATTATCCGATATTCAAATTATGGTTAAAACCTTCACAGACCTCAGGCCAACCCAAACCCTAGATTGCATGCAACATAAAGTTAAAACCGAAATCAAACTACAATTTTCTACACGATTTGAACAGAAACTGTACCTTGTTAGTGGAGAAGTCCGTTTAGACTGAGGTGGCGGAGACCGTCCTCGCTTAGCCGGTACAGGACTGTTGAAATAAAACAATTAACAGCTTAGACATTTAAATGCCGTCACAAGAAACATCCAGCACAAAACCATATGAAGCAAACACAATATCAGACAAAAAATGTTAAAAGTATCGAAATATAGTAAGACCTACCATCAAAATCGAAACCTAATTCTTTTATTCGTTACAATTTTGAATTCCAAATACTCACACGATAAATAAACCCAACTCCTCCCCATCCGCTTCTTGTACAAGACAAGAGACCTTCACAAATAAGGCCGCTAGTACCCACTAAATCCCCAATTACTTGTCTTCGTATACGTTACATTTTGTCATTATAGAATTTCACAAGTTTTGTAAACATAAACGAGCCACTAATTACAACAATGTCATTCATCAACAAAAATGAAAGGATGGAAATGACCTTTTGTTACGTTGAGGAGGGGGGCTGCGGCTGCGAGAGCTGACACTACGCGAGGGAGAGGATGAGGAAGAGGAGCGGGAGCGAGAGATGGATCTAGACCGGGAGGAACGAGAGCGGGAGCTGGACCGGGAGTCTGAACCAGAGTAGGAGCGAGATCTGGACAGGGAGGACGACCCGGAAACAGACCTCGACGGCGGCGATGGGCGGCCTCGCGTTGGGTTCGCCATCGGATTCGGTGTTGAGAGAGAGGAAACCCTAGATAAACCCCTCAAATTGAATTTTAACGGGCAGACGAGAGACTCTTTTTTAATCCGCTGTAGTAAATTAATATAAGAGGTTTTATGAACCTAGTACCTAGGTTTTCACGAAATATCCGTCTTTTAACCCTTTTATTTTTTTTATAGTGCTAACTGTATCTATATTTTAATATTTTATCGGTTTAGATTACTGCTATCAAAATAATAATTAGAAAAGTTTCAAAGTTGTCCTCTTTAGCTAACACTATTAAATTAAGATCATCTCTTATATATTTTTTTATCGTTAATACCAAATTTAATATAAAATATATAAAATGTTATATTTAACACAACGATTTAACATTGTACTTCAATATACAGACATATTTAAATTGCTATTTTTATTATTTTATTAATCAAAATTATAAAAGTCAACATTTATAATTAATGCATTCATTAAAATACTGAATAATGGTTGGATGAAATAGATTTTGATTGAAAAATCATTAATGAACATTAAATTTAAATTATTTTAAATATATAAAATATATATATAATGGTATTTTTCTAATTAAAAAATATACATTTATTGTTGTACCAAATTTGACATATGTTATACTGTGTGCCAATTTGGCACATAATATGACATATGTCAAATTTGGCACAGTATTTGGCACTGCATTGAAGGAATGCTTTTGCACTTTATGCTAAATTTTAGCATTGGCACCTTAATTTGACATTGCATTGGAGATGCTCTAATGGTTATTCAATCCAATAAGTGGCATTTAAGTAAATAAGGGAATGACGTTAACTTATTTTAGATGTTTTTAGAAATTCAATTTTTTCTTTTGTTTTTTAAAACAAATAATTGTATTTAATGTGTGTAGATATGTATAACATATCTCAAACATATATATATTTCTTTTTAACTTATCTCAAATATATTTTTTATGATTTTTTTTTATAGACTTAATCTTCTCAAAAAAAAAATCAATTTATATCCAATATATTTTTTAGAATTTTTAGTTTTTGTAGTCTTAATATTTTTAATATATATATATTTTGTTATTGATAAAATCTGAATGAATAACGAGTTAATATGACTACTCGAACATGCGGCAGGCAGAGATGCCATGTCACCAAAAGTATACTAGACCAAACATGTTGGGGTTTATATCATAAAGCTTGTAAATTGTAAATAAAATGTTAACATAAATAAAAGAATGATTTAATTCCTTCTTTTTATGTCATATATTGCATATAACTTGTGCATTAAACATCAAAGATTGATGGATGTAATCTCAAACTGTGTATACGAATGTCATATACAGATGAATACATATAGAGACGTACAATCTAAAGAGTCTGTAGATAGCAAATAAAGGTAGGTACTTTATTTATGGTTCATCTACAGTTGCGGTCCATTCCATAGTGTACGGTGATCCTATCATGGATCATTCATATGGAGATATGAGAATGGAGGCACATTATATGATGTGATCATATAGGATTGGGTCATGATCTATATGAATCTCTTACTAAGATTCGTTTAATGATGAGATTCATATATATCAACTAATGATGGCTATATATGGGTGATCTTAATCCTGAGTGTCTTATCGATTCCTTCAAGTTAGATTGTAATCTTTGATGTACAGTGGGTGAGGTCAGAATTACATTCCTGATCAATATGCTCCGCATGTTAGGATTGCAGTTTGACTTATGGCTGGAAAGATTTGTACACAATAGTGGAATTCACTCCTTCTTGTGAGAAATAGATAATAGTTCCTTTAAGGGTTGATTCGGGGTTTGAACAGTATGAATGATCTCCTAATTCCATGAGGAATGTAGAATTTATTGTTCATTAGAGAATCAATGGTACTTAGTGGATAGATATAATTAGAGGGGTATAACGGACATTATGACTCAACTCTAATTATGAACTATTTGCGGAGGATCATACCATATGCAATAACTATATCGATGGACACCGAGTAATATTGGTTTGTGTAAAAACGTCTACAGTTGAGAGAGTGCGGCTTTGGGTTTTTAGTGGAACAACACCGAAGTTAATAATCGTGAAATATTAATTAAAGAGTTTAATTAATTAATTATTTCAAATGATTATTGGAGCTCAAAATACCGTGGGTCTATTAGGTTCTCTAGCTAGCCCGATCATCTTAGGTAACAATGGTCATGGTTAATTAATTGGATTATCCAATTAATTGTGTTACGAAAGTGACATGTGTTTATTCAAGAATTAATTGAATAATTAGATTATTTAAATAATTAATAATAGTGATTAAAAAAATTAAATAATTGGATTATTTAATTATGTTATTAATCACTAAATGGAGGGTGTTAATTGATATTTGATTTTGAATAAAATAAGATAATATTTTTATTTTATTTTATTAAATTAAATATTTGAAATTGAATTTAAAATGTTTAAATTCAAAATAAATGTTTAATTATCTTTTAAAAGGATATGAGATACCTGTATAAAGTTTTAAAAATCAATTTGATACAGATGGATACAGTAAGAGATGTGCAATCTAAAGAATCCATAGACAACAAATAAAGCTGGGTACTTTATTTGTGGTTAATCTATAGTTGCGGTCCATTCCGTAATGTACAGTGATTCTATCCTGAATCATTCATATAGCGATATGAGAATGGAGGCACATTGTATGATGTGATCATATAGGACTGGGTCATGATCTATATGAATCTCTCAACAAGATCCGTTTACCGAGATGAGATTCACATATATCAACTAATGATGACTATATATGGGTGATCTTAATCCTGAGTGTCTTATCGACTCCTCAGGTTAGATCGTGGTCTTTGATATACCATGGGTAAGGTTGGATGAAGTTCCCGATCAATATGCTCCATATGTTGGGATTACGGTTTGGCTTGTGGTTGGGAAGGTTTGTACACAATAGTGGAATCCAGTCATTCTTGTGAGAAGTATATGGTAGTTCTCTTAAGGGTTAATTCGGGGTTTGGACAATATGAGTGCTCTCATAATTCCGTGAGCCATACACTAAGTGGAAACTTAACATTAATGCAATATTGGTCACCAAAGACCTCAAGTTTGTGCTTACGGAGGAATGTCCTCCAGCGCCTGCTGCCAATGCCACACGAACTGTTCGTGAGGCATACGAGCGATGGGTCTCATCTGATGAGAATGCCAGAACATATCCGTTGGCTTTTATAACAGACGTGCTTGTCACAAAGCATGAAACAATGACTTCAGCATTTGAAATCATGGAGTCATTGCAAGCTATGTCCGGGCAACCCTTTGAGCAAAAGCGACATGAAGCTGTTCGTTCTGCTATGCTCGCTCATATGAAGGAAAGTACATTAGTTCGGGAACATGTCCTGAGCATGATGTCCTACTACAACAAGGCAGAAGTCAATGGTTGGGCCATTGACGAACCTAGTTAAGTGAGAATCATACTGACGCTCTTTCGAAGAATTTCAATCAGTTTAAGAGTAACTACGAGACGAACAAGATAAGGTTCAATCTCACACAGTTGCTCAATGAGCTCACTACCTTTGAGTCCTTGATTAAAGACAACAAGGGTAAGACCGGTGAGGCAAATGTTGCCGAACCATCTTCCTCCTCAAATAATAAAAAGAGGAAGAGGTCTGTTGGGAAGGCGAAGAATAAGCCCAAACCCAAGAAAGCCCAAAGAAAGAAGAAGTCCAAGAAAGGTAAATATGATTTACTTGTTCTTGAGTCTTGTTTAGTGGAAGATGATTCTTCGCCCTGGATAGTTGATTTAGGGGCCACTAACCATGTTTGTTCTTCTTTACAGTGGACTGATTCTTAGACACAACTAGAGGAGCAAAGCTTCTCAATGCTTGTAGGATCAGGGGATGTCGTGTCGGCACGAGCAGTGGGCGTAATTAGATTACGTTTTTATAATAATTATATATTGTTGGACAATGTATTTTATATTTCTGGATTTACATGGAATTTGATTTCCGTTTCTAAGTTGTTAGAACAAAAATATTATATTTCTTTTATTAATAAGTCTGTTATTATTAGAAAGAATGGTCTGAATATTTGTTCAGGAATTAATGAAAACAATTTGTATGTGTTAAGACCGTTAATACAAACTACACTGCTCAACACCGAAATGTTTAAAGTTGAAAAACCAAAAACTAAACGACATAAAATTTCTACAGATAATGACACGTATCTCTAGCATCTAAGGCTAGGTCATATCAACTTTGACCGGATAGACAGACTAGTAAAAAATGGACTTTTAAGTGAGTTAAAGGTTGGCACCTTACCTGTCTGCGAATCTTGTTTGGAAGGTAAGATGACTAAGAGACCTTTTACTGAAAAAGGGCTTTAGAGCTAAAGAACCGCTAAAGCTTATACATACAGACGTCTACGGACTGATGAATGTTAAAGCTAGGGGTGGTTATGACTATTAGATGACTACTCAAGATATGGATACGTCTACCTAATGCAACGGAAGTCGAAAACATTTGAAATGTTCAAAGAATTCCAAGCTGAAGTTGAGAATCAATTAGTTAGGACTATCAAGTCACTACGATCGGATCGTGGAGGTGAGTACCTTGACCAAGAGTTTGAAGACTTCATGGTCGAGCATGGGATAGTTTCCCAACTCACAGCTCCCGGTACACCTCATCAAAATGGTGTAGTGGAGAGGAGAAATAGAACATTGATGGAAATGGTGAGATCTATGATTAATTTCTCATCATTACCGAATTCCTTTTGGGGATATGTGTTACAAATAGCGGCATACATTTTGAATGTAGTGCCATCCAAATCTATTCTTAAGACTCTCATAGAGTTGTGAAATGGTCGTAAAGCTAGTTTGTGACATTTTCCGTATATAGAAGTGTCCAGCACACATGCTGAAGAACAGAACTGGAAAGCTAGACTCCAAGTCTGTTGTCGGCCTGTTTGTAGGATACTCCAAGGAGACCAGAGGTGGACACTTCTATAGTCCTGAAGACAACAGAGTATTTGTATCGACAAATGTAACATTTCTTGAGGAATATTACATTAATGGCCATAAACCTCGTTCCAAGATTGTATTAAATGAGTTGGAGCATGGTGAGACTAGTGTTTCATCAACAAGAGTTTTTGATCCACAAACATATGGGAGTCAGATGGCTCCTGATCAGGATACATTACCACCTAGACGTAGTGAGAGGGTTGTGAGACAACCTGAACGCTATTTAGGTATATGTGAGGGGCAAAGTGTTGTCTATGCTGATAATGTTGATGATCCATTAACATTTAAGAATGCAATGGAAGATCCTGATAAAGAGGAATGTCTTAGAGCCATGAATCTCGAGATAGAGTCCATGTACTCTAACTCAGTCTGGGATCTTGTAGACTTACCAGATGGGGTAAAACCCATAGGGTGTAAGTGGATCTAAAAGAGAAAGAGAGGAGTAGACGGGAAGGTAGAGACCTTCAAGTCAAGTCTAGTGGCCAAGGGTTATACCCAGAAAGAGGTGGTCGATTATGAAGAGACCTTCTCGTCAGTAGCCATGTTTAAGTCTATTAGGATTCTCTTATCCATTACTGCCTTTTTCGATTATGAAATTTGGCAAATGGACGTCCAGACTGCATTCTTGAATGGCAATATTGATGACATCTATATGATGCAACCAGAGGGATTCGTGTCTCCAGATAAAGAGCAAAAGGTTTGCAAGCTGCAAAGGTCCATCTATGGACTTAAGCAAGCATCTAGATTTTGGAACAAACACCTAGATCTTGGAACATTAGGTTTGATGATGTGATCAAAACCTATGGCTTCGAGCAGAAAGCCGATGAGCCTTGTGTTTACAAGCGCATCATTGATAAGAAAGTAGTTTTCTTGGTCCTATACTTAGATGATATCCTACTCATTAGGAATGATGTGGGAGTATTGTATAATGTTAAGGGCTGGCTGGCTAGCTAATTCCAAATGAAAGATTTAGGAGAGGCGGGTTATGTTTTACCAAATAAAGATGGGTACTTTATTTGTAGTTAATCTATAGCTGCGGTCCATTCCGTAATGTACGGTGATTCTATCCTGAATCATTCATATGGAGATATGAGAATGGAGGCACCTTGTATGATGTGATCATATAGGACTGGGCCATGATTTATATGAATCTCTCAACAAGATCCGTTTACCGATGAGATTCATATATATCAACTAATGATGGCTATATGTGGGTGATCTTAATCCTGAGTGTCTTATCGACTCCTTCATGTTAGATCGTGGTCTTTGATATACCATGGGTGAGGTTGGATGAAGTTCCTGATCAATATGCTCCGTATGTTGGGATTACTGTTTGGTTTGTGGCTGGAAAGGTTTGTACACAATAGTGGAATCCACTCCTTCTTGTGAGAAGTAGATGGTAGTTCCCTTAAGGGTTGATTCAGGGCTTGGACAATATAAGCGCTCTAATAATTCCGTGAGGAAATATGATTTATTGTCCGTTAGAGAATCAATGGTACTTAAAGGTTATATGTAATTAGAGGGGTATAACAGACATTATGACCCAACTCTAATTATGAACTACTGTGGAGGATCACACCATATGTAATAGCTAAATCGATGGACACCTAGTTGTATCAGTCTGTGTAAAAGCGTCTACAGTTGAGAGAGTGCAGCTTCGGGTTTTTAGTGGAATAACACCAGAGTTAATAATCAAGAAATATTAATTCAAGAGTTTAGTTAATGATTCCGAGGATTATTGGAGCTCAAAATAATGTGGGTCCATTAGGTCCCCTTGCTAGCCCGATCGATTTAGGTAACAAGGGTCACAGTTAATTAATTGGATTGTATAATTAATTGTGTTACAAAAGTGAGATGTATATATATTTGGGAATTAATTGAATAATGAGATTATTTAATTAATAAATGTTAATAGTTAAATTAATTAAATAATTAGATTATTTAATTATATTGATAATTATGAATTATTAATTAACTATTAATTGGAGGGTGTTAATTGATATATTGATTTAGGTGATGATTATTTTATTTTATTAAATTATTTATCTAAGTATTTGAATTTAAGTTTAAATTTAAAATACTTATTATCACTTTTAATATACTAAATATATTTGAAAGTGATAATTAAAAGATATATATCAATTATAACACAGGAGATTGCATTGGATGCAAATTGATGTGTACACATATATAAGTGTTTTATAGGATACAAACAAGAATATATATATATATATTGTAAAGGCAAGAGGAAGTATCAGTTGATTTTTTTATTTTTATTTTTACTTTAAAAAGTCACGCATCACAATGAGAAGATAGAGCATATTTTTTTATCAAAACTCAAGTGCTTGCTCTTTGATCAAAAGAGTGCGTGAGAAGTTATATATATATTTGATATATACTGTTTTAAAAAGACAGAACCACATCTGTCAATATAAGTTTTGCATGAGATGCAATTTATATGTGCGTGAAATCAATACACCAAATTGAGAAGAAAGAGTTTCTTCAAGTATTTCTCTACATCCTCCATTCAAGTTCCTTAGACCGTGACATGCCCACACGCAGTTACCAGTTCCGGGAGATAGCGAGGAAGATCGAGTGGTTCAGACAGAAGCACATTGTAAAGTGAAGGAGTCTCCAAACATTGGTAAGATTAGTTAAGACATGAGCATATCGTAAAATGAAAGAGCCTCCAAACGTTGGTAAGATTTTCTTCTGTTGATAATATCGATTTCAATTTCCTGTGTTTACATATTGTATGTTTTAGTTTCGAAAAATAATTACGATCCCAAGTTCACTGGTCCCGGATACAGATTATGATCTGTATACAAATTAACCTTACTTCCGCTGTGTGACCGGTGAATGGGGTTCCAACAATACAAACCATCAGTGGGGGACCCACCCTGGCTGGCACCTTCAATAACTTAAGGAAAAATCATGTGAGGAAGGTCCCCTGGGTCGATGAAGGTTGGGGTATCTTCAGGGTCGACAAGAGCCCGACTGGCCCATCTTAGACAACCAATATTGTATTCACTGAAGGAGATGTCTACAACACTGTACAACCTCATGATGACCCTATGGTAATCACGGTACAGATTTCCAATTGTGTGGTCCACCGCGTGCTCATCGACACTGGCAACTGTAGCGTAGACATCCTCTTTAAAAATACCTTTGAGAAGCTGAATTTGAAGCATTGGTGCTACAATAGTTGTTCAACCTCGCTATATGGCTTCATTGGGGATTCAATCATACCGGTAGGGTCAAAGATCCTTCAAGTGATCGCCGGAACCGTATCCCTCCAACAAAATATTATGACAAATTTCGTTGTGGTTGACACCTTGTCAGCCTACAAAGCAATGCTAGGAAGACTTTTCCTGTATCCTTGAAAGGGGTCATATCCATCTATCATAATGTTATAAAGTTTCCTGTGGGGACTAGGTAGGGGAGGTGCTTAGTGACCAGCAAGCAGCCAGGAAATGCTACGCATTGTCTGTCAATCCAACAGATTTGGCGAAACAGTTCGTGCAAGTTGTGACAATCCAAGATATGGAAGCACCAATAATGACCCTGGGAGATATAGAGCTCGCCGATCATCCAGAGGATGACCCCTTAGTACTGGAAGAGGAAGAACCAAGCAGAGAGTGAACGAGCGGGCACCTAGTGGATAAATTAGAGGAAGTACCTGTCAGAAGTGATGATCCCTCCAAGGTAGTCAAGGTTGGGGCTACCCTCGAGCCAAGAGTGAAGGAAGTTTTGATCGAGCTTCTCTGAGAATTCAGTGACATCTTCGCTTGGAGTCATGACGAGATGCCCGTGATCCCGATATCATTAGCTGCTCACCGATTAGCAGTGGATCCGACCTTCAAGCCCCCCAAGTAAAAAAAACATCACTTTAAAGTCGAAAGGAATGCTGCGGTTCAAGAGAAAGTGGATAAGTTGATCAGAGTAGGCTTCATCAAATAAGCACGCTACCCCGAATGGATCGCCAACGTGGTCATTTTCATGAAGGCGAATGAGAAGTGGCATATATGTGTCGACTACACCGACCTTAACCGAACGTGTCCAAAAGACAATTTCCTTATACCAAAAGTCGATCAGCTGGTAGATTCCACGGTTGGAAACAGGCTTTTCAGCTTCATTGATACGTTTTTGGGGTACAACCCGATTATGATGCACCCCGGCGATCAAGACAAGACCAACTTCATCACGGGGAAAGGACTTTATTGCTATAAGGCAATGTCTTTCGACCTCAAAAACGCTGGAGCCACCTACCAACAATTAGTTAATTGATTGTTCAAACCGGAGATAGGAAAAACAATAGAGATGTACGTAGATGATATGATCACCAAATCCCAAGAAGCAGACGAACACCACGATCATCTTCGCAGGACATTCCAGATAGTAAGGGAGAACCAACTGCCATTGAATCCCGTCAAATGTGCTTTCGGGGTAACCGCGAGGAAGTTCTTGTGCTTCATGGTGAATGAGAGAAGAATTGAGGCAAACCTCGAAAAGATCCAAGCTATCCTGAACCTAGATTCCCCTACTACTCTCAAACAAGTCCAAATGTTAACATGGCGTATATCAACACTCAACAGGTTCATCTCGCATTCCACAGATAAGTGTCTCCCCTTCTTCAAAGCCGTCAAACAGGGGAGAAATATGAAATGGGATAAGGTCAACGAGCGAGCTTTCCAGGAGTTAAAGGAGTACATTGCCAGCCCACCGCTGTTAGTTAAGCCAATACCGGGGGATGAGTTACAGATATACCTAACAGTGTCAGAAAGGACAGTAAGTAGGGCATTGGTCAAGGAGTGTGGGGATGAGGTCCAACGACCTATCTAATATGTCAACCAAGCGCTATCCAAATCTGAGAAGAACTACTTCCTCATTGAAAAGCCCGTCCTTGCCCTAGTTACGTCGGCCAGAAAGCTTCATCCTCATTTTCAATCCTATAAAGTGGCAGTGGTGATGGACCAACCTCTCCGCCAATTTCTTCAGAGGCCGGATATATCTGGAATGCTAGTCTTGTAAGCTTTGGTGCTCACCCAGTTTGACCTAAAGTACAAGTCTTGAGTGACAATCAAATCTCATGCCTTAACAGACTTTGTAGTTGAGTTTTCAACCGTTTCGAGTGAAGAGACACCGGTAATACTAGGTCCGACCCTTGAGAAACTTCAAGAGAGCAGCGATTGGCTAGGCGATTGTAAAATCTGGACCCTTTACACTGATGGAGCATCTGGGCAGGTTGGAGGAGGTGCAGGTATAGTCTTGATCGACCCTGAAAAAACAGAATGTTATCACCGTTTTAGGTTTGAATTTAAAGCAACCAATAATGAAGCCGAGTACGGAGCTCTTGTAGCTGGAATGAAAGTCGTCATCAAGCTTGAGGCCGACTACGTGCATGTCAAGAGCGACTCACTGCTCATTGTCAACCAGGTTACAGGTCTTTACCAAGCCAAGGGCGACAATATGGCAGCCTACCTAAAGCTAGTCCGGTAACTGAGAGAGAGGTTCAAGGGATTCCGGGTCGAGCAGATACCTTGACAACAAAACCATCGGGCATACGTCCTAGTAAAGATAGCTGCGATTGGAGGACAAGCTCCACCTAAGGGATTTCCTCTCCAAGTGATCTCCCAATCAAGTATAACATTAGGCAAATAAATCTGCCTTGTGGTCCGGCTGCCCTGTTGGATGGACCCGATAGCTGTCTACCTCTAGGAAGGAAATCTTCCCGAGAACCCCGACCAAACCCGAAAAATCAAAAGATCGTCAGTTCTATATTCCATAATAGATAGACACCTCTATCGGAGAGGTAAATCCCTTCCTCTATTTCGATGTCTTCATCCGGACGAAGCCAGCTGGGTGTTAAGAGAGGTTCATTATGAGGACTGCGGGAACCATATTGGTAGGGAGGCTCTAGCATATCAAGTGTTCTATACGGGGTATTGCTGGCCAACTATTCATCAAGACGAGAAGAATTTTGTACAATCTTGTGAACCGTGCCAGAGGACCTCAAACTTGAGTCACCTACCACTGGACCGATTGTCATCTCTTAGTTCACCCTTCCCATTTGCCATGTGAGGGGTCGACCTGATAGGACCGCTTCCTACCGCTCTTAGGCAAGCTAAACATGCTATCGTGGCAATCAACTATTTTACAAGGTGGGTCGAAGCAGGACCTCTCTTCTAAATTTCAGAAGAAAACATGACGATGTTCATCAAAACCAACGTGGTCTACAGGTTCGGGATTCCACTCATCATTATAGCTGACCTAGGCAAACAGTTTGACAATGCCCGATTCAAGGACTTATGTGAAGGTTTGGGAATCAACATTAGGTTCACTTCAGTAGCCCACCCTCAGACTAATAGGCTGATGGAGTCCACCAACAAAACTATTAAGAAGTTGTTAAAGAAGAAATTATAGCAGAAGAAAGGCAAATGGGTAGAAGAGCTTCCCGAGGATCTCTGGGCATACCGGACTATAAAGAGAATGGCTACCGGAGAGACACCCTACTCCCTAGCCTTCAAGGTTGAAGCGGTCCTTCTCAGAGAGCATAAATTGATCTCATTTATGGTACAACACTTTGAACCTGAGAGCAAGTCAAGCTTCGAGATAATCTAGATCTTCTTGAGGAGAAACAAGACCGGGTAGCTGAGAAAGTAGTGATGTACTGATCTGTGTAAATCGTGTTCTAAAAACAATACTCGCAAGTGCACGAATCATGAAGATATCGTACAACGGCAAGTAAGGATCATTCCCATGAGGAAAAATGATGTATTTGGTTAAATCTAATTCTAATTAAAGTGAAACCGAAAGTAACCAAAAGATTGATGATTGATTTAAAACTTAAACTAAATTAAATTAAAACTAAGAAAGCAATTTAGAATATTGGTTTGTGATCAATGGAAGAAAAACTAGGTCATCAATGCTCTCCTACTATGTCTACTTAATGTTTCGAATTGATTGTGAAAGATATTAATCAAGTTAAGGGTTCGTTCTTATCTTAAGTATGATTGTTACCGTATGATCCTGGGATGAATCAAGTGTTCTCAATTACAATTTACCCATAGATCAATGGCGCAAACTACAATCGAGAACCCATTAAGTGTAAGAACAATGAACCAAAACCTACTTGCATAGATCAATGCTAAGATCAGTTTTATCCATTCAATTGAATATTAATTAAGATTAAGTATAGATCAATACTCCAACCTCAATCATTAAATTATCAAATCCCTAAATCCATGCCAACGTATGATCATGTATTAACAAGAAATAAGAATTAAGACATATGATGAATTGAATGAATCAAAACTTAATTTAATTAAATATAGTCAATTCTAACAAAGAGCATTCATAGAGGTTCACATTGATTCTCTAGTATGGAATTAGTTACACATGGTGAAAATAGAAAGAGAAGAGAAAGAAACAATAAAACCCATTGATGAATTCTTCTTCGTCTTCAATCTTCGATGTATAAAGATGAATGTTGATGTGTTGTGATGGATTGGTAGTGGACGACTTGTTTTCCACAATTGAAAAACATATATATATTCTCTTTTTAAAATAGGGTTCAGAATTCCCCAGACACTAAGGATTCGCATGACCGCTCCATAAGTCGTGGCACAGATAGCTTGCCTAGACCGCGATGGATCAAGCGATGTGCTCTCTGTGAAGTTCCGCGGTGTAGGCTGCGGTTGTTGAACATGACACGGCTGTGATTCTCCACTCTTTAGACCACGGTGAAAGCACTGCTTGGGCAGCGACCTTCACAACGGTAAAGGACAAAATTGCTCCTTTTTGCTTCAAATCTTCCAAACACAACATTAAAGTCTAATGTTCTGAAACATGCTCAATCACACAAATTAAATACCTAAAAATGCTCAAGAAACAAGCAATTGATAGGCGGAAAGGGGATTAAAAACATATACAAATAATGACCGATCAAATACCCCCAAACCTATATTTTGCTAGTCATCGAGCAAAACTAAAAAAAAAAAAAAAAACTAAACCTAAACCTAAAAATAAAAATCTTGACTAAATAAGTCACTTTCGTAAGGAACACGATAGCATTGAGCCTATGCTACAAGCCTTACAAGAAAAATACCAATCGTTTAAAATGCATTTGAACTGTGCCCAAATCGAAACAATACATGCAAAAATCAATAAGTATAGACTAAAGTTAAGTCACAAAAACTTAATGGCATTGCTCAATTTGTTTTAACGAAAAGCCCATTCTCAAGACGTTCAAGTTTCAAAGTCACATTCGCTAAACACCATAGATGTAATTCGCCTTGACTCTAATTCTCACAGGATGTCACTCATTAATTTCACACAGAACCTAGGCAAATACACTCAACAAATATATGCAAATAGAGTTTATGCATAAGAAATTTCAAGATATAATCGCATATGAATAAATGATAGAAAGAACGCTTGATTTCATACAAAAGATCTCACGAAAGAATTAAGCATTATGAACAAGATAGACACATTATTCACTTCTATTTTCATATTAAGGATAACCAGTGGATCAGTTAGACTTTAATTAAGGTTGTAATGGGGCCATGGGTGAAGGTCAAGAAAGAATGGGAAAATAGGCATTCAAAAACCTAGGATCATACCATGAGAGTCTTCAATAACTTTACGGCTTCGTATAGAACTCTTAATCCTCATCACAAATGAAATTTTCATTTCTTATTAATGTCCTATTTTTCAAAAATTCACCATTCTAATTTACTCACATGTACTCATTAAATTCTACTTTTTGATTCTCATACTTTTTTTATTTTTTATTTTTTTATTTATATATATATATTTTTGTTTTTTTTTGAATGAGAATCAGAGGATTACATGTACATGGAAATCATAATTATCAACATACTTTTTGGATTGAATGTAGCTATTTTCCTTCATTGGCCTCTGATCGAAATATACATAAATCATGTGCAAAAATATAACTTCTTCTTCACATTCTCAATGTATGATCCCAAGCTATAAGGTATGACTAAATTATGGCTTATTGGGTTACGGTTAACGTGGTGAAGAAAGAAAAAAGCTTAATCATTGTTTGGCTTTAAAATTGGCTATGGCGCACACAACATACGGGTAGGTATTTACGTCCTTTTAAGTAGTTTCAAGCACACATAGTCTAATCATCACTTCCACTTATTCGACTTACTGGAGATCAAAATAAACATGTGACTTCTTTTTAATGATGAAAGTTCTATAATGCTCAATATATACTCTATAGAGATCAAATCTAAATGCTAAGAACCTACTGAGTGTTTAGGAGTAGAAACAAAAGAACCCTCTATAATTATTTTTATGTATGCTTTTTGGCTTGGTGAACTCACAAGGGTAGTCTTCACTATTAATCATGGCAATTCAACTAAGCTTTCTATCCACTATAACATCAAGATTATGTCATAAATTTTGAAAAATGCAATGCATCACTCTAAGTGGCAAGAAGTTAGTGTAAACCCAATGATAAATGCATATTATCTCAAGAGCACAGATCAAATCATAATATCATGGATCACATCACACCAAAACCTAAACTCAACATTGCCCACAATGGTGACAAGCGAGAAAAAAAAGGAGCGGAAAAAGAATTAAAGAAAAATATTGCTAGATATTGCTAAATTCTAAATATTCAAAAAGAAAATTAAAACAAGAAAAAGAAAGAAAGAAAGATGCATATCCTTTAAAGTCCTCCGTCCTCGTCTAAAATATGTAGGATTTCCGTCCCATGATCAGAATCACGGTCATTATGCTGCGGCTCCATAGGATCTCCCAATCCAAAACTAGGTGGATCGTACCAAGATCTGTCTCTTGCTTATAACTCAGGTGAGGGAACTGAAGGCTGGAAACGCATACCTCCATCATCAGCCATAGAAAATCGGCTAACCATAGTGCACAGCTCTGTGACTCTCTCTTCAATAGTGTCAAAACGCGTGTTCATCCGCTCATCCAATCCTCTAAACTGATCGTCCATGTGCTCTCGCATTGCCTGAAACAAAGAATCAAAATATGCATTTCCTGGTTGAGTAGCCTCTAGCTGAGCAGCTGGCGAAACATCTGTATGATCATCAGGTATAGGATCGGCAGCCTCCATTTGTAGATGTGCCTCTCTCTCCTGGCGGGGACGATACCGTTCTCTATGTTGTCCTATCGTAGGTACCCCCCGATAGTGACAGAGCTTGTTCCATAATGTTAGTAGTAACATACTAGGTGCATGCTCTTCCAGTCCGGCATCCACCTCAATACCTGCTGTCTTGCAAAAAGATGTAATTAAACAGGGGAATACCATAGATGTCCCATCTTTACAGCCACTGTTGTATATTGCCTTAAAAATTGCTCGACCAATATTAATTGGATGGCCAGTCACCAGTCAATGCAACAAACGGGCGGGCTCAAAGAAAAGCTCGGTGCGATGCTGTGTAGGTCTCAAGGAGTATGAGATGAAGATGTTCCAGAATGCAACGTCCACTCTCAAGTCCCTCTGATATAGGTGAACCATCTGGTTCCATTCCGCCCTGCCATCTATCCTAAGTACTTCTGCCAATCTATCCAAGTACTGATCAATTTCATCAATCGTATCTATCCTAATATTACTGTTGACTCGTACCGCCAGAGTTACGAAATACCGGTTAATTGCATCTGGCGATATGTGGACCTCGACTCCTTGGACCAGTACTGCCACTCCATTTAGAAATCTTTCTGGGATCATGCTGGCATAGAATTCAGCCACGATACTTCTATTTGGCTTTGGAGGCCTCTGAAATTTTTTTGCCCATCGACTGGTAGCTACAATTTCTGGCACAGGAGTCTCCCCAAAACTGGGCACCTCAATGCCCTTCTCCACAATCCAAGGTCTTCTCTGAAACTTAGACACTCTATCTCTAAAATCTTTATTCTGAACTATTTGTGAAGAAGCGACCCCTTTTCCTCTGGAAGTGCTGCTAATCCGAGGGCTTTTACCCAAATTTTTTCTAGCCATCTACACACATAACACAAGCAAACAATCCAAATTAGACAGAATTTACCTGAATTTCGGTAGCAATTCAGCTTAAATTTCGACCCAAATTTTCAAACAATCACTTTGTTCTTAAATCATACATTCTACACACATTTCATAAACAAGAGAAATTGATTGAAAGACAAAGGCAACATATTAAACACACATTTAGACAAAAATCAAAAGTTTCTTCTAATAAATCAAAATTCAAAATTCCAAACATAACCAAATAGAGATTTTGTCCACTAAACTTAATCATGTAATAATTATGAATATAAACAAAGCCCATTGGCCAAGAATGCATAAAATTCGTGTAAAAACACTCAAATATCACAAATCATTCTTGAGAACACATACCTTCAACTTAGATCAAATTATGCCCAAAACTAAAATAAATACTTGAGAAAATCAAAAGAGAGACATACCTTTAATCTTTGAAGAAGATGAGTGAAAACTGGCAAGAAATTTAGTGAAGAAAAATTTAAAACGAAACAAGAAGATAAGTGGAGGGAGAGAAGACGTATGCGCAGCGGAGAAGAAATAAGGGGAAGAAGAAAATTAGCCCAAACAGCAGACTTATATAGGTGCGCCAATTCGTGCCCTACCGCGGTCTGGGCACATACCTGGAAGGCGGTCTCGGTTGCAGTCATGCGCTATTTTACTTACCTGAGGCAACGAAACGCACCGTTTAACTTAATGTACTGCGGTGTAAACCGCGGTATATGCATTGCATCTCAAGCGGTCTGTACCGCGGTGTTTCACAGAGGATCATCGTTTTGCATGTCGCGGTCTAGACATCACGTCTATGGAGCGGTCTATGCCCCGAGAAATTCCAGTGTGTACCTGCTTGCTGGGCCGCGGTGGAGGCATATGCCTTAGGGGCGGTCTGCACAGTTTGGCAGAGGGTACACGCTTTGCCTACCGCGGTATAGACATGTGTCTAGAGAGCGGTCTTAACAGCGGTGCTTGAACGAA
Source organism: Dipteronia dyeriana (assembly GCA_032871835.1). Lineage (NCBI taxonomy): Eukaryota > Viridiplantae > Streptophyta > Magnoliopsida > Sapindales > Sapindaceae > Dipteronia > Dipteronia dyeriana. The sequence goes on from CM065302.1 coordinate 41,169,941, forward strand.
ATTGTTTCCAAAGCATCCTTTGCACAGTTAAATATGCACAAATTAGAAGCACCTATTCTTTGTCATTCAAAACCACAAGATACCCCCAAACCTAAATTAAACAATGTCATTGAATTAAACACAAGATTAAAAATGTGACAATATTTAATTCTGGCTATAAAGGTTCTTGTAATACACTAATTATGACTTGAAAATAAAGAAAAATAAAAATCAAAAATAAAAACAAAAAGAATTGTACATGGGTGGGTTGCCTCCCACCAAGCGCTTTATTTAACGTCTAGGCGAAACGTATGAGAGTGCTACGGCTCTAATGGTGATGCAACAATATCATATTCATCACCTATTTTCTTTAATTTGAAAGTTCCACCACTTTCAACGTTCCTTAGCTCAGCCTTTTTGATCCATACTTTCTTCACATTCGTTGGATTCATTCTCCATTGTTTATATTGTCTTATATACTCGTAGCATCTTGGTCGAATGTGACCTTTCCTGTTACAAAAGTGACAAACGGGAATAAAATTATGGAAGTTACCTCTCTGGTGGCTGTTGTTGAATGATCGATCTTGATTCCTTCTGTTTCTCCTTCTTCTTTTTGGAATTCGATCTTCCTTTTTAGTGATGTAATTACTTGACTCATCTTTATTCACCTTATTGATCTTGACTTCCTCTAATTGCTTCTTCTCATCCATGACCATTGACTTGATCTCTTGCTCCGTCCTTTTAAGGTTTGAAACGTCTTCAAGTTCCTTAATCTTCATAATCTCTAAGGCTGTATCTCTTTGTTCAATCTCAACATTCATTAGCTTCACCCGGTGATCAAACTCCTCTTTGAGCCTTTCAACCTCTTGAGAAAGTATTGCATACCTTTGTAATGAAGACTCTTTTTCTTCCAGTAGTTCAGTGATCTTTGTTGTCAATTCAGAGCTAAGAGCGATAATCATTTGTTTGTCTTCTTTTAACTATTCAATCATGTTCTCTATCTTGCACAATGTGAAATTTTGCTTCTTTTGCCATTTTGTGACTCTTTTAAGCCGAAGTTGAATCTAGACAAACTTCTGGATCTACTACTTCCATATTGAAACAATCAGCAACACCTACCGGATGTTTCAAATGTTCAAAAACATCAACATTGATTGTCTCATCAAACACCATCATGGAAACCTTTCCATTATGCACATCTATGATAGCTTTCGCGGTTGACATAAATGGTCTACCGAGCAAGATAGGGAAGTCAATTGTATTGGTGCCTTCTTCTTCCATATCTAGTATGATAAAATATACAGGTATAATAAGCTTGCCAACTTGGACTAGAACATCTTCCACAATTCCACGAGGATACTTAATAGATCGGTCGGTAAGTGAAAGCTCAATGTTGATTGGTTTTAGATTACTCAGCCTCATCTCTTTATATACAGTATAGGGCATTTAATGCTCGCCCTTAGATCCAGTGTGGCTCTCTCCTTCATTATTTCTCCCACTGTGATAGTGATGTTGGAACTTCCAGGATCCTTGAGTTTCGGGGGCAACTTCTTTTGGAGTATTGCACTTGCTCTATCTGGAATTGGTACTGTCTCGTGTGAATCAGTCTTTTTATTTCTTGAGTTGAGTTCTTTGAAATACTTTGTATAGGCTGGCATCTTATGAATCTCTTCCATGGTTTGCAGACTAACATTGTCATTTGAAAAGATATTATAGAACTCCTTGAATGATTGGTTGAGCTTGTTCTTTTGAACTCTGGATGGAAAATGAATAGGTGATTTGTGAATTTTCGATGTATCCTTGGACTTTTCTACCTTAAGCTCTTCCTTTTCTCCTAGTTCACTATTCTTCTTCGAGAAACCTGAAACATTAATAGAAGCATTAAATAGTTCAGCAGGTTTATTATTATTTAAATCTTTACCATTCCACTGGGTTGTGATGGCCTTTGCTTGCTCAGTATGGCTTGGAAATTTTCCCGGTTCAATTCTTTGATTAGCTTCAGCTAGTTGCCCACTTTATGTTTCTATCTTTCTTAATGAAGCATCAAAATTCTGCTTTCTCATATCAGAGTCTTGGAATCTTTTGTCCATATTTTGTATAAATTGCTTCATTGTATCTTCTAATGATAGATTTGTGGGCTGAGATACAGGAATCTTCTGGGTACCGGCATTATACTGTCTCTGGCCATAATTGTTGTTATTTCCCCACTGATTCCTGATACCTTGATTATCTTTCCAGGAAAAATTTGGATGATTTCTCCATCCTGGATTGTATGTGTTTGAGAAATGATCATTCCTAGGTCGAGAGTTGAAATTGTTCATAGCTTGTACTTCTTCCTTATCATTAGGTCCAAGACCTCTTACTTGATACACTTCCGCACTATACCCTGGTTGCTCATATCCCTTGCGTTATTCTTCTCTCATTTGTCCCACCTGATTGACAAGTACTTCCATAGTTTTCTGCATTTGTGACATTTGCATTGAGTTCCCGGCACTAGTATCTACCTCATAGACTCCTTTCTTTCGAGCAAGGTTTTCGAAGATAATTTGGAATTCTTCTAAAGTCTTGTCAGTCATGGATCCTCTACATGCATTATTCACTGAGACAGTTGAGACGTCATTCAGTCCATTATAGAACCACTGCTAGAGTTGGTGCATTTGATATCCATGCTGAGGACAATCAAATAGAAGCATCTTGTAACGTTCCCATGCATCATAGAATGACTCTTGGTCCCTTTGAAAGAAATTTGTAATCTTGGACCTGATCTCACTGGTTTTCTGAGGAGAATAAAATTGATCAGTAAGTCTATCTACTACCTCTTCCCATGTTGTCAGTGAAGCTAGAGGCAAAGTCAAAAGCCATGTCTTCTCATTTTCCTTGAGAGCATGTGGAATACACCTCATACGCAACTGGTTTTCTGTCACCCTAGTGTTTGGAAAAGCTTGAATTGCAGCATAGAACTCTCTAAGGAATTTAAGCATATATTCATTCAGAAGCCCATAAAAAGCAGGCAACAGATTGTAATGGAAACTTTTCAGCTCATAGTTTCTAGCTGTCTCATCCAGTGCAATGCGAAGAGGGTGATTATCAACTATAGGCCTGCTGTAATCCTTCATGGTCTTGGTAGGTACAACTGGTAGATCTAGAACCTCTTGAATGTTGCGATTTCCGTCGTCTCCCATTGTTCTTTGTCCAATACAATCAATGTTGTCGTTCAATGGTAGTACTTCTCCTTGCAGTGATCTTCTACCTTGCATTCACTGCTGACACCTGAAACAAAAGGCAGACACTTAGTAAACTACGAAAATAAAATAAAATTGAATAAAATAAAAAACTAAAAATTTGAAATTAATGACTCTTCTACTTAACTAATTAAATCTATTACTAAAACTAAAAATAAAATTAACCAATAAATTCAACTAATCCCCGGTAATGGCGCCAAAAACTTGATGTTTGTAAATCGTGTTATAAAAACAATACTCGCAAGTGCACGAATCGTGAAGATATCGTACATCGGCAAGTAAGGATCGTTCCCACGAGGAAAAGTGATTTATTTGATTAAATCTAATTCTAATTAAAGTTAAACCGAAAGTAACCAAAAGATTGATGATGATTGATTTAAAACTTAAACTAAATTAAATTAAAACTAAGAAAGCAATTTAGAATATTGGTTTGTGATCAATGGAAGAAAAACTAGGTCATCAATGCTCCCCTACTATGTCTACTCAATGTTTCGAATTGACTGTGAAAGATATTAATCAAGTTAAGGGCTCGTTCTTATCTTAAGTATGATTGTTACCTTATGATCCTGGGATGAATCAAGTGTTCTCAATTACAATTTACCCATAGATCAATGGCGCAAACTACAACCGAGAACCCATTAAGTGTAAGAACAATGAACCAAAACCTACTTGCATAGATCAATGCTAAGATCAGTTTTATCCATTCAATTGAATATTAATTAAGATTACTTATAGATCAATACTCCAACCTCAATCATTAAATTATCAAATCCCTAAATCCATGCCAACGTATGATCATGCATTAACAAGAAATAAGAATTAAGACATATGATGAATTGAATGAATCAAAACTTAATTTAATTAAATATAGTCAATTCTAACAAAGAGCATTCATAGAGGTTCACATTGATTCCCTAGTATGAAATTAGTTACACATGGTGAAAATAGAAAGAGAAGAGAAAGAAACAATAAAACCCATTGATGAATTCTTCTTCGTCTTCAATCTTCGATGTATAAAGATGAATGTTGATGTGTTGTGATGGATTGGTAGTGGACGGCTTGTTTTCCATATATATATTCTCTTTTTAAAATAGGGTTCAGAATTCCCCAGACACCAAGGATTCGCATGACCGCTCCATAAGCCGCGACACAGATAGCTTGCCTAGACCGCGGTGGATCAAGCGATGTGCTCTCTGTAAAGTTCTGCGGTGTAGACCGCTCTGGAGGCACGACCTTGACAGCGGTACAGACCACGGTTGTTGAACATGACATGGTTGTGATTCTCCGCTCTTTAGACCGCGGTGAAAGCACTGCTTGGGCAGCGACCTTCACAGCGGTAAAGGACAAAATTGATCATTTTTGCTTCAAATCTTCCAAACACAACATTAAAGTCCAATGTCCTGAAACATGCTCAATCACACAAATTAAATACCTAAAAATGCTCAAGAAACAAGCAATTGATAGGTGGAAAGGGGATTAAAAACATATACAAATAATGTCCGATCATGTACCAAAATAAGATTGCCCGATATTTCAACAGAAAGGTTAGAGCCCGAAATTTCAAAGAGGGAGATTTGGTTTTTAGAAAAGTGACCCTAAACACCCGAAAAAGGTCAGATGGAGTCTTAGAACCCAACTGAGAAGGGTCATGCTTGGTAAAGATGGTGGTCTGTAATGGGGCCTCCAAGCTAGAAGATATTGATGGTCGACCCATCGACCACACCTGGAATGTTGATCACTTGAGGAAATTCAATCCCTAGGCAGGGGACTCTTGAGCAGACTACTGTCATTTAGGTTTAAATAAATTCTTAACAACAATGTACTCCCTTTTGATCATCAATAAAGTCTGATGTTAATTTCTCCATCTCCAACTGTATTCTCCATGAGCTGTAAATTTCTCCAAGTACGTTATATACGAGCAAGTTCGCCATAACCACCTCGAGACCAGGGATCAGTCGGGGAAGCCCTTTCGCTATCCTTGATACCTTGGCCGGGCACCATCCCCCGCCAAGAAGGGTCTGAGTGTAAGAGCATAGTTGTCATCCAGTTCTTGAGACTAGGATATAGCTTGATAGCCCTCCAGATGCCTTGGTCGGGCTACCACCCCCAATAAGAGTCTGAGTGTAAGAGTATAGTTGCCATCCAGATCTCGAGACCAAAATATAGCTTGATAGCCCTCTTGAAGCCTTGGTCGAGCTACCACCACCAAGAAAGATCTGAGTGTAAGAGCATAGTTGTCATCCAGATCACGAGACCATGATATAGTTTGATAGCCATCCTGATGCCTTGGTCGGGCTACCACCCCCAATAAGGGTCTGAATGTAAGAGCATAGTTGTTATCCAGATCTCAAGACCAGGATAAAGCTTGATAGCCCTCCTGATGCCTTGGTCGGGCTACCACCCCAAGGAAGGGTCTAAGTGTAAGAGCATAGTTACCATCCAGATCTCTAGACTAGGATATAGCTTTAGCCCTCATGATGCCTAGGTCGGGCTACCACCCCCAAGAAGAGTCTGAGTGAAAGAGCATAATCGCTATCTAGATCTCGAGACGAGGATATAGCTTGATAGTCTTCTTGACGCCTTGGTCGGGCTACCATCCCCAAGAAGGGTGGGTCTGAGTGTAAAAGCATAGTTGTCATCCAGATCTCGAGACTAGGATATAGCTTGATAACCCTCATGATGCCTTGGTCGGGCTACCACCCCCAATAAGGGTATTTAAGTATGCACCAGTAGTCATCAAACATATGAGACACGGAGCAAAGGGACTTATCCCAAGGGTATGAATTCCTACCAAATGCTAAAAATTAGAGCCTGATGTCTACCCAACTAGTATACTTACGCTTAACAGATCTAGAGTTTTTCTTTACCAGATTCAATTAAGTCAAAATTATGTCGGAGGTTTTTTCTTTACCAAATTTGATTAAGTTAGATTGTTCTAAAGGTTGCATCGAGGTCGAGGTTAGAAATCAAGCAAGGAATTCACAGCCGAGTTAGAATTTCATGGCTAGAATTAATCAAAGTAAGCATGAACGAAAAGAAACTAATTTTCATTGACAGCGAGTGAGCCTATCCCCTGCAAAGGCTACATTCACAAAATAGGGTACCCAACCACCGGTTCCGGGCTACACAAAGAGAAAATAAATAAGAAAATCGATTAAACTAATCATGAGTAAAGCGGGGTGCCCACCCCCTTTTCCAGGCAATCAAAACTAATGGAGAAAAGACTGTATCATGCTCCAGCATCCTCCTGGTTCCCTCCCGCTACTCCTCCTCCATGACGGTCTTCTCTTCCGCCCCTCATTCCGGTGGTTGCTCATCTTGGTTGACCGCTTTCGCTGCTCCTTCTTCTTGAGGCTGCTCAAATGCCTGTTGCTCTGCTTAATCATCCTCCAGGACCTTATTAACTATAGCCATAACCTCATGGGGGATGTCCGCATCCCAAGTGGTATTCGTTGCCTTCATTCCATTATTCTTAACTCTAGAGGGTTCTTCAGAGCGGTCTCGGACCTCTTTCCAGGTTTCTGGATAAATATCCCCTGACTGCTCTAGTTGAGCCTCGCTTGAGGATTCCTCGGGACCTGAGACCGAAAGGACTGGAGGAGGAGGAAGATTAGTCATAATCGGTTGTTTCTCAGCTTCAACCAAGCCAGAAGGACCCATTCCATCACCATCAGGATAAGACATACCTGCAACCTTAGTCATGATCTTATTTCTATCCCAGTTGGCAATAATGGACAGGTAAAAAGGAAGAGGGAGAGTTTCTACAACTTGGTAGGATGCATAAAATCACCCATCACTGAATGAGGCATCTACCTCGGCTTACAACTTGGCTACCTGAGCATGCAGGGTCTGGTTCTCGATGTCTAACATCTCAGACTCAGCTTTCCATGTGTCCCTCTACTTAGCCCAGCTTTCAGAGTGAAGGGTTTCTTGATCAAATGACTGTTTTAACCTCTCATAGTCGTAGTGAATCTCAGCCAGCTCTGTTACCATACCCTTTGGCTAGATGTCATCTCCTACACTAGAGCCTGAGCTCGCGCCAGCAACCCTATGGCCTTCTTAGCTTCAGTCTCAGCTTTAGCAGTCCAGTCACGGAGAGAGGCTACCTGGTGACCGATAGCTACGTTGAACTTGAAAGCCTACAAATTGAAAAAAGTGCAAGTTAGAAAACATTCAAGCTAGCCGTTACAAGAAAAGATAAAAAATGATGGTTACCTTGGCCACAAGGGCGGATCCTTTGGTAATCAAAATGTCTACAGGCATTAAAGACATCAGGGAAAGATTGCCACCTGGCAGGGTGCCAAACTGCCCCAAGACCTCGTCAAGCATGGTAGAGCTCGATTGATGTTGTGGGTGAGCGAGAGGGACCTCCTCAACACCAGCCTCGAGGTCCTTCGAAGCTCGAGGAGTTGAGAGCGTATATGGAGAGGAAGAAACATCTGGCAAGTTAACTGCAGGGGCTGTAAAAGTAGCAGCAACAGTGGGGGCAACTAAAGAAGGAGCAGTAGTAACTGCATTAGGATCTTGAGAAACAGACGCCCCCTTGCCTCGCACCTTGGTATCCCGCGATGCGAGGAGCATCATCTTGGACCTAAGCTGAGAAACGGATGGAGCAGGAGAAGGCAAAGCCCCAGTTGGAGTAGTTGGCCCACATTTATTCTAGGTAGTGAAAGGGACTCCCCAGGTCAATCTGGCTGGAAGGGGAGGGGTGCGAGCTTACTAGGATTCGCGAGAAGCTGGAGCAACAACAGAAACTGTTAAAAAAAAGGTGTCAGAACTAAGCTAGCCAATGAAACAGAACAAAATGGCCTAGCGTTACTTTACTTACAAGGAGTAGCGACAAAAATTCACAGGTATTGATGCACCCTACGAGAATCGAAGGGATTAGCGGCCGGGAACCTCAGGTTCAAATAATTTCTAGTGAGGATGGCCTTCAAGATTGCTTTAGATTCAGCGGGCAAAGAATCCCGATCCCACGATGGTTTGTCATTGAAAGTTGTAGGGACCTCCAACTCGTGCCCACCAATGAAGATCGAGCTGCCCCAGTCATCCCCCGCTAGAATCCATTACTCCTTCAAGGCGGGATCTTTCTTTGAATCGCCGGGAATAATGAAATTGAGCATGTTCTTAGCTTTCGCATAGAACTGGCCTCGGGGGGGGGGGGGGGCATCAGACAGGCTTCCAATTGAAAGAGCTAAGCCAACTCTGAAAATACAAATACGGTTAAATGCTCAAGGATAACTTAGAGGGGGGGTGAATAGGTTATACACCTTTTTTGACTCCCTTAGAAACAAATAAAAGTCTGTCCCTGTAGATTGCTTGTATCACAATATATATTAATTAAATACACTTAATCAATATATAAAACAAGTAAAGTGTGATACAAACAAGTAATTGTAACACATACACAATGTATATTATAGAAAGGAAGTCAACTTACATAAAGAGTTCTATCCATAGTATTCAAATAACAAATACAAATACTAGAGAGATAGAGATAGAGAGAAGTTGACACAAGATATAACATGGTAAATCTCCAAAGAGGAAACATCCAAGGGCTAGCTGCCACCGGCAAACAAAATCCACTAGTAGATAAGACAAGTACAATCTCTCAAGTGACCCCTTCACCTAGAAACTGCCCTCCTATCCTACTCATGAAGATGTCGCCCTAATGCTCAACAATCCGAGGTCTCACACCTCTTGTCAAGACTTTCTCGCTCACCTTACCGGATCCTTACGACCCAAGGCAAGACTTCTTGCTCAACTATCCGAGTCCTCCCGACTCTAGTCAAGACTTCCTTGCTCACCTATCTGAATCCTCACGACCCTAGGCAAGACTTCTTGCTCGACTATCCGAGTCCTCCCGACTCTATCCAAGACTTCTTTGCTTGACAATCCAAGGTCTCACACCTGTTGCCAAGACTTACTTGCTCAACAACATAGGTCTCACACCTATTGTCAAGACTTCCTTCTCACAAGGTATCTAGGTGATCATAAATGCAAAACGTAAACAAGCACGCAACATAGAATGCTATGATCAACACATCCTATGGAAAATACTCAACATGAGCATGAATGCACAAATCACATATACTCTAGTTAATCATGCATGTATAATCAATCTAGATCATGTAAGATATGTTCAACATTAATCACAACCTAGATACATGCATAGATCTAAACTTGAATCACAAGATATGATCAATAAATCACAAGATCAAGTTTAAATCACATAAACCAAAAACATGATAAAATCATATGACAAAGTCAATTAGATTTAAGCTAAAGTTCTAGAGCATATTCATAATCATAGATTCAACAAAAACACATGAATAGTTCAAAAGAACATAAGCACATGTATTATATGAGAATTCGGCCAAGAGAGCCTAACACATGTGAGGAACTATTTTTTTTTTTTCACAAAATCAATCAATCAAAGATCATCAAATAGTCCTAGAATCAAAGCTAGCGCAAAACAATCTCAAACATGTGAAAATATAGGCAAAATCAAAACCTAACTCAACATGTATGATTTCAATTGAAACTCAACCTAGATTTGAAAGAGTTCAAAACTCAAATCAAAACACTCACAATACACATATATAAGTTAAAGAATAAAACCCAAGGCAATTGACCAAGTTTAAAAGAAAACTTTGAGAGAAAATCAATACCTTAGTTGATTTAGGTGCAGTCCTGTTTTTGTGTGTTTTGACACCAAAAACAACAAAAAAATACCTCAAAGAGAAAAGATGGAGGATGAATAGACAAACACTCTCAACTTAGAATCACTCAAATCGGAGTTCAAATGAAGAAGTTATGGTATTTGGAAGGTGAGAAAATGTAGAGAGAATTTCTGCACTTCAATTTTAAATTTCTTCTTTTAATGATATGTGAGAGGGAAGGAGAATATAAAGGAGAGGGAAAGAAAGAAGCAAATGGATGAAATTGCCCCTCTTTGTTATTGCTTCCCCGACATGGACATATAAGATACTCAGCCTAGAAAATAATAATTCGACTCGATATACGAATACGAAGACAATATATGCAACAGGAGTTGAAAGTGTAGTATCTTTTGACTAAGAACTTGAAATAATTAGTATGAGTAACCGAAATGACCGGAACTCAATCAAGAATGATTTAAGACTAAATTCAAGCTCAATATCCATTTAATACAAAAATATACACACACAAACACAATCCACACTAGATTGCAAACTACATAGAGATAGTCTTCGATCATGCATTTTCCAAAACATGTTATTTCCATACCAATGCATGAGCATTTATCTTCAAGTGTGTGAATGTGTTATACATGGTGCACAACGATGCAGGGACACATATGAATGAATTGTATGTGTGTGCCTATAATGGTGCACAACGATCCAGGGACACAAATGTATGAATTGTGTGTGTGTGCCTAAGCATTGTAAGAGAAAGATAAGATCTTAGTATACCTTTGTAGAACCAAATTGCATCCTTTCTCTTTGAAGACTTAGAACTTGCTTTGACTTGTTGTTCATCCTTCTTTGAAGCTTGAATCATCATGAATATAAACAACTAAATAATTACAAGTAAACATCATTTTGATATGAAATTAATGCCAACATAAACTAAAACCTAACAATCTCCCTATTTGGAAAATTCCATGTCAAAACACCTATACATTTATTACAAATATAAAAATGAAGATAGGTCACAAAATCACTCCCTCACATTACAATGAATACGATTCCTATAATAATCTTCATCAACTCTTGAACTTCATCTTGATCTTCTCTTGAAGCAACCTACAAATTATCTCAAAGCACAATGCATATACAAGAGAAAAACAACAAATGACAACATATAATATGGATAAGAATATACAATTAAGTCCACAAATACATGTATCTCCCCCTCAATACATGCCAACATACAAGAATTCTTAACCAAATCTTAATACTAATTATTACATGCCATTGAAAGTTCAAAAGTTCACAAAAAACAAAATACAAGGAAACTAAGTAACTAGCAACTCTTTCTCCCCCTTTTTGACATGAAATGATGCCAAAAGGTAAGAAACATACCATAAGACTCAACTACTAGTTACTAAGTCCACCAAAGAAAGATGTGCATGTAATTGACCTAACATAATGCTTGAGAGGTGGTCTTGAACTTAAAGCAATAAACTCTTCCAACTCTTTTATTCTAGCATCTTGTTTATCAACTATAGCACTAAGCTCATCAACCTTCTTCTTCAAATGTAAAGCCTAATCCAGAAGAATGTTTGTGCTAGTCTCTTGACAATCAACTTGAGAACTACTAAATAGTCCAAAAGTATCACATGTCTTACCCTTATCCTTATATGACATGTATGACACACGTTTATCACTATACTTTTCCAAGGGTTGTACCAACACATCATCTTCTCTACTCTTAACACCACGAGCTAAACACAAAGAAGTTATAAACCCCGGTAATGCAAGCTTTTTATCTCCTCTAGTTGAGAAAGCCGCACTATCAATATAAAGCATAAGTAGATCCCCAAGGTTTATAGGTTGATTAGTCACCAAGGCATATACTATTTTGATCTTGTCTTTATTCAACTCGGTTGAATTCGAAGATCCAATAATATTAGTGCAAATGAACAGATGCCAAAATGCACTAGCCTTAGTTAACTCATGTTGACTAATATATGCTTTACATTTCCACTCAAAAGAAGCATTGTCACATAGAGTTCTACCCATGATATTAAGATTCTCAATGACATCTACATCTATAAAGTTCGAATCTATATCATTAGATAGCCCAAGAAACTTGTTAATGTTTTCCGGGTTAACTCTAAACACAACACCCCTAATCTCCATTAAAGCATCCAATAAGGTGGCACTCTCTCTATATTCAAGATAAAACTCTCTAACAAGAGTATCATTCACTACTCCTAACATGCTCACCAAAGATTCCCAATTCATATCCTTAATGCATTTAAGAACATAAGAATCTTTACATTTACCTAAGTCAATGCCTCTCTCTTGAAATATCTTCTTAGTTCCAAAGATCCCTAAATCCTTTGACCTTGAAGCTTTGGATCCTTTTGAGGTAGACTTGGCTTTCACAATGGGATTCGATTGATTTCCAATTCTGGTGACCTAAGTTCTTCCCATTTGTTCTTATGATAGAAGATGCTACATACATACAACAAAAGTGAGTGAAAGACAAAACAAACATATTAGTCACAAATATATAAACACAAAGACATATGACTTAAGAATGAATCATCATGCAAGAAAAATATAGTGAATAATATCTTACAAGTATCATTAAGTCAAAATATGCCAACATGTAACAAAATGAAGCATGTGAACATATCATAAAAGAGAACAATGTCTAGCATACAATGCTCCCCCTTGATAAATGCTATAACTAAAATCAATGATAGCATAAAGTTCACAAAGATGTTCACACAATCACACATTCAAGCAATTTGAAGAAATATTAACAAAATAAGCTTCATATGCTAAGAGAGATACACAAAGATTTTTCAAGTTCTCTCATAATTCTTCAACAATTGCTAAAATATCATCATACTCATAAACAAAGTGTGTGTGTGTGAGATATGCTTCAAATATATATCAAGAAGTAGTTTGATAATCAACATGCAAACAATTTCCAACAACTATTCATCTTAAGTTTTTTCCATAAAAAGTCAAACCGATTATCATCCGGAATTTTTTCTTTTAAGAGAATAGATTTCAACATATGAGCGTGTGTGTGCATGTGGCTCGTCATCCCATTTCTGTTTTTCAACCCGAGCTCATTTGATTTTCAACTAAACTTCTTTTTAAGCCTTCCTCATTTTCTTATTAGGCTTTGAATCAAAGAATTTTTTTTTATGAATTTCTTTTAACACTTCTTTGATTTTTCCATTTTTTTACATAAACAAATTCACTTCATGACAAATTTCACTCATCACAATGGTGTAGCTCTTTCCAACATTGGGTAGCTTTCACAACCAATGTGTGTAGCCCTTTTCATGAAGGTGCTCGTTGAGTTCTATGTAATTACCGAAGCAAAATGGATACTAACCATAGGTAATTTTAAATGTACTTAAGCACAAAAACTTCAAGGTATATCCAATGTTTACATATTAGTAAACTCAACATACTGGCAAAACATATAAGAGAAGCAAGGTGCAATTTTTAGAAAACCAAGATTTTATGGCTCATAAGCATATGATCTAAAAGCAATAAGTAGAGACTTATTCAAGATCATTACTTCTCTAATGAGTAGCTTTCAAAGAATATGAAGCTCATATTTTTCAAAAGAAATGCCACTCAATATACTATACACAAACAATCATCAAAGTTAAGATCAATGTGAACAATATCACTATTAGATCCTAAAATAGCAAATGTCAATGAGAACAATATGCATGCTATACAAAATTCTCTAATATGATATGCTATGAGATGTATATAAAAAATTGAGTCAAAAGATGAATATCTAAGAGGACATGCATTAGAGTATAGAGATACCTTTTTTTGCACATTATATTCACCAAATATCATACGTCCGCCCTTTTTATGAGCACTCTTGCCTTGAATGTCCTTATGACACCAAGTTGACGATGTTTCACAACAAGAGTATAAAAAGCATAATATTTCAACTCAATCAACACATATATCAAAAGAACTTCTCTAAAGTTAATCAATAAATTTTGACCATCATAACAATCATGATGTGAGATAACCAAGTTCATATCAATACATGGAGTATTCAAAACTAGCAAGCAAGAATTCTCAACACAACTGATATATAGCCTCAAAGCTATCTCACATGTGCTTCTTATTTTAGTGATAAGAGCACTCACCCTTGAACCACTTGTTCTTGGGTGTACCTACACAAACATTTCAAATATCATCCTTTACAACAATATTAAATCTAGAGTAAAGTCCTTCAATGACTTGATTAACAAGAATATCATTAACACACTCTTCCTTAACATTATCAACACAAGCTTTGTCAAGTTGAACAAGATTAGAATTCATTCTACTCCACAACTTCTTCTCATGCTTAGCAATATTATCATGTTTCTCAACTTTCAAGACCTTAGCATGTTCAAGTTGAAGTTTAATCTCCTTATCCCTAGATTCATTTCCTAATTTGTATTTTTCAATATATTTATAACACCTAAGCTTAATGTGACCTATTGTGTTGCAATAATGACAAATTGGAATAAAAGATGAGATTGTAACTTTTGGAGTTGAACTAGCTTCACTAGGAGTTTGCAAAGATACCTTGTTCATCACCTCTTTCTTGGCTTTTGATCTTCTCTTCTTGTGTGGTTTCTTATCAATCACGACTTCATCAAAGTGAGTAGGAAGTGGTGCTTCCAAGAGCTCCTCTTCAATTACCAAGTCGTCTTCACAACTATGAGAGTTAACAAGATTCCTAACACTAGACACACTTACCGAATCATTCACTAAGTCCTTGATGGCCTCCTTTGCCGTGTCTATCTCTTCCATCAATTCTTGTTCTCTTTTCTTCAAATAAGATATCACATTATCCTTGTCAAGGTTTATCTTTTCAAGTTCTCTAAACTTCTTCATAATATCACCTTTCTCACTAAGAAGTCTACGAGTAACAACCACAAACTCATCTAGTTGTTTCTTGATCAAATCATCTTTCTCAACTACTTCTCTTTGAGCATTATCTCTAGCTTCTTCAAGCTTTTCTATCTTTTTCAACAACTCAAGATTAGTAGGAATGGAACTAGAGCTTCCATGATGATTTGCATCAAAGTTCTTGTTCAAAGATATTGTACTATCAACATCTAGTGGAGAATGAGAAGCCGTTAAAGCTATAAAGTTGCTCACCAACTCTTTATCACTTGAAGACTCACTACTAGAGCTCTCATTGTCACTAGAGTTATCATCACTTCAAGTAGCGGTTAACACTTTGCCTTTCTTGTCTTTCTTAGATGGCCTCTTGGTGCACTCACTAGCAAAATGACCAAAACCATGACAATTATAGCATCAAACTTCTTTATTGTTCATGGCTTGACTATTCTTCTCATTCCTTGGAGATGATGTTTTCTTAACTCCCTTTTCCTTAAAAGACTTGCCTCTAGGCTTGACATTCTTCTTTAGAAACTTCTTGAACCTTCTAACCAAAAGAGTCATCTCTTCATTTTCATCATCACTCTCCTCCTCAATAGCATTGAGAGCGATTCCTTTACTCTTAATCTTTGGCTTTAAGCACATCTCATAAGTTTGGAGAGACCCAAGCAACTCATCGATGTTCATACTATCCACATCCTTGCTTTCATCAATGGCCGTCACCTTTGATTTGAATCTCTTAGGAAGAGACCTAAGGATTTTCCAGTTTAAATGCTCTTTTGAGATAGGTACTCCAAGTGTTGGACATTGGTTAGCCATGTTAAGAAGCCAGAATTGGAAGTCTTCAAACTTTTCTTCTTTACCCATACTTAAACCTTCAAATTTTGATGCCAACATTTGAAGCCTCGATTTCTTCACCGCTAAGGTTCTTTCATTTGTAACTTGGAGAGTATCCCAAGCTTCCATTGCGGATTCAAGATTTTGAATATAGGAGAATTGATGCCCATCAACTCCTCCAAAGATGACATTCATAGCACGATGGTGCCATTTAGCAACCTCAAACTCATTCGTTGTCCATTCACTTATTGACTTGAGTATCATGGTTCCATCCTCTTGAACCTTGGTAGGAGGACTATAGCCTTCTTCCACTACCATCCAAGCCCTTTCATCAATAGAGCGGATGTAGGCTTTCATCCTCAACTTCCAACACCCATAGTTAGTGCCTTGAAGTAATGGTGGCCTAGTATTTGAGGCTCTTTCCGCCATTACATCATCTTGTAAACCCATGATTTCAAACGCCTTGCAAAAACCGTGAATGTATCACCCCGGACTCACACTAAGTGCAATCTAGTGTCCTGCTCTGATACTAATTGAAAATACAAACACGGTTAAATTCTTAAGGCTAACCTAGAGGGGGGGTGAATAGGTTAGACACCATTTTCAACTCCCTTAGAAACAAACAAAAGTTTGTCCATCTAGATTGCTTGTATCACAATATATATATTAATTAAATACACTTAATCAATATATAAAACAAGTAAAGTGTGATACAAACAAGTAATTGTAACACATACACAATGTATATTATAGAAAGGAAGTCAACTTACATAAAGAGTTCTATCCATAGTATTCAAATAACAAATACAAATACTAGAGAGATAGAGATAGAGAGAAGTTGACACAAGATATAACGTGGTAAACCTCCGAAGAGGAAACATCAACGGGCTAGCACCTACCGGTAAACAAAATCCACTAGTAGATAAGGCAAGTACAATCTCTTAAGTGACCCCTTCACCTAGAAACTACCCTCCTATCCTATTCATGAAGATGTCGCCCTAATGCTCAACAATCCAAGGTCTCACACCTCTTGTCAAGACTTCCTCGCTCACCTTACCTGATCCTCACGACCCAAGGCAAGACTTCTTACTGAACTATCCGAGTCCTTCAGACTCTAGTCAAGACTTCCTTGCTCACCTATCCGGATCCTCACGACCCTAGGCAAGACTTTTGCTCGACTATTCGAGTTCTCCCTACTCTAGCCAAGACTTCCTTGCTTGACAATCCAAGGTCTCACACCTCTTGCCAAGACTTACTTGCTCAACAACATAGGTCTCACACCTATTATCAATACTTCCTTCTCACAAGGCATCTAGGTGATCATGAATGCAAAACACAAACAAGCACGCAACATAGAATGCTATGATCAACACATCATATGGAAAATACTCGACATGAGCATGAATGCACAAATCACATATAGTCTAGTTAATCATGCATGTATAATCAATCTAGATCATGTAAGATATGTTCAACATTAATCACAACCTAGATACATGCATAGATCTAAACTTTAATCACAAGATATGATCAATAAATCACAAGATTAAGTTTAAATCACATAAACCAAAAACATGCTAAAATCATATGACAAAGTCAATTAGATTTAAGCTAAAGTTCTAGAGCATATTCCTAACCATAGATTCAACAAAAACACATGAATAGCTCAAAAGAACATAAGCACATGTATTATGTGAGAATTCAGCCAAGAAAGCCTAATACATGTGAGGAACTATTTTTTTCACAAAATCAATCAACCAAAGATCATCAAATAGTACTAGAATCAAAGCTAGCACAAAATAATCCCAAACATGTGAAAACATAGGTAAAATCAAAACCTAACTCAACATGTATGATTTCAATTGAAACTCAACCTAGATTTGAAAGAGTTCAAAACTCAAATCAAAACACTCACAATACACATATATAAGTTGAAGAAGAAAACCCAAGGCAATTGAACAAGTTTAAAAGAAAACTTTGAGAGAAAATCAATACCTTAGTTGATTTAGGTGCAGTCCCGTTTTTGTGTGCTTTGACACCAAAAACAGCAAAAAAAAACTACCTTAAACTTTTAGAGAAAAGATGGAGGATGAATAGACAAACACTCTCAACTTAGAATCACTCAAATCGGAGTTCAAATGAAGAAGTTATGGTTTTTGGAAGGTGAGAAAATGTAGAGAAAAAATTTCTGCACTTCAATTTTAAATTTCTTCTTTTAATGAAATGTGAGAGGGAAAGAGAATATAAAGAAGAGGAAAAGAAAGAAGCAAATGGAAAAAATTGCCCCTCTTTGTTATTACTTCCCCGAGATGGCACGTAGGCATCTCGGGGCAGCAAGGTGTTGCAGCCGAGATGGCCACGCGCCATCTCGGGCATGCACCACTTCATGGCCTCGGCCATGGTGCAATCCTCTTGCGTTTCCCTCGCGTTCTTCGACTGTTCTCCAACCTCCGAACTCAAAATTTGAATATGTTTACGGATTAAGAACCATAACTCTCACATGGACATGGACATATAAGATACTTAACCCAGAAAATAATAATTCGACTCGATATACGAATACAAAGACAATGTATGCAACATGAGTTGAAAGTGTAGTATCTTTTGACTAAGAACTTGAAATCAATAGTATGAGTAACCGAAATGACCGGAACTCAATCAAGAATGATTTAAGACTAAATTCAAGTTCAATATCCATGTTATACAAACATATACACACACAAACACAATCCACACTAGAATCCAAACTATATAGAGATAGTCTTCAATCATGCATTTTTCAAAACATGTTATTTCCATACCAATGCATGAGCATTCATCTTAAAATGTGTGAATGTGTTATACATGGTGCACAACGATGCAGGGACACATATGAATGAATTGTATGTGTGTGTGTGCCTATAATGGTGCACAAGGATGCAGAGACACAAATGTATGAATTGTGTGTGTGTGCCTAAGCCTTGTAAGAGAAAGATAAGATCTTAGTATACCTTTGTAGAACCAAATTGCATCATTTCTCTTTGAAGACTTAGAACTTGCTTTGACTTGTTTTTCATCCTTATTTGAAGCTTGAATCATCATGAATCTAAACAACTAAATCATTACAAGTAAACATCATTTTGATATGGAATAAATGCAAACACAAACTAAAACCTAACAAACTCTTCTGCTCCAGGCTCCCTAGTAACCTTGATCAGCTCGCACTGTTCCCTCCACTGCTCGAGAAAGCCAATCAGATTCCTTCAGAAGCCGGGCGTTAGCTGAATATGGGCTAGTTATAGGGCACTAAGAGGTCGCCGGAGGGTGGGATGAAGGGGAAGCATGACCCTACTCTCGAAGGCCACCACGTGAATTGGAAGCACGCATTTTGGAGGGATTAAAGACATCATAATTCTTGGGAGGAACAGATATGGAAACGCTGTCGGAGATACCATACTTTGACCTCAGATGAACAATCAAATTCTGATCGGTGGTAGAATTCTGGATGACCCTGAAGTCGTAGGGATGAAGCCTCTAAAAAAGAGGAACAACAAATGTGACTTAACCCTTCCCAGCAACATTGTCCTTGTTTTCTCTATCAAATTCTTCATCGACCAAGCTCAAAGGGTTATTTGGTCTGTTCGAGAACCCGATCCCGATAACTATATTCTTGTTCGACCGGAGACGTTATGGGTTCGGCGACCCGGTCCCTTCATGCTCGGTTTCCATGGGCGAGACTAGAAACTTCACCGCCGTCTACAATGGAGTCACAGAATCACGGCTAGCTTTCGATATGGTGAGAGAAGGTTCAGAGTTAGACAAAATGAAATATGTAGGTGTTGCTTAAGAAGTTAGCAAGAGAAAGATTTGTTTTTCCTCTTTGAAATTTTTTGAAATTTGAAAGAAAGAAAGTGTGAGGAAGGCAGTGAGACAACCGGGTTTAAATAGAGATGAATGAAGCAGTGACGTAGGTGAGGCGGAAGCAGAATCTTTGGTGAGATTGCCTCGAATCTCGTGAGCTGGCGTAACAGAGCCTGATTATCATGAGAAACACACCAGTCTTTGCTCGCCGCATCACTCGTGCATTTAATGAGAGGATTTCCACCAAGATTCTAGTAGCAACAATGGAGGGAAACAATTTCCAATTAAAATGGGAAATCTGACTCCAACCTCAACTCAATCACCGATGTTCAAGTCAGATATGACTTCTGTTAATAGCCAAATTTGGCTAGGGACCAAAGGGAAATTTCGACTCTCCTAGCCCTTGGTCCAAATCCGGGATTACCTACCATGGTACCACGGTACCACGGTTCCAGGGGTCGAGCTATCGGGTAATCCCGTAGAAGCAAGGAAAGGTCGTCACACCTTGAGAACACCTCAAGTGAAGCTCGACCTAATCAGATCAGGCTTCTTACACCGAATATGGAGCCTAGAGCACACCTGATACGTGACTATCCAGGCTTCTCGAGGTTGAAGTTACCTCGCAACCCAATAGAACCCCGCCGTCCTCTCCAAACGTAAAAAGGGACCTATAAGGACATCTAGTTTGAACAGTAGTATCCCTTCACTTTGCCAAATGAAGATTCGAACCTATTTAGATAGGTAGGAGGAAGCTCACCGAAACTCTGTTACCCCCAAAAAGTGCCACAGTGGGCATCTCAGGCTCCGATGGGCCTGGAAAGGCCAGACCAAGCTCCTGGTACCAAAACCAGAATATAGATATACCTCTCTATTTGAGGAAGCGAACGCCATACTCGATGACCTCCATGAGGCATCATGCCATGAAGGCATTTTGAATCATATCCACACTCTAATGAACATTAAAACATCACGTACGTATAAGGCAATTGATTGAGTCCAAAGAGGAAACAAACTTATCTTAACCCAAGATATTCTCGAATCCGTTATTAATCAAAGTCAACGACGTTTAAAACAAAGGATCCCACCCAATAAAAGGGGATTGGATTCGAAGAATAATGGCGGGAGTACCATGAGTTTAACCTAATGGGACTATGTATAAATAGGCCCAATCATGCAAAAGGGAAGTGGATTTTCAAGCCTAAATTCTGTGATCAGAACACAACCACCATTGTTATCTACTTTTCGACAGGCATAAAACCACCACCCCATTATACCCTGGAAAGAGTGAGAGCATTTGAGGGATTTTTGTATGATATACATAATTGATAATAAAAGCATTATATTCTCTTTCTCATTGTATTAACATTTGCTTTAAACATCCACCGTTGTTCGATTAAACTAGGTCCCCAAGGTACCATCCCCGGGCACCACCTCCGATGTAGTGGTCTCGAGGGTGTTAACTGGAATTCCTCACCCCGAGCGAATTTTTCGCTAACAATTATGAAAAGACCTTCTTGCCAGTAGCCATGTTTAAATCTATTAAAATTCTCATATCCATTGCTTCCTATTATTATTATGAAATATGGTAGATGGACGTAAAGACTGCATTCTTGAATAATAATTTTGACGAGAGCATATATATGAGGTAACCAGAGGGATTTGTGTCTCCAGATCAAGAGCAAAAGGTTTGTAAGCTGTAAAGGTCCATCTATGGAAGAAAGCATTTAGATCTTGGAACATTAGGTTTAATGATGTGATTAAAACCTATGACTTCGAGCAGAATGTCAATGAGTCTTGTGTCTATAAGTGCATCATTAACAAAAAAGTAGTTTTCTTAGTCCTATACATAGATGATCTCCTACTCATTGGGAAAGATGTGGGAGTGTTGTCCAAAGTAAATGGTTTTTGGCTAGCCAATTCCAAATGATAGATATGGGAGAGACGAGTTATGTTCTAGGGATCCAACTTATAAGGGATCGTAAGAACAAACTTATAACAATGTCTCAGACATCGTCTATCATCAAGATTCTTATGCTATTTTCGATGCAGAATTCCAAGAAAGGTAACTTGCCTTTCAGGCATGGAGTTCACTTGTCTAAGGAACAATGTTCTAAGGCGCCTCAAGAAGATGAGGATATGAGACGTGTACCCTATACATCGATAGTAGGTAGTCTCATGTATGCTATGTTATGCACGAGACATAACATCTGCTATGCACTGAGAGTAGTCGGCAGGTACCAGTCCAACCCAGGATTGGATCATTGGGTTGCTGTCAAGATTATTCTCAAGAATCTTCGGAGAATGAGAAACTATATGTTAGTATATTACGGATAGGATTTGATCCTGTTAGGATACACTGATTCTAATTTTTAGTCAGACAGGGATTCTAGGAAATCCACGTTTCGATCAGTATTCACCCTAGGTGGTGGAGCCATTGTGTAGAGAAGTATTAAGCAATCTTGCATTAATGACTGTACCATGGAAGCCGAATATATAGCCGCTTGTAAAACTGTTAAAAGGTTGTTTGGCTCTGCAAGTTCTTGAGTGATTTGGAAGTTGTTCCAGATTTAGAAAAGCCCATTACACTTTATTTTGATAATATTGGTGTTGTAGCTAATTTCATAGAACCAAGAAGCCACAAAAGAGGGAAGCATATAGAGAGAAAGTATCATCTCATCAGAGAAATAATGCAGAGAGAAGATGTGATCGTCATAAAGATAGCCTCACAGGATAATCATGTTGATCCATTTATGAAAACCTTACTGGTTAAAGTGTTTGCGGGTCACCTAGAGGGTCATGGGTTACGAGATATGTCTCTCATGCTTTAGTGAAAGTGAGAGATTGTTGGGGTTTATACCCTAAATCTTGTAATTTGTATTTGGAATGTTAACATAAATAAATGAATAGTTTAATTCAGTCTTCTTATGTCATATATTGTGTATAACTGGTGTATTAAACATCCAAGATTGCTGGATGTAATCTCAAACTGTGTATAGGAATGTCATATACAGATGGATACAGTAAGAGATGTGCAATCTAAAGAGTCTGTAGATAGCAAATAAAGCTGGGAACTTAATCTGTGGTTAATCTACAGCTACGGTCTATTCCATAGTGTATGTTAATCCTATCCTGGATCATACATATGGAGATATGAAAATAGAGACACCTTGTATGATGTGATCATATATGACTGGGCCATGATCTATATGAATCTCTCACAAAGATCTGTTTAACGATGAGATTCGTATATATCAACTAATGATGGCCATATATTGGTGATCTTAATCCTGAGTGTCTTATCGACTCCTTCAAGTTAGATCGTAATCTTTGGTTTCCCTATATGAATCTTTATCGACCAAGGGTAGAGGGTTATCAGATCTATTAGAAAACCCGATCCCGATAGTCACGTTTCTATTTGATCGGCGACACTGCGGATTGGGAAGAGAGTCGTCACTATCATAGCTCTTTCGTGCTCATTTTCCATTGAAGAGACTAACGACCTCCTCTACGTCTACTATGGAGTCTATAGTGTCACGACTGATGTTCAACATGATGGAGGAAGAACTTTGGGTTAAAACGAAAGAAGAGAGAAGAGAGGGAAGGTAACGAGAGGAAGGTTTTTTCGTTTCGAAAAAATTTGAAATTTGAAAGAAAGAAAGAAAGTGTGAGGAAGGCGGTGAAGCAGCCGGGTTTAAATAGAGGTGAATGAAGCAATACCGTAGGCGAGGCGGAAGCAGAATCGTCTGTAAGATAGCCTTGAATCTCACGGGCTCACGTAACAGAGTGGGATTATCTTGAGAAATATACCGATCTTGTTCGCCACGTCACTCGAGCATTTAATGAGAGAATTTCCACCAAGATATTGGTAGTAACAATGGAGGGAAAATTTCCCAATTAAAATGGGAAGTATGACTCCAACCCCAACTCAATCACCAGTGTTCAAGTCAGAGGGGACTTTATTTAATAGCCAAATGTGTCTAGGGGCCAAAGGGAAAATTTCCACTCTCCTAACCCGGGTCCAAATCCGGGATTACCTACCCTAGTACCACGGTTCCGGGGGTCGAGCTGTTGGGCCATCCCGCAGAAGTAGGGAAAGGTTGTCACACATTGGGAACACCCCAAATGAAGCTGAACACAATCAGATCAAGCTCCTTACACCAAAAATATAGCACAGAGCACGCTTAATTCATGACGAGCCAGGCTTTCCGAAGTCGAAATTACTTCACAACCTCCCTAGAAGCCCGCCGTCCTCTCCAAACGAAAAAAAAGACCTAGAAGGACATCAAGTTCATACTATATTGTCGCTCCACTTCGCCAAAAGAAGATTCGAACCTATCTGAACGGGTAATTGGAAGCTCGCCAAAGCTCCATTACCACCAAAGAGCACCCACGAAGGCCATTTCAAGCTCCAAAGGACTTGGAAAGGTCAGATCAAACTCCAAGTACCAAAACCAGAACACATGTATACCTCTCTCTTTCAAGAAGCAAACGCCATGCTTGACAACCTCCATGAGACATCACACCATGAAGGCACACAAGATCATATCTACACCTTAATGAACATTAAATACCGCATTCGTGCATGACAAGTGATTGAGTCCGAAGAGGAAATAAACTTTATCTCCACCTAAGATATTCTCGAATCTGTTATTAATCAAAGTCAACAACATTCAAAATAGGGGATCCCGCCTGATAAGGAGGGGATTGGATTCAGGAGATAATGGCGGGAGGATCACAAGTTAAACCTAGCTGGACTATGCATAAATAGGCCTAGGCATGAACGAAAGAGGGGGATCGAAAAAAGTATATAGGGGGTTGTTTGAGTTTTGAGCCTAAATTCTGTGATTAGAACACGACCGCGATTGTTATCTACTTTTCGACAGGCACAAAGCCACCACTCCACTTACCCCAAAGTGATTGAGAGCATTTGAGGGATTTTTTTATGATATACATAATTGATAATAAAAGCATTATATTCTCTTTCTAATTACATTATCATCTGCTTTAAACATCCACCGTTATTCGATTAAACTGTGTACCAAAGATACCATCCCCAGCCACCACCTCCACGGTAGTGATCATGAGGGTGTTAACTAGAATTCCTTACCCCGAGCGAATTTTTTGTTAACACTTTCTAGCATCGTCTGTGGGAAACACCCAGACCTAACTAACCAAACCAAAAGTTTACGTGTTTGTCGTTCCCCACGAGCAAGTTTGCCATAACCACCTCAAGACCAGAGATCAATCGGTGAAGCCCCCTTACAATCCCTGATGCCTAAGCTGGGCACCACCCCCCACCCCACCCCACCAAGAAGGGTCTGAGTGTAAGAGCATAGTTAACATTCAGATCTCGAGACTAGTATATAGCTTGATAGCCCTCCTAATGCCTTGATCGGGCTACCACCCCCAAGAAGGGTCTAAGTGTAAGAGCATAGTTGTCATCTAGATCTCGAGACCAGGATATAACTTGATAGCCCTTCTGATGCCTTGGTCGGGCTACCACCCCCAATATGGATATGAGTGTAAGAACATAGTTGTCAACCAGATCTCGAGACCAGGATATAGCTTGATAGCCCTCATAATGTCTTGGTCGGGCTACCACCCCTAAGATGGGTCTAAGTATAAGAGTATAGTTGCCATCCAGATCTCGAGACCAGGATATAGCTTGATAGCCCTCATGATGCCTTGATCGGGCTACCACCCCTAAGAAGGGTCTGAGTGTAAGAGCATAGTTACCATCCAGATCTCGAGACCAGGATATGACTTGATAGCCCTCCTGATGCCTTGGTCGGGATACCACCCCCGGGAAGGGTCTAAGTGTAAGAGCATAGTTGCCATCCAGATCTCGAGACCAGGATGTAGCTTGATAGCCCTCCTGATGCCTTGGTCGGGCTACCACCCCTAGAAGGGTCTGGTGTAAGAGTATGGTTTTCATCTAGATCTCGAGACCAGGATGTAGCCTGATAATTTTCCTGATGTTCTGGTTGGACTACCATCCGAGGATGATCCTAGTGTAAATAATAGTTTTGTTTGTAGGATCGAGGTCGCCATGGCAGGATAACTTCTCGAATGAGAAGAGAAGGGTTTTAAAGTTTGAACAAAGAATCATTAAGGATGCGAGATACATTGCAAGGGGACTCTTCCCAAAGATATAAATTCCAACCAAGTGCTTGAATTGGAGCTAGATGTTTATTCCGCTAGCAGACTTACTCTTAATTGATTTAGAGTTTTTCTTCACCAGATTTAGTTAAGTCATGATTATTTCAGAGGCGACGTC
Source organism: Dipteronia dyeriana (assembly GCA_032871835.1). Lineage (NCBI taxonomy): Eukaryota > Viridiplantae > Streptophyta > Magnoliopsida > Sapindales > Sapindaceae > Dipteronia > Dipteronia dyeriana. The sequence goes on from CM065302.1 coordinate 41,195,713, forward strand.
CAAGTCGAGGATAGGAATAAAGTAAAGAGTTATCAGCCAAGTTTAAAGTTCATAATCATGACCAATCAAAGCAAGCATGAAAGAAATCCTAACAAGTTTTCATTCATGATAAGGGAGTCTATTCTCTTGAAAGGCTATAATCATCATTCATGGAGCCTAATCCCCGATTCTGGGCTACACATAAAAAAAGAAGAAGATCAATTAAAGCTGGTCATGAATAAAATGAGGTGCCCACCCTCCGTTCTAGGCAATTAAGACAAGCAATATCAAGCTTCGACTTCCTCATGTTCACCTCATGCTGCTCCACTACCTTGCTAGTCCTCATCCATTGCCCCTCAATCCGGTCGTTGTTCACCCTGGTTGGCCATTTCTGCCACCCCATCTTCCTGAAGCTGCTCATCTACCTGTTGCTCCGATTAGTCCTCTTCCAATACCTCTTTAACTATGGTCATTACCTCGGGGGGGATGGTCGCTTCCCAAGTGGTGGCCGATGCCTCCGTTACACTCTTCTCCACCTCTAACTCTATTTTAGGGGTTTCTTCCAAGCAGTCTCGGGCCTCCTCCTGGGATTTTGGTTGGATATCCCTAGGTTGCGTGAGCTTAACACCACTTGAGAATTCCCCGGGACCTAAGACTGGCGGGATTGGAGGAGGAGGGGAAATATCTGCTATAATCGGAAGTTTATCGGCTCCAACCATACTAGAATGACCCGCTCTATCACCGTCGGGATGAGACATCTCTGCGACCCTAGCCATGATCTCCTATCTATCCTAGTTGGCAATAGTTTAGATGTCGAAATTAGGAGAAAGAGCTTTTGCAACTTGATATCCATCACCAAAGGAGGCATCCGCCTCGGCTTGCAGCTGGACCACATGAGCATGTAGAGTCTGGTTCTCGATGTCTAGCATTTTAGCCTTAGTTCTCCAAGTATCCCCTTACTTAGCCCGACGTTCAGAATGATAGGTTTCTTGATCAAAGTACCACTTCAACCTCTCATGGTCGCAATGAAGCTCGACTAGCTTTGCCTCCATCCCCCTCTAGCTAGATGTTATCTCTTGTACTAGAGCTTGAGCCCGTGTCAGTAACCCAATGACCCTCTCAGCTTCAGCTTTAGCCGCCCGGTCGCTGAGAGAGGCTACCTGGTGACCCATAGCTAAGTTGAACTTGAAGGCCTACAAATTAAAAAAAAAAAACTCAAGTTAATAGTCAAGCTAGCCGTTACAAAAAGAGATTAAAGATGATGGTTACCACGGCCAAAAGGGCAGATCCTTGGTGATAAGGATGTCTGCAGGCATTGAGGCCATCAGGGAAAGATTGCCACCTGGGCAGGATGCAACAAACTGCCCCAAGACCTCGTCAAGCATGGCAAAGCTCGATTGATGTTATGGGCAAACGGGAGGGATCTCCTCAACACCAGCCTCATGGTCATTTGAAGCTCGGGGAGTTGGGAGCATATATGGAGAGACAGTAACATCCGACAAGTTAGACGCGGGGACGACAAAAGTAGCAGCAGGGGCAACTAAAAAAGAAGCAGTAGTAGTTGCACCAGTGGTTTGAGAAATAGATGCCCCCTTGCTTCTCGCCTTGATAGCCCGTGATGCGAGGAACGCCATCTTGGACCTAAGCTGGAATGGGGATGGAACGAGAGCAAAAGAAGCCCCAATTGGAACTGTTGGCCCCCATTCTCTGAGGAAGCCAAAGAGGCTTCCTGACTCTATCTGGCAGGAGGGGGAGGGGTGCGAGCTTACTGGGCTTCGGGGAAAGCTAGTGCAATAATAAAAACTGTTAAAAAAAAAGAAAGACGTTAGAACAGAACTGGCTAATGAAACAGAGCAAGATAACTCAGGGTTACTTTACTTACGAAGAGTAGCAGTAGAGATGCACATGTATTGATTCACCGTACGAGAATCGAAGGGATCAGTAGTATGAAACTTTAGATTTAGATAACTTTTGGCAAGGAACCGAGGATGGCCTTCAAGATTTTTTTAGACTCAGAGGGCAAAGAATCCCGATCCCACGATGATTTGTCATTGATAGTTATGGGGACCTCGAACTCGTGCCTACCAATAAAGATCGAGTTGCCCCAATCACCCTCTATTATTATCCATTCCTCTTTCCAGGCAGAATCTTTCTTTGAAGAGTCGGGAATGATGAAGTTGAGCTTGTTCTTAGCTTTCGCATAGAACTGACCTCGGGAGGCTCCAGACAGGCTTCTAATTTGAAAAAGGTAAGCCAGCTCTTCTGCACTAGGCTCCTTGGTGACCTTGCTCAGCTCGTACTGTTCCCTCCACAGTACGAGGAAACCAACTAAATGCTTCCAGAAGCCAGGTGTCAATTAGAGGGGAGCTAGCTGTAAGGCACTAAGAGCTCGTTAGAGGGTGGGATGAATGGGAAGCCTGACCCTATTCTTGAGAGTCGCTACATGAATTGGAATCACGCCTTTAGGAGGATTAAAGACATCATAATTTTTGGGTGGTACTGAGATGGAAACATTGTCGTAAATGACATACTTATACCTCAGACGATCAATCGACTTCGGATCTGTGGTAAAGTCTGAGATGACCCTGAAATTGTAGGGAAGAAGCCTCTCAGGAAGATGACCAACAATTGTAATTGGACCCTTCCCAGTAGCAACATCGCCCTTGGTTTCCCTGTCTGAATCTTCATCGACCAAGTTTAGAGGGTTATCAGGTATGTTAGAAAACCTATTCCCGATAGCCACGTTTCTATTTGATTGGCGACGTTACGGATTGGGAGGAGAGTGGTCACTGTTAGAGCTCTTTCATGCTCATTTTCTATAGACGAGACTAACGACCTCCTTTCTATGTACTATGGAGTCTATAGTGTCACGATTGATGTCCGACATGATGGAGGAAGAACTTTGGGTTAAGACAAAAGAAGACAGAAGAGTGAGAAGGTAACGAGGGGAAGGTTTTTTCTCTTAAAAAAAATTGAAATTTGAAAGAAAGAAAGTGTGAGGAAGGCGGTGAAGCGGCCAGGTTTAAATAGAGGTGAATGGAGTAGTGAAGTAGGCGAGGCGGAAGTAGAATCTTCAGTGGGATTGCCTCGAATCTCATGGGCTGGCGTAATGGAGCCTGATTATCTTGAGAAACACACTGGTCTTTGTTCGCCATGTCACTCGAGCATTTAATGTGAGGATTTCCACCAAGATTTTGATAGCAACAATAGAGGGAAAATTTCCTAATTAAAATGGGAAGTCTGACTCCAACCCCAACTCAATCACCGGTGTTCAAGTCAGATAGGACTTCTGTTAATAGTCAAATGTGGCTATGTTAGGTTTTAGTTTGTGTTGGCATGAATTCTATATCAAAATGATATTTACTTGTAATGACTTAGATGTTTAGGTTCATGATGATTCAAGCTTCAAGGAAGAAGAAACAACAAGTCAAAGCAAGTTCTAAGTCTTCAAAGAGAAATGATGCAATTTGGTTCTACTAAGGTATACTAAGACCTTATCTTTCTCTTACAAGGCTTAGGCACACACACACACACACACACATATCATACATTTGTGTCCCTGTATAGTTGTGCACCATTACAGGCACACACACATATCATACATTTGTGTCCCTTCATAGTTGTGCACCATTACGGGCACACACACACACACATTCATACACTTGAAGATTAATGCTCATGCATTGGTTTGGAAATAACATGTTTTGGAATATGCATGATTGGAAACTATCTCTATGTAGTTTGCATTCTAGTGTGAATTATGTTTGTGTGTGTATATGTTTGTGTGTGTATATGTTTGTATAACATGGATATTGAACTTGGATTTAGTCTTAAATCATTCTTGATTGAGTTCCGGTCATTTCGGTTACTCATACTATTGATTTCAAGTTCTAAGTCAAAAGATACTACATTTTCAACTCATGTTTCATACATTGTCTTCGTCTTCGTATATTGAGTCGAATTATTATTTTCTGGGTTAATTATCTTATATTTCCATGTCCTTGTGAGAGTTACGGTTCGTAATCCATAAACGGATTCAAATTCTGAGTTTGAAGGCCGGAGAACAGTCGAAGAACGCGAAGGAGGGTCGAAGGAGAAAGAAGCAAGCATTGTCTTCTTTCCCGAGATGACGCCTGGCCATCTCGGGGCAGAAGGCTTGCTGCCCCAAAATGCCCACGTGCCATCTCGGGCAGCAAGCTTGCTTGGCTTCAATTTTCCCCTCTTGGTCGTTTCACATGTCCAAGTCTCCCACTCCTTTATAAACTCTTTCCCTCTCACATTTCATTCTAAGAAGAAATTCAAATCAAGTGTGCAGAATTTTTCTCTCTAAATTTTCTCAGATTCCAAACACCATAAATTCTTCATTTGAACTTCAATTTTAGTGATTCAAAGTTGAGAGTGTTCATCTATTTATCCTCCATCTTTTCTCCGAAGGTTTGAGTTTATTTTGCTGCTGTTTTTGGTGTCTAATCATACAAAAATGGGACTGCACTTAGATCAAATAAGGTATTGATTTTCTCTCTAATTTTTCTTTTAAAACTTGGTCAATTGCCTTGGGTTTTATTCTTCTACATATATTTGTATATTGTGAGTATTTTGATTTGTGTTTTGAACACTTTCAAAGCTAGGTTGAGTTTCAATTGAAATCATTCATGTTGAGTTAGGTTTTGATTTTGCCTATGTTAGCACATGTTTAGGATTGTATTGTGCTAGCTTTGATTCTAGGACTATTTGATGATCTTTGATTGATTGATTTTGAGAAAAATAGTTCCTCACATGTATTAGGCTCTCTTGGCCGAATTTCTCGCATAATACATGTGTTTATGTTCTTTTGAGCTATTCATGTGATTTGTTGAATCAATGATTAGGAATATGCTCTAGAACTTTTGCTTAGATCTATTTGACTTTTTCATATGATTTTAACATGTTTTAGGTTTTTGTAATTTAAACTTGATCTTGTGATTTGTTGATCATATCTTGTGATTCAAGTTTAGATATATGCATGAATCTAGTTTGTGATTAATGTTGATCATATCTTACATAATCTAGATTGACTACTCATGCATGATAAACTAGACTATATGTGATTTGTGCATTCATGCTAATGTCTAGTATTTTCCATAGGATGTTTTGATCATAGCATTCTATGTTGTGTGCTTGTTTGTGTTTTGCATTCATGATCACCTAGATGCCTTGTTAAAAGAAAGTCTTGGCAATAGGTGTGAGACCTATGGTGTTGAGCAAGAAGTCTTGGCAAGAGGTGTGAAGCCTCAAATTGTCAAGCAAGGAAGTCTTGGCTAGAGGTGTGAAGCCTTGGATAGTCGAGCAAGAAGTCTTGCCTAGAGTTGGGAGAACTCGGATAGGTGAGCAAGCAAGTCTTGACTAGAGTCGGGAAGACTCGGATAGTTGAGCAAGAAGTCTTGCCTTGGGTTGTGAAGATCCGGATAATGTGAGCAAGGAAGTCTTGACAAGAGGTGTGAAGCCTCAGATTGTTGAGCATAGGGCGACAACTTCTAGAGTAGGATAGGAGGGTAGTTTCTAGGTGAAGAGGTCACTTAAGAGATTGTACTTGTCTTATCTACTAGTGGATTTTGTTTGCCGGTGGCTGCTAGCCCGTGGATATTTCCTCTTCGAAGGTTTACCACGTTATATCTTGTGTCAACTTTTCTCTATCCCTATCTCTCTAATATTTGTATTGTGGATAGAACTCTTTATGTATGTTGACTTCCTCTTTATAATATAGATTGTGTATGTGTTACAATTACTTGTTTGTATCACACTTTACTTGTGCTTATATATTGATTAATTGTCTTTAATTAATATATATATTGTGATACAAGCAATCTAGAGGGACAAACTTTTGTTTGTTTGTTTCTAAGGGAGTCGAAAAAGGTGCCTAACCTATTCACCCCCCTCTAGGTTAGCCTTGAGCATTTAACCGTGATTGTATTTTCAAGCTAGGGGCCAAAGGGAAATTTTCCACTCTCCTAACCCAGGTCCAAATCCGGGATTACCTACCCTTGTACCACGGTTCCGGGGGTCGAGTTGTTGGGTCATCCCGCAGAAGCAGGGAAAGGTCGTCACACCTTGTGAACACCCCAAATGAAGCCTGACACAATCAGATCAAGCTCCTTACACCAAAACTAAAGCTCGGAGCACGTTTGATACATGACGAGCCAGGCTTTCTGAGGTCGAAATTACTTCGCAACCTCTCCAGAAGCCGGTTGTCCTCTCTAGAAGAAAAAAGGGACCTAGAAGGACATCAAGTTCATAGTGTCCCTCCACTTCACCAAAAAAAGATTTGAACCTATCTGGACAGGTAAATGGAAGCTCGTCGAAGCTCCGTTACCACTAAAGAGCACCCACGAGGGCCATTTCAATCTCCAAGGGACCTGGAAATGTCAGATCAGATTCCCAGTACCAAAACCAGAATGCAAGTATACCTCTCTCCTTGAGATAGCAAACGCCATGCTCGACGACCTCCATGAGACATCACGCCATGAAGTCACACAATATCATATCTACACCCCAATGAACATTAAAATACCGCATACGTGCATGGAAAGTGATCGAGTCCGAAGAGGAAATAAAATTTATTTCCACCTAAGATATTCTCGAATCCGTTATTAATCAAAGTAAACAACATTCAAAATAGGAGATCACTCCTGATAAGGGGGGATTGGATTCAGGAGATAATGGCGGGAGGATCACAAGTTAAACCTAGTTGGACTATGCATAAATAGGCCTAGGCATGAACGAAAGAGGGGGATCGAAAAAAGTATATAGGGGGTTGTTTGAGTTTTGAGCCTAAATTCTGTGATTAGAACACGACCGCGATTGTTATCTACTTTTCGACAGGCACAAAGCCACCACTCCACTTACCCCAAAGTGATTGAGAGCATTTGAGGGATTTTTTTATGATATACATAATTGATAATAAAAGCATTATATTCTCTTTCTAATTACATTATCATCTGCTTTAAACATCCACCGTTATTCGATTAAACTGGGTACCAAAGGTACAATCCCCGGCCACCACCTCCATGGTAATGGTCTCGAGGGTATTAACTGAAATTCCTCACCCCGAGTGAATTTTCCGTTAATATAAAGATATCTTATATCTTTTTTTTTAAAAAAAAATAGTTAAATATTTATTTTTGAATTTAAACATTTTAAATTCTATTTCAAATATTTAATTTAATAAAATAAAATTATTATATCATCTTATTCTAATCAAAATCAAATACCAACTATTACCCTCCGTTTAGTGATTAATAACATAATTAAATAATCATATTACTTAATTTATTTAACCACCATTATTTATTAATTAAATAATCTCATTATTAAATTAATTTCCGAATAAATACGTGACACTTTCATAACACAATCAATTGGTCAATTAATTAAACTCTTTAATTAATATTCCTTGATTATTAACTTCAGTGTTATTCCACTAAAAACCTAAAGCTGCACTCTCTCAACTATAGACGCTTTTACATAGACCGATACAACTCGGTGTCCATTGATATAACTATTACACATGATGTGATCCTCCATAATAGTTCATAATTAGAGTTGGGTCATAATGTCCGTTATACCCCTCTAATTACATATATCCTTTAATGGACAATAAATCCTATTTCCTTACGGAATTAGAAGAGTGCTCATATTGTCCAAGCCTCGAATCAACCCTTAAGGGAACTACCATCTACTTCTCACAAGAAAGAGTGGATTCCACTATTGTGTACAAACCATCCCAGCCACAAGCCAAACCGTAATCCCAACATACGGAGCATATTGATAGGGAACAGCATCCGACCTCACCTATGATATATCAAAGACCACGATCTAACCTGAAGGAGTCGATAAGACACTCAGAATTAAGATCACCCACATATAGCTGTCGTTAGTTGATATATATGAATCTCATCGGTAAACTGATCTTGGTGAGAGATTCATATAGATCATGACCCAGTCCTATATGATCACATAATACAAGGTGCCTTCATTCCCATATCTCATATGAATGATTCAGGATAGAATCATCATACATTACGGAATGGACCGCATCTATTGATTAACCACAAATAAAGTACCCAGCTTTATTTGTTATCTATGGACTCTTTAGAATGCATATCTCTTACCGTATCCATCCGTATATGACACTCATATACCTAGTTCGAGATTACATCCGACAATCTTGGATGTTAAATATATGCACAAGTTATAAAATAAACAACTTAAAAAGAATGAATTGAACTTCTTTTTTTATATAAATTCGTTTACAAATTACATCTTTAGGGCATAAACCCCAACAGTTACCTTAAGGGTTGATTCGAGGCTTGAACAATATGAGCGATCTCCTAATTCCGTGAGAAATGTATGATTTATTGTTCATTAGAGAATCAATGGAACTTAATGGATATATATAATTAGAGGGGTATGACGGACATTATGACCCAACTCTAATTATGAACTACTTGTGGAGGATCATACCATATGTAATAGCTTTATCGATGGACTGAGTAATATTGGTATGTGTAAAAATGTCTATAGTTGAGAAGTGCAACTTCTGGTTTTTATTGGAATAACAATGAAGTTAATAATCGTGAAATATTAATTAAAGAGTTTAGTTAATTATGTTTAAGGATTATTGGAGCTCAAAATACTGTGAGTCCATTAGGTCCACTTCCTAATCCGATCGTTTAGGTAACAAAGGTCACGGTTAATTGGATTGTCCAATTAATTGTATTACGAAAGTGACATGTATTTATTCGGGAATTAATTGAATAATGAGATTATTTAATTAAGGAATAATGGTGTTTAAATAATTAAATAATAAGATTATTTACTTATGTTATTAATCACTAAATGAAATGTGTTAGTTGATATGTGATTTTGAATAAATTAAGATAATATGATTATTTTATTTTATTTAATTAATTATTTGAAATTGTTATATATATATATATATATATTGTAGAAAGTACACGTCACCGACAGATAAGACAACCACCTAAAAAGATTGCCAGATAAGCATCCAATCTAGCAACAGAAGAACACCAACGGTGGTATCACCAAGACACGAGAGCCCGAGTAAAGCCGAATATGAATATTCTACACATCCAGCTTTACTCGGGACAGCACGAGAAGCCCGAGTAAAGAAATTGTCAAGAAATATGTGATTCACATAAGAAAGTAAGCCTAGAGAAGGGACCTCAAATCGCACTCCAATACAGAAACATCTTTTTTCCATTCCCCCGTATCAGAGGAGGAAAAAACTTAAATGCTTCCACAAAGATAAACATGAAATATGAAACAAGTCCAAATTAAGCAATAACTCTACTCTTTTAGAATATTGCACACCAATTAGGAAATAAGTCCTAAATAGACTGTGCAACTAGAATCCCACGTAGATTCAGACTCGATCCACAAGATCTCAGAAACAAGAAAGAAGACAAAGACAACTTCAACAAGCAACCAGTTCCAATCAAACACTATCAACTTTCCGTATATATAACAAGGATTAGGGTTCTATCAACATATAAATAGACCCATAATCTCACTGTATAGGAAGGGCAGAATATATAGAACAAGAGAAACAAAAAATAATCACTGAAAAAGGGAGGCAAGAGAGATTGAGTGGTGTAATTCTTTATTTAATAGTGGATTTGGCATGGTTGTGCTTACAACCACCCGTGGATGTTTCTCCGGTCATCGGAGTTTTACCATGTATACTCGTGTCATAAACATATCAATTGCATTATTTTTCTCTTTCTTTTTTTAACAGGTAATAATCGTTCCAAGTACTGTTGACTTTCTTACCCATCAAGAAATTGACCTCAACAATTGGCGCTAGAGGAAAATGATTGAACCACTGATCTGTTTAAACGACATTTGGTGATGGAAGTAAAGACGGTTCCAGAGACATACAAAAATTGTCAGATAATGTTCACCAAGGAGGGACCACTCAGGATCCCACAACCATTACTGGGAACCAACTGGTATCCCTGGCTGGCATCTAACGAGTCCCTCCGACCAGTGAGGACATATCGCGTCGTTTTAGGGATGCATTGCAACAATTATTAACAGATGCAACGAAGGAATGAATAGATCTGTTGACTACAAGAGAGACGAATCCTCTAAACCAACCATCCCCACAAAATCAGTAACCTTCTAGACTCCGATCGGTAATAGTTAAGCCACAACCAGATGCGTTAGTAGCCGTTATAATTTTAGATCCTACCAACCAGACTAGGGGTGCATCCCATAACCAGGACAGGGATCTTGTGTTGCCCGCAGAACAACCTCACCAAAAACGAAGCCGCAGTCAAGTAGGGCATGATAACCGCAAGTATGATCGGTGAAGGGAACGATCATCATCATCAGAAGATAGTGACCGTCATCATCGTAAACACCATCATAGAATAATACGATTATAAGGGTTAGCTCGAGAGACTCGGAGGTATAATTTAGAAGAGATGGAGACATGTATGACCTTCACTCGATAACTCAATTATCGGGGAGAGCTAGTGGGTGTTAGAGATATTGCGATACAAAGCTTAACCCGAGAAGCCGAGAATAATAGGCGTCAAATGGATGTGCTGATTAGGCGTTATGGACATAATGAGTTATCTGACGATGATTCTGACAGCCTTTTCACTAGAGACATTTTGTGAACACCATTCCCGGAGAGATTCAGAATGCCGCAAGTGGAATAATTCAGAAATGATACACATCCCATGAGCATGTTAGACGGTATAAGAGGCTATGGCCCAATATGCCCACAACAATCCCTTGTTGTGTCTTAACTTCCCGCATACACTCGGGGATGTAGGCTCAAGGTGGTTTGGAAGATTGCCCCCGGTAATTATTAGGAGTTTCGAGGAATTGAGTAGAAGTTTCTCAAGACAATTCCTCGGGAATGAGCATAGGAAAAAATCAGTGGCATATATTTCTCAACAAAAACAAAGGAAAGACGAGTCGCTAAAAAGGTACCTGGGAAGATTCGGCTAAGCAGTCTCAGAAATTGGCAGTGCAAATGATGAAACAATAATCACTGCATTTATAAACAACCTACAGAACGGGTGGTAGTCTTTCTACTTAAGGAGAGCTCGTCTAACAAGATATGCAGACATGATGAATATGGTAAGAGGATATGCATTTGCTGAAGAAGAAGAGTTGGCAACATAAGGTTGTTACATGCATGGAGGAAGACCCGAGCAAAAGGATGCCAAGTAAAAGAACCATAAAGAGAAACAAAAGGAAAATAGCAAAGAAAGAAGCAAAGATGGGGGAAGCGGACGTGGTACTGACCAAACTAGGGAAAAGTTTCAAGGTAAGTACATAAATTACACCCTGCTTCAGGAAATACAGGACGAGATCCTGGAAATATTAGAAGAAAAGAATCTAGTGAAGGAGCCATGCTGACAATCACAATTTGCCGGACCAGACACGACAAAGTATTACAAATTCCACAAAGAGAAAGGGCATAAGACCTCTAAATGTTACCAGCTCATATAAAAACCCTAATCCGTTCATCTTCTAAATAACTGTTTATCACTTCAGATATTTCCACTATCTGATGGATTGCCTGGGAAGATGTGGGGTAATAGACTCCGGAAAGAGTTACAGTGGCATTGTAAAAAATCTTTAAAAATTGAACAAAAATCTTTGCCACATACCAATCGTCTGTGGTAACTGGTAAGTGTTTTTGCTTCAGGACGACTTGTTTCAGCCAATTTCATGTTATAAAAACATGTAATGGTTGTATGATATTCCAAACAATTTTTCAACATTAAATAAGTAGAGTTCCACCTTACTGGTATATCAGTTTGGAATCGTCGGGGTTTGAGATCGTTTAATTTACAATGTCTCTTGAATTCAATGAATATAGGATTAGAATAGCAAATCCAAGAAATGGCATCTCTGATGCGATCTATTTGGTGTCTTACCTGCTTTAAACCAGTCTGTACAACTAAATTTATAATATGACATGCACACCGTTGATGGAAGAAATAACCTCCATCTTGCGCTATATTTCTTGTAACAAACAATGCAATAGAGCTAGTATTTGCAGATGCATTATCTAATGTGATCGAAATGATGCAATGTGTGATTTCATAAGTTTCTAAAACAAAAATAATGACATTGAAAATGTTTTTTGCGGTATACAGTGATTCCTTTTGGGCTAAAAAATGCTGGGGCCACATACCAAATATTGGTCAACAGAATTTTCGCTAGCCAAATAGGAAGAAACATGGAAGTCTACATTGACAACATGTTAACCAAAAGTATCACGGCAACCAAGCATACCTCAGACTTACGCGAAACATTTGATGTCCTGAGGAAATACCAGATGAAGTTAAACCCGAGTAAATGCCTATTCGAGGTTCCTTCGGGAAGATTTCTCGGTTTCAAAGTTCACCAAAGAGGGACCGAAGTAAACCCTGAGAAAATTAAAGCTCTCGAAGAAATGATTTCTCCAAGGACCTTAAAGGAGGTGCAATGCCTGACGGGATACCTAGCTTCCCTCGGTAGATTCATTTCGAAAGCCACGGACATGTGTGCACCATTTTTCAAAATAATCAAAAAAGGGAAGGGACTCGAATGGAATGAAGAATGTGAACAGGCATTTCAGAAGATTAAAGAATACCTGGGACAAACACCCATCCTCTTGAAACCAAAGGAAGGAGAAGTACTTTATCTGTACTTGTCCCTTACAAATTAGCCGTAAGCTCGATCCTAGTCAGAATAGAGAATGGAATACAAAAGCCAGTATACTATATAAGCAAGGCTCTTCTTTCAGCTGAAACCAGATATTCTCAAGTAGAAAAGATGACTTTAGAATTAGTTTCGGTAGTAAGGAAGTTAATGTCGTATTTTCAGGCACATGAAATCAAGGTATTCACTGACTGCCCGCTTAAGCAAATTCTGTAGAAACCTAAGATTTTAGGGAGATTAACCAAATGAGCATTCGAGCTCAGTGAATTCAATATTAAATATGAGCCCAGGAATTCACTTAAGGGCCAAACAGTGGAGGATTTTGTAGCAGAGTTCACGGAGCCCGACCTAGAGGTAAAAAGTATGTTGGGTAGAAGCTTCTCTTGGAAATTATATGTTGACAGCTCCTCGAACACTCATGATTGTGGGGTAGGGATCGTGGTATGCACCCCAGAAGGAGATGATGTTGAATGTGCCATAGATTCAACTTCAAAGAAACCAACAACCAAGCAGAATACGAGGCACTGCTGGTAGGGCTAAGAGTCTGCATCACACTCAGCGCAGATGAGGTTGAGATATTCAGCGACTCACAGGTAGTCGTCAACCCAATCCTAGACAAATACCAGGCCAGGGATGAAAGCATGATGGCTTACTTGGCATAGCAAAACAACTCCTCCAACGGTTCCAAGGATATAAGATTGTTCAGATCCTTCAGGAAGAAAATGAAAAAGTAGATGCTCTATCCAAGCTAACATCAACGATAACCACAATCAGACCAAATAATATCCATGTTACACATCTTCTTAGGCCAAGTATTGCTGAGACGAAAGACCTTCAAGTTTTAGAAATCCAAACACCGCCTGACGGTTGGATGGCTCCTCTAAAAAGGTATTTGGAAGAGGATGTACTCTCGGAATACCCCTTGGAGGCAAAACACATCAAATACATGTCAGCCAGGTATACTATAATTGGAGGGGAATTATATAGAAGAGGATTTTCTCGAACACTCCAAAGGTACGTATCAGAGGAAGATGCATAATGGATATTAAAGGAAATCCATGATGGCATGTACGGAAACCATACAGGAGGCAAAAACTTAGCACACAAGGTACTCAGACAAGGTTTTTACGAGCCTTCTTTGTTCTCTGATGCATAGCGATGTTCAAAAAGTTGCAACGCTTGCTAAAGGATCGCCAATGACATTCGGCAACCCCTCGAACACCTCAGAAGTCTCACATCCCCATGGCCATTCACCATGTGAGGCTTGAACTTAATTGGTCCGATGACAGTAAGAATATAAGGTGAAGCAAAACATGCAATTATGGTTGTTGATTATTTCACTAAGTGGGTGGAAGATGAAACATTAGTACACATCACGGAAGCAAACACCACAAACTTTGTAAAGAAGAACATACTTTACAGGTTTGGAGTCCCGAATAATATTATCACTGATATCGACACTCGATTTGACAATAAAATATTTAGGCAATTGTGTAACGAGTACCAGATTTCAAATTATTATGCTACACCTGCCCACCCTCAAACAAATGGACAAGCTGAAGCAGGGAATAAAGTCATCAAGCACACACTCAAAGCAAAGCTGGATGCCAAAAAGGGCAGTTGGGTTGAAAAACTTCTTGAAGTATTATGGGCTTATCGGACAACGGTAAGGACTTCTATAGGAGAAACACCGTTTTCTTTAGCATTTGAAACATAGACCGTCATCCCGACAGAAACATCATATATGTTGCCCAGAGTCAGGTTATATGATGAAGATCATAATACTGATATGTTGTTACAGAGCCTGGATGAGTTAGAAGAAAAAAAGGAGAGATCCCGAGTGCGAAATGCGGCATATCAACAAAGAGTGGCTGGACACTCCAATTCTCATGTACGGGTCAGGAAGTTCCAAATGGAAGACCTGATGCTCAAAAGAGTATCGTTGAATACAAAAGATAAATCCGTAGGCTCGTTGGCTCACAAATGGGAAGGTCCATACAAAATCGAAGGAATGGTTGAGCATTGAGCATATTGGATTGCCCGACCAGATGGAGGGGTTTTACCCCGACCGTGCAACACCTAATACATGAAGATTTTTTATCCTTGAAATTTCCTAATTTTAGGCTGTATTTCTTTAGTCAGGATGTTTTTAGTAATTTATTCTTAGAAATATTTTTTGAGATTTTTTCCATCTTGTTAGTTTTGCATAATTATAAATAAAAATCCGATACGGGATTCCTAAAAATATGAGCATATGGTAATAAGAATATATGGCTAAAGAATTGACATACGATAAAATGCTCGGGGCCATTAATTTGGTGAAAATCCAGAATGGGCAGAGAAGCTCAAAAGAGCATGCCAGCCGAGCAAGGTCAACTAAGACCTTAGCCAAAAGGCAAACCTCATGCACCGGATTCTGGAAAACGGCTCGAGGAACCGTCGGGAAAATCCCGGTGAGTTGCGCATCTGTGTTAAGCAATCTAGAGCTTCAAGATTTGGCAAACCCTTACGCAGACAAGACTAGGCGACATCCTCGGTGACATGTGCAAGGATCCAAATGTATAATCGTGGCGAGCCTCAATGCAATGTTTGGATAGCAATCGAGTACAAAATACAAGTGCAAATCCACTTGCCTTTGTTTCAAGATTACTCGGTTAATAATATTAGCCAGTTAAATAAGATACTTAGCGTTTAAAAGAAGTTGAAGTAACTCAAATAACGATATCAACTAGTTTAATAAGATACTTGGCGTAGCCAGTTAATAAGATACTTGGCATAGCCAGTTAATAAGATACTTGGCGTTTTAAGCAAGCCAGTTAATAAGATACTTGGCGTTTTAAACAAGCCAGTTAATAAGATACTTGATGTTTTAACATTCAGCGTTTCAACATTCATACGAGCGAATTCACAGTAAAAAGCAGTTACGCAAATATGGAATTGTATAAATTTAATAAATTTTTACAAGTCATATAAGGTGGGGCCGAGGATTTAGAGTTCTTACAGATGCTTGGATCAGGCACCATCTCATATTCATGAAGAAGACTTTCGTTCGAAGGCCAGATAACTGTGTCAACCAGATCATCCATCCACTCACTATAATCCTTTCCGGAGACCAATCCAACATCGGGCTCTGACCCGTTCACCCCAACTTCCTGACTAGAATAAAAAGTTAAAAGAGAATGCTCTGCTCGGACTTCCAGATGCATAAGATGGGGTTCTTTACCTAGGCTTTGATAATAAGCTCTCAATTCCCTCATTTGAGTTCGAAGAGACTCTAAGGACCGATCCACGTGGTTTTTGATTGACAATTCCCAAATTTCTCGAGCCTTATCAGTCTCCTGGTTCTTTACTTTGAAGAACTCGCCAGCCGAAACTACCCCGTTGGAACTCTCTAAGGAGTAAGACATCATAAGCTGGAGACCTTTTGAAGCGATTAACCCCTTGAACTTCAAGTTCCAGCCTGACTTCCTTCGAGAGGGATTCAATCGTCAGAGCTTGGCGCTTAAGATCTTCAATCTTGCCCTCATAAGATGACTTCGTTCTTTCGGCCTCTTGTGCAACCCTAAGCATTGCCTATTGGGCGATGAAGAGCAAGTCTTGCAAAGATTTATCCTTCTCCTCTACAGCAGAAGTCCTCTCGTTGGCCTCCAACTATTTTACCAAACAGTGATCGACGAACTCCTAGGCAGAACTCGCTTCCCTTTGATAGGCCGCCTCAATCCGATCACAGTTATCCTCACTCTCCTTTAATTAAGCTTCCAGATGCCTTATCCGATTGGCTTGGTGCTGTTGTGTCTGGACAACCTCAGCAAACTCAGTGACCACCTGTAGGAAAGTGGGTTAAAGATACCCAAGTTAAGGCACAATAATGCAAAATGCAATTAGGAAGACTTACATAGGTCACACTATTGAAAATATTATGAATGTGTTCTGTTGGGGAACCACTCCTGAAGCGGCTCCAATGGTCGTCACAGATAAAAGCTCGACCAGATGACATGGTTCTCAGTATATCCTGAGGGGTGGGACACATAGGCTTTTTCGAGGATCATACTTCTGTATCCTCAACCTCAACCTCAACCTCGGGGGGCAAAGAATCCTCCATTTTCAAACTCACTTGAGGATCCTCCATTCCCAAAGATTTTTCCACTTGAGCACTCGGGGAATCCCTAACGTCAATATCTTCATCGCACGATTCAATAAACGACAACACTCATGGAATTTTAGGAAGAGGTCGAGCAGGAGAATCAACTGCCTTCCTTTTCCCAGCCCAAGTACGGTGGAAGCCAATGTCAGCTGTAGGGTCTTCATGATCCTCCATAATATCTTGAAAGGGCTCGAAAAAATCAGGAAGATGGTCAACCTGTTCAGCAGGGGGTTCCCTAACTCCACCTCTATCAACAAACTGCTAAGCTGACACCTTATTAATTTAGGAACTAGACTTATCAGACGTTACACCACCGGGATGCCCTCATTGCCTGCCTTCATTCGCAGACCGCTGGTCGTTATCAGGTTCCATTGGGCCACTCGGGCAGTTTGATTCCCCCACGATCGGCTGAACGACCTCTTCAGGAACATACTTAGGAACTTGCTCATCTGCTCCTTCTCATCTGACTCATCATCAGGCGGAGCAATCCCTTCCTCGCTTTGACGAGAAGCATCCTTGCGACTCACCTGAATAATCGCATTCACCTGGCGGGTCTGAGCATCACAGACGACGTCCATATCATATACTAAATCCGAAAGGGGTAAAGAGTTAGAAGAACAGATAGTATAAAGCACCAAAATGAAAGCAACAAGAAAGCGCACTTATATCGTCTGTGATGAGCAGAAATCTGAGTAAAGAAGCCAAGATCAATCATTTTCTTCTCATACAAAAGGTAGGATCTGCTTCTTTTTTTCCAAAGTACGCATAGCTGCCTGAGCAAGGTTAGACGACTCAGCATCGGTGAAAACGGGTAACGTTTTGTTCCAGCGATCGAGAGAACAGAAGTAACGAGAAGCCTTCAGTACTTCTCGAGCTTCACCGACTGAAAGCTCAACCTGGTTTCCCCAGTTCCCTTCTACGAAAAACCAACTGTTTTTCTAGTATTTGTTTGAACTTGAAAAACCTCGGATAAACCTTTTTCTTGACGTCCAAGGAAGTTTGGACACCCCGACTCACCTTCACTCTTTCAGGAATCCAGTTATTCAGGTGGTTAGACAAAAGAGAATAAGTCCCAGTCTTACCAGACTGCCTAAGAGTATACAACTGCCTTATTTCACGAGGAGAAGGCGATGACAACTTCATCCGGCTCCACATGTGCCATATGCATATCAAAATCCTATAGCTGTTTGGGGCAAGCTGAGCTGTAGCAATCCCCGCCTCGATAAGGAACCAGGCAATGAAAGGTTGAAGGGGAACAGTCACCCCTTAGCTAAACATGGATCCATAAATTTTAACCATACCCGGAGGAGGATTCCACGCGGTCCTATCACCAGCATGCATCATCGAAATAGAATCATCTAGATCAAACCGATCACTATATTTTTCGATCTCAGTAGTCCCGACCACATTCGGCTTAGCGTCATAAGCACTAGGGCGATCAAGAGAAAAGAGAATCCGAGAGGCATACTGTTCTTCTTCAACATCGTTCTCACTAACCACTTACCTCCCAATCTGAATGTCGCTTGAACTGTGTCTGCGAACCGAGTGACTACTTTGATGCTTTCCCATCCTAGGTTATAAAGGTACCTTGTGACGATCAGTAATGGAAGATTTATAATTGGAGGAAGATTCAAAGCTAGAGCTAGAAGGAATATCAAGGAAGAGCCCAGAAACATCAACATTAAAAAAAAAAGGCTGGTCAGGGGGTGTTTCCCCCAATAATTTATAAATGCACACGACTAAATAAGTATCTCTATGCTCAAACGCGTCAAAGGCCTTAACAAAAAGACGGTGTTGTGCAATAGGATCCATGGAAACTGACCTTTAAAGCAGACACAGGAAACTGGGAAAAAGCTTCAACGAAGAACGAAGAGCAGATCTTTGCACAAGATTAGGAAGACAGAAGCAAGCCTGAGTTTTCTTTTCGTAAAGATAACGATGAAATAACCCTCATCAATTTAAATAAGCCACTTAATGATTAAAGCATGAAACTCTAGGGTTTGGAAAGGTGGGAAGATTGAAAAAAAAGGGACGTTCGATAAGAGACGTATCAAATAACCAGGAGGTCGTATCTCATAAATGCCAATAGAGATACCAAACGATAGAAAGACACGTGTCGTGAGAAAAGCAGATCAAGCTTTTATAATTTCAGAACGTCACAGTCATAGAGATTTGGCGTGAAGAGACAAATTGCACATACATGGTTTCCATTAAGACACTTCATTAATGCTGTGAATTAATTTAAGATTGTAAGTTCCTTCGTTTTTGATTGGCTCATTTCGTTGACAACCACATTTGAGGATTATTGTGTAACGGTAGTTTAGGCCATCATTGCTCAAGACCTAGCTCAAGCTTCAAAAGGTAAATCACTTGTTTAACCTTGTTTGAATAGTTTTAGTGCACACACACACACACACACACTCTCATGCATGTTTTTTATCATCTTGCATGAATGCTTAATTGTCATAATTGTGTGCATTTTTTCCATAACTCTTGCTTGGGTGTTTGATGCATTTTGTTTGCCCTTAGAAGAGGATTTTTCCCTTGACCACGGTCGGGACCGCTCCCTGTGCATTACCTCCGCCTCGGTATGCACATCGATGTACTCCAAGCGTTGCACGCTGATGCTACCGCGGCGTGTGCACATTGCATGCACAACGGTCTCCCAAGCGGAATTTCCCAGTGATACACCGCTTGCTCTACCGAGGTCTAGACACTGTCTGTACCACGGTCCAAACAGCGAAGATTCCCAGGCGATGCACCGCTCGTTATACCGCGGTCTGGACACTTGCCTAGGGCGCGACACGCACATCGGTCATGACGGGAATCAGTTGCCCTTTGTTCAAAACGATGCCATTTCGTGTAGGGAAAATTATATATATGGTCTCTTCTCTTCTCTTTAGCTTTGTGAGTCCAAGAAGCCATTTTTACTCATCAATCTTTCCTTAAGAGAGAAATTGACTCCAAGAGAGAGAGAGCTCCCAAGAATCCATTTTTACTCAACCAAACTCCAATCCATGAGCATCTAACTTCTTTTTGCATCTTCCAAGCATGTATTGTTCTTGTTTTCATTGACTATGTAATCTCTACATGACCTAGAATTAATTGTTTCATTACTAGGCTATGTTTACCTAGAAAAAGCATTAATTACTCATTAATTGTATGCTTTTAAGTTTTATTGCATTTATAACATGCTTGTGTTGTTGATTGTTGGTTGAGATTTATATTTTGTGATAGCTACGGTTTGTGACCATTTTGCCCTTATAGCTAAATCTCTATGCTTTGCATTTAGAGATTGTTTAGGACTAATTGATTGCAATTTGTAATTGCATTATAGTCCATGCCATGCTTAATGACAACATATGTTGAAATGACTTTGTTTGATAACTAGGATATATTGTTGCATAACTAAATCTAGTTAAGTCTTTATGAACATTCATTTAGACATTGTCATCTAGGTATTGTACTTAGTGATATTCTTAATTTCCTAGATAAGCATTTAGTGTTGCCTAGCATTACTTGCATGTTTGAATATATTATCATATTCACTTAGGTTATGTTTGACTCTTCATTGAGGTTAAGTCTTGTGGCTTCGGTGTGAAGTTGCACAAGCAAGGGAGGTCTTGCAACCAAGGGTGGGTTGACAAGCAATTGGTCGGGTGCCACTGTAAAAGGCCTAAGGGGGTAGAGTAGGAGGCGTTCACGCCAAGAGTAGTGTATCAGGGGATATCACTTGGGACTGAACCATGAGTGGTGAGTGGCGGTGTCCATAGCCTGAGGTTGTCGAGAGTGAGAGTCCGAGAATCACTTTAGGGTGTAACCTTTTTTTCATATAGTGGATTTCTGTGACGGAGTGTGGTGCACTTAACAGCCCATGGTTTTCCCATTTGGAGGGTTTCCACGTATACATCTTGTGTTATTTATATTTCCGCACCTTACACTTGATATTGTATGTTTGTTTTATTGGGTGAATTTTAAATATTGACTAATCAAGAAAAATTGGTAATTGACTTGATTAAAACCTATTCATCCCCCCCTCATCTAGGTTTAGACATACAAGTTTTTATGGAACTTTCAAAGAATTATTATTCATACTTTAATGAGGCATTAATGAAGGAAATAACAAGCAAGATGGAGATTCAATGATTAAAATACTTTCGCCAAAATGAATTTTACTCGGCCAAAGTATTTTAAGGGGGTATTGTTATATATATATATATATATATTTTTGTTGAAAGTACACGTCACTGACAGATAAGGCAGCCACCCAAAAATATTGCCAGATAAGCATCCAATCTAGCAACTGAAGAACACTAACTATAGTATCACCAAGACACGAGAACCCGAGTAAAGCCGAATACGAAAATTCGGCATATTCAACTTTACTCTGGACAACACGAGAAGCCCGAGTAAAGAAGTTGTCAAGAAATATGTGATTCACATAAGTAAATAAGCTCAGAGAAGGGACCTAAAATCGCACTCCAATACGGAAACATCTTTATTCCATTCTCCCGTATCAGAAGAGGAAAAAACTTAAAAGCTTCCGGAAAGATAAACATCAAACATGAAACAAGTCCAAATTAAGCAATAACTCTACTCTTCTAGAAGATTCCATACCAATTAGGAAATAATACCTAAACAGACTGTGCAACTAAAATCCCACGTAGATTCAGACTCGATCTACAAGATCTTAGAAACAAGAAAGAAGACAAAGACGACTTCAATAAGCATCCAGTTCCAATCAAACACTATCACCTTTCCTTATATGTAATAAGGATTAGGGTTCCATCAACATATAAATAGATCCATAATCTCACTGTATAAGAAGGCCAGAATATATAGAACAAGAGAAACAGAAAATAATCAATGAAAAAGGGAGGCAAGAGAGATTAAGTGGTGTAATTCTTTATTTAATAGTGGATTTGGCTTGGTTGTGCTTACAACCACCGGTGGATGTTTCTTCGGACACCGGAGTTTTACCACATATACTCATGTCATAAACATATCAATTGCATTCTCTTTCTCTTTCTCTTTCTCTTTTTAACAGGTCATAATAGAACCAAGCACTATTGACTTTCTTACCCATCAAGAAGTTGACATCAACATAAATTGAATTTAAAATGTTTAAATTCAAAATAAATGTTTAACTATCTTTTAAAAGGATATGAGATATTTGTATAAAGTTTTAAAAATCGATTTGATTCGGTTGCAAGAAAAATATATATATTAGATATATATTTTGTTTTTGAGAAAACCGATCAATACAATTAACAGAGAAGAAAAAGGAAAACTAAAACATCTATATTTGGTGTAGAGTGTGCATCATGCACACCAACACAACATTTTTTTTTTCTACAACTAGAATTGTTATAGGTAGTTTTACTTGGAAGAAATAGTTTATTAAACCTTCTTTATATCCTCCATTCAAGTTCCTGAGTACCGAGACTCAACCTCATGCCGTTACCAATTTCGGGAGATAGCCAGGAGATCAAGTGCTTCAAATCAGAAACAGATCGTAAAGAGAATGAGCCACCAACGTAGGTATGAAGTAATTGTTTCTTCTCTTCTCTTTTATATTTCAATTTCAATTTCTTGTTGTTTACTGTTCCGAGAATTAGATTCTAGAGTTTACTGGTCGTAGTTCATTTATTAAATATATATTTTTAAAAGTTCCATCTGCCGCGCGATCGGTAAACCGGGACCTAACAAAACCAACCTGAGTTGACCAAAGATGGCCTCATAATACCCGGTTGGGGTTACTAAATGATCGGATGGAGATAACCCAACTAAGGTGATTAGATTGACCAGGTGAAGATGACTTGGTCGAGATTATTGAGATGGTCAGGTCAAGGCCTTCGATCGAGATCGAATCACTGGTCGGGGAGAATGAGGTCTGGTCGGGTCTAGTAGATGTTCGGTTGAGCGACACGTGGACAAAGTTGAATTCACTGTAATCACGAATCGAATACATAGAAAATGAGTCTTACTCAAATAAGGTGTCTCGAAGCACACTTTATTGTGGAAACAAATTTTCTTAGAGATACCAGAGTCCAGATTAGGCAAGAGATCTAATGCATTCAGAACATAAGTGATGCAGAACATGAAAGAAAATTAAAATGACTCCGACAAGTCAAAGTTTCATCCTCGATAGATTTCCTTACTTGTACACCAATAATTAGGATTATATATGGATATAAATAGACCCTAATAACACCATTGAAAGGGTTAACAAAAAGTAATTATACAAGAGTGTTAGAGAGATCAAGTGTGTAACAAACATTCATAGTGAAGTTTTTTCCTTGTCGTCTCCGGCAACCATGGTTTTTTCCCTTCCTGGGTTTTCCATATAAAACTTTATGTTTTGCATGTTTGTTTTATTTTCTTGCTTTGTAGTTTGATTATTGGTTTGTGTTAATTTGTTAGACACGTGATTAATTCTACGTAATCCAAAATCATTGTCAACAATTGGTGCTACAAGAAAGGGGAACATTAACTCTCGCCGAAAACTCATGAAACAGTAACATGAAAAACAACATAGACGAAAGTCAATCTCCACATGATGTTGGCAACCCGCGTGGTGTCAATAACCCTGGTTTAGCAAACACCAGCATTGCCAAAGGAGATTTACCCTCCAGGATCCTAACTTCGACTAGACAATATGTGATAACTTCTACAGATGCTTTCCCCGGTATTTCCTCAGATACATTTTGGCAGGTCCAAGAGTCCCTACAGAGAATCATTGAAGACGCCGCTAGACAGAGCATCAACATAACAGCTACCACCAACTTGACTTCACCATATCAACTATCTACACTTGTGGTAGCCCATGACCCCAAAGTACATTCTGAGATAGTAGCAACGACCTTAGGCGTGCCTCAGAATCTGATAAAGATAGGGCAGACATCGTGAAATGAGAGAACACTCTCAAAAGAGAGATGACCGCTAAGATGACCGCTAAGATGACCAGGACCATATAGAGCGCGGAGGCAGAGAAAATCAAGAAACAATAGAACACAAAGTGTCCAGTTTGTGTGAGGGCATAGGAAAATACCAACGAGGGGGAACAAGATACGATCAAACACAATAGAGATATTTCTAGAATATCGTGCAATAGGACAATATGTAGATACACCATAACAAATGCTAGATGGGGTTAACCAAGAGACGATACAATTTGATGACAATGGTATTGATATGGTTATTTCTCAAATCTCTACTCAAAAGCATACTTTGAATCCTAACATTGAAATGTCTAGTGTGAAAAAACGGGCAAGATCCAAATACACGTCATATGTGGGATTTAAAGAGGTTGAAAGTGTGATTCAAAATATTTTCCAACAATCTTGTAATGAAATGAAGACATTGACTGCAAATATTTTCAATAAAAATGAAGATAAAAGTGACATTGCAGATGAGCTTGCAACAATGAGATTCGATCTATATAAAGAATTGGATGCTTTAACTCTCATATTGGATAAACCATCCAATATATCAGATTTCAAGTCACTCAAAGGTGAATGTAAGCTAGCTTTTGTTGAGAAATTTATTCGAGACAATGCTACTGGTTAATGTTGATATTAGGCCTTTGAATTTTTGTTGTTTTGTGTTTCTTTTGATGTCTCCCTAGGCATCGTGCAAGAAATTTATGATGATGTTTATGTTAAGGTAATGTTTCAAACTTATGTTATGTTCATGATCTAACCTTTTGTTGATTTTGTAACTAAGGACAAAGTAAAGATCAATGGTCTTTTTAGGTTAATATTCATGTTACTTTAGAAATAATGTTTATGTTAGATAAAATATAACAAAATTGTGTATTTGTAACCGAATATATTTATGCAAATTCTATAGTTATATATAAATATTAAGTTTCTTTTGTGTACGGTACGATGATGATTATTATTATTATGTTTAGACTAATGTAATTTGGAGTTGTAAGGTTTTTTTTTTTAAAAAATAAAAATTGATTGCATGGTGCAAATGCTTATAAAATTCTTTTCAACAAAAAAAAACTTATAAAATTATAACCGGTGTAAATATAGAATTTTTATTATTATGCTATGCTATTCATTTTTACAACATTTTTTGTTCAATATAAGAATATTCATCATATTTTCAATAATTTTGTCATGAAATATAAATATTTATTTAATTCATACACATTCATACATATTTAAAATTTCAAATAATTTTTATTAAATATTTAGCTTTTTAATGGTAATATTATAATTTTTAATTTTTTTAAAATTCTAATTTATTAATTTGTAATCATTAATATTTATTAAATACAACGCAATACTATACAATAACTTACCAATCAGTCTACACACAATATATCACCAAACATATGACTTTTGTATTAATAATAATACAATACAGTACAATCCAATAAAATACAATCCAATCCAATGTAATACAACCCGGTGTACCAAATAAGCCCTTAAGCTTTAATAATAAAACTCAGAGTATGTTATTGTAATTAACGCTAATAAATAGTCATAAAGAGCATCTCCAATGTAAATATATATTTTGAGTTTCTAAATAGTGTCACATCAATATTTCTATTCACTATGGATCCACTTTTGAATTTTCTTTAAAGAAATATATATTTATATCTCTAATACAATTATCTAAAGTTAAATATGTATATATTTTATGACCAATCTTAATAAAACAATTATTGTATTTTATCTGCTCTTTTATTTTATAATTAAATGAACTTTAATATTGTTGGTGAAAAGAGTTAAAACTAGTTAGTATTTCTTCTTAAAATTAGAAACTCAATTTCATATTCTCTATTTTTTTTATCACACCATTTCCATATTCAAATTAGATAATTATATTGAAAAGAGTTTTTCTAACTTTTTAGTATCTATCCTTTATGACACTATTTTTTTCAAAACACATCCAAATACGTAATAATATTGAAGATGCTTTAATTTAATTTAATATTGAATGCTTCATGGTTTTTGTTTTGTAAACGCACCAAAAATAAAATAAAATTCATTACTCTTTCTTATTCTCTTTTTTTCTGCTATACAAACAAAGACAATAATACATTGCAATCTGTCATTCTGTCAACCTTTGCAAATTGTCATTAACAGATTGGGAACGCAACTGAGCGTGTCCCGTCTTTTCCCGTTGCTGATCACAGGTGGGTCTTCGGTCTTCCATGTTCGTCTGTCACTCCTTGTCGTTTGAGTGTTATTGATTAGATTTTTCATGCATGAATTGGCAAGTGTTAGTGGTTGTATATGTAAAAGCATGCCTTTTTGATTTCTGGGTTTACTTCTTTTTGTTATTTTTTGTTCTGGGTCGTGATTAATTTGCATGTTTAATTCGCTTTTTGTTATTTGATTGGTTTACTTGAAGCAGACAATCATGTCTTTTTATTGGGTCCTTTGGCTTTGTTATTGATTTTTGGTGCTACTTATGATGTTGTAATTATGGTGTTTTATGCACTTCTCCAAGTTTTTTACTTGACAGACGCTGTGCGTAAGGAGATATTTATTTATTTATTTATTTTTACCATTCTTTGGATATCTCATCGAGACATTGTTCTTTAGGGAGAAGTTTTATATATTATTTAGGGTTTCGCCTAAATATACCCCCCTAACTTTTTGTTGTCAAGTTTTATTATTATGAGCCTTTTCGTAATTCATGGTGTCAGATTACATTGCATCCACATAAAAAATTACTCAGTGACTATATAAATCAAAAAGCTGAAACTTTAAATGATTTTGAGCCTGTTTGTAAGATATAATGATTTTAATCTTTTTGATTTTATTTTCCTCTTGAGTTATCCCTAAAGCATGGTGACAGACAGATGTTGGTGCTAGGAGTCAATTTGACTTAGTAATGACTCTGAAATTTTCTGGACAAAAGTTGGATAGAAGGATAGAACTAATGAACATCAATTTGGAATTGCACTGCATTGGAAAATAGTGCAACATGTAATGTCTTATAATGTGGTAGAGATGAGGGCATGCAGTTTATATATTGATACATGCTGGCAGTTTTTTTTTGTTCTCTATACTTTATTTTGTTGTACTCTATTTTTTTATTCTGATTGGAAATGGTAAGAAATCAAAATTATTCTATTTTCTTGATCATCACTTGTGACATATAAATTGAGCTAGATGATCATGTTTTCTTCATTTTTTTTATATTGTTCCTTGCTCTTTCATTGCTGACCTTTTTTTTCGTTTCTATTTTTTTTTATAATGAATCTTCATTCTAATTTTGGTTTTTGGAAAATCTTTTTGATAGTTGTCTATAAATGGAACGTGGCAGACTCAATAGTAGGGCTCGCTGCTCTGGTTCAACACCATCAGAAGAATCAGCTTTGGATTTTGAGAGAAACTGTTGCAGTCATGCTAATCTACCTTCATTAAGTCCACCAACTCTTCAACCTTTTGCTTCAGCTGGACAGCATTGTGAGAGCAGTGCCGCTTACTTCTCATGGCCTACCTCAAGCCGACTAAATGATGCAGCTGAGGAAAGGGCAAATTATTTTGCTAATCTACAGAAAGGGGTGCTACCTGAAACTCTTAATCGATTACCAAAAGGGCAACAGGCAACCACACTGCTGGAGCTCATGACCATAAGAGCATTTCATAGCAAGATATTACGATGTTATAGTCTTGGCACGGCGATTGGGTTTCGTATTAAACGTGGTGTGTTGACAGACATACCGGCTATTCTTGTTTTTGTTTCCAGGAAAGTTCATAAGCAATGGCTCAGCCCCATCCAGTGTCTGCCAACCGCCCTTGAGGTCAGGAAAGGATGCTCATCATTACATTTTATTCTCTCTCTCACTCTATTGCTCGTGTTTTTTTTTAGGGCGTGGGGAAGGGGTTGGGATTTTTCCCAATGTCCATCTTTTCTTAGCTTTACTTTGAAGCAATGATAAAGCCCTTAAATTCTTTAATCAGGGACCAGGAGGTGTATGGTGTGATGTTGATGTGTTAGAGTTCTCGTATTTTGGAGCACCTGAGCCAACTCCCAAAGAACAGTTGTACACTGAAATTGTAGATGATTTGCGTGGGGGTGATCCAAGTATTGGTTCAGGTTCTCAGGTATTCATTCTGAAGTTCTCTTGCAATCTTTCCATTTTTGATGTATTGCCTATAAATGGGAATGGTAATTTACTATGATGTCTTTTCTATAAATCTCAAACATGCTGTGACTAGTTAAAAAAATCTGGTTAATTCATGATACGTTTTGGCTCTTAAGAGGTTGCTGGGTATTTGAAATACATAATATGGAATTCTGAGGTTGAGAATATATTCTCAGGGCCAGCACATAACACACTTGTGAAGGCTACTCTTAGAAGCTAGGAGGTGGTTGTGCTCCCTAAGTGTTTTAGTTGCATAGATGCATCCTCTTTTCTTTAATTTTGCTCAGAAGTTTTTGATGAATAGAACTGTATCTGATTACATTAAGTGTTCATGTCTTTATTTTGTGGAGTTAATTTCTTAATTATTTTTCTTATGTGTGGAAAGTCATACACCACTAAGATATAGTTTTGTACTCGGTACGACATAGGAAAGATTTAAAAGAACAATGGGAAAAACTAAGTGTAATCACTCAAAAACTCTAGACTTGAGTAAACTCCTTGTGTATGTGATGCATATTAATAAGTGCATGATGGATTTTATCGTGTGAACTTTTGATAGATTTTGTTCATTCCGCTGTTTCAACAATTCATTTTTTTTTAAGAAAAAAAAAACTTTTTGAAGGGAACAAAATTGAAAACAAGTTTATATTTGAAAGTTTGGCTAAAAGTAGCAATTATTAATTCAGATTTTTTATTTTATAATTCAGTTTTTTTTTTCTTGTAATGAAGTTACTAGCCATTTGGTAATAAATTTATGTACTTCTTTTATCAAATACCAATGAATCTTGGATTCAAAAACTGGAAAGGGTGAGGATATAATATTATGGTTGGAAATGAGTTTTAATATTATGGTTGGATTGATCCCTAGATCTTTTGCTTCATTGTGTTAGAGAGTTTAAATATTATTGTTGTGCCCTGCCTATTGACTTAAGCTTTTTGGATCTATTGATTACTAACATGGTATCCGAACCTTGTTATACTACGGAGTCCGGGATTTGAGTCTCCCTACATAATTATATTTGAAATTGTTATTTGTTATGCATTTGTGTTTTGGCTTGAGCCGTGTGGCACCCCCGTTGGTCTTGCATGTAAATGTGCTTGTTAGAGTGCTTAAACACTATTCTTGGATCCTCTTCTATAAGCTTAAGCTTTTGAGTTTTTTAGTTACTAATACACTGCAAGTCTACAAGATCTACCCAACTAAGGTTTCCCTTTGGAACGAACATCTGGGTTTTCCTTATGCTTTTCAAACATTGTAATGTTTTAATGAACGTGATGTCTAATCTTTGTTGTAAAATTTTCTGATCCATCATTATGAAAACCTTTTATGTAAGAAAACTTCTCAGAAATTTCACATGATCTTAGTCAAGAAAACTTACAAAAGCAGGATATTTTCTCCATGAATAAGTTCACCAATGCTGTATTTGTCATTACACAGGGACATTTGAACATATCGAGTACAAATTGTCAATAAGTGTGCAACTACAAGTGATCCTAAATGGATTCCTTTGTTTGGTTGTTACATGGAATTCATCTTGGAATCCTTACTATTTTGACCAAAATGCCCCTTAGATATTTGATATATTTAAAATCTTTTTAATTTTTTTTTTTGAAAATATTCAAAAATTATTGGAAAAGTAGTTTTAAATTTTAATTACTTATTAATTGAATAAAAAATATTTATTAGAAAAATAAGAAATATATCATGGCAACTTTATCGTACTTTGCTACAGACACCGCCGCCACTACTACTACAAAACTTCCTAACAAAAAGGTCATTTCATTTCCCAGATCAACTTTCTTCTTCGGCCCAAATAAACCCAAAATGATTTCCCCGAATTGGACCGTACTCAAATCGTCCTCAAAACATCATATCTATCTGCCATCGAAGCCGATTCCCTGCTCTCCTCATCCACCACTGCCGCCACGAAATCCTTGAAATCTAGTCTCCGGAACAACGAGACTCTGTATGACTCTCGTTGAGATCTCGAGCCTGGCTGGATACGACTTCGCAGTTGTTGACACGGAGCTCGGCCTCGGTAGCGTCTCTGCTGCCCTCGGGTGCGTCCGTGCCCTTGCTGCCATGTGGACGATGGCCATCCTACCGCTCCGGTGGCCTCAAACAGCGACGATAAGGCTCTGCCGATGGACTCGTCATTGTTGGTTACGAAGGAGGCCACTGGCAGTGACCTCTGTTTTTTTTTGTTTTAAAATTTTGAGTTTTTATTTATGTATTTGGAGGATTAATTGGTAAATTGAACATTTTAGTGAGGGTGGAATCCGGATTTTGACCTCAAGAGGTAGGAATCCTAATCCACCATTTGGGTGGAATCCTCCTGGAATGGAATCCTCATTCCGTGACATTTTGTGCGAAACAAACAATGGATGAGGATTTCCTTTCCCATTCCATGGTTGATTCCATAAACCAAACACCACCTAAATGCTTAGAAAGAAATGATGACTTTAATACAAGTTTTTGGACTAAATTTAACTCTAATACCAGGGCAGGTATCTGAAGCACTAGGTTAAAATTGATGGAAAATAAAGCATATGCTGAAATTGGTTACTTGTAATTTATGGTGTACAACAAAACTATTTATTCTGTGGGTTTACCTCTTTTGATGATTTATAGAAACTGCTGAACTGATTCTTTGAAAGACCTCTATCCCTTCTGTTAGCCTCTGGGCCTATTGGCAGAGCCAACACTTTTTTTCATCTGGAAGGACAATTGGTATTTTAGGGGTTAATTTGAAATGTATAAAATGATTCAGGTTAATATAATAATTCAGGGATCAAAATAAGGAATTTGTATTTTTTTTTTAAAAGAAAACTATCCGATTTTATTAAGGGTAATTTCACTAAAGTCTCAGCTTTTTGATGAAATGTCATCTATTTAAACGTCTTTGTCATATTAGCAACCTAAGTCTCTTATTTTTACAAAATACATCACTTTGGTATTGCCCCGAATTTTTTTTTTTTTTTTTGAGATGGGGTGGGCCCTTCCTTATCTCTGTCATTGGCTTTTCTCATTCAACAATGAAATAGAGATAACTTATATCAAACATATATTTGCTGATTGCCTGATAATAATAACGAGGCTTATGATCAAAATAATAATACTAACAACTAGGCATTGTACAATGAAATTTTTAGGAAGACATTAGTTGTAATAAATTTCCTATCATCCATATTTCCTTTCCTTTCAAAATACATATATGAGAATTCTTGAATTATTTATTTGCTTTTGATTGTGAAAAAGAGTTATTCATATATAACAGGAATATAATCCTTTTACTCCACTAGATTGAGGATAACAGTAGATGATGATTTGCTCATGGTAGCAAGTGATAGTCTGATTTGAGATGCTG
Organism: Dipteronia dyeriana; assembly: GCA_032871835.1. Lineage (NCBI taxonomy): Eukaryota > Viridiplantae > Streptophyta > Magnoliopsida > Sapindales > Sapindaceae > Dipteronia > Dipteronia dyeriana. The sequence goes on from CM065302.1 coordinate 41,227,049, forward strand.
TCTTGAAGTTAATTGATATATGGTTGAATTTGTTCCAAGTCTGCAGATCCTTGTCAAAGGAAAAACTGTATTGGAAATAATGAATTTTCTAGTAGGTTTGATCGACTGTTTGGAATAAACATGCAGAAATGCATAGGAGATGCTTCAATAAGGTTTCAACTTTCATGGGTCAAGTAAGAAACAATCATATTTACTTGACATCAAGAAAAATGTTTTTGTGTCCTATAGACATGCTCTCTTATGTGTTGCATAGTTTCTGTTAGAGTATTTAAATACTATTGTTTAGACATTTTCTATTAATTTAAGCTTTTGGGTCAAGTGGTTGCTAACATGGTATTTAGAGCCTTGCTATACCAAGGAGTCTTGGGTTCGAGACCCCCCACGATATTGAATTTGTTATGGGTTTGGGTTTGAGCCACATGGCTGGTCCGTTGGTCTTGCATATGACGGGTATGTGTTAGGGTGCTTAAATATTATTGTTAGACCCTTTTTTATTATCTTAACCTTTTGGGTCTAGTGGTTACTAACAATTTCAATTGTTATATTGAATATTTTTGCATATATCATAGTGAATTTATCTACTTATGAAAACTTCGGTTGACTTGAAAGAAGTCATGTTCCTGACCCAAATTAGTTAGAATAGAGAATTCTTGAGCTATGCATTATTTCATTTAGGATAGAAAATCTTCTGCGGACTTGAAGAACTTGGATAAAAGAATTCTGTGACTCTTGAGAGTTCTAATAATCTCAAGCTAGTTTGAAGTTCATGATAACAATTCAATATTGTCAAAAGTGAACTACGAGTATTAAAATATTGATATTTTGTTGCTCATGTCAAGATTCCAGTTGTGAACTTGGATGGCAGTATTATGTCATTGAATTTGCTAGATAATCTACAAATCAATCCAATGAATTTTGTTGCAGAATTTAGAAGAATGCTGCGATTCAATTCATAAATTTGGTTGAATATTATTCTTTTAGGAACATTAACCGGAGACTAGCCTTCACTTGATTTCATACAGTTCACAATTAAATGTGTAATAGATATTTCACATGCTTAGATAATTTCTGTTCTGGGGCTTGGTATACTGTTTGTTGGTAATTTGGTGAACTGACTATCGAGGGGCATTCGTGGTATATAGAGTGATATGTTTATGGGTAAACGATTTAGTCGAATATGAACATTGACTAAATTGTTAATTGGTGTTCATCTTGTTCTTTCCTTTGATAATTGTGTTATGATGATTATACATCTTAAAAGAGCATTACATCAAAACTTACTGCAATGATGCTTCCCTGTGAAAATTCTGCATCAGTATTGCGGACTGCAGAATTGAATCTGTTGTGCATTTATGTGGGTACTTCACCGGTGTCCACTTTTTTTTCTTTTGTTATCCATTGCATGCTTCTCACATTTAATTGTTTAGGGCTTGTTCGGTAATATTTTCTATTTTATCGATTTTTATTTGAAAACGAAAAATTGATTTTCATATTTTAAGGATCTATAAATGCTTTTGGTAGCAATAACTGATATCCGTATTTTGAAAAAAAAAAACTATATATATATCCAGCAAATTGTTTTGAAAATATATTTTTCACATATTATAAGAGTAAAAACAATATTTTGTATTCTTAAATTAATATACATTGATTTTTGTTAACTAAAAAATATAAGACTATATATATATATATATATATATATATCTTTTATTATATTTTTAATTAAAAAATCAATTCAAATTAATTTAAAATTGATTGGTGTTTTTTTTTTAAAAACATTATGATAAAAATTAATATATATTTTAATAATCTTAAGAAAAGTATATTTCTTAATAATAAAAAAGAATAAATATAATCCATATGTATATCATATATGACTTCGATATCTAGAAGCTTTAATAATTTTGTTATTCAATAAATAGAGCATATTCATCTCATATGCCTACTTACCCAGCTAGTAAAAATAAAAAAACAAACTGCAAAATACTGAAAAAGTCAAAATGACATTTCCGGTGTTTGTTCAATAAAAGGAAAAAATGCATTTTTTATTTTGGTCTTTTTCTTTCAAAAACATGACTAATGAACACATTTCTCACTGTTTTTGATTTCACAAAAATAGAAAACTCTCCAAAAAAAAGAAAAAAAAAAGAATAGAAAACTCATTTGTAAAACGATAACAAACAATCTCTTACTTTTTCCCCATCAGGTACTACTTTTACATTATCTATGCTTCTCATTTGATATAATGATTGCCGAATACCATAAATATTGCTTTCATTCAGGTGGCAAACCAGGAGACTTATGGAACTCTAGGTGCCATTGTCAAGAGCCAAACTGGCAACCGACAAGTTGGGTTTCTCACTAACCGGCATGTTGCTGTTGACTTAGATTACCCAAACCAGAAAATGTTTCATCCTTTGCCTCCAACACTTGGACCTGGGGTATACCTTGGTGCAGTCGAAAGAGCAACCTCATTCATCACAGATGACCTTTGGTATGGTATTTTTGCTGGAATAAATCCAGGTAAGAGGGTTTAAATAATTTCGAGTATGTAGACTTGGCCTTCGAACAGACATCAATAGTTTCTTATATGGATTTTGTTCAACCATGTTGCAAAATCTCATAACTTCAGTTTCCAATTGTTTTGTTGTCAAAGCTGTACTGTAGTTATTGAAGTTGAGCAATCACTTTAAGACTGTTTAAACTGAAATTGAAAGTTACGATGGCTAAATAGAATGCTGCTCTGTCAGTTCGAACCTGTGGTTGGACCAGACTGTTTACTTGCAGTTCAATCAGACTAAATTATTAGGTTTCATTTGGCCAATGTTTGAACCTGACAGACAGTAGATTCTCCTCATGATTGCTTCCTTAGGTTCATTAGTATCACCTAGAAGACATATCTTTTAATGCAGTTTTGGTGGTATAATGTATTTAAGAATTAGATATCACTTATCAGCATATTCGTAAATTGTTTTTGTTACCCTATTCATTTTTGTTGACCCGATCTCTTCTTTTATATCTTTGACCACTTTCATGAATGATATCAATAATCTGGTAACGTTTCACATCCTGACCCTAACACTTACTATGATTTGGTTGATGTACAGAGACATTTGTAAGAGCAGATGGGGCTTTCATCCCTTTCGCAGATGATTTTGACATGTCCACTGTTACTACATCTGTGAAAGGTTTGGGAGAGATTGGAGATGTTAAGATTATAGACTTGCAGTCTCCAACAAGTAGCCTTATTGGGAAGCAAGTAGTAAAAGTCGGAAGAAGTTCTGGCCTTACCACAGGAACTGTGTTGGCATATGCCCTGGAGTACAATGACGAGAAAGGCATTTGCTTCCTTACTGATTTTCTCGTTGTAGGTGAGAATCAACAGACTTTTGATCTTGAGGGAGATAGTGGAAGCCTTATTCTGATGAAGGGTGAGAAGCCACGGCCTATCGGGATTATTTGGGGTGGGACTGCTAACCGTGGCCGACTTAAGTTACAAGTTGGAAAGCCTCCAGAAAATTGGACTAGTGGAGTTGACCTTGGGCGCCTTCTCAACCTCCTTGAACTTGATCTCATCACCACCGATGAAGGGCTTAAAGGTTTGTGTTTTCTAACGGACCTACCTAGTTGCATGTGCAGTCTTTTTATCTTACAAATATGATTGCATAATTCTTAAACCATTAGATTAGTGCATCTTCTACATGGATTTTTTTTTTTTTTTGAAATATTGCAATAATTTGGAATTTGGGGGATCATCTACATGGATTTTACATTTAGTATGATTTCATATGGGGGTTTGGGAATTCTTGCTATATTTCCAATGTGTATTAATATATTTTGCATGTAAGATGAAATGTCAGCCATGGAAAGTGCATTGATTGGAAGTTTAAAAGTCATGACATAAGGTATAAAAAGAACAAGGGTTTACTGACCAATGATAGAAAAAAAAGAAGAGAAGCATACATGGATGGGGATGAATATATTGCTGAACTGGCTGAAAAGATATTAGCAATAATTATACAATATAACTGGTCTGTATATTTGTCGTTGGTGGGTAATGATTGCATGGGCCTGGAAGCTTTTCGGTTTCGTTAATGCTTTTCTTTTCTTTTGTTGGGACCTGCCTGCCTTTTTCGTTTGTTTGGGATTCTTGTCACCTTGCTGTTGTTGGCTTGTTCTTTGTTTCTCCGAGATCTTTATTTTCTTTTATCATTTATATATTCCTAGATACTGTCTTGGGTTTTTCAACATGTAATCGTTTGTGATTCTTTTCCCTCTAGATCAGTCTAATTTTAACAAAAATAAAATAAAAATAACTGGTCTGTATTTTTTTGCTATTATTAGTGGCAGTTCAAGAACAAAGGGCTGTCTCAGCCACAGTAATTGGCTCTACTGTAGGGGATTCCTCACCAAAAGAGAAATCGGAAGACAAATTTGAGTCGTTGGGTCTTCAGATTCAGCATATCCCTTTGAAAGTCGAACCCTCCAGCTCAGAAACGAATATATCTCTAATGGAAACTGAGTTTCACTTGGAAGATAGTGTAATGGCGGGTCCCAGTGTCGAGCATCAGTTTATTCCAAGCTTTTTTGGACGGTCACCACTCTTACATCGGAACAACCTATCCGATAAGGCAGTCTCAGAAAGTCTTGCTTCCTTAAGGAATGGCTGCGATGAAGATATCTGTGTTTCGTTGCAATTAGGTGACAATGAAGCCAAGAGGAGGCGTTCTGATCCTTCAACCAGTAAGGAAGAATAAAAAGAAATTGGATTTGCAAGTGGTAAGTGACCCCTTTTCGGACCAAATTGTTATCATATGCTTAGGCCTAGAGTAACTAACCTTGATGGTCTATCATCATGTCTCTACTCTTCTAAGTTAAAATTCACCAGAAAATTGAATGTTAGTTTACCTTGTCTGGTGTTTTTACATAGATGAATTTACTTGGTTAATATGAAGAGACTTTGCTAATCTTGTTTTCTGTTCATTTTTTTTTTTTTGGATACCGAGCAATCCTCAATGTGTAACTCTTACAAATATTAAATGTCTGACAGAGCCTGCCTGGTTTTTGGTGAGAGCTGCTCTTTTGCGAGTAAATTTATGGTTTATTAATATATTTGGAGGAATTGCATTAACATCCACCAAGGTTAGTGATAATTACAAAGATATGGCACTTTTAGGGGTATTGATGGAACTCACCCGACGTTTGATGAATGTTACACATACATCCTCTGCTGTTAATTATATACCGATAACTCCTAAAGGTCAATGGTCAAAAGTGCAAAGGGACCAAAACACCCTTTATTTTCATTTTTTAAAATAACTAAAAATTATATTTTTTAAAATCAAATAATTAGTAAATAAATAATATTCATCTTCTTTGTCTAGGAAAAATGGAAAAACTCATCAAACCTTACCATTGACAAATAAAATTTGTAATTTTCTCACAAGAAAAAATCATCAAACATGACCATCTTCAAATCATTAAACATAAACCAAATATCTTTATCACAAAAAAAATAAAATCATCATCTCCCTCTACTCTCGTACCATATCGTCTTCACCAATTCCACAAAAACAATTTTCATTTCTCTGTTTTTTTCATTAACAACCAAATCCGACACAATACAAACACCACAATCATCACCCAACCTCTTCTTCATCAAATCCAACAAAATAAGATTTTTTTTTTAGAAAAAGGTTGATGCTTCATCAAAACCAGAGATGGAGTATCGACTCTATCTCTAACCAAAGATGGAGTTCATCAACTCCATCTCTGTCTGGTAAGAGATGAAGTCGAACTCCATCATTGCATCTCATCTCTGGTTAGAGATGGACAGAGATCTCCATCTCTGATGAGATCAAAGATAAAGATCTGAGATTTTTTTTAAAGTAAAGTAATCCTAAATTAATAAATAAATTATTGTTTTCAATTATTATTTTATTTTGGCCTAAAAGACTATATTGCCCCATACTATTAGGAGTTAACGTTATAAAACTAACGGTAGATAATGTATGTGTAATGAAAATGTGAATAAACAACCTAGATTTTTTTTTTTCTGAGGGGGGGAGGGCAAATTTTCGATTAGTCAATATTACAACACAACCAACAACAAATTAAGTATTAAATGCGGAAAATTAACAATACTTGATTTTTATGTGGGAAACCCTCCAGCTGAGAAAAATCCATGTGACTAGCCTCACTAGCCACTTAATTATAGAAATTCACTATATGATAGTTTAATTACATCCTAAGTTGACTACCTAGTCACGCTTCTCAAGGATCGTTACTTAAACCAATCTTCTTGCATACCTTTTATAGTGACTCTCGACATTTTCTTGTGCAACTACCACATGTATCCACAAGACTTGGACTATTAGAAGAGAATTAATGTATAAGTAAACATGTATGAATGCTCAATGCAAGTTTATGCTAGACAAACACACAAAATGCTTAACTAGATGTAGAGAATGTAAATCTAACAACCTAGTTTTTTGCTAACCCTAATCGACTTCACAAGATATGTCATAAAAATGAAGTCTTTGCAATAAAGATGAAGTTGTTAATTATTAAACTTGACACCCTCTCTAAAGAAGTATTTTCCCCGCTACTAGGAGCTAGAACCGTAGAAGGATCCAGTCCCTGAGAGAACCCGGTCCTCTCAACACCTGGTCCTTATTGGACCCGGTGCTAATAACACCAAATCCCTAAGAAGACTTGACTCAAACTGATGCCCAATTTCTGGAACTATCAGATGTCCATAACTATACCAGACCCAGCTAGGGTGCATTTCCTATACTAGGGATCAATCACTAATAAGGAATAGAGTACGAGACAACCCCTCGCTAAGCATCAATTGCCGCCAGTACCTCAGCTAAACCCCTAGAACATCAAGGAACCTTATAGAAACTCTAGCTCACTCAGCAGGCACTAGGCTACAGCTAAGGTTGATGCCAACCCTAAAGCAAGGTCATTTGAAAGAAAGGGAAACATGGGCAGCTTGCTGCAGATGCCTGGGCAATTAATGCTAGAATAACTGACATGAAGAGGGAAAGATAAGGAACCAACAGACGATATCCCCTCACAACCACACCTCACCAAGGTCAGATCTAATCCCAGCTAAGCCCTACCTAATGTCAACTGCCCTATTCACAAAGGAGGAAGCTGCATTTTTTCCAGCAAAAAGGATGCATAAGGTCTATAAGCAAAGAAAGGAAAGCTTGGTGAATAGCGCCTTAAAGATGCATCGCGAAAGGCACAGGCGCTGGCGCTATCTCTTGTTGGGCGGAACAGTGAGGGCCAATATGTTTTATTAATTATCCGTGTTAAGTTACATCATAAGCTATCTCACGGGCTTACAATTCTCAAGGTGGTTTTAAGCAAAAATGGATAAATGGTAGAGGTGTTGATCGTACCAAAATAAGCTCATAAACAAGCTAAATGATATGGAATTGAGGGCCAAAATATATCACAATTTTGGTACGATCAACACCCCTATAATTTATCCATTTCTACTTAAAACCACCTTGAGAATTGTAAGCCAATGAGGCAACTTATGATGTAACTTAACATGGAAAATTAATAAAACTTATTGTACTTGATTATTCTCATCTATCACTTCAGGGCCGGTCCTGATACACCAATGTTGGTCATGAATAGTCGCATCAGAGCGAAACTCGGTACTATTGATCGTGCCAAAATTGTACTATAGTTTAGCCCTCAATTCCATGTCCTTTATCTTATTTTCGTGTGCATTTGTGCATCTAATAAGCTCTTTTCTAGTGATTTCAGGTACGCATGGCACCGGTTCGATTCGAATCGGCGAACCAGGACTGAACCAAACCTGAAAAACAAGAACTGGAATTGGAACCGAAAAATCGGTTCCGATTCCGGTTCGAACAAGCGGTTTTAGTTCCAGTTTCGGTTCGAGTCGGCGATTCCAACATTTTTTTATAAAAATTATTAAAAAAAACAAACACTTTATTAATAAAAATAATTTTTTTAAAAGAGAATGGACATTGTAGAGTATTGAGTCGTAGCCCACAACCCTTGTCCAAGTAGATATATTTTCCTTTACATTATCCTCCATTTTATATAGGTTAGGCTAGTGTGCTAGCCCAACCTATATAGGCACGACATGCCGAGCCCGTTTTCCAAAATGGGCCATGCTTGGCATGGCACACCCAAATTGACATGCCGTGACAGGCCAGACATGTTTTGGAAAATGGTGGCCCGGCACGGTACGTGGGCACATCATATACTTGCCGAGTCAGCACAAGCATGTCAAGCAGACCGAGCCTTTGATTTTCTTTTTTCAATTTTGAAATATATCTAATTATATAATTGTAATTGTTATAACTTATAACTATAATATTGTTTTAATGATTTAATTATGTATTTTTCATTGCAATTTGTTTATCTTAATTATTATTTTAGTGTAATAAAACATGTTGCTAATAGATAGATTTATTATTTTTGTTAATAAAATAATTCAAAGAATGAATAAAGATAAAGTATTAAAGAAAATAAAAAATAGATGAAATTATGAAAATATGAAATGAAGAATTATTTGTTTATTTCTGACGTTCGACATTCAGTATTACATATTTACATGATTGCCTCATTAAAAACCTTACCAAGAAAAACCCAATAGGATAAAAACTTGGTAAGAGAAAAAGAGTGCAATCGTATTACTAAATGTACATGTAAATCCTTAGGTGCTCTCATCGACATATAAATTGGGGAAATTTTGAATAAGTTGTTCGTATACCGTTTCATTTTGCATCTTTTTTCGAGCATGCTCCCAATCCCGAATGCATGTTAATACCTCCACCATCTCTGGAGACAAACGGCTTCTTCTTGGTTCAATAATTCGTCCACTCATGCTGAATGCTTGTTATGAAGACACAGTGGACACATGGATAACTAGTATATCACGTGCAAGGTGTGACAAGACTGGATACTTGTAGCAATAGGTCTTCCACCATAACAACAGATCAAATTTCTCTGTATTTTCATATGAATGGAACTGGGATTCAAGGTATCTATTCATTTCGACATCAAAAGATGTTGCATATCGTTGCACTGAAGAAGAACTTGATGATTTGTCTTTTTTTTTTCCGGCATCTGAGAGCGCTCCAATACTAACAACTTGTTTCGGATGTCAGTAATCTGGTTGGAATAATCTACTGTCAAATTAGTATCAGTAAACTCAAACAAAAAATTTAGACTAGATCTATAACACCTTAGACATAAAGGAAAGGAATTGTAGACCAATATTTTTTCAACTTGATCTCCTTGGCAACAACTACAGTGCCTAAGATATTATCTGTCTTATAAGTGTTTAACAATTCAAACATTTCCACAATCTGATGGATTGCTTGGGAAAATGTGGGGTAATTATATGTGTTTGGTTTTGCTAGTGGTTAAGTGTCAACGTTGCCAAACCTGCGCTCATAAATACTAAAAACTTTGAACAACTTGTTTCGGATGTCAGTAATCTGGTTGGAATAATCTACTGTCAAATTAGTATCAGTAAACTCAAACAAAAAATTTAGACTAGATCTATAACACCTTAGACATAAAGGAAAGGAATTGTAGACCAATATTTTTTCAACTTGATCTCCTTGGCAACAACTACAGTGCCTAAGATATTATCTGTCTTATAAGTGTTTAACAATTCAAACATTTCCACAATCTGATGGATTGCTTGGGAAAATGTGGGGTAATAGACCCCGGAAAAAGTAACAGTGGCATTGTAAAAAATCTTTAAAAATTCAACAAAAACCATTGCCATATAACAATCGTCTGAGGTCAGTGCTTGTGCTTGTTGATGACTAATTTGGCCATCTTCATGTTATAAAAACCTGTAATAGTTGTATCATAATCCAAACAATTTTACAGTATTAAGTAAGTAGATGTTAACAGACTTTTTTAACGAGGGACCAAAAAAGAATTTTCCATCGAGCTAAAATCTGGTAGGATCTGGATCAGGACCAGTTCCTAGGTACCAGGAAATATCGATACCATAATCTGGGAAGGGTCAGTGCCACACCATGCCTTTCACCTGGTATCAAGGAGAATCGGTACCACGATACATCATATCTGGTCTCTAGGTACTGCGACACCTACCTGATACCCAAGTGCCACGATATCAATCCAAGACCAATCTAGCATACTAAAGTAAGAACAACACCAACAAAGGTGGATCGGTATACCGGGGATAATAGACTAGTACCGTGCCCAAAGGAACATAGCCATCACTCGTCTCCAACAAGGCAAAAGAGATGGTTGACCTTCTCGTTATTTAAAGCGCCATAAACAAGACTAAATGGTCAACTCAATCAGAATTCAAATATAACGGAAACCATTACGTAATCAATATGAGCAATTCTCACGCTAATTTACCATTTCAATCAATGCCAATCAACTCTGATGATTGCATGTCAATTGGCCAGATTTATGAAGATTGATTGGAAGAATTGGAAACCATAAATACAACAATAGAATTTGAAGTAAAGGATGAAGAAATCGATTGAAAAAGACCTAAAGAGTGTATTCACCATTAACCTCTAGAGAGTATTCAAGACCTCCTACAGAGAAAGATCCATTTATTGACTAGCACGAGATCGCCATCACCAACTGTGTAAGAGTGAGAGAGAGAAAGAAAAGAGAGTCCTATATTGAAAATTGTTATCATCATTGTATCAATCTTGTGAGTAATAAAACAGTCCATTCCCATTGTTTTTTCTTGATTCGTGTTGCACCTCTTCCCCTTTTTATTATATCCACCTTATCAGAGTTTCGGTACGAGGTACCTACCTTGCTGCAATCAACCAGGTAGTGACTTGAGGGTGTTGATAGAAATTCTACATCTAAACGAATTTTTGGTTAACACTTTTTGGCGCTGTTTGTGGGAAGAATTTCCACACCCATTAAAAAAAACCTGTAAGCATTGTTTTACAGCGTACCAGTATAAGGCTCCGATCCTCCTAAGGGAAACCCGACCTATCGGGACACAAATCAATCATTTCAACTCGAAAAGGTCAGAAGCAAGGTAGGGGATCAAAGCATCGCAATCCAACACTAGTCCCTTCATCAAACATGCGGGCATGCCCCAGGGCCCAGCTACTCCGATAGCGGCATTCATGGAGAGTGTTCGCCTTCTGATGATTGCAGAAGGAATCACATCCCAATTCACGGTACTCGGTACCAATGGGTGATACCTTCAGACTAGGTACCCGGATACCGATCTTCGATAAACTTGGGCCACCACTTTCGGTTCTAGATCGACCACCGAACTTTCAACCTCGACAGGTGAGGTCCGCGTTCGATCCCACCTAGGAAACGCCTTCCCCTAGCCAGACGATAGCGGAGGAAAGGCAACCACGGACCCCCATCGATGGCAACATCGGTCTAAGAAGGAGTGCCTGAGGAAACCCACCTCAAGGAGAGGATCGGGACAAGAGGTCCGTGGCGTTTGAGAGATCAAACAATGAAGAGTTAGAGGTTGAGTCCAAGAGTGGTAGATCCAAGCGCCTTCATAGTTCGATGTCCAAGATGACCAAGGAGATTCAAGAATTGAAGAAAGGCAAGCACCGAGAGATCTGAAAGGATCCCCTAGGTGAGATGAATGCACCTTTCTCAAGGAGAGTCAGGGAGGCGGAGTTGCCTTCTAAATTCAAAATGGCAACAGAAAAATTCTTTGGGTCAGAGGATCCATTGAGCCCCCTTGAAAGTTTCGTACATCAGATGAAGGTTCAGAATTCCACCCAGTCCGCGATGTGCAGAATTTTCCTAACGACCCTGATCGATTGTGCCAAGACGTGGTTCAAAAAGTTACTTCCATATAGTGTTGATTCTTTTACACGCTTAACAACTGATTTTTATACTTAGTTCTAGGGAATTAAACCTCACCCTATGGATCCCATCCTACTCCAGTACGTGGTCCAGGAACGGGGAGAGACACTGAGATCCTATTTAGAAAAGTTCCAAAGAAGTGGTCTAGATAGGGATTTTTACGGAGAAGGACACCCTAGCCAACTTCAGAAGAAACCATGGACTGGTTGATTGGTCCTATCCTTTTCAAAGCACCCACTCGAGACGTACTAGGAGGCTTATGATAGGGCCCTTAAGCAGGTGGAAACAGACGAGCAACTAAGAATCAAGATGGAGCATGATGACTTACGATCTGCCAAGCGCCCAAAGAAGGAGGCATCTAAGTCTGGACAGATTCAGAAGGTTCAAAATCAACCTCCTAACCGATCTACGTACCAACCACCTCCCGTCCCTTCTCAAGGGGAGCAATATCCAGCCAAAAGAACCTCTACTGGAGCAACGCCTCCCCACAGAGGGAAGTAGCGCAGATAGCGAGGGAGGAGGAACGGTACAACAATTACACCCCTCTCAATGGTTCTCGTGAAACCATATACCTGGCCATCCGAGACAAGGGGTTGCTCAGGAAGCCTGGTCCTATAAAGGTGCCAACTGACCAATGAAACCACTATAAATACTGTGACTTCCATGAGGATGTGAGACACAACACGTTAGAGTGTTACAGCCTTCGCAACCAAATCGAAGGATTGGTGATAGTAGGATGTTTGGTTGAATTCTTGTAGTAGGTCTGACAACATCTAGATAGGGAAGGAAGTACAGACAGATTGAAATTGTACAAGTTTGGTTAAATTGCCTTAGGCTAACCAATAGGGGGAAGGGGTGAATAGGTTTTTACACCTTTTTCCAATCCCTCGAAACAAAGTTATGTTTTTCCCTCTAGCTAGCTTGAATAACAATACTTAAGATGATAAAACATATGTATTATCAATCAAAGTATTGTCAAACAAGCTTACAAATTGCTAGTGAAGAGATTAACAAATAAAACTAGAAACAAACAATACTTGTATCCTCAATGTTATTCAATATGTACAAGTATTCAATCAAGGACAATCATATACAAATATATCAAAATACACATACAAAGATATTTACAACTTTGATCGATTAAAGTGCTTATACATCACATATTAGGACAATCTTGTTTTCAAGAATCTCTAGAAATAAAGATTGTAAAACAAGATACAAACATACACATAAAAATATATGAGAGAGATATGGAGAATTAACACATGATATTTTTACATGGTAAAACCTCTGTAGAGGAAATATCCACGGGTTGAATACAACCATCATGTACTTTTATTATTGGAAAGTAGAGAAGACATTCCTTAAAAGTGAACAACAAATGATATAATCTATATTGGACTCGTCGTCTACCTAATCCCTATTGGTAGATTAGAAATTCCTCAAAAGTGATCAACAAAATGACTCACACTCTAGTGGAGTCCACTCTAACCAACATCATAAAGAAGTTAGAATTTCCTCAAGAGTGATCAACAAATGACTCACTCTCTATTGGACTCCATCACATCTCAATATCTCGGGTCTACCAATAACAAGTCTACTTTCTATCCAAGACACCCTTGTCTCTAGAAAGTCTCACTTGCTTGATTATCTGGACCACATGTCCTAATCAAGACTCCTTTCTTAGCTATCCGAACCACATGCCTTAGCCAAGACTTCATGTCTTTTACAAAGACTTCCTAAATGTGATTAATGAATGTAAAAATACAAACAAGCACTCAACATAGAATATGATGATCAACACATCCTATTGAAACTAGACATGTGCACGAAAAATCGAACAAATGTTGTCTAGTTACTAATGATGAGAAATATCCTAGAATCATGTGAAGCACCACAAACATATTTAATTCCTCGAATCATTCATGTGACTAAAACTTGAATCAAAATATATACACTAAGCACATGTTCAAGGTTTTAGTAAGAAACACAAAAACATGCTAGAATCATAAAATGATATCAATCAAAGGTTTAGCAAAAACCTAGAGCATATTTTTCTCACAATATTTAATCAAAGTCAAAATAGCATTAAGTACTCAATCAAATGTGTTAATCCAATATATGTTCAATTAAAAGAACCTAACACATGTATAGACTATTTATCAACAAAAATCATTCAAATGAATTATAGATAGTCCTAAATCGAAAAGCTAGCACAATACAATATCCTATCATGTGAAAATATAGACTTTAGAAAAATCTAACTCAATATGAGAGATTCTAATCATGTTCAATCTAGCTTCAATAGAGTCTAAAACTCTAATCAAAGTATGCATATTAAACATACATAGATAGAAGAAGAAAACCCAAAGTAATTGAAAATCATTGAAGATCAAAACATAAGAAATTTTCAATACCTTAGAAGAAAATGTGCAGTCCCATTTTTGATGGAAAACCACCAGAAAAACCTGGAATAAATGTCCTCAACCTTCTTGAAAATGATAGAGGATTGATAGAAAAAAAAATCTCCAACTTGAATCAATTGAATCGAAGATCAAATGAGAAAGTTATGATTTTTGGGAGATGAGAAAGTTGAGAGAAAGTTTTTTACATAAGTTTTTCAAATTCTCTTATTAGAATAAAAAGTGAGAGGGAAAGGTGTATTTAAATGAGATGGACAGTTGGCCATAAGCCACCTCCTATCCCTGAGATGGCATATGGGCATCTTAGGGGCAGAAGGGGGGGGGGGGGGGGGTTCCTCCCCGAGATGGCCACACGCTATCTTGAGGAAGGAAGGCTTGGTGGCCTTTGGCCACTTGCTTCCTACTTCGCACACCTATGCTTTCTTCGATTGTTCTCCGGTCTCTGAACTCTGAATTTTTTTTTCTTACAGATTACAAACTAGGACTCTCTCACGCACATGGACGACTACGAAAATTAGACTAGAAATTATGAATTCTACTCGATACACGAAGACGAAGACAAGACATGGTAAGTGACCAGAAAGTTTTGTAACTCTTTGCTCGAAACTCGAAATTATATGAATGAGTGACCGAAATGACCAGAACTCAATAAGGAATAATACGATACCAAATTCAAGTCCAAGGCCCATGAAACATAAACATACAAACACATAACACACAAGAATGCTATTTTTTATACCTAGTCCAAATACATGCAATTTACAAAACTAGTCAATTTAGCACTAATGCATGAGCATTCAATATCAAGTGTGTGAATGTGTTATACAAAATGAACACAATGATGCAGGGACACATGTGGATGCAATGTGTGTGTGTGTGTGCCTAAGCCTTGTAATAGAAATGAGGTCTTAAATATACTTTTATCGAACAATGAAGCACATTTCTCTATGAAGGTTTGGACTTGCTTGATAAGCTGCCATATCTTCTTTGAAGCTTGAATCATCATCAATCTAAGACAACTAAATCAATACATGTAAAACATTGTTTGATATGTAATTAATGCCAAAACAAACTAAAAACCTAACATAAATATCAAGGACACAGAAGTAAGAAGGAAAGAGAAAGGGTAGGATATAATACAACAGATCCAGTTAGTCCACACCATAAGTGGAGGCCCCACACTAGCAAAAACTTCCAATAACTTTAGAAAGAATCATGTTAGGAAGGTACCCTGGCTTTTGACGTGGGCCAGGATGTTCTAAAGATTGTCTAGGGGTCACCTAGACCTTCTCGTTCGACCCAGATTGTATTTACTAAAGATGAAGTTTACAACACGGTGCAACCTTATGATGACCCCATGGTCGTTACAGTACAGATAGCCAATTGCCTAGTCCACTGCATTTTTATCGATACCGGGAGCAATGTCGATATCCTTTTCAAGAATGCACTCGAGAAGTTTAATTTGAGGTGCCCTTGCTACAACAGCTGTACCACGCCTCTGTATGGGTTCATTGGGGACTCATTGGTACCTATCGAGTCAATCTTGCCAGTGATAGTCGACCGATCGCCTCTCTAGTAGAATCTCATGACAGATTTATTGTTGTCAATTCCCTGTCTGCCTACAACGTTATCCTGGGAAGGCTCTTCCTATTAGAAATCAAGGGAATGCTATCTATTTACCACAATGTCTTAAAATTCCCCAAGAGGTGACAATGTGAGAGAGGTACGAGGGGACCAACAAACAACGTGCAAGTGCTATGCAGTGTTTTCCAACCTAGCGGCGTTGGCCAAGTAGTGTGTACATGTTAGGTTGTTGGTTTGTGTTGGTATTATTCCATATCAAAATAATGTTTCACTTGAATTGATTAGTTATCTTAAAGTTGATGATGATTCAAACTTTAAAGAAGATATGGATGTTGGAACTCCGTTCACTGATAACGTAACGGAAATCAGTTTTAAATTTTTTTATACAGATCATATTTGATCTGGAACCAGCGAACTTGAGATTGTAATTATTTTTGAAACTATTACATACAATATGAAAACACATAAAATTGTAATCAATATAATCAGAAGAAGAAAATAGAAGCTTACAAACATTTGGAGGCTCCTTCACTTCGTGCAATGCTCCTTATTTGAACCACTCGATCTTCCTCGCTATATCTCGGGACTGGTAACTGTGCGTGGACGCGTTACGGTCTAAGAAACTTAGGAGGATGTATGAGAAGAAAAGAAGAAGAAAATATTTCTTTGATATCAGTGCACAACACTTGCACACATAATCTTTTCCCTCTTTTTCAACATCATGCACACACTTGCACAATATATTTAGTTATATGCGTCTCACACACAGATGCATCATATGCAATTCTCATGCACACATGCACTGATGCATTTAGATATATACGTTGAACAGTTGTTCTCTTATTTTTAATATATCTCAAGCACACTTAAATTTCATCTTATGCAAAAACCAATTAAATGATGTCTGTTTCTTTTAATCGGTTTTCAAAACAATATATATCTCATATATATTTTTGAAACTTAAAAACCGATGATATATTTTTCAAAAATAAAATCTATATTTTATTTATCGATTAAGATATTGTGTATATTTAAATTTAAACAATTTAAAATCAAATATGTTTAAACCTATTTTATTTAATAAATGAAATAATCTTATTATCTCATCATTTCAAAATAAATAACAACTGAATTTATGACTAATTACACTATTAAATAATCTTATTATTTAATAGTCAAAATTGTCATTTTAATCAATTGAATAATCTAATCACTCAATCAACTCCTGACATGTGTCACAATCGTAACACAATTAATTGGACAATCTAATTAATTAACCGTGACCACCCTTGTTACCTAAATCGATCGGGTTAGTAAGAGGACCTAATGGACCTACAGTATTTTGAGCTCCAATATTCCTCAGAATCATTAATTAAACTCTTTAATTAATATTCCTTGATTATTAACTCTGGTGTTATTCTACTAAAAACCCGAAGCTGCACTCTCTCAACTGTAAATGCTTTTACACAGATCGATACAACTTAGTGTCCATCGTTATAGCTATTACACATGGTGTGATCCTCCACAATATTTCATAATTAGAGCTGGGTCATAATGTTTGTTATACCCATCTAATTACATATATCCGTTAAGTACCGATGATTCTCTAATAAACAATAAATCCTATTTTCTCACGGAATTAGGAGAGCGCTCATATTGTCCAAGCCCCAAATCAACCCTTAAGGGAACTACCATCTATTTCTCACAAGAAGGAGTGGATTCCACTGTTGTGTACAAACCTTCCCAGCCACAAGCCAAACCGTAATCCCAACATACAGAGTGTATTGATCAGGAACTGCATCCGACCTCACCCATGGTATATCAAAGACCACGATCTAACCTGAAGGAGTCAACAAGACTCTCATGATTAAGATCACCCACATATATCCATAATTAGTTGATATATATATGAATATCATCGGTAAACGGATCTTGGTGAGAGATTTATATAGATTATGGCCTAGTCCTATATGATCACATCATACAAGGTGCCTCCAATCTTATATCTCCATATGAATGATCTATGACAGGATCACTGTACACTACGGAATGGACCGTAGCTGTAGATTAACCACAAATAAAGTATCCAACTTTATTTGCTATCTACAAACTCTTTAGATTTCATGTCTCTTACTGTATCCATCTGTATATGACATTCATATACACAGTTCGAGATTACATCCGGCAATCTTGGATGTTAAATATATGCACAAGTTATAAAATAAGCAACACAACAAGAATGGATTGATTTTTGCTTTTATTTATTTTATAAATCTATTTACAAATTGCATCTTTAGGACAGAAACCCAACAATGGAAACTTATCAAGCAAGTACAACTTTTCAAAGAGAAATGCACTTTATTGTTCGACAAAAGGTATATTTAAAGACCTCATTTCTCTTACAAGGCTTAGGCACACACACACACACACACACACACACACACACACACAAATTGCATCCATATCTGTCCCTGCATCGTTATGCTCATTTTGTATAACCCATTCACATGCTTGATATTGATTGCTCATGCATTGGTGTTAAATTTACTAGTTTTGGAAAAATGCATTTATGTTGACTATGTCTATGAAATAAGCATTCTTGTGTGATATATGTGTTTGTATATTTATATGTTTGTATAACATAGACCTTGGACTTGAATTTGGTATTATATTATTCCTTATTGAGTTCCGGTCATTTCGGTTACTCATACATTTGATTTCGAGATCCGAGTAATGAGTTACGAAACTTTCCGGCCATGTTGCATGCATTGTCTTCGTCTTCGTATATCGAGTTAAATTCATATTTTCTGGTCAAAGTTTCATAGGTTCCATGTGCATGAGTGAGTCGCAGTTTGTAATCCAAAAATGGATTCGAATTCGGAGTTCCGAGGCTTGAGAACGGCTAAGGAACGTGAGAGGAGCGCATGAGAGTGGAGCAATGGCCTAAAGGCCATCAAAGCCCATCTTCCCGAGATGGCGCGTGGCAATCTCGGGCAAGATGCCTTGCTGCCCCCGAGATGCCCACACACCATCTCGGGGAGGCAGTAGGCTTAGGGGTAGTTTGGTCCTTTTCCTCACTTTCTTTATCTCTAATTTAAATATCTCTTCCCTATCTCATTTTCATTCTAAGAAAGAAACTTGGAAAAGTTGTGCAGAATATTCTCTCTACATTTTCTCAACTTCCAAACACCATATTTTTTTTTAATTTGAACTCCTTTTCATTCAATTCAAATGGAGATTTTTCATCCTTCAGTTCTCTATCTTTTTCAAGAAGGTTTGAGAAGTTTAAATTGCTGTTTTTGGTGGCTATACACACAAAAACGGGACTGCACAAGTTTTACTAAGGTGTTGTTTTTCACTTGAGTTTTGTTTCTAAACATGATCAGTAACCTTGGGTTTTCTTCTTCACTAGTTGTATGTATATTGTATATTGTTTGATTAGAGTTTTAGACTCTATTGAAGCTAGATTGAATATTGATTGAAATCTCACATGTTGAGTTAGATTTGATTTTACCTATGTTTTCACATGTTTGGGATTGTATTGTGCTAAATTTCTATCTAGGACTATTTTGTTAACTTTAATTGATTAATTTTGTGATAAAATAGTCTCTACATGTGTTAGGTTCATTTGATTGAATATCTTAAGGAATAACATATTTGATTGATTTCTTAGAGCTATTATAATGTTTAATTGAATATTGTGAATGACATATGCTTTAGGTTTTTGCTAGAAAACTTAATTGACTTTTTCACATGATTCTATCATATTTTTGTATATGTGACTAAAACCTTGAATATGTGCTAAGTGTTCATGATTTGATTCAAGTTTTAGTTTCATGAATGATTCTAGATATTAAATGTGGTTTTAGTGTTTTCACATGTTCTAGATTTATCATTCATGTATAGTAACTAGACTACACTTGTGATGTGAACTTTCATGCATATGTCTAGTTCCCATAGGATATGTTTGATCATCATATTCTATGTTGAGTTATTGTTTACATTTTTGCATTCATTGATCACATAGGAAGTCCTTGTAAAAGGCATGAAGTCTTGGTTAGGACATGTGGTCCGGATAGCCAAGCAAGAAGTCTTGATTTGGACATGTGGTCCGGATAATCAAGCATTAGAGACTTTCAAGAGGCAAGAGTGCCTTGGATAAAAAGTAGACTTTTATTGGTAGACTCAGAATGTTAAGATGCGATGGAGTCCATCGATAGGGTGAGTCATTTGTTGATCATTCTAGTGGAATTTCCAACTTCTTAACGGTGTTGGTTAGAGTGGACTCCAATAGAATGTGAGTCATTTTTTTTATCGCTTTTGAGGAATTTTCAATCTACCAATAGGGATTTGGTAGATGTAGAGTCCCATAGAAAGTGTCATTTGTTGGTCACTTTTGAGGAATTTCTTATCTACTTTCCAATAAAAGTACCTGATGGTTGTATTCAACCATTGGATGTTTCCTCTGCGGAGGTTTTACCACGTAAAAACATGATGTGTCAATTCTTCCTAACCCTCTCATATATTTGTTTGTGTAAATTTGTATCTTGTTCTACAAGTTTCAATATTAGATATCTTGAAAAGACAAGATGTTTGTAATATGTGAATCACAAGCACTTCAAATGATCATAATTGTAAATGTCTTTGTACTTGTATATTAAACATATTTGTATATAACAACTTTTGAGAGAATACTTGCACAGATTGAATATTAATGAGAATACAAGTATTGTATATTTGTTAGTTTTATTTGTTAATCTGTCACTTGCAACATGTAAGCTTGTTTGACAATACTTATCTAGATATCACATATTGCTTACTCGAGTATGCTTTATTATCTTAAGTATTGTTATCCAAGCTAACTAGAGGGACAAACGGAAGTTTGTTTTCAAGGGATTGAAAAAGGCGTAAAAATCTATTCACCCCCCTTGAGGTTAGCCTAAGGCAATTTAACCGCGTTTGTGCAATTTCGTTTGGTATCAGAGCAGGTCGCTAGACGAAACTTAGCGAGATCTAGGCTACAAACTCAGTTGATTGTTTAGTTTTTGGTGTAGGGAAAATCACGCAACGGAAGCATAAAAAAAATTAGGGTTTAGTATATTTAATTTTTTTTCCCTTTTAAAGAAAGAAGAACCTTAACCCTGGATTAATTGATGTATATAAAAAGTATCGTACCCTTTTTTTTGTGACAATTGAACTAGCGTCGAATTGAATCCGTAAGATCTTCCAATCCAATCACAAACGTGAATTACTTAGGAGTGTGAGCTCCCTTTCTTTAAATTGTATACCTGAGGATGTAAACAAGCAAAATATTTTTCTTTGTTAGTCACAATAATCCTCCAAGAGAAAAACTAAGAACGTCTGGTCACTTGTGAATTATCAATCAATTTGATTGAAAATCACGTGAGCCTTGATTCGATGTTGAACTCAAAACCCTTTTGATGTAAAGGATACTAGTGTACTATCGAAAACAAAAATGTTCTCTGTTTTCTCTATGCTTGGCCGAATTCTTCACACAATGAGTTGGACAATTTTTTTTTTATAATAATAAAAAACAACTAAAAAACAACTTATCCCCCAAAAATTAAGGCTTGGTTGAAATTATACATAGAAGTATATATAGGTGACCAAAAATCCTCCTAGAAAGAGGATTTCTACTTCACCAAGACTCCTATCAAAATTTGGATTCAATCCTCTTAAAAAGAGGATTTCTTTTACACACCAAGACTCCTAATGTATTTGGTTTAGGAGACCTAATCCTCTCCTAAGAAGGATTTACTTGGTGGACAATAAAAATATCCTTAGGTGGATTTACTTGGTGACCAAGAATCCTTTCCCAAAAAGAATTCTTTTCTATATCAAGACTCCTAATCCAACTCAAATAGTATATTTATTCAATAACCAATTATTGAATAAAATTAAATTGTGACTAAATTAAAACTTCCTAATTTGACCAATTGTCAATTAGAGTTTTAATAGCAATCAAATACTTCCTAATTTGACTAGATAAATAAATTCATATTATTTATCTACTTATCAAATATAGTATTTGATACTAATAATATTACCAACAATAACATGACTCTAGGAGACTATCTCCTACTAAAAAAAGATTTTGACTTTTAAATAAATAAATAAATAAATAAATAAATAATTAAATTCCATCTAATTAAATAGTAAAATAAAAAACAATATATAAGACTAATAAATTTAGCCTTGCTGCCCAAGACCACACAAGGGCATATATATATATTATTTTTCTTACTTTATTAAATCCATTGGCCTTTTATAAAAAGTCCACATGTGAATTAGACCCATTCTTACTAAAAGAAATAAGTCCACATGCCTTAATACAATTCCAGATGGACCCCTAAATTAGTCCGGTAGAATATATCTAGTGATCCATGCAAGTTCGTGTGGATTGGGGATCTGGGCAGGCTATCTAAATTAAAGTTTCAATAGACATAACCTAATCACAATCAACAAATGATTCATTTAGGTCCAATTTATTAATTTTAGTTCATTCCACTAAAGAACTAAAATTGAACTCTTAAATAAAGATAGAATAAGTTAATATATCTTATTCATACCCTAGACAACCTTATTGGAAAAAGTGTATCCTCGTAAGGAATATCAAAATCGCCAAGAGCTCATAAACCGCCTATAGCTCTCCAAGTTAACATATTTACTCATATGACCACATTTTGAACTTGGATATTTTGACTTGTCCAGAAGTTATGTTTAAATAGACACTATTGGAAACTTAACGTTAAGATTTAATATTTAATACCTCAAAACATCCATATGATGATATTCTACTCTCATTTAATAAATGGAGCCACGATGTCCATATATATAAATGAAGTCCTCTATCGATTAACAAATGAATACCACCAAACTATCAAAGATAGACTATGCTATATAATCGTACTCATTGATAGCTCAAATGATAACACTTGCAACCATAAGTCCATCATTTATCTCAGGATTGAGATGGACTCTCCGATTGTCTTCAAGTGAAATTTTTTATCCATTGACGGTTCTAGATAAAGTATTTCAACGTGATCCAATTCAATACACCTAGTGCACTAGATTATTTTACCGAAAGACACAACACTTTGATGATTTTAGACTCATCATAACACATTTGATCCCACTCAAATGCTAGCCAAAGAATCTACAACTTTGACAAGATAAAGACGCCCAACCTTTATCTTAAGTTGTGAATATTATTCAAGACTAACTAAAGAATTGTGTCTACCTCATGCATATCTAGATGTATGAACAATTTTCTTTTCTCATAGTCTTTTGACCTTATGATTTTACTTTTGAAAATTATAATAATTAAACTGTAAATGCTATAAAATTTGTTAAACTAGAAATCACTTTATTAATATGAAAAGATTGTCAAATACATTATTATACTTTTGCTATTGAGCATAATCCTAACAATCTCCCATTTGCTCTATAACAGTTGTGTCATATCTCTAATCCCCATGTTCTCCAGACGCCCATCAAACTTATGTGGAAGAGCCTTTGTAAAGGGATCCGCTAGATTATCTGCTGACGAGATCTTGGTAATCGTCACGCCACCCCTATGCATAATTTCCCTCAGAAGGTGATACTTTCTTTCACTGTGTTTCCCTCTTTTATGACTTCTTGGTTCTCTCGAATTAGCCACTGCTCCACTATTATCACAATAAATAGTGATATACTTATTCGCATCAGGAACCACTTCCAAGTCAATCAAGAATTGGCGGAGCCAGACAACCTCTTTAGCAGCCTCGCATATGGCAACATACTCGGCTTCCATGGTGGAATCAGTAATACAAGATTGCTTGATACTCCTCCATATGACTGCCCCTCCTCCAATAGTAAACATAGATCCTGATGTTGATTTCATGGAGTCAGAATCTGACTGAAAATCAGAATCTGTATACTCAACGAGAATTAAATCTCCTTCAGAGTATACAAGCATATAATCTCTTGTTCTCCTGAGATACTAGAAAATATGCTTGACTGCCGTCCAATGATCAAGACCAGGCTTCGATTGAAATATGTTCATACAAATATGTTCAATATACAAGTACATAGTTATTTACAAAATTGATCATTAGAAGTGCTTGTAGATCACACAATACAACTATCTTGTCTCTTAAGAAATCTTAACTATCAAACTTGTAGAACAATATATACACATACACATACACATACAAATATATGAAAGGATTAGGAAGAATTGACACATCACGTTTTTGCATGGTAAAACCTCCGTAGAGGAAACATCCACGGGTTGAATACAACCATCGGGTACTTTGATTGGAAAGTAGATAAGAAATTCCTCAAAAGTGACCAACAAATGACTCACTCTCAATTGGACTTTACATATACCAAATACCTATTAGTAGATTGGAAATTCCTCATAAGTGATCAACAAATGACTCACTTCTATTGGAGTCCACTCTAACCAACACCATTAAGAAGTTGGAAATTTCACTAGAATGGTCAACAAATGACTCACCCTATCCATGGACTCTATCGCATCTTAACATCTCAGGTCTACCAATAAAAGTATACTTTCTATCCAAGGCACCCATGCCTCTAGAAATTCTCCCATGCTTGATTATCCAGCCCACATACCCTAATCAAGACTCTTTGCTTGGCTATCCACGACACCCATGCCTCTAACCAAGACTTTATAATTTTTACAAGGACTTCCTATGTGATCAATGAATGCAAAAATACAAACAAGCACTCAACATAAAAATATGATGATCAAACATATCCTATGGGAGCTAGACATGTGCATAAAAATTCACATCACAAGTGTAGTCTAGTTATTATACATGAATGATAAACCTAGAGTATGTGAAAGCAATAAAAGCACAATCAATATCTAGGATCATCCATGAAACTAAAACTTGAATACAAGCATGAACACTTAACACATATTCAAGGTTTTAGTCACATACATAAAAATATGCTAAAATCATATGACAAAGTCAATTAGATTTCTAGCAACAATCCTAGAGCATATAACATTCACCATATTCAATTAAACTCAAGAATAGCTCTAAGAGATCAATCAAACGTTCCTTAAGATATTCAATTAAATGAACCTAATACATATAGAGACTATTTTATCACAAAATTAATCAATTAAGTTCACAAAATAGTTGTAGATAGGAATCTAGCACAATACAATCCCAAACATATGAAAACGTAGGCAAAATCAAAACCTAATTCAACATGTGAGATTTCAATAAATATTCAATCTAGCTTTAATAGAGTATAAATCTCTAATTAAAACATATAAAAAACACATACATAAGTGGAAGAAAGAATCCCAAGGTAATTGAACACATTTAGAAGCAAAAACAAAAGAAGAAATTCAATACCTTGAGAGATTATGTGCAGTACCTTTTTTGTGTGTAGAACCACTAAAAAAAACACTCAAAACTCCTCAAACCTTCTTAGAATAGATAGAGGAATGAAAGATGAAAACTCACAAATGTGAATCACTCAAAAAGAAGATCAAACGAGAAAGATATAGTGTGGAAGGTGAGAAAATTTAAGCAAAAATTTTCTGCACATAGGCTTCTTCAAGTTCTTCAAATAAAAATGAGAGAGGGAAGAGTTTATAAAAGAGAGGAAAGAGAGATGAGTGAAAAAACCAAAAAGGGCATAAAGCTTGCTGCCCTCCCGAGATAGCGCATAGGTATCTTGGGGGCAGCAAGCCATCTTACCCGAGATGGCCACGCACCATCTTGGGGAAGATAGGCTTGATGGCTTGCTTCTCTTCCTTGCGCTCCTTCCGCATTCTTCAACCGTTCTCCAGCCTCCAAACTCTGAATTCAAATATGTTTTTAGATTAAAAACCAAGCCTCTCTCACAAACATGGACATCTATGAAACTTTGACTAGAAATTATGAATTTGACTCGATATACCAAGACGAAGACAATGCAAGCAACACAGTTGGAAAGTTTTGTAACTCTTGATTCGGAATTCGAAATCAAATGTATGAGTAACCTAAATGATCGGAACTCAATAATGAACAATATTAGACCAAATTAAAGTCCAAGGTCCATGTTATACAAATATATAAATATGCAAACACGTATCACACAAGAATGCCATTTCATAGACATAGTCCATATACATGCATTTTTCTAAAACTAGTCAATTTAACACCAATGCATGAGCATTCAATATCAAGTGTGTGAATGTGTTGTACAAAATGAGCACAATAGTGCAAGGACACATATGGATGCAATGTGTGTGTGTACCTAAGACTTGTAAGAGAAATGAGGTCTTAAATATACCTTTGTTGAACCAATGAAGCACATTTCTCTTTGAAGACTTGTACTTGCTTCGTAGGTTTCCATATCTTCTTTGAAGCTTGAATCATCATCAACTTTAAGAAAACTAATCAATCAAGTGAAACATAGTTTTGATATGGAATAATGCCAACACAAATCAAAAACCTAACATAAGTTTCCTAGATGAAAGTTGCTCTCTAGAGACATGTGAAGTTTCTTGGATATAGTGTAGGCAAATTTTTCACTAGGCCTGAGGGTAGAATGTGAAGTGGTCACTTCTGAGGGTGTACTTTTATCCGTCATAGTGGAAGCTAGTTTGCCGATGGTTGTGGAATCAACCTGTAGATTTCTTTGAAGTTGTTACCACATAAAAATAATGTGTCAAATATCTCTAACTCAAACTCTTTTATATTTGTATATATGATTGATTGTATTTTGTTGAATTTATATTGAATATCTTTGTAAAAAAGATTGCTGATAAGTTTGAGTTGCAAATACTTTGTTGAATCAATATTTGTCACTTGTATCTTTTATAGTGTTTGAACATTGTATTTTGCGAAATTCTATATCAAGTTGTAAAGTTCTACTTTGTGAATTTATATTGTAATATTCAAAGTACAACTTGTGGAATTCGTGTTGCATTAAACATATTTGTACATGAGATACATTGTCTCTTGTTATATGTTTTGTAGACTAAGGGCGGTGAATTGAGCCTACATGTGATAATTGTTTTACCATAAAAATCATATTAAAGGTTAATTTGTATGCTCACCAAGTGTTTGACAAAAGTATCAAAAAAGTTTTAAAAATAGAGTGTCAACCTATTCACCCCTTATAGGTTGTTTGGTTCATAAACTTATAGAAATTTCAATTGGCATCAGAGCGGGTCACTTAAGTTAACTAATGTGATTCGGGATCTACAAGGTTATTTACTAACTACGGATACCAACCTTAAGTCTAAAGTTGTTTATAATGGTTGTCCTCTTTTATTGATTGGAAAAAAAATCGTTTTATGGAAAATGCTGATGAAAGACTTCGTTAAGTCTAGTGATGAGCAAGCTTGGTTGGTTGTCAAGAAAAGTTTCACTTCTCTGAGTCTAATATTTGGTGAAGTAGTTTCTCCTAAACCAAGTTGTTCATGGAGTATGAATGATATTTATTTAGAGAAGTTGATACTTTTAGACCCTTTTGCCGTTTATAGTGGTGCAAGTTTAAACACCTTTCTTAAAGAAACTATTATGGCAAAAGAGGCAAGGAATAAATTCCATGCTATTTGTGAAAAAGATTCATCTTATTTTATATTTCACTTGTCTACTAACAATTTTGTTGATAATCTTGAAAAGAATGTTAGTGACAGAAGTAAAGAAGAAGAAGTTTTCCTGGAGGATGATCGATTTAGACATGATCATTTACTCAAGCAATTCAATGAAGGGAATTGCAAGTCAAAGACACCAACTTCAACTTCATGGCAAGAGTTCAAACTCTTGAGAAGGAAAAAGTTGAAGTGTTAAAGAAAATTGAATTTAAGAGTGAAGTGATCAAATGTTAGGAATAAAAGATGGTTGAAGACTCTCAAGTGTTAGAAAATTTAATGAGTTAATTTTCTAATGATTTGTTTTTCTTGAAGGAAACAATCAATGGCAAGGAAGAGGAATTGGAAATCATGAAAGCCAAAGAGCTTGTTATACTTCATTGAGATTCAAGTGACTTAGGCTTTGTAGATTAGCAAATGAAGTCTCATACAACTAAAAGTAAGTCACCATGGAACAAGAAGATTTCAAAAGCCAATCCTTTCAAGGTTAAGAGCAAAATCAAGGAGAGTAAGAAGCCTTCAACATTGGTACACTCTTACCTAAATAATAACATCTCCAAATTTATCTTGGTTTTCCATTTTTGCAATGTTGTAAGACATATTAAAACTAGATGCCATGAGTATAATAGACAATGCAAACTAGGGAATGAGATGCTTGCTAATGAGATGAGAAAATCTTCTTTGAATATTTCTAAAAATGATAATTGCTTTGATGCTTTGTATGATGTGCATATTGTCAATAATCATGTAAAGAAACATGCCAGGAAAGCTTGGGTTAAAAAGCATAATGTGAAAAGGTTCCTAGTCATTCTGCTAAACATGTTGCTAATGATAACATTTTGAATATTGTGCTTGATATTGATAATCATATGAAGAAGAATGTCAAAAAGAATTGGGTGAGTTTCACATGATCATATGCATAGTTTTGATTATATCTTTGTTGATGGCAATAATGATGTGTTTAACATGAGTAATATCTTTATAGAGAAGATAGTTGATGATTTATCTTCTAGATATAATATTGTCATGCGAAATGATCATGATGGTTTATGTGTTAGTGCACCCAAGACCAAATGGGTCAAGGGTGAGTGCTCTTACCATTAGTGTATGTTGCACATGTGAGTTAACTTTGAGATTAGTGTAAAGTTTAAGTAACTTAGCTAGTTAGCTTTGTTTCTCTATAACTTTGACATGAATTCAACTATCTCATATATATATATATTGTTATGATAGTCGAAACTTGTTGTTTGACTTTAGAGAAGTCAATTTTTGTAATCTATATGGTATTAATGGTTGTTAAGACTTTTAGAGAAAGTCATTTTTATACTGTTTGAGTTGAGATGTTTGATCTTTATTCTCTTGGGATGACACACCAATATCTTATTGTTGTGAGGACAAACAAGCCAAGAAAGCTTATAAAAAGAGCGATGATCTCACATTGATGAAAATGCTTGCACTTTATTTCATCTTATCAACTCATTTTATGCATGACATCATGTGGCATATGATTCGAGAGATCATGTTTAGGATACATATGTTTCTCTTTAAATAATTGCCATCTAGAGATCATTTAGTGAAATTGTTTACAAAGATCTTATACATGATGTGTGTGTTATATCTTATACTTGCTTGAATGATGAGTGGCATATTTTTGAAAAATATATCTTTCATATTCTTTGAAAGTTACTCTCTTGAGAAGTAATGATCTTAAGTAAATCTCTTTGTAAAACTTGAAATTCCCTAGAAACGTGTGTGTCTATAAACCTAGAGGGGGGGGAGGGGGGGGGGGGGGGTTTAACCAAGTTAATTACCAATTTTTCTTTATTAGTCAATATTCAAAATTCACCAAATAAAACAAACATAAAACATCAAGTGTAAACTGCGGAAATATAAACAACACAAGATGTATACGTGGAAACCCTCCAAATGGGAAAAACCACGGGCTGTTAAATGCGCCACACTCGATCACAGAAATCCACTATATGAGTAAAAAGTTACACCCTCAAGTGATACTTGGACTCTCACTCTTGACAACCTCAGGCTATAGCCAATACCACTCACCACTCTTGGTTAAATCCCTAGTGATATCTCCTGATCCACTACTCTTGACCTGATCACCTCCTACTCTACCCCTCGGGCCTTTTACAGTGGATACCCTACCAATTGCTTTCCAACCTACCCTTGGTTGCAAGACTTGACTTGCTTGTGCAACTTCACCTAGAAGCCACAAGAATTTGACTCTATGAAGAGTATATGGTCTAAGTGAACAATCAATGAATGCTCAATGCAAAATATGTTAGACCAAACATACAATACTTAACTGGGAGTAGATAATGCAATACAATAACCTAGTTATCAAACAATGCCTACATGCCCATACATAAGGACTCAATTGCAAAAGGATTTTAGCAACCTAATTGTCAATAAAAGTCCAACCAACACAAGTTGTCACAACATATAATCAAGGGAAATATTTTGCAATCAATAAATGCAATCAATGAGGCATAAACAATAATGTCTAAATACAATGCATAAAGACTTAACTAGATATGGATAGGCAATATTACAATCTAGTTATCAAACAAAGCCACTTCAACACAAGTTGTTAGTAAACATGGCATGGTCAATAAATGCAATCATCAAATGCAATCAACATGACCTAATTAGCTAGAGGGAAAATATGACCTAAATGCTAGCTATCACAATACAAACCCCAAACATGTCATAACTTCAATGAATATGCAATTAATATGAAGAAATTCTAATCTAAGCAATAGATGACATGTCTTGGAAGCTAGAACAATAAATGAATAATAATAGAGGTTCTACTTACCAATCAATGAAAACCCATGCTTTAAAAGATGCTTGAAATGCAAGATGAAGATGGGTTTGGGGTTAGGAGAGTTAAAAACAAAGCTTGAAGCTTTCTCTTTCTAAGGGAGGTTCTCTCTCTCCAAAAAATGTGTTTTTGAGCTCCCAAGAGGCAAGGAAGATGAAAAGAACATATATATATATATGATGCCCTACACAAAGTGATGTCGTTTTGGATGAAAGGAAACCAAATCTCGTCACGACCGTTGGCTGTACCGCGGTATAGGTAAATGTCCAGACCGCAGAACAGAGAGCGGTGAATCGCCTGGACATCACCGTTCTGTAGTCCTCTGTGCATGCAGGTGCACAGACTGTGATCTGGACAACATGCAACCCCTATGAAACTCCACCTGGGAGACCGCGGTGCATGCAACAAGCAACGACCGCGGTAGCCACAACGTGCAGCCTCTGGTAAAAACCGCTATGCAGATCCCGGTGTAGGCACTACACAGATAGCGGTCTGAACCGCGGACCAGAGAAAAAAAAAATCCTCATTTTAAAGCATAAAAAATGCATTCAACACTCAAATAAGAATTATGACACACAAAGCACATAAGATGGAAAATAAGCATGCATGCAAGATAATTAAAGGAAAATGCATGAGTGTGTGTGTGAACCTAAACTCTTCAAGAGGCAAAGTCAAGTGAATATACCTTTTGCTCTTGAAGTCATGTAGATGCTTGGATGCTTGCCAATGAGGACCTAAGCTACCTATTACACAATCATCCATAATGTGGTGTGGTTTGTCATGAAATAAGCCAATCATAAATTCAAGGTCCTTACATAACTTTTAGATCATGTACTTTTAAGTCTCAAATCTTGGTTTTTAAAAGTGCACATATTGCTTCTCTCATATGTCTAGTTTGAGTAAGTTAAATTTAAAAATATATAAGTTGTGGATACACCTTGAAATTTTATGACTAGTACATTAAAGATGGCATATTGTTAGTATCCATTTTGCTTCGACAACTACATAGAACTCAACAAGCACATTCATAAAAAGGGCTACACATTTTGGTTGTGCGACCGTCCAATGTAGGAAAGGGCTACACCATTATGATGAGGGAAAGCCGTTATGAAGCATATATGTTTACGTTAGAAAACTCAAAGAAGTGTTGAAAAAGAAAAAATCAATAAATAAAAAAATCTTTGAGTCAAGCCAAAAAAAAATCTTAAAGAAGTGTGATTGAAAATCATGATTGCTCGGGTTGAAAAATAAAAATGGGATGATGAGCCGCATACGCACACACACTCATATGTTAAAATCTATTCTCTTAAGAGCAAAATTCCGGATAATAATCGGTTTGACCTTTTGTGGAAAAGCTTAAGATGAATAGATGTTGATACTGTTTGTATGTTTATTATCAAATTACTCCTTTACTTATGCTTGAAGAAAAATTCACACATGCACTTTTGCTTATAAAGTATTTTGATATTCTTATTTTAGAAGAATTATAATAAAGATTGATGATTACACTAAAATTGTTATATATTTTGGCCCTTACATCTTTATCCTTTGTCCTGTTCTTGGGTGTTTTTGTTTGTGTCTTATGGCTCTTTTTGCAACTGTAGGCAATAGGTGAAAATCAAGAATTGGAATCAAAAGGGACCAATTGGTGTAAAAGGAAGAAATTGAAGGCCCTAGTATGCAGGTACTACGCGAGTAACATACCCGTGCACTACCCGCATACTACCCACACACATGGAGTGGGAACTCAAAGATTGCCTATTGCACGAGTACTTACCCCTGCACTACCCGTACACAACCCGTGCACCGAAGGATGGAGTTTTGAAGGAAGCTCACTGCATGGGTACTGTTGGGGTACCTACCTGTGCACATGCCAAACCAGAGAGTAGACCATAAACCAGATTAATCGGGAAAAGGGAACCGCATGGGTCACTACGCAGGTAGCATTAATTTAAATTTACTTCCGAAATTTGAATTTGATCATAATCATTAATGTGAGACTTGTGTTGAATCAAAGATGACTAGAACACCCTTTCATTCTGTTGAAAGGAATACTGAACCTCTTGAGTTAATACATACTGATATATGTGACTTAAAATTTGTACAAACTATAGGCGAGAAAAAGTATTTTATTACTTTTATTTTGTGTAGATTAGTTAATTTAAATTTACTTTTGAAATTTGAATTTGATCATAATCATAGATGTGAGACTTGTGTGGATCAAAGATGACTAGAACACCCTTTCATTCTGTTGAAATGAGTACTGAACCTCTAGAGTTAATACATACTGATATATGTGACTTAAAATTTATACAAACTAGAGGCGAGAAAAAGTATTTTATTACTTTTAATGCATTACCTGTGAACTACGTGCCCAAAATTTTCCACATCAGCATTTTAAGACCTAATTTTGGATACCCTATATATGCATCCTTTTTTGATTTCAAGAACTTCTTCTTTTCTCTTCCAAGCATGATTTTTCTCCATCTTATATCTCTAATCACTAACCTAGATCTAGAAATCTTTCCCCACCAAATCCTAACCTTCTTACATCATCTTCATCATTTTCTACTCAAGGCTACTAGGAGATTGGAATTAAGCTTCAATAAATGAGGAGTTTCTCTAGATGGTCTTCTCTATCTCTCATCTTTTAGCTAAGTCCATAGTGGGAGTTATACAACTGAATATGAACAAGTGGGTGTTCCACCATACTTTGATTTGATTATTATAGTTCCATTCATTGTGCTTAATTGTGTTTAATTATCTCTTGAATTAAGTAGGCACTTCAACTCTTTATTCTTGTTGATTAACTAAACTTATTTAAGTAATTGATCTTTAATTGAAAACTTTGGTAAGTGGGTAGGCACTCCAACTCCCATTTTACTTTGTGGTTGAATTTGTTCTTTATTGCATTTAATACTCACCTTGGGTTGGATAGCCACTCCAACTCCCAACCCATTGTAGAGGTTGAATTGTGGTGTCTTTATGAGTCAAGTAGGCATTCTAACTCTTGGTTCATGTTAGATATCATTTTATGTTTTTAACCATCCACACTTAAGATGTTTAGCCAAGCGCACTTGAATTGTATGGGATATGTTGTGAGCACTCAAATCCAACATATTATGGCTAGGTGAAAGGGGTGGATTGTGAGCATTCTAATCCAAGCCATCCTGGTCACCTCACATCTATCCAAAGCAAGAGTGAAAGGGGTAGACTGTTAGCACTCCAATCCAAGCCATCCCGGAAACTCAAGTTTGGAAGATAAGCCCTAATTGATCGGATCAGTTCTTAAGACAAATGAGCAATGCAATTGCTAGCATATTAATGATCATCTGAGGACTGCTTCCTCTTCAACATCACTCATGGATATAATGTAGGCTTTTATCATAATTTTCTAAAAGAAGTAGTTACCATTCTTCAAGAGTGCAGGCCTAACACTAGAAGCACTTTCTGACATCGAATCACCTATTGTAAGTTCCTCGATTTTTTGATTGACTAATTTCGTTGTCAACTACATTTGGGGATTAATATGTAAGGGTAGTTTAGGCCATCATTGTTCATGACCAAGCTCAAGCTTAAAAGGTATATCACTTGCTTAGCCTTTATTGAAGAGATAATAGTGCACACACTCACTCATATGCATGCTTTGATCTTCTTGCATTAATGCTTAATTGCTTTCTTGTGTGCCATATTTGCCATATCTCTTGTTTGGTTATTTTATGCATTTTTTTTGCCCTAAGAAGAGGATATTCCTCTTAACCGCGGTCTAGACCACTCCCCTTGCACTGCTTCAGCCGCGGTCTGTACAACGGTGTTTTTCAGAGGCTGCAAGCTACCGTTACCGTTGCCTATGCTATTGCATGCACAGTGGTCTCCCAAGCGGAGTTTTCTAGGCTTCGTATGATGTCCATATCGTGGCCTGTGCATGTGCATACTCAACGGTCCATGTAGCAGTGTTGTCCAGGCGATACACCATTGCATGTACCGTGGTCTGATCACCTTACTTGTACCGCGGTCCAGCCAGAGGTCTTGACGGGTTTTGGTTACTTTTTCCCAAAACAATGTCACTTCATTTAGGGCACCATATATATATGTTATCTTCTCTTCTCTTTTTATGTGAGTCCAAGAGGCCTTTTTTGAGAGACCAAGCTTTTCTAAGAGAGAGAAAGACTCCCAAACACTCACCCTTACTCAACCCTACCTCATTTAATGACCATCAAGCATGTTCTAGGTATGATTCCTCATGGGTTTCATTTATTACTCCCATGACTTGTAGTTAAAACATTTCTGAATCTCTTCACATGTTCTTACTTTATAAGATTGCATCTTTATTACTTGACTAGTTTCGAGATTGCATTTTTTGTGCTTTGTGAGTTGTTTGTGATAGCTGTTGCATATAGAGGTTGATTTGCACATATAACTAGGTTGTATGAATGCCATATAGCCAAACGATATCTAGGAATGTCTTCAACATGTTCATCCATGCCTAGATAAGCTTAAATCTTTAACCTTACATTTTATCATCTTGAATATTACATATATTCACCTTAGGTTGTGTTATCTCTTCACTTGAGAGTTAAGACTTGTGCCTACTGTGTGTAGGGCTCAAGCACCTTAGGTCTAGAATCGCTATTAGAGGCCATTGGGCAGTAGTGGTAGGTTAGTAACTGTGTAGGGTTTGACATGGTCAACCTAGGTTGTAAACACCATTACAAATAGTGGATTTGACGACCGTATGTGTGGCACACATATCGGCTTGTGGTTTTTCATTGTTGAAGGTTTCCACATAAAAATCAAGTGTTATTTATTTTTCATATTTTCCATTTGATTATTGTTTTTGATTAGATTACATGGGGTAGTTTTTGTTAACATTGATTAATTGAAAAATTGGTAATTGATTCGGTTAAAACCTATTAACCCCCCTCTAGGTTTATTTAGACTCATTTATATATAATTTCAATTGGTATCAAAACGGGTTCCTTAACATAATTAAGAGATCCCTTGCTCTTGTTAGAGTCTTTTGCATTTGTTTACATTTTTGTGTGTGTCTTGTGTGTTTGGCTTGATTGGTTGCATACATATCATTCTCACCCAAAAGAAATGAGTGGAAATGGAATTGGAGGCGAGGGTGCTTTTAGCACAAGACTTCTCTTGCTTACCGGGGTCAATTATGCATCATGGCAGGGAAAAATGGAAGCATATGTGTGCCAAATTCATGACCGGGCATAGATGGTGATTGAAGATGGGTACACGCCACCTATGATGAATCCTTCGAAAGGTGGAGAGGAAGTCCCGAAGCTGAAGGCACAGTGGACCTTCCAAGAGTTTGAGGCTTCAAATTGGAACCACAAAGCCATGCAAGCAATACTATGTGCTATGGATGACAACCAATAC
This sequence comes from Dipteronia dyeriana, assembly GCA_032871835.1. Classification (NCBI taxonomy): domain Eukaryota; kingdom Viridiplantae; phylum Streptophyta; class Magnoliopsida; order Sapindales; family Sapindaceae; genus Dipteronia; species Dipteronia dyeriana. Next base: position 41,262,777 of record CM065302.1, read on the forward strand.
AAACTAAAGATAAAAGGTTGGGCACCTTTATCTTGTCAAAGTTGTAGATTCTTTTGCTAGCATTTGAGTGAGATCAAATGTGTTATGATAAGTCTAAAATCATCAAAGTGGGGTGTCTTTGGGCAAAACAAATCTAGTGAACTAGGTGCATAGAATAGGATCAAAATGAAATATGTTATCTAGAACCATCAATGGATAAAATTTTTCAATTGAAGATAGTCGGAGAGTCTATCTTAATCCTAAGATAAATGATGGAGTTGTGGTTGCAAGTGTTATCATTTGGGCTATCAATGAGTACGATTATATAGCATAGTCTATCCTCGATAGTTTGATGGTATTCATTTGTTAATCGATAGAGGACTTTATTTATAGATATGGATATCGTAGTTCCATTTATTAAATGAGAGTAGAATACCATCATATGGATGTTTTGAGGTATTGAACATTAAATCTTAACGTTAAGTTTTCAATAGTGTCTATTGAAACATGGCTTCTGGACAAGTCAAAATATCCAAGTTTAAAATGTGGTCATATGAGTAAATATGGTAACTTGGAGAGCTATAGGCGGTCTATGAGCTCATGGCGATTACTAGTATTCTTCACGAGGATACACTTTCTCCAATAAGGTTGTCCAGGGTATGAATGAGTACCATCAACTTATTCTATCTTTATTTAAGAGTTCAATTTTAGTTCTTTATTGGAATGAACTAAAATTAAATAGATCAGACCTAAGTGAATCATTTGTTGATTATGATTGGGTTTTGTCTATTGGAGCTTAAATTTAGATAGCCCGCCAAGATCCCCAATCCACACGAATTTGCATGGATCTCTTGATATATTTTACCGGACCAATCTAGGGGTCCATCTAGAATTGTACTGAGGCATGTGGACTTGTTTCTTTTTGTAAGAATGAGTCTAGTTCACATGTGGACTTTTTATATACGTCAAATGGATTTAATAAAATAAGAAAACAATATATTGGCCTAAATATATGTTAGGATTATGCTCGATAGCAAGAGTGTAATATTGTAATTAACAATCTTTTCATATTAATAAAGTGATTTCTAGTTTAACAAATCTTATAGCATTTATAGTTTAATAATTATAATTATCAAAAGTAAATAATCATAAGGTCAAAACACTATGTGGAAAGAAGAATTGTTCATAGATCTAGATATGTATGAGGTAGACACAATTCTTTAGTTAGTTTTGAATAATATTCACAACTTAAGATAAAAGGTTGGGCGCCTTTATCTTGTCAAAGTTGTAGATTCTTTTGCTAGCATTGGAGTGGGATCAAATGTGTTAAGATGAGTCTAAAATCATCAAAGTGTGGTGTCTTTGGGCAAAAGAATCTAGTGCACTGGGTGCATTGAATGTGATCACAATGAAATAGTTTATCTAGAACCGTCAATAGATAAAAGTTTTTCATTTGAAGACAATCAAAGAGACTATTTCAATCCTGAGATAAATGATGACTTATGGTTGCAAGTGTTATCATTTGAGCTATCAATGAGTACGATTATATAGCATAGTTTATCCTCGATAGTTTGGTGGTATTCATTTGTTAATTGATAGAGGACTTCATTTATAGATATGGACATCGTGGCTCGATTTATTAAATGAGAGTAGAATATCATCATATGGATGTTTGAGGTATTGGATATTAAATCTTAACGTTAAGTTTTTAATAGTGTCTATTGAAACATGGCTTCTGGACAAGTCAAAATATCTAAGTTCAAAATGTGGTCATATGAGTAAATATGGTAACTTGGAGAGCTATAGACGGTCTATGAGCTCTTGGCTATTATTGGTATTCTTCATGAGGATACACTTTCTCCAATAAGGTTGACTAGGGTATGAATGAGTAACATCAACTTATTCTATCTTTATTTAAGAGTTCAATTTTAGTTCTTTAGTGGAATGAACTAAAATTAAATAGATCTGACCTAAGTGAATCATTTGTTGATTGTGATTGGGTTGTGTCTACTGGAGCTTAAATTTAGATAGCCCGCCAAGATCCTCAATCCACACGAACTTGTATGGATCACTTGATATATTCTACCGGACCAATTTAGGGGTCCATCTAGAATTGTATTGAGGTATGTGGACTTGTTTCTTTTTGTAAGAATGGGTCTAGTTCATATGTGGACTTTTTATAAAGGTCAAATGGATTTAATAAAATAAGAAAATAATATATTGGCTCATATATATGTGTTGGGCGGCAAGACTATTTAGAATAGCTTAATTATACTATATTATTTTATTATTTAATTAAATAGAAATTAATTAATTATTTAATTAAAAGTCAAAATCTTTTTCTATTAGGAGATGGTCTCCTAATATTATACTATTGTTGGTAGTATAATTAATATTAAGGACTATATTTGATAAGTAGATAAATGAAAGGAATTATTTATCTAATCAAATTAGGAAGTCTTTAATATGGTTACAAATACACTATAGAATTGGATTATGAGTCTTGGTGTAGGATAAAATTCTTTTTAGAAAAGGATTCTTAACCACCAATTAAATTTACCTAAGGAATGAATTCTTAACCACAAAGTAAATCCTTCTTAGGAGAGGATTTGGTCTCCTATCTATACTACTTGTAAATTTCGACCAAGCCTTATTTTTTGGTGTGAGAAGTTGTTTTTTATTTGTTTTTTTATTGTTATAAAAAAAAAATTTCGTCCAACTCATTGTCTGAAGAATTTGGCCAAGCATAGAGAAAAGAGGGAACGTTTTTGTTTTCAATAGTACACTAGTATCCTTTGCATCAAAAGGGTTTTGTGTACAACATTGAATCATGGTTCACGCGAGTTTCAATTAAATTGATTGATAATTCAAAAGTGACTGGACGTTCTTGGTTTTTTTTCTTGGAGGATTATCGTGACTAACAAAGAAGAAGATTTTGTTTGTTTCCATCATCATGTATACAATTTAAAGAAAGGAAGCCCACACTCCTAGGTGATTCACGTTCGTGATTGGATTGGAAGATCTTATGGATTCAATTCGATGCTAGTTCAATCATCACGAAAAAAAAGGTACAATACATTTTATATACATCAATTAATCTAGAGTTAAGGTTCTTGTTATTAAAAGGGATTTTTTTTTATATACGCAAACCCTAATTTTCATTTTCTCACGCTTCCGTTGCGTTTTGAACCGTTCTTTCCCTACAATTGATATCAGAGCCAGGTTGTACCCTTGATTAATTGATGTATGTGTTCGTAATTTTTTTTTTGTATATATACATGTTTTAGAAAGAGATGACACTCTAGGTATTCACATATATATTTACATTGGAATGTATGGATATATATATATGTTTTATATGTGGTTTGTTATTGCTCAATTTTGGTCCTAGAATTTCAATGTATTTTATTTTGGGATTGTAACAAGAAGGGTGGTCTATCATCGCCATAATTTCCTTCTTGGTAGTTGCTAAGTTTTTTTATTTTATTTTTGTTGTTGTAATAAAAAAAAACTGCACTATTGTAATAAAAATAAACTGCAGTATGTTTTTTTATTTAAATTTTTCTGTAATACATTCAAGTATCGAAGATTCGAAGGTTTGAAGAATTAGGGGCAACCGGAACAAGTTTGGGACCGTGCGAGCCGTAACAACAAATGTGCGTGCGAAGAGCGCGTAGCCACTTTTGTTGTGGCATGGGCTGCGCACGGCAGCCCTTTGGTAGCCATGGGCTGCTCATGGCAGCCCTTTATGGGTTTGTGGCATGCGCATGCCCATGGGTAAGGGCGAAGGGTGCGCACACCCATGGGAGATAGCTGAGGGAGTCCGAAGGACGAAGGTCGCAAGAGGACTTGTTCACCAAGAAACGAGTTCTTGTATTTCAAGATATATATAATTTACTTGTTTTTCTAGGATGGACTAAAATTGAAGCTATTTATATTTTTGTAAATATTGCAATGTTTGTCATTGTTTGATAACATGTCATATAGAATAGGAGTGCCACTCATATATCTCTTTTGGTATGAACATACATTGAATGGTTTAAGTATCTAAATTGGCATCTAGATAACTTGGTAAATCATTCTTTGGAATTCGATCACACGCCTTAAACAATTGAGTGGGAAAAGGTGTTTTGGAACACCTACGGCCTCCAAGTTTAGTTGAGCTTTATGTTTCGTGAATAACCTCCTAAGAGGTATTCATGAATGGAATTTAGCAAGATACTTACTTACAAAGATAAACTAAACAATTAGCCCAAACGATTTCTACTCCCAAAGGTCGGATATTCATGAGGGATTATATTGAAGGTCGATAATTTTGTAACACACTCAATGTAATTTTATTAATATCCTCCCAAGAGTTTTTGTTAATAAAATTGCAAGGCTAAATTGAAAACGTTGGTTGTTATGTTAACAATTAGGTGGGACCTAGTCCAACTAGTAAATGATGCGTACTCCCAAAGGAGGCGTGACATTTATGGGCGTTGGATCACCGTTGAATTTTTACGATTGAATTTTTTTTTTAATTCAAGATAAATATTCAAAAGTGCTATATCATGATTGTTTACTTTTATAATTTTTGTTATTAAAAAGAAATCATAACCCCATCCCTAATCAATATCCTAAAAGATAATACTTTAATTGATGATAATTATGTCACATGGAAAAATGAATGTTGGGTTGTTGTTGCAAGTTGACAAGTATATGTTCATTATGTATATTCCTTAACCACCAAACTAATGAATCTACTCAGGAGCAAATAGATGAGTATCAGTAGTGGAAGTTTTTAGATGAGATGGTTAAATTTACGTTACATTATGGCCATCATCTCCAACGTGTTGCAACAGCAACATGAAGGAATGGAGACTACTGCCAATATTATGATGTCTCTAGACTTCATATGGTTGGTAAAGTTGCTACTGTTAAGACCCGTTAGAAGGTCAAGAAACAACAGAGGAAAAAGCAACTTCGGCCTTCTTAGAAAGAGACCAACAAAGTAACCAAGATAAAAGGGAAGGGTTTCCTTTGTGGTTAAAAGGGTTAAAGGAATAGACTGAATGAGAATGAATTCAACTTGCATTTTGGCAATGGAGTGTTGGTGTCTACTAGTGTAATGGGAGACATTAGAATCAATTCAAATTCTAGTAGGCATTTAGACTTAATAAACGTTTATTATGTACCTTAATTCAAGAGAAATTTAATTTCAGTTTCTTGTTTAAATAAATTTGGTTATTCGGTTACTTTTAATAAAGCGTTTATTATTAGAAAGATTGACAAAATTATTTACAAAGGTACATTGAAAATGGTTTATTCTATTGGCATGGAAATATCTCTCACTTGTTAGACACAGAATCAAAAGAACCTAATCATAAAAGAGTAAACTTATCAAAAGATGAAACCTACCTATGGCATTTGCGCTTAGGTCATATTAACCTTAATAGGATTAAAAGATTGGTAAGTGACGGACCTCTAAGTGACTTAAAGGTTGATGATCTACCAACTTGTGAATCTTGTTTGGAAGGTAAAATGACCAAAATGTCGTTTACGACCAAAGGCGCAAGAGCCATCGAATATTTAGGATTGATACACACTGATGTGTGTGGACCTATGAGCATTCAAGCTAGAGGGTACTTCATCACTTTCACGGATGATCACTCAAGATTTGGCTATGTGTATCTCATGAGACATAAGTCGGATGCTTTTGATATGTTCGAAGCATTTAAAGCTGAAGTAGAAAATCAGCTTGAGAAACACATAAAAATCTTGAGGTCCGATCATGGTGGAGAATATCTATCTGGTGAGTTTCAGTAATATTTATTGATAATGGAATAATTTCTTAGTTTTCTGCACCAGACACACCTCAACAAAATGGGGTGGCAGAAAGGAGAAATAGAACTCTTTTGGATATATTAGGTCTATGTTGAGTTATTCAACGCTCCCTAATTCTTTTTGGAGATATGCTTTACAAACTATAATGTACATTCTAAACGATGTACCATCTAAGTCAGTTCCTAAAACACCGCATGAGTTGTGAATCGGACGAAAGCCTAGTATACAATACTTAAGGATATTTGGATGTCCTGCACATATGTTAAAAGGAAAGACAGAAAAGATGGAGTCCCATTCAGAAACATGCATATTTGTAGGGTATCCAAAAGAAACAAAAAGATATTATTTTTATAGTCCTTTAGATCTTAAAGTATTTGTTTAGACAAATTCTAAATTTCTGGAAAAGAACTATATGAATAATTTTGTGCTTAATAGTAGAATTGTCCTGAATGAACTTTTAGGAGATACAATTCCACATGAGGTTTCACAACCAAGCCTAATTGTAAGATCCGTACCAACACAAGATCAACAATCTACCATACCTCATCGTAGTGGGATGTTTGTTAGACAACCCAAGAGATACATCGGTCTAGGAGAATCTGTAGAGAATCTTCCGGACGACGATGATCCCTATACGTACAAGGAAGTAATGGAAGATGTTGATTGTCGCCATTGGAAAAAGGCAATGCAATCCAAAATTGAATCTATGTTCAAAAACAAAGTTTGGTCTCTTGTAGACTTGCCTAAAGGGATAAAACCCTACGGGTGCAAGTGGGTATACAAGAGGAAAAGAGGAATGGATGATAAGGTGTAATGCTATATTGGTAGCTAAAGGTTATACACAGAAGGAATGTATCGATTAAGAAGAAACTTTCTCTCCTGTGACCATGCTTAAATCCATTAGGATACTCAAATCCATTGCGGCATCTCTAGACCTAGAGATTTGGCAAATAGACGTAAAGACAGCTTTCCTTAATGGAAGTCTTGACCAAAGCGTCTTCATGATGCAACCAGAAGGATTTATTGAAAAGGGCTAAGAGGAAAGGGTATGCAAGTTGAAAAGATCCATATATGGATTGAAGCAAGCATCCAGATCCTGGAACATAAGGTTCGATCAAGCCGTAAAAAGTTTTGGATTTATTCAAAACCTTGATGAACCTTATGTGTACAAAAGAATTAAAGGTGACCAGTTGGCTTTCCTAGTTCTTTACATTGATGATATACTACTCATCGAAAACGATGTAGGTGTATTGACATTAATAAAAGAATGGTTAGCAAAACAATTTGATATGAAGGACTTAGGAGATGCAAGTTATATTCTTGGTATCCAAGTCATAAGTGATAGAAAGAATAGAATGATAGCATTATCCGAAGCTTCATACATAGATAAAATCTTGTCTAGGTTTTTCATTCAGGATTCCAAGAAAGGTATGTTACCTTTCAGACATGGATTCAAACTTTCTAAGAAACAAGTTCATAAGAATGAGCATGAAGAGCAATTTATGAGTAGGATTCCATATGCTTCGGCAGTAGGAAGTCTCATGTATGCAATGCTCTGTACTAGACCAGATATTTGTTTTGCTGTGGGCATAGTTAGCAGGTTTAAATCGAAGCATGGTCCTGATCACTAGACGGCAGTCAAGCATATTTTTAAGTATCTTAAGAGAACGAGAGATTATATGCTTGTATACTCTGGAGGGGATTTAATTCCCGTTGCGTATACAGATTCTGATTTTTAGTCAGATTCTAACTCCAGAAGATCAACATCAGGATATGTGTTTACTATTGGAGGAAGGGCAGTCATATGGAGGAGTACCAAGCAATCTTGTATTGCCGATTCCACCATGGAAACAGAGTATGTAGCCGCATGCGAGGCTGCTAAAGAGGCTGTCTGGCTCTGCCAATTCTTGATTGACTTGGAAGTGGTTACTGATGCGAATAAGCAGATTATTATCTACTGTGACAATAGTGGAGTAGTGGCTAATTCGAGAGAACCAAAAAGTCATAAGAGAGGGAAACGCATTGAAAGAAAGTATCACATTATAAGGGAAATTGTGCATAGAGGTGACGTGACAATTACTAAGATCGTATTAGCAGAAAATCTAGCGGATCCCTTTACAATGGCTCTTCCACAAAAGAGTTTTGATGGGCATCTAGAGAACATGGGGATAAGAGATATGGCAAATTTGCTATAGAGCAAGTAGGATATTGTTAGGATTATGCTCGATAGCAAGAGTGTAATATTGTAATTAACAACCTTTTCATATTAATAAAGTGATTTCTAGTTTAACAAATCTTATAGCATTTATAGTTTAATAATTATAATTGTCAAAAGTAAATAATCATAAGGTCAAAAGACTATAAGAAAATAAGAATTGATCATACATCTAGATATGTATGAGATAGACACAATTCTTTAGTTAGTCTTGAATAATATTCACAACTTAAGATAAAAGGTTGGGCGCCTTTATCTTGTCAAAGTTGTAGATTATTTTGTTAGCATTTGAGTGGGATCAAATGTGTTATGATGAGTCTAAAATCATCAAAGTGTGGTGTCTTTGGGTAAAAGAATCTAGTGCACTGGGTGCATTGAATATGAACACAATTAAATACTTTATCTAGAACCGTCAATAGATAAAAGTTTTTCATTTGAAGACAATCAGAGAGTCTATCTCAATCCTGAGATAAACGATGGACTTATGGTTGCAAGTGTTATCATTTGAGCTATCAATGAGTACGATTATATAGCATAGTCTATCCTCGATAGTTTGGTGGTATTCATTTGTTAATCGATAGAGGACTTCATTTATAGATATGGACATCGTGGCTCGATTTATTAAATGAGAGTAGAATATCATCATATGGATGTTTTGAGGTATTGGATATTAAATCTTAACGTTAAGTTTTCAATAGTGTCTATTGAAACATGGCTTCTGGACAAGTCAAAATATCCAAGTTCAAAATGTGGTCATATGAGTAAATATGGTAACTTTGAGAGCTATAGACGGTCTATGAGCTCTTAGCGATTACTGGTATTCTTCATGAGGATACACTTTCTCCAATAAGGTTGTCTAGGGTATGAATGAGTAACATCAACTTATTCTATCTTTATTTAAGAGTTCAATTTTAGTTCTTTAGTGGAATGAACTAAAATTAAATAGATTGGACCTTAGTGAATCATTTGTTGATTATGATTGGGTTGTGTCTACTGGAGCTTAAATTTAGATAGCCCGTCAAAATCCTTAATCCACACGAGCTTGTATGGATCAATTGATATATTCTACCGGATCAATTTAGGGGTCCATCTAGAATCGTATTGAGGTATGTGGACTTGTTTCTTTTTGTAAGAATAGGTCTAGTTGACATGTGGACTTTTTATAACGGTCAAATGGATTTAATAAAATAAGAAAATAATATATTGACCTATATATATGTGTTAGGCGGCAAGGCTATTTAGAATAGCTTAATTATATTATATTATTATATTATTTTATTAAATAGAAATTAATTAATTTAGTGATTAATTAATTTTTTAATTAAAAGTTAAATTTTTTTTCTTTTAGGAGATGGTCTCCTATTATTATACTATTGTTGGTAGTATAATTAATATTAAAGACTATATTTGATAAGTAGGTAAATAAAAGGAATTATTTATCTAATCAAATTAGAAGTCTTTAATATGGTTACAAATACATTATTGAGTTGGATTAGGAGTCTTGGTGTATGATAGAATTCTTTTTAGAAAATGATTCTTAACCACCAAGTAAATCAACCTAAGGAAATGATTCTTAACACACAAGTAAAGCTTTCTTAGGAGAGGATTTGGTCTCCTATATATACTTCTTGTAAATTTCGACCAAGCCTTAGTTTTTGGTGTGAGAAGTTGTTTTTTATTTGTTTTTTTATTGTTATATAAATAAAAAAAACTTCGTCCAACTCATTGTTTGAAGAATTCGGCCAAGCATAGAGAAAAGAGGGAACGTTTTTGTTTTCGATAGTACACTAGTATCCTTTGCATCAAAAGGGTTTTGTGTACAACATTGAATCAAGGTTCACGCGAGTTTCAGTCAAATTGATTGATAATTCAAAAATGACCGGACGTTCTTGGTTTTTCTCTTGGAGGATTATTGTGACTAACAAAGAAGAAGATTTTGTTTGTTTTCATCCTCAGGTATACAATTTAAAGAAATGGTGCCCACACTCATAGGTGATTCACGTTCGTGATTGGATTGGAAGATCTTATGGATTCAATTCGACGCTAGTTCAATCGTCACAAAAAAAAAGGTACGATACTTTTTTATACATCAATTAATCTAGGGTTAAGTTTCTTGTTATTAAAAGGGAATTTTTTTTTATATACGCAAACCCTAATTTTCTTTTTCTCACGCTTCCGTTGCGTTTTGAACCGTTCTTTCCCTATAATATATGTGTTGGGCGGCAAGGCTATTTAGTATAGCTTAATTATATTGTATTATTTTATTATTTAATTACATGATAACCAATTATTTTGGTGATTACTTAATTATTTAACTAAAAGTCAAAATCATTTTCCTAGTAGGAGATGATCTCCTAAAATTATACTATTGTTGGTAGTATAATTAATATTAAAGGCCATATTTGATAAGTAGATAAATAAAATGAATTATTTATCTAATCAAATTAGGAAGTCTTTAATATGGTTAAAAATACACTATTGAGTTTTATTAGGAGTCTTGGTGTAGGATAGAATTTCTTTTTGAAAAGGATTCTTAACCACCAAGTAAATCCACATAAGGAAAGGATTCTTAACTACCAAGTAAATCCTTCTTAGGAAAAGATTAAGTCTAGTAATTAAATTCTATGAAGATTTCGGCCATCCCATATATATATCTATATATATATATATATATATATATATATATATATATAAGAGGATAGAATTCCTTTTAGATAAGGATTCTTCACTACAAAATAAATCTACCTCAAGAAAGGATTCTTGCCAACTTAGTAAATCCTTCTTAGGAGAGGATTTATGATCCTATATATGTATGTTAAGTTCGGCCAGCCTAAGGTAATTTCATAGAGAGATTTCGGCCAACCCTATTTTTCTAAGAGAAGAATTCAGATATCATAGGATTTTTGAGGGAGAAAAATCTGATTTTACTATACACAAAATTCGACAAACTCTAAGAAATGGTGTGTGATTCGAGAAAGAAGAACATGAAGAAATAACGTTTAATTTTCGATATTACACTAGTAGCCTTTACATTAAAAGGTTTTGTATACAACGTCGAATAAAGGTTCACGCGAGTTTCAATCAAATTGATTGATAATTCACAAGTGACCTAACGTTATTTGTTTTCTTCTTGGAGGATTATTGTAACTAACAAAGAAGAAGATTTTGTTTGTTTCCATCCTCAGGTATACGAATAAATGAAAGGGAGCCCACACTCCTAGGTGATTCACGTTCGTGATTGAATTGGAAGATCTTGCGGAATCAATTAGGCGCTTGTTCAATCGTCATGAGAAAAAGGTACAACACTTATTATATAGATCAATTAATCTAGGGTTAAGGTTCTTGTGTTAGGATTATGCTCGATAGCAAGAGTGTAATATTGTAATTAACAATCATTTCATATGAATAAAGTGATTTCTAGTTTAACAAATCTTATAGCATTTATAGTTTAATTATTATAATTGTCAAAAGTAAATAATCATAAGGTCAAAAGACTATGAGAAAAGAAGAATTGTTCATACATCTAGATATGTATGAGGTAGACACAATTCTTTAGTTAGTCTTGAATAATATTCATAACTTAAGATAGAAGGTTGGACGCCTTTATCCTGTCAAAGTTGTAGATTCTTTTGCTAGCATTTGAGTGAGATCAAATGTGTTATGATGAGTCTAAAATCATCAAAGTGTGGTGTCTTGGGCAAAAGAATCTAGTGCACTGGGTGCATTGAATATGATCAAAATGAAATACTTTATCTAGAACCGTCAATAGATAAAAGTTTTCATTTGAAGACAATCAGAGAGTCTATCTCAATCCTGAGATAAATGATGGACTTATGGTTGCAAGTGTTATCATTTGAGTTATCAATGAGTACAATTATATAGCATAGTCTATCCTCGATAGTTTGGTGGTATTCATTTGTTAATCGATAGAGGACTTCATTTATAGATATGGACATCGTGGCTTCATTTATTGAACGAGAGTAGAATACTATCATATGGATGTTTTGAGGTATTGGATATTAAATCTTAACGTTAAGTTTTCAATAGTGTCTATTGAAACATGGCTTCTGAACAAGTCAAAATATCCAAGTTCAAAATGTGATAATATGAGTAAATATGGCAACTTGGAGAGCTATAAGCGGTCTATGAGCTCTTGGCGATTACTGGTATTCTTCACGAGGATGTACTTTCTCCAATAAGGTTGTCTAGGGTATGAATGAGTAACATCAACTTATTCTATATTTATTTAAGAGTTCAATTTTAGTTCTTTAGTGGAATGAAATAAAATTAAATAGATCGGACCTAAGTGAATCATTTGGTGATTGTGATTGGGTCGTGTCTATTGTAGCTTAAATTTAGATAGCCCGCCAAGATCCCCAATTCACACGAACTTGCATGGATCACTTGATATATTCTACCGGACCAATTTAGGGGTCCATCTAGAATTTTAATAAGGCATATGGACTTGTTTCTTTTTGTAAGAATAGGTCTTGTTAACATGTTGACTTTTTATTAAGGTCCAATGGATTTAATAAAATAAGAAAAATGATATATGGCCTTTATACTAGGTATGGGCGGCAATGGCTATGGTCAATAGCTTAAATACATTATTCTTATTTTATTATTATTTAATTAAATGGAAATTAATTAATTTGTTGATTAATTAATTATTTAATTAAAAATCAAAATCTTTTCCTATTAAGAGATGGTCTCCTAAAACTATACTATTGTTGGTAGTATAGTTATTGTTAAAGACTATATTTGATAAGTAGATAAATAAAAAGAGTTATTTATCTAATCAAATTAGGAAGTCTTTAATATGGTTACAAAAACACTATTCAGTAGGATTAGGAGTCTTGGTGTAGGAAAGAATTCTTTTTGGAAAAGGATTCTTGGTCACCAAGTTAAACTACTTGGTGGTAGAATTCTTATTTGAAAAGGATTCATAACCACCAAGTTAATCTACCTAAAGATAGGATTCTTGTCCATGAAGTAATGTTTCTTAGGTAAGATTAAACTCTCCTAAACTACATCAAAGAAGGGAATTTCGTTCATCACATGTATTATATAGGATAGGATAGATTTCTTTTTAGATAAGGATTCTAACTACCAAATTAATCCACCTAAGGAAAGGATTCTTGCCAACCAAGTGAATCCTTCTTAGGAAAGGATTTATAAACCTATATATATGTGGATGATGAATTCGGCCAGCCCTAAGGCAATTAGAGGTAATTTCTGCCAAGCTTTATTTGAGAAAGAAAAAGTTTCGGCCATCATAGGAATTTTGAGGGAGAGAAATCTGATTTTACTCTAGACAAAATTCGATCATCTCTAATCAATAGTGTGTGAATTCGGCCAAGTAGAGAAAAAAGGGGAACATTTTTGTATTCGATAGTATACTAATATCCTTTACATCAAAAGGGTTTTGTGTACAACATCGAATCAAGGTTCACGCGAGTTACAATCAAATTGACTGATAATTCACAAGTGACCGGATGTTCTTGGATTTTTCTCTTGGAGGATATTTGTAACTAACAAAGTAAAGATATTTGCTTTGTCTCCATCCTCTGGAATACAATTTAAAGAAAGGGAGCCCACACTCCTAGGTGATTCACATTTGTGATTGGATTGGAAGATCTTGCGGATTCAATTAGGCGCTTGTTCAATCGTCACGCGAAAAAGGTACGATACTTTTATAGACATCAATTAATCTAGGGTTAAGGTTCTCGTTGCATAAAAGGAAATTTTTTTTTTATACGCAAACCCTAATTTCGTTTTTTAACACGCTTCCACTGCGTTTCTAAACCGTTTTTTCCCTACAATTTGTATCAGAGCCTGGTTGTACCCTTGATTAATTGATGTATGTGTTCGTGAATCTTTTTCTTTTACTGTATATATGCATGTTTTAGAAAGAGATGGCACTCTAGGTATTCACATATATATTTACATTGGAATGTATGAAAATATATATGTTTTATATGTGGATTGTTATTGCTCAATTTTAGTCCTAGAATTTCAATGTAATTTTGTTTTGGGATTGTAACAAGAAGGGTGGTCTATTATCGCCATTATTTCCTTCTTGGTAGTTGCTAAGTTTTTTTTTGTTGTTGTTATAATAATAATAAAAAAAACTGCAGTATTTTGTTATGTAAATTCTTCTGTAATACATTCAAGTTTCGAAGACTCGAAGGTTTGAAGAATTAGGAGTAACCGGAACAAGTTTGGGACCGTGTGAGCCGTAACAACGAACGTGAGTGCGAAGAGCGCGCAGCCACGTTTGTTGTGGCGTGGGCTGCGTACGACAGCCCTTGTTGTAGCCATGGGCTGCGCATGGCATCCCTTTATGGGCTTGTGACATGCGCACGCCCATTGGAAAGGGCAAGGGGAGCGCACACCCATTGGAGGTAGCCGAGGGAGTCCGAACGACGAAGGTCGCATGAAGACTTGTTCTCCAAGAAAGAGGTTCTTGTATTCCAAGAAAGAGGTTCTTGTATTCCAAGATATATGTAATTTACTTGTTTTTCAAGGATGGACCAAAATTGTAGCTATTTATATTTTTGTAAATATTGCAATGTTTGTCATTGTTTGATAACATGTCATATAGAATAGGAGTGCCACTCATATATCTCTTTTGGTATGAACATGTATTGAATGGTTTAAGTATCTAAATTGACATCTAGATAACTTGGTAAATCATTCTTTGGAATTCGATCACACGCCTTAAACAATTGAGTGGGAGAAGGTGTTCTGGAACACCTACGACCTCCAAGTTTAGCTGAGCTTTATGTTTCATAAATAATCTCCCAAGAGGTATTAATGAATGGAATTTAGCAAGATACTTTCTTACAAGGATAGACTAGACAATTAGCCCAAACGATATCTACTCCCAAAGGAGGGATATACGTGAGGGATTATATTGAAGGTCGATAACTTGGTAACACACTCAATGTGAGTTTATTAATATCCTCCCAATAGTTCTTGTTAATAAAATCACAAGGCTAAAAATAAAACGTTGGTTGTTATGTTAACAATTAGGTGGGACCTAGTCCAACTAGTAAATCGTGCGTACTCCCAAAGGAGGTGTGACATTTATGGGTGTTGGATCACCGTTGAATTTTTATGATTGAATTGTTTTATTTAATTCAAGATAAATATTCAAAAGTGCTATATCATGATTGTTTACTTATATAATTTTTATTATTAAAAATAAATCATGACCCCATCCCTAATCAATATCCTAAAAGATAATACTTTAACTGGTGATAATTATGTCTCATGGAAAAGTAATATTGGTTGTTGTTGCAAGCTAAAAAGTATAAGTTCATTCTGTATATTCCTTAACAACCAAACTAATGAATATACTCAGGAGCAAAGAGATGAGTATCAGTAGTGGAAGTCTTTAGAAGAGATGGCTATATGTACTTTACCTTATGGCCATCATCTCCAACGTGTTGCAACAGCAACATGAATGAATTGAGACTGTTGCCGATATTATGATGTCTATAGACAAGGATTCATATGGTTGGTAAAGTTGCTACTGTTAAGACCCGTTAGAAGGTCAAGAGAAAACAAAAGAAAAAGCAACTTGAGCCTTTTTAGAAGGAGACCAAGAAAATAACCAAGATCAAAGGAAAATGTTTCTTTTGTGGTGAAAAGGGTTAAAGGAATAGACTGGATAAGAATGAATTCAACTTGCATTTAGGCAATGGAGCGTTGATGTCTACTAGTATAGTGGGAGATATTAGAATCAATTTTGATTCTTATAAGCATTTATTATTTATAAACGTTTATTATGTACCAATATTCAAGAGGAATTTAATTTCGGTTTCTTGTCTAAATAAATTTGGATATTCGATTACTTTTAATAAAGGTTTTATTATTAGTAAGAATAACAAATTTATTTGCAAATGTACATTGGAAAATGGTTTATTCTATTTGCATTGAAATATCTCACTTTTTAGATACGGAATCAACGGAACCTATTCATAAAAGAGTAAAATTATCAAAAGATGAAACCTACTTGTGGCATTTGCGCCTAGGTCATATTAACCTTAATAGGATTAAAAGATTGGTATGTGACGGACCTCTAAGTGACTTAAAGGTTGATGATCTACCAACTTGTGAATCTTGTTTGGAAGGTAAAATGACCAAAAGGTAGTTTATGACCAAAAGCGTAAGAGCCATTGAATGTTTAGGATTGATACACACTGATGTGTGTTGACCTATGAGCATTCAAGCTAGATGTGGATATGAGTACTTCATCACTTTCACGGATGATCACTCAAGATTTGGCTATGTGTATCTCATGAGACATAAGTCAGATGCTTTTGATATGTTCAAAGCATTTAAAGCTGAAGTGGAAAATCAACTTGAGAAACGTATAAAATCTTGAGGTCTGATTGTGGTGGAGAATATCTATCTGGTGAGTTTCAACAATATCTTATTGATAATGGAATAATTACTCAGTTTTCTGCACCAGGCACACCTCAACAAAATGGAGTGGCAGAAAGGAGAAATAGAACTCTTTTGGATATGGTTAGGTCTATATTGAGTTATTCAACGCTCCCTAGTTCTTTTAGGGGATATGATTTACAAACTGCCATGTATATTCTAAACGATGTACCATTTAAGTCGATTCCTAAAACACTGCATGAGTTGTGGACTGGGCGAAAGCCTAGTTTACAACACTTAAGGATATTTGGATGTCCTGTGCACGAGTTAAAAGGAAAGACAGAGAAGATGGAGTCCCGTTCAGAAACTTGCATATTTGTAGGGTATCCAAAAGGAACAAAAGGATATTATTTTTATAGTGCTTCAGATCTTAAAGTATTTGTTTCGACAAATGCTAAATTTCTAGAAGAGGACTATATGAATGATTTTGTGCCTTAAAGTAGAATTGTCCTAAATGAGCTTTTAGGAGATACAATTCCACAAGAGGTTTCACAACCAGGCTCAATTGTAATTTCTGTAACAACACAAGATCAACATTCCACCATACCTCATCGTAGTGGGTGGGTTATTAGACAACCTGAAAGATACATCGGTCTAGGAGAATCTGTAAAGAATCTTTCGGACATGATCCCTATACGTACAAGGAAGCAATGAAAGATGTTGATTGTCGCCATTGGCAAAAGGAAATGCAATCCAAAATTGAATCTATGTTCAAAAATAAACTCTGGTCTCTTGTAGACTTGCCTAAAGGGATAAAACCCATCGGGTGCAAGTGGGTATACAAGAGGAAAAGAGGAATGGATGGAAAGGTGGAAACCTATAAAGCTAGATTGGTAGCTAAAGGTTATACACAGAAGGAAGGTATCGATTATGAATAAACCTTTTCTCCTGTGACCATGCTTAAATCCATTAGGATACTCTTATCAATTGCGGCATCTCTAGACCTAGAGATTTGGCAAATGGACGTCAAGACAACTTTCCTTAATGGAAGTCTTGACGAAAGCATCTATATGATGCAACCAGAAGGATTCATTGAAAAGGGCCAAGAGGAAAGGGTATGCAAGTTGCAAAGATCCATATATGGATTGAAGCAAGCATCCAGATCCTGGAACATAAGGTTCGATCAAGCCGTTAAAGGTTTTGGATTTATTCAAAACCTTAATGAACCTTGTGTATACAAAAGGATTAAAGGCGATAAGTTGGTTTTCCTGGTTCTTTACGTTGATGATATACTACTCATCGGAAACGATGTAGGTGTATTGACATCAATAAAAGAATGGTTAGCAAAACAATTTGATATGAAGGACTTGGGAGAAACAAGTTATATTCTTGGTATCCAAGTCATAAGAGATAGAAAGAATAACACGATTGCATTATCCCAAGCTTCATACATAGATAAAATCTTGTCTAGGTTTTCCAATCAAGATTCCAAGAAAGGTATGTTACCTTTCAGGCATGGAATCAAACTTTCTAAGGAACAAGTTCATAAGAATGAGCACGAAGAGAAATTCATGAGTAGGGTTCTATATGCATCGGCAGTTGGAAGTCTCATGTATGCAATGCTCTGCACTAGACCAGATATTTGTCTTGTTGTGGCCATAGTTAGCAGGTTTCGATTGAAGCCTGGTCCTGATCACTGGACGGCAGTCAAGCATATTTTCAAGTATCTTAGAAGAACGAGAGATTATATACTTGTATACTCTGTACAGGATTTAATTCCCGTTGGGTATACAGATTCTAATTTTCAATCAGATTCTGATTCCAGGAGATCGACAACAGGATCTGTATTTACCATTGAAGTAGAGGCAGTCATATGGAGGAGTATCAAGCAATCTTGTATTGCTGATTCCACCATGGAAACAGAGTATGTTGCTGCATGCGAGACTATTAAAGAGGTTGTCTGGCTCCGCCAATTATTGATTGACTTGGAAGTGGTTACTGGTGCTAATAACCAGATCACTATCTATTGTAACAATAGTGGAGCAGTGGCTAATTCAAGAGAACCAAGAAGTCATAAGAGAGGGAAACACATTGAAAGAAAGTATCACCTTCTAAGGGAAATTGTGCATAGGGGTGACGTGACGATTACCAAGATCGCGTCAGCAGAAAAATCTAGCGGATCCCTTTACAAAGGCTCTTCCTCAAAAGAGTTTTGATGGGCATCTAGAGAACATGAGGATGAGAGATATGACACATTTGCTATAGAGCTAGTGGGAGATTGTTAGGATTATGCTCGATAGCAAGAGTGTAATATTGTAATTAACAATCATTTCATATGAATAAAGTGATTTCTAGTTTAACAAGTCTAATATCATTTATAGTTTAATTATAATAATTGTCAAAAGTAAATAATCATAAGGTCAAAAGACTATGAGAAAAGAAGAATTGTTCATACATCTAGATATGTATGAGGTAGAAACAATTCTTTAGTTAGTCCTGAATAATATTCACAACTTAAGATAGAAGGTTGGGCGCCTTTATCTTGTCAAAGTTGTAGATTCTTTTGTTAGCATTTGAGTGGGAACAAATATGTTATGATGAGTCTAAAATCATCAAAGTGTGGTGTCTTTGGGCAAAAGAATCTAGTGCACTGAGTGCATTGAATAGGATCAAAATGAAATACTTTATCTAGAACCATCAATAGATAAAAGTTTTCATTTGAAGACAATCGGAGAGTCTATCTCAATCCTGAGATAAATGATGGACTTATGGTTGCAAGTGTTATCATTTGAGCTATCAATGAGTACGATTATATAGCATAGTCTATCCTCGATAGTTTGGTGGTATTCATTTGTTAATCGATAGAGGACTTCATTTATAGATATGGACATCGTGGCTTCATTTATTGAACGAGAGTAGAATACCATCATATGGATGTTTTGAGGTATTGGATATTAAATCTTAACGTTAAGTTTTCAATAGTGTCTATTGAAACATGGCTTCTGGACAAGTCAAAATATCCAAGTTCAAAATGTGGTCATATGATTAAATATGGTAACTTGGAGAGCTATAGACGGTCTATGAGCTCTTAGCGATTACTGGTATTCTTCATGAGGATACACTTTCTCCAATAAGGTTGTCTAGGGTATGAATGAGTAACATCAACTTATTCTATCTTTATTTAAGAGTTCAATTTTAGTTCTTTAGTGGAATGAACTAAATTAAATAGATCGGACCTAAGTGAATCATTTGTTGATTATGATTGGGTTGTGTCTACTGGAGCTTAAATTTAGATAGCTCGTCAAAATCCTCAATCCACACGAGCTTGTATGGATCAATTGATATATTCTACCGGATCAATTTAGGGGTCCATCTAGAATCGTATTGAGGTATGTAGACTTTTTTCTTTTTGTAAGAATTGGTCTAGTTCACATGTGGACTTTTTATAACGGTCAAATAGATTTAATAAAATAAGAAAATAATATATTGACCTATATATATGTGTTAGGCGGCAAGGCTATTTAGAATAGCTTAATTATATTATATTATTATATTATTTTATTAAATAGAAATTAATTGATGTATTAATCAATTTGGGGGTCCATCTAGAATTACAATAAGGCATGTAAACTTGTTTCTTTTTGTAAGAATAGGTATAGTTCACATGTGAACTTTTTATTAAGGTCCAATGGATTTAATAAAATAAGAAAAATGATATATGACTTTTATACTAGGTATGGGCGGCATGGCTATGGTCAATAGCTTAAATATATTATTCTTATTTTATTATTATTTAATTACATGGAAATTAATTAATTTGTTGATTAATTAATTATTTAATTAAAAATCAAAATCTTTTCCTATTAGGAGATGTTCTCTAAAACTATACTATTGTTGGTAGTATAGTTAATGTTAAAGACTATATTTGATAAGTAGATAAATAAAAGGAGTTATTTATCTAATCAAATTAGAAAGTCTTTAATATGGTTACAAACACACTATTGAGTGGGATTAGGAGTCTTGGTGTAGGAAAGAATTCTTTTTGGAAAAGGATTCTTGGTCACCAAGTTAAACTACTTAGTGGTAGAATTCTTATTTGAAAAGGATTCATAACCACCAAGTTAATCTACCTAAAGAAAGGATTATTGTCCATCAAGTAATCTTTCTTAGGTAAGATTAAACTCTCTGAAACTACATCAAAGAAGGGAATTTCGTTCATCACATGTTTTATATAGGATAGGATAGATTTCTTTTCAGATAAGGATTCTAACTACCAAATAAATCCACCTAAGGAAAGGATTTTTTGCCAACCAAGTTAATCCTTCTTAGGGAAGGATTTATGAACCTATATGTATGTGGATGATGAATTCGGCCAGCCCTAAGGTAATTAGAGGTAATTTCTGCCAAGCTGTATTTGAGAAAGAAAAAGTTTCGGCCATCATAGGAATTTTGAGGGAGAAAAATCTGAATTTACTCGAGACAAAATTCGATCATCTCAAATCAATAGTGTGTGAATTCAGCTAAGTAGAGAAAAAAAGAGAACATTTTTGTATTCGATAGTATACTGATATCCTTTACATCAAAAGGGTTTTTTGTACAACATCGAATCAAGGTTCACGCGAGTTACAATCAAATTGATTGATAATTCACAAGTGACCGGGCGTTTTTGGATTTTTCTCTTGGATGATATTTGTAACTAACAAAGAAAAGATATTTGCTTTGTCTCCATCCTCAGGAATACAATTTAAAGTGAGGAACCCACACTCCTAAGTGATTCACATTCGTGATTGGATTGGAAGATCTTGCAGAATCAATTAGGCGCTTGTTCAATCGTCACGCGAAAAATGTACGATACTTTTATATACATCAATTAATCTAGGGTTAAGGTTCTCGTTGCATAAAAGGGAAATTTTTTTATTTATTCGCAAACCCTAATTTCGTTTCTTAACATGCTTCCGCTGCATTTCTAAACCGTTTTTTCTCTACATCTGGTTATTTAAAAGGGTGTTTTTTTATTTATACTGAAACCCTAATTTCTGATTTTTCACGCTTCTGTTGCGTTTTGAACCGTTTTTTCTCTACAATTGGTATCAGAGCCTGGTTGTACCCTTGATTAATTGATGTATGTGTTCGTGAATCTTTTTCTTTTACTGTATATATGCAAGTTTTAGAAATAGATGGCACTATAGGCATTCCCATATATATTTACATTGGATTGTATGGATATATATATTTTTTTATGTGGTTTGTTATTGCTCAATTTTGGTCCTAGAATTTCAATGTAATTTTGTTTTGGGATTGTAACAAGAAGGGTGATCTATCATCGTCATAATTTCCTTCTTGGTAGTTGCTAAGTTTTTTTTTTATTTTGTTGTTGTAATAAAAATGTAAGTTCCTCGGTTTTTGATTGGCTTATTTTGTTGAAACCACATTTTGGGATCAATTTGTAAGGGTAGTTTAAGGTCTTCATTGTTCAAGTCCCTTCTCAAGCATCAAAGGTAAATTCACTTGCTTAAACTTCATTGAAGAGATTTAGTGTACACACTCACTCTCATGCATTCTTTTTTTAATCATCTTGCTTGCATGCTTATTTGCCATTTTGTGTGTTTTGTGTGTATTGTTTTTATTTGAGTGTTGATTGTGTGTTTTTGCCTCAAAATGACGATTTTTTCTCTTTACCACGGTCTAGACCGCTCTCTGTGCAGTGCACTCACCGCGACCTGCACAACGGTGATTAGCAGAGGATGCACGCTGTGTACACCGCGGTCTGTGCATGCTGCCTTCAACGCGGCCTCCCAAGCAGAGTTTCACAGAGGATGCATGCTGTGTATACCGCGGTCTGTGCATGCTGCATGCACAGCGGCCTACAGAGGGGCGTTGTCTAGACGATGCGTCACTCTCTGTACCGCGGTCTGGACACTTGCCTGAACTGCGGTACAGATAGCGGTCCTGGCGCGTTTTGGTTGCCTTTCACCCAAAACGATGCAGTTTCACTTAAAGCTTCATATATATACATCTTCTTCTTCCCAACTCGTTTTTGAGAGCTTCCAAACCTATTTTTTAGTGAGAGATATTGATCTTTAGAGAGAGAAGCTCCAAGAAACCATTTTTACTCAACCTTTCTTGAAATCCAAATCATCAAGCATCTTTCAAGCATGGATTTCTTGTGTGTTCGTGACTAGGTATTCTCTACATGTTCTAAACTTTTTGTTTTCATTTCTAAGACATGTATACCTAGGGCTTTAGTGTTTATTGCATATTAATTGCTTGCTTGGTTTTTTAATTGCTTTTATGACATGCTTGTATGTTGATTGTTGGTTGAGATGCATTAATTTGTGATAGCTAGCATTTAGGATGATTTTGCCCTCCTAGCTAATTCTTCTTGCCTTTGCATTTAGAACATTGATATCTAGGATTTGTTTTTAATTGTCATCATTAATCCTAGATAAGCATGAATGTCTTGATCTAACATTTTTGCATATTGAATATTGTTGCATATTCACTTAGGTTGTCATTATCTCTTCATTGTTGTGTTTTCTTGTGGCTAAGTGGTTAGTGCACAAGACTAGGGATCCAAAATCACTATTAAGGCCTGTTGGGTAGAGTGAAAGGGTAAGTAACTGGAGGGTTAGACGGGAGGTCAACCTAGGTTGTAAACTTTTACTCAATAGTGGCTTTTGAGGATCAAGGGTGACGCTCTAAATAGCCCGTGATTTTTCCCATTTGGAGGGTTTCCACGTATATCTTTCGTGTTGTTTGTGTTTTATGTTTGTTGGCATTTATTTGAGCATTTAAGTAGAATGGGGTAGAATTGTTAATTTTGATTAATTCGTAAAATTGGCAATCTATCGAATTAAAACCTATTCACCCCCCTAGGTAATAGACACATACTTTCTATTGAATTTCAATTGGTATCAGAGCCGGTGCCTAGATATACTTAGGTGATCCGTGCATTGTGTGTGTTTTACCCTATGCATTTTTGGTTGTTTGCATTTTAGTGTGTTGCATTTCATTTGCATCTTCATATCATTCATTACTCTCAAACACAATGAGTGGAAACGGAAATAGTCATTAGGGAGCCTCAAGCACAAGACCCCCTATGCTCAATGGGGTGAATTACGCTACTTGGAAGGGTAAGATGGAAGCCTATATTTGCCGAATAGATGACCGTGCTTGGATGGCTATTGAAGACGGCTATACTCCTTCAACAATGATCACTGACGATGGTCTAGAAGCTCCCAAGGCCAAGTCTAGTTGGAGTACTCAAGAGTTTGAAGCAACCAAGTGGAACAACAAGGCTATGCATGCCATCCTATGTGCCGTGGACGATAATCAATATAAGTTGGTCCAAAACACTAGGATTGCAAAGGAGGCTTGGGACATTCTTCAAACGGCACATGAGGGAACTGAGGTAGTCAAGGACTCAAAGCTCAAAGTCCTCCAAATGTAATTTGAGATGATTAGGATGGAGGAGCATGAATGTTTCAATGAATTTCAAGTGAAGTTGATGGATATTGTCAACCAAAGCCATCAACTTGGTGACCCCTATTCTGATAGGAAAGTCAAGCAAAAAATTATGAGGTCGTTTCTGTTAAGGTTCGAATCAAAGGTGGCGGCACTTGAAGAGAATATTGAGTACAAGAATATGAAGCCAAGTGAAGTCATTGGAAGAATTCTAGCTTATGAGTCAAGATGGAACACCTCATCCACTCCTCCAAAGAAGCAAAAGAGCATTGCCTTGAAGACCTCTAAGGTTGAAGAAGAGGAGGAGGACTCGGATAAAGAAATGACCCTCATGGTAAAAAGATTCTGGAAATTCATGAGATTTGAGAGGAAAGGTTTTGGGTCAAAGGGACATGAAGTGAAGAAGAAAACTCCCTTAAAGAAGACTGAAAAGTTTCAAGAAGGTGACTCCAAGAAGGGCCTTTAATGCTATGAATGCAGTGGTTTTGATCACATTGCTCCAGAATATGCAAATTTGAAGAAAAATAAAAAGGGGAAGGCGATGGCGGCCACTTCGAGTGATAGTGAAGACTTAGAAGAGGAAGAAAAATCTTCGGATGATGAAGATAGAGTTGCAAACTTCATTGCCTTTATAACATCTCATAATGGCAAGGAAGTTATGAGTGACAAGGAAGAAGTAGATGACTCTAGTGATGAGAGTACATCTTCTAACTCTAGATTTGAGATTGATGAGGAAATGGAGTATGTAGACTTCATAAAGTTTTTTGAAAAGTCTAGATTGAAAAAGAAGAAGAAGGTTCAAGAGTTGAAAAAGAAGAATCTAGAGTTGACTCTCAAGATTACTCACTTGAGTGAGAAAGTAAAGAGTGGAAAAGAGTTAGAGGAGAGTCTAAAATTGGAGCTGATGATCACTAAGAAGAGTGAAGAAAACTTGAAGATTGAGCTTAAGGAAGCAAAAGAATTGGTTGCCAAGTTGACATCCGGAACCGAAAGACTTGACAAGATGCTATCGTGTTGGAAAAGTCCTAGTGATAAAATGGGCCTAGGATATGTGGAAGGCAAGGATCCCACGTCCTTAAAGAAGACCGTCTTTGTCAAAAGTAAAGAGGTCAAAGAGACTCAAGGTTCACACCAACAAATGAGATCTAATGAAGTTGGAGAATCTTCAAAGCAAGCTCAAATGAAGGCTTAACTAAATTCTCAAGCAAAAGCTCATCCACCAAGAGCTAGAACACATCATACAAGACCTCAACTTCCAAGGAGCCCTCAAATTCAACAAAGAAATTTTCACCCACAACCAATAAAAGAAGCTAATATGGTTCAACCACAAAAGGATGTTTCAAATAAGAGATTCGGCTCAACACCAAAGGACAACTCAAAGGAAAGGGAAGTCTTCCATGCTCGCACAAGGGTATGGTATGAATTCTTATTTTATTCCCATTTGTCATTATTGTGGTGTTGAAGGTCACATAAGGCCGAATTGTTTTAAATTCATTAAGTTGTGTCATTTTGAAAGCATGATCGAAAAGAATATGCTTAGAAGAGCCAAAATGCATGCACCTAGGAAGTTTAGAGCAAATGAACCCAAGGCTCATAGAAATGACAATGTTGCTACTAGGTGGATTAGGACAAATGAGTATGTTTGCCAGTTGGCCCAAGTTGCGTTGAAGGTTAAAGCTTCTAACACTTGGTACCTTGATAGTGGATGTTCTAGGCACATGACATGAAATAAGAGTTTCTTTGAAACTCTTGTGATGGAGGATGGTGGATTTGTCACCTTTGGTGATGGGTCACATAAGAAAGTTCTAGGAAAAGGAAACATTACCATCCCCGGTTTGCCCTCCTTGCCTAATGCTCTCTATGTAGATGGCTTGCAAGCCAATCTCATTAGCATATCACACTTAAGTGATGAAAGGCTTTCGGTTTTGTTTGGAAAAGTTGATTGCTCTATTCAAAGAGAAGATGGTCAAGTGCTATTGAAAGGCAAGAGATCAAGTGACAATTGTTATTGTCTTGATTCTAATGGCATCTCTTGCAATTTGTCTTGTTGTGATCAAATTGAATTGTGGCATCAAAGGTTAGGCCATATGAATTTCAAAGACTTGAAAGTTCTTGAAAGGTTGAAAGTTGTGAGAGGCCTTCCTAAGTTTGGAAGTAGGATTGAGGGAGTTTATGGACCTTGTCAACAA
Organism: Dipteronia dyeriana; assembly: GCA_032871835.1. Taxonomy (NCBI): domain Eukaryota; kingdom Viridiplantae; phylum Streptophyta; class Magnoliopsida; order Sapindales; family Sapindaceae; genus Dipteronia; species Dipteronia dyeriana. The sequence continues at coordinate 41,288,841 of CM065302.1, forward strand.
GGAAAGCAAACTAAGAGTGTGCACAAGAAGGGCAAGTACCTTGCCACCAAGGAGCCTTTAGAGCTTCTTCACATGGACCTTATGGGTCCCATGCAAATCGAGAGTCTCGGTGGCAAGAGGTACATTTTTGTATGTGTGGATGATTTTTCTAGATTTACTTGGACTTACTTCCTTAGAGAAAAATCTAAAACATTTGAAACATTTAAAATTCTTTACACTACAATTAAATATGAAAAGGATTCTCACATAAAATGCATTAAGAGAATTAGAAGTGATCATGGGGGAGAATTTGAAAATGTTTGCTTTGAAAATTTTTGTGATAATCTTGGAATCTCTCATGAGTTCTCGGCTCCTTGAACTCCTCAACAAAATAGGGTAGTAGAGAGGAAGAATAGAGTCCCCCAAGAGATGGCCCGTGTGATGTTGCATAGCAACAATGTGTCTAGGAATCTTTGAGCTGAAGTTGTCAATACGGCTTGTTATATAGGCAATAAGGTGTTTCTTAGGCCCGGGACTAGGCAAACCTCCTATGAATTGTGGAAGGGTAGGAAGCCAAATGTGAGCTACTTCCACTCATTTGGAAGCAAGTGCTACATTCTAAATGACCGTGATCAAGGCAAGTTTTATGCTAAGAGTGATGAGGGGATTTTCATTGGATAGGCCCTAAATAGTAAGGCCTATAGAGTTTTTAATTTGAAAACTAGAAGTGTTATGGAATCATCTAATGTGGTCATAGATGATTGTAAGCCTAAGGTTAGTAACCATGATGAGGAGATTAGTGTGGTTGATGATACTCCATTGGTGAGGATTGATGAGATTTCTAGTGATGATAAATCTAAGCTTGACAAAGAGATCACTCAATCTCTTGATAGAGATCACTCAATCTCTTGATAGAGATCCTACTTTGGACTCTAAGGAACCCGCTCCTTGGATTAGGCATCTCCACAAGAAGAGTGACATTCTTGGAAATGTGAATGAGGGTGTGAGAACTAGACATCAATTAGCAAATCAAATTAGTTACACTTGCTACACCTCTCAAATTGAACCCAAAAAGGTAGATGAAGCTTTAAGTGATGAGTTTTAGGTTCTTGCTATGCAAGAAGAGTTAAATCAATTTGAAAGAAATGAGGTTTGGACTCTAGTTCCTAGGCCTAAGAACACTAATGTAATAGGCACCAAGTGGGTCTATAGGAACAAATCAGATGAGGATGGCAACATTGTACGGAACAAAGCTAGACTTGTTGCACAAGGATACTCTCAAATTGAGGGTATCGACTTTGAGGAGACATTTGCTCCCGTTGCCCGTTTAGAGTCCATTAGGCTTCTTTTATCCATATTGTGTGTTCACAAATTTAAATTGTATCAAATAGATGTTAAGAGTACATTCCTCAATGGCTTCTTGCAAGAGGAAGTGTTTGTTGAGCAACCTAAGGGGTTTGTGGATCCTCACCACCCCAATCATGTTTATCGCTTCAAGAAGGCGCTATATGGGTTGAAATAAGCACCGATGGCTTGGTATGAGCGCCTCACTCTTTATCTTGTTGACAATGACTACTCTAGAGGTAGTGTTGACAAGACCTTGTTCATCAAGTGCACTAAAGATGAGCTATTCATAGCTCAAATTTATGTTGATGACATTGATTTTGGTTCCGCCAACAACTTGAAAGTTCAACATTTGTTGATGTCATGACTCATGAGTTTGAAATGAGCATGGTTGGTGAGCTCAATTACTTCCTAGGCTTGTAAATCAAGCAAATGCATGATGGGTTCTTCATATCCCAAGCTAAGTATGCCAAGAACCTTGTGAAGAAGTTTGGCCTTGAAAATGCCAAGCATTGTGACACACCAATGAGTACCACTTTGAAACTTAGCAAGGATGCTAGTGGAAAAGGTGTGGATCAAAGTCTATATCGTGGTATGATAGGGAGCTTGCTATACTTGACTGCTAGTAGGCCCGATATAGCTTTTAGTGTTGGTGTGTGTGCTAGGTACCAAGCAAATCTCAAGGAATCCCATCTTTCCTCTGTAAAGAGAATCATTTGATATGTGAATGGGACATCTAACTATGGGATATTGTACTCTTTTGACACTAATGCTAGTTTAGTTGGCTTTAGTGATGCAGATTGGGCAGGTAATTGTGATGATAGGGAGAGTACATCGGGCGGTTGCTTATTCCTAGGGAACAATCTTGTGTCTTGGTTTTATAAGAAGCAAAATTCCATATCCTTATCCACAGCCGAGGCCGAGTATGTAGCAGTTGGGAGTGCTTGCACACAACTCCTTTGGATGAAACAAATGCTTGTGGATTATGGCTTTGAGCAAGGTACTCTAACCTTTTATTGTGATAACATGAGTGCCATCAATTTTTCAAAAAATCCGGTCCAACATTCTAGAACTAAGCATATTGACATTAGACATCATTTCATAAGGGAGCTAGTTGAGCAAATGCATTGCACTTGAACATGTGGGCACAAATGATCAACTAGCGGATTTGTTTACAAATTCACTAGATTCAACTAGGTTTAAATCCCTTAGTAGGTCTATTGGGATTTGCCATATGCATTGATGGGTTTTGGTTGTTGACCCCATATGGGGAGCTCAAGCAAAGAGAGCGAAATTGCATCTTAATAAGCAAATAATTGTTCAATTTTATGCTCTTTAATTAATTGCTTGAGTATCTTGGTTGCATATCTTATTATATGTCTTTTTATTCAATAAGTGTGTTTTTGCCTTATTTGAAATGCATGCCTCATTTGTGTTCAAACATGTATTTTTGGACTAGGAAATATGATTGGGAAGTACATTTGATTGACCCAAAGTTTATCTCCATGTTTGTGAAAACTTGATCTTGACATGCTTAAAGTGTCATGCATGATGAATTTATTGAATGCTTCCAAAATGACTTGTGTGCAAGTATCTTTCGAGACTTCATTCTATAAGGATTTTGTATCCATTTCAAGGATTTCACAATCCAATTGTCTCTCTCTCTTTACTTATTGAACAAGGCTACTATCATACGAGCATCTTGCCTGGAAACATCTAATAGGGCGCAATAGTCGCTCATGTCTTGTTCAACTTGTAAAGTTTGATATTTGCTCTTATGTTTTTGGTTGAACTATATCTTGTTTTCCATTGTTAACTTGGTGAAAATTGGTTTGACTTCTCTTGGAACCTCATGTGCTATTTTCCTTTGCCAAATACCATGCTTTTGAAAGTCGATGTTGCATGTCTTTCACTCAAGGCAAATCTTTCGCACATATTCAAATCAATAAAACTTCCTTGAATTTCTCTCTCTCTTAATTATCCTACATAAAGTTGTTGTATATGATGATGTATTTACATTGCAAATATCTCTCTTTGCTGTAGCATTTCGGTTGGGGAATACTCCTTTGCCTATCTTGTGACAAAAAAAATGAGCAGTGTTGGATTTACGGGGAGTTGATATTGACATGTTTTAAGGGGAGATTGACCTATTGTGAGGGAGTTGTCCTATCTAGGGGGAGTTCTTGCTTTGTGCATTGTTGATTGCATGTTACTTGTTTCTATTTCATGCATATTGCACTTGTGTTTATTTTTCTTGATCCCTCTCATACATTTGTCTCGGAAAGTGTAGTTCTTTGTTTTGCAGGGATGATCATTCTTCAAGAGATGAAAGATTTGAAGATTTAGCTTTAGGCATCTCTTGTAATATAGAATGTTGTCTTTTGTTGGCCTCTTGTTACTTGTTGTGAGGATATCCTGTGAGTGAGTGGTTTTGTCACGAAATAGCAAAATGAGGAGAATGTAAATTCCTCGGTTTTTGATTGGCTTATTTCGTTGACAAGCACATTTTGGGATCAATTTGTAAGGGTAGTTTTAGGTCTTCATTGCTCAAGTCCCTTCTCAAGCATCAAAGGTAAATTCACTTGCTTAAACTTCATTGAAGAGATTTATTGCACACACTCACTCTCATGCATTCTTTTTTTAATCATCTTGCTTGCATGCTTATATGCCATTTTATGTGTTTTGTGTGTATTGTTTTTATTTGAGTGTTGATTGTGTGTTTGTGCCTCAAAATGAGGATTTTTCCTCTTTACTGCGGTCTAGACCGCTCTCTGTGCAGTGCTCTCTTCGCGACCTGCACAACGGTGATTGGCAGAGGATGCACGCTGTGTATACCTCGATCTGTGAATGCTGCCTTCACCGTGGCCTCCCAAGCAGAGTTTCACAGAGGATGCATGCTGTCCAGACCGCGGTCTGTGCATGCTGCATGCTTAGCGGCCTACAGAGCGGCGTTGTCTAGACGATGCGCCGCTCTCTGTACCGCTGTCTGGACACTTGCCTGAACCGCGGTACAGATAGCAGTCCTGGCGCGTTTTGGTTGCCTTTCACCCAAAACGATGCAGTTTCACTTAAAGCTTCATATATATACATCTTCTTCTTCCCAACTCGTTTTTGAGAGCTTCCAAACCTATTTTTTAGTGAGAGATATTGATCTTTAGAGAGAGAAGCTCCAAGAAACCATTTTTACTCAACCTTTCTTGAAATCCAAATCAACAAGCATCTTTCAAGCATGGATTTCTTGTGTGTTCGTGACTAGGTATTCTCTACATGTTCTAAACTTTATGTTTTCATTTCTAAGACATGTATGCCTAGGGTTTTAGTGTTTATTGCATATTAATTGCTTGCTTGGTTGTTTAATTGCTTTTATGACATGCTTGTGTGTTGATTATTGGTTGAGATGCATTAATTTGTGATAGCTAGCATTTAGGATGATTTTGCCCTCCTAGCTAATTCTTCTTGCCTTTGCATTTAGAACATTGATATCTAGGATTTGTTTTTAATTGTCATCATTAATCCTAGATAAGCATGAATGTCTTGACCTAACATTTTTGCATATTGAATATTCTTGCATATTCACTTAGGTTGTCATTATCTCTTCATTGTTGTGTTTGCTTGTGGCTAAGTGGTTAGTGCACAAGACTAGGGATCCAAAATCACTATTAAGGTCTGTTGGGTAGAGCGAAAGGGTTAGTAACTGGAGGGTTAGACAGGAGGTCAACCTAGGTTGTAAACTTTTACTCAATAATGGATTTTGAGGATCAAGGGTGACGCTTTAAATAGCCCGTGGTTTTTCCCATTTGGAGGGTTTCCACGTATATCTTTCGTGTTGTTTGTGTTTTATGTTTGTTGGCATTTATTTGAGCATTTAAGTAGAATGGGGTAGAATTGTTAATTTTGATTAATTCGCAAAATTGGCAATCTATTTAATTAAAACCTATTCAACCCTCTCTAGGTAATATACACATACTTTCTAGGGAATTTCAAAAACAAAAACTGCAGTATTTTTATTTATAATTCTTCTGTAATACACTTAAGTTTCGAAGACTCGAAGGTTTAAAGAATTAGGAGCAACCGAGCCGTAGCAATGAACGTGCATGCGAAGAGCACGCAACCACGTTTGTTGTGGCATATGCTACGCACGACAGCCTTATGGAAGCCATTGGTTGCACATGGCAGTCCTTTTTGGGTTTGTGGCATGCGCACGCCCATGGGTAAGGGCCAAGGGTACGCACGCCCATGGGAGGCAGTCGAGAGAGTCCGGACGACGAAGGTTGCATGAAGACTTGTTCGCCAAGGAAGGAGTTTTTTGTATTCCAAGAAATGTAATTTACTTGCTTTTCTAGGATGGACCAAAATTGTAGCTATTTATATTTTTGTAAATATTGCAATGTTTGACATTGTTTGATAACATGTCAAATAGAATAGGAGAGCAACTCATATATCTCTTTTGGTATGAACATGCATAGAATGGTTTAGGTATCTAAATTGACATCTAGATAACTTGGTAAATCATTCTTTGGAATTCGATCACACACTTTAAATAATTGGGTGGGAGAAGGTGTTTTGGAACACCTATAGCCTCCAAGTTTAGTTGAGATTTATGTTTTGTGTAATGACCTCCCAAGAGGTATTCATGAATGGAATTTAGCAAGATACTTCCTTACAAGGATAGACTAGACAATTAGCCCAAACGATATCTACTCCTAAATGAGGGATATTCGTGAGGGATTATATTGAAGGTCGATAAATTGGTAACACACTCAATGCAATTTTATTAATATCCTCCCAAGAGTTCTTGTTAATAAAATTGCAAGGTTAAAATTGAAAATGTTGTTGTTATGTTTACAATTAGGTGGGACCTAGTCCAACTGGTAAATGTTGCGAACTCCCAAAGGAGGCGTGACATTTATGGGTGTTGGATCACTGTTGAATTTTTACCATTGAATTATTTTATTTAATTCAAGATAAACATTCGAAAGTGCTTTATCTATTTACTTATATAGTTTTTGTTATTGTTCAGAAATCATGGCCCCATCCCTAATCAACATCCTTAAAGACAATACTTTAACTGATGATAATTATGTCACATGGAAAAGGAAAATTAGGCTTTTATTGCTATCCGAAAAACATAAGTTCGTTATGTGCACTCCTAAACCGCCTACTCCTACTAATAAATCTACTCTGGAGCAAAGAGATGAGTATCAACAGTGGGAGGCTTATGATGAAATGGCTGAATGTTACATTATGGCCACCGTCTTTGACGTGTTGCAAAAATAACATGAAGAAATGGAAATTGCTGCCGATATAATGATGCCTCTAGAGGAGATGTTTGCTATGAGGTCTAGGATGACTAAGAGAGTGGCAGTGACTGCTTTTATGAATCTTAGGATGAATATTGGACAGGCTGTGAAAGATCACATGATGAAAATCATAGCACATCTCAACATTACTAAACTAAATGGTGCTGAGATAGATGATGAGATGAAAATTGATATGATTGTCAACTCACTGTCGGATTCCTTTGATCGATTCAAGTTGGACTGCACCTTGAATAATAAGGAATACACCTTACAAGGCCTGATGTAAGATGTTCAAGGCGTTGAAAAAATCCTTGTGAAAGGCAAGGGTCAAGAGATTCATACAATAGGTAAAGTTGCTACTGTTAAGACTCGTAAGAAGGTCAAGAAATAACAGAAGAAAAAGCAACTAGGACATACTAAGAAGGAGACAAAGAAAGTAACCAAGATCAAAGGGAAGTGTTTCCTTTGTGGTGAAAAGGGACATTGGAAAAGAAATTGCCCAAAGTCTCAAGATAAGAAGGAAAAAGGTAATATTGATTATCTTGAAACATGTTTTTTGGCGGATTCTATGGATTCTTGGATCATAGACTCCGGAGCCACTAATCATGTTTGTTTATCCTTACAGGGGTTCAAGGAAAAGAGAAGGCTTAATGAGAACAAGTTCAACTTGCGTTTAGGCAATGAAGCTTTGGTGTTTGCTAGTTCATTGGGAGATATTAGAATTAGTTTAGATTCTAATAGGCATTTATATTTAATAGACGTTTATTATGTACCTCAATTCAAGAGGAATTTAATTTCAGTTTCTTGTTTAAATAAATTTGGTTATTCGGTTACTTTTAATAAAGCTTTTATTATTAGTAAGAATGACAAAATTATTTGCAAAGGTACACTGGAAAATGGCTTATTCTATTTGCATGGAACTATCTCTCACTTGTTAGACACATAATCAACAAAACCTAATCAAAAAAGAGTAAAATTATTAAAAGATGAAACCTACCTATGGCATTTACGCCTAGGTCATATTAACCTTAATAGGATTAAAAGATTGGTAAGTGACGGACCTCTAAGTGACTTAAAGGTTGATGATTTACCAATTTGTGAATCTTGTTTGGAAGGTAAAATGACCAAAAGATCGTTCACGACCAAAGGCACAAGAGCCATCGAATGTTTAGGATTGATACACACTGATGTGTGTGGACCTATGAGCATTCAAGCTAGAGGTAGATATGAGTGCTTCATCACTTTCACGGATGATCACTCAAAATTTGGCTATGTGTATCTCATGAGACATAAGTCAGATGCTTTTGATATACTCAAAGCATTAAAAGCTGAAATAGAAAATCAGCTAGAGAAATGCATAAAAATCTTGAGGTCTGATCGTGGTGGAGAATATCTATCTGGTGAGTTTCAGCAATATCTTATTGATAATGGGATAATTTCTCAGTTTTCTACATCAAGCACACCTCAACAAAATGGGGTGGCAGAAAGGAGAAATAGAACTATTTTGGACATGGTTAGGTCTATGTTGAGTTATTCAACGCTCCCTAATTCTTTTTGGGGATATGCTTTACAAACCGCAATGTACATTCTAAACGATGTACCATCTAAGTCGGTTCCTAAAATACCGCATGAGTGTTGGACCGGTGAAAGCCTAGTTTACAGCACTTAAGGATATTAGGATGTTCTGCGCACGTGTTAAAAGGAAAGACAGAAAAGATGGAGTCCCATTCAGAAACTTGCATATTTGTAGAGTATCCAAAAGGATCAAAAGGATATTATTTTTACAGTCTTTCAGATCTTAAAGTATTTGTTTCGACAAATGCTAAATTTCTGGAACAGGATTTTGAATAATTTTGTGCCTGAAAGTAGAATTGTCCTGAATGAGCTTTTAGGAGATACAATTCCACAAGAGGTTTCACAACCAAGTCCAATTGTAAGTTCCGTACCAACACACGATCAACAATCTACCACACCTCATCGTAGTGGGAGGGTTGTTAGACAACCCGAGAGATACATCGAGCTAGGAGAAACTGTAGAGAATCATCTGGATAACGATGATCCTTATACTTATAAGGAAATAATAGAAGATGTTGATTGTGGCCATTGGCAAAAGGCAATGCAATCCGAAATTGAATCTATGTTCAAAAACAAAGTCTGGTCTCTTGTAGACTTGCCTAAAGGGATAAAACCCATTGGGTGAAAGTGGGGATACATGAGGAAAAGAGGAATGGATGGAAAGTTGGAAACCTTTAAAGCTAGATTGGTAGCTAAAGGTTATATACATAAGGAATGTATCGATTATGAAGAAACCTTCTCTCCTGTGGCCGTGCTTAAATCCATTAGGATACTCTTATCCATTACGAAATCTCTAGACCTAGAGATTTGACAAATGGACGTAAAGACAACTTTCCTTAACAGAATTCTTGACGAAAGTGTTAGGATTATGCTTGATAGCAAGAGTATAATAATGTATTTGACAATCTTTTCAAATTAATAAAGTGATTTATAGTTTAACAAATCTTATAACATTTATAGTTTAAATATTATAATTGTCAAAAGTAAATAATCATAAGGTTAAAAGACTATGAGAAAAGAAGAATTGTTCATACATCTATATATGTATGAGGTAGACACAATTCTTTAGTTAGTCTTGAATAATATTCACAACTTAAGATAAAAGGTTGGGCGCCTTTATCTTGTCAAAGTTGTAGATTCTTTTGCTAGCATTTGAGTGGGATCAAATATGTTATGATGAGTCTAAAATCATCAAAGTGTGGTGTCTTTGGGTAAAAGAATCTAGTGCACCTGGTGCATTGAAATGGATCACAATGAAATACTTTATCTAGAACCGTCAATGGATAAAAGTTTTCATTAGAAGATAATCGGAGAGTCTATCTTAATCTTGAGATAAATGATGGACTTATGGTTGCAAGTGTTATCATTTGAGCTATCAATGAGTACGATTATATAGCATAGTCTATCCTCGATAGTTTGGTGGTATTCATTTGTTAATCGATAGAGGACTTCATTTTTAGATATGGACATCGTGGCCCCCTTTACGAAATGAGAGTAGAATATCATCGTATGGATATTTAGGGGTTCATCTAAAATTGTATTGAGGCATGTGAATTTGTTTCTTTTTGTAATAATGGGTCTTGTTCACATGTGAACCTTTTATGAAGGTCAAATGGATTTAATAAAATAAGAAAATAATATATTGGCTCATATATATGGTTTGGGCGGCTAGGAAATTTAGAATAGCTTAATTGTATTATATTATTTTATTATTTTATTAAATGGAAATTAATTAATTTACTGATTAATTAATTAATTAAAAGTCAAAATCTTTTTCCTAGTAGGAGATGGTCTCATAAAATTATACTATTGTTAGTAGTATAATTAATATTAAAGACTATATTTGATAAGTAGATAAATAAAAGGAGTTATTTATCTAATCAAATTAGGAAGTCTTTAATATGGTTACAAATACACTATTGAGTTGAATTAGGAGTCTTGGTGTATGATAAAATTCCTTTTTGAAAAGGATTCTTAACCACCAAGTAAATCTACCTAAGGAAAGGATTCTTAACTACCAAGTATTCCTTCTTATGAAAAGAATTAAGTCTCCTAATTATATCCTATGATTTTTGGCCAGCTCATGTGTATATAGGAGTGGATAGAATTGATAAGGATTCTTAACTACCAAATAAATCCACCTAAGGAAAGGATTCTTGCCAACCAAGTAAATCCTTCTTAGGAGAGGATTTATAATCCTATATATATCTCATGTGATTTTCGGCTAGCCTTAAGGCATTCTAAGAGTGAATTTCGACCAGCCCTAGCATAATTTCAAGAAGAGATTTTGGCTAGCCTAGTTTTTCTAAGAGAGAAGAATTCGGCCATCATAGGAATTTTGAGGGAGAAAAATATGATTTTACTCTAGACAAAATTCGATCAACAATAAGAAATAGTGTGTGATTCGAGAAAGAAGAAATAGGAAGAAAGAACGGTTGGTTTTCGATAGTACACTAGTAGCCTTTACATCAAAAGGTTTTGTGTACAACATCGAATCAAGGTTCACGCGAGTTTCAATCAAATTGATTGATTATTTACAAGTGACCTAACATTCTTTGTTTTCTTCTTAGACGATTATTGTAAGTAATAAAGAGAAAGATTTTGTTTCGTTTCCATCCTCAGGTATACGGTTTAAAGAAAGGGAGCCCACACTTCTTGGTGATTCATGTTCGTGATTGGATTGGAAGATCTTACGGAATTGATTCGGCGCTTGTTCTATCGTCACGAGAAAAAGGTACGACACTTTATATATAAATCAATTAATCTAGGGTTAAGGTTCTCGTTACATAAAAGCGTAAATTTTGTATTTATACGCAAACCCTAATTTAAAAAAAAATAATTCTACGCTTCCGCTGCGTGGGGTTTTCCTTAAAGAAAGCATCTACATGATGCAACCAGAAGGATTCATTAAAAAAGACCAAGAGGAAAGGGTATGCAAGTTGCAAAGATCCATATATGGATTGAAGCAAGCATTTAGATCCTGGAACATAAGCTTCAATCAAGCCGTGAAAAGTTTTGGATTTATTCAAAATCTTAACGAACCTTGTGTATACAAAAGGATTAAAGGCGACAAGTTGGTTTTCTTAGTTCTTTATGTTGATGATATACTACTCATCGGAAACGATGTAGGTGTATTGACATCAATAAAAGAATAGTTAGCAAAACAATTTGATATGAAGGACTTAGGAGAAGCAAGTTATATTCTTGGTATCCAAGTCATATGGGATAGATGGGATAGAAAGAATAGAACGATTGCATTATCCCACATAAATAAAATATTGTCTAGGTTTTCCATGCAAGATTCCAAGAAAGGTATGTTACCTTTCAGACATGGAATCAAACTTTCTAATGAACAAGTTCCTAAGAATGAGCATGAAGAGCAAATCATGAGTAGGGTTCCATATGCATCAGCAGTTGGAAATCTCATGTATGCAATGCTCTGCACTAGACCAGATATTTGTTTTGCTATGAGCATAGTTAGCAGGCTTCAATAGAAACATGGTCCTGATCACTGGACAATAGTCAAGCATATTTTCAAGTATCTTAGGAGAACGAGAGATTATATGCTTGTATACTTTGGAGGGAATTTAATTCCCGTTAGGTATACAAATTATGATTTTAGGTTAGATTCTAACTCCAGGAGATCAACATCAAGATCTATGTTTACTATTGGAGGAGTGGCAGTCATATGAAGAAGTATCAAGCAATCTTGTATTGCTGATTCCACCATGGAAGCCAAGTATGTTGCTGCATGCGAGGCTGTTAAAGAGGCTGTCAGGCTCCGCCAATTCTTGATTGACTTGGAAGTGGTTCATGATGCGAATAATTAGATCGCTATCTATTGTGACAATAGTGGAGCAGTGGCCAATTCGAGAGAACCAAGAAGTCATAAGAGAGGGCAACACATTGAAAGAAAGTATCACCTTCTAAGGGAAATTGTGCATAAGGGTGACGTAACAATTACCAAGATCATGTCAGCAGATAATCTAGCAGATCCCTTTACAAAGGTTCTTTCACAAAAGAGTTTTGATGGGCATCTAAAGAACATGAGGATGAGAGATATGACACATTTGCTATATAGCAAGTGGGAGATTGTTGGGATTATGCTCGATAGCAAGAGTGCAATAATGTATTTGACAATCTTTTCATATTAATAAAGTGATTTCTAGTTTAACAAATCTTAAAGCATTTATAGTTTAATTATTATAACTGTCAAAAGTAAATAATCAAAAGGTCAAAAGACTATGAGAAAAGAAGAATTGTTCATACATATAGAAATGTATGAGATAGACACAATTCTTTAGTTAGTCGTGAATAATATTCATAACTAAAGATAAAAAAATGGCCGCCTTTATCTTGTCAAAGTTGTAGATTCTTTTGCTAGCATTTGAGTGGGATCAAATGTGTTATGATAATCATCAAAGTGTGGTGTCTTTGGGCAAAAGAATCTAGTGCACTGGGTGCATTGAATAAGATCAAACTAAAATACTTTATCTAGAACCATCAATAGATAAAAGTTTTCATTTGAAGAAAATCAGAGACTCTATCTCAATCTTGAGATAAATGATGGACTTATGGTTGCAAGTGTTATCATTTGAGCTATCAATGAGTACAATTATATAGCATAGTCTATCCTCGATAGTTTGGTGGTATTCATTTGTTAATCGATAGAGGTCTTCATTTATAGATATGGACATTATGGCTCCTTTTATTAAATGAGAGTAGAATACCATCATATGGATGTTTTGAGGTATTGGATATTAAATCTTAACGTTAAGTTTTCAATAGTGTCTGTTGAAACATGGCTTCTGGACAAGTCAAAATATCCAAGTTCAAAATGTGGTCATATGAGTAAATATGGTAACTTGGAGAGCTATAGGAGGTCTATGAGCTCTTGGCGATTACTGGTATTCTTCACGAGGATACATTTTCTCCAATAAGGTTGTCTACGGTATGAATGAGTAACATTAACTTATTATATCTTTATTTACGAGTTCAATTTTAGTTATTTAGTGGAATGAACTAAAATTAAATAGATCGAACCTAAGTGAATCATTTGTTGATTGTGATTGGGCTGTGTCTATTGGAGCTTAAATTTAGATAGCCCGCCAAGATACCCAATCCACACGAACTTGCATGGATCACTTGATATATTCTACCAGACAAATTTAAGGGTCCATCTAGAATTGTACTGAGGCATGTGGACTTGTTTCTTTTTGTAAGAATGGGTCTAGTTCACATGTGGATTTTTTATAAAGGTCAAATGGATTTAATAAAATAAAAAGATAAATAATATATTGGCCCATATATATACATTGGGCAGCGAGGCTATTTAGTATAACTTAATTATATTACTTTATTTTATTATTTAAATAAATGGAAATTAATTAATTTGATGATTAATTAATTATTTAATTAAAAGTAAAAATCTTTTTCCTAGTAGGTTATAGTCTCCTAAAATTATACTATTGTTGGTAGTATAATTAATATTAAAGACTATATTTGATAAGTAGATAAATAAAATGAATTATTTATCTAATCAAATTAGGAAGTCTTTAATATGGTTACAAATACACTATTGAGTTGGATTAGGAGTCTTGGTGTAGGATAGAATTCCTTTTTGAAAAGGATTCTTAACCATCAAGTAAATCCACGTAAGGAAATGATTCTTAACTACTAAGTAAATCCTTCTTAGGAAAAAATTAAGTCTCCTAATTAAATTCTATGAAGATTTCGGCCAGCCCATATATATATAAGAGGATAGAATTCTTTTTAGATAAGTATTTTTAACTACCAAATAAATCCACCTAAGGAAAAGATTCATGCCAACCAAGTAAATCCTTATTAGGAGAGGATTTATGATCCTATATATATATATATATGTATGTTAATTTCAGCCGGCCTAAGGTAATGTAATAGAGAGATTTCGGCCAACCCTATTTTTATAAGTGAAGAATTCGGCCATCATAGGAATTTTGAGGGAGAAAAATCTGATTTTGCTCTAGACAAAATTCGATCAACTCTAAGAAAGTGTGTGATTCGGGAAAGAAGAAATAGGGAGAAAGAACGTTTAGTTTTCGATAGTACACTAGTAGCCTTTCCATCAAAACATTTTGTGTACAACATCGAATCAAGGTTCACGCGAGTTTCAATCAAATTGATTGATAATTCACAAGTGACCTAACGTTCTTTGTTTTCTTCTTGGAGGATTATTGTAACTAACAAAGATGATGATTTTGTTTTTTCCATCCTTAGGTATACGATTAAGAGAAAGGGAGCCCACACTCCTAGGTGATTCACTTTCGTGATTGGATTGGAAGATCTTGTGGAATCAATTTGGCGCTTGTTTAATCGTCACGAGAAAAAGGTATGACACTTTATATATATATATATATATATATATATATATATATCAATTAATCTAGGGTTAAGGTTCTTGTTATTATAAAAGAAAATTTTTTATTTATACGCAAACCCTAATTCTGATTTTTCATGCTTCCGTTGCGTTTTGAACCATTTTTTCCCCTACAATAGTGACTACTCAAAGATGAAACCAAGTGAAGTAATTGGAAGGCTTTTGGCCTATGAATCTAGAAAGGGTCTTACACTTATATTTCCAAAGAAGTTAAAGAGTACTACCTTTAAAGCATTAAGGTAGAGAAGAATGAAGAAAATTCAGATGAAGAAATTGCTTTAATGGCAAAGAAGTTCAAGCAATTTATGAGGTTTGATAAGAAAGGGTTTGTGATGAAGAAAAGTTTGTGAAGAAGAAGGTTCCTTCCAAGAAAATGGAGTAAACTCAAGAAAAAGACCACAAGAAGGGTATTCAATGCTATGAGTGTAGTGGCTTTGGACACATTACTCCCAAATGTGCAAATTTGAAGAAAAAGAGATGAAAAGCCATGACGGTCACTTGGAGTGAAAGTGATGATTTAGAAGATGAAAACATGTCTTTGGATGATAATGAAATTCAAGTAGCCAACTTCATTGCTTTCACATTCTCTCACAATAGCCGTGAGATTTCAGGTGACAAAGAAGAGGAAAAAGATGAGCAAGAAGAAGTTGATGAAAGTGGCTCAAATGGTGGAAGCAACTCATCCAAGTCCAATTTTGAATTTGATGAAAAGATGGACTATGATGACTTCATGAGATTCTTTGAGAACTCAAGATTGAAGAAGAAGAAAGAGATACAAAAGTTGAAAGGGGAAAAGCTTGAATTGACTTCCAAGGTAACACATTTAAGTGAAGAAATAAGTAAAGCTAAAGAGTTGGAAGAAAGATTGAAGATGGAGCTAGTCTTGGCCAAGAAAATTTGAGGAAAGAGCTCATGGAAGCAAACTAGTTGATTACTAAGATGACTTCCAGAACCAAGAAGTTGGACAAGATGCTATCATGTGGGAAGAGTCCTAATGACAAAAAGGGGTTAGGATATGTGGAAGAAATGGAAGCCACATCCTTAAAGAAGACAACATTTGTCAAGAGCAAAGAGGTTGAAAATGCTCAAACCCCTCTATAATAAACTAAGAGGGTTAAAGTTTTGTGAAGTGAATGAATTCAAATGAAATGCAACAAACAAGTGCAAACAAATGCAAGACACACAAACAAGAGCTTGGATCACCTAAGTATGTCTAGGAACCAGCTCTGATACCAATTGAAAGTTCCCTAAAAAACGTGTGTGTCTAAAACCTAGAGGAGGGGGGGTGAATAGGTTTTAATCAAGTCAATTACCATTTTTTCTTGATTAGTCAATATTCAAAATTAACCCAATAGAACAAATATACAACATCAAGTGTAAGGTGCGGAAATATAAACAACACAAGATGTATACGTGGAAACCCTCCAAATGGGAAAAACCATGGGCTATTAAGTGTGCCACACTCGGTCAAAGAAATCCACTATACGAATAAAAGGTTACACCCTCAAGTGATTCTCGGACTCTCACTCTCGATAACCTCAGGCTATGGACACCGCCACTCACCACTCTTGGTTCAGTCCCTAGTTATATTCCCTGATACACTACTCTTGGCGTGAACGCCTTCTACTTTACCCCCTTGGGCCTTTTACAGTGGCACCCGACCAACTGCTTGTCAACCCACCCTTGGTTGCAAGACTTGCCTTGCTTGTGCAACTTCACACCGAAGCCACAAGACTTGACTCAATGAAGAGTTCAACAACCTATGTGAATATGATAAAATATTCAAACATGCAAGTAATGCTAGGCAAAACACTAAATGCTTATATAGGAATTTAAGAATGTCACTAAGTACAATTCCTAGATATCATTGTCTAAATGAATGTTCATAAAGACTTAACTAGATACAGTTATGCAACATTATATCTTAGTTTTCAAACAAGACCATTTCAACATATGTTGTCATTAAGCATGGCATGGTCATTAATGCAATCATCAAAATGCAATTAATATGACCTAATCAATAATGCATAAATGCAATGCATAAAGACTTAACTAGATATGAATATGCAATATTACAATCTAGTTATCAAACAAAGTCACTTCAACATATATTGTCATTAAGCATGGCATGGTCATTAATGTAATCATCAAAAAACAATTAATATGACCTAATTATCTAGAGACAAATATGACCTATATGCTATCTATCACAATTCAAACCCCAAACATGTCATAACTTCAATAAATATGCAATTAATATGAAGAAATGCTAATTTAAGCAATAAATGACATGTCTTGGTAAGCTAGAACAATAAATGAACAACAATGATGGTTCTACTTACCAATCAATGAAAACCAATGCTTGGAATGATGCTTGAATGCAAGATGAAGATGAGTTTGGGGTTTGGAGAGTCAAACACAAAGCTTGAATCTTTCTCTCTCTAAGGAAGGTTCTCTCTCTCTAAAAATGTGTTCTTTGAGCTCTGAGAAGGCAAGGAATAAGAAGAACATATATAAAGAAGCCCTACACAAAACAACATCATTTTGGACTTGGGAGACAAAGTCCCACATGACCGCTGTACGTGCTGCGGCCTAGGCAAGTGTCCAGACCGCGGTAGAGCCAGCGGTGCATCACTTGGGAATCTCCACTGTCTGGACCGCGGTACATGCAATGTCTAGACCACGGTAGAGCAAGCGGTGCATCACTGGGAAACTTTGCTTGGGAGACTGCTGTGCATGCAACCTGCACAGGCCTTGGTAGCAGCAGCGTGCAACGCCTGGAGAACACCGCTGGGCATACCGCGGTGGAGGAAATGCACATGGAGCGGTCCCGGCAACGGTCAAGGGGAAAATCCTTTTCTAAGGGCAAACAAAATGCATCAAACACCCAAGCAAGAGTTATGGCTAAAAGGCACACAATTATGACAATTAAGCATTCATGCAAGATGATGAAAAACATGCATGAGAGTGTGTGTGCACCTAAACTCTTCAAGAGGTAAAGTCAAGTGAATATACCTTTTGCTCTTGAAGTCATGGAGATGCTTGGCAGCTTGCTAATGAGGACCTAAGCTACCTATTACACAATCATCCCCAATGTGGTGTGGTTTGTCATGAAATAAGCCAATCATAAAATTGAGGTCCTTACAATCTCCCCCTTTGGCTATTTCATGACAAAACAACCACTCACAAATAAATCCTCACAAAACAAAAAATAATCTAGCTATTGTTCATGAGAGTCCATTCTACGTTCTAAGAATCTAAGTCTTCAAGGTCTTCAATCTCTTCGTTGCTCATCATAACTACACACAATAGTAAGAAAGCACTTTCCAACAACAAGTGCATGTGAGGTGAACAAACATAAAAAGCAATTGCACACAATAAAGCAATATAAACAAATGCATGTTCAATGCTCCCTCTAAACGGGTTACTCTCTCTCAAACTCTCTCCTTAAAGTATAACCAATGCTCCCCCTATATTTCTCAAGACTTCTCCCCATTTTGGTCATGATATAGGCAAAGGAGCTCCCCTTATCGGGTTGCTTTAGCAAAAAGAGCTATTCGCAAAAGAACATTGCATAATCATATACACAAAATTTATGCAACTTAAATAATTGAGAGAGATTCAAGGAGTTGATTTAAAGAAAAAAAATGTGTGACAAGGATGCTTTGCAAACAAGACATGTTGTATTCAAATCCAAAACAAATGGTATTTGGAAAAGCAAACATCAAAAGGGTTTTCAAAAGAATTCAAACCAATTTGTACCTTTTTTTCATAAGCAAACAAGATTTAGTTTCAAAAATTTGAAAATAAAGCAACTATATCAATCCTTAAAGACAAACCAAGACATGAGTGACTATTGCACCCTTTTTTATTTTTTCGGATATTTATCCGTATGATAGTAGTCTTGTTTTACCATTAAGAAAAGAGAGAAGACTAATTTGGATATAAAATCCTTATTGATTAGTCTTCTCATTTGCACTCACATATATTTGCATTAAAGCAATCAAACTCAATTCATGCATATCATTTTAAAGCATGTCATTAAAAGCAAGTTCACATGTCATGGAGATAAATTATAGGTCATTCAAATGTACTTTTCTAATTAATTCTTTTAGTCCAAAAATACATGTTTGAACATAAATATGACATGGATTGCAAACAAAGCAATGTTTCACACTTATTAAAGAAAAATATATAAGCATATATGTGTAACCAAGAATCTCAAGCAATTATCAAAAGAGCATCAAATTAATCAAATTTTTGCATATAGCAAATCATGCAAGTTTGCTCTCTTTACTTGAGCTCCCCAAATGGGGTCAAATCCAACCAAGTCAATGGAAGACATGAGCCCCTGTAAACTTACCAAGTCCAAAGGACTTAGTTACATCTACGGGTGTCTCATAGGCACTAAGGCAAGCGAGTTCATTCTTTTTAACCCACATAGGTTCCACTTTTTCATTTTTAGTGGTCATAAGAAAATTTCTAAACTCCCTAGGTTCGTGCAAACTTGCCCCTTTTTTCAACCGTTTTACTTTCATGCTCTCTAATCTACACCTCTTAATGTATTTAACGCAATTTGGTCTTAAGTGACCAATCATACCACAAAAATGACAAGTAGGTACAAAGTAAGAATTTATACCATTGCATTGTGTTCTCATCGAGGCATCGCCATGTTGATGAGGTTGTCTTTGATGATGCACCGATTGGCTTCTCCTTGGAACTTGAGCCGATCGGTGGCATCTTTGTGGTCTAGATTCTTGAGGTGGTTGAGCCAGTTGATCTTGACTCCTTGGTTGATCATGTTTCTTGTGATCACCTTCTTTTCTCATTGTTGGTTTGTTGGAGGAGGTGATTTACTTCTCAAGAACTTGCCCTTTCTTCTTGTATTGCCTAGGCTTTGGTTGAGTTGCCAAGGCTTGTATGGACTTTCCTTGAGTTGAAGGTTGCTTGGATGAAGCTTTGCTCTTGCCATGAGCTTGAGGTTGTTTGACCTTGGCCTTTTTTAATTCTTCAAGGCACCTCATCTCTCTTTCCTTGACAATTTTCAAGGAGTTATCTTTGATGGCAAGTTCATCTTTCATTGCCTTCATCTATTGGTGGAAATATTCAATCTCCTTCTCAAACTTGGACACATCAATCACGTTCGTCTTTAAGGAGTCATTCAACTTGATCCTTAGTTGAAGATTATCCTTTTCCAATCTAAGGATATCATTATCTTTCCCCTTCAAAGACTTTTGATAATCAACCACATTATCACAAGAGTTCTTGGAGCATGGGTCATTGCTATCAAAGCTTCTCCCACTTGTGTTTGTGAGAGTCATATCATCATGGCTAGCTTCACTAAAGCATGCTCCGCTTTTGTTTCCAAACTCCAAGTCACCAATCTTGAACTCTTCAAGTAACACACAATTGGTAGTGGCTTGGATTTCTTCGTGGTAGGAAACCGAAAATGCACGGTAGTTGTTCACACACTCATCCGAGCTTGTGGAGCAAATTTCAATAACTTCTTCTTCGCTAACACATCGAGTAGCGATCATTCCAACTCCTTCATTCTTGTACTTCAAGTTACTACACTTGGAGGCATTGTGGCCAATTCCGCCACATTCAAGGCGAGGGTCACTTTTCCTTGACATTTTCTTTTCCTCATTCACTTTGGAGGTCATACCCTTCTTTTGAGATTTTGTGAATCTCTTAAATCTCTCAACCATGAGAGTCATCTCCTCATCGGAGTCATAATCCTCCCTCTCAACATTAGAGGTCAATCTAGCAATACCCGCTCTAAGTGTTTCACTCTCACACATGGTGTTTGGTGAAGTGAATGAATGCAAATGAAATGCAACAAACAAGTGCAAACAAATGCAAGACACACAAACAAGAGCTTGGATCACCTAAGTATGTCTAGGAACCAGCTCTGATAACAATTGAAAGTTCCCTAAAAAATGTGTGTGTCTATAACCTAGAGAGGGGGGGGGGGGGTGAATAAGTTTTAATCAAGTTAATTACCAATTTTTCTTGATTGGTCAATATTCAAAATTCACCTAATAGAACAAACATACAACATCAAGTGTAAGGTGAGGAAATATAAACAACACAAAATGTATACGTAGAAACCCTGTAAATGGGTTAAACCATGGGCTGTTAACTGCGCCGCACTCGGTCACAGAAATTCACTATATGAAAAAAGGTTACACCCTCAAGTGATTCTCGAACTCTCACTCTCGACAACCTCAGGCTATGGACACCGCCACTCACCACTCTTGGTTCAGTCCCTAATGATATCCCCTTATTCACTATTCTTGGCGTGAACGCCTTCTACTCTACCCCCTTGGGCCTTTTACAGTGGCACCCGACCAATTGCTTATAAACCCACCCTTGGTTGCAAGACTTCCCTTGCTTGTGCAACTTTACACCGAAGCCACAAGACTTGACTCAATGAAGAGTTCAACAACCTATGTGAATATGATGAAATATTGAAACATGCAAATAATGCTAGGCAAAACACTAAATGCTTATCTAGGAATTTAAGAATGTCACTAAGTACAATTCCTAGATATCAATGTCTAAATGAATGTTCATAAAGACTTAACTAGATACATTTATGCAACATTATATCTTAGTTATCAAGCAAGACCATTTCAGCATATGTTGTCATTAAGCATGTCATGGTCATTAATGTAATCATCAAAATGCAATTAATATGACCTAATCAATAATGCATAAATGCAATGCATAAAGACTTAACTAGATATGAATATGAAATATTACAATCTAGTTATCAAACAAAGTCACTTCAACATATGTTGTCTTTAAGCATGGCATGGTCATCAATGTAATCATCAAAATACAATTAATATGACCTAATTAGCTAGAGACAAGTATGACCTATATGCTAGCTATCACAATTCAAACCCCAAACACGTCATAACTTCAATAAATATGCAATTAATATGAAGAAATGCTAATTTAAGCAACAAATGACATGTCTTGATAAGCTAGAACAATAAATGAACAACAATGGTGGTTCTACTTACCAATAAATGAAAACCCATGCTTCGAATGATGCTTGAATGCAAGATGAAGATGAGTTTGGGGTTTGGAGAGTCAAACACAAAGCTTGAAGCTTTCTCTCTCTACGGAAGGTTCTCTCTCTCTAAAAATGTGTTCTTTGAGCTCTAAGAAGGCAAGGAAGAAGAAGAGAACATATATAAAGAAGCCCTACACAAAACAACATCATTTTGAACTTAGGAGACATAGTCCCGCACGACCGCTGTGTGTGCCGCGACCTAGGCAAGTTTCCAGACCGCGGTAGAGCGAGTAGTGCATCACCTGGGAATCTCCACTGTCTAGACTGCGGTACTGGCAATGTCCAGACCATGGTAGAGCAAGCGGTACATCACTGGGAAACTCTGCTTGGGAGACCGCTGTGCATGCAACGTGCACAGGCCGCGGTAGCAGCAGCGTGCAATGCCTGGAGAACACTGCTGTGCATACCGCGGTGGAGGCAATGAATAGAGAGCGGTCCCAACCGCGGTCAAGGGGAAAATCCTCTTCTAAGGGCAAACAAAATGCATCAAACACCCAAGCAAGATTTATGGCAAAAAGGCACACAATTATGACAATTAAGCATTCATACAAGTTGATCAAAAACATGCATGAGAGTGTGTGTATGCACCTAAACTCTTCAAGAGGCAAAGTCAAGTGAATATACCTTTTGCTCTTGAAGTTATGGAGATGCTTGGAAGCTTGCCAATGAGGACCTAAGCTACCCATTACACAATCATCCCCAATGTGGTGTGGTTTGTCATGAAATAAGACAATCATAAAATTGAGGTCCTTACAACTTGTGCCTAATTCTTAGTGAAGAGATTTAGTTGCACACACTCACATTTCATATATATGCATTTATATTGACATGCATTTGTTATTGTACACACACACACACACTTCATGTTTTTGAGTTGTTGCATGTGTTATCATGCATTTCATTCTTAGTCTTAAGTGTGGTGATTGTTATGTGTTTGATTCATTGTTTGTTGTTTGATTTGAAATTTTCATGCTTGCATGATGGTGTGCTTGTCTTAGCGTGTTGAGTGACCATTTGAGAAGGTTTTATTCTTTTCTTGGTTTGGTTATATGGAGTAAGGTGCCTAGTTTCAAAAGAGTGGATTTCAAAGATTTTAATGATTTTCAAAACTGACATTTGTATGGTCGTGTGACCATAGCATTTGGTACATTTTTTCAAAATGAGTTTTGAAAATTTATGTCAAACTAGATACCCATACCTTTCTAACGGTATATTAATCGTAATATTTCATGATCGTTTGGATTGGTTTTGAAATCTCCAAAGTGACCATAAATATAGAGCATCTCTATATTTATCTGTTTTTAACCTTTGGTCACTCATTTGACCATAAATTTTTCTACAATCATCTAAATCAAATGTTTTTACTTAGAATAGAAATTAGACTTTCATACCTTTCCAATGGTATATTATACGAAAGGTTTCGAAGTCGTTTGGTCTTATTTTGATCCTCTTGAATTTCAAGCTGGTGTGTTGAAAGTGGAATTCACGCGAGCCTCGAGCGAAAATGACCCCGAAAATTTTGGCAGCAATTTTTACTTCCAAACATTTGCCTCATCCACATGCAAAGATGGCCCCGAAAAACTTGGCAGCTATTTTCGCTTCCAAACGTTTCGCCTCCTCCTGGTGCAAAACCTGTAGTGAAAAACCTGATTTGTCCTTATATATATATCATCTTCTTCCCAAATCAAACATCGAGCTCATAAATTCATATCTTAGTAAGAGAAAGAGCTTCCCTAGTGAGAGAAAGCACCTAGATTTCTTCTTTAACTCTCCAAACATAAACGTCCATCATCCTTTCATGAAACTAACATCATCTAGCTTCATCTAGCTTCATCTAGTATGTTTCTTGGTATGGGTCTTCATCAACATATGTAACTTGGTAAATAGAACACCATTTCCATCATTCTTATGTTCTAGCTTAACAAGATATCTTTTGTATGACTTGCATGCCTCTAGATTAGGATTTTTATTATAAGTAGAGATTGTTGATGATGTTTGGGTTGTTGTATTGTGATAGATTGCATATAGGATATATTTGCCTCTAGCTGATTAGGTCATATTGATTGCATTTTGATGATTACATTTAATGACCATGCCATGCTTAATGACAACATATGTTGAAATGACTTTGTTTGATAACTAGATTGTAACATTGCATATTCACATCTAGTTAAGTCTTTAACAGCATTCATATCGACATTGATATCTAAGAATTGTACTTAGTAACATTCTTGAATTCCTAGATAAGCATTTAGTGTTGCCTAGCATTATTTACATTTAGAATATTGTTATATATTCACATAGGTTGTTGATCTCTTCATTGAGAATTAAGTCTTGTGGCTACCGGTGTGTAGTGTACAAGCAATTCAAGCCTTGCAACCAAAGAAGGGTTGGCAAGCAATTGGTCGGGTGCTACTATAAAAGGCCCACAGGGGTAGAGTAGGAGACAATCATACCAAGAGGAGTGTATCAGGGGATATCACTAGGGGTTGAACCAAGAGTGGTGAGTGGAGGTGGTGTAGGGAAAAACCCCGCGCAACAAAAGCGTGAGAAAAATTAAAATTTAGGGTTTGGGTATTAAAATATTTCCCTTTGAATAACAAGAACCTTAACCCTAGATTAATTGATGTATATAAAAAGTGTTTTACCTTCTTCTCGTGACGATTGAACAAGTGCCGAATTGATTCAGTAAGATCTTCCAATCCAATCACGAACGTGAATCACCAAGGAGTACGGGCTCCCTCTCTTTTTAATTGTATACCTGAGGATGGAAACAAACAAATCTTTCTCTTTGTTAGTTACAATAATCCTCCAAGAAGAAAACAAAGAACGTCAGGTCACTTGTGAATTGTCAATCAATTTGATTGAAACTCGCGTGAACCTTAATTCGATGTTGTACACAAAACCTTTTAATGTAAAGGCTACTAGTATACTATCGAAAACTAAACGTTCTTTCTTCCTTTTCTTCTTTGCCGAATCTCACACTATTTCTAAGAGTTGATTGAATTTTATCTAGTGTAAAATCAGATTTTTCTCCCTCAAAATTTCAATGGTAGCCAAAATCTTCTCTCTAAAAGATTAGGGCCGGCCGAATATAATTCTATGCAATCACCTTGGGCTGGCCGAAATTAACATATATATATATATATATATATATATATATATAGGATCATAAATCCTCTCCTAAGAAAGATTTACTAGGTTGGCAAGAATCCTTTCCTCAAGTGGATTTATTTGGTAGTTAAGAATCCTTATCTAAAAGGAATTCTATCTTCATATATATATATATATATATATATATATATATATATATATATATATGGGTTGGCCGAAATCTTCATAGAATATATATTAAGATCACAAATTCTTTTCCTAAGAAGGATTTACTTGGTTATTAAGAATCCTTTCCTTAGGTGGATTTACTTGGTGGTTCCTTTTCTAAAAGAAAATCTATCCTACACCAAGACTCCTAATCCAACTCAATAGTGTATTTGTAACCATATTAAAGACTTCCTAATTTGATTAGATAAATAATTAATTTTATTTCTCTACTTATCATATATAGTCTTTAATATTAATTATACTATCAACAATAGTATAATTTTAGGAGACAATCTCCTACTAGAAAAAAGATTTTGAATTTTAACTAAATAATTAATTAATTACATTAATTAATTTCCATTTAATTATATAATAAAATAAAAATAATCTAATTAGGCTAAACTATATAGATTTGCTGCCCATCACCATTATATAGGCAAATATATTATTATTCTTATTTTATTAAATCCATTGGACCTTAATAAAAAGTCCATATGTGAACTAGATCCATTCTACAAAAAGAAACAAGTCCACATGCCTCACTACAATTCTAAATGGACCCCTAAATTAGTCCGGTAGAATATATCAAGTGATCCATGCAAGTCCGTGTGGAATAGGGATCTTGGTGAGCTATCTAAACTTAAGCTCCAATAGACACAACCCAATCATAATCAACAAATGATTCACTTAGGTCCGATCTATTTAATTTTAGTTCATTCCATTAAAGAACTAAAATTGAACTCTTAAATAAAGATAGAATAAGTTGATGTTACTCAATCATACCCTAGACAACATTATTGGAGAAAGTGTATCCTCGTGAAGAATATCAGTAATCACCAAGAGCTCATAGACCGCCTATAGCTCTCCAAGTTACCATATTTACTCATATGACCATATTTTGAACTTGGATATTTTGACTTGTCCAGAAGCCACGTTTCAATAGACACTATTGAAAACTTAACGTTAAGATTTAATATCCAATACCTCAAAACATCCATATGATGGTATTCTACTCTCATTTAATAAAAGGAGCCACAATGTCCATATCTATAAATGAAGACCTCTATCGATTAACAAAAGAATACCACCAAACTATCGAGGATAGACTATGCTATATAATTTTACTCATTGATAGCTCAAATGATAACACTTGCAACCATAAGTCCATCATTTATCTCAAGATTGAGATAGATTCTCTGATTGTCTTCAAATGAAAACTTTTATCTATTGATGGTTCTAGATAAAGTATTTCAGTTTGATCCTATTCAATGCACCCAGTGCACTAGATTCTTTTGCCCAAAGACACTACACTTTGATGATTTTAGACTCATCATAACACATTTGATCCCACTCAAGTGCTAGCAAAAGAATCTACAACTTTGACAAGATAAAGACGTCCAACCTTTTATCTTAAGTTGTGAATATTATTCAAGACTAACTAAAGAATTGTGTCTACCTCATACATATCTAGATGTGTGAACAATTCTTTTTTTCTCATAGTCTTTTGACCTTATGTTTATTTACTTTTGACAGTTATAATAATTAAAATATAAATGCTATAAGATTTGTTAAACTAGAAATCACTTTATTAATATGAAAAGATTGTCAAACACATTATTACACTCTTGCTATCGAGCATAATCCCAACAATCACCCACTTGCTCTATAGCAAATGTGTCATATCTCTCATCCCCATTTTCTCCAGATGCCCATCAAAACTCTTTTGTGGAAGAGCCTTTGTAAAGGGATCCGCTAGATTTTCTACTGATGCGATCTTAATAATCATCATGTCATCCTATGCATAATTTCCCTCAGAAGGTGATACTTTCTTTCAATGTGTTTCCCACTCTTATGACTTTTTGGTTCTTTGAATTAGCCACTACTCCACTATTGTCACAATAGTTAGTGATCTGCTTATTCGTATCAGGAACCACTTCCAAGTCAATCAAGAATTGGCGGAGCCAGACAACCTCTTTAGCATCCTCGCATGTAACAACATACTCGGCTTCCATGGTGGAATCGGCAATACAAGATTGCTTGATACTCCTTCATATGGCTGCCCCTCATTCAATAGTAAACACAGATCCTGATGTTGATCTTCTGGAGTCAAAATCTGACTGAAAATCAGAATCTGTATACCCAACGGGAATTAAATCCCCTTCAGAGTATACGAGCATATAATCTCTAGTTCTCTTAAGATACTTGAAAATATGTTTGACTGCCGTCCAGTGATCAGAACCAAGCTTCGATTGAAACCTGCTAACTATGACCACAACAAAACAAATATCTTGTCTAGTACAGAGCATTACATACATGAGACTTCCCTGTCGATACACATGGAACCCTACTCATGAATTTATTTTTGGTTTGATTCCATGTCTGAAAGGTAACATACCTTTCTTGGAATCTTGCACGGAAAACCTAGACAAGATTTTATCTATGTATGAAGCTTGGGATAATGCAATCGTTCTATTCTTTCTATCCCTTATGACTTGGATACCAAGAATATAACTTGCTTCTCCTAAGTCCTTCATAGCAAATTGTTTTGCTAACCATTCTTTTATTGATGTTAATACACCTACATCGTTTCCGATGAGTAGTATATCATCAACATAAAGAACTAGGAAAACCAACTTGTCACCTTTAATCCTTTTGTCTACACAAGGTTCGTTAAAGTTTTGAACAAATCCAAAAATTTCACAGCTTGATCGAACCTTATGTTTTAGGATCTGAATGCTTGCTTAAATCCATATATGGATCTTTACAACTTGCATACTCTTTCCGCTTGGCCTTTTTCAATGAATCTTTCCGGTTGCATCATATAGATGCTTTCGTCAAGACTTTCATTAAGGAAAGATGTCTTGACATCCATTTGCCAAATCTCTAGGTCTAGAGATGCCGCAATGGATAAGAGTATCCTAATGGATTTAAGCATGGCCACATGAGAGAAGGTTTCTTCATAATCGATACCTTTCTTCTGTGTATAACCTTTAACAACCAATCTTGCTTTAAAGATTCCACCTTTCCATCCATTCCTCTTTTCCTCTTGTATACCCACTTGCACTTGATGGGTTTTATCCTTTAGGCAAGTCTACAAAAGACCAAACTTTATTTTTGAACATAGATTCAATTTTGGATTGCATTGCCTTTTTTCCAATGGCAACAATCAGCATCCTCCATTGCTTCCTTGTACATATAGGAATTATCGACATCCAGAAGATTCTCTACAGATTCTCCTAGACCGATGTATCTTTCGGGTTGTCTAATAACCCTACCACTACGACAAGTTATAGTAGATTATTGATCTTATGTTGGTATGGAACTTACAATTGGGATTGGTTACGAAACCTCTTGTGGAATTTTATCTCCTAAAAGCTCATTCAGGACAATTATACTTTTAGGCACAAAATTATCCATATAGTCTTGTTCCAGAAATTTAGCATTTGTCGAAACAGATACTTTAAGATCTGAAGGACTATAAAAATAATATCCTTTTGTTCCTTTTGGATACTCCACAAATATGAATGTTTCAGAATGGGGACTCCATCTTTTCTGTATTTCCTTTTAACACATGCCCAGGATATCCTAATATCCTTAAGTGTTGTAAACTAGGCTTTCGCCCGGTCCACAACTCATGCGGTGTTTTAGGAACTGACTTAGATGGTACATCATTTAGAATGTACATTGCGGTTTGTAAATCATATCCCAAAAAGAATTAGTGAGCGTTGAATAACTCAACGTAGACCTAACCATTTCCAAAAGAGTTATATTTCTCCTTTCTGCCACCCTATTTTGTTGAGGTGTGCTTGGTGAAGAAAACTAAGAAATTATCCCATTATCAATAAGATATTGCTGAAACTCACCAGATAGATAATCTCCACCACGATCAGACCTCAAGATTTTTATTTGTTTCTCGAGCTGATTTTCTAATTCAGCTTTAAATGCTTTGAACATGTCAAAAGCATCCGACTTATGTCTCATGACATACATATAGCCAAATCTTGAGTGATCATCCGTGAAAGTGATGAAGTACTCATATCCACCTATATCTTGAATGCTCGTAGGTCCACACACATCAGTGTGTATCAATCCTAAACATTCGATGGCTCTTGTGCCTTTGGTCGTAAACGACCTTATGGTCATTTTACCTTCCAAACAAGATTCATAAAGTGGTAGATCATCAACCTTTAAGTCACTTAGAGGTTCGTCACTTACCAATCTTTTAATCCTATTAAGGTTAATATGACCTAGGCGCAAATGCCTAGGTAGGTTTCATCTTTTGATAATTTTACTCTTTTATAATTAGGTTCAGTTGATTCCGTGTCTAACAAGTGAGAGATATTTACATGCAAATAGAATAAACCGTTTTCCAATGTACCTTTACAAATAATTTTGTCATTCTTACTAATAGTAAAAGCTTTATTAAAAGTAACCGAATAACCAAATTTATTTAAACAAGAAACTGAAATTAAATTTCTCTTGAATTCAGGTACATAATAAACGTTTATTAAATCTAAATGCCTACTAGAATCTAAATTGATTCTAATATCTCCCACTACACTAGTAGACACCAACGCTCCATTGCCTAAATGCACATTGAATTCATTCTTATTCAGTCTATTCCTTTGACCCTTTACTCCATAAAGGAAACACTTCCCTTTAATCTTGGTTACTTTCTTGCTCTCCTTTTAAGAAGGCCCAAGTTGCTTTTTCTTTTGTTGTCTCTTGACATTCTTACGGGTCTTAACAGTAGCAACTTTACCTACGGTATGAATCTCTTCCCTTGCCTTTCACAAGGATTTTCTCGATGCTTTGAACATCTTGCATCAGGCCTTGCAAGGTGTATTCCTTATTATTATAGGTGTAGTCCAACTTGATTTGATCAAAGGAATCTGATAGTGAGTTGACAATCATGTCAATTTTGGTCTCACCATCTATCTTAGCACCATTCATTTCAGCATTGTTGAGATGTTCTATGACTTTCATCATGTGATCTTTCACAGCCTGTCCAGGTTTCATCCTAAGATTCATGAAAGCAGTCACTACCTCTCTTTTAGTCGTCCTAGACCTCATAACAAACATTTTCTAGAGACATCATTATATCGGTGACAGTCTCCAATTCTTCAAGTTGCTGTTACAACAGGTCGGAGATGGTGTCCATAATGTAACATACATTTAGCCATCTCATATGAAGACTCCCACTGTAGATACTCATCTCTTTGCTCCTGAGTAAATTCATTAGTAGGAGTAGGTGGTTTAGGAGTATAACTCAGGAGCAAAGAGATGAGTATCTGCAGTGAGAGTCTTCATATGAGATGGCTAAATGTATGTTATATTATGGACACCATTTTCGACGTGTCATAACAGCAACTTTAAGAAATGGAGACTATCGCCGATATAATGATGTCTCTAGAAAATGTTTGCTATGAGGTCTAGGACGACTAAAAGAGAGGCAGTGACTGCTTTCATGAATCTTAGGATGAAACCTGGACAGGCTGTGAGAGATCACAAGATGAAAGTCATAGCACATCTCAACAATATTGAACTGAATGGTGCTAAGATAGATGGTGAGACCGAAATTGACATGATTGTCAACTCACTATCAGATTCCTTTGATCAATTCAAGTTAGACTACACCTTAAATAATAAGGAATACACATTGCTAGGCTTGATGCAAGATGTTCAAAGCATCGAGAAAATCCTTGTGAAAGGCAAGGGTCAAGAGATTCATACCATAGGTAAAGTTGCTACTGTTAAGATCCGTAAGAATGTCAAGAGACAACAAAAGAAAAAGCAACTTGGGCCTTCTTAGAAGGAGAGCAAGAAAGTAACCAAGATCAAAGGGAATTGTTTCCTTTGTGGTGAAAAGGGTCAAAGGAATAGACTGAATAAGAATGAATTCAACTTGTATTTAGGCAATTGAGCGTTGGTGTCTACTAGTGTAGTGGGAGATATTAGAATCAATTTAGATTCTAGTAAGCATTTAGATTTAATAAACGTTTATTATGTACCTGAATTCAAGAGGAATTTAATTTCATTTTCTTGTTTAAATATTTTTGGTTATTCGGTTACTTTTAATAAAGCTTTTATTAGTAAGAATGACAAAATTATTTGTAAAGGTACATTGGAAAACGGTTTATTCTATTTGCATGTAAATATCTCTCACTTGTTAGACACGGAATCAACGGAACCTAATCATAAAAGAGTAAAATTATCAAAAGATGAAACCTACCTAGGCATTTGCGCCTAGGTCATATTAACCTTAATAGGATTAAAAGATTGGTAAGTGACGAACCTCTAAGTGACTTAAAGGTTGATGATCTACCAACTTATGAATCTTGTTTGGAAGGTAAAATGACCATAAGGTCGTTTACGACCAAAGACACAAGAGCTATCGAATGTTTAGGATTGATACACACTGATGTGTGTGGACCTACGAGCATTCAAGATATAGGTGGATATGAGTACTTCATCACTTTCACGGATGATCACTCAAGATTTGGCTACATAAGTCGGATGATTTTGACATGTTCAAAACATTTAAAGCTAAAGTAGAAAATCAGCTTGAGAAACACATAAACATCTTGAGG
Organism: Dipteronia dyeriana; assembly: GCA_032871835.1. Lineage (NCBI taxonomy): Eukaryota > Viridiplantae > Streptophyta > Magnoliopsida > Sapindales > Sapindaceae > Dipteronia > Dipteronia dyeriana. The sequence goes on from CM065302.1 coordinate 41,320,449, forward strand.
TCTGATCGTGGTGGAGAATATCTATCTGGTGAGTTTCAGCAATATCTTATTGATAATGGGATAATTTCTTAGTTTTCTGCACTAAGCACACCTCAACAAAATAGGGTGGCAGAAAGGAGAAATAGAACTCTTTTGGACATGGTTAGGTCTACGTTGAGTTATTCAACGCTCCTTAATTCTTTTTGGGATATGATTTACAAACTGCAATGTACATTCTAAATGATGTACCATCTAAGTCAGTTTCTAAAACACCTCATGAGTTGTGGACCAGGCGAAAGCCTAGTTTACAACACTTAAGGATATTAGGATGTCCTGGGCATGTGTTAACAGGAAAGACAGAAAAGATAGAGTCCCCGTTCTGAAACATTCATATTTGTAGGGTATCCAAAAGGAACAAAAGGATATTATTTTTATAGTCCTTCAGATCTTAAAGTATCTGTTTCGACAAATGCTAAATTTCTGGAACATGACCATATGGATAATTTTGTGCCTAAAAGTATAATTGTCCTGAATGAGCTTTTAGGAAATACAATTCCACAAGAGGTTTCGTAACCAAGCCCAATAGTAAGTTCCATACCAACACAAGATCAATAATCTACTATACCTTGTCGTAGTGGGATGGTTAGTAGACAACCCGAAAGATATATCGGTCTACGAGAATCTATAGAGAATCTTCTGGATGATGATAATCCCTATACGTACAAGGAAGCAATGGAGGATGTTGATTGTCACCATTGGCAAAAAGGCAATGCAATCCGAAATTGAATCTATGTTCAAAAATAAAGTTTGGTCTTTTGTAGACTTGCCTAAAGGATAAAACCCATCAAGTGCAAGTGGGTATACAAGAGGAAAAGAGGAATGGATGGAAAGGTGGAATCTTTAAAGCAAGATTGGTTGTTAAAGGTTATACACAGAAGAAAGGTATCGATTATGAAGAAACCTTCTCTCATGTGGCCATGCTTAAATCCATTAGGATACTCTTATCCATTGCGGCATCTCTAGACCTAGAGATTTGGCAAATGGATGTCAAGACATCTTTCCTTAATGAAAGTCTTGACGAAAGCATCTATACATAATGAACTTATGTTTTTCAGCTTGCAATAACAACCCAATATTCCTTTTCCATGTGACATAATTATCATCAGTTAAAGTTATAATTTTTTAAGATGTTGATTAGGGATAGGGTCATGATTTCTTTTTAATAACAAAAATTATATAAGTAAACAATCATGATATAGCACTTTTGAAATTTATCTTGAATTGTAAATAAAATAATTCAATCGTAAAATTCAACAGTGATCCAACACCCATAAATGTCACGTCTTCTTTGGGAGTTCGCACCATTTACTAGTTGGACTAGGTCCCACCTAATTGTTAACATAACAACCAACGTTTTCAATTTTAGCCTTGCAATTTTATAAACAAGAACTCTTGGGAGGATATTAATAAAATTACATTGATTGTGTTACCAAGTTATCGACCTTCAATATAATCTCTCACGAATATCCCTCATTTGGGAGTAGATATCATATGTGCTAATTGTGTAGTCTATCATTGTAAGAAAGTATCTTGCTAAATTCCATTCATGAATACCTCTTGGGAGGTTATTATACGAAACATAAAGTTCAACTAAACTTGGAGGCTGTAGGTGTTGCAAAACACCTTCTCCCACTCAATTATTTAAGGCGTGTGATCGAATTCCAAATAATGATTTTATCAAGTTATCTATATACCAATTTAGATACCTAAAACATTCAATGCATGTTCATACCAAAAGAGATATATGAGTAACACTCTTATTCTATATTACATGTTATCAAACAACGAAAAACATTGCAATATTTATAAAAATATAAACAGCTACAATTATGGTCCATCCTAGAAAACCATGTAAATTACATGTCTTGGAATACAAAAAACTCCTTTCTTGGCGAACAAGTCTTCATGCGACCTTCGTCGTTTGGACTCCCTCGGCTGCCTCCCATGGGCGTGCGCACCCTTGGCCCCTACCCATGGGCGTGCACATGCCACAACCCCATAAAGGGCTGGCATGCGCAGCCCATGGCTTCCAAAGGGCTGCCGTGCGCAACCAATGCCATAACAAACGTGGTTGCGTGCTCTTTGCACGCACGTTTGTTGCTACGGCTTGCACGGTCCCAAGCTTGTTCCGGTTGCTCCCAATTCTTCAAATCTTCAAGTCTTCAAAACGTGAGTGTATTACAGAAGAATTATAAATAAAAATACTGCAATTTTTTGTATTACAAAAAAAAAAAAACTTAGCAACTGCCAGGAAGGAAATTATGGCGATGATATACCACCCTTCTTATTACAATCAAAAAACAAAAATACATCGAAATTCTATAACCAAAATTGAGCAATAACAAACCACATATAAAACATATACATATCCATGCACTCCAATGTAAATATATATGCGAATACCAAAAGTGCCATCTCTTTCTAAAACATGCATATATACAATAAAAGAAAAAGATTCACGAACGCATACATCAATTAATCAAGGGTACAACCAGGCTCTGATACCAATTGTAGGGAGAATCGGTTCAAAACGCAACGAAAGCGTGAGAAAATGAGAAAATTAGGTTTTTGGTATAAATAAAACAATTTCCTTTTTTAAATAGCAAGAACCTTAACCCTAGATTAATTGATGTATATAAAAAGTGTTGTACCTTTTTCTCATGACGATAGAACAAGTGCCGAATTGATTCCGTAATATCTTCCAATCCAATCACGAATGTGACTCACCTAGGAGTGTGGGCTCCCTCTCCTTTTAATTGTATACCTGAGGATGGAAACAAACAAAATCTTTCTCTTTGTTAGTTACAATAATCCTCCGAGAAGAAAACAAATAACGTCAGGTCACTTGTGAATTGTCAATCAATTTGATTGAAACTCGCGTGAACCTTGATTCGATGTTGTATACAAAACCTTTTAATGTAAAGGCTACTAGTGTACTATCGAAAACTAAACGTTCTTTCTTCCTTTTCTTCTTTGCCGAATCTCACACTATTTCTTAGAGTTGATCGAATTTTGTTTAGCGTAAAATCAGATTTTTCTCCCTCAAAACTTCTATGGTAGCCAAAATCTTCTCTCTAAAAGATTAGGGCTGGCCGAAATTAATTATATGAATTCACCTTAGGCTGGCCGAAATTAACATACATACATATATATATATATATATACATATATATATTTATGACCCTCCTCTAAGAAGGATTTACTTGGTTGGCAAGAATCATTTCCTTAGGTGGATTAATTTGGTAGTTAAGAACCCTTATCTAATGGAATTCTATCCTCTTATATATATATGGGCTGGACGAAATCTTCATAGAATATATATTAGTATCACAAATCCTTTCCTAAGAAGGATTTACTTGGTTGTTAAGAATCCTTTCCTTAGATGGATTTACTTAGTGGTTAAGAATCCTTTTCTAAAAGGAATTCTATCCTACATCATGACTCAAAATCCAACTCAATAGTGTATTTGTAACCATATTAAAGACTTCTTAATTTGATTAGATAAATAATTCCTTTTATTTATCTACTTATTAAATATAGACTTTAATATTAATTATACTACCAATAATAGTATCATTTTAGGAGATCATCTCCTACTAGAAAAAAAGATTTTGACTTTTAATTAAATAATTAATTAATTTCTATTTATTTAAATAATAAAATAAAAATAATATAATTAGGCTAAGCTATATAGCTTTGCCGCCCATCACCATTATATGGGAATATATATTATTTTTCTTATTTTATTAAATCCACTGGACCTTAATAAAAAGTCCACATGTGAACTAGACTCATTCTTACAAAAAGAAATAAGGCCACATGCGTCACTACATTTCTAAATGGACCCCTAAATTGGTTCGGTAGAATATATCAAGTGATCCATGCAAGTTCGTATGGAATGGGGATCTTGGCGGGCTATCTAAATTTAAGCTCCAATAAACACAACCCAATCACAATCAACAAATGATTCACTTAGGTCTGATCTATTTAATTTTAGTTCATTCCACTAAAGAACTAAAATCGAACTCTTAAATAAAGATAGAATAAGTTGATGTTACTCATTCATACCATAGACAACCCTATCGTAGAAAGTGTATCCTCGTGAAGAATATCAGCAATCGTCAAGAGCTCATAGACCGCCTGTAGCTCTCCAAGTTACCATATTTACTCATATGACCATATTTTGAATTTGGATATTTTGACTTTTCCTGAAACCATGTTTCAATAAACACTATTGAAAACTTAACGTTAAGATTCAATATCCAATCCCTCATTTAATTATTGAAGTCATGATGTCCATATCTATAAATAAAGTCCTCTATCGATTAACAAATGAATACCACCAAACTATCGATGATAGACTATGCTATATAATCGTACTCATTGATAGCTCAAATGATAACACTTGCAACCATAAGTCCATCATTTATCTCAGGATTGAGATAGACTCTCCGATTGTCTTCAAATGAAAATTTTTATCCATTGACGGTTCTAGATAAAATATTTCATTGTGATCAAATTCAATGCAGCCAGTGCACTAGATTCTTTTGTCCAAAGACACCACACTTTGATGATTTTAGACTCCTTATAACACATTTGATCCCACTCAAATGCTAGCAAAAGAATCTACAACTTTGACAAGATAAAAGCGCCCAACCTTTTATCTTAAGTTGTGAATATTATTCAAGACTTACTAAAGAATTGTGTCTACCTCATACATATCTAGATGTATGAACAATTCTTCTTTTCTCATAGTCTTTTGATCTTATGATTATTTACTTTTGACAGTTATGATAATTAAACTATAAATGCTATAAGATTTGTTAAACTAGAAATCACTTTGTTAATATGAAAATATTGTCAAACACATTACACTCTTGCTATCGAGCATAATCCCAACAGGTGGCTATAGCCTGAGGTTGTCGAGAGTGAGAGTCCAAGAATCGCTTGAGGGTGTAACCTTTGATCATATAATGTATTTCTGTTGTAACAAATATTATGGTGTGTTTAATAACAATCTAGAGGGGGTGGGGGGGTGAATAAATTTTAATCAATTTTTACCCCAATTTTTGTTATTTGTCAATTAGACAAAAATACCCCTAACTAGTCACACAACTATTACAAGTGTAATAAGTGCGGAAATAATAAAGACACTTGAGATATACGTGGAAACCTTCCAAACGGAAAAAAACACGGGTTGTTAAGTGCACCACATTCGAACCTCGAATCCACTAATGGCAACGGAATTACAACCTAATCTCGGTTTATAATCCACCACCACTACCTAATCCTTGTATAAGTGAACTTAGTCCATCTTACTTGCGATTTAAGCTACCTTATCCCGGAAGCAACACTAGTCTTATTTCTTAATGAAGAGAAAAAATGGCCTATGTGAATATATGATGATATTCAAAGAACAAACAAGGCTAGGGAACCTTATATGCTTACCTAGGATTGTAAGGATCTCAATTTTATGATTGACTTATTTCATAACAAACTACACCACATTGGGGATGATTGTGTAATGGGTAGGACCTCATTGGCAAGCTTCAAAGCATTTCAATGACTTCAAGAGCAAAAGATATATTCACTTGACTTTGTCTCTTGAAGAGTTTAGATACACATACACAACTCATGCATGTTTTGTTGATATTGCATTTGTATTGAAGTTGTTTATATATGTGCATCTCTTCACAATCACACTTGCACTTCATTCTTAGTCTTAAGTGTTGTTGTTGCTTGTGTAATTCGTATTCCATTGTTTGATCGGGTACGTCCGCACTTGCACGATGCTGTTCTTGTTTTAGTACGTTGAGTGACCATTTGAGAAGGTCTTATTCTTCTCTTGGTTTGGTTAAATGGAGTAAGGTGTCTAGATTTAAAAGAGTGTATTTCAATGATTTAAATGTTTTTCAAAACTGACCTTTCTATCGTCTTGTGACCATATATTTTTATAAAATGATTCAAAATGAGTTTTGAAAATTTCTGTATAAACTAGACACCCATACCTTTCCAACGGTATATTATTCGTAATATTTCATGACCGTTTGAATTGGTTTTGAAATCTCCAAAGTGACCACAAAAACAGGGCAACTCTGTTGCTGTCCGTTTCTGACCTTTGGTCACTTAAATGACCATAACTCTTTCTACAGACATCCAAATCATGTTTTGTAAATTGTAATATAAATTAGACTTCCATGCCTTTCCAATGGTATACTATATGAAAGGTTTCATTATGGTTTGGTCAAGTTTTGGGTCGCTCGAATATCGGGCTGTTGCGCTGTTGCGGCTGCACCAGTCCACAAGCGGACCTCACCAGCGCCCTTGGATAGTAGGTGTGCGCTGGTGTGGCGCTTGTCTACCAGCAAAGCTCACCGGCGCACTGAGTAAATTTTGGGCCTTTTTCAAAATGATGTAGTTTTGTTCTATGGCTCATATTTATATGCCATCTTCTTCCTCACTCGTTTTTCAGAGCTTCAAAACCATTTTTTAATGTGAGAAAGTATTTCCTTTGAGAGAGAAGCTCCAAGAGTTATTCTTTAACTCTCCAAACCTAAAACCCATCTCCATCTTGCATCATTCTTCATCATATGAGTATGGGTATTCTTGGTTTCATGACTAGGTAAGTAAGAACTTCATTGAATATCATTTATTGTTCTTCTTACTCTAGATTAGGTATTTATTGTTTGATTAAATACCTAGACTCTACTTTATTGCATATATTTATGAGTCTTGATAACATGATTGAGTTTGTTTGTTGATAGCTAGCATTTAGGACATATTTTCCATCTAGCTAATTAGGTCATGTTGATTGCATTTTATGATTGCATTTATTGACCATGCCATGTTTATTGACAACTTTTGTTGAAGTGGCTTTGTTTGATAACTAGATTGTAATATTGTATATCCATATCTAGTTAAGTATTTATGCATTGCATTTAGACATTATTTTTTATGCCTCATTGATTGCATTTATTGATTGCAAAATATTGCCCTTGATTAGATGTTGTGACAACTTGTGTTGGTTGGACTTTTATTGACAATTAGGTTGCTAGAATCCTTTTCCATCTAATTGAGTCCTTATGTATGGGAATGTAGGCATTGTTTGATAACTAGGTTGTTGTATTGCATTATATACACCTAGTTAGGCATTGTATGTTTGGTCTAACATATTTTGCATTGAGCATTCATTGATTATTTCACTTAGACCATATACTCTTCATAGAGTCAAAGTCTTGTGGCTTTGGTGTGAAGTTGCACAAACAAGAGAAGCCTTGCAACCAAGGGTGGGTTGGCAAGAAATTGGTAGGGAATCCACTATAAAAGGCCCGAGGGGTAGAGTAGGAGGTGCTAACGCCAAGAGTAGTGGACCAGGGGATATCACTAGGGACTGAACAAAGAGTGGTGAGTGGTAGTGGCCATAGTCTGAGGTTGTCGAGAGAGAGTCCGAGTATCACTTGAGGGTGTAACTTTGTACTCATATAGTGGATTTCTACGATCAAGTGTGGCTCACTTAACAGCTCGTGGTTTTTCCTATTTGGAGGGTTTCCAAGTTTAAATCAAGTGTTCTTTATTATTCCGCACTTTACAGTTGATTTTGTATGTTTGTTTTGTTGGGTGAATTTGAATATTGACTAATCAAGAAAAAATAGTAATTAACTTGATTAAAGTCTATTCACCCCTCCTCTAGGTTTATAGACACACTCTTTCTAGAGAATTTCAAGGATAATGAGATGACATTTAAAACAATCCTAGATATCAAGAGCTAAAGGACATGTTCATAAAGCTTAGCTAAACATAGATCAAACAATCCTATGAAGCTATCACAACACAACACTCAATCAAGTCATCACAAACAATCTCTATTTGTATCTAGATTATATTCTAAGAGTATACAAATGATAAAAGAGATGTCTTGGTAAGAAAACCACTTAACTTATATAAAGATAGCGAGAAACTTACCAAACAAGATGTAATGATGCAAAACAATACATGGATGCACTCTATATGACCATAGATGATTTAAGTTGATGTTTTTATGCATAAGAAGATGCTCTGAGTGTATAAAGGTGAGTTCTTGTGAGATTTTTCCTTTTGAAATATGTTCTAAGGAAAAGATGTGATATTTGGAACTCTTGAATGACCTGAATACCAAGAGACATATATATATATATATATATATATATATAAGTCCCAATCAAAGTGAGGTTTTTTTGAAAAAAAATGCTCCAGCTTCCGCTATGTGTGCTGTTGAGTGGCGATGGTTGAGTAGCGTACCACCAGCGCACTGCCTAAACTTTCAATAGGCGCTGGTGAAGTGGCACAGCTCACTGGCACATGACTAGCGACATTCCACTGGATAGTTGCGCTGGTGAGGCAGCGCTAGTCGAGTGGCGCATGACCAGCGGTAACCCACTGGAAAGTTTATGCTAGTGTTAGTGCTGGTTGAGTGGCACAACACGAGTAGCGTACAACCCATTTTCTTTACACTCAAACACACATCGTGCAAGAGTAACAAAGTGAAAATGATGCATCCTAATGCTTAACATGACATGGCATTTTAATTATAAGATGCAATCAATCAAGAAGAGTTATTAAAACATGAATGCACACAAATATAAACACACAATATATACAAATAAGAATTATGCATGAGTTAGTGAGTGTGTGTGCAACTATCTCTTCAAAGCAAGCAAGCACAAGAAATTTACCTTAGATGCTTCTTCTCTTGAGGTCTTGAGAGCCTAAGCTACCCTTACATCAAACCCCTAACTGTAGTTTGTTCATGAAATAATCCAATCAATAAATGAGGACCTAATAATCTCCCACTTTGGCTTTTTAGTGATAAAACCACCACTTACATTGATCTTCACAGAAAAATAAAGTACCGGGAAGATATTATACATTACAAAGAGATATAAAAAAAACTTCAACTCTTCAATCTCCAATCTCTTGTAGATCTATCAACCCTACACACAAAACAAAAACAAATACACTTTCCAAACCAAGTGTATGTGAGATGATCAAGTGAATATAAAAGAAAAGTATTTGCATTTAAAAATATGAGTGTGAGTACAATATCATGCAATGTATGTGAATGCAATGCTCCCCCTCAATATGTAATCTCCCTAACATGCCAACTCTCCTAACTCCCCCTTACCATATACTACTCCCCCATTTTATCATGATATAGACAAAGGAGTAGCCCTCAACCGGGTTACTCAGGGCAAAGAGAGAAAGAAGCATACAAGATACTTGCATAATCATATAAGCCACATTTATGCAACTCAATTAATAGGAGAGAAACAAGGAGATTTATTTTAGGAAAATATCTGAATCAAAAATGCTTTGCATACAAGACATGTTGCATTCAAGTTCAAAACAATGGTATTTGGAAAAGCGAAGGACAAAGGTTTCCAATACAATTCAAACCAATTTCACCATTTGTCATGAGATAAGCAAGGATATAGAGTTTTCATAGATGTCAATTTTTAAGAGTTCTATATCCAACTTTATAAGCGAAACATGGCATGAGCAACTTTGCACCCTATTTGATTTTTCGCGGTAAGATACCCGTATGATTGTAGCCATGTTCAACTAATAAAGAAAGAGAGACATTGATTAAACATTTGGGTCTCACTTAGCATTTTCACACATTGTTTTGCATTTAACAAATGTAATCATCAATTCATGCTTTATCATTTTTTATTAGCATGTCATTAAAGAATCATCATGTCATGGAGATAAATATAGGTCATTCAACATGTACTTCCTATGTAGATCTCCTAGTCCAAAAAATACATGTTTGAACATAAACATGACATGGATTTTAATCAAAGCAAAGTTCACACTTATTTAAGAAACTATAATATAATATAATATAAGTGTAACCAAGCTACTCAAGCAATCAATAAATGAGCATAAACATTTCCAAATTTTTGCATGCAACAAGTATACAATAGCTCTCTTTACTAGAGTTCCCTATATGGGGTTAGTCACAACAACTTATCATTCCATGAGACAAATCCCAATATATGTACTAAGAGTTTTAAAATGAGTAGCATCTAAGGGTTTAGTAAATAAGTCTGCTAGTTGATCATTAGTACCGACATGTTCAAGTGCTATACATTTATTCTCAACTAGTTCCCTAATGAAATGATGGCGAATGTCAATATGCTTAGTTCTAGAATGTTGAACTGGATTCTTGGAAATCCTAATTGCACTCATGTTATCACAAAAGAGAGTGAGAGTATCTTGGTTGAATCCGTAGTCCACTAGCATTTGCTTCATCCAAAGGAGTTGTGTTCATCCACTCCCCGCAGCTATGTATTCGGCCTCTAACGTAGACAAGGAAATTAAGTTTTGATTCTTGCAAAACCAAGAGAACAGATTGTTCCACGGAAGAAGCAACAACCCGATGTTCTTTTCCTATCATCACAATTTCCTGCCCAATCTGCACTAAAGCCTACAAGACTAACATTAGTGTCAAAAGAGTACCAAATCCCATAGTTAGATGTCCCATTCACATAGCGAATGATTCTCTTAACGGAAGAGAGATGGGACTCTTTAGGATCCGATTGGTACCTAGAACACACACCCACACTAAAAGAGATATCGGGTCTACTTACAGTCAAAAAAGGCAAGCTACCAATCATGCCCCGATATAGTGTTTGTTCCACACTTTTACCACTAGCATCCTTGCTTAGCTTCAAATTGGTACTTATGGGTGTAACACAATGTTTGGTATTTTTCAAGGCCAAATTTCTTCACAAGGTTTTTGGCATATTTAGATTGGGATATGAAGATCTCATCATCCATTTTCTTAATTTGTAACTCTAGGAAGTAACTTAACTCACCAATAAGACTCATTTCAAACTCATGAGACATGAAATCAACAAATTGTTGGACTTTGGTGTTGTTGGTGGATCCAAAAACTATTTCATCAACATAGATTTGAGCAATAAAGAGCTCACCATTATCTTTCTTGATGAATAGAGTCTTGTCAACATTACCCCTTGAGTAGCCATTGTTAATAAGAGAAAGAGTGGGGTGCTTATACCAAGCCCTTAGTGCTTATACCAAGCCCTTAGTGCTTGTTTCAACCTATATAAAGCCATCTTGAGGCGATAGACATGATCGGAGTGGTGTGGATCTGTAAACCCTTTGGGTTGCTCAACAAACACTTCACCTTGTAAGAAGCCATTGAGGAAGGCACTCTTAACAACCATTTGATACAATTTGAACTTGTGCATACAAGAGATGGATAAAAGAAGCCTAATAGACTCTAGATGGGCAACCGGAGCAAAAGTCTCCTCAAAGTCGATAGCCTCAATTAGAGAGTATCCTTGTGCTACAAGCCTAGCCTTGTTTTGCAAAATGTTGCCATCCTTATTGGATTTGTTTCTATAGACCAACTTGGTACCTATCACATTAGTGTTCTTAGGCCTAGGAACTAGAGTCCAAACCTCGTTTATTTCAAATTGGTTTAGCTCTCTTGCATAGCAAGAACCCAAAATTCATCATTTAAAGCTTCATCAACCTTCTTAGTTTCTATTTAAGAGGTGTAGCATGTGTAGCTAATAAAATTAGCCATTTGAGGCCTAATTCTAACACCTTAATTAACCTTTCCAATGATGTCATCTTTATCATGGAGTTTTTCTTTAGAGTTCAAGAGAGGAACTCTATCATTAGGTTGTGTGATATCATCATCAAGATTAGACTTTTCAACATTAGGAGTATCTACAACTTTTTCAAAGGGAGCGTCATCAACTATAGCTACCTCCTCCTCAGAGTCATTAGATTTGAGTCTTGTATCATCAATGACAACAATAGGTGATTCCATGATGGTTCTAGTCTTTAAATTGTACACTCTATAAGCTCTGCTATTCAAGGCATAGCCAATAAAGATACCCTCATCACTCTTAGCATCAAATTTGCCAAGTTGATCATGGTCATTTAAAATGTAGCATTTGCTTCCAAAAGTGTGAAAGTAGCTAACATTTGGCTTTCTACATTTCCATAACTCACTGGGCAATAGGATAGAGCAATCACTTTTGCTAAACAAGACGGAAAGTCCTTCATCTCTAAGATGTGAAATACTTATCAAATTTCCTTTAAGACCTTCAACATACAAAGCATTGGATAAAGAGGGTAATCTTGGAATTGAAATAGTTCATTTCCCTTTAACTTTCTTCTTGGATCCATCACCAAAGGTGACATTTCCTTCATCCTCTATTACAAAAGTCAAAGAAACTCTTATCTCCCGTTATGTGCCAAGAGCACCCACTATCCAAAAACCAAAATTAAAAGAATTGGCTTTCAAGGCAAATTGTGCAACATGGACAAGATGTCCATCTCTTCTAATCCACCTAGGTGAAGAATTTTCTTTCCTAGTGGTCAATGGTACATGGGCTCTAGTTGTCCAAGGATCATGCAAAAGTGTTTCATTTTTTCTAGTGACATGCATATTGGCTTTAGCCTTTTTCTTCTCTATCATGCTTTTAATTCTACACAATTTAATATATCGAAAGCAATTTGGTGTAATATGACCATCAACACCACAAACATGACATGTAGGAATGAAGTTAGGAATTATACCATAACCTTAAGGATGCATTGGAGCCTTCCCATGTCTTTGTGGTTGCTGTTGTTAAGGATCTCTCATTCCTTTTTGTTGAACAAGACTTGATTGCTTCCTTGGTTGAGCTTGCATGATGGGTTTCTTCCCTTTATTAGCTTTCGGTTGAGAGAAGTTAACTTGAGAAGTTCTTGCTTGATAAGCTTGAGGTAGACTTCTTGATGCTACCTTTACTTGAGCACTCAATGAGCACTCTTCTAGGTCAAGTTTCTTCCTAGGTGATTGATGAGAAGTATATCTATTGTTGTTCATGCTATTGACAAAGATAGTCTTGCTTAGTATGGAGGTCATCATATCATCTTCATACCCAAGACCCCTCTTGTCCCTTGGTCTCTTTCCAACCTCTAACATGTGATCAAGTTTTTTAGTACTAGAGTCCATCTTGGACATTACTTCTCTAGCATCTTCAAGCTCTTTCTTCAATCCTTCTTCACTCCTCTTGGATAAGTCTAACTCCCTTTTTATCTTATCTTCACTCTCAATGGTTCTAACTAGTTCTTCACTTAGTTGGTCAATTTGAGTTGAGAGCTCTAGGTTTTTTTCTTTTAATCTCCTAATCTCTTCCTTGTTTTTTAACCTAGAACTCTCAAACTTGACCATATAGTCTTTGAGATCTATCCTATCCATGCTTCCATTTGTAGATTGTGATAAAGATCCATCATAACTTGAGTCATTCTCCTATTGACTCTCATCCTCTTCTTCACTAGCATCTTTGCTCTTGTGTGAAGATGTAAAGGATATGAAGTTAGCCATAAGTTCTCTATCATCCGAAGACTCATCTCCTTCGTTGGAGTTATCACTTTCACTCCATGTGGCGGCCATCACTTTTCCCTTTTTCTTAACTTTACGATTGGCATATTTGGGGGCAAAGTGACCTATCCCACCACATTCATAGCATTGGACTTCTTTCTTTTTGGTCTTTTCTTGCCTAGGCTCAACTTTCTTGAAGGGAGCCTTTTTCTTCAAGTCTTGACCCTTGGATTCGAAACCCTTCTTCTCAGACTTGTAGAATTTCTTGAACTTCCTCATTAACAAGGCCATTTCTTCGTGTGAGTCATCAATCTCCTCTTTCTTATCTTTAGAGACTTTCAAAGCAATCCCCTTCTGTTTTTTAGAAGATGTGGTGGTAAGACTCTTCTTAGATTCATAAGCTAGTAGCCTCATAATCACCTCACTTGGCTTCATATCCTTGTACGCACTATTATCTTCTAAGGCCATCACCTTGGACTCAAATCTACCAGGTAGAGATCTTATAATCTTTTACTTGATCCTCTTATCCGAATAAGGGTCACCAAGTTGATGACTTTGATTCATAATGTCCATTAACCTTACTTCAAAGTCATTAAAGCACTCGTTCTCATCCATTTTGAGCAATTCGAATTGCGTTTAGAGAACTTGAAGCTTCGATTCCTTAACCATATCGATTTCCTCATGTGTAACCTCTAGGATATCCCATGCCTCTTTAGCTATCCTAGTGTTTTGAACCAACTTGTACTGATTCTCATCCATTGCACATAGGATGGCATGCATTGCATTCATATTCCATTTTGATGCCTCAAACTCTTGTGCGTTCCATTGTGCCTTTGGCTTGAGTACATCATCTCCTCCATCCGTAGGAGTCATCATGGGTGGAATGTAGCCATCTTCAACTGTCATCCATGCCCTATCATGGATTTGACAAATGTACGACACCATCTTGCCTTTTCAAGAGGCATAATTTAACCCGGTGAGTAGGGAGGTCTAGTGCTAGAAACGCCTTCGTTGCCACCGTTTCTCATTGTGTTTATGAATGAATGAAATGAATGCAAGTGTATGAATGATCAACACATAAAATAAGCAAGGATCACCTATGTATGTCTAGGAACCCGCTCTGATACCAATTGAAACCAATATTATGGTGTGTTTAATAATAATCTGGAGGGGGGTGAATATATTTTAATCAATTTTTACCCAATTTTCATTAATGGTCAATTAGACAAAAATACCCCTAACTAGTCACAATAATATCACAAGTGTAATAAGTGTGGAAATAATAAAGACACTTGAGATATACGTGGAAACCCTCCAAATGGGAAAAACCACGGGCTGTTAAGTGCGCCACACTCGAACCTCAAATCCCCTAATGGCAAAGGAATTACAACCTAATCCCGGTTTATATTCCACCACCACTACCTAATTCTATTATAAGTGAACCTAGTCCATCTTGCTTGTGATTTAAGCTACCTAATCCCGGAAGCAACACAAGTTTTACTTCTCAATGAAGAGATAAAATGGCATATGTGAATATATGATGATATTCAAAGAACAAACAAGGCTAGGGAACCTTATATGCTTATCTATAATAATGAGATGACATTTAAAACAATCCTAGATATCAATAGCTAAATGGCATGTTCATAAAGCTTAGCTAAACATAGATCAAACAATCCTATGAAGCTATCACAATACAACACTCAATCAAGTCATTAAAACAATCTCTATTTGTATCTAGAATATATTCTAAGAGCATACAAATGATAAAAGAGATGGCTTGGTAAGAAAACCACTTAACTTCTATGAAGATAGCGAGAAACTTACCAAACAAGATGTGATGATGTAAAACCATACATGGATGCACTCTATATGACAATAGATGATGCAAGATGATGTTTTTATGCACAAGGAGATGCTTTGAGTGAATAAAGGTCTGTTCTTGTGAGATTCTTCCTTTTGAAATATGTTCTAAGGAAAAGATGTGATATTTGGAACTCTTGGACGACTTGAATACCAAGAAACATATATATAAGTCCCAATCAAAGTGAGGTCGTTTTGAAAAAAAATGCTCCAGCTTTCGCTATGTGCGCTTGTGAGTGGCGTTGGTCGAGTAGCGCACCACCAGCGCACTGTCTAAATTTTCAGTAGGCGTTGGTAGAGTGGCGGAGCTCAGTGGTGCATGACTAGCTACATTCTACTGGAAAGTTACGCTGGTGAGGCTGCGCTAGTCGAGTGGTGCATGACCAGCGACAGCCCACTGGAAGTTTACGCTGGTGTTGGGGCTGGTCTAGTGGCGTAACACGAGTAGCGCACACCCACTTTCTTCACACTCAAACACACATCATGCAAGAGTAACAAAGTGAAGAGGATGCATCCTAACGCCTAACATGACATGGCATTTTAATCACAAGATGCAATTAATCAAGAAGAGTTATTAAAACATGAATGCACACAAATATAACACACAACATATACAAATACAAATTATGCATGGGTAAGTGAGTGTGTGCAACTATCTCTTCAAAGCAAGCAAGCAAGCATAGGAAATTTACATTTTGTGCTTCTTCTCATGAGGTCTTGAGATCCTAATCTACCCTTACATCAAACCCCAAACTATGGTTTCTTCATAAAATAAGCCAATCAATAAACGAGGACCTAACATCTGCGATCAAGTGTGGCGCACTTAACTGCCCGTGGCTTTTTCCCCGTTTGGAGGGTTTTTCACGTATACATCTTGTGTTAATTTTAATTCCGCATTGTTACACTTGATGTTGTATGCTTGTTTTATTGGGTGAATTTTGAATATTTACTAATCAAGAAAAAATGGTAATTAACTTGATTAAAACCTATTCACCCCCCCCCCCCCCTCTAGGTTTATAGACACACGTTTTTAGGGAACTTTCTAGCTCCAAGACAACAAGCTAGAGCCCCACAGCCAAAACCTCCATAACAAAGGATCCCACAAGCTTAAAATGGGATCTTTCATGCTCAACCTAGAAGACATGTCAACTTGACACAACCACAAAGGAGAGAGTTGCCTCAACATTCAAGAGTAACTCAAAATAGAATGAGGCCACAAATGCTTGCACAAGGCTATGGTATGAACTCCCACTTTATTCCTACTTGCCATTTTTATGGAATGGAAGGCCACATTAGGCCTAACTGTTTTAAGTTTATTAAATTGTGTAGAAGAGAAAGCATGATTAAGAAAAATATGCTTAGAAGCGCCACAATGCATGCACCTAGGAAATTTAAAGCTAATGGACCAATGGCTCCTAGGAATGATTATGTTTCACCTAGGATGAATAGAAATGATGAATATTATTGCTATGTGGGCAAAGTTTCCTTGAAAGCAAATGCCTTCAACACTTGGTACCTTGATAGTGGGTGTTCTAGGCACATGACTAGAAACAAGAGTTTCTTTAAAACTTTTGTGATGGAGGATTGTGGATTTTCACCTTTCGTGATGGATCTAAGAAAAAAGTCACAGGGAAAGGTAATATATCTATTCCAGATTTACCCTTCTTACCCAATGTTCTCTATGTAGATGGCTTGCAAGCTAATTTCATTAGTATTTCACATTTAAGTGATGAATGGCTTTCTGTTATGTTTGGCAAAGTTCATTGCTTTATTCTTAAGGAAAATAGGCAAGTTTTTTTTAAAGGGTAAAAGATCAAGTGACAATTGATATTGTCTTGAGTCTAATCTCATCTCTTGTAACTTATCCACTAGTGAGCAAGTTGAAGTGTGGCACTTGAATGTTGTTAGAGGCCTTACCAAGCTTGGGAAAAGGCTGAGGGAGTTTGTGGACCTTGCCAACAAGGGAAGCAAACCAATAGTGTGCATAAGAAAGGTAAATATTTTTCGACTAAAAAGCCTTTGGAGCTTCTCCATATGGACCTTATGGGTCCCATTCAAACCAAAAGCTTAGGTGGTAGAAGATACATTCTTGTGGTTGTTGATAACTTTTCTAGGTTCACATGGACTTACTTCCTTAGAGAAAAGTCCGAAGCCTTTGAGAAATTTAAAATGATTTGTGTCAAAATTCAAAATGAGAAAACTTCTCACATTAAAAGCATTAAGAAAATTATGAGTGATCATGGGAAAGAATTTGAAAATGCTAGCTTTGAAGAGTTTTATAATAACTTAAACATTTCTCATGAATCTTCGGCCCCTAGAACTCTTCAATAAAATGGTGTTGTTGAGAGGAAGAATAGAGTCCTCTAAGAGATGGCCCGTGTCATGTTGCTTAGCAACAAGGTTCCTAGAAAGCTTTGGGCCGAAGCCATTTATACGGCATGTTACATAGGGAATAGAGTATTCCTTAGGCCTGAGACTAAACAAACATCCTATGAGTTATGAAAGAGTAGGAAAACCAATGTCAGCTACTTCCACATCTTTGGAAGCAAGTGATATATACTTAATGACCATGATCAACTTGGAAAGTTTAATGCCAAAAGTGATGAGGGTATTTTTGTTGGATATGCACTAAATAGAAAACCTATAGAATCATCAAATGTTGTCTTTGATGATTGTAAGCTCAAACATGATGACCATAAAGAGGATGTTTGTGAGATAAATGACCTTCATTTAAAAGAGAATAGTGAGACTTCAAGTGGTGTGAAGTCAAACCAAGATGAAGAGGATAATTTACATCTAAATAGAGTTCCTCCTTTGAACTCTAATGAACCCGCTTATTGGGTTAGACATCTCCACAACAAGAATGACATTCTTAGATATACGAATGAAGGTGTTAGGACTAGGTGTCAATTGGCTAATCAAATTAGCTATACTTGCTACACCTCTCAAATTGAACCCAAAAAGGTTGATGAAGCCTTGAGTGATAAGTTTTGGGTTCTTGCCATATAAGAAGAGCTAAACCAATTTGAGAGAATAAGGTTTGGACTCTTGTTTCTAGACATAGAAACACCAATGTCACATGCACCAAATGGGTGTTTAGGAACAAATCCGATGAGGATGGCAACATTGTGAGAAACAAGGCAAGACTTGTTGCACAAGGGTACTCTCAAATTGAGGGTATTGACTTTAAGGAGACTTTTGCTCCTGTTGCCCGCCTAGAGTCTATAAGGCTTCTCTTATCCATTTATTGTATGTACAAGTTCAAATTATATCAAATGGATATCAAGAGTGCTTTCCTCAATGGTTTATTGTATGCGGTCGTGTTTGTTGAGCATTGCAAGGGGTTTGTGGATCCACACCACCCCTATCATGTTTATCGCCTCAAGAATGCTCTATATGGGTTGAACAAGCACGCGGGCTTGGTATGAACGCCTCACTCTTTATCTTGTTGACAATGGCTACTTTAGAGGTAGTGTTAACAAGACATTGTGTAGGGAAAATAGGTGCAACGGAAGCGTAAAAAAAATAAAAATTATAAAATTAGGGTTTGCGTATAAATAAAAATTCTCTTTTAAATAACAAGAACCTTAACCCTAGATTAATTGATGTATATAAAAAGTATTGTGCCGTTTTTTTCATGACGATTGAACTAGCGTCGAATTGAATCCACAAGATCTTCCAATCCAATCACGAACGTGAATCACCTAGGAGTGTGGGCTCCCTTTTTTTAAATTGTGTACCTGAGGATGGAAACAAACAAAATCTTCTTCTTTGTTAGTCACAATAATCCTCTAAGAGAAAAACCAAGAACGTCCGGTCACTTTTGAATTATCAATCAATTTGATTGAAACTTGCGTGAATTTTGATTTGATGTTGTACACAAAACCCTTTATGATGCAAAGGATACTAGTGTACTATCGAAAACAAAACCGTACCCTCTTTTCTCTATGCTTGGCCGAATTCTTTACACAATGAGTTGAACGAATTTTTTTATTTATAACAATAAAAAAACAACTTCTAACACCAAAAACTAAGGCTTGGTCGAAATTTATAGGTAGTATATATAGGAGGCCAAATCCTCTCCTAAGAAGGATTTACTTGGTTGGCAAGAATCATTTCCTTAGGTGGATTTACTTAGTGACCAAGAATCCTTTTCCAAAAAGAATTCTTTCCTACACCAAGACTCCTAATCCAACTCATTAGTGTATTTGTGACCATATTAAAGACTTCCTAATTTGATTAGATAAATAACTCATTTTACTTATCTACTTATCAAATATAGTCTTTAATATTAATTATACTACTAACAATAGTAAAATTTTAGGAGACCAACTCCTACTAGAAAAAAGATTTTGACTTTTAATTAAATAATTAATTAATCAACAAATTAATTAATTTCCATTTAATAAAATAATAAAATGAAATAATATAATTAAGCTATTCTAAATAGCCTTGCCGCCCAAACCATATATATGGGCCAATATATTATTTTCTTATTTTATTAAATCCATTTGACCTTTATAAAAAGTCCACATGTGAACTAGACCCATTCTTTGTAAATTCCCTTAACCAATTATAGTGTAAAATGTACCTAGATTAATAGGTATATGCTCAAATTTTAATCTTCTTTAAAAGCACAAGCAATCTTATACAACACTTAGTATAATGTCCAAAATGATATATGACAAAACAAATGTTCAAACAACACAAATAAACTAAGTGAAGAAATTAAAGATGCTAAAAATCAACACAAAATATTTACGTGGTAAAACCTTCTAAGTAGAAACATCCACGGGCTGATACCACAACCACCGGCAAAAGCAAATCCACTATTTCAAATAAGAGTTACACACTCAAGCAATCAACACATGCTTTCAAAGCTATCACTCTCACTCTACCCTTGAACCTAGTGATCTACTAAGCCGACTTCCTATCCAAGACCTCTTGTCTCTAGGAAGATTCCTTGCTCACCTTTCTGGATCCTCCCGACTCTAGGCAAGACTTCTTGCTCAACTATCTGAGTCCTCCCGACTCTAGTTAAGACTTCCTTGCTCAACAATCTGAGGTCTCACACCTCTTATCGAGACTTCCACTTGCTTAGCTATCCAAGTCCTCCCGACTCTAGCTAAGACTCCTTGCATAGTTATCCGGATCTCCCCGATCCTAACTAAGACTTCCTTGCTTGACTATCTGGATCACCCCGATGCTTGCCAAGTCTTTTTGCTCAAGTCAAAGCTTCACTCACTTCAACAAGAGACTTCAACCTTTTACAAGGCAATGATCTAAGTGGATGCAAATGATGCAAACACAAACAAATAGAGCAAGTATATCAAACACACTCTATGAACATGCAACTAGATAACTAGATAATGCTTTCAAAGATCAGTCACAAATATATCTAGAAAACCTAAGCATGTTATAAACTAAGAACTAGTCAAGAAAAATAGAGACACCAATTGTAAATGACCTAGTTCTTAGAAAATGAAATCAAGTCTAGAAATAAACAATCAAGCACAAGAACAAAAGATTTCTAAAGTCAATTTCATGATTATCAAGTTTAACACAAATCATTCAATATTAACAAAATCTAGCTAAACTTGAAACTCAATAGAACAAACCATAACATGTAACCAAAATCATCCTAGGCATGCTTCTTAATCATATTATATCCATCAATAAGAAGATAAAAGAAGAAAACTAAGAAGAAGATGATTTTACCAAACAATGATGAAATCTCGAACTGAAAATCTGAACACTGTGAATAATCAAGACATCCTTTGGTTCTGGAAATGCTTGGGGTTTGTAGATCTCTTCAAGACACTCGATTTCGGTTTTTGAATCAAGTCAATCCGAGTTGTAATGAAAGAGTTATCACCAAAACAAAAAATGAAAAATTGCTTAAAAAAATGCAGGTCAAAAATGAATATATGAAAGTATTCAAGGGACCTCTCAAAATATACCGTGCCAACAACATCACATCAGGCATGTTTTTAAATTTTTTTCAAAGCAAATTATCACATGAGATGAGCTCACGAAAGTTACATTAAGACGCGTAATAAACGACGACGTTTTTCAGCAAAAGAAGCACAGCAAGATAGGTTTCACGTGGATGCGTTACACTTTATAAAAAACTGATGAATTAAAATTTATTCCACGCAATGAGCTCATGCAAGAAGCATTGAAGTTCCCAATAGAAAATCAAGCATGTGACTCCAATTAATTTGATTAATCATCTACACCAAACATTATATACATGCAATATATGTAATAAAAACCTCTTTAATTCATGAAATCACAGTCAACCGAGATGTGCCGTGAGCATCCCGTGACCAGAGAGATATTTTTGGCGAGATGGTCACGCGCCTATTCGGCCAAGGAAGTTAAATGGCAATTTGCCATTATTTTTTTTCTCTATTGTTCCCTTTCACATACCTCTCGTATTCTTCGGCCATTCTCTGGTCTCCGAACTCCGAATTCGAATCCGTTTACGGATTACAAAACGGAACTCTCTCACGAACATGGATGACTATGAAACTCAACCTAGAAAATAAAAATTCTACTCGATATTTGAATACGAAGACAATGTATGTAACATGACTGGAAAGTTTCATAACTTTTAACTCGGAACTCGAAATCAAATGTATGAGTAACCGAAATGACTGGAACTCAATAAGGAACAATATAACATCAAATTCAAGATCAATATGCATGTTATACAAACATATAAACATACAAACATATTTCACACAAGAATGCAAACTACATAGAGATAGTCTCCAATCATGCCTTTTTCCAAAACATGTTACTTTCATACCAATGCATGAGCATTCAACTTCAAGTGTGTGAATGTGTTATACCAAATGATGTACAACGATGCAGGGACACAAATGTATGATATGTGTGTGTGTGTGCGCCTACGCCTTGCAAGAGGAGGAAGAATCTTGATACCTTAGCATCCAAGAAAGCATATATCCTCTTGAAGAAGAACATTGCATGCGAAGTCGCTTTCCATCTTTGAAGCCTGATCTAATCAAGAACCACTTAAGCAACTAAGCAATACAAACAAATAGTGTTTTGTTACGGAATCAAGCCAACACAAATCTAAAACCTTACATTCTAACAAAAAGAAACAAGTCCACATGCCTCAATACAATTCTAGATGGACCCCTAAATTGGACCGGTAGAATATATCAAGTGATCCATGCAAGTTCGTGTGGATTGTGGATCTTGGCGAGCTATCTAGATTTAAGCTCCAATAGACACAACCCAATCACAATCAACAAATGATTCACTTAGGTCCGATCTATTTAATTTTAGTTCATTCCACTAAAGAACTAAAATTGAACTCTTAAATAAAGATAGAATAAGTTGATGTTACTCATTCATACCCTAGACAACCTTATTGGAGAAAGTGTATCCTCGTGAAGAATACCAGTAATCGCCAAGAGCTCATAGACCGCCTATAGCTCTCCAAGTTACCATATTTACTCATAAGACCGCATTTTGAACTTGGATATTTTGACTTGTCCAGAAGCCATGTTTCAATAGACACTATTGAAAACTTAACGTTAAGATTTAATATCCAATGCTTCAAAACATCCATATGATGGTATTCTACTCTAATTCAATAAATAGAGCCACGATGTCTATATCTGTAAATGAAGTCCTCTATCGATTAACAAATGAATACCACCAAACTATCAAGGATAGACTATGCTATATAATCGTACTCATTGATAGCTTAAATGATAACACTTCTCAAAACATCCATATGATGGTATTCTACTCTAACTCAATAAATAGAGCCACGATGTCTATATCTATAAATGAAGTCCTCTATCGATTAACAAATGAATACCACCAAACTATCAAGGATAGACTATGCTATATAATCGTACTCATTGATAGCTCAAATGATAACACTTGCAACCATAAGTCCATGATTTAACTCAGGATTGAGATAGACTATCCGATTGTCTTCAAATGAAAACTTTTATCCATTGAGGGTTCTAGATAAAGTATTTCATTGTGATTCTATTCAATACACCCAATGCACTAGATTCTTTTACCTAAAGAAACCACACTTTGATGATTTTAGACTCATCATAACACATTTGATCCCACTCAAATGCTAGCAAAAGAATCTACAACTTTGACAAGATAAAGGTGCCCAACCTTTTTTTTTAAGTTGTGAATATTATTCAAGACAAACTAAAGAATTGTGTCTACCCCATACATATCTAGATGTATGAACAATTCTTCTTTTCTCATAGTCTTTTGACCTTATGATTATTTACTTTTGATAATTATAATAATTAAACTATAAATACTATAAGATTTGTTAAACTAGAAATCATTTTATTAATATGAAAATATTGTGAAATAAATTATTATACTCTTGATATCGAGCATAATCCCAACGCATTGTTCATCAAGTGCACTAAAGATAAGCTGTTCATAGCTCAAATTTATGTTGATGACATTGTTTTTGGGTCAACCAACAACTTAAAAGTTTAACAATTTATTTATATTATGTCTCATGAGTTTGAGTCAAGCATGGTTGGTGAACTAAATTACTTCCTAGGCTTGCAAATTAAGAAAAAGTATGATGAGATCTTTATATCCCAAACTAAGTATGCTAAGAGCCTAGTGAAAAAGTTTAGCCTTGAGAATGCCAAGCATTGTGACACACCCATGGGCACAACTTTGAAACTTAGCAAAGATGCTAGTTGAAAGAATGTTGAGCAAAGCTTATATCATGTCATGATAGGTAGCTTGCTTTACTTAACCGCAAGTAGATCTGATTTATCATTTAGTGTAGGTGTTTGTGGTGTGGGTGTTTGTGCTAGGTACCAAGCTATCCCAAGGAATCACATCTTGCTATGCTTAAGAGGATCATTCAGTTTGTGACTGGTACCTCAAATCACGAGATATAGTACTCCTATGACACTAATCCAAGTTTTGTTGGATATAGTGATGTCGATTGGGCAGGAAATAATGATGATAGAAAAAGCACATCAGGCGGTTGCTTCTTCCTTATAAACAATTTGGTCTTTTGGTTTTGCAAGAAACAAAACTCAATTTCCTCATCCACGGCCGAAGCGGAATACATTGCCGCTAGTATTTCTTACATTCAATTGATATGGATGAAGCAAATGCTAGTCGACTATGGCTTGGAGAAAGGTACTCTTACTTTATTGTGTGATGACATGAGTGCCATTAATATTTCTAAGAATCACGTCCAACATTTTAGGACAAAGCACTTTCACAATAGACATCATTTCATAAGAGAGCTAGTTGAGAGTAAAACCATTACATTGGAACATGTGGGAACAAATAACCAACTAGCGGATTTGTTTACAAAACCCTTAGACACTCTTAGGTTTGGGAACCTTAGCAAGTCTATTGGGGTTTGTCACTTGGGTTGATTTGGTATATCCTGACCCCATATGGTGAGCTCAAGCAAAGAGAGCGATCTTGCATTACAATAAGCAAAGATAATTGTTCAATTTTATGCTATTTAATTAATTGCTTAAGTATCATGGTTGTACATACTTTTATATGACTTTTTATTCAATAAGTGTGTCTTTGCCTTGTTTGAAATACGTGTCTCATTTAAACATGTATTTTTGGACTAGCAAAATTGATTGGGAAATACATTTGATAGACCCAAAATTTTTCTCCATGTTTATGTGAACTTGAGTTTGACATGCTTAATTATTATGCATGAAGTATTTGTGTGCAATATATGGATGAATGCAATTGACAAGGCTAAACTCAATAAGGACCTTGTGTCCATTCAACTAATAAGGATGCCTTATCCAATTTAACCTTGTCTCTCTTCTTAATGGTCGAACAAGATAACAATCAATAAGGATTTTATATCCATTAAATCAATAAGGAATTTATATCCATGTCTTGATTGGTCATTAAGAATTGATAATATTGCTTGTGTGATTTGAAGGCTTAATTTTCTTATCTTGTTCTCAAATGACAAATGGGTGTAAATTGGTTTGACTTCTCTTGGAACCTCTTTTGATATTTGCTTTGCCAAATGCCATGTTTTTTTTAAGTTGATGTTGCATGTCTTTTATCCAAGGCAATACCTTTACACATTCTCTTGAAATTAAACTTCATTGCTCTTCTTTCTCACGTAATTAATTTGTAAAAGTTGTTGTATATGATTATGCATTTTTCTTGCAAATATCTCTCTTTGCTAAGTGACCCGATTGGGGAAGACTCATTTGCCCATCTTGTGACAAAATAGGGAGTAGTGTGGATTTAGGGGGAGTTGCAAGTGGCATGTTTTAAAGGGAAGATGAGTGTTGCATATGATAGTAGATTGACTTGTTGAGGGAGATTTAACCCATATAGGGGGAGCATTTGCATTTGCATTTGCATTATTCTTGCATTGTTTTTTGTTTGCAAATTTCGTTTAATGTTTTATCTCTCTTCATCACCTCACATACACTTGTTTTATAAAGTATAGTTTTATTGTTTTGTAGAAATGGTCATTCTACAAGAGTTGGAAAAATTGAAGATCTAGCATTAGGTATCTCTTTGTTATGTAGAATGTGTTTTTGACCATTTGTCTTTTGTTTTAATTATTTTGCGAGGATGATATGTGAGTGGTGGTTTTGTCACGAAATAGCCAAAGGGAGAGATTGTAAGTTCCTCGGTTTTTTGATTGGCTCATTTCATTGTCAACCACATGTGGGGATTAATATATAAAGGTAGTTTAGGCCATCATTGGTAATGACCAAGATCAAGCTTCAAAGGTATATCACTCGCTTAGCCTTCATTGAAGAGATAGTAGTGCACACACTCACTCATATGCATGCCTTGATCATCTTGCATTAATGCTTAATTGCTTTCTTGTGTGCCTTATTTTCCATATCTCTTGCTTGGTTGTTTTATGCATTTTGTTTTCCCTTATAAGAGAATCTTCATTTTAGCCGCGGTCTAGACCACTCCCCTTGCATTACCTCCACCGCGGTCTATACAATGGTGTTTTCCAGAGGCTGCACGTTACCGTTACCTCGGCCTACGCTATTGTATGCACAACGGTCTCCCAAGTGGAGTTTCCCAGGCATCGCATGTTATCCATACCGCGGCCAGTGCATGTGCATGCATAGCGGTCCATGCATCGATGTTGTCCAGGCGATATATAGTTGCATGTACCGCGGTCCAACCAGCGGTCGTGACAGGTTTTGGTTGCTTTTTCCCAAAATGATGTCACTTCGTTTTAGGCACCATATATATATGTTCTCTTCTCTTCACTTTGTGTGTAAGTCCAAGAAGCCATTTTTGAGAGACCAAGCTTTTCTAATAGAGAGAAAGACTCCCAAACACACACCCTTACTCAACCCAACCTCATTTAATGACCATCTAGCATGTTATATGTATGATTTCTCATGGGTTTCATTTATCAGTCACATGACTTGTAGTTATAAAATTTTTGCATCTCTTCACATGTTCTAGTTGTAAGGACCTCGATTTTACGATTGACTTATTTCAAGACAAACAACACCACAATGGGGATGTTTATGTAATGGGTAACTTAGGTTCTCATTGGCAAGCTTCCAATCATCTCCATGACTGCAAGAGAAAAATGTATATTCACTTGATTTTGCCTATTGAAGAGTTTAGGTGCACACACACCTTATGCATGCTTTGTTGATCTTGCATTTGTGTTGATATTGTTTATATGTGTGCATCTCTTCACAATCACACTTGCACTTCATTTATAGATTTAAGTGTGGTATTGTGTTATGTTTGGGCTTGCACTATAGTGTGTTTGTTTTAGCACGTTGAGTGACCATTTGAGAAGGTCTCATTCTTCTCTTGGTTTTGTTATATGGAGTAAGGTGTCTAGTTTCAAAAGAGTGGATTTCAATGATTTAAATATGTTTTAAAACTGACCTTTGTATGGTCTTATGACCATATCTTTATATTATGTGCTTTAAAATGAGTTTTGAAACATTTAGTACAAACTAGACATCCATACCTTTCCAACGGTATATTATTCATAATATTTCATGACCGTTTGGATTGGTTTTGAAATCTCCAAAGTGACCACAAAAATAGGGCAACTCTGTTGTTGTCCAATTCTGATCTTTGGTCACTTAAATGACCATAAAATTTTCTACAGACATCCGAATATTGTTTTGTAAATTTGAGTACAGAGTAGACTTCCATACCTTTCCAACGGTATATTATACAAAAGGTTTAGATGTCGTTTGGTCATGTTTTCGGTCACTCGAAGCTCAAGCTGTTGAGCTGTCGAGCTGTCAAGCGTGTACCGCGGTCTAGACGGCTTTTGGTGCACATGCCTAGCCAGCAACCTAGGCAGCGGTCATGTCTTGCCAAGCCATGCTGCATAGTCCCAAAGACCGCGCCCTGGACACTTGCGCAGGCCATGGTACTCACAACGGTCGTGACGGGACTTTATTTCCCAAGTCCAAAACGATGCCGTTTTGTCTAGGGCTTTTATACACGTGTTCTCTTCTTCTTCATTACCTCTTAAGAGCTAAAAGAACACGTTTTTAGAGTCGGAGAACATTAGAGAGAGAAAGCTTCAAGCTTTGTTTTTAACTCTCCAAACCCTAACCCATCTTCATCTTGCATTTCAAGCATCTTTTAAAGCATGGTTTTCATTAATTGGTAAGTAGAACCTTCATTATTGTTCAGTTATTGTTCTAGCTTACCACGACATATCATTTATTGCTTAATTTAGCAAGTCTTCATATTTATTGTTTATCTTTTGAAGTTATGACATGTTTGGGGTTTGTATTGTGATAGGTTGCATTATTAGGTCATATTTGCCTAAATAACTAATTAGGTCATATTGATTGCATTTGATGATTGCATTTATTGACCATGTCATGTTTAATGACAACTTGTGTTGAAATGACTTTGTTTGAACTAGATTACAATATTGCATATCCATATCTAGTTAAGTTTGTATGCATTGCATTTAGACATTATTGTTTATGTCTCATTGATTGCATTTATTGATTGCAAAATTGCCCTTGATTATTTGTTGTGACAACTTGTGTTGGTTGGACTTTTATTGATAATTAGGTTGTTAGATTTTATCTACATCTTATTGAGTCCTTATTTGTGGGCATATAGGCATTGTTGATAACTAGGATGTATTATTGCATTATCTACATCTAGTTAAGCATTTTGTGTTTGGTCTTACACATTATTGCATTTGAGCATAGTGTCATATATACACTTAGACTATATACTCTTCATTGAGACAAATCTAGTGGCTTTGGTATGAAGTTGCACAAGCAAGAGAAGCCTTGCAACCAAGGATGGGTCGGCTAGCAATTGGTTGGGTATCCACTGTAAAAGGCTTGAGGGGTATAGTAGGAGCTGCTCACGTCAAGAGTAGTGTATCAAGGGATATCACTATGGATTGAACCAAGAATGGTGAGTGGTAGTGGCTATAGCCTGAGGTTGTTGAGAGTGAGATTTTGAGTATCACTTGAGGGTGTAACTTTTTACTCATATAGTGGACTTCTGATATGGAGTGTGGCTCACTTAACATGCCATGGTTTTTCCCCATTTGGAGGGTTTTTCACGTATACATCTTGTGTTATTTATATTTCCGCACTTTACACTTGAAGTTGTATGTTTGTTTTATTGAGTGAATTTTGAATAATGACTAATTAAGAAAAACTGGCAATTGACTTGATTAAAACCTATTCACCCCCCCCCCCCCCTTAAGGTTATTAGACACACATTTTAAAGGGTTATTTTTCAATTGGTATCAGAGCCGGTACCTAGACATACTTAGGTGATCTGAGCTCTTGTTTATGTGTCTTGCATTTGTTTCCATTTGTTTGTTGCATTATATTTGCATTAATTCATTCACTTCACCTAAACACCATGTGTGAGAGTTAAACACTTAAAGCGGGTATTGTTATGGTAACCTCTAAAGATGAGAGGGAGAAATATGACTCCGATGGTGAGATAACTCTCATGATAGAGAGATTTAGGAGATTTATGAAATCTCAAAAGAAGGGCATGACCTCTAAATTGAAAGAGGAGAAGAGTAGAACTTCCAAAGTTAAAGGGAAAAAGAAAATCTTAAGGAAAGATGACCATTGCCTTAAGTGTGGTGGATTTGGCCATATTGCCTCTATGTGTAGCAACTTGAAGTACTAGAACGGAGGAGAATCTATGATCGCTACTTGGGGTGATAGCGAAGTTGATGTGATTGAAAGTTGTTCCACAAGCTTGGGTAAGTTTGTGAACAACTACTTTGCATTTCCGGTTTCCTACCATGAAGAGACATAAGCTATCACCAAATGTGTCACTTGAAGATTTTAAGATTGGTGACTTGGATTTGGGAAACCGAAGAGAAGCAAGCCTTGATAATATTGATTCTAAAGAAGAGGAAAATGTTTGTGTGGTAATAAATGACCAAGGCAAAGACCTTAAAGAGGAAGTTGTCACAATTACTGAAAAGCTAAGTGATGTGACCCTTCTTAAAGTTTTGATGCAAAATGAAGAGCTCTATAAAGAGAATGAGACTTTGATATTTTTGAAGGTTTCCTTGAAATAAAAGATCCGTACCCTTGAAGAAAGCAAGCAAAATTGTTAAAATCAACTTCATCGGTACAAAGAGATCATGGATGAGCAAATGGAAGACATCTCCATTCTTAGCTCTAAAATGAAGACTATGGAGAAGGAGACCTCCATTAATAGCTCCTTGAAGTTTGACATGATTAATATGTTCGAGTATTAGAATGATATTAAAGATTACCACCAAAGGATGAAGGCAATGAAGGATGAACTTGCCAATAAAGAGAACTCCTTGAAGATTGTTGAGGAAAGAGAGATGAGGTGCCTTGAAGAATTAAAAAAGGCCAAGATCAAACAACCTCAAGCTCAATGCAAATGTAAGGCTCCATCAAAGTAACCTTCAACTCAAGGAAAGTCCACACAAGCCTTGGGAACGCAACCAAATCCTAGGCAATTCAAGAAGAATGGACAGGTCCTTGAGAAGTCAATCACCTCTTCCAACAAACCAACTATAAGGAAAAGAGTTTATCACAAGAAGCCTGACCAACCAAAGAGGCAAGATCAACCGGCTCAACCACCTCAAGCTATACCATAAAGGTGCCACCAATCAGCTTAAGGTCCAAGGAGATGTAAACCGATGCACCATCAAAGACAACCTCATCAACATGGCGAT
Source organism: Dipteronia dyeriana (assembly GCA_032871835.1). Taxonomy (NCBI): domain Eukaryota; kingdom Viridiplantae; phylum Streptophyta; class Magnoliopsida; order Sapindales; family Sapindaceae; genus Dipteronia; species Dipteronia dyeriana. The sequence continues at coordinate 41,350,949 of CM065302.1, forward strand.
GCTCGGATGAGATCGAAATGCAATGGTATGAATTATTTCTTTGTACCTACTTGTCATTTTTGTGGTATGATTGGTTACTTAAGACCAAATTGCTTTAATTGCATTAAGAGGTCTAGATTAGAGAGCATGAAAGAAAAATGGTTGAAAAGGAGGGCAAGTTTGCATGAACCTAGGGATTCTAGAAAATTGTTTATGAGCACTAAAAATGAAAAAGTGGAACCTAGGTGGGTTAGAAAGAATGAACCCGCTTGCCTTAGTGCCCATGAGACAACCGTAGACTCAACTAGGTCCAATGGACTTGGTAGGTCTATAGTGGTTCATGCCTCCCATTGACTTGGTTGGATTTGACCTTATTTGGGAAGCTCAAGCAAAAAGAGCAAACTTGCATGATTTGCTATAAGCAAAAAGTTGATTAATTTTATGCTCTTTTGTTAATTGCTTGAGATTCTTGGTTGCACATATATACTTATATGTTTTTTTTAATAAGTGTGCACCATTGTTTTACTTGCAATCCATGTCATATTTATGTTCAAACTTGTATTTTTGGACTAGGAGAATTAATTGGGAAGGTACATTTAAATGACCTATAATTTATCTCCATGACAAGTGAACTTGCTTTTTATGACATGCTTAAAATGACATGCATGAATTGAGTTTGATTGCTTTAATGCAAATGTGTGAGTGCAAATGAGTGAGTGCAAATGAGAAGACTAATCAATAAGGATCTTGTATCCATGCAATTAATAAGGATTTTATATCCAAATTAGTCTTCTATCTTTTCTAAATGGTGAAACAAGACTACTATCATACGGATAATTATCCGAAAAAATCGAAAAGGGTGCAATAGTCGCTCATGTCTTGATTTGCCTTTAAGGATTGATATAGTTGCTTTATTTTCAAAATTTTGAAACTATATCTTGTTTGCATATGACAAAAGGGTACAAATTGGTTTGAATTCTTTTGGAAATCCTTTTGATGTTTGCTTGGCCAAATACCACTTGTTTTGGATATGAATGCAACATGTCTTGCTTGCAAAGCAACAATTTCACACATTTTCTGTAAATAAAACTCCTTGAATCTCTCTCAATTATTTAAGTTGTATAAAGTTTGTGTATATGATTATGCAATGTATTTGTGCGAATAGCTCTCTTTACTAAAGCAACCCGATAAGGAGAGCTTCTTTACCTATCTCATGATAAAAAAAGGGGAGAAGTCTTGAGAAATATAGGGGGATCATTGGTTATGCTTTGGGAAGAGATCATGAGAGAGAGTAACACAATTAGGAGTAACCCATTTAAGGGGATCGTTGTACATGCATTTTTTTATATTGCTTTATTGAGTGCAATTCTTTTTATGTTTGTTCACCTAAAATGCACTTGTTCTAGGAAAGTGCTTTCTTGCTATTGTGTGTAGTTATTATGATCTACGAAGAGATTGAAGAGATTAAAGACTTAGAATATTAGGTATCTCTTTTTGTAACGTAAAATGGACTCTCATGGACAAAAGCAAGTTTTTTTTTTTTTGTGAGGAATTATTTATGAGTGGTTGTTTTGTCATGAAATAGCCAAATGGGGAGTTTGTAAGGACCTCGATTTTATGATTGGATTATTTCATGACAAACCACACCACACTGGGATGTTTATGTAATGGGTATCTTAGGTTCTCATTGGCAAGCTTCCAAGCATCTCCATGACTTCAAGAGCAAAATGTATATTCACTTGACTTTGCCTCTTGAAGAGTTTAGGTGCACACACACACCTCATGCATGCTTTGTTGATCTTGCATTTGTGTTGATATTATTTATATTTGTGCATCTCTTCACAATCACATTTGCACTTCATTTATAGATTTAAGTGTGGTATTGTGTTGTGTTTGTTCTTGCACGATGGTGTGCTTATTTTAGCACGTTGAGTGACCGTTTGAGAAGGTCTCATTCTTCTCTTGGTTTGGTTATATAGAGTAAGGTGTCTAGTTTCAAAATAGTGGATTTCAATGATTTAAATCTTTTTCAAAACTGACGTTTGTATGGTCTTATGACCATATACTTATATGCTACGCTTCAAAATGAGCTTTATTTTTTTTTACAAACTAGACATCCATACCTTTCCAACGGTATAATATTCATAATATTTCATGACCGTTTCGATTGGTTTTGAAATCTTCAAAGTGACCACAAAAACAGGGCAACTCAGTTGTTGTCCGTTTATGAACTTTGGTCACTTAAATGACCATAACTGTTTCTATAGACATCTAAATTTTGTTTTGTAAATTGGAGCAAAAATTAGACTTCCATACCTTTCCAAAGGTATATTATACAAAAGGTTAGGATGTCGTTTGGTCATGTTTTGGGTCGCTCGAAGCTTAAGCTGTTGAGATGTCAGGCGTGTACAGTGGTATAGACAGCTTTTGGTGCACGTGCCTAGCCAGCAACCTAGGTAGCGGTCTTGTCCAGCCATGCCATGCTTCATAGACCACGGCATGGACACTTGCCTAGGCCACGGTACGCACAGCCGTAGTGACGGGTCTTTGTTTCCCAAGTCCAAAATGATGTCGCTTTGTCTAGGGATTTATATATGTGTTCTCATCGTCTTCCTTGCCTCTTAAGAGCTAAAAGAACCCATTTTTATAGTGGGAGAACCTTCATTAGAGAGAGAAAGCTTCAAGATTTGTTTTTAACTCTCTAAACCCCAACCCATCTTCATCTTGCATTTCAAGCATCTTCTAAAGCATGGGTTTTCATTGATTAGTAAGTAGAACCTTCATTATTGTTCATTTATTGTTCTAGCTTACCAAGACATGTCATTATTGCTTAAGTTAGCAAATATTCATATTTATTGTTTATCTTTTGAAGTTATGACATGTTTGTGGTTTGTATTGTGATAGCTTGCATTATTAGGTCATATTTGCCTAAATAGATAATTAGGTCATATTGATTGTATTTGATTATTGCATTTATTGACCATTCCATTTTTAATGACAACTTGTGTTGAAATGACTTTGTTTGATAACTAGATTATAATATTGCATATCCTTATCTAGTTAAGTCTTTATGCATTGCATTTAGACATTATTATTTATGCCTCATTGATTGCATTTTTTGATTGCAAAATTGCCCTTGATTATTTGTTATGACAACTTGTGTTGGTTGGACTTTTATTGACAATTAGGTTGTTAGATTTTATCTACATCTTATTGAGTTCTTATTTGTGGGCATATAGGCATTGTTAATAACTAAGATGTATTATTGCATTATCTACATCTAGTTAAGCATTTTGTGTTTGGTCTTACACATTATTGCATTTGAGTATAGTGTCATACATACACTTAGAACATATACTCTTCATTAAGTCAAAGTCTTGTGGCTTTGGTGTGAAGTTGCACAAGCAACAGAAACCTTGCAACCAAGGGTGCGTTGGCAAGTAATTGGTCGGATATCCACTGTAAAAGGCTCGAGGGGTAGTGTATTAGGGGCTATCAATAGGGATTGAACAAAGAGTGGTGAGTGGTATTGGTCATAGTCTTGTAGGGAAAATCAGCGCAGCGGAAGCGTGAAAAATTAGAATTAGGGTTTCGGTATAAAAAAAAATCCCTTTATTATAACAAGAACCTTAACCCTAGATTAATTGATGTATATAAAAAGTGTCGTACCATTTTATCGTGACGATTGAACAAGCGTTAAATTTAATTCACAATATCCTCGCGAATACCTTTTTTCTCTTGACGATTGAACAAGCGCTGAATTGAATCCGCAAGATCTTTCAATCCAATAACGAATGTGAATCACCTAGAAGTGTGGGCTTCCTTTTTTTAAAATTGTATACTTGAGGATGGAAACAAACAAAATCTTTTTCTTTGTTAGTTACAATTATCCTCCAAGAAGAAAACAAAGAACGTTAGGTCACTTGTGAATTATCAATCAATTTGATTGAAACTTGCGTGAACCTCGATTCGATGTTGTACACAAAATCTTTTAATGTAAAGGCTACAAGTTTACTATCGAAAACTAAACGTTCTTTTTTCCTTTTCTTCTTTGCCAAATTTTCACACACCAATCTTTAGAGTTGGATGAATTTATCGAGAGCAAGAACAAAATTCTTTATACTCAAAAGTCTATGGTGGCCGAAAACTCTTTTAGAAAAATTAGGGCATAGCCGAATTTTCCTTCTTAGAATTATCTAATTACCAAATTTTTCCTCTCTCTAAATTCTCTTTGGCTTGCAAAAAAATTTGAGCTTCAAAATCCTCTCTTGCCCAAAATGTAGAGGTAGTATAAATAGGCATACAAATCCTTTCCTAACAAGGATTTACTTGGTTGTTAAGCATCCTTTCCTTAGGTGGATTTACTTGGTGGTTAAGAATCCTTTTCAAAAAAAATTTTTACCCTTAGGTAGATTTACTTGGTAACCAAGAATCTTTTTCCAAAAAGAATTCTTTCCTACACCAAGACTCTTAATCAACCTCAATAGTGTATTTGAAACCATATTAAAGATTTCCTAATTTGACTAGATAAATAATTCATTTTATTTATCTACTTATCAAATATAGTCTTTAATATTAATTATACTATCAACAATAGTATAATATTAGGAGACCAACTCCTACTAGGTAAAAGATTTTGACTTTCAATTAAATAATTAATTAATTACGAAATTAATTAATTTCTATTTAATCAAATAATAAAATTAAAATACTATAATTAAGCTAAACTAAATAGCTTTGCCGCCCAACTCATATACATGGGCCAAATATTATTTTTCTTATTTTATTAAATCCATTGGACCATAAAAAAAAGTCCACATGTGAACTAGACCCATTCTTACTAAAGAATCAAGTCCACATGCCTCAATACAATTTTGAATGGACCCCTAAATTGGTCCGGTAGAATATATCAAGTGATCCATGCAAGTTTATGTGGATTGAGGATATTGACGGGCTATCTAAATTTAAGCTCCATTAGACACAACCCAATCACAATCACAAATGATTCACTTAGGTTCAATCTATTAATTTTAGTTCGTTTCACTAAAGAACTAAAATTGCATTCTTAAATAAAGATAGAATAAGTTAATATTTCTTACTCATACCCTAGACAACCTTATTGGAGAAAGTGTATCCTCGTTAAGAATATCAGTAATCGCCAAGAGCTCATAGACCGCCTATAGCCCTCCAAGTTACCATATTTACTCATATGACCACATTTTGAACTTGAATATTTTGACTTGTCCAGAAGCCATGTTTCAACAGACACTATTGAAAACTTAACCTTAAGATTTAATATCCAATATCCAATAGCTCAAAACATCCGTATGATGATATTCTACTCTCATTTAATAAATGGAGTCACAATTTCCATATCTATAAATGAAGTCCTCTATCGATTAACAAATGAAAACCACCAAACTATCAAGGATAGACTATGTTATATAATCGTACTCATTGTTAGCTCAAATGATAACACTTGCAAACATAAGTCCATCATTTATCTCAGGATTGAGATAGACTCTCCGATTGTCTTCAAATGAAAAACTTTTATCCATTGACGATTCTAGATAAAGTATTTCATTGTTATCCAATTCAATGCACCTAGTGCACTAGATTCTTTTGCTCAAAGACACCACACTTTGATGATTTTAGACTCATCATAACACATTTGATCCCATTCAAATGCTAGCAAAAGAATCTACAACTTTGACAAGATAAAGGCACCCAACCTTTTATCTTAAGTTGTGAATATTATTCAAGACTAACTAAAGAATTGTGTCTACCTCATACATATTTAGATGTATGAACAATTCTTCTTTTCTCATAGTCTTTTGACCTTATTATTATTTACTTTTGACAATTATAATAATTAAACTATAAATGCTATAAGATTTGTTAAACTAGAAATCACTTTATTAATATGAAAAGATTATCAAATACATTATTACCCTTTTGCTATCGAGCATAATCCCAACAATCTCTCACTTGCTTTATAGCAAATGTGTCATATCTATCATCCCCATGTTTTCTAGATGCCCGTCAAAACTTTTTTATGGAAGAGCCTTTGTAATGGGATCCGCTAGATTATCTGCTGATGCGATCTTGGTAATCGTCACGACACCCATATGCACAATTTCCCTCAGAAGGTTATACTTTCTTTCAATGTGTTTCCCTCTCTTATGACTTCTTGGTTCTCTCGAATTAGCCACGGCTCCACTATTGTCATAATAGATAGTGATCTGCTTATTCGTATCAAGAACCACTTCCAAGTCAATCAAGAATTGGTGGAGCCAGACAACCTCTTTAGCAGCCTCACATGCAGCAACATACTCGGCTTCCATGGTGGAATCGGCAATACAAGATTGCTTGATACTCCTCCATAGGACTGCCCCTCCTCCAATAGTAAACACAGATCCTGATATTGATCTCTTTGAGTCAGAATCTAACTGAAAATCAGAATCTGTATACCCGGCGGGAATTAAATCCCCTACATAGTATATAGGCATAAAATCTCCCGTTTTTCTGAGATACTTGAAAATATGCTTGACTCCCTTCCAGCGATCAGGACCAGGCTTCGATTGAAACCTGCTAACTATGTCCACAGTAAAACAAATATCTGGTCCAGTACAGAGCATTGCAAACATGAGACTTCTAATTGTCGATGTATATGGAACCCTACTCATGAATTGCTCTTCATGCTTATTCTTAGGAACTTGTTCCTTAGAAAGTTTGATTCCATGTCTGAAAGGTAACATACCTTTATTGGAATCTTGCATGGAAAACCTAGACAAGATTTTATCTATGTATAAAGCATGGGATAATGCAATCGCTCTATTCTTTCTATCCCTTATGACTTGGATACCAAGAATATAACTTGCTTCTGTGTATAACCTTTAGCTACCAATCTAGCTTTAAAGGTTTCCACCTTTCCATCCATTCCTCTTTTCCTCTTGTTTACCCATTTGCACTCAATGGGTTTTATCCCTTTAGGCAAGTCTACAAGAGACCAGACTTTGTTTCTGAACATAGACTCAATTTCGGATTACATTGCCTTTTGCCAATGGCGATAATCAACATCTTTCATTGCTTCCTTGTACGTATATAGATCATTGTCGCCCGGGAGATTCTTTACAGATTCTCCTAGACCAATGTATCTCTCGGGTTGTCCACTAACCCTCCCTCTACGATGAGGTATGGTAGATTGTTGATCTTGTGTTGGTATGGAACTTACGATTGGGCTTTGTTTTAAACCTCTTGTGGAACTGTATCTCCTGAAAGCTCATTCATGACAATTATACTTTTAGGCACAAAATTATTCATATAGTCATTTTCTAGAAATTTTACATTTGTCGAAATAAATATTTTAAGATCTGAAGGACTATACAAATAATATTCTTTTGTTCCTTTTGGATACCCTACAAATATGCATGTTTCTGAATAGGACTCCATCTTTTTTGTCTTTCCTTTTAACACGTGTGCACAACATCCAAATATCCTTAAGTGTTATAAACTAGGCTTTCGCTCGTTCCATAACTCATGCGGTGTTTTAGGAACCGACGTAGATGGTACATCGTTTAGAATGTACATTGCGGTTTGTAAAACATATCCCCAAAAAGAATTAGAGAGCGTTGAATAACTCAATATAGACCTAACCATGTCCAAAAGAGTTCTATTTCTCCTTTCTAACACCCCATTTTGTTGAGGCATGCCTGATGCAGAAAACTGAGAAATTATCCCATTATCAATAAGATATTGCTGAAACTCACCAGATAGATATTCTCCACTGCGATCAGACCTCAATATTTCTAAGCGTTTCTCAAGCTGATTTTCTACTTCAGCTTTAAATGATTTGAACATGTCAAAAGCATCTGACTTATGTCTTATGAGATACACATAGCCAAATCTTGAGTGATCATCCATGAAAGTGATGAAGTATTCATATCCACCTCTAGCTTGAATGCTCATAGGTCCACACACATCAGTGTGTCCAATCCTAAACATTCGATGGCTATTGTGCCTTTGGTCGTAAACGACCTTTTGGTCATTTTACCTTCAAAACAAGATTCACAAGTTGGTAGATCATCAACCTTTAAGTCACTTAGAGGTCCGTCACTTACCAATCTTTTAATCCTGTTAAGGTTAATATGACCTAGGAACAAATGCCATAGGTAGGTTTCATCTTTTGATAATTTTACTCTTTTATGATTAGGTTCCGTTGATTCTGTGTCTAACAAGTGAGATATTTCCATGCAAATAGAATAAACCGTTTTCCAATGTACCTTTACAAACAAATTTGTTATTCTTACTAATAATAAAACCTTTATAAAAAGTAACTGAATATCCAAATTTGTTTAGACAAGAGACCGGAATTAAATTCCTCTTGAATTGTGGTACATAATAAACGTTTATTAAATCTAAATGCCTATAAGAATCTAAATTGATTCTAATATCTCCTACTACATTAGTAGACACCAACGCTCCATTGCCTAAATGCAAGTTGAATTCATTCTCATTCAGTCTTTTCTTTTCTCGAAACCCCTTCTAGTTAGGCCCAAGTTGTTTTTTTTTTGTTACTTGACCTTCTGAAAAATCTTAACAGTAGCAACTTTACCAACCATATGAATCTCTTGACCTTGCCTTTCACAAGAATCATTTTGGCACTTTGAACATCTAGCATCTGGCCTTGCAAGGTGTATTCCTTATTATTCAAGGTGTAGTCCAACTTTGAACAAACCAAAGGAATCCGATAGTGAGTTGACAATCATGAAAGCAGACATTGCCTCTCCTCTTAGTCATCCTAGACCTCATAGCTAATATCTCCTATAGAGACATCATTATATCGGTATTAGTCTCCATTCCTTCATGTTGATGTTGCAACACGTCAGAGATGATGGCCATAATGTAACGTACATTTAGCCATCTCATCTGAAGACATCCACTACTGATACTCATCTCTTTGCTCCTGAGTAGATTCATTAGTTTGGTGGTTTCGGAATAGATAGAATGATCTTATGGTTTTTCTACTTACAACAACCCAATTTTCCCTTTTCCATATGACATAATTATCATCAGTTAAAGTATTATCTTATAGGAATTTGATTACGGATGGGGTCATGATTTCTTTATATTAACAAAAATTATATAAGTAAATAATCATGATATAGAACTTTTGAATATTTATCTTGAATTAAATAAAATAATTCAATCGTAAAAAATCAACAGTGATCCAACACCCATAAATGTCACGCCTCCTTTGGGAGTTTTGCAACATTTACTAGTTGGACTAGGTCCCACCTAATTGTTACATAACAACCAACATTTTCAATTTTAGCCTTGCAATTTTATTAACAAGAACTATTGGGAGGATATTAATAAAATTACATTGAGTGTGTTACCAAGTTATCAACCTTCAATAAAATCCCTCACCAATATCCCTCATTTGTGAGTAGATATCGTTTGGGCTAATTGTCTAATCTATCATTGTAAGGAAGTATCTTGCTAAATTCCATTCATGAATACCTTTTGGGAGTTTATTACACAAAACATAAAGCTCAACTAAACTTGGAGGCCGTAGGTGTTCCAAAACACCTTCTCCCACTCAATTATTTAAGACGTGTGATCGAATTCCAAAGAATGATTTACCACGTTATCTAGATGTCAATTTAGATACCTAAACCATTCTATGCATGTTCATATCAAAAGAGATATATGAGTGGCACTCTTATTCTATATGATATGTTATCAAACAATGACAAACATTGCAATATTTACAAAAAAATAAATAGCTACAATTTTTGTCCATCCTAGAAAAGCAAGTAAATTACATGTCTTAGAATACAAAAAAAAAACTCCTTTCTTTACAAACAAGTCTTCACGCGACCATCGTCGTTTGGACTCCCTCGGCTGCCTCCCTTGGGCGTGCGTACCCTTGGCCCCTAGCCATGGGCGTGCGCATGCCATAACCCTATAAAGGGCTGCCATGCGCAGCCCATGGCTTCCATAGGGCTGCCGGGTGCAGCCCATGCCACAGCAAATGTGGCCGTGTGCTCTTCGCACGCACGTTTGTTGCTACGGCTCGCAAGGTCCCAAACTTGTTCCGGTTGCTTCCAATTCTTCAAACCTTCGAGTCTTCGATACTTGAATGTATTACAGAAGAATTATAAATAAAAATACTGCAGTTTTTTTTGTATTACAACAACAAAATAAAAAAAAACTTAGCAACTACCAAAAAGGAAATTATGGTGATGATAGACCCTTCTTGTTACAATCCCAAAACAAAAATAAATTAAATTCTAGGACCAAAATTGATCAATAACAAACCACATATAAAACATATATTTATATATATATATATCCATACATTCCAATGTAAATATATATGCGAATACCTAGAGTGTCATCTCCTTCTAAAAACATGCATATATACAATACAAAGAAAAAGATTCACGAACACATACATCAATTAATCAAGGGTACAACCTGGCTCTGATACCAATTGTAGGGAAAATCCGCACTGCGGAAGCGTGAAAAATTAGAATTACTGCTTCAGTATAAATAAACAAAAAACCCATTTATTATAACAAGAACCTTAACCCTAGATTCATTGATGTATATAAAAAGTGGACCTTTTATCGTGACGATTGAACAAGCACTTAATTGAATCCACAAAATCTTTATGAATACCTTTTTCTCATGACGATAGAACAAGTGCTGAATTGAATCCGCAAGATCTTACAATCCAATCACGAACGTGAATCACCTAGGAGTGTGGGCTCCCTTTCTTTAAATTGTATACCTGAGGATGGAAACAAACAAAATCTTTTTCTTTGTTAGTTACAATTATCCTCCAAGAAGAAAACAAAGAACGTTAGGTCACTTGTGATAATTATCAATCAATTTGATTGAAACTCGTGTGAACCTCGATTCGATGTTATACACAAAATCTTTTAATGTAAAGGCTACTAGTGTACTATCGAAAACTAAACGTTCTTTCTTCCTTTTCTTCTTTGCCGAATTTTCACACACCAATCTTTAGAGTTGGATGAATTTATCTAGAGGAAGAACCGAATTCTCTATACTCAAAAGTCTATGGTGGCCGAAACTCTTTTAGAAAATTTAGGGCATAGACGAATTTTCCTTCTTAGAATTATCTAATGGCTAAATTTTTCCTCTCTAAATTCTCTTTGGCTTACATGAAATTTTGAGCTTTAAAATCCTCTCTTGGCCAAAATTTAGAGGTAGTATAAATAGGCATACAAATCCTTTCCTAACAAGGACTTACTTGGTTGTTAAGAATCCTTTCCATAGGCGGATATACTTGGTGGTTAAGAATCCTTTTCAAAAAAGAATTCTACCCTTAGGTAGATTTACTTGGTGACCAAGAATCCTTTTCCAAAAAGAATTCTTTCCTACACCAAAACTCCTAATCCAACTCAATAGTGTATTTGTAACCATATTAAAGATTTCATAATTTGACTAGATAAGTAATTCCTTTTATTTATCTACTTATCAAATATAGTCTTTAATATCAATTATACTACCAACAATAGTATAATATTAGGAGACCAACTCCTACTAGAAAAAAGATTTTGATTTTTAATTAAATAATTAACTAATTACCAAATTAATTAATTTCCATTTAATTAAATAATAAAATAAAAATAATATAATTAAGCTAAACTATATAGCTTTGCCGCCCAACTCATATACATGGGCCAACTATTATTTTTCTTATTTTATTAAATCCATTGGACCTTAATAAAAAGTCCACATGTGAACTAGACCCATTCTTACAAAAGAAACAAGTCCACATGCCTCAATAGAATTTTAGATGGATCCCTAAATTGGTCCGGTAGAATATATCAAGTGATCCATACAAGTTCGTGTGGATTGGGGATCTTGGCGGGCTATCTAAATTTAAGCTCTAATAGACACAACCCAATCACAATCAAAAAATGATTCACTTAGGTCCAATCTATTAATTTTAGTTCATTCCACTAAAGAACTAAAATTGCATTCTTAAATAAAGATAGAATAAGTTAATATTTCTTACTCATACCCTAGACAACCTTATTGGAGAAAGTGTATCATCGTGAAGAATATCAGTAATCGCAAAGAGCTCATAGACCGCCTATAGCCCTCCAAGTTACCACATTTACTCATATGACCACATTTTGAACTTGGATATTTTGACTTGTCCAGAAGCCATGTTTCAACAGACACTATTGAAAACTTAACCTTAAGATTTAATATCTAATACCTCAAAACATCCATATGATGATATTCTACTCTCATTTAATAAAAGGAGTCACGATATCCATATCTATAAATGAAGTCCTATATCGATTAACAAATGAAAACCACCAAACTATCGAGGATAGACTATGTTATATAATCGTACTCATTGATAGCTTAAATGATAACACTTGCAATCATAAGTCCATCATTTATCTCAAGATTGAGATAGACTCTCCGATTGTCTTCGAATGAAAAACTTTTATCCGTTGACGGTTATAGATAAAGTATTTCATTGTGATCCAAATCAATGCACCTAGTGCACTAGATTCTTTACCCAAAGACACCACACTTTGATGATTTTAGACTCATCATAACACATTTGATCCCATTCAAATGCTAGCAAAAGAATCTACAACTTTGACAAGATAAAGGCACCCAACCTTTTATCTTAAGTTGTGAATATTATTCAAGACTAACTAATGAATTATGCCTACCTCATAAATATCTAGATGTATGAACAATTCTTATTTTCTCATAGTCTTTTGACCTTATGATTATTTACTTTTGACAATTATAATAATTAAACTATAAATGCTATATGATTTGTTAAACTATTAATCACTTTATTAATATGAAAAGATTTTCAAATACATTATTACACTCTTACTATCGAGCATAATCCCAACAAGCCTGAGGTTGTCGAGAGTGAGAGTCCGAGTATCACTTGAGGGTGTAACTTTTTTCTCATACAGTAGATTTCTGTGATCGAGTGTGGCTTACTTAACAGCCTGTGATTTTTCCTCGTTTGGAGGGTTTTCCACGTATACATCTTGTGTTTTTTATATTTCCGAACTTTATATTTGATGTTGTATGTTTGTTTTATTGAGTGAATTTTGAATATTGACTAATCAAGAAAAATTTGCAATTGACTTGATTAAAACCTATTCCCCCCCCCCCCCCCAAGGTTACTAGACACACGTTTTAAAGGGTTATTTTTCACTTGATTTACAAGATTTCATCTTTATTACTTGACTAGTTTCAAGATTGCATTTTTTGTGCTTTGTGAGTTGTTTGTGATAGCTATTGCATATAGGGGTTGCTTTGCACATTTAGTTAGGTTGTTTGAATGCCATATAACAGCATGTTATCTAGGAATGTCTTCAACTTGTTCATCCATGCCTAGATAAGCTTAAATGTTTAACCTTGCATTTTAGCATCTTGAATATTACATATATTCACCTTAGGTTGTGTTATCTCTTCTCTTGAGAGTTAAGGCTTGTGCCTACTGTGTGTAGGGCTCAAGTACCTTAGGTCTAGAATCGCTAATAGAGGTCGTTGGGTAGTAGTGATGGGTTAGTAACTTTGTAGGGTTTGAAGTTGTCAACCTAGGTTGTAAACACCATTACAAATAGTGGATTTGACAACCGTGTGTGTGGCGCACATATCAGCCCGTGGTTTTTCCTTATTGAAGGTTTTCACGTAAAAATCAAGTGTTATTATTTTTCGCATTTTACATTTGATTGTTGTTTTTGACTAGATTACATGGGGTAGTTTTTGTTAACATTGATTAATCGAAAAATTGATAATTGATTCGATTGAAACCTATTCATCCCCCCCTCTTCTCTAGGTTTATTTAGATTCATTTATATTTTCAAGTATCAATCATATTTTTCACAAAAAACACAACAAAACAACAAACACTATAATATGGATCAATCTAATTACCTCTAGACACCCGCTCTGATACCAAATTGAAATTTCCTTAACCAATTATAGTGTAAAATATACCTAGAAAAGGGGGGGAGGGGGTGTGAGGGGGGTTTAATAGGTATATGCTCAAATTCTTGTACTTCTTTTTTACACAACCAAGTTAAGCACAATTAGAACCTTTAACTAGTAAATTCAATCAAGCAAGTGTTAAAACGATACAAGTTAAAGTAAGTAAAGAAACTAAAAATAAAAAAGTCAACACAAGAGATTTTTACATGGTAAATCCTCAAAAGAGAAATATCCAGATACCACAACCACTGGCAAAAGTAAATCACTATAACAAATAGGAGATACACACTCAAGAAGCAATCAACACATGATTCACTCTTTAAGCTACTTACCTGTTTGACGCATGATCAACCCTACGTCATCAAAAAATCACTATTAACAACTGGCGCTGGAATGAGGGGCATTGAACTCAACTTTAAGAAACCGAAATAAAAAGACGAAACACCGAGATACTCTAGCAAGCCTAAAAAAATAGTGTTAAGGGGTGGATTATCTGTTCTACCGGTGTCAGAATATATGCAAGTAAGAAAATTCACAAATAGAGTTCTAAAAAAAAAGAACTCGTGAAGCAACAACATGGCAGGCAACAGAGATGGAAGCCAATTTACGAATGATGCTTGCACCCTACGTGTGGCCAATAATTCTGGCCCAATAAACGGCAACACTGTTGGAGAAAGTCTGAATTCCGCGACACCAACTTCAACTGGTCAAGCTACAATAACCTCCACAAACGCTCCCTCAGGGATTTCCCCATACGCATTCTAGCAGGTCCAAGAGCCCCTGTAAAGAGTCATTGAAGATGTCGCTAGACATGAAATCAATATAATAGCAAATGCTAATCTGACCTTACCATATCAATTATCTACACCTATGGTGGCTCGAAACCCCAAGGTGCTTTATGAAATAGTGAAGTGACCCTAGACGTAACCTGTAAGACTATTAGAGAAAGAACTGATCAACATGGAAATGGGGAACGTCCCCAAAAAGGAGATGAAGGAATTAACGGACAGGGTAGGCAAGATCGGTACCAAGCAGATTTTTTGCCAGAAGAAATCCCCAGAGGTGTTCATAGGCTGGATCGATCTAGCTTGTCAAATGACAGCGACCGACCACCCCGTATAACACGCCGAAGGGGCAAGTCCCCGTTAAGATTCCAATATGGGCCCATTGACCATCAACAATCAGGAATGGATAACGAGCCGAAAGATGAGCGAGACATCCTAATACAAAAGTTAACCCAGAAGGTGGAAACATTAGAACGTCACCAGGTGCTTAAAGATTTACTGGTTGATGATTCTGAAAGCCCATTCGTGAACAACATTCTTCAAACCCAATTCTGAAAATATTCATAATGCCTTATGTCGAGCAATTTAAAGCCAACAAGGATCCAAAAGAGCTTGTGAGACGGTTTAAAATTGCGATGGCACAATATGCTTATAATGACAAATTATTGTGTTTGACGTTCCCCCAAACGCTCGGGGACTTAGGGTCTAGGTGGTTTGGAAGGCTCCCTCAGGAAACAATCAAGAATTTTCGAGAGTTGACCCAGATTTTTTCACGATAATTCTTGGGAAATATACAAAGGAGAAAATCAATAGCTCACCTCGCCACCCTCAAACAGGGAAAGAACGAATCACAAAAAGATTACCTGAAAAAGGTTATCTCAGAAAGTGTCAGGGATCCATAATCCTAATAATGAGGTTGTGGTTGCTGCCTTCACTAACAACCTACAGAAGGGTCGGCTTTCCTTCGATTTAAGAAGGGAATGCCCAAATAAGTATACCGACTTGATGTATATAGCAGGCACTTACGCAATGACTAAAGAAGATGAGCTGGTTCAAGGGGGTAGTTATTTACACAGGGGCTACCCCGGGGAGAACACCAAAACTAATGATGGCTATGTAAAGAACCAAAAGGGTGATCACCAGGAGAATGATGGGAACCAAGATGGCCATCGAGTCGACAATCGTAGAAACTGTCAGAGTGACAATAAATTCCATGGTCAGTACACCAACTATGCTCCCTTCACCAACAAATAAGAGGAAATACTGGCAATCATAGAAGACCAGAAGCTAGTCAAATATCCTCTTAGACAGTCAACTTATGTCTGAAGAGACAAGACAAAATACTGCAGGTTTCATAAGGAATGTTGTCACGACACATCAAAGTGCTACCAACTAAAATACCATATCGATACACTCATCAAAGAGGGTCAGCTCAAAGATTTAATTCTTAAAAGGACAGATGGTCAGCATAATGACCCCAACTGGGGAGATAAGCCAATGGGAAAGAAGCGAAGCCCGAGCCGAGACAGTGGTGAAGGGATGGTCAACATTATCTTTTGAAGACCCTACACAAGCTCATGGATGACAGAACTTAGTCTTAAAAAAAAATTCTCTTGAGAGAGATAGCTTAGTTGCTTTCAGTTTTGTTTAAGATATTTTTTATTTGTTTTTTATTTTTAGCTTTTCTAATTATTTTTGGTATTGTTAATTTTTAGATCAATTAATAAAGAAGCCAAGAATGGTGTTCGATTTTTTTATAATAATCATCTTTGTTATCAAAGATAAACTCATAGAGCCAACACCTGCCATGGTGGGTGAGGGTGCCCGAGAGGTTGAGAAGTTGGGTGTTAGAGATCCGACGCATCTATCGAAATGACTAGGTGCATATAGAGCACTGTCAGCAATCCGGCCACCCCGACATACTAGTTTTACTGGGAAAAAATACTCGGGTACACCATCGGGGAAAACTTGGTGAGATGTTTTCGACTGTGTTAGTATTGCACTAACGATTCGGCCAAACCCTTGTAAATAGATAAAACCGGGAGACGTCCTTGGTGACTTGTTTACGTGGGAGAAATAGGGAAAAATGGGGTAAGGTTCCCAGAATACCTCTTGGCTGAAGACTCAACACGGTCTGGAATAACCTTGAGCGAAAAGCCAGGACACCGACCGAAGAATCAAGAATCAAGAATGTCATAAATTATCCTAAGCAAAAAGCCAAGACACTGACCGATGAAACAAGAAGGTCATAAATTATCCTAAGCAAAAAGTCAGGACACAGACCGAAGAATCGAAACGATCAGAAATTATCCTGAGCGAAAGGCCTGGACACCGACCGAATTAAGATAGTCTGGAATTATCCTGAGCAAAGAGCTGGGATACCGACTAGTCCAAAAAAAACGGTAAGCAATTATCCTAGGTAAAGAGCCGGGACAGCGACCAAAGACTCAAGACAGTCGGGAATTATCCTTAATGAAAAGTTGGGACACCGACCGAATCAATACGGTCAGGTGTAATTCCAAACAAGTAATCGGGTCACCGACCGAATCGATTTTAAAAAAAAAAACAAGACGGTTAGGAATTATCCTGAGCAGAGAGCCGGGACACTGACTTGTCTAGCTACAAGGGAAAAAAAATCAATAAATCCAAGACTGATCAGTATAATAAGATACTTGATCAGTTTAGCAACAAAAAAAATGATCAGTTTAATAAAATAATTGATAGGGTTAGAACGATAAGATCAGAAGCGCAAAAATATCAAAGGAAAAATTATTCAAATCCCTTTCATTGATCCATCACGAGATCATCTCGCGGATTTGAGGTGTTATTGTTATAGGGATTTTTTGATAGTTTGACAAGTCAGCATGATCACCTGAAAACACGGTGATTAGATATGCCACATCACAAGAGTCAGGGAAGATCAACCCAAGGTAATTAATAATTGATCTTAGGGCCCAGTCAAGATTACCTAAGATGGTTGGGAAAACTAACTGATCGGGTAGAGACAACCTGATAGGGTAAAGACCATCCGATCAAGACATAAAAGGTCTGGTCGGGATTAGACAATTGCTCGATTAAACAACGCGTGGGAGACATTAAAGGCAACTACGACTCAGATATGACGAAGAATGATCTTACTCAAACAAGGAACTACAATCATACTCCAATAAGGAAATATCCCTATTTCCTCTCCAATGTCAAAGAATTCTATTCAGGAAAGAACTCAAAGCTTCCAGAAGGATAAACACCGAATAGAAAACGAGTCCAAATCAAGTAATAACTCTGCTCTTCTATAAGATTGCATACCGATCAGGAAATAAGTCATAAACGAACCATTCAACTAGAATCCAACAAAGACTTTAATTCAATACACAAGATCTCTGAAACAGGAAAGAAGATAAAAATGACTTCAACAAGTAACCAATCCTAATTAAACACCATCATATTTTCTTATTTGTATATCAAGGATTAGGGCTCTAGGCACATAGAAATAGACCCATACTCAATGTAGAATGAGGGATAACAACACAAAGAAAATATACATAGAAAGAGAGAGAGAGAGAGACATGCCAAAAAAAGGAGAGATTGAGTATGTAATCGTTATATATAGTGAATTTCTTCTCGCCGCCGCCGGTAACGTCGATGTTTACCCACTTTAGGGTTTTACCACGTAAAATTGTGTGCCCTGCCTACTTTTTGCTTATTTTAATTCGTAATTCAATTGTCGATCCATACTTACCTATTTGACGCGTTATCAATCCTACGTGATCCAAAAATCACCGTCAACAAAAACTAAGCAATAAATATTAAATAAACCAAACATAAAATCTTAAATATTAAAATTAAAAGCTAAGCAAAAAATATTAAAAATACTAATCATAAATATAAACATTAAATAAAAACTATCCCATAAATATTTAATATACTAAACATAAAAATCATAAATATTAAAAATACTAAGCATAAATGTTAACATTAATTAAGAACTATGCCATAAATATTTAATATACTAAACTTAAAATCATAAATATTAAAATACTAAGCAAAAATGTTAACATTAAGTCAAAACTATCCCATAAATATTAAATATACTAAACATGTAACCGTAAATATTAAAATTAAAAGCTAAGAAATAAATATTAAAAATACTAAGCTTAATTATTAACATTAAGTATAAACTATCCAATAAATATTTAATATACTAAACTTAAAATCATAAATATTAAAATTAAAAGCTAAGCAATAAATATTAAATATACTAGAAATAAAATCTTAAATATTAAAATTAAAAGCTAAGCAATAAATATTAATTATACTAAACATAAAATCTTAAATATTAAAATTAAAAGCTAAGCAATAAATAATAAAAATACGAAGCATAAATATTAACATTAAATAAAAACTATCCCATAAATATATAATATACTAAATATAAAATCATAAATATTAAATATCCTGAGAAATAAAATTAAAATTATAAAGTAAAAATTATCTCATAAATATTTAATATTAAATATAAACATAAGGATAAGAGTTAAAATTATAAGAGTATTAAACATAAATATTATAAGTAAAACCTAATCATATTAAATTTACTAACTACTAGCATAAATTATAAATGTAAACTTATAAATAAATAACAAATTACCATCGTTTTTAGTTTGTAATTTGCAGAAAATGTGAATTTTTGCCACGGTGGAGAGTATAGGCTAGAGAATGAGAGACTATATACCTATACTATTATTGATAAATAGAGAATTAGAGATTAATATAATAATATTATAGAGTATTGGAGTGTGTAGAGATTAGAGAGACTTAGAGGAGTGGGACTAGAGAGACAGAGAATGAGAAATTGAGAGAGCAAAGAGAGAGAGAGAGAGAGAGAGGTGTGAATGTGTGTAGAAAATTTGATTTGGAGGTATTTATAGTTTTTGAAAATTGAGGTTAAAATTGTAAATTTATAATTATAAAGAAATTTTTATTTTAAAAAAAAACATATTCGTTGGCTAGAGTGGCCAATGGAAATTTTTTATTAAAAAAATTGTAAGGCATTGTTTGGGAAAGCTTCTGAGAGACTTGGAAGCTCTTTTGATACCCGAAAACAACTTTTACAGCTATTTGGATAAACAAGAAGAAGAGCTTCTTCACTTTGAAAGCTCTTCCGCATGAAGCACCTATAGTGGTGGTTCTCTTGAAAAAGCTTTGGCAAAACATGTAAAGCTATATAAACAGTTAAACGAAACTTTGATATTACCAATTTTACTCTTATCTGTATAAATAACAAACCAATTGTAAAGTCCTATTTTATTGATTGGCTCATTTCGTGAACAAACCACATTTTAGGGTTGATGTAAGCTCTCAAGACCTCAAAAGAAGAAGCGCCAAAGGTAAATTTCTATGTGCTTGCTTTCTTTGAAAAGATAGTTGCACACACTCACAAACTCATGCATAATTCTTATTTGTATATGTTGTGTGTTTATATTTGTGTGCATTCATGTTTTAATAACTCTTCTTGATTGATTGCATATTGTGATTAAAATACCATGTCATGTTAGGCATTAGGATAGGATGCATCCTCTTCACTTTGTTACTCTTGCACGTTGTGTGTTTAAGTGTGAAGAAAGTGGGTTATGCACTACTCGAGTTGTGCCACTCGACCAACGCCAACACCAGCGTAACTTATCAGTGGACTGTCATTGGTCTTGCTCCACTCGACTAGCGTAGCTGTCTAGAGGTCGCCCAGTTCTTCATCGTTTGTCATGCGCCATTGAGCTGTGCTACTCCACCAGCACCTATTAAAAATTTAGGTTGTGCACTGGTGGTACGCTACTCGACCAGCGCCACTCACCAGTGCACATAGTGGGAACTGAAGCATTTTTTTCAAAACGACCTCACTTTGGTTGAGACTTATAAATATATATATATATATATATATATATATATATATATGTCTTTTTGTATTCAGGTCGAGATAGAGTTCCAAATATCATGTCTTTGCCTTATAACATATTTCAAAAGGGAAAATCTTACAAGAATTCACCTTTATACACTCAAAGCTTTTCCTTTGATCTTCAAAACATCATCTTGCATCATCTATAATAGAGTGCATCCATACATGGTTAAGCATAATCACATATTGTTTGGTAAGTTTCTCACTATCTTCATATAAGTTAAGTGGTTTCCTTACCAAGCCATCTATTTTATCATTTGTATGCTCTTAGAATATGTTCTAGATACAAATAGAGATTGTTTGTGATGACATGATTGAGTGTTGTATTGTGATAGCTTCATAGGATTGTTTGATCTATGTTCAGCTAAGCTTTATGCCATGTCATTTAGCTCTTGATATCTAGGATTGTTTTAAATGTCATCTCATTATCCTATATAAGTATATAGTATTCCCTAACATAGTTTGTTCTTTGAATATCATCATATATTCACATAGGTCATTTGATCTCTTCATTGAGAAGTAAGACTTGTGTTGCTTCTGGGTTTAGATAGCTTAAATTGCAAGCAAGTTGGATTAGGTTCACTCATACCAGGATTATGTAGTAGTGGTGGATTATATACCGGTATTAGGTTGTAATTCCTTTACCGTTAGTGGATTCGAGGTTCGGGTGTCGTACACCTAACAGCACGTGGTTTTTTTCCATTTTGGAGGGTTTCCACGTAAAGATCAAGTGTTCATTTTAATTCCGCATTTCTTACACTTGTTTTTTTATTGTGACTATTTAGGGGTATTTTGGTTTAATTGGCCATTAATAAAAATTGGGGTAAATTTGATTAAAATCTATTCACCCCCCCTAGATTGGTATTAAACAAACCATAATTTGTTTCAATTGGTATCAGAGCAGGTTCCTAGATATACTTAGGTGATCCTTGCTCATTTTGGTGTGTTTTTGCATTTTGTGTGATTTTTTGATCATTCATACATTTGCATTCATTTCATTTATTCATAGACACTATGAGTGGAAACGGTGGCAACGAGGGCGCTTCTATCAATAGATCCCCCTACTCACCGGGTTGAATTATACCTCTTGGAAAGGCAAGATGGAGTCGTACATTTGTCAAATCAATGATAGGGCATGGATGGCGGTTAAAGAAGGCTACACACCACCGATGATGACTCTTACGAATAGAAGAGAGGATGTACTCAAGCTAAAAGCACAATGGAACACACAAGAGTTTGAGGCATCGAAACGGAATAGAAAGGCAATGCATGCCATCCTCTGTGCAATGGATGAGAATCAATATAAGTTGGTTCAAAACACTAGGATAGCTAAGGAGGTATGGGACATTCTAGAGGTTACATATAAAAGGAACCGAAGTTGTTAAGGAATCAAAGCTTCAAGTTCTCCAAACAAAATTTGAGTTTCTTAGGATGGATGAGAACGAATGTTTCAACGACTTTGAAGTTAGGTTGATGGACATTGTGTACCAAAGTCATCAACTTGGTGACCCGTATTCAGATAGGAGAATCAATCAAAATATTATGAGATCTCTATTGAATAGATTTGAGTCCAAGATACCGGCTCTAGAGGAGAATAGTGATTACAAGGATATAAAGCCAAGTGAAGTGATTGGGACGCTTCTAGCTTAAGAATCTGGGAAGGGTTCTACCGCTACACCTCATAAAAAACAAAAGAGGATTGCTTTGAAAGCCTTCAAAGATGAGAAGGAGGAGAATGATGACTTGGATGAAGAAATAACATTATTGATGAGAAAGTTCAAGAAATTCTACAAGTCCGAGAGGAAAGGTTTCAGATCCAAGGGCCAAGACTTGAAGAAAAAGACCCCCTCCAAGAAATTTAAGCCTAGGCAAGAAAAGATAGAAAAGAAAGAGGTCTGATGATATGAATGTGGTGGCATAGGTCACTTTGCCCCCGAATGTGCCAATCACAATGTCAAGAAAAATTAAAAAGTGATGGTTGCCATATGAAGTGAAAGTGATAAATCCAACGAAAGAGATGAGTCTTCGGGTGATGAAGAACTTATGGCTAACTTCATAGCCTTTACATCTTCTCATAAGAGCAAAGGTGCTTGTGAAGAAGAGGATAAGAGTCAAGAGGAAAATGACTCAAATAATGATGGATATTTATCACAATCCACAAATGAAAGTGTAGATATGATGGATCTCAAGACTATATGGCCAAGTTTAAGAGTTCAAGGTTAAAGAACAAGGAAGAGATTAAGAGATTAAAAGAAGAAAACCTAGAGCTCTCAACTCAAGTTGACAAACTAAGTGAAGAACTATTGTGAACCATGAAGAGTGAATCTAAGCTAAGAAAGGAGTTAAACTTATCTAAAAGGAGTGAATAAGGGTTGAAGAAAGAGCTTGAAGATGCTAGAGAATTGATAACCAAGATGGACTCTATCGCTAAAAAACTCGACCACATGTTAGAGGTTGGAAAGAGAGCAAGTGATAAGAGGGGTCTTGGGTTTGAAGATGACAAGATGTCCTCCACTCCAAGCAATGCCATATTTTTTAAGAGCATGAACCATAAGGAGTCTTCTCCTCATCAATCACCTAGGAAAAGACTTGACCTATGAGAGTGTTCAAAAAGTTCTCAAGTGAAGGTGGCACCACGAAGTATACCTCAAGCTCATTGTACAAAAACTCCTCAAGCTAACTTCTCTAAGCCAAAAACCCATCAAAGGAAGAGACCTATCATGCAAGCTTAACCAAGGAAGCAATCAAATCTTGTTTAACAACAAAGAAGGAGAGATCTTTAACAATAACCAAGACAACCACAAAGACTTGGGAAAGCTTCAATGCAACCTAAAAGCTATGGTATGATTTCTAACTTTATCCCTACATGTCATTTTTGTGGTATTGATGGTCACATTATACCAAATTGATTTTGTTATATAAAATTTTTTAGAATTGAAAGCATGATAGAGAAGAAAAAGGCTAAAGCCAAGATGCATGTCACTAGGAAAACTGAAACACTTTTGCATGATCCTAGGATATCTAGAGACCTTGTACCATTAACCACTTGGAAAGAAATGTTTCACCTAGGTGGATTACAAGCGATGAACACTTTTGCCATGCTGCACAAATAACCTTAAAGGTAAATTCTTCTAGTTTATGGTATTTGGATAATGGGTGCTCTAGGCACATGATGGGAAACAAGAGTTTCTTTTAGACTCTTTTCATGGAGGAAATGTGTGCCTGCATCGTTGTGCACCATGTATAACAAATTCACACATTTGAAGATGAATGCTCATGCATTGGTATGGAAATAACATGTTTTGGAAAATGCATGATTGGAGACTATCTCTATGTAGTTTGCATTCTAGTGTGAATTGTGTTTGTTTGTATATATGTTTGTATAACATGGATATTGAACTTGAATTTAGTCTTAAATATTTCTTGATTAAGTTCCGATCATTTCGGTTACTTATACTATTGATTTCAAGTTCTCAGTCAAAAGATACTACACTTTCAACTCATGTTGCATACATTGTATTCGTCTTCGAATATCGAGTCAAATTATTATTTTCTGGGTTGAGTATCTTATATATCCATGTCTGTGAGAGTTATGGTTTGTAATCCACAAACGGATTAGAATTCCGAGATCGGAGGCCAGAGAATGGTCGAAGAACGCAAGGGAAGTGCAAGGGAGTTGCACCATGGCCAAAGGCCATTCATTGGTGCAAGCCCGAGATGGCACGTGGCTGTCTCGGCTGCAACTCCTTGCTGCCCCGAGATGCCCACGTGCCATCTCGAGGAAGCAATAACAAAGGAGGGCAATTCGGTCATTCTTGCTTCAATCTTTCCCTCTCATTTATATTCCTTTCCCTCTCACATTTCATTTAAAGAAGAAATTTAAAATTGAGTACAAAAATTTTCTCTCTACATTTTCTCAACTTCCAAACATCATAACTTCTTCATTTAAACTCTGATTTGAGTGATTCAAAGTTGAGAATGTTTTTCTATTCATCCTCCACCTTTTCTCTGAAGGTTTAAGTAAGTTATATTTCTGTTTTTGGAGTCTAAACTCATAAAAACGGGACTGCACTAAAATCAACTAAGGTATTGATTTTCTCTCAAAGTTTTCTTTTAAAACTTGGTCAATTGCCTTGAGTTTTCTTCTTCAACATATATATGTGTATTGTGAGTGTTTTGATTTGAGTTTTGGACTCTTTTAAAGCTAGGTTGAGTTTCAATTGAAATCTTAAATGTTGAGTTAGGTTTTGATTTTTCCTATGTTTTCACATGTTTGGGATTGTATTGTGCTAGCTTTGATTCTAGGACTATTTGATGATCTTTGATTGATTGATATTGTGAAAAATAGTTCTTCACATGTATTAGGCTCTCTTGGCCGAATTCTCACATTGATACATGTGCTTATGTTCTTTTGAGCTATTCATGTGTTTTGTTGAATCTATGAATAGGAATATGCTCTAGAACTTTGGCTTTAATCTAAATGACTTTGTCATATGATTTTAGCATGTTTTTGGTATATATGATTTAAACTTGATTATGTGATTAATTGAACATATCTTATGATTCAAGTTTCAGATCTATGCATGTATATAGGTTGTAATTAATGTTGAACATATCTTACATGATCTAGATGAATTAAACATGCATGATTGACTAGACTACATTTGATTTGTGTATTCATGCTTATGTCTAGTATTTTCCATAGGATGTGTTGATCATAACGTTCTATGTTGCATGATTGTTTGCGTTTTGCATTCATGATCACCTAGATACCTTGTGAGAAGAAAGGCTTGACAATAGGTGTGAGACCTTTGTTGTTGAGCAAGAAAGTCTTGGAAAGAGGTACGAGACCTTGGATTGTCAAGCAAGGAAGTCTTGGCTAGAGTCGGGAGGACTCGGCCAGTAGATCAAGAAGTCTTGCCTAAGGTTGTCAAGATCCAGAAAGGTGAGCGAGGAAGTCTTGACTAGAGTCAGGAGGACTCAGATAGTTAAGCAAGAAGTCTTGCCTTGGGTCGTGAGGATCCGGTAAGGTGAGCGAGGAAGTCTTGACAAGAAGTGTGAGGCCTCGGATTGTTGAGCATGAGGGCGACATCTTTATGAGTAGGATAGGAGGGTAGTTTCTAGGTGAAGGGGTCACTTGAGAGATTGTAATTGTCTTAACTACTAGTGGATTTTGTTTACCGGTGGTTGCTAACCCGTGGATGTTTCCTCTTCGAAGGTTTACCACGTTATATCTTGTGTCAACTTTTCTCTATCCCTATCTCTCTTATATTTGTACTTGTTATTTGAATACTAAGGATAGAACTCTTTATGTAAGTTGACTTCCTTTCTATAATATAGATTTTTTATGTGTTACAATTACTTGTTTGTATCACACTTTGCTTGTTTTATATATTGATTAAGTGTCTTTAATTGATATATATATTGTGATACAAGCAATCTAGAGGGACAAACTTTTGTTTGTTTCTAAGGGAGTCGAAAAAAGTGTCTAACATATTCAACCCACCCCCCCCCCCCCCCCCCCCCCCCCTCAAGGTTAGTCTTAAGCATTTAACCGTGTTTGTATTTTCAATTGGTATCAGAGTAGGACACTAGATTGTACTTAGTGAGAGTCCAGGTGATACATTCACGGTTTTTGCAAAGCTTTTGAAGTTATGTGTTTACAAGTTGATGTAATGGCGGAATGAGCCTCAAATACTAGGCCACCATTACTTTGAGGCACTAACTATGGGTATTGGAAGTTGAGGATAAAAGCCTACATCCGCTCTATTGATGAAAGGGCTTGGACGGTGGTGGAAGAAGGTTATAGCCCCCCTACCAAGGTTAAAGAGGATGGAACCATGATACTCAAGCCAAGGAGTGAATGGACAACGAATGAGTTTGAGGTTGCTAAATGGCACCATCATGCTATGAATGCCATATTTGGAGGAGTTGATAGACATCAATTCTCCTACATTCAAAATCTTGAATCCGTAAAGAAAGCTTGGGATACTCTCCAAGTTACTAATGAAAGAACCTTAGCAGTGAAGAAATTAAGGCTTCAAATGTTGGCATCAGAATTTGAAGGTTTAAGTATGGGTGAAGAAGAAAAGTTCAAAGACTTCCAATTCCGAATTCTTAACATTGCTAACCAATGTCAAGCACTCGGAGTACCTATCTCAAAAGAGCGTTTAAATTGGAAAATCCTTAGGTCTCTTCCTAAGATATTCAAATCAAAGGTGACGGCCATTGAAGAAAGCAAGGATGTGGATAGTATGAACATTGATGAGTTGCTTGGGTCTCTCCAAACTTATGAGATGTGCTTGAAGTCAAAGATCAAGAGTAAGGGAATTGCTCGAAATGCTATAGAGGAGCAGAGTAATGATGAAATTGAAGAGATGGCTCTTTTGGTTAGAAAGTTCAAGAAGTTTCTAAAGAAGAATGCCAAGCCTAGAGGCAAGTCTTCTAAGGAAAAGGGAGTTAAGAAAACATCATCTCCAAAGAATGAGAAGAATAGTCAAGCCATGAACAAGAAAGATGTTCAATGCTATAATTGTCATGGTTTCGGTCACTTTGCTAGTGAGTGCACCAAGAAGCCATCTAAGAAGGAAAAGAAAGGCAAAGTGTTGGCGGTTACTTGGAGTGATGATAATTCTAGTGATAATGAGAGCTCTAGAAGTGAGTCTTCAAGTGATGAAGAGTTGGTGAGCAACTTTGTAGCTCTAACGGCTTCTTATTCTCCACTAGATGTTGATGGTACAATATCTTTGAACAAGAACATTGATGCAAATCATCATGGAAGCTCTAGTTCCATTCCTACTAATCTTGAGTTATTGGACAAGATAGAAAAACTTGAAAAAGCTAGAGATAATGCTCTAAGAGAGGTAGTTGAGAATGATGATTTGATCAAAAAACAACTAGATGAGTTTGTGGTTGTCACTCTGAAAGTATAAACACGGTTAAATGCTCAAGACTGACCTAGAGAGGGGGGGGGAGAGGGGGGGGGGGGGGGATGAACAGGTTAGACACCTTTTTTAATTCCCTTAGAAACAAACAAAAGTTTGTCCCTCTAGATTGCTTGTATCACAATTTATATATCAATTAAAGACACTTAATCAATATATAAAACAAGAAAAGTGTGATACAAACAAGTAATTTTAACACATACAAAATCTATATTATAGAAAGAAAGTCAACTTACATAAGGAGTTCTATCCATAGTATTCAAATAACAAATACAATATATAAGAGAGATAAGGATAGAGAAAAGTTGATACAAGATATAACGTGGTAAACCTCTGAAGAGGAAACATCCACGGGTTAGCAACCACCGGCAAACAAAATCCACTAGTAGATAAGGCAAGTACAATCTATCAAGTGACCCCTTCCCCTAGAAACTACCCTCATATCCTACTCATGAAGATGTCACCCTCAACAATCCGAGGCCTCACACCTCTTGTCAAGACTTCCTCTCTCACCTTACCGGATCCTCACGACCCAAGGCAAGACTTCTTGCTCAACTATCCGAGTCCTCCCGACTCTAGTCAATACTTCCTCGCTCACCATTCCGGATCCTCTCGACCCTAGGCAAGACTTCTTGCTCGACTATCTCAGTCCTCCCGACTCTAGCCAAGACTTCCTTGCTTGACAATCCAAGGTCTTGCACCTCTTGCCAAGACTTTCTTGCTCAATAACATAGGTCTTACACCTATTGTCAAGACTTCCTTCTCACAAGGCACCTAGGTGATCATGAATGCAAAATGCAAACAAGCACGCAACATAGAATGTTATGATCAACAAATCCTATGGAAAATACTATACATGAGCATAAGTACACAAATCAAATGTAGTCTAGTCAATCATGCATGTTTAATCCATCTAGATCATCTAAGATATGTTCAACATTAATTACAACCTAGATAAATGCATAGATCTAAAACTTGAATTATAAGATATGTTTAATTAATCACATAATCAAGTTTAAATCATATATACCAAAAACATGCTAAAATCATATGACAAAGTCATTTAGATTAAAGCTAAAGTTCTAGATCATATTTCTATTCATACATTCAACAAAACACATGAATAGCTCAAAAGAACATAAGCACATGTATCAATGTGAGAGGGAAGAGGAATATAAAAGAGAGGGAATGAAAGAAGCAAAAGACCAAAAATGCCCTCCTTTGTTATTGCTTCCTTGAGATGGCGTGTGGGCATCTCGGGGCAGCAAGGTGTTGCAGCCGAGATGGCCACGTGCCATCTCGGGCTTGCACCAATGAATGGCCTTTGGCCATGGTGCAACTCCCTAGCACTTCCCTCGTGTTCTATGACCGTTTTCCAGCCTCCAAACTCGGAATCTGAATCCGAATCCGTTTATGGATTACAAACCATAACTCTCTCATAGACTTGGACATATAAGATACTCAATCCACAAAATAATAATTCGACTCAATATACGAAGACGAAGACAATGTATGCAACATGAGTTGAAAGTGTAGTATCTTTTGACTTATAACTTGAAATCAATAGTATGAGTAACCGAAATGGCCGGAACTAAATCAAGAATGATTTAAGACTAAAATCAAGTTCAATATACATGTATACAAACATATACACAAACAAACACAATTCACACTAGAATGCAAACTACATAGAGATAGTCTCCAATCATGCATTTTCCAAAACATGTTATTTCCATACCAATGCATGAGCATTCATCTTCAAGTGTGTGAATGTGTTATATATGGTGCACAATGATGCAGAGAAACATATAAATGAATTTTATGTGTGTGACTATAATGGTGCACAACGATGTAGGGATAAAAATATATGAATTGTGTGTGTGTGTGTGTGTGCCTAAGCCTTGTAAGAGAAAGATAAGGTCTTAATATACATTTGTAGAACCATATTGCATCCTTTCTTTTTGATGACTTAGAACTTGCTTTGACTTGTTTTTTATTCTTCTTTGAAGCTTGAATCATCATGAATCTAAACAACTAAATCATTACAAGTAAACATCATTTTGATATGGAATTAATGCCAACACAAACTAAAACCTAACACACTCGTAGGCTTCTTGGTGAGAAAGGTGATATTATGAAGAAGTTTAGAGTACTTCAAAATATAAACCTTGAGAAGGATAATGTGATATCTTCTTTGAAAAAGAAAGAACAAGAATTAATGGAAGAGATAGAGACTGCTAAGGAGGCCATCAAGGACTTAGTGAATGATTTGGTAAGTATGTCTAGTGTTAGGAATCTTGTTAACTCACATGCTCGGGATTCTAAGAAGTTTCCCGCGATGGAGAGAAGACTTTAGACCCATCCGGGATGAGTGGTGACTCACTTGAGCATTGGATGACCCTATATGAATGGAGATTGGCTACTTGTCTGGTACCGGTCTAAATGTATACTTGGGATTTCAAGGAGCCCCCAACAACTGAGAGAAAGCTCTTGACCATGCTGGAAAGAAATAGGAGCTCAATGGCTCAATTGGGCATTGATCGGCCCTGTATAAGAAGTGAGGAGTCACTTGGCCTTACAGTAAGGTTGCTGCTCCAAAGGTTAGCTTAGGCATGTAGGAAGCCTTACTAAAAGTGAGAAACCTCTGGGCTCTCTTCGATCAGATCGGGCTTCGGTGGCTTGCTAGGGCGATGAATGACCCGGTACATATAGAGCGAAGCGACCGGTCTTGTAGCGATGCTACCGCTCTAAAAGCTTGCTTAGGCACGTAGGAGGCCTTACCAAATGTGGGAAACTTCTGAGAGCTCCTAGATCGGATCGGGCTTCGGTGGCTTGCTAGAGCGGTGTCTTTAATTGATATATATATTGTGATACAAGTAATCTAGAGGGACAAACTTTTGTTTGTTTCTAAGGGAATCGAAAAAGATGTCTAACCTATTCACCCCCCCCCCCCCTCTCTCCCTCCCTCCCTCCCTCCCTCCCTCTAGGTTAGTCTTCAGCATTTAACCGTGTTTGTATTTTCAGAGGAAGAAGGAAATGTCACCTTTTGTGATGGATCCAAGAAGAAAGTTAAAGGGAAATGAACCATTTCCATTCCCGGATTACCCTCATTTTGTTCAAAGCAAAAACAAAACAACCCTTTTTTGTCTTTTATTAGTTTTGAAATATGTATATCTACTTTTGATCAGTTTTATTTTTAAAAATTAAAAACTGATCAAATCTTTATTATATTTTTAAAATCTTTCAAAATAAAAAATGTCTCCTATCTTTCATTTGATTTTATTTTTAAATTCAAACTATTTAAATTCAAAAATAAAATACTTAATTTAATAAAATAAAATAATCACATTATCTTATTTTATTCAAAAACAAATATCAACACACACCCTCCATTTAGTGATTAATAACATAATTAAATAATATTATTATTTAATTTATTTAATCACCATTATTCATTAATTAAATAATCTCATTATTTAATTAATTCCCGAATAAATACGTACCACTTTCGTAACACAATTAATTGGACAATCTAATTAATTAACCGTGACCCTTGTTACCTAAATCGATCGGGCAAGCAAGGGGACCTAATGGACCCACAGTATTTTGAGCTTCAATAATCCTCCGAATCATTAATTAAACTCTTTAATTAATATTATTTGATTATTAACTCCGGTGTTATTCCACTAAAAATCCGAAGCTGTACTCTCTCAACTGCAGACGCTTTTACACAGACCGATACAACTCGGTGTCCATCGATATAGCTATTACACAAGGTGTGATCCTCCACAGTAGTTCATAATTAGATATGGGTCATAATGTCTATTATACCCCTCTAATTACATATATCCTTTAAGTACCATTGATTCTCCAATGGACGATAAATCTTATTTCCTCACGGAATTAGGAGAACGCTCATATTGTCCAAGTACTGAATCAACCTTTAAGGGAACTGCCATCTACTTCTCACAAGAATGAGTGGATTCCACTATTGTGTACAAACCTTCCCAACCACAAGCGCGCAATCCCAACATACAGAGTATATTGATCAAGAAATGCATCTGACCTCATCCATGGTATATCAAAGACCACGATCTAATCTGAAGGAGTCGATAAGACACTCAGGATTAAGATCCCCCACATATAGCCATCATTAGTTGATATATATAAATCTCAATAGTAAACGGATCTTGGTGAGAGATTCATATGGATAATGGCCCAGTCATATATGATAACATCACACAAGGTGCCTCCATTCCCATATCTCATATGAATGATTCAGGATAGTTACATCGTACATTACGGAATGGACTGCAGCTATATATTAACCACAAATAAAGTACCCAACTTTATTTGCTATCTATGGACTCTTTAGATTGCATGTCTCTTACTTTATCCCTCCGTATATGACACTCATATACATAGTTCGAGATTACATCCGGCAATCTTGGATGTTGAATATGCACATGTTATAAAATATTCAACACAACAAAAGTGAATTGTACTTTTCTTTTTATTTATTTCATAAATTCATTTACAAGTTACATGTGTAGGGCATAAACCCCAACAATCTCTCACTTGCACTAAAGCATGTGAAGCATGTCTCGTAACCCTAGACCATCTAGGTGACCCAAAAATACTTTAGCCGGTAAGGTCTTCGTAAATGGATCAATTGTCTTGTGAGGCTATCTTGGTGACGATCACATCTCTTCTCTGAATTATCTCTCTGATGAGATGATACTTTCTCTTTATAGGCTTCCTTCTCTTGTGGCTTCTTGGTTCTTTGGAATTAGCCACAACACCACTATTATCACAATAAAGTGTGATGGGCTTATTCAGATCTGGAAAAACTTCCAGATCACTAAAGAACTTATGGAGCCAAACAGCCTCTTTAGCAGCTTCACAAGCGGCTACATATTTGGCTTCCATGGTGGAGTCAGCAATGCATGATTTCTTGATACTTCTCCACATAATGGCTCTACCACCCAAGATGAATATTGATTCAGACGTGGATTTCATGGAATCCTTGTCTGACTAAAAATCAAAATTCGTGTATCCTAACGGGATCAAATCCTGTCCGGAATACACTAACATATAATTTCTCGTTCTCCGAAGATACTTAAGAATAGTCTTGACAGCAACCCAATGATCCAATTCTGGGTTAGACTGGTATCTGCTGACTACTCCCACTGTATAGCAGATGTCCAGTCTCGTGCATAACATAGAATATATGAGACTACCTACTGCCGATGCATAGAGTACATGACTCATATCCTCAACTTTTTGAGGTGTCTTAGGACACTGTTCCTTAGACAAGTGAAATCCATACCTTGAAGGTAAATTACCTTTCTTGGAGTTCTGCATCGAAAATCGCACAAGAATCTTGTCGATATATGATGCCTGAGACAGTGCTATGAGTTTTTTCTTACGATCCCTTATAAGTTGGATCCCTAAAACATAACTTGTCTTTCCCAAATCTTTCATTTGGAATTGGCTAGACAGCCAGCCCTTTACATCAGACAAAACTACCACATCATTCCCAATGAGTAGGATATCATCTATATATACGACTAATAAAACTACTTTCTTGTCAATGATGCACTTGCAGACACAAGGCTCATCAACGTTCTGCTCGAAACCATAGGTTTTGATCACACCATCAAACTTAATGTTCCAGGATCTAGATGCTTGCTTAAGTCCATATATGGACCTTTGTAGCTTGTAAACCTTTTGCTCTTGACCTGGAGACATGAATCCCTCTGGTTGCAGCATATAAATGCTCTTGTCAAGATTGCCATTCAAGAATGCAGTCTTGACATCCATTTGCCAAATAATCGAAATAGGCATCAACGGATAAGAGAATCCTAGTAGACTTGAAAATGGCTACAGGCGAGAAGGTCTCTTCATAATTAACCCCTTCTTTCTGGGTATAACCCTTGGCCACTAGCCTTGCCTTGAAGGTCTCTACCTTTCCGTCTACTCCTCTCTTTCTCTTGTAGATCCACTTACACCCTATGGGTTTTATCCCATCCGGTAAGTCTACAAGATCCCAGACTGAGTTAGAGTACATGGACTCCATCTCGAGATTCAAGGCTTTAAGCCATTCCTCTTTATCAAGATCTTCCATTGCATTCTTAAATGTCAATGGATCATCAACACTATCAACGGAGACAATACCTTGTCCATCACCTATACCTAAATAGCGTTCAAGTTGTCTCACAACCCTCTCACTACGTCTAGGTGGTAGTGTATCCAGATCAGGAACCATCTGACTCTCAGATGTTTGTAGATCAACAACTCTTGTTGATGAAGCACTAGTCTCACCAGGCTCCAACTCATTCAATACAATCTTAGAACGAGGTTTATGGTTACTAATATAATTGTCCTTAAGAACGTTGCATTTGTCGATAAAATATTTTGTTATCTTCAGGACTATAGAAGTATTCACCTCTGTTCTCCTTGTAGTATCCTATAAACAGGCAAACCATAAACTTAGAGTCTAGCTTTCCACTTCTGTAGCTATCACCATATTCAAAATGTATGCCGCTGTTTGTAACGTATATCCCCAGAAGGAATTCGGTAATGATGAGAAACTGATCATAGATCTCACCATTCCCATCAGGTTCTATTTCTCCTCTTTGCTACACCATTTTGTTGAGGTGTACCTTATGAGTTGGGAAACTATCCCATGCTCGACCATGAAGTCTTCAAACTCTTGGTCAAGGTACTCACCTCCATAATCTGATTGTAGTGACTTGGCAGTCCTACCTAATTGATTCTCAACTTCAGCTCCAAATTCTTTGAACTTTTCAAATATTTTTTACTTTTGTTACATAAGGTAGAAGTATCTGTATCTTGAGTAGTCATCTATAAAGGTGACATAATACTCATAATCACCCCTAGCTTTAACATTCATCGGTCCGCAGACGTCTGTATGTAGAAGCTCTATCGGTTCTTTAGCTCTAAGCCTTTTTCCAGTAAAAGGTCTTTTAGTCATCTTACCTTCCTAGACAAGATTCGCAGACAGGTAAGGTGTCAACCTTCAACTCACTTAAAGGTTCGCTTTTTACTAATCTGTCTATCCGGTCAAGGTTGATATGACCAAGCCTTATATGCCAAAGATACGTGTCATTATCTAGAGAAATCTTATGTCGTTTAGTTTTTGGTTTTTCAACCTTAAACATTTCGGTGTTGAGCAGTGTAGTATGTATTAAAAGGTCTTAACACATACAAATTGTTTTCATTAATTCCTGAACAAATATTCAGACCATTCTTTCCAATAATAACAGACTTATTATTAAAAGAAACAGAATATTTTTGTTCTAACAACTTAGAAACAAAAATCAAATTCTGTGTAAACTGAGGAATATAAAATTCATTGTCCAACAATATATAATTATTACAAAAACATAATCTAATTACGCCCACTACTCGTGCCAACACGACATCCCCTGGCCCCATACGTATTGACAAGGCTCCCTTCGCTAGTTGTGTCCAAGAATCAGTCCATTGTAAAAAAGAACAAACATGGTTAGTGGCCACCGAATCAACTATCCAGGGTGAAGAATCATCTTCCGCTATACATGACTCAAGAACAAGTAAATCATATTTACCTTTCTTGGACTTCTTCTTGTTTTGGTCTTTCTTGGGTTTGGGCTTACCCTTCGCCTTCCTAGTAGACCTATTCATTTTCTTATTATTGGAGGAAGATGGCTCGGTAACATTTGCCTCACCGGTCTTGTCCTTATTGTCCTTAATCAAGGACTCAAAAGTAGCGAGCTCATTGAGCAACTGTGAAAGACTGAACTTTAACTTGTTCATCCCGTAGTTGCTTTTAAACTAATCGAAACTCTTTGGGAGAGTCGTTAGTATGATGCTCACTTGATTGGGTTCGTCAATGGCCCCACCATTGACTTCTGAAGGGTTGAAGTAAGACATCATGCTCAGGACATATTCCCGAAATGACGTACCTTCCTTCATGCGAGCGAGCATAGCCGAACGAATAGCTTCGTGTCGTTTTTGCTCAGAGGACTGCCCGAACATAGCTTGCAATGACTCCATGATTTTGAATGTTGAAGTCATTGCTTCGTGATTTGTGACAAGCACGTCTATCATAGAAGTCAACAGATTTGTTCGGGCCTTCTCATCAGATGAGACCCAACGCTGGTATGCCTCACGAACAGTTTGTGTGGCATTGGTATAAGGCACTGGAGGAAATTCCTCTGTAAGCACAAATTTGAGGTCTTTGGAGACCAAAATTGTATTAATGTTTAGTTTCCACTTAGTGTAGCTATCACCAGTTAATTTGTCGTTTACGAGAATTTGAAGTAGTGCAGAAGACATTATTGCTGAAATAATTAAAATATTTATTCAGTCATTTATTTAAAACAAGTGTGAATGCTTTGGTATAAATTTAAACATGATGCATGAACATGTTTAACGAACTAGAACTAACTTAAAAATAGTTGTTATACCATGACTATCCAATATACCACAAAGAAGTGCCGTCTTAGGGTCTGTCAAATCTTTGCATGTTGGACCGAGACATTCTCAATCAAATGATATTCTAGAATAACTCTTATTCCATATCATTCAACCATCGTTTATTTAGTCAGTTTTTTAATTAACAAAATTAATCAAAACCTTCGTGAGTGTAACCTACCATTTCAGATCTCACGAACTTAACTCGAGAATTTCCGCCTTAGGGTCGGTCAATCCCGAAATACACTCAGAAATCCTATCCGTTAGGAAGTCAACCTTGGTATTGTCCTTTGTGGAAACCCTCCTTAGGGAGGACGAAAGCAAAGTTGTCATGAGGCAGAACTTGGATCTCACGGTGTTGAACTAATGAGGGAGACTGTGGGATATATATGTCAAATATCCCTCTCCCACTCACTATTTTAAAACTAGGGTTTTCTATTATCCGTTAATGTACCTAGACTCTACAGAATCAAACGGCTAACTTTAATCAAATTATCTAGTGCATTAACTAATTCATTATTAGAAACAAGTTCTAATTAACTAATAAATTATTAATGATTTTAAACTATTAAAAATCTAATCTATTAGTCAATAATCTAAGCTTTAGTAAACTATTTACTAAGGTCAGATTATTATGAAAGTGTTTACCAAGTTTTAACTATTAAAACTCTAACACTTATTCGGTTCATTTATTATTAGGTTATTAATCAAATTAATCCTAATAAATAAGCATATTAATCTAACTTATTAAATACTTTAATAACTAGATTAATATTTAATGAGAATTACCAAGTTTTTAACTATTAAAAACTAATCTCATTTTCATAGCCAATTATGTATTTACCCTTTTTAATCAGATTAAAAAAAATACATAAAATATCAGGCTATGATACATGTATGACATATCAAATATATTTGTGTAAGCACATATAATCTAAATGACATACGTATGCATGACAACACTTTATCATCACATAATATAAAGCATACATGAATTGACCGAGTACTGTGGATTATTTAACCTAAAAAAATTAAAATCTAAAATTACAAAAATACCCCTAAGGCATTCCTTGGTCTTCTTATAATTTTCTAGTCTTCCAGTCTCTTCAGGTCACTTCGATTCATCTCATGAATCCTTCTTCACGATTTTTCCAGGTCTTCAATATAGGTTACATTTTTATTTTTTACAAAACAAAAACAGTAAAAAATATATATAAAAAAATAATACAACCTATAAACCCTAAATGCACAGTACCATATAATTAACAATAAGTCATGTTTTTGTAAATTAAAAAATTTAATATACATATAAAAACATCATACAGTCAATTTAAATCGTGCCTACACAATTATACATAAAGGAGCATCAAAAACAATTCCTGTTTCAAAAAAAAAAATTGGCTCTGATACCAACCATGTTGGAACCCCGTTCACGAGTAACGCAGCGGAAATGGGTTTTAAAATATTTTATACATGTCGTAATCTATACCTGGGATCAGTGAACTTTGGATCGTAATTATTTTCGGAACTAATACTTACACAATTATTACAATAATAAAATTTATGTATATATAGGAAATTGTAATCAATGTAACGAGAAGAAGAAAATAGAAGTTATACCAACGTTTGGAGGCTCCTTCACTTATTGTAATGCTCCTGATCTGTACTACTCGATCTTTCTCGTTATTTCCCTAGACTAGCCGCACACTACTTTCATTTTTGTCTTTGTCGTTTTTCATGCCAACTTACATCAAATGCAACCAACGTTTGAAGGCTCCTTCACTTCTTGTAATACTCCTGATCTGTACTACTCGATATTTCTCGTTATTTCCCAGGACAAGCCGCACACTACTTTCATTTTTGTCTTTGTGGTTTTTCACGCCAACTTGCATCACATGCAATTGAGATAACTTATTCTCTCTTAGTATGATATCTGTTGATACACGTACCACACCTTTTGACTTGCAAAAATATATATGTATATATATTTGTCTCACGCAGCCTCTCTTTTTTCAAAGCAAAAACAAAACAACCCTTTTTTGTCTTTTATTAGCGTTGATATATGCAAATCTACTTTTGATCAGCTTTATTTTTAAAAATTAAAAACCGATCAAATCTTTATTATATTTTAAAAAAAATTCAAAATAAAAATGTCTCATATCTTTTATTTGATTTTATTTTTGAATTCCTACTATTTAAATTTAAAAATAAAATACTTAATTTAATAAAATAAAATAATCACATTGTCTTATTTTATTCAAAAACAAATATCAACCTACACCCTCCATTTAGTGATTAATAACATAATTAAATATTATTATTATTTAATTTATTTAATCACCATTATTCATTAATTAAATAATCTCATTATTTAATTAATTCCCGAATAAATACGTACCACTTTCGTAACACAATTAATTGGACAACCTAATTAATTAACCGTGACCCTTGTTACCTAAATCGATCGGGCAAGCAAGGGGACCTAATGGACCCACAGTATTTTGAGATCTAATAATCATCGGAATCATTAATTAAACTCTTTAATTAATGTTCCTTGATTATTAACTCTGGTGTTATTCAACTAAAAACCCGAAAGTGCACTCTCTCAACTGCAGACGTTTTTACACAGACCGATACAACTCAGTGTCCATCGATAAAGCTATTACACATGGTGTGATCCTCCACAGTAGTTCATAATTAGAGCTGGGTCATAATGTCCGTTACACCTCTCTAATTACATATATCCTTTAAGTACCATTGATTCTCTAATGGACATAAATCATATTTCCTCACGGAATTAGGAGAGCGCTAATATTTTCCAAGCCCCAAATCAACCCTTAAGGGAACTACCATCTACTTCTCACAAGAAGGAGTGGATTCCACTATTGTGTACAAACCTTCCCAACCACAAGCCAAACCGTAATCCTAACATACAGAGTATACTAATCAGGAAATTCATCTGACCTCACCCATGGTATATCAAAGACCACGATCTAACCTGAAGGAGTCGATAAGACACTCAGATTAAGATCACCCGCATATAGCCATCATTAGTTGATATATATGAATCTCATCAGTAAATGGATCTTGGTAAGAGATTCATATAGATCATGGCCTAGTCTTATATGATCACATCGTACAAGGTGCCTCCATTCCCATATCTCATATGAATGATTCAAGATAGAATCGTCGTTCATTACGGAATGGACCGTAACTATAGATTAAACCACAAATAAAGTACCCAGCTTTATTCACTATCTATGGACTCTTTAGATTGCACGTCTCTTACTATATCCCTCTGTATATGACACTCATATACATAGTTCAAGATTACATCCGACAATCTTGGATGTTGATATGCACAGGTTATAAAATAAACAGCATAACATGAATGAATTGAACTTTTCTTTTTATTTATTTCATAAATCCATTTCCAAGTTACATGTTTAGGGCATAAACCTCAACAAACTGAGAGTTTAGGTGGAAAGATATACATTTTTTGTTTGTGTAGATGATTTCTCTAGGTACACTTGGACTTATTTTCTTTGGGAAAAATCCGAAACTTTTGACAAGTTTAAAATGCTTTGTACCAAAATTCAAAAAGAAATGAACTTTAATATTTAAAGCATTAAACGGATTAAGAGTGACCATGAGAAGGAGTTTGAGAATGCCCATTTTGAAAACTATTGCAATAGTTTAGGCATTTCTCAAGAGTTTCCGGCTTCTAGGACACCTCAACAAAATGGAGTTATTGAGAGGAAGAATAGGATCCGTCAAGAGATAGCCCGAGTGATGTTGCTTAGTAACAATGCCCCTAGGAAACAATGGGCTAAAGTCATCAATACGGCATGCTATATAAGAAATAGAGTCTTTCTAACACCCTACACTAGGCAATCCTCTTACGAGTTATGGGAAGGTAGAAAGCCAAATGTTAGCTACTTCCACACTTTTGGAAGCAAATGCTACATTTTAAATGACTGTGATCAACTTGGCGAATTTGATGCTAAGAGTGATGAGGGTATCTTTATTGGCTATGCCTTCAATAGTATAGCATATAGATTTTTCAATTTGAAGACTCGAACCGTCATGGAATCATCCAATGTTGTCATTGTTGATACAAGGCTAAAATATAATGACCATGAGGAGAAGGTAGCTATAGTTGATGACTCTCCCTTAGAAAAGGTTGTGGAGACTCTTAATGTTGGAAAGTCTAAACTTGATAATGATATCACACAACCTATTGATAGAGTTCCTCTCTTAAACTCTAATGAACCCGCTCTATGGGTTAGGAAACTCCATGATAAATATGACATCATTGGAGAGGTTAATGAGTGTGTTAGAACTAGACGTCAAATGGCTAATTTAATTAGCTACACATGTTACACCTCTCAAATAGAACCCAAGAAGGTTGATGAAGCCTTCAATTATGAATTTTGGGTTCTTTCCATGCAAGAAAAACTAAAGCAATTCAAAAGGAATGAGGTTTGGACTCTAGTTCCTAGGCTTAAGAACAATAATGTGATAGGCACCAAATGGATTTATAGGAACAAATCGGATAAAGATGGTAACATTGTGCGAAATAAGGCTAGACTTGTAGCACAAGGATACTCTCAAATTAAGGGTATCAACTTTGAGGAGACTTTTGCTCCGGTTGCCTGTCTAGAGTCCATTAGGCTTCTTTTATCCATCTCTTGTATGCACAAGTTCAAATTGCATCAAATGGATGTTAACAGTGCTTTCCTCAATGGCTTCTTACAAGAGGAAGTGTTTGTTGAGCAACCTAAAGGGTTTGTGGATCCACGCCAACCTGATCATGTCTATCGCCTCAATAAGGCTTTATATGAGTTAAAACAAGCACCAAAAGGTTGGTATAAGTGATTCACTTTATATCGTGTTGATAGTGGCTACTCAAGAGGTAGTGTTGACAAGACTCTATTCGTCAAGAAAGACAATAATGAGCTCTTTATAGCTCAAATATATGTTAATGATAAAGTTTTTGGCTCCACCAACAACACTAAAGTCTAAAATTTTGTTGATGTCATCTCTTATGAATTTGAGATGAGTCTTGTTGGTGAGCTAAGTTACTTCCTAGGGTTACAAATTAAGCAAATGGATGATGGGATCTTCATATCTCAAGCTAAATATGTAAAAAACCTAGTGAAGAAATTTTGACTTGGAAATGCCAAACATTGTGATACACTCATGAGTATTAATTTGAAGCTAAGCAAGGATGCTAGTGGTAAAAGTGTGGAACAAACACTATATCGGGGCATGATTGGTAGCTTGCTTTATTTAACTGCAAGTAGGCCCGATATCTTTTTTAGTGTGGGTGTGTGTGCTAGGTACCAATTGGATCCTAAAGAGTTCTGTCTCTCTTCCGTTAAGAGAATCATTCGCTATGTGAATATGACATCCAACTATGGGATTTGGTACTCTTTTGACACTAATGTTAGTCTTGTAGGCTTTAGTGATACGGATTTGGCAGAAAATTATGATGATAGAAAAAGCACATTGGGCGGTTGGCTTCTTGTTTAGGAACAATCTAGTATATTGGTTTTGCTTGAAGTAAAACTCAATTTCCTTATCTACGGCGGAGGCCGAGTACATAGCCATGGGGAGTGGATGCACACAACTCCTTTGGATAAAGCAAATGCTAGTGGACTACGGATTCAACCAATATACTTTCACTCTCTTTTGTAATAACATGAGTGCTATTAATATTTCCAAGTTCAACATTCTGGAACTAAGCATATTGACATCTGCTATCATTTCATTAGAGAACTAGTTGAGAATAAGTGCATAGTACTTAAGCATGTAGGTACTAATGATCAACTAGCATATCTATTTACTAAACCCTTAGATGATACTCGATTTAAAACTCTTAGTAGATCTATTGGGATTTGTCTTATAGAGTGATGAGTTTTTGTGATTGACCCTATCTAGGGAACTCAAGTAAAGAGAGATACTGTATACTTGTTGCATGTAAAATTTTTGAAATGTTTATGCTCCTTTATTGATTGCTTGAGTAGCTTGGTTGCACTTATATTATATTATATTTTCTTGATTAAGTGTGAACCTTGCTTTGATTACAATCCATGTCATATTTATCTTCAAACATGTATTTTTGGACTAGGAGATCTACATAGGAAGTACATGTTGAATGACCTATAGTTATCTCATAACATGATGATTCTTTAATGATATGATAATGAAAAATGATAAAGCATGAATTGATGATTGCAATTGTTAAAAGCAAAACAATGTGTGAAAATGCTAGTAAGACTCAAATGTTTAAACAATGTCTCTTTTTCTTTATTAGTTGAACATAGCTACTATCATACGGGTATCTTACTCGGAAAAATCAAATAGGGTGCAAAGTCGCTCATGCCATGTTTTGCTTATATAGTTGGATATAGTGCTCTTAAAACTTGACATCTATGAAAACTATATATCCTTGCTTCTCTCATGACAAATGGTGAAATTGGTTTCAATTCTATTGGAAACCTTTGTCAATTGCTTTGCCAGATACCATTGTTTTTGGACTTGAATGCAACATGTCTTATACGCAAAGCATTTTATTTGCACATTTTCTTAAAATAAATCTCCTTGTTTCTCTCCTATTAATTGAGTTGCATAAATGTGGCTTATACGATTATGCAAATATCTTGTATGCTCCTTTCTCTCTCTGCCTTGAGTGACCAGGTTAGGGGCTACTCCTTTACCTATATCATGACAAAAATGGGGAGTAGTATATGGTAATGGGGAGTTGGCATGTTGGGGAGATTACATATTGAGGGGGAGTAACCCATTGAGGGGGAGCATTGCATTCACATACATTGCATGATGTTGTTCTTAGTTTCTTAAATGCAAATTCTTTTTATTTTCACTTGATCATCTCACATACACTTGGTTTGGAAAGTGTATTTCTTTTTGTTTTGTTATGTAGGGTTGATAGTTCTACAAGAGATTGAAGATTGAAGAGATGAAGTTTTTTTTATGTCTCTTTGTAATGTAGAATATCTTCCCGAGGCTTTATTTGTTTTTTGTTTTGTTTTTTTTGTAAGGATCAATGTGAGTGGTGGTTTTGTCACGAAAAAGCCAAAGAGGGAGATTGTAAAGTCCTTATTTATTGATT
Source organism: Dipteronia dyeriana (assembly GCA_032871835.1). Taxonomy (NCBI): domain Eukaryota; kingdom Viridiplantae; phylum Streptophyta; class Magnoliopsida; order Sapindales; family Sapindaceae; genus Dipteronia; species Dipteronia dyeriana. The sequence continues at coordinate 41,394,242 of CM065302.1, forward strand.
AGCTCATTTCGTGAATAAACAACAATTTGGGGTTGATGTAAGGGTAGCTTAGGCTTTCAAGACCTCAGGAGAAGAAGCACCAAAGGTAAATTTCTATGTGCTTGCTTGCTTTGAAGAGATAGTTGCACACACTCTCAAACTCATGCATAATTCTTATTTGTATATGTTGTGTGTTTATATTTGTGCGCATTCATGTTTTAATAACTCTTCTTGATTGATTGCATCTCGTTATTAAAATATCATTTCATGTTAGGAATTAGGATATGATGCATCCTCTTCACTTTGTTACTCTTGAACGATGTGTGTTTGAGTGTGAAAAAAATGGGTTGTGTGCTACTCGAGTTGTGTAACTCGACCAGCGCCAAAACAAGCGCAACTTATAAGTGGGTTGTTCTTGGTCATGCGCCATTCAACTAGCGCAACCTTACTAGCATAGTTGCCCAGAGGTTGCCCAGTTCTTCATTGCTTGTCATGCTCCACTGAGCTGTGCCACTCCATCAGTGCCTACTGAAAATTTAGGTTGTGCACTGGTGGTGCACTATTGAACCAACTCCACTCGCTAGCGCGTATAGTGGGAACTGAAGCATTTTTTTTTCAAAACGGCCTCACTTTGGTTGAGAATTATATATATATATATATATGTCTCTTTGTATTCAGGTCGAGATAGAGTTCCAAATATCACATCTTTTCCTTAGAACATATTTCAAAAGGGAAAATCTTCCAAGAACTCACCTTTATTCACTCAAAGTTTTTCCTTTGATCTTCAAAACTTCATCTTGCATCATCTATGACTATATAGAGTGCATCCATACATGGTTAAGCATCATCACATCTTGTTTGGTAAGTTTCTCATTTTCGTCATATAAGTTAAATGGTTTTCTTACCAAGCCATCTCTGTTATCATTTGTATACTCTTAGAATATATTCTAGATACAAATAGAGATTGTTTGTGATAACATGATTGAGTGTTGTATTGTGATAGCTTCATAGAATTTTTTGATCTATATTTAGCCAAGCTTTATGCCATGTCATTTAGCTCTTGATATCTAGAATTGTTTTAAATGTCTTCTCATTATCCTAGATAAACATATAAGGTTCCCTAGCCTTGTTTGCTCTTTGAATATCATAATATATTCACATAGGTCATTTTATATCTTCATTGAGATGTAAAACTTGGGTTGCTTCCAGGATTAGGTAGCTTAAATCGTAAGCTAGTTGGACTAGGTTCACTCATACAGAGATTAGGTATTGGTGGTGGATTATATACCAGGATTAGGTTGTAATTCCTTTACCATTAGTGGATTCGAGGTTCGAGTGTGATGCACTTAACATATCGTGATTTTTCCCATTTGAAGGGTTTCCACGTAAAGATCAAGTGTTCATTTTAATTTGGCATTTATTACACTTGTTTTACTATTGTGACTAGTTAAGGGGTATTTTCGTCTAATTGGTCATTAACAAAAATTGGGTAAATTTGATTAAATTCTATTCACCCCTACCTCTAGATTGGTATTAAACACACCATAATTTGTTTCACCAATATTTCCAATTGTATCCTATCTCACTGCTCTAACACATCTATCTCTCATCTCTCTCTTGCAATCTCATCTATCTCACTCATTCAACAAAATTAAACCCAGAAAACAAACATCTATCTCTGAAACACCATCATCCACACACCCTCACTACCATAAAACCCCACAAATCCAGCTTCCCTTGTCGCGGAGGTTCGTGAGGCCAACAGGATCCGAAGAGCTTTGACCCGGTATGGGAAAAAGGACGAAGAAGATGAGTAGGATAAGAATGGAGATGACAAGGACTCTACAGGACTGGTCTTGAGAAACTCGGCGGAGTAGGGAGATCGGGAAAAGATCTGACAGTTGGCGGTGGTAGTGGAGAGGGACTGGGTGGGAGGGTTCTGAGAAGGGTCCGGATTGGATGAATTTGTATGGTAAAAAAAGGAATAGAGAGAGGCTTTAGATTACTCTGTAAATTCGAACTGAAGAGAGAGAGAGAGAGAGAGAGAGAGAGAGAGAGTTGGTGTTATAGATTGTTGTGTGAAGAGTAAACATTAAATGGATTCCATTTCCGAGTTGTGTGAGAGACGAAGTGGGGGCTGATATGCTTAATTGAGGTCTTGGTCTTCTATGGTCTGTTCTTTAGTTTCTGCTTGTTTTTTTTTTTTTGACTGCTACAGAGGCGCAACAAGGGGTAAGAACACACACCACCACAACCCAGGTGGCCAAAAAACACAACAAGGGAACAGAAGAAAATTGACAAAATTCTAGCAAATTTTACTTGTTGCTTTCTTTTATGTCCTGTTTGTATTACTGGTGTTCTCCAGCTATCCTTGTATAATAAAAAAGAAATGGATTTGGTTGAATAATCTGATGGCTTTTTTTTTACCAATTTAATTATTATTTTTAAATTAAAATGACAAAAAAAAAATATTATGGAGATCTTTTGAGGGCAAGTTAATAACAAAATTGTCCTTGCAAGTCTCACATTCATTTTAAGGGTATGATTAGAGAACTAAATTCCGAAGACAATAATATGATTCAAAAGAATGTTATATTATCCCATGTAAAATAAACTTTTATTATAAAAAATGTACATATATTATTTATTCCAATTAAGGTAAAAATGTTATATTATAGTTTGAAGTGATTTTAATTAATTACAACCAAACAAACTCAAAAGCTCTTCTTAAAGGGTAAAAAAGACATATCATAATTAGAAGAGGTTTTAAAACGTTACAACCAAACAGTATTAAAACCTCTCCCTGATACAAAAGCTCCTCTGAAATATTCCATCCAGATAGTAACTAAAAAGATAAGGCTTTTCTTCTCTTCTTCTACTGACAAAAGCCAAAAGTAAAAGTTATCCCAAACGAGCCTTAAAACTGGGCTTAATTGCCAAAAAATAAAAAATAAACAAAAGTACGAAAGTGGTCGTTGGCCACAGGATAGAGGCTAGCCTATGAGATATGTGGGCCTCACTCTTGCCGCTGAGTCTTGGCTTGCTTGGTATACAGGTCTGGCCCAGACCTGAATCACTGCCAAGCCTGAGCTTTGGGGGTGTGTTAATATTTGTATTTTTTTAAAGATGTAAGTTCCTCAGTTTTTGATTGGCTCATTTCGTTGACAACCACATTTGGGGATTATTGTGTAAGGGTAATTTAGGCCATCATTGCTTAAGACCCAGCTCAAGCTTCAAAAGGTAAATCACTTGCTTAACCTTGTTTGAAGAGTTTTTAGTGCACACACATACTCTCATGCATGTCTTTGATCATCTTGCATGAATGCTTAATTGCCTTAATTGTGTGCCTCTTTGCCATAAACCTTGCTTGGGTGTTTGATGCATTTAGTTTGCCCTTAGAAGAGGATTTTCCTCTTGACCGCGGTTGGGACCGCTCCCAGTGCATTGCCTCCACCGCGGTGTTCTCCAGGCGTTGCAGGCTGCTGCTACAGCGGCCTTTACTTATTGCATGCACAGCGATCTCTCAAGTGGAGGTTCCCGGGCGAAGTACCACTCGCTCTACCGCGGTCTATAACACTTTCTTAGGCCGCGGCACGCACAACGGTCATGACGGGATTTAGTTGCCCTTTGTCCAAAACGATACCGTTTCGTGTAGGGCACATTATATATATGTTCTCTTCTCTTCTCTTTGGCTTTTGGAGTATAAGAAGCCATTTTTATTGTTTAAGCCTTTCTTTGAGAGAGAAATTAAATCCAAGAGAGAGAGAGCTCCCAAGAACTCATCTTGACTCAACCAAACTTCAATCCATGAGCATCTAGCATCTGCTTGCATCTTCTAAGCATGGATTCTCTTGTTTGTCTTCGACTAGGTAATCTCTACATGCCCTAGAATCTCTTGTTCCATTCAAATGACATGTATGCCTACGTTTAGCAATTATTATTGATTAAATGCTTGTCATTGAGTTTAATTGCACCAGCGTAAAGATGCAAAAATGGGCAGTGCGCTGGTGGTGCGCTACTCGACTAGCGATGCCTTACCAACGTAAAATTCTAGTGGATCATCGCATGTGTTGCGCCACTGCGCTGCGCCAGTCGACTAGCGCCTATTGTAAAATTAGGTTGTGTGCTGGTGGTGCGCTACTTGACCAGCGCACGTCACCATCGCACACAGAGAAAGCTGGAACATTTTTTCCAAAATGACCTCACTTTGTTTGGATCTCATATATATATAACTCTTTGGTTTAGGTTCGTGTAAGAGTTCAGAACATCACATATTTTCCTTAGAACACATTTCAAAGGAAAAACTCTTCCAAAAACTCATTTTTAATCACTCAAAGCATTCCCATGTGCATAAAACTTCATCTTACATCATCTAAGTTCATTTAGAGTGCATCAATGGATAGGGTTGCTTCATCACATCTTGTTTGGTAAGTTCTTCACTATCTTCTTACAAGTTAAGTGTTTTACTTGCTAAGCCTTCTCTTTAATTATTTGTATGCTCTTAGAACATTTTCTTGATACAAATTAGAGATTGTTGTGATGCCATGATTGAGTGTTGTATTGTGATAGCTTCATAGGATTGTTTGATCTATGTTTAGCTAAGCTTCTTAAACATGTCATTTAGCTCTTGATATTTAGGATTGCATTAATTGTAATCTCATTATCCTAGATAAGCATATAAGGTTTCCTAGCCTTGTTTGTTCATTGAATATCATCATATATCACTTAGGACATTTTATCACTTCATTGAGAAGTAAGACTTGTGTTGCTTCCGGGAGTAGGTAGCTTAAATCGCAAGCAAGATGGACTAGGTTCACTTTTACCAGGATTAGGTTGTAATTCCTTTGCCATTAGTGGATTCGACGTTCTAATGTGGCACACTCATCAGCCCGTGGTTTTTCTCATTTGGAGGATTTCCACATATATCTCAAGTGTCTTTACTATTTCCGTATTTATTACACTTGTGGTATTTTTGTAACTAGATAGGGGTATTTTTGTCAACTTGATATTTAACGCAAATTGGGTAAAATTTATTTAAAATCTATTCACCCCCCCCCCCCCCCCATCCTCTCCTCTAGATTAATATTACACACCATAATATTTGTTTCAATTGGTATCAGAACAGGTTCTTAGACATACATAGGTGATCCTTGCTCATTTTGGTGTGTGTTGCATTTTGTGTGTGTATTGATCATTCATACACTTGCATTCATATCATTCATTCATTAAACACAATGAGTGGAAACGGTGGCAATGAGGGAGGTTCAAGCGTTAGACCTCCACTCCTTACCGGATTGAATTATGCCTCTTAGAAAGGCAAGATGGAGTCGTACATTTGCCAAATTCATGATAGGGAATGGATGGCGGTTGAAGATGGCTACACTCTACCCATGATGACTCCTACAGATGGAGAAGATGATGTACTCAAGCCAAAGGCACAGTGGAACGCACAAGAGTTTGAGGCATCGAAGTGGAATAGGAAAACAATGCATGCCATCCTATGCGCAATGGATAAGAACCAGTACAAGTTGGTTCAAAATACTAGAATAGCTAAAAAGGCATGGGATATCCTAGAAGTTGCAAATGAGGGAACCGATGTGGTTAAAGAGTTGAAGCTTCAAGTTCTCCAAACACAATTTGAGTTGCTCAAGATGGATGAGAACGAGAGCTTCAATGACTTTAAAGTGAGGTTTATGGACATTGTGAACCAAAGTCATCAACTTGGTGATCCTTATTCGGATAGGAAGATCAAGCAGAAGATTATGAGATCTCTACCCGATAGATTTGAGTCTAAGGTGACAGCTTTAGAAGAGAATAGTGATTACAAGGACATGAAGCCAAGTGAGGTGATTGGGAGACTTCTAGCTTATGAATCTAGGAAATGTCCTAACCCCACACCATCGAAAAAGCAAAAAGATATTGCTTTGAAAGCCTCCAAAGTTGAGAAGGAGGAAAGTGATGACTCGGATGAAAAAATGGCCTTGCTAGTGAGGAAGTTCAAGAAATTCTACAAGTCCGAGAGGAAAGGTGTTGGATCGACTTCAATAAAAAGGCTCCCTTCAAAAAGTTTAAGCCTAGGCAAGAAAAGACCGAGAAGAAATGAGTCCAATGCTATAAATGTGGTGGAATAGGTCACTTTGCCTCAGAATATGAAAATCACAAGGTCAAGAAAAAGGGAAAAGTGATGGCTACCACATGGAGTGAAAGTTGTAACTCCAATGAAGGAGATGAGTCTTCGGATGAGGAAGAACTCATGACTAACTTCATAGCATTTACATCCTCTCTTGGGAGTAAAGCTGCTTGAGAAGAAGAGAATGAAAGTCAAGAGGAAAACTACTCAAGTGATGATGGATCTTCATCACAATCCATAAGTGGAAGTGTGGATATGATGGATCTCAACGACTACATGGCTAAGTTTGAGAGTTCAAGGTTAAAGAAAAATAATGAAATCAAGAGATTAAAAAAAGAAAACCTAGACCTCTCAACTCAAGTTGACCAACTAAATGAAGAGTTGCTGAGATCGAAGAGGAGTGAAGAAGGGTTGAAGAAAGAGCTTGAAGATGCTAGAGAGTTATTGGCCAAGATGAACTCTAGCACCCAAAAAACTTGACCACATGCTAGATGTTGGAAAGAAGCCAAGTGACAAGAAGGGGCTTGGGTTTTAAGATGACAGGATGTCTTCCACTCCAAGCAAGACCATTTTTGTAAGAAGCATGAACTTCAATTGGTCATCTTCTCATCAATTACCTAGGAAGAAACTTGACCTAGGAGAGTGTTCAAATAGTGCTCAAGTGAAGGTGACACCAAGAAGCCTACCTCAAGCTCATCCTACAAGGGCTCCTCAAGCTAACTTCCCTCAACCGAAAGCTCATAAAGGGAAGACACCTATCATGCAAGCTCAACCAAGGAAGCAATCAAGTCTTGCTCAACAATAATGAAGGAAAGCTCCTCAACAACAATCAAGACAACCACATAGACATAGGAAGGCTCTAATGTATCCTCAAGGTTATGGTATGATTCCTAACTTCATTCCAACATGTCAATTTTATGGTATTGATGGTCACATCATACCAAATTGCTTTAGATATATTAAATTGTATAGGATTGAAAGCATGATAGAGAAGAAAAAGACTAAAGCAATGATGCATGTCACTAGGAAAAATGGAACAACTTTGCATGATCCTAGGACACTTAGAGCTCATATGCCATTGACAACTAGGAAGAAAAATATTGCACCTATGTGGATTACAAAGGATGAACACTTTTGCCATGTTGCGCAAATTGCCTTGAATGCTCATTCTTGTCATTTTTGGTATTTGGATAGTGGGTGCTCTAGGCACATGACTGGAAATAAGAGTTTCTTTAAGACTCTTGTGATGGAGGAGGAAGGAAATGTCACCTTTGGTAATGGATCCAAAAAGAAGGTTAAAGGAAAGGGAACCATTTCCATTCTCGGATCACCCTCATTGTCCAATGCTTTGTATATGGATAGTTTAAAAGCCAATTTGATAAGCATTTCACATCTTAGTGATGACGGACTTTCCGTCTTGTTTAGGAAAAATGATTATTCTATCTTATTGCCAATTGGACAAACCATGTTAAAAGGTATGAGATCTAGTGACAATTGTTATTGTCTTGAGGCTAGAGGTATTTCTTGCTATGTGTCCAAGGATGAACAAGTTGAGTTGCGGCACGAAAGACTTGGTCTCATGAACTTTAGGGATTTAAGAATCTTAGATAAGTTCAATGTTGTGCGAGGCCTTCCCAAGCTTGGGAAAAAGGTTAACGATGTTTATAGATCTTGCCAACAAGGGAAGCAAACCAAAAGTATGCACAAAAAGGGCAAGTATGTATCCACCAAGGAACCTCTTGAGCTTCTCCACATGGATCTTATGGGTCCCATACAAACCAAGAGTTTAGGTGGAAAGAGATACATTTTTGTGTGTGTAGATGACTTCTCTAGGTACACATGGACTTATTTTCTTAGAGAAAAATCTGGAACCTTTGACAAGTTTCAAATGCTTTGTTCCAAAATTCAAAATGAAATGAACTCCAAGATTAAAAGCATTAAAAGAATTAGGAGTGACCATAGGAAGGAACTTGAGAATGCTCATTTTGAAAACTATTGCAATAGTCTAGGCATCTCTCATGAGTTTTCGGCTCCTAGGACACCTCAAAAAAATAGAGTTGTTGAGAGGAAAAATAGGGTTCTTTAAGAAATGGTTTGTGTGATGTTGCTTAGCAACAATGCCCCTAAGAATCTTTGGGTCGAAGCCGTCAATATGGCATGCTACATGGGAAATAGAGTCTTTCTAAGGCCTCACACTATGCAAACTTCCTATGAGTTATGGAAAGGTATAAACCCAAATGTTATCTATTTCCACACCTTTGGAAGCAAATTCTACATTTTGAATGACCGTGATCATCTTGGCAAATTTGATGCTAAGAGTGATGAGGGTATCTTCATTGGCTATGCCTAGAAAAGTATAGCCTATAGAGTTTCCAATCTAAGAACTAGGACCGTAATGGAATCATCTAATGTTGTCATTGATGATACTAGGCTCAAATCTAATGACTATGAGGAGGAGGTAGATCTAGTTGATGACTCCCCTTTGGAGAAGGTTGTTGATGTTTCTAATGTTGAAAAGACTAACCTCGATGATGACATAACACAACCTATTGTTAAGATTCTTCTCTTGAACTCAAAAGAACATGCTCCATAGGTTAAGAAACTCTATGAAAAAGATGACATCATTGGAGAGGTTAGTGAGGGTGTTAGTACTAGGCATCAAATGGCTAATCTAATTAGCTACACTTGTTACACCTCTTAATTAGAACCCAAGAAGGTTGATGAAGCCTTTAAGGATGAATTTTGGGTTCTTGCTATGCAAAAAGAGCTTAACCAATTTAAAAGGAATAAGGTTTGGACTCTAGTTTCTAGGCCCAAGAACACCAATATGATAGGCACCAAGTGGGTATATAGGAACAAATCCGATGAGAATGGCAACTTTGTGCGAAACAAGGCTAGACTTGTAGCACAAGGGTACTTTCAAATTGAGGGTATTGACTTTGAGAAGACATTTGATCCCATTGTTAGGATTGAGTCTATTAGGCTTCTTTTATCCATTTCTTGTTTGTACAAGTTCAAATTATATCAAATGGATGTTAAGAGTGCCTTCCTCAATGGTTTCTAGCAAGAGGAAGTGTTTGTTGAGCAACCCAAAGGGTTTGTAAATCCTCACCACCCTACTCATGTTTATCATCTCAAGAAAGCTTTATATGGGTTGAAACAAGCATCAAGGGCTTAGTATGAGCATCTCACCCAATATCTTGTAGACAATGGGTACACTAGGGTTAGTGTTGACAAGACTCTATTCATCAATAAAGACAAAGATGAGCTCTTTATAGCTCAAATCTATTTTGATGATATAGTCTTTGGCTCCACCAATGACACCAAAGTCCAATAATTTGTTGATGTAATGTCTCATGAATTTGAGATGAGTCTTATTGGTGAGCTACGTTATTTTCTAGGTTTACAAATTAAGCAAATGGGTGATGGGATTTTCATATCCCAAGCTAAATATGCCAAAAACCTAGTGAAGAAATTTGGCCTTGAAAGTGCCAAACATTGTGATACACCCATGAGTACCACTTCAAAGCTTAGCAAGGATGCCAGTGGTAAAAGTGTGGACCAAATTTTATATCATGGCATGATTGGTAGCTTGCTCTATTTGACCGCAAGTATGTCCGATATCTCTTGTAGTGTGGGTGTGTATGCTAGGTACCAATCGGATCCTAAGGAGTCCCATCTCTCTTTTGTTAAGAGAATCATTCGTTATGTGAATGGGACATCTAACTATGGAATTTGGTACTCTTTTGACACTAATGCTAGTCTTGTAGGCTTTAGTGATACAGATTGGGCAGGAAATTGTGATGATAGAAAAAGTACATCGGGCGGTTGCTTTTTTCTTGGGAACAACCTTGTATCTTGTTTTTGTAAAAAGAAAAATTCGATTTTCTTGTCCACGTCTGAGGCCGAATACATAGCTGCTGGGAGTGGATGCACACAACTCCTTTGGATGACGTAAATGCTAGTCGACTACGGATTCAATCAAGGTACTCTTACTCTCTTTAGTGATAACATGAGTGCAATTAATATTTCCAAGAATCCGGTTCAACATTGTAGAACTAAGCATATTGACATCCGTCATCATTTCATTAGAGAACTAATTGAGAACAAATGCATAGTACTTAAGCATGTAGGTACTAATGATCAACTAGCGGATCTATTTACTAAACCCTTAGATGTTACTCGATTCAAGACTCTTAGTAGATCTATTGGGATTTGTTTAATGGAGTGATGTGTTGTGGTCTTTGACCCCATAAGGGGAACTCAAGCAAAGGGAGCTATTGTATACTTGTTGCATGCAATTCTTTTTTAAAAATGTTTATGCTCTTTTACTGATTGCTTGAGTAGCTTGGTTGCACTTATATATTATATTGTATTTTATTCAATAAGTGTGAACTTTGCTTTGATTACAATCAATGTAATATTTATGTTCAAACATGCATTTTTGGACTAGGAGATCTACATAGGAAGTACATATTGAATGACCTATAATTATCTCCATGACATGATGATTCCTTAATGACATTCTAATGAAAAATGATAAAGCATGAATTGATGATTGCAATTGTTGAATGCAAAATATTGTGTGAAAAAGCTAGTGAGACTTAAATGTTTAATCAATGTCTCTTTTTCTTTATTAGTTGAACATGGCTACTATCATACGGGTATCCTCTCGGAAAAATCAAATAGGGTGCAAAGTTGCTCATGCCATGTTTAGCTTATAAAGTTTGATATAGTGCCATTAAAATTTGATATCTATAAAATCTCTATATTGTTGCTTCTCTCATGACAAATGGTGAAATTGGTTTGAATTATATTGGAAACCTTTGTCATTTGCTTTGTCAAATGCCATTGTTTTTGGACTTGAATGCAACATGTTTTGTATGCAAAGAATTTTTGATTCACACATTTTTTTTCAAATAAATCTCCTTGTTTCTCTCCTATTAATAGAGTTGCATACATGTGGCTTATATAATTATGAAACAATCTTGTATGATCATTGCTTTCTTTGCCTTGAATGACCCGGTTGGGAACTTTTCCTTTGCCTATATCATGACAAAAAAGGGGAGTAGCATTGACTCAGCTTTGTGGTGTTAGTAGAGTAACATGTGTTGGCTTTAAGGGTAGTAGTACTTGTTTGAGAGGGAGATTACATGTAGGGGAAGTAACCCGTTGAAGGGGAGCATTGCATGAGCATTTCACGATGTCATATTCATATTATTGAATGCAATTGCTTTTGTTTTATATTCACTTGATCATCTCACATGCACTTGGTTTGAAAAGTGTATTTGTGCTTGCTATGTGTGTAGGATTGATAGTTCTACAAGAGATTGAAGATTTGAAGTTTTTTTTATGTTTATCTCTTTGTAATGTAGAATATCTTCCCATTGTTTTATTTTGTTTTCTGAGGATCAATGTGAGTGGTGGTTTTGTCACGAAATAGCCAAAGGGGGAGATTGTAAAGTCCTCATTTGTTGATTGGCTTATTTCGTGAACAAACCACATTTATGAGGTATTATGTAAGGGTAGCTTAGGCTCTCAAGACCTCAAGAGGAGAAGCACCGAAGGTAAAATTCTTGTGCTTACTTACTTTGAAGAGATAGTTGCACACACTCACAAATTCATGCATAACTCTTATTCATATATGTTGTGTGTTTATTCTTGTGTGCATTTTGGTTTAAATGACTCTTGTTGATTTATTTGCATCTTGTAATTAAATTTTTTATGTCGTGCTTGGCATTAGAATAGGATGCATTTTTCATCACTCTTGAACTTTTTGATTGTGTGTGTTTGAGTGTTGATAATAGGCATTACGCTAGTGGTGCGCTACTCGACCAGCGCACCTCACCAGTGTAGCATTCCAGTGGATTGTCGCATGTGTTGTGCCAATGAGTTGCGCTGCAACACCAGTGTAAAGATACAAAAGTGGGCAGTGCGCTACTCAACTAGTGGATCGTCGCATGTGTTGCGCCACTGAGCTACGCCAGTCGACTAGCACCTATTTTATATTTAGGATGTGCGCTGGTGGTGCGCTACTCGACCAGCACACGTTACCAGCGCACACAGAGGAAGCTGGAACATTTTTTTTCAAAACGACCTCACTTTGTTTGGATCTCATATATGTATAACTCTTTGGTTTAAGGTCGTGTAAGAGTTCAGAACATCACATATTTTCCTTAGAACACATTTCAAAGGAAAGACTCTTCCAATAACTCATTTTTAATCACTCAAAGCATTCCCATGTGCATAAAAACTTCATCTTGCATCATCTAAGTTCATTTGGAGTGCATCAATGGATAGGGTTGCTTCATCACATCTTGTTTGGTAAGTTCTTCACTATCTTCTTACAAGTTAAGTGTTTTACTTGCTAAGCCTTCTCTTTAATTATTTGTATGCTCTTAGAACATTTTCTAGATACAAATTAGAGATTGTTGTGATGCCATGATTGAGTGTTGTATTGTGATAGCTTCATAGGATTGTTTGATCTAGGTTTACAAATTAAGCAAATGGGTGATGGGATTTTCATATCCCAAGCTAAATATGCCAAAAACCTAGTGAAGAAATTTGGCCTTGAAAGTGCCAAACATTGTGATACACCCATGAGTACCACTTCGAAGCTAAGCAAGGATGTTAGTGGTAAAAGTGTGGACCAAACTTTATATCGTGGCATGATTGGTAGCTTGCTCTATTTGACCGCAAGTATGTCTGATATCTCTTGTAGTATGGGTGTGTATGCTAGGTACCAATCGGATCCTAAGGAGTCCCATCTCTCTTTTGTTAAGAGAATCATTCGTTATGTGAATGGGACATCAAACTATGGAATTTGGTACTCTTTTGACACTAATGCTAGTCTTGTAGGCTTTAGTGATGCAGATTGGGCAGAAAATTATGATGATAGAAAAAGTACATCGGGCGGTTGCTTTTTTTTTTTGAACAACCTTGTATCTTGGTTTTGTAAAAAGCAAAATTCGATTTTCTTGTCCACGTCTGAGGCCGAATATATAGCTGCTGGGAGTGGATGCACACAACTCCTTTGGATGACGTAAATGCTAGTCGACTACGGATTCAATCAAGGTACTCTTACTCTCTTTTGTGATAACATGAGTGCAATTAATATTTCCAAGAATCCGGTTCAACATTCTAGAACTAAGCATATTGACATCCGTCATCATTTCATTAGAGAACTAGTTGAGAACAATGCATAGTAGTTTGTAGGTACTAATGATCAACTAGCGGATCTATTTACTAAACCCTTAGATGTTACTCGAGTCAGGACTCTTAGTAAATCTATTGGGATTTGTTTAATGGAGTGATGTGTTGTGGTATTTGACCCCATAAGGGGAACTCAAGCAAAGAGAGCTATTGTATACTTGTTGCATGCAAGAAAAAAAAATTAAATGTTTATGCTCCTTTATTGATTGCTTGAGTAGCTTGGTTGCACTTATACTATTGTATATTTTATTTTCTTCAATAAGTGTGAACTTTACTTTAATTACAATACAGGTCAGATTTATAATGAAAACATGCATTTGTGGACTAGGAGATCTACATAGGAAGTACATATTGAATGACCTATAATTATCTCCATGACATGATGATTCTTTGAATGACATGCAAATGAAAAATGATAAAGCATGAATTGATGATTGCAATTGTTGAATGCAAAATAATGTATGAAAAGAAGCTAGTTAGACTAAAATGTTGCATCAATGTCTCTCTTTCTTTATTAGTTTAACATGGCTACTATCATACGGGTATTCTCCCGGAAAAATCAAATAGGGTGCAAAGTTGCTCATGCCATGTTAAGCTTATAAAGTTGGATAAAGTGTCATTAAAACTTGTTATATATAAAATCTCTATATCCTTGCTTCTCTCATGACAAATGGTGAAATTTGTTTGAATTATATTGGAAACCTTTGTTATTTGCTTTGCCAAATACCATTGTTTTTTTTTTACTTGAATGCAACATGTCTTGTATGCAAAGCATTTTTTATTCACACATTTTCTTCAAATAAATCTCCTTGTTTCTCTCCTATTAATAGAGTTGCATAAATATGGCTTATATAATTATGCAACAACCTTGTATGCTCCTTTATTTCTTTGCCTTGAGTGACCCGGTTGGGGACTTCTCCTTTACCTATATCATGACAAAAAGGGGGAGTAGCATTGACCTAGCATTGTGATGTTAGGGGAGTAGCATGTGGTAGCATGTGCTGGCTTCAAGAGGAGTAGTGCTTGTTTTTGGGGAGATTACATTTAGGGGGAGTAACCCTTTGAGGGGGAGCATTGCATGAGAATTTCACGATGTCATACTCATATTATTAAATGCAATTGTTTTTGTTTTATATTCACTTGATCATCTCACATGCACTTGGTTGGAAAATGTATTTGTGCTTGCTTTGTGTGTAGGGTTGATAGTTCTACAAGAGATTGAAGATTTGAAGTTTTTTTTATGTTATGTTTATCTCTTTGTAATGTAGAATATCTTCCTGGTGTTTTATTTTGTTTTGTGAGGATCAATGTGAGTGGTGTTTTTGTCACGAAATAGCCAAAGGGGGAGATTGTAAAGTCCTCATTTATTGATTGGCTTATTTTGTGAACAAATCACATGTTTTGGGTATTATGTAAAGGTAGCTTAGGCTCTCAAAACCTCAAGAGGAGAAGCACCGAAGGTAAAATTCTTGTGCTTACTTACTTTGAAGAGATAGTTGCACACACTCACAAATTCATGCATAACTTTAATTCATATTTGTTAAGTGTTTATACTTGTGTGCATTTTGATTTAAATGACTCTTGATGATTTATTTGCATCTTGTAATTAAATTTTTATGTCATGCTAGGCATTAGAATAGAATGCATTTTTCATCACTCTTGAACTTGTTGAGTTTGTGTGTTTGAGTGTTGAAAATAGGCATTGTGCTGGTGGTGCGCTACTCGACTAGCGCACCTCACCAGCGCAACATTCCAGTGGGTTGTTGCATGTGTTGCGCCAATGAGTTGCACTGCTGCACCCGTGAAAAGATGTAAAAATGGGCAGTGCGCTGATGGTGCGCTACTCGACTAGCGTAGCCTCACAGGCGCAACATTCCAGTGGATCGTCGCATGTGTTGCGCCACTGAGCTGCGTCAGTCGACCAGCGCCTATTGTAAAATTAGGTTGTGCGCTGGTGGTGCGCTACTCGACTAGCGCATGTCACCAGCGCACACAAAGGAAGCTGGAACGTTTTTTCCAAATTGATCTCACTTTGTTTGGATCTCATATATATATATATATATATATATATAACTCTTTGGTTTAAGGTCGTGTAAGAGTTCAGAACATCACATATTTTCCTTTGAACACATTTCAAAGGAAAAACTCTTCCAAGAACTCATTCCCATGTGCATAAAAACTTCATCTTGCATTATCTAAGTTCATTTAGAGTGCATCAATGGATAGGGTTGCTTCATCACATCTTGTTTGGTAAGTTCTTCACTATCTTCTTACAAGTTAAATGTTTTTTACCTGCTAAGCCTTCTCTTTAATTATTTGTATGCTCTTAGAACATTTTCTAGATACAAATCAGAGATTGTTGTGATGCCATGATTGAGTGTTGTATTGTGATAGCTTCATAGGATTGTTTGATCTATGTTTAGGTAAGCTTATTGAACATGTCATTTAGCTCTTGATATCTAGGATTGCATTAATTGTCATCTCATTATCCTAGATAAGCATATAGCGTTTCCTAGCCTTGTTTGTTCATTGAATATCATCATATATTCACTTAGGACATTTTATCTCTTCATTGAGAAGTAAGACTTGTGTTGCTTCCGGGAGTAGGTAGCTTAAATCGCAAGCAAGATGGACTAGGTTCACTTATACCTGGATTAGGTAGTGGTGGTGGATTAAACCGGGATTAGGTTGTAATTCCTTTGCCATTAGTGGATTCGAGGTTCTAGTGTGGGGCACTCATTATCCCGTGGTTTTTCCCATTTTAAGGGTTTCCACGTATATCTCAAGTGTCTTTACTATTTCCGCATTTATTACACTTGTGGTATTTTTGTAACTAGATAGGGGCACTTTCGTCAACTTGATCCTTAACGAAAATTGGGTCCCCCCCCCCCCCCCCCCCTCTAGATTAATATTACACACCATAATATTTGTTTCAATATATGTAGTTGAATTCGGTCATGATATTGATTAAAAAGAGAGATTTTCGGACAAGCATAATTTACAAGAGTAAATTTCGGCCAAAGAGGAATTTTGAGTGAAAAGAACTCGATTCTTGCTCTATATAAATTCATCCAACTCTAAAGATTAGTGTAGTGAAATTTGGCAAATAAGAAAAGAAAGAAAGAATATTTTGTATTTGATAGTGCACTAATAGCATTTACATTAAAAGGTTTTGTGTACAACATTGAATCTAGGTTCACGCGAGTTCACAAGTGACCTAACATTCTTTGTTTTTCTTCTATGAGGATTATTGTGACTAAAAAAGAAAAAGATTTGTTTGTTTTCATCCTTATGTATACAATTTAAAGAAAGGGAGCTCACACTCCTATGTGATTCACGTTCGTGATTGGATTGGAAGATCTTGTGGATTAAATTCGGCGCTAGTTCAATCGTCATGAGAAAAAGGTACGATACTTTTAATATACATCAATTAATCTATGGTTAAGGTTATTTCTAATAAAGGGAAAAAAAATAAAATGTATCAAACCCTAATTTCACGCTTTCGTTGTGCGATTTTCCCTACACGCCTACCCTGGTTAACCGGGAACCCCAACCAGTATACGCCTCGCCGCGACCAAGGAAGGAAGGGACCTAACAGTTCCAGCGGCGGGAGAACCAGATGGAGAAGGAAAGTTGGGAGGGGGTTGGCTAATGAGCAGGTCGGGCTTTTGGTGGGCTGGTAGTGGAACAGTAGAAACTGTACATATCGATAAAGAATCAGAATAAATAAGTGACAAGTAAGAAATCCAAGTTGACAGAAGCAGAAAGATTCAACACACATGGAGAAGCAACTGAGATGCATAGGTACCGGTTCACCTTACCCAGATCATAAGCATCAAAGGTAGGAAACTCCAGGTTGACATACTTGTGGTCAACATTTGCCTTCAAGATTGCCCTCGATTCAGCCGACAGAGACGTCTTCCGCAAGACCAATTTTTCATTAAATTAGGTGGGTACTTGGTACTATATCCCCCATAATGAAAACAGAGATCCCCCAGTCCCCGCCGACCACCACCCATTCCTCTCTCCAAGAGGTGTCCTTCTTAGTGGCACGTGGCATAATGAATTTCAAATTATTTTTCATCCGAATATAGAACTGCCCTTTGGGACCAGGAATCAAAACGGTAATCTAGAAAAAAAAACCACAGCTCATATAATCCTGGTTCCCTCTTGATACTATTCTTCTCACACTGCTCCTTCTATAGAACGAGAAAACCCACTA
The DNA here is from genome assembly GCA_032871835.1 of Dipteronia dyeriana. Lineage (NCBI taxonomy): Eukaryota > Viridiplantae > Streptophyta > Magnoliopsida > Sapindales > Sapindaceae > Dipteronia > Dipteronia dyeriana. Next base: position 41,411,785 of record CM065302.1, read on the forward strand.
GGTGCCTCCATAACCTTGCCGTCAATTGGAGGGGAGCAAACTGAAGGGCATGAAGCGCCCTACGAAGAGACGAGTGGAGAGGTAACCTCACCATGCTTTCAAAGGCAACGGTATGGATATGTAGGACACCCGGGGGGGACTATAAACGTTGTACCTCCTATGGAGGACAGTGATTGTGATGCTATCAGGGATGTTGAATCTCTCCCTCAGACGGTTGATCGACTCCACAGTAGCGGTGGAATCAGGGATCATTCTAAAATCGTGGGGATAGGGAAAACACCCCTCATGTCGCGATAGTGACAGCCTCGGCCCGGCTCTCTACGGCCTCAACCTTACCTTACTCCCCTTCAAAGTCTCTTACGACTATTTCAAGTGGGGCATCTGGATTGTTTGAGAATCAGTCTCAATGGTGACATTCTGACAGGAGCGATGGTGTAACTGTAGAGGTTGAACGTTGCTCTCTCCGCTATCTTCCTCCCAAGCTCACTTCATACTAGCGAGACTTGGAGAGTCCTTCTACCAACCTTTCGACACTATTGCGATCAGAGTTCGACATAGCAACGATGGATTTGAAGTCTGAAAGTCGAGGAGAGAGTTAGAGAGAAGTAAAAAGGATAGAAAGGATTAGGGATTTTTGAATTTTGAAAAGTATGAGAGAGTTTTTGAAAGCATGAAGAAGGCGAATAAGGGTTAGGGTTTAAATAGGCCAAATGGAATAGTAACTGGTGACCGAAGAGTGAACGAAAAGATGAGATTTTTGCCTCAATACTCACAGACCACTGAAAAAAACTTTCCATTTCAAAATAAGAAGCTTTCCCTCGCTTGACAAGTGGCCATCGCATTTAATGAGAAGATTTCTTCCCAGATTCTGGTAGCCGGCTGAAAACATAAAATTTCTAAAACAAAACACGAAATCTGACTCCAACCCCAAGTCAATCATTAGTGTTCAATTCAGAGGGGACTTCTGTTAATAGTCATATGTGGCAAGGGCCCAAAGGAAAATTTTCCATCCAATTAGCACCATATAGAGAACATCTGAACATACCATATACAATGGTTTATCTCGAAGTACCAAGTCTATCACAACCTAGGTACCTCGACATCATCGAAGTAGCAAGATGAAGCTCCTACACTCTCACGGACCAACTGGTACCTAAGTACCTTGGCATTGCCATATTAACCCGTCAAGGCACTTATCCTGCCTTTGTAGTAGGATGAAGGATGCCAGTAAAGTTCCTAGGAGATCGCAAAGCTCTAGTAAGATCAACCAGACACATCGCTATCAGAATGGTACCTCGAGGAACCACATTAGAGAAACCAATCATGTGCCACATCACCATAATAATACCCCAAGGTACCCTGCTACCAGGATGGTACCTCGGGATACGTCACCACCGACATCAGTCAAGCTCCACCTCACCAGGATGGTACCTCAAGATACCTCGCTAGCATACGTGTACTCCAAGATACACTACCACATCACCAGTACAATGCTTTGAAGTGTCACGCTAATAACAGAGGAAGTCGAATTATTTTCCAAGGTAAAAGCAAACTCTACGTATGCATAATTATAGCAGCATAGTCCAAAAATGAAACAAACATGTCTCCCGCCAAGATATCCTCCGCCATCCGATTCTCTAGGGTTAATCGTATTAAACAGAAAATCCCGCTAAAATGGGGGAAGGGAATCAATCCAGTGATCTTCTACTTATACACCAAGAAAAAACCCTAGCAACATCAGGTATAAAAGAGAAATAAAAAATGAAAAGAGGGGACTTGAATTCAACAATCTGGGTGAAGAAACATATCAATCACCATTGAGAGAGGGTAACCACTTATCAACAAATACGAGTTTTGCCACCTCCAAATTAGTTAGGCAAGAGAGACAGAGATTGAGAGTTTCACACCACTGAATTGTTATCATTTTATTGTATTCATTGCTTCAATTTGATCAAAAATATCATCTAATTCACCATCAATTTTCTTATTAGTCTCACTCATTTTTACACATGCAACCGGTACCAAATGTACCTACCCCGGTCGCGATCCTCTGTGGTCGTGGTTCTGAAGGTGTTAACTGAGATTCCTCACCTAGAGCGAATTTCGGTTAACAACATGTATATTTTTGTTTATTTTATTTATTTGTTTTTAATTTTTGAATAATTTTGACAAAAATGTTTGTATAATATTAACAAAAAATTTATATAAAAATGGTAAAAGACTAAACTGGGAATGAATAATAACTAAGAGTATAATTGACATTATCTTATTAAAATGTTTTTATATTTTTTAGAAAATTTTAATTAAAAAATTTACAAATGGTATTTCATTAATATTTTTTTTTTGATTTTGTTGTAATTATAATGGTGAATTTAATGTACAAAAGACAAAACAACTTTGTTTTAATATGACAAATAAAGAGTATTTACGTACTTTAAATAAAAATCTTAAAGTCAATTGTTATATTTAACACCGTTAAACCATTAGAGAGACTAATTTGGTCACTTCTAAAAAGAGGAGATTAATTTGGCATTTAGAAAAAAGGTGAGGACCATTTTGATCATTTTTGTAAAATAAACATTTTGGAATTTGTTTTAACAAAATTCAATACCAAATTGGTAATTGTACTAATTAAAATAAAAATATTAATAATTTAATTTAAAAGTAATGTTAGAATTTTAATATATAATTTTAGATATACGTACGGGTGCAAGTTTCACGCAATGAAATCATCCAAATTAGAAGTCCAATAAACAAGAATGTGAGCCCACTATTATTTTGGGTATGCGAGGCCCAGATAGGTTCAGCCATAAAAATGAGTATTTCTCAAACGTTAAAACCGGAAACCAATTCCAATCTCTCTACTTATTCAACTAGTGTTGAGGTAAAAGCAATGGCGAAGACGTTGATGTCGCGTCCGTACATTTTCTTATCATCATCGAGAACCCTGTGTTGTTTCATTCGTCAACCCAGGAGACCCTTAGTTTCTCAGACCTCAATCTTGCTAAGCAAAACCAAAACACAAACAAGCTTGTTGTTTTCTTGCAACAAAGTATCGTCAGACTCAGGGTTTGGACTTGTGGGTCAGCGTAAACTCATTACCAGAGCCACCCACGTCAACGATGCTGGCTCAATTGACTCTCCACTCATGCAATCCATGGAGAAAAAGGTTTCTTTTCTACTCATTTTAGTGAAATTTGATTCTGGGTCTATATGGTTTGTTGGTTGAATTTTATTTAAGAGGGTGTTCAATTTTAAGGGTGAGTTAATTTGGTATTGTTTGATTGAAGTGGTATATAAAGCTGTATTATCTTGGTTTTAGCAAGTTCTGTTAATGTTAACTTTTGAGAGAAAAGCTTCAATACGCCTGGCTTATATTGTGTCATGTGGACTAAACATTACTTATTCAGAATGAGTTGGTCTTCAATTTCTTACATAATTCTGAGTTTAGATTTAGGCGCTTAATTGGTGTATCAAAAATTTGCAAGTGCCTTTTATGTTGTGAGAATAAGCATCGGTTATGATAAAAATTCATGTAAAATGGTATATAATTTGTGTTATACAATTGGTTGTAAGTGTACAGAAGTATATGTTTCTTATAGATGCATTATGAGATCTTTGTTTCTTGTCTGCATAAACAATCCCAGGAAGGAGTAGTGGTTTCATTGTGATCATTTCATGGGGAATCATTACTTTGGACTAGGAAGTTAACCCCTCATTGACACTTGAATAAATCCGTGCAACTGCAAATTCTCTGTCATAAGTTATTCTGTGTTTTAATCCTTACCAAATCGACTAGTCGAGATCACCTAGTTGTTCTCAACACCATTGCATCTACAGAATGCGATTTTTCATTGTGATCTTGCTAAAACTCCTGGTGTCAAGATTCTTCTATACCCAAAACCAAAACTCAGATCATTACCCTATTTTCTAATGCTTTCAGAACAAGAAAATTTCTACTATGGCATCTTAGCAGAGGCCACATCCGTATCCATTTAAATCTGGTTGTCAATAAGGAATATGTGGTTCTCATTGAAGATTGTTTTGCCATGGGAATCGATACATTATCTGCAAAAGGGCTTTGTGAAAATCTATTGCACTGAGCGAGTACATGATCAGGGGTATGGAGCGCTTGAGGGGTAAGCAGGGGCCATAACCCTTACTAGTTTTTGAAGAATAGATTTAATATACACTTATTTAATGAGAAAAGTTTTAAAGTCCAAAAATATCCTGATTACCAAATGAAAGAAATGGAAACATGACGTCTGTCATAAAATAAGAGTATATTAATATTTTATTTCAAAAATTAGCTGGGGCCATAGCCCTTGCTCACCCCTTAAGTGCTCTGTCCCGCTACTTGGCTTTGCCGCTTCGGTCCCTTCAATTTAATTTTTCTTTCTCCACCCCTAAATCATGACGATTTCAATGTGTAACTGTGGAGGAGTTAAATGATTAAAACTTCAAAACATGGTTAGAGGGTTGTATTTTCCAAATCTATTTGTTCTCCATAACCAATGTGGCTGAGGAGAACTAAGAAATCTACTCTACCTGGCAATGCAAGGGTAGGATATAAGACTACATAAAAATGGTGTAGATGAAGATGATAGACAAGCAATGCAGATAATTAAGGTTGACATTCAAAAGTTGTTCTAAACTTGATTACTAACTTGAAAAGAATTACTGTTCATTCTCTATTGCACTGAACTGATCTATAGTAAAGCAGCTAAACAAAATAAGGAATTCTACTTTGTGGGCATACTGGAAAAATGTACAATTACTGAATGTAAAGTCTGGAGACACGCATATATTTTGATGATCTGATGTTGTGTTAAAAGTATGCCTTAGAGAAACGAGAGGAGTCTATGTTTGTTTTTTTAAATATAATATTGCAATTTGCTTTTACAGATTAAGGAGCATGTAAATGCAGAATCAGTCACTGTGAAAGATGCATACGGGGATGGTCGGCATGTAAGGTGAGCTCAAAAACCTGCAGGTTTTTTTGTTCCTTGAAAAGGATATGAAGAATGAAATATACCTTTCTAGCTGTTTTACTTTATTTCACCAATTAAAATATGGTTCCATCTTTAATTATTGATAGGAATTAGCTTTATAGAATTTATGGTGATTTCCATTTATTTCTTTTACATATTTTCAATTTTACTTGTGCTTCTAAAATGAACATTTTATTAGTGATAAAACTAATGTTCCTCTTGTTGTTCGATAGAGCATAGTTGATTGATAGAACCAAGACCATCTATCAGGGCATATGCATAGTATATCTTGTCAGACAATGATATATTTATCCTTATTTTGAGAAAGCCTTAAGTTTATATTATCTTACAATTGTTTCCCACCATTGAGAGGCAAACTCCTTTCTTGGGCTAAATTTGTAGTCTTAAAAGATCACCTGTGTCTCTATTATTTGGACTCATCTATGATCCATTGCACTTATCATGAGCTCTGGTGATAGCGTATCACTGATACCAAATATACACCATCCTTTTATACTAGATTTTTTTTAGAGGTCGGTTATATAGTTTATCACTTTTAATCCTAATGCTGGTGATTTCACCCTTTAGAATCCTTCAAAGCGTATGTGATACAAGAAAGCTTAGTAAGTTAGTTAATGCTGATCATGCCTAGTAACAGTGCTGTTATACTAAGGCCATCCAGCTCGTTAAGGGGTTAAATAGTTAGAACCGAGTTGTTGGGCTATCTCTTGAGTGAGTTGTTATTGCACTAAGTTCTGGGACTCCGGTATCACTTTTGCTTGGTTGCATACATTTCTGCTTTTATTTTTTTTGGTCAACTCTCATGTGCATAATTCCATTATCCATCTGACGCTTGTATCATCTTTCCCTTCTACTTTCTCCTTTTCCTTAGACTCAATAACTTCAGATGGTGATTTGCAACCTCAATGGGCATGTGGATTGCACAAATTTATGTCACACACACCTGTCAACCTTAACTGCTCTGTGAATCCATTAATATTGATTCTGAACCGAGTCATTTTCCCGTGGTGTTTGTAGCATTGATGTTATATCTTCAGCTTTTGAGGGTCAATCTGCCGTGAATAGGCAGAGGATGGTGTACAAGGCCATATGGGAGGAACTTCAGAGCACAGTGCATGCAGTTGACCAGATGACTACCAAAACTCCTGCTGAAGCAGAAGCACAGAAATGACTAAGCAGTTTGCAATGTCAAGAAGATGACAAACCTTCTCGACTTCCTAGTCACATGTCGTTATGAGGTTACTTTTAATCTGTCCTGCTTCTCGGTAACTTTTCTGTTGTACATGCTATGATTTTTTTTATTTTTTTTTTATTTTGACATTATAATTAATTATTGGTTTGACCAGAAAGAAAATAACACCTTATTCCTGGTTAGTGCCAGTGGCAGCTATTATAATTTTATTCATCAATTCGACCATTTTGCATTATAGCCTGAATGTGGTTGAGACATGAAGTCATGTAGTCGGTTTTACAATGGCAGGTCAAAATTAAGTTTGTCGTATGCATAGAATGCTTCATAAACATGAGCCAATTAAATGGTAAGAGCTATTGCTGTATTAGTTATATGTCATCGAAAGAAACCGACCAATTGGCATACAGTTACATGTTGCTTTCACGGAAACTCACAATGTCAAACTTTTGGATATTCCATAGATTTCCAGATCTATGCCGGATGAATTTTATTATCAATATTTTGTTTTAGACTATTGTTAAGAATTTATTTTTCTTAGAAATTTCCCAATCCAACCATTCTTCATATAGAATGGGCCAATGGGGTGTATATATGATCATCTACAAGCAATAATATATGAATTTACTGTTTTATCAGGTCAAATTCAGTATGTCTGAATTTAGTCTTAGGCAAGGCCGGCCCCGAGATTTTTGGGGTCCAAGGCGAGTACAAAAAATTGAGACCCTCGATACTTTATGTATGTTTACTTGATTTTTTTTTTCTCATAAATACTTATAAATATCAATATAATAAGAGTGTTATACCTTTTTTTTTAATATATAAAAGATAATTATTGTTAAGATTAGGATTCAAGTATTCAAGTATTCAAGTATTCAATACATTCTAATAATTGGATTTTATAATTTATGGGTCTCTTAAAATGAAATATGTTTAGTTAGTCTATTTTGAACTCATTTTATGGGTTTATTAGTTTGAAAAAATTAAATGTTCGATGGGGTTTTTTAAACTCATTTTTATGGATCTATTAGTTCATATAAGAGTTATATATAAAATCAAAAAAAAAATTTGAAATTTTGGGGGTCCTTACAGATCAGGGGTCCTAGACGGTCGTCTCACTTAGCTCTCCCTAGGGTCGAGCCTGGTCTTAGGGGTCATTTGTTGTTGTGTAAAGACCGAACAATCCTCAATTTTTTTGGAAGATTGAATATGGATTGTACTCTTAGTCTGAATAAGATGTTTGTTATTTTTTTTTTCATATGGAAACATGTTTGTTTTTAAAAAAATAAAATTGTCTAGAAATAAGAAATTTTACATTTATGACAATACTAATTAAAAGGAGTAATTTAATATGCATCATTCTTTTTAATATTTTGTATGTTTTTTTTTCTTGCAAACAATGTTCAATTTAATTTTACATATTTTGTATACAACATTCAAGTTTAATTTATTGTCAAAAAAAAAATGAAGTTCAAGTTCAATTTTGTATATTCTTATTTTAGGTGTATATAACTCATGAAACCATTATTTCCTTTTTTTTTCTTTGGTTTTTTGGATTGTATGCACCATAAACCAAACGAAAAAACGATATTTTTATATACAATTATTCTATAACATTTTCAAATCATGAAATATGTTCAATTTGATAAGCAAATTTATTAAGCACCATACGAATAGTTAGATAAAATAAATAAATAAAGAGTTGTTACTGGGATTTGGTAGGAGAGATTCAATTGTTCATTCCCCGACAAATTTCAATATGAGAAATAATTAGGTTTTTTCTTTTTCTCTAAAACCTGTTTAAAGTTAAAAGAAAAATTTTTACACCATATCAAATAAAGATAAATTTGGAAATATATCTTCTTTGGAAGGATAGACTTGGAAGAGAATAATATAATTGTAATTCAGTGATTTTGAATTAAGTTAAAAATCAGAATTTTTTATTTTTTATTTTTTATTTTAAATTGTTTTTTTTATATATATTTGTAAATTATTTGATCACGTAAAAAGGTAAATAAAACAAATTAATGAGTTCAATTTAAACTCATTAAGTTTTAATTGAAAAAAACAAACAATTCCTTTAGTTTTTCTTTTTGGTAATAAATAGTATTATAGAAAAATAAAGAAAGAATGTACAAAACATAAGAGGAATACCCCAAGAAAACAAAGCACCTAGTGCGAAAAAAAGCTCATAAACTCAACAAAAAAAAAGGCTAAACATGAGAGCTAAACCGTAATAGAGACTGGGATGACACGAATAACCCAATAGGAATATTCCAATTTAAGGCTAAAAATGGCCGATCCTTCAAGTTGATTGAAAAGAGCCTACTATGAATAATATCAATAATGGAGCGGGTGATGACTATACTAGTCTTTTGAAAGCACCCAAAGATACGATTGTTCCTTTCTCTCCAAATAGAGTACATTGCCACAGCAAAACAAAGCTTCTTGACGATAATGGAAGGATATTTCCGTCTCTAATGATGAGAAGCCCACTCAATAAAACTAGTCTAGCTCTGACCATTCCATGGACATCCACAAATATCCATCAAATGAGACCATATGACTTTGCTATAAATACACTTACAAAAAAAGGTGGGCATGAGTCCTAGGGGAAAAGGTGCATAGAACACGAGTACCACAACGAGGAGCATGTAGTTGAACACAGTCCAAAGTAGAAAGTCTACCTCTAATGGCTAACCAAAGAATGAAACTCATCCTTGGAATCGTACAAGCTTAAAACAAGGAAAAAAGGTTGATGAGTTTTGAGACTAGCCATGGTTGAAGCTGCAGAATAAATTCCATTGGGTGTATGAAGCTACTTTATACGATCTCCCAAACTTGAATTAGGGTTGTAAGAAGGCATATGGTTCTTGATTTGTAGGAGATCAATCGACATAAAACAATCACCAAGAACAATAGAACTGATTTTGGCATTTTTCGGAAGACCTGAGTCATAAATGACTCTAGAACTCCATTATAAAAGAAGATGGCCATCAGGATGCCAACTATCAAGCCATAAGGAAGTGTTGAGACTATATCCAATGATATACTGAATCAAGGGGCGAGCAATGGGACGAAGGTTGACGTGCTTTCTCCAATTCCAAGAAAAAGTTTGAGGAGCTTTCACCTCCATATACTACTATCTTGAGGTGATTAGTTTTAATCCAGGTTGTCCAGAGGTTATCAGAACCATGCACCATATTCTAAAGATGTTGAATCATTAGAGCTTTATTCCATGAAGTGAGATCCTTAACGTAGCGACCACCCTCTTTTTTAGTCCAAGCAACTTTCACCCCTTTACAATTTCCGCCAACACCTCGCCACAAAAAGTTTAGGGCTTTGTAGAGAGGTGTATATAGCAAAGTTTCTGCTATATATTCTTCAGAACCTTTGTTGGAAGACTTAGGTGACTGGCCCAAAAGACTTGGATACTAGACAACACCGAGGTAATAAGCTGCAAATGACTTACATAGGAGGACAATGATTCATCCAAGAAGATATTATTTTCGAAACTTTAACCGAAAGAGGAGAGCAATCAAGGTGACTTAACTTCGACGGGATGATTGGAAGCCCCAAATATCTAATAGGGAGCGAGCCAGCAGTATAGCCAAAGATGTTGATGGGCTGCTGTCTATTATCATTAGGCACACCTGAAATAAAGATATTGCTCTTTGTTGAATTGGATTTAAGATCTAAAATAGATGAAAAATCATTATGAGTATTCTTGAGAACAATAGCAGAGAGATTAGAACATGACAAAACATAATAAGATCATCAACAAAACAAAGTTAAGATTAATCTTACCACACTGAGAGCTTAGTCTTAGTTTTATGTTTGTTGGTAAGAATTTCATTAGATGGATATGATGGGAGGCTGCTTAAATTGTAAAATGAAAACAAATGATTGTGCACTAATTTTGGCATATAATGGTATAATTAGCCTAGTTGTCCACCAATTTAGTTGAGCATTATCAAAATGACCATTATGTGAGAAATTCGATTTAAAATAGTCAATTATAGGTAAATAGTGTTACATAAATGATCATTCATTGAGAAAATTACCTTAGTGGCCACCTATTTGGTTACACTTTACTTTGGCCAACCATTTTAATTTTTGTAAAGAGAATTAATCAATAGAAAAAAAAAATCTGGCAAAAATTAAAATATATATATATATATCTCCAACCATCCATCATTTGATGGGAAGTTAGAGATTAAACATTTTATTCTTTAACAGTGTTAAATCTTTTTTAAAAAAACTTTTTTTTGTTTAAATTTATCTTCAACTGTTGGAGATAAGGTTTTTTAAAAAAAAACAAGTTTCTTTTTATGTATAAACAAGAATTAAAAAATAGATTGGATGTCCATATTTTTGCCTTCTTTTTTTTAATAAAAATAAATATTTAATCTCCAGCTGTCCATCATTGTTTGGAGATAAAAAAAAATCAACAGTTTTGCTTTTTATAAAAAACTTTTGTTAGAATTTTTTAAAATTCTCTTGATTAATTTTATATGCAAAATTAAAATAGGCGTTCAGTAGCGTAGTTTTCATTACGAACGACAATTTCTGTCATAATGTTTACCTATAATCCCTTTTGAATCGAATTTTTCATCTAATGGTCATTTTGATGATGCTCAACGAAATGGATGGCCACTAAAGTAATTATCTTGTTAAGTAATTTGTTTCTCTTATTGACAGAGAAAAACTTGTATAGGACCCGTACCTATCCAATAAGAGCACGTCGTGTGGTGTGCTTTTATTGGGGGAGGGATTGAAGTTCTTTTACGCATGGATGGTCTAAGGTACTTCATTAGATAGTAGTTTTCATTACGAACGACAATTTCTGTCATAATGTTTACCTATAATGACCTTCTGAATCGAATTTTTCATCTAATGGTCATTTTGATGATGTTCAACCAAATGGGTGGCCACTAGAGTAATTACCTTGATAAGTAATTTGTTGCTCTTATTGATAGAGAAAAACGTGTATAGGACCCGTACCTATCCAATAAGAGCACGTTGTGTGGTGTGCTTTTATTGGGAGAGGGATTGAAGTTCTTTTACGTATGGACGGTCTAAGGTACTTCATTAGATACAGTGATAGTAGGTCGCTCTTATTCTCTCAATAATCTTTAATAATTTGCTGGTCATGGTGAAATGAAAAGCCAAAATGAAAAGTAGAAGGAAGCATTCATCTTTGCATACCTTCCTCGAAAATGCTTTATTCATCAAGAATTTAGGGATGTGCATTGGGGTGGATATTGGTCCCTCGGGAAAATAGAGATGGCAGAGTTTGAGTTGAGGTATCCCTAAAGGTGTCAAAAGGGCCAGATTTATTCGGCTCGATCCAACCCTTTACTGTATATGATTGGTAAATGGTGTGGACTCAATAAGTACAAGCTAGAAATTACTGTGCAGGCCAAGCACGGTTCACAACTGAAAAGCCCGGGCCAGCACAATAGCTTTTAATAATCTAGTAAAAAATATATATCAAGTCAAATTGGTCTTTAGAAATTATTTGAATAAAAAAATGATTTCTTTAAATAAAATAAAAGGCTAATCTGATAATTGCATTGGGAATATAAAGGTGATAAAATTTATTTTTTAGATAAAAGATAAAATAAAATATTAAAATATTTTGATAAAATGATATGGTTATTATTGACTTAGTCACTAAATTTTGGGAAAAAATCTGTAGAGAAAAATCGGTTCAAAATACGGCGGAAGCGTAAAATTTGGGTTTAATATATTTACATTTTTTCCCATTTAATAGAAAGAACCTTAACTCTAGATTAATTGACGTATATTAAAAGTATCGTACCTTTTTCTCGTGACGATTGAATTAGTGTCGAATTGAATCTACAAGATCTTCCAATCCAATCACGAACGTGAATCACCTAGGAGTGTGGGCTCCCTTTCTTTAAATTGTATACCTGAGGATGGAAACAAACAAAATCTCTTTCTTTTGTTAGTCACAATAATCTTCCAAAAGAAAGCTCAAGAACGTTCAGTCACTTGTTAATTATCAATCTATTTAATTGAAACTCGCGTGAACCCGATTTGATTTTTGTACACAAAACCCTTTTGATGTAGAGGATACTAGTGCACTATCGAAAACAAAAACTTTCCTCTTTTCTCTTCTCTTTAGCCGAATTCAATATACAAATTCTATGAGTTGAACGAATTTTGTCTAGAGCAAAAACTAAGTTTTTCTCCCTCAAAATTCTCTAGCTTTGCCGAAATTAATAGGTGTATATATAGGTATAAAAATCCTCTCCTAAAGTGGATTCACTTGGTGGGCAAGAATCCTTTCTCTAGATGGATTTACTTGGTGACCAAGAATCCTTTTCAAAGAAGAATTCTTTTCTACACCAAGACACTTAATCCAACTCAAATAGTGTATTTATTCAATAACCAATTATTAAACATAATTAAATTGTAACTAAATTAAAACTTCCTAATTTGATCAATTGTCAACTAGAGTTTTAATAGAAATCAAATACTTCCTAATTTGACTAGATAGTACTTGATACTAATTATATTACCGACAATAATATGACTCAAGGAGACCATCTCCTACTAGGAAACAGATTTGACTTTTAATTAAATAATTTAATTAATTTCCATTTAATTAAATAATAAAATAAAAAACAATATATAAGGCTATTATATATACCCTTGCCGCCCAAGCTATATAAATATGGGTCAAATATTGTTTTTCCTATTTTATGAAATCCATTGGACTTTAATAAAAGGTCCACATGTGAACTAGACCCATTCTTACTAAAAGAAACAAGTCCACATGCCTTAACACAATTCTTAATGGACCCATAAATTGGTCCGGTAAAATATATCAAGTGATCTATGCAAGTTCGTGTAGATTAGGGATCTTGGCGGGCTATCTAAATTTAAGCTCCAATAGACATAAACTAATCACAATTAACAAATGATTCAATAAGGTCCGATCTATTAATTTTAGTTCATTCCACTATAGAACTAAAATTGAACTCTTAAATAAAGATAGAATAAGTTAATATTCCTCATTCATACCCTAGACAATCTTAATGGAGATAATGTATCCTTTGAAGAATACAAGTAATCGCTCAAAGCTCATAGACCGCATATAACTCTCCTAGTTACCATATTTACTCATATGACCACCTTTTGAACTTGGATATATTGACTTGTCCAGAAGCCATATTTCAATAGACACTATTGAAAACTTAACGTTAAGATTTAATATCCAATACCTTAAAACATCCATATGATGATATTCTACTCTCATTTAAAAAATGGAGCCACGATGTCCATATCTATAAATGAAGTCCTTTATCGATTAACAAATGAATACCACCAAACTATCGAGGTAGACTATGTTATATTCGTACTCATTGATAGCTCAAATGATAACACTTGCAACCATAAGTCCATCATTTATCTCAGGATTGAGATAGACTCTCTGATTGTCTTCAATCGAAAACTTGTATCCATTGACGGTTCTGGATAAAGTATTTCACTGTGATCCTATTCAATACACCCAGTGCACTAGATTCTTTTGTCTAAAGACACCACACTGTGATGATTTTAAACTCATCATAACACATTTGATCTCACTTAAATGCTAGCTAAAGAATCTACAAATTTGACAAGATAAAGGCGCCCAACATTTATCTTAAGTGGTGAATATTATTCAAGACTAACTAAAGAATTGTATTTACCTCATACATATCCAGATGTACGAACAATTCTTCTTTTCTCATAGTCTTTTGACCTTATGATTACTTACTTTTGATAATTATAATAATTAAACTATAAATGCTATAAGATTTGTTAAACTAGATATCACTTTTATTAATATGAAAAGATTGTCAAATACATTATTGCACTCTTGCTATCGAGCATAATCCCAACAATCTCCCACTTGCTCTCTAGCAATTGTGTCATATCTCTTATCCTTATATTTTCTAGGTGCCCATCAAAACTTTTTTGTGGAAGAGCCTTTGTGAAGGGATCCGCTAGATTTTTTACTAACGTGATCTTGGTTATCGTTATGTATCTTCTATGTACAATTTCCCTTAAAAAGGTGATACTTTCTTTCAATGTGTTTCCCTCTTTTATGACTTCTTGGTTCTCTCGAATTAACCACTGCCCCACTATTGTCACAATAGATAGTGATCTGCTTATTTGCATCAGAACCACTTCCAAGTCAATCAAAAATTGGCGGAGCCAGACAACCTCTTTAATAGCCTCTCATACGGCAACATACTCAGCTTCCATGGTGGAATCAGAAATACAAGATTACTTGATACTCCTTCATATGACTGTCTTTCCACCAAGTGTAAACACAAATCCTGATGTTGATCTTCTAGAGTCAGAATCCGATTGGAAATCAGAATCTGTATACCCAACGGGAATTAAATCCCCTATGGAGTATAAAGCATATAATCTCTCGTTCTCTTGAGATACTTGAAAATATGCTTGATTGCCGTCCAGTGATCAGGACTAGGTTTCGATTGAAACCTGCTAACTATGCCAACAACAAAACAAATATCTGGTCTAGTGCAAAGCGTTGCATACATGAGACTCCCAACTACCGAGGCATATGGAACCCTACTCAAGAATTGCTCTTCATGCTCATTCTTAGGAACTTGTTCCTTAAAAAGTTTAATTCCATGTCTGAAAGGTAACATACCTTTTTTTAATCTTGTATGAAAAATCTAGAAATTATTATATCTATGTATGAAGCTTGGGATAATGCTATCATTCTACTCTTTCTATCCCTTATGACTTGGATTCCAAGAATATGACTTGTTTCTCCTAAGTCCTTCATATCAAATTGTTTTACCAACCATTCTTTTACTAATGTCAATACTGTAGGGAAAAACACGCGCAGCGGAATCGTGAGAAAATTTATGAAATTAGGGTTTGCGTATAAATAAAAAATTTCCCTTTGACTAATAAGAACCTTACCCCTAGATTAATTGATGTATATAAAAAGTGTCACACTTTTTTCTCGTGACGATTGAACAAGCGCATAATTGAATCCGCAAGATCTTCCAATCCAATCATGAACGTGAATCACCTAGGAGTGTGGGCTCCCTTTCTTTAAATTGTATACCTGAGGATGGAAACAAACAAAATCTTTTTCTTTGTTAGTTACAATTATCCTCCAAGAGAAAAATCCAAGAACCTCTGGTCACTTGTGAATTATCAATAAAATTGATTGAAACTCGCATGAATCTGATTTGATTTTATACACAAAACCCTTTTGATATAAAGGATACTAATGTACTATAAAAAACAAGAATGTTCTCTTTTTCTCTTTTCTCCTTGGCCGAATTTTACACACTATATCTACGAGTTGATCGAATTTTGTCTAGAACAAAAACTAATTTTTTCTCCCTCAAAATTCTCTCTTGCTCGGTCTAATTCTCTCTTGAAAATTACCTAGTCTTGGCCGAAATTCACTCTTAGAAAACCTTTTTGCTGGCCGAATTTCCAAACATATATATATAGGATCATAAATCCTCTTCTAAGAAGGATTTATTTGGTAGTTAAGAATCTTTTTCTAAAAGAAATTCTATCCTTATATATATATATATAAGAGATGGCCGAATTCTTCATAGAATTCAATTAGGAGACTTAATATTTTCCTAAGAATGATTTACTTGGTAGTTAAGAATCATTTCCTTAGGTGGGTTTACTTGATGGTTAAGAATCCTTTTCAAAAAGGAATTCTATCCTACACAAAGGCTTCTAATTCAACTCAATAGTGTATTTCTAACCATATTAAAGACTTCCTAATTTGATTAGATAAATAATTCCTTTTATTTATCTACTTATCAAATATAGTCTTTAATATTAATTATACTACCAACAATATTATAATTGTAGGAGATCATCTCCTACTAGAAAAAAGATTTTGACTTTTAATTAAATAATTAATTAATCACCAAATTAATTAATTAACCAAATTAATTAATTTTCATTCAATAAAATAATAAAATAATATAATATAATTAAGCCATTATAAATAGCCTTACCGCCCAACACATATATATGGGGCAATATATTATTTTTTTATTTTATTAAATCCATTTGACCTTCATAAAAAGTCCACATGTGAACTAGACTCATTCTTACAAAAAGAAACAAGTCCACAGACCTCAATACAATTCTAGATGGACCCCTAAATTGGTCCGGTAGAATATATCAAGTGATCCATGCAAGTTCGTGTGGATTAGGGATCTTGGCGGGCTATCTAGATTTAAGCTCCAATAGACACAACCCAATCACAATCAACAAGTGATTCACTTAGGTTCGATCTATTTAATTCTAGTTCATTCTACCAAAGAACTAAAATTGAACTCTTAAATAAAGATAGAATAAGTTGATGTTACTCATTTATACCCTAGACAACCTTATTAGAGAAAGTGTATCCTCGTGAAGAAAATCAGTCATCGCCAAGAGCTCATAGATCGCCTATAGCTCTGCCAGTTACCATATTTCCTCTTATGACCTCATTTTGAATTTGAATATTTTGACTTGTCAAGAAACCATATTTCAATAGACACTATTGAAAACTTAACGTTAAGATTTAGTATCCAATACCTCAAAACATTCATATGATGATATTATATTCTTATTTAATAAATGGAGTCACGATGTCCATATCTATAAATGATATCTTCTATCGATTAACAAACGAATACCATCAAACTATTGAGAATTGACTATGCTATATAATCGTACTCATTAATGGCTCAAATGATAACACTTGCATTCATAAGTCTATCATTTATCTCAGGATTGAGATATACGTTCCGATTGTCTTCAAGTGAAAACTTTTATCCATTGACGGTTATGGATAAAGTATTTCATTGTTATCCAATTCCATGCACCCAATGCACTAGATTCTTTTACCCAAAGACACCACATTTTGATGATTTTAGACTCATCATAACACATTTGATCCCACTCAAATGCTAGCAAAAGAATCTACAACTTTGACAAGATAAAGGCGTCCAACCTTTTATCTTAAGTTATGAATATTATTCAAGACTAACTAAAGAATTGTGTCTACCTCATACATATCTAGATGTATGAACAATTCTTCTTTTCTCATAGTCTTTTGACCTTATGATTATTTACTTTTGACAATTATAATAATTAAACTATAAATACTATAAGATTTGTTAAACTAGAAATCACTTTATTAATATGAATAGATTGTCAAATACATTATTATACTCTTGCTATCGAGCATAATCCCAACAAATATACCTACATCATTTCCGATGAGTAGTATATCATCAACGTAAAGAACTAGAAAAACCAACTTGTCACCTTTAATCCTTTTGTATACATAGGGTTCGTCAAGGTTTTGAATAAATCCAAAACTTTTCACGGCTTGATCAAACCTTATGTTCCAGGATCTGGATGCTTACTTCAATACATATATGGATCTTTACAACTTGCAGACCCTTTCATCTTGGCCTTTTTCAATGAATCCTTTTGATTGCATCATATAGATGCTTTCATCAAGACTTCCATTAAGGAAAGTTGTCTTGACATCCATTTGCCAAATCTCTAAGTCTAGAGATGCTCCAATGGATAAGAGTATCCTAATGGATTTAACCATGGCCACAGGAGAGAAGGTTTCCTCATAATCGATACCTTCGTTCTATGTGTAAACTTTAGCTACCAATCTAGCTTTAAAGGTTTCCACTTTTCCATCCATTCCTCTCTTCCTCTTGTATACCCACTTGCACCCAAAAGGTTTTATCCATTTAGGCAAGTTCACAAGAGACCGGACTTTATTTTTGAACATAGATTCAATTTTGAATTCATTGCCTTTTGCCAATGTCGACAAGCAACATATTTTATGGCTTCCTTGTACGTGTAGGGATCATCATCGTTCGAGAGATTCTCTATTGATTCTCCTAGACCGATGTATCTCTCAGATTGTCTACTAACCCTCCCACTACAACGAAGAATGGTAGATTGTTGATCTTTTGTTGGTACGGAACTTACAATTGGGCTAGGTTGTGAAACCTCTTGTGGAATTGTATCTCCTGAAAGCTCATTCAGAACAATTCTACTTTTAGACACAAAATTATTCATACAGTTCTCTTCCAGAAATTTGGTATTTGTCGAAACAAATACTTTAAGATATGAAGGACTATAAAAAATAATATCATTTGGTTCCTTTTGGATACCCTACAAATGCATGTTTATGAACATGACTTCATCTTTTCTGTCTTTCCTTTTAACACGTGCGCAGGACATCCAAATATCCTTAAGCGTTATGAACTAGGTTTTCGCCCAGTCTACAACTCATGCGGTGTTTTAGGAACAGACTTAGATGATACATCGTTTAGAATATACATAGTGGTTTGTAAAGCATATCCCCAAAACGAATTAGGAAGCATTGAATAACTCAACATAGATCTAACCATGTCCAAAAGAGTTCTATTTCTCATTTCTACCACCCCATTTTATTGAGGTGCACCTGACCTAGAAAACTGAGAAATTATCCCATTATCAATAAGATATTGTTGAAACCGACAAGATAGATATTCTCCACCACGATCAGACCTTAAGATTTTTATGTGTTTCTCTAGCTGATTTTCAACTTCAGCTTTAAATGCTTTGAACATGTCAAAAGCATCCGACTTATGTCTCATGAGATACACATAGCCAAATCTCAAGTAATCATCCTTGAAAGTGATGAAGTACTCATATCCACCTCTAGCTTGAATGTTCATAGGACCACACACATCAATGTGTATCAATCCTAAACATTCGGTGGCTCTTGTACCTTTTGTCGTGAACGACCTTTTGGTCATCTTACCTTCCAAACAAGATTCATAAGTTGGTAGATCATCAACCTTTATGTCACTTAAAGGTCCATCACTAACCAATCTTTTGATCATTTTAAGGTTAAGGTAGGTTTCATCTTTTGATAATTTTACTCTTTTATGATAAGGTTATGTTGATTCTATGTCTAACAAGTGAGAGATATTTCTATACAAATAGAATAAATCTTTTTCGAATGTACCTTTTCAAACAAATTTGTTATTCTTACTAATAACAAAATTTTTATTAAAAATAACCGAATATCCAAATTTATTTAAATAAGAAACTTAAATTAAATTACTCTTGAATTGAGGTACATAATAAACGTCTATTAAATCTAAATACCTATAATAATCTAAACTAATTCTAATATCTCCCACTGTACTAGCAGACACCAACGCTCAATTGCCTAAACACAAGTTGAATTCATTCGCATTAAGCCTTCTCCTTTCCTTCCCTGTAAGGAAAAACAAACATGATTAGTGGCTCCGGAGTCTATGATCCAAGAATCTATAGAATCCTCCAAAAAACATGTTTCAAGATAATTAATATTGTCTTCTTCCTTCTTGTTCTGAGACTTTAAGCAATTTCTTTTCCAATGCCCCTTTTTACCAAAAAGGAAACACTTCCCTTTGATCTTGGTTAATTTCTATGTCTCCTTCTTAGTTGGTCCTAGTTGCTTTTTCTTTTGTTGTTTCTCAACCTTCTTACGGGTCTTAACAGTAGCAACTTTTCTACAACATGAATCTCTTGTCCATTGCCTTTCACAAGGATTTTCTCGGTGCTTTGAACATCTTGCAACAGGCATTTCAAGGTGTATTCCTTATTGTTCAAGGTGTAGTCCAACTTGAACTGATCAAAGGAATCTAATAGTGAGTTGACGATCATGTCAATTTTCGTCTCACCATCTATCTCAGCATCATTCAGTTCAACAATGTTGAGATGTGCTATGACTTTTATCATGTGATCTTTCACGGTCTGTCCAGGTTTCATCCTAAGATTCATGAAAGCAGTCACTGCCTCCCTCTTAGTCGTCCTGGACTTCATAGCAAACATCTCTTCCAGAGACATCATTATATCGGCAGCAGTCTTCATTCCTTCATGTTGCTATTGCAACACGTCGGAGATGATGACAATAATGTAACATTTAGCCATCTCATCTGAAAACTTTCACTGCTGATACTCATCTCTTTGCTCCTGAGTAGATTCATTAGTAGGAGTAGGTGGTTTAGGAGTACACAGAATGAACTTATGTTTTTTGGATTGCAATAAAAGTTCAATTTTCTTTTTCCATGCGACATAATTATCACCAGATTAAGTATTGTCTTTTAGGATGTTGATTAGGGATGGGGTCATGATTTCTGAACAATAACAAAAATTATATATGTAAACAATCATGATAAAGCAAGTTATCTAGATGCCAATTAGATACCTTCTCGATCACACGCCTTAAATAATTGAGTGACATCTTCTCTCACTCATTTATTTAAGGTGTGTGATCGAATCCCTTAAAGTAATTTACCAAGTTATCTAGATGCTAATTAGATACCTAAACCATTCAATGCATGTTCATACCAAAAGAGATATGTGAGTGGCACTCCTATTCTATATGACATGTTATCAAACAACGACAAACACTGCAATATTTACGAAAATATAAATAGCTACAATTTTGGTCCATCCTAGAAAAACAAGTAAATTATAATTTTTGGAATACAAAAAACTCCTTTCTTGGCAAACAAGTCTTCATGCATCCATCGTTTGTGCACCCCTTGGCTATCTCTCATGGGCGTGTGCACCCCATAAATGGCTTCCATAGGGTTGCCGTGCGTAGCCTATGCCACAATGATTCTAGTCGCGTGCTCATTTGTATGTACGTGTGTTGCTATGACTCACACGGTCCCAAACTTGTTCCGGTTGCTTCTAATTCTTCAAACCTTAGAGTCTTCGATACTTGAATGTATTACAAAAAAATATAAATGATAAAATACTACAGTATTTTTAATACAATATAGTGTAGTTTTTTAATACAATATTTTTCTGCAGTATTTTTATTACAATAGCAAAATAAATAAAAAACTTAACAACTATCAAGAAGGAAATTATGACAATGATATGTCACCCTTCTTGTTACAATCCCAAAACAAAAATACACTGAAATTCTATGACTAAAATTGAGCAATAACAATCCGCATATTAAAACACATATATATCCATACATTCCGATGTAAATATATATGCGAATACCTAGAGTGTCATCTCTTTCTAAAACATGCATATTTACCATAAAAAAAATAGATTCACGTACACATACATCAATTAATCAAGGATACAACCAGGATCTGATACCAATTGTAGGGAAAAATCGGTTCAAAACGCAGTGGATGCGTAAAATTAGGTTTTGATATATTTTAAAAAAATCTCTTTAATAGAAAGAACCTTAACCCTAGATTAATTAACGTATATTAAAAGTATCGTACCTTTTTCTTGTGACGATTGAACTAGCGTGAAATTGAATCCGCAAGATCTCTCAATCCAATGAATCACCTAGGAGTGTGGGCTTCATTTCTTTAAATTGTATACCTGATGATGGAAACAAACAAAATTTCTTTCTTTTGTTAGTCATAATAATCCTCCAAGAGAAAACTCAATAAAGTTCGGTCACTTGTGAATTATCAATCTATTTGATTGAAACTCGCGTGAACCCGATTCGATTTTTGTACACAAAATCATTTTGATGTAAAGGATACTAATGTACTATCGAAAAGCAAAAACATTCCTCTTTTCTCTTCTCCTTGGCTGAATTCAATACACAATTTCTATGAGTTGACCGAATTTTTTCTAGAATAAAAACTAATTTTTTTTTCTCTCAAAATTCTCTAACTTGGCCGAAATTTTTAACATAAATTATATGCTTGGCCGAAATTAATAGGTGTATATATAGGTATACAAATCCTCTCATAAAGAGGATTTACTTGGTTGACAATAATCCTTTCTCCAGGTGGATTTACTTGGTGGCCAATAATCATTTTCAAAAAAGAATTTTTTTTCCACAACAAGACTCCTAATCCAACTCAAATAGTATATTTATTAAATAACCAATTATTGAATATAATTCAATTGTGACTAAATTAAAACTTTCTAATTTGACCGATTGTCAACTAGAGTTTTAATAAAAATCAAATACTTCCTAATTTGACTAGATAAATAAATTCATATTATTTATCTACTTATCAAATATAGTATTTGATACTAATCATATTACCGACAATAATATGACTCTAGAAGACCATCTCCTACTAGGAAAAAGATTTTGACTTTTAATTAAATAATTTAATTAATTTTCATTTAATTAAATAATAAAATAATATATAATATATAAGGCTATTATATATACCCTTGCCGCCCAAGCTATATAAATATGGGTCACATATTGTTTTTCCTATTTTATTAAATTCATTGAACTTTAATAAAAAGTCCACATGTGAACTAGATTCATTCTTACTAAAATAAACAAGTTCACATGTCTTAATACAATTCTAGATGGACCCATAAATTGGTCTGGTAGAATATATCAAGTGATTCATACAAGTTCGTGTGGATTGGGGATCTTGACGGGCTATCTAACTTTAAAATCCAATAGACATAACTTAATCACAATCAACATATGATTCACTTAGGTCCGATCTATTAATTTTAGTTCAATCCACTAAAGAACTAAAATTGCACTTTTAAACAAAGATAGAATAAGTTAATGTTGATTATTCATACCCTAGACAATCTTAATGGAGATAGTGTATCCTCGTAAAGAATATCGGTTATCGTCAAGAGCTCATAGACCGCTTATAGCTCTTCTAGTTACCATATTTCCTCTTATGACCTCATTTTGAACTTGGATATTTTGACTTATCAAGAAGCCATATTTCAATAGACACTATTGAAAACTTAACGTTAAGATTTAATATCCAATACCTCAAAACATCCATATGATGATATTCTAGTCTCATTTAAAAAATAGAGTCACGATGTCCATATCTATAAATGAAGTCCTTTATCGATTAACAAATGAATACCACCAAACAATTGATGATAGACTATGTTATATAATCGTACTCATTCATAGCTCAAATGATAACACTTGCAACCATAAGTCCATCATTTATCTCAGGATTGAGATAGACTCTCTGATTGTCTTCAAGTGAAAACTTGTATCCAACGACGGTTCTGGATAAAGTATTTCACTGTGATCCTATTCAATGCACCTAGTGCACTAGATTCTTTTGCCCAAAGACACCACACTTTGATGATTTTAGACTCATCATAACACAATTGTTCTCACTCAAATGCTAGCTAAAGAATCTACAACTTTGACAAGATAAAGACGACCAACCTTTATCTTAAGTTGTGAATTTTATTCAAAACTATGTAAAGAATTGTGTATACCTCATATATATCCAGATGTACGAATAATTATTTTTTTCTCATAGTCTTTTGATCTTATGATTTTTTACTTTCGACAATTATAATAATTAAACTATAAATGCTATAAGATTTGTTAAACTGTAAATCACTTTTATTAATATGAAAATATTGTCAAATATATTATTACACTCTTACTATCGAGCATAATCCTAACAAGATCAATTTTTTAAACGTGATTACTTTTTTATGACCCATGGTCCCTAACTTTTAAAAAATGTATCAAATAGGTCCAAACGTAAGTCAAACGTCCGTCAAAATTAATATATTCAGGGGTAATTTTGTCTTTACACAATTAATATGCACATGTCATTATGTCAACAAATGAAAAAAAAATATAAAACACAAAATAGAATTAATTTAATAAACTTCATTATTTAGTTTCAAAAAGAAATATTTAGTTTCAAAATTAAAAATCAGAAAAAGAAAGAGAGCAGATTGATTAGCTTGATAACTTCAAACCCACACCCCCCACAGCAATCGTGTCGTCGTTTCCCACCTCTAAACTAGCCGCATTGAACAAGATTTACCATCCCCTCATCTCACTGGCGATTAGTCCCAAAACAACCCCTCCGTCTCACCACCAAGTAGAGCTCCACACCCACTTATCACGCGAACTAGATCGCTCATCGGCAATGAGACCCAACATTGGAGACTCAAACCCAGTTCGGTGTCCAATCTCCGTCGCCGATGATCAAAGATGGAGACCCAAATCTAGTGATGTAGCTAGTTCTCATCAGTGGCGATCCATGATAGTCTCCCTCGATCAGCTGCTTCTAAGAAAAATCAAATTGATGAATTTGTGATCGATAGATAGAAACCTACTTGTGCATTTGTTTGTGTGAGTTGTTTTTTTTTTTAAACAAGTTTGTTTGAGTGTTGATTTTTGTTTTTAAACGTGATGGGTTCTTGTTGGACTTTAATGACTATGTGAATAAATTATTTGGGTTTAGAGATTTTTCTTTTTGGATTCCAAGTTTTGAGTTGTTCAGGTTGTTGTGATTTTGCCTGATTCGATAAATGGGTGATACAAATTATGTTTGCCTTTGGTTTGGTTGCCAGATTCGATGAAAATAGATGAAAAAAAACTAATTTTTGTTAGGTCTAGAGGTTGAAAACAGACCGAAGATAATATTTCCAAACTAATCATTGTGTTTGAATCATTGCATATGTTCGGACATCTAAGAATTTTTTCAAATCTCTCTCACGAATTCTCTCTCACGAATTCTCTCTCTCAATTCCTCTGTTATCTTATTTTTCTGCTCTTTTCCCTTGTTCTTCTTTACAAACTTTTCTCTCATTTCAGTTGAGCATTACAATTGCGTGAAGAACCCAAATGAAATAGAGAAGAAGAAAGAAGTTGGCTATACTTCAATTACGAAACCTAATGAAATCACTACTTTTTTTCAATGACCTAAGAAAACACACTTTTGATATAATCTTGATAGATCTGGTAAAGATCCAACATTCTAACTGATTTGATTTTTTTAGAAAAAAAAGATCTACACATTCATCTCTTTCTTTTAATTTTTTTTTTGGCAAAATTCAATTTTGTACATATATAAAAAAAATAAGAAAAAAAACAAAATTCAATCAATTCTATGGTTCATTCTTTGTCTTTAATATGACTATTACCATACGATCGTGGGATGAGTCACGTGTTCCCAATCACTATTCACCCTTTGATTTATGGTGTGAACAATAACCGGAAACCCATTAAGTACCAAAATAAAGAACCGAAATCTAAACTTTACTTTGATCTATGCTAAAGATAAATTTTATTTATTCAAGAGAGCATTAATCAGGATTAGGTTTTGATCTATTCTCTAACTCTAATTCTCAGATAGTCTTAACTCTAAAATCATGCCAAATAATCATCCACTCTTAGGTCTATGGTGTGAATGAAAATTAAAACTAATGAGAGTTAAGCAATTACGCACAATAAATAATTCAAGAATTGAATTGATAAAAAATAATTAATCCATACACGAACATTCACAAAAGGTTCATATTAATTCCCTAGTTATGGATTCATTACACATATTAGAAATAACAAGAAAGAAAATACGAAAGATAGAACTCATTCTAGCCTTCAAATTCTTTAAATCTTCAATAAGTCACGTTCTCCGTCTTGCAATTCTTCTATGTGTAAAGATGATAAGAGAAATTTGTGTAAGGTATTTGTGTAATAGAGAATAATAATTGAGAACTGTAGGCTTGTTGTTGTAGAAAAAGAATAAGAAGCATTTATAGGTCCTCCATAGAATAGGGTTTCAAATTTCCCGACAAAACAAAGAATACGCATGAGCACTCCCTATACCGCGGCACAGACACATGTATAGGTCGCGATACTCACAACAATGTGCAATCTGGACTTTTGCACAGTATGGACCACGGTTGAACCTGATACTTGGCCGCAGTGTGATCCATGGTTGGAAAGAACAACATTTCTGGAATTCACTGTTGGCTATGCCACGGTTGATGCTCTGCATGGCCAACGATCTACGCAGTGGTTGATGACAGTTTTTACCTTTTTCTTCTTGTTAAAGCTCTTCTTCTTAAAAATATCAGTGAACACCTCCTCTTATGGAAAATGGCCTACACACACATTAAACGACCTAAAATACTCGAGAGACAAGCTTATTACATAGAAAATATGGGTGAAAAACATATATAGAAATAGACTAATCAAATACCCCAAAACCTATCTTTTGCTAGTCCTTGAGCAAAACTAAGAAAAAAAAAATTAAAAACTAAACCTAGAAATAAAAATCCTAACTAAGCCACTTTTGTAGCGAACATGATAGCATTGAGTGTATGTTACAAGTCTTTAAACCTCTAGCTGGCCCTAGTAGGAGGAGTGTTGTCTTCCATAAACTTATCTTGTAAATACCAGTCATCTAAAATGCATTCAAAATGTGCCCATATTTAAACAATGCATGCAAAAGCCAATAATTAAAGACTGAAGTTAAGTCATAAAACTGAATGCATTGCTCAATTTTGTAATGACAAGCCTACACTCATGACGTTTTAGTTTCAAAGTCATATTCTCTAAATACCATAGATGTAATTCACCTCGACTCTGAACCTCATTATCGTTTGCTTGATCCTTCTATCCGAATAAGGGTTACCAAGTTGATGGCTTTGATTGAAAATGTCCATCAACTTCACTTGAAATTCATTGAAGCACTCATGTTCCTCCATCCTAATCATCTTAAATTGCATTTGTAGAACTTGGTGCTTGAAATCCTTGACTACCTCGGTTCTTTCATGAGTCGTTTCTAGAATCTCCCATGCCACCATTGCATTTCTAGTTGTTTGGATCAACTTGTATTGGTTGTCATCCATGGCACAAAGGATGACATGTATTGCCTTGTTGTTCCACTTGGATGCTTCAAATTCTTGTGTGCTCCATTGAGACTTAGGCTTGAGGACTTCACTTCCATATTTTATGGTCATTTTAGGAGGAGTGTAGCCATCTTCAATTGCCATCCATGTATGGTCATCTATTTGGCAAAGGTAAGACCCTGTATTGCCTTTCCATGAAGCATAGTTTACCTCTTTGAGCAAAGGGGGTCTTAGGCTTGATGCTCCCTCAAGTCCACATATGTTCCCACTCATAGTGTTTAGGGTTTATAAATGAGATGAGTGCAAATGTAATGTAATAAACAAAAATTCAAAAATGTAAAAATGCAAGACACACAAAGCACGGATAATCTAGGTATGCCTAGGTACCGGCTCTGATACCAATTGAAATTCCCTTAAAGTGTGTCTACTGTAATTTAGGGGGTGAAAAGGTTTTAATTCGATTGATTTCCAACCTTGTGAATTAATCAATGTTAATAAATCTACCTCATATTTTCAAGCAATGAATTAACGAAAAACATGCTTAAAACAATAAAAACACATGATATGATTTATTTGAGAAACCTTCCACTGAGCAAAACTCACGGCAATCCTTCTATCCATATGCAGTCCATAAAATCCACTATTTGAATGAAAGTTTACAACCTAGGTTTACCTTAAGTCACACCATACATGGTCACTAACACTTTCACTCTATCCAACGGGCCTCTAATCATGATCCTAGACCAACAAGCTTGTGCACTAATCCACTTAGTCACAAGACTTAACAATCAATGAAGAGATTAAGCAAACTATGTGAATATAAGGAAATATTCTATTATGCATTAAAGCTAGGTTACACTAATTGCTTATCTAGGAATTTAATAATGTCAATAAATACAAATCCTAGATATTAATATCTAAATGCAAATGTAATGAAATTTAGCTAGAAGGGTAAAATAGCCATAAATGCTAGCTATCAATGAAAATAAATTCTCAACCAACAAACAACAACTCAAGCATGTTATAAATACCATTAAACACAAAACCATGCATTAAATCAATAAATAAAACTAAACCTAGGCATACATGTCATAAAAATTGAACAATGGGATTCTAGGGTATTTAGAGATTACCTAGTCAAAGAAAACATGAAGAAAACATGAAGAATCCATGATAAGAAGATGCTTGTGAGATGCTAAATGCTCATGGATTGATGTTTGGTTGAGTGAAGGTGAGTTATTGGAGTCTCTCTATCTCTAGCAGAAAGCTTGCTATCACTTAGATCAAATTTTTGGCTCATAAAAACAAAACGGAGAAGAAAAGAGAACATATATAATAGGGCAAAGCAAAGCTACATTGTTTTGGAAAAACTTCCCAGAATTCGCGTAGTGCGTGGGTGAGTTGCGCTGATCGAGTAGCACATGACCTGCAGAGGTCCACTGCCCAAGCTGTGCGGGTGAGGTTGCATTGGTCAACAAGTGCATAACCCTCACTGACTACTGCTTGATGTGCAGGTGAAGTTACGCTGGTCGACAAGAGCATGACCAACGCTAACTGTCTGCCTTGTTGGGATTATGCTCAATAACATGAGTGTAATAATATATTTGACAATCTTTTCATATTAATAAAGTGATTTCTAGTTTAACAAATCATATAACATTTATAGTTTAATTATTATAAGTGTCAAAAATAAATAATCATAAGGTCAAAAGAGTATGAGAAAAGAAAAATTGTTCATACATATGGAAATGTATGAGGTGAGGTAGACACAATTTTTTAGCTATTTTTAAACAATATTCACAACTTAAGACAAAGGTTGAGCGTCTTTACCTTGTTAAAGTTGCATATTCTTTTGCTAGCATTTGAGTGGGATCAAATATGTTATGATGAGTCTAAAATCATCAAAGTGTGGTGTCTTGGGCAAAAGAATCTAGTGCACTAGGTGCATTGAATATGATCAAATTGAAATACTTTATCCAGAACCATCAATGGATAAGACTTTTCACTTAAAGACAATCAGAGAGTCTATCTCAATCTTGAGTTAAATGATGAACTTATAGTTACAAGTGTTATCATTTGAGCCATCAATGAGTACGATTATATAACAGAGTCTATCCTCGATGGTTTGATGATATTCATTTGTTAATCGATAGAGGACTTCATTTATAGATATGGACATTATGGCTCCACTTACTAAATGTAAGGAATATCATCATATGGATATTTTGAGGTATTGGATATTAAATCTTAAGGTTAAGTTTTTAATAGTGTCTATTGAAATATGGCTTCTGGACAAGTCAAAATATCCAAGTTTAAAATGTAGTCTTATGAGTAAATATGGTAACTATGAGAGCTATATGTGGTCTATGATCTCTTGGCGATTACTGATATTCTTCACAAGGATACACTATCTCCATTAAGATTGTCTAGGGTACGAATGAGAAACATTAACTTATTCTATCTTTATTTAAGAGTTCAATTTTAGTTCTTTAGTGGAATGAACTAAAATTAATAGATCGGACCTAAGTGAATCGTTTGCTGATTGTGATTAGGTTATGTCTATTGGACTTTAAATTTAGATAGTCCGTTTAGATCCCCATTTCACACGAACTTGCATGGATCACTTGATATATTCTACCGGACCAATTTCTGGGTCCATCTGGATTTCGAAATCTAAAATTTTTGGAGAGGTACGATCTTGTGTGATCAAGATATACGGGAACTCTTCAAAATACCTGGATTGAGCGGCCAAGGATGTGGGATTCTTTGGGCGGCCCTAATGGGGTGCGATTGGCATTCCATTAATACATTAAGAATATAATTTACACATTTTAATTAAATGGGCTGTTTAAATTATATTAATGTATTAATTTAAAGTATGTGGACTTGTTTCTTTTTTTTAGTAAGAATGAGTCTAGTTCACATGCGGATATTTTATTAAAGTCCGATAGATTTAATAAAATGAAAAAACAATATATGGCCCATATATATATGGCTTGGGTGGCAATGGCTATGGATATTAGCCTAATATATTGTTTTTATTTTATTATTTAATTAAATGAAAATAAACTGATTATTTATTTAAAAGTCAAAATATTTTTTCTAGTAGGAGAAGGTTTCTTAGTATCATACTATTGTTGGTAGTATGATAAGTATCAAAGACTTTATTTGATAAGTAGATAAATAAAAGAAATTTATTTATCTAGTCAAATTAGGAAGTATTTGATATCTATCAAAACTCTAATTGACAATTGGTCAAATTAGGAACTTTTTGATAAAGTCACAATTTAATTTATAGTCAATAATTAGTTATTGGATAAATACACTAATGAGTCGGAATAGGAGTCTTGGTGTGGAAAAGAATTCATCTTTGAGTGAGGATTCTTGACCACCAAGTAAATCCTCCTAGAGAGAGGATTCTTGCCTACTAAATAATCCTCATTGAAAGAGGATTTGGCCACCTATATATATGACCTTGTGGAATTCGACCAAACCTAAGAAATCTATAGAGAGATTTCAGCCAAGGATCGTTCAAGAGACTTGAGATAAGTTTTTTTTTTTTTGCTTATATAGATAAAAAAAAACTTCATCCAACCCATTGTGTGTATAATTCGGCCAAGGATGGAGAAAAGATGGAACATTTTTATTTTCGATAACGCACTAGTATCATTTACATCAAAAAAGGTTTTGTGTATAAAAATAGAATTGGGTTCACACGAGTTTCAATCAAATAGATTAATAATTCACAAGTGACCAAACATTCTTAGGTTTTCTATAGGAGGATTATTGTAACTAGAAAAAGAAAAAGATTTTGTTTGTTTCCATCCTCAGGTATACAATTCAAAGAAAGGGAGTCCACACTCCTAGATGATTCACATTCATAATTGGATTGGAAGATCTTACGGATTCAATTCGGTACAACATTAATTGTCAAGGGTTACGGTTCTTTCTTTTAAAGGAATTTTTTTAAAAATATACAAATAGAATTTTCCTCTTCCTCTGCACGTTTTTTCATACAATTGGTATCAAAGCCTGGTTGTACCCTTGATTAATTAATGTATTTATACATGAATCTATTTATTTTTATTGTAAATATGCATGTTTTAGAAATAGATGACACTCTAGGTTTTTGCATATATATTTACCTTGGAATGTATGGATATATATATATATATATATATATATATATATATATATATATATAATGTGAATTGTTATTGCTCAATTTTGGTCCTATAATTTCAATGTATTTTTATTTTGGAATTATAACAAGAAGGGTGACCTATCTTCGCCATAATTTCTTTCTTGGTAGTTGCTAAGTTTTTTTTTTTATTGTTGTAATATATTCAAGTTTTGAAGAATCAAAGAATTGAAGAATTCAAAGCAGAAAAAGTAGCTACGAAGTAACCTGGATTAGCCGTACAAGGGTTTGGGCACGCTAGTGCCCAAACATGAGACCTTTGGACGGTGCCGCTTGATGACTTGTTCGCCAAGTTAGGTTTAGGGTTTTGTATTTCAAACAAATGTAATTTACTTGTTTTTCTAGAGCGGACCAAAATTGTGGCTATTTATTTTTTAATAAATATTGCAATGTTTATAAATATTAAAATGTTTGTCATTGTTTGATAACATGTCATATAGAATAGTAGTGCCACTCATATATCTTTTTTGGTATGAACATGCATTGAATGGTTTAGGTATCTAATTGACATCTAGATAACTTGGTAAATCATTCTATGGAATTCGATCACACACCTTAAACAATTGAGTGGGAGAAGGTGTTTGAAATGCCTATGACCTCCAAGTTTAGTTGAACTTTATGTTTCATGCAATAACCCTCAAGGGGCATTCATGAAAGGAACTTAGCAAGATACTTCCTTACAAGGATAGACTAGATAATTGACTCAAACGATATATACTATCAAATGAAAGATATTCGTGAGGGAATATATTGAATGTCGATAACTTGGTAACATACTCAATGTGACTTTATTAATACCCTCCCAAGAGTTATTGTTAATAAAATCGCAAGGCTAACATTGAAAACATTGGTTGTTATGTTAACAATTAGGTTAGACTTAGTCCAACTAGTAGATGGTGTGAACTCCTAAAAGAGGCGTGACATTTATGGGTGTTGGATCACCGTTGAGTTTTACGATTGAATTATCTTATTTAATTCAAGATAAATTTAATTGTGCTAGTATCCTTTACATCAAAGGGGTTTTGTGTACAAAAATCGAATTGGGTTCACGCGAGTTTCAATCAAATAGATTGATAATTTACAAGTGACCAGACGTTATTGGGTTTTCTCGTGGAGGATTATTGTGACTAACAAAAGAAAAAGATTTTGTTTGTTTCCATCCTTAGGTATACAATTCAAAGAAATGGAGCCCACACTCATAGGTGATTCACGTCCGTGATTGGATTCGAAGATCTTACGGATTCAATTCTGCGTAACTGCAATTGTCACGACAAAAAGGTATGATGCTACATTATATGTTAATTAATCAAGGA
Source organism: Dipteronia dyeriana (assembly GCA_032871835.1). NCBI lineage: Eukaryota > Viridiplantae > Streptophyta > Magnoliopsida > Sapindales > Sapindaceae > Dipteronia > Dipteronia dyeriana. The sequence continues at coordinate 41,444,188 of CM065302.1, forward strand.
ATTTTTTTTAAAATACCAATCGTATTTGTTGAGCAATCAAGTTTCAAAGAAGATTTGACAACTTATCAAGCAAGATTAAGTCTTCAACGAGAAGTGTGCTTCATTGCTCAACAAATGTATATTTAGACCTCATTTCTCTTACAAGGATTAGGCACACACACACATTGCATCCATATGTGTCCCTATATCGTTATGCTCATTTTGTATAACACATTCACACACTTAATATTGAATGCTCATGCATTAGTTTTAAATTGACTAGTTTTGTAACTTGATGTACAAGGACTATGTATATGAAATAGCATTCTTATGCGTTATGTTTTTGTATGTTTATGTTTCATGGGCCTTGGACTTGAATTTGATATCTATTGTTCTTTATTGAGTTCCGGTTATTTAGGTTACTCATTCATTTAATTTTGAGTTTCGAGTAAAAAGTTACGAAACTTTTCGGTCACTTACTTCCTCTTCATGTATCGAGTCGAATTCATATTTTTTGGTCTAAGTTTCATAGTCATCCATGTGTGTGAAAGAGTCCTGGTTTGTAATCCATAAACAGATTCATATTCGGAGTTCAGAGGCCGAAAAACGGTCGAAGAACGTGGAAGGAGTGCAAGGGGAAGAGTTGGTGGCAAAAAACCATCAAGCCTCACCTCCCCGAGATGAAGCATGGCCATCTCTGGAGGTAACCCTTGTAGCCGCCGAGATGCCCACACACCATCTCGAGGCAGTGAGGTGGAGAGATTGCTTTGGTTGGCCAAAATGCCCTTCTTTCCACATCACTCTCCCTCCTTTTAAAATCTTTTTCCCTCTCACTTTTTATTTCAAGAAGAAAATTTGAAAACACATGTGCAAATGTCTTGATTCAAGTTTTAGCTACATGAATGATTCTAGGAATTAAATGTGTTTGTAGTGTTTCACATGTTCTAGAATTTTCATTCATGTATAGTAACTAGACTATTTTTGTGTTGCGAACTTACATGCATATGTCTAGTTCGCATAGGATATGTTGATCATCATATTCTATGTTGAGTGCTTGTCTGTATTTTTGCATTCATTGATCACATTAGAAGTTCTTGTAAAAGACATGAAGTCTTACTTGGGACATGTGGTCCAAATAGCTTAGCAAGGAGTCTTGGTTAGGACATGAGGTCCAAATAATCAAACAAGTGAGACTTTCTAGAGGCAAGGGTACCATTGATAGAAATTAGACTTTTTATTGCAATAGAGATTGTGTCATTTATTGATACTCTTGAGAAATTTTCAACTTCTTAATGGTGTTGATTAGAGTGAACTCCAATAGAAAGTAAGTCATTTGTTAATCATTTTTTAGGAATTTCCATTCTACCAATAGGGATTGGGTAAACGTCAAGTCCAATATAGAGTGGGTCATTTGTTGGTCACTTTTGAGGAATGTCTTATCTACTTTTCAATAATAAAAGTATCTGATGGTTGTATTCAACCAGTGGATGTTTCCTCTCCAAAGGTTTTACCATGTAAAAATAGTGTGTCAAATGTTTCTATCTCTATTGCTTTATATTTGTATTTATGATCAATATATCTTGTTTAAATATCTTCATTTATTCACATCTTTGTAAACATGATTTTTGTAGAGAAAGAGATGCACACATTATTTGTTGAATCAATATTTATATATTGTATCTTTATAAGTGTTTGAACTTTGAATCTTGTGATATTCCATTTAAAGTTATGGAGTTTCAATTAGTGAATTTACATTGTATTATTCATAGTACAACTTATGGAATGTGCTTGGCATTGAATATATTTGTTTTTAAGATACATTGTTTCTTGTTATATGTTTTGTAAACTAAGGGTGGTGAATTGAGCATACATATGTCAATTGTTTTCTTATAACAATCATGTTAAATGTTAATTTGTATGCTCACCAAGGTTTTGACAAAAGTATCGAAAGAGTTTTAAAAAGTAGAGTTTCAACCTATTCACCCCCCTCTAGGTTGTTTAGTATAACCTTGTAGGTATTTTCACTGGTGAAGTGCATGGGTTGGCTGACCCGTATAGTACATGTGCACTGACAATTAATTTTTGTTAATCCATGGTGTGCGAGTCCACTGCGTTGGTTGGGACTCATGCAGTGACTAGCTAACTGCTCGTCCCTTGGATTTTTGACTAGTTCCTCACCACGAAAGTCCCGTTTTCCATCACCAACACTTGCATTACATTATTGCATGCAAACACTAGAAAAGACCCTATTAGAGACACAAATACATATGAAAATGAGATAAAGGACATGAAAATGAGGACTAAAATATACTACAATTTTGGCATGATCAGTATGAGTGTGAACTTAGGATTCCGAGTGGAAGTATCGATGCTAGGCTTAGAGTCGAAGTGAATTACGCTCGAGGTGTGAGTGTGAGTAGTTCCCAATACAAGAGGACCATTAGGTGTGGGATTCATGATTGTGCGAGTTTTCCTTAGAGTGCCTCCTATTTGTTGTAGAATGATTTGCTTGAGTATACTTCTTGTAAGGACCTCTATTTTATGAATGACTTATTTCATGAAAAACGACACCACATTGGGGATGATTGTGTAATGGATAGCTTATGTCCTCTTAATTATTATCAAGGCAAGCTTCCAAGCATCTCCATGACTTCAAGAGCGAAAGGTATATTTACTTGGCTTTGTCTCTTGAAGAGTTTCGCTGTACACACACACACGCTTCATGCATGCTTTGTTCATCTTGAATTTGTGCTTTTTATTGCTTATACGTGTGCATCATTTACACATTGCACACACACTTACATGCATTTGTAATGACATGCATTTATTTCTTGTTGCTCGTGTGTACATTCCTTCACAATCATACTTGCACTTCATTTATAGATTTAAATGTGGTTTTGATTGGGCATTCTTGATAATTAGGTTGTTAGATTTGCATCTTAACATCTAATTAAGCATTTAGTGTTTAGTCTTGCACTTTATTGCATTTAAAATATTGACATATATTCACTTAGACTTTTAATTCTCTTCAATGAGTCCAAGTCTTATGGCTTCTGAAGGTGCACATGCAAATGAAGTTTTACCACCAAAGGTTGGTTCGCAAGCATTGGTTGCCAAGAGCCACTATAAAAGGCACGTTAAGTAGATTAGAAGGTGCATAACCTGAGGTTATCGAGAGTGAGAGCCCATGTATCACTTGAGGGTGTAATCTTCTTTTCATATAGTGGATTTTCGTGGCCCAAGTGGCTAGCGTAACTACTCCCATGGTTTTTCCCATTTGGATGGTTTTCACATAAAAATCAAGTGTTCATTAATTTCTTACTTTGCTTGATTTTTATTATTTTTTGAATTAGGTTTTATTGTTAATATTGACTAATAGAAAAGTTGGTAATTCACTTGATTAAAACTTATTCACCTCCCTCTAGGTTAGCTAAGACATGCTTAAGTTGTAATTTCAATTGGTATCATAGTAGGTTCCTAGACATACTTAGGCGATCCTTGCTCTTGTTTGTGTGTCTTGCATAAACGTGAATTTCGATCATTGCATTCATTTGCATTCATCTCATTCTTTAAACAATATGTGTGGCATTGAGATGTTAAAGGGTGATTTGACCTCCAAAGTTGAGAGGAAGGAAAATGACTCTGATGAGGAGATGACTCTCATGGTGGAGAGATTTAGGAGATTCACAAAATCTCACAAGAAGAGTATGACCACCAAAGTGAAGGAGGAGAAGGAAATGACCTTGAGTAAGAAGGGTGAAGTAAGTAGGGATAGATACTCAAGGATAGATGACCCTTGTCTTGAGTGTGGTGGAATTGGCCAAATTGCCTCTAAGTGCATTAACTTGAAGTACAAGAAGAGAGGAGTTGGTATGATCGCTAATCGGTGTTATAGTGAAGTAAAAGTTGTTGAAAGTTGTTCCATGAGCTCGGGTAAGTGTGTGAACAATTACTTTACATTTTTGGTTTCCTACCATAAAGAATTGCAAGCCATCACCAAATGTGTGTCACTTGAAGATTTCAAGATTGATGACTTGGAGTTTGGAAATCAGAGTGGAGCAAGCTTAAGAGAAGCTAGTGTTGATGATATGAATCACAAATCCACTAGTGGTAGAAGCTTTGATCATGATAGTTTATGCTCCGGGAACTCTTATGAAAAAAAGGTGGATTATCAAGAGTTAGTTGATTCTTTTTAAAAGTGTTTGAAGATGAAAGAAAATGATATCCTTGAGTTGAAAAAGGATAACCTCCAACTAAGAACTATAATGATTTACTAGATGAGGAAGTGTTTCTTCTTAAAGTGAATGAAGTGATGTTGGTGAGGGAACTTCAAAAATCAAGAAGTACACTTGCTAAAATGACTTTGGGTTCGATGATTGGCATCCATTTGAAGCCAAATGACAAGCAAGGGCTTGTTTTTGTACATGATGAGACCATACCTTTTATAGACAAGCCTACATGTGTGAAAGAGATTGCTACTAGTTGTCCACATTGGTCTTAACACCCAAATAAAATTCATGTTGTGGGTGAATCCTCTAAAAGCTCATCCTTAAAGACACTTCCAAGGAATCAAGCTCAACCTCAGACTTTGAGGATGCCTCAACAAAGCTCCACCAACCTTTGAGGCAAGCTAATTAAGTTATTCATGCTCAACCACAAAGCCACCAACATCCGGCTAATGTTCCAATGAAAAGCCAACGGTGCAGCATCAAAGACAAACTCATCAACATGGCAATGCCTCGATGAGATCTCAATACAATGGTATAAACTCTTTCGTTATACCTACTTGTCATATTTGTGGTATGATTGGTCACTTAAGACCAAATTGCTTACAATACATTAAGAGATGTAGAATAGAAAGCATGAAAGAAAATAGGTTAAACCGTAGGGTTAAATTGCATGATCCTAGGAAACCTAGAGAATTTATTATTTTACCATTAAAAATGATATGGTGGAACCTAGGCTGGATAAGGAAGATAAGCACCCATGCTCTTGTGCTCATTCATCCCCCGTAGAAACTATTGGGTCAAATGGACTTGGAATGTCTATAGGAACTTGTCCCTTGCCTTGATACTGTACGGATTTTACCTTATAAGGGGAGCTCAAGCAAAGAAAGCAAACTTACATGATTTGTAATGTGCAAAAAGTTGATTAATTTTATGCTCTTTGGATAATTGCTTGAGATTCTTAGTTGCACATAAATGTTTATATGGTTTTTTTTAATAAGTGTGCACCATTGCTTTGTTTGTAATCCATGTCATATTTTGGTTTAACAATGCATTTTTGGACTAGAAGATTTGATTGAGAAGTACATTTGAATGATCTATAATTTATTTTCATGACATCAGAATTTTTTATAACATGCTATAAATGATATGCATGAAATGTTTTTAATTGCTTATAAAATATGTGTGAAAGCAAATAGGTAGACTAAAATCAATAAGGATCTAATATCCATTCAATCAATAAGGATCTAGTATCCATTCAATCAATAAGGATCTAGTATCCATTCAATCAATAAGGATCTAGTATCCATTCAATCAATAAGGATTTCATATCCAAATTAGTCTTCTCTAACTTCTCAATGGTTAAACATGACTACTACCATACGAATATTTATCTAAAAAATTCTAATAGGATCTCTTGATTCAATATCTTGGTTTGCCTTTAAGGATTGATATAGTTGCTCTTAAGTCGCAAATATCTTTCGGAAATCTATATCTAATTTGCTTATGACAAAATGGTACAAATTGATTTGAATTCATTTGGAAACCCTTTTGATGTTTGCTTTGACAATGAACATTGCTTGAACTTGAATGCTATATGTCTTGCATGCAAATCAACAATTTCACATATTTTTTGTTAAATAAAACTCCTTGAATCTCTCTCAATTATTTAAGTTGCATAAAGTTTGTGTATATGATTATACAATATATTTGTGTGAATTTATCCCTTTGCTAAAGCAACCCGATAGGGGGAGCTCCTTTGTCTATCTCATGACAAAAAGAGGAAGAAGTCTCGTGTTAGGCTTTTGGTTTGTGTTCTCATTAATTCCATATCAAAGCAATGTTTCACTTGTATTGATTTAGTTGTCTTACATTGATAATGACTCAAGCTTCAAAGATGATATGGCAACTTATCAAGCAAGTTCAAGTCTTCCAAGAGAAAAGCACTTCATTGTTCGACAAAGGTATATTTAAGATCTCATTTCTTTGACAAGGCTTAGGCACACACACACATATTTCATCCACATGTGCCCATGTATCGTTGTGCTTATTTTGTATAACACATTCACACAATTGATATTGAATGTTCGGATGAGATTATACTCAATAACAATAGTGTAATAATGTATTTGACAATCTTTTTATATTAATAAAGTGATTTCTAGTTTAACAAGTCTTATATCATTTATAGTTTAATTGTTATAACTATCAAAAGTAAATTAATCATAAAATCAAAAGACTATAAGAAATGAAGAATTGTTCATACATCTGGATATGTATGAGCTAGACACAATTATTTAGTTAGACTTGAACAATATTCACAACTTATGATAAAGGTTGGGTGCATTTACCTTGTTACGGTTGTAGATTATTTTGCTAGCATTTGAGTGGGATCAAATGTGTTAAGATGAGTCTAAAATCATCAAAGTGTAGTGTCTTTGGGCAAAAGAATCTAGTGCACTAAGTGCATTGAATAGGATCACAGTGAGATACTTTATCTGAAACCGTCAATGGATAAAAGTTTTCACTTGAAAACAATCGGAGAGTCTATCTCAATTCAGAGATAAATGATAGACTTATTGTTACAAGTGTTATCACTTGAGCCATCAATGAGTACGATTATATAACATAGTCTATCCTCAATGGTTTGGTGGTACTCTTTTGTTAATTGATAGATGGCTTCATTTATAGATATGGACATCGTGGCTCAATTTATTAAATATGAGTAGAATATCATCATATGGATATTTTGGGGTATTGGATATTAAATCTTAACGTTAAGTTTTCAATAGTGTCTATTGAAATATGGCTTCTTAACAAGTCAAAATATTCAAGTTCAAAATGTGATTATATGAGTAAATATAGTAACTAGGAGAGCTATATGTGGTCTATGAGCTCTTGGCAAAGCTATATGTGGTCGATGAGCTATCGGCGAAGCTGTATGTGGTCTATGAACTTTTGACGATTACTGGCAATCTTCACGAGGATACACTATCTCTATTAAGATTGTCTAAGGTAAGCATGGGGATCATTAACTTATTATATATTTATTTAATAGTTCAATTTTAGTTCTTTAGTGGAATGAACTAAAATTAATAGATCGGACCTAAGTGAATCATTTGTTGATTAAAATTAGGTTATGTCTATGTGAGCTTAATTTAGATAGCCCGCCAAGTTCCCCAATTCAGACGAACTTGCAAGGATCACATGATATATTCTACCTGACCAATTTCCAGGTCCATCTAGAATTGTTTTTGGATTTCAAAATCCAAAAGTCTTGGAGAGGTGCAGTAATGTGTGATTAAGACACAAGGTAACTCTTTGAATACTTGGAATGGGCGGCCAAGGGTGTGGGAATCCTTAGATAGCCTAATAGGGTGCTATAAACATTCCATTAATACATTGAGAATATAATTTGCACATTTTAATTAAATTGACTGTGTAATTATATTAATCTATTAATTTAAGGCATGTGGACTTGTTTCTTTTTTAGTAAGAGTGGGTCTAGTTCTAATGTGGACTTTTGATTAAAGTCCAATATAGATTTAATAGAATGGAAAAAAAATATCAAGCCCGTGGTGTAGGCTTGGGCGGCAAGAATTAAATTCTTGGCCCAAAATATTGTTTTATTTTATTATCTAATTAAATGAAAACTAATTAATTAATTAATGATTTAATTTTAAGTCAAAATCTTTTTTTCTAAGTAGGAGAATGTCTCATAATGTCATGCTATTGTTGGTAGTATGATAAGTAAGCATCAAACACTTTATTTGATAAGTAGATAAATAAAAAGAATTTATTTATCTAGTCAATTTATGATGTATTTGATATCTATCAAAACTCTAAATTAACAATTTGTTAAATTAGGAAGTCTTTGATAGCGTCATAGTTTAATTGGCATTCAATAACTAGTTATTGGAAACAAACACTATTGAGTTGGAATAGGAGTCTTGGTGAGTAAAAGAAATCCTCCTTTTAAGGGGATTCGGCCACAAGACATAAATCTTCCTAGTGAGTGGATTTGGCCATCGCCTATATATATCTAGCAAGAGGATTCGGCCAAGGCTAGTGGTTTTAGAGAGAGAATTTGGTCAAGACAAAAGTATTGTGAGAGAATTCGGCCACACCCTATAATTTTTAAGAGAGAAAAATTCAGTTCTTGCTTAAGAAAAAATTCGTCCAACTCTAAGATAGGTGTGTGAGAATTCAACCAAGCATGGAGAAAAGAAAAGAGTGTTTTTGTTTTCGATAGTGCACTAGTAGCCTTTACATCAAAAGGTTTTGTGTACAACATCATATCAGGTTTACGCAAGTTTCAATTAAATAGATTGATAATTCACAAGTGACCAAATGTTATTTGTTTTCTCTAGGATGATTATTGTGACTAATAAAAGAAAAAGGTTTTTGTTTTTCCATCCTCAGGTATACAATTCAAAGAAAGGAATCCAACACTCTAGGTGATTCACGGATTGGATTGGAAGATCTTACGGATTTAATTCAACGCAAATTCAATCGGTATGAGAAAAAGGTACGATACTTTTATTATATGTTCATTAATCAAGGGTTATGGTTCTTTCTTTTAAAGAAAGTTTTTTTTGAAATATACCAATCGAATTTTCCCCTTCCGCCACGTGTTTTTTCCTACAATTGGTATCAGAACCTGGTTGTACCCTTGATTAATTGATGTATATATATGCCGATATTTTTCTTTTTATTGTAAATATGCATATTTTAGAAAGAGATGTCACTCTAGGTATTCATATATATATATATATATATATATTTACATTGGAATGTATGGATATATATATATATATATATATATATATATATATGTTTTTATATTGTGATTTGTTATTGCTAGATTTTGGTCATAGAATTTTAATATGTTTTTGTTTTGGAATTGTAACAAGAAGGGTGGCATATCATCGCCATAATTTCCTTCTTGATAGTTGCTAAGTTTTCTTGTTGTTGTAAAAAAAAATTGTTGTAATATATTCAAGTTTCGAAGAATCGAAGAATTGAAGAATTCGAAGCAGAAAAAAAAGTAACGGAGTAACCCGGGGCAGCCGCACAATGCTCTGGGAGCACAAGTGCCTGGTCATGAGACCTTTGGATGGACGACCGTTTGATGACTTGTTCGCCAAGTTAGGGTTAGGGTTAGGGTTTTGTATTTCAATCAAATATAATTTACTTGCTTTTATAGGACATACCAAAATTGTGGCTATTTATTTGTCCGTAAATATTGTAATGTTTGTCATTGTTTGATAACATATTGTATAGAATAGGAGTGTCACCCATATATCTCATTTTTGAATGGTTTAGGTATCTAATTGAAATATAGATAACTTGGAAATCATTTTATGGAAGTCAGTTACACGTCTTAAATAATTGAGTGGGAAAATGTGTTTTGGAACACCTATGGCCTCTAAGTTTAGTTGAGCTTTATATTTCATGTGATAACCCCCCAAGGATAATCCATGAACGAAATTTAGCAAGATACTTCCTTATAAGGATAGACTAGACAATTGGCTCAAACAATATCTACTCTTAAAGGAGGGTTTTTTCGTGAGGGAATATATTGAAGGTCGATAACTTGGTAACATACTCAATGTGATTTTATTAATATCCTCCCAAGAGTTCTTGTTAATAAAATTGCAAGGCTAAAATTGAAAACGCTTGTTGTTATGTTAACAATTAGGTGGGACATAGTCCAACTGGTAGATGATGTGAACTCCCAAAGGAGGCGTGACATTTATGAGGGTTGGATCACCGTTGAATTTTATGATTAAATTATTTTATTTAATTCAAGATAAATATTTGAAAGTACTTTATCATGATTGTTTACTTATTTATAAGTTTTGTTTTTCTCAAAAATCATGACCCCATCCCTAATCGACATCCTAAAAGATAATACTTTAACTGGTGATAATTATGTCACATGGAAAAGGAAAACTGGGTTGTTTGTTGTTGTTGCAAGCTGAAAAACATAAGTTTGTTCTATGTAACCCTAAACCACCAACTCCTACTAATTAAGCTACTGATGAGTAAAGAGACGAGTATCATCAATGGAAGGCCTCATATGAGATGGCCAAATGTTATATTATGACCACCATCTCCGACGTGTTGCAAAAGTAACATGAAGGAATGGAGACTATTGTTGATATAGTGATGTGTCTAGAAGAAATGTTTGCTATGAAGTCCAGGACGATTAAGAGAGAGATAATGACTGCTTTCATGAATCTTAGGATGAAATCTGGACAGGCTGTGATAAATTACATGATGAAAGTCATAGCACATCTCAACATTAATGAACTCAATAGTGCTGAGACAGATGGTGAGATAAAAATTGACATGATTATCAACTAACTATCAGATTCCTTTGATCAGTTCAAGTTGGACTACACCTTTAACAATAAGGAATACAACTTGCACGGCCTAATGCAAGATGTTCAAAGCGCTGAAAAGATTCTTATGAAAGGTAAGGGTCAAGCGATTCATACGGTTGGTAAAGTTTCTACTGTTAAGACCTGTAAGAAGGTTAAAAAAAAAACAACAAAAGAAATAGCAACTTGAGCCTACCAAGAAGGAGACTAAGAAAGTAACCAAGATCAAAGGGAAAATCTTCATTTGTGATGAAAAGGGACATTGAAAAAGAAATTTCCTAAAGTCTTAGAACAAAAAGGAAGAAGGTAATATTAATTATCTTGAAACATGTTTTCTGGCAGATTCTATAGAATTCTGGATCATAGACTCTGGAGCTACTAATCGTGTTTGTTGTTCCTAACAGGGGTTTTAAGAAAGGAATAGATTAAATGAGAATGAATTCAACTTGCGTTTGGGCAACAGAGCATTGGTGTCTGCCAGTGCAGTGGGAGATATTAGAATTAATTTAGATTCTTGTAGGCATTTAGATTTTATAGACGTTAATTATGTGCCTCAATTCAAGAAGAGTTTAATTTCAGTTTCTTGTTTAAACAAATTTAGATATTCGGTTACTTTTAATAAAGGTTTCATTATTAGTAGGAATAACAAATTTGTTTACAAAGGTACGTTGGAAAATGGTTTATTATATTTGCATATCAATATCTCTCACTTGTTAGATGCAAAATCAACGGAACCTAATCATAATAGAGTAAAATTATTAAAAGATGAAACCTACCTATAACATTTGCGCCTAGGTCATATTAACCTTGATAGGATCAAAAGATTGGTTAGTGAAGGATCTTTAAGTGACTAAGGTTGATGATTTACCAACTTGTGAATCTTGTTTGGAATGTAAGATGACCAAAAGGTCATTCACGATTAAAGGCACAAGAGCCACTGAATGTTTAGTATTATTACACACTGATGTATGTGGTCCTATGAGCATTCACGCTAAATGTGGATATGAGTACTTCATCACTTTCATGGATGATTACTCGAGATTTAGCTATGTGTATCTCATGAGATATAAGTCAGATGCTTTTGATATGTTCAAAGCATTTAAAGATGAAGTAGAAAATCAATTTGAGAAGCAGGTAAAATTCTTAAGGTCTGATCGTGGTGAAGAATATCTATCTTGTGAGTTTCAGTAATATCTTATTGATAATGGGATAATTTTTTAGTTTTCTACGCCGGGTACACCTCAACAAAATGAGGTGGTAGAAAGGAGAAATAGAACTCTTTTGGGCATGGTTAGGTCTATATTGAGCTATTCAACTCTATCTAATTCTTTTTGGGGATATGCTTTACAAACTACAATGTACATTCTAAACGATATACCATCTAAGTCGGTTCCTCAAACACCGCATGAGTTGTGGACTAGGCGAAAGCCTAGTTTATAACACTTAAAGATATTTTGATGTCTTGCGCACGTGTTAAATGGAAGGATAGAAAAGATGGAGTACAGTTCAGAAACATGCATATTTGTGGGGTATCTGAAAAGAACTAAAGGATATTATTTCTACTGTCCTTTAGAACTTAAAGTATTTGTTACGACAAATGCTAAATTTCTAGAAAAGGACTATATGAATAATTTTATACCTAAAAGTAGAATTGTCCTGAATGAGCTTTCAAAAGATACGATTCCACAAGAGTTGTTACAGCCTAACCCAATTGTAAGTTCCACACCATCACAAGATCAAAAACCTACCATTCCTCACCATAATAGAAGGGTTAGTAGAAAACCCGAGAGATATATCGGTCTAGGAGAATCAATGGAGAATCTCTCGGATGATGAGGATCCATACATGTACAAGGAAGCCATAAAGGATGTTGATTGTCGCCCTTAGCAAAAGGCAATGCAATCTGAAATTGAATCTATGTTCAAAAACAAAGTCTAGACCCATTAGATGGAAGTGGGTATACAGGAGGAAGAGAGGTATGGATGGAAAGGTGAAAACCTTTAAAGCTAAACTGGTAGCTAAAGGTTACACATATAAGGAAGGTATTGATTACAAGGAAACCTTCTCTCATATGGCCACACTTAAATCTATTAGGATACTCTCAACCATTGTGACATCTATAGACCTAGAGATTTGGTAAATGGATATTAAGACAGCTTTCCTTAATGGAAGTCTTGACGAAAGCATCTGTATGATGTAACCGGAAGGATTCACTGAAAAAGGCTAAAAAGAAAAAGTATGTAAGTGGCAAAGATCCATATATGGACTAAAGCAAGCATCCAGATCCTGGAACATAAAGTTCGATCAGGCAGTGAAAAGTTTTGGATTTATTCAAAACCTTAATGAACCTTGTGTATACAAAAGGATTAAATGTGACAAGTTGGTTTTCCTAGTTCCTTACGTTAATGATATACTACTCATCAGAAACGATGTAGGTGTATTAACATCAGTAAAAGAATAGTTGGCAAAACAATTTGATATGAAGGACTTATGAGAAACAAGTTATATTCTTGGTATCCAAGTAATAAGGGATAGAAGGAATAGAACAATTGCTTTATCCCAAACTTCATACATATATAAAATCTTTTATAGGTTCTCTATGGAAGATTCCAAGAAAGGTATGTTACCTTTCAGACACGGAATAAAACTTTCTAAAGAACAAGTTCCTAAGAATGAGCATGAAGAGCAAGTCATGAGTAGGGTTCCATATGCCTCAGCAATTTGAAGTCTCATGTATGCAATGCTCTACACTATATCAGATATTTGTTTTGTTATTGCATAGTTAGCTAGTTTCAATCGAAATCTGGTTTTAATCACTGGATGACAGTCAATCATATTTTTAAGTATCTCAGTAGAACGAGAGATTATATGCTTGTATACTCTGTAGAGGATTTAATTCCCGTTAGGTATACAGATTCTGATTTCCAGTCAAATTCTGACTCCAGGAGATCTACCTCAGGACCTGTGTTTACTCTTGGAGGAGGTGCAATCATATGGAAGAGTATCAAGCAATTCTGCATTGCTGATTCCACCATGGAAGCTGAGTATGTTACCGCATGCGAAACTGCTAAAGAGCCTGTCTGGCTCCACCAATTCTTTATTGACTTGGAAATGGTTCCTGATGCTAATAAACAAATCACTATCTACTGTGATAATAGTGGAGCAATTGCTAATTTAAAGAAGTCATAAGAGAGGGAAACACATTGAAAGAAAGTATCATCTTCTGAGGGAAAGAAAATTATGTATAGGGGAGACGTGATGATTACTAAGATCGCGTCTACAGAAAATCTAGCGGATCCATTCACAAAGGCACTACCACAAAATAGTTTTGATAGGCACTTGAAAAGTATAAGGATAAGAGATTTGACACATTTGATATAGAGCAAGTGTGAGATTGTTGGGATTATGCTCAATAACAAGAGTGTAATAATGTATTTGCTATCTTTTCATATTAATAAAGTGATTTTTAGTTTAGCAAATCTTATAGCATTTATAGTTTTATTATTATAATTGTTAAAAGTAAATAATCATAAAGTCAAAAGACAATGAGAAATGGAGAATTTTTCTTACATTTAGATATGTATAAGGTAGACATAATTCTTTATTTAGTCTTGAGCAATATTTAGAACTTAAGATAAAGGTTGAAAGTCTTTACCTTATTAAAGTAGTAGATTCTTTTACTAGCATTGAGTGGGATCAAATGTGTTATGATGAGTCAAAAATCAATAAAGTGTGGTGTCTTTGGGTAAAAGAATCTAGTGCACTAGGTGCATTGAATATGATCATGGTGAGATACTTTATCTAGAACCATCAATGGATAAAAGTTTTCACTTGAAGACAATCAGAGAGTCTATCTCAATCCTGAGATAAATAACGGACTTATGGTTACAAGTGTTATCATTTGAGTCATTAGTGAGTACGATTATATAACATAGTCTATCCTCGATTGTTTGGTGGTATTAATTTGTTAATCGATAAAGGACTTCATTTATAGATATGGACATTTCATTTATAGATATGGACATCGTGACTCCATTTATTAAATGTGAGGAGAATATCATCAAATGGATATTTTGAGATATTGGATATTAAATCTTAACGTTAGGTTTTCAATAGTGTCTATTGAAATATGGCTTCTAGACAAATCAAAATATCTAGTTCAAAATGTGGTCATATGAGTAACTATGGTAACTAGGAGAGCTATAGGCGGTCTATGAGCTCTTTGTGATTACTGGTTTTTTTCACGGGGATACACTATCTCTATTAAGATTGTCTAGAAGGAACATTAACTTATTCTATCTTTATTTAAGAGTTCAATTTTAGTTCTTTAGTGGAATGAACCAAAATTAATAGATCAGACCTAAGTGAATCATTTGTTGATTATGATTAGGTTATGTCTATTGGAGCTTAAATTTGGATAGCCCGCCAAGATCCTCAATTCACACGAACTTGCATGGATCACTTCATATATTCTACCGAACCAATTTCTGGGTTCATCTAGAATTGCTTTTGGATTTCGGAATCCAAAAGTTTTGGAGATGTGTGGTCATGTGTGATCAAAACATGCGGTGACTCTTCGAATACTTGGTATGGGCGGCCAAGGGTGTGGGAATCCTCAGGCGGCCCTAATAGGGTACAATAAGTATTCCATTAATACATTAAGAATATAATTTGCACATTTTAATTAAATGAGTTGTTTAATTATATTATTGTATTAATTTACGGCATATGGACTTGTTCCTTTTTTAGTAAGAATGACTCTAGTTCACATGTGGACGTTTTATTAAAGTCCAATGGATTTAATAAAGTGGAAAAACAATATCAAACCCATGGTATAGGCTTGAGCGGCAAGACTTAAATTATTGGCCTAAAATATTGGTTTATTTTAATATTTAATTAAATGGAAATAAATTAATTATTTAAGTAAAAGTCAAATTCTTTTTCTAAATAGGAGAAAATCTCCTAGTGTCATATTATTTTTGGTAGTATGATAAGTATCAAACACTTTATTTGATATGTAGATAAATAAAATGAATTTATTTATCTAGTCAAATTAGGATATATTTGATATCTATCAAAACTCTAAATTGATAATTGGTTAAATTAGGAAGTCTTTGATAAAGTCACAATTTAATTGGCATTCAATAACTAGTTATTGGATAAATACACTATTGAGTTGGAATAAGAGTCTTGATGTGTAAAAGAAATCCTCCTTTTAAGGGGATTCGACCACAAGACATAAATCATCCTCGTGAGAGGATTTGGCCATCACCTATATATATAAATATCTAGCAAGAGGATTTGGCCAAGGCAAGTGGTTTTAGAGAGAGAATTCGGTCAAGATAAAAGTCTTGAGAGAGAATTCCGTCAAACCCTAGAATTTTCAAGAGAAAAAATTGGTTCTTGCTCTAGAAAAAATTCGTCCAACTCTAAGATAGGTATGTGAGAATTCAACCAAGCATAGAGAAAATAAAGGAGCGTTTTTGTTTTCGATAGTGCACTAGTAGCCTTTATATCAAAACGTTTTGTGTACAACATCGAATCGGGTTCACGGGAGTTTCAATTAAATAGATTGATAATTCACAAGTGACCTTCTTTGTTTTCTCAAGGAGGATTATTGTGACTAACCAATGAAAAAGGTTTTTGTTTTTCCATCCTCAGGTATGCAATTCAAAGAAACAGAGCCTACACTCGTAGGTGATTCACGTTCGTGATTGGATTTGAAAATCTTACGGATTCAATTCGACGGAAATTCAATTGCCATGAGAAAAATGTATAATACTTTTATTATATGTTAATTAATCAAGGGTTAATATTCTTTCTTTTAAATGGATTTTTTTGAAATATACCAATTGAATTTTTCACTTCCGTCGCGTATTGTTTCCTACATGCTCATGCATTGGTGCTAAATTGACTTGTTTTGTAAATTGCATGTATTTGGACTATGTCTAGGATATTGTATTCTTGTGTGTTATGTGTTTGTTTGTTTATGTAACATGGACCTTGGACTTGAACTTGATATTATATTGTACATTATTGAGTTCTATTCATTTCGGTTACTCATGCATTTGATTTCAAGTACCGAGTCAAGAGTTACAAAACTTTCGGATCACTTTACATGTATTGTCTTCTTCTTCGTGTATCGAGTCGAATTCATTATTTCTGGTCTAAGTTTCATAGTCTTCCATATGCGTGAGAGAATCCAGGTTTGTAAACTGTAAACGGATTCAAATTTGGAGTTTGAAGGTTGAAGAACGGTCGAAGAACGCAGAGGTGGGCGAGGGAGGAAGCAAGTGGCCAAAAGGCCACCATGTTTTGTATCCCGAAATGGCACGTGGCCATCTTAGGGAGGAATCCTCCTTGCCCCCTTGATGGCCATGCGCCATCTCAGGGTTGGGAATGGGCATGGGAGCATTTCATTCATTTCTCTCTTCCTTTCCCTCTCATTTAAATATCTCTTCCCTCTCTCATTTTCATTATAAGAAGAAAATTTGAAAAACCATTGTGCAAAAAAATTCTCTCAACTTTCTCATCTCCCAAACACTTTATCTTTTTTGTTTGAACTTCGATTCAAGTTAAATATTGTTTCTCTATCAATTCCCCATCATTTTCAAGATGGTTAAGGTCATTTACTCAAAGTTTTTCAGTGGTTTTCCATCAAAAACAGAATTGCATTTTTTCAACTAAGGTATTGAAAATTTCTTATCATTCAATCTTCAAAGTTTTTCAATTGCCTTGGATTTTCTTCTTCTATATATGTATGTTTATTTTTTACACTTTGATTAGAGTTTGAAGCTCTATTAAAGTTAGAATGAACATGATTAAATTCTCAAATGTTGAGTTAGATTTTTCTAGAATTTATGCCTTCATATGTTTGGGAGTTGTATTATGCTAGGTTTTGATTTAGGACTATTTATGCGTCATTTGATTTATTTTTGTTGATAAATAGTCTATATATGTGTTAGATTCATTTGATTGAATATATTTTGGAATAACACATTCGATTGAGTTCTTAGAGCTATTTTGACTTTAATTGAATATTGTAAGAAAAATATGCTCTAGGTTTTTGCTAGGATTTTGATTGATCTCATTTTACTATTCTAGCATGTTTATGTGTATGTTACTAAAATCTTGAATGTGTGCTTAGTGTATATGATTTGATTCAAGTTTTAGTTTCATGAATGATTCTAGGAATTAAAGGTGTTTGTGGTGTTTTCACATGTTCTAGAATTCTCATTCATGATTAACAACTAGACTACATTTGTTTTGTGAATATTTATGCATATGTCTAGTTCCCATAGGATGTGTTGATCATCATATTCTATATTGAGTGCTTGTTTGCATTTTTACATTTAGTGATCACATTTAGGAAGTCCTTGCAAAAGGTATGAAGTCTTGGCTAAGACATGTGGTCCGGATAGCTAAGCAAGGAGTCTTGATTAGGACATGGGGTCCTGATAATTAAGCAAATAGAGACTTTCTAGAGGCACGGGTGTCTTGGATAGAAAGTAGATTTTTTATTAGTAGACCAGGGATATTAAGATGCGATGGAATCCATAGATAGAGTGTGTCATTTGTTGATCAATCTTGGGGAATTTCTAACTTCTTAATGGTATTGGCTAAAGTGGACTCCAAAAGAGAGTTAGTCATTTGTTGATCACTTTTATGGAATTTCCAATCTACTAATAGGGATTGGGTAGACACCGAGACCAATATAGAGTTTATCATTTGTTGGTTACTTTTGAGGAATGTCTTGTCTACTTTCCAATAATAAAAATACTCGATGGTTGTATGCAACTCGTGCATGTTTCCTTTACAGAGGTTTTACCACGTAAACATAGTGTTAATAGATATTCTTGATGAAGGAACGAAGTGGAATTTTCTACTTACTTGATACGTGGTAGGATACACCACCCGATACCTGGCAGGGCATTCCTGGTAAAGCTTACCTGGTAGAATCAACATGTAGACTGGTCCCTTTGTTACCTTGGTGCCTCGATGCCGCTACTTGGGTAAAAGGTCAGTGCCACTTCTCTAATACTACCACATTTCAAATAAAGCCAACACCAAGATACCTTATACGTGGAGCCTAGGTATTAGAATATCTGCTTGGTAACCAAATATCTCGACACAGGTCTGTGACCCATCCAAGGTATACCTCCTACCTGGTACCTTGACACCACTATATCTGAGTGAATACCTCGACGCTGTCTCGTAACCCTTCTAAGGTACGCATCTAGCCTGCTGAACAAAAATAGCACCACTGGGAAAGCGCCATCAAGGAAGAATAAGCACCACGCCAGCATACCAGTTCACTAGGGTACCACACCACCAGGAAAGGAAGCCAGAATTGACCTCCAAGCGACATGGAATAAAAAGGTTATCTATTTCGCCATTAAAGCACTATAACGAGACCAAATAGGTCAACAGATTTACTATTTATTCATATTCATATTCAAACGGATACATGATGTAATCAACGGGAGCAATTCCTGTGTAAATTGACATCCTCCATCAATACTAATCAATTACGAAAACACAGTCAATCAATCGGTCTAAATTGTGGGGATTTGATCGGTGAGAGAGGGATGGTATAAATACAATGTCCAAATCCAAAGAAAGGCAGGGAATAATCAAAGATGAGTAATAGAGCATTTGCATTGTTTCAGAGAGTGTTTTTGCCATAGAAGAGTTAACCACTTATCGACACGAACGATTTCACTATCGCCAGTTGTGTTTTGAGTAATAGAGAGCGTGAGACAATACAGTGAGATTAGAACAATATCACCATTATCTTCATTGTCCCCCATTGTAATCATACTAATTTAAATATTCAATAAAGAAGTTCCCTAGTAATATTCACATTGTTTTTTCCTCTTTGTTGTCTCTCTTAAAAATCTTAGGTACAAGGTACCTACCCTGACCACGACACACCGGGTAGTGGTCTTGAGGGTGTTAGTTGAGATTCCTCACCTTGAGTGAATTTTTGGTTAATACATAGTGTGCCAACTATCTCTATCCTTTTCTCTTATATACTTGTATGTATGTGTTTGTATATTGTTTCACAAGTTTCATTTCTAGATATTCTTGTAAACAAGATTGTTGTAACATGTGATATGCAAGCACTTCAATTGATCAAAGTTGTAAATATCTTTGTATGTGTACTTTGATATATTTGTATAGGTTTGACCATGATGGGATACTTGTACACGTTGAATAACATTAAGGATACAAGTATTGTTTGTTTTAGTTTTATTTGTTAAGTCTTTCACTAGCAACTTGTAAGCTTGTTTGACAATACTTGGTTTGGTAATACATATTGTTTATTTACATATATTTTATTATCTTAAGTATTGTTATTCAATCTAGCTAGAGGGACAAACATAAGTTTGTTTCAAGGGAAAAACCTATTCACCCCCCTAGGTTAGCTTAAGACAATTTAACGGCGTTTGTACAATTTCATCTTATGAGATATAGAGGGACCATTGTTTATGCTTTGGGGGAGTAGTCTTGAGGGAGGGTAACCTTTTAAGGGGATCATTGTACATGCATTTCTTTATATTGCTTTATTGAGTGCAAATGCGTTTTATAATTGTTTATATTTGTTCACCTCACATGCACTTGTTCTTGAAAAGTGATTTCTTGTTATTGTGTGTAGGTATGATAATCGACGAAGAGATTGAAGACTTTGAAGGCTAAAAATATTAGGTATCTCTTTTTGTATAGTAGAATGGACTCTCATGGACAATAGCTAGATTTTGTATTCTATGAGGAATTATTTGTGAATGGTTGCTTTATCATGACATAGCCAAAGGGGGAGATTGTAAGGACCTTTATTTTGTGTTTGGCTTATTTCATGACAAACCATACAACATTGAGGATGATTGTATAATAGGTAACTTAGGTTCTTTTAATGATTATCAAGGCAAGCTTCCAAGCATCTCCATGATTTCAACAGCGAAAGGTATATTCACTTGACTTTGTCTCTTGAAGAGTTTAGGTACATATACACACATCATGCATGCTTTGTTCATCTTGCATTTGTATTCTTTATTGCTTATACGTGTGCATTATTTACACATTGCACACACACTTACATGCATTTGTATTGACATGCGTTTATTCTTTGTTGCTCATGTGTGCATTCCTTCACCCACACTTGCACTTCATTTCTAGATTTAAGTGTTGTTTTATGTGGTGTAACTAGTTTCTCTAATGTTTGATCAAAAACATCCGTGCTTGCACATTGGTGTGCTAGAGTTTCAACGCGTTGTTTGACCGCTCTAGAAGTTGTCCCTTTCTAGTGTTGTTCTGCGGTAGTGATCAGCGGTCATGGTAACCGCCAAATAGACCACCGTTTGAAACCAAAGGTTCTGGTTTGTGATCAGTGGTTGTTATCGATGGTTGTTATCGGTGGTTTGGGTAACCGTCGAATCGAGTGCCGTTTGAATCCAGTGGGATTCGACGGTTTGATGGTGGTTGGATGACCACCGAAGTTAGCAGCCGAATTGCATCCAGGATGTATGGTGTAAAACGGCAGTCGAATCAGCGGCCACACTAACCGCTGAATGTGATCACCGAATCGCACCTGAAAGGAAAAAATAGTCTTTTCATGTCAACACGTTTTTTGTTTCTACAGAAAAAACCCCTCTTTCTCTTATTGTTTCCTAACTATCCTGTATTGACAGAAACCCTAGAGAGAGAAAGAGAGAGTGTTGAGAGAGAAAGCTTCCTTTAAGCTTAATTAACTCTCCAAACCCAAAACTCATGCATCCATTGCATCAATCTTTCATGGGTATTCATTAATCTTGATTTGGTAAGTATGGAAAAACATCTCATCTTCATTTATTGTTCTTTGAGTCCAAGAATTCGTTTTTAATACATAGGATTTGTAGAAATCATTTTTGAATGCATTATTATGATGGCTGACGACATGATTAAGTTTGTTTGTGATAGCTAGTATTCATGACATTATTTCTCTCTAGCTAAGTCTCTATGCTTCGCATTTAGACGTTGTTGTGTAGGACTCATTGATTGCATTTATTGTCCTTGCCTTAGCTAGAATGATTGAACCAAGAGTGACGAGTGGTAGTGTCCATAGCCTAAGGTCATCGAGTGTGAGAGTCTGTGTATCACTTGAGTGTGTAATCTTCTTTTCATATAGTGGATTTTCGTGGCTCAAGTGGCTAGCATAGCTAGTCCCGTGGTTTTTTCCGTTTGGATGGTTTCTACGTAAAAATAAAGTTTTCTTTAATTTCCGTACTTTACTTGATTTTTATTATTGTTTGAATTGGGTTTTGTTAATATTGACTAATAGATAAGTCGGCAATTAACATGAATAAAACCAATTCACCTCCGCCCTCTCCCTCCTCTAGGCTACTTAAGACAGGTTTAAGTTGTAATTTCACTCCTCATTATCACACTTTATTGTATGTCACCATTAGTTGGAAATGTGACTTTTTGTCTTGTCATTTGTTTGAGCTAGAAATTTTTAGTTTGAGTCATTTTTATCATGTCTTGTGTCATTTGTTTGTGTTGTTTCAATGTTTGCTCGAGGATGAGCAAAGATTTGGTTTGAGAGTATTTGATCATACCAAAATTGTACCATATTTTGGCCATCAACTCTATGTCATTTGTCACATTTTTGTGTGCAATTGTGTGTCTAATAGGCTATTTTCTACTGATTGCAGACATTCTCGATGTAATTCAGTTGTTGGAGATGCAAAATAGGATTTACGGGTTGGTCAAAATTCAAGAAATGAAGCCCAGTTCTCTTGTCCCATCGTGTGTCCATACCCGCTCAAGTCAGTAAGGAGACCCGTGACATGGCTCCCAAAAGTTTGCTAAGTGGAAGTGCATAAGTATTGTGTGGGTGACCATACCAGTGCATTTTCATCCGAGAAAAAGATTTTGCTGGTCCACACCAGTGCCCCACCCACGAACTGAGAGAATGAAGATTGCAAGAAGTGCCCAATACACGGGCCTGTACCGCGCACTATCCACAGTCAGAGACATCAAGATTGCAAAAAGAAGCCTAGTGTGTTGGACTATACCTGTGTACTACCCATTAGCTGAGAGGAAAAATAAGGCCATATTGCATGTGTGCGGATCACTGCGCGGGTCCATACCCGCGTATATCGGGAAACCCTACTTGCACACCATACAAAATATGTTGACATCAATTTTTCAGACCAATTTTTGACAATGCGATGTATACCTTTTCTTCTGAAATCATTCATACACCCATACAACACACATTTCATACTCTTACATCATCTAGATATAGAAACCATTCTCTACCACCATATCCAAACCCACACACCATTTCTTGAATTTCTACTCAACAAGGGCACTAGAAGATTAGATTGAAACTTCAAGGAAGGAGATCTCTTCATGGGTATACTATTATTCTATTATCTTAGTTTTTATGTAATGAACATGAATAGCTAAATCACTCCACTAAGGGGTTGATGTGATTCATTTGTTAACTTTAGGCATTGTATTTGAACTCTATCTTGTTAATCTATCAAGTATGTTTCATTCTTTGCTTTAATTGATTTCAAAAATGGATTTTTCCTAGATAGTACACTACTCTCTTTGCAAGTTTGTGGAGAAATTATTTGGTTGGATAACTAGGCATACACTCTACTTAGTTTTCTAGAAGCTCAATTCAATGGAAGGATTAAATAAGAGTACACTTCTCAAGTGAAATCCAAACCGTATAATCTTAATTTTTATCTAATCTCCAATGGATGGTCAATGAAAATTCCCTTAACCATGATAGTGTCAAGTATACCTAGAGGGGAGTGGGTGAATAGGTATATTACAAAATTCTTGCAATTTTTTTACTTATTAATAAATTACAAATATACAAAGAAACTTTTAACAAATTGATTGATTCAATCAAGTGAATACAATTTTAAATAAGCAATGGATGAATCAATACAATCCTAGGAAAATAAAAAGCAAAAATCAACATAAGGATTTCTACGTGGTAAAACCTCCAAAGAGGAAACATCTACAGGTTGATACCACAACCACCGACAAAAAATTTCACTAGAAAAATAAAAGGTACTATCTATCAAGTGATCAGTACACCTAGAAAGCTACCCTTCAACCCTACACAATGAAAGAGATGCCACCTTACTTAACTATCCGGATCATCTCGATCCTAGTTAAGACCCCATACGCAAATTGAAGATCCCCTCTCCAATATGAGACTTCCATGCTTAGCTATCCGGATCACCCCGACCAAGCCAAGACTTCCAATGCTCAAGTCAAAGAATCACTCTGAGACATGTGACTTCCAATGTACAAACCGAAGAATCACTCTAAAGAATATGACTTCCAACTTCTTCACAAGGCAAGTGATCTAAGTGAATGCAAAGGGTATTATCAATTTAATACCTAAGTATTGGTGAAAGCTCAACTTTTTAAGCGTGTTTGCTTTTTTAGGACCCTTGGTCCATCACTTTTTAAAAAAACATCAAATTGGTTCATTTGACTAAAATTTTAACGGTCAAAGGTTACAAAAGAGGTAAAATGACATCTTTACCCCTAACCATTTATTTTCTTTAAAAAAAAACATTTACCATGAATGCATATTATAATATATATATATATATATATATATATATATATATAATAAATAAATAAATAATTATCTTAAAACAAAAGAAAATCATTCATCAAGCCCAAAATTTTAAAAATGGCCATGAAAATTTTTAAAATACAAATTCTTCCAATCATTTTCTCACATAATCTCTAAATTGAAACAACCATCGTGTCCATCCTCAACATAAAATTTCAAGATTTTTTTTGAACTCAAAATTTCTAATTTTATTTTAACTCAAAATTTCCAGAATTTTTAAAATTTAAACTCTTCTTCTCTCGAGCTTTGGTTCTTCCATCAATATCATTTTCTTTTGTTAGCTTCATTTCATTAACACATAGCACTTATGCTTTAGTGCCTCATTTCCTTGAAACAGTATGATTTCCTCCATCCATCGATCAATCTCCACAGTTGGGAAATTAAATTTTTTGTTTTGGAAAACTAATTTTTTTTACATCTATAAAAGTATATGAAAAAAAGTTTTAAAAAAATAAAATTAAAAACAAAAGTAATTTTTTAAAAAAGAAAAAGAAGGCTAAGCAGGTTTGGAAATCTAGAAACTTCATCACTTCATCTTCCACGCTTAACCTCACTAGTTCATCTTCAAATCTGGAAAATTCATCACAACTAGAAATTAATTAATAAAATAATTAAAAAATGACTCAAAAAATTGATTAATTGAAAAAAATCGATGGAATGAAAAAAAAAAACATCTTCGATCAAATCTACAAACAAAAACCATAAATCAATTCCATAATAATAAAATCTAAGTCAATCCGGTGTCAACATCATCAATAATCCAACAAAAGCAAAAAAGTAAAAAAGCAAACAACATCATCAATAATCCAACGAGAACAAAAAGCAAAAAGCAACAGAAAATGAAAAAAAAATGGTGGACCTTCGATGGAGATAAACATTTTTATTTGTTTACTCTTTACATCTCTCATATATCTCTCATATCTCTCCCTTTCTCCATGTCGGCGATCCCCTCGGTGGTGCCAATCTTCTCTTCGATGTTCTCCTCAGCGACACCGATCTCCTCACCGACGGTCTCATCAATATTATCGATCTCCCTCCGACGATCTCCTCAACAACTCTTATTTGGCAGAACCGGCGACACGAATAACTCCATGGGTTTCAGTGAACGATCGTGCTTTCTGGAGCTGTGATTATGATTATCGAGGAAAAAATTGATTGTGGGAGGGCTCTGGATTTATGGGTTTTGGGTTACTAATCTAGGTGGATTTTGGATTTTGATGGTGCTTGTGGTAAGGATAGATGATACAATTTTGTTTTGGGATAAAAATTAATTTCTCAAATCTGGGACATTCCAGATCTCTTGAAACAAGGAGTAAGATATTTTTTAAAATTTAATAATATTTAAATAATATTTATTTGTTTTTTAAAAATAAATATATTTATTTGTTTTTGGAAAATAAATATAGTTATTTGTTTTTTTTTTTTGTTGACACGTGACAATTGTTTCTATTTCATTGTTTAAAGATTGAAATACCCCTGAAACAGTTAAATTGGACTAACGGTCAACTAATAAAAGGACCTTTTTGATGTATTTTTGAAAAGTAAGGGACCAATGATTCTAAAAAAGCAAACACGCTTAAAAAGTTGAGTTTTCACCAATACTTAGGGATTAATTGATAATACCTAAAATGCAAATGATGTAAACACACACAACATAGTATATATGATCAATATATCCTATAAAAACTAAAAATGAATCATTGAGTACAAATCACATGTATTCTAATTTTTAGAAGAAAATATGCAATCAAACAAATGATGCATGTACATATCAAATATGCTATTTCAACAAATATTCAATGAAAGTGTCATAGCATATGTAGAGACTATTAATCATAGAAAAGGTGCCAATGATTACACAAAATAGCCCTAAGATTGAAGCTAGGACAATACAACATCACAAGCACGTAAAGTCACATGTTTGAAAAACCTTAATCAACATACTTGTCAATTGAAGGTCAATCTATCTATATTAGAGATCAATACTCTAATCAAAGTATATACAACAAACAAAAAAATTTGGAAGAAGAAAAACCAAGGCAATTGAAGATTTAAAGCTCAAAAATCAAAAGAGAAATCAGTACCTCAAGTGAAAGTTGTGTAGTCCTGTTTTTATGTATAAAGCTACAAGAAAAATCAATATATTGACTCCAAAATCTTATGAAAAAGATAGAGGACTGGTAGATGAGAAATATCCAACTTGAATCACTTGAATCGGACTCCGAACGAAAATGATATGGTGTTTGGAAACTAGGAAAGTTGGAGAGAAATTTTCTGCACAAGTTTTTCTTTTTGGAAAAGAATGAGAGAGAAAAGAGATATTTAAATGAAAATTAAAAGAATAAAATGAATGAAAAATGGGAGGAGGACATCTCTACTTCCTGTGGAGGTGCGTGGGCCTCCACCGGGGCAGAGGACCTCCTTTCCCGTGGAGGTCCATGAGTCTCCATGGGAAAGGGGGGTTGTCCCCTTCCTTTTCCCTTGAGGCTTCTACAATTCTTCAGCCATATCTCTAGCCTCCGAACTCTGATTTTGAATCTTTTTTTGGATTACAAATCGGGACTCTCTCATGAACAAAATACATCAAGAAAACTTTTTCAAAAAATATGGAATTCAATCTTGAAATCAAAGATAAAAACCATGTATGATAAATCACAAAAAGTTTCTTAACTTCCTAATTTGAACTCGAAACATAATGAATGAGTAAACGAAATTACTGAAACTAAATACAGATTAATATAATCACAAATTCAAGTTTAATATCATACATATACAATAAAATGAACACAAGAATACACAAGTATGTAATTTCCTAGATATAGACCTAGAACATGCAACTTCACAAAGTTGTCAACTTTAGAACTAATGCATGTGCATACATGAATAAGTGTGTGTATGTGTTACACCAAATTTTGTACAATGATGTAAGGACATATATGAATGCTATGTATGTGTGTGCCTAGCGTCTTGCAAGAGGAAAAATAATCTCGATACCTTAGCTTCCAAGTAAGCTCCTTACCTCTTGAAGACGAACTTTGAATGAGAAGTTGCTTTTATTCTTTGAAGCTCATATAAACCACGAACCACCTAAGCAACTAAACATTACAAAAAAAAAAGAGTTTTGTTATGGAATCAAGCCAACACAAATCTAAATCCTAACAATTAATTCTATACACTCTAGGTTGATCACTTGTGGGAATTTAAGAATCAACTCTATACACTCTAGGTTGGTTGCTTTATAAAAAGATTAGTCTCGTATTTGATAGATGTGCATTCATAGAAAATCTCTTGTGAGTGGGCAATACTATACACTCTGGATTGGATACTCATGAGGAATATACAATCAATTCTATACACTATAGGTTGATTGCAATAGATTGATGTACATTCACGACAGTTCTTAATATGCCCATTGTTTGCTTGTTGGATCCATCAACTCTTTAGTCCTTATTATCATACATTAACACACTTTGCTTACTAACTTAGTTACATTTAGTTTAGTTTGATTGTAGTTTGCATTCTAGTTATAATTTCAAAATCCAAAACCATCTCATTTACTTTTAAAGCATTCTTAGTATTAGGACTTAAATTTGATCACTTTAACATTTGATCCCTATGGAATGATATCCAACTTGCCACTTTACTTGTTTTAGAAACATTTTGAAGCACATTTGGGGTTTTATAAATTTCTTTTGACAAATAATTTTCCACATACAAAATGACTTTGTCAGTAATGTGGTCTATGTGGCCCAATTCAAAATCCACAAGTCAATTTAAATAATATTTTTAGACGGTCCAACAATTTCGAAAAGGCCTATTATGAGTACAAAATAACAACATAATTAGTATATTTAATTGCACTACACTAATGAAAGTGACTAATTATTGGTGGCCCAATTCATATTCCACCAGTCAATTGAAATAATATTTTTTGGCCTTCCAACAATTCCGAAAAGGCCCATTATGAGTATAAAAAAACAACACAATGACTAAATTCAATTGCATATACACTAATGAAAGTGACTCATTATCGGTTTCCTTTAGTTTACAATTGCACAAGTCGTGTCCGGGAGTGCAGCAAATATGACACTTATTTGGTCTTCTACGTTTCTGTTGTTTTCCTATCGGTGTGCTAGGTGCAGTTGTACCACTCGACCATTTCAATGTTTTTAACAACCTTTGGATCATTTATAATATGGCTCTGTGGACCAGAATCATTATGATTTTTTTGCCTTATTTCTAATTTCATCGTTCATCCCTTGCAAAGTATTTTTCAAAACAAGGAGTTCCTTTTTCAACAAATTGAATCCTACTTTAGTTTTGCTCCTGTTGTGACAGAGATAGTTGCACTCTATACTCAATGAAGCAAACTGGGCAATATCTATTCCCGTTGAAAACTTATCATCTGGCTGAAGCTAGATAAGAACATCATGTGTTGCTGACTTCATCCACCTCATAAATATCAAAGATTCGGGAAACTTTTTAAGGTGCTCCACTTTTATGTTATAACATAAAACATATGACGACAAAGAATTCCTTTACCTTCGAACAAATTGTTGTCATAATAAATTAAAGGCTGATTATTCTTTTCTGAATCCCAAACGCCATCTTTATCAACTTTCTGAAAGCCAAGCATGTCCAAATGGTAAATAACTTTCCTTTTCTTATCTGAAAATTGATATCTAGACAGATAATATACACGACTGTTCTCCACCTCCACCGGCGCAATGTGCATATATTTTGATTCATGCATAATCTGTTCAGCAACGTCAAGGTAAATTTGATAAGTGTATACAGAATATGCATGCTCTTCCAATGGCTTCATATAGCTTAAAATGACCGAACTCTTACTCTTAGAAATGTATTAGTCACCGAAGAAATTATTTCTTAATCGCATAAGGACCTATCAATTTGAGGGATGAATTCAAAAAATTTCTCATGACTGTAAATATAATCCTTCATGTAATTGTTCATACCCTTGCATTGTTGAGTTGTGTGTATGCCCGTAAGAAAAAAAGCCCTTAAAATATGTTTCCTCCCACCTATGTTAATTCTCATACAACAATCGTTTTCTTCAAGACCATGTTGCTCTAACATCTTGTTCTAAAGTTCCTCGAATTGGTCATCTGTTAGTTGGTTATACATTAAGTATCAAAATGGTGATTTCTTTTCCTTTTTGTGAAGGTGAGTAAATGCATCCTTGGATACGTGCCATCCATATATCCTGTGTCGTGAGTGGGTAAATATCTCATTGATGGCTTGTCGCATTGCTTCATCTCCGTCGGTCAGTATAGAAATGGGATGTTTGTGGCCCATGGATTCTATGAGAGTATTAAGGACCCATATATACGATTGCATAATCTCATCCGACAACAGTACTCCAAATACACAAGTCACACGGTGGTTGTTTACACCGACAAATAGGACTAAAGGTTTGGCATATGCATTTGTCTTGTAAGTACTGTTGAAAATAAGAACATCTCCGAAGCACCGATGTTTGAATAGGGGATGTGAGTCCCCCCAAAATATATTAGCCAACCGATCCTTCTCATTCGTGCTGAACCTACAGTAGAAACTGATTTCAGAATACACATTTGACTGTAGATACATAAGAGCGACATGTGAATCGCTTTCAAAAGCTTTATATTGTCTCTTGCATCAATCCAGTTGTACATGTCCTTGTGTGTGAATCTAATTTTGGAGTAAGTATTCATATGTCAAACAAGGTCTTATGCAACACTTTCCCGTGGCATCAATTTGGGATAAGTCTTTAGAATCAATGTTTCTTTGAGATCGTACCCAAGCAACCTCATGAAACGTTGCTAGTTTGTGGCAATGACTTTCTTTGAATGCCTTTACATTGTACTTGTTCATATCACAGTCTAAGCTAAGAGAGAAACGAGCTTTGCAACCCACTATTGTCTATAGTCTTGGCCTTTGTTTCGAATTCGTATTGCACATGTACTTATTGTCTCAAAAACCTTCCTTCTCACAAACCTACTATACTTGTTATTCTACCTTCACTGTCATGGATTTTGTTAGACAATCTTACACCGAACCCAACCGCCCTAGATTAACCATGATAAAATTCTCATGCGTCTTCCACCGAATCAAATTTTATTGCAACGACGTCTTTGTATCTCAAACCACAAGTTCTTTTAAAGTTCCATCCCAAAACGATTAAGGCATAAAATCAACAATAAAAGAGTCCATATTTGGAGACACTTCAAATTTATTCTTTTCGTCATTGGTGTCAATCAAAGTTTCCCCTCCAGGTGTTTCCATTACTACACAAATAAAAACAAATAAAAAAAAGACCAACATATGATTATCACAACATGTAAACCATTAATTACAATATGTACATTACGATTATTTTATAATAACAGTAATTGTAGTAAAGTAAAATTGATCAAAGGATTATATGTCTGACCGGATAATTATAATAGTGTCGAATGTATTTGTATATAATGGTTATGTTTTCTATGTGATTTCCTTTAAAGTATAGTAATCACAGCAACCGGTTTATCAAAGTTACGTAATGTTATTTTTCATGTAAACCTAAACACTGTAGAATGATGAATACAATAGACGTTAAAACACTATTGATATGATGAATCACGAACAATGTAGACTATTAAGCATATATATAATAAAAAAATTGAAATATATCGTATCATACATGAAGGAGCACTCAACCAAGTAATCCGAACAACTATGGCGGAGACGCACCTGATCAAGCACGAAGAATGGGTCAAAGTCGAAGATTTTTGTACGAAGAATGAGACATGATTCTAGTCTAAAGACAGCAACAACCGATGGAAGAAATAAATATGAAGTGGGTTTGTGACTTGTGTAGATTCATGATATATGAAGAACAGAAGAACTTTAAGGCTAGAAGAAAAATATAAAGGAAGAAGAGAAGAAAAACGTAAGAAACTAAGATGTTTATGGCTAAAAGATAAATTTATAGTAAGAAAAGAAGAACAACGACAATTATTGAGAGAAGTGATGAACAAACGGTCAAGTTATTTAGTGAGTGAGAAGTGACTTGGTTAATAGGGTCATTTTAGGATTCATATACCTACAATAAGAGAATAAGTCATGATCATTGAATATTTGTCTAAAAGCAATATGGTTGAGATTAGAATGATGTGGATTACTTTTTTAAATTGTACAGTGTAATGTTGCACTCAAATATATATAAATCAGTACGCATTGATATAAATTCGTCAGTGCATTAGATGTGGACCATTAGATTACATACTTTGACTCAAAATGTATGCATTTATCAAAACTTCACCATAATCAATGATCTACATGCAACGTACTGCTATAACGGATATAAAAACTATTATATATATATATATATATATATATATGGATGAACATTTTTCCCAAGGAGCCCCACCCCCCATTCAGGAATAAATTTTACCCCTAAAATCTAAATGGGTGTGGGACCCACCCCCACCCCATTTCCCCATTTCTTTTAATAGGGGTGGGGGTGGAGTTCCATTTCCCCATATATATTTACGTATCTTTACTTTTATTTTCTTAAATATTAACTTTAACTCTATTATTTATTTACTCTCTACGTATTACCCTAATTTTCACATATATATTTATGTGTAATACTATAGTCATTTGTATTAATTTTAGATTAAATTAAATCAATTATATATTTTAGATTATTTATTGGATTGGATATCAAAATAGGGTGAATCGAAAGATTAAAATAATCGAATTTCAGATTTCAAATTGATAAATATTATGATAAAAAACGGGAGAAATGGGAGACGGGAGTGGGGCAGGAGAACCTCCCCTAAACACCCCTATCCATTTGGAGCGAATGTGGGGGAAGATTTTAAGAACGGGGGGTGGGAGTAGACATGCCCACGGTTCCGGTTTGATTTCGCCGGTTTCGCCGGTTCGGTTTTTTTTTTTTTTCATTTTTGCTTAAGAAATAAAAAAAAAATAAAAAAAAAATTGGAACCGGCGGTTCCAGAACCGGAACCGAATCGTCGGTTCCTGACCGGTTTTTTTAGGAAATGAACCGGAACCGAACATTTACCTCCACGGTTCCAGTTATGATTCCGAAACCGATTTCACGGTTATGGTTTCGATTACAGTTCATTTCACATTATTACAGTTCAGTTCTACGGTTCGGTTCTACGGTTCGAACCGAACCGTGATCATATCTAGGTGGGAGTAGGGGACCCTCCCAAACTCCAAACCATGGTCATGTCTAGATGGGAGTGGGGGACCCTCCCCAGCTCCGATGTACCCCATGCCCATATATATCCCATGTTGTATAGATGAGTTATATTCCTCAAGGCTCAAACATGTTGAATGGAGCCCGTGTTGTACAGCTGAGATATCGTTATTACTTAGTACACATGTTTGGGACAGATATCTCAGCTATATAACATGGGATATATATATAACCCATTGGCTATTACCCATGACTTCATGAGAACTAAACAGTGGAGTGTGGCTCATAGTAATATCTTCGAAGTTTCTCTCTCTCTCCTAGTCTCCTGTAAATCCTAATCTTGTCAGTCATGGCAGTGTCCCTTACTTTATCCGTCGCCGGAACGTGGTCTTCGACTGAGTTCCAGCAACTGGGTCCGAAACTCTCTCATAAACCCAGAAAGCATTTTGGGTGGATTTGCATTAATGATCACCAGTTGCTAAATTGCAAGTGTTTTTGGGACATACCCAGAAGCACAAAATTGAAGAATTTCAGCTCAAGGGACTTTCCCTTGCATTTTGCGTATGGTAAAGATGCTGAAGATAGCTCTCTCTCGGTATGCTGAGAAACATTATTATCTCTGTTCTGTTTCAATTAGCTTTGATTTTTCTGTGTTTATTATTGTTTTGGCTTCTTTAAATACAACCGAGTAAACTATTGAGTTCATTTTTTGGTCTGTAGATACAGAATAGGATCGTAGAATTGGAATTCTGTCATAGAATTAGCAAATATTAAGATCATTCTTCAGAAATTCAAAACAACAGAAGAAGCCCTCTACATCAGTTTCATTCCACCATTCTTCTGTAAACTTACCTCATTTTGTAATATGTGTCAAGAGGAGTAGGGCAATTAATCATGTTATGACACTTCTTAGAGTTAGAGACTGGCTAGTAATTGATAAATAATTGTAATGATCACAATGGCATTGTCAAATGTATATATTCCCCAAATTCTCTTGTCGTAGTATATTGTAGTATTCTTATGTTCAATTTTTATTGGGTGTGTAATTTTTCTATTAAACACACTCTAATTGCTATGATTATCATTAATAGTGTGGAAGTATTCATTTTGATGATATTTTCTATTTTGCTTACTTTAATTTATTGAAAAAAAAATTATGCCTTAAATATTGCATCATGACATGGGTGATATATATTGCAGAATATAAGTGAAGATACCGATGAAATGTTTGACGACTTGTTTAAAAAATACGGAAAAGTGGTATTCAAGAGAAATGACCAAAAGGCTCCAAGTGCTGAGATTGATGATGATGCTGAAAGCTTATCATGTATGGCTATCTCACAATTTACTTCATATGCTTGATATCTCACAATTACGGATATCTAACATCCTTTTACTTGACACAATGAGCTGTGCTTTATTATGTGATTCGTTCTATGGATTTGATTTTACTTTGTATTATTCACTTATCCTTGTTATTATTACTTTAATGTTGTAGCATAACTTTTAAAAACGAACAATTTATTAGGATATTATTTATGAACATTTTGAATAATGCTAAACATCCCACCTACAATCTTATCATTTCCATCCCAACACACGTGGCAGCTGAGGTGTCACTTGGTGAGTGGATACATATAAATTGATATTTATCTCTCTTATTCATGTATTCACTCACCAATTAATGTTTATTCACTCACCAAGTGACACCTCAGCTGCCACGTGTGTTGGGATGGAAATGGTGGGATTGTTGGTACGTTTTCAATATTAAGGTGATTTCCTCTACTAAGGCGAGGCGTAAGCCTCCTTGTGTATTGAGGCGTAAGCCTTATTAGGAAGAGATAAAAACTTAAAATACATAAAACAATCAATAAGTTTATATAATTCATAAAACAAGTAAACAATGAATAAGATCATAATTTCATATTCTATAATACAACAATTAAGGTAATAAGTTCATAATTCAAATAGTAACCAACTAACCATATAAAATAACAAGTTCATAACATTTTTTGGGATTTCGTTATCGAGGCAGGCTTATGAGGCGTATCGAGGTGTAAATTGAGGCGCAAGCCTCATTGACCAGTTATGAGGCTTAAGCCTCATTACTTTTTATTGGGATTTCGTTATTGAGGCGCGCCTCAATTCGTTTTTGTTGGGATTCTTTGTTGTAAATTAGGTTTAATTAGCTGTATAATTGTTTTCCTTATTTAGAATAGATTAGGCAAGATTTTCTCCTTCAAAAATAGGAAAGAAGTCATAATGTCTAGGTCTCCAATTGTATATAAATATATGTTCTGATGGAATAAAAAAAAAACAGGTCATTCAAACCTAATATTTCACATGGTGTCAGAGCAACCCTAAACACCTCCTGTCAATCCCACAACCGTTCAAGGTCAACTCTCCATCTACTGTTTTTTCCGGCAGCATTCTACACAGCTTATTCCGGCAGTATTCATCGGCCTTCCTAACCTTTACCTAATTCTCAGTAGCAACTTCAAATACTAGACATGACAAACACCAAAGAATCTTCAATTGAAACTCCAAAATCATCCTCCTCAAATGTCGAAACTGTTATGTTCAACAACAATGGGGGAGACCTGACAAACTACTCATCCACACTAATCACCATCTACAAATTGAATGGCCGAAACTACATCCAATGGTCTCAATCCTTCATGTTTCATGTCCGCAACAAGGAAAAAGAAGATTATCTCACTGGACATATCACCAAACCAGACAAAAAAGACGATGGCTATCGAATCTGGAAGAGAGAGAATAGCCAGGTTATGTCCTGGCTAGTGAATTCCATGGAGCCACACATAGGAGAAGATTTTCTCCTATATGAAACTGTTGCAGAAATCTGGGAGGCTACAAAAGACACTTATTCTCATAAAGACAACACCCCCGAACTAGTGACAATTGAGGGTTTTTTGCACGATCCTTGACAAGGTGATTTATCTGTGACCAAGTATTACAACAAACTCCATCAAAGCTGGCAGCAACTGGACACTTTTGAAAAATATTTCTGGGATACTACCAATGATCTCAAACTATACAAGAAGATCATAGAGAATAAGCAGGTTTACAAATTTTGCTTGGGCTTGAATTCAAGTCTTGATGCAGTAAAAGGAAGGATATTTAGCACAAAACCGCTGCCAAGCTTACGTGAAGCTTTCTCTGAGGTACGAAGGGAAGAGAGTAGACGCCATTTGATGCTGGGGATAGAAAAATCAGCTGCTACTGGTGAGTCATCAGCCCTGGCTGTCCAAAACCTGCAGCAGCCACGAAAAGGGGGAAGGCCATGGTGTGAACATTGTCGCCGCCCTGGTCATACCAAAGAAACCTGCTGGAAACTCCATGGAAAACCTGCTGATTGGAAGCCAAATATAGCAGCAGAGAAGGAAATTCGAGGCAACATGGCTGGCAGTTCAGAGCAACTTGCTAATTTTAGCAAAGAGGAACTTGATGGACTGAGAAGGCTGCTGCAATCACAACAAAATCCACCAGTTGTTGGGTCAGGTTCCATAGCCTAGAAAGGTAATTTTCTTAAAGCCTTTACTGTGAAACAAAAGCATTATAAGCCCTGGATTGTAGACTCCGGTGCTTCTGATCACATGACAAGAGATAAGCGAGTTTTCCACACATATTCTCCTTGTAATGAAGCTCTCACAGTTAGAATTGCAGATGGTTCTTTGGCAAAAGTTGAAGGGACTGGTTCAATTGTGGTATCCAGAGACATAACACTCAAATTTGTTCTATATGTTCCTAATCTAGACTGCAACTTTCTCTCCATAAATAAAATTACCTAAGATCTTAGCTGTATAGCTAATTTTTCTCCTCATGTCTGCGAATTTCAGGATGTGACTTCGGGGAGGATGATTGACAGTGCTAGGAGTCATGTTGGGCTCTATCATCTTGAGGTTCAACCGGATTCTATGAGACAATCTCATCTAGGAGTGAGTGAACCTATGTCTTATCAAACTAATTCTTGTGTGTCTGTTAGTGAGTTGAAAAGTGAGAGTGAGAGGTCGGTCATGGTGTGGCATTACAGGTTAGGCCACCCAAGTTTTATGTACTTATCCAAACTTTTTCCAATTTTATTCAGAAATAAAAGTGCTAGTTCTTTTCAATGTGAAATTTGTCAATTTGCAAAACACTCTCGTATTTCATACCCAATTCAGCCATACAAAGCATCAAAACCTTTTTCTATGATCCACAGTAATGTTTGGGGCCCATCTCAAGTTCCAAATGTCACAGGAGCTCGGTGGTTCATCTCTTTCATATATGATCACACACGACTCACATGGATTTTTCTTATGAAAAATAAATCAGAAGTTCCTCAAATATTTAAGAATTTCAAAACAATGATTAAAAATCAATTTCAAACTTCCATTCAAATACTTAGAATTGACAATGGAAGATAGTTTTTTAATTCTAACCTTGGCTCATATCTATCAACTGAGGGAATCATACACCAAAGTTCCTGTGTAGATACCCTTCAGTAAAATGGGATTGCTGAGAGAAAGAATAGACATGTCGTGTGGACATTGCCAGGTCTCTGTTATTTTCATCCAATGTTCCAAAACGTTTTTGGGGTGAGGCTGTACTTACAGCAGCATACCTTATCAATCGACTTCCATCCAAAGTATTAGATTTTTCAACTCAAAATCAAGTATTTTTAAAACTTTCCTCAAAGTCGACTGATTTCCACTCTTCCTTTAATAATATTTGGGTGTACTGAGTTTGTGCATATCCATCAAAAACAACGAACCAAGCTTGACGCTCAATCCACCAAATGTATCTTTGTAGGGTACTCTCCCAACCAAAAGGGTTACAAATGTTTTTGTCCTAACAACCAAAAGTTTTATCACACCATGGATGTAACCTTTTTTGAAACAAAAACTTATTACCCCAAAACTGATATTCAGGGGGAGAGTTCTAATCCGAGTCAACCACAAGAATATCAGTTTTTCTAGGATAGCATAGATTACACACCTGAAATTAAACCGGAAACACTTGATATTACACCGGAAACAACTGAAATTGCACCTTCTCCAAGTGTCCAAAGTGTACCTAAACCGAAACCAACTGATTTTGAATATCCCGAGATAATTGTCTATCACAGGAAAAAGAAAACACCGAAGGAATCAGAGACTTTAGCAGATTCACAGCTACTGCCAACATCTGAACCTGAGGTAAAAATCACTACATCTAACTTACAGACTGTGGAGGAAAATTCTGCAGGTACTAATTTAAGTGATCATTATAATTCCGATGAGAACCTACCCATTGCACTCAGGAAAGGGGTGAGAGAATGCAAAAGTAATCCATTGTACCCTATTGGCAACTATGTGAATTATGAGGGACTATCTTCATCTTACCAAGCATTTACCAAAAAATTCACTTTTATCTACATTCCTAATCCAATCAAAGAAGCCATGGCTATCCCAGAATGGAAGAAGGCAGTTAATGAAAAAGTTAGTGCTCTGGTGAAGAATGATACTTGGGAAATTACTGATATGCCTTATGGAAAGAATGTGATCGGGTGCAAGTGGATCTTCACTGTAAAAACAAAGGCAGATGGTAGTATTGAGAGACACAAGGGTCGGTTTGTAGCTAAGGGATTTACTCAATCCTATGGTATAGATTATGAGGAGACCTTTGCTCCGGTTGCAAAACTCAACACTATTCAACTACTACTCTCTCTTACAGCAAATTTGGATTGGCCCCTCCATCAACTAGATGTCAAGAATGCGTTCTTGAACGGGAATCTAGAAGAGGATGTCTATATGGACATTCCCCAAGGACTACATAACTCATCAAATATCAACAAAGTGTGTTGACTAAAGAAGTCACTTTATGGTCTCAAACAATCACCCAGAGCTTGGTTTGAGAGATTTACCAGAGTTATGAAGAGTAATGGGTATATACAGGGACAGTCTGATCATATAATGTTTGTAAACTATTCTTCAGAAGGATTGATTTCTATGTTGATTGTCTACGTTGATGATATTTTGTTCTAACAGGGGATTATTCTGAGGAGTTTCCAAGAGTCAAAGAATTTCTGACTAGAGAGTTTGAGATCAAGGACCTAGGTAAACTCACATACTTCTTGAATGGAAGTGGCTAGGTCTTAGCAATGCATTGCAGTTTCTCAAAGAAAGTATGTACTGGATCTTCTTAAAGAAACAGGTATGCTTGGGTGTAAGCCTGCAGAGACACCTATGGACTACACTACCAAACTTGGTTCAAATAAAGACAGTGCTCCAGTAGAAAAGGGAAGATATCAGAGATTTGTAGGGAAGTTGATCTATCTCTCACATACTATGCCTGATATAGCATTCTCAGTAAGTGTTGTTAGTCAATTCATGAACAACCCTACTGAAGAACATATGACAGCGGTGTACAGAATCTTAAGATACTTGAAAATGACTCCAGGAAAGCGACTGTTATTCAGAAAGAACTCAAGTAGGAAAGTGAAATTGTATTCCGATGCAGACTGGGCAGGCTCAATCACAGATAGACGTTCCACTTCTGGTTATTGTTCCTATGTTTGGGGAAATTTGACAACATGGAGAAGTAAAAAACAAGCTATTGTAGCTAGAAGTAGTGCAGAAGCAGAATTCCGAGCTATGGCTCATGGTATTTTTGAAGGAATTTGGGTGAAAAGAGTATTAGCCGAATTGAAGATACCTTTTGAGGGAATAATTCAGCTACTATGTGATAGTTAATCTGCCATCAGTATTGCCAAAAATCCAGTTCATCATGACCGGACCAAGCATGTGGAAATAGATCGGCATTTCATCAAAGAAAAGATAGAAGAGAAAGTAATCAAGCCTGTTTACATTCTTTCTAATCTACAAATTGCTGATATTCTAACTAAAGCACTTCCAAGAGCGCATTTTGATGATCTTAGTTGCAAGCTGGGTATGCTAACTATTTACAACCCAGCTTGAGGGGGAGTGTTGGGATTCTTTGCTGTAAATTAGGTGTAATTAGCTGCATAATTGTTTTCCTTATTTAAAATAGATTAGGCAAGATTTTCTCTTTAAAAATAGGAAAGAAGTCCTAATTTCTAGGTCTCCAATTGTATATAAATATATGTTCTGATGGAATAAAATAAAAAAAAAAGGTCATTCAAACATAATATTTCACAGTTTTTTAGAACACTGAGCATTACTGGAACATTTTATATGTATGGGTTTGGCTTTTTCTAACAACTGGCCCCTTGACCTTATTGCGTTACAACTCAGGTGTGAACTGGGTCAAGCTTAGACGGTGATGAGTCACTGATGACACGACCTACCCTGAATATAAGTATGCACACTACTTGTCCAGCACATATCTTGCCTTGTTGGCCTATTAAGACCTAACAAGGATTTTGTTATACTGAGTCATGATCTTACACGTCTTTTGGATCTTGCTGGATAAGCATGATTGGGCCCAACATAGCATGATATAACTTGAAACCCCCAACTGTGTGTTAACAAAACAAGAATCAAAAGGTTTTGCTTATGCAATGTGATAAATTTTTGTTTCCTCGTAGCGCAAGCCTATAGGACATAGGTTGCCCATCTTACACCTCTAGGTCATGTTAATTTGTCAGCATACTGGGTTGTGCAGTAATGCTTGGTAATGTTAACACCTTGAAAAATAATTAGATTGCTGATTCAGAGTAGATGCAGTACCCTTTAGAATTTTCCTGTTTGCTGTCTCGGAGGTTTTCTGATATTTTCTTCTAAACCCTGAAGGTTCACTTTTGTGCTTTTTTTTCACATAAATAGTGCTTGTAAATACCCCTCCAACTCAGTTTTTTCACCTATGTGTAGTTATTTGCCCCAAACTTAGTTATCATTGTTATGTCATTAAGTTCGAAAGTAACAGCTACCTAGATTTCTCTAATATTATTCATAAATTTCTTCTATCTGTGGAGTTAACTTCACAAAAGTCCAAAAAACTTTTTTATGGCTATATAATTAATCATCACTACTTTATCCTAAAGTTACACCAGTTTTATCATCATAAACCTTGTGCTGAAACTACATTAACATACTTTCAAGTTGTCGAGTACACTCCATGGCACAAACATTGGTGGGTATAGAAATTATCTTGAATAATTGCCCTTATTCTCCTCTTTCTCTTTATAAGGGACAATTGGAGAAAAAGAAGGGATTTTATGACTACTTTTCTTCTCACCCTTCTTTTTTCCTATTTAGATGGAGTGAGAATGATTAGGTGAAAAAAGAAAAAAAGAAACATAAGGACCAAGAAACCCTTCAAGTCCTCATACTGCTGTACGTGCTTCTCAATTTTTAGGCATTGACATGGTTTCTGTTGCATTCTGCTGAGTTTGGTTGGCATTATTATATATCCTTGTCATGTTATATTTTCATTTCATGTTTTTAAAGTTTGGTTAGCATTATTTCCTTCTGTTAAGTTCTTTTACACTTCATGTACTTCAAGTTTTAATGCATTTTTCCTAGTTACGATGAAAATGAGAACTGGAATAAAGTCACACCCACTGCATATGAACTTACTTAGCGATTGCTATTTTAAAAAAATAAAATAATAATAATAAATTGGTCAAGTATTGTTTAAATATACCGCAAATGATAGTTGTGTTCTCCATCTGCAGTTGCTGTGACCATGGCCAAGGTTGCAAGTGATGTTAAGGCTTCAGATATAAAGGTTCTCTTTGTGAAGCCTCTTGTATATTGGACTCGGTTTTTTATCATTGCAACAGCATTTTCTCGTCCTCAGATTGATGCTATTGGGTGTGTATATAAACTTATGATCTTGATACTCTTAGTTGGAATTAGTTTATTTGTTGATCTAGATTAGCAATATTGCCTGAACTGATTTTTTTATTTATTTATTGCGATTTGCAATGTAGGTCCAGAATAAGAGATCTAGCTGAGGAAAAGTATGGAAGGGTTCCATCTGGGGACTCAAAACCCAACTCATGGACCCTTTTGGATTTTGGTGAGTGATCTTACCTGACCCTCAT
This sequence comes from Dipteronia dyeriana, assembly GCA_032871835.1. Classification (NCBI taxonomy): domain Eukaryota; kingdom Viridiplantae; phylum Streptophyta; class Magnoliopsida; order Sapindales; family Sapindaceae; genus Dipteronia; species Dipteronia dyeriana. The sequence goes on from CM065302.1 coordinate 41,485,652, forward strand.
TTAGTTCATTTGAAAGAAAAAACTGAGTGTAAAGTGCTATGAACCTGTGGACATCAGCAATCCAACTTAGATCATGGTGATTTTAGGATATTATGTGCTTTCTTATCAATTAAACCATGATGAGGTCTCTTTGATTTTTCTCTCAAAAAATAATAGAATAAATCATGATGATGTGGGCTGCAAGGAATAATATATTACTTTCGTGTGCATTTCGATTGGCCCTAAAAGTTTTAGAAATGCTGTGGACACAACATAATAATAATAAATACAAATAATCTCTGGAAAATTTAAATCTAGTTATTCAAATGAAAAGATATTCTAAATAGATGAACAGTTTCATGGTGAATGTCACGTTTTATTTTATTTTTTAATAATGCTAACATTTGCTAGATGATGTTAAGTAATGAAGGTCACTGTGTATTATATTGAAACCAGTGTATCAGCTACATAAATGTCTGATTTTTCCAAGTACAAATACTCATTAAAAATCATTTTAAAAAATTACTTGTTAAAAATAAATGCAAACGGCATTTGGAAAAAGATTGAAGATTATTTTCCATATAGTTATGCCCAGTTAGATTGTCAAAATTCATTGCATCACTGGGGAGTGTAAACTAAAGGAAAATGATGTTGAAGATATAAGATATAGAGTTAAAATGGAAACAGATTGTTGTTTGTGACTTAATTTTGAAAGTGGAAAAACAAATAAGCTAAATGTATACATTGTGTTTAGTAACTATGCCAAATTAGTTTATGTGTTGTCAGTTTAACTCTACTTGTTTTTGATAGACCAAAATGGCCTTCAAGTTCGAATACGAGTTTAGTAAAAATCATATGTATGACATTCATTATAGTGAGATGTGAACTATGCAATGGTGGTCCCATTGCATTCCTCTGTCGTATTTAGCTTTTATGTGTGATTCAACCATTTTGATCAAATATTTATTATAACTTCATGTTTTTTTTTTTTTTGTATATTCGGGATGATTGATTGGCAAGTGGCTTGAGATTTGAACCAAGAACTTACCGCATGCTTCTCATGGCCCTTATTCTTTAACTAGAGGACCTTGCTATGCCTCTGTAGTATTTAGCTTTTATAGGTGTGATTCAACCATTTGGATCAAATGATTATTATAGCTTCATTTTTTTATTTTTTGTATATTCGAGTTGATTGATTGACAAGTTGCATGAGATTTAAACCAAGAACATACCGTATGTTTCTCAAGACCCTTATGCATTAACTAGAGGATCTTGCTATGCCTGGTAGTTTAACTCTTTCCAATTCCCCTAGATCGAACAAAATTATGTTTTTTGTAATGGAATCCTTGGTGAGACATCTTATTCCAGTATGTTGTCTTAAACCTCAGGTGATGTTGTTATCCACATATTTCTTCCAGAACAAAGAGCTTTTTACAATTTGGAAGAGTTTTATGGGAATGCAACGTCCATTGAGCTGCCTTCTGAAAATCAACCCCCTTTTCGCAGTTGAAATATGTTAAAAGCCTGTGCTGATGGTGAGCTTACAAGGAGGCAGATTTCACCTCTTCCAGTTTCGTTTTTATGGATAGTTTCATCACCTAAACCTGCATAGAAGCTGGACATGCATTGTTGACAAGGATTACTGGCATATAGTTGCTTCAGATGATCATTCATCAACTGGGAAAGGGCCGTACCGTATGACTGGTGTCAGCTTTGTGTGTAATGTATTGTTTAATTATGTTCTTGTAGGGAGCTGTATATTATTTTTTGTATACTTGGTGATAGACTTTTACATGAAACACTAATATCATTATGTGTTCCTCACCTCTAAACGTGATAATTGAATGAGGCCAAATAATTGAATCTGACAAATTATATAATGCTATGTAAACACATGTTAATCAAAAGATGATCGACGTCCCGCGTGAGAATTTGAGATTTTTATTTATGGGAGAACTTTACAATGTAGGTATAAAACAGAAACCTAATGAAGACTTCAATATATACGGTCCCGTCCTGCAGTTGTTTTTCAGTCCGTTTTCGTTTTTATTTTTGAAAAATGATTTCAAAAATGCGTTTGTTAACCGTTTTTCTTTTTCGTTTTTCGAGAAGCAAAAAAAAAATATGAAAAGCAAAACCAGTGTTGAAAGTGAAAAATCTGAAAAACATAAAATATTTGTTTTTTGTTTTTGTTTTTTACCTTTATATATAAAAATTATTTTTTTAACTATTAATTGTATTATTATACATTGCATATGGCTAGGACAAGACATGACAAGATTTACAAATGATCAAAATGCCCCTCATATATATATATATATATATATATATATATATATATATATATATATATATGTATATGTATATATATTATAATTATTATATTATGTATTATAAAATAATATATTTTATGTATGTTATAATATATATTATAATATTTACATAATTAGTAATTATGATTATTTTTATTATACATTATATTATATATATATATATATATATATATATATATATATATATATATTTATATAATATATATAATGTTAGCGGAAAATACGCTCAAGGTGAGGAATTATAGCTAACACCCTCGAGACCACTACCACGGAGGTGGTGGCCGGGGTTGATACCTTTGGTATCTTGGTGATCTTGTATGAATATGGAACATGGAGTGGTAGGTAGAAGAGGAGTCATCCCACTCGTCAGGTTTCGCAGTAGGTAGGAGAGGAGTCATCCCTCTCGTCGGGCTTCGTGGTAGGTAGGAGACGAGTCAACCCATCCATCGGACTTCGTGGTAGGTCAGAGACGAAGGGAGCTCGAGGTTCCCTTACTGGTGTGAAGGGGTTGATCTTGGTCCTGGTCCTGGTCCTGGTCCTGGTCCTGGTCCTGGTCCTGGTCCTCGGTCGGGGTCGGAGCCTGTCATGGTACCCGGAGCCCGGTTCTGGAGCCCTATTCCTTCCTGTAATTCCCCGACCTAGATAGCAAGTAAGGAGGGGAGTTTATCTAGCTCCAGTGTCGGAGAGCTCGATTTCTTCGATAGAGATGATGCATGAGAGCTCATCGACTTCCTTCAAGTTGGTTTGGGTGGTTTCTCCTCATCTTGATGTGCGACTTTGGCATGTAGATGGGAGGATAAGAGCGTTAGGTTCAGTGATAGGAATCTAGCTTGCACTCATATACGCATGCATTACACTAGACACAAGTAAGAGAAACACAAGTCTTTTGTAGAGGGAGGGGGATTGACCAAGGGGGAAAAAGCATCACGAATGATCAAGTGTTAACCGATACCAGTATATTCCTGGTAAAGGTACACGTACAATAACGATCTAGAGAGAACTTTAAACGAAGCATGTGTCTTCTGAGATCTCAGATCCCTCAATATGCCTTTTACACGAATATTTATACATGGTGACTACCTTGGCGTGCAAGTCCAGGACTCTTCAATTAGTCTTCGTTTCCTTAACGAATACGATTATTCCTTTAATGTAGTTGATCAGCTTGTAGCTAATATCTTCGAGAAGATATGATTGTTTCCTCTTCGGACTCTTCCTTCCTTGATAGGCGGGATTTTCTGTTATAGTTGACCCCCAATAATCGGTTGTGGAGGATATCTTGGAGGAAAAGGTATTTGTTTCATCTTTGGACTCTTTCACTAATGGTGGCCATTAAAGAGTTGAATATTCTCTCATTAATGACGTTGATCATGTCATTAATTAGGTTAACTAACTCTATTAATATAGTTGACCTCATTAATAGGTTTGACTACCTCCATTAATAAGGTTGACCTCATTAAATAGGGCTGACTACCTCTATCAATACGGTTGACCTCATTAAATAGGGTTGACTACCTCTATTAATACGATTGACCTCATTAATGGTAATCAGGAAAGTCAACCCTCTCTCTTGGAGGAGAACTCTAGTTCAATATTCTGGTGGTACGGTACCTTACTGATATTATTCTTCCTACCTTGCGGAGGAGGCATACCCCGGATAGGTCCCGAAGCTGGTATCCCAGTACTTGGGTATCGATCTGAGGGCGAGATACCTTAAGGTACCAGTCTGATTGTATGGAGCTTGATTAGACCTTACAAGGCTTTCGGTGGATCTCGATTTGACCGCGCTGGAATCCGTTAGGGTAGTGAAGCTTGGCTGGCAAGCCCTGGTAAGGTGTTCGCCATAAACAGGCGGCCTTGGCTTGCTTTTGGAAGGGTGGAGAGGTACGCTCGAGTACTGCTCTTTCTACTTGATTTAACCATGCCAAGATCTACAGTGGATCTTGGCGCTTTTGGTGACGATGAGGCTTTAAGGACTTCTTCCTTTTATGCTCGGACAGGTCGAGATTATACCTCGACTAGGCAGGAGGGCCTTTGCAAGACAAGTTCGGCACCTTGAAGGTCTCATAGTAAAAGTAGAGATAGTAGCAAGCTCTAGGAGAGTGTCACGAGAAACCTTGATGTCGGGGGACCCATGTCCTTTCACGTCGACCTAGCTTAGGGCTTTTATCCTGGTATAAGGTGTTTGACGCGGTCTCATCAGGCTATATTTGGTAAGCCTGGACATGTGCGAGATGCTCAGATGGTATGGGTGGCCTCGCCTTGCTCCTGTAGGATCGCGTGGTAGCTCGACCTCGGGGACCTTGATACCCCGTCATATAAGCCTGAAATTGGACCCTTGCAGGAAGGCTGGAAAGTGGAAAATTCATCTTTGGTCCCTAGCTAAATTTGCTATTAACAGAAGTCCCCTCTGATTTGAACACGGGTAAGTATTTGGGGTTAGAGTCTGGATCTTGTACTACATGAAGAATTTTGCTTGACCCTTTTTATTGGTAACCAGTATCGTTCCCAGTGATTGGCTTAGTGAACTGGGGTACTATTCATTCCTGCAAAATAAATGAACTATGGCGGACCACAGAAAGGGGATATTCCCTTTACGGAATTTTTGACGCTCTGGTCAGTGTAAAACTTGGTAAGTGAGAAAGGTCACAAACCGTATTGCTCGATCATGTCGGATGAAGCTTCTGTGGTTAATATGGGTACCTAGAGTTCTTTTCCAGGAATCACGGTACTTAGACGAGCTGGCGAAATGATCCTGGTAAGCATCTATGCTATCTAGATCCTTCCTAAAGGAGTTGGCCCGGCTAAGGCAGCAGGATGACCTTTTGGTTGTTCTGATCTCGTGATCTAGTAGGTAACTATGCTCTTACGCCCAGATCCTTCATATGGGAGGTTACCCGACCAAGGAATCCGGAGCGCTATCTAGCTATATCCTGGTCTCGAGATCCGGATGACATTAATGCTCTTACACTCAGATTCATCTTGGGGGTCGTAACCCTACCAAGACATCAGGAGCGCTATCTAGCTATATCTTGGTATTTTGATCTGGATGGCAACTATGCTCTTACACTCAAACCCTTCTTGGGGGTCGTAGTCGACCAAGGCATCAGGAGCGCTATCTAGCTATATCCTGGTATTTTGATCCGGATGGCAACTATGCTCTTATACTCAGACCCTTCTTAGGGTTCGTAACCGACCAAGGCATCAGGAGTTCTATCTAGCTATATCCTGGTATTTTGATCCGGATGGCAACTATGCTCTTACACTCAGACCCTTCTTGGGGGTCGTAGCCCGACCAAGGCATCAGGAGCGCTATCTAGCTATATCCTGGTATTTTGATCTGGATGACAACTATGCTCTTGCACTCGGATCCTTCTTGGGGGAGGTCACCCAACCAAGGCATCAGGAGTGATGAGCGGGCTTCCCCGATCAATCCCTGGTCTCGAGATATGGATGATAACTATGCACTTACACTCAGACCTTTCTTGGCGGGGGGTGGTGCTCGACCGAGTCATCAGAGGTAGTGAGAGGGCTTCCCCGACCAGTCTCTGGTCTTGAGGAGATCACTGTCGAAATACTATGGCGATCCTCCTAGAGGGAGTAATTCAGTCCAGGGCATTAGGACGGCTATCTAGCTCACTTAGTCAAGGTGATCACATGAGATCTATTACGGATACCGAAATTGAATGAGATGCAAATTCATGCCGAGCCGATACGAAGTTGTATCAATGCATGGTGGTATCGGTTGATAACCAGTCTCGCTCTAGGAGTTTTTTCACGAGTAGAATCTCTTGAGATGATCTGCATTATGAATGTAGATAGTAGAATTGCTCTCCGTAAAAGACGTTTTTTATTACGAAGTAGGGGAAATGGTCTCACGCTATTGAGCTTTTAGTCCCTAAGTGATGTAACCGGTTTGGAAGTCTGTTTGGGGTAGATGAGAGTTTTCAACAATCGTAATAGAGCTCGAGACCCCACTGTGAAAAAATCAGGACCTTTGGGTGCTCCCCGAACGGATCGAGACCTCGATGGCTCACTAGGGCATTGGAATGCCCAGTACAAATGGAGAGAAGCCATCGGTATGATAATCTTTTTGAGCAAGCTGATGTTGTTAAGGTCAAGCTCGTGCAAGCCAAAGAGGATGGTTACATCTTCACAGCCTTCTAGGTAGAGCTGGCTCTACTTCCCCAATTTAACTTAAGAGTCATTGATGGACGAAAAAGAGAGGGGATTAAGAAAAAAGTTGTTGAGATGATTATGTATGTTCCCATCGTAGCTGGCAAGTCTTGGGTTGCTGAAGCAGACCCTGGCTCGAAATCCAATGGTTCAGTAGAGGATCATTCTGAAGAAGGAGCTTCTCCCTCAAATAAAGGCCATAACTGAGGTGGTTGTTTATATGGCAGGTGAGCCCCGGTTGATCCATAAGTAGATGCTTTGGATGGAGAAAACTATTCTCTTAGGTGACATCAAACCAAAAGGAGGAGGAGCTGACCACCGTAGTGAGGGGCACAGTTGTTCTGAATAAAGACATGGCCATAATTGAGGCAACCATGGCTAATGTGCAGGTAACCCGGGAGTGGATCCAACATGCATATGATCTAGAAAGACTCGGGTCCATGCGTCATGCCATGCGAGGATTGCTCTGAAGGAGGAGGTAAACTCTTGAGGGAGTGGTTTAAACTCTGCATGGCAGCGTGGCTGCCTTGGAAGCCAATGTAGGTTCTTCATTTGTTGAAGGACGCTTATGTGTTGCTTGCTAGGCAGCTCGAGCTCTTCTTCCCTCTGACCTGATCATCATTGGAGGATAGATACCTTGAGTAGATCACAGAGAAAGCTGAGAGTTACCTGGGTCCGCTCCGACTGAAGCCGAACCTTCTTGAGATGATGGATGAGTAGGTGATAAGGAGGACTTGGTTCCCAATTCTGGTTTCATGTCTAGTCATGTTGGGGTAGGAACTACCTTGAAGTTCCCTGCTGCTGTAGATGCATGAGGGGCTCTAAGCCCGCCTACCTTTCCATCAGAATCATCCAAAGTAAAGGTCCAGTTTGATCTTTCCAGGGAAATGGTTGTCCGAACTGGTCTGGCAGATGTGGGTTGCTACAGAGGTTATGGATGTAGGTGAAGCTTCAAACTTATGTATCTGTCAAGGAGGTAAGGATCTAGATCGCCCTTACCCAGGAAGAGGACCTCCATACTGAAGCCATAGTGATAGAAAAGGTCCCGATCAATCCAGCTGAAGAGGTAAGTGACCGAGCTGATTCAGGCTAACATGACTAAGGTGGTGAAGCTAGCTCTGAGGTAGCAGTGCTAGGGGATGGTGGTTCTTCCTCTACCCAAGCAATAGGACCACGGAGGAAGTAGCTGCCACTGTCAATGAAACTAACCTAGGATGTGGATCGGGACCACAGTGGCTCGCTAAGGCATTGAACGGTCCGATAAAATGGAGAGGAGCCACCAGCCTGGTACTACATATGAGGAAGCTCTGGGCCTTACAGCAATGCTGTTATTACTCTAGAGGCTAACTCAGTCACGTAGGAGGCTTTACCGATTGTGGGAAACCTCTGGGCTTATCTCGAATGAACCAGGACTCCAATGACTTACTAGGGCGTTAAATGGCCCGATACAAATGGAGAGGAACCATCGACCTGGTACTAGATACAAGGAGGCTCTAGGACTTACAGCAGTGCTGCTGCTGCTCTAGAGGCTTGCTCAGGCACGTAGGAGGCCTCACTGAATATGGGAAGCCTCCGGGCTCATCACGAATGAACTGGGACTCTGGTGGCTTGCTAGGGGGTTGAATGACCCGACATGAATGGAGCAGAGCCACCGGTATGATGCTCTTTAGGAGTAGGTTAATGCTGCTAAAGTCGAGCTTGAGTAGACCAATGGGATGATGATCAAGATAATGAGGGGAGCGATCATCTTGAGCAAAGTCATGACCAGAGCTGAGGCCATCGCAGATAAGATGTAGGTAGACAAAGAACGGATGCTGTGTGCATATGATATGGAAAGACTCGAATCCATGCTCTGTGTAGTGTAAGGACCGTCTGAAGGAGATCATAGTGAGAGTTGAGAGTTTATTGGGTCCACTCTCACTGAAGCCTGTCAATCTCGAGCCACAAGGTGCACTGATGATGAGGAGGACATGTTGTCCATCTCCACATTCATGCTAGACCATTCTACGGTAGAACCTATCTCAAAGTCCCCAAGGTAGGAGAGGTAAGAGAGGTAGGAGAGATCTCGATTGATCTAACTAAGGAGATAGAGTTCAAGGCTGATTGAAGCTGATTCGACCAAAGTGGTGGAAGCTGGCTCCAAAGTAGCGGCGTTAGGGGATGATGACCCGCCCTTTAACTAAGCAATGGGACTAAGGAGGAAGGAGCTGCTACTGTTGAGGAGACTAACCAGAGAGGTAGATCAAGACTAAGCTAGCTTGCTAGGGCGATTAATGGCCCCATTCAAGTGGAGATGAGACACCGGCCTAGTAACTGTTCAGAGACTTGCTTGGGATTAAAGAAGTTTCCCGCGACTGAGAGAAGACTTTGGACCCCTTCGGGATGAGTGGTGACTCACTTGAGCATTGACCCTATATGAATAGAGATGGGCTACCTGTCTAGTACCGGTCCAGAGGCTTACTTGGGATTCAAGGAGCCCCTAACAACTGAGTGAAGGCTCTATACCACGTAAAATCTAGGAAGCCTCTAGGCTGTCCTCGATCAGATCAGGCTTCGGTGGCTTGTTAGGGCGGTGAATGACCCGGTACACATAGAGCGAAGCCACCGGTCTAGTACTGGTCCAAAAGCATGTTTGGGATCCTAGAAGTCCTCAGCAACTGAGTGAAAGCTCTGGACCCTCCTGGAATGAACCGAGAATTTAGTGGCTCACTTGGGCGTTGACCGGCCCGGTATAAGAAGTGAGGAGCCATTTGGCCTTACAGTGAGGCTGCTACTTCAAAGGTTTGGTTAGGCATGTAGGGGGCCTTCCCAAGAGTGGGAAACCTCCGGGCTCTTCTCGATCAGATCAAGCTTCGGTGGCTTGCTTGGGCGATAAAAGGCCCGATATATATGGAGCGAAGCCACCGATCATGTAGCATAGCTACTGCTCCAGAAGCTTGCTTAGTCATGTAGGTGGCCTTACCAAATATAGGAAGCTTCTGAGAACTCCTCGATTGGATCGGGCTTCGGTGGCTTGCAAGGGCGGTGAATGGCCCCGTAAACATGAAGCGAAGCCACCGGTCAGGTACTGGTCCAGAAGCATGCTTGGGATTTTTGGAGTCCCCAGCAATTTGAAAGAAGGCTCCGGACCATGCTGGAATGGATCGGGGTCGTAGTGGCTCACTTGGGCGTTGACCGACCCTGTACAAGAAGTGAGGGGCCACTAGGCCTTGCAGTGGGGTTGCTACTCCAGAGGCTTACTCAGGCATGTAGGAGGCCTTACCAAAATATGGGAAGCCTCTGGGCTGTCCTCGATCAGATCCGGCTTCGATGGCTTGTTAGAGCGATGAGTGGCTCGGTAAACATGAAGCGAAGCCACCGGTCTGGTACTGGTCCAGAAGCATGCTTAGGATCTTTGGAGTCCCCAACAATTTGAAAGGAGGATCATGAACGTGCTGGAATGGATCAGGGTTGTAGTGGCTCACTTGGGCGTTGACCGACCCTGTACAAGAAGTGAGGAGCCACTAGGCCTTGCAGCGGGGCTGCTACTCCAGAGGCTTACTCATGCATGTAGGAGGCCTTACCAAAATATGGAAAGCCTCTGGGTTATCCTCGATCAGATACAGCTTTGATGGCTTGCTAGGGCGATGAGTGGCCCGGTACACATAGAGCGAAGCCACCGGTCTGATACTAGTCCAGAAGCATGCTTGGGATCCTAAAAGTCCCCAGCAACTCTGAGAAAGCTCTGGACCCTCCTGCAGTGAACCGAGAGTTCAGTGGCTCACTTGGGCGTTGACTGGTCCGGTGCACAAGGCGTGGAACCACTAATCTTCTACTGGTGGTGCTGCTCTAGAAGCTACACAGCTGAGTTGGCTTCTTAGATTCATGAGTCGACCTGCTACCGTTACCTAGGAGCTTCTGAAGGGCGGATACGGTGACATGAAGGGTCCCGTATGACCAGGTCCAAGTTCAACTGATCTACTGATAAGAGGGGTACCGGTAGCAAAGCAAATCTTCTGTGAAGAAGCATGAGAGGTGCAGTTCTACTGTATAGGAGCTCTCGATGTATCAGAATGGCTTAGCTATATATGAGATCTTTAAACGGGGAGCTACTGTATTAGAGCTTTATGATTATCTGAGCAGGTTCGCTTCATAGGAGTAGCATAATGAACTAGTTCCTCCAGGAATCCCACGTAACATATTTGCTGCACAATGAACGAAACTCGTCAAATGATAAAATGAGCACCACATGCGATGCATAGGCGATATAGACAAGTATGGAGAAAAGACATCGTATATAGTAAATGATATTCCATGAATAATGAATTATGTTACCTCAATAGTATAATGATACTCATGTAGAGACATAGAGGCTTTCAAAAGGGGTGTGAAAACTTTCCACAGACGGCGCCAGAAAGTGTTAACGAAAAATTCGCTCAAGGTGAGGAATTACAACTAACACCCTCGGGACCACTACCACAGAGGTGGTGGCCGGGGTTGGTACCTTTGGTACCTTGGTGATCATGTATGAATATGGAGTATGGAGTATGGAGTATGGAGTATGGAGTATAGAGTGGTAGGTAGGAGAGGAGTCATCCCACTCGTCAGGCTTCATGGTAGGTAGGAGAGGAGTCATCCCTCTCGTCGGGCTTTGTGGTAGGTAGGAGACGAGTCATCACTCTCGTCGGGCTTCGTGGTAGGTCGGAGACGAAGGGAGCTTGAGGTTCCCTTACTGGTGTGAAGGGGTTGATCTTAGTCCTGGTCCTCGGTCGGGGTCAGAGCCCGTTATGGTACCCGGAGCCCGGTTTTGGAGCCTGATTCCTTCCTGTAATTCCACGACCTAGATATCAAGTAAGGAGGGGAGTTTATCTAGCTCCAGTGTCGGGGAGCTCGATTTCTTCCATAGAGATGATACAGGAGAGCTCATCAACTTTTTTCAAGTTGGTCTAGGTGGTTTCTCCTCATCTTGATGTGCGACTTTGGCATGTAGATGAGAGGATACGAGCGTTAGGTTCAGCGAGGTAGGAATCTAGCTTGCACTCATATACACATGCATTACACATGACACAAGTAAGAGAAACACAAGTCTTTTGTAGAGGGAGGGGGATTGACCAAGGGGGAAAAAACATCACGAATGATCAAGTGTTAACCGTTACCAGTATATTCCTGGTAAAGGTACACGTACAATAACGATCTAGAGAGAACTTTAAACGAAGCATGTGTCTTCTGAGATCTCAGATCCCTTAATATGCCTTTTACAGACATATTTGTACATGGTGACTACCTTGGCGTGCAAGTCCAAGACTCTTCAATTAGTCATCATTTCCTTATCGAATACGATTCTTCCTTTAATGTAGTTGATCGGCTTGTAGCTAATATCTTGGAGAAGATATGATTGTTTCCTCTTCGGACTCTTCCTTCCTTGATAGACCGGATTTTTTGTTATAGTTGACCCTCAATAATTGGTTGTTGAGGATATCTTGGAGGAAAAGGTATTTGTTTCCTCTTTGGACTTTTTCACTAATTGTGGCCATTAAAGAGTTGAATATTCTCTCATTAATGACGTTGATCATGTCATTAATTGGGTTAACTACCTCTATTAATATAGTTGACCTCATTAATAGGTTTGACTTTCTCCATTAATACGGTTGACCTCATTAAATAGGGCTGACTACCTCTATTAATACGGTTGACCTCATTAAATAGGGTTGACTACCTATATTAATGCGATTTACCTCATTAATGGTAATCATGAAAGTCAACCCTCTCTCTTGGAGGAGAACTCTGGTTCAATATTCTGGTGGCGCAGTACCTTACTGATATTATTATTTCGACTTTACAGAGGAGGCGTACCCTGGATGGGTCCCGAAGCTGGTATCCCAGTACTTGGGTATCGATCTGAAGGCGAGATACCTTAAGGTACCAGTCTGGTTGTATGGAGATTGATTCGACCTTACAAGGCTTTCGGTGGAGCTCGATTTGACCGCCCTGGAATCCGACGGGGTAGCGAAGCTTGACTGGAAAGCCCTGGTAAGATGTTCGCCATAAACAGGCGGCATTGGCTTGCTTCTAGAAGGGTGGAGAGGTACGCTCGAGTATTGCTCTTGCTCCTTGATTTAACCATGCCAGGATCTACAGTGGATCTTGGCATTTTTAGTGACGATGAGGCTTTACCGGGTTCTTCCTTTTATGCTCAGACCGGTCTAGATTATACCTCGACGAGGCAGAAGGGCCTTTACAAGACAAGTTTGGAACCTTGAAGGTCTCATAGTGAAAGTAGAGATAGCAGCAAGCTCTAGGAGAGTGTCACGAGATACCTTGATGTCAAGGGACCTAGGTTCTTTCACGTCGACCTAGCTTCAGGCTTTTATCCTAGTATAAGGTGCTTGACGCGGTCTCATCAGGCTTTAATTGGTAATCCTGGACACGTGCGAGATGCTCAGTTGGTATGAGCGGCCTCGCCTTACTCTAGTAGGATCGCGTGGTAGCTCGACCTCGGGGACCTTGATACCCCGTCATATCAGCCCCAAATTGGACCCTTGCAGGAAGGCTGAGAAGTGGAAAATTCTTCTTTGGTCCCTAGCCAAATTTTGATATTAACATATATTATTATAAATTATTATAATATATATATATAATGTTATAATATACCATATAATATTGTTAATAGCAAAATTTGGCTAGGGGACCAAAGAGAAATTTTCCACTCTTCTAGCTCGAATCAAAGCCCGGATTCACCATTTGAACCCTGGACGAGTCATAAAGCTACTCTGCCGAAGCAAGAAAGGGTCATCGGGATTCAGAGCTACCAGGAATGAAGCTCGACACGACTAGGTCGAGCCCTCATGCAAACGTAGAAATTCAGGAAAAGCCTGATGCGCGGATATTCGGGCTTCTCGAGATCACCTATCCTGGAGCCCCAGTTTCCAGGGCCTGCCTCCGGAACCACCCCGTGAAAGCAAGGAAAGGTAGCCGAGCTCAGGAATCACTTGAAGTGAAACCCGACACAAACAAGAGTGAGCTCCTTCCAGATCAAGGCTTCCCGTGGTCAGATTTAACTCGTAGCTCAAGCTAGAAGCCCACCAACCTTTCCAAATGCCCGTTGTCCCCGTTAGATACGAAGAGAGAGCTTATAAGTGGATCAGATTCATGTTATAGCTAATGTTCCAATTCGCTAAGGGACGCTTGTAACCTACCTATACATGAAAGAAGAATCTCACCTAATCTACAATACCCACAGTAACTGCCCTCAAGGCCGTCCTAAGCTTCTGAGACCAAAACTAAAGCATGGGTCTACCTCACCCTATGAAACAGCGAGCACCTAACTCGACGACCTCCATAAAGAATCATGTCATGAATGCGCACAAGATCATATCTACACTCCACCGAACATTAAAACTCTGCATACGTGTAAGGCAAGAGATTGATTCTAAAGAGGAAACAAACTTATCTCCTCCAGCAATATTCTTGAGCGATATTCTTGAGTCCATTATTTATTCGAATTCAACGACTTTTAAATTGAGGATCCCGCCATATAAGGAGGGAACAGATTCAGAGAATCGTGGCGGGAGATACACCGTTCAAATGGCTTGGACCATGTATAAATACGAAGAAAAAAAGAAGAAAAAATGAGCAGAATATTTACAGAAAGAAAGAGAGAGCTCTTGGCCTGAATTCTGTAATCAAAACACGACCAAAAAAGGTATTCCACTATTCGACTAGCACAAGCTTACTACCTCGTGATGTCATAGTGAGGTTGAGACTATTAGAGATATATTGTTTTGAGTGTTTCCTGTATTACTTATATAACCAATAATAAAAATTCACATTCTCGTTCTTACAATATCCACCATCGTTTAATAGGTTAGGTACTTAAGGTATCAACCCGGGCCGCCACCTCCGTGGTAGTGGTCTTGAGGGTGTTATCGGAAATTTTCCACCCCCGGAAAAATTTTCGATTAACATTTTCTGGAGCCGTCTGTGTGAAATAACCACACCACCATTTTTATATTCATAAGTTCGTTGTTTTGCAGTAATCATGAGGCTTCGTTCCACCCAAGGACAGCCTGGCATATCGGGACAACCTTCAGCTGCGACGACATGAAAGGTCCTGAAGAAAGGAAGAAAATTCGGGCTCCAAAGCCAGGTCTTAGACCAGCCAGCCATTGTACGGGCTTTGGATCCCCCTATGGTAAGCCAGGCCACGATGGACTAATAAGCAGCGGTCTTCGTGGAAAACGTCCACCTTCGACTACTCGCTGAGGGTATTACTGTCCAGAGAGAAAACCTCTGCAATCGAGGAGAACCAAGCAGACCCAGGACTCGGCAACCCACCTTTGATTGCCTAGGACCTACCCCTCTGGAGCCAGCTCGTAATAGAATTGGACCCCAGCCCTCGATCTGGGATAGGTTAGGGCCCATGCCCCCCGTTCCTGAAGTGCCACCACGTTACCAATGTAGGCAAGTTAAGTCCGCGACAGACGTCCTTCCCTGACAGCGGCGAGAGTTTTTTCACCTAAAGACTTCAAGAAGGGAAGCCCGGGCTAGAGAGGAAGAAAGCCAGCAAAGCCCATAGCCAGATTTCATCTGTAGAAGAAGTTGGGTAGAGATCGCCAGCTCATCAGAAGGGTCTAACAGTGAGGAATCCCAAATTAATTCACGTAAATCCAAGAACAAGCGCCTGAGAGACCAGTTGGTAGAGCTTTAGAAAGAGATCCAGCTGATGAAGAAGGGGAAGTACAAAGAGGACAAGAAAGATCCTCTAAGTGAGTTGGATGCTCTCTTTACCAGAAGGATCCTAGAGGCGGAGCTCCAGCCAAAAATTAAAATGTCGACTGATAGATTTTTCGGGACAAAGGATCCCTTGAGCCACTTGGAGAGCTTTGTCCAACAGATGGAGGTCCAGAACACGATCAGGGTCGCATGTGTCGAATGTTCCCAACTACGCTGACAGATTACGCTAAGACCTGGTTCAGAAAGCTACCAACTGGCAGTGTGGATTCCTTCACAAAGCTGTCAACTGATTTATGCTCGCAATTCCAGTGAGTTAAATTGAAGGATCCAATCCATCTACAGTATGTGATCATGGAGAGAGGGGAAACCCTCAGAACTTATGTCGAGCATTTTCACAAGAAAGTCATCCAGATAGGGGTCTTCACTGAGAAAGAAACCCTCGCCCATTTTAAGAGGAACCTGTGGGCGGGCAAGCTTTTCCGATCTTTTGCCAAGCGGCCTCCAGAGACCTACCAAGAACCCTATGATCGGGCTCTAGAGAAAAATGAAGTTGACGAACAGCTCAAGGTCAAAATGGAACAAGATGATATGAGAGCCGTAAAGTGACAGAAGAAAGAAGCTCTCAAACCAGAGCAAGCTCAGAAAAGACAGAACAAACCCACCAGCAGGTCGACGTATCGCTTCCCCATTTCTCAACCTAGACTGGAAAGGTATCCAGTAAAACAAACTCCTCTGCGGGCTTCACCTCCTCCCAGGATAGTAGCCGCAATAGCTCGAGATGAGAGAGGGTATGATCATTACACCTCCTTAAATGTATCCCGTGAAACAATCTATCTCGCCATTCGGGACAGGGGGTTACTACAGAAGCCCGCACCCATAAAAGCCCTTGTCGATAAGAGGAATCGTTATAAGTATTGTGACTTTCACGAAGACATAGGACATAACACTTCAGAGTGCTATAACCTGCGAAACAAGATCGAGGCTTTGATAAAGGGAGGATGTTTGGTATAATTCTTACAGTAGGCCAGGGATAACATTCAGATTGAAAGGGAAGTGCAAGCCGAGATCCGCGAGCACGCTGAGAAGAGAAAGAGGGAACATGCGGATCTGATGCAACAAATTCAAGTGATACATACCATCAGCAGAGGACCCACTATGGCTGGTACCTCTTAATTCAAGGAAAAACCACGCGAGAAAGATCCCTCGTGTAGTTAAAAGACGAGGTATCTTCAAGGTCGACCAGAGCTCGACCAACCCTTCTCAGTCGTCACAGATCATTTTCACCGAGGCAGATGTCTATAACACCATGCAGCCTCATGATGACCTCATGGTGGTCACGGTGCAGATTGCCAATTGCATGGTCCATCGCGTGCTTGTTGACACAGGCAACAACATCGACATCCTCTTCAAAGATACTTTGGAAAAACTAAATTTGAAACAATGGTGTTACAATAGTTGCACCACCCCACTTTACGGATTAATTGGGACTCGATCATACCTGAGGGATCGAAGATCCTCCCGAGAATTGTTGGAATATCCCCCCTCCAGCAAAATATTATGACAGACTTCGTGGTGGTAGATACCCCATCGGCCTAAAATGCAATACAGGGAAGTCCTTTCCTGTCATCCTTGAAGGGGGTACTATCCATTTACCACAACGTCCTGAAGGGAATGGGCAAGCAGCAAGCAGCAAGCAGCCAGGAGATGCTATGCGGTGTCTGCCAACCCAACAGCTCTAGCAAAGTAACTTGCACAGGTAACAACGATCTAGGATAGGGAAACACCTATATTGACTTTGGAAGATGTAGGACCCATAAATCACTAGAGTATAACCTCGTGGTACCTAACGAGGAGGAGCAGAGAAGAGAATGGGCCAATGGTCATCCAGTGGATAAGCTAGAGGAGATTCCCATCCGGGTGGGTAATTCCTCGAAGGTCGTCAAAGTTGGAGCCACCCTTGAACCGGGAGTGAAGGAGGGCTTGATCGGGCTTCTCAGAGAATTCAATGACATCTTCGTTTGGAGTCACGATGAGATGCCCAGAATCCTGATGTCTTTGGCTGCTCACCGATTGGCAGTGGATCCGACCTTCAAGCTCGTCAAATAGAAAAGGCGTCACTTTAACGTCGAAAGAAATGCTGCGGTTCAGGAAGAAGTGAACAAATTGACCCCCAAGCGGGCTTCATCAGAGAAGCACGCTACCCCGAATGGATCACCAACGTGGTCATGGTCACAAAGGTAAATGGGAAGTGGCGCATATGCGTCGATTATACCCGACCTCAACCAGGCATGTCAAAAAGACAATTTCCCTATACCAAAAATTGATAAGTTGGTTGACTCCACCTCTGGAAACAAGCTCTTGAGCTTTATGGGCATATTTTCAGGATACAACCAGATTATGATGCACCCCACTGACCAGGAAAAAGACCAGTTTCATCACCGGACGGGGTCTGTATTGTTACAAGATGATGTTTTTTGGGCTTAAGAACGTGGGAGCTACATATCAAAGGTTAGTCAATCGACTGTTTAAGCCCAAAATTGGAAGATCAATGGAGGTGTACATCGATGACATGATCGCCAAGTCATCAACCGTTGAAAGCCATCTGGATGACCTTCGCAGAACTTTCATGATCTTGTGGGAGAACCAGATGAGATTGAACCACTTCAAATGCACCTTTGGGGTAATTGCGGGGAAGTTTCTGGGCTTCATGGTTCATGAAAGAGGCATAGAGGCTAACTCGAAAAAGATTAAGGCTATCATGGGCTTACCGCACTACTAGGAGAACGACCACCGGAGAAATGCCTTATTCTTTAGCCTTTGGGGTTGAAGCAGTTCTTCACATTGAGCACAAATTGACCTCCTTCAGAGTTCAACATTTTGAACAGGGAAGCAATGAGGATAAGCTCCGAGCTAGCTTGGATCTCTTGGAAGAAAAACAAGATCGGGTAGTTGAGAAGGTAGCAATTTACCAGAGCAAGATTGCTAGATACTTTAAAAGTCCGGAACTTTAAGGAAGTGGACATAGTTCTCAGGAAAGTGATATTGAATACTAGGAAGAGGTCAAATGGGGTCTTGGGACCCAACTGGGAAGGACTTTACTTAGTAAAGGTTGTGGTCCGCAACGGAGCATATAAGCTCGAGGATATGAATGACCGACTAATCGATCATACTTGGAATGAAGATCACCTGAGAAAATTATACCCCTAAACAGGGGACTCGTTAGCAGGCTACCTCTACCTAGTTTTTAATCCCCCGAAATAATGTACTCCATTCTTTTTTATCAATAAAGCCTGTTTTCTCCATCTTCAACTATGTTCTACAGTGATTTGGGTCTACATGGGAAAATTCGACATTATCATCCCAAGGCCAGGGATTAGCAGGGGAAGCCCCCTCGCTGTCCTTGATGCCTCGGTCGGGCACTACCCCCCGCCAAGAAGGGTCTGAGTGTAACAGCATAATTGTCATCCAGATCTCGAGACCAGAATATAACTAGATAGCCCTCCTGATGCCTTGGTCAGGCTAACACCCCCAAGAAGGGTCTGAGTGTAAAAGCATAGTTGCCAACAAGATCTCGAGACCAGGATATAGCTAGATAGCCCTCCTGATGCCTTGGTCTGGCTATAACCTCTAAACGGGATCTGAGTATAAGAGCCTAGTTACCGTCCAGATCACAAGACCAGGAAACAGCTAGGTAGCCCTCCTGATGCCTTGGTCGGGCTACTGCCCTCCAGAAGGACTCGAGTTTAAGAGCATGATTGCCATCCCGATCTCAAGACTAGGAGATGGCTAGATAACCCTCATTGATGTCTCGATCGGGTAATAACCCCCTAGAGGGACTCAAGAATGGAAAACTCTTTTACTTAAACTCCAATGTCCCAATTATTACTGGTTGCTAATTCTCCATGTATATGTGGTTGCTTGCTGTGACATGTGCGAACTAGCCTGCAATCACACAAGGGGACTATTTACTAAAGTCACCGAGCTACAAGTTTCAGTTAAGAGTTGAAAGCTTGAGTTATCTGTCTACTTTCAAACTTAAGCAGTTTCTCTATCTTGTTGTTTTTCCCAGGTTGAGTTAAGTCAAGTTGTTTTAGAGGCTACACCTAGATCGAGGTCAGAAATGAAGCAAGTAAATGTCAATCAAGTCAAAATTCATTGAAGAAAGCATGAACGAGATCAGAAGTCAGTTTTCATTAATGGAATGAGAGCCCAACCCCTGGTTCCGGGCTATATAAGCTATAAAAAAAATGAAAGAGAAAAAGCTAGTTAAACATGGCATGATTATAGCGGGGTGCCAACCCCCCTTTCCGGGCTGTGAAAAGAAAATTGGAATAAATCGCATTAGGATCCTGCTTCCTCATGGTTCCCTTCTGCTGCTCCCCATTCCTGATGAACCTCGCCCCTTGCTCCTCCTTCCGACGGTGGATCATCTTGGAAAGCCATCTATGTTACCCCTACCACCGGAGGGTTCCCGACTGCTTACTGCTCAGTGGGGTCCTCTTTAAAACCTTATTAACCACTGCCATCACCTCAGGAGAGATGACTACGTCAAGAAGGTTTGCCAAAGATTCTACCTCACTTGGTTCAACATCTAGTCCCTCTTTAGGGTTTCGTCTAGGCTATTGCGGATCTCACCTTGGGCTTCTAAAAGGTCCCCATCGGGTTATACTGACCGGACACCACTAGAGGTCTCCCCGGGACCCGAGACTGGAAAGACTGGAGGAGGAAGATGATGATCTATTACAAATTTTTGCTTCCCAGCTCTAGCCCTGCCACCCTCAGGACGGGACATCTCTTAGGCCTTTGTCATAATCTTCTCCTTGTCCCACTTGACAATAACTGATAGGTTGGAGGGGGAAGGGAGGGCTTCAGCAACCTAGTAGGAAGCATATAAATAACCTTCGCTGAAGAAGGCTTCCGCCTCAGCCTGAAGCTTGGTAACTTGGGCTTGCAGACCTTGGTTTTCAATGTCAAGCCCTTTGGCTTTCCTTTTCCAAGAATCCCGCTGACTGGCTCGACGTTGAGAACGGAAGGTTTCTTGGTCAGAGGACCGCTTCAACCTTTCATGGTCACACCGAAGTTCGGCTAACTCTGCCTCCATTCCCCTCTAGCTAGAGGCCATCTCTTGTACCAAGTCTTGAGCCCGTGCCAACAATTCCATGGCCCGCTCAGCTTTAGCTTCAACCCTGGCTGTCCGGTCGCGAAGAGAAGCGACCTGGTGGCCCATGGCTACTTGGAATTTAAAGGCCTGCAAAGGTTATTCAAGTTAGGAAACGACAAATCAAACTATTACATGAGAAAATAAAAGGTGATGACTACCTCGGCCAAGAGGGCAGAACTCTTGGTAACAAGAATATCTATAGGCATTGAAGCAATCATAGAAAGACTGCCCCCGGGGCAAGAAGCAACGAATTGCCCTATAACCTCATCTTGAAAGGCAGAGCCAGATTGATCTGGCGAGCAAACAGGGGAAACCCTTTTAACACCAGTTTCGGGGTCCTTTGAAGCTTGGGAGGCTGAGAATGTAGATGGAAGGGCAGAGGTGTCTGGCAAGATTGAAGCAAGGGCGATAGGAGCAGAGGCAGATGTAGGGGTAACTAGCAGGAACTAACATAACGGCATTGACGACTAGAGAAACAGAGGCCCCTTTTCCCCGCATCTTGACAGCCCGAGATGCGAGGAGTGACAACTTGGACCTGTGCTGGGAAGAAGGCGAAGCAAGAGCAGATGAAGCTCTAGTTGGAACGGTAGCCCCCCCTTCGCTGAGGAAGCCAGGGGGACTTCCCGATTCGATTTGGTAGATGGGGTAGGAGTGCGAGCTTGGTGGGCTTCATGGGAAGCTGGAGAAACAACAAAAACTGTTAAAAAAAAGAGAGAGAAAAAGGTAAAGCCATCAGAACTGAACCATTCAACGACACAAAGTATGATGGTTCAAAGTTCTTATGAGGAGTAGCATCCGATATTCGCAGATAGCAGTTTACCCGATAAGAATCAAAAGGGTCAGTAGTCGGGAACTTCAGGTTCAAATAGTTCCTGGCAAGGATGGTCTTCAACAACACCTCAGACTCGGTGGGCAAGGAATCTCGACCCCACAGGGGCTTATCATTGAAAGTGGTTGGAACCGCGAACTCATGCCCGCCTATAAAGGTCGAGCTCCCTCAATCCTTACCCGCTAGGATCCAGTCCTCCTTCCAAGCAGGATCTTTTCTCGAGGCGCCAGGGATGACAAAATTGAGTTTGTTATTTGCCTTGACATAGAACTGACCTCGATGAACCCCATACAAGCTCCTGATCTGAAAGAGGTAAGCTAGCTCATCGGCTCCCGGCTCCCGGCTCCCAGCTCCCGGCTCCCGGCTCCCGGGTGACCTTGCTTAACTCACATTGTTCCCTCCACAACACGATGAAGCCGATCAAATGCTTCCAGAAGCCGGGTATCAACTGGAGGGGAGCTAGCTATAGGGCGTTGAGAGCCCGCCGAATGGTAAGATGAAAGGGGAGCATTACCCCGTTCTCGAAGGCCGCGACGTGGATAAGGAGCACGCCTTTGGGTGGATTAAAGACGTCGTAGTTCCTGTGAGGGACTGTGAGGGAGACATTGTCAGGAATGCCATATCTAGACCTTATGCGACTAATCGATTGCGGGTCAACGACGGAGTCTGGAATGACTTCAAGTCATAGGGGAGACGTCTTTCCAAAGCAGGACCGACAACCGTGACTTGGTCCTTTCCATCAACGTCATCCCTATTTTCCTCGCCAGAATCCTCATCAACCAAGCTCAGGGGGGTATTTGGTCGATTAGAAAACCCAGTCCCGATTGCCATGTTCCTATTCGATCGACGACTTTTTGGGGTCGGAGGCGAGTCGTTCCTGTCTAGGTCTCATCGAGCCCACTTTCCTTGGGCAAGACTGGAAACCTCTATACCATCAACGAGGGAGTCAATGGAGTCATGACTGATCTTTGACATGATATAATAGGTTTTGGAGGCTTAGAAAAAAGGGAAAGAACATAGGCGTAGCTAAAGAAGTTTGCTAAAGAGAGGAAGTTTTGAAGATTTGAAAGTGAAGTGTGACCAAAGGGATGAGGACGCCTGGATTAAATAGAGGTGGAAGAGCCGTTGATGTCAACAAAATCTTTGATAATATCACCTCGAAACACGGGGATGGCTGTAATGTAGCCGGATTATTTTGAAGGACATACCAGTATGCGCACACCAAGTCACTCGCACATTAAATGTGAAGATTTCCACCCAGATTTGGTAACGGTAAGAGAGGAAAGTTTCCCAATTAAAAAATAAGGAATTTGACTCGAACCCCAACTCTACCACCGGTGTTCAAGTCAGAGGAGACTTTTGTTAATAGCAAAATTTGGCTAGGGGACTAAAGAGAAATTTCCCACTCTCCTAGCTCGAATCAAAGCCCAGATTCACCATTTGAACCCCTGACGAGTCACAAAGCTACCCCACCGAAGCAAGGAAAGGTCATCGGGATTTAGCTACTAGGAATGAAGCTCAGCACGACCAAGTCAAGCCCTCACGCAAACGTTGGAATTCGGGAAAAGCCCGATGCGCTGATATCCGGGCTTCTCGAGATCACCTATCTTGGAGCCCTGGTTTTTGGGGCTTGCCTCCAGAACCACCCCGCGAAAGCAAGGAAAGGTCACTGAGCTCAAGAAGCACTCGAAGTGAAGCACGACATAAACAAGAGTGAGCTCTTTCCAGATCAAGGCTTCCCGATGTCAGATTTAACTCGTAGCCCAAGCCAGAAGCCCACCAACCTCACCAGAATCCCGTTATCCCTGTCAGATACGAAGAGAGAGCCTTTAAGTGGATCATATTCATGCTATAGCTAATGTTCCAATTCGCTAAGGGATGCCTGTAACCTACCTGGACATGAAAGAAGAATCTCGCCTAATCTACACTACCCCTAGTAAGTGCCCACAAGGTCGTCCCAAGCTTTTGAGACCAGAACTAAAGCATGGGTCTACCTTGCCCTATGAAGCAGCGAGCACCTAACTCGGCGACCTCCATAAAGAATCATGCCATGTATACGCACAAGATCATATCTACACTCTGTACTGAACATTAAAACTCTGCGTACGTGTAAGACAAGAGATTGATTCCAAAGAGGAAACAAACTTATCTCCCCCAACGATATTCTTGAGTGATATTCTTGAGTCCGTTATTTATTCGAAGTCAACGACTTTTAAATAGAGAATCCCGCCTGATAAGGAGAGAACAAATTCAGAGAATCGTGGTGGGAGATACTCCCGTTCAAATGGCTTGGACCATATATAAATACGAAGAAAAAAAGACGAAAAAAAGGAGCAGAATATTTACAGAAAGAAAGAGAGAGCTCTTGGCTTAAATTTTGTAATCAGAACACAGGCCACAAAAGGTATTCCACTATTCGACTAGCACGAGCTTACTACCTCGTGATGTCCCAGTAAGGTTGAGACTATTGGAGATATATTGTTTTGATTCTTGTATTACTTATACAGCCAATAATAAAAATTCACATTCTCGTTCTTACAATATCCACCATCGTTTAATAGGTTAGGTACTTAAGGTATCAACCCGGGCCGCCACCTCCGTGGTAGTGGTCTTGAGGGTGTTATCGGAAATTTTCCACCCTAGGCAAATTTTCGGTTAACAAATATTATATATATATATATATATATATATATATATATATATATATATCAAATATAATATATTTATATGTATTACTATATATAAAAATATATAAAATATATAATATTATAATATTTAATATAATATAATATTATATTTAAATATATATATATATATACAGTTTTTTTTTATTATATAATAATATATATATATATATTATAATTATTTATTTATAATTTAAGAGTTTAGTTTTGATTAATTTATTTTTTGATATTTTTTTTGAATTAATTTTTGATGTTTTACTTTTGTTTAATTTAAAAATTACAATACAAAAATTATATTGGTTAATTATGCAATTTTTTTTTATAGTTGTAATAATATTAAACAAAATATCAAAATTAACATTTTAATTTTTGATATTTTTCGGTTAACCTACCCGGTGTATTTTTTCTGTTTTCATTTTCAAAATACAGCTTTCAGTATATACTACCAGACGTGTTTTTAGAATTCGAAACTGAAACAAAAAACACTGTTTTCATATTTATTTTTATTTTCGAAAAACAACAATTAAAATACGCTTATATGACGGAGCCTACACTTTTCAAATTGTTGAAGAACAACGACTATCAACAAGTAATGCTAGACAACTATCACCAAGTAATGCTAAATTGTCCAAAAAATATTGCTCAAAATCCTACCTAAATTATATAACGTGTGAGTTGTCAAATTGATAACACTTAACATATAATCTCACGATTAACCACATCAATTGAACAATTTTTTTGGACAGTCTAACATCGGTCAATGTTTTAAATGAAGAGGATGCAGAAGATAACACCACATACAACGCTCTTCCCAGTACAAATTTCCATATTTTCATGATGAGAAGAAAATGAAAATGTAAGTCAAAGTTGAAATGCCTAATTGGCTATAACCTCTTAGATGTGATGGCAAACGACTGAACGAGGTTCTTTCATGAAATTCAAATCAGAAATTGTTGATTTTTTAAAATAATAAAACAAGCTATGGAAAAAAAAAAAAAATTGGTCTAATTCTGACTTGTACTGGGCGGCCAGCTCCATATCCATAAATCATAAATTGTTTGAAAAATCAATATTGAGCAGTGTAAACTAAAACATGCCGAAAAGATTTTTCACTTTCTGCAGTTATGGAAAGAATACAAGTTTTTATATAAGTAAGACCCTATTCTACGGTTGTTTTTTAATCCGTTTTTATTTTTATTTTTTAAAACTGATTTTAAAAACGTATTTGTTAACTGTTTTCATTTTATTTTCGAAAATAAAAATGAAACACAAAACCAAGATTAAAAGTAAATAATTTTAAAAACATAAAATACTAGTTTTTTATTTTTGTTTTTCATTTTGTTTCACTTTTTTTATATTTATATAAAAAAAATCATTTTTTAAACTATTAATTATACTGTTATGCGTTTGATATAACTAGAACAAAACGAGACAAGATTTTCAAATAACCAAAATATCCTTATTATATATATATATATTAATACTGTATATATTATGATATATATATATATAATATTATAATATAAATTATATACATAATAATTATTTATTTATAATTTAAAATTTTAATTTTGATTAATTCATTTGATATGTTTTTTTAAATTAATTTTTTATTTATTACTTTTGTTTAATTTAAAACTTACAATACAAAAATTATATTGATTAATTATGTAATCAATTTGTTTATAGTTGTAATAATATTAAATAAAATATCAAAATTGAAATTTCAATTTTTGATAGTTTTCGGTTAACCTAGTAGACGCGTTTTTTCCGTTTTCATTTTCAAAATACGGCTTTCAGTATATTCTACCAGACGCGTTTTCAGAATTCGAAATCGAAACTAAAAACACTTTTTTCATTTTTATTTTTATTTTCGAAAAACAGCAACTGAAAAATACTTACAGAACGGACCCTAAGTGTTTTCATTTGTAATTCATACTCACCAGAATGAACAACAATAAAGGTGTCAAATTCAATTTGTAAACTTAACCATCAAATGCACAAGATTCCTATTATTACTTGATTTCGTCTCTGATCTACTTGATTTCATCTCTAATCAAAAGAGACGATGAACAAGATAGAAAATGAAGCAAATTTTCCTCAAAACCTACCTATTTACAAATTACAATCTATCAATGCACTGGTTTACAGACAACATGCATTTTGATTATAACATGTCATGTGAATATCCAATAGAGGAGAATAGAGATCCCACCTAAGTACGTGAAACGACCATCCAACAGAAACTGGAAAACGTTGACAAAATTCATCCAACAAAGATGGCCATATGTCAGAAATTAACGAGATCCATTCCTGCAGACACAAGAATTAACATAAATCAGTAAATAACAACTAAAAGCAATTAAGAAAAAGAAAGTTGACATTTTGAAAAGAAAAAAAAAAGCCAAAAGGAGAAGACACAAGGCAAAACGACATTATGCCACAAAAGAGTAAGACAGTGTCAGTGTATACCATACACACAGGATATGCATTTATGACATACATGACACTAATAACCCCACAACAAAATTATCATATATGCACCTACATCACAAGCTAAATCAATAAATGAATATTTTCAGGAGCAAATTTATGACATTTAGAGGTATCAAACACCCAAAAGTGTAAGGTTAATGATGCCTAACATAAATTGGAGATGGGGAAAAATATGCATCATAAGATTCAAAGATCTTTAAGGCACCAATCTAAGTACAAACTTTGACCAACTAGTTCACCAAAGTTTTATGTGCATGGATAGGCAAGCATATGGACAATCTGTCACACATTACAAACACGACTTGAATTACTTTGCTAACAGAACTATTATACCGAACCAACCACAGTTTTTAAAGGGGAACACCTTATTGAAGCACGGCGCAACTTTTTTTAAAAAGGTTCCAAATAATATCCCAACCAATGGGAATAATTCATAACAATTGTATTAACCTAATTTATCCTATAAATTTCAAGTTACCAAGTAAAATGTAAGTTTTAGAACTGTAGAAACACGTCATAATTGATAAAGAAATTAACATGCAATCATCATATTAACGATTCAAAGTTCAAACACATTGAAAAGGAAAAAAAAAAACAAAGATGTTCAAATTAGTTTCTAGGCTCTAGGCTCTAGCTATCTCCCAATTCAAACAAAACCAACTTCATAACATCATCATGCATCTTCATGTTGCGCAATGCTGACAGACTTGGGGGTCGAGCTACTGTTTTCTTGCTCATTTTTTTCTTGCTTTCGCGTGTTTTGATTATTGCTTTGGGTTTGCATATTCAATAACGGATTTTCTAAAGTAAAACTTTACTTTTTATTTAACTTTTTTCTAAATCAGCAAAAAATGGAGCATTTCCATTTCTATAAAATGAATATTAAGGCAACACTACTTCTGGCCGAGTATAAAGCATATAAATGACAACAGAAATTCACAATATTCAGATAGCCAATAAGTAGATCATGTGATTACTGTGCAGTGTGTGCACTGAGTAACACAAAAAAATAACAAATATCTAGTGTACAAGATGCATGGTCATGTAGATTAAACTTGAGTAAGAGAATTACAATTACAGTTGGTAGAGTGTTGACCAGCCTGCCCAGGTTCAGTTGGACTCAAATCCATATCATGAGTGGCAGTCCAACCAGGTTCATAAGCTTCAAGAAAACTAATCTTCGCCTTATTTGGCAAATCATGTGGATGAACAAATGGTACTCCAGCTGGCCACTTGATCTCTATTCTTATGTTAGCACAGGGGCTATCAAGTGCATGAACGTGATTCTCACACTCCTTCAGGCTACAGAATCTGAGTTTGATGCCTTTCTTATCTGCAATGTCCTGAACCCTCTCCTTCAGAACTCTCTGGGCCTCAAGTCGTAACCTCTTGGAAGGTGGCAGAGGTTTGCATCTTGAATTATTCTTCCTCCTCCTTAACAATGGTTTCATAGATCCTGTACCAGCATTTCATCGATCCAAGGACCTGCTGTTAAAAGCTTTTCACTAAGAACTATTCCAACAAGAAGGAAACAATGGTAATCCTAATCCAAGATAGCCCCAGAGAGAATAAAACAGCAAAAATATATTATTATGACTAAAATTAAAAAAATCTTCCTTTTGACAGCAAAATAGGACATAGATATATTGCAAAAAAACATAATAATAATTCAGGACATAGATACTAAACTATACTTCTTCTAAAACCAAAACAAAACCAAGTGAGATGGTGCTGAAAAAGATAGCTGAGGTCATTTTTCAGAGGGCGTGTGCAGTAATTTAGTCAAACTTCATAATGGTGCAGTATAATTTATGCTTATTCCTTTCCTTCTATAAGTGAGATTAGACTTTACACCAGCATACACATTGGAGCAACAAATGTCTAAGAACTTGTTTCTTGTCAACTATTTTTATCATTAAATACAATCATGAGCTACTTTTCTATAAAAGAAGGCAACTCTAAGCTCTCCTGCCACAGGCTACACAACCAAACATTCAACAAGAACATTGCTTGAAACATCTTTGAGGCAGAACCATCCTCCTGAAGCAAGCCGGACATTGACAATTTGTGAAGAAATCAAAGGGTTGGAGCCAAACACATCTGCTACTACCCTAATATTCAATATGGATAATTTCGCCAACCTTCCCCGAGTATATGCCTAATTTTAGGCAGAGTGAACGTTTACCTAAAATAACACAAACCTGCTGTATAGGACTTCGCATTGACTGGTTAAGTAAAAAAAGCCCCTAATTGAGTTGCTTTACCCATTATTATATTACAGTAATTAACATTGGACCACAAAGGAATCTTTAATACAAGTTGTATAAGTTTGTGATTTCATTGTGCAATGTGTACCTTAATGTTGAATTCTTCTCTTCTTCTTTTTTTAACTTTTTTCTCTTTACCTTATTTTAATGAATCGAAAACATATTAAACCAGAATTACCTTCTACAAATTTGTTCTTCATATAACCACAATGGTTGTTGGTGCTTATGGTGGTATATTATATATTCTACTGACATTGACATAACTGGATGGGGCGTTGTGAATCCATATATTTGTCATTTACATTGCTACTGTCTTTTGCACCATTGGATGGTTGTGCTAACTGAATAGTGATAATAAGTTTGAAAGTTTCAGAAGATACACATCTATTTAATTGACTATCAACTGCCCTTTATCATTGATAAAATACTTTATATTCTAACTAGGAAATGTTATACGCTCCGTGAGAATTGTTCTGCCATAAATGTTATGTTAATAATCATAATCATATCTTAGTTTAGAACTTGCTAATGTACCAAGGGCACCACCACCCTTTTCTTTCCTTGCCATCACTATTTTTGAACACAGCACATTACCTAGCTGCTCACTTATCATGTTAAATGATCTTTTACTTGTGATGAGAAGTAGTTGAATGGTTTATGATTTTCAGTTTCCAGCTGTATATAAATATATGATCTTGACTTTTGAAGTTCATAGCCAGTCAACGTTAAGTCCAGCAGCAGAGGTTTGTGTTATTTTGGACAAAAGTTCACTCTGCCGGCAGTGGCTCAGTTTGGTATTGTTGTGCTGTGGGGAGAAGTGTTTTTGAAATTGCTGTGGGGGGAATTGTTTTTGGAATTGCTGTGGGAAGAATCAGCTGAGCGTTTGGTAAACTGATTTTCAAAAGTGCTGTAAGAACTAAAAACAATTTCAATGTATTTGGTAAACTGAAATAAAAAGTGTTGTGAGTGTATAAAATTACTAAAAGGACATAGACATCTAAATGATACTAATGTGCTATACTTTATATTTTTCTTGTTTATTTGTGTTTAGAGTTATATAATTATGGTACTTTATTGAATTAATTAGCCCCATTTTTTATTCTACTTTATTTAATTAATTAACCTTATTTCTTTATTTCTTTATTTCTTTATTTATTTATTTTATTCTACTTTATTTTTTTATTTCATTTTTATTCTACTTTATTGAATTAATTATCCCAATTTTTTATATACAGTTATGGCAATATTTTTTTTTTATAGAAATATAAGTCTATTTTTTTTTTGTTAAATTTCGTTAAAGGCAAGGAAAAAGTTGGAAAGTTAGTAAAATTTCATTTAATATCACCGTAGCACGTTTTCTAAAAGCAGAAGCCAAAATTCAAAAGCATGTATTTGTAGCTTCTCAAAAACTCAGTTGGGAAAAGCTAAAAGTGACCAAAAGTACTTCCCCGCGATTTTACCAAACACCCTGTCTTAGGTCCAGAATCACTTTTGATCCCAAAAGCAGACGGGGAAGCAATGCCAAACTAAGCCTTAGTCTTAAACTGGGCAGAGTTTAGAGCATTTATCCCTTGTGACAGCCTTGACCAATATTATTTCTAACTACCAGCTTTAACCAACAGTCCACTCATAAGACAGAATTACTTACTCAAATCTCAATTATCTAATGATTAAGGAATGATCTAAGAAAAATTACAGCTAACAAAGTAGCCTTCAGAGGAATTTAACGAGCTAACATGAATAGTAAAATAGCAACACATACCAGATTACACATTTTTTCTTCCAACAAAAAAAAAAAAAAAGGAAACTTGGTCACAGGATAAATTTGCAAAATGAATTAAAAACAATAGGCATAACATCTAAACCTAGAGAATAAGGGAAAGATCAAGGACATTCAAATCTGAAATCCAAGATCACCATGTGTATCTATTTCCCAGAGCTTTCTATTTTTCCTTGTCTGTAAAATGAGTCATACACATAAGTTTAATATATTGATCTACAATATGACATGGAGAAAATATTCAGATTCAGGAAGTCAATTAATATTTCCTTTTCCTTTCCTATCAAAACGATAATACCGAAAGCAGTAGTTTATAGTTCATCAACAAGATGTGTGGTTATAAAAAATTTATGGAAATATAACATACCTAGTCAAGCAAACAAAAAAAATGGATAAAGAATTCTGCTTACCATCTTGGGCGGTAGGAAAACTGAAACTCTGGAAACTTTGCCTGTTAAAGAGCTGATCTGTTGGGTGCGATCGCTGCATGAAGTCATCCACTGTTATGGGAAGCTGGAACTGAGCTTCAACTCCATGACCAGCAGCCCTCATCTCAGAACAACTGAGACTGCTCATAGATTTAGGCATGAGTTTGAATGCCAAAGAAAATCGTCCATACATGTTACCTGGCATATCATTAATCTCTGTTCTGTGTAGTGCAGGGTTTACATAGCCTGCAGTTGCCTGATATAGTGCAAGTCCAGGGAAAACAACAGCTTCTTGAGGACCAAGATCCCCATCCACAAGGACCCACCGACCGTGAAAGTCTCTTACATGTAAACCTGCCTTATCTGACTTAACAATAGAGA
This sequence comes from Dipteronia dyeriana, assembly GCA_032871835.1. Taxonomy (NCBI): domain Eukaryota; kingdom Viridiplantae; phylum Streptophyta; class Magnoliopsida; order Sapindales; family Sapindaceae; genus Dipteronia; species Dipteronia dyeriana. The sequence continues at coordinate 41,516,875 of CM065302.1, forward strand.
CAAGGCTTTTATCTACATGATGGTCATGATCAGGATAGATAACCAACCGACCATCCTCTTGGGTTGTTAAATTATGGTGTTGTGCTCCTTGAAATGATGGCCTTGCATGACAACAAACAGACAATACGGAAGATGATACCTCCCGATTTCTCAAAGGAACGTTATCAAGTACTTCAGTGAATGGAGAGCTGCGCAAGTTCAAATAGAAGCTGATAGCATCCAATATATCCCGGGATGCCTTGCCCAAAAGAGCAAATACATCTATCAAACCAGCTGGAGGGAACTCCAATGAGTTACCAGGTTCCGAAGGAGTCAGGCCAGGTCTGTAATCATAAGTTTCCTGCCACAGTTGAGGATCTGCATAGTAACCAGATGTCTTACACCATTCACGCGAATCATTTGTATGGATCATATCTGCAGCTGGGTATGATGGCCTTTGATGGAAATAAAGTCGAGCAGAATCTAAACAAGATCTCAAGAGCGGCCCATCACTAGCCGGAAATTGAATGATGGCAGCAGAATACTGAGCAAAGGACTGCGATAAAGTCGATACTGATAGCTTGTAGGAATCAGAAGGAAGGCCTTCAGAGGGTATTAGATCTGTGAGCCTCACACGACCCAGAGATGGCAGGCCATTGCCCGCCATGAAATTAATTCACTACGCCAGCCAGCTGAATTCAAAGAGATAGTAAGCACCCTGTTGACTGCACTTATAAAATCACAGTAACGGACAAGGCCAAAAATTCAAGAAACACAAATCATGCAACATAACATATATTCAGCTATCGTTACCTATATCAATTGATCCGCATGAACAACTTTGTACATTGTCATTCAGCTAAAAATAAGGTATCAGAGATATCATAAATTACCAAAAATCAAGATATTTTTTTTATCCAATTCCCTATTCATGGCATCATAAATACCTAACAAAATGATATTATTAGTTATCTAGATAACACTTTTTGATTATGATGATTTGCTTGTGTTTTGAGGGGAAATTAGCGAATTCATATAGAATTAATTACTTTTATTAGTTTAAGGTTTTTTTTTTTTTTGTTGACATAGTAAATTCTTTGCTTTGCAAATAGAAGGAAAAAAACAAATGAATGCTTCGCAATGCTTGGTCTCTTCCTGTATTTGCTTATGGCTTTTTTTGTTTTTGTTCTTTCAAGAAAAATTAAGCTTATGTTGTACTTATACTTGTAGGGTAAAGAAATTGACAAAAACTGAAAAACAACTGATTCAATACAGAATTCACTCATTTTCTCTAAAACACAAAAAAAAAAATTCATCATTTGCTTTTTTCCTTTCTACTTTCCAAAAAAAAAAACCCTTTTTGACTACCAAAATCAAAATGTTGCAGAATTTAACAATTCAACACCTCCAAAGAAAAAAAAAATGCCACCTTTAATCATCATCATCATCATCATCATATATCACTTAAAAGCTAAATAAAAAAAAAATAAAAAAAAAAAGAACAAGAAGAATGTTATATAAATTGAGACGAAGGAGAGAGAGATAGTTAGAGCTGACCTTTAACAAAGAAAAAATTTGGATTCAAAGATAAAATCTGAAAATTAGGGTGTTTACAGAGAAGCCGGTTGCGAGGTCAGAGCAGAGGATTCTCTCGGGTGTTTTTCTAGACGGTACTGTCCTCTTTCCACTTAATCTTGCCAGTTGGCACAAAAGATCAAGGGAGGATTCTACTCCTGCGCTGAGTGAAAAACAACTCTATGTATTTAATAGTACGGTAAATCATATTTTAATGTCCGTAGTTCCGTCAAATCATCAAGGATCAATGATGATAAAAAGGTAGAGTAACATCGTATGTTCTAGAATCTTATATAATCAAAGGATATAATAGTAATTTATAAATTAATTTAAAAAAAATAAATAAATATTATTAAATTAATACGAAATTAAAAAATAAAAATAAAAACAATTGTTAAAAGAATTAAAAAAATATATTTACTCTAAATTAAACCAGATCCCCTTTTTCAAACGAACTTCATCTTCTCTCTTTCTAAAAAAACCACTCTCTCTCATCTCTCTGTTCTTTGTTGCTCATTTTCTCCTGTCACTTGGCTGCCGGTGAGGAGTGCCGATCTCCCCCGGTGTGGGGATCTCGCACTAGATCATTGTCCAAGTGTGGATCGAACTATGATGATTTTTTTTTCATATTTCCCAGATTTACTTTCCACCTATATCTTCATCTTCAATCCAAACCAGCATCGATTAATGGAGACGACGACAGTGATGAAGATGATGTGGTGGAACGTATGGAGGATTGTTTGATGATGAACATAAGAGAATTGTTGATATCAATAAGCATCTTGATGATCTTGATCAGGTTTGGTTTGGTTTATTTTTTTTTTCAAGATTTTAATTTGCTGATTTTATTTTATTGTGTTTGTTTTTTATTTGGATGTGTAAGTTTTTTAATCAAAATTGCAGTCTGAAGAGTCATTAGTTGATTTGCTTCAAAGCTTGGCAGGCATAGATATAATCTCTGAGACCATCTCCAACCTTGACACCAATCAACAAAGTAGTGTGAAAAACCTCTCCAACCCAATGCCATTATCCATGCCACTTTGCCTCTAACCAGTTTTTTATGCTACACGTAGCGCAATCTGGTGAGGTTGTGCTACTTTGCTGGCTGGTGTTTATTTTTCTAATCCATCATATTTTAAGAATTTACAATTTAAGCAACATTCTTTAATACTTTTACGATTTGATCCCTTATTTTATAAATTTGTTTAATTATAATTTTACCCTATTAAATAAAATTTATTACAATTGTATCCTTATAATTATCTAATTATTTTGGTTAATATATATTTGTTTTAATAGATATTTTTTATATTAATATTTATAATAAACAAAAATAAAGTATATAATATAATAATTACTAAATGTCATTAATAAGATAAAACAGAAAATATAAAATAAAACAATTCAAGCAACAAAAGTATTAATAAAAAAAAAAATAATAAATGCAATATTTTAGTTCATTATGTTTAATTTCATAATTTACTAATTTATGAACTTATCACAATATTATGTTAATTGAGGGGTGAAAAGTTAATTGTTGAGAATCAATGAAAAAGAGAATATTTAGGGAATATTCTTTTTAGAGTAAAATTTCTACAATAAATTGGAGATGGTGGGGTTGAAGTTAATGTATTTTGCTGCAAAGTTGCAACATTTTACTGTAGAGTTGTAACAAAATAGTGCAATGTGTTGGAGATAACCTAAGTGCCCGTTTGGAAGAGCTTTTAAAAAAGTTTTTTTAAAAAAACATTGTGTCGTTTGGTTGTCACCCAGTAGAGCTTTTAGATGATTAAAAGGGATGTTTTACGTCTACTTGGAGAAGCTCAAATTTTAGGCTTTTCCAAATAGATCTTTTTGAGTTTTTTTAATAATTCTAAAAAGTCTAATATAACCTTATCATTTAAAATATTTTTTGAATATTTTGGTAATCTTACCATTTAAGAAAGCTTTTTTTAATTGACAACCAAACGACCAACATCTTCCTATTAAAAGCTCTACATGTAAAAGGTCTACTTTAAAATATCTACTCCTAAATTATCTACTTGAATAAGCTCTCCCAAACGGAGCCTAAAGCTCTTAAGGTAATTTGGGGAACTTTTTTTTGTTAAGAAAAAAATATGTTTATGTTTTTACTAAATTATAAATTCTTGACTTGTTAATTTTTTTTCCTGATTTCGATTTTAGGAAACTAGTATTAGGAGACATGTGAATCAATTGAGGAAGCATTCATCAAACAAAATCAGGAGATTAGTGGATTATTTGATCTTTATTTATTTGGTGCATTTGTCTAATGTTGAATTGATTTGATTATATACATTTTAAATTGTAAAATTGGAAATTTTCAATAGGGTAATTATTTTCTTTGCCTCACTATCTCCGTCACCGCGTTGTGGTGATGAAGAACATGTTTCCAGAAGAAAAAAAAAATTATGGTTATAATTTTTTTTTTGTGAATCCATGGAAGGGATCCGGTGAAAAGATGAAATTTTTATTTTGCTGCATGTTGAAACTAAGAGATTAAGAAAAAAAATTGGAATTTTAATCAATTATTTCCATATTATTTCTCGAGATTTCCATATTTTTTGTTTTAAAATTTTATTTATTTTTGTTTTCTTCTTTTAATATATAAGAAAAAAATTGGAATTTTTAATCAGCTTTTCCAAAAAAAAAATCAGATTTCCATTTTTTTAAAATTTTTAATTTTTGTTTTCTTTTTAAATTTATTTTTCATTATATATATATTAAATGGTCATTTTAGTTAAAATTATAATTAAGGGCAAAATTGTCTTTTCAATATGGTCAGCACCCATCATGGGTGTTAAGGTCATTTCACACGACTGACAAGCTAGAAAGTGTACTTTTAACGAATTATGTTATAGAATGACTAAAAGTTACAATTCAAAAAAACTGTGGACTAACACACGGATTAAGACAAACTACGGGGACTAAAATACGATTTACCCTTAATAGAATAATAGATTGTTTCACTTTTATAATAAAAATTTTATTTATTAAATAAAATAATCATAAAGTCATTGAAAAGCAGAGGAAGTATGTGCAATTTTTGTAAAAGTTATATCTGAATGCAATATTGGTTAAACTCATAGGGAGTTTGTGCAATTTGCCCTAATTTTTTTAGAAAAAAATGTGCTGAATAGTTTTCAAGGTAGGTATTAATATGTTATATATATGTTGCTTGATTTTTTCCAGCGGATCCATGAATTGAGTAGTTTGGATTTACCCAACTTGATGGATATTACCGATCTGCATGTATAGGTATTGCATGTGGCCTTTGTGGTGAAGGATAATCAAATATACTATAGCTATTATAACTACTATAATATGGTACCTGAGAACCTGACACTGTCAATGAATCAACCAAATAACTGTTTTTTATGTCTATACTCATTAAAGAGAGAGTCATTGTCAAAGAATCTTGATCAATTTGACTCATTCCTCCTTGTTGTCTACCACGATTTTGATAAAAATTATCTACACAAGCATCTCAACCTCCTGTATGAAAATCCCAACATATCACGCTAACATTCCATCTCGTTGCACCATCATCCTAACCTTCTTCCTCAACCTCACCATCCCTATCGTTCCGATCATCTTTTCCTCTACCCTTTCCATCAGAGATATGTTGGTCATCAGAAGAGCTACTAACAGTAACTCCACGAAATATACCAACTCTTTCTCTAATCCCTTATTCAACAAAGTCCTTACTTGACTATCCAGATCATCTCAATCCTAGCTAAGACTTCTTGCTTAACTATCTGGATCATCATGATCCTAGTCAATACCTCCTTGCTTAACTATCAGGATCATCCCGATCCTAGCTAGGACTTCATATCTTTTACAAGGACTTTTATTATGAGTAGTAAGACTCCAATTTAATAGTTGTTTTAGTGTTTTGAACAATGTTTATTTTATTCCTGGATTTACCATAAATTTAATTTCTATATCCAAGTTGTTGGAACAATTTTATTTTATTTCTTCTAATGATAAATAAATTATTGTTTCTAGAAATGGTTTAAATGAAAACAAATTGTTTATTTCAAGACCGTTAATTCATGCATCAATGCTCAATGCTGAATTGTTTAAAGTTCAAAAAATGTCTTCTGATAATGAAACGTATCTATGACATCTAAGACTTGACCATATTAACCTTGACAGGATAGACAGACTAGTTAAAAGTGGGCATTTAAGTCGATTAAAGGTTGTCACCTTACCTGTTTGCGAATCCTATTTAGAAGGTAAAATAACCAAAAGACATTTTACTGGAAAATGGCTTAGAGCTACAGAACCACTGGAGCTTATACATTCAGACGTCTGTGGACCGATGAGTGTTAAAGCAAGGGGAGGTTATGAGTATTGTGTCACCTTTATAGATGACTACTTTAGATACAGATATGTCTACCTAGTGCAACGGATGTCGAAAACTTTTAAAAAGTTCAAAGAATTCTGAGCTGAAGTTGAGAAACAATTAGGCAAGACTATAGAAGCTCTATGATCGAATCATGGATGTGAGTACCTTGACTAGGAGTTTGAAGACTACTTGGTTGAACATGGGATCGTATCCCAACTCATAGCTCCTGGAACACCACAACAAAATGGTGTTGCGAAGAGAATAAATGGAACCCTGATAGAAATGATGAGATTTATGATTAGTTTCTCATAATTACCAAATTCCTTTTGGGGATATTCACTACAAATGGTATCCTACATTTTGAATGTCGTCCCATCAAAATCTATTCCTAATACTCCCCTAGAGTTGTGGAATGGTCGTAAAACTAGTTTGTCACATTTCCACATATGGGGGTGTCCAGTACATGTATTGAAGAATAGAACTGGAAAGCTAGACCCTAAGTATATGGACTGTTTGTTTGTAGGCTATTCCAATAAGACAAGACAAGAGGTGGATACTTCTATAGTCCCGATGAGAACAAAGTATTTGTATCGACAAATGCAAAGTTTCTTGAGGATAACTATATGAGTGATCATAAACCTTGAAGCAAGATTGTGTTAAATGAGTTAGAGCCTGGTATGACCAGTTCTGAATCAATAAAATTTATTTTTTCCACCTACGTCTGAGAGTCAAACGGTTCCTAATCAGATCACACTACCACCTAAGCGTAGTAGAAGGGTTGTACGACAACCTGATCGCTATTTATATAGGCACAAGCTGTCATCTCTAATGATAGTGTGGATGATCCATTGTCATTTAAACATACAATGGAAGATTCTGACAAAAAGGAATGGCTTAAAGACATGAATCTCGAGATGGAGTCCATGTACTCCAACTCAGTCTGGGAACTTGTCTACTAACCAGATGGGATAAAACCCATATGATGTAAGTGGATCTACAAGAGAAAGAGAGAAGTAGACGGAACGGTAGAAACCTTCAAAGCAAGGCTAGTGGCAAACAGTTATACCCAAAAGGAAGGGGTCGATTATAAAGAGACCTTCTCGCCATTAGCTATGTTTAAGTTTATTCGGATTCTCTTAGCCATTACTGCCTATTTCGATTACGATATTTGGCTAATGGGCGTCAATACTGCATTTTTAAATGACAATCTTGATGAAAACATCTATATTATGCAACTAGAGGGATTCGTGTCCTAAGATCAAGAGCAAAAGGTTTACAAGCTACAAAGATCCATTTATGGACTGAAACAAGCATCTAGATCTTGGAACATTAGGTTTGATAATGCTATCGAAACCCATGGCTTTGAGCAAAACATCGATGAGCCTTGTGTTTAAAAGTGAATCGTTAACTAGAAGATAGTTTTCTTAGTCCTATACATATATGATATCCTACTCATTGGAAATGATGTAGGGGTGTTATCAGAAGTAAAGGCGTGGCTGGTAAGCCAATATCAAATGAAAGACTTGGGAGAGGCGAGTTATGTTCTAGTAATCCAATTAATAAGGGATCATAAGAAAAAACTCTTAGGATTGTCTCAAGCATCATACATCGATAAGATTCTTGTGTGATTCTTGATGCAGAACTCCAAGAAAGGTTATTTACCTTCTAGGGATGAAGTTCACTTGTCTAAGGTACAGTCTCCTAAGACACCTCAAGAAGTTGAGGATATGAGACAAGTTCCTTATGAATCAACATAGGTAGTCTCATGTATGTTATGTTATGCATGAGACCGAACATCTTCTTTATAGTGGGAGTAACCAGCAAGCTTCAGTCCAATCCAAGATTAGATTATTGGGTTACAATAAAGACTATTCTTAAGTATATTTGAAGAACAAGAAACTATATGCTAGTATATTCATGATAGGATTTGATCCCGTTATGATATATAGATCCTGACTTTCAGTCAAACCTGGATTCTAGGAAATCCATATCTAGGTCAGTATTCACCATTGGTGTTGGAGCCATAATGTGGAGAAGTGTCAAGCAATTATGCATTGTTGGTTCCACTATGGAAGCTGAATATGTAGCTGCTTGTGAAGCAACTAAGGAGACTGTATGGCTCCGTAAGTTCTTGAGTAATCTGGAAGTTGTTCCAGATCTAGATAACCTCATCACAATTTATTGTGATAATAGTAGTGTTGTGGCTAATTCAAAAGAACCAAGAGCCATAAAAGAGGGAAGCATATATAGGGGAAGTATATTCTCATCAGGGAGATAGTGTAGAGATGAGATATCATCGTGACCAAGATAGCGTCACAGGATAATCATGCTGATCCATTTACGAAGTCCTTAACGACCAAAGTGTTTGAAGGTCACTTAGAGGGTCTATGGTTAAGATATGTTTCACCTGTTTTAGTGCAAGTAGGAGATTGTTGGGGGTTTTACCCTAAAGCTTGTATTTTGTAAATGATGATAAATTATAAATAAAAGAAGTAGTCTTTTCATTCTAGTTATATGTCTCATACTTTTTATCATATGTGTTTACGATTGTAGGATATAATCTCAAACTGAGTATATGAGTGTCATATACATAGGAATTCAGTTTGAGACATGCAATCTAAAGAGTCCGTGGATAGCAAATAAAGTTGGGTACCTTAATTGTGATTAATCTACAACTGTGGTCCATTTCCTAGACTACTCATATAGTGATATGAGAATGGAGACACCTTACATGATGTTATCATATAGGACTGAGCTACGATCTATATGAATCTCTCACCAATATCCGATACATAGGGAGATTCATATATACAGACAAATGATGACTATATATATGGGTGATCTTGTTAGGTTTTTGAAGATGTGTTGGCATTAATTTTATATCAAAACAATGTTTTGCTTGTATTGATTAGTTGTCTTTGATTGAAGATGATTCAAGCTTTAAAGAAGATTTGACAACTTATCAAGCAAGATTAAGTCTTCAGAGAGAAGTGTGCTATAAGGCTTAGGCTCACACACACATACATTGCATCCATATGTGTCCATGCATTGTTGTGCTCAATTTGTATAACATATTCACACACTTGATATTGAATGCTCATGTATTAGACTTTAATTAACAAATTTTGTTAATTGCATGTTCTAGGACTATATTTAAGATATAGAATTCTTGTGTGTTCATGTGTTCCTTTGTTTGTGTTTTATGTACTTCAAACTTGAATTGGGTCTAATATTATTCCTTATTGAGTTCCGGTCATTTTGGTTACTCATTCATTAGATTTCAAGTTTCGAGTAAAAAGTCACAAAACTTTTCGGCCACTTAATATGCATTATCTTCTTCTTCGTGTATAGAGTCGAATTCATAATTTTTGGTCTAAGTTTTATAGTTGTCCATGTGTGAGAGAGAGTCCCATTTCGTAATCCAAAAATGGATTCAAATTCAGAGTTTAGAGGCCAGAGAACTGTCGAAGAACGTAAAGATACGCGAGGGAGGAAACAAGTGGCCAAAGGCCACTTGCCACCCATCCCTGAGGAGGCTTGTGGCCATCTCGGGGAGGAGGGCTTCCTGCTTCCGAGATGCCCATGTGCCTCCTCGAGTATGTGAGGTGTTACGTGGCCATTGGTCCTCTAATTCCCTCTCTTTCCCACTCATTTAAATATATCCTTCCCTCTCAATTCTGATTCAAGTGATTCAAATTGGAGATTGTTCGTCCATCAATTCTCTAACATCTCCAAGAAGGTTTAAGGTCATTTAATCAAGTTTTCGGGTGGTTCTTTATAAAAAAAAAAAGACCACACATTTGTCTTACGGTATTAAAAAAATTCTTGAGTTTGTTCTTCAAGTTTTCAATTACCTTTGGTTTTCTTCTTCTATATATGTATGTTTATTGTGTATACTTTGATTAGAGTTTTAGATTCTCTCATGTTGAGTTAAATTTTTTCAAAATCTATGCTTTCACTTGTTTGGGAGTTGTGCTAGCTTTTGATTTAGGACTATTTGTACTTTATATTGATTGATTTTTGATGATAAATAGTCTTAACATGTGCCAGTTTTTTTAATTGAACATATATTTGATTAGCACATTTGATTGTGTATTTTAGCACTATTTTGCCTTTGATTGAATATTGTGAGAAAATTATGCTCTAGATTTATGCTAGAACTTTGATTGATCATATCTAATGAATCTAGTATGTTTTTACTTGTTACTAAAGAAAAATCCCTTTAACCTTTATAATGTCAAATATACTTATTGGAAGGGGGTGGATGAATAGGTATATCACCAAAACTCTTGCAATCTTTTTGTTCTTCTTAAGAAATACAAATACACAAAAGAAATGTTAACAAGTTGATTGATTCAATAAAGTGAATGTGATTTCAAATAGGTAATGGATGAATCAATAAAATCCAATGAAAATAAAAAGCAATAATCAACATAAGAATTTTTACGTGGTAATACCTCCGAAGTGGAAACATCCACGGGTTGATATCACAACCACTGGCAAAAACTTTTCACTTGTAAAATAAAAGGTACAATCTATCAAGTGTTCACTCCACCTAGAGAGCTACTCTTCAACTCTACACAATGAATGAAATGCCACTTGGCACAAATCGAAGAATCACTTTCCAAAATGTGACTTCCACACCTAGCTATCCAGATCACCCCGATCCTAGCCAAGACTTCCAATGCACAAATCAAAGAATCAATCTAAGAAATGTGACTTCCAATGCACAACTTGAAGAATCACTCTCCAAATGTGACTTCCAATGCTCAATTCAAAGAATCACTCTAATGAATGAGACTTTCAAACTCTTTGCAAGGCAGGTGATCTAAGTGAATGCAAATGATGCAAACACACTCAACATAGTATATATGATCAATATATCCCATGGAAACTAGAAATGAACTAATGAGCACAAGTGAAATGTATTCTAGTTTATTACCAAAAAAATATCGTGCAATCAATCAAATGAAGCATGTACATACCAAATATGCTATTTCAACAAATATTCAATCAAAGTGTCCTAGCATATGAAGAGACTATTTATCATGAAAAAGATGTCAATGATCACAGAAAATAGTCATCGGATTGAAGCTAGCACAATAAAACATCACAAGCATGCAAAAACATTGATATAAGAAACTTAACTCAAAATGCATGAAAATTGAAGATCAATCTAGCTCTATTAGAGTTCATTACTCTAATCAATGAACACACATCAAAAAACATATATAATAGAAGAAAACCTAAGGTAATTGAAAGCTTGAAGATCAAACACAAAAGAGAAAACAATACCTTAAGTGAAAACTGTGCAGTCCAGCTTTTATTGTCGAAGCTACCAGAAAACTCAATCAATTAACTCTAAACTCATGAGAAAATGATAGAGGAATGGTCCAACTTGAATCACTCGAATTGGACTCTGAATGAAAAAGATATGGTGTTTGGAAGATAGAAAAGTTAGAGAAAAAAAATTCTGCACAACTTTTCCAAGTTTTTTTTTCTTACTCATGAATGAGAGGTAATCAAGATACTAAAAGGGGAAACAAAGAGAGGAAAAAGACTAACCAATAGGAGGGACACACCTTTATATCCCGTGGACTTGCGTGGCCCTCCACAGGGTTAGAAGGCCTCTTTTCCCGTGAGGCTCCACGCATCTCCATACAAAAGGGGTGTTGTCCCATTTCTTCCTCCTTTGAGTCCTTTTCGTTCTTCAACCACATCTTTGGCCTCCAAACTCCGATTTTGAATCCGTTTTCTGATTACAAATTGAGACTCCCTCATGTAAATTTTTTTTTTTAAAAAAAATATGGAATTCAACTCAAAAAACAAAGATGAAAACCATGCACGATAAGATCACGAAAAGTTTCTTAACTTCATAATGTGAACTCAAAAATTGATGAACGGGTAACCGAAATGACCAGAACTCAATAAGAAATAATGAAAGAACAAATCCAAGTTCAATATCATATAAATACAATAAATAAACACAATAACTTATAAGTGTGCAATTTACTAGATATAGTCCTAGAACATGCAATTTACAAAAATTGTCAACTTTAAATATAATGCATGTGAATACATGAATAAGTGTGTGTATGTGTTATACCAATTTTTTCACAATGATGCAGTGACACATATGAATGCAATGTATGTGTGTGCCAAACGCCTTGAAAGAGGAAGAAGAATCTCGATACCTTAGCATTCAGGTAAACACGTTTCCTCTAAAAGACGAACTTTACTTGAGAAGTTACTTTTCTTCTTTGAAGCTCATATAAACCACGAACCACCTAAGCAACTAAACATTACAAAGAAAGAGAGTTTTGCTATGGAATCATGCCAACACAAATCTTAAACCTAACAATCTCCTTCTTTGTGTATGCCATGACAAAACCTCAACCTCAACATGCAAGAATCACTCATGGTTGATTGCATTCTCACATCCTCACATAACAAAGAGATACCTAGACTAGAATGTCTTCATGTCTTCATAAGTGTTCAAGAATCTCTTCTTTGAACATCAAAACACCTATGAGATAAACACAACCAAACAAACAAGAGATCTTCCAAAGAAGAATGATGAGATATATTCACATAAAAAAAAACAAGACTCCCCCTATCTCATACAAACAAAAATTCCTTTAAAAGAACCTTAACCCTTAATTAGTTAACATATAATTAAAGTATCATACCTTTTTTCTCATGATGATTGAATTTACGCCGAGTTGAATCCGTAAGATCTTCCACTCCAATCACGAACGTGAATCATCTAGAAGTGTGAGCTCCTTTTCTTTGAATTGTTTACCTGAGGATGGAAAAATAAAAAAACCTTTTTCTTTTGTTAGTCACAATAACCCTCCTAGAGATAATAAAGAACGTTTGGTCTCTTGTGAATTCATAATATTTTGATCGAAACTCGCGTGAACCAAATTTGATGATGTGCACAAAGCCTTTTGATGTAAAAGCAACTAGTGCACTATCGAAAACAAAAATGCTTCTTTCTTTTCTCTATGCTTGGCCGAATTCTCACATAGCTATCTTAGAGTTGGATGATTTTTTTAAGCAAAATAAAAACTCTCTTTCAAGACTAGAGTCTTTGTCGAATTCTCTCTCAAGAATTTAATCTTGACCAAATTCTCTCTCTAGTCTACTAGGGTTGGCCGAATTGCATGATAGGTGTATATATAGGTGGCCAAAATCCTCACACAAGGAGGATTCTTGTATGGCGGCCGTAAATCCTCCTAAAAGGACGATTTGTGTGTTGGCCAAGAATCCTCCCACAAGGAGGATTTGTTTTCGACCACAACTCCAATCAACTTTTGGAATTCTACCATATTCCAACTCATTAGTGTATTATCCAATAATTAATTATTGAATAAAAATTAATTGTGACTTTATCAAAAACTTCATAATTTGACCAATTGTCAATTAGAGTTTTGATAGATATCAAATACTTCCTAATTTGATTAGATAAATTTCTTTTATTTATCTACTTGTCAAATAAAGTGTTTGATACTTATCTTACTGCTGACAATAGTATGATACTAGGAGACTTTCTCCTACTTAGAAAAAGATTTTGAATGTTAATTAATTAATTTCCCTTTAATTAAACAATAAAATAAAACAATATTTTAGGCCAATAATTTAAGCCTGCCGCCCAAGCTTGTAACTTAGGCTTGATATTGTTTTTCCATTTTATTAAATCCATTGGACTTTAATAAAAAGTCCAATGTGAACTAGATTTATTCTTACTAAAAAAGAAATAAGTCTACATGCCTTAAATTAATACATTAATATAATTAAACATTCTATTTAATTAAAATGTGCAAATTATATTCTTAATGTATTAATGGAATGCTAATCACACCCTATTAGGGCTACCCAAGGATTCCCACACCCTTGGCCACCCATACCAGGTATTTGAAGAGCTACAGCGTGTCTTGATCATACATGACCCCACCTCTCCAAGACTTTTGGATTTCAAAATCCAAAAAATAATTCTAGATGGACCCAAAAATTAGTCCGGTGGAATATATCAAGTGATCCATGCAAGCTCGTGAATATTGGGGTTCTTGGCGTGCTATCTAAATTTAAGCTCCAATAGACATAACCTAATCACATTCAAGAAATGATTCACTTATGTCCAATCTATTAATTTTAGTTCATTCCACTAACGAACTAAAATTGAACTCTTAAATAAAGATAGAGTAAGTTAATGTCCCTCATTCGTACTCTAGACAATCTTAATGGAGATAGTGTATCCTCGTGAAGAATACCAGTTATCGCCAAGAGCTCATAGACCGCCTATAGCTCTCCTAGTTAGCATACTTACTCATATGACCACATTTTGAACTTGGATATTTTGACTTGTTCAGAAGCCATATTTCAATAGACACTATTGAAAACTTAACATTAAGATATAATATCCAATACCTCAAAATTTCCATATGATGATATTCTACTCACATTTTATAAATGGAGCCACGATGTCTATATCTATAAATGAAGTCCTCTATCGATTAACAAATGAATACCATAAAACCATTGAGGATAGACTACGCTATATAATCTTACGCATTGATGGCTAAAATGATAATACTTGTAACTGTAAGTCCAACATTTATCTCAGGATTGAGATAGACTCTCCAATTGTCTTTAAGTGAAAACTTTTATCCATTAACAGTTCTGGATAAAGTATCTCACTGTGATCATATTCAATGCACATAGTGCACTAGATTCTTTTGGCTAAAGACACCACACTTTGATGATTTTAGACTCATTATACACATTTGATCCCACTCAAATGCTAGCAAAAGAATCTACAACTTTAACAAGGTAAAGATGCCCAACCTTTATCTTAAGTTGTGAATATTGTTCAAACTAAAGAATTGTGTCTACCTCATACATATCCAGATGTATGAATAATTCTTTATTTGTCAAAGTCTTTTGACCTTATGATTATTTACTTTTGACAATTATAATAATTAAACTACAAATGCTTGAAGATTTGTTAAACTAGAAATCATTTTATTAATATGAAAAGATTGTCAAATACATTATGACATTATGGCTATTGAGTATAATTCCAACAATACAATTCAAACAAGTTGTATAGAGAACTAAGTTGAACAAACTAAGCTCCCTCTTAACATATGCTCCATATTTTGATCAATAAGTAAACTTGTTCACAAGAGAAACACACAATCACACATGTCAAGTAATAAGAGAAATTATATCATTACTTTTCAAAGTCAAAGAGAGAATCATAGATTTTCAATAATCTCTCAAAAATAATCTCTCATTGCTAAGGAATCAAGCACATTGAGCAGAACATGTGTGTGTGTGTGTGTGGAATGCTTCAAGTATATATAAAAGGAGCAATTGTGATATCAACATGCAAACTACATCAACACATATTAAAGCTTTTCCAATCAAGGTCAAACCGATTATCATCCAAAAGTTTTGGTTTAAAGAGAATAGATCTCAACATATGAGCATGCTTGTGCATATGGCTTATCAACCTATTTTTGTTTTTTAACCTAAGCATTCACAATTTTCAACTATACTTCTTTTAAGCCTTCTTCCTTTTCTTTATAGGCTTTGAATCAAAGATATTTTTTTTATTGATTCTTTTCAACACTTCTTTGATTTTTTTTAACAAAAACATATATACTTCATGATGACTTTCACTCATCATAATGGTGTAACCTTTTCCTACATTGAACGGCTTCACAACCAAAGTTTGTAGCCCTTTTTATGAAGGTGCTCATTGAGTTCTATGTAGTTGCCAAAGCAAAAATGGATACTAACCATAGGCCATCTTTCATGTACTAAGCAATAAACTTCAAGATGCATCCATAATCTACACATTTTCAAACTCAACTACTCAAACTTAAACATAAGAGAATCATTAGTGCACTTTTGTAAAACAAGATTTTAAAGCTCTAGTGCATAGTCTAGAAAGAATAAAAGTTATTTTCTCAAGATCAATACTTCTCAAGTGAGTAGCTCTCAAAGAAATTGATATTCAAAGTTAAGCTTAGCTTATCAAGCCACTCACAATCACACATAGAAATCAATCAACACAAATCATGCCAATGGATATTCTAAGAGATTTCAATCTCTCTTTATCCAAAGACTTTGTGAACAAATCCACAAGTTGATTTTTAGTGTACATACACTCCAGAGAAACAATATTATGTTCAACAAGTTCTCCACTGAAGTGATGCCTAATATTTACGTGCTTTGTGCGTTAGTATTGAACCAGGTTTTTAGAGATGTTAATGACACTCATATTATCACAATAGAGAGTCGTTTTAACTTGTTCAATATCATAATCAACGAGGACTTGTTTCATCCAAAGAAGTTGTGTGCATGCACTTTCGATAGCAATGTACTCTTCTTTGAAAAAAGAGAGAGAGACAGAATTTGTTTCTTACTTTGCCAAGAAACCAAGTTATTCCCCAAGTAAAAGCAACCGCTCGATGTGCTCTTATGATCATCAATGTTTCCCGCCCAATCTGCATCACAATAGTCAACAAGAATATCATTAGTATTAAAAGAATAAAATAAGCCAAGATTATGTGTTCCTTTTATATACCTAATGATTCTTTTAACGGCTTTCAAGTGAGATTCCTTAGGATTGGCTTGAAACCTAGCACACAAACCAACACTAAAACAAATATCCGGCCTATTAGCCATTAGGTAGAGAAGGCTACCTATCATGCTTCTATAGAGACTTTGATCAACACTCTTTCCTTTTTCATCTTTGTCAAGTTTTAGAGTAGTACTCATGGGTGTTTTAAAATCTTTACCATTTTCAAGCTCAAACTTCTTAACATGATTTCTAGCATATTAGAATGTAGCAACATAACACCATTACTGGATTGTTTCTCTTGCATACCAAAAACGTAAGCTCACCTACCATACTCATTTCAAATTCACTTGACATGACACTAACAAATTTATCAACCTTGGTTTTACATGTAGACCCAAAAACAATGTCATCAACATATATTTGTGCAACAAAAATGTCATTATCATGATGCTTGACAAATAAAATTCTATCAATACCACCTCTCATATAGTTGTTCTCAACAAGATATTGAGTCAACCTATCATACCATGCTCTAAGAGCTTGCTTAAGGCTATAGAGAGCCTTTTTAAATTATATACATGATTAGGAGAGTGTGGGTCTACAAACCCTTAGGTTGTTCAACATACGCTTCTTCTTGAAGATAACCATTTAGAAAAGTACTTTTGACTTCCGATTGAAACAATTTAAAAATTTTAAGACATACAATAGACAATAAAAGTCTAATGGACTCAAGACGTGCAACGGGTGCAATAAATATCTCATCAAAATATACACCCTCAACTTGAGTGTAACTTTGAGCCATTAGTCTAGCTTTATTTCTCACAATCTTTCCACTCTCATCGGTTTTATTCCTAAATACCCATTTTGTACCAATCATATTAATGTCTTTTGGTCTAGGAACTAAGGACCACACTTCATTCCTCTCAAATTGATTTAGTGCTTCTTGCATATTCCCAACCCAAAACTCATCATTTATAGCCTCATTAATGTTTTTGAGTTCAATTTAAGATGTGTAACAAGAACAGAAAATTTGGTTAGCTAGTTGTCTTATAGTTCTAACCCCCTTCATTCATATCACCTATGATGTCTTCTTGATAATGCATGTTTCTAAGTCTAGAGTTAGAGTTCTCAACATTTTGTTTATTATCAAGCATAGTATTTTCTAACCCTCGACCTTCTTCTTCATTCCCATTATCATTGTCACCATTTTAACTAGAATCATTATGAGAATTTTCACTAGACTCATAACTAGTCACATCAATAAGCGTCTTAGTGTTATTCAAAAGATTTTCTTTAGGTTCATTAACACTTTTATCATCACAAAAATTTAGCATGCCAAGGTCATCTATCTTCACATTGATACACTCCATAATAGTCTTAGTATTCAAATTGAAAACTCTATAAGCACGACTATTAGTAGCATACCCAACAAAAAGACCAACATCACTTTTAGCATCAAACTTTCCTAAGCGATCTCTATCATTCAAATAAAAAACTTACTCCAAAATGTATGAAAGTAACTCACATTGGGTTTCTTGCCCTTCCAAAGCTTATAGGAGGTTTCATTTGTGTCGGACCTTCTAAAGACTCTGTTAAAGACATAACAAGCGGTGTTGACCGCTTCGGCCCAAAGATTCCTAGGGACTTTCTTGCTATTGAGCATGCCCTTAGCCATCTCTTGCTATTGAGCATGACCCTAGCATGACCCGAGCCGAGAACTCATGAGAAATCCCTAAGTCATCACAAAAATCACAAAATTGGCATTTTCAAACTCACTCCCATGATCACTCATAATGCGACATATTTTCTTGATTCCAAGTCCTTTTTCGTTTTTAACTTGCTTACCAAACTTCATGAAGTAATCAAAAGTTTCGGTCTTATTTCTAAGAAAATAAACCCAAGTAAGCCAAGAAAAGTCATCAACACACACAATAGTGAATTACTTGCCATTGATGCTTACGATTTGAATTGGTCTCATTAGGTCTATATGTACAAGTTCTAAGGGCTTCTTGGTAGAAAAATTAGTGTTCTTTTTATGAGACACTTTGGTTTGTCTACCTAGTTGACAAGGTTCACAAACACCACCAAGTTTCTTACCTCGACTAGGTAGACCTCTGACAATGTTGTACTTCTAAAGCTTCTTTAAGTCTTTAAATTTCATATGGCCTAATCTTTCATGTCATAATTCAAGCTTGTTACAATCCTTAGCCATATTACAAGTTAGAGCAATAACAATTATCAAGAGATCTTTTGACTTTCAAAACAACTTTACCCTTTTTATCAATTATAGTGCACACATCCTTATTAAAGCTAATTTCTTGGAAAATCACACAAATGTGTAATGCTTATTAGATTAGCTTGGAACCATCAATATAAAATGTATCTTTAAGTTTAGGCAATCTGGTGATACAAACTGTTCACTTGCCTAGAACTTGTTTTTTGGTACCATTACCAAAGTCACCCAACCACCATCCTACATAGCAGATTTCTTAAAGAATTCCTTTTGACCGGTCATATTCCTAGAGCATCCGCTATCTAGGTACCAAGAATAGGATGAGTTGGCTCTAAATGCATATTGTGCAACATGGCATTGTGTTGTCTTTCCTAACCCAAACTTTCTTCACATGCTTCTCATTCCTACTTTCATTAACATGCTTTGACTTGTTATTATGCACATTGACTTCATTAGTCACTTTTTCAAACAAATCAAATAAAGCTTTATCAACTTTCTTATGTATAGTAGAATAAGACATAACACATCTTTTCATAAACAAACCATCAAAAATATTTTTCTTAACATGTTTTTCAAAGGTCTTCTTACGTCTAATTATAGATCTATACATGGATGATTGCATGTGACCATTCATCAAAGACATGTTAAGTCATTCTCATGAAATTGCACAAACACAGTTAAATTTCCTTAGGCTAACCTTGAGAGTTGGGGGGGGGGGGGGGGGGGGGGGGGTGAATAGGTTTTTACATATTTTTCAATCGATTGAAAATAAATTTTAGTTTGTCTATCTAGTTAGCTTGGAAAAAATACTTAAGATAATAAAGCATTCTCAAGTAAGCAATATGTGTTATCAAGATAAGTATTGTCAAACAAGCTTACATGTTCCAAGTGAAGATTAACTAATAAAACTAAAAACATACAATACTTGTATTCTCATCGATATTCAATATTTACAAGTATTCTTCCAAAAGATAGTATATACAAATGTTCAATATATAAGTACAAATACATTTACAATATTGATCATTAGAAGTGCTTATAGATCACATAATACAACTATCTTGTCTCTTAAGAAATCTTAACTATCAAACTAGTAGAACAAGATATACATATACACATACGAATATATAAAATGGTTAGGAAGAATTGACATATCATGTTTTTATGTGGTAAAACCTCTGTAGAGAAAACATCAACGGGTTGAATACAACCATCGGGTACTTATATTGGAAAGTAGATAAGAAATTCCTCAAAAGTGACCAACATATGACTCACTCTCTATTGGACTCTATATCTACCCAATCCCTATTGGTAGACTGAAAATTTCTCAAAAGTGATCAACAAATGACTCACTTTCTATTGAAGTCCACTCTAACAAACACCGTTAAGATGTTGGAAATTCCATTAGAATGGTCAACAAATGACTCACCCTATCCATGGACTCCATTGCATCTCAACATCCCGAGTCTACAAATAAAAGTCTACTTTCTATCCAAGGCACCCATGCCTCTAGAAAGTCTTGTTAGGATTATGCTCAATAGCAAGAGTGTACTAATCTATTTGACAATCTTTTCATATTAATAAAGTGATTTCTAGTTTAACAAATCTTATAACATTTATAGATTAATTATTATAATTGTCAAAAGTAAATAATCATAAGGTCAAAAGACTATGAGAAAAAAAGAATTGTTCGTACATCAAGATATGTATGAGGTAGACACAATTCTTTAGTTAGTCTGGAACAATATTCACAACTTAAGATAAAGGTTGGGCGTCTCTACCTTGTTAAAGTTATAGATTTCTTTACTAGCATTTGAGTGAGATCAAATGTGTTATAATGAGACTAAAATCATTAAAGTGTGGTGTCTTTGGACAAAAGAATCTAGTGCACTAGGTGCATTGAATAGGAACACAGTAAAATATTTTATCTAGAACCGTCAATGGATAAAAGTTTTCACTTGAAGATAATCAGAGAGACTATCTCAATCCTGAGATATATGATGGACTTATAGTTGCAAGTGTTATCATTTGATCTATTAATGAGTATGATTATATAGCATAGTCTATCCTCGATAGTTTGTTGGTATTCATTTGTTAATCGATAGAGGACTTTATTTATAAATATGGACATCGTGACTCCATTTATTAAATGAGAGTAGAATACCATCATATGGATGTTTTGAGGTATTGGATATTAAATCTTAACGTTAAGTTTTCAATAGTGTTTATTGAAACATGGCTTCTGGACAAGTTAAAATATCCAAGTTCAAAATGTGGTCATATGAGTAAATATGGTAACTTGGAAAGCTATAGGCGGTCTATGAGCTCTTGACGATTACTGGTATTATTCATGAGGATACACTTTCTCTAATAAGGTTGTCTAGAGTATGAATGAGTAACATCAACTTATTCTATCTTTATTTAAGAGTTCAATTTTAGTTCTTTAGCAGAATGAACTAAAATTAAATAGATTAGACCTAAGTGAATCATTTGTTGATTGTGATTGGGTTGTCTATTGGAGCTTAAATTTAGATAGCCCGCCAAGATCCCCAATTCACATGAACTTGCTTGGATCACTTGACATATTCTACCGGGCCAATTTAGGGGTCCATCTAGAATTGTATTGAAGCATGTGGACTTGTTTCTTTTTGTAAGAATGGGTCTAGTTCACATGTGGACTTTTTATAAAGGTCAAATGGATTTAATAAAATAAGAAAATAATATATTGGCCCATATATATGAGTTGGGCGGCAAAGCTATTTGGAATAGCTTAATTATATTATATTATATTATTATTTAATTAAATGGAAATTAATTAATTTGTTGATTAATCAATTATTTAATTAAAAGTCAAAATCTTTTTCCTAGTAGGAGATGGTCTCCTAAAATTATATTATTGTTGGTAGTATAATTAATATTAAAGACTATATTTGATAAGTAGATAAATAAAACGAATTATTCATCTAATCAAATTAGAAAGTCTTTAATATGGTTACAAATACACTATTGAGTTGGATTAGGAGTCTTGGTGTGGGATAGAATTCATTTATAAAAAGGATTCTTAACCACCAAGTAAATCTACCTAAGAAAAGGATTTTTAACTACCAAGTAAATCCTTCTTAGGAAAAGAATTAAGTCTCCTAATTATATTCTATGAAATTTCGGCCAGCTATGTATGTATAAGAGGAGGATAGAATTCCTTTTAGATAAGGATTCTTAACTGCCAAATAAATCCACCTAAGGAAAGGATTCTTGTCAACAAAGTAAATCCTTATTAGGAGAGGACTTATGATCATATATATATATATAGGTTTGGAAATTTCGGCCAACACTAATTAGTAGCAAGAATTAATTTCGGCCAAGCTTGGGATTTTCTAAAGAGAGAATTCGGCCAAGCAAGAGAGAATTTTGAGGGAGAAAAAATTTGTTTTTTACTTTGGACAAAGTTCGACCAACTCATAGAGATAGTGTGAATTCGGCCAAGAAGAGAAAAAGGGGAACGTTTTTGTTTTCGATAGTATACTAGTATCCTTTACATCAAAAGGGTTTTGTGTACAACATCGAATCAAGGTTTACACAAGTTTCAATCAAATTGATTGATAATTCATAAGTGGCCGAACGTTCTTGATTTTTCTCTTGGAGGATTATTGTGACTAACAAGGAACAAGATTTTGTTTGTTTCCATCCTCAGGTATACAAGATAAAGAAAGGGAGCCCATACTCCTAGGTGATTCACGTTTGTGATTGGATTGGAAGATTTTACGGAATTAATATGGCGCTTGCTCAATCGTCACGAGAAAAATGTACGACACTTTTTATATACATCAATTAATCTAGGGTTAAGGTTCTTGTTATTTAAAGGGAAAATTTTTATTTATACTTAAACCCTAATTTTCATAAATTTTCTCACGCTTCCGCTGCGTGTGTTTTATTTTCCCTACATTGATGTTGTACACAAAACCTTTCGATGTAAATGCTACCAGTGCACTATCGAAAACAAAATTTTCCTCTTTGCCTAATTTTCACACACCAAATCTATGAGTTGGCCAAATTTTATCTAGAGCAAAAACTAAAATTTTTCTCTCTCAAAATTCTCTTTCTAGGCTGAAATCTTCCTCTAAGAAAAACTAGGCTTGGCCGAAATCTCACTTAGAGAAAACATCAAGCTTGCCCAAATTCTTTAGGTCATAAATATAGGAGACCAAATCCTCTCCTAAGAAGAATTTACTTGGTGGGCATTCCGTAGGAGGATTACTTGGTGACCAAAAATCCTTTTCAAAGAAGAATTCTTTTCTACACCAGGACTTATAATCCAACTCAATAGTGTATTTATTCAATAGCCAATTATTGAATATAAATTTAATTGTGACTATATTAAAAATTCCTAATTTGACCAATTGTCAATTAGAGTTTTAATAGAAATCAAATACTTCCTAATATGACTAGATAAATAAATTCCTTTTATTTATCTATTTATCAAATATAATATTTGATACTTATCATATTACCAACAATAATATGATTCTAAAAGACCATCTCCTATGGATCCCATGGGCTGCGCACGGCATCCCTTTGTGGAGCCAAGGGGTGAAAACAGACGATGGTCGTGTGAAGACTTGTTCGTCAAAAAAGGAGTTTTTTTTATTCCAAGATATATGTAGTTTACTTGCTTTTCTGAGATAGACCAAAATTGTTGCTATTTATATTTTCGTAAATATTGTAATGTTTGTGATTGTTTGATAACATATCATATAGAATAGGAGTGCCACTCATATATCTCTTTTGGTATAACATGCATTGAATGGTTTAGTTATCTAATTGGCATCTAGATAACTTGGTAAATCATTCCATGGAATTCGATCACTCACCTTAAATAACTGAGTTGGAGAAGGTGTTTCGAAACACCTACAGCCTCCAAGTTTAGTTGAGCTTATGTTTCGTGTAATAACCCCACAAGGGGTATTCATGAATGTAATTTAGCAAGATACTCCTTACAAGGATAGACTGGACAATTAACCCAAATGATATCTACTCCTAAAGGAGGGATATTCGTGAGGGAATATATTGAAGATCGATAACTTGGTAACACACTCAATGTGATTTTATTAATATCCTTCCAATAGTTCTTGTAAATAAAATTGCAAGGCTAAAATTGAAAATGCTGGTTGTTATGTTAACAATTAGGTGGGACGTGGTCCAACTAGTAGATGGTGCGAACTCCCAAATGAGGAGTGACATTTATGGGTATTGGATCACCGTTGAATTTTACGATTGAATTACTTTATTTAATTCAAGATAAATATTCAAAAGTGTTATATCATGATTGTTTACTAATATATTTTTTGTAATTAAAAAGAAATCATGACCCCATCCCTAATCAACATCCTAAAAGATAATACTTTAACTAATGATAATTATGTCACATGGAAAAGGAAAATTGGGTTGTTGTTGCAAGCTGGATTACATAAATTCATTCTGTCTACTTCTTAACCACCAAACTAATGAATCTACTGAGGAGCAAAAAGACGAGTATCAATAGTGGAAGACTTCAGATGAGATGGCCAAATGTTACGTTATGGCCACCATCTCCGACATGTTGCAACAATAACATGAATGAATGGAGACTACTTTTGATATAATGATGTCTTTGGAAGAGATGTTTGCTATGAAGTCCAGGACGACTAAGAGAGAGGCAGTGACTGCTTTCATGAATCTTAGGATGAAACCTGGACAAGATGTGAAAGATCACATGATGATAGTCATAGCTCATCTCAACAATACTGAACTCAATGGTGCTGAGATAAATGGCGAGACATAAATTGACATGATTGTCAACTTACTGTCGGATTCCTTTGAACAGTTCAAGTTGGAATACACCTTGAACAATAAGGAATATACCTTGTAGGGCCTGATACAAGATGTTCAAAGCACCGAGAAAATCTTTGTGAAAGGCAAGGGTTAAGAGATTCATATGGTTAGTAAAGTTTCTACTGTTAAGACCTATAAGAATGTCAAGAAACAACATAAGAAAAAGCAACTTGGGCCTAACTAGAAGGGGTTTCGGGAAAGGAAAAGATTGAATGAGAATGAATTAAACTTGTATTTAGGCAATAGAGCGTTGGTGTCTACTAGTGCTGTGGGAGATATTAGAATTAGTTTAGATTCCTTTAGGCATTTAGATTTAATAGAAGTTTATTATGTACCTAAATTCAAGAAGAACTTAATTTCAGTTTCTTGTTTAAATAAATTTGGATATTCAGTTACTTTTAATAAAGCATTTATTATTAGTAAGAATAACAAATTTGTTTGCAAAGGTACATTGGGAGATGATTTATTATATTTGCATAGGAATATTTATCACTTGTTAGACCCGGAATCAATGCAACATAATCATAAAAGAGTAAAATTATCAAAAGATGAAACCTATCTATGGCATATGCACCTAGGTCATATTAACCTTGATTGGATCAAAAGATTGGTTAGTGATGGACCTTTAAGTGACTTAAAGTTTGATTATCTACCAACTTGTGAATCTTATTCGGAAGGTAAGATGACCAAAAGGTCGTTCACAACGAAAGGCACACAAACTGCTATGTACATTCTAAACGATGTACCATCTAAGTCGGTTTCGAAAACACCATATGAGTTGTGAACTGGGTAAAAGCCTAGTCTACAACACTTAAAGATATTTAGATGTCTTGCACATGTGTTAAAAGGAAAGACAGAAAAGATAGAGTCTCGTTCAGGAACATGCATATTTGTAGGGTATCTAAAAGGATCTAAAGAATATTATTTCTACAGTCCTTCAGATCTTAAAGTATTTTTTTCTACAAATGCTAAATTTCTGGAAAAGGACTATATGAATAATTTTATGCCTAAAAGTACAATTGTCCTGAATGAGATTTCAGGACATGCAATTCCACAAGAGGTTTCACAACCTAGTCTAATTGTGAGTTCCGCACCAACACAAGATCAACAACCTACGATCCCTCCTCGTAGTGAGAGGGTCAGTAGACAACCGAGAGATACATTGGTCTAGAAGAATTGATAGTGAATCTCCCAGACGATGATGATCCCTTCACATATAAGGAAGCCATGGAAGATGTTGATTATCGTTATTGGCAAAAGGCAATGCAATCTAAAATTGAATCTATGTTCAAAAACAAAGTTTAGTCTCTTGTGGACTTGCCTAAATGGATAAAAGCCATTGGGTGCAAGTGGGTATACAAGAGGAAGAGAGAAATGGATGGAAAGATGGAAACCTTTAAAGCTAGATTGGTAGCTAAAGATTACACACAGAAGGAACGTATCGATTATGAGGAAACCTTCTCTTCTGTGGCCATTGTTAAATCTATTAGGATACTCTTATCTATTACGGTATCTCTATAGCTAGATATTTGGCAAATGGACGTCAAGACAACTTTCTTTAATGGAAGTCTTGATGAAAGAACCTATATGATGTAACCAGAAGGATTCATTGAAAAGGGCCAAGAGGAAAAGGTTTGCAAGTTGTAAAGATCCATATATGGATTGAAGCAAGCAAGCAGATCCTATAACATAAGGTTCGATCAAGCTGTGAAATTTTTTAGATTTATTCAAAACTTTGACGAACCATGTGTATACAAAAGGATCAAAGATGACAAGTTGGTATTCCTAGTTCTTTATGTTGATGATATATTACTCATCAGAAACGATGTAGGTGTATTGACATCAGTAAAAGAATGGTCAACAAAACAATTTGAAATGAAGAACTTAGGAGAAGCAAGTTATATTCTTGGTATCCAAGTTATAAGAGATAGAAAGAATAGAACAATTGCATTATCTCAAGCTTCATACATAGATAAAATCTTGTCTAGATTCTCCATACAAGATTCCAAGAAAGGCATGTTACTTTACAGACATGGAATCACACTTTCTAAGGAACAAGCTCCTATGAAGTTTTTATATAGTCACAATTTAATTTATATTCAATAATTAGATATTGAATAAATACACTATTGAGTTGGATTAGGAGTCTTGGTGTGGAAAGAAAATTTTCTTTGATTGAGGATTCTTGTTCGTTAAGTAAATCATCCTAGCGAGAGGATTCTTGCCCACCAAGTAAATCCTCCTTAGAAGAGGATTTGGACACCTATATATACTCCTATGTAGATTTCGGCCAAGCTAATATAATTCTAAGAGAAATTTCTGCCAACATAGAATTTGAGAGAGAAAAATTTAGTTTTTGCTCTAAATAAAATTTGGCCAACTCATAGATATAGTGTGTAGAATTCGACCACACATAGAGAAAAGAGGGAATGTTTTTGTGTTCGATAGTGCACTAGTATCCTTTACATCAAAAGGATTTTATGTACAAAAATCGAATTGGGTTCACACGAGTTTCAATCAAATAGATTGATAATTCACAAGTGACCAAACGTTCTTGGGTTTTCTTTTGGAGGATTATTGTGACTAACAAAAGAAAAAGTTTTTGTTTATTTCCATCCTCAAGTGTACAACTCAAAGAAAGAGAGTCACTCCTAGGTGATTCACGTTCATGATTGGATTGGAAGATCTTACAGATTCAATTCGGTGCAACTTCAATCGTCACGAGAAAAAGGTACAATACGTTTAATATACGTTAATTAATCAAGAGTTAAGGTTCTTTCTTTCAAAGGGAAAAGTTTAAAATATACTCAAACTATTTTTACGCTTTCGCTGCGTTTTTTCGTACAAGTCTCCCATGCTTGATTGCCCTGACCACATGTCCCAACCTAGACTTCTTGCTTGGCTATCCAAGACACCCATGCCTCTAACCCGGACTTCATGCCATTTACAAGGACTTTCTATGCGATCAATGAATGCATACATGCAAACAAGCACTCAACATAGAATATGATGATCAAGCATATCCTATGGGAACTGACATATAAATGAAAGTTCACATCACAAGTGTAGTCTAGTTACTATACATGAATGATAAACCTAAACCATGTGAAAGCACTAAAAACACAATCAATATCTAGGATCATTCGTGAAGCTAAAACTTGAATCAAAATATGAACACTTAGCACATATTCAAGGTTTTAGTCACATACACAAAAATATACTAAAATCATATGACAAAGTCAATTAGATTTCTAGCAAAAACCTAGAGCATATTTCATTCAATATATTCAATTAAAATCAAAATAGCTCTAAGACAACAATCAAATGTGTTATTTCTTAAGATATTCAATCAAATGAACCTAACACATGTAGAGACTATTTTATCATATAATCAATCAATTAAAGTTCACAAAATAGTCCTAGATAAGAAGCTAGCCTATTATAATCCCAAACATGTGAAAACATAGGCAAAATCAAAACATAACTCAACATGTGAGATTTCAATTAATATTCAATCTAGTTTCAATAGAGTCTAAAACTCTAATTAAAACATATACAAAACACATACATATGTGGAAGAAAGAAGCCTAAGGAAATTGAACACATTTAGAAGCAAAAACAAAAGAAGAAATTCAATACCTTGAGAGATTATGTGCTGTCCCATTTTTGTGTGTAGAACAACCAAAAACAACACTCAAAACTCCTCAAACATTCTTAGAATAGATAGAGAAATGATAGATGAATACTCTCAAATTTGAATCACTCAAAACAAAGCTCAAACGAAAAAGATATAGTTTTTGGAAAGTGAGAAAATCTGGGAGAAAATTTTCTGCACATTGGCTTCTTAAAGTTCTTCAAATGAAAAATGAGAGGGAAGAGTTGTTTAAAAGAGAGGGAACTAAAAAGGGGAAAGGAAAAAAACACCCCCATGCCATCCACTCTCCCCGAGATGGCCACGCGCCATCTTGGGAAAGAGAGGCATGGTGGCTTTTTGGCCAACAGTCTCTCCTTTGTACCCTTCACGTTCTTCGACCGTATTTCTACCTTTGAACTCTGAATTTGAATCCGTTTTTGGATTACAAACCGAGATTCTCTCATACACATGGACATCTATGAAACTTTGCCCAAAAAATAAGAATTCGACTCGATATACGAAGATGAAAATAATGCATGCAATAGGACCCGAAAGTTTCGTAACTCTTGACTCGGAACTCGAAATCAAAATGTAAGACCAAATTCAAGTCCAAGATCCATGTTATAATAACATATACACATACAAAAACATATCACATAAGAATGCTTATTTCAAAGACATAGTCCACAAACATGCATTTTTTCAAAACTTTTCAATTCCATACTAATGCATGAGCATTCTAAATCAAATGTGTGAATGTCTTATACAAAATCAGCACAACGATACATGGATACATATGGATATAATATGTGTGTGCGCCTAAGCCTTGTAAGAGAAATGAGGTCTTTAATATACCTTTGTTGAACCAATGAAGAACATTTCTTTTTGAAGACTTGTACTTGCTTAATAGGTGTCCATGTCTTCTTTGAAGCTTAAATCATCATCAACTTTATGATAACTAATCAATATAAGTGAAACATAGTTTTGATATGGAATAATGCCAACAGAAAACCAGAAACCTAACATCTTATATTTGCATTTTTGAATGTACTCATAGCATTTAGGTCTTATATATCCTATCATATTACAATAATAACAAATTTGAGAGGAATATATTTGGCTTGAGCACTTGAAGTATTTTACCTTCTCACATTGTTACCTTATTGATGTAGCTTTCTTGATCCTTTACCTTTTGTATGAGAACATGAAGATTTTTGTCTTTGGATTTGTTGAGATTTTCTTTTGTTGCTCCTTATTGATGTAGAGGCATCTCCGGTAGCACTCACGTCTTTACCGTTAGAGAGAGGACCTACATAAACTTCACCACTAGCTTTGAAAATAGTAGGGTTGTTAGAATAACATGTAACTTTTTCATTTACATAACCTAAACCTTGTTTGTCACTAGGATGTTTTCCATTATTGATGAGATTTTCAACTTTATGAGCACTAGAAGACATCTTACTCATCATCCTATTGAACTCATCAAGCTTGTCACTAAGTAACTTTTCTTGACTTTCATATTTGCTAATTTTGACTCTAAGTTCATTTTCAAGTCTTTTAACACTATCAAGAGAGTCATCTCTTAGCTCAGTCTCATGTTTCAAAATTCTTATTCTTTCATTACTATTTTTCAAATTGTTTTCTAAACTAAGGATTTTGTCTTTAAGCTCTTTGTTTTCTTTTAAGTAAAGTTCATGAATTTCTTCTAGCTCCTTTTTAAGAGACCTTTTCATTCTAGATATTATTTCATTCTCTTGAACAAGATCTTTCATCTTTTGATCTTCTAGAAAAATAGGCCCATTTTCAACACTAGAAGCCACGAAGGAGAAAACTTTCTTAATCATGATTAATCCACAAACAAAAACAAACACTATAAAGAGATCTATCTAATTACCTCAAGACAACCGCTGCTCTAATACCAGATTAAAAATCCATTTTACCTTTATAGTGTCAAATATACCTAGATGGGGGAGGAAGGGGGAATAGGTATATCACAAAAATTCTTGCCATCTTTTTGTTCTTATTAAGAAATACCAATACACAAAAGAAATGTTAATAAGTTGATTGATTCAATCAAGTGAATGTGATTTCAAATAATTAATGGATGAATCAATACAATCCAAGGAAAATAAAAAGCAAAAATCAACACAAATGCAATTCCACAACAGGTTTCACAACCTAGCCCAATTGTAAGTTCCGTACCAACACAAAATTAACAATCTACCATTCCTCATCATAGTGGGAGGGTTAGTAGACAACCCGAGTGATAATTATCGCCATTGGCAAAAGGCAATGCAATCCGAAATTGAATCTATGTTCAAAAACAAAGTCTGGTCTCTTGTGGACTTGTCTAAAGGGATAAAACCCATTGGGTGCAAGTGGGTATACAAGAGGAAGAGAGGAATAGATGGAAAAGTGGAAACCCTTAAAGCTAGATTGGTAGGTAAAGGTTACATACAGAAGGTAGGTATCGATTATAAGGAAACCTTCTCTCTCGTGGCCATGCTTAAATCCATTAGGATACTCTTATCCATTGCGGCATCTCTAGACCTAGAGAATTGGCAAATGGACATCAATATAGCTTTCCTTAATGGAATTCTTGATGAAAGCATGTATATGATGCAACAAGAAGGATTCATTGAAAAAGGCTAAGAGGAAAGGGTATGCAAGTTGTAAAGATCCATATATGGATTGAAGCAAGCATCCATATCCTGTAACATAAGGTTCGATCAAGCCGTGAAAAGTTTTGGTTTTATTCAAAACCTTAACGAACCCTGTGTATACAAAAGGATTAAAGGCGACAAGTTGTTTTTGCTATTTTTTTATGTTGATAATATATTACTCATCGGAAATGATGTAGGTGTATTGACATCAGTAAAAGAATGGTTGGCAAAACAATTTGATATGAAGGACTTACGAGAAGCAAGTTATATTCTTGGTATCTAAGTCATCTAGAAAGAATAGAACAATTGTATTATCCTAAGCTTCATACATAGATAAAATCTTGTCTAGATTTTCCATGCAAGATTTCAAGAAAGGTATGTTACCGTTCAGACAAGGAATCAAACTTTATGAGGAACAAGTTCTTAAGAAAGAGCCGGAAGAGCAATTCATGAGTAGGGTTCCATATGCCTCGACGGTTGGGAGTCTCATGTATGCAATGCTCTGCACTAGACCAGATATTTGTTTTGATGTTGGCATAGTTAGCAGGTTTCAATCGAAACCTGGTCCTGATCACTGGACGACAATAAAACATATTTTCAAGTATCTCTGGAGAACGATAAATTATATGCTTGTATACTCTAGAAGGGATTAATTCCCGTTCGGTATACAGATTTTGATTTCCAATTGGATTCTGACTCTAGAAGATCAACATCATGATCTATGTTTACACTTGGAGAAGTGACAGTCATATGGATGAGTATCAAGCAATCTTTTATTGCTAATTACACCGTGGAAGCAGAGTTTGTGGCCGTATAGGACGCTGCTAAAGAAGTTGTCAGGCTCTGCCAATTCTTGATTGACTTGGAAGTGGTTCCTGATGCAAATAAGCAGATCACTATCTATTGTGACAATAGTAGAGCAGTGGCTAATTCGAGAGAACCAAGAATTCGTAAGAGAGGGAAACACATTGAAAAGAAGTATCACCTTTTAAGGTAAATTATGCATAGGGGATACGTGACGATAACCAAGATCGCGTCAGTAGAAAATCTAGCGGATCCCTTCACAAAGGCTCTTTCACAAAAGAGTTTTTATGGGCTCCTGAAGAATATAGGAATAAGAGATATGACACATTTGCTATAGAGCAAGTGGGAGATTGTTGGGATTATGCTCGATGCAAGAGTGCAATAATGTATTTGACAATCTTTTCATATTAATAAAGTGATTTCTAGTTTAACAAATCTTATAGCATTTATAGTTTAATTATTATAATTGTCAAAAGTATAGAATCATAAGGTCAAAAGACTATGAGAAAAGATGAATTGTTTGTACTTCTAGATATGTATGAGGTAGACACAATTCTTTAGTTAGTCTTGAGTAATATTCACAACTTAAGAAAAAGGTTGGGCGCCTTTATCTTGTCAAAGTTGTAGATTCTTTTGCTAGCATTTCAGTGGGATCAAATGTGTTATGATGAGTCTAAAATCATCAAAGTGTGGTATCTTTGAGCAAAAGAATCTAGCGCACTATGTGCATTTAATAGGATCACAGTGAAATACCTTATCCAGAACCGTCAATGGATAAAAGTTTTCATTTGAAGACAATCGGAGAGTCTATCTCAATCATGAGATAAATGATGGACTTATGTTTGCAAGTGTTATCATTTGAGCTATCGATGAGTACGATTATATAGCATAGTCTATCCTCGATAGTTTGGTGGTATTCATTAGTTAATCGATAGAGGACTTCAGTTGTCGATATGGATATCATGGCTCCATTTATTAATTGAGAGTAGAATATCATCATATGGATGTTTTGAGGTATTGGATATTAAATTTTAACGTTACGTTTTCAATAGTGTCTATTGAAATATGGCTTCTGGACAAGTCAAAATATACAAGTTCAAAATGTGGTCATACGAGTAAATATGATAACTTAGAGAGCTATATACGGTCTATGAGCTCTTAGCGATTGCTGATATGTTGAGATTATGCTCGATAGCAAGAGTGTAATAATGTATTTGACAATCTTTTCATATTAATAAAAATGATTTCTAGTTTAATAAATCTTATAACATTTATAGCTTAATTATTATAATTGTCAAAAGTAAATAATCATAAAGTTAAAAGGCTTTTAGAAAAGAAGAATTGTTTGTACATCTAGATATGTATGAGGTAGACATAATTCTTTAGTTAGTCTTGAATAATATTCACAACTTAAGATAAAAGGTTGGGCACCTTTATCTTGTCAAAGTTGTAGATTCTTTTGCTAGCATTTGAGTGGGATAAAATGTGTTATGATGAGTCTAAAATCATCAAAGTGTGGTGTATTTAGGCAAAAAAATCTAGTGTACTGGGTGCAATGAAGAGGATCACAGTGAAATACTTAATCTAAAACTGTCATGGATAAAAGTTTTCATTTGAAGACAATCGGATAGTCTATATCAATCATGAGATAAAAGATGGACTTATGGTTGCAAGTGTTCTCATTTGAGCTATCAATAAATACGATTATATAGCATAGTCTATCCTCGATAGTTTGATGGTATTCAATCGTTAAGCGATAGAGGATTGTAGGGAAAATAAAACCCCGTGCAGCAAAAGCGTGAGAAAATTTAATAAAATTAGAGTTTGCGTATAAATAAAAATTTTCCCTTTTAATAACGAGAACCTTAACCCTAGATTAATTGATGTATATAAAAAGTATGGTACCTTTTTTTTAGTGACGATTGATCCAACGTCGAATTGAATCCGCAAGATCTTCCAATCCAATCACGAACGTGAATCACCTAGGAGTGTGGGCTCCCTTTCTTTAAATTGTATACCTGAGGATGGAAACAAACAAAATCTTCTTCTTTGTTAGTCACAATAATCCTTCAAGAGAAAAACCAAGAACGTCCGGTCACTTTTGAATTATCAATCAATTTGATTGAAACTCGCGTGAACCTTGATTCGATGTTGTACACAAAACCCTTTTGATGCAAAGGATACTAGTGTACTATCAAAAACAAAAATGTTCCCTCTTTTCTCTATGCTTGGCCGAATTCTTCACACAATGAGTTGGACGAAGTTTTTTTTATATATAACAATAAAAAAAATAAAAAACAACTTCTCACACTAAAAATCCATGCTTGGTTGAATTTAATAGGTATTATATATAGGAGACTAAATCCTCTCCTAAGAAGGATTTACCTGGTGGTTAAGAATCCTATCCTTAGGTAGATTTACTCGGTGGTTAAGAATCATTTTCCAAAAGGAATTCTTTCCTACATCAAGACTCATAATCCAACTCAATAGTGTATTTGTAACTGTATTAAAGACTTTCTAATTTGGTTAGATAAATAATTCATTTTATTTATCTACTTATCAAATATAGTATTTAATATTAATTATACTACCAAAAATAGTATAATTTTAGGAGACCATCTCCTACTAGGAAAAAGATTTCAACTTTTAATTAAATAATTAATTAATCAACAAATTAATTAATTTCAATTTAATTAAATAATAAAATAAAAATAATATAATTAAGCTATTCTTAATAGCCTTGCCGCCCAACCCATATATATGGGCCTTATATTACTTTTCTTATTTTATTAAATCTATTGGACCTTAATAAAAAGTCCACATGTGTACTAGACCCATTCTTACAAAAAAAAACATGTTCACATGCCTCAATACAATTCTAGATGGACCTCTAAATTGGTCCGGTAGAATATATCAAGTGATCCATGCAAGTTCGTGTGGATTGGGGATCTTGGCGGGCTATCTAAATTTAAGCTCCAATAGACACAACCCAATCACAATCAACAAATGATTCACTTAAGTCCGATCTATTTAATTTTAGTTCATTCCACTAAAGAACTAAAATTGAACTCTTAAATAAAGATAGAATAAGTTGATGTTACTCATTCATACCCTAGACAACCTTATTGGAGAAAGTGTATCCTCGTGAAAAATACTAGTAATCGTCATGAGCTTATAGACCGCCTATAGCTCTCCAAGTTACCATATTTACTCATATGACCACATTTTGAACTTGGATATTTTGACTTGTCCGGAAGCCATGTTTCAATAGACACTATTGAAAACTTGACGTTAAGATTTAATATCCAATACCTCAAAACATCCATATGATGATATTCTACTCTCATTTAATAAATGGAGCCAAATGTCCATATCTATAAATGAAGTCCTCTATCGATTAACAAATGAATACTAGCAAACTATCGAGCATAGACTCTGCTATATAATCGTACTCATTGATAGGTCAAATGATAACACTTGCAACCATAAGTTCATCATTTATCTCAGGATTGAGATAGACTCTCCGATTGTCTTCATATGAAAACTTTTATCTATTGACGGTTCTAGATAAAGTATTTCATTATGATCCAATTCAATGCACCTAGTGCACTATATTCTTTTGCCCAAAGACACCACACTTTGATGATTTTAGACTCATCATAACACATTTGATCCCACTCAAATACTAGCAAAAGAATCTACAACTTTAACAAGATAAAGGCGCCCAACCTTTATCTTGAGTTGTGAATATTATTAAAGACAAACTAAAGAATTGTGTCCACCTCATACATATCTAGATATATGAACAATTCTCCTTTTCTCATAGTCTTTTGACCTTATGATTATTTACTTTTTACAATTATAATAATTAAACTATAAATGCTATAAGATTTGTTAAACTAGAAATCACTTTATTAATATGAAAAGATTGTCAAATACATTGTTATACTCTTGCTATCGAGCATAATCCTAACAATCTCCCACCTGCTCTATAACAAATATGTCATATCTCTCATCCCCATATTCTCTAGATGCCCATCAAAACTCTTTTGTGGAAGAGCCTTTGTAAATGGATCCGTTAGATTTTCTACTGATGCGATCTTGGTAATCATCACGTCACCCCTATGCTTAATTTCCCTCAAAAGGTGATACTTTCTTTCAATGTGTTTCCCCCTCTTATGACTTCTTTGTTCTCTTGAATTAGCCACTGCTCCACTATTGTCACAATAGATAGTGATCTGCTTATTCACATTAGGAACCACTTCCAAGTCAATCAAGAATTGGCGGACCTAGACAGCCTCTTTAGCAGCCTCGCTTGCGGCAACATACTCGGCTTCCATGGTGGAATCAGCAATACAAGATTGCTTGATACTCCTCCATATGACTTCCCCTCATTCAATAGTAAACACAAATCCTGATGTTGATCTCCTAGAGTGAGAATCTGACTGAAAATCAGAATCTGTATACCCAACGGGAATTAAATCCCCTCCAGATTATACAAGCATATAATCTCTCGTTTTCTAAAAATACTTGAAAATAAGCTTGACAGCTGTCCAGTGATCAAGGCCAGGTTTCGATTGAAACCTGCTAACAATGCTCACAGCAAAACAAATATCTGGTCTAGTGTAGAGCATTGTATACATGAGACTTCCAACTGTCGATGCATATGGAACCCTACTCATGAATTGCTCTTCATGCTCATTCTTAGGAACTTGTTCCTTAGAAAGTTTGATTCCATGTCTGAAAGGTAACATACCTTTCTTGGAATCATGCATGGAAAACCTAGACAAGATTTTATCTATGTATGAAGCTTGGGATAATGCAATCGTTCTATTCTTTCTATCCCTTATGACTTGGATACCAAGAATATAAGTTGCTTCTCATAAGTCGTTCATATCAATATTTTTTGCTAACCATTATTTTATTGATGTCAATACACCTATATCGTTTCCGATGAGTAGTATATCGTCAACATGAAAAACTAGGAAAACCAACTTGTCTCCTTTAATCCCTTTGTATATATAAGGTTCATCAAGGTGTTAAAAAAATCCAAAACTTTTCACGGCTTGATCGAACCTTATGTTCCAGGATCTGGATGCTTGCTTCAATATATATGGATCTTTACAACTTGCATACCCTTTCTCTTTGCCCTTTTCAATGAAACCTTCTAGTTGCATCATGTAAATGCTTTCGTCAAGACTTCCATTAAGGAAAGCTGTCTTGACGTCCATTTACCAAATTTCTAGGTCTAGAGATACCGCAATGGATAAGAGTATCCTAATGGATTTAAGCATGGCCACAAGAGAGAAGGTTTCTTCTTAATCGATACCTTCCTTCTGTGTATAACCTTTAGCTACCAATCTAGCTTTAAAGGTTTCCACCTTTCCATCTATTCCTCTTTTCCTCTTGTATACCCACTTACACCCGATGGTTTTATCCCTTTAGGTAAGTCTACAAGAGACCAGACTTTGTTTCTTAACATAGATTCAATTTCGGATTGCATTGCCTTTTGCCAATGGCGACAATCAACATCTTCCATTGATTCCTTGTATGTATAGGGATCATCGTCATCCAAAAGATTCTCTACAAATTCTCCTAGACCGATGTATCTCTCGGGTTGTCTAACAACCCTCCCACTACGATGAGGTATGGTAGATTGTTGATCTTGTGTCTGTACGGAACTTATAATTGGGCTTGGTTGCGAAACCTCTTATAGAATTGTACCTCCTAAAAGCTCCTTCAGGACAATTCTACTTTTAGGCACAAAATTATTCATATACTCCTCTTCCAGAAATTTAGCATTTGTCGAAACAAATACTTTTAGGAAATTTAGCATTTGTAGAAACAAATACTTTGAAGGATTATAAAAATAATATCCTTTTGTTCCTTTTGGATACCTTACAAATATGCATCTTTCTGAACGGGACTCTATTTTTTCTGTCTTTCCTTTTAACACGTGCGCAGGACATTCAAATATCCTTAAGTGTTGTAAACTAGACTTTCGCCCGATCCACAACTCATGCTGTGTTTTAGGAACCGACTTAGATGGTATATCGTTTAGAATGTACATTGCGGTTTGTAAAGCATATCCCCAAAAAGAATTAGGGAGCGTTGAATAACTCAATATAGACCTAACCATATCCAAAAGAGTTCTATTTCTTCTTTCTACCACCCCATTTTGTTGAGGTGTGTCTGGTGCAGAAACTGAGAAATTATTCCATTATTCATAAGATATTGCTGAAACTCACCAGATAGATATTCTTCACCATGATCGGAACTCAAGATTTTTATGCGTTTCCCAAGCTGATTTTCAACTTTAGCTTTAAATGTTTTGAACATGTAAAAAGCATCCGACTTATGTCTCATGAGATACACATAACCAAATCTTGAGTGATCATCCGTGAAAGTGATGGAGTACTCATATTCACCTCTAGCTTGAATGCTCATAGGTCCATACACATCAGTGTGTATCCAACCTAAACATTCAATGGCTCATATGCCTTTGGTCGTAAATGACCTTTTGGTCATTTTACCTTCCAAACAAGATTTACAAGTTGGTAGATCATCAACCTTTAAGTCACTTAAAGGTCTGTCACTTACCAATCTTTTAATCCTATTAAGGTTAATTTGACCTAAGCGCAAGTGTCACAAGTAGGTTTCATCTTTTGATAATTTTACTCTTTTATGATTAGGTTCCGTTGATTCCGTGTCTAACAAGTGAGAGATATTTCTAGGCAAGTTGAATAAACCATTTTCCAATGTACCTTTACAAACAAGTTTGTTATTCTTACTAATAATAAAACCTTTATTAAAAGTAACCGAATATCCAAATTTATTTAGACAAGAGACCGAAATTAAATTCCTCTTGAATTGTGGTACATAATAAACATTTATTAAAACTAAATGCCTATAAGAATCTAAAATGATTATAATATCTCCCACTAAACTAGTAGACACCACCACTCCATTGCCTAAATGCAAGTTGAATTCATTCTTATTCAGACTATTCCTTTGACCCTTTTCACCACAAAAGAAACATTTTCCTTTGATCTTGGTTACTTTCTTGGTCTCCTTCTAAGAAGGCTTAAGTTGCTTTTTCTTCTGTTGTCTCTTGACCTTCTTATGGGTCTTTAACAGTAGCAACTTAATAAGCATATGAATCTCTTGAGCCTTGCCTTTCATAAGGATTTTTTTCGTGCTTTGAACATCTTGCATCAGGCCTTACAAGGTGTATTTCCTTTTATTCAAGGTGTAGTCCCACTTGAATTGATCAAAGAAATAATATAGTGAGTTGACAATCATGTCAATTTTGGTCTCACCATCTATCTCAACATCATTTAGTTCAGAAATGTTGAGATGTGCTATGACTTTCATCATGTGATCTTTCACACCCTGTCCAGGTTTCATCATAAGATTCATAAAAGCAGTTATTGCCTCTCTCTTAGTCGTCCTATACCTCATAGCAAACAACTCCTCTAGAGATATCATTATATCGACAGCAGTCTCCATTCCTTCATGTTGCTGTTGCAACACATCGGAGATGGTGGCCATAATGTAACGTACATTTAGCCATCTCATTTGAAGACTTCCACTACTGATACTCATCTCTTTGATCCTGAGTAGATTCATTAGCTTAATTGTTAAGGAATAGACATAACGAATTTTATGTTTTTCAATTTGCAATAACAACCCAATTTTCCTTTTCCGTATGACATAATTATCATCAGTTAAAGTATTATCTTTTAGGATGTTGATTAGGGATGGGGTCATGATTTCTTTTTAATAACAAAAATTATATAAGTAAATAATCATGATAAAACACTTTTGAACATTTATCTTGAATTAAATAAAATAATTCAATCTTAAAAATTCAACAGTGATCCAACACCCATAAATGTCACGCCTCCTGTGGGAGTACGCACCATTTACTATTTAGACTAGGTCCCACCAAATTGTTAACATAACAACCAACGTTTTCTATTTTAGCCTTACAATTTTATTAACAAGAACTCTTGGGAGGATATTAATAAAATTACATTGAGTGTGTTACCAAGTTATCAACCTTCCATATAATCCCTCATGAATATCCCTCATTTGGGAGTGGATATCGTTTGGGCTAATTGTCTAGTCTATCATTGTAAAGAAATATCTTGCTAAATTTCATTCATGAATACCTCTTGAGGGGTTATTCAGGAAACATAAAGCTAAACTAAACTTGGAGGCCGTAGGTGTTCCAAAACACCTTCTCCCACTCAATTGTTTAAGGCGTGTGATCGAATTCCAAAGAATGATTTACCAAGTTATCTAGATGCCAATTTAGATACTTAAACCATTCAATGCATGTTCATACCAAAAGAGATATATGAGTGGCACTCCTATTCTATATGACATGTTATCAAACAATAACAAACATTGCAATATTTACAAAAACATATATATAGCTACAATTTTGATCCATCATAGAAAAACAAGTAAATTACATATGTCTTGGAATACAAAAACTTCTTTCATGGCGAACAAGTCTTCACGCGACCTTCATCGTCCAGACTCTCTCGGCTGCCTCCCATGGGCATACGCAACCTTGGCCCTTACCCATGGGCGTGCGCATGCCACAAACTCGTAAAGGGCTGTCATGTGCAGCCCATGGATTTCATAGGGCTGCCGTGCGCAGCCCATGCCACAACAAACGTGGTTGCGTGCTCTTCGCACGCACGTTCGTTTCTACGGCTCGCACGGTCCCAAACTTGTTCTGGTTGCTTACAAGTCTTCAATCCTTCGAGTCTTCGATACTTGAATGTATTACAGAATAATTAAAAATAAATAAATACAACGATTTTTTTTATTACAATAGTGCAGTTTTTTTTATTACAACAACAAAATAAAAAGAAACT
The DNA here is from genome assembly GCA_032871835.1 of Dipteronia dyeriana. NCBI lineage: Eukaryota > Viridiplantae > Streptophyta > Magnoliopsida > Sapindales > Sapindaceae > Dipteronia > Dipteronia dyeriana. The sequence continues at coordinate 41,557,485 of CM065302.1, forward strand.
TAGCAACTACCAAGAAGGAAATTATGGCGATGATAGACCACACTTTTTGTTACAATCCCAAAACAAAATTACATTGAAATTCTAGGACCAAAATTGAGCAATAACTAACCACATATAAAACATATATATATATATATATACATATGTGTGTGTGTGTGTGTGAATACCTAGAGTGTCATCTCTTTCTAAAACTTGCATATATACAATAAAAAGAAAAAGATTCACGTACACATAAATCAATTAATCAATGGTACAACCAGCCTCTGAAACCAATTGTAGGGAAAATAAAACCCCATGCAGCGGAAACGTGAGAAAATTTAATAAAATTAGAACTTGCTTATAAATAAAAAATTTCCCTTTTAATAACAAAAACCTTAACCCTAGATTAATTGATGTATATAAAAAGTATCGTACCTTTTTTTTGTGACGATTGAACCAACGTCGAATTGAATCCGCAAGATCTTCCAATCCAATCACGAACGTGAATCACCTAAGAGTGTGGGCACCCTTTCTTTAAATTGTATACCTGAGGATGGACACAAACAAAATCTTCTTCTTTGTTAGTCACAATAATCCTCCAAGAGAAAAACCAAGAACGTATGGTCACTTTTGAATTATCAATCAATTTGAGTAAAACTCGCGTGAACCTTGATTCGTTGTTGTACACAAAACCATTTTGATGCAAAGGATACTAGTGTACTATCGAAAACTAAAACGCTCCCTCTTTTCTCTATGCTTGGCCAAATTCTTCACACAATGAATTGGACGAAGTTTTTTTTTATATAACAATAATAATAAAAAAACAACTTCTCACACTAAAAGTTCATGCTTGGTCAAATTTAATAGGTATTATATATAGGAGACTAAATCCTCTACTAAGAAGGATTTACTTGGTGGTTAAAAATCCTATTCTTAAGTGGATTTACTTGGTGGTTAAGAATCCTTTTCCAAAAGGAATTCTTTCCTACATCAAGACTACTAATCCAACTCAATAGTTTATTTGTAACCATATTAAAGACTTCCTAATTTGATTAGATAAATAATTCATTTTATTTATCTACTTATCAAATATAGTCTTTGTTAATAGTAAAATTTGGCCAAGGGTCAAAGAGAAATTTTCCACTTTTCCGCCCTAAGTCAAAGCCCATAGTCGACGTTCATGAGACCCGGGTAGGCTATAAAGCTACCCCACAGGAGCAGGGAAGGTCGGCCCGGCTTCAAAACTATCGGGAAGCAAGCTAGGCGCGACCAGGACGAGCCCCCACACGAACACTGAAACCCGGGCTTCTCGAGGCCACCTATCTAGGAACCTTGGTTCCTATGGTAGAGCTCCTCAATCACCCCGTGAAAGCCAAGGGGTCTCCAAGTTCAAGAAACATTCGAAAGAAGCCTGACAAGCAAAGTAAGCCCCCTCCGGGTTAAGACTTTCAGAGGTCAAACTTAATTCGTAGCTTGAACGAGAAGCCTACCAACCTCTCAAAAACACGTTATCCTCTCCACGATTCGAGGAGAAAGGGGGCCTCTAAACGAATCAGATATGTGTTACCTCCCTGGATTGCCTACCAGGATGTCCTTTCCAAGCTCTAGAGAATAGAACCGAAGCATAGATCCATCTGGGACCGAAGTATAGTCCAGTAACCTCCATGAAGAATCATGACACTAGTGCACACAGGATCATCTCCACGTAATATTTACATGCAAGTAGAGAGTTTGATTCCAAAAAGGGAACAAACTTATCTCCGTCAACGATATCATCGAATCCAGTAACAATTCAAATTCAAATGACGAATCCCGCCCAATAAGGAGGAAACAGATTCATGGGATCACGACAAGATATTTGCGAACTAAAAACCTACTTGGACCATATATATATGTGAGGCCAAGCATGGTAGAAGATAGATAAAAAAATAGATGAGGAAAAGAGAAAAGGAACGACAGAGAGACGAGAAGAAAGAAGGAGAGGAGGGCTAAATTCTGCATTGAGAACACGGTCGCCGTTGTTTCCACTATTCGACAGGTATAAAGTTACCACATTCCTAGGTTCTAGAGAGATTGTGAGCATATGAGAGAGAAATCTGTATATCCAAGTGAGTAATCAATAATAAAAGCTTTCATTAGTTATTGTTATAATCCAGACTCTCGTTTACCACTAAACAGGTCAGATATCAAAGGTACCGACCCCAACCGTTATTTCTGTGGTAGTGGTCTCGAGGGTGTTAATATAAATTTCTCATCCTGAGTGAATTTCCCTTCAACACTTTCTGGTGCCGTCTGTGGGAAACTTTCACACCACCATCTTCATATTCAAAAGTTTATTATTTTACAGGAATCATGAGGCTCTGCTCCTCACAAGGACAACCAGGCGTATCGGGATAACCTTTTGAGGCGTCGACACGAAAGGTCCCAAAGAAAGGGAGAAAATCTGGGCTCCATAGCCAGGTTCCAGACCAACCAGCCACTGTGCGGGCTTTGGATCCCCCTATGGGAAATCAGGTTGAGTATGACCAACAAGTGGTGGCCTTTATGGAAAATGTCCACCTTCGACTGCTAGCTGAGGGTATTACTATCCAGCAAGCAAACCTTTGTAATCAGGGGGAGTCAAGCAGGCCAGGGGCTAGGCAACCCGCCTTTGATCGCTTGGGACCTACTCCTCGAGAGCCAGCTCATAATAGAACGAGACTCTCAACCTCGATCCGGGATAGGTTAGGGCCCATGCCCCCTGTTCCCGAAGCGTTGCCACACTACCAACCTAGGCAGAGCGGGGAGATTTTCTCCACCCAACTACTTTAAGGAGAGAAGTCCAAAGTTGGGAATAGGAAAGTCAGTAAAGCCCCCGAGCAGACCCCCTCCGAAGAAGGAACCGAGTAGAGGTCGCCAGTTCGTCAGAATGATCTGATGGTGAGGAAACTGAGATCAACTCAAGAAAATCCGAAAGCAAACGCCTGAGGGACCAATTGGCAGAGCTTTAGAAGGAGGTCCAATTGATGAAGAAGGGGAAGTACAAGGAGGACAAGAAAGATCCTCTAAGTGAAATGAATACTCCCCTCACTAGAAGAATCCAGGAGGTGGAGCTCTCGCCTAAGTTCAAAATGCCATCTGACAGATTCTCCGGGACTAAGGATCCCCTAAGCCACTTAGAGAGCTTCGTTCAACAGATGGAGGTCCAGAACACGACCTGAGCCGCTATATGTTGAATGATCCCCACTAGTCTCACGGATTACGCTAAAGCTTGGTTTAGGAAACTACATGTCGGTAGTGTGGATTCGTTCACCAAGCTATCGACAGATTTCTGCTAACAATTCCAGGAAGTTAAGCCCCGATTGAAGGACCCAATCCATCTACAAAACATGATCCAGGAGAGAGGAGAAACCCTCTTAGCTTACATCGAGCATTTCCGTAAGGAAGTCATCTAGATGGGGGTCTTCACAGAGAAAGAAAACCTCGCCAACTTTAGAAGGAACCTGTGGGTAGGTAAGCTTTTTCAATCTTTTGCCAAAAGAACTCCAGAAACATACCAATAAGCCTATGATCGGGCTCCAGAGCAGATTGAGGTCAACGAACAACTTAAGGTCAGGATGGAACACGACGACATGAGAGCAGTAAAGTGACAAAAGAAGGAACCTTCCAAACCCGAGCAAGCTCAGAAAATCCAGAACAAACCCCCCAATAGATCGACATACCGTTTCCCCCTTTCTCAACCCGATCGGAAAGGTATCCAGAAAAACGAACTCCTCCGCAAGCTTTTCCTCCTCCCAGGACAGTGGCCCCAATAACTCGAGATGAGAGGGGTTACGATCATTACACTCCTTTAAATGCATCCCGTGAAATAGTTTATCTCGCCATTCGGAACAAGGGTTTGCTACAGAAGCCTGCTCTCATGAAAGCCCCGGTCGATAAGAGAAATCGATATATATATTGTGACTTTCACGAAGACGTGGGGCACAACACTTCAGAGTGTTACAACCTACGGAATCAGATTGAGGCTTTGATAAAAGGAGGATGTCTGGTGGAATTCTTACAGCAAGTCAGGGAGAACATTGAGACTGGAAGGGAAGTGCAAGCCAAGATCCGAGAGCATGGAGAGAAAAGAAAAAGGAGGCAGACGGACTTGATGCAACAGATCCAGATAATACATACCATCAGCGGGGGGCGTATTCTAGCTGCCACCTCCAACAGTTCCAGGAAAAACCATACGAGGAAAGTCCCTTGCACAGACGGAGGGAGAGATATCTTCAAGGTCAACCAAAGACCGACCAACCCCTCCCAGCTGTCACAAATCATTTTCATCAAAGCGGATGTCTACAACACTGTGCAGCCTCATGATGACCCCCATGGTAATCACAGAACAGATTGCCAACAACATGGTCCACTGTGTGCTTATCGACATAGGTAGCAGTGTTGACGTCCTATTTAAAGATACCATAGAAAAGCTAAACTTGAAACAATGGTGATACAATAACTGCACTACCCCGCTCTATGGGTTCACTGGGGACTCAATCGTACCCGTGGGATCAAAAAAATCACCAGTGATCATTGGAGCCACACCTCTCTAGCAAAATATCATGTAAGACTTCGTGGTGGTGGACACCCCATCGGCCTACAATGCAATATTAGGGAGGCCATTTTTATCATCCTTGAAAGGGGTCATATCCATTTACCACAACGTCCTGAAGTTCCTAGTAGAAGACAATATGGGGAAGTTTGGGGTGATCAGCAAGCAAAACAACGCGCCCAGGTGACAACTATCCAAGGCAGGGCATCCTTGCATTAAACCTAGGAGATGTAGGGTCCACCGATCACCCTAAAGACGACCTCATATGCCCAACAGGGAGGAACAGAGAAGGAAATGGGCCAACGGCCATCCAGTGGATAAGTTAGAATAGGTTCCTGTCAGAGTGGCTGATCCCTCGAAGGTCGTCAAAATCAGAGCCACTCTTGAGTGGAGAGTGAAAGAGGGTTTGATCAAGCTCCTCATAGAGTTTAATGACATCTTTACTTGGAGTCATACTGAGATACTAGGGATCCCGATGACATTAGCTGCTCATCGGCTGGCAGTGGATCCAACCTTTAAACCTATTAAACAAAAAAAGCTCCACTTTAACACCGAAAGAAATGCTACGGTTCAGAAAGAGGTGGACAAACTGACCCGGGCAGGCTTTATCCGAGAAACACGTTATCCTGAGTGGATAGTCAACGTGGTCATGGTCACAAAGGCAAATGGAAAGTGGCGCATGTGTGTTGATTATACCGACCTCAACCGGGCATGCCCGAGGACAGCTTCCCTATACCAAAAATTGATCAGCTAGTCGACTCTACCTCCAAAAACAAGCTTCTGAGCTTCATGGACGCATTTTTAGGGTACAATAAAATTATGATGCACCCCGTGGACCGGGAAAATACCAGTTTCATCACAGCGCGAGGTTTGTACTGCTACAAGGTGATGCCTTTCAGACTCAAGAACGCTGGAGATACATATCAACGGCTAATCAATCGGTTGTTCAAGCCGAAAATCGGGAGGTCAATTGAGGTGTATATTGATGACATGATCACCAAGTCTTTAACCTCGGAAGGCCATCTGGACGACTTTAGTAGAAACTTCATGATCATAAGGAAGAACCAGATGAGATTGAACCCTTCCAAATGAGCCTTTGGGGTAATTACAGGGAAGTTTCTGGGCTTCATGGTCCATGAGAGAGGCATATAGGTCAACACGAAAAAAATCATGGCTATCCTGGATCTAGAATCCCCCACGTCTCTTAAACAGGTTCAAGCCTTGACCGGGCAGGTAGCAGCGCTCAATAGGTTCATCTCTCGATCTATCGATAAGTGTCTCCCATTCTTCAAAGCCATCAAGCAGGGAAGAAACATGAAATGGGATCAGGAGAGTGAACAAGTTTTTCAAGCCTTGAAAAAATACTGTTAAGCCCTTCACTGCTGGTTAAACCAAGTCCTGGACAAGAGCTTCAAATCTACTTGGAAGTTCAGAAACCGTCGTAAGCGAGGCCTTGGTTAAGAAATGAGGGGATAGGGTCCAGCGACCTATTTACTATGTAAGTCATGCTCTAACCAAGCCCGAAAAGAACTATACCCTATTGGAGAAGCTCGCTTATGCCTTGGTGAACTCGACAAGGATGCTTTATCCCTACTTCCACGCTCATTCAATAACAGTGGTGACAGACCAACCTCTCCATCAATTCTTACAAAGGCCAGATGTTTCTGGAAGGCTAGTTGTATGGGCCCTGGAGCTTACCCAATTTGATTTAAGGTACAAGCCTAGGACCGTAATAAAAGCTTAGGCACTAGCAGACTTTGTAGCAGAGTTCTCAATACCTTCAGGCCAAGCAACCCCCGCGGTAACAGATGTAGCCCCTAAGAGGATTCAAGAATCTGACAACTGGCTGGAGGGTTACGAGTCATGGATCCTCTACACTGATGGAGCTTCCAGGCAAGCTGGGGAAGGAGCGGGTATAGTCCTAATTGACCTAGAAGAAACTGAGTGCTGCCACTGTTTCATATTTAAATTTAAAGTCACGAACAATGAGGCAGAGTACGAAGCCCTTCTAGCCGGAATAAGGGCAGCTATAAAGCTCGGGGTTGATTACCTGAATGTTAAGAGTGACTATTCGCACGTGGTCAACCAAGTCTCTAGGGATTATCAGTTAAAAGGGGATAATATGATCGCTTACTTGAAATTGGTTCAACAACTCAAGAGCAAATTTAAAGGATTCAAAATCGAGCAGGTACCTCGACAACTGAATCGCCGAGCTGACGTACTTGCCAAGATAGCTACATATGGTGGCCAGACCTTACCTCATAGAGTCCCACTTCAAGTGATCCCTCTACCTAGCATAGTGACAGGTAAGGAAACTTATACCTTGGATCGACAACCGTGCTGGATGGATCCAATAGTGGATTATCTATAGCATGGAAAACTTCTAGGGGATCCCGACCAAGCTAGGAGAGTTACAAGGTTCTCAGTCCGGTATTGTTTGATGGATGGGCATCTATACTGAAGGGGAAGATCTATTCCCCTGCTCCGATGTTTGCACCCTGAAGACGCCAAGTGGGCTTTGAGAGAGGTTCATTCTGGGGAAAGCGGGAACCACATTGGTGGAGAGGCTCTGGCATATCAGGTTCTCCGCACGGGGTATTATTGGCCAACCATCCATCAAGACGTAAAGAACATAGTGCAAGCCTGTGAGGCATGCTAGAAGGCCATAAACTTGAGTCACCACCCTCCGGAGCGGTTGTCGTCCCTTAGCTTGCCATACTCCTTTGCTATATGGGGAGTCGACTTAATCGGACCGCTTCCTACTGCTCAAGGTCAAACATGCTATCGTGGCAATCGATTATTTCACAAGATGGGTCGAAGCCGGACCGCTCTCCCAGATATCATAAGAAAACACAATAAGGTTCATCAAGACTAATGTAATTTACAGGTTCAGAACCCCTCTTGCCATTATAGCAGACCTTGGAAAATAGTTCGAAAATTACCGGTTCAAAGATTTTTGAGAAGCTTGGGAATCAACCTTTGTTTTGCTTCAGTAGCCCACCCCCAGACCAACTGTCTGGTGGAATCCATGAACAAAACCATTAAGAAGTTATTGAAGAAAAAGCTACAGCAGAAGAAAGGCAGATGGGCAGAGGAGCTTCCCGAGGTCTTTTGGGCTTACCGCACTACAAGGAGAATAGCTACCGGGGAAACGCCTTACTCTCTAGCCTTTAGGGTTGAAGCCGTCCTACCTATCGAGTACAAATTGACCTCCTTTAGAGTCCAACATTTCGAACCAGGGAGCAATGCAAGTAAGCTCCGAGCTAGCTTGGACCTTCTGAAAGAAAAACAAGATCGAATAGCCGAGAAGGTAGTAGTCTACCAGAGCAGGATTGCCAGGAACTTTAACAAGAGGGTAAAGGCCCGAAACTTCAAAGAAGGGGACCTAGTTCTCAGAAGAGTAACGTTGAATACCAGGAAGAGGTCAGACGGGGTCCTAAGGACCAAGTGGGAAGGACTATACCTTGTAAAAATGGTGATCTGTAATGAGGCATACAAACTCGAGGATATGAACGGTCAACTCATTGATCATACTTGGATTGCAAATCACTTAAGAAAATTCTACCCTTGAACAGGGGTCTCATGAGCAAGCGGCATCTACCTAGTTTTTTTATCTCCGACAATAATGTACTCTATTCTTCTTATCAATAAAGCCTATTTTTCTTATTTTCTCCGTCTTCAACTATGTTATACAATTATTTGGGTCTACGTGGAAAATTCGACATTATCGCCCCAAGACCAGAGGTAAGCCGATGAAGCCCTCTAACCACTCATGATGCCTCGGCCGGGCACTACCCCCCACCAAGAAGGGTTTGAGTATAAGAGCATAGTTTCCATCCAGATCTCGAGACCATGAAATAGCTAGATAGCCCTCCTGATGCCTTGGTCGGGCTACCACCCCCAAGAAGGGTCTGAGTATAAGAGTATAGTTGCCATCCAGATCTCGAGACCAGGAAATAGCTAGATAGCCCTTATGGTGCCTTGGTCGGGCTACCACCCCCAAGAAGGGTCTGAGTATTAGAGCATAGTTACCATCCAGATACCGAGACCAGGAAATAACTAGATAGCCCTCATAATGCCTTAGTTGGGCTACTACCCCTAAGAAGGGTCTGAGTATAAGAGCATAGCTGCCATCTAGATCTCGAGACCAGGAAATAGCTAGATAGCCCTCTTGATTCCTTGGTCGGGCTACCACCCCTAAGAAGAATTCAAGTTTAAGAGCATTGAAGCCCTCCCGATCCCTAGCCTAAGAGAGGGCTAAACAGTTCTTTACTTGATGATTCACTAGGGTTACAACCCCCTAAAGAGGCTTAAGGATGGAGGGTCAACTTACTTAAACTCTAAATATCCTGGCTATTACTGGTTACTAATTCTTCTTGTACATGTGATTGCTTACTATAACAGGTTTATGATCAAACAAGGGGGCTATCGACTAAAGTCGTTGAGCTACAAGTCTTTGTAGTCGGAAAGCCCGAGCAAGCTATCTGCTTTCATGTTTAAGCAATGTTCTTATCTTGTTATTTTTCCCAAGCTAAGTCAATTTGCAATAGAGGCTGAACCTAAAGAGAGATCAGAAAAGAAGCAAATACATGCAAGTCAAAATATGAACCAGATCTAAAGTTAAATTGTATTGATGAATGAAGAGCATATTCCTCAGTAAGGCTACAGCAAACAGGGAGCCCAACCCTGATTCCGGGCTACTAAAAAAATGAATGATCAAGCATGGGTAAAGATGGGATGCCCACCCCCCCTTTCTGGGTATTCAGAGCAAGCTACAAAAAGGTGTACTCAAGCTTCTACATCCTCTCGGTCTCCTCTAGCTTCTCCCCCTTCCAGATGAACCTCGTCTTCTGCCCCTCTTTTGGTTGATCTCTCATCCTGGACGGTCGTCTTCGCCACCTCCTCTTGAGGATGAGCCTCGACTGCCTCATGATCAGCAGGGTCCTTCTCCACATCAACTGCTTCATGATCAACAGGGTCCTCCTCCACGACTTAATTGATCACCGCCACAACCTCAGGTGGTATGGTTGCATCAAGAAGATTGGCCATTGACTCTGGCATGCTCTTTTCCTCTACTGTTTCTTCCTTTGAAGCAATTCTAGAGAGGTCTCAGGCTTCCGTAAGATCTCATTCAGGCTCCGTGGGTAGAGCCCCCCTCGAAGACTCACTGGTACCCGATGTTGGAAAGATGAAATGAGGAGAAGGAAGGTCTAATCCAGCTGTTTGCTTCCCGGCCTCGACCACATTGGAGAGATCCAAGTCATCACCTAAGGGGTGAGACATTTCTGTGGCCTTGGCTAATATCTCCTTTCTATTCTATTTAGCGATGATTGACAGGTCAAAGGGAGAGAGGAAGGCTTAGGTGACCTGGCAGGAAGCGTAGAAGTAACCTTCTTTGAAGGACGCATCCACCTCGACCTGAAGCTTGGCAATCCGGGCATGCATATCTTGATTATCAACGTCCAGCTTCTTGGCTTCGACTTTTCAGGAGTCTCTCTGCCTAGCCCGCCGCTTTAACTTAAGGGTCTCTTGGTCAAAGGATCTTTTCATCCTCTCATGGTCGCAGCGAAGTTCACTCAGTTCAGTTTCCATCTCCCTCTGATTGGAGGTCATCTCCTCTACAAGAGACCGAGCTTGTGCGAGAAGCCCCATGACCCTTTCAGTTTCAGCTTCAGCCTGGGTAGCCCGGTCACGAAGAAGGGATACATGTCGACCCATTGTGACATTAAACTTGAAAGCCTGTAAAATATGAAACAAAGGTTAGAGAGCAACCAAAGCCCACAATCACAAGAAACAAAGACAATGGTTACCTCGGCCAGGAGGGCAGACTCCTTGGTAATCATGATGTCCATATGCATTGAAGTTATCCTGGAAAGCCCTCCACCTGGGTAAGATGCCATGAATTGCTGTAGAACCTCATCTTGGCCAGTCAAGGTATGGGCGAGAAGGGGGAGTCTCAAGAACACCAGCCTCGGGATCCCCCATAGCCTAAACTAAATGGGCGCAGGTAGGTCGATTGGAGCAGTGGATAATTTAACTGAAGGAGCACTAACTGTAGCAGGGACCTCTGATGAAGGAGTAGATGTGGTCGTAGTAGCAACCTGGGAAGCAGGGCCTCCTTTGATTAGCGTCTTGGAAGCCCGCGATGTAAGAATAGCCATCATGGACCTAGCTGGGGTAGGAGATTGAGCTGAAACAGGTGAAGCATCAGCTGAGGTGACGGGCCCCCCTTTCTCTGAGGTAATTGAGAAGGCCCATTAGGGCAATCTAGAAGGAGGGGGACGGTCCGAGCTTGCTGAGCTTCACGGGAAGTTGGAGCAACATAAAAAACTGTTAAAAAAAGATTTAAAAAGCAAGCCAGCTAATAGATTAAAGCATAATAACTTGAGATCAATTACGAGGGGTAACATCGGAGATCCGTAGATATTGGTTCACTCGGCGGGAATTGAAGGGATCAGCGGTGGGGTATTTCAAATTCAGGTAGTTCCTCGCACCCATTTTTGAGGAGCTAAGTTAGAGCCGCCAGTGCCCTCGATCAGAGCTTCAATGCTATCAGAAGAGTTCAACATTGCTGAACGAGGAGAGCTTGAAGGTGGATGATAGACGGTGGTGAGGTTAAAGAAAATAATGAGGAAGTATGGAAATTTGAAATTAAAAGAAAATGAAAAAAAAAAGGGATGGTGAGGCCGGGATTAAATAGAGGTTAAGGGTGTAATGATGTCGATGATATCCTCAGGAAGATCACCTAGAGCCACGGAGAGAGCCGTAGCGCAACCGTTTTTTCTTTGAAGAACACACTAATTCAAATTTAATATTGGGTAATTAATGGGAAGATTTCGTTCAAAATTCTCATTAATTATTTTATAATGGAAAATTTTCCCAATTAAACAGGGAATCTGACTCAAACCCCAACTCTACCTCCGGTGTTCAAGTCAGAAGAGACTTCTGTTAATAGTAAAATCTGGCCAGGGGTCAAAGAGAAATTTTCCACTTTCCTGCCCCAAGTCAAAGCCCATAACCGACGTTTATAAGACCCGGGTAGACCATAAAGCTACCCCACAGAAGCAGGGAAGGTCGGCTCGACTTCAAAACTATTAGGAAGCAAGCTAGGCGCGACTAGGACAAGCCCCCACATGAACACTGTAACCCGGGCTTCTCGAGGCCACCTATTTGGGAACCTCGGTTCCTAGGGCCGAGCTTCTCAACCAGCCCGTGAAAGCCAGGGGGGTCGCTAAGCTCAAGAAACATTCGAAAGAAGCCCGACAAGCAAAGTAAGCCCCCTCCTAGTTAAAACTTTCGGAGGTCAAACTTAATTCGTAGCCTGAACGAGAAGCCTACCAACCTCTTAAGAAGCCCGCTGTCCTCTCTGCGATTCGAGGAGGAAGGGGGCCTATAAATGAATCAGATCCGTTACCTCCCTGGAATGGCTACCAAGACGTCCTTTTAGATCTCCCGAGAATAGAACCGAAGTGTAGATCCATCTGGGACCGAAGCATAGTCCAGTAACCTCCATGAAGAATCATGACACGAGTGCACACAGGATCATCTCCACGTAATAATTACATGCAAGTCAAGAGTTTGATTCTAAAAAGGGAACAAACTTATCTCCGTCAACGATATCATCGAATCTAGTAACAATTCAAATTCAAATGACGAATTCCGCCCGATAAGGAGGGAGTGGATTCATAGGATCACGGTAAGATATTTGGGAACTAAAAACCTACTTGGACTATATATATATATATATGTGACGCCAAGCATGGTAGAAGATAGATAAAAAAATAGAGGAGGAAAAGAGAAAAGGAACGACAGAGAGACGAGAAAAAAGGAGGAGAGGAGGGCCTAAATTCTACATTGAGAACACGGTCGCTGTTGTTTCCACTATTCGACAAGCATAAAGTTACCACCTTCCTAGGTCCTAGAGAGATTGTGAGCATATGAGTGAGAAATTTGTATATCCAAGCGAGAAATCAATAATAAAAGCTCCATTTGTTATTATTATAATCCAGACTCTCATTTACCTTTAAACAGGTCAGGTGTCAAAGGTACCGACCCCGGCCATCACTTCCGTGGTAGTGGTCTCGAGGGTGTTAATAGGAATTTCTAATCCTGAGCGAATTTCCCGTCAACAGTCTTTAATATCAATTATACTACCAACAATAGTATAATTTTAGGAGACCAACTCCTACTAGGAAAACATTTCGACTTTTAATTAAATAATTAATTATACAACAAATTAATTAATTTCAATTTAGTTAAATAATAAAATAAAAATAATATAATTAATCTATTCTTAATAGCCTTGCCGCCCAACTCATATATATGGGCTATATATTATTTTTCTTATTTTATTAAATCCATTGGACCTTAATAAAAAGTCCACATGTGAACTAGAACCATTCTTACAAAAAGAAAAATGTTCACATGCCTCAATACAATTATAGATGGACCGTTAAATTGGTCCGGTAGAATATATCAAGTGATCCATGCAAGTTCGTGTGGATTGGGGATCTTGGGGGGCTATCTAAATTTAAGCTCCAATAGACACAACCCAATCACAATCAACAAATGATTCACTTAGGTCCGATTTATTTAATTTTAGCTCATTCCACTAAAGAACTAAAATTGAACTCTTAAATAAAGATAGAATAAGTTGATGTTACTCATTCATACCCTAGACAACCTTATTGGAGAAAGTGTATCCTCGTGAAGAATACCAGTAATCGCCAAGAACTCATAGACCGCCTATAGCTCTCCAAGTTACCATATTTACTCATATGACCACATTTTGAACTTGGATATTTTGACGTCATGTTTCAATAGACACTATTGAAAACTTAACGTTAAGATTTAATATCCAATACCTCAAAACATCCATATGATGATATTCTACTCTCATTTAATAAATGGAGTCACGATGTCCATATCTATAAATAAAGTCCTCTATCGATTAACAAATTAGTACCACCAAACTATCGAGGATAGACTATGTTATATAATCGTACTCATTGACAACTCAAATGATAACACTTGCAACCATAAGTCCATCATTTATCTCAACATTGAGATAGACTCTTCGATTATCTTCAAATGACAAACTTTTATCTATTGACGGTTCTAGATAAAGTATTTCATTGTGATCCAATTCAATGCACCTAGTGTACTAGATTCTTTTGCCCAAATACACCACATTTTGATGATTTTAGACTCCTCATAACACATTTGATCCCACTCAAATGCTAGCAAAAGAATCTACAACTTTAACAAGATAAAGACGCCCAACCTTTATCTTAAGTTGTGAATATTATTCAAGACAAACTAAAGAATTGTGTCTACCTCATACATATCTAGATGTATGAACAATTCTTCTTTTCTCATAGTCTTTTGACCTTATGATTATTTACTTTTGACAATTATATTAATTAAACTATAAATGCTATAAAATTTGTTAAACTAGAAATCACTTTATTAATATGAAAAGATTGTCAAATACATTAGTATACTCTTGCTATCGAGCATAATCCTAACAAGGACTTCATTTATAGATATGGACATCGTGGCATCATTTATTAAATGAGAGTAGAATATCATCAAATGGGTGTTTTGAGGTATTGGATATTAAATCTTAACGTTAAGTTTTCAATAGTGTCTATTGAAATATGGCTTCTAGACAAGTCAAAATATTCAAGTTCAAAATATAGTCATATGAGTAAATATGGTAACTTGGAGAGATATATGCGGTCTATGAGCTCTTGGCGATTACTGGTATTCTTCACGATGATACACTGTCTCCATTAAGATTGTCTAGGGTATGAATGAGAAATATTAACTTATTATATCTTTATTTAAGAGTCCAATTTTAGTTCTTTAGTGGAATGAACTAAAATCAATAGATCGGACCTAAGTGAAACATTTGTTGATTGTAATTAGGTTATGTCTATTGGAGATTAAATTTAGATAGCCCGCCAAGATCCCCAATCCGTACGAACTTGCATGGATCACTTGATATATTTTACCGGATCACTTGATATATTTTACCGGACCTATTTTATGGGTCCATCTAGAATTGTATTAAGGCATGTGAACTTGTTTCTTTTAGTAAGAATTGGTCTAGTTCACATGTGGACTTTTTATTTAAGTCCAATGGATTTAATAAATTAGTAAAAACAATATTTGACCCATATATGTTGGCTTGGGCGGCTAAAGGTATATATAATAGCTTATTATATTGTTGTTTATTTTATTATTTAATTAAATGGAAATTGATTAATTTGTTAATTAATTAAACGTCAAAATCTTTTTTCTAGTAGGAGAAAGAATCCTAGAGTCATATTATTGTTGGTAATATGATAAGTATCAAATACTATATTTGATAAGTAGATAAACAAAAGGAATTTATTTATCTAGTCCAATTAGGAAGTATTTGATTTCTATTAGGACTCTAATTGACAATTGGTCAAATTAGGAAATTTTTGATTTAGTCACAATTTAATTTATATTCAACAATTGGTTATTGAAAAAATACACTATTTGAGTTGGATTAGGAGTCTTGGTGTGTAAAAAAAATCCTATTTTTAAGAGGATTGAATCCAAATTTTGATAGGAGTCTTGGTGAATTAGAAATCCTCTTTCTAGGAGGAGTTTCGGCCACCTATATATACTCTTATATAGAATTTCGACCAAGACATAATAATATGTGTGAGAAGTTGTTTTTTTATAGTTATGAAAAAAAAACTTCGTCCAATTCATAGATATTGTATATTGAATTCGGCCAAGGATAAGTGAAAAGAGGAATGTTTTGTTTTCAATAGTGCACTAGTAGCCTTTACATCAAAAGGTTTTATGTACAACATCGAATTAAGGTTCACACGAGTTTCAATCAAATAGATTTATAATTCAAAAGTGACCGGACGTTCTTGGGTTTTCTCTTGGAGGATTATTGTGACTAACAAAGAAGAAGATTTTGTTTGTTTCCATCCTCAGGTATACAATTAAAAGAAAGAGAGCTCACGCTCTTAGGTGATTCACGTTCTTGATAGGATTGGAAGATCTTGCGGATTCAATTTGACTCTAGTTCAATCGTCACAAAAAAAAAAGGTACGATACTTTTAATATACGTCAATTAATCTAGGGTTAATGTTCTTTCTATTAAAGGGGAAATTTTTTAAAATATATCAAACCCTAATTTTTCGCTTCCGTCGTGTTTTGAACCGATTTATCCCTACATGATATTCTTCAGGAGGATACACTATCTCCATTAATATTGTCTAGGGTATGAATGAGCAATATTAACTTATTATATCTTTATTTAAGAATTCAATTTTAGTTCTATAGAGGAATGAACTAAAATTAATAGATCGGACCTAAGTGAATCATTTATTGACTGTGATTAGGTTAAGTATATTGGAGCTTAAATTTAGATAGTCCGTCAAGATCCCCAATTCACGAACTTACATAAATTACTTGATATATTCTACCAGACCAAGTTATGGGTCCATCTGGAATTGTATTATCTTTTAGTAAGGGTCTAGTTCACATGTGGACCTTTTATTAAAGTTCAATGGATTTAATAAATTAAAATAAATAATATTTGGCCCATATTTATATAGCTTCGGCGGCAAGTGACTATATAATAGACTTATATTGTTTTTTATTTTATTATTTAATAAAAAGGAAATTTTTATATATATATATATATATTTATTTATTTATTTATTTATTTATTAATTAATTAAAAGTGAAAAAAAAAATTCCTACTAGGAGATGGTCTACTAGAGTCATATTATTGTTGGTAATATGATAATTATCAAATACTATATTTGATAAGTAGATAAATAATAGGAATTTATTTATCTAGTCAAATTAGGAAGTATTGATGTCTATTAAAACTCCAGTTGACAATTGGTCAAATTATGAAGTTTTAATATAGTCACAATTTAATTATATTCAATAATTAGTTAATGAATAAATAAAATATTTGAGTTGGATTAGGAGTCTTGGTGTGGATAATAAATCTTTCTTTGAAAAGGATTCTTTGTCACCAAGTAAACCCACCTAGAAATAGGATTCTTACCCTCCAAGTAAATTCTCTCTAGGAGAGGATTTGGTCTCCTAAAATAAAAGGAAGTAGAATTCGGCCACTATATATATATCTCAAAGAGAATTCGGACAAGGATAAATTTTTTTAAGAAAAAAATCGGCCAATGCATAATTTTCTAAGGAGAAATTCGGCCAAGAGAGAATTTTGAGTGTAGAGAATCCGGTTCTTGCTATAGATAAATTTTTCCAACTCTAAAGATAGGTGTGTGAAAATTTGGCAAAGAAGAAAATGAAGAAAGATCGTTTTGTTTTTGATAGTGCACTAGTAGCCTTTACATCAAAAGGTGGTGTACAACATCGAATCAAGGTTCATACGAGTTTCAATCAAATTGATTGATAATTCACAAGTGTCCTAAAGTTTGTTTTTCTTCTTGGAGGATTATTGTGACCAACGAAAGAAAGAGATTTGTTTTGTTTCCATCCTCAGGTATACAAATTTAAAGAAAGGGAGTCCATACTCATAGGTGATTCACGTTTGTGATTTGATTGGAAGATCTTGCTGATTCAATTCGACGCTAGTTTAATCGTCACGAGAAAAAGGTACTAACTTTTAATATACGTCAATTAATATAGAGTTATGGTTCTTTCTTTTTAAAAGGAATTTTTTAAAATATACCTTACACTTCCACCGCGTTTTGAATCGAATTTTCCCTACAAATTTAAGAGTTTAATTCATCATTTATAAAGATTATTAGAAAATACTATGTGTACATTAGGTTCCCTTGCTAGCCCGATCGATTTAGGTAACAAGGGTCATGATTAATTAATTGGATTGTCCAATTAATTGTGTTACGAAAGTAATACGTGTTTAATCGGAAACTAGTTGAATAATGAGATTATCTAATTATTGTAAAATAATATTTATGTTAATAAAATAATTAGTTTATTTAATTATGTAATTAATCATTATTTGAGGGTGTTCTTCGATACTTAATTTTGAAAGATAAGATAATGTGATTATTTTATTTTTAATTAAATATTGAATTTGAATTCAAACTAAATTAATATCTATTATATGATATCATATATCTTTTAAAAGGATTTAATAAAATTTAAATTAGTTTAATTATATATATATATATATATATATATATATATATTAGGTAAATAATAAGTGTACAACACAAGAATACGATCAAAAGTTTTTTTGAACGGAAAAAGAACTAGAAAAAAAAAAAGCGTTCTTATTTTTTTCTCTGGTAGAAAAATTTTCTCCCTTCTCTCTTCTACCTCCGGCAGTTCGTGAGTTCCATCACGCGCCGACACGTCGATACTAGTCCTGGGAGATAGTGAGGAAGATCTTATTGGTTCAAATCAGGACCATATCGAATTAAAGAGAAAGAGCCTCCAACATAGGTATGAAGTAAAGTGTTTGCTTCCTTCTTTCCTTGTTATCGTATTTTGTTGTACATAATTGGTTTATGTTTCGATAGCTTTATAAAAAAAAATTATCTGTTGCGCGATCAGTTAAACCAAGGCACCAACATATACAACATCTAAGAATATATAAAGATGGATTTAGATCATACCATTGATGCTAACTCCTTTGTTTCTTTAAGCTTTATTCCGATTATGAATCACCAAGTCTTCCTCCCTATGTCCCGCTATCCGGTAACTGTGTATGGGTATGTCATAATCTTCTATGAACGTATAGGAGATTGCAAAGGCTTAAAGTATAGAACACCTTATTTTCTTCTTGGCAAATTCGGCAATTACAAGCAAGAATAATTTTCTTTTTTCTTTTGGCCGAAATATTCCTAGCCTTTCTAGGGTTTTTACTTTTTGTGTTTTTAGTTCAAAGAATCACACTTAGTCTCTTATATCCTTCTTATGTAAATATATCTATATGTATTTAAACCTAGATACGAATCCTTTTCCAAATATATTTCCATATATTAAAGGATATTAGCATGTAAGTGTCCAAGGTAAAATAGGAAATTAACTCCAACATAACCCTAGTCGAGTTAAACTTAAATACTAGACTAAATAAATAATAAAATAATCTAATTACTTTAATCTTTGTCTCAGTAATGATTTGAACCTGCAACCTCCAACTAATAATTAATTAAAAATTCATAACTATTAATTCATTATTTAAATAATCTAATTATCTAATTATTTAATTATTAATATATTAATTAAATAATCTCATTATTCAATTAATCTCTGAATAAATACGTGTCACTTTCGTAACACAATTAATTGGACAATCCAACTAATTAACTGTGACCCTTGTTACCTTTAATCAATCAGGCTAGCAAGGGGACCTAACGGATCCATAGTTTTGAGCTCCAATAATACTTAGAAATAATTAATTAAACTCTTTAATTAATATTTCATGATTAATAACTTTAGAGTTATTCTACTAAAAACCCGAGGTTGCACTCTCGCAACTGTAGATGTATTATACAAACCGAAATTACAATTGTTCATCAATATAGCTATTGCATACGGTGTGATCCTCCACAAGTATTTCATAATTAGAGCTAGGTCATAAAATCTGTTACACCTCCCTAATTATATCTTTTTCATTAAGTACCATTGATTCTCTAATGATCAATAAATCATAATCTTCCTTTACGGAAGAAGGAGAGCACTCATATTGTTCAGGCCCTAAATCAACCCTTAAAGAAAATGCCATCTACTTCTCGTAAGAAGGAGTGGATTATACTATTGTTCATAGACCTTCCCAGCCACAAGCCAAACCGTGATTCCAACATACGAAGTTATTGACCGGGAATGCTACTTTGATCTCACCAAGGGTATATCAAATATCACTATCTAACCTGAAGGAGTCAATAAGACACTAAGGATTAAGATCACCCATATATAACCATCATTTGTTAATATATATGAATCTCATCTTGTAACAGATCTTGGTGAGAGAATCATATAGATCATGACTCAGTCCTATACGATCACATTATATAAGGTGCCTCTATTATCATATCACCATATGAATAGTCTAGGTTAAGACCACCGTACATTATGGAATGGACTGCAGCTGTAGATTAAACACAAATAAAGTACCTAACTCTACTTACTATCTACAGACTCTTTAGATTGCTTATCTCAAACTAAATACCTCTATATATGACACTCATATACTCAGTTAGAGATTACATTCGACAATCTTGGATGTTAAAGTACACATTATATAAACGTATGTGACATGTATATAGAATGAATAAAATACTTCTTTTATTTAATGTTTCATTCATATTTACAAATTACAAGCTTTAGGGCCTAAACCCCAACATATCCTTGTGTGCGGAGGAAACCCAAAAAAGGGTTTTCCCCTATTTTTGCCAAGTAGAGCCGACCAGACACGGCTTTCTACTCGGCTTTACTCGGTATTATTGGTCATGCCTGATACTTTATTAATGTTATGCTTGTGCCATGTGGCCTGTCAACGTGGAGTGCCAGTATGCCCTTTGATTGATCCCTTGACTTTTACTTATATGGCATGATTGGTCCACACTGTCGGGTGACGTTTCTTCTTGGAAAATATTATATACAATAATACCCCCTTAAATATCTAAGCCGAGTGAACTTGTTTTTAATCATGTCTATCCTGAATGATCTTATATCTGTCTTGATCAAAACCTTCTCGGTGAAAGGGTATATAAAAGCCAACACGATTTGTATCTGATCATGCTGCATCTCTTGGTTGGCTTTCTTGATCAATGTAGTTCTAAAAGATTCCTCTTTAAGAGTTTGTCATTTTCTTCATAAATCCCCCATAACTGTAGCAATTATGACTCTTAATTAATTCAAAATATTGATGACGTGCTTTATTAGTGTCTGTTTGTATTCGATTGCTCCACTAATAAAAATCCTTTAATGGTGACGTTTGACAGATTGAAGTCTTCCCGTCTTGCCACTTGTTCTCATGTGGGTAGGTGTGTAAGATAAAATTTATGGGACGCGGCCTTTGTACTAATCAGTGGGTCACAATTCGCATCCCTACGCTTTTCCCATTCTTTTACTCTTTAACTAATGCCTTGCGCTTATTTAAGCTCGTTTCAAAGCCATTTTTCCTCTTACCTTTATTTCAGTTTCTCATTAAGCCCAGATCTTCTTCTCATTTCAGTTTTTCATTAAACCCAGATCTTCTTCAAACTTTCTTAGAGTTCTCCTCATCTAGCTTCTGCACTCTTTGCCTGTTTCTTTTGTTCCTACTCTTCTCGAAACCAAGGGTTTACGATCTTAGATTTCCTTTCCTTGCTTTGCATTTCTGGCTTGCAACACATTCAAATCAGCCAGAACTGACAACTTCTTTTCTTTTTGAGGTTAATTCCCATGGACCCTGTAGCTAGATGCATCATCTTTTTGTTAGTACAATGGCCACGATTAAATGGAGTATTACTTTTATAGTTGAGCATATTTACAAACTGCTAGAGGTTTTTAAAATTTTTATACATATCAGAATTTGTATCTTGACCAGTGAACTTGTGATCATAATTAATTTTCGAAACTAATATATACAATCCAGGAAATTGTAATGAATATAATGAAGATTTTACCAACGTTTGGAGGCTCATTCACTTTACGATGTGCTCCTGTCTGAAATGCTATATGCCCCTGTAAGAACCACTCAATCTTCCTCGCTATCTCCCGGGACTAGTAACTGTGTGTGGACGCGTCACGGTCTCAGAAACTTGAATGGAGGATGTAGGAGAAGAAGAAAAACCTATTTTTTCCAAGTAAAACTACCTAGAATAATTCTAGTTAAAAATTATATATATATATATATATTGTCACTGTGCAGTGCGCACGACTTGTATTCAAAACCCAAAATCCAATATTTTTTTATTTTTTTACTTGATCTCTCTCACTTTATTTGTGTTTGATTCAAGCATCTTAAATTGCATCACACGCAATTGATATATATATATATATATATATATATATATATATATAAATCAAACACTGATATACCTGTTCATATCAGGTTTTAGTGTTTTAGTTTAATATAGTTTCAAACACCTTCAATTTGCATCCTATGCAAATACTGATGTGTTTTTTTTTTCAAAAGAATATATATATATCAAATATATATCTTATGTCTTTTCAAAACTAATAATATCTATTTGATTTTAAAATCTTTTAAATGATTTCTCATATCTTTTATTTTAAAAGATAATTAAATATTTATTTCGAATTTAAACATTTTAAATTCAATTTCAAATATTTAATTTAATAAAAAAAAATAATCATATTATATTGTTCTATTCAAAATCAAATATCAACTAACACCTTCATTTAGTGATTAATAACATAATTTAATAATCTCCCTATTTAATTTATTTAATCCCCATTATTCATTAATTAAAGAATCTCATTATTTAATTAATTCTTGAATAAATACGCATCACTTTCGTAACATAATTAATTAGACAATCCAACTAATTAATCGTGACCCTTGTTACCTAAATCAATCGGCCTAGCAAGGGGATCTAATGGACCCACGGTATTTTGAGCTCCAATAATCATCAGAAATAATTAATTAAACTCTTTAATTAATATTTCATGATTATTAACTTCGTTGTTATTCCGTTAAAAACCCGAAGCTGCACTCTCTCAACTGCAGTTGCTTTTACACAGACCGATACAACTCGGTATCCATCGATATAGCTATTACATATGGTGTGATCCTCCACAGTAGTTCATAATTAGAGTTGGGTCATAATGTCTGTTATACCCCTCTAATTACATATATCTTTTAAGTACCGTTGATTTTATAATGAACAATAAATCCTATTTCCTTATGGAATTAGGAGAGCGCTCATATTGTCCAAACCCCGAATCAACCCTTAAGAGAACTACCACATAAATCTCACAAGAAGGAGTGGATTCCACTATTGTGTACAAACCTTCCCAGCCACAAGCCAAACCGCAATCCTAACATATGGAATATATTGATTAGGAAATGCACCCGACCTCACCCATGGTATGTTAAAGACTACGATCTAACCTAAAGGAGTCGATAAAACACTCAAGATTAAGATCACCCACATATAGCCATCATTAGTTGATATATACGAATCTCATCTGTAAAGGGATCTTGGTGAGAGATTCATATAGATCATGGCTCAGTCCTATATGATCACATCATACAAGGTGCCTTCATTCCCATATCTTATATGAATGATCTATGATAGAATCACTGTACATTACGGAATGGACCGCAACTATAGATTAACCACAAATAAAGTACCTAGCTTTATTTGTTATCTATGGACTCTTTAGATTGCAAGTCTCTTACTGTATCCATCTGTATATGACACTTATATACACAGAACGAGATTACATCCAGCAATCTTGGATGTTAAATATATGCACAAGTTATAAAATAAACAACACAACAAAAATGAATTGAACTTTTCCTTTTATTTATCTCATAAATCCATTTACAAATTACATCTTTAGGGCATAAACCCTAACAATCTCCCGTTTGCATTAAAGCATGTGAGGCATGTCTTGTAACCCTAACCTTATAGGTGACCCAAAAACAGTTTAGCCGGTAAGGTCTTCGTAAATGGATCAGCATGATTGTCTTGTGAGAATATCTTGGTGATGATCATATCTCCTCTCTGCACTATCTCTCTAATGAGATGATACTTTCTCTCTATATGCTTCCATCTTTTATGGCTTCTTGGCTCTTTGGAATTAGCCACAGCACCACTGTTATCACAATAAAGTGTGATGGGTCTATCCTGATCTGGAACAACTTCCAGATCACTCAAGAACTTACGGAGCCAAACAGCCTCTTTAGCAGCTTCACAAGCGGCTATATATTCGGCTTCCATGGTAGAGTCAGCAATGTAAGATTGCTTGATACCGCTCCACACAATGGCTCCACCACCCGGGGTGAATACTGATCCAGACGTGGATTTTCTAAAATCCCTGTCTGATTGAAAAATCAGAATCTGTGTATCCTAACGGGATCAAATCCTATCCAGAATACACTAGCATATAGTCTTTCATTCTCCGCAGATACTTGAGAATTGTCTTGACAGCAACTCAATGATCCAATCCTGGGTTGGACTGGTATCTGCTGACTATTCCCACTGCATATCAGATGTCTGGTCTCGTGCATAACATAGCATACATGAAACTCCCTACTACCGATGCATAGGGTACACATCTCATACCCTCAACTTCTTGAGGTGTCTTAGGACACTGTTCCTTAGACAAGTGAACTCTATGCCTGGAAGGTAAATTACCTTTCTTACAGTTCTGCATCAAAAATCGCACAAGAATCTTATCGATATATGATGCCTAAGACAGTGCTATGAGTTTGTTTTTACGATCCCATATAAGTTGGCTCTCTAGAACATAACTTGCCTCTCACAAATATTTTATTTGGAATTGGCTAGCCAGTCAGCCCTTTACATCAGTGTTAGGTTTTAGTTTGTGTTGGCATTAATTCCATATCAAAATAATGTTTACTTGTAATGATATTAGTTGTTTAGATTCATGATGATTCAAGCTTCAAAAAAGAAGGAACAACTAGTCAAAGCAAGTTCAAAGTCTTTAAAGAGAAAGGATGCAATATGGTTCTACAAAGGTATACTAAGACCTTATCTCTCTCTTACAAGGCTAAGACACACACACAATTCATACATTTGTGTCCCTGCATCGTTGTGCACCATTATAGGTACACACATATAATTCATTCATATGTGTCCATGTATCGTTGTGCACCATGTATAATACATTCACACACTTGAAGATGAATGCTCACACATTGGTATGGAAATAACATGTTTTGGAAAATGCATGATTGGAGACTATCTCTATGTAGTTTGCATTCTAGTTTGAATTGTGTTTATATGTATATATGTTTGTATAACATGGATATTGAATTTTAATTTAGTCTTAAATCATTCTTGATTGAGTTTCGGTCATTTCGGTTACTCATACTATTGATTTCAAGTTCTAAGTCAAAAGATACTACACTTTCAACTCATGTTGCATACATTATCTTCGTCTTCATATATTGATTCGAATTATTACTTTTTGGGTTGAGTATCTTATATGTTCATGTCCATGAGAGAGTTACAGTTTGTAATCCATAAACGGATTTGAATTCTGAGTTTGGAGGCCAAAGAATGGTCGAAGAACGCGAGACGAGTGCAAGGGAGTTGCACCATGGCCAAAGGCCATCAAATGGTGCAAGCCTGTAATGGCGCGTGGCCATCTCGGCCCTAACTCCTTGCTGCCCCGAAATGCCCACACGCCATCTTGGGGAAGCATTATCAAAGGGGGCATTTTGGTTCTTTTGTTTCTATTCTTTCCCTCTCCTTTATATTTCCCTTCCCTCTCACATTTCATTCTAAGAAGAAATTTAAAACTTGAGTGCAGAATTTTCTCTCCATATTTTCTCACCTTCCAAACACCATAACTTTTTCATTTGAACTCCGATTTGAGTGATTCAAAGTTGAGAGTATTTTTATATTCATCCTCCATCTTTTCTCTAAAGGTTTGAGTAAGTTTTACTACTGTTTTTGGAGTATAATCTCACAAAATACGGGACTGCACCAAAATCAACTAATGTATTGATTTTCTCTCAAAGTTTTCTTTTAAAATTTGGTCAATTGCCTTGAGTTTTCTTCTTTAACATATATATGTGTCTTGTGACTGTTTTGATTTGAGTTTTGAACTCATTTATATCTAGATTGAGTTTCAATTGAAATCTCACATGTTGAGTTATGTTTTGATTTTGCCTATATTTTCACATGTTTGGGATTGTATTGTGCTAGCTTTGATTCTATGACTATTTGATGATCTTTGATTGATTGATTTTATGAAAAATAGTTCCTCCCATGTATTAGGCTCTCTTTGGCCGAAATCTCACAATGATACATGTGCTTGTGTTCTTTTGAGCTATTCATGTGTTTTGTTGAATCTATGAATAGGAATATGCTTTAGAACTTTAGCTTTAATCTAAATAACTTTGTCATATGATTTTAGCATGTTTTTGGTTTATGAGATTTAAACTTGATTATGTGTTAATTGAACATATCTTGTTATTCAAGTTTTAGATCTATGCATTTATCTAGGTTGTAATTAATATTGAACATATCTTACATGATCTAGATAGATTAGACATGCATGATTGACTAGACTACATTTGATTTATGCATTCATGCTCATGTCTAGTATTTTCCATAGGATGTGTTGATCATAACATTCTATGTTGCGTGCTTGTTTGCGTTTTGTATTCATGATCACCTAGATGCCTTGCGAGAAGGAAGTCTTGACAATAGGTGTGAGACCTATGTTGTTGAGCAAGAAAGTCTTGGCAAGAGGTGGGAAACCTCGGATTGTCAAGCAAGGAAGTCTTGCCTAGGGTCGTGAGGATCCAGAAGGGTGAACGAGGAAGTCTTGACTAGAGTCGGGAGGACTCGGATAGTTGAGCAAGAAGTCTTTCCTAGGGTCCTGAAGATCCGGAAGGGTGAGCGAGAAAGTCTTGACAAAAGGTGTGATGCCTCAGATTGTTGAGCAAGAGGGCGGCATCTTCACTAGTAGGTGAAGGGGTCACTTGGGAGATTGTACTTGTTTTATCTACTAGTGGATTTTGTTTACCGGTGGTTGCTAACCCATGGATGTTACCTCTTTGGAGGTTTACCACGTTATATCTTGTGTCAACTTTTCTCTATCCCTATATCTCTTATATTTGTATTTGTTATTTGAATACTATGGATATAACTCTTTATGTAAGTTGACTTTCTTTCTATAATATAGATTGTGTATGTGTTACAATTACTTGTTTGTATCACACTTTACTTGTTTAATATATTGATTAAGTGTCTTTAATTGATATATATATATATATATATATATATATATATATATATATATATATTGTGATACCAGCAATCTAGAGGGACAAACTTTTGTTTGTTTCTAAGAGAGTCGAAAAAGGTGTCTAACCTATTCACCCCCCCCCCCCCCCCCCCCTCCCCCCCTCTAGGTTAGCCTTGAGCATTTCACCGTGTTTGTATTTTCAATCAGACAACACCCCCACATCATTCCCAATGAGTGGGATATCATCTAAGTATAGGACCAAGAAAACTACTTTCTTGCCAATGATACACTTGTAGACATAAGGCTCATCGACATTTTGCTCGAAGCCATAGGTTTTGATCACTTCATTAAACCTTATGTTCCAAGATCTAGATGCTTGCTTAAATCCATAGATGGACCTTTGCAGCTTGCAAACCTTTCGCTTTTGATCTGGAGACACGAATCCCTCTGGTTGCTTCATATAGACGCTTTTGTCAAGAATGCCATTCAAGAATGCAGTCTTGACGTCCATTTGCCAAATTTCATAATCAAAATAGGCATCAATAGATAAGAGAATCCTAATAGATTTAAATATGACTACTGGCGAGAAGGTCTCTTTATAATCGACCCCCTCTTTCTGGGTATAACCCTTGGCCACTAGCATTGCCTTGAAGGTCTCTACCTTCCCGTCTACTCCTCTCTTTCTTTTATAGATCCACTTACACCCTATGGGTTTTATCCCATCCGGTAAGTCTATAAGATCCCAGACTGAGTTAGAATTCATGGACTCCATATTGAGATTCATGGCTTTAAGCCATTCCTCTTTATCAAGATCTTCCATTGCATTCTTAAATATCAATGGATCATCCACACTATCAGCAGAGACAACACTTTGTCCCTCACCTATACCTAAATAGCTTTCAGGTTATCTCACAACTCTCTCACTACGTCTAGGTGGTAATGTATCTGATTAGGAACCATCTGACTCTCAGATGTTTGTGGATCAACAACTCTTGTTAATGAAGAACTAGTCGCACCAGGCTCCAACTCATTCAATACAATCTTAGAACGAGGTTTATGGTCATTAATATAACTGTCCTCAAGAAACATTGCATTTGTCGATACAAATACTTTGTTATCTTCGGGACTATAGAAATGTCCACATCTAGTCTCCTTAGAGTATCCTACAAATAGGTAGACAACTGACTTGGAGTCTGGCTTTCCACTTCTGTTCTTTAGCACGTGTGCTGGACACCCCATATGCAGAAATGATGCAAACTAGCTTTACGGGCATTCCACAACTCTAGGGGAGTCGTAGGAACAGATTTGGATGGCACTACATTCAAAATGTATGCCCATGTTTGTAACGCATATCCCCATAAGGAATTTGGTAAATATGAGAAACTAAGCATAAATCTCATCATTTCCATTAGGGTTATATTTCTCCTCTCCGCTACACAATTTTGCTGAGCTATACCGGGAGCTGTGAGTTCGAAAACTATCCCATACTCAACCATGAAGTCTTCAAACTCTTGGTCAAGGTACTCACCTCCACGATCTAATCGTAATGACTTGAAAGTCGTACCTAATTGTTTCTCAACTTCACATCGAAATTCTTTGAACTTTTCAAATGTTCAAGACTTCTGTTGCATTAGGTAAACGTATCCATATCTTGAGTAGTCATCTATAAAGGTGACATAATATTCATAACCACCCCTAACTTTAACATTCATAGGTCCACAAACGTCTGTATGTATAAGCTCTAGCAGTTCTTTAGCTCTAAGCCATTTTCCAGTAAAAGGTCTCTTAGTCATCTTATCTTCCAGACAAGATTCGTAGATAGGTAAGGTGTCAACCTTGAACTCACTTAAAGGTCCGCTTTTTACTAGTCTGTCTAGGGGTGGGCATTAAGTTACGATTCGATCCGAATCGAACCGAAAAAAGGGTATTCTAATCGATTCGTAGGGTTATTCGGTTTAAACCAGATTAAAAATTGAAAATCGAATTGATTTTCGGTTCAAACCGGTTTGATCCACCTAAAACCGGTTTGAACCGAATAAACCGGGTATATAAGTAAAAAAAAACCCTAATATTCTATTCTTTACGCTCCACTTACACGACCAGCAGCCTATCGCTCTCGACCCTCTCCAGTTCAACTTCAACTCTCTGGACTCATGACCAGCCTTCTCAACACGTTCTAACTGCTCTGTTTCTCAATTTCTGAACATCCGATCTGCTCCTAGCCTCCTACAACTACAAGGTTTGTCAATTTCTCTTCTTCTTCTTCTTCTAATTTCTTATTTTTCTTTTAATTTTCTTTGAATCAGAAAATTTTACAGTAGTGTTGTTAACCCACGAACCCTAATATTTTGTTTTTGTTTCACTGGTCGTCTTCATCACCATTCACCAACCTTCCAGCTTCATCTCATCTGATTTACTCTTCTTCAACTCTCTGATCTGCTTAAACAAGACAAAGGTAAATTTTGATTTAGTTAGTTTATTCTTCGTAAACTCGTCCAAAACTGATTAGTTGATTTGTCAGTGTTTGATTTGTTGATTTGTGGGTTAACCAAGCTTGATTTGTTAGTGTTTGTGCTTTAAAAATTCCTTCTCCGTCTTGTATTTGTGATTTTCTTTGTCTTGTTGTATTCCGGTGTACACAAAACTCTAGCTTTTAATTTTCTTCAAATCAAAAAATATTACCGTAATGTTGTTAACCCATGAACCCTAATATTTTGTTTTTGTTTCACTGGTCGTCTTCATCTCCATTCACCAACCTTCCAGCTTCAGCTCATCTGATTTACTCTTCTTCAACTCTCCGAGCTGCTTGAACAAGGCAAAGGTAAATTTTGATTTAGTTAGTTTATTCTTCTTAAACTCGTCCTAAACTGATTTGTTGATCTGTTAGTGTTTGATTTGTTGATTTGTGGGTTAACCAAGATTGATTTGTTAGTGTTTGTGGTTTAAAAATCCCTTCTCTGTCCTATATTTGTGCTTTTCTTTGTCTTGTATTTTTTGTATTCCAGTGTTAGTGTACACAAAACTGTAGCTTTCGATCTGTCTAATTCTGAGCAGATTGGTTGAATTCGATTTGATTTCTACAATTGATTTAGACTTTCCGTTTTTTAGTTCGTGGGTTAACAACTGCTGCGCTGGTTATGGGTTTTGTTCCTCTGGTTTTTGTTTCAATAATATTACAGCAGTTCAAAAATAAAACGAAGCTTGATTTAGACTTTCTGTTTTGGGGTTTATAAATGAGAATTTTGACATATGAGAATTTTGGATACTTGTGTTTTCTGGATTTTATAATACTACCAATTAGTTGTCCCTTCAGGCTCACTAGAGGTACCATACGAACCTTGGTTTGTTGTTCATGTGATATCAATATGATTAGTTCATTTTTTGTTTTGAATTTTCTATTAGTTAATGTTGATGTATGCTCTTTGACTAGCAAGCATTTTTGCATCATTAATAGATGTCAAATGCATTTAGTTTTTGTTAAGGAATTTACTCAAAAGATTAAAGATAATTTGACTGTAATTTTTCCCTTGCTTATTCAACATGTTACAAGCCAATGGAACACACTAAAGTTACATTTAGTACTTCTTTTCTTATATTAATTTACATTTGGTACTTTAGGTTTTGTCGAACTATCGTGTACCAAATTAACTTGTACAATCTGTGTGTAAATTCTTATTATTTATTTGTCTTTGAAAGTGTTAATAGATAGAGATTGATCCTAATGTGGGTTCAGTGGAAGGGAGTAGTGAATTAGGTCTAGAAACCTTAGAGAATTCAAGCTCCATTGGAAAAGGAAGGTATCAGAGAAGGGTAAACGGGTAGGTGGTAGGAAAGGAAAAAAAAAATCAGATTGTTGGATTCATTTTGAAGAATATGTCACTAAAATGGGGGATAAAAGAGCTAGATGTAAGTATTGTGGTGATTCTTATGCATCTGACTCAAGTAGTAGCACAACAAACATGAACAAACATATTGAAAAATGGTGTAAAAAATATCAGCCTGTAAATCCCACACAAAAAGTGTTGGTGAAACAACCAACCATGTCAGGTTTCGGGAGTACTTTAGGTGTGTCAAAATTTGATCAACTAAGATGTAGGAGGGTCTTAGCAGAGATGTTGATACTTGATGAATTACCATTTAAATTTGTGGAGAATCGGGGATTCCGGAGATTTTGCTTCGAACTTTGTCCTTTACTTGATCTCCCATCTAGGAGAACCATTGTTAGAGATTTGTATCAATTGTATATTGATGAGAAGATTAAGTTGAAGGAGTATTTTAATCGGAGTAAGGTGAGGGTTTGTCTAACCACTGACACATGGACATCAATACAAAATATAAACTATATGGTTGTCACTGCTCATTTTATTGATTATGATTGGCAGCTGCAGAAGAGGATTTTGAGCTTTAGTCAAATAGTTGATCATAAGGGAGATTCAATTGGAAAGTGTATTGAGAATGGGGTATTGATAAAGTTTTCACAATAACCGTGGATAATGCAACTGCAAACACCACTGTCATTGGTTATGTGATTAGAAAATTAAATAGTTGGCAAGATGATATAACTGTTTTGGGGGGCAAGTACTTGCATGTAAGGTGTTAAGCACACATCCTAAATCTAATAGTTAGTGATGGGTTGAAAGATTTGCATGACTCAATTGTAGCGATTAGCAATGCGGTGAAATATGTGAAATCTTCTCCCAGTAGACTAGATAGATTTAAAAAAGCTGTTGCACATGAGAAGATTGGGACTAAGGGGTTGGTAGTGCTAGATGTTCCTACAAGGTGGAATTCAACTTACTTGATGTTGGAAAGTGTTGTGAAGCTTAGAAAAACATTTTAGCGAATGGGAGAGGAAGATTTGCATTATGTTAATTATTTCAGGGATGATGATCAATCTGAGCATAAGCGGATAGGACCTCCTAACTGTGATGATTGGGATAATGCCAAGGTATTTATCAATTTCTTAGCTACTTTTTATGATATTACCTTGGATTTTAGTGCATCATTGCGTGTGACTTCCAACATTTATTTTAAGAGTTGGTGCACTATTCGTAATAAACTAATATCATTATCCACCAAAATAGATCCGCTTGTGAGTAAAATTGCTGTGAGTATGAAGCAAAAATTTGATAAGTATTGGAAGGGTTTAGAACAAACCAATAACTTGTTGGTATTGGCAGTTGTTCTTGACCAACGATACAAATTAGGTTATGTGAAGTTTCGGTTTGACTCCATTTATGGTGTGGAAGAATCTCAATCAATGATTTTTAAGTTGAAAGGTGTATTGTTAGACTTGTATGACTGGTATAACAGATTTTATGGTACTTTAGGTGGGGGTGTAAAGGAAACTAATGATATGTTTTCATTAGGAGTTGGTAGTGGACCTAGTGATGACATAGAATTGGGGAGGTTAAAGGCAACTGATAAAGAAGATAGTTTGTGGGGAATGAAGCAACAAGAGGAAGATGTTAATAAAGGGAAAAGTGAGGTGGACTTGTATTTGTTAGAGCGTCCCGAGAAATTGAACGAGAGGTTTGATGTTTTGGCTTGGTGGAAGAATTCTTTAGTGAAATTTCCTATATTATCAATGATTGTAAGAGATGTCTTTGCAATACCGGTTTCAACAGTGGCTTTTAAGTCCGCATTTAGCACGGGTGGTCGCATTCTTGATCCATTTAGAAGCTCATTGACCCCTAAAATAGTTGAGGGGTTAATTTTGACCGGAAATTGGTTGCAAGCAACTTGCCCTATTGCTGAACCACGTGTTGTTCAAGAACATGCTCAAAATGAAAATGAATCGGTTCATTTGTTAGAACATTATATCAATATTGAAACTGGTAAGTATTTAATATTTAGGTGGAATTATCAAATTTGTTTTATTTTTAATATTGTTATTTATTACTATGTAAGTTTATTATTATTATTTTTTTGTCTTAATCTTAATATAGAGTATGAAAGTGGAGTGGTAAATGTTTCTATGGAGCATAAAAATTAAGGAGGAATGATTGATGAAGTCGTGAAGGTAAGCTTCTAATTGTTGGTAATGGTATATGCATAATTTTTCGCTATAATTGTTTTGTTTATATGGAACATAAAGATTTAAGTGACAAATGCATATATAATTTATCATTTTTTTTTAATCTGTAGACAGTTGGTGGAGTGATAAAATGGAATGCATTTTTTCTTGTGGATTGTGGAATGTGGTGTGGAAACTAAAACTGAAATGTTATTTTAGTTGACTACTCAACTAGTTGTAATTTTAATTTCGAGTTGGATTATTTATTTTGGGGGAGATATTATTATGTAATGTATTCTGTATTCTTATTAACTGTATTTTGAATTATTAGTTTGGAGTTTGGAATGAATTTATTATTAACTTATTATTATGTAATATGATTTTCACAGATATAATTTTATTTTTAAAAAATTAGGTTTGATTTGGTTTTCTTTTTTGTTTTGGGCTATTCAAATGGTCAAAATAAGTATCAAACAGTCAAATAATGTTAAAAACAAGTTGAAAAGGCCCATTAAGTTAACCGACCCATTAGGCCCAAAACCTAATTGAATCGAATCGAATCGAATCGATCAAATTCAGTTCAATTCAATTCGGTTCACATTCTTATTAGGTTCAATCCAGTTCAATTTTGGATGAACCGAAAATTTTTAGGTTCAATTTGGTTTTACCTAAAATCGAATCTAATAGAATCGAACCGTGCCCACCCCTAATTCTGTCTATCCGGTCAAGGTTTATATGACCAAGCCTTAGATGATAGAGATACATGTCATTATCTAGAGAAATTTTATGTCGTTTAGTTTTTGGTTTTTCAACCTTAAACATTTCGATGTTGAGCAATGTAGAACGATCTTAACACATACAAATTGTTTTCATTAATTCCTAAACAAATATTCAGACCATTAATCTTTTTAATAATAACAGACTTATTATTAAAAGAAACAGAATATTTTTGTTCTAACAACTTAGAAATGTAAACCAAATTCCGTGTAAATCTAAGAATATAAAATACATTGTCCAACAATATATAATTATTACAAAAATATAATCTAATAACGTTCATTGCTTGTACCGACACGACATCCCATGACCCCACACGTATTGAGAAGGCTCCCTCATTTCGCTGTGTCCAAGAATCAGTCCATTGTAAAGGAGAACAAACTATGAATAATCATCTTCCACTAAACATGACTCAAGAACAAGTAAATCATTTTTACCTTTCTTGGACTTCTTCTTTCTTTGGGATTTCTTGGGTTTGGGCTTACTCTTCGCCTTCTCAGCAGACCTCTTCCTTTTCATATTATTGGAGAAAGATGGTTCGACAACACTTGCCTCACCATTCTTGCCCTTGTTGTTCTTAGTCAAGGACTCAAAGGTAGTGAGCTCATTGAGCAACTGTGTGAGACTGAACCTTAATTTATTCATCTCATAGTTACTCTTAAACTGATCTAAACTCTTCAGAAGAGTCGTCGGTATGATGCTCACTTGACTGGGTTCATCAATGTTCCCGCCATTGACTTCTGCCGTGCTAAAGTAGGACATCATGCTCATGACATCATGCTCATGACATCATGCTCAGGACATGTTCCCGAACTGACGTACCTTTCTTCATGCGAGGGAGCATAGTGGAATGAACAGCTTCACTTTTGCTCGTAGGGCTGCCAGAACATAACTTGCAATGACTCCATGATATCTGTCATAGAAGTCAACAGATATGTTTGAGCCTTCTCATCAGATGAGACCTAACGCTGGTATACCTCACGAACAGTTCGTGTGGCATTGGTAGCAGACACTAGAGGACATTCCTCCGTAAGCATAAACTTGAGGTATTTGGAGACCAAAATTGCATTAATGTTAAGTTTCCACGTAGTGTAGTTATCACTAGTTAATATGTCATTTGTGAGAATTTCAAGTAATGCAAAAGATATTATTGCTGAAATAAATAAAATATTCATTCAGTCATTTATTTAAAACAAGTGTGAGTGCTTTGGCATATTTAAACATGATGCATGAACATGTTTAATGAACTAGAACTATCCTAAAACTAGTTACTATACCACAACAATCCAACATACCACAAATAAGTGATGCCTTAGGGTCGATCAAGTCTTTGCATGTTGGACTGAGACATTCTCAATTAAATGATATTCTAGAATAACTCTTATTCCATATCATTCAACCATCGTTTATTCAGTCAAGTTTTTATTTAACAAACTTAATCAAAACCTTCGTGAGTGTAACCCACCATTTCAGATCTCACGAACTTAATTCGAGAATTGCCACCTTAGGGTCGGTCAATCCCGAAATAACCATCATTTATTCAGTCAAGTTTCGATTTAACAAACTTAATCAAAACCTTCGTGAGTATAACCCACCATTTCAGATCTCACGAACTTAATTCGAGAATTGCAGCCTTAGGGTCGGTCAATCCTGAAATACCCTCAAAAATCCTATCCATTAGGAAGTCAACATTGGTATTGACCTTTGTGGAAACCCTCTTTAGGGAGGACGAAAGCAAAGCCGTCACGAGGACCCACTCGGATCTCACGATGTTGAACTAATGATGGAGACCACGAGCTATATATGTCATATATCCATCTCCCACTCACTATTTTAAAATAATGGTTTTCTATTATCCGTTAATGTACCTAGACTCTACAGGATTAACATTAACTAATTAGAAACAAATTCTAATTAACTAATAAATTTTTAATGATTTTTAACAATTAAAAATCTAATCTATTAGTGAATAATCTAAGGCTTTAGTAAACTATTTACTATGGTCATATTATTCTGATAGTATTTACCAAGTTTTAACTATTAAAACTCTAACACTTTATTCGGTTCATTTATTATTAGGTTATTAATCATATTAATCCTAATTACAATAAATGACCCTATTAATCTAACTTATTAAACTCTTTTAATAACTAGATTAACATTAATAAGAATTACCAAGTTTTCTAACCATTAAAAAACTAATCTCATTATTCATATCCATTTATGTATTTACCCATTTTAATCACATTAAAAAAAAATACATAAAGTATCAGGCTATGATGCATGTATGACATATCGAATATATTTATGTAGGCACATCTAATCTAAATGACATATGTATGCATGGCAATGCTTTTATCATCACATAATATAAAGCATACATGAATTGACCGAGTACTGTGGATTATTTAACCTAAAAAATTGGAATCTAAAATTACAAAAAATTCCCCAAGGCATTCCTTGGTCTTCTAATAACTTCAGATATCTTTCAGTATCTTCAGGTCACTCCTTCATACCATGAATCCGAAACGGGAAATCTTTAGGGAACGTACTAGGCAACACTTGCCAACAGAACCGTGTAAGACAATGTGAACAGTGAGTGAACAGTACCGCGTGAACAGTATTCAATGAACAATACCCCCGACGAACAGTACTACAAAACAGTACCCCGTGAACAGTGTTTGGTGAACAGTACCGCATGAACAATACCCTCGGTGAACAGTGTTTGGCATCACGCACGTTTCCAGTTCTTCGTTTACAGGTTACAATTATATTTATTTACAATACATTAATAGTAAAAAAAAAATTATAGAACCCATAAACCCTAAATCTACAGTACCATAAAAATTTACGATCAACCATGTTTAAATTAAACAATTTAATTATAAACATTCACACAATCATAAAGATGGTGAATACACATTCATACTTACAGGAGCATCGAAAACAATTTCATGTTTCGAAAAATAAATTGGCTTTGATACCAATTGTTGGAACCCCGTTCACCGGTTACACAGCGGAAGTAGTTTTTTAAAAATTTTATACATATCATAATTTGTATTTTGACCAATGAACTTGGGATCATAATTAATTTTCAAAACTAATACATACAATACAGGAAATTGTAATCAATATAAAGAAGATCTTACCAGCGTTTGGAGGCTCCTTCACTTTACGTTGTGCTCATGTCTGAAATACTATGTGCTCCTGTCTGAACTAAAGGTGTAAAATGGACTGGCCTGGCCCATTAGGGACGGCCTGGCCAGCCCATTTCTGGAAACAGGCCGAGCCGGGCCGGCCTGGCCTGTTTCCAGATAAGCAGGCCCTGCACGGCACGCCGGCCTGCCTCAGGCGGGCCGTGCCTGCGTGCCTTGCCAGGCTGGCCCGTCGGGCCCCTTTGACGGGCCGGGCGGGCCAGGCCTAACAGGCCTGGTCTGGCGGGTTAGTTTTTTGGTCCAATATTTTTTCCAAATTACGTTTTCTTGGATTTAGGGTATAGGGTTTAGGATTTATAGTTTATGGTTAAGGGTTTAGGAAGAGAACGAACAATTATTAGGATTTGAAATGAATAAAGAGAACGAACAATTTTTTAATTATTTATTTATTTTTCACTTATGGAATTCAGTAATACATATCTACATGATTGCCTCATTAAAAACCTTACCAAGAAAAAACCAGTGGGATAAAAACTTGGTAAGGGAAAAAGAGTGCAACCGTTTTACAACTTACAAGTAAATAATAAATACATATGTAAAGTATAACATAGTTCTGGCCCTGGCCACTACCTGAAAGGTCATCAATATATAGATTGTCGAAATTTAGATTAAGTTCTTTATCTACAGTTAGATTTTGTAACCTTTTTTTAGCATGCTCCCAATCCCGAAGGCATGTTAATACCTCCACCATCTCTAGAGACAAACAGATTCTTCTTGGTTCAATTATGCGTCCACTGGTGCTGAAAGCTTGTTCTGAAGACACCGTTGACACTGGAACCAGTACGTCATGTGCTAAGTGTGACAGAACTGGATACCTGTACGTATAGGTCTTCCACCATAACAACAAATCAAACTCTTCCTTGTCTTCAACAGCATCGAACTGTGCTTCAAGGTACCTAATAAGTTCGGTACAAGAAGATGGGCTAGATCTTTGCCCTGAAGAAGTACTTGCTGATTTGTCTTTTTTTCTTCGTTTCAGAAGGCTCCAACTTGTTTGCTTCGGCTCTGTCTCCGGTCGTGTTGATTGGGGGATGTCAATGTTGCCAAACATGGTCACATAAATATGAAAAATCTCGAACAACTTGGTTCGAATGTCAGTAATTTGTTCTGAATAATCTATTGACAAGTCAAGCAAAACTTCTAAACCAGATAATTTAACCCTGGGATCTATTATAGCACTTAAGGCATAAAGTAGGGGAATGTTAGCCCAATATTTTTTCAACTTTGTCTCCATGACAACAACTGCAGCGCCTAGATGTTCATCTTCTCTATAACTGTTTAACAGTTCAGACATTTCCACTATCTGATGGATTGCCTAGGAAGATGTGGGGTAATATACCCCGGAAAGAGTTACAGTGGCATTGTAAAAAATCATTAAAAATTGAACAAAAATCTTTGCCATATACCAATCGTCTGTGGAAAGTAATTTTGGACTAAGTTTTCCTGTTTCGGTCAATTTCATGTTATAAAAACATGTAATGGTTGTATCATATTCCAAACAATTTTGCAACATTAAATAAGTAGAGTTCCACCTTACCGGCATATCAGTTTGGAATCGTCGGGGTTTGAGACCGTTTAATTTACAATGTCTCTTGAATTTACTGAATTTAGGATTAGAACTGCAAATCCAAGAAATGGCATCTCTGATGCGATCTATTTGGCCGCTTACCTGCTTTAAACCAGCCTGTACAACTAAATTTATAATATGGCATGCACACCGTTGATGGAAGAAATAACCTCCATCTTGCGGGATATTTCTTGCAACAAACAATGCAATAGAGCTACTATTTGCATATGCATTATCAAATGTGATTGAAAGAATGCGATGCGTGATTTCATAAGTTTCTAAAACTTCCATTATGACATTAAAAATGTTTTCTGCAGTATGTGCAAAATCCATAGGACGATTCTTTTTGTTATCCTCCAATCAGAATCTAAATAGTGTCCCGTGACACATAAATAGTCCTGTTTGGAACATGCATTCCAAATATCAGAAGTTAATGCAACAGAGACACTTAAATGCTGTATTTCAGCAACTAAGTCATCCCTTTCGGTTTCAAACATTAAAATTTGGTGTTTTCATTAAAGCCCAAAAATTGATAAACTAACTAACTAAATAGATAATGTTTTCATTAAGTAACTCAAATCTAAACATAAACATATAAATTTATCCTGAGAATATGTTACACCAAAAGTAATAACAAAATTGTACCTTTAAAATTTGGTGTATTGGTGGAAAACGTAGAGAATTTTGTAGAGAGAGTAATAACCAAAATGAATGAAAAAGTTTAGAGAATTGGAGAATATATTAGAGATTGAGATTTGAGAGAATGAGAGATTGAAAGAATGATAGAGAGAGTTAATGGAAAATGAAATGGATGGAAGTATTTATAGAAAAATTTGATTTGTGGGTCAAAATGTAATTTAAAATATTGTAGGGGGGTTTTGGTAATTTTAATTTCCTCCAACGGCTAGAAATCAATTCCAGCCGTTGGAGGTTTTTTGAAAAAAAAAAATAATAAAAAAAAAAAATGTTGGCCGAACGGACCGGCTGGTCAGTCCTCCTGGCAGGTCCGACAGGCCTGGCACGCCGGATTAGCGTGCCAGGCGGGCCGGCCTGCCGGGCCTCCTTCCAGACCCCCGGCACGAGGCCTGGCCCTCTTCCTTCACGGGCCGTTCCAAGAACGGCCCGTGAACTTCTTGGGCCGGCCGGCCCATTTTTACACCACTAGTCTGAACCACTAAATCTTTCTCGCTATCTCCCGAGACTGGTAACTGCATGTGGTCGCATCACGGTCTCAAAAACTTAAATGGATGATGTAGAGAGAATAAGAAGAAACTATTTATTCCAAGTAAAACTACCTAGAATAATTCTAGTTAAAAATAATATATATATTGTGTAACTGTGCAGTGCGCACGACTTGCATTCAAAACCCAAAATCCGATATTTTTTATTTTTTTACTTGATCTCTCTCACTTTATTTGTGTTTGATTCACGCACCTTAAATTGCATCACATGCAATTGATATATAAATGTCTAAAAATCAAACACTGATATACCTGTTCATATCAGGTTTAAATATTTTAGTTCAATATAGTTTCACACACCTTCAATTTGCATCCTATGAAAATACTTATGTGTTTTTTTTCTTCAAAAGAATATATATATATATCTTATGTCTTTTAAAAACTAGTAATATCTATTTGATTTTAAAATCTTTTAAATGATATCTC
Source organism: Dipteronia dyeriana (assembly GCA_032871835.1). Classification (NCBI taxonomy): domain Eukaryota; kingdom Viridiplantae; phylum Streptophyta; class Magnoliopsida; order Sapindales; family Sapindaceae; genus Dipteronia; species Dipteronia dyeriana. Next base: position 41,597,194 of record CM065302.1, read on the forward strand.
ATATCTTTTATTTTAAAAGATAATTAAATATTTATTTTGAATTTGAATATTTTAAATTCAATTTTAAATATTTAATTTAATAAAATAAAATAATCATAATATCTTATTCTATTCAAAATCAAATATCAACTAACACCATGCATTTAGTGATTAATAACATAATTAAATAATCTCATTATTTAATTTAATTTAATTTAATTTATTTAATCACCATTATTCATTAATTAAATAATCTCATTATTTAATTAATTCCTGAATAAATACACGTCGTTTCCGTAACACAATTAATTAGACAATCCAACTAATTAACTGTGACCCTTGTTACCTAAATCAATCGGGCTAGTAAGGGGACCTAATAGACCCACAATATTTTGAGCTCCAATAATCTTCAAAAATAATTAACTAAACTTTTTAATTAATATTTCACGATTATTAACTTCGGTGTTATTCGGCTAAAAACCCGAAGCTGCAATATTTCAACTGCAGACGTTTTTACACAGACCGATACAACTCGGTGTCCATAGATATAACTATTACATATGGTGTGATCCTCCACAGTAGTTCATAATTCGAGTTGGAACATAATGTCCGTTATACCCCTTTAATTTCATATATCCTTTAAGTACCGTTGATTCTATAATGAACAATAAATCCTATTTCCTCACGGAATTAGGAGAGCGCTCATATTGTCCAAGCCCCGAATCAACCCTTAAGGGAACTACCATCTACATCTCACAAGAAGGAGTAGATTCCACAAGCCAAACCGCAATCCCAACATACGGTATATATTGATCAGGAAATACATCCGACCTCACCCATGGTATATCAAAGACTACGATCTAACCTAAAGGAGTCGATAAGACACTCAGGATTAAGATCACCCACACATAGCCATCATTAGTTGATATATGAATCTCATCGGTAAACGGATCTTAGTGAGAGATTCATATAGATCATGGTCCAATCCTATATGAACACATCATACAATGTGCCTCCATTCCCATATCTCATATGAATGATCCAGGATAGAATCACCGTATATTACGGAATGGACCGCAGCTAAAGATTAACTACAAATAAAGTACCCAGCTTTATTTACCATCTATAGGCTCTTTAGATTGCTCATCTCTTACTGTATCCATCTGTATTTGACACTTATATACACAGTTCAAGTTTATATCTGGCAATCTTGGATGTTAAATATATGCATAAGTTATAAAATAAACAACACAACAAGAATGAATTAAACTTTTCCTTTTTATTTATTTCATAAATCCATTATAAATTACATCTTTAGGGCATAAACCCCAACAGGATGATGCTATAAACCTTCGATCACCCTTTTTATTATCGCTGCTCCCTTAGACTGAGCTCAGTTAGGTTCCCCCGATCGTCATCCTCCTCTTCATCCAAAAGAATAGGGGCAGCTCCCAATTGAGAGGGCAATGAGTCCGCCTTGTTTGTAATCACCTCTCTCCTACGGATAGCCTCGGGGGCAGAAGATCCCTCAACTATCTTGGCCACTTTACTGCCAGACACATTCTCATCAGACCTAGTTTTATGGGACTTGCCCCTACTTGGTTCCTCTCAACTCCATCTATCCTAAGAGGATCCATCTCGACTAGAACTCTCATTGCTCGACCTCTCACGGTCAAATCCCTCCATGGAAGAATGTACCCGACCAGACTTATCTCTAGAAGACCCCTTTAGATCGCCCAGGGGGGAGAGGCGCCACGACTCTTTGCCACAGCCTGGTAAGCGAGAACCGTTAAAAAGTCATGATCCGACTCATAAACATGCTCCACCAAGTCATGTTCAGGAGGAGCTATGCCTTGAGCCACTTGGTCAACAACAGCTTTTCGGCTCACCCGAATAAGATTCTTAGCTTTTTCAGTATGCTCACCAGCAACAATGTCTAGTTCATATACTTAAAAGGATAACAACATAGGAAACAATGAGCAACAACAATAATGATAACCTACCACCAGGAGAACTCAAAAATAGAGACTTACTGTGCCTTCATCGAGCAAATATCTTGGGAAAGAGACCCAACTCGACCAACTCGGCCAACTCTTTTTCTTAGTACAAGTTGTAACGGTGATGAACCTCTTAAGAAGTCTGGGTCGCTTTAACGACCGTATCAGCTTGTTCCCGAGTTATGATAGGTGCAGTTTTGTTCCATAGCTCGAGGCTATAGAAATGTCTTGGGACTCTATTTTGGTTTAGTCAATGGGATAGGTCGGCCACCATAACCTCACCCTAATCTCTGTTGATGAAGAATCATCTATTCTTCCATTATTTGTTAGAGGACGAAAACCCCTAGATGAAGCCCTTGTGGTCCTTATGCGTTGGAAGGACGAGCATTTTCACGTAACCATAAGAGATACAGCTGCTAGGCAGCATCGTTTGAAGGTAAAAAGTCCCAATAGTGTCCGATTGACCTAGAGTATAAAAATTACATATCTCTTACGGGGTCGAGGGGTACTTATCGTCGATCTTCTTCCATTAATGCCACAGACTGATCAACACTCGATACGAGTTTGGAGTCTGTTGGGCTGGGGCTACACCCGCATCTGCCAAGAAGCGAGCAATGAAGGGTTGTAGAAGGAAAGTCGCCCCAGAAGACAGCATTGCCCCATAAATGGTGACTGCGCTAGGGGGTTGATTCCACACTACGTGATTACCACTGTAGGTAGCTTCACTGAACGAGGGAGATCAAACCAATCCATAAACTTTGTGAGTTCTACGTCTTTCACTACGTTTATTTCAAGGTCATAGGCACAATGATGGTCCGCTGAAAATCTTAGCAGGCGAGGCCGTTGTTCCTTCGAGACGTCTTTCATTTTTAACATCTGAGAGGTTATTTTCAAGTCGCTCGCTAAGCGAGCAGTCTGCTTAGGAGAAGACCTAGAAGTTTGCCTCGTAGTCTTTGACATATCTAGATGGACACCAACAACAGTGGAACTAAGAGGATAAGAAGAAGAAGGAAAAAACCTAGGACGGGCCATAGAGTAATCCACATTTAGAGCAGTGGGTTGGAATGAAGGAAAACGACCCCAAAGAAGAAACTCAAGCCTAGCGATATTTTATTTATCACCAACCTCGATGGCATGTATAAGAAGCTCAAAATAACGATAACGAAGAGTTGGGTCCGTACCTGGAATGTGCACGGAGGCGATAAAGACACAAAAGTTTGATGATGGAAAGGCAAAATCTAAAGGAAAAGAGAAGTTAGGGTTTTTACGAGAAATCACTACGAAATCATAAGGAAAAATGAAAAGTTTTTTAGCTATATATAAGAGTAAGTGACGTCATACCAACATGCATACGCGAATGAGGGTAGGTACACGCGGAATGAGAACACCCGTGCATCAACCGAAATGAGCGTGATTGACATTTACATCCAGCCGCATAGCTTTAAATGCGCGTTCAAGAGCACCACGACGAAAAATAATAATAAATTAAACATACTTCACCAAACAAGTTCTATTTCGAACGAGATGCTCGGTCTTGTATATTTAAGGGGGTGTTGTTATTAGAAAATTCTAAGTAACATGACATGACAGCAAAAGACTAGGGTCGAGAACACCACGTCACTAGAGTTTGATCAGATTAAGTCAACACAAGTAGGACTAAGCAAACCCGACCAATTCTCCCCAATCAGATAACACAGATGATCGGATTATAAAACCCGATCGGGTAGTCAAGATGGTCGGGACCAGGGTCAGGTCGAACCTATGATCGGGGTAAACAAGAATGGTCGGAAAATACAAGGGTTTGGGCTCACGAAACGTGGAATATCATCTAGATTTAATAAGATCACGACTCAAACACGCAAAAAAAAAAAAAGAATCCAACTTGAACAAGACTTCTGGAATCACACTTTAATGAGGAAGAAAACTTCCTCATAGACATAAAAGAGTGGGTTGAACAAGGAATTCAATACGACCGAGACACAATGAACGTGAAACAGGAAAAAAGGATAACACAACTCTAATAAGTTAGAATTTTATTTGATTACCGGAACTTTCATTACTTGTACATCAAGAATTAGGATTTTATACATGTATAAATAGACCCAAAAAACACATAAAAGGGTTGAACACAATCTTTAGGGAGAAGGCAAGGGTGATTGAGTAATTGAGGGTGATTAGAGTTTTGAAATAAGGAACGTTGGGTTTTATTAATTTTACTTTATATATTATTTTTTAAAAAATAAAAATTGTATCTTTTTAAGTAATTTAATAAACGGAAAAAAAGAATACTAAATATTTTTAAGAGTTAGGATATAAATAATCTAACTGTGGGTGTGTCAATAGCGGCACTCTTTCTAAAAATTTCCATAAATTATCACTTTGCTTTTCTATCGATTAAATAATAATTAATTACTAAATAATTTAAAGAGTGAGTCGAATATAAAGCAATGGATAATATTTTGACTAAACAACATCGTTGATGATTAATGTTTTTTGTAGGGCAGCATCCTTAATAATTGTTAGAGATTCTTGAATGTCCGCAGAAAGTTGGTGAGGATCAGAAATCACATTTGGATCAACTGCAAGAACAATCGTCATTTTATTCACGTAGCTTTGGTAATGGATTGTCAATGCCTGCAAAACAATATACAAAAACAAATAAAAAAAATTGAAAAGATGTTTGTTTATGTATTATTAAAAAAAAATTATTTTCAAAGGCTAAAAAAGTAAGCTGTTGAAAATAATAATAATATATATATTCAAAATTATAAATAAAAAGTGTTTTTTTAAGTGTTTTCCACTATTTTCAAAACAAACCATTTTTTTTTTTTTCAAAATTGTCAAAAGTTACCACAATTTTTATGTGATATTTGGTTTTAACCGAATACAAAAGTTTTGATCTTCCATAATTACATTACAAAATTTTATTTCAATCCTCTAACCAAAAAATTATCGAAATATCCCTCGACCTATATAAACAAAAACAAACCATTTAGTATTTTCCTCTATACAGTTATCTTTATATATATATATATATGATACTATTGATTTCGTTTTAATATTTTTGTAAAATAAATACTATAAAAGAAGTTTTCAGTTTGAAAAAAAAAACATTTTCAATATCTTAAAACTTTTAATTTACTATTAAACCCTCCCCCAAATGATAAAATGTTACTAGTGCATAGAGTTAAGAAAATTTAACTCCTCTAAAGTTTGATTATATATACATATATAGAAAGATTATCTCCTAACATTAAATAAGCAATTTGATAAAATCGAATTTGATAAAATCGATATATATATATATATATATATATATATATATATATATATGAACTTTCAAATGAGTGATATCTCACGTTAATTTCGGTAAGAACCTCGATAAAATCATATCAATTATAATGAATTTTGATCTGAATTTTGTTATGGATGATAAGTTTAATGAAATTTACACATTAATGAAATTTGAAAATTTTTTAAACATTATAACTATTTATCCCGATTTTATTAAATATGAGGGCATCAGAACATTGGAAGAAATATAGGAATTTTTTTTTAAAAAAAATAGTTCTAGTACTTGAATTTTTTTAAAATGTTATTCATAAGTAGATTTTAATGAACTTATCATCCATAAAAAAATTCATATCAAAATTCATAAAAATCGATGTGATTTCATCAAAGTCCTTACCAAAATTAAAGTAAGGAATCCGTCACTTGAAAGTTATTATATATATACAAGTAATTCTCTCCTAAAGCATCCTTTAATTTTAAAATAAAGTAAGGATCTCGATGAAATCCATCGATTGATGAATTTTGATCTGATTTTTACTTTTATGGTTGATAAGTTCATTTAGTTCATTTAGATCTACTTGTAAATAAAATTTGAAAATTTTCAAACACCACAACTATTTTTCCTTGATTTTATTAAATGTGAAGCATTAGAAAAATAGATAAAAAATAGGAAAAATATATAAAATAGTTGTAGTTCTTAAAATATTTTAAATTTTTGTTTACAAGTAAATTCCAATAACCTTATAAAGCACCGAAAAACAAAATCTGATAAAATTCATTAAAAATTTAAATCGATAGATTTGGTCGATATCATTATCCTTTAGGAAAGAACCATTAATATATATATATATATATATATATATTAAATATTGATTCTTTTATAATCAATAAACTTTTTTATTAATATTTTAATTCTTAATGTGCTCTCTTCACATATACGTACAATAACATATATAATAAAATGTTGATTTCAGTAGATGGGAGATGCTGACCTGTGGGTGGCCATAAACAGTGGGAGCAACAAAGGCAATGGGATGTCCATAAAAGCTAATATCCTCCAAAGGACCCACCACATTTGAAAACGCCATTGTAATTCTCGAAAGAACTCTCTTTGCTATTGCACCAGCTACCTGCATGTTCACCAAACTAATGTTATGTACATATATATTAATATGTATATATATGTTAAAGAAACTAATGCATGGAGAAACTAAGTGGTACCTTAAATCCAAATATTTTAATTACTAACTGGGCAATTGAATAGGTGCAAAGAGCTTCAAGGGACAGCTTTTTTCGATCAATTGTGGCTTTTGCTTTACGAACATAATCTAATGGATCTTTTTCAAAACCTATCTTGAACGGAATCAGGACATATCCAATGCAATTCCCCCACCTCCCCTTCGATTCCTTCGCCATCATATCAGCCAACTCCTACAAATTACGAACATAATACAGGGTTTGTTATATGCTAACCACCAGTGTAGTATCCGGTTCATTGTCGGATCAAGTATACCTGAATCCCTTTAGTTGGTCTTAGGCCTACAAGAACAGTTGCCCTAAACCGCATACTCTTGGGAAGACTAGATGAATTTTGGTTTTGTTGTTCATGTTCTTGCTTAATCTTACCTGCAAGTGATCAGAAACATGATATGGAGAATAAAATTTTAGATCTTGTAGTAATTACTGCCATGTGAACATTATTATAAACATTTATTTTCTATTGGAAAATAATAATAATAATAATAATAAACTAATATACCCAATGGGGGTACAAATTTTATGTGTTAATATCATTAGGGAATAGGAGTGGCAATTCAAGTAATTATGTCATGTTTCCGTAAATTCGAATGCACCTTGATAGTTAACTAATCATGTTAAAATTCACAATTTTTGTCCATTAAAATGTTTCCTGCTCTTATTGTGTTTATAGACCGTGTTAAAATTTGTACTTAATTACTAGTGTATCGATTTGAACACAATCATCTAATAATTCATTATGTCAAAATTTAAAGATCCATTATTTCATGGTTATCCCTATATCTATATATATATATATATATATAGTATTGTTAGGCTTTTCATTTTTTATTTTTCAAATTTCTTCCCTAATAGTGTTGGCAGGTAATGTGTCAACATTTTATAAATCATGAAATTATACGGTGATTAATGTGATGTTGACATTTCACATATCGATACTACTTGGAAAAAAATTTAGAAAAAAATTTAAGAAAGCTAACGATATATATAATATGTTGCAATTAGCATGCAATTTATTTAACTCGATCAATCTGTACAATTTACATAAAAAGTAAAAGCATAATTTTTTTATAGAAAACTCACCATAACTCCGGTTTAAATATCGCGAGAGACCAGCTTGTGTTATCCCCAGTACTACATCATTGACGGTCTAGTAACAACGCCATGTACAGAGAAAAAAAAACTTATTTAAATGATGTAGTGCGGTGAACTGTAATAAACGGATCCAATTCAAATAATTTTGGATTTCAAATAGCATGGCAATGGATTTTCTATCGAGCATTTATCCATCCAAAATTCTAAATGACACCGAATTTCATGGTCTAACAAAACCATAACGAGTAATGGCCTCAAATTGGAAATTGGAATGCTGACAAGTGCACCATAAATAATTAAATATCAACATCATTATCAATCTTCTATCAAGTATGGGCTATTGAGCTTCGCCAAATCTATTTATTATTCGATTTATCATGTTAGAATTTGAAAAATCACTATGACATTTGACTAAATTTTTATTTTTTGAAAGATAACCCCTTAATTTACGAATTAGTTAAAAGATATTTCCTACGACAGAGAAATACTTCTACCTAATTTCAAAATCTCATGGTTGTTTTTTCATAACACATTGATTTTACTTAGAATGGGTAAATATGTAACTTAATCTATTATATATATATATGCTACTCTTTTTGATTGATTGGACATGTAACCTAAATTTGTTGAATAGGAGTGGTGTTGGAATCAAGCTAGCTATAAAAATGGGTTTGATCTTGGATTTATAAGGTTCAATTAAGTAGAATTATTGCCTAACAAGCAAACCCTAAATGAGAAGAAAGCGAACCAAAATATAATTATTGTGAGTTGTGACAGTGAACATACCATGTTCATTGCTTTCTTCACTAATTTGATGTCATCCAAACTAACATTCCGGTGCACAATTAGTTTAGGGGCATGCTCACGATCAACTCCTGCAGATTCACCTTTCAATGGATTCTTTGTGTCTTTCAAAAACAATAACGTTGCAACAAACACCAAAAGATCCATAATTGTATTCCAAATCAACCTAATAGCCCACCAAATTGCCGAAAGCAACCATGAAAACCCCTGTCCGCCGCCACTTGAATCTTTACCTTTGTGTTCTGGAACACTAGGCAATGCTTCAGGGTCGGACGTTTTTCGAGTACAAGCCAAGAGGAGAGAAATGAGAGATGCACCATCGCCCATCGAGTGGTGGATTCGAAAGACTCCTGTAGCCTCTGCCTCCGAGGATTTAACGTTGAGGAGGTGGAGTTCCCACAAGGGTTTTGAAAAATCCATTGGCATTGTGGTCATGTAGGAGATGTAGTCTTCTACAAATTGGTCCGGATTTTCCATTTCCGGATCGTAATCCGGAACAATAACATGATCTTCTACATTCACTGAGGTACGAGTCCATTTCATATTTGCTCCCTTTTTGTCATCCATGACCTTTCTTGATCATACAAATAAAAGAACTAAATTAATTAGCTACATCTAAAAAAATCTTGTCCATAAAATATATAGTAATAATTTCCTTCATTTTAGGTATACGAAACTAATATTTCGCTCTAATCTATATAGTCAAAACATACTTTAATACCGTGTAAGAAATATTATCATTTTTCTCTATGAAGTTTCAAAATACAGTATTTTACCCCCTCCGGTTTTCAAATTCTCCATTTCCCTCTTTTCTTAAATTATGTCTAAATTGTGAAGCACAAAATAAAAAGTCTAGTCTACCCTTAAAATATGTAAAAGATAATATTAAAATAAAATAAAGAAAATAATAGGGGTGGCCTCCAGGGCTCCACCTTTCCGTCCACCGAGAGGATATAATCTCTTCCATTGGAAGGAGTTCGGCCGATGGCCAAGGCCAACGATACCCATCCAAAGGAGAAAACTGTGGATCCAACGTGAGCACCAATCTTCTCCTATTCGCTCCGCTAGAAGGAGATTGACCAACAATTTCATTTTAATGGAGGGGATTGATTTTTCCTCCTTTGTTGATTTCAAATATTTAAACAACATACTACTAATGAAATACTAGTTGTGACCTGTTTTCTGAAACCTCGAGAAGGAAAATGATAATTTCCTTTAATATAATTCTTGTATTTAGTGGAGCTATTAGTCCAACTAGATATCACTAAACCCTGAATTTGTTATAATTATTATAAAAAAAAAAAAAAGAATGAAGTAAACCACGAAGAAAGCCTAATCATGTGAATCAATTTTAAAAAGCAATAGGAAATTAGAGTTCTTTTTTTTATCAATTATGGGCATGTGATTGGACTAAAATGTCCTTGTAAATTTTAAGTTTAACAGAAGGATCTAAATGAGTTATTTTTAGAAATGTAAGAACCGGTTCAACGATCAATAAAAAATAAGTAAAAAAAAAAAAACTGACGTTTCCAATTAGCTAAGGACTGAATTGTAAATCCCCTTCATATAATAACAAAAATGGTCATAGTGGGATTTATTTTGGTCAAGTCAGTACGTAGAAGATAGGGCAATGAGTCATGACGAGGGAGAAATAAATGAAATTGAAAGCAAAGGAGAAATGCAGGTATCTACCACCAAACCATATTGAATGAAAAGATGAAGTCATGAAATTGGTTTCGTTTTTGGGTCATCAAATATCAGAGACATTCATTATTCATTAATTAATCAAACTGCAAAACTGCTTTATTTATATTTGAAAATTAATTGGTTATTTGTTTACTGATTCTTTTTTTGAAATGAATAAATTTGAAAACAACGATCTGATTTCAAAATTAGATAAAAAATCCAGATGTTAGTGGCCCCAAGAAGGGATCTAATTCTAAAACTACATAGTTATTCTACCGATGAAAGATGAAAAAAGCAGGTACATACCAGTTTGCTGGAGAAACGAGGATGGTTGAGCAAAGTAAGGTTCAATCCTTGTTTAATTACACTCGGGTTAATACTTGTTTTGCACCCAATAATCGCGATTATATGACAATTAAACCGCGGCGCGTGAAACAACCGGGCTGCAGGACTCAAATCCTCTACGGCTGATGCCTCGCCGTTGGCCATTGATGGACGGCAGCGTGGTGGTGATGAGGTGGGATTGATATGCATTTCAATTGGTTTTGTTGACTTAGAAAGGAATTGAAAAGTTCTATGACAGGCACAGCCAGAGCCAGAGCCAGAGATATTTTATAAGCCCAACTACAAAGCAACAAATTGGTGGGCCTTGTATATTTCACGGTGTGATTGGATATCTACAATTATAAATAGAACCTTATTTCCCTCATCAGTTCTACATTGAATAATAATATAATATTAGTGTTTTTTTTTTTTTTTTTTTAAACACACAATTTCATTTACTTCGTTGTTGAACCACATACAAAATAAAAAGAAGCAAATTAAAAAAATCCCGGTTGAGGGATTGGAACTCCGCAGCCTGTAATAAACTTGAAGACATTCTTGCCATAACCAAACCTAAGAGAATCGAAATCCTCTTGTTTTAGCTTCATTACAAGGCTCTGAAAAAGATAGCGATCCACTCTCAGTGATTCTTTCAAAGCTTTTTGAATCACATAATTCCCATATCTGTCATTAGCAACTTGTAGAATTCGATCACTGTTGAGAAAATCAAAAACCACATGTCCAATAAAATTCTCAAACTTGAGGATTTTTTCCACTACGTGACTCCCTTCTTTCAACATCGATAGATCGACCAACTGCCCTTTAAGGGCGAAGCATATTAATTCAATGAATTCCGGGTTTTCTAGTTCTATGACGTGTTGAACAACGAAATTCCCGTACGGATCATTCGAAAGAGACGCAGAATTTATGGAGATTAGATACAGAAGTTGTTTTCTTCGCGTACCGCTCATCTCGTCTATGAAATTGTTCATCGAGATACAACCTTGTTCGCGACAGGACACTCTGTCGAAATCCTCCAAGGCTGCTAAGTATATGTTGTCGTTTTGATGATTTGTAAGGGTTTCTAGACAGTGTAGTAAGATTGACAGTCCTGATTTGGTGATCATCATGTGCTTGAATAGTCTTTTTAAAGCTGAGGTGATGAGATCAATCAGTTGTGGTGGTGGTGATTTCGATATAACTCTAATCAGCTGCTTGATTGAGCTCGAACCGTGCTTGTTGAGGGATGCCTTGAACAACAAGTCATCTCGAGAGGTTATTTTGAGGGTAATCAATTGAAGCTGATCATGGCTGCATGATTTGATTAGCTTTGCAAACACATGACGTCCGAATTGATCAGACATGACTTCGAAAACGCGAATGAAAAGAGCATAAAAAATCCTGTCTACGATCGTGGAATCCATTAGAGACATAAATTGTTGAAGATATTGGGAGCCGATTTCTTCCGTTATGAGAAATAAAATTTCATGTTTATTTAAACTCATAAGACTAGCAATTGTACTTTCATTAGTGTTTGGGGCTCCATAGTTGATCTCAAGATTGGAGAAAGAGAGCGAAAGGTTTTTTACAGAAGCAGAGCTGGGAGTGACTTGAGAAACAGAAAAGGTTGACTTGTCCATAGAAAATTAGAAATAGAAAAACACTGTTGACAGGAGGAGGGCAGGTTGTAGATTTTCCAATGAGGAAATCGTAAGAAATCATTGGGTATATATAATAATAATAATAATCTGTGAAGATGTTGATTCTAAATAGAAATCGGAATTAGAATTGGAATAGGTGTAAAAAATAAAAGTCAATTAGGAATCCGCTCGCAATTAAGAATTCATTTTGAATCTTGTTAAGGATTTTTCATTAATTCACTTGTTGCCGTTGTTTGAACATGCACTCTCACTAATTATGATACCGTTCTTAATTAGGAATTTATTTTAAGGGTTATTATGATTTTAATCTCTATAGTTTACGTTTATCTGAATTTGATTCACTAATTTTTAGAATTACTAACTCTAATCCATTAATTCTTTGACAATTAAGGGTGGGCATTTCGAACCCGACCCAACCGAACCTGAAAATGGTGTGTTGGGTCGGGTTTGCTACTTAAGAAAACCAGATTCGGGTTATAAATCAACAACCCGAAAATGAATCGAGTTGGTTCGGTTTTATGGGTTAACCGAAACCCGACCCGACATCATTATTTTTAAAAAAAATCACGAACCAGTGTCCGTTCTTGCAACCCTAGTCCGTTCTTCGAAACATTTCCCTCTCCTTAGAAATATGCCGCTCTCCTTAGTCCCTTCTTTATCTTTTCAAAATCGTTCCACGCCAGTATCGATCTTTGTTCATCCAGCTGTTGTCTCTCTTTTCAGGTTTGTTCCTTGTTGACGTCGATTTCTGGATGTGTGAGAAATAGCCAACAAGGATTGGATTTCAGCTTTGAGTTCAAAGAGAAATAGAAGGATAAAGTAATTGGACGCAAGTTTTTTACGTGGTAAAACTCCGATAACCGGAGAAACGTCCACGGGTGGTTGAATGATCAACCAAGCGAAAATCCACTATGAAATAATAAAAATACAATTCTCGATCTCTCTTTCTTCTCTCTCTATTTTTTCTATGATTGCTGTATATCTCTTTTTTGGCGAGATTATGGGTCTATTTATATGTTTATAGAACCATAATCTGCTTTGTACAAGTAATAGATCTTTGTATGTAATTATGATTATTTACTTGCTTGAAGCAGATTGTCTTATTTCCTTTTTGGGAGTCTTGTATTGAAATCAAATGGGACTCTAGTAATGTAGTCCAATTAGGACTTGTTTCCTTATAAGGGTGTAGTCTTTTTAAAGAAATAAAGTTATTGTTTGATTGGGAACCCTTCCTCCTCAGTATTCTGTTCTCATTGGGATTCCTTTTTGATATGGATATCTTCGTGTATTTAATGACCTAATCCGTGTGAGCTAAGCGCTGGGGTTTTTTATTCAGTTTTCTTCATATTTGTCTCGAGTAAGGACAATACCCGCTGATCCCAAGTAACATCATTTGATCCCGAGTAGAAACATTATTTAACCAGTCCCGAGTGTCATTAACTGATCCCGAGTAGTATATGATGTCAATTGACCCTGAGTAGGTTTTGTTCAACATCTGCTTACTCGGGTTTTTTCTTCTTCGGTGATGTCTTGTAGGATATTTTCTGAATGCCTATTCGGATGTCCACCTAGCAATTTATCCTCTTTGTTGATGACGTGTACGTACGATAAAATTCACATATGACAATACCTATTAAAATATTTTTGCTGAACAGGGTTTTTTTTTCGGGCAAAAGTATTTTAATTAGTTTTTCAATATCTTTTCAGTACCCGAGTAAATGTCTTGTCATAATGGCGTGTCTTAATGGTGACCCTCTAAATTCGATTTGCCTCCTCATGCGAGATCTTTAATGACGACGATGTTTTGGTGTTCTAACGGTGAAAACCAGTTATCTTTTTGATACGTGTACCTTGCCTCTTCGTTTTTTGATATCAGTTATGAGAAACGACCTACGCATTTCCCTGTGTGCCTCCTTCATCATCAAACCTCATCATCGTTTTTTTCCCACCTTGAGATCCTAGGGTTTCATGCTATTATTTCTTATAATTCTTCACTGAGAGACAACGTTGGTTCATTCTAAAAAAAAAATCAGCAGAAAAAATTTCTCAAACCCAGATTTCTTTACACATAAAATTGCCACCTCTTCGTAGAAGATTCTGCACCAATTCTTTATTCAAGTTTAGTTTCAATGGATCCGTCTTCCCGTTATCGACTTTTTAATATTGCTCTTAATGCATTAGATTGTAGGGATTTGCTGTTGGTTTCCTGCATTCGAAGATTACTGGGGGAGATCCCTGCTGATGAACCTCCATTTTTAGAAGTCGATGTTTCTGGGCTTCACTCTGACGTCACTTTTAGTCATATATCCAGTTCTGATTCTTCATCTAGTTATGATTCTGATGTTTCTAATCATAGGGCACTTCTACGAAGGATGGGGAAACATCAAAGCAGAAGTGAAGTCCACAAGAACAACTCGGGCAACATTCAGATCAGGGAGCAGACTGTTGATGAGAACTATATCGAAGAGACGTTAACAATATCTCTCCTTTCTTTCTCTGCTACTCGCCTGAGTGGGTTTAACATCGAGCCGAATGTAGTCGGGGCAGATGAGATAGAAAAGTATCGTGCCCGATTCGATCTGCCCGATTCGGTCACTCTGATTCCAGCGGGTGATAGAGCTGCGTGGAATCCTCCCCCCGGGTATGGTGGAGATCTATGGATCCATGCTATGCTGCGGTGTCACTCTCCATCTTCAGCCATTCATTGTCTGGTTTCTGGCTGAAGCAGGGATAGCTCTGGCCTAACTGGCCCCGAACAGCTATAAAATCTTGATGTGCATGTGGCACATGTACAGCCGGATGAATTTGTCGCCGCCTTCCCCGACTGAAATCAGACAATTTCTTTATGCTGAGACAGTCTGGCAAGACAAGAACCTATTTCCACATGTCTAATCCGCAAGACAGTTGGGTCCCCAAGGGGACAAAGGTGAATCGGGGAGCTGATATCTCTGATAACCCTAAAAAAAGGGGTTTCGTATAGGGATTCCCTACATCCAACAAGTTTTGGAAGAACAGTTGGTTTTTCGCAGGAGGGCGTCTCGGGCTTGATGTCACCGTTACAACCGGGGATACTCGGACAGTGTTGAAAGTCCCTCGTTTCTTCTGTTCCCCCGAGATATGAAACAAGAAGAAAATTGATTACAGCAATACTGAGCTGACCAGACGTTCTCGGGCAGTAGTTCACACTCTGGAAAAGAGAAGCAAGACTTATCTCTTTACTGAGTTGAAGATGATAGAGTTCGGCTACTTCAAACAGATTTTGGGCTACCGCAGGTGATGAAAGTGATCTTTGTGGCCCTCTTTCTATTTTTTTTTTTGATTTTATAATCTGACACGGTTCCTCTTTTCTTCTAAGTGTACAATACAGACATCGTCTGCGATCTTCAGGCTCGCCAAGTGAAGTATATTCTTCAGACGAGTCGAAAAGAAGCTTCTCGTTAGAGTAATAACGGCATTGCCCAAACTGAGTCTGATAAGGAACCTGATGCGGTCGAAGAGCAAGTTCCTGAATATGTCCCCGAGGACGTCTTTCAACCGACTGTAAGGGAGACTAGTGGTTCGAGCGGCCCGACAGATACTCAACTGCCTGATGATGGGGAGAGACAGAGTGAGGGTCTTGGTGAAGGACCTGATATGCGGTCAGACGCCGGTGACGGAGGTAATACCTCCGTGGGACAAGTACCTTTAGGTCCTGAGTTTTTTGAGTATTTTCGGGATGAGGCTCAGGAAGATCCTGCAGCTGATCTCAGCTTCCACCGTTCTCGGGCTGAGAAACGAAAGGCAATCAGCTCACCAACTTACCCTCTCAAGGTCCCTCGAGTGGTCTCTTTCATCGACTCCAGCGATGAAGATATTGTGGCTGACATTCCCCCGAGCATTGATGTTGGAGCATCGGTAGATGCGGAGACGTCAGAGCCAAACAGGGGTTACCTTGCATCTGCGGATGCAAAGACTTCAGAGCCGAAAAGGGGTTCCCCTCCCCCCGAGGTTGAAGATCAAGAGACTGAACCCTCCGGGGTTCCTTCATATCTTTCTCCCTAGGATATGTTGCGGGAGATGTCATCGGATCGGGCATTCATCGGGGAAGACCGATGGAGTTGTTTTCGGGATGGCTCCCTTTCTGACCGTCTTCAAAATGTCTTTAGTGGTGCATCTTATGTAGGTTATCCTTAACTTCAATTGTTTTGCTCATTTTTGCTTACAAGGTTTTTAGTTAAACTTCTTTATAGATGGTGGCCGAGTTCGCTGAGTTGGTTCAGACGCAGCAACATCAAGCTGATAGAATAAGGCGTCTCGAGCCTCAGTTGAAGGAAAGTGAGGTTAGCCGTGCTAGGGTCAAAACGGCTTATCAACAAGAGGTTGGTTCTGCCCAAGTTTTTACCGACCACTGTCTGACGAAACAGATGGAGGTCGAGGAGATAGCTTCTTCGACAAAAGAGAAGGCTACATTACTTCAAAATTTATTGTCTTTTACCCAAGAATCAATGCTCAAGGCCGAGTAGGAAGCGGAGCAGTCCAAGTCGGCATATGAACAGAAGATCGAGGACTTGGAACACCAAGCTCTGATAGTCGAATCCCTATCTAAAGAGGCTAGGCTGGAACTTGAAGTCTATGGGGTTGATCACTTTAAAAGATCCTCTGCCTACGATGCCTTTCTCATTTGGGAGTTTCAGCGTGGGCTAGTTTCAGCTGGCTAGTTTTTCAAAGTTAAAAATAGGGCGACTGAGAAGGCCTGAACCAACTGGGAGCTGTCAATCAAACATCATGTGGATCGGTCCTTGGAATCTCTTTGGACTCAAATGAAGGAGTGGAGAGCTTATTATCGTAGCTGAGGCAAAGAGCCCCATCCTAAGCATTTGGAGGTTCTATCTGAGCACTCCGTCTTGACTTTTTATAGTAGTCAAGAGTCGATCGTGGAGGGCGTGGTCCCCGATGTTGGACTGATCCTAAGAGAGGATTATAGCCAGTGGATGGATGACTCAGTCGACACAATCGCTTGGCCTTCTAACGAGAGTCTGCTCCGCGAGTAAAGGATGGTGCCCGACCCTAGTATTGGCTAAAGTTCGAAATCCTCACAATCTTAATTTTTGTAGAATTTTCATTAGTTTTTTGTAGAAAATTCTATGTAATTCTTTGTAACATTCTTTTGTAAAGAATTCTTTGTAACATTCTTTTGTGAAGAATTCTGTAATTCTTTTGTAACGATTCTTTGGAGATTAATAAAATCCCGAGTAACTTTTCTGAATCGAATGGTCTTGATCTGATTTATTGCTTCAAGGAATTTTTTTCAACTTGACTCTATTGTTGTCGAGTATCTTATTAAACTGGCTAACTCTGATGTTCGGGTAACTTCACCGAGTATCTTATTAAACCGGTTGTCACCTGAATAATTTTAATGCCAAGTATCTTATTAAACTGGCTAGTATTATTAACCGTGTCATCTTAAAAAAGACAAGTAGGTTTATACTTGTGTTTCATACACGGTTGCTACCCGAACATTACATCAAGGCTCACCATAATCATATGTTCGAGTCCTTACGCATTACCGAGGAAGTCTCCCCAGTTTTAATGCGTAAGGGTTTGCCGAATCGTTAAGTTTTTGAATTGCTTAACACAACTACACATTTTACCAGAACTTTTTTCGATAGCGTCCCGAGCTGGTGCATCGGTTTTCCTTTTTGCTAAGGTCAATTGACCTTGCTCGGCTGGCATGCACCTTCGAGCTTCTCCGCCCATTTAGGAATCAATGGTCCCCAGTATTCTATTTGCACGTTCTTATTATCATGCTTGTCTTCCATATGTTCTTATTATCATAGGTTTTTTTAGAAATCCCGAGTTTGATTTTTATTCATAACTGCAAAATCAACAGAGTTTTAAATTCCACAACTAATATCTAACCTAATTAAAATTGTCCTGACTAGAAAAAAGAACAAAAAATAATTTAGAGATAGAAAATCTTCAGATATTGGGCATTGCATGGTCGGGGTAAAACCCCTCAATTGGGTCGTGCAATCCAATATGCTTCATGACTTGTTATTCCTTCGACTTTGTATGGACCTTCCCATTTGTCAGCTAGGGAACCTGCAGCTTTATTTTTTATGTTCAATGTCACCTTCCTGAGTACCAGGTCTCCTAGCTGGTATTTCCTGACCCAAACATGAGAGTTGTAGTGGCGAGCTATTCTTTACTGACATGCCATATTTCGTATTCGGGACTTCTCCCTTTTCTCTTCTAGCTCATCTAGACTTTGCAATAGCATATCAACATTCCGTTCTTCATCATATAACCTGAACCAGGGTGACGCATATGACGTTTCTATGGGGATAACAGCTTCTGTTCCAAACGCTAAAGTGAATGGAGTCTCTCTGGTTGACGTTCTTGCTGTTGTCTGGTATGCTAACAATACCTCGGAAAGTTTTTCAACCCAACTTCCTTTCTTGGCATCTAGCTTTGCTTTGATTGTGTGCTTGATGATTTTGTTCACTGCTTCAACCTGTCCATTTGTTTGAGGGTGGGCAGGTGTGGCATAGTAATTGGCAATCTGGTACTCTCTGCACAACTGTCTGAATTTCAAGTTATCGAACTGGGTGCCTTTGTCTGTGATTATAGTGTTTGGGACTCCAAACCTGTAAATTATGTTCTTTTTCATGAAATTTATGGTGTTTGCTTTTGTGATATGCACAAATGCTTCAGCATCTGCCCACTTCGTGAAATAGTCAACGGCTACTATGACGTACTTCGCTCCACCCCCTGTCCCAACTGGCATTAGGTCGATTAAATCCAAACCCCATATGGAAAATGGCCATAGGGATGTGAGGTTTCTAAGTTGCTCAAGGGGTTCTCGGATGTCATTTGCAATCCTTTGGCAAGTATTGCAACTCTCCGAACATTGTTGTGCGTCTGAGAACATAGTAGGCCAATAATATCCTTGCATGAGTATCTTGTGTGCCAAAATTTTACCCCCAATGTGGTTTCCGCAAACTCCTCCATGGATTTCCTATAATATCCGATATGCATCCTCATCTGACATACATCTTTGGAGTGTTCGGGAATACCCCCTTCTGTATAGTTCTCCCCTAACCATTGTGTGCCTTGCTGATCTATACCCGATATGTTTTGCTTGTAAGGGATCTTCTGGGAGCACACCTTCTTCCAAGAACTGTTTTAGCTGAGTCATCCAACCGTCTGGCAGTGTTTGGATTTCTGAAATTTCTAAGTTTTTCGGTTCAGCTGTGCTCAGTTTAAGGAGATGTGCAACCGGAATAATCTTTGGCCTAATTGTGGTTGTTGCCGACGCTAGTTTGGACAATTCGTCTGCCTTTTCATTCTCCTCTCTGGGGATCTGGGCAATCTTATATTTTTTGAATTTCTGGATGAGCTATTTTGCAATGTCACGGTAGGCTATCATGCCTTCATCCTTTGTTTGGTACTCGTCTAGGACTTGGTTGACAACTACCCGTGAATCGTTGAATATCTAGACTTCATCTGCCCCGAGAGCTATGCAGACTCTGAGTCCAGCTAGTAGGGCCTCGTACTCGACATGATTGTTGGTTGCTTTGAAGTCATTTCTCATGGCACATTCGAGATCATCTCCTTCTAGAGTGCATACTACGATCCCTGCTCTGTTGCCATGAGTGTTTGAAGAGCCACCAACATATAATTTCCATGGGAAACTTTTTCCCAACATCTTTTTTGCTTTCAGGTTTGGCTCTCTAAACTCTGCTATCCTTTGAGGGATGTCCTAGGGACGTAGTGGATATCGAATTCATTTAGCTAGATAGCCCATTTGGTCAGTCTTCCTGAAATCTCTGGCTTCTGTAGAATTAACTTTAATGGGCAGTCAGTGAGTATCTGGATCGTATGAGCCTGAAAATATGGCCTTAGCTTCCTTGCAGCTGAAACCAATGCTAGGACCATTTTCTTTGCCTGTGAATACCTTGTCTCGGGTTGTAGAAGTGCCTTGCTGGTATAGTATACTGGCTTCTGTACTCCATCTTCTGTTCTAACTAGGACTGAACTGGCTGCTAGTTCTGTAATTGATAAGTACAAATGAAGTGTTTCTCCCATATGAGGTTTTGAAAGAATGGGAGTCTGCCCTAGGTATTATTTAATTTTTAAGAATGCCTGCTCGCACTCTTCATTCCATTCGAGTCATTTCCCTTTTTTAATTACTTTGAAAAAGGGTGCGCATCTGTCCATGGCCTTTGAGATGAATCTACCCAAGGAAGCTAAGCATCCTGTTAGGCGCTGTACTTCTTTGAGGGTCCTCGATGAAGTCATTTTCTATAGGGCCTGGATCTTCTCGGGGTTGATTTTGATTCCTCTTTGATGGACTTGAAAACCCAAGAGTCTTCCCGAAGGAACTCCGAATAAACATTTGCTCGGATTTAGCTTCATTTCGTATCTCCTCAAGACATCAAATGTCTCTCGCAGGTCTGAAGTATGCTTGTCTGCCGTGATGCTCTTGGTCAACATGTCATCAATGTATACTTCCATGTTCCTTCCTATTTTCCGTGCAAAGTTTCTGTTGACCAGTCTTTGATATGTTACCCCTGTATTTTTTAATCCGAAGGGCATCACTGTGTAAATGTACAAACCCTGATCAGTTATGAATGTTGTCTTTTCTTCGTCACCTTTGTTCATCCGGATTTGGTTATATCTCGAGTAGGCATTCATGAAACTGAGCAACTCATGGACTGATGTAGCGTCCACCAACTGATCTATCCTCGGAAGTGGAAAACTGTCTTTTGGGCATGCCTTGTTCAGATCTGTGAAATCTACGCACATCCTCCACTGTTCATTCTTCTTTTGGACGAGGACTACATTAGCCACCCATTGAGGGTAATTGACCTCTCTAATCGATCCTACAGCGAGTAGCTTCTCTACTTCCTGTTTGATTGCCTGACTTCTCTCAAGATTGAATGATCTTCTCTTTTGTATCATCGGTTTTGCATTCGGGTCTACTAAGAGATGGTGATATATTATTCAGGCATCTATCCCGACCATGTCTTCATGACTCCAAGCGAACACATCTTTGTATTCTTTAAGTAGATCAATAAGGCTTTATTTCACTTTTCCTTCCAGTTTGGCCCCGATCTATATCTTTTTATCTGGTTCATCTTCTTTCAAGATGATTTCTTCGACTGTTTCAGTTTTGGATTCATTCGGCTCTTCCATTGGATCGAATTCGAATGATAGGGGCTCTTTGCTCTGACTTGGCTATGTTATTGTGCAAACCTGTTCATTCTTGTCCTTGTATACTGATAGGTTAGCTATTCGGGCCATCTCTTGGGATCCCTTGACTACCCCGACCCCTGTTCGGTTGGGAATTTGATCATTAAGGTATAAGTGGCTGTTACGGCCTTAGTTTTATTTAAGAATGGCAGACCCAACAACGCATTATACGCCCAATTGTCTAAGTATACTGCCACGAAGTCGAGCAACACAATTCTTTAACAAGGTGCCACTCCGATCTTCATAGGTAGTTTTACCATCCCGAGTGACCTGACCTCAATTCCCCCGAATCCTCTGAGCGGAGTGTGGAAAGGTTGTAGGTCCTTTCGATCCAACCTGAGTTGATCGTAGACAGCTACATTGAGAATGTCTATCGAACTTCCATTGTCTATCAAGATTCTCCTAACTTTCCGGTGACCAATCTGGGCACTTATGACTAAGGCTTCATTTGGCCGAACGTCGACCCCATATGAGTCTACTTATGTAAATGTTATTTGGTCTCATCCTTCCTTTACCCTTTTAGGGTCTGGCTCCACCGAGTTCACATCAAAGTTATATCTTGCTTCTACTGCTTCTCTAATTTCCTACGTTCGCTCTCGGTTACTTCTCCCAGTGGATGGTCCACCAAAGATTGTATGTATTACTTGATTGGCCTCTGGACTGGCTCTTTGGCTTCGACCAGAGTTGTGATCGACCCTGATCTCTTTCTTTGTTTCAATTTCTCATCCCTTTTTAAGATTACATCCTGTAGATGTCAGTCCCGAACGAGGGTTTCTTTGTAATCTCTGAGCTGGTAACACTTGGATATCTCATGATCGGTTTCTTTATGGAATCGGCAGTATTTGGTGGTATCTCGTCGAGCAAACTGAGACTGCCATCCAGGCTCTTGTACAATATTCTTTATTTCCAGAATGGCCAAAATTTCCTCCTGCTTTTTTCGAAGAGGGGTGTAGTTGGTGTATCTACCTCGATATTTTTCTGTGGTCTGTTCGGCATTACGTCCGTTTCCCCCGTCCTTGCTCTTTCTTTGCTGTTTCCTTTCTGTTTTCCCTTTTGGTTCTGCACCTTGGACTCAGTGTCCTTCTCAGGTTTTCCTCCATGCATGTAGCATCCTCCAATGGCTAACTCTTCTTCTTCGGCTAGTGCATATCCTCCTACCATGTCCATCATATCTGCATATCTAGTCAGTCGGGCTCTTCTAAGGTCAAAAGATAACCGTCCATTCTGTAGGTTATTGATGAATGCATCAATTATCGCTTCATCATTTGCATTGCCGATTTTCGATACCGTTTGGCCGAATATTCCTAGATATTTCTTCAGCGACTCATCTTTCCCTTGTTTTATTTGAGAAAGGTAAGCCATTGATTTTTTCCTGTGAACATTACTCAGAAATTACCTTGAGAAACTCCTGCTCAGTTCACTAAAATTTCCAATGCTTGCTGGAGGCAGTCTCCCGAACCATCTTCATCCCATGTCTCCTAGAGTTTTTAGAAAGTTTAGGCATAGTAAGGGATCGTTATGGGCATACTGGGCCATAGCACTTTTATAGCATCTGACATGTTCTTTTGGGTCTGTATCCTTCTTGAACTGCTCCACGTGTGACATCCTGAATCTTTTCGAGAATGAAGTCTATAAGATGTCTCTGGTGAATGGGCTGTCAAAATCCTCGTCAGATAAATCGTTATACCCATAACGTTTGACTAGCGCATCCACTTGACGCCTATTGTTCTCGACTTCTCGAGTTAGGCTCTGGATTATGACATCTCAGTCTCCGACAGGACTCCCTGATGGTTGAACTGCTGGGTAATTATCATTCCTCTTTCTGGCTATTCACTTTGATGCCAGGCTTCACGCATGATTCCATGATGACGCTTACGATAGTGTCGATCGCTATCTTCTGATGATGACCGATCCCTATGCCGGTCATGTTTGCGGTATCTAGCACAGACTGTCTGATCCTGGTTCTGCTTCTAGCGTGGTCGTTCCTCTTCAAGTGTTTCACGTCCAGCCTGATTTATTGGAACAGAGTTCCTTTCGGCTTTCGGTGCATTTAGTTCTAGCCCTACCACAACCGAACGAAGCCTCACAGGCGGGAGGCTAGGAGTTTGTGCCTCTGTAGCCAGTAAATCAACTCCTTCCGTTGCTGCGTTTGCCACCAATTGTTGCAACGCTTCTCAGAAACGCTGTGTTAGGTCTCCGCTGATTGGAGAAACTTGTTGGATCCCTGCCAGGAATGTAGGTTGGTTTTTCATGGTTGCAGTGAGATCTCGTGAGCTGCTGTCAACATGAAAGTTATCTGGAGATTTTTGGACATCTCCAGAACTGCTTCTGTTTCTTGTCATTATCCTTAATTAAATCAGAGGTTCAACCCCTTCCTTATAGCGCCAATTGTTGATGTCGATTTCTGGATGTGTGAGAAATAGCCAACAAGGATTGGATTTCAGCTGTGAGTTCAAAGAGAAATAGAAGGAGAAAGTAATTGGATGCAAGTTTTTTACGTGGTAAAACTCCGATGACCGGAGAAACGTCCACGGGTGGTTGAATGATCAACCAAGCCAAAATCCACTATGAAATAATAAAAATAAAATTCTTGACCTCTCTTTCTTCTCTCTCTATTTTTTCTATGATTGCTGTATATCTCATTTTTAACGAGATTATGGGTCTATTTATATGTTTATAGAACCCTAATCTGCTTTGTACAGATAATAGATCTTTATATTTAATTATGATTATTTACTTGCTTGAAGCGGGCTGTCTCTTTCCTGTTTCGGAGTCTTGTATTGAAATCGAATGGGACTCTAGTAATGTAGTCCAATTAGGACTTGTTTCCTTATAAGAGCATAGTCTTTTTAAAGAAATAAAGTTGTTGTCTGATTGGGAACCCTTCATGCTCAGTATTATGTTCTCATTGGGATTCCTGTTTGATATGGATATCTTCGTGTATTTAATGACCTAATCCGTGTGAGCTAAGCGTTGGGCTTTTTATTCAGTTTTCTTCATATTTGTCCCGAGTAAGGACAATATCCACTGGTCCCGAGTAACATCATTTGATCCCGAGTAGAAACATCATTTAACCAGTCCCGAGTGTCATTAACGGATCCCGAGTAGTATGTTCAACATCTGCTTACTCGGGTTTTCTCTTCTGCAGTGATGTCCTGTAGGATATTTTATGAATGCCTATTCGGATGTCCACCTGACAATTTATCCTCTTTGTTGTTGATGTGTACGTCCGATAAAATTCACATATGACAAGAATCAACACCCTTATAGAGTAAGTGGCACAATGGTCTGGAGATCTTTAAGAAATCCTTTATGAATCTTCGATAAAAACCTGCATGTTCTAGGAATGAGCGGATGTCCTTCACCATCTTTGGTGGTTGTAAGCTCATCATGACCTCGATATTGGCTTTGTCCACTTCTATACCCGTACAAGAAATAACATGTCCGAGCACAATTCTTTGTTGTACCATGATGTGGCACTTCTCCCAATTAAGAACAAGGTTGCACTCTTGACATCTTTGCAACACTAGAGAGAGGTGAAGACAATTATCAAAAGATTCACCAAAAGCAAAAAATCGTCCATAAATACCTAGATAATGTCTTCAACCATGTCAGAGAAGATATACATCATGCATTGTTGGAATGTAGCAGGTGCACTACACAACCCAAAAGGCATGCACATATACGTAAAGGTATTGAATGGGTAGGTGAATGTGGCCTTTTTATTGATCATCTGATGCAGTAACGATTTGATTGTACTCCGAGTATCCGTCGAGAAAGCAATAATGACTATGACCAGTGAGGCACTCACGCATTTGATCAATAAATTGTAAGGGAAAGTGATCTTAAAGTGTCACCGTGTTGAGCTTCCTATAGTCGATGCAAACTCGCCATCCAGTTTGTAATCTTTGGGGTATCAACTTATTGTTCTCATTCCTCACCACTATGATTCCGGACTTTTTTAGCACATCTTGGACAAGGCTAACCCATTTGCTATCCCAGATTGGGTAGAAGATTCCCACGTCCAAAAGCTTGAGGACTTCTTTCTTCACCACTTCTTTCATCACCTGATTGAGTCTTCTTTGTGTGTCTCTTGATGGCTTGGGTTCCCCCTCCATTAAAATTTGATGCATGCACTTCGTAGGGCTTATTCCTTTGATATCGGCAATTGTCCACCCAATAGTCGTCATATGTTCTCTCAAGACTCGAATGAGTTTATCTTCTTCCATTTTTCTTAAATTTGATGCAATAATCATTAGTAATGTTTCTTTTTTCCTCAAGCATGCATATCATAAAGTTTCGAGAAGAGGTTTCAATTCTTGCTTTGGTGCTTGAACGATGGATGGAACAAACTTATTAGTAGTTAAGGAAAGAGATTCGAAAGCGTTTGAGTACTTACCTTGATGTTTTGAAGATGCTCTCAACATGTTCATGGCTTCAAGAGTGCTCGAGATGACGTATTCGTAGTATAAAATGGTAGAAAGTTCTCTAATTTCAGATTCTGTTATAGGACCGCAGTATGGGTCATGGCTTAGGTCTCCCACGGTTTGGGTTACGGGGTTTAGCAGAAGAGTCACACCACTTGAGCTGCAGTTTGTGTCTCCCACGGTGTGCACAATAGTGTCTCATTATCAAAACTACGATATGGGTCAATAGCGATATAGACCGTAACATTTGGCAGAGATTTTCCACGGCTGAGGTCACTGTCTGTGTGAACCGCGGTATTGACCGTAGTGATACTTGTTTCTCTATTTTCCTCTTTTCGTGGGGACGAGCATTAACCCTAGATCATGCCATAGGTCTAGGTTAAGATTTGAGGCATCTTCCTCTGTTTGCAAATCTTGAATTAATACCCTTTCCAATGGAGTTTCTTCTTATGACATTTCCATTGCCTCTCGGACCAATTTATCCATGATATCTACATAAAAACAAGCACCATATCTTTAGGAAACTTAAAAGCATAAAAAACATTGAATTTTATCGTCTTCTCGTCCATTGACATCGTAAGCATGCCTTCAAAAACATTGATCATCGTCTTTACCGTCCTCATGAATGGTCGTCTAAGGATTAAAGAAGGATCTCTTTCGGAAGTGGGAGCATTCTCCATCTCAAGTACTAGAAATCAATTGGAAAAATTAACTCATTAACATTGAATAGTATGTCATCTAATACTCCTCTTGGGTATCAAATGGATCGATCCGTAAATTGTATGCTCACAGAGGTCTCCTTGGGTTCACCTATCTTCAAAGATTCAAACACAGAGAAAGGAATTAGATTAATAAAAGCACCTAAATCAAGTAAAGCCCTTTCAAACCTTTGGGTTCCGATGATTTAAGGAATCGTAAAACTTCCCGGGTCTTTGAGTTTTAGAGGTAGCTTGAGTAAGAGCACATCAGGGACCTCTTCATTAGAGCCACCATCTTCTTTTCCTTGAATGCTCTATTGTTTGTGCACAATTCCTTAAGAAATTTTACATACCTTGGAATTCGTTAAATAACATCCAGTAAAGGGATATTGATTTGTACCTTCCAAAAGGTATCAAAGATGTCTCTTGTGTTTTGCTCTCTCTTTCCTTTAAGAAGTCTCCCCGTGTATGGTACTTGTGCTAAGATTCAGTACTTGGTTCCTCATCCACTGTATTTTTCTTTTGTTGTTGGCTCTTTTTGGGGACTTCTTTTTCTTTTTCTTTGGCTTCCATGTCTACTTTCATCTCTTCCTTTCCTTGTCCCACTTCACTACCAATTCAGAGAGTGATTGCCTTTTGTGGACTCTTGATTTCCTTTCGGGTTTTGGATCACTTGGCTTGGATGTCTACCTTGGTCTCTTTGGCTCAACGAGGATGCTATGTGCCCAATTTGATTCTCTAAGTTCTTGATAAATTGCCATGTTTCTTGCACAAAAGATTCAATTAGTTCATCGAGGAACTTACCTTGTCTTGGAGGTTGTTGAGGTAGAGATTGATTTTGAATCAGCTGTGGCATTAATGTATTTTGAGTGTACTTCCATCCAAAATTTGGATGTTGTCGCCAACCCGGATTGTATGTGTTAGAGAATGGACCATTCCTTTGCCTTTGTTATTGTAGGTAATTTGCTTGAACCGTCTCCTCCCCATTGCCGCCTAGACTCGGACATGTCTCTAAAGAGTGTCCCGAATTTGTGCATACTATACACACTTGAGACTTTGGGATTGACTGTTGAAATAGCTTTACCAATTGGGCGATTTGGGGTCTTTAAACATTAGTGCTCACCTCATAAATTCGAGCTTTCTTTGGAGGGGGTTTTCGGTAGTTGAATTGTTGAGAATTCTCCGAAAGCCTCTCAATTATCTCCTTAGCCTCCAATCCATTCTTATTCATCAATCCCCATTCACTTGTAGCCTCAACCATAATCCTCTTAGAGTTAAGAAACCCTTCATAGAAGTATTGAATGAGGTAATGTTATTTTATCCTATGATGTGGACACAAGTTGAGTGGACACAAGTTGAGTAGCCACTGATAACGGTCCCAATATTCATGGAATGGTTCACCATTGAGCTGTTGTACCCCCATAATTTATTTTCGGATTATGTTTGTGTGTTGAGCTAGAAAGAATTTTGAAAGGAACTTAGCTGCTAGATCGACCCATGTTGTGATGGATCCACTTGATAGTGAGTAGAGCCACTTCTTGGCTTTGTCTTTAGGTGAAAAAGGAAAAGGTCTCAGACGAATTCCTTCATCATTCTTGCCTCTATTAGTGATAATGGTGCATACCGTAAAAAACTCCTTGGTGTGGCTGTGAGAATCCTCATCGATTTTCCATAGAAGGTTGGAAGAAGATGGATTGTACTACTTTTGATCTGGAAATTGAAGTTTGTTGGAAGAGTGATGCATGATGGTTGGTCCAAAGCATTAGGAATCATGAAATCCTTGAGAGGTCTTGTGAGATTGTTCAATGCCACTTGGACAACCGCTTGATATGGTGGGAGATCGTCTGCCATGTTTATTTCTTGATTTCTCCGTAGTTGATGGAGAGTTCCTTCGATCTCAGGATGTTGTTCTATATGATGAGTATCCATATAACAACGACCGTTCGTAAACCTACAAAAGAAAAATAAACTAAAAATTACCAAATATATCTAAAAAAACAAAAACAAACTCAAAACTAAAGTAAGCAATTCTTCATCCGGCAGTGGCTCCAAAAAACATGTTGGTTTCAAAATATTAAAAAGTATAAATTATCAAACATTACAAGTACACAAGTCGTAAACGATAGTACAATAGGCTCGTTCCCACGAGGAATGAAATACCTACGAAAGTTAAGAATTTAAAAACACTAAATTAAGACACTCTACGATTCTAAGACAACTTAAATAAAACACAACTCACACATGCAATTGGAGGGTTTTTGAATTGATTATTAAAAACAAAGAATTTAAATTAAACTAAATAAAAGATGCAGCAGAAAAAATATTTTTGAAAAGAAAATCAATAAGGAAAAGCTAGCTAGGCCTCCTATCCACCACTAAAAGACAATAATGGAGTTAAAGAAATCAAACATGATGCACATGTTCACGACAAGGTGATGGTGTCTCACTCAAGTCGTATGATTCTCTCTTAGTTTGAATGTAAATTGCATGGTGTCTACATAAATACTTATACTCCAAATTATAATCTAGCATGATGTCTACTTAGATTTAATAATTGGAATTCATTAAGAATGAAGAGAATATGAATATCACATAAACCCTGAAACATGGTATCTATTCTAGGTAATTTATGAAACAACTTCCCTTAACTGAGTCTTATTTCAATTAATTGTCGCAACCAATGACAGATTCGTATGGTGTCTGACTTGTATCATTGCAACATAAATTCTAAATTCATGCTCCTAAGGTGATCAATCAAAGAAACACGATAAAAGAAAGGCAATTTTTATGGGGAAATTAAATTCATCATGTAAGAAAATCATACTCCATTAAAACAATGTCTATGAAATCGAAATCATGTCGAGGGTTTCAAGTTAACCCTAGCTTTGAAAAGTTTAGCTACACATTATAACTATGAAAGCAATTAAAAACATTAAAAATAAAGAAAGGTAGATGAATGAAGAAAATAAAACAAACAAAGATCCTCGGTCTTCAATCATGAATAATAAATCTCTAACCCCTTCTCTTGAAAAAACTCTTGGTATTTATAGGTAATTTTCCTTGTAGATTCCTAATTTTCTTTGTTGCAGGAAACTCACCAAGTACGAAAGAGGAATAAAATAAGGAATGAGAATCCTTTCATAACTTGGATTTCTTCTTTTTGGATTATTGACTTCTCATTTGAGTTTAAGATGTTTCCCAAACATGTTTTGATCTTCTAAAGTCATTAGGATTTGATTTGGGAAGTTTTAGGACAATTTTGGACAATTTTGGACCAATTTGGAGTGGATTCCACCAAAATACATAAACATCGTGGTTTGGGTCGCTCCGTAGGTCTCTGCACCGTGTAATTCATTTTAAGTTTACCCTTGCCCAGGTCGCTAAGTAGGTTGCTTGCACAAACTGCTGTTTAGCCCGCGATAGACTTCTCCAGTTCTGACCTTCAATTACTAAAAAGGTCATAACTTCCTTTAGAAAACTTGGATTGACAAACCGTAAAGTTTACCGTAAACTAGAATTCCGAGGATTTTCAAAAACATATAAATCGCAATCTGGTTCGATCTGAAGAGGAAGATATGGTCTTTAGAAGTTGGATGTCCTATAGAGACATTTCTCCAAACTGCAATAAAAATCACCCTTTTGTCTTCAAAGTCACTACAAGAGCTATCTTCTACACAATTTTAACAAACAGGTTAAACGTTCACTTATATTCAAGAACATAACTTAAAACATAGGAATTAAGGGTCTCAAATATCAATATTTATCGACATAACAATTATTATGTATATAGTAATATATAATATCATATATATATATATATTATTTTATATTATATATTATTATATATAATAATATATATAATATTATATATATATATATGAGATTTGGATTTATTTATATTATTATATAGAATATATATTAATGAGATATAATATATATTAATTTAAGAGGAAATTGCAAGAAATGATCAAAAAGTTTATTTGTTTATTGTTTTTAGACAACAATTTATTTTTTATTATACTTATCATCTTTGAGCTTGAATTGATAAATATGCCCTCCATTATATTTTTACTTCACCCACCCAAATTTTTGCCTTATTCTCTCTCCCAGCTAACTTTCAAAATCATTTGTCTCCACAACTTTGTCTCTCTCCTCAAGAAACTCATATCTCCTTCCATTTTCTTCTCCATCCGTCTTTTACACTAAAACCCATCAACTTCTCTCTCTAAAAATGCAACCTTAAAAACGTAAGGTATTTTCTCACACGTTTTCATCGCGACAGCAGGAGGATAACGGTGAGTCCACGACTGAGAAGAGATAGATAGGTGGTGGTGGCAGTGAAGAGGGGCCACGGATGGGGCGACTGCTTCGTTAAGAATGTCAAGAAGCATCAAAGATACAAAATCAACTCTAAAAGCTCGATATGTCCCTCTCTTTTAAGCAAAATCAACTCCAAAAGCTCTATATGTCCCTCTCTTTTAAGCTCTCTCAATCTCTCTTACTTAGGGTTTCTGCTGCTGAAAAGAAGTTTCTTAAGAAGATTCAACTAAAAAAATTATTGGGCATCATTTATTTTATGGTTTTTTTATTTATTAACTTTTTTATATGTTTTGTGTATTACAATCTTTTGTTTGGTGGTTGAGAGACAACATTGAGAAAAAAAAAACAATTTTTAATTATCTTTTTTAAGTTTCGATTTTCAATTCTGTTGTTTTATGTTGATTTGATATAATTTGAACTATATGAAGCTATAATAATGAAAAATATGTAATTGAGAGCTTGAATTTAAGTAAATTTAGTGAATATCTGTGCATGAATTTTGTTCGTGCTCTACATTGTGTTCTTTAACTTTATTTTGTTTTTATGGTTATGGTCTTTGATGTGCTTGATGTTGAGAAAGTAAATATAAGTTTTTTTTTCTTTGTTCTAGGGTTGCTCTGCTCTGTATAATCTATGTTACTGTGACTTGTAATTTGTATATTCATATGCATGCAAATTTTAGTGGATGTATTCTTACATGTGATTTGAATGACTCACTTTCCGTAATCTAGAGTTTGGTTTATACGATTTTAGTGAGATAATTTCACTGTTTGATTGTGTGGTTGTTTTGATTCATTAGTATTTGAAGGGTTCATAATATATTTCTGTTGTGTTCGTTTGTGGTATTAGGGTGCCTTTATTTGGTTGTTTGCAAAATGGTGGAAAAAAAGATAAAAATCATAACTTTACTTGTTTTAGTTACATTGATTAACATTGATTCATAAAAACACTGATTTCCAGACTAAATAATAATAATAATTTACAAAAATGTATACATATATTTATTAAATTTATATAAAAATAATAAAAACAAAAGAATGATAATTAGACACTAGTTTATCATTTGATGAAGTCATGCAAATGTCTTATTGTAATCATAATAATAATCTCAGACTGTTTGATCACTGCACTTGGTAGTTGCCAAATGCACCAAAGAAAGATATCATTCAAAACTGTAGATAAAATATATGTGTTTATATTTATTAGGGTTTGTTTTTTGCCAGCCAAAATATAAAAAAATAGGAAAGTTATAATATATAACACCATTGAACTGTTAAACCATTGGCTCATCCCACTAAAGACTAGCCAGTAAGTGAGAAAATAAAGATATGTAGTTCTGATCTTCATAATCATGAACAAATGTTGGAAAGGAAAATGAGATAAAAATCAAAACTTTGTTTGTTTTAGTTACATATATGGTTTTACAAGGATTCAAGAAGAAGAAAACAACTAGTTGGCTTGAAGCATATTCCTGGAACATCAGAATACATCTCTTGAAGTAGATCCGGAGCCAGACGACGTTCTTGAAGGTATGTATCATTTTTCCCCTTTTTTTTTACAAGAATCATTATGTTTGATATGAAGAATAAGAGAATGGTTTCGATTTAGAGTGAAGCCCATGTTCTATAATTTTTTGTTCCCAGTATTTTATATCCTTTGAGGGGATTGTTACAAAACAACTAGTTGACTTGAAGCATAGTCCGGGAATATCTTCCCAGTTAGGCATCCTGGTGAATAGAATATTTCTAAAGATGTGAGGTCGAAGGTTGTTCATCAGCCTCTTTTACTTGTGCAAGCTGGAAGGCCAAAAAAGAAGAAATTTAAAACCATTGGGGAACATAGAAGTGGAAATACCAGAAATTATATGATTTGTGGAAAATCCGGCCACAACCGATAGAATTGTTAGAATGATCAACCGTGTCAGGCTCCTTAACCATGGCCATGTGTAACATCTACAACATTTGTAACATCTGTAACATCAAAGCGACCACATCGATCGTATAGGTATAGGAAATGTGGAGAAGAAGGCCACAATTCTTAGAAATGTCCATTGGCATCGGAAGTTGGTGGTACAACTTAGGTATTAGCAATGATGTTTTTATTCTTATATGTATTTTTTATTGTAAACTATATTCAATTAGATTCCAGTATTGAATGAATTTATTTTGAAGACTATATTTCAGTATTGAATGAATTTATTTCACTGGTCAAATTCCAGTATTGTTACATGTCAATTTAATTTGAAGTTACACGCCGGTTTAATTTAAAGTTACATGCCTTTTGATTGAGAAGTTATACACCTTTTGATTGATATGTTACATGCTAGTTGGTTGTGAAGTTACATGTCAGTTCGTATTGACTTTCATAGTTGAGCAACACTGATTCCAAAACAAAATTCCACTATTTTTACATGCTAGTGTCAGTTCTGAAGCTACATGTCAGTTCAATTAGAAGTTACATGCCAGTTCAATTTGAAATTACATACCAGTTCAATTTGAAATTACATGCCATTTGATTGATAAGTTACATGCAGTTCGTATTGACTTTCACAATTGAAATACACTGATTCCAAAACAAAATTTCAGTATTGTTACATGCCAATGTCAGTTTTGAGGTTACATGCCAGTTCAATTTGAAGTTACATACCAGTTCGTATTGACTTTCAAAGTTGAAAGACACTGATTTGAAAATAAAATTCCAGTATTGTTACATGTCAGTGTTGGTTCTAAAGTTACATGCCAAAGAGTCATGACAAACTAGAGAATTTCATACATTTCATAAACTTCAAAAACAACAATGATGCATTAACAAAGATGCCAGTTAGAGCTGATAATAAAGTTACATGACAAAGTAAACAACTTCATAGATTTCAAAAACTTCAAAAACAACGATGATGCACCAATAAAGTTAGCAATCTGCCACTACAGTATTTGGAAATATTTCTAGTGCCATTTCCTCCCTAAACTCAGGCACATTTTTTGTTCCTCATCCCTAAAAAACATTTTTGACACATCAACATGTCTGTATATGTCAACATATGAAGACACCACAACTATCGTTGTCCAATTGTACTGATTACTTCTTTAGAATTGATTGTTGAACACCAAACATCGTCCCATTGGGTGGTATGCATTTCTGCTGAAAATATCCAGGCTTCTATAAAATGGCTAGAATGAAACGCAAAAGTGGGGTGATTTGCTTCCGACGTTTGGAAATCTTCTTTTGATGGTGTAATGGATCATAAATGCAAACATTTCGTTTAAGCAAATCAATTAGACACAAGATCCAATCTACCATTGCAACAATATCGATACAAACAGAAAAAGAACAACTCTAATAAACAAAGACCTACACATTCATTATTGAATAACTCAAATCAATAAATCAAACAACATAGAAAATTTATGAAAATTTATGAAAATTTATGAAAATTTTAAATTCTGCAATTTTAAATGAAGTTAAGCCATTTTGTAATTATGTCAGGTTAATACTAAGCCATTATACAATTAATTTCCATAAGAACTGTAGCAATTTCATAGACATATGCAACTTATTTTCTTAACAGGAGCCATGGTTTTGTTGATATCCCAATATCTAAGAATATCAAACAAATAACAAACTCTGATCCCAAGTCCCTACCAGTGGTGACTTTTTATGCTCCATACTCTATCCCTTCCTTTTCTTCTAAATAATTTGTATATACCTGGATACCATTAGTAAACAACACACAATCAATTATACCACTAAAATTAAATTGGTCGATCCATGGCTCTTGAGTACTTGGAATTATATATAGGCCATGGAAAAATCAGAATCATAAGCATAATTTGCATACCCTTAGATAGCTTTTGAGACGACATTAACGACAAAGAGTAGAGAACAGTTGCTGAAGACGGCGTCGACGAGAGATACGATGATAGTGAGATGTGCGACTGCAATGAGAGATGGGACATCGTCGAGAAGTACGGAGGATTCAGTGAGAGCGGCAGCGACGACGATGAGAGAGGTGTCGATCTCTTCTGTTTCCTTTCTCTCTCTACATCGACGGTAAGCTGTAGTGACAGCGAGGGAGGTCTGAGGCGATGGCGAGCCGTAGCGACGACGGAGAGGTATGAGGCGGCGACGATCTCTTCTCTTGCTTTCTCTCTCTCTTTCTTGTTTTTACTTGATTTACTTTAACCCTAACAAAATAACACTGATCGTTACAACCCTAGCACAACAAACCTTGTTTTTACCAACCACTTACTTTAAAAAAAAAAAATTCAAATTTAGAGGCATTTTTATCCAAAAGTGGTCAAAAGTGATACAAACAATAAAAAATAAATTTGTGGCTAAAAACAATAAATTGATACTTTTTTGGCTCTTTATGAATTCACCTCTTAATATAATATTATATAATTTAATATATATTAATAATAAATAATATATATATAATATAATAATTATTATTATATTATATATATACTTATATTATTGCATGAATCTTTTGAGTTCTAATTAAAAGTAAATTATTCTGGAATATATATATATATATATATATGTGTGTGTGTGTGTGTGTGTGTGTGTGTGTGTATAGCATTCTGGTCATTTGAATCTCTTGTCTCGTCCTGTCATAGCAATACCAAACGCATAACAGTACAACTAATAGTTTTGTCTCATACATTCCAAACATAACACGGAACAACCGTCCAATCATATTCGGCCTTGTCCCATCCTATTCGGCCTTGTCCCATCCTATCATGTCCTATCTCATCCTCGTATCAAACACTCCTCTAAGGATTTTACATTTGCTCTCTCTAATTTTGGGTTAAATACATGGACTCTCAAAAATCATTATATTTCTGACACGATGGTAAAGAGAAATACAAAAACAATAAATTTTGAATGACAATAATGAAGGAAAAAAGTTCAAATATAAATACAATTTTATAATTTCGTAAAGTTTTCGTTATAGAATTATTAAAACTATTAATAGCCATTTTTGGCAAGGGGTCAAAGGGAAATTTTTTGCCTGGTTAGAGTCTGAGAACACCTCCATGTGTTACATAGGCACCAAGCGCGATGATATATCTCGTAGTACCAAGTCCGGCACGACCTAAGTCTTTTGACATCGTGGAAAGAGCAGGACGAAGTTCCTGCACCATCGTGGATCCCCCAGCTGGTACCTTGGCACCACAACAACCATCTGTGCTCCTATTAAGATACGTATTCTACCTTTCTAGTAGGAAGGTAGATGCTCGTAAAGCTCCTAGAAGATCCCCGTTAAGCTCCAACAGGATAAACCAGACACCTCGCTACCATAGTGGTACCTTGGGGTACTCCACTGGGGAAACCAATCAAGTGTCACATCACCATAATGATACCCCAGGGTACCCTGCTAGCAGGCTGGTACCTCAGAATACCTCACCATCGCCATTAGTCGGGTTCTACCTCACCATGATGATACCTCAGGATACCACGCCAGCATACGCGTACTCCAAGATACTCTACCACATCACCGAGTCAATGCTTATAAGTACCACACCGATAATAGGGGAAGTCAAATTATTCTCTAAACTGTAATCAAGCTCCACGTACATACAACCATAGTAAAAGAGTTCAAATAGGAAACAAACACGTTTCCCTTTGTCAGACGACTCTCTAGGGTCAATCATATTAAATAGAAAATCTCACAGGAAGATCAATCCAGAGATTTTCGACTTACATGCCAAGCATAAACCCTAGCAGCTTCAAGTATAAATACATAGATAATATCGACATGAAGGGAGGACTGGAATTAGACAATCTGAGAGATGACAGAAAAAGCCTTAAGAACCATCACCATTATGAGTAATATCCACATATTGATTGGAACAAGTTCGTCATCTCCATTCGCCTAAGTTAAATGCAGAAAGAGTGATTAAGTGTCTTATTTCACCGTCCTGGAATTGTATCTTGATGAATTGATAATAAAAATACATTGCCTAGTCTACCATATCATTTGTTTTTATTTTACTTATTAAACTTACAAGTGCATCTAGTACCAAAGGTACCTAACCCCGATTGCGATCTGTCAAGGTAGCAGTCTTGAAGATGTTAACTGGAATTCCTCGCCCTGAGCAAATTTTCGACTTACATTTTTTTTTTAAAGGGGGCCATGGCCCCTCCATCGGCCCATGGTACATTGGTACCAAGTGAAATTAATTATATTTTGAAATTAAAATTTAGTGGTAAATATAATAACTAATGAAACTAGAAGGGAGCTTTCTACAAAACAAAAACCCTAAGAGTATCTCCAGTGCAAGCGTGGCTTATGAAAAAAAGAGATGCCACATAGGATTAATAGACAATTTGTTAAAAAATCTTTCTCCAATGCAGCCGTGTATATTCAATCTCAA
The DNA here is from genome assembly GCA_032871835.1 of Dipteronia dyeriana. NCBI lineage: Eukaryota > Viridiplantae > Streptophyta > Magnoliopsida > Sapindales > Sapindaceae > Dipteronia > Dipteronia dyeriana. The sequence goes on from CM065302.1 coordinate 41,634,344, forward strand.
GCTGACGTGATAAAAAATATATTATATATTATCAACATGGCCGTTCACTTTTAGACGACTTGTTGCACATCATTTTTTTAGGTTGACTTTGTAAACATTTAAAATTGATATTAATTTTTCATCTACTTTTTTGTAAGGAAATAAAATAAAAATAAAAATTGAAAATAAAAGTGGGCATGTCACCAAAACAAAATGTGTTTTAAATGGAAGCATTAAAGACTGGATTTTAAGTTGATCGTCTATCAAGTCTATATTTATAACACATAGGAAGCAAGTCTCTTGACATTATTGCCATATCAACAATAATTCATATGCAAGCCATTTTTGCATTGGAGATTTAAGAATTTGATTGGATGTAAAAAAAAAACATGAACTCACGGATACCATGCCCCATACAAAATAGAGTTTTACAAAAATAAATAGAGTCTGGACGGATTCGAGACCGATTCCTACGTTTCTAAAATTGGGTAGGGGTTGGAATTTGTCATCCCTATCTACACCCGAACCCCACTTAATTCTATTAATGGGACGGACGATGTCGGGGCCACCGGTCACGCCCCAAAAATTCTCCGACCACGACTTTGATCTTCAATAGTCGGGGTAGAGTATAACTAATGTTTTGTGGTTGGGGACCAGATTGGTTATTGCCACCCAGAACCCGCCCCACTGGTTAGATATTGTTATACTATATTTATGAGAACAATTACTTAGAAAACAAAGATAAGAGCTTCAAAGGATTTCTTCAAGATTTCTGAGAAAATAAGAAGTTGAAGGGACATGTGATAACTCATCCACCCAAGAAGTTCAACTTACCTTTCAAAAATAGATCTGCTTTATTTGTTTGATCACTTTCTCCTGTGAAGAAAAAACTGGTGCTTTGAGTGTATTTATATAGGATGTGGTGATTAAGACATGAATGTTTTGGAGAGAGAGAGAGAGTGTGTGTGTGTGTGTGTGTGTGTGAGAGAGAGAGAGAGAGAGAGAGAGAGAGATGGTGGAACATGTACGGAGTCGATGGTGAATTAGGGATTTCGTAGAAGTTTGGTAAATTGGTTGAAGATGAGGAAATTGATCACCTAGATAGTTAGTTGTTGTGTGGTTTATTGGTTTATATATAGTCAATAAGACAATTTAAATTTGAGTCAGGAGATTGTGTTGGGTCTTTTGTCTGAAAGAAGTCTGAAATGGTTCTGTGTTTCAGCCAATTGGGTCTCTATAATTTATCTTGTTATTTCAATTATAGTAGTGTAAAGCCTGTTGTATAAATAAAATACTATGTAAAAAATTCTGGCCCTCTAGGCACTGTTCTACTAGGGATGGTAATGGGGCGGGGCGGGGCGGGTCGGGGTCAAGGAATGCTTTTGGATTCCCATCCCTATCCCCGCATTAAGAGAAACGGGGCCGGGTGTGAGGTTTCCCCGTTGGAAAGGCTTTCCTCATACCCGCCCTATTCATCGTCTAATATAACTATACATTTAAAAATTACAACTTAAAACAAAGAAAAAAATAGTAGAAATACATAGTTAGTTAAAAATCAAACATTCTATAGAACAAACAACTTCTAAAGTTTAGTTAAAAAAATATATATATTTATTTTTGTTAATAGGGAAATTTGGCCAGGGGTCAAAGAGAAATTTTCCACCTACAATCGACACTCATGAAGCTCGGAAAGACTGTAAAACCGCCCCGCAGGAGCAGGGAAGGCCGGTTTGGCTTCAAAGTTACCAGAAGACAAGCCAAGCGCGACAGGGACGAGCCCCCATAAGAGCACTAGAACCCAGGCTTCTCCAGGCCATCTATCGAGCTCCACAACTGCCCCGTAAGTGCCAGGGGAAGTCTCCCAGCTCAAGAGACATTCAACCTCTCCAGAAGCCCGATATCCTTGCTGGGCATAAATGAGGAATCACACCTAAGTCTGCATTACCCTAGCTACCTTCTAAGAAGGTCTACAAGAACACCTCAGGCCCCCACGGGTCAAGGAAAATCCATCTTAAGCTTCCAAGAATAGAGCCAGAGCAGGGGTCTACCTCGCTCTACAGGGGCAATAGGCGGCTGGCAGGATGACCTCCATAAAGATTCATGGCACGAGTGCACACGGGATCGTTTCTATGAAATGTTCACATGCACGTCAAGAGTATAATTTAAATAAGGCAAAAAAATAATCTTTGTCAACCATATCATCAAATCTGGAAACAATTCAAATTCACATAACAAATCCCGTCCGCCGCCTAGTGAAGTATCTGTAGAGACCCTGGAAGAGGAAATGAAAGCGACGTGTGTAGCTGACCAATAGCAAGGTAGCTTGCAAGGCTAAGCCAATGGCAGGGGAACACCTACCTCAGATAGCTAGTAGATGAAAGATGACTACCGACCAGGCAGGAGACCATACCCACCTGGCTTTCCTGCGCCTTGCTCCTATGCCTCCGGATCCTCATACTTCTTGTGCCTACGGATCTTTTCTAAAGCAAAGCGGTTGGATTTCATTCCTTAACTACTAACCGAGGTCTAACTCCTCCAATTATGATTCATAATTAGAAGCTCCTACAACATAATAAATTGATGCCACTCAAGGAGAAGGGCTCAGTTCGTGAGTCTAGCCATGTGAATCGCTAGAAACATGTGATGCACCACTCTAGATGTTTCAACCATAGCTCGAGGGCCTTTGCTGTAGAAGTGACCGGTGGTTACCTCGCTTCAATTCATGGAATCACGGTAAAGTATTTACGAAATTGAAACCTACTTGGATGATATTTATAGATGAACACAGATAGAGAAAAGAAGGGAGATAACAGAGATAGAACGAACGACAAAAACAGAAAATCATAAACAACAGATATACACATAGAATGAGGGCCTAAATTCTGATGATAGAACACAATCACCTTCATCTCCACTATTCGATAGGCATCGTGTTGCCACCACCCTACTCCTCCGAGAGATTGTAAGCAAACAAGAGAGTTATTTGTATCTTAAAGCAATATATCAATAATACAACTCCCATATATTGTTATTACCACTCGTCTCTCTATTTCTTAACTAGGTCGGGAACAAACGGTACTGACCCCGGCCACCACTTTCGTGGTAGTGGTCTCGAGGGTGTTAACCGGAATTTCTCATCCCGAGCAAATTTTCATTCAACACTTTCTAACACCGTCTATGGGAGACCTCTCACATCACCATCTCTTTACATTCTAAAAGTTCTTTATTTCAAAGTCATCATGAAGCTCCGCTCCTCACAAGGGCAGCAGGGCACCTCGGGATAACCTTCTGCTACATCGACATGAAAGGTTCCGAGGAAAAGGAAAAAATCTGGGCTCCATAGCCAGATTCCCATCCAGCCAGCTACTGTGCGGGCTCTAGATCCCCCTCTGGGAAGCCAGGTCTTGCTTGACCAACAAGCGATGACCTTTGTAGAAAACGTCCACCTTCGACTACTTGCTAAGGGTATAGCTATCCAACAAACGAGTCTCTACAATCAAGGGGAATCAAACAGGCCTGGGGTTAGGCAACCCGCATTTGATCGCTTGGGGCCTGTCCTTCGGGAATCAACTCGTAACAGAGCGGGGCTCCCGACCTCGATCAGGGATAGGCTAGGGCCCATGCCTCATGTTCCTGAAGCGCTGCCACGCTACCAACCACGACAAGTCAAATCCGAGGTAGATATCCTTCCCTGGGGATGGGAAGAGCTCATCCACCCAACGACTTCAAGGAGGGAAGCCCGGGATAGAAATGAAGAAAGTCAGTAAAGCCCCCGAGCAAGCCCCCTCTGAAGAAGAAACTGGGTAGAGGTCACCAGTTCATCAGAGGGATCTGATGGTGAGGAATCCGAGATCGACTCAAGGAATTCCGAAAGCAAGCGACTAAGGGACCAGTTGGCAAAGATATAGAAAGAGGTCTAATTGATGAAGAATGGGAAGTACAAGGAGGACAATAAAGATCCTCTAAGTGAAATGAATGCCCCCTTCACCAGAAGGATCCGAGAGGCAGAGCTCCCACCTAAGTTCAAAATTCCAGCTGACAGGTTCTCCGGGACTGAAGATCCGCTGAGCCACTTAGAGAGCTTCGTTCAACAAATGGAGGTCTAGAACACAACCAGGGCTGCTATGTGTCGGATGTTCCCCACCACACTCACGGATTATGCTAAGACTTGGTTTAGGAAACTACCTGCTGGGAGAGTAGATTCCTTCACCAAATTATCAACTGATTTCTACTCACAGTTCCAGGGGGTTAAGCCCCTACTGAAGGACCCGATTCATCTATAGTACGTGATCCAGGAGAGAGGGGAAACTCTTCGGGCTTATGTCGAGTGGTTCCACAAGGAGGTCATCTAGATGAGGGTCTTCACCGAGAGAGAAACCCTTGCCAACTTCAAGAGAAACTTATGGGCGGGAAAACTATTCCAGTCTTTTGCCAAGAAACCTCTGGAAACCTACCAGGAAGCCTATGATCGGGCTCTGGAACAGATCGAGGTCGACGAACAGCTCAAGGTCAAGATGGAGCATGACGACATGAGAATTGAAAAGCGACAAAAGAAGGAAGCTTCCAGACTTGAGCAAGCTTAGAAGAGCCAGAACAAACCCCCTAATAAGTCAACATATGGTTTCCCTCTTCCTCAGCCCAGATCGGAAAGGTATCCGGATAAGCGAACTTCTCCTCAGGCTTTACCACCTCCTAGGACAGTAGCATCTATAGCCCGCGATACAAGGGGGTACGACCATTACACTCCCTTAAATGCATCTCGAGAAACAATCTACCTCGCTATTCGGGATAAGGGTTGTTACAGAAGCCCGCTCCTATGAAAGTCTCGGTCGATAAAAGAAATCGTTATAAATATTACGACTTTCATGAGGATGTAGGGCATAACATCTCAGAATGCTACAACCTGCGGAACTAGATTGAGGCATTGATAAGGGGAGGATGCTTGATAGAGTTCTTATAACAAGTTAGGGAGAACATTCAAACTGGAAGGGAGGTCCAAGCCGAGATTCGGGAACACGCTGAGAAGAGGAAGGGAGATCAGGCAGACCTGATGCAATAGATTCAGGTAATACATACTATCAGCGGAGGTCCCACTCTGGCCGATACCTCCAACAATTCCTGGAAAAATCATGCGAGGAAGGTCCCTCGTACGGAAGAGGGGCTGGATATCTTCAGGTCGACCAGAGACTGACAAACCCCTCCCAGCTGTCTCAAATCATCTTCACCGAAGCAGATGTCTTTAACACCGTGTAGCCACATGATGACCCCTTGGTTATTACAGTACAAATTGCCAACTTTATAGTGCACCGCGTGCTCATCGACACATGTAGCAGTGTCGACGTTCGGTTCAAAGACACTTTGGAAAAACTAAACTTGAAGCAATGGTGCTACAACAGTTGTACTACTCCATTATACGGTTTCACTGGGGAGTCTATTATAGCCATAGGATCAAAAATCCTACCAGTAATCATCGGAGCCGTACCTCTCCAACAAAACATCATGACCGACTTCGTGGTGGTGGATACCTCGTCGGCCTACAACGCAATATTAGGGAGGCCGTTTCTATTATCCCTGAAGGGGGCTCTATCTATTTATCACAATGTCCTGAAGTTCTCGGTAGAAGACAAGGTGGGAGAGGTTCAGGGTGATCAGCAAGCAGTAAGAAAATGCTACGCAGTGTCGGCTAACCCTGCAGCTCTAGCTAAACAGCTCGTCCAAGTAACGACTATCCAAGGCGGGATAACCCCAGCGCTAAACCTAGAAGACGTGGGCTCCACCGATTATCTCGAAGAAGGCCTTGTGGTGCTCGATAGTGAAGAACAGATAAGGGAATTGTCCAGCGGGCACCAGATCGATAGGCTAGAAGAGATTCCTGTTCGACTAACCGATCCTTCGAAGGTCATCAAGATCGGAGCTACCTTTGAGCCAGGAATGAAAGAGGGCTTGATTAGGCACCTCATGGAGTTCAATGATATTTTTGCCTGTAGTCATGATGAGATGCCGGGGACCCCAATGACATTAGCTGCATATCGACTGGTGGTGGATCCGACTTTCAGGCCCGTCAAACAGAAAAGGTGCCACTTCAACAATGAAAGAAATATGGCGGTTTAAGAAAAAGTGGATAAACTCACCCAGGCAGGCTTCATTCGAGAAGTCCGCTATCCCGAATGGCTCGCCAACTTGGTCATGGTCACGAAGGCAAATGGGAAGTGGCGCATGTGCGTGGACTACACCGACCTCAACTGGGCATGCCAGAAAGACAGTTTTCCTCTGCCAAAAATTGATCAGTTGGTCGATTCCACCTCCGGAAACAAGCTCCTGAGCTTCATGGACACATTTTCAGACTACAATCAGATTATGATGCATCCTACGGACCAAGAAAAGACCAGTTTCATCATCGCACAAGGCCTATACTGCTACGAGGTGATGTCTTTCGAGCTCAAAAATGCTGGAGCTACTTACCAGCGGTTAGTCAACCGTTTGTTCAAGCCTGAAATTGAAAGGTCGATGGAGGTATATATCGATGATATGATCACCAAATCTTCGACCTCGGAAGGCCACCTGGACTACCTTTGTAGGACCTTCGTGATTCTAAGGGAAAATCAGATGAGATTGAACCCTTCTAAATACGCCTTTGGTGTAACTGCGTGGAAGTTTCTAGGCTTCATGGTCCATGAGAGAGGCATAGAGGCTAACCCAGAAAAAATCATGGCTATCATGGATCTAGAATTGCCCACATCTCTTAAACAGGTTCAATCCTTGACAGGTCAGGTAGCAGCGCTCAACAGGTTCATCTCCCGGTCTACCGATAAGTGTCTACCATTCTTCAAAGTTATCAAGCAGAGAAGAAACATGAAGTGGAATCAGGAGAGCGAACAGGCTTTCCAAGCTTTGAAAAGATACCTAACAAGCCCTCCACTGCTGGTCAAGCCAAATCCGGGAGAAGAGCTCCAAATATACTTGGCCGTTTCAGAAACCGCTGTGAGTGGGGCCTTGGTCAAGGAATGCAGGGATAGGATCCAACGACCTATCTACTATGTGAGTCATGCTCTAACCAAGCCCGAAAAGATTTATACTCTACTGGAGAAACTCTACTACGCCTTGGTGACCTCGGTAAGAAAACTCCGTCCTTACTTTCATGCTTATTCAATAACACTGGTGACGGACCAACCCCTCCGTCAGTTCTTGCAAAGGCCGGATGTTTCTGGAAGGCTGGTTCTTTGGGCCCTAAAGCTTACCCAGTTCGATTTAAAGTATAAGCCTAAAACCATGATAAAAGCTCAAGCGTTAGCGGACTTTGTAGCCAACTTTCAGTACCTTCAAATCAGGCAACCCCCGCGGCAACAGATGTCACCCTCGAGAGGATTCCAGAAGCTGATAACTGGCCAGAGGGCTGTGAGTCATGGACTCTCTACACTGACGGAGCTTCTAGGAAGTCCGAGGAAGGAGCGGCCATAGTCCTCAACGACCTAAAGGGAACTGAGTGCTGCCATTGTTTCAGGTTCGAATTTAAAGCCACAAACAATGAAGCGAAATACGAAGCCCTGCTAGCTGGGATTAAAGCTGCCATAGAGCTCGGGGTTGATTACCTGAATATCAAGAGCGACTCTTCACTTGTGGTCAATCAAGTTTCCAAAAATTATCAGGCCAAAGTAGATAACATGATCTCTTACCTGAAACTGGTGCAACAACTCAGGTCCAAATTTAGGGGATTCAGAATCGAGTAGAAACCTCGACAGCTAAATCATCGGGCTGACGTCCTAGCCAAGATAGCTGCCTATGGTAGCCAGACCCTACCTCACGGAGTCCCTTTTCAAGTAATCCCCCTACCTAGCATTATGACTGGTAAGGAAGCTTATACCTTGGACTGACAACCATGCTGGATGGATCCAATAGCAGAATATCTATAGGACGGGAATCTCCTTGAGGAGCCCGACCAAGCTGGAAGGGTTAAAAGGCTTTCGGTCCGGTATTTCCTGGTGGATGGACATTTATACTGAAGGGGGAAATCTCTTCCCCTGCTCCGATGTCTACACCCGAAAGATGCCAAGTGGGCTTTTAGAGAGGTTCATTCCAGGGAATGCGGGAACAATATTGGTGGAGAGGCCTTGGCATATCAGATTCTCCACATGGGGTATTACTGGCTGATCATCCATTAAGATGCTAAAAACTTGGTGCAAACCTGCGAGGCGTGCCAAAAGGCCGCAAACTTGAGTCACCTTCCTCCAGAACGTTTGTCGTCCCTTAGCTCGCCATACCCCTTTGCTATGTGGGGGGTCGATTTGATTGGACCACTTCCTACATCTCCGAGACAGGCCAAGCATGCTATCATAGTAATTGACTACTTCACAAGATGGGTTAAAGCCGGACCACTCTCCCAAATATCAGAAGAAAACACAACAAGGTTTATCAAGACCAATGTAGTTTACAGGTTCGGAACCCCTCTAGTCATCACAACCGACCTCGAAAAATAGTTCGACAATGCATGATTCAGAGATTTCTGTCAAGGTTTAGGAATCGACCTTCGATTTGCTTCAGTAGCCCACCCTCAGACCAATGGTTTGGTGGAATCCACGAACAAAACCATCAAGAAATTGTTGAAGAAAAAACTACAACAAAAGAAAGGCAAATGGGTAGAGGAGCTTCCCAAGGTCCTCTGGGCTTACCGCACTACAAGGAAAATAGCTACCGGGGAAACGCCCTACTCGCTGGCATTCGGGGTTAAATCAATCCTACCTATAGAGCACAAGTTGACCTCCTTTAGAGATTTGAACAAGGGAGCAATGAAAGCAAGCTCCGAGCTAGTTTGGACCTCCTGGAGGAAAAACAAGATCGAATAGCTGAAAAGATAGCAATTTACCAAGACAGGATTGCTAGGTACTTCAACAAGAGTAAAACTAGAAGCTTCAAAGAGGGGGATCTGGTCCTCAGGAAAGTGACGTTGAACACCAAGAAGAGGTCATACGGGGTCCTAGCGCCCAACTGGGAAGGACCCTACCTAATAAAGATGGTGATCTGTAATGAGGCGTACAAGCTCGAGGATATGGATGGCCGACTCATCGACCATACTTGGAATGTGGATCACCTAAAAAAAATCTACCCTGGAACAGGGGACTCAGGAGCAGGCAACCTCCGACTAGCTTCTTTTTATTTTCTGACAGTATTATACTCCATCTTCCATATCAATAAAGCTTGCATGTTTTCTTGTTTACTCCATCTTCGACTATGTCTTACAATGATTTGGGTCTACATGGAAAGTTTTGACATTATCGCCTCAAGACCAGGGGTAAGCCGGGGAAGCCTCATCGCTGTTTCTGATGCGTCTGCCGGGCACCACCCCTGGCTAAGAAGGGTCTGAGTGTAAGAGCATAGTTGCCATCCAAATCTCGAGACCAGGAAATAGCTAGATAGCGCTCCTGATGCCTTGGTCGGGCTACCACCCCAAGAAGAATCTGAGTGTAAGAGCATAGTTGCCATCCAGATCTCGAGACCAGGAAATAGCTAGATAGCGTTCCTGATGCCTTGGTCGGGCTACCACCTCCAAGAAGGGTCTGAGTGTAAGAGCATAGTTGCCATCCAGATCTCGAGACCAGGAAATAGCTAGATAGCGCTTCTGATGCATTGGTCAGGATACCACCCCCAAGAAGGGTCTGAGTATAAGAGCATAGTTGTCATCCAGATCTCGAGACCAGAATATAGCTAGATAGCGCTCCTGATGCCTTGGTCAGGCTACCACCCCCAAGAAGGATCTGAGTGTAAGAGCATAGTTGCCATCCAGACCAGGAAATAGCTAGATAGCGTTCCTGATGCTTTGGTCGGGCTACCACCCCCAAGAAGGAATCGAGCTTGAAATCCCAGAAGCCCCCCTGATCTCGAGCCTAAGAAGGGACTAAACAATTCTCCACTTAATGTTCTACTCGGGCTACAACCTCCCAAAGGGGCTCGGGGATAGAGGGCTCGATTTACTTAAAATCTAAATACTCATTTTATTCCACTAACTCTCCTTGATACAGGGTTACTTACTACAGCAGACCCATAATCAAAAAAGGGGACTGTCAGCTGAAGAATTTGAGCTAGGTGTATGGGTGCTTAATGCTAATAACTTGTTTTTCTTATCTTATTTTTTCCCAAAGATAGCTCGCTTCGATATAAAACTGGACGATCAGGCAAGTACATGAAATCTAGAGTTAGATCCGAGATTGAAATTTTATTATCAAATAAGGGAGCCTATCCCTCAACAAGGCTACAACAAGCAAGGGGGCCCAATCCCTGGTTCTAGACTACAAAAAGAAAAATAATAAAAGATCAAATTCAGTTGAAAATGAGATGCCCACCCCCTTTTCCGGGCATTTAAAATAGGTTACATGGAAGAGAACTCAAGCTTCTTTGTCTCCCTGAGGGCCTTCAGCTTCTTCCTCCACAGGATGGACCTCGCCCCCTACTCTCCTCTTCAGTCGCGGCTCATCCTGATCAGCTGCATCTACCGCTTCCGCCACTTCCTCCTAAGGATCAGCCCCGGCTGCCTCGGGGTCAACAGGATCTTTCTCCATGATTTCATTGATCACCACCATAACTTCAGGCGGAATGGCTGCATCAAGAAGACTGGTCACCGACCTAGGCACGTTCTCGCCTTCTGTTGGCTCCATTCCTGAGAGCATTGTGGGGGGATCTCGGGCTTTATTAAGGCCTCTTTCTAGCTCTTCGTTGTGAACCCCCTTTGAGGATTCGCCGGGACCAGATATTGGAATGGCTGGAACAGGAGGAGGCAGATCAGGCATCTCCTACTGCTTCCCAGCTCCTTTCCCAGAAGAGCCAGCTCTATCAGTTTTGGGGCCAGACATCTCCGAAGCCCGTGACATGATCTCCGCTCTATCCTAACCAGTAATGCTGGAGAGATCGAATAGGGGAGGGAGAGCCTCTACAACCTGATATGAGGCATAGAAATACCCCTCGCTAAAAGAGGCTTCCACTTCGGCTTGGAGCTGGGTAATTCGAGCCTGTAAGTTTTGGTTTTCAACATCTAGGGTCTTTGCCTCTTCCCTCCAGTCATCCCGCTGGATGGCCTGCCGCTTCGACTGGAGAGTCTCCTGATCAAAAGATCACTTCAGCCTCTCATGGTCGTATTGAAGCTCAGCTAGCTACGTCTCCATTCCGTGTTGGCTGGAGGTCATCTCCTGGACCAGGGTTTGAGCCCGTGTAAGCAACCCCATGGCTCGCTCAGCTTTAGCCTCAGCCTTGGCTGCCCGGTCACGGAGGAAGGCTACCTGATGCCCCATGGCCATCTGAAACTTGAAAGCCTGCAAAGGAAAATCAGGTTAGAAAATGACAAGTCAAGCAGATCAATGAAGAAGTAAAAGCGACAATTACCTCAGCTAAAAGGGCGGAGCCTTTGGTGATCAAGATATCCACGGGCATCACGGTCATCCTAGCAAGCCCGCCGCCTGGACAAGGTGCCACAAACTGCTTCAAAACCTCGTCCTGACCCGTCGAGCTCGATTGCTGGTGGGGACGAGAAGGGGAGACCTCAGAAAAATCGGTATCGGGCTCCTTGGGAACCTCGACTACCCGGGATACAACTGGATCTGCAGAAAGGGGTAGCGGGACTCGGGGGTATCATTTGGCGCAGTAACTTCTGGAAGAGGGACATGAACAGACTTATTGGCTACTTGGGAAGCAGAACCTCATCGGTTTAGAGCCTTCGCAGCCCGAGATGCCAGGAGAGCCATCTTGGACTTCACTTGGGAAAAAGAGGGGGAAGGAACGAATGGGGCAGCTACCTTAGTGGTTGACCCCCCATTCTTTGGAATAGTCGGGAGAGCTCCCGGGGACGATCTAGAAGGAGGAGGAGGTATCCTAGCTTGTTAGAGAAAAGAATCAAGATCATAAGAACTGAACCTTCCAATAAAAAAAACAAGAATAGATCGAGATACTTACGAGGGGTAGCACCGGATATCCTTAAGTACCTGTTTACCTGACGAGGATCGAAGGGGTCGGCGGTCGAAAACTTCAGATTCAAATAGTTTTGAGATTGGATGGTCTTCAGCACGGCTTCTGACTCATCGGGCAAGGAATCCCAACCACAAGTGGGTTTGTCACTAAAAGCCGTAGGAACCACGAGCTCATGCCTACCGACGAAGACGGAGCTCCCCCAATCTCCTCCCGTCAGTACCCACTCTTCCTTCCAAGCGGGGTCCTTCTTTGAATCCCCAAGGACGATAAAATTGAGCATATTCTTAGCCTTGGCATATGATTGGCCTCGTGGAACTCCTGCTAGGCTACCAATCTGGAAAAGGAAGATGAGCTCCTCAGCTCCAGGCTCCCTAGTTACACCGCTCAACTCTCATTGCTCCCTCCACAATACCAGAAAGCGGGTTAGATACCTCCAGAAGCCAGGCGTCAGTTGAAGCGGAGCCAGTTGGAGAGCATAGAAAGCCCGCCAAAAGGGTGGGGTAAAGAGGGAGTCTCACCCCACTCTCAAAAGTCGTGACATGGATGGGGAGCAAGACTTTGGGCAGGCTAAAAACATCGTAGTTCCGATCAAGGATAGTCAGAGAAACAGTATCAGGAATACCATACTTGTCCCGTAAACGCCCGATCAAATAGGGGTCGACAGTAGAGTCGGAGATGACCCTGGGTTCAAAAGAAAAGGTTATCACTGGAGGAAGCTCCACCAGTGTGACTTGAGCCCTCCCAACCACATCTAACCTCTCCCCGACGTCAGAGTCTTCGTCGACTAGGTTCAGAGGATTGTCAGGCCGGTTCGAAAAGCCAGAACAGATAGAAGCATTCCTGTTAGAACGGTGGCACTGGCGGAGCGGGGAGGATTCCTTGACACTTGAAATCCCCCACACCCGCTTAAAACAAGCTAGGTTAGGGCCCCCAGAGCCCTCCACCATGGCATCAACACTATCTGTGGAAGTCGACATTGATGGGAAAAAGAGGTGAGAAAGCAAGTGGAAGATTTCGGCAGAGAAAACGGGGAAGAAGAAATTTGAAAGTTTGAGATTTGAGGAAGTATGAAGAAAGTGACGGTCAGGCCGGGCATAAATAGAGGTCTATGGGCGATATCCTCGGGAAGATCACCGCCGTATTGCAGTCATTTTTCTTTGAATAACACTCAGTTTCAAATTCAAAATGTTGGGTAATTAATGAGAAAATTTCGCTCTCATTAATTATCTTTATGGCGAAAAACTTTCTAAATTAAATAAGGAATCTGACTCCAACCCCAACTCCAACTCTACCACCGGTGTTCAAGTCAGAGGGGACTTCCGTTAATAGGGAAATTTGGCTAGGGGTCAAAGAGAAATTTTCCACCTACAATCGACACTCATAAAGCCCGAAAAGACCGTAATGCCACCCCACAGGAGCAGGGAAGGCCGGTTTGACTTCAAAGTTACCAGAAGACAAGCCAAGCGTGACAGGGATGAGCCCCCACAAGAGCACTAGAACCCGGGCTTCTTCAACCCATCTATCGGGGAATCTCGGCTCTGAGGTCGAGCTCTATAACTGCCCCGTAAATGCCAAGGGAAGTCTCTCAGCTCAAGAGACATTTAAAAGAAGCCCACCAACCTCTCCAGAAGCCCGCTGTCCTTGCTGGGCATAAAGGAGGAATCATGCCTAAGTCTGCATTACCCCAGCTACCTTCCAGGAAGGTCTATAAGAACACCTCAGGCCCCTGCGGGTCAAGAAAAATCCATCTTAAGCTTCTAGGAACAGAGCCAGAGCAGGGGTCTACCTCGCTCTACGGGGCAATAGGCGGCTGGCAGGATGACCTCCATGAAGATTCATGGCACGAGTACACACGAGATTGTTTTTACTAAATGTTCACATGCACGTCAAGAGTATAATTCAAATAAGACAACAAACTTATCTTCGTCAACCATATCATCGAATCCGGGAACAATTCAAATTCACATAACAAATCCCGCTCGATAAGAAGGGAACGGATTCATGGGATCACGGTAAAGTATTTACGAAATTGAAACCTACTTGGACGATATTTATAGATGAACACAGACAGAGAAAAGAAGGGAGAGAACGGAGATAGAACGAACGACAAAAACAGAAAATCATAAACAACAGATATACATATAGAAGGAGGGCCTAAATTCTGATGACAGAACACGGTCACCTTTATCTCCACTATTCGACAGGAACCGAGTTACCACCACTCTACTCCTCCGAGAGATTGTCAACAAACAAGAGAGTTATTTGTATCTTAAAGCAATATATCAATAATACAGCACCAATTTATTGTTATTACCACTCGTCTCTCTATTTCTTAACTAGGTCGGTAACCAACATTACCGACCCCGGCCACCACTTTCGTGGTAGTGGTCTCGATGGTGTTAACTGGAATTTCTCATCCTGAGCAAATTTTCCGTCAACAATTTTAAAAACTAATGTTAAATGATATTAAAAATTTGAATATATATATATTAAAACAAACCAATTTCTAAAGTTCAATTAAAAAAAACTATTTATTTTAAAAACTAATGTTAAATGATATTAAAATTTTGAATATTATTATATATATATATAAATAATATTCAAAATTTTAATATCATTTAACATTAGTTTTTAAAATAAGTAGTTTTTTTAAACTAAACTTTAGAATTTGGTTTAATTTATAGAATGTTTAATTTTGAACTAAATGTAAATTTCTAATATTTTTTTTCTTTGTTTTAAATTGTAATTTTTAATTGTATAATTACGAAGAATGTGGTTGGTTTATCGGGTAACATGGACGTCATCTTCAATCCTAGATGTTTGCTCATATGTTAGGTTCACGCTTAGCTTGAAGGGAGAATTTGTGTTATGGAGCGAGCCTGATTTTTCTTATACGGTTGGTTTGTGCGCTTTCCTTCTCGTTTGGGCTGACTTTGTTTTAGTCCCATTTGTGGGCTGGGTGTTAGCTGGGTGTGCTTGCCTGGTGTTGGCTTTCGTTGTGGGCATTGTCCTTAGTCCCTTTTGGGTCTTGTGCGTGCTGGTGCGGGTCTGTATTGTGGGTCGTTCTGTCTTGGGCCGTTTTTTTTTTTTTTGCTGGCTGGTTTTGTTTTGTTTTTTTTTTTAACGTGCTGTTTCTTCGATTTCGTTTGGTCGTTGGGTTTTCCCGTGTTGCATACTTATGGGGCTTTTTAGCCTTCTTGAATCAATTTTACTGTTGAAAAAAACAACGAATTTGAATAAAAAATAATCAAAAATAAATTTTAATAAATTAGTTAAATAATTTCTGATACTGTCCAGATAAGTATACCATTGATAGTGATGTTTTTTTCTCTAATATATATAAATAAATAAAATCATTTTAAATTAATTCAAAGAAAAATAAAGTTATTAGAAATAAAATAATATTTATATGATTCAAAAATTTAATCTAAATTTCTACCTAAATGATATGATAAATAGGTTGTTATCATCAAATAAAATATAAAATGATACCGTTCTAATAAATGTCACGTACATATCATTTAGATTAAAATTTGGAATAAATTTTTAACCGAGTAACATTAATGTTTTTGAATTGTTATTAAAAATATATATATATTTTTTTAAATCGTAACAAACATGTGCTAGCCTCTTCACCGACCTCTGCTGCTTTGTATATATACCCTTTCTCAATCTTAAAAATTCGTTTGTAGCTAACTCACTAGAGTCAGTAAGACGAATAGTAACTCAATCGACAAAATCAAAATCCATGGCGATCATCTCCGATTTTCAAGGGGACGAGAAGCCAGTCTCCGAATCCTCGGCTTCGTCGTCATCCTCTTCGCCGAAGACGACGACGTATAGCGCGAAGTTCGACCCAGCGAATCCGCTAGGGTTTCTAGAGAAGGTCTTCGAGTTCATGTCCAAGGAGTGCGACTTCCTCTCGATGGACTCGTCGGAGAAGCACATCACGACGGTGCTGCGAGCTGTGAGGGAAAGGAGCAAGAAGAGGAAGGCATCAGAGGAGGAGGAGGCGAAGGCGAAGAGCTTGAAGAAGGAGGCCGTGTTGGAGGAGGACAAGAAGACTATCAAGGTGGAGAAAGCTCCGACGAAGCTGCAGTCGGATGCCAACGGGAACGAACCTAAAGGTTTTGATTTTGAATTTTAAATTTGATATATATATATATATATATATATATATATATATTTTGCTGGTTTGATTAGATCTTTAATTTGTCTTTTTGATTTTTGAAATTCGCTTTCGTGATTTAAATTAGTGTGAATAATGGATGATGATCGACTTTTTATTGTTTTGTGGTATGTGCAAGAGGAAAACTAGGAATAATGAAAACTTATGGTCGGTTTCGGGTTTCATGTGGTGATTGATTTAAGTAGGATTTAATTATTAAATATTTATGATTCAGAAAATGAAATTTATAATTGTGCTGAACAATGTGTTTGAGGAAAAGTTAATGTTGTTTGTGATTTGATGATTATGGACTTTCTTTGATAGATTGGATTTGACCTACAATTTGAGCATGTGTCTGATCGACCTTGGGAGTCTGAGAGTCGGGGGAAGTATAGATGTCTAGTGAGCTGCACAATTGTATGTAATGTTTCTCGAAAGCAAATCTCGATAATTAGGTGTGGGAGCTATTAGGTCCATAGATTAACAATGTTTGATGTCTAATGGTAACTACTCTGCAGTAGGTCATATGGATTGCATTTTTGCAAATTGTAATGATATGGTCAATTCACTGTCTTCTTGCTGTGTTGATCATCAAATAAGTGGACATTTTTAAAAATTAATACTCTTAATGTTTCCCTTGCATTCCAAATTCAAATTCTAGATGAAGGATGTGTCGTGTTTTATTTGAGTTATTCTTAAATCGGTGGGAAGTGTTATTATAATGCATTGTTATATTTTTTAACTTTGGTTTCTCTGCTTTTAAATAATTGGACAGCTCCAAATAATGGCAATGGTCTTGATATGGATAATTACTCTTGGACACAAACCCTGCAAGAGGTTTCTCTTAATGTTCCTGTACCTCCTGGGACCAAAGCAAGGTTTGTAGTAGTTGAGATAAAAAAGGACCGTCTTAAAGTGGGTCTTAAGGGCCAGCCTCCAATAATTGATGTAAGTTATTTACTATCTCCATTTATTTGTTTTTTGTTACATATATCATTTCTCTGCTATTAGTTTTTATGCTAGATTTGACTTGTTTCACCTCTAATAATTTATTTTCAAATATTTTCAGGGTGATCTTTGTCAACTCATCAAGCCTGATGATACCTATTGGAGCATAGGTATGGTACAATCAGATTAGACATGTAAAAACATATTGAAAATTGAATCTTGGGAATTAGAACACTAGTACACAACTGGAATACAAATAGTGGGAAAGTTCTAGCAACATTGAAAAACAATTGATTGTCAAAGGATATAATAATTTCTTGGATGCTTGCAATTTTTTTAAACAGAGTTTGATTATTATTCTGTGGTTTCACTTGTTTTCATTTTGAGTCATGATTTGATTTATGAGTAGCACATAATAAATGATTGCATACTTGTTACAGAGGACCAGAAAACTATCTCCATTCTTTTGACCAAGCACAACCAGATGGAGTGGTGGAAATCTTTACTGAAAGGAGGTCCTGAAATTGACACCCAGAAAGTCGAACCTGAGAACAGCAAATTATCTGACCTGGATCCAGAAACAAGGAAGACAGTTGAAAAAATGATGGTAATTCATTCTTTTTCAATTTCCATTTTCAACACTGTTATTTAATTAATGGGTTAGACTATATCAATTTTAGAGGAGGGGGACGGGAGGGGGGGTGAAATAGGATTCTCGAGTACATTTAAAGACTTTATCAATTCGGGTGTATTCAATTCGGACATTTATTGACTTTAAATGAGTTTATATTAATCTAGTGGTATTCAATTCAGATTTCTTTGGGCTTTTAAAGAGTCCTTCAAAATCTGGGTGTATTGAACCGAGACTTTAAAAATGTTTATAAAAATCAAGGTGTATTCAATTGGGACTAGATTTTAAAGGATTTTCTTAGGTCATAGATTTTGGTGGACTTGATGGTAAGAGATATAAACATTGTTAAAAAAAAACGTGATGAGACGTGCCTCAATAGCGAAATATGAAAAAACATTATGAGGCTTACGCCTCATAACTGGTCAATGAGGCTTACGCCTCATAAGCCCGCCCCAATAACAAAATCCCAAAAAACTTTATGAACTTGTTATTTTATATGGTTAGTTAGTTACCATTTGAATTATGAACTTATTGCCTTAATTGTTGTTTTATAGAATATGAAATTATGATCTTATTGGTTGTTTACTTGTTTTATGAATGATGAATTATAAACTTATTGATTGTTTTATGTATTTTAAGTTTTTATCTCTTGAGGCTTACGTCTCGCCTCAGTAGAGGAAATCGCCTCAATACTGAAAACGTGTTTTAGAACACTGGATATAAATATCAAAGGCCATAAATTGCCCGACCTTCTCTCTAAGGATTTTGAGTTTTTCTTGTTGCTAGGGTGTGTTGCTTCTATTTTCCATTGTTTATATCGTTCATGGTTGAACTTCTAGAATATGGTAGGTTATGATTCTTGATATGCTTAACTTGATGAAAGTAGAGACCATGATGATGATTTATAGCCTATACAATTGATAGTGGTGGCTATTAGTTTTTATGTGTTTTCGAAATATACAAAGGTCTGTTGAATGACTAGAATTTGTAAATTTATTTGGATGGATTCTTCTATCTAAAAAATTTTGAAAAATTATATGTAGATAAAATGTTATGTCTACTGAATTTTGCAAAATTTCTTGACTTATTAATGTGCATAAGAATTGTTATAATTTTGTGGACAAAGGTCAATTTTGATTTCTGCTAGACAGATTCGTGAAACAGGAAAAAAATGAATGTTTTCATATACAAATGACCATAAATTAAATTGATAATTTTACCGTAACATGTCCTATATGTCTAGATTATCCATGTCAAATTTTGTAAGATTTGGAGTTGTAGACAATAAATTAAAAATCGTGGATCAAAGGGTGGCAGTTGTGACAAGGTTTGGGTTAGGGGTTATGCTTTTATTATTTTCAATATTTTATGTATAGCATTGTTTGGTTATTCGATTAGTTGATTATTGTTTGTTTATATGATTAGTTGAATAACAATTGGAATCAATGAAGATGAGTTATGAATGTTGAGTATTTTCCTTTTAATTTTGCTCACAACATTGTTATAAACTATGTCACTTTCTTTCATTTGTTATTGACTTTAGTAATTGAGTGGAAATCATTGTCTTTAGTTTTATGTATTCATATGTTTTTTTTTTTTGGGTTCATCGTGAAAGTTGAGATCTTTATGAAAATTGAGCTTTGAAATGGAGTCTCTTCGGCTGACTGATTGGGCCATATGCTGGTATGATGAATAATACATCCATCTATAATAGAAATTATAGATCCCCCCCCCACCCCCCTTCTCTAAATTTCTGACTTCATTTTTTGACCTCAACTCCACCACCATTGGATAAAAGAGCAGATGAAAAGTCAGAAATTTAAGTTGGTAAAGCTTGACCCCTAATTAATAACTTGAATTTTTATTAATTTTTTTAATCTGTTGATTATATTATTTAAGAGATCACCATTAGGAAATTCAAACTAAGATCTTAGGCACTGCATCATATATTTTATCTATAGCTATAGAGATTTAGCCTTTTTTAAAGTTAATGAATTACAATGGTTAGGTTCATTGGTATGACTTGTTGTTTGCCCAGGAGTTTGCTATTCTAGATCCCCTTTTGTAACGAACCTGGGATGTTACATCTCACAAGTTTTGTGATGACCAAGTTATAGTGTGGTAGTAGACTAGTAGTCTATCTCACGAGTTTTGTGATGACCAAGTTATACAATCCGGTAGTAGTCTCCAATAGAAGCATATTAATCAAGGGCAATTTGAAGTTTTGGTATTTAAGATTCCTATTTGCATCGTCTTTCGGTTTTGTTTGTTTTAATACACAAACTTGATTGTCTAATGATCCTTGAGCGTATTGCATGTCCACAGTTTGATCAAAGGCAAAAGAACATGGGCCTGCCAACCAGTGATGAGATGCAAAAGCAGGAGATTCTAAAGAAGTTCATGTCTGAGGTGAATAATTTGCATAATTCAACTCCTCGACCATTTAACACATTCTCTTTCTGGAAAATACTTTTTTGCAACCAAAATCATCTCATATTTTATGTTTGACTTCGTGCAGCATCCAGAGATGGACTTTTCGAGGGCAAAGATCTCGTAAACATAATGCTGACAGCAAATTTCTTAGTGGACAGTTTATCATAACGTACAACTCAGAAACTTTGTGGTGGATTTCGAATTTCGCTTGCTTAAGTAGTTCAATTTCGTCAACAAAAATTTTGGACAAATTTATCAGTGGTCTATTTTTCTATGTTAAGGGGCCTTTAGTGTATTTTAAGAAAAAAAAAGGCGGCGTAATAGACATTTTTAATTGAAATCTCGTCATTAGTTTTACTTGACCTCTTATTACTAGTTTTAACTAGTAAAGTAGAAAAAATCTCAATATGGCCAACTTGTTTGCTCATCTTGTCACACAACTTAAATGAGGTAAGATTCCAATATTCCATCAACCTTGCAAACCTATGAACTGGCTTGGTGGTTAAGACCCCAACTTGCTTTCGAAAGACAAAGGAAGTTTGGCAACATAGATTCCATTAACCTTGACATTTATTGTACTAAAAGTGATCAAATGTAGTAAAATTTATTTGTTTAGGTGAAAATGAAATTAAAGAACGAATGAATTGATTAAAGTTTATAACATTAAAAAAAAAATGTAGGCTTTTAGGACTAAGAAATAAGGTTGAAATAAGGAAAATCAGAAAAAACAAGAGAGTTGGGTTTAAAAAAAGTTTTTGGGTAAATGGGGATGAAGAGACCTATCCCCATTTGTAAGTGGAGGTGAAATTCATAATCATCGGTTCTGATTTTGGGGAAGATTTGAGGCTGGTAGATCGTAGGTGAAAATTGTCATTAATGTGACATGATTATGGTAGAAAATTGCCCACAATTTTCCTGTATCAATTTTTTTTAATCTAATTAACTAGCTATTAAATTAAATAAGAAAGACTACATTAACTAATTATTAAATCTGATATAATAACCAGATAAAATATCAAAATTATCACTGTTGTTGTAGTAAATATAAATTTAGCATTTTGTGGAAAGGGATTGAAGGAGATAAGGGTGCAAAAATCTACTTGTTTGACATTTGTCTCCCTACGAAAGAGGGAGGTATTGTCATCAAGGACCTATACTCTTGGAACAAAGTCCTCATGATTATGTATATTTGGATTCTGATTTATGACACAAATAAACTATGGTCTTCTTAGATCAAAGCCTACCACCTTAAGGACTCTAATCTTAGGGAGCCCAAAGCTCCTTATAAATGCTCTTGGAATTGGAGAAAACTCCTCGATCTTCGGCCTCTTGTTTGCCCCCATATTCAGCACTTCATTGGTAACGGTTCTAGCACTTCCTTATGGTTTGACATTTGGCATCCAAATGGTCCTCTTCTTTCGAAATGGAGCACTAATGTTGTCTATGACTCAGGCCTCCCTAATCATGCAGCGGTTAGTTCCAATGTTCATGGTGATTCTTGGAGTTGGCCTGTTACTACGTCCATCGATCTTTTCGAAATAAGAAATCGTATGCCTTTCTACAATCCTAACTCCAATGTGGATGATAGTGTTCGCCTGCTTCCTTCCTAAAATGGTCCTTACTCAACTTCCTCAGCTTTTGCTTCTCTTAGAACCCTTCAGCCAATTGTTCCTTGGTTCAAACTTTTTTGGTCCCCCACCATATTCCATGCATGAGTTTCATCCTTTTGTTGGCAATTAGAGGTAGGCTTTCTACCTAGGATCGCATCCATAAATATGATCATAGGGCTGATACTACTTGTGTTCTTTGCAACTCCCATCTTGAGTCTCATGCCCATATATTTTTTGAATGTTTATTCAATAGAGCCATTTGGACTCAGCTTCTGAACATTGGTAGGTCCCCTTGGAATGACCTTTGTTAGAATGCTTTAATTGATTGAGTGTCCACCCATTGGAGAGGGAACTCTCGTACTATTGTTACTAACGAGCTTTGTTTTGGGCTTAGGGTTTATCATATTTTTAGAGAGAGAAATTGTTGCAATTTTTTAAGTACTCAAAAGACTAGTTCGGTTGTTGTTCGCTCCATTATTGACACCATTCATTGCCGGCTCTCCTCTATCAATTTAAAGGATCACCCTCTTATCGCCTAGAATTGGAATGTCAACTCTAGTTGACTTAGCTTTGTCTAGTTCTTGTTTCTTTTCTTACTCGTTTATTGAGCTGTTTTGAGCCTTTGTTTAGCTCATGCTTTGTTTCGTAGGGTATGCCCCTTGTATATTGTACATTCTTTCTCTCTTTCTTTTGTTAGGATTTACACCCTAAAGCTTGTAATATGTAAATGATATAAAAACATGGAGAAAAAAAAAACATAAATATTGATTTATTAACATCTGTACGCTTATATCATATGTGCAAAACATCCAAGCTTGCTGGATGTAATCTCAGTATGAGTATATGAGTGTCATAAATAGAATGATTCAATTTGAGATGTACAATCTAAAGAGTCTATAGTAAAATTAAACTTAAATGTGTGTCTAATTAACCTAGAGGGGGGTGAATAGGTTTTAATCAAATCATTAACCAATCTTTTCGATTAATCAATATTAATTAAAACAAACACCCCACAACAAACATACAATAATTCAAGTAAAGGTGTGGAATGTTAATAACACTTGAATTTACGTGGAAAACCTTCAACAAGGTAAAAACCACGGGATTAGCTAATAGCTAGCTAATCGAGCTCCCAAATCCACTATTTACAAAATTGATTACAACCTAGGTTGACCACATCACACCTACGTGGTTACTAATTCGCTTTTAATAGTGACAATATGCTCTTGCTTGTCTACTACCCAAGGTAAATACAAGACTTAACTCTTAAAAGAAGAGATATGCAACCTAAAGTGAATATAAAAAATATTTTTAATGTACAAATGCTAGGTCAACACATTTAATGTTTATCTAGGAATTAGTGATGACATTAAAACAATCCTAGATATTATGTTGCTATATGACATACATATAACTTAGCGATATGAAATCAAAGCATTCCTAGATGTAATAACTATCACAATACAACAACCCAAACATAAACTAAAATCTCAACTTGTAATAAAAATTCTAATCTAGATGCAAACAAGTGATGAAAGAGATTTCTTGTTAAGCAAGAACACAAGAATGGATGAAGATGGTGTTCTACTTACCAAGTCAAATATGTTGATGTAAACCCATGCTTAGAAACATCCTAGATGAAGCTAGATGGTGCTTGATTCATGAATGAATGGTGGGTGTTTGGGTTTGGTCAATAAAAATAGTATATTGCAATGTTTTCTTGCAAGTCACTATTGAGCGGTAAAAGGAATGAGATGGAATGAATTCTGAAGCTCTGAAAATGCAAAGAAGGGGAAAGAACACACACACAAATATACATACATACATACATACATACATACATTTATATATATAAAGCCCTAGGTGAAATGATGCCGTTTTGAAAACAGATAACAAAATCCTGTCATTATCGTTGGTTGGACCGTGACTCGAGCAAGTTGTCCAGACCTCAGTGCATGCAACGGTGCACCATTTTGACAACACCGTAGCGGGGACCGTTGTGCATGCAATTGCACAGAACACGGTATAGGTAATGGGAGCCTACTAGTAAATACAACAGTAGGGACCACTATGTAGACAAGTGCACATGCCGCGATCCCTAAAGCTTGCAACTCATGGTGCTAATCGCTGTTAGGACCACGGTGGAGGCAGATGCATAGCCATCGATCTGTATCGCGGTGAAGAGGAAAATCTTTTTTTTTTCAGGCAAGCTCAACACACCAACTTATATGCAAAATGTGCATGTGTGGAGGTGATGAATGACATAAAATGCATCATTCAAATACATGTAAATTCATGAATACAATTCATAATAAATGATAATGCAAGCGGGTGAGTGTGTGCAACTAACTCTCTTCAAATAAGAGTCGAGTCAAGTAATCTATCTTCCTTGAAGCAGTTGGAGTCCAAAACCTTGATGTTAAAAGATCTTCAAATCTTATTCTACCCTTTACAATATTGGACCCAATTGTGATTTTGTTAATGAAATAAGCCAATAAAAAATGAGACACCTACAATTTCCCCATTTGGCTATTTTGTGACAAAACCACCACTCACAAAGTTGTTGGTGCCCAGGGTTACGAATTTCGCAATGGAAGGGTTTATTTTTTTTTTATTGCAATCATAAACTAACCCATTTGTACAGTAATAACCGAAAACAATAAGAAGGAGATGGAACTATTTCATACCAGCGTTTGAAGGCTCTTTCTTTCTTTTTCGATATGCTTTCTGATTAGAACCACAAGATCTTCCTGGCTATGTCCCATGATCTAGCAACAGCGTGTGGACGCGTCACAGTACTCAGGAACAATAAGAGGATGAAGAGTGTTAACGGGAAATTTGTTTAGGATGAGAAATCCCTGTTAACACCCTTGAGACCACTACCACGGAGGTGGTGGCCGGGGTTAGTATCATTGATACCTGACCTGATCTTGTATGAATATGGAGTATGGAGTGGTAGGTAGGAGAGGAGTCATCCCACTCGTCGAGCTTCGCGATAGGTAGGAGAGGAGTCATCCCACCTGCCGGGTTTCGTAGTAGGTTTTCCGTCGAGCTTCGTGGTAGGTAGGAGAGGAGTCATCCCACTTGTCGGGCTTCGCGATAGGTAGGAGATGAGTCATCCCACCTTCCGAGCTTCATAGTAGGTAGGAGACGAGTCATCCTTTCCTTCGAGCTTCGTGGTAAGTAGAAGAGGAGTCATCCCACATGCCGGGCTTCGTAGTAGGTAGGAGACGAGAGAGCTCGAGGTTCCCTTACTGGTATGAAGCCTTGGTCCTGGTCCTGGTCCTCGATCGGGGTCGGAGCTCGTCATGGTACCCGGAGCCCGATTCTGGATCCCGATTCCTTCCTGTAATTTCTCGACTTAGATAGCAAGTAAGAAGAGGGCTTATCTAGCTCCAGTATCGGAGAGCTCGATTTCTATCATAGAGATGATACATGAGAGCTTATCGACTTCCTTCAAGCTGGTCTGGATGGTTTCTCCTCATCTTGATGTGCGACTTTGGCGTGTAGATGAGAGGATAAGAGCGTTAGGTCCAGTAGGGTAGGAATCTAGATTCGGTTCCTTAGGGGTCTTCGTTGTTGTTTCCCGATCTCATGTAAGAGAGATTAAAGAGTTGACTAGGATTATGATGCTGGAGAGAGGGTCAACGCCGCTGGGGAGATTCAGGTTACTGTGGCGGGGCTTCCTTCAGCGACGCCTCTTCCTTTAGAGTCTAGGATCATTCCTGATTCTACCGTTGACCCACAGTCGATTAATCGCCTTCAGGATAAATACGGCATCCCTGATATCGTTTCTCTCACAGTCTCTCCCAGAAATTACAATTTCTTCAACCCGCCTAAAGGAGTACTTCCTATCCATGTTGCAGCCTTCGAGAGAGGGGTAAGGCTCATTCTTCATCCCACCATTCGGTGGGCTCTCAACGTCCTTTAACTGGCTCAGCTCCAAATAATGCCTGGCTTCTAGAGGCACATAGTCAGCTTCCTCGTGCTATGAAGGGAGCGGTGTGAGCTAAGCAAAATAACTAGAGAGCCCGGGGTAGAGGAGCTTGCTTTCCTTTTCCAGATTGGGAGTCTGGCTGGGGTCCCTCAAGGTCAATTTTATACCAAGGCCAAGAACAAATTCAATTTCATCATCCCTAGGGCTTTAAGGAAGGACCCCGATTGGAAAGAAGAGTGGATACTGGCGGGGAGAGGCTAGAGGAGCTCTTTATTCATTGGCGGGCATGAGCTCGCAGTTCCCACTGCTTTCAGTGACAAACCCTCATGGGATCGGGACTCCTTGCACGCTAAGTTTGAGGCTATGCTGAAGACTCTCCTGGCCAGAAATTATATGAATTTAAAGTTTCCAACTGCTGACCCCTTTGACCACCGCAAGGTGAACAAGTACCTGCGGATCTCCGATGCGTCTCCTCGTAAGTATCTTGCTCTTTCATGCTTTTGGGTTGTTGAATGGTTCAGTCCTGATGGTCTTAACCCCCTTCTTGACAGTATTTGTTGTTGCTCCAGCTTCTCGTGAAGCCCGACAAGCTCCTTCCAGATCATCCCCAAGAGCTTTCTCGGCTGTTTTGAAAAAGGGGGGGGCCAACCATTAAAGCTGCTACCTCGCTCGTTCCAGCTCCATCGCCTTCCCAGGTGAAGTCCAATATTGTTGTTCTTGCGTCTCGAGCAGTAAAGGCTCTAAACCAAGGAGTGTACGCTTCCCAAGCCACTGATACGTCCACCTCTGCCCCTTCACCAGTGGTTTCTGCATTGACTAACGCTTCCCCAATTACATTATCCCATTCTACTGATCCAGCTGCATCCTTGGTAGTTCAGGTTCCCAGGGATCCCGAGGTCTGTACTTCTTAGATCCCCCCCTCTCGTCCCCACCAGCAGTCGAGCTCGGTGGGTCAGGACGAGGTCCTGAAGCAATTCATTGCCTCATGTCCGGGTGGAGGGCTTTCAAGGATGACCTTAATGCCTGTGGACATCATGGTTACCAAAGAGTCTGCCCTCCTAGTCCAGGTAATCGTCGCTTTTACTTCCTCATTCAGTAGCTTGATTTATCATTTCCTAACATGAGTTCCCTTTATTGGTCTTCAATTTTCAAGTGGCCATGGGACATCAGGTATCTTCTCTCCGCGACCGGGCAACTAAGGCTGAGGCTGAGGCTGAGTGAGCCATGAGATTGTTGGCGCGGGCTCAAGCCCTGGTCCAGAAGATGACCTATAGCCAGAGGGGAATTGAAAAACAACGGGCCGAGCTTCAGTGCGACCACGAGAGGTTGAAGGGGTCTTTGATCAAGAAACTCTTCTGTCCAAGGGAAGAGCCAACCAGCGGGATGACTGGAAGGGAGAGGCTCAAGCGCTGGATGTCGAGAACCAAGCTCTGCAGGCCCAAGTTGCCAAGCTCTAGGCCGAGGTGGAAGCCTCTTTCAGTGAGAGGTATTTCTATACCTTCTTCCAAGTTACAGAAGCCCTCTCCCTCTCATTTGATCTCTCCAGCATCACCAGCTTGGATATGGAAGAGGTTATGTCTCGGGCTGCAGAGATGTCTCGCCCCAAAAATGATGAATCAGGTACTTCTAATGGGGAGGGAGTTAGGAAGCGGTCTGAAGTACCGAATCTGCCTCCCTCTGTTTCGACCTTCCCAGCGTCAGGTCCTGCAAACCCTAGAGGGGGGTCTAACCCAAGGAGGTAGAAGAGGCCTTACCGAAGCCCAAGATTCTTCTATGTTGTTTTCAGGAGAGGAGACAACAGTGGGTGAGATTTTGCCAAAGTCAGTGGCCAACCTTTTTGATGCAGCCATACCGCCTGAGGTTATGGCGATGATCAATAAATTCATAGAGGAGGACCCCGCTGAGCATTAGGCAATCGATGAGCATCCTCAGGGGGAGGTGGCGGAGGCGGTAGAGGTAGCTAACCAGAATGAGCGACCAGCAGAAAGGGGAACATAGGACGAGGTTCATCCGGTGGAAGAGGAGGCTGGAGGGCATCATGAGGATGCAACAATTTGAATTCTCTTTCTTGTAGTTTCTTTTGAATGCCCGAGAAAGGGGGTGGGCATCCCATATTTACCTGTGCTTGATCATTCATCATTTCATTTTTTTTGTAGCCCAGAATCAGGGGTTGGGCTCCCTGTATGCTGTAGCCTTACAGGGAATAGGCTCCCAAATTTATCAATGAAATTTAACTTTAGATCTGGTTCATATTTGGACTTGTATGTACTTGCATCTTTTCTGATCTCCCTCTAGGTTCAGCCTCTTTTGCAACTTGGCTTAGCTTGGGAAAAATAACAAGATAAGAACATTGCTTAATCTTGAAAGCATACATCTTGCTCGGGCTTTCTGACTACAAAGACTTGTAGCTCAACGTCTTTAGTCGATAGTCCCCTTGTTTGATCGTGAACCTGTTATAGTAAACAGTCACATGTACAAGGAGAATCAGTAACCAGCAATAACTGGGATATTTAGTGTTTAAATAAGTTGAGCCCTCCATCCTTGAGTCCCTTTAGGGGGTTGTAAGCCGAGTGAGGCATCAAGTAAAGAACTGATTAGCCCTCTCTTAGACTAGGGATCAGGAGGGCTTCCGCACTCTTAAACTCAAATCCTTGTTTGTGGTGGTAGCCTGGCCAAGGCATCAAGAGGGATTATCTAGCTATTTCCTGGTCTCGAAATCTGGATGACAACTATGCTCTTACACTCAGACACTTCTTGTGGGTGGTAGCTCGACCAAGGAATCAGGAGGGCTATCTAGCTATTTCCTGGTCTCGAGATCTGGATGGCAACTATACTCTTACACTCAGACTCTTCCTGAGGGTGGTAGCCCGATAAAGGCATTATGAGGGCTATCTAGCCATTTCCTGGTCTCGAGATCTGGATGACAACTATGCTCTTAAAGAAAGACCCTTCGTGGGGGTGGTAGCCCGACCAAGGCATCATGAGGGCTATCTAACTATTTCCTGGTCTCGAGATCTGGATGGTAACTATGCTCCTACACTCTGACCCTTCTTAGGGGTGGTAGCCCAACCAAGGCATCATGAGGGCTATCTAGCTATTTCCTGGTCTCGAGATCTGGATGGCAGCTATGCTCTTACACTCAGACCCTTCTTGGCCGGGGTAGTGCCCGGTCGAGGCATCAGGAGTGGCCAAGGGGCTTCCCCGGCTTACCCCTGGTCTTGGGGTGATAATGTCAAATTTTCCACGTAGACCCAAATCATTGTAGAACATAGTTGAAGATGGAGAAAATAAGAAAAACAAGCTTTATTGATCCGAAGGATGGAGTTCATTATTGTCGAAGATAAAAAAAAACTAGATGAAGGTCGCCTTTTCATGAGTCCCCTGTTCAAGGGTAGAATTTTCTTAAGTGATCTGCATTCCAAGTATGATCGATGAATCGGCTATTCAAATCCTCGAGTTTGTATGCCCCATTGCGGATCACCATTTTTACTAGGTATGGTCCTTCCTAGTTGGGCTCTTGGACCCTGTCTGACCTCTTCCTAGTATTCAACGTTACTTTCCTAAGAACTAGGTCCCTTTCTTTGAAGTTTCGGGATTTAACCCTTCTGTTGAAGAACCTGGCAATCCTGCTCTAGTAAACTGCTACCTTCTCGGCTATTCGATCTTGTTTCTCTTCTAGGAGGTCCAAGCTAGCTCGAAGCTTACTTTCATTGCTCTCTGGTTTGAAATGTTAGACTCTAAAGGAGGTCAATTTGTGCTCAATAGGTAGGACTGCTTCAACCCCGAAGGCAAGCGAGTAGAACATTTCCCCGATAGCTGTTTTCCTTGTAGTGCGATAAGCCTAGAGGACCTCGGGAAGCTCTTCTACCCATCTGCCTTTCTTATGCTGTAATTTTTTCTTCAACAGCTTCTTAAAGGTTTTGTTCTTGGATTCCACCAGACTGTTGGTCTAGGGGTGGGCTAATGAAGTAAACCGAAGGTCGATTCTCAAGCCCTCACAAAAATCTTTGAATCGGCCATTATCAAACTGTTTTTCGAGGTCAGCTATAATGGCAAGAGGGGTTCTGCACCTGCAAACTGCATTAGTCTTGTTAAAACTGTTGTGTTTTCTTCTGATATCTAGGAGAATGGTTCGGTTTCGACCCATCTTGTGAAATAATCAATTGCCAAGATAGCATGCTTGGCCTGACCTGGAACGGTAGGAAGCGGTTCAATCAAGTTGACTCCCCACATAGCAAAGTGGTATGGCGAGCTATGGGACGACAACCGCTCCGGAGGAAGGTGACTTAAGTTTATGGTATTCAGGCACACATGGCAGGCTTGCACCAAGTTTTTTCTCGTCTTGATGGATGGTTGACCAATAATATCCCATGCAGAGAACCTGATATGCCAAAGCCTCCCCACCAATGTGGTTCCCACATTCCCCTGAATGATCCTCTCTTAAAGCCCACTTGGTGTCTTCAGGGTGTAGACATCGGAGCAGGGGAAGGGATCTTCCCCTCTGGTATAAGTGCCCATCCACCAAACAATACCAGACTGAGAGCCTTTTGACTCTTCTAGCTTGATCGGGCTCCCCAGGGAGTTTCCCATCTTGTAGATAATCCACTATTGGATCCAACCAGCACGGTTGTCGATCCAAGGTATAAGCTTCCTTACCTGCCATTGTGCTAGGTAGGGGGATCACTTGAAGAGGGACTTCATGGGGTAAGGTCTGGCCACAATTGATTCAGTTGTTGAGGTATCTGCTTGATTTTAAATCCTTTAAATCTACTCTTGAGTTGTTGAACCAATTTAGGTAAGCGATCATATTATCCCCTTTTGCCTGATAATCCCTGGAGACTTGGTTGACCATGAGCGAAGAGTTGCTCTTAACATTCAGGTAATCAACCCCAGCTCTATGGCTGCACTTATTCCAGCTAGAAGAGCTTCGTACTCTGCCTTATTGTTCGTGACTTTAAATTCAAATCTGAAATAGTGGCAGCACTCAGTTCCTTCTGGTTCGATTAGGACTATGCCCGCTCCTCCCCCAGCTTACTCGGAAGCTTCATCAGTGTAGAGGATCCACGACTCTCAACCCTCAGGCCATCTGTCAGATTCTGGAATCCTATTAGGGGCTACATCTGTTACCGTGGGGGTTGCTTGGCCCGAAGGTATTGAGAGCTCTGCTACAAAGTCTGCTAGTGCCTAAGCTTTTATTACGGTCTTAGGCTTATACCTTAAATCAAATTGGGTAAGCTCCAGGGCCCATAAAACTAGCCTTCCAGAAACATCCGGCCTTTGTTAGAATTGACAGAGGGGTTGATCCATCAACACTTCTATTGAATGAGCATGGAAGTAGGGATAAAGCTTCCTTACCGAGGTCACCAAGGAATAAGCGAGCTTTTCTAACAGGGTATAGTTCTTTTCGGGCTTGGTTAGAGCGTGACTTACGTGGTAAATAGGTCACTGGACCCTATCCTCGCATTCCTTAACCAACGCCCCACTTACGGCGGTTTCTAAAACACCCAAGTATATTTGAAGCTCTTCTCTAGAACATGGCTTAACCAGCAGTGGAGGGCTTGATAGGTATTTTTCAAGGCTTGAAAAGCTTGTTCGCTCTCCTGATCCCATTTCGTGTTTCTTCTCTCCTTGATGGCTATGAAGAATGGTAGACACTTATCAGTAGATCGAGAGATGAACCTATTGAGCGCTGCTACCTGTCTGGTCAAGGCTTGAACCTGTTTAAGAGACGTGGGGGATTCTAGATCCAAGATAGCCTTGATCTTTTTTGGATTAGCCTCTATGCCATTCAAATGGACCATGAAGCCCAGAAACTTCCTTATAGTTACTCCAAAGGCACATTTGGAAGGGTTCAACCTCATCTGGTTCTTCCTTAGGATCATGACAGTTCTACGAAGGTCACCCAGATGGCCTTTCGAGGTTGAAGACTTGGTGATCATGTCGTCGATATACACCTCCATCGACCTCCCAATTTCGGGCTTGAACAACCGATTGACTAGCCGCTGATAAGTAGCTCCAGCGTTCTTAAGCCCGAAAGACATCACCTTGTAGCTGTACAAACCTTGCGCTGTGATGAAACTTGTTTTTTCCTGGTCCGCGGGGTGTATCATAATTTGATTGTACCCTGAAAATATGTCCATGAAGCTTAGGAGCTTGTTTCCGAAGGTAGAGTCGACCAACTGATCAATTTTTGGTAAATGGAAGCTGTTCTTCGGGCATGCCCAGAGGTCGGTGTAATCTACACACATGCATAACTTTCCATTTGCCTTTGTGACCATGACCATGTTGGCGATCCACTCGGGATAGCGTGCTTCTCGAATGAAGCCCGCCCGGGTCAGTTTGTCAACCTCTTCCTGAATGGCAACATTTCTTTCGGTGTTAAAGTGGCACCTTTTCTGTTTAATGGGTTTAAAGGTCGGATCCACTACCAATCGATGAGCAGCTAATGTCATCGGGATCCCTGGCATCTCAACATGACTCCAAGCAAAAATGTCATTGAACTCTGTGAGGAGCCTAATCAAACCCTCTTTCACTCCCGACTCAAGGGTGGCTCCGATTTTGACCACCTTCAAGGGATCGCCCACTCGGACATGAATCTCTTCTAACTTATCCACCGGATGGCCGCTGGCCCATTCCCTTCTCTGTTCCTCCATGTTGGGTATTATGAGGTCGTCTTCAGAGTAATCGGTGGACCCTCATCTCTTAGGTTTAGTGCAGGGGTTGCCCTGTCTTGGATCGTTGTCACCTGGGTGTGTTGTTTTGCTAGAGCCGCTGGGTTGGCCGACACTGCATAGCATTTCCTAGTTACTTGCTGATCACCCCGAACTTCCTCCATCTTGTCTCATACTGAGAATTTTAGGACATTGTGGTAAATGGAAAGAACCCCTTTCAAGGATGATAAAAATGGCCTTCTTAATATTGCATTGTAGGCCGAAGGGGTATCCAACACCACGAAGTCGGTCATGATATTCTATAGGAAAGGTGTGGTTCTAATGATCACTGGTAGGATTTTTGATCCCACGGGTGTGATTGAGTCCCCAGTGAACCCATATAGCGGGGTAGTGCAGCTATTGTAACACCACTATTTCAAGTTTAGCTTTTCCAAGGTATCTTTAAATAGGACGTCAACGCCGCTACCTGTGTCGACAAGCACACGGTGTACCATACAATTGGCAATATATACCGTGATCACCATGGGGTCATCATGAGGCTGCACGGTGTTATAGACATCAGCTTCGGTGAAAATGATTTGTAACAGCTGGGAGGGGTTGATCGGTCGGTCTCTGGTCGACCTTAAAGATATCCCTCCCTTCGTTCATATGAGGGACTTTCCTCGCATGTTTTTTCTTGAAACTATTGGAGGTACTAGCCAGAGTAGGCCCCCCGCTGATGGTATGTATTTGCTGAATCTATTGCATCAGGTCCGCCTGCTCCCATTTTTTTTTTTAGGCATGCTCTCAGATCTCGGCTTGTACTTCCCTTACAGCCTGAATGTTCTCTCTGACTTGCTGTAAGAATTCCACCAGACACCCTCCTCTTATCAAAGCTTCGATCTGATTCCGCAAGTTGTAGCATTCTGAAGTGTTGTGCCCCACGTCCTCGTGAAAGTCACAATATTTATAGTGATTTCTCTTATCGACCGGGGCTTTTATGGGAGCGGGCTTCTGTAGCAAACCCTTATCCCGAATGGCGAGATAGACTGTTTCACGGGACACATTTAAGTGAGTGTAATGATCGTACCCCCTCTCATCGCGAGCTATTGGGGCCACTATCCTGGGAGGTGGTGAAGCTTGATGAGGAGTTTGTTTTTCTGAATACCTTTTCGATCTGGGTTGAGAAAGAGGGAAGCGGTATGTTGATTTATTGGGGAGTTTTTTCTGGCTTTTCTAAGCTTGTTCGGGTCTGGAAGCTTCATTCTTTTGTCGCTTTACGGCTCTCATGTCGTCGTGTTCCATCTTGACCTTAAGCTGTTTGTGGACCTCAATCTGCTCTAGAGCCCGATCATAGGCGTATTGGTAGGTTGTTGGAGGTCTTTTGGCAAAAGACCGAAAAAGTTTTCCCACCCACAGGTTCCTTCTGAAGTTAGCGAGGGTTTCTTTCTCAGTGAAGATCCTCATCTGGATGACTTCCTTATAGAAACACTCGACATAAGCCCGAAGGGTTTCCCCTCTCTCCTGGATCACGTATTGTAGATGGATTGGGTATTTCAATTAGGGCTTAACTCCCTGTAATTGTGAGCAGAAATCGGTTGATAGCTGGGTGAAGGAATCCACACTACCGGTAGGTAGTTTCCTAAACTAGGTTTAAACGTAATCCGTGAGTGTAGTAGGGAACATTCAACACATAGCGGCCCTGGTCGTATTCTGGACCTCCATGTGTTGAACGAAGCTCTCTAAGTAGCTCAGAGGATCCTCAGTCCTGGAGAATTTTTCAGTTGGCATTTTGAACTTAGGCAGGAGCTCCGCCTCCCGGATCCTTTCGGTGAAGAGAGCATTCATTTCACTTAGAGGATCTTCCTTGTCCTCTTTGTACTTTCCCTTCTTCATTAATTGGACCTCCTTCTGAAGCTCTGCCAACTAGTCCGTTAGGCGTTTGCTTTCAGATTTCCTTGAGTTGATTTCAGTTTCCTCCCTATCGGACCCTTCGACGAACTGGCGACCTCTACCCGGTTTCTTTTTCGGAGGGGGACTGCTCGAGGGCTTTGCTGACTTTCTTCTTCCATACTTCGGGCTTCCCTAGTTGAAGTCTTTGGGTGGAGAAACTCTTCCCGCTCTCGAGGAAGGACGTCCACCGCGGATTTGAATTGCCTTGGTTAGTAGCGTGGCAGAGCTTTGGGAACGGAGGGCATGAGCCCTAACCTATCCTGGATCGAGGTTGAGAGTCCAGTTCTATTACGAGTTGGTTCCCGAGGAGTAGGTCCTAAGCGATCAAAGGTGAGTTGCTAGTCCCGGGTCTGCTTGACTACCCCCGATTGCAAAGGTTGTCCTGATGCCCCTGGCTGTCCTTGTGAGGAGCAGAGCCTCATGATTCCTGTAAAATAACAAACTTTTGAATATAAAGATGGTGGTGTGAATCTTTCCCACAGACAGCGCCATAAAGTGTTAACAGGAAATTTGCTCAGGATGAAAAATTCCTACTAACACCCTCGAGACCACTATCACAGAAGTGGTGGCCGGGGTCGGTACCGTTGATACATGACCTGTTTAGAGGTAAACGAGAGGCTGGATTGCAATAATACAAATGGGAGCTTTTATTGATGATTACTTGCTTTGATATACATATCACTCTCTCATATGCTCACAGTCTCTATAGGATCTAGAAAGGTGGCA
Organism: Dipteronia dyeriana; assembly: GCA_032871835.1. NCBI lineage: Eukaryota > Viridiplantae > Streptophyta > Magnoliopsida > Sapindales > Sapindaceae > Dipteronia > Dipteronia dyeriana. The sequence goes on from CM065302.1 coordinate 41,669,328, forward strand.
GCTTTGTGCTTGTCGAATAGTGGAAACAAAGGCGGCCGTGTTCTGAATACAAAATTTAGGCCTTCCCCTATTCTTTTCTTTTCTTTTCTTCTATCTATCGTTCTCCTTCTGTTTTTCGTTTATTTCTACTTCTCTTTTTCTATATCCCCCCTCTGTGTCATGCTTGGCCTTATTTATATATGGTCCAAGTAGGTTTGAATTCGCTGATATCCCGCCACGATTCTACGAACCCGTTTTCTCCTTATCGGGCAGGATCCTTTATTTAAAAGTTGTTGACCCCGAGTAAATAATGGAAACAATGATATTGTTAACGAAAATGAGTTTGTTTCCTTTTATGAATCAAACTCTTGACTCACATGTATTCGAAATTAATGTTGGTTATCACATAGATATGATCTTGTATGTTTTCGCGGCATGGCTTTTCATGGAGGTCACCGAGCTAGCTGTCTGTCGTCTCATAGAGCGAGGTAGATCCATGCTTCGACTTTGTTTTTAGAAGCTTGGGACGGATTTTCCTTGACCCTTGGAAGCTTAAGGTGTCCCGGTAGACATTCTTGTGAGGTAGCCGGGGTAGTGTAGATTTAAGCATGATTCCTCTTTCATTCCCCGCAGGGACAACGAGCTTCTGGAGAGGTTGGTGGGCTTCTGTCTAAGACTACTGTTAAGCTTGTCCTCTGAAAGTCTTAACCAGGAGGGGGCCTACTTTGCTTGCTGGGCTTCTTTCAAATGTCTTTTGAGCTTGGAGACCCCCGTGGCTTTCACGGGGTGGTTGGGGAGCTTGACCTCAGAAACTGAGGTTCCCCGATAGGTGGCCTGGAGAAGGCTCGGTTCTAGTGTTCGTGTAAGGCTCGTCCTGGTCGCGTCTAGCTTGCTTTCTGATAGTTTTGAAGCTGGGCTGGCCTTCCCTGCTTCAGTGGGGTAGCTTTATGGTCTACTCGGGTTTCATGAACGTCGATTATGAGTTTTGACTTGTGGCGAGAAAGTGAAAATTTCTCTTTGACCCCTGGCCAAATTTCACTATTAACAGATTCATTTAGAGGCCTTTTTCCTTCTCATATCGTGGAAGGGACAGCGGGCTCCTAGAGAGGTTGGTGGGCTTCTCGTTCAAGCCATGAATTAAGTTTGACCTCTAAAAGCCTTAACCCGAAGGGGGCTTGCTTTGCTTGTTTGACCTCTTTCGAATGTTTCCTGAGTTTGGCGACCCCTATCTGGCTTTTACAGGGTGGTTGAGGAGCCCGACCCCAGGAACCGAGGTTCCTAGGTAGGTGGCCTCGAGAAGCCCGGACTTCAGTGTTCGTGTAGGGGCTCAATCTGGTCGTGCCTAGCTTATTCCCTGATAGTTTTGAAGCCCGGCGATCCCTCAGTGCTTCTACGTTGTAGTCTTATGGTACATCCAGGGTTTCATGAATGTCGACTTTGGACTTCGATTTGGGTTGGGAGAGTGGAAAATTTCTCTTTGACCCCTAGCCAAATTTTACTATTAACAGAAGTTCCCTCTGACTTGAACATCGGAGGTAGAGTTGGGGTTGGAGTCAGATTCCCTGTTTAATTGGGAAAATTTTCTGTTATGAGATAATTACTGAGAATCTCGAATGAAATCTTTTCATTAATTGCCCAAATGATGTGTCGAACTTGAATTGGTGTGTTCTTCAAGGAAAATCGGCTGCGTTACGGCTCTCTCAATGGCTCGAGGTGTTCTTCCCGAGGATGTCACCACGTCATTACACCTCTAACCTCGATTTAAATTCAAACTCATTGCCCGTTTCTTCACCTTTTCTCTCAATTTTGAATTTACATATTTCTTCTCTCTTGTTAAGCCCTATCGATTTCCCTTTCTTCCCAATCCCCAAAACCTATTCTACCAGTCGTGAGTCCATTGACTCTCATGTTGAAGGCACAGAGGTATCAAGTCTCACCCATGGGAAACGATCTCGATGAGACCCAGGCGGGGACTACTCTCCTCTGTCCCCGCAACATCGATGATCGAACCAGAATGTAGCCATCAGGATTGGGTTTTCTAACAAACCGAACAATTCTCTAAACTTGGTCGACGAGGACTCCAGCTAAGAGAATAAGGTCGGTGTCGTCGGAGTGGACCAGGTCACAGTTGTCAGTCCTTCCCTAGAGAGAGGCCCTCCATATGACTTCAGGGTAATTTAAGATTCTGCCATTGACCCAAAGTCAATCGGCCATTTGAGGAAAAAATACGGCATTCCTAACACCGTCTCTCTCACAGTCCCTTTCAAAAATTACGATGTTTTTAGCCCACCCAAATGCGTATTCACTATCCATGTTGCAGCCTTCGAGAACGGGGTAAGGTTCCCTCTTTATCCTACACTTCGGCGGGCTTTCAATGCCCTTCAGCTGGCTCCCCTCCAACTAACACCCGACTTCTGGAGGTACCTGGTTGGCTTCTTCGTGCTGTGGAGGGAGCAATGCGAACTAAGGAAGGTCATCCGGCAGAAGAGCTGGCCTACATTTTTCAGATCAAAAGCTTGTCTGGAGGTCCCTAGGGACAGTTATATGTGAAAGTCAAGAACAAGCTTAACTTTACCATCCCCGAAGCTTCGAGAAAAGACCTCGCTTGGAAGGAAAAGTGGATATTAGCGGGAGGAGATTAGGGAAGCTCCGTATTCATAGGCTGGCATGAGTTCGAGGTTCCCACCGCCTTCAGCGACAAACCCTCTTGGGATCGGGATTCTCTACCTACCAAATCCGAGGTTGTACTGAAGGCTATCCTTGCCAGGAATTAACTGAACCTGAGGTTTTCAACTTTTGATCCTTTTGATCCCCACAGGGTGAATAAGTATCTGCGGATCTTTGATGCTACTCCTCGTAAGTAATCCTAAGTCACTATACTTTGTTCTATTAGCTAGCTCGCTTCTCACATCATTTTTTAAACAGTTTTTGTTGTTGCTCCAACTTCTCACGAAGCCTGTCAAGCTTGGACCCCTCCCCCTCCTTTTAGGTCGTCCCCTGGAACCTTCTTAGCTACCTCGATGAAGGGGGGCCAATCCTTATGGCCTCTACTTTGCCTGCTCCTGCTTTATCGCCTTCCTAGATGAGATCTAAGATGGTGATTCTCGCAACTCGGACAACTAAGGCTCTAAATTGAGGAGGGCCCGTTTCCTAGGCCACTGATATGTCCACCTGTGCCCCTTCACCAGTGGCTCCCGCTATAGCTGCTGCTTCTCCAATTACATACCCACTCATTCCACTGATCCAGCTGCATCCTGGGCAGTTCAGATTCCAGGGTATCCCGAGGCTGGTATTCATGAGATTCCCCTTTCTCGCCTCTACCATTGGTCGGGCTCGGATGGCCAGAATAAGGTTTTAAAGCAGTTCCTTGCTTTTTGCCAGAGTGGCGGGCTCTCTAGGATGGCTTCCATGCTCGTGGATTTTCTGGTTACCAAGGGGTCTGCCCTCCTGGCTGAGGTAGTCATCGCCTTTATTTCCTGTGATTGTGAGCTTTAATTGCTTTTTAACCTTTGTTTCATGCTTTGCAGGCTTTCATGTTCAACTTAGGAATGGGCCACTAGGTATCCTTTCTCCGAGATCGGGCGGCTAGAGCTGAAGCTGAGGCTGAGTGGGCTATAGGATTACTAGCGCGGGCTCAATCCTTGGTCCAGGAGATGACTCCAGCCAGAGAGGAATGGAAACGCAACTGGCTGAGTTTCAGTGTGACCGCGAGAGACTGAAGCGGTCTTTTAACCAAGAAACTCTTTAGTCTAAGCAACGAGCCAGCCAGCGGAATGACTGGAAGGAAGAAGCGAAGGTGTTAAATGTTAGGAATCATGCTCTTTAAGCCAAGTTGCCAAGCTTCAGGCTAAGGTGGATTCCTCCTTCAGCGAGGGATACTTCTACACCTCCTACCAAGTCGCTGAGGCCCTCCTCTCCCCCTTCGACCTGTCGTTTTTTAAAAAACTGGGATAGAGATGAGATATTAGCCAAGGTCGCAAAGATGTCTCGCCCTTTAGGTTATGACCTGGATTCCTCTAATGTGGCTAAAGTCAGGAAGCAACCAGCTGGGTTAGACCTTCCATCTTCTTCTCATATCTTCCAAACATCAGGTCCCGGAGAATCCTCCAGGGGGGTTCTACCCATGGTTTCGGAAGAAGATCTTGCAGAAGCCCGGGGTCCCTCTAAGGTGCCTTTAAGGGAAGAGCCAATAGTAGGGGAAATTATGTTAGAGTCAATGGCCAACCTTCTTGATACGGCCATACCCCCTGAGGTCATGGTGGTGGTCAACGAGGTCCTTGAGGAGGATCCTGCTGAGAACCAGACAATCGAGGGGCACTCTCAAGATGAGGCGATGGAGGCGGTTATCAGGGATGAGCGACCACCCAAAAGAGGAGCAGGGACGAGATTCATCCGGAAGGAGGGAAAGCTGAAGGAGACCAAGAGGATGCAGAAGCTTGAGTACACCTTTGTTCTGAATACCCGGAAAAGGGGGTGGGCACCCCATCTTAATCATGCTTGATCATCATCGTCATTTTCATTTTTTTTTAGTGCTTTATAGCCTGGAACCAGGGTTGGACTCCTTATCTGATTGCTATATCCTTACCGGGGGATAGGCTCCCCAACTCATTAACGGAATTTCAACTTTAGGTTTGGTTCAAAATTTGATTTGCATGTACTTGTTTCATTTTTTATTTCCATCTAGGTTCAGCTCCTATAGTAACCTAGTTTAGCTTTGGGAAAGTAACAAGATAGAAAAATTGCTTAAGTGTGAAAGCAAATAGCTAGCTCAGGCTTTCCGACTTTGACAGAGACTTGTAGCTCAAAGAGTTTAGTGAATTGTCTCCTTGTTTGGTTGTTGACCAGTCCACACCTGTCATAGTAAGCAACCTCATGTGCATGGAAAATCTAGACGCCAGTAATGACTTAGACATTAGAGTTAAAGCAAAAAAGCCTTCCATCCTCGAGCCCCTCTAAGGGGTTATAGCCTAAATGAGGTATCAAGTAGAGAACTGTCTATCCCTCTATTAGGCTTGGAATCGGGAGGGCTACCACGCTTTTAAACTCGAGTCCTTCATGGGGGTGATAGCCCGACCAAGGCATTAGGAGGGCTATCTAACTGTTTCCTGGCATCGAGATCTAGATGGCAACTATGCTCTTATACTCAGACCTATCTTGGGGGAGGTAGCCCGACCAAGGCATCATGAGGGCTATCTAGCGATTTTCTGGTCTTGAGATCTGGATGGAAACTATACTCTTACACTCAGACCCCTCTTGAGGGTGGTAGCCCGACATAGGCATCATGAGGGCTATCTAGCTATTTCCTGGTCTCGAGATCTGGATGACAACTATGCTCTTACACTCAGACCCCTCTTAGGGGTGGTAGCCCGACCAAGGCATCAGGACGACCATCTTACTATTTCCTGGTCTCGAGATCTGGATGGCAACTATGCTCTTACACTTAGACCCTTCTTGGGGGTGGTAGCCGGACCAAGGCATCAAGAGGGCAATCTAGCTATTTCCTGGTCTCGAGATCTGGATGACAACAATGCTCCATTGTGGGCCACCACCTTCACCAAGTATGGCCCTTACCAGTTTGGCCGCAAAACCCCGTCTGATCTTTTCCCGGTATTCAGTGTCACTCTCCTAAGAACGAGGCCCTTCTCCTTAAAGTTTCGAGCTTTAACCTTCTGGTTAAAGTACCTAGCAATCCTGCTCTGGTAAACTGCTATCTTCTCAGCTACTCGATCTTGTTTCTCTTCTGAGAGATCCAAGCTATCTCGGAGCTTGACCTCATTGCTCATCGGCTTAAAATATTGGACTCTAAAGAATGTCAGTTTGTGCTTAATGGGGAGCACTGCTTCAACCCCAAAGGCTAGTGAGTAGGGTATTTCCCCGGTAACTGTTCTCCTTTCAGTGCGTTAAGCCCAGAGGACCTCGGGAAGCTCCTCAGCCCATCTACCCTTTTTCTGTTGTAGGTTTTTTTCAACAGCTTCTTTATAGTCTTATTGGTGGATTCCAAGAGCCCATTAGTCTAGAGGTGGGCTACTAAAGGGACCCTAAGGACGATTCCCAAGACCTCGTAAAAGTCTTTGATTCGGTTATTATCAAACTGCTTGCCCAGGTCAGTTATAATGGCAAGAGAGGTTTCGAACCTGCAGACCACATTATTTTTGATGAATCTTGTTGTATTTTCTTTCGAGATCTGGGAGAGTGGTCCAACTTCAACCCATCTTGTGAAATAGTCGATTGCCACGATGACATGCTTGGCTTGACTATAAGCAGTTGGGAGTGGTCCGATCAAGTCGACTCCTCACATAGCAAAGGGGTATGGTGAGCTAAGGGATGATAATTGCTCTAGCGGTAGGTGACTTTAGTTTGCGGTCTTCTGGCAAGCTTCACATGATTGTACAAAGATCTTTGCATCTTGATGGATGGTTGGCCTGTAGTACCCCATGCGGAGTACCTGATATGCTAGAGCCTCCCCACTAGCATGGTTGCCATATTCCCCTGAGTGAACTTCTTTCAATACCCATTTGGCATCTTCGGGGTGTAAACATAGGATCAAAGGAAGGGATCTGCCCCTTCTATATAAGTACCCATCCACCAAGCAATACCGGACCGAGAGCCTCTTGATTTTTCGATCTTGGTCTGGCTTCCCGAAAAGTCTCTCTTCTTGTAGGTAATCCACTATCAGGTTCATCCAACATGGTTACCGATCTAAGGTATGAATCTCCTTACTTACCACTGTGCTAGATAAGGGGATCACTTGAAGAGGGACCCCCTGGGTAAGGTCTGGCCACCATTTACAGCTATCTTAGCTAGGACTTCAGCTCGACGATTATGTTATCGAGGTATCTGCTCCATCCTGAAACCTTTGAATTTGCTCCTTAGCTGTTGAACTAGCTTCAAGTAGGCAATCATGTTGTCTCCTTTCGCCTGATAATCCCCAAAAACTTAGTTGACTATGAGCAACGAGTCACTCTTAACCTGCAGGTAATTGACCCCGAGCTCTGCGGCTGCCCTTATTTCGGCTAAAAAGGCTTCATACTCTACCTCATAGTTAGTGGCTTTAATTTCGAATCTGAAGCAGTGACAACACTCATTTTCTTTTGGGTCGATTAGAACTATGACCGCCCCTCCCCCAGTTTCCCCGGAGGCTCCATCAGTGTAGAGGGTCCACTACTTGCAACCTTTCGGCCAGTTGTCGGACTCTGGAATCTTTTCAGGGCTACGTATGTTGCTGCAGAGGTCCCTTAGCCTAGGGGCATTAAGAGCTCTGCTAGAGTCTGGGCTTTAATTGCAGTCCTAGGCTTATACCTCAAATCAAACTGGGTGAGTTCCAGGGCCCACAAAACCAGTCTTTCTTAAACATCCGGCCGTTGCAAAAATTGAAGGAGGGGTTGATCCGTCATTACCGCTTAGAAGTAGGATCGGAGCTTCCTCACCGAGGTTACCAAGGCATAACCGAGCTTCTCCAAAAGGGTATAGTTCTTCTCGGGCTTAGTTAAAGCATGAATCATGTAGTAGATAGGCTACTGGACCCTATCTCCATATTCATTGACAAAAGGCCCGCTTGCCGCAGTTTCAGAAATGGCCAAGTAAATCTTTAGCTCTTTTTCAGGGCTTGGTTTAACCAGTAGTGAAGAGCTTGACAGGTATTTTTTCAAGGCTTGAAAAGCTTGTTCACTCTCCTTGTTCCATTTCATGTTTATTCCCTGTTTAATGGCTTTGAAGAATGGGAGACACTTATCGATAGACCGAGAAATGAATCTGTTGAGCGCTTCTACCTGCCCGATCAAGACTTGAACTTGTTTGAGTGACCTGTGGGACTCCAATTATAGGATGGCCTTAATCTTTTCCAGGTTAGTCTCTATGCCTCTATACCTCTCTCATGGACCATGAAGCCCAGAAACTTCCCTGCGATCACCCTAAAGGCGCATTTAGAGGGGTTCAATTTCATTTGGTTCTCCCTTAAGATCATGAAGGTTCTACAGAGGTCGCTAAGATGTCCCTCGAAGGTTGATGACATGGTGATCATATCGTTGATGTACACCTTCATTGATCATCCAATTTCGGGCATGACCAACCGGTTGACCAACCTTTGGTACTGAAAGTTCCCTAAAATCGTATGTGTCTATAACCTAGAGGGGGTGAATAGGTTTTAATTGAATCAATTACCAATTTTTCGATTAATCAATATTGACACAAATTACCCCGAATAAACAAGCATTCAATAAAATCAATTATGTTTAAAACATTAACAACACACAATATTTACGTGGAAACCCTCCAAATGGGAAAAACCATGGGCTGATATGTGCGCCACACTCGATCCTCAAATCCACTAATGAATGAAAGTTTGCAACCTAGATTGACCTCCTGTCACACCCTCCAGTTACTAACCCTTTCACTCTACCCAATGGGTTGTAATAGTGATTCTTGATCTATTTGCTTGTGCACTAACCACTTAGTCACAAGACTTAACCTTAATGAAGTATCAAACACAACCTAAGTGAATATGCAAGAATATTTAATATTCAAAAATGCTAGGTCAAGACATTCATGCTTATCTAGGATTAATAATGATAATTAAAACAAATCCTAGATATCAATGTTCTAAATGCAAAGGCAAGAAGAATTAGCTAGAAGGGTAAAAACGTCCTAAATGCTAACTATCATGAAAGCATACATCTCAACCAACAAACAACTACTCAAGCATGTTATAAATGCAATAAAACTTAAAAGCATATAATCAATGAGTAATTAATGCTATTTCTAGGTAAACTTAGCCTAGTAATGAAACAATTAATTCTAGGTCATGTAGAGATTACCTAGTCAATGAAAACAAGAAGAATCCATGCTTGAAAGATGCAAGAAGATGTTAGATGCTCATGGTTTGAAGGTTGGATGAGCCAAGATGAGTTCTTGGAAGCTCTCTCTCTCTAGGAGTTACTTTCCCTCTCAAAGATATGATTTTTGACTCATAAGCTCGAATGAAGGAGAAGATGATACATAAATATGAGCCATAGATGAAACTATGTCGTTTTGACAAAAACTCCCAGAAAATTACATTGTGCGCTAGTGGTGGCGTTGGTCGAGTAGCGCACCACCATCGCACAGCCTAATTTTTATGCTGGGCGCTAGTAGATTAGCGCTGGGCAGTGGCGCACAACCAGCGACAAACCACTGGACAAGAAGCACTGGTGTGGTACGCATGACGTCCAGTGCACCACCAGCGACAGATCAATTGGAAGCTGCGCTGGTGCTGGCGCTACTCGAGTAGCGCACGACTCCCTTCCTTCACACTCATACACAAATTATGCAAGAGAAAAGAGGTGAAAGGAATGCATCCTAATTCCTAACATGACATGACATTTGAATCTTAAGATGCCATCAATTTTATCAACCAAGAACTAACAAAATTAGGCACACAACAAGACAATTAATCACACATGCAAAGTGATCAAAAACATGTATGAAAGTTAGTGTGTGCACTAAATCTCTTCAATGAAGGTTAAGCAAGTGATTTTACCTTTGAAGCTTGAGAGAGCACTTGAGCAATGGTGACCTAACAACCCTTACACATTAAACCCTAAATGTGGTTGTCAACAAAATGAGCCAATAAAAAACTGAGGAACTTACAATCTCCCCATTTGGCTATTTCGTGACAAAACCACCACTCACAATTCATCCTCACAAATAAACTAAACAAAAAAATAGGGGTCAACAAAGTTTTTCTACATTACAAAGAGATGTCTAATGAACTAGATCTTCAAGTCATCCATCTCTTGTAGAATCAACATCCCTACAAAACAACATAACTACACTTTCCAAGACAAATGTATGTGAGGTGATCAAAGACATAAAAAAATAAGAGCAATTTGCAAACAATAGAAACAAGCAACATGCATCAACAATGCAAATGCAAATGCTCCCCCTAAATAGGTTAACTCCCCCTCAATATGCAACTCTCAACTCCCCATCAAATCATGCCACTCTCAACTCCCCCTAAATCCACACTACTCCCCCTTTTTGTCATGAGATAGACAAATGAGTATCCCCTTAAGAAGGCATTAGCAAGGAGAGCTTATGGCAAAAAACATATGCATAATCATTTAAACAAATTTATGCAACTCAATTAAAAAGAGAGAATAAGGAGTTTTATTACAAAAAAAAAGTTTGAACGAATGCTTTGCATACAAGACAAGTTGTATTCAAGATCAAAACATGGTATTTGTCAAAGAAAAATAACAAAGGTTTCCAAGAGAATTCAAACTAATTTCACCCTTTGTCATGGAATAAGCAAGATATAGATTTTTTTTAAAAAATTCATTTTAAGAACAATTATATCAAACTTTAAGAGGAAAACAAGACATGAGCGACTATTACGCCCTTTTTGATTTTTTCAGGTGGAATGCCCGTATGATAGTAGCCTTGTTTGACAAGTAAAGAGAGAGCAACTTCTGGATTGTAGAATCCTTGAAATGGATACAAGATCCTTTTTGATTGAAGTCTCATAATTGCTTTCACACACAAATTTTGCATTCATTTTAGAGCATTCAACAATTTCATCATTCATATTACTTTAAAGCATGTCATGAAGATCAATTATAGGTCATTTAAAATGTACTTCCCAATCAATTCTCCTATTCCAAAAATGCATGTTTGGTCATAAATAAGACATGGATTGCATGTAAAGCAAAGTTGCACACTTATTAAAAAAAAATATGTACAACCAATCATCTCAAGCAATTAATAAAGAAGCATAAATATTATCAATGAGCACAATACAATGCCAATTTGCACTTTTTGCTTGTGCTCCCCATATGGGGTCAATCAAAAACTAGTCAAGAGGGGATATGAGTCCCTATAGACTTACCAAGTCCATTTGACCTAATTGAGCATATGGGTTAAACCTTAGCATAATGGCATATGGGTTCATCTTTTCTAATCCACTTAGGTGACACATTGTCATTCCTAGTGGTCAAGATCATCATATTACTCCTAGGATCATTAACACTAGCTTTCATATGCACATGCATATTGACTCTACCCCTTTTTCTTTCAATCATGCTATTAGTTCTACACATGTTAATATACTTGAAGCAATTTGGTCTAATATGACCATCAACACCACAAAAATGACATGAAGGAATAAAATGAGGGGTCATACCATTCCTTTGTGGGGACAAATGTGCTTTCCCATGTCTTTGAGCTTTCCTTTGGTGTCGTATTGATTCTCTTCTCCCTTGTTGTTGAGTTGGAGAAGATTGCTTCCTTTGTTGAGCATGCGAGAAATGCTTCTTGACTTGATGACTTTTGGTTTGAGGGATAGTTTCTTGAAGTGTTCTCATTGGTTAAGCTTGAGCTTGACTTCTTGGTGCCATCTTGACTTAGACATTTCTAGAACACTCTCTTAGTTCAATTTTATTTTTAGGATGATGTGGAGGAAGAGGTTCTTTGAAGTCAAAGCTTTTGACAAATATCGTCTTGCTAGGAGTTGAGGCCTCCTTGTCATCTTCAAACCCTAGACCTCTCTTGTTACTTGACTTCTTTCCAACTCCTAACATATGTTCAAGCTTCTTCGTACTCAAATTGATCTTAGCAATCAACTATCTAGCTTTTCTAAGCTCCTCCTTCAAGCTTTCTTCCATTTTATTCTTCACTTTCTCACTTAAGTGAGTCACTTCGGTTGATAGCTTGAGGTTCTCTTCCTTTAGCTTTCGAACCTCTTTCTTCATATTCAACCTTGAGCTTTGAAAATACTCAATGAACCCTTCAAGGTTCATACTCTCTACATTTCCATTTGTAGAGTGAGATGAGGAACTCTTATCACTAGAGTCATCACTAATGTCACTTATTGGCATGATGGCATCATCGACAGAAGTAGCTTCACTTATCACTCTCTTAGCTACTTTTTCTTTTACTAATTTTTCAAGGTCACTACTTAAGGCTTTGTTGCCTTTTTCTACATCTTCCACAAAGGAGGCTCTAAAAGCCGTGTAGTTAGGAATAACCTCTTCATCACTTGAGGAATCTTCTCCACTTCCACTCTCACTTGATGAGGCATCCACCACTTTTACTTTCTTCTTCTTCTTCTTCGAATTACCACACTCGGTGGCTATATGACCAAACCCACTACATTCATAGCATTGAATGCCTTTACTTGTAGGCTTCTCTTGCCTTGGCTCAATTTTCTTCTTTGAGTCATTCGTGTGAAGTTTCATAAACTTCTTGAATTACTTCACCATAAGAGCCATCTTTTTATCTGAGTCATCCTCCTCTATATTTACTTTGGATGTCTTCAAAGCTATGTTCTTTTTCATCTTAGGAGATGTAGGTGTAGAGGTCCACCTAGACTCATAGGCTAGAAGCCTTCCAATCACTTCACCCGGCTTCATAGTCTTGTAGTTGCTATTTTCTTCCAGTGCCGTCACCTTGGAATCGAATCTCTTGGGGAGTGATCTTATGATCTTTTGCTTGATCCTTCTATCTGAATATGGGTCACCTAGCTGATGGCTTTGATTTGTGATGTCCATCAACTTCACTTGGAAGTCATTAAAGCACTCATCTCCTTCCATCCTAATTGTCTCAAATTACATTTGAAGGACTTGAAGCTTGGTGTCCTTGACCACTTCGGTTCCTTCATGAGCTGCTTGTAGAATCTCCCAAGCCACCTTTGCATGCCTAGTATTTTGAACCAACTTGAATTGATTGTCATCCATGGCACATAAGATGGCATGCATTGCCTTGTTGTTTCACTTGGAAGCTTCAAATTCTTGTGTGCTCCGTTGAGACTTAGGCTTTGCAACTTCATCTCCTTCTTCTATGGTCATTGTTGGAGGAGTGTAGCCATCTTCAATTTCCATCCATGCACGGTCATCTATTTGGAAAATATAAGCCTCCATCTTGCCTTTCCATGAGGCGTAATTATCACCCTTAAGCAAATGTGATTTTAAGGTTGAAGCTCCCTCTTTACTCATCCCAGGCTCACTCATAGTGTTTGGGTTATAAATGAGATGCAAATGAAATGCAAAAACAATCAAGCAAAAACAAATAATCAAAATGCACCAAGCAAGACACACACTAAGCACAGATCACCTAAGTATATCTAGGAACCTGTTCTGATACCAATTGAAAGTTTCCTAAAACCGTGTGTGTCTATAACCTAGAGGGGGGTGAATAGATTTTAATCGAATCAATTACCGATTTTTCGATTAATCAATATTAACACAAATTACCCCGAATAAACAAGCATTCAATAAAATCAATTATGCTTAAAACAATAACAACACACAATATTTACATGGAAACCCTCCAAATGAGAAAAACCACGGGCTGATATGTACGCCACACTCGATCCTCAAATCCACTATTGAATGAAAGTTTGCAAACTAGATTGGCCTCCTGTCACACCGTCCAGTTACTAACCCTTTCACTCTACCCAACGGGCAGTAATAGTGATTCTTGATCTATTTGCTTGTGCATTAACCACTTAGTCACAAGACTTAACCTCAATGAAGAGTCAAACACAACCTAAGTGAATATGCAAGAATATTCAATATGCAAAAATGCTAGGTCAAGACATTCATGCTTATCTAGGATTAATAATGACAATTAAAACAAATCCTAGATATCAATATTCTAAATGCAAAGGCAAGAAGAATCAGCTAAAAGGGTAAAAACGTCCTAAATGCTAGCTATCATGAAAACATACATCCCAACCAACAAACAACTACTCAAGCATGTTATAAATGCAATAAAACTTAAAAGCATACAATCGATAAGTAATTAATGCTATTTCTAGGTAAACTTAGCCTAGTAATGAAACAATTAATTCTAGGTCATGTAGAGATTACCTAGTCAATGAAAACAAGAAGAATCCATGCTTGAAAGATGCAAGAAGATGTTAGATGCTCATGGTTTGATGGTTGGATGATCCAAGATGAGTTCTTGGAAGCTCTCTCTCTCTAGGAGTTACTTTCCCTCTCAAAGATATGATTTTTGGCTCATAAGCTCGAATGAATGAGAAGATGATACATAAATATGAGCCCGAAATGAAACTATGTCGTTTTGACAAAAACGCCCAGTTAAAGGGAAACTATCTTTCGGGCATGCCCGGTTAAGGTCAGTATAATCGACCCACATGCGCCACTTCCCATTAGCCTTTGTGACCATAACCACATTGGCGATCCACTCGGGGTAACGTGCATCTCTGATGAAGCTTGCTTGGGTCAATTTTTCCACTTCTTCCTGGATCACAGTATTTCTTTCAGAGTTGAAGTGCCGTTTTTTTTTGTTTGATGGGTTTAAAGGTCGGGTCTACTGCCAGTCGGTGAGCTGCCAAAGTCATCGGGATCCCAGGCATCTCGACGTGACTCAAAGAAAAAATTTCATTGAACTCTGTGAAGAGCCTGATCAAAACCTCTTTCACTTCTGGATCAAGGGTGGCTCCGATTTTGAAAACCTTCGAGGGATCATCCATTCTTATAGGAATCTCTTATAGCTTATCCACTGGATGTCCGCTAGCCCATTCCCTTCTCTACTTCTCCTTGTCGGGCATCACGGGGTCTTCCTTAGGGTGATTTGTGGGTCCTACATCTTCTAGTGTTAATATAGGGGTTGCCCCATCTTGGATCGTTGTTATCTGGGCAAGTTATTTTGCTACAGCTATTGAGTTGGCAAACACTGCGTAGCATCTCATGGCTGCTTGCTGGACACCCCGAACTTCCCCCACCTTGTCTCCTACTGGTAACTTCAGGGCGTTGTGGTAAATGTATAGGACCCTTTTCAAGGAGGATAAAAATGGCCTTTCCAATATTGCATTATAGGCCGACGGGGTATCCACCACCACTAAGTCTGTCATGATATTCTGCGGGAGAGGTGTGGCTCCAATGATCACTGGTAGGATTTTTGATCCCACGGGTATGATTGAGTCCCTAGTGAACCCATATAGCGGGGTGGTGCAACTATTATAACACCACTGTTTCAAGTTCATTTTTTCCAAGGTGTATTTAAATAAGACTTTGATGCTGCTACCAATGTCGACGAGCACACGGTGTACCATACAGTTGACAATCTGTACCGTGATCACCATGGGATCATCATGAGGCTGCACGGTGTTGTAGACATCTGCTTAGGTGAAAATGATCTGTGACAACTGAGAGGGGTTGGTCAGGTTCTTATCTACCTTGAAGATACCCCGCCCTTCGTCCAAATCAGGGACTTTTCTTACGTGGTTTTTCCTGGAATTGTTGGAGGTCCCGACCAGAGTAGGCCCCCCGCTTAGGGTGTGTACTATCTGGATTTATTGCATCAGATCCGCCTACTCCCCTTTTCTTTTCTCACCATGCTCGCGGATCTCAGCTTGTACTTCTCTCCCAGTCTGAATGTTATCCTTGACTTGCTGTAAGAATTTTACCAAACATCCTCCCCTTTTCAAATCCTCTATATGATTTCACAGGTTATGGCACTCTGAAGTGTTGTATCCCACGACTTCATGAAAGTCACAATACTTATAACGATTCCCCTTATCGACAGGGGTTTTTATAAGTGTGTGCTTCTACAGCAACCTCTTGTCCCGCATGATAAGATAAATTGTTTCACGAGATGCATTTAAGGTGGTGTAACGATCATACCCTCTTTCATCTCGAGCTATTGAGGCCATTGTCCTTGAAGGAGGTGAAGCTCGTGGAGGAGTTTGTTTTGTAGGATATTTTTCCAATCTGGGTTGAGAAGCGGGGAAGTGTTACGTCGATTTATTGGGGGGGTTTTTTTTTGCTTTTCTAAACTTGCTCGGGTTTAAGAGCCTCATTCTTCTATCGCTTTACGGCTCTCATATCGTCGTGTTCCATCTTGACCTTGAGTTGTTCGTCGACTTCAATTTGCTCAAGAGCTTGATCATAGGCTTTTTGGTAGGTATCTGAAGGTCTCTTATCAAAAGACCAGAAAAGCTTGCTTGCCCATAAGTTTCTTCTGAAGTTAGCGAGGGTCTATTTCTCGATGAAGACCCCCATCTGAAAGACTTCTTTATGGAAATGCTCGACATAAGCCAGAGGGTTTCCCCCCTCTCCTAAATCACATACTGTAGATGGATTCGGTCTTTCAATCGGGGCTTAACTCCTTGGAATTGTGAGCAAAAATCGGTTGACAGCTTCGTGAAGGAATCCACGCTGCCAGCATTAGCTTTCTAAACTAGGTCTTAGCATAATCCGTGAACGTAGTTGGGAACATTCAACACATAGTCATGTTTTTGACCTCCATATGTTGAACGAAGCTCTCTAAGTGGCTCAAGGGATCCTCAGTTCCGGAGAACCTGTCAGTCGGTCCCGGATCCTTCTAGTGAAGGAAGCATTAATCTCACTTAGAGGATCTTTCTTGTCCTCCTTGTACTCCCCTTTCTTTATCAGTTGGACCTCTTTCTGAAGCTTTGCCAACTGGTCTCTTAAGCATTTGCTCTCGGGTTCTCTCGAGTTGATCTCAGTTTCCTTACTATTGGACCCTTCTGACAAACTGGCAGTCTCTACCCAGTTCCTTCTTCGGAGGGGATCTTCTTCCGGGCTTTGTTGACCTTCTACTTCTCTGACTTTGGGTTCCCTCTTTAAAGTCGTTGAGTGGAGAAACTCTCTCCGTTCTCGGGGAAGGATATCTGTCTCAGACTTGACTTGCCTAGGTATGTAGCGTGGCAGCCCTTCGGAAACGAGGAGAATGAGCCCTAACCTATCCCGGATCGAGGGTGGGAGTCTCATTCTGTTATAAGTTAGCTTCAGAAAAGTAGGTCCCAGGCGGTCAAAGGCGGATTGCCTAGCCCCGGGCCTGTTTGACTTCGCTCGATTGCAGAGGTTTGCTTGCTGGATAGTAATACCCTCATCGAGTAGTCGAAGGCAGACGTTTTCCATGAAGGCCGCCTTTTGTTGGTCAAGCTCGATCTGGTTTCCCATAGGGGAATCCGAAGCCTGCACAATGACTGGCTGTTCTAGGACCTGGCTTTGGAGCCCGGATTTTCTTCCTTTCTTCAGGACTTTTCGTGTTGACGCATCGAAAGGTTGTCCCGATACGCCTGACTGTCTTTGGAAGGAGCAAAGCCTCATGACTCTTTTAAAACAGTAAACTTTGTGAATATAAAGAATATGGTGTGGAATTTCACACAGACGGTGCCAGAAAGTGTTAACGGGAAATTTACTCAAGATGACAAATTCCCACTAACACCTTCGAGACCACTAGCATGGAGATGGTGGCTGGGATCGGTACCTTTGATACCTAACCTACTTAGATTAAAATGAATGTTTGTATAATAATAGCAAGTGGGGACTGTAGTATTGGTTACTCGTGGTATAAAGAATTCCCTTCCGTACACTCACTATCTCTCTACAACGTAGGAAGGTGGTGACTTCGTGCTAGTCGAATAGTGGATATGACATTGGCTGTGTTCTATTCATAGAATTTAGGCCTGACCTCTCTAACTCTGCTGATGAGGTTATATTTATATACGACCGAATCAATTTGAATTGGTGTATCTCCCGCCTTGATTATCTGAACTTATCCCCTCCTTATCGGTAGGGATCCTCTATTTGAAAGTCGTTGACTCCGAGTAAATAGCGGAAACGGTGATACTGTTGACGAAGATAAGTTTATTTCCTTTTTGGAATCAACTTCTGACTTGTGTGTAAATGCTGGTTGTTATGTAGATGTATTCCTGTGCGTACTTACGGTATGATTCTTCATGAAGGTAGCTGAGCTAGCCTTTCGTAGTTTTCATAGAGCGAGGTAGATCTATGCTTTGGTTCCATTTTTGGAGGTTTGGAATGGACACCCTAGAAGCCATTCCTATGAGGTAACATGGATCTAATTCATTTAGAGGACTTCTTCCTTCTCGTATCATGGAAGGGACAACGGGCTCCTAGAGAGGTTGGTGGGCTTCTCTTTCGGACCATGAATTAAGTTTGACCTCTAAAAGTCTTAACCTGGAGGGGGCTTGCTTTGCTTGTTGGACCTCTTTCGAATGTTTCTTAAGCTTGGTGACCCCCCTGGCTTTTACAGGGTATTTGAGGAGCCCGACCATAGGAACCGAGGTTCCCAGGTAGGTGGTCTCGAGAAGCCTGGACTCCAGTGTTCACGTGGGGGCTCATCTGGTTGTGCCTAGATTCTTCCCTGATAGTTCTGAAGCCTGACGATCTCTTTGTTTACGGGGGTAGTTTTATGGTACATCCAGGGTTTCATGAATGTCGATTTTGGGCTGGGAGAGTGGAAAATTTCTCTTTGACCCCTAGCCAAATTTTACTATTAACAATTAGCTTTATTATTGTTATCCAAGCTAGCTAGAGGGACAAACATAAGTTTGTTTCAAGGGATTGAAAAAGGTGTAAAAACCTATTCACCCCCCTCTGGATTAGTCTAAGGGAATATAATCGTGTTTGTACAATTTCAAGTATCCATTTAATAAGTAAGCACTGGGCAAGGAGAGCTTATGGCATAAAAACATATGCATAATCATATTGTTAATAGCTATTTTTTGCAAGGGGTCAAAGGGAAATTTTCACCTAGCTAGTACCTGGTAGGAAATGTCTCCATATACCGGGTAGATACTGGACGCAATGGGTTACCTCGAAGCACTGGGTCTCATAAAACAAAGGTATATTGGCATCGTTGTAGAAGCAAGATGAATCTCTTACACCTTAATGGACCAACCAACTAGTACCCAAGTACCCCGACACTGTTCCATAATCTAATTGAGCTACATATCTTGCTCTTATAGCAAAAAGGTAGATGCCTATAAAGCTCCTAGAAGAACATAACACTCCAACGAGATCAACCAAGCACCTACCCATCAGAACGGTACACTGAGGTACCTTGCCATCACGATCAATCAAGCACCACATCATCAGAATGGTGCCTCAAGTTACCTTACCGACAGATTAGTACCCCAAGGTACCTCGCCGTCGGGGTGATGAAGCACTACATCAACAGATTAATACCTTAAGGTGTCACACCACTAATAAGCGAAACTAGAGTTATTCTCCAAACCTTAACAAGCTCCACGTATGTGCATCCATAATGAAAGAGCCCGGAAAAGAAACAAACACGATTGTCTCCAGAATATCCTCTGTCTCCAGAATATCCTTTGCCAACCGATTCTCCAGCGTTAACCACATTAAACAGAAAATCCCTCCAAATGAGGAGGAAGATCAATCTACTGATTTTCGGCTTGTACGCCAATGAAAAACCTTACTGACGCTATGTATAAAGACAGGGATAATAGCATGAAGAAATGGATCCAAAAATTGACTCCAAAAACCATAAGGGTTATCACTTGATTCTACAGTCAGCATTAAGCCTAGCCATCGCCATTGTTTTTTGTGCCCACTTATCAACACGTACGACTTCTCCACCTCCAACTAGTTATAGAGAAATGAGAGATTGAGAGTAAATTTAAGCATTTGTACACTCTTAATTATTGAATAAAAAAACATCATTCAGTTAACTGTCATCCTTTTCCCACATTATATCCATTCTTACTCGTGAAACCTGTACCGAAGGTACCTACCCTGTTCGAGATCTGCCTAGGTTACGGTCGTGAGGGTGTTAGTTGAGATTCCTCACCCAGAGTAAATTTTCAGTCAACACATTTTTGGTATCGTCTCTGGGAAGATTTCATACCCCTTTTTAAATCACGTGTTTAAGCTTTTTTACAGGTATATCAGCGTCATGAGACTTCGGTCCTCCCAGGGGCAGCCCAAAGCAATCGGGCACCAATTCATAGCCTCTGCCCGGAAGGCTCAGAGGAAGGGTAGGAGATCGAAGCATTAGAATTCTACTCCAGCACCGACTGGTACTGCTCAGGCTCTGGTCCCCCTAGTGATAGGCTAGACCATTCTAGAGCAACAAGCAGCGGCTCTTGTAGAAAATGTCCAACTCCGGTTGGTCTTAGAGGGTATTACCCTTTAGCCGGTAGAAACTAGTACCAAGAGGATCCCAATAAACTGGGAGAAAAGACGATCCCTTTCGACATGTTGGGACCATCACCACTGGTACCAGTCCGTGACTTGTTAGGGCCCCTGTCCTCGGTGCTAGACCGGTTAAGGCCTATGCTCCCAGATTTATATTAGCAAGCCAGTTACCAACCCCGACAGGTAAAATTAGTTGTAGACATCCCGCCAAGGGAACCCTGCCACCTAGCACAGCCTGCGGTCATCAGAAGAAAACCTTGTTCTGACGTCGGGGGTAGCTGAAAAAGCACCAGAGAAAATCCCCCTTAGGAAGATAATAAGGGCGAGGTCCCAACCTTTTCTGAGGGATCTAACAAAGAAGATTCTAAGGTCGAGACTTAGAACGTTAGGAACAAGTGCCTATGAGATCAACCAGCTAGGATGCAGTAGGAAATCCTGGAGTTAAAGAGGGGCAAGCACAATGTAAACTGGAAGGACCCTTTGGGCGAGATGAATGTCTTATTCTCTCAGAGGATTAGGGAAGCAGAACTCCCTTCAAAATTCAAAATTCCGGCAGTCAAGTTTTTTGGCACTAAGGATCCTTTAAGCCACCTAAAGATCTATGTCCAGCAGATTAAGGTCCAGAATCCGATAAGGATAGCCATATGCAGGATGTTCTCAACCATACTGACTAACTATGCCACGACGTTGTTCAGAAAGTTAACTGCATGTAGCGTGGACAACTTTACTAAACTATCTAGTGATTGCTGCTTGTAGTTTCAAGTGGTCATGCCACGACCGAAAGACCCAATCCATTTACAGTACATGATCTAAGAGCGAAGGGAAATGCTTAGGTCTTGCGTGGAAGGGTTCCATAAGGAGGTGATCTAGATGGGGGACTTTATTGAGAATGAGACCTTAGCAAACTTTCGTATAAGCTTCTGGGCCGGTAGGCTGTTTCGGTATTTCACCAAGCGTTCACCAGAGACCTATCAGGAGGCTTATGACATGGCCTTGAGCATATAGAGATAGATGAACAACTCAGAGTCAAGATTGAGCATGATGACATGAGAACTGCCAAGCACCAAAAGAAAGAGACGCCCAAGCCTGCACCTGTACAGATGGATAAAAACAGACCTCCCAACCGATCTATATGCCATTCCCTGCCTTCCCAACCTCATCGGGAGTGGTACCCAGCAAGGTAAACTCCACCTCGAGCATCACCTCTACCGAGAGTGGTAGTCCCCATAGTCCAGGACGAGAGGAAATACAGTCATTGTACCCCACTGAACGCATCCTGCGAGATGATCTACGTCGCCATTCGTGATAAGGAATTGCTCAGGAAACGTAGTCCTATAAAAGCATCAGCTGACATAAGGAACCAATATAAATACTTTGACATCCATGAGGACATGGGGCATAACTCCTTGGTGTGTTTCAGCATACGTAATCAGATCGAAGGACTGGTGAGAAGTGTCTGCTGTAGGGAAAAACGGTTTAGAAACGCAGCGGAAGCATGAGAAAAAAAGAGATTAGGGTTTGCGTATAAATAATTTTTTTCCCTTTTATGCAACGAGAACCTTAACCCTAGATTAATTGATGTATATAAAAGTATCGTACCTTTTTCGCGTGACAATTAAACAAGCGCCGAATCGATTCCGCAAGATCTTTCAATCCAATCACGAACGTGAATCACTTAGGAGTGTGGGCTCCCTTTCTTTAAATTGTATTCCTGAGGATGGAGACAAAACAAATATCTTTTCTTTGTTAGTTACAAATATCCTCAAAAAAAAAAATCCAAGAACGTCCAGTCACTTGTGAATTATCTCTCAATTTGATTGTAACTCACGTGAACCTTAATTCTATAGTGTACACAAAACCCTTTTGATGTAAAGGATATTAGTATACTATCGAATAAAAAACGTTCCCCTTTTTTCTCTACTTGGCCGAATTCACACACTATGGATGAGAGATGATCGAATTTTGTCTAAAGTAAAATCAGATTTTTCTCCCTCAAAATTCCTATGATGGCCGAATTTTTTCTTTCTCAAATAAAGCTTGGCCGAAATTCCTCTCTAATACCTTAGTCATGACCGAAATTATTCACACAAATATATAGGTTCATAAATCCTTTCCTAAGAAGGATTCACTTGGTTGGTAAGAATCCTTTCCTTAGGTGGATTTATTTGGTAGTTAGAATCCTTATCTAAAAAGAAAACTAACTACTTCTATAACTATATTGTGTTGGATGAAATTTTGGTCTTTTATATAGGTTAGGAGAGTTCAATCTTTCCTAAGAAGGATTACTTGATAAACAAGAATCCTATCCTTAGGTAGATTAACTTGGTGGTTATGAATCCTTTTCAAATAAGAATTCTACCACTAAGTAGTTTTACTTGGTGACCAAGAATCCTTTTCCAAAAAGAATTCTTTCCTACACCGAGATTCCTAATCCTACTCAATAGTGTGTTTGTAACCATATTAAAGATTTTTTAATTTGATTAGATAAATAACTCGTTTTATTTATCTACTTATCAAATATAGTCTTTAACATTAACTATACTATCAACAATAGTATAGTTTTAGGAGACCATCTCCTAATAGGAAAAGATTTTGACTTTTAATTAAATAATTAATTAATCAAACAATTAATTAATTGCCATTTAATTAAATAATAAAATAAAATAATATATTAAAGCTATTATCCATAGCCATTTTTGCCCATATATAGTATTAAGGCCATATATAATTTTTCTCATTTTATTAAATCCATTGGACCTTAATAAAAAAGTCCACATGTGAACTAGACCTATTCTTACAAAAATAAACAAGTTCACATGCCTTATTACAATTCTAGATAGACCCCTATTAGTCCGGTAGAATATATCAAGTGATCCACGCAAGTTTGTGTGGATTGGGGATCTTGTCGGGCTATCTAAATTTAATCTCCAATAGACACAACCTAATCACAATCAACAAATGATTCACTTAGGTCCGATCTATTTAATTTTAGTTCATTCCAATAAAGAACTAAAATTGAACTCTTAAATAAAGATAGAATAAGATGATGTTACTCATTCGTACCCTAGACAACCTTATTGGAGAAAGTGTATCCTCGTGAAGACTACCAGTAATCGCCAAGAGCTCATAGACCTCCTATAGCTCTCCAAGTTACCCTATTTACTCATATGACCACATTTTGAACTTTGATATTTTGACTTGTCCAGAATCCATGTTTCAATCGACACTATTGAAAACTTAATGTTAAGATTTAATATCCAATACCTCAAAACATCCATATGATGGTATTTTACTCTCATTCAATAAATGAAGCCACGATGTCTATATCTATAAATGAAGTCCTCTATCGATTAACAAATGAATACCACCAAACTATCGAGGATAGACTATGCTATATAATCGTACTCATTGATAGCTCAAATGATAACACTTGCAACCATAAGTCCATCATTTATCTCAGGATTGAGATAGACTCTCCAATTGTCTTCAAATAAAAACTTTTATCCATTAACGGTTCTAGATAAATTTTTTCATTTTGATCCTATTCAATGCACCCAGTGCACTAGATTCTTTTGCCCAAAGACACCACACTTTGATGATCTTAGACTCATCATAACACATTTGATCGCACTCAAAGGCAAGCAAAAGAATCTACAACTTTAACAAGATAAAGGCGTCGAACCTTCTATCTTAAGTTGTGAATATTATTCAAGACTAACTAAAGAATTGTGTCTACCTCATACATATCTAAATGTGTGAACAATTCTTCTTTTCTCATAGTCTTTTGACCTTATGATTATTTACTTTTGTCAATTATAATTATTAAACTATAAAGGCTATAAGATTTGTTAAACTAGAAATCACTTTATTCATATGAAAAAGATTGTTAATTACACTATTACACTCTTGCTATCGAGCATAATCCTAACAATCTCCCACTTTCTCTATAGGAAATGTGTCATATCTCTCATCCCCATGTTCTCTAGATGCCCATCAAAACTCTTTTGAGGAAGAGCCTTTGTAAAGGGATCCGTTAGATTTTCTGCTGACGCGATCTTAGTAATCGTCACGTCACCCCTATGCATAATTTCCCTTAGAAGATGATACTTTCTTTCATTGTGTTTCCCTCTCTTATGACTTCTTGGTTCTCTCGAATTAGCCACTGCTCCACTATTGTCATAATAGATAGTGATCTACTTATTCTCATCAGGAACCACTTCCAAGTCAATCAAGAATTGGCAAAGCCAGACAGCCTCTTTAGCAGCCTCGCATGTGGCTACATAATCAGCTTCCATGGTGGAATCAACATTACAAGATTGCTTGATACTCTTCCATATGACTGCCTCTCCTCCAATGGTAAACACAGATCCTGATGTCGATCTCCTAGAGTCAGAATCTGACTGAAAATCAAAATCTGTATAACCAACGAGAGTTAAATCCCCTCAAGAGTATACAAGCATATAATCTCTCGTTCTCCTTAGATACTTGAAAATATGCTTGACTGCCATCCAGTGATCAGGACCAGGTTTCGATTGAAACCTGCTAACTATGCCTACAACAAAACAAATATCTGGTCTAGTGCAGAGCATTGCATACATGAGACTTCCAACTGTCGATGCATATGGAACCCTACTCATGAATTGCTTTTCATGCTCATTCTTAGGAACTTGTTCCTTAGACATTTGATTCCATGCCTGAAAGGTAACATACCTTTCTTGGAATTTTGCATGGAAAACCTAGACAAGATTTTATCTATGTATAAAGCTTGGGATAATACAGTCGTTCTATTCTTTCTATTCTTTATGACTTGGATACCAAGAATATAACTTGCTTCTTCTAAGTCCTTCATATCAAATTGTTTTGCTAACCATTCTTTTATTGATGTCAATACACATGCATCGTTTCCGATGAGTAGTATATCATCAACGTAAAGAATTAGGAAAACCAACTTGTTGCCTTTAATCCTTTTGTATACACAAGGTTCATCAAGGTTTTGAATAAATCCAAAACCTTTTACAGCTTGATCGAACCTTATGTTCCAGGATCTGGATGCTTGCTTCAATCCATATATGGATCTTTGCAACTTGCATACCCTTTCCTCTTGGCTCTTTTCAATGAATCCTTCTGGTTGCATTATATAGATGCTTTCATTAAGACTTCCATTAAGGAAAGCTGTCTTGACGTCCATTTGCCAAATCTCTAGGTCTAGAGATGCCGCAATGGATATGAGTATCCTAATGGATTTAAGCATGGCCACAGGAGAGAAGGTTTCTTCATAATCGATACCTTTCTTCTGTGTATAACCTTTAGCTACAAATCTAGCTTTATAGGTTTCCACATTTCCATCCATTCCTCTTTTCCTCTTATATTCCCACTTGCACCCGATGGGTTTTATCCCTTTAGGCAAGTCTACAAGAGACCAAACTTTATTTTTGAACATAGATTCAATTTCGGATTACATTGCCTTTTGCCAATGGCAACTATCAACATCTTTCATTGCTTCCTTGTACGTATAGAGATCATCGTCGTCTGAAAGATTCTCTACAGATTCTCCTAGACCAATGTATCTCTCGGGTTGTCTAATAACCCTCCGACTATGACAAGGTATGGTAGATTGTTGATCTTGTGTTGGTACGGAACTTACAATTGGGCTTGGTTGCGAAACCTCTTGTGGAATTGTATCTCCTAAAAGCTCATTTAGGACAATTCTGCTTTTAGGCACAAAATTATTCATATAGTCCTTTTCTAGAAATTTGGCATTTGTTGAAACAAATACTTTAAGATTTGAAGGACTATAAAAATAATATCCTTTTGTTCATTTTGGATACCCTACAAATATGCATGTTTCTGAACGGGACTCCATCTTATCTGTCTTTCCTTTTAACACATGCGCAGGACATCCAAATATCCTTAAGTGTTGTAAACTAGGCTTTCGCCCAATCCACAACTCATGCGGTGTTTTAGGAACCGACTTAGATGGTACATCACTTAGAATATACATGGCAGTTTGTAAAGCATATCCCCAAAAAGAACTAGGGAGCGTTGAATAACTCAACATAGACCTAACCATATCCAAAAGAGTTATATTTCTCCTTTTTGCCACCCCATTTTGTTGAGGTGTACCTGGTGCAGAAAACTGAGAAATTATTCCATTATCAATAAGATATTGCTGAAACTCACCAGATAGATATTCTCCACCACGATCGGACCTCAAGATTTTTATACGTTTCTCAAGCTGATTTTCTACTTCAGCTTTAAATGCTTTAAACATATCAAAAGAATCCGACTTATGTCTCATGAGATACACATACCAAATCTTGAGTGATCATCCGTGAAAGTGATGAAGTACTCATATCCACCTCTAGCTTGAATGCTCATAGGTCCACACACAACAGTGTGTATCAATCCTAAACATTCGATGGCTCTGGCGCCTTTGGTCGTAAATGACCTTTTGGTCATTTTACCTTCCAAACAAGATTCACAAGTTGGTAGATCATCAACCTTTAAGTCACTTAGAGGTCCGTCACATACCAATCTTTTAATTCTATTAAGGCTAATATGACCTAGGCACAGATGCCACGAGTAGGTTTCATCTTTTAAAATTTTTAGTCTTTTATGTTTAGGTTCCGTTGATTCCGTGTCTAACAAGTGAGAGATATTTCCATGCAAATAGAATAAACCATTTTCTAATGTTCCTTTGCAAATAATTTTGTCATTCTTACTAATAATAAAGGTTTTATTAAAAGTAACCGAATAACCAAATTTATTTAAACAAGAAAGCGAAATTAAATTCCTCTTGAATTGAGGTACATAATAAACGTCTATTAAATCTAAATGCCTTTAAGAATCTAAACTAATTCTAATATCTCCTACTACACTAGCAGACACCAACGTTCCATTGCCTAAACGCAAGTTGAATCCGTTCTCTTTAAGCCTTCTCCTTTCCTTGAACCCCTGTAAGGAAAAACAAACATGATTAGTGGCTCCAGAGTCTATGATTCAAGAATCCATAGAATCCGCCAAAAAACATGTTTCGAGATAACCAATATTACCTTCTTCCTTTCCTTGAGACTTTGGACAATTTCTTTTCCAATGTCCCTTTTCACCATAAAGGAAACACTTTCATTTGATCTTGGTTACTTTCTTTGTCTCCTTCTTTGTAGTTCCTAGTTGCTTTTTCTTCTGTTGTTCCTTGACCTTCTTACGGGTCTTAACAGTAGCAACTTTACCTACGGTATGAATCTCTTGACCTTTGCCTTTCACAAGGATCTTTTCCGCGCTTTGAAAATCTTGTATCAGGCCTTGCAAGGTGTATTCCTTATTATTCAAGGTGTAGTCCAACTTGAATTGATCAAAGGAATCCGATAGTGAGTTGACAATAATGTCAATTTTGGTCTCACCATCTATCTCAGCGCCATTTAGTTTAGCAATGTTGAGATGTGCTATGACTTTCATCATGTGATCTTTCACAGCCTGTCCGGGTTTCATCCTAAGATTCATAAAAGCAGTCACTGCCTCTCTCTTAGTCGTCCTAGACCTCATAGCAAACATCTATTCTAGAGACATCATTATATCGGCAGTAGTCTCCATTC
Source organism: Dipteronia dyeriana (assembly GCA_032871835.1). Taxonomy (NCBI): domain Eukaryota; kingdom Viridiplantae; phylum Streptophyta; class Magnoliopsida; order Sapindales; family Sapindaceae; genus Dipteronia; species Dipteronia dyeriana. The sequence goes on from CM065302.1 coordinate 41,696,827, forward strand.
CTTCATGTTGCTATTGCAACACGTCGGAGATGGTGGCCATAATGTAACATTTAGCCATCTCATCAGAAGACTCCCACTGCTTATACTCATCTCTTCGCTCCTGAGTAGATTCATTAGTAGGAGTAGGTGGTTTAGGAGTGCACAGAACGAACTTATGCTTTTCGGATTGAAATAGTAGCCCAATTTTCCTTTTCCATGTGACATAATTATCACCAGTTAAAGTATTGTCTTTAGGGATGTTGATTAGGGATGGGGTCATGATTTCTGAACAATAACAAAAATTATATAAGTAAATAATCATGATTAAGCACATTTGAATATTTATATTAAATAAAATAATTCAATCGTAAAAATTCAATGGTGATCCAACACCCATAAATGTCACGCCTCCTTTGGGAGTTCATAATATTTACTAGTTGGACTAGGTCTCACCTAATTGTTAACATAACAACCAACGTTTTCAATTTTAGCCTTGTGATTTTATTAACAAGAACTCTTGGGAGGATATTAATAAATTCACATTGAGTGTGTTACCAAGTTATCGACCTTCAATAGAATCCCTCACGAATATCCCTCATTTGGGAGTAGATATCGTTTGGGCTAATTGTCTAGTCTATCCTTGTAAGGAAGTATCTTGCCAAATTCCATTCATGAATACCTCTTGGGAGGTTTATCACGAAATATAAAGCTCAACTAAACTTGGAGGCCGTAGGTGTTCCAAAACACCTTCTCCCACTCAATTGTTTAAGGCGTGTGATCGAATTCCAAAGAATGATTTACCAAGTTATCTAGTTACCAATTTAGATACTTAAACCATTCAATGCATGTTCATACCAAAAGAGATATATGAGTAGCACTCCTATTCTATATGACATGTTATCAAACAATGACAAACATTGCAATATTTACAAAAATATAAATAGCTACAATTTTTGTCCATCTAGAAAAGCAAGTAAATTACATATATCTTGGAATACAAGAACTTATTTCTTAGCAAACAAGTCTTCACGCGACCTTCATCGTTCGGACTCCCTCGGCTACCTCCCATGAGCTTGCGCACCCATTGCCCTTACCAATGGGCATGCGCATGCCACAAGCCCATAAAGGGCTGCCATGCGCAGCCCACGGCTACCACAAGGGCTGCCGTGCGTAGCCCATGCCACAACAAATGTGGCTGCGTGCTCTTCGCATGCACGTTCGTTGTTACGGATCGCACGGTCCCAAACTTGTTCCGGTTACTCCTAATTCTTCAAACCTTCGAGTCTTCGAAACTTGAATGTATTACAGAATAATTTACATAACAAAATACTGCATTTTTTTTTATTATTACAACAAAAAAAAATAAAATTAGCAACTACCAAGAAGGAAATTATGTTGATAATAGACCACCCTTCTTGTTACAATCCCAAAACAAAATTACATTGAAATTCTAGGACCAAAATTGAGCAATAACAATCCACATATAAAACATATATATATATCCATACATTCCAATGTAAATATATATGCGAATACCTAGAGTGCCACCTCTTTCTAAAACATGCATATATACAATAAAAGAAAAAGATTCACGAACACATACATCAATTAATCAAGGGTACAATCTGGCTCTCATACCAATTGTAGGGAAAAACGGTTTAGAAACGCAGCGGAAGCGTGAGAAAAAACGAGATTAGAGTTTGCGTATAAATAAAAAAAAATCCCTTTTATGCAACGAGAACCTTAACCCTAGATTAATTGATGTATATAAAAGTATCGTACCTTTTTCACGTGACGATTGAACAAGCACCGAACTGATTCCGCAAGATATTCCAATCCAATCACGAACGTGAATCACCTAGGAGTGTGGGCTCCCTTTCTTTAAATTGTATTCCTGAGGATGGAGACAAAGCAAATATCTTTTCTTTGTTAGTTACAAATATCCTCCAAGAGAAAAATCCAAGAACGTCCGGTCACTTGTGAATTATCAATCAATTTGATTGTAACTCACGTGAACCTTGATTCGATATTGTCCTTTTGATATAAAGGATATTAGTATACTATCGAATAAAAAAGCGTTCCCCTTTTTTCTCTACTTGGCCGAATTCACACACTATTGATTAGAGATGATTGAATTTTGTCTATAGTAAAATCAGATTTTTCTCCCTCAAAATTCCTATGCTGCCCGAAATTTTTCTTTCTCAAATAAAGCTTGGCCGAAATTCCTCTCTAATACCTTAGTCATGACCAAAATTATTCACACATATATATAGGTTCATAAATCCTTTCCTAAGAAGGATTCACTTGGTTGGCAAGAATCCTTTCTTTAGGTGGATTTATTTGGTAGTTAGAATCCTTATCTAAAAAGAAAACTAACTACTCCTATAACTATATTGTGTTGGATGAAATTTTGGTCTTTTATATAGGTTAGGAGAGTTCAATCTTTCCTAAGAAGGATTACTTGATAAAAAAAAATTCCTATCCTTAGGTAGATTAACTTGGTGGTTATGAATCCTTTTCAAATAAGAATTCTACCACTAAGTAGTTTTACTTGGTGACCAAGAATCCTTTTCCAAAAAAAATTCTTTCCTACACCAAGACTCCTAATCCTACTCAATAGTGTGTTTGTAACCATATTAAAGACGTCCTAATTTGATTAGATAAATAACTTTTTTTATTTATCTACTTATCAAATATAGTCTTTAACATTAACTATACTACCAACAATAGTATAGTTTTAGGAGACCATCTCCTAATAGGAAAAGATTTTGATTTTTAATTAAATAATTAATTAATCAAACAATTAATTAATTGCCATTTAATTAAATAATAAAATAAAATAATATATTAAAGCTATTATCCATAGCCATTTCCGCACATACATAGTATTAAGGCCATATATAATTTTTCTCATTTTATTAAATCCATTGGACCTTAATAAAAAAGTCCACAGGTGAACTAGACCGATTCTTACAAAAAAAAAACAAGTTCACATGCCTTATTACAATTCTAAAAGAACCCATATTGGTGCGGTAGAATATATCAAGTGATCCATGCAAGTTCGTGTGGATTGGGGATCTTGGCGGGCTATCTAAATTTAAGCTCCAATAGACACAACCTAATTACAATCAACAAATGATTCACTTAGGTCCGATCTATTTAATTTTAGTTCATTCCAATAAAGAACTAAAATTGAACTCTTAAATAAAGATAGAATAAGTTAATGTTACTCATTCGTACCCTAGACAACCTTATTGGAGAAAGTGTATCCTCGTGAAGAATACCAGTAATCACCAAGAGCTCATAGACCTCCTATAGCTCTCCAAGTTACCAGATTTACTCATATGACCACATTTTGAACTTGGATATTTTGACTTGTCCAGAAGCCATGTTTCAATAGACACTATTGAAAACTTAACGTTAAGATTTAATATCCAATTCCTCAAAACATCCATATGATGGTATTCTACTCTCATTCAATAAATGGAGCCACGATGTCCATATCTATAAATGAAGTCCTCTATCGATTAACAAATGAATACCACCAAACTATCGAGGATATACTATATTATATAATCGTACTCATTGATAGCTCAAATGATAACACTTGCAACCATAAGTTCATCATTTATCTCAGGATTGAGATAGACTCTCCGATTGTCATCAAATGAAAACTTTTATCCATTGACGGTTCTTGATAAAGTTTTTCATTTTGATCATATTCAATGCACCCAGTGCACTAGATTCTTTTGCCCAAAGATACCACACTTTAATGATCTTAGACTCATCATAACACATTTGATTCTACTAAAATGCTAGCAAAAGAATCTACAACTTTAACAAGATAAAGGTGCCCAACCTTCTATCTTAAGTTGTGAATATTATTCAAGACTAACTAAAGAATTGTGTCTATCTCATACATATCTAGATGTATGAACAATTCTTCTTTTCTCATAGTCTTTTGACCTTATGATTATTTACTTTTGACAATTATAATAATTAAACTATAAATGCTATAAGATTTGTTAAACTAGAAATCACTTTATTCATATGAAAAAAATTGTTAATTACACTATTACACTCTTTCTATCGAGCATAATCCTAACAGCTACTTGGTGGAATTCTTGCAGCAGGTTTGAGACAGCATCCATATAGGCAAAGAGGTATATGCTGATATCTGGGATCATATAGAGATGAGCAAATGAGAAAAAAAAGACTTGATGCACTAAATCTAGATTATACACAACATCCGCGGGGGGCAAACCTTGGCCGGGATCTCTAACAATTCTAGGATGAACCATGCTAGGAAGGTACCCAAGATCGAAGAAGGATGAGATTTCTTCAAGGTCGATCAGACCTCGGTAGGGACCTCCCAGTCAGCCCAGGTTATTTTCACTAAAGAGGACGTATACAACATGAAACCATACCACGATCTCATGGTGGTCACTGTGTGCTGATTGACACAGGTAGCAGCATGGATATACTTTTCAATGACACTTTGGAAAAATTAAACCTGAAATAGTGGTGTTACAACAGTTACACCACCTTATTGTATGGATTCATAATGAACTCAGTTGTACCAATTGGGTCCAAGCTTCTACTGGTGATCATTGGGACTGCACCTTTTCAACAGAACCTAGAGATTGATTTCATTTTAGTGGACACTTCGTCAACCTTCAACGCCATCCTTAAGAGGCCTTTCATATAAGCTCTCAAAGGGGTGTTATCCGTCTAGCAGAACTTCTTAAAGTTTCAAGTGGGAAATGAGGTAGCGAGGTACGCGATGACCATCATGCATCCTAAAAGTGCTACACCATATCAACTAACCCTGCAACCTTAGCTAAACAATTTTTACAGATATTAGTTATACAGGAGCAGATGCCATCAGAAGAGGATCTCGTTACCCCGGACATCATATGGAGACTAGAGTAGAAGTAAAGGGGCCCGAGTCAGAGATCTTACCTGAAGAAGTGATAGAGGAAGATAGAAGGTGGGCCAGTGGCCACTCAGTTTATGCATTAGAAGAAATACCAATCAGGGAGGATGACTTTTCTGAGGTAGTCAAAATTGAAGCCACGCTGAAGCAGGAGTGAATGAAGGATTGATCTAGTTACTCCGTGAGTATAACAACATCTTTGCTTGGATTCATGACGAGACGCCAGGAATCCCAATTGCCTTGGCAGCTCACCGGCTAGCAGTTGACCCCACCTTTAAGCTTGTTAAACAAAAAAAGGGCGGTATTTCAATCTCTAGAGAAATGCTGCAGTATAGGAAGAGGTTGACAAACTACTGAAAGCTGGGTTCATCCGAGAATCCCAATGCCTATAGTGGATTGCTAACGTGGTCATGGTCACCAAAGCCAATGAAAAGTGGCATATGTGCATCGACTACGCTGACCTAAACTGCACCTTCCCAAAAGATATCTTTTTATTACCAAAGATTGATCAACTGGTTGACTCCACAATAGGGAACAAACTCTTAAGCTTTGTGGTTGCATTCTAGGGGTATAATGAGATCATGATGCACCCCGTAGATCAAGATCAAGACAAGACCATCTTCATCACTGGGTAGAGCTTTTACTGCTACAAGGGCATCTCTTCGGTCTCAAGAATGTAGAAGCCACTTACCAACGACTGGTTAACCGGCTGTTCAGGCATGAGTTAAGGAGGACAATAGAGGTTTATATAGATGAAACGATCACAAAGTCTTAGGTGGCCAACCAACACCAGGACCAACACCAAATCGTCAAAGATAATCAGATTAGGCTGAACCTTGCCAAGTGCTCCTTTGGAGTAATTACAAGAATATTCCTTGAATTCATGGTCCATGAGAGGGGCATTGAAATGAACCCAGAGAAGATCAGAGTCATCTTGGACCTAGAATCCCCTAGCTCCCTCAAACAGGTACAAGTATTGACCGGTCAAGTAACATCGCTCAATCGTTTCATATCACGATTGACTAACAAGTGCCTCCCCTTGTTAAGGCAATTAAATAGGGGAAAAACTTGAATTGGGACCAAGATAGTGAGTATGCCTTTCAGACGTTAGAGAAGTACCTAGCCAGTCCACTGTTGCTAGTTAATCCGATACCCGGAAATAAGTTACAGAAATTATTTACACCTGTTTATTTCTTTACCAATTTTTAAGTTGTTTTGTATTGTCAAGGTTCATTTAAACTAGACATGTACTAGGAACTTGAAGTAAAGGCAATGAACATCTTATTCAAGTTATCATCTGAGTACCAGGGTACCACAACAAAGGGATGTCCTTGGTACCGAAGCACTTTCTACACATCATTTCACCTAACTCCTGACACAGAGAAGATCCAAGTCACCTAGTCCAATTTGATATACTATACTTAGCAAAAATTTTAATCTATTCTTTATTACAAGATTTTGCATAAGTCCGGTATATATTAGGGAATGGATTCTAGAACATGTAAGAAGATGAAGCAAGAAAGATCCAACCAAGGTAGAGATCAACCAGATACAATCACGAAAAAATGATGGAAAACTACTTTCATTCGTTTGAAGTAGGGAGCCAATCCCTTGCTATCGAGACATATTAAAAAAAATGGTAACATGAGTTGGTTTTTCTGTTTCTTGATCAAGTAGGGTGCCCCTAAATTTGGGCAACATAAATAAATAAAGATTAGATGGTTGGTTCATACTTAGACTCCACCCTTATGGCCTCATTCTCATGCTCTATCTCTTGGTACCTGCTCATCCGCTACCTTTGTAGATTCATCAACAACCTGTTCCTCCACCATTATGTGTGCCATCTCAACTGGAGCCTCTATTTAAGTTGGATCAGACTGAGCCCCTACCATCACATCCTGAGATGTAATCCTAACTCCAGCTTTCTAAGTAACCTCTTTAGCAGCAGCTTAGACAACCCTTACTTTGTTAGAAGCAGACTGATCCTTTATAATCTCAACAAGTTTGGATGGGGAAACAGGCAATGTGAAGGCTCCCTCCTCACCATGGGTGCAACTTCATCTGAAATCTTTGAAAAAGGATATACCCTAGTAGCTCCCCTACTTCATCAGCTCTTGTAGCTTACGGAGGTTCTGCTTCATCAATAGTCAAGACTGGCATCTTTTTAGCCTTCTCTAGTATCTTGTCCCTATTCCAGTTTGCGATGATGCCAAATCGAAGGGAAAGGGTAGAGCTTGAGACATATGAAACACAACATAGAAGTAGCCATCTCCAACGGATGAATTGACCTCAGCTCCCAAGCTTGCCACCTTATCACGCAGGGCTTGGATCTCTCCTACTAGTTCCTGGACCTTGTCCCTTGTGAGGTCTCTCTCTAAGGTGAGATGTTTTGATCGAAAGACCTCGGTATCAAATGCGTGTTTGTTTCGCTCTATGCTACCTTAACCATTCTTGAGGGATTTGATGGTCTGGTCCAGAGCTTGGCTCAAACCCTGGTTATCAATCTGTAGTAGAGCGAGCTCGCCCTGGGTCTTTTCAAGATTGGCCTTATCATTCTCAGTGCCCCACCTCAATGGAGTCATCTGATGGCTCACAACAATGTTGTATTTGAAAGTCTGAAAGTCATAGCAACCATGTTAGCTACCACCTAAGTACTAGTCATGAATGTATCAGAGCATTAATGAAGCAGGATGTGCCTTTTGCTTAACGCAACAATGAGGGCAAAACCCTTAGTGAGCAGAACATAAAAAAGCATCGAGGTCATTGAAGCTAGACTCCCACCAGGATAGGAAAGGATGAACCGATCCATGACCTCGTTCTGACCAGTAAACCTTGGTCAGGATCGGGTTTGCTCTTAAGGAGTCACGACGGTGGTGGTGGTGGTAGTGGTAGTGGTAGTCTTAGGACCCCCGATCTACTCATGGAGGTAATGAAGCATACAAAAGAGGTGGAATAGTAGCAGTAGTATCAAAAGTAGAGGTTACAGCAGTGTACTAGTTGTCATAGTAGTAGAAGCAGCAATAGTAGCGTCATAAGAAGCAGTAAAATTTTGACCTCGCGCACTGCTCAACCGGGATGCGAATACATCCATTTGAGATGTGGGTCTTAGAGGAAAGGGGAGAGGTACCTTGGGAATCCCAATAAGTATGCACCTACAATGCCTCACCATGACATGAGGAGGAAGAGTCCTAGTAGTTTGGGTGATGGGGAATCCAAGTGGGCTAGGAATCAGAGAAGGGAGTAAATCTTTTAGCAGCCCATACTCCCTCTCAGCCAGTAATGGGACAATAGAAACCGTAAAAATCAGGGAAGAGTCAGAATACCTCAATGTCAAGCAGAAAACACGTATCAATAGAAATAAAGAGGTTTATCATATCTGAAGGAGCAGCAGAGATGCGAAGACACCAGTTTACCCTGCTGGGATTATAAACATCCAAGGTGGGATACTCTAGGTTGACGTACTTCTAGTCAACGATTGCCTTTAAGATCACTATATATTCGATAGGTAGATAAGCCTTTCCCTAGACCGGCGTGTCATTGAACCTGGTAAAGACTTGGAACTCTTTCCCCCCTATGTAAATAGAGCTCCCCCAATCTTTGCCAACCACTACCCATTCCTCTCTCTAAGAGGCGTCTTTCTTGGCAGCGTCTAATACGATAAACTTCAAGCTGTTCTTTGCTCGAGCATAGAACTGCCTCTTTGGACTATGAGTTAGAGCAATAATCTGGAAAATGAACCTTAACTCATCTAATCTCGGTTCCTTATCGACATTGTCCTTCTCGCACTGCTCCTTCCACAGAACAAGAAAACCTAAGTGCCACAAAAACCCTAGTGTCAATTGGAGGGGAGCGAGCTGAAGGGCGTGAAGTGCCTTGTATAGGGATGAATGGAGATGCAACCTTACCCTGCTATCGAAAGCAAAGATATAAGTAGGGAGCACGCTGGAGGTAGGACTGTACACATCGTACCTTCTATGGGGAACGACGATTGTAATTCTATCATGAACGCCGAATTTCTCCCTCAGACGATTAATCGAATCCGTAGTAGCGGTAGAATATGGTATTATCCTAAAATCATAGGGAATGGAAAGTATCCCTCCTGTTGCAGCAACGCCAACCTCGGTTTAGTCTCCACTATCCTCAACCTCGCCCAAATCCCCTTTAACTATTTCCAGCGGGATATCTGGATTATTCAAGAAGTCAACCCCGAAGGCAGCACTCAGGCTCAAACGTCGATGAGGATGAAGTAAGGGGACATCACTCTCTCCACTATCCTCCTTATGAGGTTGTTTCCCATGAGCAAGACTCTACGAGTTACCCTCCACTAGCTTATTAACGCTATCATTATCGGAGTGCAACATGGTCTCGAAGGATCTTTGGTTTGAAAGCTGAAGAAAGTGGATGACGAGAAAGCTTGAGAAAGCTTGAGAAAGACGAAGAAAAGCTTATGGACTTTTAAAATTTGAAAGAAGAGAAAATCTGGAAGTGTGAGGAGAACAAAGGAATTACCATGTTTAAATAGGCACAATGAAATGGTAACCGGTAACGGAAGCGTGATTAAGAAGGTGAGATTTTAGGCATCGAAGCGGGTGTGTCACCAAAAATCTCTCCTCTTTCAAACGGGTACCTCACCTGTGGAGTTTGCATTTAATATGAAGATTTCAGATTTGGTAACTGGCCAAAAATGGACAGTTTCCAAAACAAAATAGGAAATCTAACTCTAACCCCAAATCAATCACCGATGTTCAAATCAGAGGGGACTTATGTTTATAGCCATTTTTGGCAAGGGGTCACGGGAAATTTTCTACCTAGCTAGCACCTGGTAGGAAATGTCTCCATATACCGGTAGGTACTGGACGTAATGGTTTACCTCAAAGTACCGGGTCTCACACAACCATGGTACCTTGGCATCATTGTATAAGTAAGTTGAAGCTCTTACACCTTCACGGACCACCCAACCGGTACCCAAGTACCCCAACACTGTTTCTATATCCCGTCGAGGTACATATCTTACCCTTCTAGTAAGAAGGGAGACGTTCATAAAGCTCTTAGAAGAATATAAATCTCTAACGAGATCGACCAAACACCTCACCACCAGAACGGTACCCCAAGGTACCTTACGGTCATGATCGATCAAGTGCCATATCATCAAAATAGTGCCTCAGGGTACCTTGCCGGTAGACTAGTACCCTGAGGTACCTCAGCGTCGGGGTGATGAAGCACCACATCACCATATCAATATCTTGAGGTGTCACGCCACTAAAAAGAAAAACCAGAATTATTCTCCAAACTGTAACAAACTCCACGTATGCGCAACCATAATGAAAGAGCCCGAAAAGGAAACAAACACGATTATTTCTAGGATATCCTCTGCCATTTGAGTCTCTAGGGTCAAGCACATTAAATAGAAAATCCCACTATATGAATATAAATCTAGTGATTTTCGGCTTGTACGCCAAAGAAAAACCTTAGTGACTCTATGTATAAATATAGGGATTTTAGCATGAGGTGAAAGAAGAAAAAATTGACTGATAAAACCGAAGAGCTATCGCTTGATTCTGCAGTCAGCATTAAGCCTAGCCATCACCATTGTTAGTTGTGCCCACTTATCGACATGTACAACTTTGCCACCTCCAACTAGTTATAGAGAAATAAAAGGCTGAGAGTAAATTCAAGCACTTGTACACTCTGAATTATTAAATAAAATAACATAATTCAGTTCACTGTCATTCTTTTCACATATTTCATCCATTCTTACACATGAAACTGGTACCAAAGGTACCTACCCCAACAGTGATCTACCTAGGTTACGGTCATGAGAAGGTTAGCTGAGATTCCTTACCCAGAGTGAATTTTCGGTCAATACATATAAGTAAATTTGTTCAACTCAGTTAAGTAAGAGAGATTTGTGGAGTTTTAGTTCTTGACAATTTTGTAAAAGAATGCTTTGCATGCAAGACAAGTTGCATTCAAGATCAAAAGACATGGTATTTGACAAAGCAAACAACAAGGGTTTCCAAAAGAATTCAAACCAATTTCACCCTTTGTCAAGAAATTAGTCAAGATATAAATTATAAGATAAATTCAATTTTAAGAGCAACTATATAAAACTTTATAATCAAAACAAGACATGAGCGACTATTTCTCCCGTTTAGATTTTTCCGGGAGGGATACTCATATGGTAGTAGCCTTGTTCAACAAATAAAGAGAGATAGACTTTTGGATTGTAAAATCCATTCAATGGATAGAAGATCCTTATTGATTGAAGTCTCAACATTGCTTTCACACACATTTTTCGCATTCATATTTAAGCATTCTAGAGTTTATCCATGCATGTCAAGTTAAGGCAAGTCATTAATAGAATCATCATGTCATGGAGATCAATTCTAGGTAATTCAAAATGTACTTTCAAAGTAAATTTTCCTAGTCCAAAAATGCATGTTTGATCATGAATAAGACATGGATTGCAAGTAAAACAAGGTTGGATACTTGTTAAAAACAAATATATAAGCCTATGTACAACCAATCATCTCAAGCAATTGATAAAGAAGCATAAAGAATATCAATGAACACAGTGCAATGTTATGCCAATTTGCTCTCTTTGCTTGAGATCTTCATATGGGGTCAATCACCAATAACATCAAGATATGTGATAAATACCAATAGACCTACTAAAAGATTTGAACCTTGTGGAGTGTAATGGTTTAGTGAATAAATTTTCTAGTTGATCATTTGTGCCAACATGTTCAAGTGCAATGCATTTGCTTTAAACTGGCTCCTTAATAAAGTGATGTCTAATTTCTATATGCTTAGCTTTAGAGTGCTGAACAAAGTTTTTTGAATATTAATTGCACTGACGTTATCACAATAATGGGTTATAGTACCCTGATCAAAGCAATAATCCATAAGCATTTGTTTAATTTTGCTTCTTGCAAAATAATGAAACCAAGTTGTTCCCTAGGAAGAAGCAACCGCCCGATATACTCTTCCTATTATCACAATTTCCTACCCAATCTGTATCAATAAAGCCAACTAAGCTAACATTAGTGTCAAAAAAGTACCATATTCCATAGTTGGATGTCACATTCACATATCGAAGGATTCTCTTCATAAATGAGAGATATGACCCATTGGGATCTGATTGGTACCTAGCACGCACACCCACACTAAAAGCTATATCGGGCCTACTTACAGTCAAGTAAAGCAAGCTACCAATTATGCCACCACATAGGCTTTGATCTACACTTTTCCCACTAGCATCCTTGTTTAATTTCAAAGTGGTACTCATAGGTGTGTCACAATGTTTGGCCTTCTTAAGACCAAACTTCTTCACTAGGTTTTTAGCATACTTAGATTGGGATATGAAAATCTCATCATACAATTGCTTGATTTGCAAACCTAGGAAGCAATTGAGGTCCCCTACAAGACTCATCTCAAATTTGTGAGACATAACATCAATGAAAATACAAACACAGTTAAATGCTCAAAGCTAACCTAGAGGGGGGGTGAATAAGTTAGGCTCCTTTTTCCACTCCCTTAGAAACAAACAAACAAAAGTTTGTCCCACTAGATTGCTTGTATCACAATATATATATCAATTAAAGACACTTAATCAATATATAAAACAAATAAAGTGTGATACAAACAAGTAATCATAACACATACACAATTTATATTATAGAAATGAAGTCAACTTACATATAAAGTTATATCCATAGTATTCAAATAAAAAATAAAAATATAAGAGAGATAGGGATAGAGAAAAGTTGACACAAGATATAACGTGGTAAACCTCCGAAGAGGAAACATCCACAGGTTAGCAACCATCGGCAAACAAAATCCACTAGTAGATAAGACAAGTACAATCTCTCAAGTGACCCCTTCACCTAGAAACTATCCTCATATCCTACCCATGAAGATGTCGCCCTCTTGCTTAACAATTCGAGGCCTCACAACTTTTGTCAAGACTTCTTCGCTCACTCTTCCGGATCCTTACGACCCTAGGCAAGACTTTCTTGCTCACCCTTCTGGATCCTAACGACCCTAGGCAAGACTTCTTGCTTAACTATCTGAGTCCTCCCGACTCTAGTCAAGACTTCCTCGATCACCCTTCTGGATCCTCACGACCCTAGGCAAGACTTCCTTGCTTGACAATCCGAGGTCTCACACCACTTGCCAAGACTTCCTTGCTCAACAACATAGGTCTGACACCTATTGTCAAGACTTCCTTCTCATAAGGCATCTAGGTGATCATGAATTCAAAACGCAAACAAGCACGCAACATAGAATGTTATGATCAACATATCCTATGGAAAAAACTAGACATGAGCATGAATGCACAAAACAAATGTAGTCTAGTCAATCATGCATGTTTAATCCATCTAGATCATGTAACATATGTTTAACACTAATTACAACCTATATGCATGCATAGATCTAAAACTTGAATCACAAGATATGTTCAATTAACACATAATCAAGTTTAAATCTCATATGTTCAATGAAATGTGAGAGGGAAGGGATATATAAAGGAGAGGGAAAGAATAGAAGCAAAAGGACCAAAATGTCCTTATGTGTACCAAGCATGCTTGCTGGCTGAGATGGCGTATGGGCATCTTGAGGCAGCAAGCATTCTGTCCCGAGATGGCCTTGTACCATCTCGGGGAAAGAGTTCTTAGTTGCACTTCTTTTCCTCCCGCGTTCCCCTCGCGTTCTTCGACTGTTCTCCGACCTCCGAACTTGAAATTCAAATTTGTTTATGGATTATGAACCATAGCTCTCTCACGAACATGGACATATAAGATACTTAACCTGAAAAATAATAATTCGACTCGATATACGAAGATGAAGTCAATGTATACAACATGAGTTGAAAGTGTAGTATCTTTTGACTTAGAACTTGAAATGAATAGTATGAGTAACCGAAATGATTGAAACTCAATCAAGAATGATTTAGGACTAAAATCAAGTTCAATATCCATGTTATACAAATATTTACACATACGAACACAATTCACACTAAAATGCAAACTACATAGAGAGTCTCCAATCATGCATTTTTTTAAAACATGTTATTTTCATACCAATGCATGAGATTCATCTTCAAGTGTGTGAATGTGATATACATGGTGCACAATGATGCAAGGACACATATGTATGAATTGTGTGTGTGTGCCTATAATGGTGCACAATGATGTAGGGACACAAATGTATGAATTGTGTGTGTGTGCCTAAGCCTTATAAGAGAAAGATAAGGTCTTAATATACCTTTGTAGAACCATATTGAATCATTTCTCTTTGAAGACTTTGAACTTGCTTTGGCTAGTTGTTCCTTCTTCTTTGAAGCTTGAATCATCATGAATCTAAACAATTAAATCATTACGAGTAAACATCATTTTTATATAGAATTAATGCCAACACAATCTAAAACCTAACAATCAAAAAATTGTTGGACTTTGGATTTGTTGGTGTAGCCAAACACAATGTCATCAAAATAGATTTGAGCTATGAAAAGCTCATCTATGTTGTCCTTGATGAACAAAGTCTTGTCAACACTACCTCTAAAGTAGCAATTGCCAACAAGATAAAGAGTGGGGCACTCATACCAAGCCCTCGATGCTTGTTTCAACCCATATAAAGCCTTATTGAGACGATTGACATGGTAGGGGTGGTGTGAATCCACACCCTTTCGGTTGCTCAATAAACACTTTCTCATACAAGAAGCAATTGATAAAGGCACTCTTAACATCCATTTGATGTAATTTGAACTTGTACACATGATATGGACATGAAAAGCCTTATGGACTCAAGACGGGCAACCAGAGCAAAAGTCTCGTCAAAATCGACACCCTCAATTTGAGAGTATCCTTGTGCTACAAGTTTAGCCTTGTTTCACACAATGTTGCCATTCTCATCTAACTTGTTCCTATACACCCATTTTGTTCCATTGACATTGGTGTTCTTATGTTTTGGAACAAGAGTCCAAACCATATTTCTTTCAAATTGGTTTAGCTCTTCTTGCATAGCAAGAACCCAAAACTCATCATTCAATGCTTCATCAACCATTTTGGGTTAAATTTGAGAGGTGTAACAAGTATAGCTAATTTTATTATCCAATTGACTCCTAGTCCTAGCACCCTTATTCATATCTCCAAGAATATAATTCTTGTTATGGAGATGTCTAACCTATGGAACGGGTTGTTTAGAGTACAAAGATGGATCTCTATCAAGAGGTTGAATGACCTCTTCATTAATGTTTGACTTCACACCACTTGGAGTCTCACCATTCTTCACCAAGGAAGAATCATCAATCTCACAAACATCCTCCTCTTGGTTAACAATTTTTGGCCTACAATCATCAATCACAACATTTGATGAATTATCATGCATTTGTAGGTATCTTACGGTTCTTTTGGTATGTTTGCAAGCAATTAGGTATATCTTAGAAGAATGGACGGAAAAATATGGAGTTGTGTAGAAAAAGGCCAGAATTAATGAAGTATAGATGTCAAGTGCACTGGTATTGTACGAGTCCTTACCGTGCACTACCCACACACTATAAAGAGGATCATAGAGATGGGAAACTGTGACGGTTAACCCGTACATTTGAAAAGACCAGGGAGCAGACCAAAGAGCAGAGCATGCCCATCAGGTCCATGCACGACTACATGTGCAGGTTACTACTCGCGTACAGCCCGCGCATTTTATCAAACCAGGGAGAAAGAATCAGTGCAATCAAGGCATTACGCATGTCATTGTGCAGGTCCCAACCTACGCACAACCCATGCATTTTATATGTTAGGAGCGCTACATCTGTAGAAATTAGACCATTTCAAGACACCTATATATAGGATGAATTATGTTATCACACATACACCCATACACATTCACAACAATTCTCTCTCTTGATCAAGGAATTCTTCTCTCTAAAACCAATTCAAACCTTTATCATCTACTCAACAAAAAGAAAGCAAGGAGATCAATTTGGAGCATAAGGAAGAAGAATTCTTCTATGGTTTTTCTTTTATTCTCTTCTCTTTGCTTATTTTTTGTAATAGACATGAGTAGCTAATAACCCCTATGGAGTTGATGTGATTCTTTATTGAATCGTGGGCTTTGTAATGAACTCTATATTTTTTTATCAATCTATCAAATATGTTCTATTCATTATTGTAATTGATTTCAATGGTGGTTTGTCTTTGATTGTACATTCCTCTCTTAGCAAATTGTTTGAGAAATTATTTGAGTAGTTGATTGGGTATACATCTACTTAATCTTCTTAAGCTTAGATAAGCAAGAATACACTCCACAAGTGAGACCCAGACTTTATAATCTCAATTTTTATCTACTCTCAAATGGGTAATCAATTATATACATCTAGGTTGGTAGCTTGTGAGAGGTTAAACATCAATACTATACATATAGGTTAGTGACTTTATGAAGAGAATAGTCCCTTAATTTGATAGATGTGCATTCATGAACAATAATTTGTGGTGGCCAATACTATACATATAGATTGGACACTCAAAAGGGATATGCAACCAATACTATACATCTAGATTGGTTATAATCGATATGAGAGTTCATAAATTGCCCATAATTTACTTGTTGGATCCATCAATTCCTTAGTCTTAACAGTCATATTTTAACTCACATTTCTTATTAACTTAGTTGCATATTAGACTAATTAAAATAATTGTAGTTTGCATCTTAACTATTAACCTTTTAAAAACCAACAATTGATGTTTACTTTTCATGCTTTGATTAGTTTAATATTAGTTAACTAATTTTTGCCATTTGATTTCCCTTTCCCTGTGGACGAAACTCAACTTGCCATTGTACTATTTTTATAAACTTTTGAGGCATTGGTGTGGTACTTTATAAATATTTTTTGACATACGATTTTTAATGACAAAATCGTACATCATCAAATGGTGCCATTGCCAGGGATCAACGTATATGGTTGTGATTAAATTTAGCTATAGTTAGTTGTTTATTATTTTAGTTTTCGTTCACCTTGTGTTTCTTTTGTTTTTGTTTTTGTAGTTTCAGGTGCCTAGGTTTATGCACATGAGGCGTTCATTTAGAAGACCAGTTTTGCCAGCTCAAGTTAACATCAATCGGATCGGTAGGATAATTAGGAAATTTAAGGGAAGTTAGTTGGAAGAGAAAATGGCTGAAGAAAATCCCCCAAACATGCCGGTTGAGGAGCAAGAAACACATGGGAATGATTTAGGGATAAGGATTGGGGAGTACATCCTCCCTTCAATGGGAGATGAGCAACCTACCGCTATTGTCCTTGATGACATTACTAGGTATATGAATTGAAAGGCATGCACATGAACTTGTTGCCATTGTTCCACAGACTGCCTTCGAAGGATTGTCTACAATTTATCAAGCAATAAAGCAAAGTTCTTTAGGTGTTTCCAATTGTGGTTAAAAACACGATATTAACTAGGGGATAATTATAGATGAGATGCTTCCAGTACTTCTTGAAGGACTGTGCAATGCATTGGTATAAGGAACTAAGGCCTAGAGCTCTCACCATATGGCCCCGGGTGTGCAAAGCTTTCTACAACATTTTTTTCCCAACTGCTAAGGCTAGAGAATTGAAGATAACGATTGCCACTTTCAGTAAGGAGGATGGTGAGCCATTTCATGAAGCATAGGAGAGATTCCATCTTGTGCTAGCACAAGTGAGACCACACACTTATCTGGGCGAATTGAAAACCAATTCCTTTTGCCAAGGACTTTCCACTATCACCCAGATAATAGTGGACAACGCTTGTGGAGGCACAATTGTTGATAAGAGGGCCCTAGAGGCTTATAAGATCATGGCGAAGTTTTCCCAAAATTCTCAATAGAGGTCTTTCAATACAAGAAGAGGTGGCAAGATTGAAATTGGTGGAGGAATGTCTAGGATGACAAAAGAAATGCAATCTATAAAGGACTTCATAAAGAATTTGTACAAGTCTGGTGCCTAAGTGAACCAAGGTGTGTGTGACTTTATGATAAAGGAAGGTCAATGTGAACAAGAGGGAAATCAAATGTTGGAAGGTTTCCAACGATAGAGAAATGATCCATACTCTAACACATACAATCACATACAATCCGGGTTAGAAAATTCATTCGAATTTTTCCTAGAGCAACAACAATAACTCTAACTAGAGCCAAGGATTTCAGAATCAAGGTTATAACATGTATAACAATTAGGGCGGTCCAAGCAACTGTTGGGGTTTATGCCTTGAAGATGTAATTTGTAAATAGATTTATGAAATAAATAAAAAGAAAAGTTCAACTCATTCTCGTTGTGTTCTTCATTTTATAACTTGTGCATATATTTCACATCGAAGATTGCCATATGTAATCACGAACTTTTTATATAAATGTCGAATATAGATGGATACAGTAAGAGATGTGCAGTCTAAAGAGTTCGTAGATAGCAAATAAAGCTGGGTACTTTATTTGTGGTTAATCTACAGCTGCGATCCATTTCGTAGTGTACGGTGATCCTTTCCTGGATCATTCATATGGAGATATGAGAATGGCGGCAACTTGTATGATGTGATCATATAGGACTGGACCTTGATCTATATGAATCTATCACCAAGATCTGTTTACCGATGAGATTCATATATATCAACTAATGATGGCTATATATGGGTGATCTTAATTTTGAGTGTCTTATTGACTCCTTCAGGTTAGATTGTGGTCTTTGATATACCATGGGTGAGGTCGGATGTAGTTCCTGATCAATATTCTCCGTATGATAGGATTGTGTTTTGGCTTACGGTTGGGGCGGTTTGTACACAACAGTTGAATCCACTCATTCTTATGAAAAGTAGATGGTAGTTCCCTTAAGGGTTGATTCGGGGCTTGGACAATATGAGCGCTTTTCTAATTTCGTGAGGAAATATGATTTATTGTCCATTAGAGAATCAATGGTACTTAAAGGATATATGTAATTAGAGGGGTATAACGGACATTATAACCTAGCTGTAACTATGAACTACTGTTGAGGATCACACCCTGTGTAATAGCTATATCAATGGACACCAAGTTGTATCAGTCTGTGAAAAAGCATCTACAATTGAGAGAGTACAGCTTCGGGTTTTTAGTGGAATAACACCGGAGTTAATAATCAAGGAATATTATTTAAACAGTTTAATTAATGATTCCTAGGATTATTGGAGCTCAAAATACATTTGGTCCATTAAGTCCCCTTGCTAGCTCGATCGATTTAGGTAACAATGGTCACGGTTAATTAATTGGATTGTCCAATTAACTGTGCTACGAAAGTGACACGTATTTATTCAGGAATTAATTGAATAATGAGATTGTTTAATTAATAAATAATGGTGATTAAATATATTCGATAATAAGACTATTTAACTACGTTATTAATCACTAAATAAAGGGTGCTAGTTGATATTTGATTTTAAATCCCCGAAACCATCTCTACCGGAGGTTATCACACAGTTTTCTCCACAAATGGCTTTATACCAGCGGCCTAAACATGGTACTCACAATTTAGACAAACACAAACCGGAGATGGATAGGGACCTTAAGCTAATCTGTTCTGTTGTGCATGATCCTCGTGAGAGGCAAGCACATAGCATACTGATATCTTAAAGAAATGTAAATCTTAGCATAGTGAACTTCCTGAAGGTCAGGAAGAGGAAAACTTAGAAAGCCATGGAAATTACAAACACATTACTTTTTATTTTATTGATCGAGGATGTTACAAAGAGAGCATTTCCGTCTTTATATAGAGGAAAGAAGAGAACTCTGAAGACGATCTAAGATGAGGCCAAAACCTTTGGCTGACAGACATATCTTACAAAAGTGAACAAAAGAAACAAGAAAACCACTTTTGGGTAGGTGACAGGTAAACAACAAAATATCAACAATAATTTGATAAAGCTGTCTGGCAGCTGGCAAGAAGGAACATGATAAGGATGAAGGCGTGGGTTCTAGAGATAATATCATGGGCTGATGAGATTGTAGCTGGCATGATCCTCATCATCAGAATCGAGGGCTTCACAAAAAGAATAGGGCTACTTGTCTTCTTACATAAGGACTTGAGAATCCAACAGATAAGAATTTGAAAAAGGTGCCAGCTCTGAGCGGGGTCTCTTGGGACACTTGGCAAGATGAAGAGGACATATGTAGAATCTCCATTAACGTCACAGGAAATTGAGTAGAGGTATTTAGATGGAGATGTAAAACGATTTATCATAATCGTATGGAGTATCCCATTCGTAACTAATGTTGGAAGTCTATAAGAGTCTGGTGTGTGGATTGTAGCGGTAAGGCCTGTTGAAAATCTAGATGCACGATACTTTTGCAGCCATTTCTGTATCTAATTTCCACAGATGATATTGACCCATGAGTTTAGCAAGCTCATATTCCAGATAGACAGGGGATTAAACCACTAAAGGTAAGTGCGAAGGTTTGAGTTGTAATGGTTGAGTCATGGACTAATCCATATAGAGCTTGCAGAGGAAAAACTATAGCATGATGGTATATGGCTGATAGATAGCATAAATACCATAACACTTGAGGAGAATAATAATAAAAGGGAGAAGATATAAAAGGGTCAAGGAAAGGCTTGATAGGGTTGATGAGCCTGTGTCTGCAGTCTTGATCATTTATCAGAGAAAGATAAATAGGAAGGTGAGTCCTAGCAAAGTCTTGTATCTGCTATAGTGAGGGTGTTTGATCGGTTGGTAGTGTTGATATTAACTCTGGAGGGTAGGTAGGAGGAGAAGGTACTGTCGGAGAGGAGATAGAGGATGAAACAGCTGTGGTAACCATGTAAATCAGAGGAACGAGAATGGCTTGAGAAATAAGGGTGACAGACAGGAGTTTGGAAAGCATATCAGAAATGATGTTATCTTGTCCCTTCACATGGTGAATAGTGAAGTCGTATAGAGAGAACCATCATTGAGCCTTAGTAGTTAAAGACAGTGAGGGATTTTGTTACGAAAATCCAGGATCTTTGAGAAGGATGAGTTGTCCATTTCTACAATAAAACTTTTAGTCCTGAGATTAAAGTCAAACTTTGAAATCCCATTTTTTACTGTACGGATTTCCTTATAGATCGTGTGATAATGTTTCTGGGCATCTTTGAACTGTCCACTGGCATGGCTATAGTAGTGGCATCTACCATCTTTTTCTTCGATGAGGATAGTGCCCCAGAAATGGTCACTAGCATCCGTTTGGAGGATGAGTTGACTAGTAGAGGGTATGTGTAGAGGAAGTGGTTTTAAGGAAACTTGCTTGAGGTAAGCAACCATATTTGAATGGGTGGAGTTCTACGGAATAGGGCTCTTCTTGAGGAGACTGGATAGGCTAGTAATATAGTGGCTACCTCGAGGGATGAAGTCTCTGATATAGTTGATTATGCCAAGGAATTGTTGGACTTGTTTAATGGTGAGGTTTGAATTTTGAAAATCAAGTAATTGTTTGGTGAGGTGAGGACCAGAGTGGTACGTTCGTTGTGTAATATGCATACCAAGGAATTCGATCTCATATACTCCGATCATGCTTTTCTTTTCGGAGAGCATGATGCCATATTTTTCTAGAATCTCAAGGAACTGGTGTATAAATTTGTCACGGGAGACATTGTCTGGTGAAAATAGTAGTATATCATCATTGTACAATAAGAAATAATGGAGAATAGGGTGAAAGATTCTTGTGATGGCTTTTTGGAAGAGTGATGGGGTAATTTTCAATCCAATTGGCAGGATAGTCCATTGATATTATGCATTTGGGAGGCAGAAAGCAGTTTTGTATCTTTCTTCTGGGTGCATCCTTATTTGCCAAAAAGCTCCATTGAGATCAAACTTTTTAAACACAGTTACAGTAGGGAGTTGAGAAAACAAAAGTGTTGGTTTTAGGAACAGGGAACTTGTCATCTCTTAGGAAAAGGTTGTGAGGTTTGTAATCAATGACCAACCTCTTCTTTCCTCTGAGCTGTTTGAGCGTTTCTCAACATAAAAAGCTTGGCACGCCTAGGGAGAGGAAGTGCGCTCTAACAACCCTAACGTAGGAGTTTGTCGCATTCTTCATTGGCCAACTGAAGATCGGTTGGAGACATTCCTGAGTGAGAGGCCTTGGTTGGGATGACATCCTCATTGAGCTTGAAAGGTAGCTTGATGAAGAAGTCAGGATTTCACCACAAAGGTTTGGGGTGTTTGAAATCAGCATGACTATTTGTGCAAAAAGTGATGAGTTTTTCTTGAACCTACTGGAAGGAAGGGTTAATGGTAGATAAAGGGAATGTTTTTGGTATACTGGAAAATGGTTTGAATTCTCGCTTAAATCTGATTTCAGTGGGGAGAATTATGAGGAATTTAGCTTGGCTATATACATCCCTGTCAATTAAGACATCCTTTTATGGCAGAGGTGTGCCAATATCATGACTTCATAAGTTACAAGAAACACTTTTCTTTCAGGCACTGGAAGGTAGCACCTTAGGGTTCATCATGGTGGTATGGGCATCTGTGTCGAGATAAGCTATAGCGGGAACTGGCTTTGAATATTTTTCTGATAAGATTTTGACTGGAATTTAGGGGCCTGTTGATATGTTTTCTTTGTCAATTGCTTGATACGCTTCTGAAGGAAAGTTAAGGTCTAAGTACTTAGAGGATTCTAAAAAGGAGTCTGAGTCTTGAAGCACAAAAATGGTGTGAGAATTGACATCTTTTTGTTATGAAAAGATGGATTGGATGTCAACATCTGAAGGGACTTTCTCAACTATTTTCTTAAGCCGGTGAATAAGTTTGGTAGATTTTGCCTTTTTGTTAGGACATTTCATGGCATAATGTCCTTGCTAACCTCAAACAAAACATTTAGAAGACTTGTTCTAGATTCTTCTATCCTTTTTGCTGTAGTATTTGAACTTCCTATTTTTTATGTTGCTAGAAAAGGGTTTTGCCTTCCTAGGTACCCTTCTAAAATGATTCTTCTTTTTATATTTGCACTCACACTGCTCAACATATTTGCATTTGAGGTGATATGAGTCAGGCAGCTTGCAGTGTCTATCATATTTCTTACCTTCTTTGAGCATTTTAGAGAAGATTCTCTGTGTGGCGCAGAGCTTGTCTAAAACAGTAAGGGTGAACATTTGAATTTCTCCCAGAGTAATATCCCTGTGGAATCTACCTGTGGTTTCAAGTGTTCGTTGAAGTTCACCTTGGAGCTCTACAAGAAGCGAATTCAAATAAACTTGTCTCAGGCTCTCATCATTGATCCCACCAAGGGCATGCCATCTGAAAAGACATGGGCTTGTAATGGAAGTCTATATCCTTTCTATTGAAGAAACAACATCGCATTTCGAAGAATTCTTATCTAGCCTGTTTGTAAAATTAAGTGGCATCGCCGAGAATTTTTGGAAAATAATTCCCATAGCTTGTGAGATGGAGCCATATCAGACGAGCTGTAATTGGCGATATTCACCTAAGGCTTGGTACCAATCTCGAAGAGATCTAGTGAATCTGGATACAAATTCTCTTAAGATCATTTTTGTGTTGTGCTCATGTTTTACAATCTGGAGGTCAAGCCAGACACTCATTTCAGACATTTTTCATCTCCATAAATGGGGAGAGGAATCTTCTAAATTGAACCAGGGACCATTTATTGGTCTGGGAATGGGAGGTGGAGGTCTGTGTTCTAGAGGTTCTTCTATATTGGGTGTAGTTTTATTGGGAGTCTCTTCAGAAGACTTAGGGGTGTCAACAGTCTGAGTAGACGGTTGAGTACCTTCTTGGGATGCTATGAAGACTTGAGAAAGGTCTGCTAGGGCATCAGAGTCTGATAGGCCATTAGATGAACAAGATTGGCTTAACGAGGCTGAAGGGTCTGTTTCCCAAGAAGAGCGAGACTCTAAGGATATTGATGTAGGTTCAACAGATGAGGTCTCATCAGAGAGGGAGGTTGACTATTGAGATGTGTACAGAGCATGTCCGTAGGAATCTAATACATGTTGTTTCTTTTTCTCGGAAGAGGAAGACTTCCTAGAGGGTCGTGTATGATGAGTAGGGCGAGAGGAAGATGATGGCTTAGTTGACTGTCTTGGCTGAGACAAAGGAGGATATTTTCTAAAGAGGTCTCCAGTGGACTTAAGAAACTGATAATGATAAGGTGGTCTGGACGGGGAAGCATAAGGTGGAGATTGGGTTGGAAATATAAGAGACGGTGAATATGGATAAGGTCTAGGTACATATGATGTACTGGAGAGATGGTCTCTATTCATCTGGTCTAATTGCTCTTTCAATTGTCTGATCTCTCTTTCCTTGTTGTCAAACTTAGGGCCGAAATATCCTTAGTTGATGTAATGGTGGAGATCTGCATCTAATCGGGCGACTATAGTTTGTAGATCCGTATACATGTTACGAAGTGAAGAATCAAGGTGTTGAAGATGAAAATCATGTTGTGAAACGTGATGAAGAACATGGTCAATTTTTGATCAATAGAGTGTAAAACACTATTTTATACCCTGGGTTTGTGGGAATGCAAATTGATCACCTGTTCAGCCTGGGAATGCTGCTTTAAGTATCCATCAGGGAGGACTTCAGTGGATTGGACAAAAGGTCGGGAAAATAGATTTCTTTGAGGATTGAAGGTAGGTTCTAGAGGAAGAAAATCTTTATCATACCTGGAAGCCATGAAACAAGGTATGGGTGTAAGAAGAGGCAAGAAAGGTTTTTCTGGCTCTTTTTGTAGTAGTCCTTCAAATTTAAGGATTTGGAGGGCTCTGTCATAAATAGGGAGAGGTTTATTTTTGACAAACTGTAACCCAATTCAAGGGCAATTTGGACCTTCTGATTTATGGGTCTGTGGAAGAGGTTTACAGGAAGACCTAATGACTTTGGAGCAGAATCTGCATTCGTAATCAGCATCACACACGTCTGGGTCAACGTCCCATATAAAGTGGCTGTTGATCTTATCAGTGTAGATTGGAGATCCGTCAGCTTCAAAGCTGTGGATAGGGATGTCGTCTTTGAGGTAACAAGACGGATCATAAGAACTTGAAAAGTAGGAGAAACGTCAGGAGTGCTAGGACTAGCTTCTGGAGTGATGATAGGCTCAAAGGC
Source organism: Dipteronia dyeriana (assembly GCA_032871835.1). NCBI lineage: Eukaryota > Viridiplantae > Streptophyta > Magnoliopsida > Sapindales > Sapindaceae > Dipteronia > Dipteronia dyeriana. The sequence goes on from CM065302.1 coordinate 41,721,841, forward strand.
TGTTAGAATAGAACCATCTGGCAGTCTGGTGAACTTGGTGTCAAAAGCTATGACTGGGGTGGTATTTTGGAAGGCTTTCTCATAATTGGTGATCCAATCAAGAGGCATGATTTCTATGAGCTTTTCTTTGGGGAGCTATTTAGAAATTCGGATGATGGTTGGGACTTCATCTTCGTGTTCTGCTTTGATGAAGATTGTATCTCTAGTGTGGCCAGGAATAGGAAGATCCAGGGCCTGATCTTGAAGCTGATAGGCGATCTGGTGGTGTAAAGTGGCCATATAGGAATTGGGTAGCATGGGTGCTCCTAAATTTTGGAGTTAAACCTCGAGACAGTTGTGGAGGTTCTGATCCCTAAGAGTGATGTTGAAGTTAGGGTAATGTGAGCGAGATACTACCTACATGAAGTGTAGACAAACAAGTACTGATAACTGCGTGCTCGTATTCTTTATAAATGGTGTTAGGAATAGTGATTTTGGCGGTAACTGGTAGTCCTTTTCTTCCATGGAGAGTAAGGACTATTCTGATTGCGCCTATATGCAAGTGAGAGTAAAATTCTCTGATCCATTATTCTATCAGTGGTTGGCCTATTTCCAAGTCAATGTATTGCTCAGCAGTGGAAGCAGAAACCAGACAATTGTCTAGTTCCATAGACTGAATATATTCCTTTATAGGAGGAGAACGGTGTTGGACTAAGGAAGTGACCTTTCTGACAAGAGACTTGCTACGTTTAAAGACAGTGTAGGGATTGAGTAGGGGTAAAGAGGTTTCATTTATCTGGGCAGATTCAGGAATATGGGTATATTCTACAAGGTGTTGTATCTTATTAGACTGGGTTGTACGAACAGAGATAGTAGAGGATAGTCTAATAGGAGCATTTTCAGATGAGCTATTTGCCATGATTTAAAAGTTCCTTCTCTTCAATCGGTTCTCAATGCAAATCAATACAATTCTCATTTTAAAAGGTTTAAATTCAAAAACAAATATTTAACTATCTTTTAAAGACATGAGATATTTTAAAAGATTTGAAAATCAAATAATGATATCATTTGTTTTTTAAAAGATAAAAATATATTTGATATATATTTATTCTTTGAAAAAAGTATCAAGAGATATAAAAAAAAGAAAAAAAAAACATTAACGCATACGAGAGAAAAACGCATCAGTTGAATAAAATTGATGTGTGTGAATGTGTGTGTTAAAAGTGAATAAAACATAACACACATTAAAAGCCAAGCATATAGTTTTGTTTTGATTCTTGATAACGTGCAAGTGTGCATGTGTTAAAAGAAACAAAAAAATGCATCACTGTTAGCTAACTTTTAGTTTTGTGTATTGTGTGCTTAAAGAGAGAAAAAGATCAGTGCAAGTGTGTGCACTGATATCATAAAAATATTGGTTAATATTTTTATATTAGAATTGTTTTATTTTGTGAAAATAGAAGAAAGAGTTTCTTCATTCTTATTCCCTCTTCAACATCCTCCTAAGTTCCTGAGTATCATGACACGCTCACACAATGTTGCCAATCCCGTGATATAGTGAGAAAGATCGACTGGTTCAGACATGGAGCATTACAAGAAGTGAAAGAGCCTCCAAACGTTGGTAAGGTTCTAACATCTTCTTCTAATTATATTGATTTCAATTTCCTGTATATACATATATTTTATTATTGTAATAATTTTATATGTACAAGCTCCAAAAAATTATGATCCAAAGTTTATTGGTTACAGATCGTTTATGACCTGTAAACTTTTTTTTTATAAAAAAAAACCTATTTTCATTGCATTACGAGTGAACCGAGTTCCAACAATTGGTATCAGAGCCATTTTTTTTTGGAATAGGAAATTGATTTTGATGCTCTTGTATGTATAATTGTGTAGGCACTGTTTAAATTGAGTGTATGATGTTTTTATATATATATTAATTTTTTTTAATTTATAAAAACATAATTCATAGTTAATTATACAGTACTATGGATTTAGGGTTTATAGGATGCGTATTATTTTAATTTTTTTTATTGTTATTGTATTGTAAATAAAAAAATAAATTGTAACCTATATTGAAGACCTGGAAAAATCGTGAAAAAGGATTCATGAGACGAATCGGAGTGACCTAAAGTGGGTGGAAGATTTTTGAAGTTACAAGAAGACCAAGGAATTCCTTGGGGTAATTTTATAATTTTAGATTCCAATTTTTTAGGTTAAATAATCCACAGTACTCGGTCAAGGAATGCTTTAAATTATGTGATTATAAAAGCATTGTCATGCATACTATTACATTTAGATTAGATGTGCTTACACAAATATATTTGATATGTCATACATGTATCATAGCCTGATATTTTATGTAACTTTTTTTAATGTGATTAAAATGGGCAATATACATAATTGGCTATGAAAATGAGATTAGTTTTTTAATGGTTAGAAAACTTGGTAATTCTCATTAATATTAATCTTGTTATTAAAGAGTTTAATAAATTTGATTAAGAGGGTCATTTATTTTAATTAGAATTAATATGATTAATAACCTAATATTAAAAAAAACTGAATAAAGGGTTAAAGTTTTAATAGTTAAAACTCGGTAAACACTGATATAATAATCTGACCTTAGTAAATAGTTTACAAATGCTTGGATTATTCACTAATAGATTAGATTTTTGAAAGTTAAAAATCATTAATAATGAATTAGTTAATGCACTAGATAACTTGATTAAAGTTAGCTGCATGATCCAGTAGAGTCTAGGTGCATTAACAGATAATAGAAAACTTTAGTTTTAAAATAGTAAGTGGGAGAGGGATATATGACATATATATCTTGCAGTCTCCATCATTAGTTTAACACCGTGAGATCCGAGTGACGCTTTATGACGACTTTGTTTTCGTCCTCTTTAAGGAGGGTTTCTACAAAGATCAATACCAAGGTTGACTTCCTAACGGATAGGATTTCTGAGGTTATTTCGGGATTGACCGACCCTAGGGCGGTAATTCTCGAGTTAAGCTCGTGAGATTTGAAATGGTAGGTTACACTCAAGAAGGTTTTGATTAAGTTTTGTTAATTAAAAATCTGACTGAATAAACGATGATTGAATGATATGGAATAAGAATTATTCTAGAATATCATTTATTTGAGAATGTCTCGGTCCAACATACAAAGACTTGACAGACCCTAAGGCGGCAATTCTTTGTGGTATGTTGGATTGTCATGGTACAGTAACTGTTTTTAGGGTAGTTCTAGTTTGTTAAACATGTTCATGCATCATGTTTAAATTTATACCAAAGCACTCATACTTGTTTTTAATAAATGACTGAATGAATATTTTATTTATTTCAACAATTATGTCTTTTGTATTACTACAAATTCTAGCAAATGACAAATTAACTAGTGATAACTATACAAAATGGAAACTTAATATTAATGCAATACTGGTCACCAAATACCTCAATTTTGTGCTTACGGAGGAATGTCCTCCAGTTCCTAGTGTCAAGCCTCGCAAAGAGTTCATGAGGCATATCATTGATGGGTCTCATTTGATGAGAAGGCTTGAACATATATGTTAGCTTCTACGACAGACGTGCTTGTCACAAAGCATGAAGCAATGACTTCAACATTTAAAATATAGAGTCATTGCAAGCTTTGTTCGGGTAGCCCTCCGAGCAAAAGTGGCACGAAGTTGTTCATTTCGTTATGCTCACTTGTGTGAAGGAAGGTGCATCAATTCGGAAACATGTACTGAGCATGATGTCCTACTTCAATACGGAAGAAGTCAATGGTGGGGCCATTGACGAACCCAATCAAGTGAGCATCATACCAATGACTCTTTCGAAGAGTTACAGTAAGTTTAAAAGCAATAATGGGATGAAGAAGTTAAGGTTCCGCCTCACACTGTTGCTCAATGAGCTTGCTACCTTTGAGTCATTGGCTAAGGATATTAAGGGTAAGATCGGTGAGACAAATGTTACCGAGCCATCTTCCTCCTCTAATAATAAGAAGCAAAAGAGGTATGCAAGGAAGGTGAAGGGTAAGCCCAAATCTAAGAAAGCCCAAAGCAAGAAGAAGTACAAGAAAGGTAAATATGATTTACTTGTTCTTGAGTCATGTTTAGTGGAACATGATTCTTCACCCTGGATAGTTGATTCGGGGGGCACTAACCATGTTTGTTCTTCCTTTCAATGGACTGATTCTTAGACACAGCTAGAGGAGGAAGCCTTCACAATACGTGTAGGGTTTAAAGATATCATGTCGGCACGAGCAGTGGGCGTAATTAGATTATATTTTTATAAAAAATATAGATTGTTGGACAATGTATTTTTTATTCCTGGATTTATTCGGAATTTGATTTTTGTTTCTAAGTTATTAGAACAAATATATATATATATATATATATTAATAATAAGGCTGTTATTATTAGAAAGAATGGTCTGAATATTTGTTCAGGAATTAATGAAAACAATTTGTATGTGTTAAGACCGTTAATACATATTATGTTGCTCAACACCGAAATGTTTAATTTTGAAAAATCATAAACTAAAAGACATAAAATTTCTCCAGATAATGACACATATCTTTAGCATCTAGGGTTTGGTCATATCAATCTTGTCCGGATAGACTGACTAGTAAAAAATGGACCTTTAAGTGAGTTAAATGTTGGCACCTTACTTGTCTTCGAATCCTGCTTTGAAGGTAAGATGATTAAAAGACCTTTTACTGGAAAAGGGTTAGAGCTATAAATCCACTGGAGCTCATACATACATACATCCGTGGACCTATCAATGTTAGAGTTAGGGATGGCTATGAGTATTATATCTCCTTTATAGATGACTACTCAAGATACAGATATGCTACCTAATGCAACGAAAGTTGGAAACATTTGAAAGGTTCAAAGAATTCTGAGCTGAAGTTGAGAATCAATTATGTAGGACTATTAAGTCACTACGATCGGATCGCGGAGGTAAGTACCTTGACCAAGAGTTTGAAGACTTCATGGTCGAGCATTCCAACTCACAGCTTAGCAAAATGGTGCAGCGCATAGGAGAAATAGAAACCTGATGGAAATGGTGAGATCTATGATTAGTTTCTCATCATTACCAAATTCCTTATGAGGATACATGTTACAAACAGAGGTATACATTTTAAATGTAGTGCCATCCAAATCTGTTCCTATGACTCCCCTAGAGTTGTGGAATGGTCGTAAAGCTAGTTTATGACATTTCCACATATCGAGTGTCCAACACACGTGCTGAAGAACAAAAGTGGAAAGCTAGACTTCAAGTCTGTGGTCTATTTATTTGTAAGATACACCAAGAAGACCAGAGGTGGACACTTCTACTGTCCAGAATATAACAAAGTATTTATATCGACAAATGCAACATTTCTTGAGGACAATTATATTAGTGACCATAAACATCATTCTAAGATTGTATTGAATGATTTGGAGCCTGGTGAGACTATTGCTTCATCAACAGTTGTTGTTGATCTATAAACATCTGAGAGTCAGATGGTTCATGATCAGAATACACTACCACCTAGACATAATAAAAGGGTTGTGAGACAACTTGAACGCTATTTTGGTATAGGGGAGGGACAAGGTGTTGTCTCTGTTGATAGTGTGGATGATCTACTGACATTTAAGAATGCAATAGAAGATCCTGATAAAGAGGAATGACTTAAAGCCATGAATCTTGAGATGGAGTCCGCACTCTAACTTACTCTAGAATCTTGTAAACTTATCGGATGGGATAAAATCCATAGAGTGTAAGTGGATCTACAAGAGAAAGAGAGGTGTAAATGGGAAGGTACAGACCTTCTAGGCAAGGTTAGTGGCCAAAGGTTATACTTAGAAAGAGGGGGTCGGTTATGAAGAGACCTTCTAGCCAGTAGCCATGTTTAAGTCTATTGGAATTCTCTTATCCATTGTTGCCTATTTTGATAATAAAATTTGGCAGATGGACTTCAAGACTGTAGTTTTGAATGACAATCTTGACGAGAGCATCACTATGATGTAACCAAAGGGATCAATAGCAAAAGGTTTGCAAGTTGCAATGGTCTATCTATAGACTTAAGCAAGCATCTAGATCTTGGAACATCAGGTTTTATAATGCGATCAAAACCTATGGTTTTGAGCAGAATGTCAATGAGCCTTATGTATATAAGCGGATCGTTGACAAGAAAGTAGTTTTCTTGGTCCTATATATAGATGACATCATACTCATTGGGAATGATGTGGGAGTGTTATCTGATATATAGGGATGACTGGATAGCCAATTCCAAATGAAAGATTTGGGATAGGCGGGTTATGTTCTAGGGATCCAACTTGTAGGGGATCATAAGAACAAACTCACAGCACTGTCTCTGGCATCATATATCGACAAGATTCTTGTGCCATTTTTGATGCAGAACTGCATGTAAGGTAATTTACCTTCCATGCATGATGTTCACTTGTCTAAGAAATAGTGTTCTAAGACACATCAAGAAGTTGAGGGCATGAGACATGTACCTTATGCGTCAACAGTAGATAGTCTCATGTATGCTATGTTATACAAGAGACCGGACATCTGCTATATAGTGGGAGAAGTCAACAGATACCATTCTAACACAGGATTGGATCATTGGGTTGCTGTTAAGACAATTCTAAATTATCTTCAGAGAATGAGAAACTATATTCTAGTGTATTCCGGATAGGATTTGATCCCGTTAGAATACACATATTCTAATTTTCTGTCAGATAGGGATTCTAGGAAATCCACGTCTATATCAGTATTCACCTTGGGTGGTGGAGCCATTGTGTGGAGAAGTATTAAGCAATCTTACATTGCTGACTCCACCATGGAAGTCGAATATGTAGCCACTTGTGAAGATGCTAAATAGGTTGTTTGGCTCCACAAGTTCTTAAGTGATCTGAAAGTTGTTCTAGATCTGGATAAGCCCATAACACTTTGTTGTTATAACAATGGTACTGTGGCTAATTTCAAAAAACCATGAAGCCATAAGAGAGGGAAGCATATAGATGGAAAGTATCATCTCATTAGAGAGATAGTGTAGAGATGAGATGTGATCGCCATAAAGATAGCCTCCCAAGACAATCATGTTGATCCATTTATAAAGACCTTACCGGCTAAAGTGTTTTCGAGTCACCTAGATGGTCTAGGGTTACAGAAACATGCCTCACATATTTTAATGCAAGTGGGAGATTGTTGGGGTTTATGCCCTATTGATGTAATTTGTTAATGGATTTATGAAATCAATAAAAAGAAAAGTTCAATTCATTCTTGTTGTGTTGTTATTTTATAACTTGTGCATATAACATCCAAGATTGCCATATGTAATCTCGATCTATGTATATGATTGTCATAAATATATGGATACAGTGAGAGACGTGCAATTTAAAGAGTCCGTATATAGCAAATAAAGCTGGGTACTTTGTTTGTGGTTAATCTATAGTTGCGGTCAATTCTGCAGTGTACGATGATCCTATCTAGAGATATGAGAATGGAGGAACCTTGTATGATGTGATCATATAGGACTGTACCATGATCTATATGAATCTTGTAAGAACCTCAATTTTATGATTGGCTTATTTCATGACAAATCACATTTGGGATTCAATGTGTAATGGGTAGCTTAGGTTTTCAATGGCAAGCGACCAAGATCCCGGTGAGCTTCAAGAGGTAGTTCAGTTATGCTTGATTCTTAATAAAGAGATTTGGTTGCACACACTCACATTTCATTTATATGCATCTACGCTGACATGCGTTTGTTATTGAACACACACACACACTTACATGTATTTGAGATTTCATTCTTAGTTTTAAGTGTTCGGTGTGTATTTAATTCGTACTCCAATGCTTGATTGGACACGTCCGCACGTGAATGATGGTGTGCTCATTGTAACGTGAAGAGGGACCTTTGTAGTCTTTAATATGATTATTTTATTTTATTAAATTAAATATTTGAAATTGAATTTAAAATATTTAAATTCAAAAACAAATATTTAATTATCTTTTAAAGATAAGAGAAATTTTAAAAGATTTGTAAATCAAATAAAGATATCATTTGGTTTTTAAAAGATAAAAATATATTTAAAATATATTTGAAATATATTTATTCATTGAAAATCATATCAAGAGATATCGAAAGTAAAAAAAAAAACACATTAACGCTACAAGAGAAAAACACAACAGTTGAATAAAATTTATGTGTGTGAATGCATGTTAAAAGAGAATAAAACATAACACACATTAAAAGTCAAGCATCAGATTCGTTTGACTCTTGAAAACGCATCACAGTTTGCTAACTTTTAGTTTGGTGTATTGTGTTCGTAAGGAGAGCAAAAGATCAGTGCAAGTGTGTGCACTGATATCAAAGAAATAATGGTTAATATTTTTATACTCTCTAATTTGTGTAAATAGAAGAAAGAGTTTCTTCATTCTTATTCTCTCTTCAACATCCTACTAAGTTCATGATTACTGTGACACGTCCACACTATGTTGCCAGTCCCGGGATATAGCGAAAAAGATTAAGTGATTTAGTCAAGGAGCATTGTAAGAAGTGAAAGAGCCTCCAAACGTTGGTAAGGTTCTACCATCTTCCTCAGATTATAGTGATTTCAATTTCCCGTATATACATATATTTTATTATTGTAATAATTTTATATGTATAAGTTCCAAAAAATTATGATCCAAAATTCACTGGTTACAGATCATTTACGAACTGTATGATTTTTTAAAAAACATATTTCTATTACGTTACCAGTGAACCGGATATTAACACCTATTTCAGCTACGTTACCAATGAACCGGGTTCCAACAACAACCGGTGGCAAAATATACAGAATATTCCTCATACAAATTTCAACAACCAATCAGGACAATATCAAAACAAGACCAAGTCACTTAAAGATATGATGAAGGAGTTGGTACAGAACCATCAGAAATTGAACCAAGACTTCAGCAACACTCAAAATGTAACTCAACAGAAACTCCAAAATTGTATTGACTCAAATGACCAAAATATATGTGGCTTTGATGCATCACTCAAGAAAATGAAGACTCAGATGACTCATATAGCAGAATACATTCTCAAGCAGGAAAATGGAAAATCTGTGAGTGGGAATGAACATGCAAAGGTTATGGAAGTAGTGCAAGATGAGAAAGAGGAGTCATATAAAGAATGAGTTGTGTTATAGTCATGGAAGTAGAGTGAAAATGCAGAGGAAAATGAGCTAGTTGATGGGGTGATGAGTTAATGAGCAGTTAGTGGGGGGAGATCATCCCATCAGAGTTGGAAAATCCTGGGAGTGTCACTATTTCGGTTAGCATTGGAGATTTAGACATCATGGAGCAATGATCGATATGGGGGCAAGCATCATTATAGTGCTCCTCCAAGATTGTAGGCAATTGAAGATTGATTGAATTAAGCATACCTCCATCACTTTGAGGATGGATGACAACTATAGGCTCTAGTTGGTGTAATTGAAGATGTGAAGTTGGATATACAAGGGCTCAATGTACCATTCTACTTTGTGATCTTGGAAGTAAAAATAGAAGGAATTGGGGATCGTGATTGGAAGTTGCTTTTAGATAGATCATTCATGGCCATAGCCGGAATGGTGGTGAATATGGTTTCTAGACATTTATCTCTTAGTTGTTGAGGTAAAAAGGTTGATTTCATTATGAATGGACTGGAAAAAAAGCAGAAAGAAGGTGGGTGCTTAATGATGGAAGTACCCAAAGCTTGCAAGAAGAAGAGTAAAGTTTGTGACATAGTTAAGGCATTCGAATTGACATCGAAAATGGAAGAAGAACACCAAGATGTCATCAAAGTAAAAAAGGCAATTCCAACGGAATAAGAAAATTTTGATGAAAGTAAGCTTGAAAAGGTGGCTAAAGACTTGGAGTTAGAGAAAGAGAACAAGAAGCCAAGGCTTGAGTTGAAGCTCTTAAAGGGAGAAGTTGAGTTTTTAAGGGAGAAGGTGCATATATTGTCCTCCATCAATAAGGAACTGAAAGAATAATAGGGAAGCCTTGAAAAGAAGAATGAGTCTAAGGCAAAAGATCTAGCAGAACTAGCCACACTTTCAGAGGAATTTGAGGAAGGATATGCAAGGAAAACAAGAAGGTTGATGATAAAAGTGGAACAAATGGCAAATGCCTTGAAGATAGTTAATGAGCAAATGGACAAGAAGGAAGAACAATTAAAAATAGCCAAAGTCAAGGAATGCAACTAGCTAGTCTAACTTGATAAGATATAGAGGGAAATGAAGACCCTTTAATGGAGGCAACATCAAAGGCCTCATGACAATGAATATAAAGGGAGTTCTCCTCATAACCCTTTTAGTTGCTTCTTTTGCTCTAGGAAAGGGCATATTAAGGCCTATTGCCCTAAGTTCCATGAAGTCAAAAGGAACCTACATTGGTCTAGATAGAATCCAAGAAGAATTTTAAAAAAATAGGTTAGGAAATACCTGTTAGAAAAATATAAGAATATAGTGGAAGGAAATTTTGGATGAGTCATTGGCACCCATTTTGGGTGATTAAAAAGAAGCAACCTCCCCATCCCGTCAAACTAGTTTCGGTTGACCATAGTCCTAACTTACGTGCATTGATTTAATAAGTTCTATTAGAAATTAGATTTCACAATTTGTTTTCTCATAAGTATTTGAGTTGCCCTGTTTAGAGTTTAACATCATGTGCATATTTGTATGGTGGGTAGATCTTAGTGTAGAGAAAACCTATCGTGAATTCTTTTTGTGATTGTGTTATTGAAATTTCATTTTGAGTTTTAATGTTTTTAAAGGAGTTGTTATTAGTAAATCCTAAACGTTACACATCAGTAAAAGACTAGGGTCGGGGGTGCCACATCACTAGGAGGCGATCTGATTAAGTCAACTCAAGAATGAAGAAGAAAACTAGACCAGTCCCCCCTGACCTAAATAACACAGATGATTGAGGGAGTGAATCCTATCAGGTTGTCAAGATGGTCGGGGCCAGGGTCGGGATTAAATTGATGATCAGGGGTAAAACAAGAATGATCAGGGGTAAAACGAGAATGGTCACGAAAATAGATGATCGGACACGTGACACGTGGACAACACCCAGGTTCGATGGAATCATGACTCTAATACGTTAAAAAAGAGTCTGACTTGAACAGGACTTCTTGAAGCGCATTCCGGTAAGGAAACAGACTTCCTTATAGATATCAGAATCCAGATTAGGAAAGAGATCTAAAGACAACTGAAATGCAAATCAACTCCATACAGGGAAGAAAAAAGGCACAATTCCAAGAAGTTAGAACATTAAATAACAAAGACTTTCCTTACGTATACATTAAGAATTAGGGTTTTATACATGTATAAATAGACCCCAAAAATACCCATAATGGGGTGAATGCAATTTGAAGAGCGAGAGCACGAGAGAGATTGAGTGTGTAATCTTTTACTATCGTAGTGAATTCTTGTTGCTACCATTGACAACCATGGACGTTTCTCCACTTTGGGGTTTTACCACATAAAACTCTGCGTATTATTTACTTTCATTTTTTGTTTGCAATCAATTGTTAAATCACTTTAATTGTGTGACGGGGAGTTAATCCAGAAATCACCATCAACAACTAGCGCTAGAAGGAGGGGCTTGAACTCTCGATAGTATTTGGTTTAAGTGAATAATTGTGAAAGAAGTAAACTAAAGGTGCCATCATGGACACTAGCAGAGATGGAAGTCCATACCCTCGCATTGTTGACGCGACGCATGATGCCAATGCCCCAAATCCTGTGGATGTCAGAGCCACAGGAGAAGATCCTTCTTTAAGGACCCTGCTATCCACCAAACTAGACATTGTTACATCAACATGTGTAGCCATTGGTATCTCCCTAGAAGCATTCAAGTAGATCCAAGAGTCCTTTTGAAAAGTCAATGAAGATGCCGCTAAGCAGGGGATCAGCATATCAACCACGACTAACTTGATTTTACCGTATCAACTTTCCACAAACGTTCCACACCAATCATGGCTCAAGATCCTAAGGTGCACTCCAAGGTAGTATCAGTCACTCCAGAAGCACCCCAGAAAGTTAGAAGAGATGAGGCAGAACATAATGGAAAAAGAGGATGTTCTCATAAGAAAAGTACCCGAGAGGATCGAAAAGCGAGGGAACATCGGGAGTATAGTTCGTAGATAGACATGGAAAGGTATGATGGAGTGGAAACCTACCCCGAACTGGTGTATAAGGATGATGACCATTGAAAAAGGTCCCGCTCACATATAAGTGACGATGAAATACCTCATAGAAGATGAAGGTAGCCAGCCTGTATAGTCAGGCACGATCCCTTCATTTCCTAGATCAGTAGAAGGGTCCCTAGGGATCCATATGGGCTCACTATCCGTCTGAGGTTCGATGAACGTGAAGAGCCAGAATAGGAGCGAGAGATTCTCCTTAAGAGAATAAAAACCCTTGAACGAAGGTAGAACTTGGGATACCCGTTGATCGGTAACTCCGAAAGCCCGTTTACGGACTTCAAAAGGCATGCATGTTTTTTAGAGAAATTCAGTATGCCGTATGTAGAGCGGTTCAAAGCAAATACTGACCCACATGAACACGTAAGGAGGTACCAAAGTGCCATGGCACTGTATGATTATTATGATGCCCTCATATATTGCATGTTCCTGTAAACTTTAGGAGATTAGAGATCCAGATGGTTTGGAGGGCAGTCCACAGGCTCTATTAAATTTTTTGAAGAATTAGTACAAGCCTTCACCAGGCAATTCATGGGAAACATTCAGCGAAGGAAGTTCATATCAGCCTTGTCAACCTTGAAGCAAAGGAAAGATGAGAAATTGAAGGACTACCTGACCAGGTTCTTGTAAGAGGTATCAGAAGTATAAGATCATAATGACGATGTAGTAGTGTCGGCGTTCATCAATAGTTTATAGCATAACCATCTGACCCTAAGCTTGAGGCAAAGGGAACTGACCACGTACGCGAGCATGGTAGACCATGTTGGAGGATATGCCATGACAGAAGAGGAACAACTAGCCTATGGTGGAGAACTTATACATAGGGGTTGACTCAAAAGTAGCCACAAGCACAAAGATGGTAACCTAGAGAATAACAGTAAAGCGGAGCAGAAAAGCAGTGGGGGAAAAGATAATGATGGGTGGAAGAACGATGAAAAAGGTGCTAGGCAGTTCAAGAGGCAATACACTGACTACACTCCGTTGGCTCGAGGGCAGGAAGAATCTTGAATGTGAAAAAGATAAGAACATGTACAAGAAACTCTCGTAACAATCAAGTTTTTCCAGAAGAGACACCACCAAGTACTGCAGGTTCCACCATGAGAACAGCTATAAAGCCTCCAAGTGTTATCACTTGAAGGACTACATTGAAAAGCTAATCGGAGTAGAACACCTCAAAGACATGATCCTCCGGAGTGGGGATGACGGGTGCAAGAGCACCATAATTGAGGAGCAAGATAGAAGACATAAGAGTCATATGAGAGATCCAAGTAATGGGGAAATCAATACCATTTTTGGTGGACCATACACCGAAAGTAGCAATCGAGTGAGGATGTTCGAAATTGGAGAAGCTATAGACGGTTAGAGAAACTTGGAGGTGAACCTGTTAAGGCCCGATCAAAAAAGAAACAAACAAGGTTGGGATCCTATAACTTTACCCGAAGCTGACGCACAAACTTTGGAAGTAAGGCTGAACGATGCGATTATTGTGTCGGTTCACGTAGGCCATAGTTAAGTAAGATGGGTACTGATCGACAACGGAAGCTCGATGGATATTTTAAGAGCGAAAGTGTATGACCAACTCGGGTTGCAAAGAAGAGACCCCTAACCACCTAAAGTCCCACTTAGGTGCTTCGGAGGAGCGCATGTAAAGTCACTAGGAATGGTGAAGCCGTCTGTAGAGATAGGTAACTTTCCGTGTACCAATACAATGTTACTAGACTTTGTGGTCGTGAGCGTAGAGAATTAGCCATACAATGCCTTACAGAGCCCACCCTTCTTAAACAAGACAAAATTCGTAACTGCCACCTATGCACTAACAGTGAAGTTTCCAATGGAAGCATGAATGGAGGTCGTGAAAAGGTCACAATAGTGGGCAAGAAAGGTAAATATGGCTGTGTATAGGGAGAAAGAAGAATCAGGGGTTACGTAACTGTACACTCTTAAGAAGTGTGAAGACCAGAAGATAGATGACACGGAAGTCAGAGCAAAAACTCTGACCCGGTTTGACCTGTAACCGAGGGAGACACCTCCAGAATATGGGAAAATCCAGAAAGATGAGCCGGCCGTAGAGATTGTTGTCGATAACAACAGTCCTAAAAGGACTGTATGGCTAAGGGCTCGACTAACAAAGCAGGAGCAAGATGAGATGGTTAGACTACTGAAGAAATATAAGGACGTGTTTATATGGAAACATAAGGATATGATGGGAATCGACCCAAAGATAATCTTGCACTATTTAGCAGTTGACCCCAACCGTAAGCCGGTTATTTAGAAAACGAGACGGTTTAACTAAGAGAGAAGAAAGATGACCAACAAAGAAGTAGAAAAGCTGTTAGCAGCAGGATCTGTAAGGGAAGTAAGGTAACCTGAATGGGTGGCCAACGAGGTGCTGGTTAAAAAGAAGAATGGCCAATGGAGGATGTGCATGGATTTCACCGACCTTAACAAAGCATGTCCAAAGGATAGCTTCCCACTACCTTGTATTGACCGGTTAGTGGATGCAACGGCCGGCCATGAGTTGCTGAGCTTCATGAATGCATACTCGGGGATATAACCAGATCAGGATGTTTGAACCCGAAGAAGACAAGACGTCTTTTACCAACGACCAGGGGCTATATTATAAATGATGGGGCCACTTACTAGATGTTGGTAAAAAAAATGTTCATATAAACATGGAAGTATATGTGGATGATATGCTGACGAGGAGCATAACTTCAGAAGAACATGCAAGAGATCTTAGGGAAATATTCGGAGTGCTACGAAGGTTTGGTATGAAGCTTAACCTAAAAAAGTGCATTTTTGGAGTGCCTTCGGGTAGGTTCCTAGGGTTCCAAGTTCACCAGAGGGGAATTGAAGTTTGTCAGGATTATGCTCGATAGCAAGAGTGTAATATTGTAATTAACAATCTTTTCATATGAATAAAGTGATTTCTAGTTTAACAAATCTTATAGCATTTATAATTTAATTATTATAATTGTCAAAAATAAATAATCATAAGGTCAAAAGTGTATGAGAAAAGAAGAATTGTTCATACATCTAGATATGTATGAGGTAGACACAATTCTTTAGTTAGTCTTGAATAATATTCACAACTTTAGATAAAAGGTTGGGTGCCTTTATCTTGTCAAAGTTGTAGATTCTTTTGCTAGCATTTGAGTGGCATCAAATGTGTTATGATGAGTCTAAAATCATGAAAGTATGGTGTATTTGGGCAAAAGAATTTAGTGCACTAGGTGCATTGAATAGGATTACAATGAAATACTTTATCTAGAACTGTCAATAGATAAAAAAAATTCATTTGAAGACAATCAGAGAGTCTATCTCAATCCTGAGATAAATGATGGACTTATGGTTGCAAGTGTTATCATTTGAGATATCAATGAGTACGATTATATAGCATAGTCTATCCTTGATAGTTTGGTGGTATTCATTTGTTAAATCGATAGAGGACTTCATTTATAGATATGGACATCGTGGCTCCACTTCTTGAATGAGAGTAGAATACCATCATATGGATGTTTTTTTGTATTGGATATTAAATTTAAGTTTTCAATAGTGTCTATTGAAACATGGCTTCTGGACAAGTCAAAATATCCAAGTTCAAAATGTAGTCATATGAGTAAATATGGTAACTTGGAGAGCTATAGGCGGTCTATGAGCTCTTGGCGATTCCTGGTATTCTTCACTAGGATACATTCTCTCCAATAAGGCTATCTAGGGTATGAGTGAGTAACATCAACTTATTCTATCTTTATTTAAGAGTTCAATTTAAGTTCTTTAGTGGAATGAACTAAAATTAATTAGATCGGACCTAAGTGAATCATTTGTTGATTTTGATTGGGTTGTGTCTATTGGAGCTTAAATTTAGATAGCCCACAAAAATCCCCAATCCATACGAACTTGCATGGATCACTTGATATATTCTACCGGACCAATTTAGGGGTCCATCTGGATTTGTAATAAGGCATGAGAACTTGTTTTTTTTTTTTGTAAGAATAGGTCTAGTTTACATGTGGATTTTTTACTAAGGTCCAATGGATTTAATAAAATAAGAAAAATAATATATGGCCCTTATATATGATATGGGCGGCAAAGGCTATTGAGAATAGCTTAAATATATTATTTTATTATTTTATTAATTTATTAAATGGAAATTCATTAATTTGTTGATTAATTAATTATTTAATTAAAAGTCAAAATCTTTTTCCTAGTAGGAGATGATCTCTTAAAACTATACTATTGTTGGTAGTATAGTTAATGTTAAAGACTATATTTGATAAGTAGATAAATAAAAGGAATTATTTATCTAATCAAATTAGGAAGTCTTTAATATGGTTACAAATACACTATTGAATTGGATTAGGAGTCTTGGTGTAGGAAATAATTCTTTTTGGAAAAAGATTTTTTATCACCAAGTAAAACTACTTAGTGGTAGAATTCTTCTTTGAAAAGGATTCTTAACCATTAAGTAATTCTACCTAAGGATAGGATTCTTGTCCATCAAGTAAATTCTTCTTAGGAAAGAATAAACTCTCATATCTATATCAAAGAGAATTTTGGCCAGCTATGTATATATAAGATGATGATAAAATAATTTTTAGGAAAGGATTCTTAATTACCAAATAAATCCACATAAGGAAATGATTCTTGCCAACCAAGTAAATCCTTCTTAGAAGAGGATTAATCATCATATATATATGAGTGTGAAATTCGGCCAGCCCATACATAAAAATTGCAAGAGAAATTTTGGCCAAGCTTGGGAATTTCAAAAGAGAGATTTCGTCCAAGCAAGAAAGAAATTTGAGGGAGAAAATTTGGTTTTTACTCTAGACAAAATTCTACCAACTCTAAGCAATAGTTTGTGAATTCGGCCAAATCGAGAAAAAGGGTAACGTTTTTGTTTTCGATAGTATACTAGTATCCTTTAAATCAAAAGGGTTTTGTGTACAACATCGAATCAAGGTTCACGCGAGTTTCAATCAAATTGATTGATAATTCACAAGTGATCTGACGTTCTTGGATTTTTCTCTTTAAGGATATTTGTAACTAACAAAGAAAATATTTTGTTTGTCTCCATCCTCAGGTATACAATTTAAAGAAAGAGAACCCACACTCCTAGGTGATTCACGTTTATGATTGGATTGGAAGATCTTGCAGAATCAATTCGGCAATTGTTAAATCGTCATGAGAAAAAGGTACGATACTTTTATATACGTCAATTAATCTAGGGTTAAGGTTCTCGTTGCATAAAAAGGAAATTTTTTATTTATACGCAAACCCTAATTTCTAACTTTCTCAAGCTTCCGTTGCGTTTTGAACCATTTTTTCCCTACAAAGTCAACCTATAAAAAATAAAGGCGTTAAACGAAATGAGGTCCCCACAAATGCTAAAAGAGATCCAGAGGCTAACGGGGTGCTTGGCATCCCTGAATCAATTCATAAGTAAGTCAACTGACAAATGTCTTCCCATTTTTAAGGCAATCAAGAAAGATAAGTGGGTGGAATGGAATGTACAGTGCGAACAGGCCTTCAGAAAGGTCAAGGAATATTTGGGAAAAGCCCTGATTCTACCCAAACCCCCTGAAGGAGAAGTACTTTATTTGTACCTAACCATAACTCCTGTAGCAATAGGTTTGGTACTGGTCAGACTTGATAAGAGGGTACAAAAGCCTATGTATTATACGAGCAAAGCTTTGTTACCAGCCGAGACAAGGTATTCACCGACTGAGCAGATGGCACTGGCCCTTATAACTGTATCAGGGAAGCTAAGGCCGTATTTCCAGGCCTAAAGGATCGAGGTCTATACAGACTGTCCATTAAAGCAAATCTTGTCCAAACCCGAGGTGTCCGGAAGACTAACTAAATGGGCTTTGGAGCTGAGCAAATTTGAGATAGCATACCTATCGATGGCTACATTAAATGGGCAAGCAGTGGCTGAAATGATTACAGATTTCATTGGGCAAAACAACTAGGTGATCACGATGTTGAAAGAGATTGACGAGTTCACATATAAACTACATGTAGATAGGTCATCAAACACGCACGCCAGTTGGGTCAGGATAGTCATATCAATCAGAAGGTGATCAGATAGAATGTGCCCTACCGTTTGACTTCTAAGTCACCAATAACGTGGCTGAGTATGAGGAAATTTTGGCAAGACTCAGAGTTTGCACGACCTTAAGAGCAGATGAGCTAGAGATATTCAGTGGACTCGTAAGTGGTTGTAAACCAAAATTTGGATAAATATCAAGCCAATGATAAAAACATGATAGTGTATTCAAGGGTGGCCAAAATGCTACTAGGAAGATTCAAAATGTACAGGATCACCCAGATCCCGAGGGAGAAGAATGAAAAGGCAGATGCTTTGTCAAAATTAGCGTTAGCTACTACCAGTGTATAGTCAAAGACTATCCCAGTCGCCCATCTTAAAAGGCCAAGCATCAAGGACCAAGTAGAGGTATGGAGATAAGTGTGATTGAAAGAGACCAAATCACTTGGATGTCCTCGATCAAGGACTACCTGGAGAATGGAACACTGCTAACAGAGGTAACATAAATGAAATGCCTAAGGTACAGAGTTACAAGGTACTCAGTGGTCAGAAGAGAGTTGTATAAGAGAGGATTCTCGAAAGCCATGGAGAGGTGTGTCTGGCTAACAGAGGGCATATGGGTATTAGAGATAATCCATAGGGGAGTATGAGGAAATCACTCATGAGGCAAAAGATTGGCACACAAAACTCTCGAACAAGGCTTCTATTGGCCAACCTTATTTCAAGACGCTCAGGCGATTGCGGACCAATGTATACGTTGCCAGAGGAAAGCTAATGACATAAAAAGGCCTCTCGAGTAGTTGAAGAGTCTGTTATCACCTAGGCCATTCGCCATATGGGGGTTAAACTTGATCGTCCCAATGCCAGCTGCATCCAAAGGTGGGGCAAAGCATGCTATTATGGATGTAGATTACTTCACCAAATAGGCCGAGACGGAAGCACTGTTACATATAATCAAAGCCAATACGATGAGTTTCGTCAAGAAGAACATCATCTACCAGTTTTGAATCCACGACACGATAATCACGGATAACAAAACTCAATTTAACAGTGACAATTTCACAAACTTGTGTCGGGACTTCAGCATAAAGAATTATTATGCCACACAAGTTCATCTTCAGACCAACGACCAGACGAAAGTCGTAAACAAGATAATCAAGCACACTTTAAAGACAAAAGAAAGGGAACTGGGCGAACAAGCTATATGAAGTTTTTTTGGCATACCGAACCATAGAAAGGACTTTGACAGAGGAAACCCCTTATTCATTGGCATTTGGGATAGAAGCAATGATCCGGTTGAAGTAATTCATAACTCACCAAGGTTGCATCTCTTCCACCTTGAGTCAAATGTTGGTATGCTAGAATAGAACTTAGACGAGTTGGAAGAAAAAAGAGATATGTCAAGAGTAAGGACAATGGCCTATCAGCAAAGGGTTACTAGATACAGTAACTCACATGTCAGAATCAGAAGATTCCAACTTGGAGATCTAGTTCTGAGGAGGTTGTCACCCAACACCAGAGATAAGTCAACTAGGGCTCTGGCAGATCCGTACATGGTGGTCGGATTGGTTGGACATGGGTGCGTACCGCCTTGCCCGATAAGAAGGAAGCGAGTTACCCAGGCCATGCAATACCTAATACCTAAAACAGTTTTACCCTTGAGGGTCCCTATTTCTTCTTGATTGTCCTTATTTCTTTAGAGATTGATTTTACTTTGTTAGTTGACTATTTCATTTTTCTTTTTAGCATTCAATAAAAGCCTCTATGAGGGAACGATTCCAGATATCGAGAATAGTGTTTAAAAACCTTGTATTTGTATACAAAAGCAATCTCGGGGTACGTAGAAATCGCTCAATGACGGGTAGGGGTGCCCAATAGGCCCACTGAGGGGGCCAAAAGATCACGTCGCAAAGATAGTGTACACTCACCGAAACTAGCTGGGGTACAATAAAGCATTGCTAAGGCACCTTTAGGTCATAACCATCTGATGGGATGTGCCAAAAGTTGAACGAGGGATAAGTATTCTTACTTAAAAACAGAAGTGATCAGGACACCTGCTAAGTCAGTAAAATATATGATGTCTTATTGCAATAAATCTTGATCAACAAACTATAGGGAAACGTCCCAATGACCTAGTTGACAGATAAAAGACAGGAGTCTAAAATCTAGATACCATGCAAATGGGTTAAAAAAGAACACTTCATGACATGATAGCAGCAAGATAATGGGGGAAGGAGCAACCAATCGGCAAACCCGAGCAGTTTCTTTGACCTGCCTACGAGAGAGCCATTGCAAGCTTTGCCACGTGATGTTACTTAGCCAAAGTCAGGGCGACAGACTCAATATAGCTTGGGTTAACAAAACGTCCTGATCAAAACTAAGAAGATTGCATGAGAGGATGTGATAGTAATCGAAACAATTAACCTATATGTGGCACAACACACATAGTTCAAGTTGATAAGCGGTTGAAAATAAGTCTCACTTTACTAATGAAGTAAGCAATTTACAAAGCGGTAACAACAAAAATGATAAAAAGGAAACCCGATGGAGCATCACCACTATGGTCCTGGCTCAAGTCTTTAAAATCTGGCCAAGTGACGTTATCTTTGGGCTCATTAACCATAATGGGGGAATAGTCTGTGCCTAGCAAAAGACCAATATTGGCACCCTTGGTTAAGGCACTGCTTTCCTCATTAGAATGAAAAACTACCAGAGAAGATATAGAAGGAAGCTCCAGAAGCATATTATGAGCCTCTTTCCCGATCGATCGGCAGTATGCCCTCCAACGAATCCTTTGATTCCTTATAGCCTCCAAGGATTCAATTTTATGCTTTTTAACAGCCCTGTCCCATTTATGACGAGCCTCCCTTGAAGATCTCTCCCTGGCCCTAAAAAATGCCCAAGCAGTGGCCTGTCCCCTCTTGAATTCCCTCAGCATAAAGGCGTCAAAATATTGGGATCTTTTATAACTGTCTACGATCTGGACTTCGAGGGCTGACCTAGCCTCCTAAGAGTGCACCTCTACACTAACTTGCTATTGCCCTAAGTCCTTGGCTAGGAGTTCGTAATGAATCAGAGCCTCCTCAGATGCCTGCTACGTCTTAAGCATTAATTGTTGGGCAGAGGTAAGGGTGTCTTGGGCTAGCCGGGTCTTCTTTTAGGCTTTCTTTATGGCTGTCTCAATCAAGATGGCCCTCGCCTCAAGTTGAGCATTCAATAATTCAGCACTGGCAACCTTTTTCTCCAGCTCAGCACTCCTTATGGTAAGCTACTTGAGAGTTGCCTCAGACGTCAAAGCCCTGCTCTGGATGTTTGATATGGTCTTTCTCAGGGAAAGCTTAGTCGTAGCCTAGGCTTTCAGTTGCTCATCATACTGCTTGACTTTGGAGGAGCTGACATAGGAAGAAATGAGGGTATCATCTTTCTACACAAGGGCCTTTTTCTGTTGAGATATCTTCGCAGCCTGCCTCTTTTGATCTGTTAAGGCCCGAGTCAGCTCCTCCACCATCTGAAAAGAGAGTAAGGGTTAATGAAATCAAAAAGTAAGCTAACAAAAGGTGATCTGGAAGGCACTTACAAAAATTCAAATGTTAAAAAATATGCAAACCCGCTCATAGTGACTAGTAGCCCTGACCCTCTTCAAGTAACGATCACCAATATATCCTTCACCGGCTAACATGGAGTGAAGTATGAAGAGGGGGTTAGCTAAAAAATCACCTGAGTAAGGGGATCTAGAGGATAGAGCATTAGGAATCATAGATGGTATGGATCGGTCAGAAGTAGAAATAGTTGGAAGCGTCATAGGAAGGGTCTGGCCAACTGTGTTTAGTGTTTACAAAGCTAAGACACTCTCATCGGCCTGAGGGGCTACCTCAGAAGCTTAATAAATTTGCCCATCGAGAGTTTCACCTCCACTTACACCGCCCTTTTGTAGGAGCCCAGATGGTTTAAGAGGGTGAATACCCCTCGACTAATTTAATCGTAGCACTAGTCCTTGATTTCAGAACCGGTCCAAGCATTTGCTCTTTCATGACGTCTAGCAGGCCGCTGTCAATAAATAGCTCGTTTGTGTTGCGTTATTCATCATTAGAGTATGAATCAGTGAAAACAATCTGATGTTTAACAGAAAACTCCATGGAAACTTTCCTTAGACGATGTACTAAGCGCCTTGCGGGGGAACGAACGAGTTACATCTGAATAGGTGAGGGACAAGTTAGAGGTATTGCTACTTTAGTGGCCACAGTTGGTTCAGATAGGGAAATGGAGGACACTGAAACCACCCAGTCACCCTTTTCATTCCGCCGCCGCTCCCTTACGATCAACTAAATTAAGGTTTCTTGATCATCATCCTCCTCCTCATCCAAAATAATTGGCCCAACCTCCGACTGAGATGGCATCGGGTCAACATCACCAGGAATCTCCTTTTTTTTACGGATGGCCTCAATTGTTGAAGATCCCTCTACTATCTTAGCCACCTTGTTACTGGGGATATTATTATCAGATCTGGTCCCATGGGATTTACCCTTGTTTGGCTCTTTCCGACCTCGCCTATCCCTAGTTGGCCTGTTTCGGATTGATCTTTCTCTACTAGACCTCTCACTATCAGATCCCTCTATGGAGAAATGAACCCAACTAGACCTATCTTTAGATGATCCCCTCCAACCATTTTGAAGGAGAGGGGCATCAAGACCGCTTGCCACAGCCTAGTCAACAGGAACCATCAGGAAATCATGATCGGACTCATACATATGCTCCACTAAGTCATGTTTTGGAGGAGCAATACCTTGAGTCACTTGGTCAGCAATTGCTTTTCGGATTACCTGATCGAGGTTCTTAGCCTTCTGAGCCTGCTCGCCAGCAACGATAACTAGTTCATATACTTAAAAGGAAGGCATTACGGAAAGTAATGAGCAATAATAAAAATATTAAGTCACCATCAAGAAAACTCAGAAATAGAAACTTACTACGCTTGCGTCGAGCGGATATCTCAAGAAAGAGGCCCAATTCAACCAACTCTCTCTCTGAGTACAAGCTACAACGGTCCCTGATCTCTTAAGGACTTTGGGCCGTCTTGACAACTGTATTGGTTTGCTCCTGAGTCATAATGGGTACAGTCTTGTTCCATAGCTCGGGGTTATAGAAATGCCTCAAGACTCTATTTTGGTCTAGTTGTTGGGATAGATCGGCCACCACGACCTCACCCTAATCTCTGTTGATAAACAACCGGTTGTTCTTCCAGTATTTGTTAAAAGTTGGAAAATCCCATATGAAACCTTTGTGCTCTTTATGCGTTGGAGGGGTAAGCTTTTTCTTATAACCATGGGGAATCCAATTAATAGGCGACGCCAATAAGAGATAAAATGTCCCATATGTATCTGATCGACCCAAGGTAT
The DNA here is from genome assembly GCA_032871835.1 of Dipteronia dyeriana. Classification (NCBI taxonomy): domain Eukaryota; kingdom Viridiplantae; phylum Streptophyta; class Magnoliopsida; order Sapindales; family Sapindaceae; genus Dipteronia; species Dipteronia dyeriana. Next base: position 41,745,506 of record CM065302.1, read on the forward strand.
AGAAATTGTGTATCTCCTAGGGGGTCAGTGGGTACTTTGCCTCAATCGTTTTCTATAAATGTTATAGACTGATCAATACCCGATATGAATTAGGGGTTACTTGAGCGGGGGCAACACCCACATCTACCAAGAAGTTGTCAATGAAGGGCTTTAAGGGGAAAGTGACCCCAGAGGAAAACTTGGCCCCATAAATTGCAACTGCATCAGGGTGAGGATCCATATTGCCCGGTCACCACTGTAAGACAACTTCACCGAATGAGGTAGGTCAAATCGATCTATAAACTTTGTAATCTCTTTGTCTAACACCATATTTATCTCGAGGTAGAAGGCTTAAGGATGGTCAGCCAAAAATCTTAGCATGCGTGCCTGCCGTTCCCTTGAGAGATCCTTCATCTTCAATGTTTAGGAAGTTATTTTCAAATCGCATTCTAGTTGGTCAATCACTTTAGAAGAAGCCCTAAAAGTTTTCCTGGTCATCTTCGACATATATGAATGGACATTAATAGAAGTGGAACCAAAAGGATTAGAAGAAGAAGGAATAAACCCGGGACGGAAAAAAGAATAATCCATATTTAAAGCAACGGGTTGGGATAAAGGAAAATGACCCCATAGAATAGATTCAAGTCTAGTGATGTTCTCGTTATCACCAATCTCAATAGCATGCATGGGAAGTAAAAAATATAGATAACGAAGAGTTGGGTTCATACCTGGGACTTGCGCAAATGTGTTGAAAATACAGAAGTTTGAAGATAGAAATCCAAAAAATTGAAGGAAAAGAAAAGTTAGGGATTTTGCGAGAAACCACTATGATATCATAAGGGAAAAATGAAAAGTCTCTAAGCTATATATAGGAACGAATGACATCATAAGACCATGTGTACATCATTAGACGCGAATGGGGGTAGATGCACAAGGAATGAAAAACACACACCATTTGAAATTCAAAAAATTGGACAAATGATTGCATCAGCCGAAATAAGTGTGATTGACACTAACGTTTATTGGCAAAGCATTAAATGCAAATTTATGGCCACGACAAAAAATAATAATAAGCTAAACTTACTTAACCGAGTGAGTTCCATTTCAAACGAGATACTTAGCCTCGTATGTTTAAAGGGGTGTTGTTATTGGTAAATCCTAGACATTGTGATAGATTAGCAAAAGACCAGGGTCGGGGGTGCCATGTCACTAGGAGATGATCAGATTAAGTTAACTCAAGAAGGATGGAGAAAACCCAACCATGTCCCCCCTAACCTAAATAATACAGATGATCGGGGGAGTGAATCTGATCGGGTTGTAAGGATGGTTAGGGCTAGGGTCGGGATTGAATTGTTGATCAGGGGTAAAATGAGAATGGTCGGGGAAATAGACGATCAGATGCATGACACGTGGACAACACCCAGGTTTGATGGAATCATGACTCGAATACGTTTAAAAAAGAGTCTGACTTGAACAAGGCTTATGGAAGCATATTATGGTAAGGAAACAGACTTCCTTATAGATATCAGAATCCAGATTAGGAAAGAGATCTAAAGATAACAAAAATACAGATCAACTCCAAACAGGGAAGAAATAAGGCACAACTCTAAGAAGTTAGAATTTCATTAACTAACAAAGACTTTCCTTACGTGTACATTAAGAATTAGGGTTCTATGCATGTATAAATAAACCCCAAAAATACCCATAAAAGGGTAAACGCAATTTGATGAGCGAGAGCATAAGAGAGAGAAAGATAGAGTGTGTAATATATTTCCATCATAGTGTATTCTTGTTACTGCCATTGGAAGCCGTGGACGTTTCCCCACTCTGGGGTTTTACCACGTAAAACTCTACGTATTATTTACTTTCTCATTATTTTTTGTTTGTGATCAGTTGTTACTTCGTTTTAATTGTGTGACGGGGGATTAGTCTAGAAATCACCGTCAACATGTGTGTTTGTTGAATAATGCAAGAATGATAAATAAGTGTGATTATCTTATACAGGTTAGACACTCTGATCCAATCAAGTAAGGGCACTTCGAGATGTAAGACAATGAAGAAAGCATGTGGTCCGCGAGTCAGTACCAGCGCTGTATCTATACATCGAGAATGGAGAATCAGTAATTGAGGGAATATACGGGGTCCTGTACGGGTTCCCACATGTGCTAGACCAGCACATCTGGACATGTATATATACACACCATCACTTTCAAGTGAGCTCTACCACCACTCAAATTAAAATCTCTTCATTCCATCTCTTCCTAGAAGATAAAAACTTACTTCTCACGTTTCTAATGCAAGACCAAAAGGAACGTTTCTCTTATTTAATCTTGTTTCCATATGTTTTAGACCATAATTTCATTTCTCCTTCTCAAATCAACTCTACCAACATGCATGAATCCTAACTTCTCTATGGGCCACGAATTCATGCCAAATTTTTGCTTGATTTTCATGTATGTATATTTGGGTTTGATGAATTGATGCATAAGGTTTTGATTTGAAAGTGATTTAGTGCCAGATTGAGTTAGGGTTTTGTTAGAATCAATTCTAGGGTTTGGTTTGAATTCATTGAATTAATTGCATGATTATATGTTGTTTCCAAATCTTAGTTGATGTTCATATGTGCCATATTGTTTGGATTCAATTTTATGCACAAAAACATGCTGGAATTGTGATTATGATTACATCTTGTGTCACCCATTGCGTATCTGCAAATCACATGATGCGTGGGTCCTAACCCGGGCACTGCAGACAAATTATGGAAAAATATGCTCTCTTTTCTGCTTTCCATAAAGTCTATTTCCTATTGTAATAGTTACTCTTATCTTATAATAGGGTTTTTTTAATTGCATATGTCATGTAGGGTAAAGAGCATGGCTAAGAAATTAGGCCAAAAGAAGAAGAAGATACAAACTCCTCTGGTACCTCAATGTGTCCAGAATGAAGACTTTCCTAACAGACTAGAACATTTTATAAGTAGGGGAATTCTTCTAGAAAGAGGGTTGGATTTGATAAACTTGGAGAGTACCTATATTCCTCAAACAATAGAGAGCTGAGGATGGCAAACTCTAGTGAGCACCCTAGTGAGATATAACCGAGCACTTGTTCAAGAGTTCTATGCCAGTATGGAGCTAGATTACTTTCAACGACATTCCACCGTGTTGGTTAAAGGAGTTGAGCTACACCTGACCAATGATGACTTAATTGAGCATTACAATACCGAGATGCCAAATTATCTAGATCTATTGGGCAAGATAAGGTATGAGGTCACCTGGAATGAAAACCTCTTCAAGCAGAATATAGAATTTGTAAGCCAACTGGTTATCCAACCAGTGTAGTTCTTAGTAGCCTCTGTATATCACATCAAGCACAACAACCTCCAGCATGAACTCGTCTTATGGAATATCTTCATAGCTCATTCCCTCAGGCCTAGGTCACACAGGACAACAGTCCTCTTTGAGGTGGCAATTATCCTTCACTGCATCAAGAATGACAAGATAATCAATGTTGGTCTCTTAATTAGGTAGGAGATAGAACAATTCAGGTGTATGAGGGTAGAGAAACGACCACTCATCTTTCCTAGACTTATTTCAAATCTTTGTAGAAGGGTAGGAGTTGACTTTGGGTATGTCGAGTTGGAGTGGCAGTTGGATGACATGAGGATGACCACATATACTAGTTTAGAAGTTGAAAGGGATCTCACTAGTGAAAGAAGAAGAACATGGAGGAAGAAAATCTGTGCATGAGCAGATTCAAGCTCACAACAGTAGCAGAAGGCAGAAAAGATGGAGTATAGTTAGATACCTTCAGTCCTGAGTTCGTTGGAGGAGATTAGGTGCCTTGGCAGACACCCATTTTAAGGATGGCTAGCATATGGACCTTAGTTGATCAAATAAGCTGGAACTTCACCACTGTCATCAAGGAGAGTAATGAGAAGGTTGAGTAGTGTCACACAGAAGTGATGGGCAACATTGAAGCTTTATGGGCAAACATCACCAGAATAAGGCAAAATCTGAAGCTAATGCCATATTCGAGAAGACAGAAGAGGACCGTTCAGCAGTTGACCTCAATAGGAGGACCATTGATCTATATTTATAGAGCTAAGTACCAGGCGATATTAGAAAGATCAAGGAAAGAGTTTTCAGAAAGAGCGAGAACTGAGCTGGATCCGAAGGACAATGTGCCATAGATAGACAATACAGCCGAGTCTTTGGATGATGAGTGATCTTTTCCTCCCATGATCTTCTTGCATGCTAGTTGAACATTTTATTCATTAAGTATTTTATTACTTTTGTTGAACTTACTAAATTTAGATACATTTAGCTTTCTCATTTAGGTTGTTAATTGATTAGTTTAGTCGATGGTGAATGATAATTTGAATGTTTTTGGATCTTATTTGTTTGAGAGAGTATTTGATTTTGAGATATGATTTTTTGGTTGTTAACCCTTATGATTAAGAGTTGGAGGGACGAACAAGCCAAGAGTGCTCATAGAAACGGTGAGATCTTACTCAAGTTCTAGACCAATGTGCAACCACCTCAGTTTTATCTCTTCATCTTAATCTCACGCACTCTGTCTCTATATCTTTGTTTATAAATATGTGAATATTGCTGGATGTGAATACTTTATTGAATATCAATTTTGGTTGTTTGTGTGGATAATTATGAATGGAAACATATGTGAATGTGATGCAATTTTGGTTTTCGTAATTTTTCATTCATTGATTATTACATTTTTTATTGGATGAGCCGAAGGCTCTTGTGGAGATACATATGATTTAAAGGATTTTATTTTAATGTAGCCCAATTTGGTTTGGGGATTTTCAAAATTATGCATATACCTTGTATAGATTTTGAGCATATATTAAGAAAATAGTTTGGGGGTTGTTTAATCTCCATGCCAACAATTTTGAATGATAATGCTTGATGTGGGTTAAGATTTCCTATTTGGAATGCATGTGCTTCATTTAGATATTGTATTGAATTGCCTTATTTTATGATATGCATATTTGAGTCCTTTCATTTTGGTGTAGGCACTGATTATGCAAGATTAGTGACCAGGTTGTTTGTTTTGAGTCGAGTTAGGTACGAGCCAATAGGTTGGACTCTCTAGTCTTCAACATTGAGGACAATGTTGTGTTTTGGTTTGGGGATGTAAACATTATTACTTGTCTTTTTGAGTCTTTGAGTCATTTTTAGTGTCAATTTTTCAAAATTTGTTGCTTTGCCAAAATTTTCGAGCTTAATTTAGCTTGGTGAGATACCTTGAGCATAGTGTTTGTGGCAAATTTATGTATGCTTTGTGTACTTGTTCATAACTCTTAGTCATCTTAGGGGTCTCACTTGCACTTCATGGGTTAGTTCCATCTTTTAGTGTCTAAGTTGAGGGGACACAGTACTCAAGCGCCTTGTTCTAACAGTGGAGATACCCTTGTGGGATCACAAACACAAGCCGAAAATGTATATATTTGAGGAAAAAATGTAAGGAAAAAATGGTTCAAAGCGCAATGGAAGCGTGAGAAAATTAGAAAATTAGAAAATTAAGGTTTGCGTATATAAAAAAAAATTCCCTTTTAATAGCAAGAACCTTAACTCAAGATTAATTGATGTCTATAAAAAGTATCGCACCTTTTTTTTCGTGACGATTGAAATAGCTTCTGTTAGGTTTTAGTTTGTGTTGGCATTAATTCCATATCAAAATGATTTTTACTTGTAATGATTTAGTTGTTTAGATTCATGATGATTCAAGCTTCAAGGAAAAAGAAACAACAAGTCAAAGCAAGTTCTAAGTCTTCAAAGAGAAAGGATGCAATTTGATTCTACAAAGGTATACTAAGACCTTATCTTTCTCTTACAAGGCTTAGGCACACACACACAATTCATACATTTGTGTCCCTGCATCGTTGTGCACCATTATAGGCACACAGGCACACACACACACACATATCATACATTTGTGTCCCTACATCATTGTGCACCACTATAGGCACACATATACATTTCATTAATATGTGTCCCTACATCGTTGTGCACCATGTATAACACATTCACACACTTGAAGATGAATGCTCATGCATTGGTATGGAAATAACATGTTTTGGAATATGCATGATTGGAAACTATCTCTATGTAGTTTGCATTCTAGTGTAAATTGTGTTTATGTGTGTATATGTTTGTATAACATGGTTATTGAACTTGGATTTAGTCTTAAATCATTCTTGATTGAGTTTCGGTCATTTTGGTTACTCATACTATTGATTTCTAGTTCTAAGTCAAAAGATACTATACTTTCAACTCATGTTGCATACATTGTCTTCGTATTCATATATCGAGTCGAATTATTATTTTCTAGGTTGAGTATCTTTTATGTCCATGTCCGTGAGAGATTTACGGTTCATAATTTGTAAACGGATTCAAATTCCAAGTTCGGAGGCCAGAGAACAGTCAAAGAACAAGAAGGAAGGTCGGAGGAGAAAGAAGCAAGCAAGGCACTTCTTTCCCGAGATGGCTCGTGGCCATCTCGGGGCAAAAGGCTTGCTGCCCCGGAGATGCCCACGTGCCATCTCGGGCAGCAAGCTTACTTGGTGTCATCTTGACCCTCTTGGTCATTTCACATGTCCAAGTTTCCCACTCCTTTATAAACTCTTTCCCTCTCACATTTCATTCTAAGAAGAAATTTAAAACAAGTGTGCAGAAATTTTCTCTCTAAATTTTCTCACCTTCGAAACACCATAACGTCTTTCAGTTTGGATGGGACCTATAAGGTCCATATGGAGAAGTTCCAAAGGCTCATTGGTGGATAGGTATTTTCTCTTTTTGTGCACACTTTTAGTTTGTTTCCCTTGTTAACAAGGTCAACAGACTTCCTCAATCCTTTTTCCAAGCTTCAGAAGGTCTCTCATTGCATTCAACATATTAAGGACTTTCAAGTCTTTATAATTCATGTGGCCAAATAATTGATGCCACAATTCAACTGGCTCATAGTTCGACAAGCTACAAGAGATACTATTTAACTCAAGACAATAACAATTGTCGCTTGATCTCTTTCCTTTCAATAGAACTTGCCCATTTTCCCTTAGAATAGAGCAATCAGCTTTGGCAAACATAATCGACAGCCCTTCATCACTTAAGTGTGATATACTAATGAGATTGGCTTGCATGCCATCTATATAAAGAGCATTGGGCAATGAGGTCAAACCAGGAACGGATATGTTTCCATTCCCTATAACCTTTTTTGTTGTGAACCATCACCAAAGGTGACAAATCCACCACCCTCCATCATAATAGTATCAAAGAAACTCTCGTTTCCAATCATGTGCCTAGGGCACCCACTATCAAGATACCAAGTATTAGAGGCATTGGCTTTCAAAGTAACTTTGGCCATATAGCAAAAATAGTTATCTTTTCTAGTCCACTTAGGAGTAACGTTTTCATTTCTATTAGCCTTTAGTTCATTGGCTCTAAGTTTCCTAGTCACATGTTTTTTGGCTCTCCTATGTATATTCTTCTCAATCATACTTTCAATTTTACACAATTTAATGTACTAAAAGAAATTAGGCCTTATGTGGCCTTCAATACAACAATAATGACATGTATGAGTGAAATAAGATTTCATACCATGGCCTTATGCAAACATTTGTGGCTTCTTTCTACTTTGATGTTGAGCCAATTCTCTCATTTGTGGTTGAGCCAAGATTGCATCCCTTCTTTATTAAGTATAGAGAGTCCTTTGTTGAGTTTGAGTAATTCTTGGAAGTTAAGGTATTGTTTGATAAACTCTAGCTTGTTGTGGTTGAGCTTTAGCTTAAGCTTTTGTCGAAACCTTTACTTGAGCTTGTTTTGAGGATTCTCCAATTTCAACCATTTTTTTTTGTTGTGGTGGGCTTTGAACTTCTTTAATCTCTTGACTCTTGACAAATTAGTTTTCTTCAAGGAAGTGGTATCTATGTCTTCCACATATCCTAAATCCTTCTTATCACAGGTCTTTTCCCACTTAATAACATCTTGTCAAGCTTTTCAATTCCGGAGGTCATCTTGGCAATCAACTCTTTTGCCTCTCAAAGCTCTCAATTCAAACTTTCTTCACTCTTCTTAACCATGACCAGCTCCAATTTCAAACTTTTTTCCATTTCTCTTTCACACTTCACTTCCTTACTCAAGTGAGTCACCTTGGAAGTCAATTCAAGATTCTCCATACTTCTTCTTCAATCTTGAACTCTCAAAGAACTTTATAAAGTCTTCATAGTCCATCTCCTCATCAATTTCATGCTTGGACTTAGATGAAATACTCTCATCACTTGAGTCACCTTCTTCTTCTTGCTTATCCTTTTATTCTCCTTCGTCACTCATAACTTCCTTGCCATTGTGAGATGATGAGAAGACAATAAAGTTGGCAACTTTTGTCTTCATCATCCAAAAACTTCTCTTCATCTTCCAAGTCTTCACTATCACTCCAGATGGCTGCCCTAGCCTTTCCTTTCTTATTCTTCTTCAAATTCTCACACTTGGGAGGAATGTAACCAAACCCACTACACTCATAACATTGAATGCCTTTCTTAGAGTCTACCTCTTGTGATTTCTCCACTTTCTTGAAAAGAGTCTTCTTCTTCACTTCTTTTCCCTTGGACCTAAAACCTTTCGTTTCAAACTCAACAAACTTCTCAAATCTTTTCACCTTAAGGGTCATCTCCCCATCTGAGTCCTCCTCATCTTTTTCAACCTTGGAGGTCTTCAAAGCAATGCTCTTTTGCTTTTTTGAAGATGATTTTATAGATGCCTTCCTAGAATCATACGCTAGAAGCCTCCCAATCACTTCACTTGCCTTTCTTGTCATGTAGTTACTGTTTTTTTCAAGTGTTGTCACTTTGGACTCAAATCTCTCGATAAGTGACCACATGATCTTTGCTTGATTCTTCTATCCGAGTATGGGTCACCTAGTTGATAGCTTTGGTTGACAATGTCCATCAACTTCACTTGAAAATCATTGACACACTCATGCTCATCTATCCTAATAGTCTCAAATTGCATCTATAGGACTTGAAGCTTAGAGTCCTTGACTACTTCGGTTCCTTTATGAGTCATCTCTAGAATCTCCCATGCTTCCTTAGCATTCTTAGAACACAAGAAGGCAATCATTGCATTGTTTTTTCCACTAGGAAGCTTTAAATTTATGTGTGCTCCATTGAGACTTAGGCTTGGAGACTTAACTACCATCACCAGCGGTCATTGTTGGAGGAGTGTACCCATCTTCAATTGCCATCCATGCACAGTCATCCATTTGGAAAAGGTATGACTCCATCTTGTCTTTCCATGAGGCATAGTTCACCCCATTGAGCTAAGGGGATCATGTGGTTGAGGCTCCCTTATGTCCACCGCCGTTCCCACACATAGTTATTAGGGATTTTGAATAAGATGCAAACAAAATGCAACAAACAAATGCAAAAATGCAAGACACACACACAAAGAGCTTGGATCTCCTAATTTTGTATAGGAAACCGCTCTGATACCAATTGAAATAAACTTAAATGTGTGTCTAATTAATCAAGAGGGGGGTGAATAGATTTTAATCAAATCAATTACCAATCTTTTCAACCAAACAATATTAACTAAAATAAATGTTGGTTCCAAAATAGGCAAATAAAAATAATAAAAACCTTGCAAGTGCACAAATCGTAAACGATAGCACAACAGAAAAGCAAGGGTTGTCCCCACAGAGAATTAATTACCTACTAAAATAATGAATTTAAATCTATGACACTCTAGGACTGTAATCTGACTAAAAATATAAAAACAAATACTCTAACTAACACACACACGAATGGGGAGTTTTGAATAGATTATTAAAACTAAAGAAAACTAAATAATAAAAATGCAGCAGAAAAATAATTAAGGAAACACTAGTTAGGACCTCATATGCACCACTAAACAATGATCCAATCCATAGACAATAATGAAGTAAACAAATAATCAAACATAATGAAGATATGCACGACAAGGTGATGGGTGTCTCACTCAAGCCGTATGATTATCTCTTACTTGGCATGTAAGTTGCAAGGTGTCTACTTAAATAATTATATTCCATATTATAACCTAGCATGGTGTCTACTTGGATTTAATAATTGGAATTCATTAAGAACAAAGAGAATATGAATACCACATGAACACTAAAACATGGTATCTAATCTAGGTTATTCATGAATCAACTTCCCATAATTGGGCCGTAATTCAATTAATTGTTGCAATCAAGGATAGATTCGTATAGTGTGCGACTTGTATCCTTGTAATATAGATCCTAAAATCACGCACCTAAGATGGCCAGTCAAAGAAACAAAAGTAATAGAAAATCAATTATTATGGAGAAATTGAAATCATCATATAAGAAAAACAATACTCCATTAAAACAAAACTTGTCTATAGAATTGAAATCATGTCTAGGGCTTCAAGTCAGCCCTAACTAATAAGAAACTTAGCTAGAATTAAAAACTAGAAAAATAAATAAATACATCTAATCTAAAGAAAGGTAGAAGAAAAGAATGTTGATGGAGTCTTCAATCTTTAATCTTCAAATCTCCAACCATTCACTTGAAGAAACTCTTGGCACTTATAGGTGGCTTCTCCTTATAGATTCCTAATTTGCTTTGTACTAGGAAACAAACCAAGTATGAAAGTAGAATGAATTTAAGGAATGATAATCCTTTCCTAACTTGGATTTCTTCTTTTGATGATTATTTCCTAATTTGAGTTTGGGAATTTTTCCAAACATGTCTTGATCTTTTAAAGTCATTAGGATTTGATTTGGAAAGTTTTGGGACAATTCTGGACCAATTCGAAGTGGAAATCCGTCAAAATACGTAAACACTGCAGTCTGGGTTGCTCTATAGGTCGTAAATGGTCCAAACCGCATAACACTTCTAATGTTTACCGCTGCCTAGGTGACTAAGTAGGTGGACCTTCAATTCACTAAATGGCCATTACTTCCTCTTTAAAACTCGGATTGATAATCCATAAAGTTTTTCGGAAACTTGACTCTTGTGGTTTTCCAAAACTATATAGATCTTAACCTAGTTCGATCTGAGAAGGGAGATATGGTCTTCACAAGTTTAATGTGCTACAAACTGATTAAAAGGCATTTCTCCAAACTTCAAAAAAAAATCACTTTTTTTGTCTTCAAACTCATTTCAAGAGCTATCTTCTACATAATCTCAACAAACACGTTAAACATCTAATTTCACCCAAGAACATAACATTAAACATGGGAATAAGGGGTCTCAAATATTAATATTTATTGACCTAACAATAAACACCCAACAAAAAACGTACAATAAATTCAAGTAAAGGTGTGGAATGTCAATAACACTTGAATTTACTTGGTAAACCTTCAACAAGGTAAAAACCACGTGATTAGCAAATAGATACCCAATCAAGCCCCCAAATCCACTATTTACAAAATGGATTACTACAACCTAGGTTGGCCACATCACACCTATATGGTTACTAATCTACTTTTGCTACCCGCAAGCCTTTAATAGTGATAATCGGCTCTTGCTTGTATACTACCCAAGGTAAATACAAGACTTAACTCTTAAAGAAGAGTATGCAACCTAAAGTGAATATGAAAAATATTCTAAATGCACAAATGTTAGTTCAACATATTTAATGCTTATCTAGGAATTAAAGATGACATTTAAAACATTTCTAGATATCGTGTTACTATATGACATGCATATAACTTAGCTATATTAAATCAAATCATTCCTAGATACAATAGCTGTCACAATACAACAACCTAAACATCAACAAAAATCTCAACTTGTAATGAAAATTATAATCTAGATGCAAACAAGTGATGAAAGAGATTTCTTGTTAAGAAAGAACACATAAATGGATGAAGATGGTGTTATAATTACCAAGTTAATTATGTTAATGTAAGCCCATGCTTAGAAATATCCTAGATGAAGCTAGATGATGCTTGATTAATGAATGAATGATAGGTGTTTGGGTTTTGGTCATTAAAAATAGTTTCTTGCTATCTTTTTTTGCAAGTCACTCTTGAGCTCTAAAAGAAATGAGATGGAATGAATTCTGAAGCTCTAAAGAGGTAGAAAAAGAGGAAAGAACATATATATATATATATAAGCCCTAGACGAAACGACATTATTTTGAAAATAGACAATAAATTCTCGTCATTACCTGCTCGGGCAAGTTTTCCAGATTGCGATACATGTAACGGTGCACCTTCTGGACAACACCATGGTGGGGACCGTTGTACATGCATGTGCACATGCCGCAATATAGGCAATAAGAGCCTATTGGTGAATACCACGACAAGGACCGCTATGTAGACAAGTGCACAGGCAGCGGTCCCCAAACAATGCAACTCTTAGTGCCAACTGATGTTGGGACCGCGGTGGAGGCAGATGCATAGACAGCGACCTGCACCGCGGGGAAGAGGAAAATCCTCTTTTTCAGGCAATCTCAACACACTAACTTATATGTAAAATGTGCAAGTGTGGAGGTGATGAATTATATAATATGCATCATTCAAATACTTGTATATTCATGAATACAATACATAACAAATGGTAATGCATGCAAGTGAGTGTGTGCAACTAACTCTCTTCAAACAAGAGTAGAGTCAAGCAATCTACCTTACTTGAAGAGTCCAAAACCTTGATGATATGTGATCCTCAAAGCCTAATCTATCATTTACAATATTGAACCCAATTGTGATTTTGTCAAAGAAATAAGCCAATCAAATATGGGACACTTACACGTAGAGAGTAAATAAAGTTGGGTACTTTGTTTGTGTTGATCTACAATTATGGTCCATTCCGTAATGTACGATGGTCTTATCTTAGACTACTCATGTAGTGATGTGGGAATGGAGACACCCTTTATGATGAAATCATATAGAATAGTGTCACGATCTACATGAATCTCTCAGCAAGATTCGTTAAAAGAAGAGATTCATATACATAGACAAATGATGGATGTATGTAGGAGATCTTAATCCTGAGTGTCTTGCTGACTCCTTCGGGTTGGATTATGGTTTTTGACGTACCATGAGTGAGATTGGAGTAACATTCCTGATCAATAACTCTGTATCTTGGAGTCGATGTTTAGCTTGTGGTTGGTAAGGTTTGCATACAATAAAGAAATTCACTCCTTCTTGCGAGAAGTAGAGGAGTCGTTCCCTTAAGGGTTGATTCGGGACTTGAACAATTAAGAGTGTTCTCCTTCTTCCATAATGGAAGATATGATATAATTGTTTATTAGAGAATCAACGGTAATTTAAGGAAAAGATATAATTGGAGAGGCAAAAGGACTTTATGACCTAGCTCCAATTATGAACTACTCGTAGAGGATCATACCATATGTAATAGCTACATCGATAGACACTGAGATTTCAAACTGTGCCATCTGTAGTTTTGATAGTGCAATCTCGGGTTTTTAGTGAGTAACTATGAGGTTAATAATCATGAAATATTAATTAAATAGTTTAATTAATATTTCTAGGTATTATTGGAGCCCAAAACAGTGGGTTCATTGGGTTCCCTCGTTAGCTATTTATGGTTATTGGTAACAAGGGTCACAGTTAATTAATTTGAAAGTCCAATTAATTGTGTTACGAAAGTGACAAGAATAAATTCAGGGAACTAATTAAATAATATGATTATTTGATTAGTATATTAATAATTGAATTATATTACTAATTAAAAAATAAAAATTATTTAATTATTAATAGGAGGTTACATGTTCGAACCAAGACTAATAAAAAAGGATTAAAAATAATAAAGATTCTTTTAAATCCTAGAGGTCACATGTTCAAGACCTAGCGGTGACAAAATTAAAATAGGATTTATAATCCCATTTTGTTTTGGACTATTAAACCCTAGGATCATGATATATATTTATATAGATACATATCAGGAAACACTAGTGAATACCAAAAACCTAATAACATAGAGAGAGAGAGAGATGAAGCAGAGCAAAGAAAAAAAAAACAATTTTGCAAGGGCCAGCCGAATATAAAGAGATGGCAAGGAGTTGTCTTCTTGATTTCTATAACCTTCATCTAGTCCTGTTTGTATTTATGACGTGCCCACACACAAGTTATTAGTTCACGTGTCATAGTTTGGAAGGTTTGGTGGTGAAATCGGAACCAAAGAATCAAGAAAACATTCAAATATTCTTTCAAGTTTTTTTTATGTGTATATATACAAAATTAAGGTATCGAAAATATAGTTTCTAAAGGAAAAAATTGAAACCCTACATATATTCTGGTGCTAATTTTTTAATCCAAACCCTTTTTTTTCTACATTTGTGATACTATTTATTTACCCAATATATATATATAAATAATTACTCCAATTATTTGATGAATTAATCATTGCAGTCCTTATTGCTTCGATGAGCATTAAAAAAGTACATACTCTTTCAACCTATGTCAAACAAGTCCTTGCGGGCTATTTCCATTAATTTTTCTATTAAATTTTGTTAAATGATATTTTACCACCTATGAATAGGATGAAATGAATATGAAATTTAAAACAAATAAATTTTTTGTTTTATAATTATTATAAAATAATGTCGAAATTTAATTATTTTGTAATTAGTGTTCGTTATTTTCCAATTTAATTTTTTATTAGTTTTAAACTTTTAGTTTTTAAATATATGCAACGTTTTATTATGTTATTTATTTTATTTATTGTATTATGATATTTTTTATTTTAATATAATATTCAACAGATTAAGTAGTTTATATTCATTTTATTTTTATACTATGTTCAATGATTTTTTTTCTTTCTATTTCTATTTTTCTATTTGTTATTTTAATGGGTTAACTGCACTAAAGTATAGTGAAGGCAAAACAGACAGCCCGACCCAACCTGGCTACACGGGCGTGCCAGGCCGCTTAATAGGCCGTGCCCACAAGGTACCCCTCCTTAACGAGTTGTGCCAAGACCCGATCTGTTAAGGCTTATGGGGGTACGACCTGGCCCGGTACCACGGTAGCCCGTTTGTTATTTATTTATTTATTTTTCAATTCAATTGTTTTTTTATTAATTTTTTCCTATTTTATTAATTTTTTTTGAGTTAGAAAATTATTTATATTTTCATGTTTTGAGTTCAAAATTTATTTATTATTTTAACTTATGTATTTTAATTTTTAAGTTAAAAAATTATTTCTTATTTTATTTTAAGTTTGAAATTTATTTCTTTTTTAATTAAGTCTAATTAGTAAATAAATAAAATTAAGAAATAGATTAAATTATATTTTATTTATTTACTAAAATAATTCAAAGAATAAATAAAGTTATAAAGATGTAAGAATTAAGAAATAACTGATTTTTATTTACTTATGCACATTTCAGTTTACATGATTTGTGATTGCCTCGTTAAAAACTTTAACAAGAAAACCCAATAAGATAAAAACTTAGTACGTAAAAACAGTGCAATCGAATTATAAACTACAAATACATGCATAATTAAAAAAATTAAATTAAGTCTTCAGTTCTGCAGGTTACTGTTAGAATCTGAAGCCTCATCAAAGTATAAGTTTAAAAAACTTTGAATTAGTTCTTCATTTACCGGTTGATGCTGCATCCTCATCTCTGCATGCTTCCAATAATTAAGGCATGTTAATACATCCACCATCTTAGGGGTCAAACAAGATCTTCTAGGTTTGATTATACGTCCAATGATGTTGAATGTCTGTTCTAAACAAATAATGGACACAGAGATGATGAGTACGTCTTGTGCTAGTTGGGACAATACTGGATAACCATCTGTATGGTTCTTCCACCATAACAATAGATCAAATTATTGGAAGTCCCCTTATGGGCTGTTTTGAACTTAGTTTCAAAGAAAGTGTTCAGCTCACTATGTTTAGATGATAAAGATGAAGGCTCTTGGTTACCTGTTAGGATTCTCCAACTTCTCTTCATCGGAAGAGTGTCCGGTTGATCCGACTGCTACTTGTTTTTGCTGCCGAACCTGTGCTCATAAAGATGACAAACTTTGAACAATTTGCATTACAGGTTAGTAAAATGTTGAGTAAGATCTAAATCCAAATAATGACCAATAAACTTTAGAAAAGTTCTTAAATCATTTAATTTAATCCTATGATCTATTATACAACCTAAGGTATAACTAAAATAATTTCAAACTAAAATTTTTGAAATTTTTTTGTCATCACCGCAACTGCAGTTCGTAAGATGGGATCATCTCTATAAGAGTAACAAATTTCTGACATTTCTAAAATTTGATAGAATACAAGAGGATGGGGTAATAGACCCCGGAAAGAAGTACAGTTGAGTCGTAAAAAACTTTTAAAAATTTAATTAAAAATATATGCAATATACCAATAGTCCTCGCTTAGGGCTGGACCGCCATTTTCATACTATAATAACCTATAGTTTCAGTAGAATAATCGATAGAACTTTACAACAACAAATAAGTGGAATTCTACTTACTAACATATATGTTTTGAATCTTCTTGATTGTTTGTCGTTAGTTGTACAATATCTGGAAAAAAAATAACACTTTTTGATTCTATCCGTTGATATAAGAAATGGCATCTCTGATGTGATCTATATGACCGCTTACAACCTTCAAACCTAATTTCACAACTAAATTTATGATATGACTTGCACACCATTGGAGGAAGAGATGGCCCCCCAGCTTGAGGGACACTGTTGGCTACAAACAAGTTAGTGGATAATGTGTTTGATGATGCATTATCTAATGTGTGGGAAAGGATGTGTCCAGTTAGTCTAAAATCATTTGAAACTTCAAAATTAACATCATAAATATTTTGAGCAGTATGTTGGAAATCCATGGGTCGAAAAATATGATTTTTTTTTCAGATCTTCCAATCATAATCTAAATAGTGTTTCGTGATACATAAATAGCCCTGTTTGGAACATGTGTTCCAAATATCGAAAGTTAGTGCAACAAAAACACCGAAATGCTCTAATTGAGCGATCAATTTGACTCGGTCAGAGTAAAAGCATTTTTGTAAATCTCTTTTATTACACAACTATAAATTGCAGGTTGTTTACTTTTTTGATAAAATTTAAAAAAAAAAAAGACTGTCACCAAAACTAATCGGTTGATTGGTTTATGCAATATAGTGTGCCATGCAATCCCTTGCATTGGCATCGTTATATCTCCATGTCGTAACAGATCCATCTGGATTTCGTTGTAGTTGTGTCTATCTAGTAGGATCTACATGACCATGTTCAAACATGCATGAAACTTTATACCTTCTCAAATGTCTAGTTCCTTTCTTAAAACCGGTCAATAAACTCTAATAAAATTTACAAAGAGCCATAGATACTACCTAACCGTCCGGTTGGTTACCTCTTCCAGGTCAAAACATTCCAATACCAGAGATTTCATCTTTCTGGTTCTTAGTCTTGATGTGGTTGACCCCGGTGTTGAGGCAAAAGGACCGAGTAGTCCTTGACTGTCTTACCTAACTTTGACTTCTAGTGACAGTGAACAATTTCAATAGTCGTTATTGTCCGTATTCAATACTCCATCAAAATTAATAGAAATTATAGTAGGATCCATTTCCTATGATGCATAGAAAGAGAGAGAGAGGGAGAGAGAGAGAAAGAGAGAGAATGATAGAAAATGAAAATAGATATTAGAGAAAGTATAAAGAGAGTGGAGTGAAAAAAAATTGATATTGAGGGGAGTATTTAAAGAAAAATAGGATTATGGGTTAAAATGGTAATTTCAAACAATTTTTAATTTAAAAAAAGTAAAAGTTGAACAGTAAAAATAAATAAAGTGGTCGTTGGTCAACGGCCAACACGCGGGCCTACCATTGGCAAATGACCGCAAGCCTTATACATCGAGCCAAGCATACCTGTATGTGATAGTTCTACAAATTTTCACATTTATGTAGGGAAAAATCGGTTCAAAATGCGGCGGAAGCGTAAAATTAGGGTTTGATATATTTAAAAATTTTCCCTTTAATAGAAAGAAATTTAACCCTAGATTAATTGACGTGTATTAAAAGTGTCGTACCTTTTTCTCGTGACAATTGAACTAACGTCGAATTGAATCCGTAAGATCTTCCAATCCAATCACGAACGTGAATCACCTAAGAGTGTGGGCTCCCTTTTTTTAAATTGTATACCTGAGGATGGAAATAAACAAAATCTCTTTCTTTGTTAGTCACAATAATCCTCCAAGAAGAAAAACAAAGAATGTTAGGTCACTTGTCAATTATCAATCAATTTGATTGAAACTCCCGTGAACCTAGATTTGATGTTGTACACAAAACCTTTTAATGTAAAGGCTACTAGTGTACTATCAAATACAAAACGTTCTTTCTTCCTTTTCCTCTTTGTCTAATTTTAACACACCAATCTTTAGAGTTGGATGAAACCTCTTGTGGAATTATATCTTCTGAAAGCTCATTTAAGACAATTCTACTTTTAGGCACAAAATTATTCACATAGTCCTCTTCCAGAAATTTAGCATTTGTTGAAACAAACACTTTAAGGTCTGAAAGACTATAGAAATAATATCATTTGGTTCTTTTTGGATACTCTACAAATATGCATGTTTCTGAACAGGACTCCATTTTTTCTGTCTTTCCATTTAACACATGTGCAGAACATCCAAATATCCTTAAATGTTGTAAACTAGACATTCGCCCAGTCCACAACGCATGTGGTGTTTTAGGAACTGACTTAGATTGTACATCGTTTAGAATGTACAAAGCAGTTAGTAAAGCATATCCCTAAAAAATTAGGAAGCGTTTAGTAACTCAACATAGACCTAACCATGACCAAAAGGATTCTATTTCTTCTTTCTACCACCCCAATTTTGTGAGGTGTACCTGGTGCATAAAACTGAGAAATTATCCCAATATCAATAAAATATTGCTGAAACTCACCAAATAGATATTCTCTACCACGATTAGACCTCAAGATTTTTATACGTTTGTCAAGTTAATTTTCTACTTCAGCTTTAAATGCTTTGAACTTGTCAAAGGCAAGCGACTTATGTCTCATGAGATACACATAGCCAAATATTGAGTAATCATTTGTCAAAGTGATAAAGTACTCATATCCACCTCTAGCTTGAATGCTCATAGGACCACATACATCAGTGTGTACTAATCCTTAAAATCCAGTGGCTCTTGTGCCTTTGGTCGTGAACTACCTTTTGGTCATTTTACCTTCCAAACAAGACAAGATTGACATTTTACCTTCCAATTAAGATTGACAAGTTGGTAGATCATTAACATTTAAGTCACTTAGAGGTCCGTCACTAACCAATCTTTTAATCCTATCAAGGTTAATATTACCTAGGCACAAATGCCATATGTAGGTTTCATCTTTTGATAATTTTACTTATTTATGATTAGGTTCTGTTGATTCCGTGTCTAACAAGTGAGAGAAATTGCTGTGCAAATAGAAAAAATTGTTTTCCAAAGTACCTTTGCAAACAAATTTGTTATTCCTAGTAATAATAAAAGCTTTATTAAAAGTAACAGAATATCCAAATTTATTTAAACAAGAAACTGAAATTAAATTCCTTTTGAATTGAGGTACATAATAAACGTCTATTAAGTCTAAATGCTTATAAGAATCTGAACTAAATCTAAACAAATTCTAATATCTCCTACTGAACTAGCAGACACCAACGCTCCATTGCCTAAACGCAAGTTGAATTCATTCTCATTAAGCCATCTCCTTTCCTTGAACCCCCGTAAGGAAAAACAAATATGATTAGTGGCTCCAGAGTCTATGATCCAAGAATCCATAGAATACACCAAAAAACAAGTTTCAAGATAATTAATATTACCTTCTTCCCTCTTGTTCTGAGACTTTTGGGCAATTTCTTTTCCAATGCCCTTTTCACATCAAAGGAAACACTTTCCTTTGATCTTGGTTACTTTCTTTTGTTGGGGTTTATGCCCTAAAGATGTAATTTGTAAATGGATTTGTAAAATAAATAAAAGAAAAGTTCAATTCATTCTTGATGTGTAATTTATTTTATAAACTTGTGCATATATTAACATCCTAGTGTCGGATGTAATCTCGAACTGTGTATATGAGTGTCATATACAGATGGATACAGTAAGAGACGTGCAATCTAAAGAGTCCATAGATAACAAATAAATATGGGTACTTTATTTGCGGTTAATCTATAGTTGTGGTCCATTCCGTAATGTACGGTGATTCTATCCTAAATCAGTCATATGAGATACGGGAATTGAGGTACCTTGTATGATGTGATCATATAGGACTGTGCCATGATCTATATGAATCTCTCAACAAGATCCGTTTACCGATGAGATTCATATATATCAACTAACGATGGATATATGTGGGTGATCTTAATTCTGAGTGTCTTATCGACTCCATCAGGTTAAATCGTGGTCTTTGATATACCATGGATAAGGTCGAATGTAATTCCTGATCAAAATACTCCATATGTTGGGATTACGGTTTGGCTTGTGGTTGGGAAGGTTTGTACACAATAGTGGAATCACTTCCTTCTTGTGAGAAGTCGATGGTAGTTCCCTTAAGGGTTGATTCGGGGCTTGGACAATATGAGCGCTCTCCTAATTCAGAGAGGAAATAGGATTTATTATCCATTAGAGAATCAACGGTACTTAAAGGATATATGTAATTAGAGGGGTATAACGGAAATTATGACCCAGCTCTAATTATGAACTACTGTGGAGGATCACACCATATGTAATAGTTATATCGATGGACACCGAGTTGAATCGGTCTGTGTAAAAGCGTCTGCAGTTGAGAGAGTACAGCTTCGGGTTTTTAGTGGAATAACACCGGAGTTAATAATCAAGGAATATTAATTAAAGAGTTTAATTAATGATTCTGAGGATTATTGGAGCTCAATATATTGTGTGTCCATTAGGTCTACATGCTAGCCCGATAGATTTAGGTAACAAGGGTCACGGTTAATTAATTGGATTGTCAAATTAATTGTGTTACGAAAGTGACACTTATTTGTTCGGGAATTAATTGAATAATGAAATTATTTAATTAATAAATAATGGTGATTAAATAAATTAAACATTGAGATTATTTAATTATGTTATTAATCACTAAATGGAGGGTGTTAGTTGATATTTGATTTTGAACAAATTAAGATAATATGATTATTTTATTTTTTAAAATTAAATATTTGAAATTGAATTTAAAATGTTTAAATTCAAAAACAAAGATTTAATTATCTTTTAAAGATATGAGATATTTTGAAGGTTTGAAAATCAAATATAGTTATTATGAGTTTTATTGAAAGATAATTAAATATATATTAGATATATATTGTCTTTGAAAAAAAAAACGAATGGTAACTGATTTCAAATTTAAAAACACATTAACACACACTAAGAAAAATGATAAAAAACTGATCATGTCTTGAATTTTCATTTGATGTAATTGATGTGAGTTAAATACAAACATTTGAAATGTATGTAAAAAACTACATAAGACAAAAAACACATCAGTTTTTCTTTTGCTTGGATTAACGTGCAAGTGTGTTTGGTGTGATAGAAAAATAAGAGAGAAAATATATTAAAGTGAATAAGGTGCACAACAATTTTTTTTTGTCTTTTGGCTCTTGTGCATCGTGTACTTTGAAAAATAAAAAACATTTACAAGATATTTTAAAACAATTAGAATTGTTCTAGTTGGTTTTGATTTTGAAGAAATAGTTTCTTCGTTTTTCTCCATATCTCCATTCAATTTCCTGAGACCGTGATGCATCCACACGTAGTTACCAATCCCGGGATATAGTAAGGAAGATTGAGTGGAACAGATCAGGAGTATTGCAAGAAGTGAAGGAGTCTTCAAACATTGGTAAGGTTCTATTATTATCGATTTCAATTTCCTTATATGCATATATTTTATTAGTGTAATAATATTATATGTATTAGTTCCGAAAGATTATAATCCAAAGTTCACTAGTCCTAGATCATTTACGATCTGTATTAAAAAATTTAAAATTGATTTTCGCTGCGTGACTGGTGTGTTGGAACCCCGTTCACCGGTCACGCAGCGGAAGTAAGGTTTTAAATTTTTTTAATACATATCATAATCTTTATCTGGGACCAGTGAACTTGGGATCGTAATTATTTTTCGGAACTAATACATACAATATGTAAACACAGGAAATTGTAATCAATATAAACAGAAGAAGAACATACCAACGTTTGGAGGCTCCTTCACTTTATGGTATGCTCCTGTCTGAACCACTCGATCTTCCTCGCTATCTCCAGGAACTAGTAACTGCGTGTGGGCGTGTCATAATCTCAGGAACTTGAATGGAGGATGTAAAGAAAAGTCTTCAAGAAACTCTTTCTTCTCAATTCGGTGTATTGATTTCATGCACACACTTACACACATTACCAAGAAAACTAGCCAAAACTCTTTTGTCCTTTTTTTTTCTTTTTAATATCACGCATACATGGAAAACAAAAGGCAAAAAAAAAAATCTTTTTGAAAACCTGATGCGTGCCTTTTTACCAAACCAAAAGCAAGCATTCTTTTTTTTTTCTTTTGTCAATATATATATATATATATATATATATATATATATGTGTGTGTGTGTGTGTGTATATGTGTGTGTGTGTGTGTGCTGCATACACCTTTTTTTTTCCCCAAAACACTTGCATTTATTTTGTTTTTCTTGTATATATCTCTATTAATATATAAAACATATATATATATATATATATATATATATATATATATATATATATATATATATATCCTTGTTTGTATCATATACAAACACTTATATATGTGCACACACCAATTTGCATCCAATACAATCTCTTGTGTTATAGTTGATATATATCTTTTAATTATCCTTTTCAAATATATCTAATATATTAAAAGTGATAATTATAAGTATTTTAAATTTAAACTTTAATTCAAATACTTAGATAAATGATTTAGTAAAAATAAAATAATCCTATTATTATATCTTCCCCTAAATCCATATATCAACTAACACCCTCTAATTAATAGTTAATTAATAATTCATAATTATCAATATAATTAAATAATCTAATTATTTAATTAATTTAACTATTAACATTCATTAATTAAATAATCTCATTATTTAATTATTTTTCGAATAAACACGTGTCACTTTCGTAACACAACTATTTGAACAATCCAATTAGTTTACTGTGACCCTTGTTACCTAAATCGATCGGGCCAGCAATGGGACCTAATGGACCCACAGTATTTTGAGCTCCAATAATCCTCAGAATCATTAATTAAACTCTTTAATTAATATTCCTTGATTATTAACTCCGGTGTTATTCCACTAAAAATCTGAAGCTTCACTCTCTCAACTGTAGACGCTTTTACACAGACCGATACAACTCGGTGTTTATCGATATAGCTATTACACATGGTGTGATCCTTCACAGTAGTTCATAATTAGAGCTGGGTCATAATGTCCGTTATACCCCTCTAATTACATATATCCTTTAAGTACCGTTGATTCTATAATGAACAATAAATCCTATTTCCTTACAGAATTAGGAGAGCGTTCACATTGTCCAAGCCTCGAATCAACCCTTAAGAGAACTACCATCTACTTCTCACAAGAAAGAGTGGATTCCACTATTGTGTAAAAACATTCCCAGCCACAAGCTAAACCGTAATCCCAACATACGGAGTATATTGATTAGGAAATACATCTGACATCACCCATGGTATATCAAAGACTACGATTTAACCTGAAGGAGTCGATAAGACACTCAGTGTAAGTTCCTCGGTTTTTGATTGGCTTATTTCGTTGAAAACCACATTTTGGATCAATTTGTAAGGGTAGTTTAGAGCTTCATTTTTCGTAACCAAGCTCAAGCATCAAAGGAAAAATCACTTGCTTAACTTCATTGAAGACATTTAGTGCACACATTCACACTCATGCATTCTATTTTAATTATCTTGCTTGCATGGTTATTTGCCATTTTAAGTGCCTTGTGTGTCTTATTTTTTTTGTTTGAGTGTGAATGTATGTTTGTGCCTTAGAAAGAGGATTTTTTCCTCTTTACCGAGATCTAGACCGATGTACGTGCAGTACCCCCACCGCGACCTACACAGCGATGTTTGGTAGAGAATGCACATTGTGTCTACCGCGGTCTGTGCGTGTTGCCTACACCGTGACCTCCCAAGCGGAGTTTCACAGAGGATGCATGCTGTCCAGACAATGATCTGTGCACGCTGTATGCACAGCGGCCTACAGAGCGGCGTTGTCCAGACGATACACCGCTGTCTGTGCCTTGGTCTGGACACTTGCCTGGACTGCGGTACAGCCAGCAGTCCTGACGTGTTTTGGTTTTTTTTTTGCCAAAAACGATGCAGTTTCACTTCAGGCTTCATATATATACATCATATTCTTCCCAATTCGTTTTTGAGAGCTTCCAAACCTAACTTTAAGAGTGAGAAAAGGTTCCTTAGAGAGAGAAGCTCCAAGAAAACATTTGTACTCAACAATCCTTAAAATCCAAAGCATCAAGCATCTTTCAAGAATGGATTTCTTGTGTGTTCATGACAAGGTATTCTCTACATGTTCTAGACTTTATGTTTTCATTACTAAGACATGTATACCTAGGGTTTTTGTCTTTATTGCATATTAATTGCTTGCTTGGTTGTTTAATTGCTTTTATTACATGTTTGTGTGTTGATTGTTGGTTGAGATGCATTAATTTGTGATAGCTAGCATTTAGGATGATTTTGCCCTTCTAGCTAATTCTTCTTGCCTTTGCATTTAGAACATTGATATCTAGGATTTGCTTTAATTGTCGTTATTAATCCTAGATAAGCATGAATGTATTGACCTAGCATTTTTGCATATTAAATAGTCTTGCATATTCACTTAGGTTGCCATTATCTCTTCAATATTGTTTTAGCTTATGGCTAAGTGGTTAGTGCACAAGGCTAGTGATCCAAAATCGCTATTAAGGCTCGTTGGGTAGAGTGAAATGGTTAGTAACTTGTGGGTTAGACGGGAGGTCAACCTAGGTTGTAAACTTTTACTCAATAGTGGATTTTGAGGATCGAAGGTGGCGCTCTAAATAGCCCGTGGTTTTTCCCATTTGAAGGGTTTCCACGTATATTTTGTGTTGTTATTGTTTTATGTTGTTGTCATTTAATTGAGTATTTAAGTAGAATGGGGTTGAATTGTTAATATTGATTAATTTGCAAAATTGGTAATCTATCGAATTAAAACCTATTCACCCCCCTCTAGGTTATAGATACACACTTTCTAGGGAATTTCAATTGGTATCAGAGCCGGTGCCTATATATACTAAGGTGATTCGTGCATTGTGTGTGTCTTACCTTGTGCATTTTGGTTGTTTGCATTTTGTGTGTTGCATTACATTTGCATGTTCATATCATTCATCACCTTCAAACACAATGAGTGGAAACGAAAATAGTCATGAAGGAGCCTCAAGCACAAGACCCTCTTTGCTCAATGGGGTGAATTATGCTACTTGGAAGGGCAAGATGGAAGCCTATCTTTTCCAAATAGACAACCGTGCTTGTATGGCTATTGAATACGGTTATACTCCTCCAACAATGACCACTGATGATAGTGTAGAAGCTCTTAAGTCCAAGTCTGGTTAGAGTGATCAAGAGTTTGAAGCATCCACGTGGAACAACAAGGCTATGCATGCCATCCTTTATGTCATGGACGATAATCAGTACAAGCTGGTCCAAAACACTAGGATTGCAAAGGAGGCTTGGGACATTCTTCAAACGGCACATGAGAGAACCGAGGTAGTCAAGGACTTAAAGCTCAAAGTCCTACAGATCCAATTCGAGATGATTAGAATGGAGGAGCATGAATGATTCAATGACTTCCAAGTGAAGTTGATGGATATTGTCAACCAAAGCCATCAACTTGGTGACCCTTATTCGGATAGGAGAGTCAAGCAAAAAATTATGAGGTTACTTTCGTCAAGGTTTGAATCTAAAGTGATGGCACTTAAAAAGAATAGTGAGTATAAGAATATGAAGCCGAGTGAAGTCATTGGAAGACTTCTAGCTTATGATTCTAGATGGAACACCTCACTTACACCTCCGAAGAAGTAAAAGAGTATTGCCTTGAAGACCACTAAGGTTGAAGAAGATGGGGAGGATTCAGATAAAGAAATGGCCCTCATGGTTAAAAGATTCAAGAAATTCAAATGTTTGAAAGGAAAGGTTTTGGGTCAAAGGGGAAGGAAGTGAAAAGGAAAACTCATTTCAAAAAGATTGAAAATTTTCAAGAAAGTGACTCCAAGAAGAGCATTCAATGCTATGAATGCAGTGGCTTTAGTCACATTGCTCCAGAATGTGCAAATTTGAAGAAAAAGAAAAAGGGGAAGGCAATGGCGGCTACTTAGAGTGATAGTGAAGACTTAGAAGAGGAAGAAAAGTCTTCAGATGATGAAGATCGAGTTACAAACTTCATTGCCTTCACAATATCTCATAATGGTAAGGAAGTTGTGAGTGACAAGGAAGAAGTAGATGACTCTAGTGATGACAGTACCTCTTCTAACTCTAGGTTTGAGATTGATAAGGAAATGGACTATGTAGACTTTATAATTTTTTTGAAAAGTCTAGATTGAAAAAGATGAAGGAGGTTCAAGAGTTGAAAAAGAAGAATCTAGAGTTGACCTTCAAAATTACCACCTTGAGTAAGAAGGTAAATAGTGGAAAAGAGTTAGAAGAGAGTTTAAAGTTGGAGCTTGTGATCACTAAGAAGAGCGAAGAAAACTTAAAGATTGAGCTTAAGGAAGCAAAAGAATTGGTTGCCAAGATGACATCTGGAACCGAGAGATTTGACAAGATGTTATCTAGTGGGAAGAGTCCTAGTGATAAAACGGGCCTAGGATATGTGGAAGGCAAGGATGCCACTTCCTTGAAGAAGACAATCTTTGTCAAGAGTCTAAAGGACAAAAAGGGTCAAGAGTCATAGCAACAAATAAGATCAAATGAGGTTGGTGAATCATCAAATCAAGCACAAACAAAGTCTCAAGCTAAAACACATTCACCAAAAGCTAGAGCTCATCAAACAAGACCACAACCTCTAAGGAGCTCTCAAATTCAACAAAGAAGTTTTCACTTACAACCAAGAAGAGAAGCCAATGTGGCTCAACCTCAAAGGATGTTTCAAAGAAGAGATTCGGCTCAACACCAAAGGACAACTCAAAAGATAGGGAAGTCTTCCATGCTTGCACAAGGATATGGTATAATTCTTACTTTACTCCTATTTGTCATTATTGTGGTGTTGAAGGTCACATAAGGCCAAATTGTTTTAAATTTATTAAGTTGTGTAGTTTTGAAAGCAAGATTGAGAAGAATATGCTTAGAAGAGCCAAAATACATGCACCTAGGAATTTTAGAGCCAATGAACCCAAGGCACCTAGAAATGACAATGTTGCCACTAGGTGGACTAGAACAAATGAGTATGTTTTCCATGTGGCCAAAGTGGCATTCAAGGCGAAAGCCTCTAGCACTTGGTACATTGATAGTGGTTGTTCTACGCATATGACCGGGAACAAGAGTGTCTTCGAAACTATTATGATGGAGGATGGTGGATTTGTCACATTTGGTGATGGTTCACTTAAGAAGGTTCTAGGAAAATGAAATATCTCCATCCCTGGTTTGCCCTCCTTGCCCAATGCTCTCTATGTAGATGGCTTGTAAGCCAATCTCATTAGCATATCACATTTAAGTGATGAAGGGCTTTCAGTTTTTTTTTGAAAAGTTGATTGCTCTATTCTAAGAGAAGATGGACATGTTCTATTGAAAGGCAAAAGATCAAGTGACAATTGTTATTGTCTTGATTCTAATGGCATCTCTTGCAATTTGTCTAGTTATGATCAAGTTGAATTATGGCATCAAAGGTTAGGTCATATGAATTTCAAAGACTTGAAAGTTCTTGAGAGGTTGAAAGTTGTGAGAGGCCTTCATAAGTTTGGAAGTAGGATTAAGGGAGTTTGTGGACTTTATCAACAAGGAAAGCAAACTAAGAGTGTGCATAAGAAGGGTAAGTATATTGCCACTAAGGAGCCATTAGAGCTTCTTCGTATGGACCTTATGGGTCCCATGCAAACCGAGAGTCTCAATGGCAAGAGATACATTTTTGTGTGTGTGGATGATTTTTCTAGATTTACTTGGACTTCCTTTCTTAGAGAAAAATCTGAAACGTTTGAAACTTTTAAAATGCTTTGCACTAAAGTTCAAAAAGAGAAGGATTCTCACATAAAATGCATTAAGAGAATTAGGTGTGATCATGGGAGAGAATTTGAAAATGTTTGCTTTGAAATTTTTTATGATAGTCTTGGAATCTCCCATGAGTTCTCGGCTTCTCGAACTCCTTAACAAAATGGGGTAGTATAGAGGAAGAATAGAGTCCTCCAAGAGATGGCCCGTGTGATGTTGCATAACAACAATATGCCTAGAAACCTTTAGGCTGAAGCTGTCAACACGGCTTGTTATATAGGCAATAGAATTTTTCTTAGGCCCGGGACTAGGCAAACCTCCTATGAATTATGGAAGGGTAGGAAGCCAAATGTGAGATACTTCAACTCATTTGGAAGCAAGTGCTACATTCTAAATGACCGTGATCAACTTGGCAAGATTGATACTAAGAGTGATGCAGGGATTTTCATTGGCTATGCCCTAAATAGTAAGGCCTATAGAGTTTTTAATTTGAAGACTAGAAGTGTTATGGAATCATCTAATGTGGTCATAGATGATTGTATGCCGAAAGTTAGTAACCATGATGAGGAGATTAGTGTGATTGATGATACTCCCTTTGTGAGGATTGATGAGATTTCTAGTCATGAAAAATCTAAGCTTGACAAAGAGATCACTCAATCTCTTGATAGAGATCCTACTTTGGACTCTAAGGAACCTGCTCCTTGGGTTAGGCATTTCCACAACAAGAGTGACATTCTTGGAAATGTGAATGAGGGAGTGAGAACTAGACATCAATTAGCAAATCAAATTAGTTACACTTGCTACACCTCTCAACTTGAACCCAAAAAGGTAGATGAAGCTTTAAGTGATGAGTTTTAGGTTCTTGCTATACAAGAAGAGCTAAATCAATTTAAAAGGAATGAGGTTTGGACTCTAGTTCATGGGCCTAAGAACACTAATGTGATAGGCACCAAGTGGGTCTATAGGAACAAATCTGATGAGGATGGCAACATTGTACGGAACAAAGGTAGACTTGTTGCACAAGGATACTCTCAAATTGAGGGTATCGACTTTGAGGAGACTTTTGCTCTCGTTGCCCGTTTAGAGTCCATTAGGCTTCTCTTATCCATTTCTTATGTGTACAAGTTTAAATTACATCAAATGGATGTTAAGAGTGCCTTCCTCAATGGCTTCTTACAAGAGGAAGTGTTTATTGAGCAATCTAAGGGTTTTATGGATCCACACCACCCCAATCATGTTTATCGTCTTAAGAAGGAGCTACATGGGTTGAAACAAGCACCGAGGGCTTGGTATGAGCACCTCACTCTTTATCTTGTTGACAACGGCTATTCTAGAGATAGTGCTGACAAGACCTTGTTCATCAAATGCACTAAAGATGAGCTATTCATAGCTTAAATTTATGTCGATGACATCTTTTTTGGTTCCACCAACAACAAGAAAGTTCAACAATTTATTAATGTCATGACTCACGAGTTTGAAATGAGCATGGTTGGTGAACTCAATTACTTCCTAGGCTTGTAAATCAAGCAAATGCATGATGGGATCTTCATATCCCAAGCTAAGTATGCTAAGAACCTAGTGAAGAAGTTCGGCCTTGAGAATGCCAAGCATTGTGACACACCAATGAGTACCACTTTGAAACTTAGCAAGGGTGCTAGTGGAAAAGGTGTGGATCAAAGTCTATATTGTGGCATGATAGGGAGCTTGCTATACTTGACTGCTAATAGGCCCGATATAGCATTTAGTGTTGGTGTGTGTTCTAGGTACCAAGTAAATCCCAAGGAATCCCATCTTTCCTCTGTGAAGAGAATCATTCGATATGTGAATGGGACATCCAACTATGGGATATGGTACTCTTTTGACACTAATGCTAGTTTAGTTGGCTTTAGTGATGCAGATTGGGTAGATAATTGTGATGATAGGAAGAGTACATTGGGCGGATGCTTCTTCCTGGGGAACAATCTTGTGTCTTTGTTTTGCAAGAAGCAAACTTCCATCTCATTATCCATAGCCGAGGCCGAGTATATAGCAGCTGGGAGTGCTTGCACACAACTCCTTTGGATGAAACAAATGCTTGTTGATTATGGCTTTGAGCAAGGTACTCTAACCCTTTGTTGTGATAACATGAGTGCCATCAATATTTTAAAAAATCATGTCCAACATTCTAGAACTAAGCATATTGACATTCGACATCATTTCATAAGGGAGCTAGTTGAAAGCAAATGCATTGCACTTGAGCATGTGGGCACAAATGATCAACTAGTGGATTTGTTTACAAAACCATTAGATTCAACTAGGTTTAAATCTCTTAGTAGGTCTATTAGGATTTATCATATGCATTGATGGGTTTTGGTGGTTGACCCTGCATGGGGAGCTCAAGCAAAGAGAGCGAACTTGGATCTTAATAAGCTAATAATTGTTCAATTTTATGCTCTTTAATTAATTGCTTGAGTATTTTGGATGCATATATTATTATATGTCTTTTTATTCAAATAAGTGTGTTTATGCCTTATTTGAAATACATGTCTCATTTATGTTCAAACATGTATTTTTGGACTAGGAAACTTGATTGGGAAGTACATTTGATTGACCCAAAGTGTATCTTCATGCTTGTGAAAACTTGATCTTGACATGCTTAAAGTGTTATGCATGATGAATTGATTGAATGCTTACAAAATGATTGCAAATCTGTGTGCAGGTGTCTTTTGAGACTCCATTCAATAAGGATATTGTATCCATTTCAAGGATTTTCACATTCCTATAGTCTCTCTCTCTCTTTACTTATTGAACAAGGCTACTATCATACGGGCATCTTGCCGGGAAAAATCTAATAGGGCGCAATAGTCACTCATGTCTTGTTCAACTTGTAAAGTTTGATAGTTGCTCTTATGTTTTTGGTTGAACTATATCTTGTTTTCCACTGTCAATTTGGTGCAAATTGGTTTGACTTCTCTTGGAACCTCATGTGTTATTTTCCTTTGCCAAATACCATGCTTTTGGAAGTTGATGTTGCATGTACTTCATTCAAGGCAATCTTTCACACATTTTCCAATCAATAAAACTTTCATAAATTTCTCTCTCTTTCTTAATTAACCTGCATAAAGTTGTTGTATATGATTATGCATTTACATTGCAAATATCTCTCTTTGCTACAGCATCCCGTTGGGGAATACTCCTTTGCCTATCTTGTGACAAAAGTGGGGAGTAGTGTTGGATTTATAGGGAGTTGATATTGGCAAGTTTTTAAGGGGAGATTGTCCTATTGTGAGGGAGTTGACCTATTTAGAGGGAGCATTTTCTTGGTGCATTGTTGATTGCATGTTACTTGTTTCTATTTCATGCAAATTGCACTTGTGTTTATTTTTCTTAATCCCTCTCATACAATTGTCTTGGAAAGTGTAGTCCTTTGTTTTGTAGGGATGATCATGCTACAAGAGATGAAAGATTTGAAGATTTAGCTTTAGGTATCTCTTGTAACATAGAATGGTTATTTGTTGATCTCTTGTTGTTTCTTGTTATTTGTTGTGAGGATATCTTGTGAGTGAGTGGTTTTATCATGAAATAGCCAAAGGGGGAGATTGTAAGTTCCTCGATTTTTGATTGGCTTATTTCGTTGACAACCACATTTTGGGATCAATATGTAAGGGTAGTTTAGTGCTTCATTGTTCGTAACCAAGCTTAAGCATCAAAGGTAAAATCACTTGCTTAACTTCATTAAAGAGATTTAGTGCACACACTCACACACATCCATTCTATTTTAATTATCTTGCTTCCATGCTTATTTTCCATTTTGAGTGCCTTGTGTGTCTTATTTTTTTTTATTTGAGTGTGAATGTATGTTTGTGCCTTAGAAAGAGAATTTTTTCATCTTTACCGCGGTCTAGACCGCTCCACGTGCAGTACCCTCACCGTGGCCTACACATCGGTGTTTGGCAGGGAATACACGCTGTGTCTACCGCGGTCTGTACGTGTTGCCTGCGCCGTGACCTCCCAAGTGGAGTTTCACAGAGGATGCATGCTATTCAGAGCGCGGTCTGTGCACACTGCATACATAGTGGCCTATAGAGCGTCGTTGTCCAGACGATACACCGCTCTCTGTGCTGCGGTCTGGACACTTGCCTGGACCGCGGTACAGCCAGCGGTCCTAACGCATTTTGGTTGCGTTTTGCCAAAAATGATGCAGTTTCACTTAAGGCTTCATATATATACATCATCTTCTTCCCAATTAATTTTTGAGAGCTTTCAAACCTAATTTTGAGAGTGAGAAAAGGTTCCTTAGAGAGAGAAGCTCCAAGAAAACATTTTTACTCAACCATCCCTAAAATCCAAAGCATCAAGCATCTTTCAAGCTTGGATTTCTTGTGTGTTCATGACTAGGTATTCTCTACATGTTCTAGACTTTATGTTTTCATTACTAAGACATGTATACCTAGGGTTTTTGTCTTTATTGCATATTAATTGCTTGCTTGGTTGTTTAATTGCTTTTATGACATGCTTGTGTGTTGATTGTTGGTTGAGATGCATTAATTTGTGATAGCTAGCATTTATGACGATTTTTCCCTTCTAGCTGATTCTTCTTCCCTTTGCATTTAGAACATTGATATCTAGGATTTGCTTTAATTGTCATTATTAATCCTAGATAAGCATGAATGTATTGACCTAACATTTTTGCATATTGAATATTCTTGCATATTCACTTAGGTTGTCATTATCTCTTCGTTTTTGTTTTAGCATATGGCTAAATGGTTAGTGCACAAGGCTAGTGATCCAAAATCGCTATTAATGCCCGTTGGGTAAAGTGAAAGCGTTAGTAACTGGAGGGTTAAATGGGAGGTCAACATAGGATGTAAACTTTTACTCAATAGTGGATTTTGAGGATCGATGGTGGCACTCTAAATAGCCCGTGGTTTTTCGCATTTGGAGGATTTCCACATATATTTTCCGTGTTGTTATTGTTTTATGTTGTTGTCATTTAATTGAGTATTTAAGTAAAATGAGATTGAATTGTTAATATTGATTAATTCGCAAAATTGGTAATCTATCGAATTAAAACCTATTCACCCCCCCTCTAGGTAATAGATACACACTTTCTAGGGAATTTCACTCAGGATTAAGATCACCCACATATAGCCATCTGAAATTTCCCTTTATCTTTATAATGTAAATATACCTAGAGGGGGGGTTGAATAGGTTTATGCTCCAATTTTTGTCTTTTTTTAAAACAATGCAATTTTAATAATGCTTAATGAAAATTGCAAACATTGACACGCAATATTTACTTGCTAAACCTCCGAACAGGAAACATCCACAGGTTGATATCCCAACCATCGGCGAAAGCAAATCCACTATTTCAAATCAGAGTTACACACTCAAGCATTCAACACACACTTTCCAAGCTATCACTCATACTCTACCCCTGAACCTAGTGATCTACTAAGCTGACTTCCTATCCAAGACCTCCTGTCTCTAGGAAGATTCCTTGCTCACCTATTCGGATCCTTCCGACCCTAGGCAAGACTTCTTGCTCAACTATCTGAGTCCTTACGACTATAGTTGAGACTTTCTTGCTCAACAATCCGAGACCTCACACCTATTGTCGAGACTTCCACTTGCTTAGCTATCCAAGTCCTCCCGACTCTAGCTAAGACTTCCAATTGCTCAAATCAAAGAATCAAACTAAGATATGAGACTTCCTACCTCTTCACAAGGCATATAAGTGATCATGAATGCAAAAAGCAAACAAGCACTCCACATAGAAAATGATGATCAACAAATTCTATGGACATGTAACTAGATGACTAGATTATACTTTCAAGAGCAATCACAATTGTATCTATTCAACCTAAGCATGTTATCAACTAAGAACATAGATATGAAGATATAGACACCAATTGAAACACAACCTAGTTCTTAGAAAATGAAATTAGATCTAGAAATAGTCAATCAAGCATAAGAGCAAAAGATTTCTAGAAGTAATTTCATGTTTATCAAGTTTAGCACAAATCATTCAATTTATCACAAATCTAGCTAAACTTGAAAATCAATTCAACAAACCACAAAATGATATCAAAATCATCCTAGTCATGCTTCTTAATCAAATAGCATCAATCAATAAGAAGATCTAAGAAGAAAACTAAGAAGAAGATGATTTTACCAACAACGATGAAAATCATGAACTGAAGATCTGATAACTACGAAATATCTAGACATCCTTTGGTTCTGTGAATGCTTGGGGTTTTTTGAACTCTTCAAGACACTCAAAATCTGTTTTTGAATCAAGTGATTCGGAGTAGAAATGAAGAAGTTATCACAAAAACAAAAATCAAAATGTTGAGAGAAAAATTCTGCACTAGTTCTTCAATTTCGTTTTTTCTCAACTTCTTTTGAATGAGAGCGATGGAGAGGTTTTAAAGAGAGAACAATCGAATGACCATTTTGCCCTGATGCTTTAGTTCCTCCCTGAGATGGCTCATGGGCATCTCGGGGCAGCAAGGCTTTGGGGCTGAGATGGCCATGCGCCATCTCGGGAAGGTGCCAAGTGATGGCTTATGCCATTGCACCTCTTCCCTTGCGCTCCTCCCATATTCTTTGACCGTTCTTTGGCCTCTGAACTCCGAATTTGAATCCGTTTGAAGATTATGAACTGGAACCTCCTCAAGGACATGGAAATATAAGATATTCAACCCATAAAATAGGAATTCGACTCAATATATGAAGACGAAGACAATGTATGCAACATAAGTTAAAAGTGTAGTATCTTTTGACTTAGAACTCGAAATCAATAATATGAGTAACCAAAATGGCCGGAACTCAACCATGAATAATCTAAGACTAAAATCAAGTTCAAGATCCATGCTATACAAACATATAAACAAATAAACACATTTCACACAAGAATGCAAACTATATAGAGATAGTCTCCAATCATGCATTGTCCGAAACATGTTACTTCCATACCAATGCATGAGCATTCAACTTCAAATGTTTTAATGTGTTATACCAAATGATGCGCTATGATGCAGGGACACAAATGTATGAATTGTATGTATGTGCACATTTATTGATGCACAACTAAGCATAGACACATATGAATGAATTGTGTTTGTGCGCGCTTACGCCTTGCAAGAGGAAGAAGAATCTCGATACCTTAGCATCCAAAAATAGTACTAATACTCTTGAAGACAAACGTTGCATCATGAGAAATTGCTTTTCTTCCTTGAAGCTCTTATCATCACGAACCACTTAAGCAACTAAGCATTACAAAGAAATAAATTTTTGTTATGGAATCAAGCCAACACAAATCTAAAACCTAACAATCTCCCCATTTGGCTATTCCGTGACGAAACCTCTACCTCACCATACAATGATCACTCAAAATCAATGTTGATTGCATTCTCACATCCTCATATAACAAAGAAATATTCGTAGACTAAAATGTCTTCAATAATCTTCAAGAATATCTTTACACATTCAAAGCACCTGTGAGACAAGAACAACCAAAAGAAATCTTCTACAAAGAAGATAGGTGAGATAAACAAACAATATACGAAACGAAACAAAACAAAAATTCCTTTATCTCTTCTTATCTCATTCAAACAAGAATTCTTTCTCCCCCTTAAGACAAAAATTTATCCCCCTTAATAAATTGTCTCCCGTTTTATATCAAAAGTAAGTAACATGGTGAGGAAAACACTTTCTCCCCATTTTTGGCAAGGAATAGACAAAAACATATTACACAACCTTGAGAGAGAGATAAATGCCAATTGAAAATACCTATAA
Organism: Dipteronia dyeriana; assembly: GCA_032871835.1. NCBI lineage: Eukaryota > Viridiplantae > Streptophyta > Magnoliopsida > Sapindales > Sapindaceae > Dipteronia > Dipteronia dyeriana. The sequence continues at coordinate 41,781,498 of CM065302.1, forward strand.
GGTTATAAGGGATGCATAATAAAATCATGAGATAGTGAGCAAACAAGTTGTATAAAGAACTAAGCTCCCCCTTAACATATGCTCCACATATTAATAAGCAAGTAAACTTGTTCACAAGGGACTCACACAATCACACATTTCAAGTAATAAAAGATAGTAAACAATTATTTTTCAAAATTAATAAGAGAATCATAGATTTTCATTATTCTCTCAAAAATAATCTCTCATTGCTAATGAATCAAGCGCATTAAGGAAAAATGTTTGTGTGTGAAAATGCTTCTAGCATATATATAATGAGTGATTGTGATATCAACATGCAAACCACTTTAACACCTATTCATCTAAAGCTTTTCCAATGAAGGTCAACCCGATTATCATCCAGATTTTTGCTTTAAAGAGAATAGATTTCAACATATGAGCGTGTGTGTGCATGTGGCTCGTCATTCCATTTCTGTTTTTCAACCCGAGCAATCACAATTTTCAACTATACTCCATTTTAAGCCTTCCTCCATTTCTTTTTAGGCTATGTATCAAAGATTTTTTAAAAATGATTCTTTTTCAACACTTCTTTGATTTTTCTAACATAAACATATACTCTTCATGATGGCTTTCACTCATTACAATGGTGTAGCACTTTCCTACATTGGGCGGCTTCACAACCAAGGTGTGTAGCCCTTTCCATGAATATGCTCGTTGAGTTCTATATAGATGCCGAAGCAAAATGGATACTAACCATAGGTCATCTATCATGTACTAGACAATGAACTTCAAGATGAATCCATAATCTACATGCTTTCAAACTCAATTACTCAAACTTAGACATATAAGAGAAGCATTTGTGCACTTTTAAAAACAAGATTTACAAAGACTTAAGTGCATGATATAGAAGCAATAAAAGCTATTTTATCGAGATTATTACTTCTCACATGAGTAGCTCTCAAAGAAATAGATATGCAATTATAGTTTTGCTTATCAAGCCATTCATAACCACACACAAGCATTAATCAACACAAATCATGCCAATGGATCTTCTAAGAGATACAAATCTCTTTTTTCCAAGGGCTTTGTGAACAAGTCCGCAAGTTGATTTTTAGTAGGTATATTTTCAAGAGTTACTATTGAATGTTCAACAAGTTCTCTAATGAAATGATGCCTAATGTCTATATGCTTTGTGCGTGAGTGTCGAACCGGATTTTTTGAGATGTTAATGGCACTCATATTATCACAATAGAGAGTCATTTTACCTTGATCAATCTCATAATCCTTGAGAATTTGTTTCGTCCATAGAAGTTGTGTGCAAGCACTTCCGGCCGCAATACACTCGGCTTCGGATGAAGAAAGAGAGACTGAATTTTGCTTCTTGCTTTGCCAAGCAACCAAATTATTCCCCAAGCAAAAGCAAACACCCGATGTGCTTTTATGATCATCAATGTTTCCTGCCCAATCCACATCACAATAGCCAACAAGAAAATCATTAGTATCAAAGGAATAGAATAAACCAAGATTATGTGTTCCTTTAATATATCTAATGATTCTTTTAACGGCTTTCCAGTGAGATTCTTTTGGATTAGCTTGAAACTTAGCACACAAACCAACACTAAAACAAATATCCGGCCTACTAGCTGTTAGGTAGAAAAGGCTACCTATCATGCTCCTATAGAGACTTTGATCAACATTTTTTCCTTTTTCATCTTTGTCAAGTTTTAAAGTAGTACTCATAGGTGTTTCAAATTCTTTTCCACCTTCAAGGCCAAATTTCTTAACAAGATTTCTAGCATATTTAGATTGAGACAACATGATACCATTGCTAGATTGTTTCACTTGAATGCCAAGAAAGTAATTGAGTTCACCTACCATACTCATTTCAAATTCTCTTGACATAACATTCACAAAATCGTCAACCTTAGTTTTACATGTAGACCCAAAAACAATGTCATCAACATATATTTGTGCAACAAAAATATCATTATCATAATGCTTGACAAACAAAGTTTTATCAATACCACCTCTCCTATATTGGTTGTTAATAAGATATTGAGTCAACCTATCATACCAAGCTTTATAAGCTTGATTAAGGCCATAAAAAGCCTTTTTCAACTTAAACACATGATTAGGAGAGTGTGGGTCTACAAAACCCTTAAGTTATTCAACATACACTTCTTCTTGAAGGTATCGATTGAGAAAAGCACTTTTGACATCCATTTGAAACAATTTGAATTTTTTAAGACATGCAATGGACAACAAAAGCCTAATGGACTCAAGACGTGCAACGGGTGCAAAAGTCTTATCAAAGTCTACACCATTAACTTGAATGTATCCTTGAGCCACTAGTCTTGCTTTATTTCTCACTATCTTGCCACATTCATCGATCTTATTCCTAAACACCCATTTTGTACCAGTCACATTGACATCTTTTGGCCTAGGAACTAAGGACCATACTTCATTCCTCTCAAATTGATTTAGTTCTTCATGCATGGCATTAACCCAATACTCATCAATAATTACTTCATTAATATTTTTAGGCTCAATTTGAGAAGTGTAGCAAGCATATGAAATTTGGTTAGCTAGTTGACTTCCCCTTCATTCAAATCACTTATGATGTCTTGTTGGTAATGCATGTTCCTAAGTCTAAAATTAGAATTTTCAATATCTTGTTGGTTATCAATCAAACCATTTTCTAACTCTTGACTTTCTTCTCTAGCAACACTACCATTATCATCATTATGACTAGACTCACTTTCATCACAACTAGTAACAACAATAGGTGCTTTAGTGTCATTCAACAAATGTTCTTTAGGTTCATTGACACCACTATTATCACACAAATCAAGCATGCTAAGATCATCTATTTTCACATTAATAGACTCTATAATAGTCTTAGTTTTCAAATTGAACACTCTATATGCACGACTATTATTAGCATACCTAAGAAAGAGACCAATATCACTTTTAGCATCAAACTTTCCTAAGTGATCTCTATCATTGAAAATAAAACACTTACTCCAAAAAGTGTAGAAGTAACTCACATTGGGCTTCTTGCCCTTCCAAAGTTCATAGGAGGTTTGTTTTGTGTCGGGCCTTCTAAAAACTCTATTAGTGACATAGCATGCGATATTGACCATTTCGGCCTAAAGATTTCTAGGGACTTTCTTGCTATTGATCATGACCCTATCCATCTCTTGCAAGACGCAATTATTTCTCTCAACAACACCATTTTGTTGGGGAGTTCTAGGAGCCGAGAACTCATGTGTAATCCCATAATCATCACAAAAGTCAATAAATCTAGCATTTTCCAATTCACTCCCATGATCACTCCTAATGCGACATATTTTCTTGATCCCAAGACCTTTTTTATTTTGAACTTGATTACAAAACTTCTTAGAGTAACCAAATGTTTCGGTCTTGTCTCTAAGAAAATATACCCAAGCAAACCGAGAAAAATCATCAACACATACAAAAATGTATTTCTTACCATTTATGCTTTCAGTTTTTATTGGTCCCATTAGGTCCATATGCACAAGTTCTAAGGGTTTCTTGGTAGCAAAATTAGTGTTCTTTTTATGAGACACTTTGGTTTGTTTACCTAATTGACATGGTTCACAAACACCATCAACCTTTTTACCAAGACTAGGAAGACCTCTAACAATGTTATATTTCTCAAGCTTCATTAAATCTTTATAATTCATATGGCCCAGTCATTCATGCCATAATTCAAGCTTGTTGCACTCATGTGCCATATTACATGTTAGTGGATCAACCTCTAGACAATAGCAATTGTCCTAAGACCTTTTGACTTTCAAAACAATTTTGCCCTTTTTATCGATTATTGTGCACACATCCTTGTTAAAGCTAACTTGTTTTAAAAATTTCACACAAGTGAGTGATGCTTATTAGATTAGCTTGTAGACCATCTAAATACAAGGTGTCATGAAGTTTAGGCAATCCGGGGATACAAATTATTCCCTTGCCTAGAACTTTCTTTTTAGTGCCATCAACAAATGTAACCCATCCACCATCATTCATAACAAGATTCTTAAAGAATTCCTTGTTACCGGTCATATTCCTAGAGCAACCGCTATCTAGGTACCAACAATAGGATGAATTAGCTCTTAAAGCATATTGTGCAACCAAACATTGTGTTGTGTTTTTCTTAACCCAAACTTTCTTGACAAGTTTCTCATTCCTACTTTTATTAACATGCTTTGACTTGTTTTTAGGCACATTGACTTCATTAATCACATTTTCAAACAAATCAAACAAAACATTATCAACTTTCTTATGCATAGTAGAACGAGGCACAACACAAGATTTAACAAACAAATCATCAACACATTTATTCTCAACATTCTTTTCCAAGGCCTTCTTAGGTCTAATTCTAGATCCATACATGGATGATTGCCTAGGACCACGCAAAGACATATCATGCAAATCATTGGCAATTCTACATTTACGAATGTATTCAAAACATCTAGGTCTTATGTGTCCTACCATGTTGCAATAATGACAAATAGGTATGAATTTGAGAAGTTTACCATTTGCTTGAGCATTCAACTTGTTTTGTCTTCTCACATTTTTACCTCTTTGGCGTGCAACACTAGATGTCCTGCCTTTTGCATTTGATGATGATGTAGCTTGTCTTTGGCAGTGTTAAGTCTTTTCCTTGACCTTCATTGTTGATTTTGAGGCACCTCCGGTAGCATTCATGGCTTTACCGTTAGAGAGTGTACCTACAATTAACTTGCTACAAGCTTTGACAAAAGAAGATTTGTCAGATGAAGGAGTTGATTTTTTATTAACATATCCTAAACCTCTTTTGTCTCTTGAAGACTTTCCAACCTTAATGAAAGCTTTCACTTTATTAGAGCTAGATAACATCTTGTTAATCATCTCTTTAGCCTCATTAAGTTTGTCATTAAGCACTTTCTCTTGATTCTCATGCTCATTAAGTTTTGCTTTAAGGACATTTTCAATTCTCCTAGCACGATCAACAGATTCATCTCTTTGCTCAATTTCATGCTTCAAAATACTTAATCTATCATTGCTATCTATCAAGTTTATCTCAAGATTAAGAATTTTGTCATTAAGATCAATAACACATTTAGAGCTACAATCATGATTTTCTATCTTCTTAGTAAGAGACTTATTGATCTTAGAGATCCTTTTATTTTCTTGAATAAGATCTTTGATATTTTGATCATCTACGTCAAAAGACTCACCTTCAACAAGAGAAGCCATAAAAGAATTCATTTCTTTAATCATGATGAAACAAAAGAAGATAACAAACACTACAGAGAAGATCTATCTAAGTGCGTCTAGACACCAGGTTTGATACCAATAGAAATTCCCCTTTATCCTTATATTGTAAATATACCTAAATGGGGGGGGGGTGAATAGGTATATGCTCCAATTTTTGTCTTCTTTTAAAACAATGCAATTTTAATAATGCTTAATGAAAATTGCAAACAATGACACAAAATATTTACATGGTAAACCTCCGAAGAGGAAACATCCACGGGTTGATACCACAACCACCGGCGAAAGAAAATCCACTATTTCAAATAAGAGTTACACACTCAATCAATCAACACATGCTCTCCAAGCTATCACTCTTACTCTACCCTTGAACCTAGTAATCTACTAAGCCGACTTCCTATCCGAGACCTCCTGTCTCTAGGAAGATTCCTTACTCACCTATCAGGATCCTCCAGACCCTAGGCAAAACTTCTTGGTCAACTATCCGAGTTCTCCCGACTCTAGTTGAGACTTCCTTTCTCAACAATCAGAGGTCTCACACCTCTTGTCGAGACTTCCACGTGCTTAGCTATCCAAGTCCTCCCGACTCTAGCTAAGACTTCCAATTGCTCAAATCAAAGAATCAAACTAAGATATGAGACTTCCTACCTCTTCACAAGGCATATAAGTGATCATGAATGCAAAATGCAAACAAGCACTCAACATAGAAAATGATGATCAACAAATTCTACGGACATGCAGCTAGATGACTAGATTATACTTTCAAGAGCAATCACAAATGTATCTAGACAACCTAAGCATGTTATCAACTAAGAACATAGATATGAAGATATAGACACCAATTGAAACACAACCTAGTTCTTAAAAAATGAAATTAGATCTAGAAATAATCAATCAAGCATAAGAGCAAAAGATTTCTAGAAGTAATTTCATGTTTATCAAGTTTAGCACAAATCATTCAATTTATCACAAATCTAGCTAAACTTTAAAATCAATTCAACAAACCACAAAATGATATCAAAATCATCCTAGTCATGCTTCTTAACCAAATAGCATCAATCAATAAGAAGATCTAAGAAGAAAACTAAGAAGAAGATGATTTTACCAACAACGATGAAAATAATGAACTGAAGATCTGATCACTTCGAAAAATCTAGATATCCTTTGGTTCTGTAAATGCTTGAGGTTTGTATAAATCTTCAAGACACTTGAAATCGGTTTTTGAATCAAGTGATTCGGAGTAGAAATGAAGAAGTTATCACAAAAAGAAAAATCAAAATGTTGAGAGAAAAATTCTGCACTAGTTCTTCAATTTCGTTTTTTCTCAACTTCTTTTGAATGAGAGGGAATGAGAGGTTTTAAAGAGAGAACAACCAAAAGACCATTTTTCCCTCATGCCTTAGTGCCTCCCCGAGATGGCACATGGGCATCTAGGGGGAGCAAGGCTTTTCGGCCGAGTTGGCCACGCGCCATCTCGGGAAGGTGCCAAGTGATGGCTTATGCCATCGCACCTCTTCCCATGCGCTCCTCCCATGTTCTTTGACCGTTCTTTGACCGTTCTTTGGCCTCCAAACTCTGAATTTGAATCCGTTTGAAGATTACAAACCGGGACTCCCACATAAATATGGACATATAAGTTACTCAACCCAGAAAATATGAATTCGACTCAATATATGAAGATGAAGACAATGTGTGCAACATGAGTTGAAAGTGTAGTATCTTTTGACTTAGAACTCGAAATCAATAATATGAGTATTCGAAATGATTGGAAATCAATCATGAATAATCTAAGACTAAAATAAAGTTCAAGATCCATGTTATACAAACATAAACATGTAAATTCCTCATTTGTTGATTGACTTATTTCGTGAACAAATCACATGTTTGGGGTAATATGTAAGAGTAGCTTAGGCTCTCAAGACCTCAAGAGGAGAAGCACCGAAGGTAAAAATTTTGTGCTTACTTACTTTGAAGAGATAGTTTCACACACTCACATATTCATGCATAACTCTTATTCATATATGTTGAGTGTTTATACTTGTGTGCATTTTGATTTAAATGACTCTTGTTGATTTATTTGCAACTTGTAATTAGAGTTTTATGTCATGCTAGGCATTACAATAGAATGCACTTTCATCACTCTTGAACTTGTTAAAAATGTGTGTTTGAGTGTTGAAAAATCAGGTTGTGCGCTGGTGGTGCGCTACTCGACCATTGCACCTCACTAGCGCAACATTCCAGTGGAACGCCGCTAGTCATGTGCCACTGAGCTGGGCCATTGCACCCTCGCACAGTTGAAAAAAGTGGGCATGCACTGGTAGTGCACTACTCAACCAACGCACCTCACCAGCGTAAACATTCCAGAGGATTTGTACATGTGTTGCGCCACTTGTCCAGCGTCTATTGTAAAAATAGGTTATGCGCTGGTGTTGCGCTACTCGACTAGCGCACGTCACCAGCGCACACAAAGGAAGCTGGAACATTTTTTCCAAAATGACCTCACTTTGTTTGGATCTTATATATATATATAACTCAGTGCTTTAAGGTCGTGTAAGAGTTTAGAATACCTTATATTTTCCTTATAACACATTTCAAAGGAAAAACTTTTCCAATAACTCATTTTTAATCACTCAAAGCATTCTCATGTGCATCAAAACTTCATCTTGCATCATCTAAGTTCATTTAGAGTGCATCAATGGATATGGTTGCTTCATCATATCTTGTTTGGTAAGTTATTTACTATCTTCTTACAAGTTAAGTGTTTTTACTTGCTAAGCCTTCTCTTTAATTATTTGTATGCTCTTAGAATATTTTCTAGATACAAATTAGAGATTGTTGTGATGCCATGATTGAGTGTTGTATTGTGATAGCTTCATAGGATTGTTTGATCTATGTTTAGCTAAGCATTAATTGTCATCTCATTATCCTAGATAAGCATATAGTGTTTTCTAGCCTTATTTGTTCATTGAATATCATCATATATTCACGTAGGACATTTTATCTTTTCATTGAGAAGTAAGACTTGTGTTGCTTCCGGGAGTAGGTAGCTTAAATCACAAGCAAGATGAACTAGGTTCACTTATACAAGGATTAGGCAGTGGTGGTGAATTTAAACCGGGATTAGGTTGTGATTCTCTTGCCATTAGTGGATTCGAGGTTCTAGTGTGGCGCACTCAACAGCCCGTGGTTTTTCCCATTTAGAGGGTTTTCACTTATATCTCAAGTGTCTTTAATATTTCCGTAATCTTTACACTTCCCCCCCCCCCCCCCCATCTAGATTAATATTATACACACCATAATATTTGTTTCAATTGGTATCAGAGCAGGTTCCTAGACATACATAGGTGATCCTTGCTTATTTTGGTGTGTGTATTGATCATTCATACATTTGCATTCATATCATTCATTCATTAAACACAATGAGTGGAAACGGTGGCAACGAGGGAGCTTCCAGTACTAGACCTCCACTTCTCACCGAGTTGAATTATGCCTCATGGAAAGGCATGATGGAGTTGTATATTTGCCAAATTCATGACAAGGCATGGATGGCAGTTGAAGATGGCTACACTCCACCCATGATGACTCCTGCAGATGGAGGAGATGATGTACACAAACCAAAGGCACAGTGGATTGCACAAGAGTTTAAGGCTTCAAAGTAGAAAAAGAAGGCTATGCATGCCATCCTATGTGCAATGGATGATAACCAGTACAAATTGGTTTAGAATACTAGGATAGCTAAGGAGGCATGGGATATCCTAGAAGTTGCACACGAGGGAACCAATGTGGTTAAGGAGTCGAAGCTTCAAGTTCTCCAAACGCAATTCGAATTGCTCAAGATGGATGAGAAAGAGTGCTTCAATGACTTTGAAGTGAGATTGATGGACATTATGAACCAAAGTCATCAACTTGGTGATCCTTATTTGGATAGGAAGATCAAGCAGAGGATTATGAGATCTCTACCCGATAGATTTGATTCTAAGGTGATGGCTTTGGAAGAGAATAGTAGTTACAAGGACATGAAGCCGAGTGAAGTGATTCGGAGGCTTCTAGCTTATGAATCTAGGAAATGTCCTAACCCCATACCATCGAAAAAGCAAAAATAAATTGCTTTAAAAGCCTCCAAAGTTGAGAAGGAGGAGAGTGATGACTCGGATGAAGAAATGGCTTTGCTAATGAGGAAGTTCAAGAAATTCTACAAGTCCGAGAAGAAAGGTTTTGGATCCAAGGGTCAAGACTTGAAGAAAAAGGCACCCTTTAAAAAGTTTGAGCCTAGGCAAGAAAAGACCGAGAAGAAAGGAGTCCAATGCTATGAATGTGGTGGAATAGGTCACTTTGCCCCAGAATGTGCAAATCACAAGAACAAGAAGAAGGGAAAAGTGATGGCTGCCACATGGAGTGAAAGTGATAACTCCAATGAAGGAGATGAGTCTTCGGGTGATGAAGAACTCATGGCTAACTTCATATCATTTACATCCTCTCTTAGGAGAAAAGATGCTAGTGAATAAGAGAATGAAATTCAAGAGGAAGACTACTCAAGTGATGATGGATCTTCATCACAATCCATAAATGGAAGTGTGGATAAGATGAATCTCAAAGACTACATGGCTAAGTTTGATAGCTCAAGGTCAAAGAGCAAGAACGAGATCAAGAGATTGAAAGAAGAAAACCTAGACCTCTCAACTCAAGTTGACCAACTAAATAAAGAGTTGGAGAGATCTAAGAGGAGTGAAGAAGGATTGAATAAAGAGCTTGAAGATGCTAGAGAGTTATTGGCCAAGATGAACTCTAGCACCAAAAAACTTGACCACATGCTAGATGTTGGAAAGAGGCCAAGTGACAAGAAGAGGCTTGGGTTTGAAGATAACAAGGTGTCCTCCACTCCCAGCAAGACCATTTTCGTAAGAAGCATGAACTCCAATGGGTCCTCTACTCATCAATTACCTAGGAAGAAACTTGACCTATGAGAGTGTTCTAATAGTGCTCAAGTGAAGGTGGCACCAAAAAGCCTACCTCAAGCTCATAAAGGGAAGATACCTATCATGCAACCTCAACAAAGGAAGCAATCAAGTCTTGCTCAACAACAAAGAAGGAAAGCTCCTCAACAACAATCAAGACAACCACATAGACATGGGAAGGCTCAAATGCATCCTCAAGGTTATGGTATGATTTCTAACTTCATTCTTACATGTCATTTTTGTGGTATTGATGGTCACATTAGACTAAATTGCTTTGGATATATCAAATTTTGTAGAATTGAAAGCATGATAGAGAAGAAAAAGGTTAGTGCCATAATGCATGTCACTAGGAAAAATGGAACACTTGTGCATGATCCTAGGACATCTAGAGCCATGATGCATGTCACTAGGAAAAATGAAACAACTTTGCATGATCCTAGGACACTTAGAGCCCATGTGCCATTGACCACTAGGAAGAAAAATATTGCACCTGGGTGGATTAGAAAGGATGAACACCTTTTCCATGTTGCATAAATTGCCTTGAATGCTCATTCTTGTGATTTTTGGTATTTGGATAGTGGGTGCTCTAGGCACATGACTAGAAATAAGAGTTTCTTTAAGACTTTTGTGACGGAGGAGGGAGGAAATGTCACCTTTAGTGATGGATCCAAAAAGAATGTTATAGGAAAGGGAACCATTTCCATTCCCAGATTACCCTCCTTGTCCAATGCTTTGTATGTGGATGGTTTAAAAGCCAATTTGATAAGCATTTCACATCTTAGTGATGAAGGACTTTCGGTCTTGTTTAGAAAAAATGATTGTTTTATCCTATTGCCAAATTGACAAACCTTGTTAAAAGGTATGAGATCTAGTGACAATTGCTATTGTCTTGAGGCTAGGGGTATCTCTTGCAATGTGTCCAAGGATGAACAAATTGAGTTGTGGCATGAAAGACTTGGTCACATGAACTTTAAGGATTTAAGAATCTTAGATAAGTTCAATGTTATGTGAGGCCTTCCCAAGCTTAGGAAAAAGGTTAATGGTGTTTGTGGACCTTGCCAACAAGGGAAGCAAACCAAAAGTATGCACAAAAAGAGCAAGTATGTAACCACCAAGGAACCTCTAGAGCTTCTCCACATAGATCTTATAAGTCTTTTGCAAACCGAGAGCTTAGGTGGAAAGAGATACATTTTTGTATGTGTAGATGACTTCTCTAGGTACACTTGGACTTATTTCCTTAGAGAAAAATCTGAAACTTTTGACAAGTTTAAAATGCTTTGTTCTAAAATTCAAAATGAAAAGAACGCCAAGATTAAAAGCATTAAGAGAATTAGAAGTGACCATGGGAAGGAATTTGAGAATGCCCATTTTGAAAACTTTTGCAATAGTCTAGGCATTTCTCATGAGTTTTCAGCTCCTACGACACCTCAACAAAATGGAGTTGTTGAGAGGAAAAATAGGGTTCTTCAAGAAATAGCCTGTGTGATGTTGCTTAGCAATAATGTCCCTAGGAATCTTTGAGCCGAAGCCGTCAATATGGCATGCTACATAGGAAATAGAGTCTTCCTTAGGCCCCACACTAGGCAAACCTCCTATGAGTTATGGAAAGGTAGGATGCCAAATGTTAGCTACTTCCACAAATGCTACATTTTGAATGACCGTGATCAACTTGGCAAATTTGATGCTAAGAGTGATGAAGGTATCTTCATTGGCTATGCCTTGAATAGTAGAGCCTATAGAGTTTTTAATCTAAGAACTATGACCGTAATGGAATCATCTAATGTTGTCATTGATGATACTAGGCTCAAATCTAATGACCATAAGGAGGAGGTAGATTTAGTTGATGACTCCCCGTTGGAGAAGGTTGTTGATGTCTCTAATGTTGAAAAAACTAACCTTGATGATGACATAACATAACCTATTGATAGGATTCCTCCCTTGAACTCAAAAGAACCTGCTCCATTGGTTAGAAAATTCCATGACAAAGATGACATTATTGGGGAGGTAAGTGAGGGTGTTAGGACTAGGCATCAAATGGCTAATCTAATTAGCTACACTTGTTACACCTCTCACATAGAACCCAAGAAAATTGATAAAGCTTTAAAAGATGAATTTTGGGTTCTTACCATGCAAGAAAAGCTTAACCAATTTGAAAAGAATGAGGTTTGAACTCTAGTTCCTAGGCCCAAGAACACCAATATGTTAGGCACCAAGTGGGTATATAGGAACAAATCCGATGAGGATGGCAACATTGTGCGAAATAAGGCTAGGCTTGTAGCACAAGGGTACTCTCAAATTGAGGGTATTGACTTTGAGGAGACATTTGCTCCTGTTGCTAGGATTGAGTCCATTAGGCTTCTTTTATCCATTTCTTGTTTGCACAAGTTCAAATTATATCAAATGGATGTTAAGAGTGTCTTCCTCAATGGCTTCTTGCAAGAGGAAATGTTTGTTGAGCAACCCAAAGGGTTTGTGGATCCTCATCACCCTAATCATGTTTATCACCTCAACAAAGCTTTATATGGGTTGAAACAAGCACCAAGGGCTTGGTATGAGTGTCTCACCCAATATCTCATAGACAATGGCTACACTAGGGGTAGTGTTGACAAGACTCTATTCATCAAGAAAGATAAAGATGAGCTCTTTATAACTCAAATCTATGTTGATGATATAGTATTTGGCTCCACCAATGACACCAAAGTCCAACAATTTATTGATGTTATGTCTCATGAATTTGAGATGAGTCTTGTTGGTGAGCTAAGTTACTTTCTAGGTTTACAAATTAAGCAAATGAATAATGGGATTTTCATATCTCAAGCTAAGTATGCCAAAAACCTAGTGAAGAAATTTGGCCTTGAAAGTGCCAAACATTGTGATACACCCATGAGTACCACTTTGAAGCTAAGCAAGGATGCTAGTTGTAAAAGTGTAGACCAAACTTTATATCGTGGCATGATTGGTAGCTTGCTCTATTTGACCTCAAGTAGGCCCGATATCTCTTTTAGTGTGGGTGTATGTGCTAGGTACCAATCGAATCCTAAGGAGTCTCATCTCTCTTCCGTTAAGAGAATCATTCTATATGTGAATGGGATATCGACCTATGGGATTTGGTACTTTTTTGACACTAATGCTAGTCTTGTAGGCTTTAGTGATGCAGATTGGGCAGGAAATTATGATGATAGGAAAAGTACATCGGGCGGTTGCTTTTTCCTTGGGAACAACCTTGTGTCTTGGTTTTGTAAGAAGCGAAATTCAATTTTCTTGTCCACGGCAGAGGCCGAATACATTGTTGCTGGGAGTGGATGCACATAACTCCTTTGGATGAAGCAAATGCTAGTCGACTATGGATTCAATCAAAGTACTCTTACTCTCTTTTGTGATAACATGAGTGCAATTAATATTTCAAAGAATCCGGTTCAGCATTCTAGGACTAATCATATTGACATCCGTCATCATTTCATTAGAGAACTAGTTGAAAGAAAATGTATTGTACTTGAGCATGTAGGTACAAATGATCAACTAGCGGATCTATTTACTAAACCCTTAGATGCTACTCGATTCAAGACTCTTAGTAGATCTATTGGGATTTGTTTAATGGAGTGATGTGTTTTGGTCTTTGACCCCATATGGGGAACTCAAGCAAAGAGAGCTATTGTGTACTTGTTGCATCTCATTTTTTTTAAATGTTTGTGCTCCTTTATTGATTGCTTGAGTAGCTTGGTTGCACTTTTTATAGTATATTGTATTTTCTTCAATAAGTGTGAACTTTGCTTTTATTACAATCCATTTCATATATATGTTCAAACATGCATTTTTGGACTAGGAGATCTACATAGGAAGTACATATTGAATGACCTATAATTATCTCCATGACATGATGATTCTTTAATGACATGCTAATCTAAAGCATGAATTGCTTATTGCAATTGTTGAATGCAAAATATTGTGTGAAAAAACTAGTGAAACTCAAATGTTGCATCAATGTCTCTCTTTCTTTATTAGTTGAACATGGCTATTACCATACGGGTATCCTCCTAGAAAAATCAAATAGGGTGCAAAGTTGCTCATGCCATGTTTAGCCTATAAAGTTGGATATAGTGCCTTTAAATCTTGATATCTATAAGAACTCTATATCCTTGCTTCTCTCATGACATATGGTGAAATTGGTTTGAATTATATTGGAAACCTTTGTCATTTGCTTTGCCAAATACCATTGTTTTTGGACTTGAATGCAACATGTCTTGTATGCAAAGCATTTTTGATTCACACATTTTCTTTACATAAATCTCCTTGTTTCTCTCCTATTAATAGAGTTGCATAAATGTGGCTTATATAATTATGCAACAATCTTGTATACTCTTTGCTTTCTTTGCCTTGAGTGACCCGGTTGGGGACTTCTCATTTGTCTATATCATGACAAAAAAGGGGAGTAGCATTGACCTAGCTTTGTGATGTTATGAGAGTAGCATGTGTTGGCTTTAAGGGAGTATTACTTGTTTGAGGGGGAGATTACATGTAGGGAGAGTAACCCGTTGAGGGGGTGTATTGCATGAACATTTCATGATGTCATACTCATATTATTGAATGCAATTGCTCTTTGTTTTATATTCACTTGATCATCTCACATGCACTTGGTTTGATAGTGTATTTGTACTTGCTTTGTGTGTAGGGTTGATAGTTCTACAAGAGATTGAAGATTTGAAGTTTTTTTTTATGTTTATCTCTTTGTAATGTAGAATATCTTCTCGGTGTTTTATTTTGTTTTGTGAGGATCAATGTGAGTGGTGGTTTTGTCACAAAATAGCCAAAGGGGGAGATTGTAAAGTCCTCATTTGTTGATTGGCTCATTTCGTGAACAAATCACATGTTTGGGGTATTATGTAAGGGTAGCTTAGGCTCTCAAGACCTCAAGAGGAGAAGTACCGAAGGTAAAATTCTTATGCTTAATTCCTTTGAAGAGATAGTTGCAAATACTCACATATTTATCCATAACTCTTATTCATATATGTTGAGTGTTTATACTTGTGTGCATTTTGATTTAAATGACTCTTGTTGATTTATTTGCATCTTGTAATTAGAGTTTTATGTCATGCTAGGCATTAGAATAGGATACACTTTCATCACTCTTGAACTTGTTATAAATGTGTGTTTGAGTGTTGAAAAATCAGGTTGTGCGCTGGTGGTGCGCTACTCGACCAGCGTACCTCACCAGCGCAACATTCCAATGGAACGCCGCTAGTCATGCGCCACTAAGCTGCGCCATTGCACCCGTGCACAGTTGAAAAAAGTGGGCATGCGCTGGTGGTGCGCTACTCGACCAGCGTACCTCACCAACGCAAACATTCCAAAGGATTTACGCATGTGTTACGCCACTGGGATATGCCACTCATCCAGTGCCTATTGTAAAAATAGGTTATGCGCTGGTAGTGCGCTACTCGACCAGCGCACACAAAGGAAGCTGAAAATGTTTTTTTCCAAAACGACCTCGCTTTGTTTGGATCTTATATATATATAACTCAATGCTTTAAGGTCATGTAAGAGTTCAGAATATGATATATTTTCCTTATAACATATTTCAAAGGAAAAACTCTTCCAAGAACTCATTTTTAATCACTCAAAGCATTCCCATGTGCATCAAAACTTCATCTTGCATCATCTAAGTTCATTTAGAGTGCATCAATGGATAGGGTTGCTTCATCACATCTTGTTTGGTAAGTTCTTCACTATCTTCTTACAAGTTAAGTGTTTTTACTTGCTAAGCCTTCTCTTTAATTATTTGTATGCTCTTAGAACATTTTCTAAATACAAATTAGAGATTGTTGTGATGCCATGATTGAGTGTTGTATTTTCATAGCTTCATAGGATTGTTTGATCTATGTTTAGCTAAGTTTCTTAAACATGTCATTTAGCTCTTGATATCTAGGATTGCATTAATTGTCATCTCATTATCCTAGATAAGCATATAGGGTTTCCTAGCCTTATTTGTTCATTGAATATCATCATATATTCACTTAGGACATTTTATCTAATCATTGAGAAGTAAGACTTGTGTTGCTTCCGGGAGTAGGTAGCTTAAATCACAAGCAAGATGAACTATGTTCACTTATGTCGGGATTAGGTAGTGGTGGTGAATTTAAACCGGGATTAGGTTGTAATTCTCTTGCCATTAGTGGATTCGAGGTTCTAGTGTGGTGCACTCATCAGCCTATGGTTTTTCCCATTTGGAGGGTTTCCACGTATATCTCAAGTGTCTTTAATATTTCCGCAATCTTTACACTTGTGATTTTGTTATAATTAGATAGGGGCATTTTTGTAATTTTGACCTCTAACAAAAACTGGGTAAATTTGTTTAAAATCTATTCCCCCCCCCCTCTAGATTAATATTATACACACCATAATATTTGTTTCAAAACACATTTCACACAAAAATGC
Organism: Dipteronia dyeriana; assembly: GCA_032871835.1. Lineage (NCBI taxonomy): Eukaryota > Viridiplantae > Streptophyta > Magnoliopsida > Sapindales > Sapindaceae > Dipteronia > Dipteronia dyeriana. The sequence continues at coordinate 41,798,138 of CM065302.1, forward strand.
AAGCTACATAGAGATAGTCTCCAATCATGCATTTTTCGAAACATGTTACTTTCATACCAATGCATGAGCATTCAACTTCAAGTGTGTGAATGTGTTATACCAAATGATGTGCTACGATGCAGAGATAGAAATGTATGAATTGTGTATGTGTGTGAGTGCGCACGTTTAATGATGCACAACTAAGTAGTGACACATATGAATGAATTGTGTGTGTGTGCGTGCGCTTACGCCTTGCAAGAGGAAGAAGAATCTCGATACCTTAGCATCCAAGAATAGTACCAATCCTCTTGAAGATGAACTTTGCATCATGAGAAGTTGCTTTTCTACCTTGAAGCTTTTATCATCATGAACCACTTAAGCAACTAAGCATTACAAAGAAATGAAGTTTTGTTATGGAATCAAGCCAACACAAATCAAAAACCTAACACCATCATTAGCTGATATTTATGAATCTCATCGGTAAATGGATCTTGGTGAGAGATTCATACAAATCATGGATCAGTCCTATATGATCACATCATACAAGGTGCCTCCATTCCCATATCTCATATGAATGATTCAGGATAGAATTATCATACATTACGGAATGTACCGTAGCTATAGATTAACCACAAATAAAGTACCCAACTTTATTTGCTATCTATGGACTCTATAGATTGCACATCTCTTACTGTATCCATCTGTATATGACACTCATATACATAGTTCAAGATTACATCCAGCAATCTTGGATGTTAAATATATGCACAAGTTATAAAATAAACAAAACAACAAGAATGAATTGAACTTTTCATTTTATTTATTTCATAAATCCATTTACAAATTACATCTTTAGGGCATAAACCCCAACAATCTCCCACTTGCACTAAAGCATGTGAGGCAGGTCTCAGAACCCTAGACCATCTAGGTGACCCGAAAACACTTTAGCCGGTAAGGTCTTTGTAAATGGATCAGCATGATTGCCTTATGAGGCTATCTTTGTGACGATCACATCTCCTCTCTACATTATCTCTCTAATGTTATGATACTTTCTCTCTATATGCTTCCCTCTCTTATGGCTTTTTGGTTCTTTGGAATTAGCCACAGTACCACTGTTATCACAATAAAGTATGATGGGCTTATCCAGGTTTGGAACAACTTCCAGATCACTCAAGAACTTAAGGAGCCAAACAGCCTCTTTAGCAGCTTCACAAGCAGCTACATAATCTGTTTCTATGGTGGAGTCAGCAATGCAAGATTGCTTGATACTTCTCCACACAATGGCTCCACTACCCAGGGTGAATACTGATCTAGACGTGGATTTCCTAGAATCCTTATCATATTGAAAATCAGAATCAGTGTATTCTAAAGAGATCAAATCCTACCCGGAATACACTAGCATATAGCTTCTCGTTCTTCGAAGATACTTGAGAATAATCTCAACAGCAACCCAGTGATTCAATCTTAGGTTGGACTGGTATCTACTGACGACTCCCACTGCATAGCTGATGTCCGGTCTCGTGCATAACATAATATACATAAGGCTACCTATTGCCAATGCATAGGGTACACGTCTCATATCCTCAACTTCTTGAGGTGTCTTAGGACACTGTTCCTTAGACAAGTGAACTCCATGCCTATAAGGTAAATTACCTTTATTGGAGTTTTACATCGAAAATCGTACAAGAATTTTGTCAATATATGATGCCTGAGACAGTGCTATAAGTTTGTTCTTACGATCCCTTATAAGTTGGATCCTTAGAACATAACTCGTCTCTCCCAAATCTTTTATTTGGAATTGGCTGGCTAGCCAGCCAGCCCTTTACATCAGACAACACTCCCACATCATTCCCAATGAGTAGGATTTCATCTACGTATAGGACGAAGAAAACTACTTTCTTATAAATGATATGCTTCTAAACACAAGGCTCATCGACGTTCTGCTCGAAGCCATAGGTTTTAATCACATCATCAAACCTGATATTCCAAGATCTAGATTCTAGCTTAAATCCATAGATGGACCTTTACAGCTTGCAAACCTTTTGCTCTTGATCTGGAGACACGAATCCCTCTGGTTGCATCATATAGATGCTCTTGTCAAGAATGCAGTCTTGCCGTCCATTTGCCAAATTTCATAATCGAAATAGGCAACAATGGATTAGAGATTCCTAATAAACTTAAACATGGCTACTGGCAAGAAGGTCTCTTCATAATCGACCCCCTCTTTCTGGGTATAACCCTTAGCCACTAGCCTTGCCTAGAAGGTCTCTACCTTCCCTTCTACTCCTCTCTTTCTCTTGTAGATCCACTTACACCTTATGGGTTTTACCCCATCCAATAAGTCTACAAGATCCCAGACTGAGTTAGAGTACATGGACTCCATCTTGAGATTCATGGCTTTAAGCCATTTCTCTTTATTAGGATCTCCCATTGCATTCTTAAATGTCAATGGATCATCCACACTAGCAGCAGAGACAACACCTTGTCTCTTACCTATACCTAAATAGCGTTCAGGTTGTCTCACAACCCTCTCACTATGTCTAGGTGGTAATGTATCCTGATCAATAACCATCTGACTCTCAGATTTTTGTGGATCAACAACTCTTGTTAATAAAGCACTAGTCTCACAATACTCCAACTCATTGAATACAATCTTAGAACGAGGTTTATGGTCACTAATATAATTATCCTCAAGAAACGTTGTATTTGTCGATACAAATACTTTGTTATCTTCGGGACTATAGAAGTGTCCACCTCTGGTCTCCTTAAAGTATCCTACAAACAGGTAGACCACATACTTGGAGTCTAGTTTTCCACTTCTGTTCTTTAGCACGTGTGCTGGGCACCCCCATATACGAAAATGTCAAAAACTAGCTTTACGACCATTACACAACTCTAAAGGAGTCTTAGGAACATATTTGGATGGCACCACATTCAAAATGTATGCCGCTGTTTGTAACGCATATCCCCAAGTTGGTAATGATGAGAAACTAATCATAGATCTCACCATTTCCATTAGGGTTCTATTTCTCGGGGAGCTGTAAGTTGGGAAACTATCCCATGCTCGACCATGAAGTCTTCAAACTCTTGGTCAAGGTACTCACCTCCACGATCCGATCGTAGTGACTTGATAGTCCTACCTAATTGACTATCAACTTCAGCTCAAAATTCTTTAAACATTTCAAATGTTTCCGACTTCCGTTGCATTAGGTAGACGTATCCATATCATGAGTAGTCATCTATAAATGCGACATAATACTCATAACCACCCCTAGCTTTAACATTCATCGGTCTGCAGATATCTGTATGTATAAGCTCTAGCGGTTCGTTAGGTCTAAGCCCTTTTCTAGTAAAAGGTCTCTTAGTCATCTTACCTTCCAGACAAGATTCGCAAACAGGTAAGGTGCCAACCTTTAACTCACTTAAAAGTCAATTTTTACTAGTCTGTTTATCCGGTCAAGGTTGATATGACCAAGCCTTAGATGCCAGAGATACGTGTCATTATCTGGAGAAATCTTATGTCGTTTAGCTTTTGGTTTTTCAACCTTAAACATTTCGGTGTTGAGCAATGTAGTATGTATTAACAGTCTTAACACATACAAATTGTTTTCATTAATTCTTGAACAAATATTCAAACCATTCTTTCCAATAATAACATACTTATTATTAAAAGAAACAGAATATTTTTGTTCTAACAACTTAGAAGCGGAAATCAATTCCGTGTAAATCCTGGAATATAAAATACATTGTCCAACAATATATAATTATTACAAAAACATAATCTAATTACGCCCACTGCTCGTGCCGACACGACATCCCCTGACCCTACACGCATTGAGAAGGCTTGCTCCTCTAACTGTGGCCAAGAATAAGTCCATTGTAAAAAAGAACAAACATGGTTAGTGACCCCTGAATCAACTGTCCAGGGTGAATAATCATCTTCCACTAAACATGACTCAAGAACAAGTAAATCATATTTACTTTTCTTGGACTTCTTGTTTTAGTATTTCTTGGGTTTAGGCTTACCCTTCGCTTTCCTAGTACACCTCTTCCTCTTCTTATTATTAGAGAAAAATGGTTCAGCGACATTTGTCTCACTGGTTTTGCCCTTGCAGTCCTTAGTTAAGGACTCAAAGGTAATGAGCTCATGAAGCAACTGTGTGAGATTGAACCTTAACTTGTTCATGTCATAGTTACTCTTAAACTGATCGAAACTCTTCAAAAAAGTCGTAAGGATGATGCTCACTTGACTGGGTTCGTCAATGGCCCCGCCACTGACTTCTGCCTTGTTGAAGTAGGACATCATGCTCAGGACATGTTCCCGAACTGGCATACCTTCCTTCATGCGAGCGAGCATAATGGAACGAACAACTTCGTGTCATTTTTGCTCGAAGGGCTGCCAACATAGCTTGCAATGACTCTATGATTTCGAATGCTTAAGTCATTGCTTCATGCTTTGTGACAAGCATGGCTATCATTGAAGCCAACAGATATGTTCGGGCCTTCTCATCAGATGAGACCCATCGCTGGTATGCCTCACGAACAGTTCGTGTGGCATAAGCAGCAGGCACTGGAGGACATTCCTCCGTAAGCACAAACTTGAGGCCTTTTGTGACTAAAATTGCATTAGTGTTAAGTTTTCACTTAGTGTAGTTATTACCAGTTAATTTGTCGTTTACGAGAATTTGAAGTAATGCAGAAGACATTATTGCTGAAATAAATAAAACATTCATTCAATCATTTATTTAAAACAAGTGTGAGTTCTTTAGTATAAATTTAAACATGATGCATGCACATGTTTAATGAACTAGAACTACCCTAAAACTAGTTGCTATACAACGACAATCCAACATACCACAAAGAAGTGTCGCCATAGGGTCGGTCAAGTATTTGCATGTTGGACCGAGACATTCTTAATCAAATGATATTCTAGAATAACTCTTATTCTATATCATTCAACCATCGTTCATTCAGTCAAGTTTTTAATTAACAAACTTAATAAAAACCTTTGTGAGTGTGACACGTAATTTCAGATCTTACAAGCTTAACTCGAGAATTGCCGCCTTAGGGTCGGTCAATCCCAAAATACCCTCAGAAATCCTATCCGTTAGGAAGCCAACCCTGGTATTGACCTTTGTGAAAACCCTCCTTAGGGAGGACGAAAACAAAGCTGTCACGAGGCCCCACTCGAATCTCATGGTGTTGAACTAATGATGAAGACCGCGGGATATATATGTCATATATCCCTCTCCCACTCACTATTTTAAAATTAGGGTTTTCTATTAACCGTTAATGCACCTAGATTCTACAAGATTAAACGACTAACTTTAATCAAGTTATCTAGCGCATTAACTAATTAGAAACAAATTCTAATTAACTAATAAATTATTAATGATTTTTAACAATTAAAAATCTAATCTATTAGTGAATAGTATAATCTTTTGTAAACTATTTATTAAGGTCGGATTATTATGTTAGTGTTTACCAAGTTTTAACTATTAAAACTCTAACACTTTATTCGATTCATTTATTATTAGGTAATTAATCATATTAATCCGAATTACAATAAAAACTCTTTAATAACTAGATTAATATTAATTAGAATTACCAAGTTTTCTAACCATTAAAAAATAATATCATTATTCATAGCCAATTATGTATATTGCCCACTTTAATCACTTTAAAAAAAATACATAAAATATCAGGCTATGATGCACGTATGACATATCAAATATATTTGTGTAGGCATATCTAATCTAAATGACATACATATGCATGGCAATGCTTTTATCATCACATAACATAAAGCATACATGAATTGACCGAGTATTGTGGATTATTTAACTTAAAAATTTGAAATCTAAAATTACAAAAAAATTCCCAAGGCATTCCTTGGTCTTCTTGTAATTTCTGAGTCTTCCAATCTCTTCAGATCACTCAGATTCATCTCATGAATCCTTCTTCGTGATTTTTCCAGGTCTTCGATATATGTTACATTTTTTTTTACAATACAATAACAGTAAAAAATTATAAAAAATTATAAACAAAAAAAAATAATACAACCCATAAACCCTAAATCCACGGTACCATATAATTAACTATCAATCATGTTTTTGTAAATTAAAAATATATATATACATACAAAAAACAACATACAGTCAATTTAAATCGTGCCTACAATCATACATACAGGAGCATCGAAAACAATTTACTGTTCTGAAAATAAAATTGGTTCTGATACCAATTGTTGGAACCCCGTTCATCGGTCACGCAGCGGAAGTAAGGTTTTAAATTTTTTTAATATAGATCATAATCTGTATCTGGGAATAGTGAACTTGGGATCGTAATTATTTTTTGGAACTAACACATACAATATGTAAACACAGGAAATTGTAATCAATATAATCAGAAGAAGAACATACCAACGTTTGGAGGCACCTTCACTTTACGGTATGCTCCTGTCTGAACCACTCGATCTTCCTCGCTATCTCTCGGAACTGGTTACTCTTTCTTGAAGTCTTGAAGAAACTCTTTATTCTCAATTTGGTTTATTGATTTCATACACACACTTACATATAATACCAAGAAAACTAGCCAAAAGTCTTTTGACCTTTTTTTTTCTTTTTAATCTCACGCATACATGGAAAACAAAAGGCAAAAAAAAAAAAATTCTTTTTGAAAACTTGATGTGTGCCATTTTACCAAACCAAAAGCAAGCATTCTTTTTTTTTTCTTTTGTCAATATATAATTATATATGTGTGTGTGTGTGTGTGTGTGTGCGCCGCACACACCTTTTTTTTTTTCCAAAACACTTGCATTTATTTTGTTTTTCTTATATATGTCTCTATTAATATATAAAACATATATATCATATATATATATATATATATATATATATATATATCCTTGTTTGTATCCTATACAAACACTTATATATGTGAACACACCAATTTACATCCAATGCAATCTCTTGTGTTATAATTGATATATATCTTTTAATTATCCTTTTCAAATATATCTAATATATTAAAAGTGATAATTATAAGTATTTTAAATTTAAACTTAAATTCAAATACTTAGATAAATGATTTAGTAAAAATAAAATAATCCTATTATTTTATCTTCCTATAAATCCATATATCAACTAACACCCTCCAATTAATAGATAATTAATAATTCATATTTATCAATATAATTAAATAATCTAATTATTTAATTAATTTGACTATTAACATTCATTAATTAAATAATATCATTATTCAATTTATTCCCGAATAAACACGTGTCACTTTCGTAACACAACTATTTGGACAATCCAATTAGTTAACTGTGACCCTTGTTACTTAAATCTATCGGGCTAGCAAGGGGACCTAATGGACCCACAGTATTTTGAGCTCCAATAATCCTCGGAATCATTAATTAAACTCTTTAATTAATATTCCTTGATTATTAAATCCGGTGTTATTCCACTAAAAACCCGAAGCTGCACTCTCTCAACTGTAGACGTTTTTACACAGACCGATACAACTCGGTGTCCATCGATATAGCTATTACACATGGTGTGATCCTTCACAATAGTTCACAATTAGAGTTGGGTCATAATGTCTGTTTTACCCCTCTAATTACATATATCCTTTAAGTACCGTTGATTCTATACTGAATAATAAATCATATTTCCTTACGGAATTAAGAGAGCGCTCATATTGTCCAAGCCCTGAATCAACCCTTAAGGGAACTACCATCTACTTCTCACAAGAAGGAGTGGATTCCACTAACGTGTACAAACCTTCCCAACCACAAACCAAACCGTAATCCCAACATACAGAGTATATTGATCAGGAAATGCATCTGACCTCACCCATGGTATATCAAAGACTACTATTTAACCTGAAGGAGTCGATAAGACACTCAGGATTAAGATCACCCACATATAGCCATCATTAGTTGATATTTATGAATCTCATCGGTAAACGGATCTTGGTGAGAGATTCATATAGATCATGACCCAGTCCTATATGATCACATCATACAAGGTGCCTCCATTCCCATATCTCATATGAATGATTCAGGATAGAATCATCGTACATTACGGAATGGACCTCAGCTATAGATTAACCATACATAAAGTACCCAACTTTATTTGCTATCTATAAACTCTTTAGATTACACGTCTCTTACTGTATACATCTGTATATGACACTCATATACACAGTTCGAGATTACATCCGGCAACCTTGGATGTTAAATATATGCACAAGTTATAAAATAAACAACACGACAATAATGAATTGAACTTTTTGTTTTATTTATTTCATAAATCCATTTACAAATTACATCTTTAGGGAATAAACCCCAACATGGTGAACGGGGTTCCAACATCTTTGTCTCCTTCGTAGTAGGTCCTAGTACTTTTTCTTCTATTGTTTATTAACCTTCTTACGGGTCTTAATAGTAGCAACTTTACATACAACATGAATCTCTTGATCGTTGCTATTTACAAGGATTATCTCGGTGCATTTAAGATCTTGCATCATGCCTTGCAAGGTGTATTCCTTATTGTTCATGGTGTAGTCCAACTTGAATTGATCAAAGGAAACTGATAGTGAGTTGACGATCATGTCAATTTTTATCTCACCATCTACCTCAGTACCATTCAGTTCAACAATGTTGAGATGTATTATGACTTTCATCATATGATCTTTCACAGCCTGTCCATGTTTCATCCTAGAATTCATGAAAGCAGTCACTGCCTCTCTTAGTTATCCTGGACTTTACAGCAAACATCTCTTCTAGAGACATCATTATATCGGCAGCAGTCTCCATTCCTTCAAGTTGTTGTTGCAACACGTCCGAGATGGTTGTCATAATGTAACATTTAGCCATCTTAACTGAAGACTTTCACTGCTGATACTCTTCTATTTTTGCCTGAGTAGATTCATTAGTAGGAGTAGGTGGTTTAGGAGTGCACATAACAAACTTATGCTATTCATCTTGCAATAGCAACCCAATATTCCTTTTCCGTGTAATATAATTATCACCAGTTAAAGTATTTATCTATTAGGATGGGATCATGATATTTTTTAATAACAAAAATTATATAAGTAAACAATCAAGATAAAGCACTTTCGAATATTTATCTTGAATTAATAAAATAATACATTTATAAAATTCATCAGTGATGCAACACCCATAAATGTCACGCTTCCTTTGTGAGTTCGCACCATTTACTTGTTAGACTAGGTCCCACCTAATTGTTAACTTAACAACCAACGTTTTCAATTGTAGCCTTGTAATTTTAATAACAAGAACTCTTGGGAGGATATTAATAAAATCACATTGAGTGTGTTACCAAGTTATCGACCTTCAATATATTCCCTCACGAATATCCCTTCTTTGGGAGTAGATATCGTTTAAGCCAATTGTCTAGTCCATCCTTGCAAGGAAGTATCTTGCTAAATTTTATTCATGAATACCCCTTTGGGGGTTATTACAAAAAACATAAAGCTCAACTAAACTTGGAGGTCGTAGATGTTTAAAAACACCTTCTCCCACTCAATTATTTAAGGTATGTGATCGAATTCCATAGAATGATTTACCAAGTTATCTAGATGCCAATTAGATACCTAAACCATTCAATGCATGTTCATACCAAAAGAGATATATGAGTGGCACTCCTATTCTATATGACATGTTATCAAACAATGACAAACATTACAATATTTACAAAAATATAAATAGCTACAATTTTGGTCCATCCTAGAAATGCAAGTAAATTACATATGTCTTGGAATACAAAAACTCCTTTCGTGGCGAACAAGTCTTTACACGACCATCATCTATTTGGACCCCTTGGAAACCTCTCATGGGCGTGCACACCACATAACCCCATAAAGGGTTGCCATGCACAACCCACGGCTTTCATAGGGCTGTCGTGCATAGCCCATGCCACAACAATCGTGGTCGCGTGCTCATTCGTACGCACGTTTGTTATTATGGCTCGCACGGTCCCAAACTTGTTCCAGTTGTTACAATCCCAAAATAAAAATACATTGAAATTCTATGTCCAAAATTGAGCAATAACAAACCACATAAAAACATATATATATATATATATATATATATATATATATATATATATATATCCATACATTCCAATGAAATATATATGTGAATACCTAGAGTGTCATCTCTTTCTAAAACATGCATATATACAATAAAACGAAAAATATTCACTTATATATACATCAATTAATCAAGGGTACAACCAGTGATACCATTTATAGGGAAAAATCGGTTCAAAACACAGCGGGAGCCTAAAATTAGGGTTTGATATATTTAAAAAAAATTCCTTTTAATAGAAAGAGCCTTAACCCTAGATTAATTTACGTATATTAAAAGTATCGTACCTTTTTCTCGTGATGATTGAACTAATGTCGAAATGAATCCTTAAGATCTTCCAATCCAATTATAAACGTGAATCACCTAGAAGTATGGGCTCCCTTTCGTTAAAATGTATACCTGAGGATGGAAACAAACAAAATCTCTTTCTTTGTTAGTAACAATAATCCTCCAAGAAGAAAAACAAAGAACGTTAGGTCACTTGTGAATTATCATTCAATTTGATTGAAACTCGTGTGAACCTAGATTCGATGTTTTACACAAAACCTTTTAATGTAAAGGCTACTAGTGCACTATCTAATACAAAATGTTTCCTCTTTGCCAAATTTTCTCACACCAATCTTTAGAGTTGGATGAACTTATCTAGAGTAAGAACCAAATTCTCTACACTCAAAATTCTCTCTTGGGCGAGTTTTCTCCTTAGAAAAATTGCCTTGGTTGAATTTTATCCTTAGAATAATTTCCTTGGCCAAATTTTTCTTCTTAACTAAAGACTTGGGGTTTGGCCGAATTCTATGTCCCATAAATGTAGTGGCCAAATTCCTTGCCCTAATTTATTTAGGGTTGGCCGAATTCCTCTTGTCTTTAGTTTAGGAGAACTAATCCTCTCTTAAGAAGGATTTACTTGGTGGGCAAGAATCCTTTCCTTATGTGAATTTACTTGGTGACCAAGAATCATCGTCAAAGAGGAATTCTTTTCTACACCAAGACTCCTAATCCAACTCAATAGTGTATTTATTCAATAATCAATTATTGAATGTAAATTAAATTGTGACTATATCAAAACTTCCTAATTTGACCAATTGTCAATTATTGTATTGATAGAAATCAAATACTTCCTAATTTGACTAGATAAATAAATTTCTTTTATTTTTCTACTTATCAAGTATATTATTTGATACTTATCATAATACCAACAATAATACGACACTTGGAGACCTTCTCCAATTAGAAAAAAGATTCTGACTTTTAATTAAACAGTTAATTAATTTATTTATTTATTTATTTTTATTTAATTAAATAATAAAATAAAAAATAATATATAAGGCTATTATATATTGTCTTAGCCGCCCAAGCCAATATATATGGGCCTAATATGGTTTTTCATATTTTATTAAATCTATTGGACTTAAATAAAAAGTTCACATGTGAACTAGACATATTCTTACTAAAAGAAACAAGTCTGCATGCCTTAATACAATTCTAGATGGACCCATAAATTGGTCAGATAGAATATATCAAGTGATCCATACAAATTTGTGTGGATTAGGGATCTTGGCGGGCTATCTAAATTTAAGCTCCGATAGACATAACCTAATCACAATCAACAAATGATTCACTTAGGTCCAATCTATTAATTTTAGTTCATTCCACTAAAAAAATAAAATTAAACTCTTAAATAAAGATAGAATAAGTTAATATTACTCATTCATACCCTAGAAAATCTTAACGGAGAAAGTGTATCCTCGTGAAGAATATCAGTAATCGTTGTAAAGTCCTCATTTATTAATTGGCTTATTTCGTGAACAAACCACATATTGGGGTTTCATGTAAGGGTAGCTTAGACTCTCAAGACCTCAAGAAAAGAAGCACTAAAGGTATATTTCTTGTGCTTACTTGCTTTGAAGAGATATAGTTGCACACACTCACAACTCATGCATATTTCTTATGCGTATATGTTGTGCATTTATATGAGTGTGCATTCATGTTTTGATAACTCTTCTTGCATGTTTATATTGATCACATCATTGCATTTGTATTGACATGCATTATGTGTTGCTCACACACACACTTACTTGCATTTGATTTCTTATGCATGTGTGGTTCATTGTTGTCTATGTGTATTCATAGAGTGGTTTTGTGTGTTGTTCATGCTTGCACGATGGTGTGCTTGTCTTGGCGCATTGAGTGACCATTTGAGAATATCGTATTCTTCTCTTGGTTTGGTTATGTGGAGTAAGGTGTCTAGTTTCAAAATATGGATTTCAAAGATTTAAATGTTTTTCAAAACTGACATTTGCATGGTCTTGTGACCATAACTTTTTATAAAATACTTCAAAATATGTTTTGAAACATTCTGTACAAACTAGACACCCATACCTTTCCAACAGCATATTATTCATAATATTTCATGACCAACAGCATATTATTTTTTTTTTTTTATGACCGTTTGGATTGATTTTGAAATCTCCAAAGTGACCACAAAAATAGGGCATCTCTGTTGTTGTCCGTTTCCGACCTTCGGTCACTTAAATGACCATACCCTTTTCTAAAGACATCCAAATAAAGTTTTATAAACTGGAATAGAAAGTAGACTTCCATACCTTTCCAACGGTATACTATACAAAAGGTTTGGATGTCGTTTGGTCATGTTTTGGGTCGCTCGAATCTTGAGCTTTTGTGTTGTCGAGGCTTCACCGGTCCACAAGCGCACCTCACCAACAACCCTGGAGAGTAGGTGTGTGCTAGTGTGCCACTTTTCTACCAGTGCAGCTCACCAGCGCGCTGAGTAAAATTCTAGGCATTTTCAAAACGATGTAGTTTTGCTCTAGGGCTCATATTCATATGTCATCTTCTTCCTCACTCATTTTTCAGAGCTTAAAAACCATTTTTTAGTGAGAGAAAATATTTCCCTTGAGAGAGAAGCTCCAAGAGTGGTTCTTTAACTCTCCAAATCCAAAACCCATCATCCGTCACGCATTATTGATCATGACTTGGTAAGTAAGAACAAACTTTTATCATCTTTAGACATGGGTCTTCATCATTCATGACTTGGTAAGTAAGAACAAACTTTTATCTTTGATTATTGTTCTTAAACTCCAAGAGTTTGTTTTTAGTGCATAGGATTTATAAAAATCATTTTTGAATGCATATTTTTGTTGAATGATGGCATGATTGGGTTTGTATTTTGATAGCTTAATTGATTAGGACATTTTTTCCTAAAGGCTAAGTCATAAACATTCTTGTGTGATTCATTGTTGACTAGGTAGATAGATTGTTCATTAATCAACTTGTTAAGCTTTTGAATATTTATGTGATGTTTTTGTGACTATTAGTTTGTTAGAAAATCTCTACACAACTAATTGAGTTTGTTATTGATAGACATTGGTCTAAGACTTGCATTTATTGTGTAGCTAAATGCTTTGTCTCAATCACATGAATATATACTAAGTATATGTTGAATACATTGTAAGCATATTCGTTGATTCATTGTGATTGTTTGTGATAGCTAGGATTGTTGTTATTGATAACTTCTAGCTAAATCTTAATGCTTTGCATTTAGATATTGTTTAGAACTCATTGATTGCATTATAGTACTTGCCATGCTTAATGACAGCATGTGTTGATTTGGCTTTTATGATAGCTTCATAGGATTTCTTGTTCTATGTTTAGCTAAGTTTTATGACATGTAATTTAGCTCTTGATATCTAGGATAGCATTTATTGCCATCTTATAATCCTAGATAAGCATATAAGGTACCCTAGCCTTGTTTGTTGTTTGAATATCATCATATATTCACATAGGGTATTTATCTCTTCATTGAAGAGAAGTAAGTCTTGTGTTGCATCCGGGAGTAGGTTGCTTCAGCATTAGCAAATTGGACTAGGTCAACTTAATATCGGGATTAGGTAGTGGCAGTGGGTTATATACAGGGAGTAGGTTGTAACGCCTCTATCATCTGTGGATTCGTTGTTCGAGTGTGGCGCACTTAACAGCCGTGGTTTTTCCCATTTGGAGGGTTTCCACGTATATCTCAAGTGTCTTTATTATTTTCGCAATTATTACACATGTGATATTATTGTGACTAGTTAGAGGTATTTTCGTCTAATTGACCATTAAGGAAAATTGGGTAAAATTTTATTAAAATTTATTCACCCCCCCCCCCCCCCCTCTAGATTAATATTAAACACACCATAATATTTGTTTCAATTGGTATTAGAGCGGGTTCCTAGACATACATAGGTGATCCTTGCTCCTTTTTGGTGTGTTTTGCATTTTGGGTGATTTTGATCACTCGTACATTTGCTGCACTCATTTTACCCAAAACACTATGTGTGATTTTGAGAGACTTAAATTTGCGTTGATCTCTGAACCACCTACGCTCACCAAGGATAACTACCCCTCTTGAAAAGTGTGGATGGAGTTCTTTTTGTATGACCTTGATGAGCATGTGTGGATGTGTGTGGAAGAAGGATACTCACCTCCCATAGAGACATAAGAGAATGGGGCTTTTATGCCTAAACCCAAGTCCAAGTGGACTAATGACGAACTCGAGGCTGCCGAATGGACTTCAATGGGCCTTCGTGCCTTATATCGTGCAGTGGGTAAGAGTCAAGCAAAGCTCATCCAATCCACTCGAGATGTTCGAGAAGCTTGGGAGATTCTACTAATCACCCACGAAGGTACAACGAAAGAAAAAGGCAAGAATTTGGGTACCTCGAAGAACAAGCTTCGATGTTTTGATTATGGCGGGTATGGGCACATTTCCACAGATTGTGGAAATTCAAAGAGCATGAGTCAACGAGGCAAATCAAAGGCCTACTCTTCTAGTAAAAGTGAAGAATGCTCTTCGGGTTCCAAGGGATGTGAAAGGAATCACATAGCTGTGTATGCTTTACATGATGACAACTCTAAAACGGCCACAATACACCCATCACTCAAGGTCGACATTGAAGAAGCTAGTTTAGATGATGATTGCCATGAGAGCACAAGTGGTAGAAGCTTAGATGAAGAAAGTTCAAGCTCCAAGAACTTGAGTGATGAAGAGTTTGGTTACGAAGACTTCATTAAAAGTCTTCAAAGGTCTTTGAAGAAGAAAAATGAAGAAATCAAGAAATTGAAGGAATAAAATCTTCAAATAAGGACCAAGTTAGATGACTCGTTGAAGATGGACATAGTTGATGTGTCTAAGTATGAGAGGGAGATCGATGATTGCCATCAAAAGATGAAGGCAATGAAGGATGAACTTGCCAACAAAGACAATTCCTTGAAGATCATCCAGGAGAATGAGGTGAGGTGCTTTAGAGAATTGAAGAAAGCCAAGGTCATGCAACCTCAAGCTCAAGGCAAGACAATAGCTTTACCTCCATAACATCCTAGGAGGAAGATTGATCTTGGAGAGACATCCAAGAATGGCCAAGTGAAGGGGCCAATAAAGAATATAGCTAAATCTCAACAATCAAGAACTCCACTTCCAAGCCTTCATCAACCAAGAAGGCATGTTCAACCAGCTCATCCATCTCAACAAGCTAGACCACAAAGGTGCCACCAATTAGCTCAAGCTCCAAGAAACAGCCAACCGGTGCATCACCAAAGACAACCTTATCGACATGGCAATGCATCGATGAGATCACAATGCAAAGGTATAAATTCTCATTTTGTACCTACTTGTCATTTTTGTGGTATGATTGGTCACTCAAGACCAAATTGTTTTAAGTACATTAAGAGGTGTAGAATTGAAAGCATGGTAGAGAAGAAAAAGGCTAAAGCCAAGGTGCATGTCTCTAGGAAAAATGAACCACATTTGCTTGTACCTAGGACATCTAAAGCCTATGTACCATTGACCAATAGGAAAGAAAATGTTTCACCTAAGTGGATTAAAAAAGATGAACCCGCTTGTCATTGTGCCAAGTTTTCACCCATAAGCTCAACTAGGTCCAATGGATTTAGTAGATCTATTGGGATTTGTCACATGGAGTGATGAGTTTTGGTCTTTGACCCCATATGGGGAACTCAAGCAAAGAGAGCTATTGTATACTTGTTGCATGCAAAAATTTTGGAAATGTTTATGTTCCTTTATTGATTGCTTGAGTAGCTTGGTTACACTTATATTATATTATATTGTATTTTCTTCAATAAGTGTGAACTTTGCTTTGATTACAATCCATGTCATATTTATATTCAAACATGTATTTTTGGACTAGGAGATCTACATAGGAAGTACATATTGAATGACCTATAGTTATCTCCATGACATGATGATTCTTTAATGACATGCTAATGAAAAATGATAAAACATGAATTGATGATTGCAATTGTTAAATGCAAAACAATGTGTGAAAATGCTAAGTGAGACTCAAATGTTTAATCAATGTCTCTCTTTCTTTATTAGTTGAACATGGCCACTATCATACAGGTTTCTTACCCGAAAAAATCAAATAGGGTGCAAAGTCACTCATGCCATGTTTCGCCTATAAAAATGGATATAGTACTCTTTAAACTTGATATCTATGGAAACTCTATATCCTTGCCTCTCTCATGACAAATGGTGAAATTTGTTTGAATTCTATTGGAAACCTTTGTCATTTGTAATAGAATACCTTTGTCATTTGTTTTGCCAAATACCATTGTTTTTGGACTTGAATGCAACATGTCTTATATGCAAAGCATTTTTGATTCACACATTTTCTTAAAATAAATCTCCTTGTTTCTCTCCTATTAATTGAGTTGCATAAATGTGGCTTATATGATGCAAATATCTTGTATGTTCCTTTCTCTGTTTACCTTGAGTGACCTAGTTGGGGACTACTCATTTGCCTATATCATGACAAAAAGGGGGAGTAGCATATGGTTTAAGGGGGAACTTGGTAAGGGGGAGTAGTACATGTTGGGGAGATTACATTTAGGGGGAGTAACCCTTTGAGGGGGAGCATTGCATTCACATACATTGCATGATGTTGTACTCATATTCTTAAACGCATATGCTTTTGTTTTATATTCTCTTGATCATCTCACATACACTTGGTTTGGGAAGTGTATTTGTTTTTGTTTTGTGTGTAGGGTAGATAGATCTACAAAAGATTGAAGATTTGAAGTTTATTTTTATATATCTCTTTGTAATGTAGAATATCTTCCCGGTGCTTTATTTTGTTTTGTGATGATCAATGTGAGTGGTAGTTTTGTCACGAAATAGCCAAAAGGGGAGATTGTAAAGTCCTCATTTATTGATTGGCATATTTCGTGAACAAACTACATATTGGGGTTTTATATAAGGGTAGCTTATGCTCTCAAGACCCCAAGAGAAGAAGCACCAAAGGTATATTTCTTATGCTTACTTGCTTTGAAGAGATATAGTTGCACACACTCACAACTCATGCATATTTCTTATTCGTATATGTTATGCGTTTATATGAGTGTGCATTCATGTTTTGATAACTCTTATTGCATGTTTATATTGATCACATCATTGCATTTGTATTGACATGCATTATGTGTTTCTCACACACACACTTACTTGCCTTCGATTTGTTATGCATGGGTGCTTCATTGTTGTCTATGTGCATTTATAGTGTGGTTTTGTGTGTTGTTCACGCTTACACGATGGTGTGCTTGTCTTAGCGCATTGAGTGACCATTTGAGAAGGTCGTATTCTTCTCTTGGTTTGGTTATGTGGAGTAAGGTGTCTAGTTTCAAAATATGGATTTCAAAGATTTAAATGTTTTTCAAAACTGACCTTTGCATTGTCTTGTGACCATAACTTTTTTTAAATGCTTAAAAATATGTTTTAAAAAATTCTGTACAAACTAGACACCCATATGTTTCCAACGGTATATTATTCATAATAATTCTTGACCGTTTGGATTGATTTTGAAATCTCCAAAGTGACCACAAAAACAGGGCATCTCTGTTGTTGTCCGTTTCTGACCTTCAGTCACTTAAATGACCATAACCTTTTCTACAGACATTCAAATAAACTTTTGTAAATTTGAGTAGAAATTAGACTTCTATACCTTTCCAACGGTATATTATACGAAAGGTTTGGATGTCGTTTGGTCATGTTTTGGGACTCTCGAATCTTGAGCTTTTGTGCTATCGCGGCTGGCCCAGTCCACAAGCGCACCTCACCAACAGGATAGTAGGTGTGCGCTGGTGTGGCGCTTGTCGACCAGCGTAGCTCACCAACACACTGAGTAAAATTCTGGGCATTTTCAAAACGATGTAGTTTTGCTCTAGGGCTTATATTTATATGCCCTCTTCTTCCTCACTCGTTTTTCAGAGCTTAAAAACCATTTCTTAGTGAGAGAAAATATTTCCCTTGAGGGAGAAGCTCCAAGAGTGGTTCTTTAACTCTACAAACCCAAAACCCATCATCCTTCACGCATTATTGATCATCTTTAGACATGGGTCATCATCATTCATGACTTGGCAAGTAAGAACAAACTTTTATCTTTGATTATTGTTCTTAAACT
Organism: Dipteronia dyeriana; assembly: GCA_032871835.1. NCBI lineage: Eukaryota > Viridiplantae > Streptophyta > Magnoliopsida > Sapindales > Sapindaceae > Dipteronia > Dipteronia dyeriana. Next base: position 41,816,705 of record CM065302.1, read on the forward strand.
CCAAGAGTTCGTTTTTATTGCATAGGATTTATAGAAATCATTTTTGAATGCATATTTTTGTTGAATGATGACATGATTGGGTTTGTATTTTGATAGCTTAATTGATTAGGTCATTTTTGCCTAAAAGCTAAGTCATAAACATTCTTGTGTGATTCATTGTTGACTAGGTTGATAGATTGTTCATTAATCAACTTGTTAAGCTTTTGAATGTTTATGTGATGTTTTTGTGACAATTAGTTTGTTAGAAAATCTCTACACAACTAATTGAGTTTGTTATTGATAGACATTGGTCTAAGACTTGCATTTATTGTGTGGCTAAATGCTTTGTCTCAATCACATGAATATATACTAAGTATATGTTGAATACATTGTAAGCATATTTGTTGATTCTTTGTGATTGTTTGTGATAGCTAGGATTGTTGTTATTGATAACTTCTAGCTAAATCTCTATGCTTTGCATTTAGATATTGTTTAGGACTCATTGATTGCATTTAGTGATTGCATTATAGTCCTTGCCATGCTTAATGACAACATGTGTTGATTTGGCTTTTATGATAGCTTCATAGGATTGCTTGTTCTATGTTTAGCTAAGCTTTATGACATGTCATTTAGCTCTTGATATCTAGGGTTATTGTCATCTCATAATCCTAGATAAGCATATAAGGTACCCTAGCCTTGTTTGTTTTTTTAATATCATCACATATTCACATAGGGTGTTTATCTCTTCATTGAAGAGAAGTGAGTCTTGCGTTGCATCTGGGAGTAGGTTGCTTCAAGCTTAAACAAATTGGACTAGGTCCACTTAGTACCGGGATTAGGTAGTCGTAGTGGGTTATATACCGGGAGTAGGTTGTAACGCCACTATCATCAGTGGATTCGTTGTTCGAGTGTGGTGCACTATACAACCCGTGGTTTTTCCCATTTGGAGGGTTTCCACGTATATCTCAAGTGTCTTTATTATTTCCGCACTTATTACACTTGTGATATTGTTGTGACTTGTTAGGGGTATTTTCGTCTAATTGACCATTAACAAAAATTGGATAAAATTTTATTAAAATCTATTCATCCCCCCTCTAGATTAATATTAAACACACCATAATATTTTTTTCAATCGCCAAGAGCTCATAGACCGCCTATATCTCTCCAAGTTACCATATTTATTCATATGACCACATTTTGAACTTAGATATTTTGACTTGTCCATAAGCCATATTTCAATAGACACTGTTGAAAACTTAACGTTAAGATTTAATATCCAATACCTCAAAACATTCATATGATGATATTATACTCTCATTTGATAAATGGAGCCACGATGCCCATATCTATAAATGAAGTCCTATATCGATTAACAAATGAATACCACCAAACTCTCGATGATAGACTATGCTATATAATCTTACTCATTGATAGCTTAAATGATAACACTTGCTACCATAAGCCCATTAATGTCAGGATTGAGATAAACCCTCTGATTGTCTTCAAGTGAAAACTATTATCCATTTATGGTTCTGGATAAAGTATCTCAATGTGATCCTATTCAATGCACCTAGTGCATTAGATTCCTTTACCCAAAGACACAACATTTTGATGATTTCAGACTCTTCATAACACATTTGAACCCGCTCAAATGCTAGCAAAAGAATCTATAACTTTAACATGATAAAGGCCCCCAACCTTTATCTTAAGTTGTGAATATTTTTCAAGACTAACTAAAGAATTGTGTTTACCTCATACATATACAGATGTAGGAACAACTCTTCTCTTCTCATAGTCTTTTCACCTTATGATTATTTACTTTTGACAATTATAATAATTAAACTATAAATGTTATAAGATTTGTTAAACTAGAAATCGTTTTTATTAATATAAAAAGATTGTCAAATACATTATTATACTCTTGCTATCGAGCATAATCCCAACAATCTCCCACTTGCTCTATAGCGGATGTGTCATATCTCCTATCCTAATATTCTTCAGGTGTCCATCAAAACTCTTTTGTGAAAGAGTCTTTGTGAAGGGATCACGGTTAATTAATTGGATTGTCCAATTTATTGTGTTACAAAAGTGACACGTATATATTCCGGAATTAATTGAATAATGAGATTATTTAATTAATGAATATTAATAGTTAAATTAATTAAATAACTAGATTATTTAATTATATTGATAATTATGAATTATTAATTAATTATTAATTGGAGGGTGTTAATTGATATATGGATTTAGGTGAAGATAAAATAATAGGATTATTTTATTTTACTAAATCGTTTATCTAAGTATTTGAATTTAAGTTTAAATTCAAAATACGTATTATCACTTTTAATATACTAGATATATTTGAAAAGGATAATTAACAAATATATATCAATTATAACACAAGAGATTGCATTGGATGCAAATTGATGTGTGCAGATGAAACATTAGTCAAAAGAAGAATTTTCATAGGATGCAAATATTTGATACACACATAATATATATATATATATATATATATAAACGAAGAGCAGGCAGTGAAAAAAAAATATATATATATATATATATATATATATATATACAAAACGCAAGAGCAGGAGATATATATATATATTGAAAAAGAAGCATGCGTGATTTATATATACTTGTGAAAAAAAAACAGTTCTTGTGAAAAAAGACAGGCTTGTGATTTAGGAAAAAATATAGAATATATTGTTTCATGCTTTGTGTGTTTTCTAAACACATAAAAGAAAGAGTTTCTTCAATTCTCTCTACATCCTCCATTCAAGTTTCTGAGATCGTGACGTGCCTACACGCAGTTACCAGTTTCGGGAGATAGCGAGGAAGATCTAGTGGTTCAGACAGGAGCACATCGTAAAGTGAAGGAGTCTCCAAACGCTGGTAAGAGTAGTTCAGACAGAAGCATATCATAAAGTCATAAAGTGAAGGAGCCTCGAAACGTTGGTAAGATTTTCTTCTTTTGATTATATCGATTTCAATTTCCTGTGTTTACATATTGTATGTATTAGTTTTGAAAAATAATTACGATCCCAAGTTCACTGGTCCCAGATACAGATTATGATCTGTATAAAAAATTTAAAACCTAGTTCCGCTGCGTAACCGGTGAACAGGGTTCCAACACAATTATCCTTAAATGTTGCAAACTAGGCTTTTGTCCGGTCCACAAATCATGCGGTGTTTTAGGAACTGACTTAGATTGCACATCGTTTAGAATGTACATAGCAGTTTGCAAAGCATATCCCCAAAAAGAATTATGAAGCTTTTAGTAACTCAACAAAGACCTAACCATGTCCAAATAAGTTCTATTTTTTCTTTCTACCACCCCATTTTTTGAGGTGTCCCTGGTGTAGAAAACTGAGAAATTATCCCATTATCAAATAGATATTGTTGAAACTCACCAGATAGATATTGTCCACCGCGATCAGACCTCAAGATTTTAATACGTATCTCAAGCTGATTTTCTACTTCAGCTTTAAATGTTTTGAACATGTCAAAAGCATCCAACTTACGTCTCATGAGATACACATAGCCAAATCTTGAGTAACCATCTGTGAAAGTGATGAAGTACTATTAGGTTTTAGTTTGTGTTGGCATTTATTTCATATCAAAATGATGTTTACTTATAATGATTTAGTTGTTTAGATTCATGATGATTCAAGCTTCAAAGAAGGATGAACAACAAGTCAAAGCAAGTTCTAAGTCTTCAAAGAGAAAGGATGAAATTTGGTTCTACAAAGGTATACTAAGACCTTATCTTTCTCTTACAAGGCTTAGGCACACACACACAATTCATACATTTGTGTCCCAACATCGTTGTGCACCATTATAGGCACACACATACAATTCATTCATATATGTCCCTACATCATTGTGCACCATGTATAACACATTCACACACTTGAAGATGAATGCTCATGCATTGGTATGGAAATAACATGTTTTGGAAAATGCATGATTGGAGACTATCTCTATGTAGTTTGCATTCTAGTATGAATTGTGTTTGTTTGTGTATTTTTTTGTATAAAATAGATATTGAACTTGAATTTTGTCTTAAATCATTCTTGATTGAGTTCCGGTCATTTCGATTACTCATACTATTGATTTCAAGTTCTAAGTCAAAAGATACTACACTTTCAACTCATGTTGCATACATTGTCTTCGTCTTCGTATATCAAGTCGAATTATTATTTTTTGGATTGAGTATCTTATATTTCTATGTCCTTGTGATAGTCACGGTTTGTAATCTGTAAACGGATTTGACTTCCGAGTTCGGAGGCCTGAGAACGGTCGAAGAACGCAAAGGAAGGTCGAAGGAGAAAGAAGTCAGCAACGCACTTCTTTCCTGAGATGGCGCGTGGCCATCTCGAGGCAGAAGGCTTGCTGCCCTGAGATGCCCACACGCCATCTTGGGCAGAAAGCATGCTTGGCTGCTTCTTTCCCCTCTTGGTCATTTCACATGTCCAACTAACCGTGTCCTTTATATTCTCATTCACTCTTACATTTCATTCTAAGAAGAAATTTAAACTTTTGTGCAGAAAATTTTCTCTCTACATTTTCTCACCTTCCAAACACCATAACTTCTTCATTTGAACTCCGATTTTAGTGTTTCAAAGTTGAGAATGTCTTTCTATTCATCCTCTATCTTTTCTCTGAAGTTTTGATTGAGTTTTTCATTCTATTTTATGTGTTTGTTTGTGTTTTTCATTCATGATCACCTAGATGCCTTGTGGGAAGGAAGTCTTGACAATAGGTGTAAGACCTATGTTGTTGAGCAAGAAGTATTGGAAAGAGGTATGATACCTTGGATTGTCAAGCAAGGAAGTCTTGGCTAGAGTTTGGAGGACTCGGATAGGTTAGCAAGAAGTCTTTCCTAGGGTCGTGAGGATCCGAATAGGTGAGTGAGGAAGTCTTGACTAGAGTCGAGAGGACTCGGATAGTTGAGCAAGAAGTCTTGCCTTGGGTCATGAGGATCAGGTAAGGTGAGAGAGGAAGTCTTGACAAGAGGTGTGAGGCCTCAGATTGTTGAGCATCAGGGTGACATCTTCATGAGTAGGATAGGAGGGTAGTTTCTAGGTGAAGGTGTCACTTGAGAGATTGTACTTGTCTTATCTACTAGTGGATTTTGTTTGCCGGTGGTTGCTAACCAGTGGATGTTTCCTCTTTGGAGGTTTGCCACGTTATATCTTGTGTCAACTTCTCTCTATCCCTATCTCTCTATTATTTGTATTTGTTATTTGAATACTATGGATAGAACTCTATATGTAAGTTGACTTCCTTTCTATAATATAGATTTTGTATGTGTTACAATTATTTGTTTGTATCACACTTTACTTGTTTTATATATTGATTAAGTGTCTTTAATTAATATATATATATTGTGATACAAGCAATCTAGAGGGACAAACTTTTGTTTGTTTCTAAGGGAGTCGAAAAAGGTGTCTAACCTATTCACCCCTCCCCCCTCCCCCCTCCCCCCTCTAGGTTAGCCTTGAGCATTTAACCGTGTTTTGTATTTTCAATTGGTATAAAAGCAGGACACGAGATTGCACTTAGTAAGAGTCCAGGTGATACATTCATGGTTTTTGCAAGGCGTTTGAAGTCATGGGTTTACAAAATGATGTAATGGCGGAAAGAGCCTCAAATACTAGGCCACCATTACTTCAAGGCATTAACTATGGGTATTGGAAGTTGAGGATGAAAGCCTACATCCGTTCTATTGATGAAAGGGCTTGGATGGTAGTGGAAGAAGGTTATAGTCCTCCTACCAAGGTTCAAGAGGATGGAACCATGATTCCTTAAGCCAAGGAGTGAATGGACAATGAATGAGTTTGAGGTTGCTAAATGGCACCATCATGCGATGAATGCCATCTTTGGAGGAGTTGATAAGCATAAATTCTCCTACATTCAAAATCTTGAATCCACAAAGGAAGCTTGGGATACTCTCCAAGTTACTAATGAAGGAACCTTAGCGGTGAAGAAATCAAGGCTTTAAATGTTGGCATCACAATTTGAAGGTTTAAGTATAGGTGAAGAAGAAAAGTTTGAAAAATTTCCAATTCCGGCTTCTTAACATTGCTAACCAATGTCAAGCACTTGGAGTACCTATCTCAAAAGAGCGTTTAAATTGGAAAATCCTTAGGTCTCTTCCTAAGAGATTCAAATCAAAGGTGATGGCCATTGAGGAAAGCAATGATGTGGATAGTATGAATATTGATGAGTTGCTTGGGTCTCTCCAAACTTATGAGATGTGCTTGAAGCCAAAGATCAAGAGTAAGGGAATTGCTCTCGATGCTATAGAGGAGGAGAGTGATGATGAAAATGAAGAAATGGTACTCTTGGTTAGAAGGTTCAAGAAGTTTCTAAAGAAGAATGTCAAGCCTAAAGGCAAGTCTTCTAAGGAAAAAGGAGTCAAGAGAACATCATCTCCAAGGATTGTGAAGAATAGTCAAGCTATCAACAAGAAAGAGGTTCAATGCTATAATTGTCAAGGTTTTGGTCACTTTGCTAGTGAGTGCACCAAGAAGCCATCTAAGAAAGACAAGAAAGGCAAAGTGTTGGCGGCTACTTGGAGTGATGATAATTCTAGTGACAATGAGAGCTCTAGTAGTGAGTCTTCAAGCGATGAAGAGTTGGTGAGCAACTTTGTAGCTCTAACGGCTTCTCATTCTTCACTAGATGTTGGTAGTACAATATCTTTGAACAAGAACCTTATGCAAATCATGATGGAAACTCTAGTTCCATTCCTACTAATCTTGAGTTGTTGAAAAAGATAGAAAAGCTTGAAGAAGCTAGAGACAATGCTTAAAGAGAAGTAGTTGAGAAGGATGATTTGATCAAGAAGTAACTAGATGAGTTTGTGGTTGTTACTCATAGACTTCTTGGTGAAAAATGTGATATTGTGAAGAAGTTTAGAGAACTTGAAAAGATAAACCTTGAGAAGGATAATGAGATATCTTTTTTGAAGAAGAGAGAACAAGAATTGATGGAAGACATAGACACGGCTAAGGAGGCCATCAAGGACTTAGTGAATGATTCGATAAGTGTGTCTAGTGTTAGGAATATTGTTAACTCTCATAGTGTTGAAGTCGACCTGGTAGTTGAAGATGAGCTCTTGGAAGCATCACTTCCTACTCACTTTGATGAAGTTGTGATTGATAAGAAACCACACAAGAATAGAAGATCAAAAGCCAAGAAGAAGTTGTTGAACAAGGTATCTTTGCAAACTCCTAGTGAAGCTAGTTCAACTCCAAAAGGTACAATCTCATCTTTTATTCCAATTTGCCATTATTGCAACACAATAGGTCACATTAAGCCTAGGTGTTATAAATATATAGAAAAATGCAAATTAGGAAATGAATCTAGAGATAAGGAGATTAAACTTCAACTTGAACATGCTAAGGTCTTGAAAGTTCAGAAACATTATAATTTTGCTAAGCATGAGAAGAAGTTGTGGAGTAGAAAGAATACTAATTTTGTTCAACTTGACAAAGCTTGTGCTGAAAATGTTAAGGAAGAGTGTGTTAATGATATTCTTAGTAATCAAGTCATTGAAGGACTTTACTCTAGATTTAACATTGTTGTCAAGGATGATATTGGAAATGTTTGTGTAGGTACACCCAATAACAAGTGGTTCAAGGGTGAGTGCTCTTAACACTAATATAAGAAGCACATGTGAGATAGCTTTGAGGCTATATATCAATTGTGTTGAGAATTCTTGCTTGCTAGCTTTGAATACTCCATGTATTGATATGAACTCGGTTATCTCACATCATGATTGTTATAATGGTCAAAATTTGTTGATTAACTTTGAACAAGTTCTTTTGTTATATGTGTTAATTGAGTTGAGATATTACGCTTTTTATACTGTTGTTGTCAAACATCGTCAACTTGGTGTCATGAGGACATTCAAGGCAAGAGTGCTCATAAAAAGGGCGGAAGTATGATATTTGGTGAATATAATGTGTAAAAAGGTATCTCTATACTCTAATGCATGTTCTCTTAGATATTCATATTTTGACTCAATTTTTGATATACATCTCATAGCATGTCATATTAGAGAACTTTGTATAGCATACATATGGTTCTCATTGACATTTGCTATTTTAGGATCTAATAGTGATATTGTTCACATTGTTCTTAACTTTGATGATTGTTTGTGTATAGTATATTGAGTGGCATTTCTTTTGAAAAATATGAGCTTAATATTCTTTGAAAGTTACTCATTAGATAAGTAATGATCTTGAATAAGTCTCTACTTATTGCTCTTAGATCATGTGCTTATGAGCCATAAAATCTTGGTTTTCTAAAAAATTGCACCTTGCTTCTCTTATATGTTTTGCTAGTATGTTGAGTTTACTAATATGTAAACATTGGATACACCTTGAAGTTTTTGTGCTTAAGTACATTTAAAATGACCTATGGTTAGTATCCATTTTGCTTCGTCAATTACATAGAACTCAATGAGCATCTTCATGAAAAAGGCTACGCACATTTTTTGTGAAAGCTACCCAATGTTGGAAAGAGCTACACCATTGTGATGAGTGAAAGCCGTCATGAAGTGAATTTGTTTATGTAAAAAAAATGGAAAAAGTCAAAGAAGTGTTGAAATGAAATCATAAAAAATTCTTTGATTCAAAGCCTAAAAAGAAAAGGAGGAAGGCTTAAAAAGGAGTTTAGTTGAAAATCAAATGAGCTCGGGTTGAAAAACAAAAATGGGATGACGAGCCACATGCACACACACGCTCATATGTTGAAATCTATTCTCTTAAAAGCAAAAATTCCTGATGATAATCGGTTTGACTTTTTATGGAAAAAGCTTAAGATGAATAGTTATTGGAAATTGTTTGCATGTTGATTATCAAACAACTTCTTGATATATATTTGAAGCATATCTCTCACATACACACTTTGTTTATGAGTATGATGATATTTTAGCAATTATTGAAGAATTATGAGAGAACTTAAAAAATCTTTGAGTATCTCTCTTAGCATATGAAGCTTATTTTGTTGATATTTCTTCAAATTGCTTGAATGTGTGATTGTGTGAATATCTTTGTGAACTTTATGCTATCATTGATTTTAGTTATAGCATTTATCAAGGGAGAGCAATGTATGCTAGACATTGTTCTCTTTTAAGATATGTTCACATGCTTCATTTTGTTACATGTTGGCATATTTTGACTTAATGATACTTGTAAGATATTACTGACTATCTTTGTCTTGCATGATGATTCATTCTTAAGTCATATGTTTTTGTTTTTATATATTTGTGACTAATATGCTTGTTTTGTCTTTCACTCACATTTATTGTATGTATATAGCATCTTATAACACAAGAACAAATGGGAAGAACTAAGGTTACCGAAAGTGGAAATCAATCGAGTCCCATTGTGAAAGCCAAGTCTACCTCAAAAAGATCCAAAGCTTCAAGGTCAAAAGATTTAGGGATCTTTGGAACTAAGAAGATATTTCAAGAGAGAGGCATTGACATAGGTAAGTGTAAAGATTCTTATGTTCTTAAGTGCATCAAAAATATAAATTGGGAATCTTGGGTGAGCATGTTAGGAATAGTGAATGATACTCTTGTTAGAGAGTTTTATCTTGAATATAGAGAAAGTGCCACCTTATTGGATCTTTGATAGAGATTAGGGGAATTGTGTTTAGAGTTAACACGGAAAACATTAACAAGTTGCTTGGGCTATCTAATGATATAGATTCTAGTTTTCTAGATGTGGATGTCATTGAAAATCTTAATATCATGGGTAGAACTCTTTGTGACAATGTTTCTTTTAGGTGGAAAGGTAGAGCCTATATTAGTCAACATGAGTTAACTAAGGCTAGTGCATTTTGGCATCTATTCATTTGTACTAACATTATTGGATCTTCGAATTCAACTGAGTTGAATAAAGACAAGATCAAAATAGTGTATGCCTTGGTGACTAATCAACCTATAAACCTTGGGGATCTACTTATGCTTTATATTGATAGTACGGATTTCTCTACTATAGGAGATAAAAAGCTTTCATTACCAGGGTTTATAACTTCTTTGTGTTTAGCTCGTGGTGTTAAGAGTAGAGGAGATGATGTGTTGGTACAACCCTTGGAAAAGTATAGTGATAAACGTGTGTTATACATGTCATATAAGGATAAGGATAAGACATGTGATACTTTTGGACTATTTAATAGTTCTCAAGTTGATTGTCAAGAGACTAGCACAAACATTCTTCCGGATTGGGTTTTACATTTGAAGAAAAAGGTTGATGAGCTTAGTGCTATAGTTGATAAACAAGATGCTAGAATAAAAGAGTTGGAGAAGTGTATTGCCTCAAGTTCAAGACCACCTCTTAAGCATTATGTTAGATCAACTACACGCACATCTTTCTTTGGTGAACCAAGTAGCCAGTATTTGAGTCTTATGGTATGTTTCTTTCCTTTTGGCATCATTTCATGTCAAAAAGGGGGAGAAAGAGTTGCTAGTTACTTAGTTACTTTTATGTTGTTTTTGTGAGCTTTTGAACTTTCAATGGCCTGTAATAATTAGTCTTAAGATTTTGTTAAGAATTCTTGTATTTTGGCATGTATTGAGGGGAGATACATGTATTTGTGGACTTAATTGTATATTCTTATCCATATTATATGTTGCCATTTGTTGATTTTCTCTTGTATATGCATTGTGCTTTGAGATGATTTGTAGGTTGTTTCAAGAGAAGATCAAGATGAAGTTAAAGAGTTGGTGAAGATTAGTTATAGGAATCTTACTCATTGTAATGTGAGGGAGTGATTTTGTGACCTATCTTCATTTTATATTTGTAGTAAATGTATAGGTGTTTTGACATGGAATTTGCCAAAGGGGGAGATTGTTAGGTTTTAGTTTGTGTTGGCATTAATTCCATATCAAAATGATGTTTGCTTGTAATGATTTAGTTGTTTAGATTCATGATGATTCAAGCTTCAAAGAAGGATGAACAACAAGTCAAAGCAAGTTCTAAGTCTTCAAAGATAACGGATGCAATTTGGTTCTACAAAGGTATACTAAGACCTTATCTTTCTCTTACAAGGCTTAGGCACACACACACAATTCATACATTTGTGTCCCTGCATCGTTGTGCACCATTATAGGCACACACATACAATTCATTCATATGTGTCCCTACATCGTTGTGCACCATGTATAACACATTCACACACATGAAGATGAATGCTCATGCATTGGTATGGAAATAACATGTTTTGGAAAATGCTTGATTGGAGACTATCTCTATGTAGTTTGCATTCTAGTGTGAATTGTGTTTGTTTGTGTATTTGTTTGTATAACATGGATATTGAACTTGAATTTAGTCTTAAATCATTCTAGATAGAGTTCCGGTCATTTTGGTTACTCATACTATTGATTTCAAGTTTTAAGTCAAAAGATACTACACTTTCAACTCATGTTGCATACATTATCTTCGTCTTCATATATCGAGTCGAATTATTATTTTTTGGGTTGAGTATCTTATATTTCCATGTCCTTGTGATAGTTACAGTTTGTAATCTATAAACAGATTTGAATTCCGAGTTCGGAGGCCTGAGAACGGTAGAAGAACGCGAAGGAAGGTCGAAGGAGAAAGAAGTCAGCAAAGCACTTCTTTCCTGAGATGGCGCGTGGCCATCTCGGGGCAGAAGGCTTGCTGCCCTGAGATGCCCACATGCCATCTTGGGCAGCAAGCATGCTTGGCTGCTTCTTTCCCCTCTTGGTCATTTCACATGTCCAACTAACCATGTCCTTTATATTCTCATTCACTCTCACATTTCATTCTAAGAAGAAATTTAAACTTGTGTGCAGAAAATTCTCTCTACATTTTCTCACCTTCCAAACACCATAACTTCTTCATATGAACTCCGATTTGAGTGATTCAAAGTTGAGAATGTTTGTATATTCATCCTCCATCTCTTCTCCGAAGGTTTGAGTGAGTTTTATTTATGTTTTTAGAGTCTAAACACACAAAAACGGGACTGCACCTAAATCAACTAAGGTATTGATATTCTCTCAAAGTTTTCTTTTAAAACTTGGTCAATTGCCTTAGGTTTTCTTCTTCAACTTATATATGTGTATTGTGAGTGTTTTTATTTGAGTTTTGAACTTTTTTAAAGCTAGGTTGAGTTTCAATTGAAATCTTACATGTTGAGTTCGGTTTTGATTTTGCTTATGTTTTCACATGTTTGGGATTGTATTGTGCTAGCTTTGATTCTAGGACTATTTGATGATCATTGATTGATTGATTTTATGAAAAATAGCTCCTCACATGTATTAGGCTCTCTTGGCACAATTCTCACATGAATACATGTGTTTATGTTCTTTTGAGCAATTCATGTGTTTTGTTGAATCTATGAATAGGAATATGCTCTAGAACTTTAGCTTAAATCTAAATGACTTTGTCATATGATTATAGCACATTTTTGGTTTACATGATTTAAACTTGATTTTGTGATTAATTGAACATATCTTGTGATTCAAGTTTAGATCAATGCATGTATCTAGGTTGTGATTAATGTTGAACATATCTTACATGATCTAGATGGATTAAACATGCATGATTGACTAGACTACATGTGATTTGTGCATTCATGCTCATGCCTAGTATTTTCCATAGGATGTGTTGATCATAGCATTCTATGTTGCGTGCTTGTTTGCGTTTTGCATTCATGATCACCTAGATGCCTTGTGAGAAGGAAGTCTTGATAATAGGTGTGAGACCTATGTTGTTGAGCAAGAAGTCTTGGCAAGAGATGTGAGACCTTGGATTGTCAAGCAAGTAAGTCTTGGCTAGAGTCGGAAGGACTCGAATAGTAGAGCAAGAAGTCTTGACTAGAGTCTAGAGGACTCGGATAGTTGAGTAAGAAGTCTTGCCTTGAGTCGTGAGGATCTGGTAAGGTGAGCGAGGAAGTCTTGACAAAAGGTGTGAGGCCTCGGATTGTTGAGCATGAGGGCGACATCTTCATGAGTAGGATAGGAGGGTAGTTTCTAGGTGGTTGCTAACCCGTGGATGTTTCCTCTTCGGAGGTTTACCCCGTTATATCTTCTGTCAACTTCTCTCTATCCCTATCTCTCTAGTATTTTTATTTGTTATTTGAATACTATGGATAGAACACTTTATGTAAGTTGACTTCATTTCTATAATATAGATTGTGTATGTGTTACAATTACTTGTTTGTATCTCACTTTACTTGTTTTATATATTGATTTAGTGTCTTTAATTTTATATATATATATATATATATATATATATTGTGATACAAACAATCTAGAGGAATAAACTTTTGTTTGTTTCTAAGGGAGTCGAAAAATGTGTCTAACTTATTCACCCCCCACCCCTTTAGGTTAGCCTTGAGCATTTAACCGTGCTTGTATTTTCAAGTATTCATATCCACCTCTAGCTTGAATGCTCATAAGACCACATACATCAGTGTGTACTAATCCTAAACATTCAGTGGCTCTTGTGCCTTTGGTTGTGAATGACCTTTTGGTCATTTTACCTTCCAAACAAGATTGACAAGTTGGTAGATCATTAATCATTAAGTCACCTAGAGGTCCGTCACTAACCAATCTTTTAATCCTATCAAGGTTAATATGACCTAGGTGCAAATGCCATAGGTAGGTTTCATCTTTTGATAATTTTACTCTTTTATGATTTTGTTCCATTGATTCCTTGTCTAACAAGTGAGAGATATTGATATGCAACATTTAGTCAAAATGTAACATTTAGTCATCTCATCTGAAGACTTTCAATGCTGATACTAATCTCTTTGCTCCTGAGTAGATTCATTAGTAGGAGTCGGTGGTTTAGGAGTGCATGGAACGAACTTATGCATTTCATCTTGCAACTACAACCCAATATTCCTTTTCCATGTAACATAATTATCACCAGTTGAAGTATTATCTTTTAGGATGTTGATTAGGGATGGGGTCATGATTTCGTTTTAATAAAAAAAATTATATAAGTAAACAATCATGATAAAGCACTTTCGAATATTTATTTTGAATTAAATAAAATAATTCAATTGTAAAATTTAACGGTGATCCAACACCCATAAATGTCACGCCTCTTTTGGGAGTTCACACCATTTACAAGTTAGACTAGGTCCCACCTAATTGCTAACATAACAACCAACGTTTTCAATTTTAGCCTTACATTTTTAATTACAAGAACTCTTGGGAGGATATCAATAAAATCACAATTTTAATACCCCTTGGGGGTTATTACACGAAATATAAAGCTCAACTAAACTTGGAGACCGTAGGTGTTCCAAAACACCTTCTCCGATTCAATTATATAAGGAGTGTGATCGAATTCCATAGAATTGTTTACCTAGTTATCTAGATGTCAATTAGATACCTAAACCATTCAATGCATGTTCTTACCAAAAGAGATATATAAGTGGCACTCATATTCTATATGACATGTTATCAAACAATGACAAACATTGCAATATTTCAATAAACACTGTTGAAAACTTAACGTTAAGATTTAATAATCAATACCTCAAAACATCCATATGATGATATTATACTCTCATTTAATAAATAGAGTCACGATGTACATATCTATAAAAGAAGTCCTCTATCGATTAACAAATGAATACCACCAAACTATCGAGGACCGACTATGCTATATAATCGTACTCATTGATAGCTCAAATGATAACACTTGCTACCATAAGTCCAACATTTATCTGAGGATTGAGATAGACTCTCCGATTGTCTTCAAGTGAACACTTTTATCCATTAACGGTTATTGATAAAGTATCTCACTGTGATCCTATTCAATGCACCTAGTGCACTAGATTCCTTTGACCAAAGAAACCACACTTTGATGATTTTAGACTCATCATAACACATTTAATCTCACTCAAATGCTAGAAAAAGATTCCACAACTTTAACAAGATAAATGCGTCGAACCTTTATCTTAAGTTGTGAATATTATTCAAGACTAACTAAAGAATTGTGTCTACCTCATACATATCCAGATGTATGAACAATTCTTCTTTTCTCATAATCTTTTAACCTTATGATTATTTACTTTTGACAATTATAATAATTAAGCTATAAATGCTATAAGATTTGTTAAACTAGAAATCACTTTTATTAATATAAAAAGATTGTCAGATACATTATTACACTCATATTATCGACCATAATCCCAACAATTTAAAGCTCCCTCCTATTGTTTGTTCTCGTGTTCGAGTATTTTTGTGTATTAAATGCGTGTTTTGGCCAATTGCAGGCAAATGTCCTTCAAGGATGGTGTTTGTACCTAATGTGGGCAAACAAAGCAAATATATATAGAAGGAGACCACAATTGGTTGTCACTAAGAGAAGGACCCACGAAATTAAGTTGCGGCCCAATATGAGAGACTCTCACGAGTTCCAACACTCTGGCCCATAAGAATATACTTGTGGAAAGAAGTCGTGTTGTAGTTACAGAAGGAACCACGAGTCCTAACTCACTGGTCTGGGAGAATGAACTCGTGAAGCAAAGTCGTGGTACAACTCCTGTAGAATTTCACGCGAGAACAAGTCTTTTGGTCTGTAGGAATAAAACAGCAGGAACGAAATCGTAGGAAAATAATAGAAAGTCTGGAAACTTAAAGTTCGCAGGAAGGAACCCGCGAAGTAGGGGACAAAAACCTATATACAAATATCATAAGGGTTTACTACTTGCATCCACTGGAAAGAAACTGTTGAGTAAACCTGTGTAACAGTCTGTAACTTTTAGCCGCGAGCAAGAAGCTGCGGAATGAACTCGTGCACTCTTTGTCAACTCTAAAATCACGATAATCTCATAGGAATCTCCGTCTTTTCACACCCTATTCAAGCCCTAACCTTGCCCGGCCTATAAACACACCATTTTGCCTCTTTTTAAAAGTCTCTCTTACATTCTAATATTCTTAGACTATCACACACACCACTAAAGAGAGAGAGAAGCTTCAAAGTTACCGTGGAGGTTCTCCTCCATGGGAATCTCACCATCATCACCTCTACTCTTCTTCCACCCGTCTTTGGAGAGGATTAGAAAGAGATGGAGGTCTTCAATGGTTTATTATATCACTTTTCTCTTTGTATTTTCTTTATTTGATGTGTAACACCATGTGGGAATATTTGTAATAAACATTTGTGATAATATATTTTTGTTTTGTTCTTTGATTTGATTTGAGTTATGTTCTATTCATTGATATGTTTATGGTTATATCTTATGTTGTGATATTCATGTATACGGAGAGTTAGATATTAATATATATTCATGGATGAGATTAGGAGTAGAATAATTTAATGAAGTAGGAGTAGTTGTAATCAAATATATCATTTGTGTATGTATGTTGGTAGTTGATTCAATATGTGTGTGTCTGGAATGATTAGAGTGATTGATGGTTAGTTATGTGCTTTGGATAACCATTTCGGGTATGAGCTTGGCTATTAGCCCTATTAAATGAGAAAAGCTTATGCATAACCTTGCTATGATAACTTTGGTTCAATGTTCTAGTGCTTAATAGGTCTAGACCAAGACACAATTACGCTTTCATGACTATTGGTTGAGTGATGAGAACTGATTTCGGTATTCCTTAATCAACAAATGATTTGTAATAATAAATGATTTGGTTTCGAAATTCCTAAATCAAGAGAACGAACCCTTTACTTGAATTGATTGGCTTTCACATGTTCTACAATCTTCATGATTTGCATCTTGTGTTTGGTGAACTCGTTTCCCATATGTGACCAATACCTTGCATCTCTCCAAGCCACCATTATTTTCATAGCTAGGGTGTCTTGCCTTAGGAGAAGAATATCGTAACTAGGAGTAGACTAAATAGAAAATCAAGCACCCGGTTACATTTCTATCTTTAGTTTTATGCCTTTAGTTTAGGTTCATTTCGCTCACCTCTCACACACCGTATTATGCTTACGTTTCACACACATTATTCTCACCACATCCACATTCCATTTCACTTGCTTTCATAAACTCTAGAGCTATATATAGTAAACGAATTCCACCTCTCTGTGGGAACAACCCGTTGTTTACTTGCTATACTATTCATTTGACTCGTTGCATTTGCAAGGTAATTAGAATATAGAAATATCTTTTTGGTATACACCAATGATTGTGTACTAGTTGGTCTTATACATGAGGCCTATCACAGCCGGCGGTCTTATGCAAAAGACCGTGGGCCGTGATAGGCCTTGACCTGGTCTCTTATGGGTTGGGCCTTACCAGGCCCAACCTGAACGTGGGTCTTGCCGGGTGTGCTTGGCCTGCCAGGCACGACCCATTTTTACACCACTACTAAAGTACCCTAAAATCCTCTATCTCTCTCTCTCTTATTTTCTTTAGAACTGGAACATAAACAACATATAAAAGAACTCAAGTTTTTTTTTTCATTTTCGGGGTTTCACCTAACATCCTTCCATTCCATAGCTCCTCCAAAATCGCCTTCATCTTCCTCTTCAGTTCACACGATTTTATCATATTGTACCTATTCAGATCTGTTCCAGCTTTTTAATTACTTATATATATATTTTTCAAAATATTTTTATTTGATTTTTGTTTTTGTTCTTGAAATTGATTTGTGTTTTTGTGTTTGTTGGGTGTGATGAAGATGAAGTTGAGAAGAAATGGATGGATTGGTGAAGATGAAGATAAAGATGGATTTTTTTAAAATAAAAACAATAAAGATGGAGTTGATGATCTTAGAGATGAAGATTTTGATAAAGTTTTTGTTTTTAATTTTTTAAATATTTTAATGGATAAGTATAAATAATAAATAGTAAGTATAGATATTGGATGACGTGGTAGGTGTAAAATCATCTTTAATCGATTTGGTTTGGTCAATAGTTAAATTTAACGGATAAATTTAACGAAAGGGTATCTTTGTGTTTAATTTATGAAGCATACCAATATTTTTCCTTAATGAAAAAATTCAGGGTGCTTTAATGCAATTAACCCTATTTTAATTAACATTTACAATTGAAAGTACCAAACCACCCTTTTATACTAACATCAAACTTAAATTTCACTATTCAAAAGGACGATTTTGAATCAAATTGAAATAATAACTTTTAAAAAAAAATTAACAAAAAAATACGAGGATTTGTTTGATGCAAGTTGAACAAGAGAGATTAAATTGATAGTTATTAAAACAAGGATGGTGATTTTTTCTCTAGAAACTAAGCTAATATAATTATGGGAAAATTGCACATATTACCCTACCATTTTACATTTTTACTTAATATTTAACAAATGTCTTTAATTGCACAAACACCCCTGAGCACAAATATACCATACCATTATCCATTATGACTTGATATTTAACTAATGTCTTTAATTGCACTAAAACCCTTGAGCACAAATATGCCTTACCTTTTTCTATTATGACTAAATATTCAACTAATGACTTTAATTGTACAAACGTCCCTTACCATAAGTTAAATCCCTTAAAGATGGGGGTTGGCTGAAATATGTTGATGAAAACTCTTAATAGCCCCTGCTTTATACTAAAAAGATTTAATTGCCCTCTCCTCTTAACACAGTCAATTTTAAACTATTAAATAAAATATAATCCTTTTTAATAAATAAATAAATCAAAGGGAAAAAGATTCATTGTAGTTTCAGAGCATCGATTTAAACAATAATAGGCAGCATGGTTCAATTACAAATTAAATCTTTGATTCACAACAGTAATAGGCTGCATGACTCAATTACAAATTAAATATTTGAACTTGAGAATCTCACTATCGCAGACATTTTTCAAACAAATTAAGGCGCTTTACAAGTTTAGTTAGCTTGAAAGCCTTGTACATTTGAGATCTTTCTCATAACACACTCTGATTCTCTTTGAAGCCATTCTAACAACTCAAAAGTCAAAACAACTTAAGGCTGACGACAGCCCATCCATGGCCAGATGCCTAATTGGTTCAATTGATATTTCTTATAAAAGGTTGCTTGGGGTTGTGGTTCTTTACAGATTTTCTTGAACAAATAGATTTTATGTAAGCATTCCTGACACATTTGAAGACCCATGACTTCAAGGGCCAATTGTTCAGAGCTTGACGTTCCACATCAAGTTAAACGATACCTTTCTTTCCAATAAATTTAACGGTCATTCATGTAAGAGGATCTGAGGCTGATATTGAAAATTTGGAAGCTGAAGAACCAGTGATGGTGACAGTAAAAGGGTCTGAGTTTCAAATGGAGAAACTTTCGCTACCATCATAGTCATAGATAACAGATTTTTCAGTGGAAAGCTGAAAGCTATTCTCACAACAGTCTGACTGGACATATCCCTCCCGCCATCCATAGCAAACTTAACAAGATTTTGGATGGACAACAATTTGATTCCTTTCATAACAATTTCTATTTATCAAACTTATTCAGGCCTCTCTAGAAACCATTCAAAATTACGGAGATCAGATATTTCTAATCACCCAGTAATTGCTTAAATTGCATGATTCCATCGAGTCTCTCAACTGACGAATATTTCATTGATTTTTATCATTCCAATAGCAGCCTAAGGACAATCAAAATAACAAATGTTTACAAAGAGAACGCAAGTTGATTTCAGATGAAAAAGGGGGTCAGCTTTTTCACTATTTTGATGAATGGTGTCGACGAATATACACAAAATGGATGAAGCCAATCAGATGGCAGACCTATTGCTTTTATTAAGCATGAAAATCTGTAAAAAAAAAAAAAAAAATTAAAAAAAAAAAACGAAAAGAAAAATAGATATTTACTTTCTTGATAAAAGCTACGATTTTTGGTATAACTGTGAGATCCCACAACGGGATTTGGGTTAGTGCTCCTTGTGGAGAAACAATGACTTTGCTGTGTGCGTATCCTAATTCATGAATTTCCGACAATTTGGCGCTTTACATAGACAGGGGACTTTGAATTCTTCGGGCTCATCAGGATCAAACAAATAATCATACCTGTATGAGGAAACAAGGCAATATACATTACAATTAAAACTTAAACAAAACTGCACGGGCATGAAGAAAACATAGAGAGAGAGTGAGAGAGATACGTTAGCTCGTCACCAGCAGATACATTAGTCTTTGCGATGAGGACAATCCGACTCTCATCGTCACCCACACTCATTATTCTTGCATAGCAGTTGGGCATACACTATCAATCAAGGTCAACATAGTAGGGATTAAGAAGGTAGACAATGCACAAGGCAAATCCTGAATAAAAACAAATAGAACTTTAATAAGCATCACTTACAGAATGATTGATTAAGCGTGCTATGTTCCCTTTATCCGTAGCATCCACCACTACCTCTTCACTGATCTTGAACAGCTGTAAGAAAAAATCTTGTCACCGTCTAGCTATTAAGAGGGAAAGAAAAGAACAAGAGGGAGGAGAAAAAAAAAATGACGGGAAACAGTAAAATCCATATCCAATCTAAGCCAAGTAGAACAAAACATTACATTTAGATGGGAGTATCATGTTAACAACTCCAAGCTTAACCCAATAAGCAGCATTCGCAGATCATAAGAGCAAAGAAAAAGTTAACTTACATAGCAGTCTTTCCCTTCTAATCTATAGCGTGCCTCTCTTAGATCCGCGATACTGCCCCGCACCTGTTCCCCACGGTACTCAAGAACCTGAAGAAATGTACACATCTGTTATTATGTTTAAAGAGTATCTCAATCATTACTTCATTAGAAAATGATAACATACAAATTATCTGTTCATTCACACACATACTTTGCTTCTTCCTGAATAAACCATTTAACTTTAAATGCATTGGAGTTGGTTCGTACTGACGCTACTATGATTCATGAGAATTTCATTCAATAACAAGGGACCATTTCTAGCATTCAAATTCCAACATCATTATTGGTGATGTGCATTGGATCATTCTAGTGCTACAATAACACCATGAAAGAATTTCATTTCCATTGCACTTTAAAAAAGACACCCTAGTGTAAGGATCTTCATGTATCTGTGGGAAACATATACTAGAGAAAATTCCTCAACCTTAAGAAATAAATAAAATATTAAAGCAAAATTCCTACTATCAGGAACCGTATTTGATGGAGTCTTTAACTCACCATTTCACCTTCTTGAATATTTCTACGTGCAAAGAGGCCCCAGCCATGTATTCCAGATTTACCAAAGCAAACTCGGTCATGTTCGGTTCTCTGCAGTAGAATATGTATTCCAGTAAACTACTTTAAATGACAACCCAAAAAGTTAAATATTAAAAAAATAACGAAAAAGATTTTGAGATTTGCCTGTAAGTTGTGAAGACGTTCACGGAAAGAAGAAAAACTTTTACTCTCCTCTAATACCTGTCAAGGACACCCAATATTCTATTAGATCCAGAACAAAGGAAAAAGAAAAAGAAAGCAAATCCATCAAATACAAGGAAATAAATTTACTCTGTATGTATTCAAGCTTTTTATTGTGCCTGAGGAATGATGGCAAGGTCCCATCACTTGGTGGGCAATAGCTTCTTCTTCTGCTCTCTAGAAAACATTAAAAAAAATGGAAGTGAAAAGACCGATGAAGAAGAAAAGGAGGTGTTATGTCACAGTAAAACAGATATACCTTTTCAAATCATACAAAGATGAAAAATTGACAGAGTAATAAGTTAGAACATACAAAAATGAAAAAACTTGGCTTTCATGGATGATATTTTAATATTTTTTTTATTGGCTTTCATGAATGATATTTTAATATTTTTTTTAGTGCAATAAGGTAAACCATGTTAATCTGTCCGTCTTATTTACATCGTCTCGCATTTGTAAATATATTTTGATAAACATTCATCTTCTGATTCAGACAATGCATAAAAAGATAATTTTATTTCAACACTGATTACTTTTAGTTACAAAGAACCAAACAAACTTAAGACCATTTTTGATAGTTCATTTTCAAGCCTGACCATCCCCAGCCACCCACAGAGAGAAGGAAAATAAATAAATAAATAATACATCCACTCAAATACGAAAACAAGAGCATCTTTCATCTACAACTCACGCCCACATGAAGCAGTAAGTAGTTTCTAAGAATAAGTTATTCAAAGAAACCAACCATCTGGTATTCTGTTAAAGCAAAACTTAGAAATGCTGAGGTAAAATGAAACAGAAAAAAATGTAAGGCACCTTCTTGTTATTTTTCAATCTCTTATATACTCTGCACCTAGCTGCAGAAAATGGCTCATCTTCAGTAGATTCTATTGTAGAAACCTCTTCAAGTTTTGTTCTGTTAGATGAAATAAGCCTTGAACCAGCCCTCTTCTTATTTTGCATAAGGCTTTTGGCAGAAAAAACACCTAAAGGGGTTTGGATAATTAAAACAGTATCTGGATTCGGGGCCCTGCAACAAAAAACAAACCATGAAGATAATAAACAACAGGCACTTGTATAACAGAATGTATGTGTGTGTGAGAGAGAGAGAGGCCTTAAAATAAATAAATAATAAGCTTCTTGAATTTGTAACAGTACAAATTACTAAAAGCAAACAAAAGAGGAAACTTTATACAAATTCAAGAAGCTTATTTTTCCGCATAAGGTGCCACCTTAACCTTACATAAAGTTATGAACGGGAAGACTTGAAAGTCCTTGTTAGAGTCTCACAAAACTCGTCAAGATTCTAATGAGTGATCTAGACTATAACAAGAATGTTTAAGACTTCCCACACATAACTTATTTCAGGGATCCCACACTTGTGTAGACACACTCAACCATTCCAAACAAGTGAAAATGGTTGTGTAAAGCAATTCTCTGTAGAAGTTAATGCTTACCTGTGATAAGCGCAATAGGATAACATTTTTGTAATCTGTCTTCCATTTTTCTCCAAGGAATGCAACTGCAATATAGAACAGAGATTAATACAGTAAATAATAACAGAGAAATCAGAAATCAGAAAATAGGCAAAATGCAGGCAACTGCTAAATCGTTATTTGAACCAAATCTGAAAGTTGACAAAAGCCTAAAACTAAGCAATGTTTCAAAACTCTGCCGATGCGGCCACCTAGAGGCGCACCTCACGCAGCCTCAGGCCCTCCACCGCTTGTATAAATTAGATCAAGGGCATTTTTGTCTAAATTAAAAATTAAATTAATAAACCCTAAAACATCCATCCACAGCCCCTCACACCCGAACATCACCTCACACTCGACCAAACGCCTCACAGCCTCCGAAAGGTATTCATTCATCTAGAATCTATCACTGATGTTGATTGTGGACCTTTTACTTAATGTTATGGATGACAGTTTTTAGTTTTGTGTTTTCCATTTTTTTTGCATTATTTAATATTTGAAAATTGAGGCAGCCGCCTCGACTCACTAGGACAAACCAACTCGAACCGCCTCACGTTTTTTAAAACATTGGAAATAAGTGCTTAATATATATACACGAGTAATGCTAGACGTTCCAAATTTTTTCTCAAATTCCTACTCAAATGGTGTTGGCAATTAAGGTGTCAACATCATATTACTCACCACATAAACTCATAATTTACAAGATATTGGGAAGAATTTTGGAAAGAAATTTGGGAAGCCTATATATATATTGGCAACCATTTGAAACAATCCCAATGCCCTCATATTATCGATGTTTACAAAATATATCCCACCATCATTGTATTATGGGCTTACGTACACCTTAAACTATCTTTTATTCATGAAGAATTTCAGGGCAGATCATGTAATCATCCCGACTCAGACTACGAGAATTACAAGGAAAAAACAAGCTTAGAAACCAAAGAAGTATAAGCAAGATTTCATATTGACATGGGGCCACCATAATATCCTCAGTAATCAAGTTTGGGAAATTCTGGTCAATTTATTGAGTCAAGGATAACACAGGCAACGTCGCAGCCAATCCGCTTTCTTTCTATATTGGCCTTCAAGCCACAAGCAGATCAATGTACTAATGCAAAGAAATCAACATGTATAAGTTATTCAATAAAAGAAGCACCCTGTAGAGAGCAAATAGAAAGAAACAAAGAGCAGTAGCAACCCACCTCCATGCGATACCCAGCCCTTGATGCACACATTGCATGGTAATAAGTGGAACACTTGCAGCACTGGGTGCACGAGCCATGAATTTGCTTACAAATTACGCAAATCTGAAGCAAGGCAGATTTAAAATGCATCAGCTATATTCATAGACTACCAATTAGTTCATAACCACAAGCATGAATTCATCTAACTAGAGTAAAAAATAACCGAAGTTTCCAAAAGAAAGAAGTAAAAAATGATCAGAATTACAATTGATAAATTAGTACATTCTCAATTACGTTATTCATATTTGGAAGATGAGATGTACCGACTACACACATAGAAACTATGGTGAAATGCAATTTTTAACTTACACTTTTCAAGGAAATAAGAACCAATATGTTGAATACAAGAGATTAGAAACGCATGTGAATGGGAACAACATACCATCAACCATTATGTTTAAAAAATAAATATAAAACAACAGAAGAAACTAGGAAAACCCCAAACTACAAGATTGAGATCTCAAAATTGGGTGAAACGCTTTGTCAAAGAATCATGAAATGATGACGGAAAAACAAAATCCATTACTCTAAGGAAGTTCCATGCTCTCAAATTAACTGGTGGTCCATCCTTAATAGACACAAGCATTAAAGAAACACTTTCCAACTATTATATGAGACATCGTTCCATTTTACCAATAAAATATCTAGGATGGGATCAGGATTGCTGTAATGAAATAATCACTTTCATCATAAATCTGCCCATTAAAAAGTGTTTTGATAATTAAATTGAAAAGGGATTTATTAGATAATATAACCAATTCGGGGTTCACTATGTGTTGACAATTACTTTTCAAACTATTTATCATGCATTTTCTCAGTACCAACTTTAAAAATAAATAAATACATTATTATTATTTTAGAATCTACAATTAAACCAAACATCTCCTTAGGAAGTAAAATTCACAAAGATTTACTTATTTGCATCAAAATCACACATAATTAGTAGGGAAATAACTTATGGTCAATAAAAGATTGTGGTATTTTTTTCGCAAAAGGTTAGACTATATTAACTTAAAATTTATAACTTCAACATCTATCCATCCATTTGCTTTCAATCTAATAGTGGAAAAAAACAAATGAATTAAAAGTAAATTACAACCGTTGGACTAAGAGCAAATGGATGAATGGGTGTTGAAGTCCAAATTTTATGTTTATATAGCCTACCCTTTCACAAAAATGAACCCCTCAAAAGCATCATTCGACGATAATTAAATTTCCAAATCCCAAAGTTAAGAATTCGATGGAATATCAATATTCTACCTTTACAAAGGAATTTGATGGAATACTCAAGATCCCAAGAGCAGGCTCCATCTTTTCATCACTTGCAAATGAGACTTCAGGTTGAAACCATGCGCATGTTACATGAACCCACAATGTATCAACATCAGTTGGCTTTAAAGCACCTCCTGATGGGGAAAGAACAAGAAAAAAGAATATTAAACTTTTAACCATAATAAGATTAAGAAAACAAAATCACAATCAATATGACTGATTCAATAACAATATCCTCAGAATGATGACCTCTAGGCAAAGAATCTATGAATAGAAGTTGTCAATCCATCTTCGACTAAGGAACAGGCAATTAATCAAGCGACTTCAATATAAAAGTAACTACAACAGTTATTGC
The DNA here is from genome assembly GCA_032871835.1 of Dipteronia dyeriana. Taxonomy (NCBI): domain Eukaryota; kingdom Viridiplantae; phylum Streptophyta; class Magnoliopsida; order Sapindales; family Sapindaceae; genus Dipteronia; species Dipteronia dyeriana. Next base: position 41,842,380 of record CM065302.1, read on the forward strand.
TGGCCCAACCCAAATGAACTATATTGTAGACAGTGTAGAAAAATATAGTAAAAGGTTTTGAAAGAGACTGTGATAAAACAGGTGTCCTTTTAAAGTTAATCTTATGTACTTTCATAATAGACAAAATTTGCACAATCTAAAAACATATAATATTAACACAAAATACAGCTAATCCAGGAACTTGCCTTTTACAGGACATAGGCAACACTCCCGCTTAATATCAGGCGTTTCACAAGCTTTGCAAACCCATGAAGTGAAATCCCGAACATTTCTTGCTCCATAGCATTCTTGGTGCACGGCTATTTGACATCTGATTTTTAAAAAAAAAAGTTCAATAACATAATAGAAACAATACATGTACAAATATTAGAACCTCCAGCCAACAAAAAGATCAAGCTTTGCTAAGCAGATATATTGGCAACAATTTAAAAATGTCTAAAACCAGAAGCAACAAGTCCAAATTGAAAGATCTTATTGTCATTCTGCACTGATCAATCTTAAATCACCATGATATAAAAATCAATGCCCATAGACAATACCTGTTGCAGATAATGATTTTGTTGTAGTCCCAATCTTCAACCCATCTACATACAGCACAACGTTCTGTTGTCCACTTAGCATAAACTGGTTCATATGTTTCTGTCACGGTAAAATTGCAATCAGTATAATTGATGCAACAGTGAGTATAATTGTTACCTTTCAAAAAAAAAAAAGAATATAATATTTCATCAAATTATGAAAATCATATGCCTCAAATTAAAAATGTACCTTGAAGAAAAGCCAGCAACTTTTGCTTCCGTTCCTTTACAGATGGACGCTTCAGAGGCTTGGCTGGAACAACAGCATTTGCATGGTACTCTGCTAACTGCAGCATCTGCAGAGTAAACAAAAATGTTATTAAAATAAAAATCTCACAAAAACCAAAACACTAATGAGATAGCTTTCACTTTTTAAGAGAATAAGGGGAAGAAAAAGGATGAAGACAAAAAGTACAAAACAAATGCTTCAATATGTAACACCAATGTTTTAAAATGTGTGAAGCGGTCTGTCCTAGAGATGCGAGACTGCGGCCTCAATTCGAAAATGATAAATAATGCAAAATAATAAAAATAAAAAAGAATACTACAGATAGAAAATCAGAATAGGGTTTCTTACATTTTTTTTAATAAAAAAATAGTAATAAGTCTTTTGCAGCATACCCTATCCTCCATACACTAACCCCAAACAAACACAAACCCTAATTTAAGAAAAAAAAAATCCAATGTTTTGCAGCACACCCTTTCTTCCATACATTCATCTCAAAAAAAAAAAAAAAAAAAAAAAAAACTTAATTTTTTTCAGCCACCACCAACCATCACCTACTATTTTCCTCAATCGCGGCATCCATGCTCTGGTGACATACTGGCCAGACTCAAACCTAGACAGTGACTCTCCAGTGACCTCAAAAAACGTCAAAAATGGTTGCCAGACTCAAACCTGCTGGAGACCAAGCCTTGAGGTGGCCGCCTCAAAGGATTTCACTAATCAGTAACCCTAAGTTAAACTTCAAAATCAATAAGCCCACTGGACATATCTAGCAAAGCATTAAAACAGACAAGCCAACCAATATAACACGGAACACCTTCAAGAGATCTATAATAAGACATTTTGAAACATTTTCAAGCTCAAGCAGGACTTTTCTTCTCAAGAGTCAGGATGGCTGCAATGTTTTTCTTTTTTTCGCAATAGGTTGAGAGATTTTTCTGGAAAAAAGGAAGGGACTAGGGCATAAATAAGATTGAAAGGTAGTTGACAAAAATATCATTATGATTCATGTTGATTTTCAATTCCAAGTCATATGATCACAAATGAATCCACCAAGATTAAATTTTAAAAAATCTTTGAAGATTGGTCCAATTTAAACACTGATAAAAACTGAACTAAGACCATAGAAAAAATATAAGTTTTCTTTAGGACTTTTTGGTGATTGAAAATTTAAGCATTGACCCACAGTTACAACTATGCCATGTATCAGGACCATGTTGTATGCTACATGTTATCTATTGTGGATTTAAACCAAACAATATATCTGATATGCTTTGCTTATCGAAAACGTCAATCTGTAATAAGATAGTGCAGCAAGATTTGCAAAGCCCTTGATAGGTCGGTATATGATATAAATCAGCCCTCCGGATAGACTATTCTCAGGTGATGCAATACTTCCACACAAAACTTGACACCTATGCCATAGATAGCAAAACCATAGATAATATGCAAGATTAGTTTATACTAATAATTTTGAGCACAAATCTAACATGAATAGTGGCACGATACAGCAACAATTACTTTTTTCCACACAAAAATGATACAGTCCCCAACTGTCAATCCCACATGCAAACCATTGTCATAAAATCAATCAGTCTAAAACATTTAAAGACAAGAACTTGGAAAATAAATAAACTTATGAACAAACTTAAAAAAAAATCAACTGTTGTACAAACCCATTGTTCTAGTGGTAGCATGGAACCTTTCACCCTAACACTAGTCCTCCAATTCCTCAATTTGGAACCTGTATGTCGTTCCCATTCACTAAGTGCTAGTTTTTCTGTTCCACAAGATCCGCACTTGCACACAACTCTGAAACAGAAAAATATAGGTGAGGTCAAATCATACAGACACAAAAATGAAAAAATACAGATCTCATTTTTGCGAGTAGGGCATATCGGCTCAAAACTAAGATAGACAAATCATTATTAAATGCTATAAAGTCGGGACATAATTTTTTCTTACAAGTGAAGGCTTGGATAATATATGCCTTCCACACCTGAGCAGAGAACAACCACCTTATTCGGTAGCACCATTTGACCATTATTTTTGTTGCATCTGTATCAGCAGGCTCTACAATTATTAGATATTCAGAAGTAAACAAAGCTTACAGCTCCATTCAGAGTGCCACGTAATAAATTTCAGGCAGATAAACAAATATGATGATTGTTATGGCTCTTTAATCATTAAACATTGAAGCAAAGGGAAAATTAAATCCAACTCCAAATAATTGTCACATAATACTTTGTTGAAGAATAAAACTGAATAAGCTTATGAGTTAAAAAAACTGCTAAAAATAAAAGAAACGAAACACTTACTTCACTTTCGGCTGCCATTTCTCTGAATCTGATAACTCAAAATTGAATTTTACTTTGCAAGTAGGGCAGTAATAATCAGTACCTCCCAGATCCTACAGAACAAAAATGATTTAGTGAAAGGAGTTTGAAATTTCTTTTTGTGCTCTCAGCATACAGGTAAAACAGATCAGTAATCTGACATTTAAACATGATCAACTGACCTTGAAATGGTTGCTAGAAATTTTGTCACATTCTGCATGCACCCAAACTTTACAACCATCACAGCGCACCTAAAGTTGTGAGAAGAGCCAAACAATTTATTAATAAATAATAACAAATCACCATTAGGTTCAAGCAAAAAGAAAGTTGAAATAATCACAACTCTAAAATACACAGTAGATCGCCTCACCCAACTCCCACTGTCAGAATGGTTCCAAACCTTCTTGCATATGCCACAAAAATGTTTGGATTTCGTTAACTGAAAAAATGATGCATTTATTTGTGAAAAAGATACTCAAAAAACTTAGAATTATAATACTGGAAGACTAAACTTTGATAAGAAATTAAGAATGGCTAACAATAATGCAGTTCGAATGTACCCTAGCACATGTTTTACATAAGAGTTGACCTCCAGTAGCTGAAGCCTTCATTCTCTTCATTGATTTAGAAGGAAGGCTCATTCCGCATCCATCACAGGGTCTTGTATCTTTATTCTTCCCACATAGACCCTAAAAAGTAGATTCTAAACTCAGTATCTTATGAAGATGAAGGGGAAAAAATTTATATCATGGGAATGAAGTACAACCAACTGAATCAATTGCCACAAAAATACTAAACTAAGTATAAGGAGGAAATGAGGAATAATATATTATTTGAATCTTAAGTTTTTCTTTCCTTTCTGCTTTGTTTACTTTGGAAAGGAAGTGCTTTTATGAGGATTTTCGAAGTTTGGGACAATACTGAATTACCCTCTCCGGTGAAAATGTGCAGAAACATATTTTTAAAATATCACGAGAGAGAGAGAGAGAGGAACAAGATCTTTTAACAGCTTTGCTCCAATTGAATATTAGTAACAGAACAAGAACATCTTTTTGACAATCCCTAAAAAATTTAGCTGCCTTAATCCCTGAAATTGCTCTATTTGCAGAGAATTGCAATCAACTTAGCTTAAAAATGTCCAAGAAACTTTTTATTCACTGTTGCACCAGTACAGTAGTTTGAGATTAAAACTTAGTAGAGTTGAGTGACGGTTATAGGGATGTCAACAGGGAAGGGTGGCTCTCCTTGCAACCCACTCCATTCAATTTTTGAAAACACATCCCCTCTTAAATCCACATTGTAGATGTGGCAGGGCGAGGCAGGCGGGGCAGGGGGGATTATAGTTATAGCTAGCAGCAAGGGTTATATTTTATTTTTAATAATAGTGTTTTCTCATTTTGTATTAAGTAAAAGTAAACAACCTAAGCTACCATAGGGTGAATATGTTTATATACATATACATACATATATATATATATGAACTTTTAAGTGAGTGATCCCTTACTTTAATTTCGATAAAGATCTTAATGAAATCACATCGATTTTTATGAATTTTTGAATTATTTTGTGGATGAAAAGTTTAATGAAATCTATATATGAATAAAATTTGAGAATTTTTCAAACACTAGAATTACTTTATTTCCGATTTTATTAAATATGAAAGCATTAGAAATTGGGAGAAATATAGGGAAATTAAAAAAAAATGATTTCCAGTACTTGAAAAAATTTCAAATTTTATTTACATGTAGATTTTAATGAACTAATCATTCACAAAAAATTCAGATCAAAATTCATAAAAGTCGATGTGATTTCATCAAGCTCTTTATCGAAATTAAAACAAGGAATCTCTCATAAGAGACTCTCTCACTCCTCTTTAAATAGATATAGAGGAACTTTCAAGTGAGTGATCCCTTACTTTAATTTCAATAAAGACTTAAATGAAATCATATCGACTTTCATGAATTTTGATCTGAAATTTTTCGTGGACGATTAATTCATTGAAATCTACCTGTGGCTAAAATTTGAAATTTTTTCAAGTATTAGAACTATTTATCCCGATTTTGTTAAATATGAAGGTATCCGAAAAATGGACGAAATATAAGAAAATTCAAGAAAAATGGTTTTAGTGATCGAAAGTGGATAATTTTGTCATTTGACAGCTACATTTAACACTCTCATCAAGCTGGATATTCCTAATGCCTAGTTTGAAACAAATATATTGAAAAACTTATATGGTAATGAAACCTAATAAAACAAAAATAGAAACATACAATAATTTCTTCAATAGATTCTTTAACACCCTAGACAGTGATCAATAGATGCACTTATCAAGAGTTAAGAGGAAGAAAATCTGCAAATGTAAAGGACTTTGAAAATACTTGCCTGATTCAAAAATTGAAAGTCCATATCCTGGTTTAAGCCAGTGGCCTCTTGAACCCATCTAAGAACAGATTCATCGTAAGTAGGGTTCCCAGCCGCCATGTTTATTTCCTGTATCAGCTTCTCTGTAAACCCCTGATCTGCCAGAAAAGCCTCCTCCAATGCCATCTGGAAATCACTGGGTTTGCAGTAACTCAATTCAGACTGCTCCTGGAACCTATATCAAGTAAAACCTCACCTAAGGACAAAGTACAATCTAAATGAGAAATTAAAACAGTTCGTGAACAAACTGAACTACTCACCTGTCTACATAATCTACAAACGGAAATATCATCCCTCGTCTGACCCATGCATATTCCTGATTTTGTGAGCACTTTAATTGTAAGACAAATCCTCGCAAATATAATAATAACAATGTACAAGTTCATAAACAGAAAAAATAATCTCAAGTTGGAAAGTGATCCATACCCTTTCATTTTCATCCTCCGGATAACCGAAAAACATCACACAAGCTGCATCGGGTATACAAGACCTCAATACCAGCTCAGGTGCTTGAGTCATCGGATCAATCACAATGGCCGGCCAATACGGTTCTCCCTCCCCCGGATTCGCCCACACTATATCCCCTGAATAGAAGTCCTCTGGTCCATACAACCCATCATCGTCTCTTTCAACATTCAAAAACTCATCCACCCTCGTCAAATCAACAGCAGTTTCCTCAGGGGGGAACTTCTCATGCTCATCTAGTGACTTTAACAAACTCCGCGAATTCCCGTACTTCCTAATATCGAAACTCTTACTAAACTTAACATCGTTCCCTTCCTCTTCCTCACACAATGTACCATATTTATGACTCTTATATCTGATCCTATCTACTTTAGACTTAATTGTCAAGTTGTGGTTACAACTTTTAGGTGTTTTAAACATGAATTTCTCCTTTTTACATTCAACTTCGTCATCAAAACTATAATCACGCAAGCTAGTCTTGCTCTCTTTCCTCCAATTCTCGATAACAGAATCATTAAACCGAGAGGGAAGTACCTGAACTCGGCCGCGCGAAGTCCTCACCAAAGGAGGACGTGAAACCTCCACTGTCTTCCGGCTCTTCACTCTACCTGACTCTGCCTCCCCCTTCAATTTGGACGACACCACCTCGTCCGGGGAACACGACATCTCGCTGCACCAAGACACAGCGAACTCCTTCTCGACGACGTCACCACCGGTGCCAGTGCCGGCGTTGAGAATTCCATGAAGATTAATCGGAAGTATGCCAGCGGCCACGTCGCCGAGTAGATTCAGTGGGTAGTATCCGTTCGTTTTCCGGCTCTTCCCGTTCGTTTTCCGCTTCTTCCGCTTCGCCTCGTTACCGCCGTCGTCATCGGCCGAGTCGCCGAGTCTGCACCGTTTCAGACTCGGCATTCGAGATTTCAAGTTTCGCTTTATTATCATGTCAACAACAACAATCCCAATCCAATCAAGTCAATGAATCAATCAAACGAAAAAAAAAAGGAACAATACCGCTTCAATTTCGCACGAGAACCCCAAATTTCGAGAATCTACATAAAACCCTAAAAATCATGAAAGATAGATTTCTTCAACTGAAAGAACAACAAAGAGAGAGAGGCCCGAAACAAAAACAATGTACACAGGACTTCTTCTTCTTTTTGAATTAAATTATTTGTTCAAACAACAACACAAAAACAAATTGAAGAAATCGAAATCGAAAACGAAAACGAGAATTGAAGTGAAAAGAGAAAAAAAAACAGACGAAATTGAAAAGAATCAGAGAGATCTGTTTCGCTCTGTCTATCTATCTATCTAACTATTTCTCTCAGTAATACCAATAAAACAGAAAAGAATAGATTTATATTTATATTAATATAATGTGATTATTTCTTTTATATTTTTTTATAAGTAAAAGAAATATTTTTTCCTGGTTAATTTTGATAAAAGATTTTAGAGAGAGAAAGTCGATAACTTGTTTGTTCGAGTCGGCGTTTTCTGACTTGTGAGTGTTATTTTTATTGAAACATAAACATACGTGTTATGTAACATGATTGCTATTTTGCGCCGTGAGTGTCACTTGACCAATTTCCTTCTCCTTTCTTGCACCATTTTAACAATTTTGTTTTGGTTTTGGTTTTTAGAATTGTTTTGGATTGATTCTTAGCAGAGAACCAAGAAAGTTTGAGCTTTTAGGAAATTTAAGTTGTTGTACGTGGTCGTTTTGATTGATTTGATTTTTGGATGACCAACCAACCCAAGTTTTTTTTTTTTTTTTGGTTTGGTGCTTGATGAGTCTGCAAATTTGAAAGCTTAGTTTGGTCATGAAGATTAGTGTAATGTTGAACCAATTTGTTTTTGGTGAATTTAGTGTGGGTTGGCTTTGGTTTTTAATGTTTGATGTTTGGAGTTCGATCAAAATTTTCTACAAATTCAGACATGAAAATAGGTCGATGGATTGGCTTGTGAAGTGGTTCGAATAAAAATTGGCGCAATATGATTATATGAATTTAAATTTTTTAATTTATTGTTTGGGTGGTGAAAAAGATTGTTTAGTATTAAATAATGGGGTTTTTGTCATTTTGATGAATTAACTGGTGATGGTTTCGATTTAATTATTTTAAAAAACAAACATTACCTAAAATTAATTTTACTAAGCTTTTCTTCTACACTTGTTAGATTGCTTATCGATTATAGATCAGTGAATGATGATATATAGCAAATGGGTCGGGTCAACAATTTGTAAAATCTGGTCAAAATCAAGCATTTTCCACCATTAGAGATGATTTGAGAAGTTTTTTGGGAGATAGGTATGAATTTGATCTGAATACTTGGTTGATAGTTTTTTCAAAATTCTCAGGGTACTTTCAGATGGGTAAACTTGGTTTCAGAGGAGAGAAGAAAAGAAAACCGAGTGATGTCTATATACATTATTAATTGGGGGAGATGGTCCAAGGACAAAAGAGTCATTTAGGCATACAATATACAGCAAATCTGAAAAAACGATGGTTTTTTCTTTTGTAGATGCAGACCTTGTAATAACAGTTGAACAATTGGTGATTGCTGGAAATGGTGGTTCGATGATAAAACTTGCCGTAGGACCTCTTTTGAAAACGAAAGTGATTTTAATGATGCAAATTTTAAATGTTTGATGAACCTGAATTGATACCATATATACATATGCTAAATGATCTCTAGGAGGTTTGAAAAGACGACAAGTAAATTGAAGGAGACGGTCTAAGGGCAAAGGAGTCATTTACGTTCCATTACACTATTACAGGCAAACTAGCCTATAGATATAAAGACTTTCAAGTTCAGATCTAAAATAGAGACCATGTCACTAAATCTCTATTTTTTTTTATTCTGAATTATAAAATATTTAAACGTTTTTTATATATTATTAACGTTAATCTTTTATTTTTTCTAAAATACATCATTTTAATGAATTTGATAAAATCACTGACAATTTGCTATAACTAAATATATAAAATGTCAATTTTATCCCTAAAAGTTTTTCTGTTATTACATTTTAATTTTTTAAAATTTCTTTCAAATACGTTTTATATTTTAATATTAAATTATAATCAAATTAAGAACAAAAAAAAATCTTTCAAAAATAGAATTTTTTTTATAATGAACAGAATAATAATGTAAATATTAAAATTAAGATTAAAATAAAAAACAGAAAAACAATTGTATATATTTTTTAAAACCAATAGATCTCCAATCAATTAAGATATGAAATTTTTTAGATCTCTATCGTTTCAACATCTCAACACTAAGATACAACAAGTTTTTCAACTATACTAATTTCAACAATGGGGCCGTTTGTTTTTTTCATTTTAAACTTAATAGGTTTGAATTGGACTCATGCAATTGTTTTGTTTTGTTTTTTTTAAGTGGTCAAATAACTTAAAAATATCAAAAAACAACTTAAAAAATATAGTAAGAAATCATGACTTTTAACTTAATTTCAGATCACTGGATTACAATTAAAATATCATCTTCCAGGTTTATCCTATCAAAGAATATATATTCCCAAATTTATCATGATTTGATATGGTGTAGAGATCTTTATTTTAACATATTTCTGATTTTAAATGGCTTTTAGAAAGAAAAAAAAAACGTTAATCACTTTTTATAGAAACCGGTGCATATAATTCAATAACCTATTTCAAAATAAAAAAATTCAATAACCCCTTTTTTATCTGGTGCATATGAACAAGGGAATGAAAAAAAAATGGTTTCTTCAATTATATATGTTGGAAACATGAACAATATGTAAAATAATTTAAACTTTTTTCTTACAATAAATTGAACTTGAACTTTGTTTGCAAAACATATAAAATTATATTTTTTCATGAATTTTTTGTTTTGTTACATTAAACTTTGTTTGCAAAAGAACATGTATGTTAAATTACTTCTTTTAATTAGCTGGGTATAAATGTAAAATTACTTGTCATCAGACAATTTTATTTAAAAAAACAAACATATTGACAGTACATTCAGATATGAGAAAAAAAAAACATATTATTCAGGTTCAGATTTCAGTCCCTATTTAGTGTTCATAAAAATTCAGGACCGTTAAGTCTTTAGACAAAAAAACAAACGACCCAAAGACTAGCAACAAAAGTTTCTAGATTTGTGCGGGTTCTTTCTTCAACCCAGAAGCAGCAAGATTAAATTATGATCATTAGAGAATAAAAAAAATGATATCAAAGTACTCTTAAAAATGTGAAAATCTAAATACAGTCAAAAATACAACTACAAAACCAGAAAGAAAAAAAAATGTGCAGGGTTTACAAACCCAGATCATCACCTTCAAAAACATCAAATCTCCATTCCAACATTGAAACACAAACTCAAATATCTTTCGATCCCAAACACAAATCGAATTCTAAAACACAAAAGTAGTTGATCATTCTTCCTAGACTAATGCTCCAACTCGAATTTATGTGAGTGGTTGAAGGAGAAACCAGATGCGAGTCAATGTGGTTTCGCACCAGACCGATGCTCATACTCAGATTGTGAGTCGCTGTTCGGAGTCACCTTCCCGGCGATAGCTTGGATCTATGAACTATGTTGAAGGAGAGAGAGAGAGAGAGAGAGAGAGAGAATGATGAAAGATCAAGGGACGAATTCAAAAATCCAAAATCTTATTACTAGAAATTGGATTTGAGGAGGCATCGAGATTTGCGATTTTGGATTTGGGGTTGAATGAGAAGAAGAATATTGGTCAAGAGTTATGGTTAGATCTGCTCAAACTGGTTCTTGTTGTTTTGTGGGTTTTTTTTATGTGCTTGGATCGATGGAGATGGATAGTGGAGAAGTTGTTGATGATGATTGAATAAGAAAAAGAAGATCTATTTTTTTCTTAAATTAATGATGTCGAGTATTTTGTGTTTCATCAATAATGGAGATTTGTCTTTCAAATATTTGTTTTAATTAATTTAATTATAATTTACATTTAAAATGTAAAAAGTATTTAAAAGAAATTTTAGAAAATTAAAATGCAATAACAAAAAAAATTAGATGCAAAATTGACCTTTTGTACATATAGTTATAGCTGACTATTAGTAATTTGGTTAAATGAACTAAGGTAATATATTTTGGAAAAATAAGGGATTATAGATGCTAATGTTGACGGTGATTTTCGGATCACGTAGGATTAGTCATGCGGCTAACAGGTTTTGTAAATTGTCAACTGTCAACTGTTTGGATTATGCTCGATAGCAAGAGTGTAATAATGTATTTGACAATCTTTTCATATTAATAAAGTGATTTCTAGTTTAACAAATCTTATAGCATTTATAGTTTAATTATTATAATTGAAAAAAGTAAATAATCATAAGGTCAAAAGACTATGAGAAAAGAAGAATTGTTTATACATCTGAATATGTATGAGGCAGACACAATTCTTTAGTTAGTCTTGAATAATATTCACAACTTAAGATAAAGGTTGGGCGCATTTATCTTGTCAAAGTTGTAGATTCTTTTGCTAGCATTTGAGTGGGATCAAATATGTTATGATGAGTCTAAAATCATCAAAGTGTGGTGTCTTAACCTAGTGCATTGGGTGCATTGAATTGGATCACAGTGGAATACTTTATGTAGAGCCGTAATGGATGAAAGTTTTCACTTGAAGATAATCGGAGAGTCTATCTCAATCCTGTGATAAATGATGGACTTATGGTTGCAAGTGTTATCATTTGAACTATCAATGAATACGATTATATAGCATAGTCTATCCTCGATAGTTTGGTGGTATTCATTTGTTAATTGATATTTGACGTCATTTACAGATATGAACATCATGGCTCCATTTATTAAACGAGAGTAAAATATCATCATATGGATGTTTTGAGGTATTAAATATTAAATCTTAACGTTAAGTTTTCAATAGTGTCTATTAAATATGGCTTCTGGACAACTCAAAATATTCAAGTTCAAAATGTGGTCATATGAGTAAATATGGTAACTTTGAGAGCTATAGGCGGTCTATGAGCTCTTGGAGATTACTGATATTCTTCACGATGATACAGTCTCTCCATTAAGATTGTCTAGGGTATGAATGAGCAATATTAACTTATTCTATCTTTATTTAAGAGTTCAATTTTAGTTCTTTAGTGGAATGAACTAAAATTAATATATCGGACCTAAGTGAATCATTTGTTGATTGTGATTAGGTTATGTCTATTATAGCTTAAATTTAGATAGTCCGCCAAGATCCTCAATTTACACGAACTTGCATGGATCACTTGATATATTCTACCGAACCAATTTATAGGTCCATCTGGAATTGTATTAAGACATGTGGACTTGTTTCATTTAGTAGGAATGAGTCTAGTTCACATGTGGACTTTTATTTAAGTCCAATGAATTTAATAAAATAGGAAAAACAATATTTGGCCCATATATATAGGCTTATGCGGCAAGGGACTATTTATTAGTCTTATATATTGTTTTTTATTTAATTGTTTAATTAAATAGAAATTAATTAATGATTTATTTATTTAATTAGAAATCAAAATCTGTTTTTCTAATAGGAGATCGTCTCCTAGATTCATATTATTGTTGGTAATATAATAAGTATCAAATACTATATTTGATAAGTAGATAAATAATATGAATTTATTTATCTAGTCAAATTATGAAGTATTTGATTTTTATTAGGAAGTTTTTTGATTTAGTCACAATTTAATTATATATTCAATAATTGGTTATTGAATAAATACACTATTTGAGTTGGATTATGAGTCTTTGTATGGAAAAAAAAATCTTTCTTTGAAAAGGATTCTTTGTCACAAAGTAAATTCACCTAAGGAGACGATTCTTGTCTATCAAGTAAATCATCCTTAGGAGAGGATTGAACACACACACTTATATATATATATATATATATATATATATATATATATTCCTATAGAGGAATTTGGCCAAGCTAATAATTCTATGCTAAAGAATTCGCCAAGGCTTGTTGGTGTCTTGAGAGAATTTTTATTTTATTTTGCTTAAATAGTTAAAAAAAAAACTTCATCCAACTATTGTGTGTAGAATTCGGTTAATGAGAAGAGAAAAGGGCAATGTTTTTGTTTTCGATAGTACACTAGTATTCTTCACATTAAAAGGGTTTTGTGTACAAAAATCGAATCGGGTTCACGCGAGTTTCAATCAAATAGATTAATAATTCACAAGTGACCGAACATTCTTAGGTTTTCTCTTGGAGGATTATTGTGACTAACAAAGAAGAAGATTTTGTTTGTTTCCATCCTTATGTATACAATTAAAAGAAACGAAGCCCACACTCCTAGGTGATTCACGTTCGTGATTGGATTGGAAGACCTCGTGGATTCAATTCGGTGCTAGTTCAATCGTCATGAAAAAAAAGGTACGATACTTTTAATATACGTCAATTAATCTAGGGTTAAGGTTCTTTCTATCAAAGGGAAAAAATTTAAAAATATACCAAACCCTAATTTTACGTTTCTGCCACGTTTCGAATCGATTTTTCCCTACAATTGGCATCAGAGCCTGGTTGTACCCTTGATTAATTGATGTATATATACGTGAATCTATTTCTTTTTATTGTAAAGATGCATGTTTTAGAATGAGATGGCACTCTAAGTATTCGCATATATATTTACATTGGAATGTATGGATATATATATATATATATATATATATATATATATATATATATATATGTTTTATATGTGGATTGTTATTGCTCAATTTTGGTCATAGAATTTCAATGTATTTTAGTTTTAGGATTGTAACAAGAAGGGTGACCTATCATCGTTATAATTTGCTTCTTGGTAGTTGCTAAGTTTTTTTATTTTGTTGTTATAATAAAAAAAACTGCAGTATTTTATTATTTTAAATTCTTCTGATGTACATTCAAGTATCGAAGACTCGAAGGTTTGAAGAATTCGAAGCAACTAGAACAAGTTTGGTACCATGCGAGCCATAGCAACAAACGTGCGTGTGAATCATTACGCGGCCACGATTGTTGTGGCATGGGCTGCGCATGGTAACCCTATGGAAGCCATGGGCTGCGCATTGCAGCCCTTTATGGGCTTGTGGGGTGCGTATGCCCATGGGAGGCAGCCAAGGTGTGCTTAAACAATGGACGCATGAAGAATTGTTCGCCAAGAAGGAGTTTTTTGTATTCTAAGACATATGTAATGTACATGCTTTTCTAGGATTGACCAAAATTGTAGCTATTTATATTTATGTAAATATTGCAATGTTTGTCATTGTTTGATAACATGTCATATAGAATAGGAGTGCCACTCATATATCTCTTTTGTTATGAACATGTATTAAATGGTTTAGGTATCTAATTGGCATCTAGATAACTTGGTAAATCATTCTATGGAATTTGATCACACATCTTAAACAATTGAGTGGGAGAAGGTGTTTCAGAACAACTACGGCCTCCAAGTTTAGTTGTAATAACCCCCCAATAGGTAATCATGAATGGAATTTAACAAGATATTTCCTTACAATGAGAGACTAGACAATTGGCTCAAACGATATCTACTCCCAAAGGAGGGATATTCGTGAGGGAATATATTTGTCATATATAAATTTTATCAGATGTACACATCATTGACAAGGTGGATAAGATTGCCAGGTAGATATCTGAATAGGCATTAAGAAAATATCCCACAAGATATCACCAAAGAATAGGAACCCGAGTAAGTATAAATGCAAATATTGAGCAAGACCTGCTCGGGATAAGCTGACGTCATGTTCTACTCGGGATCAGCTGACATCATGTTCTACTCGGGACAAATATGAAGAAATCCGAATAAAGAAGACCAGTACATAACTCGCATACGAACCAAGAGTCATATTAAAATACGTAAAGATATCCACGTCGAAGAAGAATTCCAAGAAGAATAGATTACCAAACAGGAAAAAGGTTTCAAATCAGGCAACAACTTTATTTCTTCAAGAAAACTACGCATTTGTATGGAAATAAGTCCTAAATGGACTATATCACTAAAGTCCCATTGAATCTCCATACAAATATCTGAAATAGGAAAGAAGATAAAGACTACTCCAACAAGTAACCAATTATAATTAAATACAAAAATCTTTCATTACTTGTACAAAAAGGATTAGGGTTCTATGTACATATAAATAGACCCATAATCTCATCATAAAAATATATAAAAGGGTACAGAGAGAAAAAAAAGAGATCGAGAGTTGTAAATCTTTATTTCAATAGTGGATTTTGGCTCGGTTGTTTGTTCAACCACCCGTGGACGTTTCTCAGATCACTGGAGTTTTACCACGTAAAACTTGTGTTTTCTAGTTTCAAATTGCATTCTCCTTCTCTTTCTCTTTGAGGTCACGACTAAAATCCAATCTTGTTGACTTTCTCACACATCAAGAAATTGACGTCAACAATTGGCGCTAGAATGAGGGGCAACCTCCGATTTGATTAAAAGTAATGGCGGGAAGTGGAAGCAGAAACAGTTTTGGGGATGTCCAAAAATCTCTAGATAACATCCATATAGGCGGTAGCTCACGAGATCTCGCCACGACCACCAAGAACCAACCAACATCTCTGGCCGAGATCCAACAAATCCCTCTAACCAGCGAAGACCTGACACGACGTTTCCATGAGACTCTACAACAGCTATTAGCGGACGCGGTAAAAGAAGGGGTTGATCTATTAGCTACAAAAAAACAACCTCCTAACCCCCCACTTACAAGGCTTCGTTCGGTTATAGTTGGGCCGGAACCAGGTGCACCAGAAGCTGGTAGAAACTCTGTTCCAATCAATCAAGATGGAGGTGTAACACGCAATCAGGATAAGGGACTTGAAACACCCGAAGAGGAACGACCACGCCAAAGGCAAAGCCATGGTTAGATAGCCCATGATAAACACCGCAAGCATGACCGACACAGGGATCGGTGGTCGTCATCAGATGATAGTGATCGATACCATCGCAAACATCATCATGGAACCATACTCTTGCAAGGATCGACCCGTGAAACTAGGCATCAAAGTGAAGAGGAGCTGGAAAAAGGCATGACGGTCACCTGACGGTTTAACCATCATGGAGATCTGGTGGGAGATAGAGATGTTATAATTCAGAGCCTGACCCGAGAAGTTGAAAACAATAGACGTCAAATGGACGCGCTGGTTAGACGATATGGGTACAATGACTTATCCGACGATGATTCTGATAGTCCATTCACTAGGGATATCCTGCGAACATCATTTCCAAAAAGATTCAGGATGCCACACGTAGAACAGTTCAAGAAGGATACAGATCCTGAAGAACACGTCAGACGGTATAAAATCGTTATGGCTCAGTATGCCCACAACGACCCTTTACTATGTCTCAACTTTCCACAGACTCTGGGAGACACAGGCTTAAGATGGTTTAGATGATTGCCCCTGGCAAGCATCGAAAGTTTTGGTGAATTAAGCAGAAGTTTCTCAAGACAATTTCTGGGCAATGTACATAGGAAAAAATCAGTAGCTTACCTTTCTCAGTTGAAACAAGGGAAAGATGAGTCGTTAAAAAAATACTTGGGGAGATTCGGCAAGGCGGTATCAGAAATCGGTAGTGCAAATGATGAAACAATAATTGCTGCATTCATAAACAACTTACAGAATGGACGACTATCTTTTGACCTAAAAAGGACCCGTTTAACCAGATATGCATATATGATGGACATGGCGGGAGGATATGCACTAGCCGAAGAAAAGGAGTTAACCACGGGAGGATGCTACATGCATGGAGGGAAACCCGAACAAAAAGATGCCTAGTCCAAGATACAGAACCAAAAGGGAAAACAAAAGGGAAACGACAAAGAAAGAAGCAAGGACGGAGGAAGCGGACGTAATGCCGACCAGACCACGGAGAAATTCTGAGGAAAATACACAAACTACACCCCTCTCCGAAAAAAGCAGGAAGAAATCCTTGCCATATTGGAAGAGAAAAATCTGGTAAAAGAGTCACGCCGTCAATCTCAGTTTACCCGGTGATATACAACAAAGTACTACAGATTCTATAAGGAAACCGGTCATGAGACTTCCAAATGTTACCAGCTTAGAGACTACATAGAGACCCTCATTCGGGAAGGATACTTACAAGATATAATCTTGAAAAGAGATGAGAGGTCAGAAACGAAGAAAGAGACTAGGGCCGATCATAGTTCCGGTCGAAACCAAAGGGCCAGCCCTGAGGCCAATTAAGTAATACAAACAATCTTTGGAGGACCATCAACTGGAAGAAGTAACCGATAGCGAACTCAGGAAATCAGAGAAGCAGTGGAGGCAAGGCAAAACTTTGATGTCAACTCTGTCGAACCAAACCCGAAAAAGGTAAAAAAATAATGGGACCCAATAATATTCACAGAAGCTGACTCACATGGGGTCGATGTTCGACCAAATGACGCCTTGGTCATAAGTGCCCGAATTGAACACATGGAAGTCATGAGAATTTTAATAGACAATGGTAGTTCGGCTAATATTCTTAATGTAGCTGTTTACGATCAACTCAGATTGGATCGAAAGGATTTACAGCCTTTTCATACCCCACTCAAAGGATTCGGGGGAGTTGAGGTCAGGTATCTCGGGACGACAAAGTTGCCAATAAAAATTGGAGTAGCACATTGTCAGAGAACAATATTACTCGATTTCGTAGTGGTAGACTTAAACAATTGGCCTTATAATACGTTGTTGGGTCGGCCATTCTTGAATAAAACTAAGGCCGTAACAGCTTCCTACGCCCTAATGATCAAATTCCCGACCGAGTGTGGGGTCAGAGTAGTCAAGGGGTCTTATAAGATGGCCCAAAGAGCTAATCTGTCAGTTTACAAAGATAGAGACAATGATGGACAAGTATGCACTATAACATAACTAAATCAGAACAAAGAGTCACTATCATTCGAGTTTGACCCAAGGAAAGAACCGAAGGAGTCCAAAAATTAACCGGTTGAAGAATTAATCTTGAAAAAAGATGAACTAGACAAGAAGATCAAAATCAGGGCCAATTTGGAAGGAAAAGTTAAGCAAAGCCTCATTAATCTGCTAAAAGAGTACAAAGATGTGTTCGCCTGGAGTCATGAAGACATGGTCGGGATAGATGCTCAAATAATATCACATCATATTACAGTAGACCCGAATGTAAAACCAGTAATACAAAAGAGAAGTTCATTCAACCTCGAAAGAAGTCAGGCAATCAAGTAGGAAGTGGAGAAGTTACTCATTGTAGGGTCAATTAGAGAGATCAGCTACCCTCAATGGGTAGTTAATATGGTCCTTGTCCAGAAGAAAAATGGTAAGTGGAGAATGTGCGCAGATTTCACAGACTTGAATAAAGCATGCCTAAAAGACAGTTCTCCACTGCCAAGGATAGACCAACTGGTTGATGCAACGTCAGGCCACAAATTATTCAGTTTCATGGACGTCTACTCAGGATATAACCAAATCCGAATGAATAAGGCTGATGAGGAAAAAACGGCGTTCACAACCGACCAAGGCTTATACTGTTACACAGTAATGCCCTTTGGGCTAAAGAATGCAGGAGCAACATACCAAATGCTGGTCAACAAAATCTTCGCATGCCAAATTGGAAAAAAACATGGAAGTTTACATAGACGACATGTTGACCAAGAGCATCTCGGTAGACAGACATACCTCAGACTTGCGGGAGACATTCGATGTCTTGAGGAGATATCAAATGAAGCTGAATCCGAACAAGTGCCTATTTGGAGTTCCTTTAGGAAGGTTCCTGGGTTTCCAAGTTCACTAGAGGTGAATCGAAGTAAACCCTGAAAAGATCCAAGCCTTACAAAAAATGACCTCACCGAGGACGTTAAAAGAAATGCAGCACTTAACAAGATGCTTAGCTTCATTGGGCAGATTTATTTCAAAGCCCACAGACAATTGTGCTCTCTTTTTTAAAGTAATTTAAAAAGGAAAAGGACTCGAATGGAATGAAGAATGCGAGCAGACGTTCTTAAAAATCAAAGAGTACCTAGAGCAAGCTCCCATCCTTTCGAAGCCAAAAATGGGAGAGATACTCCACTTGTACTTATCAATTACGAAATTAACAGCAAGCTCAGTTCTAGTCAGAATAGAAGATAGAGTACAGAGGCCAGTATACTATACCAGCAAGGCACTTCTTTCAGCTGAAACCAGGTATTCACAGGTAGAAAAAATGGCCCTAGCATTGGTTTCCGCAGCAAAGAAGTTGATGCCATATTTTCAGGCTCATACAATCCAGGTTCTCACCAACTGCCCACTTAAGCAAATTTTACAGAAGCCAAAAATTTCAGGAAGACTAACTAAATGGGCAATCGAGCTAAGTGAATTCGATATCCAGTTTGTCCCCAGGACATCTCTCAAAGGCCAAGCGGTGGCAGATTTCATAGCAGAATTCACAGAACCAAACCTGGAAGCAAAAAAGATATTGGGCAAAAATTTCTCATGGAAATTATATGTCGATGGCTCTTCAAACACTCATGGCAGCGGGACAGGGATCGTAGTATGCACCTCGAAAGGAGATGATGTTGAGTGTGCCATAAGATTCGACTTCAAAGCAATAAATAATCAAGCAGAGTATGAGGCACTACTAGCTAGACTCAGAGTCTGCATAGCCCTCAGAGCAGATGAGGTTGAGATATTTGGCGACTCACAGGTAGTCGTCAACCAAGTATTGGACAAATACCAAGCCAGAGATGAAGGTATGATAGCTTGTCGTGACATAGAAAAATAACTCCTTCAGAAATTCAAAGAATATAAGATTGCCCAGATCCTGAGGGAGAAGAATGAAAAGCCAGATGTCTTGTCCAAGCTAGCATCAACAACGACCACAATCAGGCCAAAAACTATTCCGGTCGCACATCTCCTCAAACCGAGCACAGTTGAGTCAAAAAAATTTGAAATGTCATAAATCCAAACACCGTCAGACGGTTGGATGACTCAGCTAAAAAGGTTCCTGGAAGAAGGCGTACTCCCGGAAGATCCCCTACAAGCCAAATGTATCAGGAATCGGTCAGCAAGATACACATTGATCGGAGGAAAACTGTACAGAAGGGGGTTTTCCTGAACACTCTAAGGTTGTCTCAGAGGAAGTTGCATATCAGATACTACAGGAAATCCACGGTGGAGTATGCTGAAACCATACTGAGGGAAAAAGTTTAGCACACAAGGTACTCAAGCAAGGTTATTATTGGTCCATTTTTTTCTCGGAGGCACAGCGTTGTTCGGAAAGCTACAATGCATGCCAAAGGATTGCTAACGATAACTGAAAACCTCCTGAACAACTTAGAAGCCTTACGTCCTTATGGCTATTTGCTATGTGGGGTTTGGACTTAATTGGCCCAATGCTAGCAGGGACAGGGGGTGGAGCGAATCATGCAATAGTAGTCGTTGACTATTTCACAAAGTGGGCAGAAGCTGAAGCATTAGTGTATATCACAGAAGCAAATACCATAAATTTCGTGAAGAAAAATAAACTCTACAGGTTTAGAGTCTTAAACACTATCATCATTGACAACGGCACATAATTCGATAATCTAAAATTCAGACAGCTGTGCAAAGAGTACCAAATTGCCAATTACTATGCCACACCTGCCTACCCTCAAACAAATGGGCAAGCTGAAACAGTAAACAAAATCGTCAAACATACACTCAAAGCAAAGCTAGATGCCAAGAAAGGAAGTTGGGTTAAAAAACTTCCCGAGGTATTATGGGCATATCGGACGACAGTAAGAACTTCAACAGGAGAGACTCCATTCACTTTAGCATTTGGAACAAACGCTGTTATCCCTATAGAAACATTGTATGCATCACCCAGGGTTAGGCTATATATTGAAGACCAGAATGTTAATATGTTGTTACAAAGTTTAGATGAGTTAGAAGAGAAAAGGGAGAAGTCCCGAATATGAAATATGGCATATCAACAAAGAGTGGCTCGCCACTACAATTCTCATGTTCAAATCAGGAAATTCTAACCATGAGACGTGGTACTTAGAAAGGTGTCACTGAATACAAAAAACAAAGCCGCAGGTTCCTTGGCTGACAAGTGGGAAGACCTGTACGAGATTGAAGGAGTCGCTGGTCATGGAGCATATTGGATTGCACGACCAGTTGGAGGGGTCTTACCTCGACCATGCAATGCCCAATATTTAAATATTTTTTATCCTTAAAATTTTGTTTCCCTTTTAGTTAGGACAATTTTAGTCAAGTCAATTATCATCTTTGAAATTTAAATCATTGTTGGTTTTGCAGTTATAAATAAAAATCAAACTTGGGATTTCCGAAATCTAAAGCATATGATAATAAGAACATATGAAAGACGAGCATGATAATAAGAACATGCAAATAGAATGCTCGGGACCATTAATTTGGTAAAATTCCCGAATGAGCGGAGAAGCTCGAAGGAGCATGCCAGTCGAGCAAGGTCAGTCGAGCAAGGTCAGTCGACCTTAGCAAAAAGGCAAACACGATGCACCAGATTCTTGAAAACGGCTAGAGGCGCTGTCGAGAAAAATCTCGGTGAATGCACATCTATGTTAAGCAGTTCAAAAGCTTAACGATCCGGTAAACCCTTGTACAGATAAAACTAGAGAGACGTCATTGGTAACTTGTGCGAGGACTCGAACATATGATCATGGTGAGCCTAAATGTAATGTTTGGGTAACAACCGAGTATGAAATGCGAGTACATCTACTCGTTTGTTTCAAGATGGCTCGGTTAATATAAGCCAGTTTAATAAGATACTTGGCGTTAAAAATGGCTCCGGGTAACGAAACCAAGTTTAATAAGATACTTGGTGAAGTTACTCGAACAAAATTAGCCAGTTTAAAAAGATACTTGGCACAAAGAAATTGCATTAGCCAGTTCAATAAGATACTTGGCGTTAGAAGCTATTCCAAATAATAAAACCTAGATAAGATACTCGGTACATAATGAAATTACTTGAGCAATAAGTCGGCCGATTTAAATAATACTTGGCTTTCTGAATTAAACTGTTCATAAAAATATGAAACTTCATTGATCAAAATCTTTACAAAGGTGGAAATCTTTTACAAAAATGACTAAGGCTGGGAAGAGGATTTGGAACTCTTGCTGATGCTCGGGTCAGACACCATTTCATACTCACAGAGGAGACTTTCATTTGAAGGCCAAGCAATTGTGTCGATCGAATCATACATCCACTCTTTGTAATCTACTCCAGGGACAGGGCCAACATCAGGCGTCGAACCTTCTACGCCAGATTCCTGACTGGCATAAAAGGTTGAAAGAGAATGCTCTGATGGAATCTCCAAATGCATAGGATGGGGCTCTTTACCTCGACTGCGACAGTAAGCTCTCCACTCTTTCATCTGAGTCCAAAGAGATTCCAGAGATCGGTCAACATGGTTCTTGATCAACAGCCCCTAATTGGTTCGAGCTTTATCAATTGCCCGATTCTTGACTTTAAAAAATTCACCAGCTGAAACTAACCCTCGCTGAAATTCCTGAAAGAGAAGAGCATCATAATCTGGGGACCTTTTGAAATGATCGACCCCCTGGACCTCAAGTTCCAGCCTGGCCTTCTTTGATAGGGACTCGACCGTCAAAGCTTGGCGTTCCAAGTCTTCAATCTTCTACTTATATGATGACTTGGCATGCTCCGCTTCCTTTTCGGCTTTGAGCATCGATTCCAGGGAAACAGACAATAAGTTTTGAAATGACACAGCCTTCTACTCTACCAAAAAAGCTCTTTCCTTGGCTTCCACTTGCTTAGCCAAACATTGGTCGGCAAATATCTGGGTAGAGCTCACCTTCTTTTGATAAGCCAATTCAACCCGAGCACGGCTATCCTCACTCTCATTCAGTTGAGCTTCAAGACGCCTTATTCGATCGGCTTGATGTTGTTACGTCTAAACCAACTCAGCAAACTCGGCCCCCATCTACAAGGAAGTTAAATTAAAATTTGGCAAGCAAAAGACTTAAAAAAAAGTTGGGAAAGTAGAACTTACATAAAATGCGCCGTTGAAAATATTCTGAAGACGGCCCGTTAAAGAGCCATCCCTGAAACAGCTCTAGTGGTCATCCCCAATGAAAGCTTGACCGGATGACATCGCCCTCAACATATCTTGGAGAGAAGGATAGGAAGGGCATCCCGAGGATTCAGCCCTTACATCTTCGGCCTCAGGAGGTAAGGAGCCCTTGTTCGGATCAGAAGTTTCTGCTTCTGCTGATGCTTCAACATGAACGCTTAGGGGAATCTCAGCCTCGGTAACTTTATCACTTGATTCAATAAATGAAACTACTCGAGGGACCTTATGAGGACTAGCAGGAGAGTCGACCGCTTTCCGTTTCTCAGCCCGAGTACGATGGAAGCTGAGATCAGCCGAAGGGTCTTCCTGATCATCATCTCGAAAGGATCCAAAAAAGTCAGGATCGAGATTTGCTTGTCCATCAGAGGTTTTATCTTGATCCCTGGCATTCAACCACTCAGTAGGAACTTCAACCGGGGAGCTCGACTTACCAGGCCTCTTGCCAAGGCCATCACTATACCTTCCCTCATCTTCAGGCAATTTCTAATCATGGTCAGTAAGGCCACTCGGACCAATAGATTCCCCTACGGTCGACCGAATGACCTCTTCGAGGACGTACTCAGGGATCTGCTCATCAGCTTCATCAGATAACTCATCTGATTCAGGAGGGGCAATGCCTTTCTTGCTCTGATGAGAAGCTTCTTTTTGGCTCGCCTGAAGGATTGATTTCACCTGGCAAGCTTGAACGTCGCAAACGATGTCCGAGTCATACACTTAATGATAAAGAGAACCAAGTCAGAGTATAAAAAGTGATTTTTTTTAAAAAAAAAAAGGTGGGAAGACCATTTACATCGCCTGCGATAGCCTGAAGTCTGGCTAAAGAAGCCAAGCTCTATCATCTTCTTCTGGTTGAAAAGATAAGACCTGTTTTTTTTTTCCAAAGTACGCACTGTAGCCCGAGCAAGTCTGGTCAGCTCAGCATCGGAGAATTCAAGTTTTTTCTTGTTCCTTTTGTCAGGGGAACAGAAAAAGCGGGGAACCTTTAGCACCATCTGATTCCCCCCGGCCGAAAGAGTAACTTGAAGTCCTAAGTTTCCTCTGAAAAAAACTAACTGTTCTTTCAGTGCTTGTTCGATGAAGGGAATCCCCACACGAAGCCTCTCTTTTTGGCATCATCAGAGGTGTCAACTCCCCGGTTCACTTTTGTCCCCTCAGGGACCCAGCAATCTGGCGGATTGGACATAAGAAAATAAGTGCATGTCCGACTAGATTGCCTTAGTGTATAGAAGTGCCTGATTTCACTCGGGGAAGGTGGCGACAGGTTTATCCGGCTTCACATATGCCACATGCACATCAAGATCTTGTAGCTATTCGGGGTCAGTTGGGCTTGAACGATCCCTACTTCAGCCAGAAACCAGGTAATAAACGGTTGAAGAGGAAGAGTAACGCCGTAACAAAACATGGACCCATAAATCGCCACCTTACCTGGGGGAGGGTTCCATACGGCTCTATCACCAGCATGAGACATTGTAACCAATTCATCCAAATCGATGTGCGATCTTATCTTTCCCGACCACATTCAGCTCGGTGTAATACCCACTCGGTCTATCGACAGAAAAAAGGATACGAGATGTTCTAAACTCCTCTTCAACGTTCTTCTCGTCAACAATTTGCTCCCTGATTTGAACACTGCCCGAGTTGTGCTTATGGTCCTCATTTTTACTCTGATGTTTTCACATCCTGGATCGAAAAGGTACGCTGTGATCAGAAACGATAGATTTAGAACTAGATGATTCAGAGCTAGATGATTCAGAACTAAAACGGATGTCGGGGTAAAGCCCAGAAACGTCAACATCTAAAAAAGGAGGTTCATCAGAAGGGATCTCCCCCAATAGTCTATGAAAATAAGAAACCAGTTCAAAATCTTCACGTTCAAGTGCTTCGATGGCTATAGTAAAAAGACGACGATGGGAAGTTGGATCCATTAAAACTAACCTTTGGAATGAAGAAACCTGCTGTAAAAACTTCAACAGAGAATAAAGGTTTATTGCCAAAGGAAATGTGGGTTGGGAATTTCTGGTTTGAGTTTGTGAGAATAAACCAGAGTAACCCCGTTCAGTGGAGCATTTAAAGGGACAATGACATGAAACCCTAGGATCTCAAGAAGCGGGAAAAAATCAAACAAAGATTTGATGATGTATGCGGCGCACTAGAAGATGCGTAGGTCATTTCTCATAAATTGTATCGAGAAATGAAGCGGTGGAAGACACGTGTTAAGAAAAGAACTGACCAAGACTATCAGAACTCCAAAACGTCGGAATCATTGAGATTTCACGTGAGGGGGTAAATTGAATTTACATGGTCACCATTAAGACACATCATTATGACAAAACATTTACTCTGGCGTTGATGAGGCGTGAAAGATTAAAGAGTTGATTAAAATACTTTCTCCTGGAACAAATTCCTATTCGACAAAAGATATTTTAAGGGGGTGTTGTCATATGTAAATTTTATCAGATGTACATGTCATTGACAAGGTGGATAAGATTGACAGGTAGATATCCGAATAGGTATTCAGAAAATATCCCGTAAGATATCACCAAAGAATAGGAACCCGAGTAAGTATAAATGCAAGTATTGAGCAAGATCTGCTCGGGATCAGCTGACGTCATGTTCTACTCAGGACAAATATAAAGAAATCCGAATAAAGAAGTCCAGTACATAACTCGCATACGAATCAAGAGTCATATTAAAATACGTTAAGATATCCACGTCGAAGAAGAATTCCAAAAAGAATAGAATACCAAACATGAAAAAAGTTCCAAATCAGGCAACAACTTTATTTCATCAAGAAGACTACGCATTTGTATGGAAATAAGTCCTAAATGGACTATATCACTAGAGTCCCATTCAATCTCCATGCAAATCTCCGAAATAGGAAAGAAGATAAAGACTACTCCAACAAGTAACCAATTATAATTAAATACAAAAATCTTTCATTACTTGTACAAAAAGGATTAGGGTTCTATGCATATATAAATAGACCCATAATCTCATCATAAAAATATATAGAAGAGTACAGAGAGAAAAAAGAGAGATCGAGAGTTGTAAATCTTTTAGTAGATTTTGGCTCGGTTGTTTGTTCAATCACTTGTGGACGTTTGTTCAATCACTTGTGGACGTTTCTTCGATCACCGGAGTTTTCCACGTAAAACTTGTGTTTTTAGTTTGAAATTGCATTCTCCTTCTCTTTCTCTTTGAGGTCACGGCTAAAATCCAATCTTGTTGACTTTCTCACACATTGAAAAATTGACGTCAACAATATTGAAGGTCGATAACTTGGTAACACACTAAATGCGATTTTATTAATATCCTCCCAAGAGTTCTTGTTAATAAAATCACAAAGCTAAAATTGAAAACGTTGGTTGTTATGTTAACAATTAGATGGGACCTAGTCTAACTAGTAAATGGTGCGAACTCCTAAAAGAGGAGTGATATTTATGGGTGTTAGATCACCGTTGAATTTTACAATTGAATTATTTTAAATAATTCACGTTAAATATTCGAAAGTGTTTTATCATTGGTTATTTACTTAAATAATTTTTGTTATTGTTCAGAAATCATGACCCCATCTCTAATCAACATCCTAAAAGACAATACTTTAACTGGTGATAATTATGTCACATGGAAAAGGAAAATTAGGCTTTTATTGCAATCCGAAAAGCATAAGTTCATTATGTGCACTTCTAAACCACCTACTCCTACTAATGAATCTACTTAGGACCAAAGAGATGAGTATCAGCAGTGGTAGTCTTCAGATGAGATGGCTAAATGTTACATTATGGCCACTATCTCCATCGTGTTACAACAACAACATGAAGGAATGGAGACTGCTGCCGATATAATGATGTCTCTCGAAGAGATGTTTGCTATGAGGTCTAGGATGACTAAGAGAGAGGCAGTGACTGCTTTCATGAATCTTAGGATGAAACCTGGACAGGTTGTGAAAGATCACATGATGAAAGTCATAGCACATCTCAACATTGCTGAACTGAATGGTTCTGAGATAGATGGTGAGATGAAAATTGACATGATTGTAAACTCACTATCAGATTCCTTTGATCAATTCAAGTTGGACTACACCTTGAATAATAAGGAATACACCTTGTAAGGTTTGATGCAAGATGTTCAAAGCGCCTAGAAAATCCTTGTAAAAGGCAATGTACAAGAGATTCATGCTATAGGTAAATTTGCTATTGTTAAGATCCATAAGAAGGTCAAGAAACAATAGAAGAAAAAGCAACTAGGACCTACTAAGAAGGAGACAAAGAAAGTAACCAAGATCAAAGGGAAGTGTTTTCTTTGTGGTGAAAAGGGACATTGGAAAAGAAATTGCCCAAAGTCTCAGGATAAGAAGGAAAAAGGTAATAATAATTATCTTGAAACATGTTTTTTGGCGGATTCTATAGATTCTTGGATCATAGACTCTGATGCTTCTAATCATGTTTGTTTTTCCTTACAGGGGTTCAAGGAAAGGAGAAGGCCTAATGAGAACGAATTCAACTTGGGTTTAGGCAATAGAGCGTTGGTGTCTGCTAGTTTAGTGTGAGATATTATAATTAGTTTAGATTCTTTTAGGCATTTAGATTTAATAGACGTTTATTATGTATCTTAATTCAAGAGGAATTTAGTTTCAGTTTCTTGTTTAAATAAATTTTGATATTCGGTTACTTTTAATAAAGTTTTTATTATTAGTAGGAATAACAAATTTGTTTGCAAAGGTATATTGGAAAACTATTTATTTTATTTGTATAACAATATCTCTCAGTTGTTAGACACGAAATCAATGGGACCTAATCATAAAAGACTAAAATTATCAAAAGATGAAACCTATATATGGCATTTGAGTCTAGGTCATATTAACCTTGATAGGATTAAAAGATTGGTTAGTGACGGACCTATAAGTGACTTAAAGGTCGATGATCTACCAACTTGTGAATCTTGTTTGGAAGGTATTAATAGCCAAATTTGGCTAGGGACCAAACGGAAATTTTCTACTCTCCTATCCCGAGTCCAAGCTGGGATTACCCACCACGGAATCGTGGGTCCTAGGGTCGAGCTGTGGAGCCACCTCGCAGAAATGAAAAAAGGTCATCGTGCTTTCGAAGCACCCAATGTGGAGCCTAACATGATCGGATCAAGCTCCTTACATCGAAGCAAGAATTCAAGGAAAGCCCGACGCATGATGATCCAGGCTCCTCGAAGTCGAGATCACCTCGTAACCTCCCCAGAAGCCCGCCATTCTCTCTAAGCATATAGAGAGACACATTAAGCACTAAGCTCGCACTACAGTATTGCTCAATCTCACCAGGGAAGATTCGGACCTATCTGGATAGGTAGGAGGAAGCTCGCCAAAGCTCTGTTACCACTGAAGGGTGCCTACAGGGCCATCTCAAGCTCTAGGGAACTTGGAAAGGTCATATCAAGCTCCTAGTATCAAGACCAGAACATAGGGATACTTCTCTCTTTGAGGAAGCAAATGATATACTCAATGATCTCCTTGAGGCATCACGCCATGAAGGCACACTGGATCATATCTACACTCCAATGAATGTTAAAACATCGAGTGTGTACATGGCAAGTGATTAAGTCCAAAAAGGAAACAAACTTATCTCCACCTAAGATATTCTCGAATCCGTGATTTAATCATAGTCAACAACATTCAAAATAGCGGATCTCGCCCGATTAGGGGGGATTGGATTAAAAAAATAATGGCGGGAAGATTGCAAGTTAAACCTAGTTGGACTATGCATAAATACGCCTAAGAATGCATAAAGTAGGAGGATTGACAACTGATAGAAAAAAGAATATACAAAGAGAGAATCTACTTCGGCCTAAATTCTGCCTTCAGAATACAGTCTTCATTGTTATCTACTTCTCGACATGCACGAAGCCACTGCCCCGTTGTACCCTAGAGAGATTGAGAGTATTAGAGAGAATTTTGTACAATATACGTGATTTATAACAAAGCCATTATATTCGTTTTCATATCGTGTAAGTATTTCAATATCCACCATTATTCGAAGAAACTAGGTACCAAACGTACCATCCCCCGACCACCACCTTCCTGGTATTGGTCTTGAGGGTGTTAATTGGAATTTCTCACCCAGAGAAAATTTTCCCTTAACACTTTCTGGCACTGTCTGGCACTGTCTGTGGGAGCATCCATAACCAGTTAATCAAATCAACAATTACGTGTTTGTTATTTTGCAAGAGTTATGAGGCTCAACTTCTCCCAGGGATAGCCCAAGGCTTCAGAACAACCTTCAGCTGCATCAACGCAAATGCCTTATGGAAGGGAAGAAAATTCAGGCACCGCAACCAAGTTCCAGTCCAGCCAACCGCTGCACGGGCTTCTGGCCCTCCTATGATAAGCCAAGCCATGCTCGACTAACAAGCGGCGACCTTCATGGAAATCTTCCACATTCATTTGCTCGTTGAAGGCATCACAGTTTAGCCTTTAAATCCCAACACACAGGAAGAGCCAAGCAGGCCAGGAGCCAGACAACCCACCTTCAATCGGTTGGGACCTTCTCCACCAGAGCCAGCCCGCTATAGGACCGGGCATCAACCCTCGATCCGGGATAGGCTAGGGCCCGTGCCCGTGCCCCCAGTTCCTGGTAGATCATCACATTACCAACCCAAGCGAGCTAAATCTGCAACGGACGCCTTACCCTAAAAGCAGGAAGAGGCTTCTCGCCCGGAGGCTTCAAGGAGGGAAGCCCAGGCCAGAAAGAAAGGTAGCCAGCAAAGCCTCCAAACGGATCCTGCACTTAAAGAAGATCGGGTAGAGATCACTAGTTCATCAGAGGGATCGATAGCGAGGGATCCGAGGTCAACTCAAATAAACACAGGAACAGGCGCTTGAGAGATCAGTTGGCAAAGCTACAGAAAGATATCCAACAGAAAAAGAGGGGATAACACAAGGACAATAAGGTTCTTTTGAGCGAGATGAATGCTCACTTCACTAGAAGGATCTGGGAGGCGAAACTCCTGCCAAAATTTAAAATGCCGATAGATAAATTATCCGGAACATAGGATCCCTTTAGCCACCTTGAGAGCTTCATCTAGCAAATGGAAGTCCAGAATACTACCAGGGCTGCCATGTGCAGGATGTTTCCTACCACAATGACTAACTATGCAAATACTTGGTTCAGGAAACTGCCTGCTGGTTTCGTGGATTCTTTCACAAAGCTATCAACGGATTTTTGCTCACAGTTCCAAGGGGTCAAACCTAATCCAAAGGATCCCATACAACTTCAGTATGTTGTCAAAGTATGAGGTGAGACACTCCGATCCTACATTGAACACTTTCACAAGGAAGTCATCCAAATGTGAGACTTCATCGAGAAAGAGACCCTCGCCAACTTCTTGAGGAACCTATGGGAGGGTAAGTTTTTTTGATCCTTTGCCAAGCAATCTCCAGAGACCTACCAGGAGGCCTATGATCGGGCTCTTAAGCTAGTCGAAATTGATGAATAGCTCTAGGTCAATATGGAGCATGACGATATGATACCGGTGAAGCGCTAGAAGAAGAAAGCTCTCAGACTTGAGCCAGCTCAGAAAAACCAGAACAAACCTTCCAGTAAATTGGCATACCACTTCCCTACTTCTCAACCAAGGCAAGAAAGGTACAGTATAGTGGCAACCTCGTGTCTGTCGAGAAGTACAGTAGAGTGGCAACCTCGTGTCTGTCGAGAGTAGAATCTTTCCTTTCGTATGCTTTTTTCCCTCTTTCTTCATTGTTCACGTTGGGCGTATTTATACATGGTTTAAGTAGGTTAAATTTGTGAATCCCCTGCCATGATTCTCTGAATCTGTTTCCTCCTTATCGGGCGAGATCTTTTATTTATAAGTTATTGACTTCGAATTAATAACGGATTTGAGAATATCTATTAACCGAAAATTGGCTAATGATGAGGAATTACAGCTAACGCCCTCGAGACCGCTACCTCGGAGGTCACGGTCGGGGTAGGTACCTCGTACCATGGAGAGATCTTGTATGAATATAGAGAATGAAGCGGTAAAAGTGGATGATACAACAAGTAGGAGACAGGGAATCCCACCCGTCGGGCTTCATACTTACGGAGGAGACACGGGGAGCTCTAAGGTTCCCTTGCAGGTGTGAAGGGGTTGATCCTAGTCCTTGTTCCCTGGTTCTGGTCCTCGATCGGAGTCAGAGTCAGAGCTCGTCTTGGTACCTGGAGCCCTGTTCTGGACCCTGATTTCTTCTCATAGTTCCCCGACCTATACGGTAATTAAGGAGGGGGGCTTGCATGGCTTCTATGCCGAATCTGTGTCTGCTTTAATAGAGAAATCACAAGAGAGCTCTTTAACTTCCTTTAAAAGGTTAAGGTCGTTTCTACCTATCTCAACATGCGACTTGGTAGGCAGATATAAAAAACAAGGGTGCTTGGTCCAGTGGGGTAAGAGCTAGATCCGGTTCATTAGATCTTTGTTGTAGTTTCCATATCTCATATAAGAAGGATTAGAGAGCTATGACCATGGGGTCAGTATTCAGGCCGTATACACATATGCATAATACAGTAGATAGTATGAAAAACATAAGTCTTTTGTAGAGGATGTGGGTTGACCAAGGGGGAAAAACATCACGAATGATCACATGCTGAAAAACCCCAAGGCAGTATCAGGAGGAATGGGGAATACCCTTCCTTATGTATATATAAAAGAATGCTTTGGGGAGCTTACAAGAATGGTGAAATAATACAACATAGTCACTCCGAAGAGCTTACAATGGTGGTCGAATGTAGACCGATATCGGTATATTCCAGGTAAAGGTAACACATACAATGATCATGTAGGGTGAATCTATGCGAACTATGTATGCTTTTCTCTAGTTTATCCATTTCTGGACCAGAGATGAGATGTGTAGTAGATCGTATATCAAGTGTTGAATATCTCGTATTTTGTGAGTCGATTTGTGCATATTATTTAGCCTATCCTTCTTGGAGGGTGTTTTGTCATATTTATAGGTTCCAATTGCTTGTTGCCCATTCCCCAGATTATGGATTGATCCTCCTTCCTTATTAGGCAGAATTTTTTGTTGTAGCTGACCCCAAAGAATCGGATGTGGAGGATATCTTGGAGGTAAAAGTATTTGTTTCCTCTTTGGGCTCTTTCACTAATGTTGGACATTATAGAGTTGAATATTCTCTTATTAATGGCGTTGATCATGTTATTAATAGGGTTGACTACCTCTATTAATATGGTTGACCTCATTAATAGGGTTGACTACCTTCATTAATATGGTTGACCTCATTAAATAGGGTTGATTACCTCTATTAATATAGTTGACCTCATTAAATAGAGCTCTAGTTCTGCATTCGAGTGGCATGGTACTTCATGGATGTTACCTGATGCAATGTTTGATAGCTCCTATAGCGAAGTACTTCTAGGTACCAATCTAAGGGCGAGGTACCTTAAGATACTAATTTTGTTGTATGGAGCTTGATTTGATTGTATTGGAGCTTCACAAACACATTGGAGCTTTTACTAGCTTCTTCATTCATGCTGGAGAGATCAGAAATATACCTCGACAAGATTGTACGGTAATATCGATGAGCTCGGATATGAGTAAGTCATTCTATGAAGGTGGATACTCCATGCCTGCATCCGAGATAGTCACAATATACCTTGATCAAACGAATCTCGGTACCTCGAGGTAGATGGTAGCCCGTCACGTTGACCTGGTCCTAGGTAGTGTTTTTTATCGGGTGTAAGTAAGGCGCTCAAGAGAGATGGATGACCTCGGCTCACTTTTGAAGGGGTCGCCAGGTATATCAACCTTGGGAGTCTCGGTACCTCAAGGTGGATGACCTTTTTTACCTCGTCGACCTAGCTTTAGGCTTCTATCCCAATACTGAGAGCTTGATATGGTCATGTCAGGCTTTAATTGGTGAGCCTGAATGCCTGTAAGGTGTTGAGAAGGTGTTGACTACCTTGCCTTTCTTCTGCGGGGTTGTATGGTACCATGACCTAAAAGACCTTGATACCTCGTTACGTAGACCCGGATTTAGACCTCTGCTCGAAGGTTAGATGGTGGTAAATTCTTCTTTGGACCCTAGCTAAAAAAGGCTGTTAACAGAAGTCCCCTCTGACTTGAACACTGGTATGTAGTTAGGGTTGGAGTCAAGATCTTATACTATATGAAGGATTTTGCTTGTCGCTTCTTACTGGTAACCCAAAACCGTTCCCAATGCTTGTCTTAATGAACTGGGGTACTAGTCATTCCTACTTTAGGAATCTTGGTACATTAGGCGAAGAAGATCTTGGTAGGCAACTAAGGCCATTTTCTCACTAGGTCTTTATATATGGGCGAAACGTAGGCGAATGCGACGTACCTGTAAAATAAATTAGCTGTGGCGGACCACAAAAGAGGATATTCCCATTTGTGGAATTTTCGATGCTATAGTCAGTGTCAAATTTGGTAAGCGAGAAAGGTCACAAACGGTTATGCTCGATCATGTTGGATGAAGCTCCAGTGGCTAGCCTGATATTTCTGTTCCTGGAATCCTAGTACTTAGGCTAACTCGATCCTGGTAGGCAACTATACCATCCAGACCCTTCCTGGTAGGGTTGGTTCGGTTAAGGTAGTAGGATTGCCATTCGGCTATCTCGATCTCGTGATTATGCTCTTATGCTCAGATCATTCTTGGCGATCGTAGCCCGACCAAGGCATCATGGTAGTGAGAGGGATTCCCCGACCAATCCATGGTCTCGAGGTGATCATTGTTGAAATATCTTGGCGATCGTGATCTAGCAGCAACTATGCTCTTACTCTCAGATCTTTCTTGGCAGTTGTAGCCCGACTGAGGCATCAGGAACGCTAGTTATCCTAGCCTTGAGATTTAGATGGCAACTATGCATTTATACTCAGATCCTTCTTGGGCATGGTAGCCCGACCAAGACATCAGGAATGCTAGCGAGCTATCCTAGTCTTGAGATTCGAATGGCAGCTATGCACTTACACACGGATCCTTCTTAAGGGAGGTCATCCGACCAAGGCATCAGGGGTGATGAGGGGGCTTCTTTGATCAATCTCTGGTCTCGAGATCTGGATGGAAAATATGCTCTTACATTCAGATCCTTCTTGGCGGAGGGTGGTGCCTGATCGAGGCATCAAGGAAGCTATCTAGCTTTCCTCGGTTCATAGCGATCCTCCTAGAGGGATTAACCAGGTCCAGGGCATCAGGTGAGCTGTGGAGCTCTCCTGGTCGAGGTGATCCTCCTGAAGGGATTTGATCCAATCCAAGGTATCTCGATCATAGGCGAATGGTGATCACAGGAGAACTATCACGGAGATCGAAATCAAAGGAGTTATAAAACTCATGGCATTACCAATGCGAGGTGGTACCAGTTGGTGACCAGCCCCGCTCTAGGAGATTTTTCATGAGTAGAATCTCTTGAGATGATATGTGTTATGGGTGTAGATAGTAGAGTGACCTTCCGTAAAAGACACTTTTTATTGCGAACTGGGAGAAATCATTTCACGTTGGAGTCATCACCCCTTCCACAGGGGTACTAAAGAGAATAGTGAGTTCCTCGTCCCCAAATAATGTAACTATTTTTAGAGGCTATTCGGGTTAGATAAAAGTCTTTAGTAATTAGAATAGAGCTCGATACCCTGCTACGAATGAACCATGAGAGCTTCCAGGCTTTTCCCAAATGGATCAGAGCACCGGTGCCTAGGGCGTTAAATTGGCCCTGTATAGATGGTGAGGAGCCACCGGTACGATACTCTTTGAGAGCAAGCTTACACTGTTGATGTTGAGCTCAGACAGGTCAATGAGGATGATTGCTTCTTCATATCCTGCCAGGTAGTGCTGGCTCGACCTCGCCCATTTAGTGTCAATGATGGATGGAAAAGGTAGGAGATCAAGAAGAAAGCTGCCGATATGGCTGTGTATGCTTCCACTGTGGTTGGTCAGTCTTAGAGCTGCTGACGCAGACCCTGGTGCAAAGTCCCATGTTGCAGCATAGGATCTATCCAAAGAAAAAGCTTCAAACCATCCTACCTCCTTACCTCCGCTAAGGATGTACTGGACCAAACTGAAACTACCTATGAAATGGAGGTTTAGACTATTTTGGTTGAGGAGGGAGATACCCGGATTGATCCAACCTTATGAAGGTAGTGGTCCATACTGATATAACCGAGGTGGAGGACGTTCTTATTGGTCCCGCTCAAATAAAAGCCACAACCGAGGTGATTGCATAAGTGGCTGGTGAGTCCCCAACTGATCTAGAGGTAGGTGCTCCGGATAGGGAAGTTGTCCTTTCAAAGAAGGTTAAACCAGGAGTAGAAGGAATTGACTAAGGTAGTGGAGAGTGCAGTCGTTTTGGACGAAGCCCTCACTAAATCTGGGGTAAGCGTGGATAAGGCGCAGATAGATAAAGAACTGATACATATGATACAGAGAGACTCATGTCCATATAACGTGCCTCACAAGGATTGCTATGAAGAAGGAAATATAATCTGGGGGAAGAGGTCTAAACTCTATGCAGCAACGTGGCTGCCTCAGAAGCCAAATCAGATGCCTCTTTTACTGAAGGATGCCACTTACCAGATAACTTAAGCTCTTCTTCCCCCGTCTAACCTAAGAGACATTGAAGGATGGAACCAGAAGGTGATAATAGAGCAAGTTGCAGGGTTAGATCGGTCCACCCCTATGAAAATCGGCCCTTCTTGAGCCGCTAGATTCGCAGGTGATGAGGAGGACTTGGTGCCCATCTCTGCTTTCATGTCTAGACTTGCTGGGGTAAGAACTACCTTAAAGTACCCAGCTAATGCAGAACCTTAGGATGTAGGATGAGCTTCAAACCTGCCTACCTCTCCATCTGAACCTGGTTAGAGGTCCAGATGGATCCTACCAAGGTGTGGTCCAAACTGATCTGACAGATGCAGGCTGCTGCAGATGTTCGAGACAAGTCGAGCTTTAAACCTACGTATTTGTCTATCTGAATCTGTCAAGGTGGTAAAGATCTAGACTGACCTTACTAAGGAAGGGGAGGTCCATATTGAAGCCATAGTGATGGAAGAGGTCCCGATCAATCCAGTTGAAGAGATACTGGACCGAGCTTATTCAGGCTGACACGACTAATGTGGTAGAGTTGGCTTCGAGGTAGTGGTGCTAGGGGATGGTGGTTTTTCCTTTACCCAAGCAACAAGACTAGAGAGGAAGGAGTTGGCACTGTCGATGACACTAACCTGGGAGATGGATCGGGACCACGGTGTCTCGCTAGGGCGTTGAATGGCCCGGTGTAAATAAAGGGGAACCACAGACCTTAAACTAGATATGAGGAGGCTCCAGGATTTGCCCTAAAGCTACTGCTGCTCCAGAGGCTTGCCTAGGCACGTATGTGGCCTTACTGAATATGGAAAGCCTCGTGGCTCACCTCGAATGAACCGGGACTCTGGTGGCTTGCTAGGGCGTTAAATGACCTGGTGTGAATGGAGTAGAGCCACCGGTATGATGCTCTTTAGGAGTAGGTTGATGTTGTTAAAGTCGAGCATGAGTAGACTAAAAAGGAGATGATCAAGATAATGAGAGGAGCGATCGTCCTGAGCAAAGTCATTACTAGAGCCAAGGCAACCGCAGCTGAGATACAGGTAGATAGAGATTGGATGCAGTGTGCATATGATGTGGAGAGACTCGAATCCATTCTTTTTGCCTTGTAAGGACCGCTATGAAGGAGATCATGGAGAAAGCTGAGAGTTTATTAGGTCCACTTTCATTGAAACTAGTCCATCTCGAGCCACAGGGTGCACTGATGATGAGGAGGACATGGTGCCCATCTCTATATTCGTGCCAGACCGTATTAGGGTAGAACCTATCTCAAAGTCCCTTACTGCAAGCTAGGGGATGTATGAGGGGCTTCAAGTTTGCCTACCTCTTTATTTGAATCTGTCAAAGTAGAGGTCCAGATTGGTGTTACAAAGGTAGGAGAGGTAGGAGATATCCCGATTGATCCAACTGAGGAGATGAAGGTCAAAGCTGATTGAAGCTGATCCAACCAAGGTGGTAGAAGCTGGCTTCGAAGTAGCAGCGTAAAGGGATGATGACCCTTCATTCAACCAAACAATGGGACTAGGGATGAAAGAGCTACTACTATAGAGGAGAATAACCAGATAAGTTGATCGGACCATGGTAGCTCGCTATGGCGATGAATGGCCCGATACAAATGGAGTGGAAGCCACTTGCCTGGTACTGGTCCAGTAACATGCTTGGGATCTAAGGAGTCCCTGGTAACTGAGAGAAAGCTCTGAACCCTATTGGAATGAATCGGGAGCTCAATGGCTCACTTGGGTGTTGTTCGACTCAGTATAAGAAGTGAGGAGCCACTGAATCTTGCAGTGGTGCTGCTACTTTAGAGGCTTACTTAGGCATGTAGGAGGCCTTACCAAAATATAGAAAGCCTATGGGCTCTCCTCGATCAGATCGAGCTTCGGTGGCTTGTTAGAGCGATGAATGGCCGATAGATATGAAGCGAATCCACCGGTCTTGTAGCTGTACTACAGCTCCAGAAGCTTGCTTAGGCATGTAGGAGGCCTTACCAAAATGTAGAAAGCTTCTGGAACTTATCGAGCAGATTGGGCTTCGATAGCTTCCTAGGGCGATGAATGGCCTAGTATATATGGTACGAAGCCACCGGTCTTACAGTGGTGATACTGCTTTAGAAGCTAGCTTAGGCACATAGGAGGCCTTACCAAGATATGGGAAGCTTCTAGGAACTCCTCGATTAGATCGAGCTTCTGTGGCTTACTGGGTGATGAATGACCCGGTACATATGGAACGAAGCCACCGGTCTTGTACTGGTCCAAGAGCATGCTTGGAATCTTAGAAGTCTCTAGCAACTGAGAGAAGGCTCTAGACCTCGCTGGAACGAAACGCAAGCTCAGTGGCTCACTTGGGCGTTGACCGACTAAGTATAATAAGTGAGGAGCCACTGGGCTTTGCAGCGGGACTTCTACTCTAGAGGCTTACTTAGCCATGTAGGAAGCCTTACCAAAACGTGGGAAGCCTCTGGGCTCACTTTGATCTGATCAGGCTTCGATAGCTTACTAAGGCGATGAATGACCCAGTATATATATGGAGCTAAGCCACCAGTCTTGTAGCGGTGTTACTGCACCAAAAGCTTGCTTAGGCACGTAGGAGGCCTTACCAAGATGTGGGAAGCTTCTAAGAACTCCTCGATCAGATCAAGCTTTGGTGGCTTGCTAGGGCGATGAATGACCCGATACACATGGAGCGAAGCCGCCGGTCTAATACAAGTCCAGAAGCATGCTTGGGATCTTAGAAGTCCCTCATAATTGAGAGAATGCCCTGGACCTTGCTGGAATGAACCGGGAGCTCAGTGGCTCACTTGGGCATTGACCGACCCTGTATAAAAAGTGAGGAACCACTGAGTCTTCTACTAGTCGTGCTGCTTCAAAGGCTACACAACTGAGTTGGCTTCTTAGATTCATGAGTTGACTTGTTACTGCTACCACAGAGCTTTTGAAGAGCTTATCCGGTGACATGAGGGGATCCGTATGAATAGGTACAAGCCTAGTGGATATGTTGGATAGGTGATACACTGGTATTAAAGCGAGTCCGCTGTAAGGAAGTAGGAGAGGTGTAGCTCTACTATATAGGACCTCTCGATGTATCGGAGTGGTTCAGCTGTGTAAGAGACCTTCAAGCGGGTAGCTACTGTATTGAAGCTTCATAATTATCTGAACAGGTTCGCTTCATAGAAGCAGAATAATGAACCAGTTATCACAGGAGTCCCATGTACCATATTTGCTCCACAATAAACAAAACTTGTTAAACCACAAAATGAGCACCACACGTGGTGCGTAGACGATATAGACAAACATGAAGAAAGGATATCATAAACAGTGATTGATAAATCTATCACCTCAATAGTATAAAGATGCTCATGTAGAGACATGAAAGCTTTCAAAAGAGGTGTGGAAACTTCCCACAAACGACACTAAAAAGTTTTAACCGAAAAGTCGCTCATAGAGAGGAATTACAACTAACACCTTCGAGACTGCTACCTCGGAGGTCACGGTCAGAGTAGGTACCTCGTATCTTAGAGAGATCTTGTATAAATGTGGAGAACGAAGTGGTAAATGAGGATGATACAGCAGGTAAGAGACGAGGCATCCCACCCGTCGGGCTTCATGCTTAAGGAGGAGACACGGGGAGCTCGAGGTTCCCTTGCTAGTGTAAAGGGGCTGATCCTGGTCCTTGTTACCTGGTTCTGGTCCTCGGTCAGGGTCGGAGCCCGTCCTGGTACCCAGATCCCGGTTCTGGACCCTAATTGTTGGGATTATGCTCGATAGAAAGAGTATAATAATGTATTTGATAATCTTTTCATATTAATAAAATGATTTATAGTTTAACAAATCTTATAGCATTTATAGTTTAATTATTATAATTGTCAAAAGTAAATAATCATAAGGTTAAAAGACTACGAGAAAAGAAGAATTGTTCATACATCTAGATACGTATGAGGTAGACACAAATTTTCAGTAAGTTTTGAATAATATTCACAACTTAAGATAAAAGGTTGGGCGCCTTTATCTTGTCCAAGTTGTAGATACTTTTACTAGCATTTGAGTGAGATCAAATGTGTTATGATGAGTCTAAAATCATCAAAGTGTGGTGTTTTTGGGAAAAAGAATCTAGTGCACTGGGTGCATTGAATAGGATCACAATGAAATACTTTATCTAGAACCGTCAATGGATAAAAGTTTTCATTTGAAGACAATCGGAGAGTCTATCTCAATCCTGAGATAAATGATGAACTTATGGTTGCAAGTGTTATCATTTGAGCTATCAATGAGTACGATTATATAGCAT
The DNA here is from genome assembly GCA_032871835.1 of Dipteronia dyeriana. Lineage (NCBI taxonomy): Eukaryota > Viridiplantae > Streptophyta > Magnoliopsida > Sapindales > Sapindaceae > Dipteronia > Dipteronia dyeriana. The sequence continues at coordinate 41,882,353 of CM065302.1, forward strand.
AGTCTATCCTTGATAGTTTGGTGGTATTCATTTGTTAATTGATAGAAGACTTCATTTATAGATATGGACATCGTGGCCCCATTTATTAAAAGAGAGTAGAATACCATCATATGGTTGTTTTGAGGTATTGGATATTAAATCTTAATGTTAAGTTTTCAATAGTGTCTATTGAAACATGGCTTCTGGACAAATCAAAATATCCAAGTTCAAAATGTGGTCATATGAGTAAATACGGTAACTTGGAGAGCTATAGGCGGTCTATGAGCTTTTGGCGATTACTGGTATTTTTCACGAGGATACACTTTCTCCATTAAGATTGTCTAGGGTATGAATGAGTAACATCAACTTATTCTATCGTTATTTAAGAGTTCAATTTTAGTTCTTTAGTGGAATGAACTAAAATAATAGATCGGACCTAAGTGAATCATTTGTTGATTGTGTCTATTGGAACTTAAATTTAGATAGCTCGCCAAGATCCCCAATCCACACGAACTTGCATGGATCACCTGATATATTCTACCGGACCAATTTTGGGGTCCATCTAGAATTGTATTAAGGCATGTGGACTTTTTTTTTGTAAGAATGGGTCTAGTTCATATGTGGACTTTTTATAAAAATCTAGTGGATTTAATAAAATAAGAAAAATAATATATATGCCTATATATTTTCATGGGCGGCAAGGCTAATATATAAAAGGCTAAATATATTATTTTTTATTTTATTATTTAATTAAATGAAAATTAATTAAATTGGTAGTTAATTAATTATTTAATTAAAAGTCAAAATCTTTTTTCTATTAGGAGAAGGTCTCTTAATATTATACTATTGTTGGTAGTATAATTAATATTAAACTTTATGTTTGATAAGTAGATAAATAAAAAGAATTATTTACCTAGTCAAATTAGGAAGTCTTTAATATGGTCACAAATATACTAATGAGTTGGATTAGGAGTCTTGGTGTAGGAAAGAATTCTTTTTGGAAAAGGATTATTGGTCACTAAGTAAATCCACCTAAAGAAAGGATTCTTGCCCACCAAGTAAATCCTTCTTAGGAAAGGATTTGGCCTCCTATGTATACTACCTATAAATTTCGACCAAGCCATATTTTTTGGTGTGAGAAGTTGTTTTTTATTTGTTTTTTTTTGTTATAAAAATATAATTAAAAAAACTTCGTCCAACCCATTGTGTGAAGAATTCGGCCAAGCATAGAGAAAATAGGGAACATTTTTGTTTTCAATAGTACACTAGTATCCTTTGCATCAAAAGGGTTTTGTCTACAACATCGAATAAAGGTTCACGCGAGTTTCAATCAAATTGATTGATAATTCAAAAGTGACCAGACATTCTTGATTTTTCTCTTGGAGGATTTTTGTGACTAACAAAGAAGAAGATTTTGTTTGTTTCCATCTTCAGGTATACAATTTAAAAAAAGGGAGCCCACACTCCTAGGTGATTCACGTTCGTGATTGGATTGGAAGATCTTACGGATTCAATTCGACGCTATTTCAATCGTCACGAAAAAAATGGTACAATATTTTTTATATACATCAATTAATCTAGGGTTAAGGTTCTTGTTATTAAAAGGGAAATTTTTTATTTATACGCAAACCCTAATTTTCTAATTTTCTCACGCTTCTGTTGCGTTTTGAACCGTTTTTTCCCTACACTAATTTATTCCCATAGTTCTCTGACCTATACAACGATTAAGGAGGGGGGCTTGCATGGCTTCTATGCCGGATCCGTGCCCGCTTCCATACAGAAATCACAGGAGAGCTCATTGACTTCCTTTAAATGGGTCAGGATGGTTTCTCTTTATCTCAACATGCCACTTGACAGGCAGATATAAAGACAAGGGTTCTAGGTCCAGCGGGGTAGGAGCTAGATCCAGTTCCCTAGATCTTCGTTGTAGTTTCCCGATCTCATATAAGAAGGATTAGAGAGCTAAGACCGATGGGGTCGGTACCCAGCCCGTATACACACATGCATAATAATGTAGATAATAGGAAAACATAAGTCTTTTTTAGAGAGATGTGGACTAACCAAGGGGGAAAAAACATCACGAGTGATCACATGCTGAAAAACCCTAAGGCAGTATCCGGAGGAAGGAGGAATACCCTTCCTTATGTATATATAAAAGAATGCTCCGGGGAGCTTACAAGAATGGTGAAATAATACAATGTAGTCTCTCCGGAGAGCTTACAGTGGTGGTCGAATGTAGACCGATACCGGTATATTCTAGGTAAAGGTAACACATACAATGATCATGTAGGGTGAATCTAGGCGAACTATGTAGGCTTTTCTCTAATTTGTCCATTTCTGGACCGGAGATGAGATGTGTAGTAGATCGTACATCAAGTGTTGAATATCTAGTATTTCGGGAGTCGATTTGTGCATATTATTTAGCCTGTCCTTCTTGGAGGGTGTTTTGTCATATTTATAGGTTCCAATTGCTTGTTGCCCACTCCCCAGATTATGGATTGATCCTCCTTCCTTATTAGGCTGGATTTTCTGTTATAGTTGACCGTAAAGAATCGGATGTGGAGGATATCTTGGAGAAAAAGGTATTTGTTTCCTCTTTGGACTCTTTCTCTAACGGTGGCCATTAAAGAGTTGAATATACTCTTATTAATGGCGTTGATAATGTCATTAATAGGGTTGACTACCTCTATTAATATGGTTGACCTCATTAATAGGTTGACTACCACCATTAATACGGTTGACCTTATTAAATAGGGTTGATTACCTCTATTAATACGGTTGACCTCAATAAATAAGGTTGACTACCTCTATTAATACGGTTGACCTAATTAATGGTACTTTAAATGTTATGAAAGTCAATACTTTCTTCCTACGTTGCCGGGATGAGAGCTCTAGTTCTACATTCGAGTGGCATGGTATTTCGTGGATGTTATCTGATGTAATGTTTGATAGCCTTGATGACGAGGTACTCCTAGGTGCCAATCTGAGGGCGAGGTACCTTAAGGTACTGAATTTGTTGTATGGAGCTTGATTCGACCACATTAGAGCTTCATAAACGCATAAAAGCTTTTACGAGCTTCTTCCTTCATACTGGAGTGATCAGAAATATACCTTGATGGGATAGTGCGACAATATAGATGAGTCCGGGTATGAGTAGGACATTCTTTGGAGGTGGATACTTCATGTCTGCTTTCGAGATAGTCACAAGATACCTTGATCATGTGAATCCCGGTACCTCGAGGTAGATGGTAGCCTGTCGCGTCGATCTGGTGCTAGGTAGCATTTTCTACCGGGTGTAAGTAAGGCGCTCAAGGGAGATAGATGACCTCGGCTCACTTCTGGAGGGGTCGACAGGTATATCGACCTCGGGAATCTCGATACCTAGAGGTGGATGACCTTTTTTACCTCATCAACCTAGCTTTGGTCTCCTATCCCGATATGGGAGCTTGATATGGTCATGTCGGGCTTTAATTGGTGAGCCTCAATACGTGCAAGGTGTTGATTACCTTGCCCTGCTTCTGTGCGGTCGTAAGGTACCACGACCTAGAAGACCTTGATACCTCATTGCATAGATCCAAATTTGGACCCCTGCTTGAGGCTGGAAGGTGGGAAATTCTTCTGTGGACCCTAGCAAAAAAAGGTTGTTAACAATATCTTTAGTGGAGATAAGTTTGTTTTCCTCTTTGGACTCAATCGCTTGCCATACACGTACGCAGTGTTTTAATGTTCGTTCGAGTGTAGACATGATTTCGTGTGCATTCATGGCAAGATTTTTCATGGAGGTCATCGAGTATGATGTTCTCTATCTCGTAATGTGGGGTAGATCCATGCCCTGACCTTGGTATTATGAGCTTGGTCTAACCTTTCCAGGTCCTTTGGAGCTTGGGATGACCCTGTGGACAAACTTTGGTGGCAACGGGGCTTTAGCGAGCTTCCTACTACCTGTCCAGATAGGTCTGAATCTTCCTTCATCGAGATAGAGTAATTCTATAGTGTGAGCCTAGCACTTAATGGGTCTCTCCTGGAGAGAATAACACGTTTCTATGGTGTTTGCGAGGTGATTTAGACTTTGGGGAGCTTGGTTTGTCATGCACCGGACTTCTCCTAGATTCTTGCTTCGGTGTGAGAAGCTAGATTCGATTTCGTTAGACTTTACCTTAGGTGGCTCTTGAGCTCGAGCTTGACCCCATGGCCTGGGGTTTCATGATAGGTAATCTAGGGCTTGAATTTGGGCTAGGAGAGCGAAAAATTTATCTTTGGTCCCTAGCCAAATTTGGCTATTAACAGAAGTCCCCTCTAACTTGAACACTGGTGACTGAGTTGGGGTTGGAGTAAGATTTCGTATTTTAATTGGGAAATTTTACCTCATTTATCGTTACCAAAAATCTTGAAGAAATTTTTCATCAATTGCTCGAGTGACGTGGCGAGCATAGATCGATGTACACCCCGAAACAATCCGGCTGCGTTACGGCCATTCCCACGATTCGAGGCAATCTTTCCAACGATTTCGTTGACATCAATGCTCCCTTCACTTCTTTTTATACTTAACCGCTTTACCGCCTTCTTCACACTTTCTTTTAAATTTCAAATTTTCAGAAATCCTTTCTTTCGCTACCTTCTACACCTATATCTCTCTCTTTTTTCTGCTTCGAAACCTTATTCCACCATGTCGAAAGCCATCCATGACTCCGTTGATTCTTTTGTCGATGGTGAGGAAGTTTCCAGCCTTGCCATTAGAAAATAGGCATGAAGAGATCTTAACGACAACGACTCTCCCCTGACCCTATAATGTCGCCGGTCGAATAGAAATGTGGCCATTGGAACCAGGTTCACTAACCAACCTGATTGCCCCTTAAACTTAGTCGATGAAGACATTGACAGAGAAGATAGGGACAATGCCGTTGGGAGAGGTCAAGTCACGGGTGCTAGTCCTCTTCTGGTGAGGTCTCTTCTCTATGAATTTAAGGTCATCCCGGATTCTACTGTTGATCCAAAATCAATCGACCACCTGAGCTCCATGTACGGTATTCCCGACAGTGTCTCCATTACGGTTCCTTACAGAAATTATGATGTCTTCAATCCTCCTAAAGACGCGCTTCCAATCCATTTTACGGCCCTCGAGAACGGGGTAAGGCTCCCTCTTCATCCTACACTTTGACGGGCTCTCCGGGCCCTACTGCTATCTCCCCTTCAGCTGACGCCCAACTTCTAGAGGCATCTAATCAGTTTTCTCGTGTTGTGGAGGAAACAATACGAGCTGAGCAAGGTCACCAGGAAGCCTGGAGGAGAGAAGCTGGCCTACCTTTTTAAATCGGGAGTCTGCCGGAGTTCCTCAAGGTCAGTTCTATGTGAAAGCTAAGAATATGCTCAATTTCATCATTTATGGTGCTTCAAAAAAGGATCTGGCTTGGAAAGAGGATTGGATCTTAGCGGGGAATGATTGGGGAAGCTTGATCTTCAATAGCAGGCAAGAGTTCGTGGTTCCCGCGGTTTTCAACGATAAACCATCATGGGACAAAGATTCCTTGCCCACTGAGTCTGAAGCTGTGTTGAAGGCCATCCTTGTTTGGAGCTACTTGAACCTTAGGTTCTAGACAGCCGACCCCTTTCTATTCTCGCAGGGTGCATCAATAACTGCGAATCTCTAATGTTGTTCCTCGTAAGTAACATTAAACCATTATGCTTTGTTTTGTTGGTTAGCTTCGTTCTGACGTCTCTCTTCTTTCCTCTTTTCTCTCTATTTTTAATAGTTTTTGTTGTTGCTCCAGCTTTTTACGAAGCTCAGCAAGCTCGCACCTCTCCACCTCATGCAGATTACCTTGGGGAGCCCTTTTGGCTACCTCGGAGAAAAAGGGGCCTACTTTCCCAGTTGGGGTTTCACCTGCTTCCACTCCGTCACCTTCTCAGGTTAGGTCCAAGATGGTTATTCTTGCTTCGAGGGCTTCTAGGGCTCTAAACCAGGGAAAACCTACTTCCCAGGCTGCTGATACGACCACCTCTGCTTATTCATAGGTTGCTTATGCTATTGTTGCTACCTCCTCAACCACTTTATTAGATGACTCTGCACCTCCATCTATTCTCCTAACTCCTCGAGCTTCGGCGGAGCCCGATACCGGTATTCTAGAGGCTCTTCCTGCCTACCCCCAATATTGATCGAGCTTAGTGGGGCAGGACGAGGTCTTGGAGCAATTTGTCACGTATTTCTCGGGTGGTGGGCTTTCTAGGATGGCTTCAATGCCTATCGACGTCATGCTTACCAAATGGACCGCTCTCTTGGATGAGGTAACTTCCCTCTTATTCTTTAACTTATGGTTTGTTAGCTTGATCAATATCTAACCTTGGCTTTACATCATAAAGGCTTTTAAATTCCACATTGCTATGGGCCACCATGTAGCCTCCCTCTGTGATCGAGCTGTAAAAGCTGAGGCCGAAGCTGAGAAGGCCATGGGGTTACTTGCACGTGCTCAAGCTCTGGTTCAGGAGATGACATCTAGCCAGAAGGGTATGGAGGTAGAGCTGGCCGAGCTCTATTATTACAATAAGAGGCTGAAGCGGTCTTATGACCAAAAAACCCTCCAGTCTGAATGACAGGCTAGGCAGAGAGACTCTTGGAAAACTGAGGCCAAAGCTTTGAAGGTCGAGGTACAGGGTCTTCATGATCAAACGGCAAAGCTGCAAGCTGAAGTGGATGCTTCTTTTAACGATGGGTATTTCTATACATCCTTCCAGGTCAACAAAGGTCTCCCTCTTCTCTTTGACCTCTCCAGTATAACCGGTTGGGACATGAAGGTAATTTTGACTAGGGCTTCAGATATGTCTCACTTCGAAGGTGATGGAGTGGGTTTTTCTAGCGGGGTTAGAGCTGGGAAGCAACCAGCCATGCTAGATATTTCCTATTCTATTCCAATCTTCTCAGCATCAGGTACCAGAGAATTATCGAGGGGGGTTCAACTTGCGGAGTTTGAAGGAGGCCATCCAGAAGCTTGTGACCCCCCTAAAGAATCTTCTAGAGAAGAACTGGAGGTGGGAAAGAGCAGGATGGAGTCAATAGCCACCCTTCTTGATGCGGCCATCCCATTTGAGGATATGACGGTGGTTAATGAGGTCCTAGAGGAGGACCCAACTGAGCAACAGACAATCGGGGAACTTTCGGAGGAAGGGTAGCAGATGTGGTAAACCAAGATGAGCAACCACCGAAAGGAGGAGCAAGGGGCGAAGACCACCAGAGAGGAGGTGTTGGAACCCCGTTCACCGGTCACGCAACGAAAGTAAGGTTTTTATTTTTTTTTATACAAATCGTAATCTGTATATTGACCAGTGAACTTGGGATCATTATTAATTTTTGAAACTAATACATACAATATGTATACACATGAAATTGTAATCAATATAAAGAAGATCTTACCAACGTTTGAAGGCTCCTTCACTTTACGATGTGCACCTGTCAGAAATACTACATGCTCCTGTCTGAACCACTTGATCTTCCTCGCTATCTCACGGCACAAGTAAATACGTGCACGGCCTCAAAAACTTGAATGGAGGATGTAGAGAGAAGAAGAAGAAACTATTTCTTCCAAGTAAAAGTACCTAGAACAATTCTAGTTAAATATATATATATATATTTAGTGTTACTATGCAGTGCGCATGACTTGCATTCAAAACCCAAAAACCAATATTTTTTTTACTTGATCTCTCTCACTTTATTTGTGTTTGATTCACACATACATGTATTTGCATCATATGAAAAAAATAGACTTGGAGTCTAGCTTTCCAGTTCTGTTCTTCAGCACGTGTAAAGGACACCTCCATATGCGGAAATGTCACAAACTAGCTTTACGACAATTCCACAACTCTAAGGGAGTCTTAGGAACAGATTTGAATGGCACCACATTCAAAATGTATGCCGCTGTTTGTAACTCATATCCCCAGAAGGAATTTGGTAATGATGAGAAACTAATCATAGATCTCACCATTTCCATCAGGGTTCTATTTCTCCTCCCCGCTACACCAATTTGCCGAGGTGTACCGGGAGTTGTGAGTTGGGAAACTATCCCATAAAGTCTTCAAACTCTTGGTCAAGGTACTCACCTCCACGATCCGATCATAGTGACTCGATAGTCCCACCTAATTGATACTCAACTTCAGCTCGGAATTCTTTGAAAATTTCAAATGTCACCGACTTCCGTTGCATTAGGTAGACGTATCTGTATCTTGAGTAATCATCTATAAAGGTGACATAATACTCATAACCACCTCTAGCTTTAACATTCATCGGTCCGCAAACATCTGTATGTATAAGCTCTAGCGGTTCTTTAGCTCTAAGCCCTTTTCCAATAAAAGGTCACTTAGTCATCTTACCTTCCAGACAAGATTCGCAGACAGGTAAGGTGCCAACTTTTAACTCACTTAAAGGTCCGCTTTTTACTAGTCTATCTATCCGGTCAAGGTTGATATGACCAAACCGTAGATGCCAGAAATACGTGCCATTACCTAGGGAAATCTTATGTCGTTTAGTTTTTGGTTTTTCAACCTTTAAACATTTCGGTGTTAAGCAGTGTAGTATGTATTAACTGTCTTAACACATACAAATTGTTTTCATTAATTCCTGAATAAATATTCAGATCATTCTTTCCAATAACAATAGACTTATTATTAAAAGAAACAGAATATTTTTATTCTAACAATTTAGAAACGGAAATCAAATTCCGTGTAAATCCAGGAATATAAAATACATTGTCCAACAATATATAACTATTACAAAAACGTAATCTAATTACGCTTACTGCTCTTGTCGACATGACATCCCTTAAACCCACACGTATAGAGAAGACTCCCTCCTCTAGCTGTGTTCAAGAATCTATCCATTGCAAAGAAGAACATACATGGTTAGTGGCCCCCGAATCAACTATCCAGGGTGAAGAATCATCTTCCGCTAAACATGACTCAAGAACAAGTAAATCATATTTACCTTTCTTGGACTTCTTATTGTTTTGGGCTTTCTTGGGTTTGTGCTTACCTATCGCCTTCCCAACAGACCTCTTCCTCTTCTTATTATTGGAGAAAGATGATTCGACAACACTTGCCTCACCGGTCTTGCCTTTGTTGTCCTTAGTCAAGGACTCAAAGGTAGTGAGCTCATTAAGCAAATGTGTATGACTGGACCTTAACTTGTTCATCTCGTAGTTGCCTTTAAACTGATCGAAACTCTTCAGAAAAGTCATCAGTACGATGCTCGCTTGACTGGGTTCGTCAATGGCCCCGCCATTAACTTCTGCCTTGTTAAAGTATGACAACATGCTCAAAACATGTTCCTGAATTGATATACCATAATTCATGCGAGCGTTCATAGCGGAACGAACAACTTCGTGTTGCTTTTGCTCAGAGGGCTGCCCGAACATAGCTTGTAATGACACCATTATTTTGAATGCTGAAGTCATTGCTTCGTGCTTTATGACAAGCACGTCTGTCATTGAAGCCACCAAATATGTTCGGGCCTTCTCATCAGATGAGACCCATCGCTGGTATGCCTCACGAACAGTTCGTGTGGCATTGGTAGCAGGCAGTAGAGGACATTCCTATATATGTCATATATCCATCTCCCACTCACTATTTTAAAATCAGGGTTTTCTATTAACCGTTAATGCAACTAGACTCTACAGGATTAAACGACTAACATTGATCAAGTTATCTAGCGCATTAACTAATTAGAAACAAATTCTAATTAACTGATGAATTATTAATGATTTTTAACAATTAAAAATCTAATATATTAGTGAATAATCTATGCCTTTGTAAACTATTTACTAAGGTCAGATTATTATGTTAGTGTTTATCAAGTTTTAACTATTAAAACCCTAACACTTTCTTCGGATCATTTATTATTAGGTAATTAATCATATTAATCATAATTACAATAAATGACGTTATTAATCTAACTTATTAAACGCTTTAATAACTAGATTAATATTAATGAGAATTACTAAGTTTTCTAACCATTAAAAAACTAATCTTATTATTCATATCCATTTATGTATATTGCTCATTTTAATCACATTAAAATATATATATATAAAATATCAGGCTATGATGCATGTATGACATATTAAATATATTTTTGTAAGCACATGTAATCTAAATGACAGACGTATGCATGACAATGCTTTTATCATTACATAATATAAAGCATACATGAATTGATCGAGTACTGTGGATTATTTAACCTAAAAAAAATTAGAATCTAAAATTACAAAAAATATCCCCAAGGCATTCCTTGGTCTTCTTGTAACTTCAGATATCTTACAGTCTCTTCAGGTCACTCTGATTCATCTCATGAATCCGAAATGGGAAATATGTATGGAACACACTAGGCAACACTTGCCATTGGAACCGTGCAAGTCATTGTGAACAATGCATGAACAGTACCCCTCAGTGACCAGTTCCGTGAACAATACCCTCGGTGAACAGTGTCCATGAACAGTACCCCCTCACGGTGAACAGTAACTATGAACAGTACCTACCGTGAACAGTACCCTCCGTCTATGAACAGTGTCCAGTGAACAGTACCGCCATCGCACACGTTTTCAGTTCTTCATTTACAGGTTACTATTATTTTTTATTTACAATACAATAGCAGTAAAAAAATAAATTATACAACCCATAAACCTTAAATCCACAATTCCATAAAAAATTACGATCATAATTTGTATCAGGGATCACTGAACTTGGGATCGGTTACGCAACGGAACTAGGTTTTAAATTTTTTAATACAAATCATTATTTGTATCTGGAACCAGTGAACTTGGGATCGTAATTATTTTTTTGAACTAATACATACAATATGTATACGTAGGAAATTGTAATCAATATAAAGAAGATCTTACCAACATTTGGAGGCTCCTTCACTTTATAAAGTGCTCCTGTCTGAAATACTATATGCTCTTATCTGAACCACTCGATCTTCCTCGCTATCTCCCGGGACTGGTAACTGCATGTGGGTGTATCACGGTCTCAGAAACTTGAATGGAGGATGTAGAGAGAAGAAGAAGAAACTATTTCTTCTAAGTAAAACTTCCTAGAACAATTCTAGTTAAAAATAATGTTTTCATGAGTTGGAGCAAATAGGAGAGGCGTCTCGAGAAGCACCACTGGAGTCACCTGTACCATCATGGTAGCAGCAGTAGCAGCTCGGCTTATATATATATATATATATATATATATATATATATATATATACATATATATATTTTTTGTGTCATTGTGCAATGCGCACGACTTGCACTCAAAACCCAAAAACCAATATTTTTTTTACTTGATCTCTCTCACTTTATTTGTGTTTGATTCACGCACACATGTATTTGCATCATATGCAAATTCTGATACATGTGCATTAATTTTATCTTTTTAAATATTTAAAACATATATATCATATACATATATATATATATATATATATATATATATATATATATTTATTGAGATATACCTCACACATGGTATATCAAAGACCGCGATATAACCTGAAGGAGTCGATAAGACACTCAAGATTAAGATCATCCACATATAGTCATTAGTTGATATATATGAATCCCATCGATAAACGGATCTTGGTGTGAGATTCATATAGATCATGACCTAGTCCTATATGATCACATCATACAAGGTGCCTCCATTCCCATATCTCATATGAATGATTCAGGATAGAATCACTCATACATTACGGAATGGACCAGAACTATAGATTAAACATAAATAAAGTACCTTGCTTTATTTGCTATCTATGGACTCTTTAGATTGCACGTCTTTTACTGTATCCATATGTATATGACACTCATATACACAGTTCGAGATTACATCCGACAATCTTGGATGTTAAATATATGCACAGGTTATAAAATAAACAACATAACAAGAATGAATTGAACTTTTCCATTTATTTATTTCATAAATCCTTTTACAAATTACATATTTAGGGCATAAACCCCAACAATCTTCCACTTGAACTAAAGCATGTGAGGCATGTCTCGTAACCCTAGACCATCTAAGTGACCTGAAAACACTTTAGCTGGTGAGGTCTTCATAAATGGATCAACATGATTGTCTTGTGAGGCTATCTTGGTGACAATCACATCTTCTCTCTGCACTATCTCTCTAATGAGATGATACTTTCTCTCTATGTGCTTCCCTCTCTTGTGGCTTTTTGGTTATTTGGAATTAGCCACAACACCACTGTTATCACAATAAAGTGTGATTGGTTTATCCAGATCTGGAACAACTTCTAAATCACTCAAGAACTTACGAAGCCAAACATCCTCTTTAGCAGCTTCACAAGCGGCTACATATTCGGCTTCCATAGTGGAGTCAGCAATGCATGATTGCTTGATACTTCTCCACACAATGACTCTACCACCTAGGGTGAATACTGATCCAGACGTGGAATTCTTAGAATTCTTGTCTGACTAAAAATCAGAATCCATGTATCCTAACGGGATCAAATTCTGTCTAGATCACACTAGCATATAACTTCTCGTTCTTCGAAGATACTTGAGAATAATCTTGACAATAACCCAATCATCCAATCCTAGGTTGGACTGGTATCTGCTGACTACTCTCACTACATAGCAGCTGTTTAGTCTCGTGTATAACATAGCATACATAAGACTACCTACTACCGATGCATAGGGTACACGTCTCATATCCTTAACTTCTTGAGGTGTCTTAGGACACTATTTCTTAGACAAGTGAACTCCATGCCTGGAAGGTAAATTACCTTTCTTGGAGTTTTTCATGAAAAATCGCACAAGAATCTTATCGATGTATGATGCATGAGACAATGCTATGAGTTTGATCTTATGATCCCTTATAAGTTTGATCCCTAGAACATAACTCGCCTCTCCCAAGTCTTTCACTTGCAATTGGCTAGCCAGCCAGCCCTTCACATTAGACAACACTCCCACATCATTCCTAATGAGTAGGATATCATCTACGTATAGGACCAAGAAAACTATTTTCTTGTCAATGATGCGCTTGGAGCTTGGAGTTATTGACTACTTCAGTGCCTTCATGAGCCATTTGGAAAATCTCCCAAGCCTCATTTGCATTCCTGGTTGTTTGGATAAACTTATATTGATTATCGTCCAAGGCGTAAAGGATGACATGCATGGCCTTGTTGTTCCACTTAGATGCCTCAAATTCTTGTGAACTCTATTAAGATTTGGGCTTGAGAACTTCAACTCCCTCTTCAGTGGTCATTGTTGGATGAGTGTTCCCATCTTCAATAGCCATCCAAGCACGGTCATCTATTTGGCAAAGATAGGATTCCATCTTGCCCTTATGAGAAGCATAATTCACCCCATTGAGCAAGGGGGGTCTTGGGCTTGAGGCTCCCTCATGACTACAACCGTTTCCACTCATAGTGTTTGGGGGTAATGAGTGAATAAGATGCAAATGTAACGTAACACACAAAATGCAAGGGAAAACAAAAATGCACAAAGCAAGACACACACAGAGCACGAATCACCTAAGTATATCTAGGCACCGGCTCTGATACCAATTGAAATTCCTTAGAAAGTGTGTGTCTATTAACCTAGAAGGGGGGGAGGGGTGAATAGGTTTTAATCTGATTGATTACCAATTTTGTGAATTAATCAATATTATCGAATCTACTCCATTCTACCAAGTGTTCAAATAAATGACATTAAACACAAACCAATAACAACACGCAATATATACGTGGAAACCCTCCAAATGGGAAAAATCACGGGCTGTTCAGTGCACCACACTCAATCCTCAAAATCCACTATTGAATGAAAGTTTACAACCTAGGTTGACCTCCCGTCATACACTCCAATTACTAACCCTTTCACTCTACCCAGAAGGCCTTAATAGTGATTTTGGATCACTAACCTTGTGCACCAACCACTTAGCCACACACTTAATTATCAATGAAGAGACAATGGCAACCTAAGTGAATATGCAACAATATTCTAAGTGATGAATTGCTAAGTCAAGACATTCATGCTTATCTAGGATAAATAATGACAAGAGAAGCAAATCCTAGATATCAATGTTCTAAATGCAAAGGCAAGAAGGGTCTATCACTAATCAATACTCTCAACCAACAACCAATACCATAATCATGTCATAAAAGCTATTAAACATACAAGCATGCATTTAATTTGCAATAAGGACTAAAACCTAGGTATACATGTCATAGAAATGAAACTATAAATTCTAGAGCATGTAGAAATTACCTAGTCAAGAAGAAGATGATTCTTCATGCTTAGATGATCCTAGAATGGAGCTAGATGACCATGAGATGAAGTTGGGTTGAGTAAAAATAAGTGTTTGGGAGTCTTTCTCTCACTAGAAAATCTAGGTTGCTAAAAGATGGCTTCTTGAACACATTTAAATCAAAGAGAAGAGAAGAGAACATATATAAATATGGTGCCCTACACAAAGTGACGTCGTTTTGGACGACAGGCAACCAAATCCCGTCAGGACCGCTGGCTGGACCACGGTACAGGTAAGTGTCCAGACCGTGGCACAGAGAGCGACGCATTTCCTGGAAAACACCGCTCTGTAGACCGTTGTGCATGCAAGTGCACAGACCGCGGTTTGAACAACATGCGGCACCTAAGAAACTTCGTTTGGGAGACTGCTGTGCATGCAAATAGCATAGGCCGCGGTAGCAGCAGCATGTAACCTCTGGAGAACACCGCTGTGCAGACCGCGGTGGAGGTATTGCATAGGGAGTGGTCAAAACCGCGGTATAGAGGAAAAATGCTCTTTTAAGGAACATAAGATGCATCAAACACCCAAACACAAAAGCACACAATATGGCAAATAAGCAAGCATGCAAGATGATCAAAACATGCATGAGAGTGTGTGTGCACTAATACCTCATCAGTGAAGTTAAGCAAGTGATTTTACCTTTGAAGCTTGGGCTTGGTCACGAACAATGAAGGCCTAAACTGCCCTTACATATTAATCCCCAAATATGGTTGTCAACGAAATAAGCCAATCAAAAACCGAGGAACTTACAATCTCCCCCTTTGGCAATTTAGTGACAAAACCACTCACTCACAAAGTATCCTTACAACAAAAAGAAACAACAAGAGGTCAGCAAAAACATTCTATATTACAAGAGATACCTAAAGCTAAATCTTCAAATCTTCAATCTCTTGTGGAATGATCATCCCTACAAAACCGCGGTATAGAGGTGGAGGTATTGCATAGGGAGTGGTCAAAACCGCGGTATAGAGGAAAAATCCTCTTTTAAGGAACATAAGATGCATCAAACATCCAAACACAAAAGCACACAATAAGACAAATAAGCAAGCATGCAAGATGATCAAAACATGCATGAGAGTGTGTGTGCACTAATACCTCATAAGTGAAGTTAAGCAAGCGATTTTACCTTTGAAGTTTGGGCTTGGTCACGAACAATGATGGCCTAAACTACCCTTACATATTAATCCCCAAATATGGTTGTCAACGAAATAAACCAATCAAAAACCGAGGAATTTACAATCTCCCCCTTTGGCAATTTAGTGACAAAACCACTCACTCACAAAGTATCCTTACAACAAAAAGAAACAACAAGAGGTCAACAAAAACATTCTATATTACAAGAGATACCTAAAGCTAAATCTTCAAATCTTCAATCTCTTGTAGAATGATCATCCCTACAAAACAAAGAACTACACTTTTCAAGACAAGTGTATGTGAGGGATCAAGAAAAATGAAAACAAGCACAATTTGCATGAAATAGAAACAAGTAACATGCAATCAACAATGCAAATGCAAATGCTCCCCCTAAAAGAGTCAACTCCACCTAAAAAGGCAATTCTCCCCTTATATGCAAAAGCAACACAAACTCCCCCTAAATCCAACATTACTCCCCTTCTTTATCACAAGATAGGCAAATGAGTATTCTCTAATCGGGACGCTTTAGCAAAGAGAGATATTTGCAATGTAAATGCATAATCATATACAACAACTTTATACAATTTAATTAAAAGAGAGAAATTCATGGAAGTTTGATTTTTAGAATATGTGTGAAAGGATTGTCTTGAATGAAATACATGCAACATCAACTTCCAAAAGCATGGTATTTGACAAAGGAAAAAAGCACATGAGGTTCCAAGAGAAGTCAAACCAATTTGCACCAATTTATCAATGGAAAACAAGATATAGTTTAACAAAAGATAAGAGCAATTATCAAGCTTTACAAGTTAAACAAGACATGAGCGACTATTGCGCCCTTTTAGATTTTTCCGGGTGAAATACCCGTATGATAGTAGCCTTGTTCAACAAGTAAAGAGAGAGAGACTATTGGATTGTGAAATTCTTGAAATGGATACAATATCCTTATTGATTGAAGTCTCAAAAGTCACTCTCACACAAATTTGCAATCATTTAAAGCATTAAATAAATTCATCATGCATATCAATTTAAGCATGTCAAGATCAAGTTTTCATAAACATAGAGATAAACTTTGGGTCAATCAAATGTACTTCCCAATCAAATTTCTTAGTCCAAAAATGCATGTTTGAACATAAATGAGACATGCATTTCAAATAAGGTAAAAACACACTTATTGAATAAAAATTCATATAATAATATATGCATCCAAGATACTCAAGTAATTAATTAAAGAGCATAAAATTGAACAATTATTTGCTTATTGAAATGCAAGTTCGCTCTCTTTGCTTGAGCTCCCCATATGGGGTCAAACACCAAAACTCATCAATGCATATGACAAATCGTAATAGACCTATTAAGAGATTTAAACTTAGTTGAATCTAATGGTTTAGTAAACAAGTCCGCTAGTTGATCATTTATGCCCATATGTTCAAGTGCAATGTATTTGCTCTCAACTAGCTCCCTAATGAAATGATGTCTAATGTCAATATGCTTGGTTCTAGAATGTTGGATAGGATTTTTTGAAATATTAATGGCACTCATGTTATCACAGTAAAGGGTTAGAGTACCTTGCTCAAAGCTATAATCCACAAGCATTTGCTTTATCCATAGGAATTGTGTGCAAGCACTCCTAACGGATATATACTCGGCCTCGGCTGTGGATAAGGATATGGAATTTTGCTTCTTGCAAAACCATGACACAAGATTGTTCTATAGGAAGAAGCAACTGCCCGATGTACTCTTCCTATCATCACAATTACCTGCCCAATATGCATCGCTAAAGCCAACCAAGCTAGCATTAGTGTCAAAAGAGTACCATATCCCATAGCTGGATGTCACATTCACATATAGAATGATTCTCTTCACAGAGGAGAGATGGGATTCCTTGGGATTGGCTTGGTACCTAGCACACACACCAACACTAAAGGCTATATCATGCCTACTAGCCAAGTATAGCAAGCTCCCTATCATGCCCCGATGTAGGTTTTGATCCACACTTTTCCCACTAGAATCCTTGCTAAGTTTCAATGTGATACTCATAAGTGTGTCACAATGCTTGGCATTCTCAAGGCCAAATTTCTTCTCTAGGTTCTTGGCATATTTAGCTTGGGATATGAAGATCCCATTATGCATTTGTTTGATTTGCAAGCCTAGGAAGTAATTTAGTTCACCAACCATGCTCATTTCAAACTCATGAGTCATGACATCAACAAATTGTTTAACTTTCAAGTTATTAGTGGAACCAAAAATGATGTCATCAACATAAATTTGAGTTATAAATAGCTTATCTTTAGTGCACTTGATGAACAAAGTCTTGTCAACACTTCCTCTAGAATAGCCATTGTTAACAAGATAAAGAGTGAGGTGTTCATACCAAGCCCTCGGTGTTTGTTTCAACCCATATAGTGCTTTCTTTAGGCGATAAACTAGATTGGGGTGGTGTGGATCCATAAAACCCTTGGGTTGCTCAACAAATACTTCCTCTTGCAAGAAGCCATTGAGGAAGGCACTCTTAATATCCATTTGATGCAATTTAAACTTGTGCACACAAGATATGGATAAGAGAAGCCTAATGGACACTAATTGGGCAACGGGAGCAAAAGTCTCCTCAAAGTCGATACCTTTAATTTGAGAGTACCTTTGTGCTACAAGTCTAGCCTTGTTCCGCACAATGGTACCATCCTCATCGGACTTGTTCCTATAGACCCACTTGGTGCCTATCACATTTGTGTTTTAAGGCCTATGAACTAGAGTTTAAACCTCATTTCTTTCAAATTGGTTTAGCTCTTCTTGCATAGTAAGAACCCAAAACTCATCACTTAAGGCTTTATCAACCTTTTGAGGTTCAATTTGAGAGGTGTAGCAAATATAGCTAATTTGATTGGCTAATTGATGCCTAGTCTTAACACACTCATTCACATCTTCAAGAATGTCACTCTTGTTGTGGAGATGTCTAACCCAAGGAGCGGGTTACTTAGAGTCCAAAGTAGGATCTCTATCAAGAGATTGAGAGACCTCTTTTTCAAGATTTGACTTTTTATCACTTGAAGTCCAACCAATCTTCTCCAATGGAGAATCATCAACCACAATAATCTCCTCATCATCGTTACTAACCTTAGGCCTACAATCATCTATGACCACATTAGATGATTCCATTAAACTTTGTGTCTTCAAATTAAAAACTCTATAGGCCTTAATATTTAAGGCATAGCCAATGAAAATCCCTTTATCACTCTTGGCATCAAACTTGCCAAGTTGATCACGATCATTTAGAATGTAACACTTGCTTCCAAATGAGTGGAAGTAGCTAACATTTGGCTTCCTACCCTTCCACAATTCATAAGAGATTTGCCTAGTACCGGGCCTTAAAAACACTTTATTTCCTATATAACAAGCTATATTCACGACCTCAGTCCAAAGATTCCTATTCCTAGGAACATTGCTGCTAAGCAACATCACACGAGCCATCTCTTAGAGGACCATATTCTTCCTCTCTATCACTCCATTTTTTTGAGGAGTTTGAGGAGTCGAGAACTCATGGGAGATGCCAAGACTATCACAAAAAGTTTCAAAGCTAACATTTTCAAATTCTCTCCCATGGTCACTCCTAATTCTCTTAATGCATTTTATGTGAGAATCCTTTTCATTTTGAATTTTAGTGCAATGCATTTTAAAATTTTCAAAACTTTTAGATTTTTCTCTAAGAAAGTAGATCCAAGTAAATCTAGAAAAATCATCAACACACACAAAGATGTACCTCTTGCCATCGAGACTCTCGATTTGCATGGGACCCATAAAGTCCATATGAATAAGCTATAATGGCTCAATGGTGGCAAGACACTTACCCTTCTTATGCACATTCTTAGTTTGCTTTCCTTGTTGACAAGGTCCACACACTCCTTCAATCCTATTCCTAAACTTAGGAAGGCCTCTTACAACATTCAACCTATCAAGAACTTTCAAGTCTTTGAAATTATATGACCTAACCTTTGATGCCACAGTTCAACTTGATCACAACTAGACAAATTACAAGAGATATCATTGGAATCAAGACAATAACAATTGTCACTTGATCTCTTGCCTTTCAATAAAACTTGTCCATCTTCTTTTAGATTAGAGCAATCAACATTGCCAAACATAACCGAAAGCCCTTCATCACTCAAATGTGATATGCTAATAAGATTGGCTTGCAAGCCATCTACAGAAAGAGCATTAGGTAAGGAGGGCAAACCGAGAATAAATAGGTTTCCTTTTCCTAAAACCTTCTTACGTGAACCATCACCAAAGGTTACGAATCCACCATCCTCCATAACAGGAGTCTCAAAGAAACTCTTATTTCCGGTTATATGCCTAGAACACCCACTATTAAGATACCAAGTGTTAGAGGCTTTGGCCTTTAAGGCCACTTGGGCCACATGGAAAACATACTCAGTTTTTCTAGTCCACCTAGTAGCAATATTGTCATTTCTAGAAGCATTGGGTTCATTGGCTCTAAAATTCCTAGGTGCATGCATTTTGGCTATTCTAAGTATATTTTTCTCAATCATACTTTCAATACGACACAAATTAATATATTTAAAATGATTTGGCCTAATATGACCCTCAACACCACAATAGTGACAAATATGAGTGAAGTAAGAATTCATACCATAGCCTTGTGCAAAGATGGAAGACTTTCTTCTCCTTTGAGTTGATCTTTGGTGTTGAGCCAACTCTCTTCTTTGTGATTGAGCCAAAATTACATCCCTTCTTGATTGAGCATGAAAGGTCCTTTGTTGAGATTGAGGGATCATTTAAGGTTGATGCCTTGTTTGACGTGTTCTAGCTTGTTGTGATTGAGTTTTGACTTGAACTTTTGTTGGAGACTCGACATTAACTTGTCTTGAAGATTCTCCAACTTCGACCCTTTTTAATGGTTATTGTGGGCCTTGAATTTCCTTTAACTCTTCACTCTTAACAAAAGTAGTTTTCTTTAATGAAATGGTTTCCATGTATTCTACATATCCTAAGCCTCTCTTATCACTAGGGCTTTTCCCACTTGATAACATTTTATCGAGCTTCTCGGTTCCAGAGGTCATCTTGGCAATCAACTCTTTTACCTCCCTAAGCTCGTTTTTCAAGCTTTCTTCCAATTATTTTCCAATCTTCACTTTCTCACTTAAGTGACTCACCTTGGAAGTCAACTCAAGATTCTTCTTTTTCAACTTTTAATCTCCTTTTTCTTCTTCAATCTATAAATCTCAAAGAACTTCATGAAGTCCACATAATCCATTTCCTCATCAATTTCAAACCTTGAGTTCAATAAGATGCTCCCATCACTAGAGTTATCTAATTCTTCTTGCCATTGTGAGATGATGTGAATGCTATAAAGTTTGCGACTCGATCTTCATCATCCGAAGATTTTTCTTCCTCTTCTAGGTCTTCACTATCACTCCAAATGGCCACCATCACTTTTTGTCTTCTTTTTCTTCACATTTGCACATTCCAGAGCAATGTGACCAAAACCACTACATTCATAGCATTGAATCCCCTTTTTAGAATCATTCTCTTGTGATTTCTCCATTTTCTTGAAAGAACTCTTCTTATTTACTTCTTTTCCCTTAGAACCAAATCCTTTCTTCTCAAACTTCATGAACTTCTTAAACCTTTTTACCAAGAGGGCCAACTCCTCATCTGAGTCATCCTCCTCCTTCTCTTCTACCTTGGAGGTCTTCATTGCAATTCTCTTTTACTTATTTGGAGGTGTTGGTGTAAAATTCCACATAGATTCATAAGCTAGAAGTCTTCCGATCACTTCACTAGGCTTCATATTCTTATAGTCACTATTCTCCTCATGTGCTGTTACCTTAGACTCAAATCTTTTAGGAAGTGACCTCATAATCTTTTGCTTGATTCTTCTATTTGAGTATGGATCACATAGTTGATGGCTTTGATTTACAATACCCATTAACTTACTTGAAAGTCGTTGAAGCGCTCTTCCTCCTCCATTCTAATCATCTCAATGTTAGGATTATGCTCGATAGCAAGAGTGTAATATTGTAATTAACAATATTTTCATATGAATAAAGTGATTTCTAGTTTAACAAATCTTATAGCATTTATAGTTTAATTATTATAATTGTCAAAAGTAAATATCATAAGGTTAAAAGACTATGAGAAAAGAATAATTATTCATACATCTAGATATGTATGAGGTAGACACAATTCTTTAGTTAGTCTTGAATAATATTCATAACTTAAGATAGAAGGTTGGGCGCCTTTATCTTGTTAAAGTTGTAGATTCTTTTGCTAGCATTTGAGTGGGATCAAATGTGTTATGATGAGTCTAAAATCATTAAAGTGTGGTGTCTTTGGGCAAAAGAATCTAGTGCACTGGGTGCATTGAATAGGATCAAAATGAAATACTTTATCTAGAACCGTCAATGGATAAAAGTTTTCATTTGAAGACAATCGGAGAGTCTATCTTAATCCTGAGATAATTGATGGACTTATGGTTGCAAATGTTATCATTTGAGCTATCAATGAGTTTGATTATATAGAATAGTCTATCCTCGATAGTTTGGTGGTATTCATTTGTTAATCGATAGAGGACTTCATTTATAGACATGGACATCGTGGCTCCATTTATTGAATGAGAGTAAAATACCATCATATGGATGTTTTGAGGTATTGGATGTTAAATCTTAACATTAAGTTTTCAATGGTGTCTATTGAAACATGGCTTCCGGACAAGTCAAAATATCCAAGTTTAAAATGTGGTCATATGAGTAAATATGGTAACTTGGAGAGCTATAGGCGGTCTATGAGCTCTTGGCGATTACCGGTATTCTTCACGAGGATACACTTTCTCCAATAAGGTTGTCTAGGGTACGAATGAGTAACATCAACTTATTCTATCTTTATTTAAGAGTTCAATTTTAGTTCTTTAGTGGAATGAACTAAAATTAAATAGATTGGACCTAAGTGAATCATTTGTTGATTGTGATTGGGTTGTGTCTATTGGAGCTTAAATTTAGATAGCCGGCCAAGATCCCCAATCCACACGAACTTGCATGGATCACTTGATATATTCTACCAGACCAATTTAGGGGTCCATCTAGAATTGTAATATGGCATGTGAACTTGTTTCTTTTTGTAAGAATAGGTCTAGTTCACATGTGGACTTTTTATTAAGGTCCAATGGATTTAATAAAATAAGAAAAATAATATATGGCCTTTATACTAGGTATGGGTGGCATAGGCTATGGTTAATAGCTTTAATATATTATTTTATTTTATTATTTAATTAAATGGGAATTAATTAATTTGTTGATTAATTAATTATTTAATTAAAAGTCAAAATCTTTTCCTATTAGGAGATGGTCTCCTACAACTATACTATTGTTGGTAGTATAGTTAATGTTAAAGACTATATTTGATAAGTAGATAAATAAAAGGAGTTATTTATCTAATCAAATTAGGAAGTTTTTTATATGGTTACAAACACACTATTGAGTAGGATTAGGACTCTTGGTGTAGGAAAGAATTCTTATTGGAAAATGATTCTTGGTCACCAAGTAAAACTACTTAGTGGTAGAATTCTTATTTGAAAAGGATTCATAACCACCAAGTTAATCTACCTAAGGATAGGATTCTTGTCCATCAAGTAATCTTTATTAGGAAAGATTAAACACTCCTAATCTACTTCAAACAAGGGAATTTCGTTTATCACATGTATAATATAGGATATGATAGATTTCCTTTTGGATAAGGATTCTAACTACCAAATAAATCCACCTAAGGAAAGAATTCTTGCCAACCAAGTAAATCCTTCTTAGGAAAGGATTTATGATCCTATATATATATGTGTGTGTGATTTTCGGCCAGCCCTATGAATTCTATGATGAAAATTTCGGCCATGCCTAGGTAATTTTCAAGAGAGAATTTGGCATAGCAAGAGAGAAATTTGAGGGAGAAAAATTAGTTTTTGCTCTAGACAAAATTCGATCATCTCATAGATAAAGGGTGTGTGTGAATTCGGCCTAGAAGAGAAAAAAGGGGAACGTTTTTGTATTCAATAGTATACTAATATCCTTTACATCAAAAGGGTTTTGTGTACAACATTGAATCAAGGTTCACACAAGTTTCAATCAAATTGATTGATAATTCACAAGTGACCGGACGTTCTTGGATTTTTCTCTTGGAGGATATTTGTAACTAACGAAGAAAATATTTTTGCTTTGTCTCCATCCTCAGGAATACAATTTAAAGAAAGGGAGCCCACACTCCTAGGTGATTCACGTTCGTGATTGGATTGGAAGATCTTACGGAATCAATTCGGTGCTTGTTCAATCGTCACGTGAAAAAGGTACGATACTTATATATACATCAATTAATCTAGGGTTAAGGTTCTCGTTGCATAAAAGGGAAAGTTTTTATTTATACGCAAACCCAAATCTCGTTTTTCTCACGCTTCCTTTGCGTTTCTAAACCGTTTTTCCCTACACTCAAATTATGTTTGAAGAACTTGGAGCTTGGAGTCCTTGACTACTTCAGTGCCTTCATAAGCCATTTGAAGAATCTCTCAAGCCTCATTTGCATTCTTGTTGGTTCGGATAAACTTGTATTGATTATCGTCCATGGCATAAAGGATGGCACGCATGGTCTTGTTGTTCCATTTAGATGCCTCAAATTCTTGTGAATTCCATTGAGAATTAGGCTTGAGAACATTATCTCCCTCTTCAGTGGTGATTGTTGGATGAGTGTACCCATCTTCTATAGCCATCCAAGCATGGTCATCTATTTGGCAAAGATAGAATTCCATCTTGCCCTTCCAAGAAGCATAATTCACCCCATTGGGCAAGAGGGGTCTTGTGCTTGGGGCTCTCTTATGACTACCACCATTTCCACTCATAATATTTGAGGGTAATGAGTGAATAAGATGAAAATGCAATGTAACAACACCTAAGTATATCTAGGCACCAGCTCTGATACCAATTGAAATTACCTAGAAAGTGCGTGTCTATAAACCTAGATTGGGGGGGGGGGGGGATGAATAGGTTTTAATCTGATTGATTACCAATTTCACAAATTAATCAATATTATCGAATCTACCCCATTCTACCAAGTGTTTAAATAAATGACAATTAACACAAAGCAATAACAACACGCAATATATACGTGAAAACTCACCAAATGTGAAAAACCTCTGGCTGTTCAGTGCTCCACACTCGATCCTCAAAATCCACTATTGAGTGAAAGTTTACAACCTAGGTTGACCTCCTGTCATACCCTCCAGTTACTAACCTTTTCACTCTACCCAGAAGGCCTTAATAGTGATTTTGGATCACCAAACTTGTCCACCAACCACTTAGCCATAAGCTTAATTATCAATAAAGAGACAGTGGCAACCTAAGTGAATATACAACAATATTCTAAGTGCATAATTGCTAGGTCTATCTAGGATAAATAATGACAAGAGAAGCAAATCCTATATATCAATGTTCTAAATGCAAAGGCAAGAAGAATTAGCTAGAAGGGTAAAACCATCCTAAATTCTAGCTATCACTAATCAATACTCTCAACCAACAACCAATACAACAATCATGTCATAAAAGCTATTAAACATGCAAGCATGCATTTAATTTGCAATAAGGACTAAAACCTATGTATACATGTCATAGAAATGAAACTATAAAGTGTAGAGCATATAAAACTTACCTAGTCAAGAAGAAGATGATGCTTCATACTTAGTTGATCCTAGAATGGAGAAAAATGACCATAAGATGAAGTTGGATTGAGTAAAAGGAGTGTTTGGGAGTCTTTCTCACACTAGAATATCTAGATTGCTAAAAGATGGTTTCTTGGACTCCTTCAAATCAAGGAGAAGATAAGAGAACAAATATATATATATATATATATATATATATATATATATATATGGTGTCTTACACAAAGTGACATCGTTTTGGATGAAAGGCAACCAAATCTCGTCACGACCGCTGGCTGGACCGCGGTATAGGTAATGTCCCGACCGTGGCACAGAGAGCGGCGTATCGCCTGGACAACACCGCTCTATATGCCGTTGTGCATGCAAGTGCATAGACCGCGTTCTAGACAGCGTGTGAAGCCTGGGAAACTTCGCTCGTGAGACCGTTGTGCATGCAAATAGCACATGCTACGGTAGCAGCAGCGTGCAACCTCTAGAGAACACCGTTATGCAGCCCGCAGCAGAGGCAATGCACATGGAGCGGTCAGAACCGCGGTACAGAGGAAAAATCTTCTTTTAAGGCACACAAGATGCATCAAACACCCAAACAAGAGTTAAGGCACAAAAGCACACTAGAAGTCAAATAAGCAAGCACGTAAGATGATCAAAACATGCATGAGAGAGTGTGTGTGCACTAATACCTCATCAATAAAGTTAAGCAAGTGATTTTACCTTTGAAGCTTGAGTTGGTCATGAATAATGATGGCCTAAACTACCCTTACATATTAATCCCCAAATGTGGTTATCAACCAAATAAGCTAATCAAAAACCGAGGAACTTACAATAACAAACTTATTATTAAAAGAAACAAAATATTTTTGTTCTAACTACTTAGAAATGGAAATCAAAATCTGTGTAAATCCAGGAATTTAAATACATTGTCCAACAATATATAATTGTTACAAAAATGTAATCTAATTACGCTCATTGCTCTTACCGACACAACATCCCCTGAACCCATACACATAGAGAAAACTCTCTCCTCTAGCTGTGTCCGAGAATCATTCCATTGGAACAAAGAACAAACATGGTTAGTGACCCCTGAATCAACTATCCAGGGTGAAGAATCATCTTTTACTAAACATGACTCAAGAACAAGTAAATTATATTTACCTTTATTGGACTTCTTCTTGTTTTTGGCTTTCTTGGGTTTGTGCTTACCCTTCGCCCTCCCAACAGACCTCTTTCACTTATTATTATTAGAGAAAGAAGATTCGATGACACTAGCCTCACCGGTCTTGCCCTTGTTGTCCTTAGTCATGGACTCAAATGTAGTGAGCTCATTGAGCAACTGTGTAAGACTGAATCTTAACTTGTTCATCTCATAGTTGCTTTTAAACTGATCGAAACTCTTCGAAAGAGTCGTCAGTATGATGATCGCTTGATTGGGTTTGTCAATGGCCCTGCCATTGACTTCTGCCATGTTAAAGTATGACATCATGCTCAAGACATGTTCCCGAATTGATGTACCATCATTCATGCGTGTAAGTTCCTCGGTTTTTGATTGGCTTATTTCGTTGACAACCACATGTTGGGATCAATATGTAAGGGTAGTTTAGAGCTTTATTGTTCGGAACCAAGCTCAAGCATCAAAGGTAAAATCACACTCAACTTCATTAAAAAGATTTAGTAAACACACTCACACTCATGCATATTATTTTTTATTATCTTGCTTGCATGCTCATTTGCTATTTTGTGTGCCTTGTGTGTCTTATTTTTACTGAGTGATTCAATGTATGATTTTGCTTTAAAGAGAGGATTTTTTCCTCTATACCGCGGTCTAGACCGCTCAATGTGTAGTGTCCCCACCGCGGCCTGCATAACGGTGTTTGGCAGAGGATGCACGATGTGTATACCGCGGTCTGTGCGTGTTGCCTACACCGCGGCCTCCCAAGTGGAGTTTCACAGAGGATGCATGATGTCCAGACCGCAGTCTGTGCACGCTGCATGCACAGTGGCCTATAGAGTGGAGTTGTCTAGATGAAGCACCGCTCTCTGTGCCACGGTCTAGACACTTGCCTGGACTGCGGTACAGATAGCGGTCCTGACGCGTTTTGATCATTTCGCCTAAAACGACGCAGTGTCACCTTAGGCATCATATATATACATCATCTTCTACCTAACTCTTTTTTGAGAGCTTCCAAACCTATTTTTGAGAGAGAGATATTATTCTTTAGAGAGAGACGCTCCACGAAGCCATTTTTACTCAATTGTACATCATCTCATGATCATCTAGCTTCACTCTAGGATCATTCAAGCATGAATCATCATCTTTTTCTTGACTAGGTAACTTCTACATGCTCTAGAATTCATAGTTTCAATACAAAGACATGTATGCCTAGGGTTTTAGTCTTTATTGCATATTAAATGCTTTGTTGAATGTTTAATTGCTTTTATGACATGCTTATGTATTGATTGTTGTTTGAGATGCATTAATTTGTGATAGCTAGCATTTAGGACGATTTTTCCCTTCTAGCTAATTCTTCTTGTCTTTGCATTTAGAACATTGATATCTAGGATTTGCTTTAATTGTCATTATTAATCCTAGATAAGCATGAATGTATTGACCTAGCATTTTTGCATATTGAATATTCTTGCATATTCACTTAGATTGCCATTATCTCTTCATTGTTGTTTTAGCTTGTGGCTAAGTGGTTAGTGCACAAGGCTAGTGATCCAAAATCGCTATTAAGGCCCGTTGGGCAGAGTGAAAGGGTTAGTAACTGTAGGGATAGACGGGAGGTCAACCTAGGTTGTAAAATTTTACTCAATAGTGGATTTTGAAGATCGAGGGTGGCGCTCAAAATACCCCGTGGTTTTTCCCATTTGGAGGGTTTCCACGTATATTTTTCGTGTTTTTATTGTTTTATGTTTGTTGTCATTTAATTGAGCATTTAAGTAGAATGAGGTAAAATTGTTAATATTGATTAATTCGTAAAATTGGTAATCTATCGAATTAAAACCTATTCACCCCCCCTTAGGTTATAGATACACACTTTCTAGGGAATTTCAATTGGTATCAAAGCTGGTGCCTAGATTTACTTAGGTGATCCGTGCATTGTGTGTGTTTTACCCTGTGCATTTTTGGTTGTTTGCATTTTAGTGTGTTGCATTTCATTTGCATCTTCATATCATTCATTACCCTCAAACACAATGAGTGGAAACGGAAATAGTCATGAGGGAGCCTCAAGCACAAGACCCCATTTACTCAATGGGGTGAATTACGCTACTTGGAAGGGCAAGATGGAAGCCTATCTTTTTCAAATAGATGATCGTGCTTGGATGGCTATTGAAGATGGTTATACTCCTCCAACAATGATCACAGACGATGGTGTAGAAGCTCCCAAGCCCAAGTCTAGTTAGATTACTCAAGAGTTTGAAGCATCCAAGTGGAACAACAAGGCTATGCATGCCATCCTATGTGCTGTGGACGATAATCAATACAAATTGGTCCAAAACACTAGAATTGCAAAGGAGGCTTGGGACATTCTTCAAACGGAACATGAGGGAACCGAGGTAGTCAAGGACTTAAAGCTCCAAGTCCTCCAAATGAAATTTGAAATGATTAGGATGGAGGAGTATGAATGCATCAATGAATTCCAAGTGAAGTTGATGGATATTGTCAACCAAAGCCATCAACTTGGTGACCCCTATTCTGACAGGAGAGTCAAGAAAAAAATTATGAGGTCACTTCCGTCAAGGTTCGAATCAAAGGTGACGGCACTTGAAGAGAATAGTGAGTACAAGAATATGTAGCCAAGTGAAGTCATTGGAAGACTTATAGCTTATGATTCAAGATGGAACACCTCACCCACTCCTCTAAAGAAGCAAAAGAGTATTGCCTTGAAGACTTCTAAGGTTGAAGAAGAAGAAGAGGAGGACTCGAATGAAGAAATGGCCCTCATGGTCAAAAGATTCAAGAAATTCATGAGATTTGAGAGGAAAGGTTTTGGGTCCAAGAGACATGAAGTGAAGAAGAAAACTCCTTTCAAGAAGACTGAAAAGTTTCAAGAAGGTGACTCCAAGAGCATTCAATGCTATGAATGCAGTGGTTTTGGTCATATTGCTCCAGAATGTGCAAATTTGAATAAAAAAAAAAGGGAACCCGATGGCGGCCACTTGGAGTGATAGTGAAGATTTAGAAGAGGAAGAAAAAACTTTGGATGATGAAGATAGAGTTGCAAACTTCATTGCCTTCACAACATCTCATAATGGCAAAGAAGTTGTGAGTGACAAAGAAGAAGTAGATGACTTCAGTGATGAGAGTGCCTCTTCTAACTCTAGGTTTAGGATTGATGAGGAAATAGACTATGTAGACTTCATGAAGTCTTTTGAAAAGTTTAGATTGAAAAAGAAGAAGGAGGTTCAAGAGTTGAAAAAGAAGAATCTAGAGTTGACTCTCAAGATTACTCACTTGAGTGAGAAAATAAAGAGTGGTAAAGAGTTAGAAGAGAGTTTAAAGTTAGAGCTTGTGATCACTAAGAAGAGTGAAAATAACTTGAAGATTGAGCATAAGAAAGCAAAAGAATTGGTTGCCAAGATGACATCTGGAACCAAGAGACTTGACAAGATGCTATCATGTAGGAAGAGTCCAAGTGATAAAACGGGCCTAGGTTATGTGAAAGACAAGGATGCCACTTCCTTGAAGAAGACCATCTTTGTCAAAAGTCAAGAGGTCAAAGTGACTCAAGGTTCAAACCAACTAATGAGATATAATGAAGTTGGAGAATCTTCAAAGCAAGCTCAAATGAAGGCTCAAACAAATTCTCAAGCAAAAGCTCATCCACCAAGAGCTAGAACACATCATACAAGACCTCAACTTCCAAGGAGCCCTTAAATTCAACAAAGAAGTTTTCACCCATAACCAAGAAGAAAGCTGATATGGCTCAACCACAAATGATGTTTCAAAGAAGAGATTCTGCTTAACACCAAAGGACAACTCAAAGGAAAGGGAAGTCTTCCATGCTCGCACAAGGATATGGTATGAATTCTTACTTTACTCTCATTTGTTATTATTGTGGTGTTGAAGGTCATATAAGGCCAAACTGTTTTAAATTCATTAAGTTGTGTCGATTTGAAAGCATGATTGAGAAGAATATGCTTAGAAGAGCCAAAATGCATGCACCTAGGAAGTTTAGAGCCAATGAACCCAAGGCTCCTAGAAATGACAATGTTGCTACTATGTGGATTAGGACAAATGAGTATGTTTGCCACGTGGCCCAAATGGCATTGAAGGCGAAAGCCACTAACATTTGGTACCTTGATAATGGATGTTCTAGGCACATGACCGAAAACAAGAGTTTCTTTGAAACTCTTATGATGGAGGATGGTGGATTTGTCACCTTTGGTGATGGATCACGTAAGAAAGTTCTAGGAAAAGGAAACATTACCATCCCCAGTTTGCCCTCCTTGCCTAATGCTCTCTATGTAGATGGCTTGCAAGCCAATCTTATTAGCATATCACACTTAAGTGATGAAGGGCTTCGGTTTTGTCTGGAAAAGTTGATTGCTCTATTCTTAGAGAAGATGATCAAGTGCTACTGAAAGGCAAGAGATCAAGTGACAATTGTTATTGTCTTGATTCTAATGGAATCTCTTGCAATTTGTTTAGTTGTGATCAAATTGAATTGTGGCTTCAAATGTTAGATCATATGAATTTCAAAGACTTGAAAGTTCTTGAGAGGTTGAAAGTTGTGAGAGGCCTTCCTAAGTTTAGAAGTAGAATTGAGGGAGTTTGTGGACCTTGTCAACAAGGAAAGCAAACTAAGAGTGTGCATAAGAAGGGCAAGTACCTTGCCACCAAGGAGCCTTTAGAGCTTCTTCATATGGACCTTATGGGTCCCATGCAAACTGAGAGTCTTGGTGGCAAGAGGTACATTTTTGTTAGTGTGGATGATTTTTCTAGATTTACTTGGACTTACTTTCTTAGAGAGAAATCTGAAACATTTGAAAATTTTAAAATGCTTTGCACTAAAATTCAAAATGAGAAGGATTCTCACATAAAATGCATCAAGAGAATTAGGAGTGATCATGGGAGAGAATTTGAAAATGTTATGTTTGAAAACTTTTGTGATAGTCTTGGTATTTCCCATGAGTTCTCAGCTCCTCGAACTCCTCAACAAAATGGGATAGTAAAGAGGAAGAATAGAGTCCTCCAAGAGATGACCCGTGTGATATTGCATAGCAACAATGTGCCTAGGAATATTTGGGCTGAAGCTGTCAATACGGCTTGTTATATCGGCAATAGGGTATTTCTTAGGCCCGGGACTAGGCAAACCTCCTATGAATTGTGGAAGGGTAGGAAGCCAAATGTGAGCTACTTCCACTCATTTGGAAGCATGTGCTACATTCTAAATGACCGTGATCAACTTGGAAAGTTTGATGCTAAGAGTGATGAGGGGATTTTTTTTTGCTATGCCCTAAATAGTAAGGCTTATAGAGTTTTTAATTTGAAGACACGAAGTGTTATGGAATCATCTAATATGGTCATAGACGATTGTAGGCCTAAAGTTAGTAACCATGATGAGGAGATTAGTGTGATTAATGATACTCCCTTGGTGAGGATTGATGAGATTTCTAGTGATGAAAAATCTAAGCTTGACAAAGAGATTACTCAATCTCTTGATAGAGATCATACTTTGGACTCTAAGAAACCCGCTCCTTGGGTTAGGAATCTTCACAACAAGAGTGACATTCTTGGAAATGTGAATGAGGGTGTGAGGACTAGACATCAATTTGCAAATCAAATTAGTTACACTTGCTACACCTCTCAAATTGAACCCAAAAAGGTAGATGAAGCTTTAAGTGATGAGTTTTGGGTTCTTGCTATGCAAGAAGAGTTAAATCAATTTGAAAGAAATGAGGTTTGGACTCTAGTTCCTAGGCCTAAGAACACTAATGTAATAGGCACCAAGTGGGTCTATAGGAATAAATCAGATGAGGATGGAAACATTGTGCGAAACAAAGCTAGACTTGTTGCACAAGGATACTCTCAAATTGAGGGTATCGACTTTGAGGAGACTTTTGCTCACGTTGCCCGTTTA
The DNA here is from genome assembly GCA_032871835.1 of Dipteronia dyeriana. Classification (NCBI taxonomy): domain Eukaryota; kingdom Viridiplantae; phylum Streptophyta; class Magnoliopsida; order Sapindales; family Sapindaceae; genus Dipteronia; species Dipteronia dyeriana. Next base: position 41,914,546 of record CM065302.1, read on the forward strand.
GAGTCCATTAGGCTTCTCTTATCCATATCGTGTGTTCACAAATTTAAATTGTTTCATATGGATGTTAAGAGTGCCTTCCTCAATGGCTTCTTGCAAGAGGAAGTGTTTGTTGAGCAACCTAAGGGATTTGTGGATCCTCACCACCCCAATCATGTTTATCGCCTCAAGAAGGCGCTATATGGGTTGAAACAAGCACCGAGGGCTTGGTATGAGTGCCTCACTCTTTATCTTGTTGACAATGACTACTCTAGAGGAAGTGTTGACAAGACTTTGTTCATCAAGTGCACTAAAGATGAGCTATTAATAGCTCAAATTTATATTGATGACATTGTTTTTAGTTCCACCAACAACTTGAAAGTTCAACAATTTGTTGATGTCATGACTCATGAGTTTGAAATGAGCATGGTTGGTGAATTCAACTACTTCCTAGGCTTGCAAATCAAGTAAATGCATGATGGGATCTTCATATCCCAAGCTAAGTATGCCAAGAACCTAGTAAAGAAGTTTGGCCTTGAGAATGCCAAGCATTGTGACACACCAATGAGTACCACTTTGAAACTTAGCAAGGATGCTAGTGGAAAAAGTGTGGATCAAAGTCTATATCGTGGCATGATAGGGAGCTTGTTATACTTGACTGCTAGTAGGCCCGATATAGCTTTTAGTGTTGGTGTATGTGCTAGGTACCAAGCCAATCCCAAGGAATCCCATCTCTCCTCTGTGAAGAGAATCATTCGATATGTGAATGGGACATCCAACTATGGGATATGGTACTCTTTTGACACTAATGCTAGTTTAGTTGGCTTTAGTGATGCAGATTGTGCAGGTAATTGTGATGATAGGAAGAGTACATCGGGCAGTTGCTTCTTCCTAGGGAACAATCTTGTGTCTTGGTTTTGCAAGAAGCAAAATTCCATCTCATTATCCACAGCCGAGGCCGAATATATAGCAGCTGAGAGTGCTTGCACATAACTCCTTTGGATGAAACAAATGCTTGTGGATTATGGCTTTGAGCAAGGTACTCTAACCCTTTATTGTGATAACATGAGTGCCATCAATATTTAAAAAAATCCTGTCCAACATTCTATAACTAAGCATATTGACATTAGACATCATTTCATTAGAGAGCTAGTTGAGAGCAAATGCATTGCACTTGAGCATGTGGGCACAAATGATCAATTAACAGATTTGTTCACTAAACCATTAGATTCACCTAAGTTTAAATCTCTTAGTCGGTCTATTGGGGTTTGTCATATGCATTGATGTGTTTTGGTGGTTGACCCCTTATGGGGAGCTCAAGTAAAGAGAGCGAACTTGCTTCTTAATAAGCAAATAATTGTTCAATTTTATGCTATTTACTTAATTGCTTGAGTATCTTGGTTGCATATATTATTATATGTCTTTTTATTCAATAAGTGTGTTTTTGCCTTATTTGAAATGCATGTCTCATTTATATTCAAACATGTATTTTTGGACTAGGAAATTTGTTTGGGAAGTACATTTGATTGACCTAAGGTTTATCTCCATGATTGTGAAAACTTGATCTTGCCATGCTTAAAGTTATATGCATGCTGAATTTATTGAATGCTTACAAAATAATTGCAAACATGTGTTCAAGTGTCTTTTGAGACTTCATTCAATAAGGATATTGTATCCATTTCCAGGATTTCACAATCCAATAGTCTCTCTCTTTACTTATTGAACAATGCTACTATCATACGGGCATCTTGTCCGGAAAAAACTAATAGAGCGCAATAGTCGCTCATGTCTTGTTCAATTTGTACAGTTTGATAGTTGCTCATTTTTTTTGGTTAATCTAAATCTTGTTTTCCATTGACAATTTGGTGCAAATTGGTTTGACTTCTTTTGGAACCTCTTGTGCTATTTTCCTTTGCCAAATACCTTGCTTTTGGAAGTTGATGTTGCATGTATTTCATTCAAGGCAAATCTTTCACACATATTCAACTCAATAACACTTTCTTGAATTTCTCTCTCTCTTAATTAACTTGCATAAAGTTGTTGTATATGATTATGCATTTTCATTGCAACTATCTCTCTTTGCTAAAACGTCCCGGTTGGGGAATGCTCTTTTGCCTATGTTGTGACAAAAAAAAGGAGTAGTGTTTGGATTTAGGGGGAGTTGATATTGACATGTTTTAAGGGACGATTGACCTATTGTGAGAGAGTTGACCTATCTAGGGGGAGTTCTTGCTTTATGCATTGTTGATTGCATGTTACTTGTTTCTATTTCATGCAAATTGCACTTGTGTTTTATTTTTTTTTATCCCTCTCATACACTTGTCTTGGAAAGTGTAGTTCTTTGTTTTGCAGGGATGATCATTCTTCAAGAGACGAAAGATTTGAAGATTTAGCTTTAGGTATCTCTTGTAATATAGAATGTTTTTCTTTTGTTAACCTCTTGTTTATTTCATGTTATTTGTTGTGAGGATACTTTGTGAGTGAGTGGTTTTCTCACGAAATAGCCAAAGGGGGAGATTGTAAGTTCCTCGGTTTTTGATTGGCTTATTTCGTTGACAACCACATGTTGGGATCAATATGTAAGGGTAGTTTAGGGCTTCATTGTTCGGAACCAAGCTCAACCATCAAAGGTAAAATCACACTCAACTTCATTGAAGAGATTTAGTGCACACACTCACACTCATGCATTTTATTTTTAATTATCTTGCTTGCATGCTTATTTTCCATTTTGTGTGCCTTGTGTGTCTTATTTTTATTGAGTGATTCAATGTATGATTTTTCTTTAAAGAGATGATTTTTTCCTCTACACCGCGGTCTAGACCGCTCTATGTGCAGTGTCCTCGCCGCGGCCTGCACAACGGTGTTTGGCAGAGGATGCATGCTGTGTATACAGCGGTCTGTGTGTGTTGTCTACGCCGTGGCCTCCCAAGTTGAGTTTCACAGAGGATGCATGCTGTCCAGACCGCGGTCTGTGCACGCTGCATGCACAGCGGCCTACATAGTGGCGTTGTCCAGACGATGCACCGCTCTCTATGCCGCGGTCTGGACACTTGTCTGGACTACGGTACAGACAGCGGTCCTGAAGCGTTTTGATTGCCTTTCGCCTAAAACGACGCAGTTTCACCTTAGGCTTCATATATATACATCATCTTCTTCCCAACTAGTTTTTGAGAGCTTCCAAACCCGTTTTTGAGAGAGAGATATTGTTCTTTAGAGAGAGAAGCTCCAAGAAGCCATTTTTACTCAACCCAACATCATCTTATGATCATCTAGCTTCACTCTAGGATCATTTAAGCATGAATCATCATCTTCTTCTTGACTAGGTAACTTCTACATGCTCTAGAATTCATAGTTTCAATACAAAGACATGTATATGCCTAGGGTTTTAGTCTTTATTGCATATTAAATGCTTTGTTAAATGTTTAATTACTTTTATGACATGCTTGTGTATTGATTGTTGTTTGAGATGCATTAATTTGTTATAGCTAGCATTTAGGACGATTTTGCCCTTCTAGCTAATTCTTCTTGTCTTTGCATTTAGAACATTGATATCTAGGATTTGCTTTAATTGCCATTATTAATCCTAGATAAGCATGAATGTATTGACCTAGCATTTTTGCATATTGAATATTATTGCATATTCACTTAGGTTGCCATTATCTCTTCATTGTTGTTTTAGCTTGTGGCTAAGTGGTTAGTGTACAAGGCTAGTGATCCATAATCGCTATTAATGCTCGTTGGGTAGAGTGAAAGGGTTAGTAACTGGAGGGTTAGACGGGAGGTCAACCTAGGTTGTAAGCTTTTACTCAATAGTGAATTTTGAGGATCGAGGGTGACGCTCTAAATAGCCCGTGGTTTTTCCCATTTGGAGTGTTTCCACGTATGTTTTCCTTGTTGTTATTGTTTTATGTTTGTTATCATTTAATTGAGCATTTAAGTAGAATGGGGTAAAATTGTTAATATTGATTAATTCGTAAAATTGGTAATCTATCGAATTAAAACCTATTCACCGCTCCTCTAGGTTATATATACACATTTTCTAGGGAATTTCAATGCGAGTGAGCATAGCGAAACGAACAACTTTGTGTCGCTTTTGCTCGAAGGGCTGCCCGAACATAGCTTGCAATGACTCCACGATTTTGAATGCTGAAGTCATTGCTTCGTGCTTTGTGACAAGTACGTCTGTCAATGAAGCCAACAGATATGTTCGTGCCTTCTCATCAGATGAGACCCATCGCTGGTATGCCTCACGAACAGTTCGTGTGACATTGGTAGCAGGCACTGGCGGACATTCCTTCGTAAGCACAAACTTGAGGTCATTGATGAACAAAATTGCATTAATGTTAAGTTTTCACTTAGTATAGTTATCACCAGTTAATATGTCGTTTGTGAGAATTTGAAGTAATGCAGAAGACGTTATTGTTGAAATTAATAAAACATTCATTCAGTAATTTATTTAAAACAAGTGTGAGTGCTTTCGTATAAATTTAAACATGATGCATGAACATGTTTAAAGAACTAGAACTAACGTAAAACTATTTACTATACCACGACAATCCAACATACCACAAAGAAGTGCCGCCCTAGGGTCAGTCAAGTCTTTGCAAGTTGGACCGAGACATTCTCAATCAAATGATATTCTAGAATAACTCCTATTTCATATCATTCAACAATTGTTTATTCAGTCAGGTTTTTAATCAACAAACTTAATCAAAACCTTTGTGAGTGTAACCCACCATTTCAGATCTCACGAGCTTAAATCGAGAATTGCCGCCTTAGGGTCGGCCAATCCCAAAATACCCTCTAAAATCCTATATGTTAGGAAGTCAACCTTGGTATTGACCTTTGTGGAAACCCTTTTTAGGGAGGATGAAAGCAAAACCGTCACGAGGCCCCACTCATTTCTCACTGTGTTGAACTAATGATGGAGACCGCGGGATATACATGTCATATATCCCTCTCCCATTCACTATTTTAAATTAGGGTTTTTTATTATCCATTAATGCACCTAGACTCTACAGGATTAAACGACCAACATTAATCAAGTTATCTAGCGCATTAACTAATTAGAAACAAATTCTAATTAACTGATAAATTATTAATGATTTTTAACAATTAAAAATCTAATCTATTAGTGGATAATCTAAGCCTTTGTAAACTATTTACTAAGGTCAGATTATTATGTTAGTGTTTACCAAGTTTTAACTATTAAAACCCTAACACTTTATTCGGACCATTTATTATTAGGTTATTAATCAAATTAATCCTAATAAAAATAAATGACCCTATTAATCTAACTTATTAAACTCTTTAATAACTAGATTAGTATTAATGAGAATTATCAAATTTTCTAACCATTAAGAAAAAAACTAATCTCATTATTCGTAGCCATTTATGTATATTGTCCATTTTAATCACAATAAAAAAAAATACATAAGGTATCAGACTATTATGCATGTATGACATATCAAATATATTTTTGTAGGCACATATAATCTAAATGACATACGTATGCATGACAATGATTTTATCATCACATAATATAAAACATACGTGAATTGACCGAGTACTGTGAATTATTTAACCTAAAAAATTAGAATCTAAAATTATAAAAAATACCCCCAAGACATTTCTTGGTCTTCTTGTAACTTCAGATATCTTCCAGTCTCTTCAGGTCACTCCGATTCATCACAAGAATCTGAAACGGGAAATCTGCACGGAACACACTAGGCAACACTTGCAAACGGAACCGTGCAAGAAATTACGAACAGTGAACGATTCCGTGAACAGTAACCTCAGTGAACAGTGTCCATGGACAGTACTCATCGTGAACAGTACCCTCGCTGAACATTGTCCATGAACAGTACCCCCCGCGGTGAACAATGTCTATAAACAGTATCACCGTGAACAGTACCCCTCGGTGAACAGTACCCCCGTGATCAGTATCTATGAACAATACCCCCTGTGAACAGTGTCCGGTGAACAGTGTTGGAACCCCGTTCACCGGTTATGCAGCGGAACTAGGTTTTAAAATTTTTAATACAGATCATAATCTGTATATGGGACCAGTGAACTTGGGATCGTAATTATTTTTCAGAACTATTACATACAATATGTAAAAACATGAAATTGAAATCGATATAATCAGAAGAAGAAAATCTTACCAACGTTTGGAGGCTCCTTCACTTTACGATATGATCATGTCTGAACCAATCTTGCCAACGTTTAGAGACTTCTTCACTTTACGATGTGCTCTTTTCTAAACCACTTGATCTTTCTCGCTATCTCTCAGGATTGGTGACTGCGTGTGGATGCGTCACGGTCTCAGGAATTTAAATGAAGGATATAGAAAACAACACTTGAAGACTCTATTTCTTCTTGATCAATATGCAACACTCGCTTTTTTCTTTTCACCGGAACACAAGCAATTGCTATTTTTTACTTGTTCATGCCAACAAGTCAAATTTTTTTTTTGTTGCGTGTGTATCAAGTACGCACCTGAAAAAAAAAAGAATTTTTTTTTCAATCTATGCCTCACGCCAAATCAATTTGCATCTCATGCAAAATACTAATGTGTGCTGATCTCACAATTATCTCAACTGCATCTCATGCCCCACGCCACATGTTGTTTGCCTATTGCACATCATAGAGCCAAACCATTACTTTTTCTTTTTGTGCGTTTTAAACAATATATCCATTTATATTATTATCAGGTAAGGTTTGTAAAAAATATAAAACTCTTATATTGTTTCACGCACCCACCATTTGCATCTCATGCAAACTCTGAGGTTATTTCATATGTACATACAAATTGTATCTGTTGTAAACTTTTGGATTGTTAATTTATATATATATATATATATATATATATATATATATATATATATATATATATATTTTAAATATATCAAATATATTAAAAGTGATAATAAATATTTTAAACTTAAACTTAAATTCGAATATTTAGATAAATGATTTAGTAAAAATAAAATAATCTTATTATTTTATCTTCACCTAAATCCATATATCAACTAACACCCTCCAATTAATAGTAATTAATAATTCATAATTATCAATATAATTAAATAATATAATTATTTAATTAATTTAACAATTAACATTCATTAATTAAAAAATCTCATTTTTCAATTAATTCCCGAATATATACGTGTCACTTTTGTAATACAATTAATTGGATAATCCAATTAATTAACCGTGACCCTTGTTACCTAAATTGATCGGGCTAGCAAGGGGACCTAATGGACCCACAGTATTTTGAGCTCCAATAACCCTCAGAATCATTAATTAAACTCTTTAATTAATATTCCTTGATTATTAACTCCGGTGTTATTCCACTAAAAACCCGAAGCTGCACTCTCTCAACTGTAGATGCTTTTATACAGACCGATACAACTCGGTGTCCATCGATATAGATATTACACATGGTGTGATCCTCCACAATAGTTCATAATTAGAGCTGGGTCATAATATCCGTTATACCCCTCTAATTACATATATCTTGAAAGTACTATTGATTCTCTAATAGACAATAAATCTTATTTCCTCACGGAATTAGGAGAGCACTCATATTGTCCAAGCCCCGAATCAACCCTTAAGGGAACTACCATCTACTTCTCACAAGAAGGAGTGGATTCCACTATTGTGTACAAACCTTCCCAACCATAAGCCAAACAGCACTCCCAACATACGGAGCATATTGATCAGGAACACCATCCGACCTCACCCATAGTATATCAAAGATCACGATCTAACCTGAAGAAGTCGATAAGACACTCAGGATTAAAATCACCCATATATAGCCATCGTCAATTGATATATATGAATCTCATCAGTAAACGGATCTTGGTGAGAGATTCATTTAGATCATGGCCCAATCCTATATGATCACATCATACAAGATGCCTCAATTCTCATATCTCCATATGAACGATTCAAGATAGAATCACCGTACATTACAGAATGGACTGCAATTATAGATTAACCACAAATAAAGTACACATCTTTATTTGCTATCTATGGACTCTTTAGATTGCACGTATCCATCCGTATATGACACTCATATACACAGTTCGAGATTACATTCGGCAATCTTGGATATTAAATATATGCACAAGTTATAAAATAAACAACACAACAAGAATTAATTGAACTTTTCCTTTTATTTATTTCATAAATCCATTTACAAATTACATCTTTAGAGCATAAACCCCAACAATCTCCCAGTTGCACTAAAGCATATTTGGCATGTCTCGTAACCTTAGACCGTCTAAGTGACCCGAAAACACTTTAGCCAGTAAGGTCTTCGTAAATGGATCAACATGATTATCTTGTGAGGCTATGTTTGTGACGATCACATCTCCTCTCTACACCATCTCTCTAATGAGATGATACTTTCTCTCTATATGCTTCCCTCTCTTGTGGCTTATTGGTTCTTTGGAATTAGCCATAGCATCACTATTATTACAATAAAGTGTGATGGGCATATCCAGATCTGGAACTTACGGATCCAAACAACCACTTTAGCAGCTTCACAAGCGGCCACAATTACGGCTTCCATGGTGGAGTCAGCAATGCAAGATTGCTTGATACTTCTCCATACAATGTCTCCACTACCTAGGGTAAATACTGATCCTGACGTGGATTTTCTAGAATCCCTGTCTGACTAAAAATAAGAATCTGTGTATCCTAAAGGGATCAAATCCTGCCCGGAATACACTAGCATATAGTCTCTCGTTCTCCAAAGATACTTGAGAATTGTCTTGACAGCAACCCAATGTTCCTATCCTGGGTTGAATTGGTATCTGCTGACTACTCCCACTGTATAGCAAATGTCTTGTCTCGTGCATAACATAGCATACATGAGACTACCTACTGCCGATGCATAAGGTACACGTCTCATATCCTCAACTTCTTGAGGTGTCTTAGGACACTGTTCCTTAGACAAGGGAACTCCATGTCTGGAAGGTAAATTACCTTTCTTAGAGTTTTGCATCGAAAATCACACAAGAATCTTGTCGATATATGATGCCTGAGACAGTGCTATGAGTTTGTTATTATGATCCCTTATAATTTGGATCCCTAGAACATAACTCGCCTCTCCCAAATCTTTCATTTGGAATTGGCTAGCCAGCCAGCCCTTTACATCAGACAACACTCCCATATCATTCATAATGAGTAGGATATCATCTACGTATAGGACCAAGAAAGCTACTTTCTTTTCAATGATGTGCTTGTAAACACATGGCTCATCGACGTTCTGCTCGAAGCCATAAGTTTTGATCACATCATCAAACCTTATGTTCCAAGATCTAGATGCTTGCTTAAGTCCATAGATAGACCTTTACAGCTTGTAAACTTTTGCTCTTGATCTGGAGACACGAATCCCATGGTTGCATCATATAAATACTCTCATAAAGATTGCCATTTAAGAATGCAATCTTGACATCCATTTGCCAAATTTCACAATCGAAATAGGCAGCAATTGATAAGAGAATCCTAATAGACTTAAACATAGCTATTGGTGAGAAGGTCTCTTCATAATCGACCCCATCTTTTTGGGCATAACCCTCGGCCACTAGCCTTGCTTTGAAGGTCTCTACCTTCCCATCTACTCCCTTATCTCTCTCTTGTAGATCCACTTACACCATATGGGTTTTACCCCATCCGGTAAGTATACAAGATCCTAGACTGAGTTATAGTACATGGACTCCATCTTGAGATTCATGGCTTTAAGCCATTCCACTTTATCAGGATCTTCTATTGCATTTTAAATGTCAATGGATCATCCATACTATCAGTAGAGATAACATCTTTTCCCTCACCTATACCTAAATAGCGTTTAGGTTGTCTCACAACCCTCTCACCGCTTCTAGGTGGTAATGTATCCTGATTAGGAACCATCTGAATCTCAGATGTTTGTGGATCAACAACTCTTGTTGATGAAGCATTAGTCTCACCAGGCTCCAACTCATTCAATACAATTTTAGAACGAGGTTTATGGTCACTAATATAATTATCCTTAAGAAACGTTGCATTTATCGATACAAATACTTTGTTATCTTCGGGACGATAGAAGTGTCCACCTCTGGTCTTCTTGAAGTATCCTACAAATAGGCAGACCACAGACTTGGAGTCTAGCTTTCCACTTTCTGTTCTTTAGCACGTGTACTGGACACCCCTATATACGAAAATGTCGTAAACTATCTTTATGACCATTCCACAACTTTAGGGGAGTCTTAGGAACAGATTTGGATGGCACTGCATTCAAAATGTATGCCACTATTTGTAACGTATATCCCCAAAACAATTTTGGTAATGATGAGAAACTAATCATAGATCTCACTATTTCCATCAGGGTTCTATTTCTCATCTCCGTTACTCCATTTTGCTGAGGTGTACCGGGAGCTGTGAGTTGGGAAATTATCCCATGCTCGACCATGAAGTCTTCAAACTCTTGGTCAAGGTACTCACCTCCACGATCCGATCATAGTGACTCGATAGTCCCACCTAGTTGATACTCAACTTCAGCTCGGAATTCTTTGAAAATTTCAAATGTCACCGACTTCCGTTGCATTAGGTAGACGTCTCCGTATCTTGAGTAATCATCTATAAAGGTGACATAATACTCATAACCACCTCTAGCTTTAACATTCATCGGTCCGTAAACATCTGTATGTATAAGCTCTAGCGGTTCTTTAGCTCTAAACCCTTTTCCAATAAAAGGTCACTTAGTCATCTTACCTTCCAGACAAGATTCGCAGACAGGTAAGGTGCCAACTTTAAACTCACTTAAAGGTTCGCTTTTTACTAGTCTGTCTATCCGGTCAAGGTTGATATGACCACGCCTTAGATGCCAGAGATACGTGTCATTATCTGGAGAAATCTTATATCGTTTAGTTTTTGGTTTTTCAACCTTAAAAATTTCGGTGTTGAGCAATGTAGTATGTATTAACGGTCTTAACACATACAAATTGTTTTCATTAATTTCTGAACAAATATTCATACCATTCTTTCCAATAATAACAGACTTATTATTAAAAGAAACAGAATATTTTTGTTCTAACAACTTAGAAAAGGAAATCAAATTCCGTGTAAATCCAGGAATATAAAATACATTGTCCAACAATATATAATTATTACAAAAACGTAATCTAATTACGCCTACTGCTCGTGCCGACACGACATCCCCTGACCCACACACATTGAGAAGTCTTGCTTCTCTAGTTTTGACCAAGAATCAGTCCATTGTAAAGAAGAACAAACATGGTAAGTAGCCCCCGAATCAACTATCTAGGGTAAAGATTCATCTTCCACTAAACACGAATCAAGAAAAAGTAAATCATATTTACTTTTCTTGGACTTCTTTTTGTTTTGGGCTTTCTTGGGTTCGGGCTTACCCTTCGTTTTCTCAGTAGACCTCTTCCTCTTCTTATTATTGAAGGAAGATGGTTTGGTAACTTTTGCCTCACATATTTTTCCCTTGTAGTCCTTAGTTAAGGACTCAAAGGTCGTGAGCTCATTGAGCAACTGTGTGAGACTGAACCTTAATTTGTTCATCTCATAGTTACTCTTAAACTGATCAAAACTCTTCGAAAAAGTTGTTAGTATGATGCCCACTTGACTGGGTTCATCAATGGCCCCGCCATTGACTTTTACTTGTTGAAGTTGGACATCATGCTCAGGACATGTTCCCGAACTGACGTAACTTCCTTCATGCGAGCGAGCATAGCGGAACGAACAACTTCATGTCACTTTTGCTCGGAGGGTTGCTCAAACATAACTTGCAATGACTATATAATTTTGAATGCTGAAGTCATTGATTCGTGCTTTGTGATAAACACATCTGTCATAGAAGCCAACAGATATACTTGGGCCTTCTCATCAGATGAGACCCATCGCTTGTATGCCTCATGAACAGTTCGTGTGGCATTGGCAGTAGGCACTAGAGGACATTCCTCCGTAAGCACAAACTTGAGGTCTTTGGTGATCAATATTGCATTAATGTTAAGTTTCCACTTAGTGTAGTTATCACCAGTTAATTTATCGTTTGCGAGAATTTGAAGTAATGTAGAAGATATTATTATTGAAATAAATAAAACATTAATTCAGTCATTTATTCAAAACCAGTACGAGTGCTTTGGCATAAATTTTAAACATGATGCACGAACATGTTTAACGAACTAGAACTACCCTAAAACTAGTTGCTATACCACAACAATCTAACATACCACAAAAAAGTGCCGCCTTAGGGTCTGTCAAGTCTTTGCATGTTAGACCGAGACATTCTCAATCTAATGATATTCTAGAATAACTCTTATTCCATATCATTCAACCATCGTTCATTCAGTCAGATTTTTAATTAACAAACTTAATCAAAACCTTCGTGAGTGTAACCCACCATTTTAGATCTCACGAGCTTAACTCGAGAATTGTCGCCTTAGGGTTGGTCAATCCCGAAATACCCTCAGAAATCCTATCTGTCAGGAAGTCAACCTTGGTATTAACCTTTGTGGAAACCCTCCTTAGGGAGGACGAAAGCAAAGCCGTCACGAGGCCCCACTCGGATCTCACGGTGTTGAACTAATGATGGAGACCGTGGGATATATAAGTCATATATCCCTCTCCCACTCACTATTTTAAAATTAGGGTTTTCTATTAAACGTTAATGCACCTAGACTCTACATGATTAAACGACTAACATTAATCAAGTTATCTAGCGTATTAAGTAATTAGAAACAAATTCTAATTAACTGATAAATTATTAATGAATTTTAACAATTAAAAATCTAATCTATTAGTGAATAATCTAAGCCTTTGTAAACTATTTACTAAGATCAGATTATTATGTTAGTGTTTACCAAGTTTTAACTATTAAAACTCTAACACTTTATTCGGACAATTTATTATTAGGTTATTAATCAAATTAATCATAATAAAAAAAAATGACCATATTAATCTAACTTATTAAACTCTTTAATAACTAGATTAATATTAATGAAAATTACCAAGTTTTCTAACCATTAAGAAAAAAACTAATCTCATTATTCATAGCCATTTATGTATTTACCCATTTTAATCACATTAAAAAAAATACATAAGGTATCAGACTATTATGCATGTATGTCATATCATATATATTTGTGTAGACACATCTAATCTAAATGACATACGTATGCATAACAATACTTTTATTATCACATAATATAAAACATACATGAATTGACGGAGTTCTATGGATTATTTAACCTAAAAAATTAGAATCTAAAATTACAAAAAATTTCCCAAGGCATTCCTTGGTCTTCTTGTAATTTTCAAGTTTTCAAGTTTTCAAGTCTTCCAGTCTCTTCAGTTCACTCTGATTCGTCTCATGAATCATTTTTCGCGATTTTTCCAGGTCTTCAGTATAGGTTACATTTTTTTTTATAATACAATGACAGTAAAAAAAATATAAACAAAAAAATAATAATACAACCTATAAACTCTAAATCCACAGTACCATATAATTAACGATCAATCATATTTTCGTAAATTTAAAAAAAAATATATACATACAAAAACAACATACAATCAATTTAAATCGTGCCTCCACAATCCTACATACAGGAGCATCGAAAACAATTTCCTGTTCTGAAAGTAAACCGGGCTCTGATAGTAATTGTTGGAACCCCATTCACCGGTTACGTACCGGAACTATTTTTAAATTTTTTAATACAGTTCATAATCTGTATATGGGACCAGTGAACATGGGATCGTAATTATTTTTCGGATCTAATACATACAATATGTAAACACAAGAAATTGAAATCGATATAATTAGAAGAAGAAAATCTTACCAACGTTTGGAGGCTCATTCACTTTACGATATGCTCATGTCTGAACCAATCTTGTCAAAGTTTGGAGGCTCCTTCACTTTACGATGTGCTCTTTTCTGAACCATTCGATCTTTCTCGCTATCTCTTGGGATTGGTAATTACGTGTAGACGCATCAGGTCTTAGAAACTTGAATAGATGATGTAGAGTAAAACACTTGAAGAAACTCTTTCGTCTGAATCAATATGCAATACTTGCTTTTTCTTTTCATAGGCACACATGCTATTGTTATTTTTTAATCGTTCACGTCAACAAGCCAATTTTTTTTTTTTTTGGTTGCGTGTGTATCAGGTACACACTTAAAAAACAAAAGCAATTTTTTTTTCAATCTATGCCTCACGCCAAATCAATTTGCATCTCATGCAAAACACTAATGTGTGTTGATCTCACACTTATCTCAATTGCATCTCATGCCTCACGCTACATGTTGTTTGCCTATTGCACATCATAGAGCCAAACCATTACTTTTTCTTTTTGTGCGTTTTAAACAATATATCTATTTATATTGTTATCAGGTAAGGTTTGTAAAAAATATAAAACTCTTATATTGTTTCACGCACCCACTATTTTCATCTCATGCAAACTCTAATGTTGCTTCGTATGCACACACAAATTTTATCGATCGTAAACTCTTATGTTGTTAATTGAAATATATCTTTTAATTATTTTTTTTAAATATATCAAATATATTAAAAGTGATAATAAATATTTTAAATTTAAACTTAAATTCAAATACTAAGATAAATGATTTAGTAAAAATAAAATAATCCTATTATTTTATCTTCACCTAACTCTATATATCAATTAACACCATCCAATTAATAGTAATTAATAATTAATAATTATCAATATAATTAAATAATCTAATTATTTAATTAATTTAACGATTAACATTCATTAATTAAATAATCTCATTATTCAATTAATTCCCGAATATATACGTGTCACTTTTGTAAAACAATTAATTGGACAAAACAATTAATTGGACAATCCAATTAATTAACCGTGACCCTTGTTACCTAAATCGATTGGGCTAGCAAGAGGACCTAATGTACCCACAATATTTTGAGTTCCAATAATTCTTAGAATCATTAATTAAACTCTTTAATTAATATTCCTTGATTATTAACTCCGGTGTTATTCCACTAAAAATCTGAAGCTGCACTCTCTCAAATGTAGATGCTTTTACACAGACCGATACAACTCAGTGTCCATCGATATAGCTATTACACATGGTGTGATCCTCCACAATAGTTCATAATTAGAGCTGGGTCATAATGTCCGTTATACTCCTCTAATTACATATATCCTTTAAGTACCATTGATTCTCTAATAGATAATAAATCCTATTTCCTCACGGAATTAGGAGAGTGCTCATATTGTCCAAGTCCCGAATCAACCCTTAAGGGAACTACCATCTACTTCTCACAAGAAGGAGTGGATTCCACTATTGTGTACAAATCTTCACAGCCAAAAGCCAAACCGCAATCCCAACATACAGAGCATATTGATCGGGAAAAACATCCGACCTCACCCATGGTATATCAAAGACCACGATCTAACCTGAAGGAGTCGATAAGACACTCAAGATTAAGATCACCCACATATAGCAATCGTTAGTTGATATATATGAATCTCATCGGTAAACGGATCTTGGTGAGAGATTCATTTAGATCATGACCCAGTCCTATATGATCATATCATACAAGGTGCCTCCATTCTCATATCTCTATATGAATGATTCAGGATAGAATCACCGTACATTACAGAATAGACCGCAACTATAGATTAACCACAAATAAAGTGCCCAACTTTGTTTTCTATCTATGGACTCTTTAGATTGCACGTCTGTTACTGTATCCATCCGTATATGACACTCATATACACAGTTCGAGATTACATTCGGCAATATTGGATATTAAATAAATGCACAAGTTATAAAATAAACAATACAACAAGAATGAATTGAACTTTTCATTTTATTTATTTCATAAATCCATTTACAAATTATATCTTTAGGGCCTAAACCCCAACAAACAGTACTGCCATTGCGTGCGTTTCCAGTTTTTTTTTTACAGGTTACAATTTTTTTTAAAATTTACAATATGATAACAGTAAAAATAAAAATAAAAAGTTATACAACCCATAAACCCTAAATCCACAGTACTATAAAAAATTACGATCAACCATGTTTAAATTAAACAATTTAATTATAAACATTCATAAAATCATGTAGATGTTGCCTACACATTCATACATACAGGAGTCGAAAACAATTTTATGTTCTGAAAAATAAATTGGCTCTGATACCAATTGTTGGAACCACATTCACCAATTACGCATCGTTACTAGGTTTTAAATTTTTTAATACATATCATAATCTATATTTGAGACCAGTGAACTTGGGATCGTAATTATTTTTCGGAACTAATACATACAATATGTATACATAAGAAATTGTATTCAATATAAAGAATATCTTACCAACATTTGGAGGCTCTTTCACTTTACGATATGCTCCTGTCTGAAATGCCATGTGCTCCTGTCTGAACCACTCGATCTTCCTCGCTATCTCCCGAGACTGGTAATTGTGTGTGGGCGTATCACGGTCTCAGAAACTTGAATGGATGATGTAGAGAGAAGAAGAAGAAACTATTTCTTTCAAGTAAAACTACCTAGAACAATTCTAGTTAAAAATAATATATATATTGTCACTGTGCAGTGCGCATGACTTGCATTTAAAACCCAAAAACCAATATTTTTTTTACTTGATCTCTCTCACTTTATTTGTGTTTGATTCACGCACACATGTATTTGCATCATATGCAAATTCTGATACATGTGCATTAATTTTATCTTTTTAAATCTTTAAAACACACACACACACACTCACACACACACACACACACACACACACATATATATATATATATATATATATATATATATATGTGTGTTTATATATATATATATATATATGTGTTTATATTTTGATAAAACTAATCAATTTAAATCTTTTAAGATATCTCATATCTTTAAAGATATTAATCAATTTATTTTGAATTCAAACTTTTTAAATTCAAAATTAAATATCTAATTTAATAAAAATAAAATAATCAAATTATCTTATCTTTAAAAAATTAAATATCAATCAACACCCTCCAACTAATGATTAATTACACAATTAATAATCTAATTATTTAATTTACATAATCATTAATATTCGTTAATTAAATAATCTCATTATACAATTAATTCCCGAATAAATACATGTCACTTTAGTAACACAATTAATTGGACAGACCAATTAATTAACCGTGACCCTTGTTACCTAAATCGATCGGGCTAGCAAAGTGACCTAATAGACCCACATTATTTTGAGCTCCAATAATCCTCGAAATCAGTAGTTAAACTCTTTAATTAATATTCCTTGATTATTAACTCCGGTGTTATTCTACTAAAAACTCGAAGTTGTACTCTCTCAACTGTAGACGTTTTTATACAAACCGATACAACTCGATGTCCAGTTATCTTGGCTTTTTCGTCATTAAATATATATATATATATATGTATTAGCCCTGTAACCGAGGGTTGGGCACCATGCTTGATGATTGTAGCCTTACAAGGGGATAGGTTCCCGTATTATCAACGAAAACTTGCTTAGGATTTCTTTCATGTTTGCTTCAATGAACTTTGATTTGGCTGATGTCTCCTTGCTTCATTCTTGATCCCTTCCTAGATGCGACTTCCGAAATAACTTGACTTAATCAAATTTGGTAAAAATAAATAGATCTTAAATTTGCTTAAGTGTGTAAATAAATGGCTTGCTCGAGCTCTCAACAGAGACTTGTAGCTCGATGACTCCAGTGAGTAGTCCCCTCATATGATTTCAAGCTAGTTTGCACTTGTAAAAGTAAGAAATCATATGCACGTAGAGGATTAGTAATCAGTAATAGTTTGGACAATAATGCTTAGGCGGGAGTCCTTTCTAAGCTCAGGTCCTTCTCGGGAGTTATAGCCCAACCGAGGTATCAAGAGGGCTTGATAGCTGTCCTGGTCTGGAACCGGTCATTATCAACATATTATGGCGATCCTCCTGGTAGGACTGGTCCATACTAGGGTATCATGAGATCTTGACGACAACTATGCTCTTTTACTCAGACCCTTCTTGGGGGTGATCACCTGACCAATGGTAGAATTCTTCTTTGAAAAGGATTCTTA
This sequence comes from Dipteronia dyeriana, assembly GCA_032871835.1. Lineage (NCBI taxonomy): Eukaryota > Viridiplantae > Streptophyta > Magnoliopsida > Sapindales > Sapindaceae > Dipteronia > Dipteronia dyeriana. Next base: position 41,932,633 of record CM065302.1, read on the forward strand.
ACCACCAAGTAAATCTACCTAAGGATAGGATTCTTGTCCATCAAGTAAATCTTTATTAGGAAAGAATAAAATTTCTTAATCTGTATCAAAGAGAAATTCGGCCAACTCATGTGGATGTAGGAGAGGGTAGATTTCCTTTTAGATAAGAATTCTTAACTACCAAATAAATCCACCTAAGGAAAGGATTCTTGCCAACCAAGTAAATCCTTCTTAGGAGAGGATTTATGATCCTATATATGTTTAAGAAATTCGGCCAGCCCTAAGGCATTCAGAGGAGAATTTCGACCATCCCTATTTTCCTAAGAGAAGAATTCGGCCATAATAGGAATTTTGAGGGAGAAAAATCTGATTTTACTCTAGACAAAATTTAATCATCTCTAAGAAATAGTGTGTGAATTCGGCCAAGAAGAGAAAAAATGGGAACATTTTTTTTTTCAATAGTACAATAGGATCCTTTACATCAAAAGGGTTTTGTGTACAACATTGAATTGAGGTTCACACGAGTTTTAATCAAGTTGATTGGTAATTCACAAGTGACCGGACGTTCTTGGATTTTTCTCTTGTAGGATATTTGTAAGTAACAAAGAAAAAATTTTGTTTTGTCTCAATCCTCAGGGATACAATTTAAAGAAAGGGAGCCCACACTCCTTGGTGATTCACGTTCGTGATTGGATTGGAATATCTTACGGAATCAATTCGGCGCTTGTTCAATCGTCATGAAAAATAAAAGGTACGATACTTTTATATACGTCAATTAATCTAGGGTTAAGGTTCTCGTTGCATAAAAGGGATTTTTTTTATACGCAAACCCTAATTTTCGTTTTCTCACGCTTCCGTTGCGTTTTGAACCCGTTTTTTCCCTACAGTATTATACCTTTTTTTGTGACGATTGAACTAGCATCGAATTGAATCCGTAAGATCTTCCAATCCAATCACGAACGTGAATCACCTTGGAGTGTGGGCTCCCCTTCTTTAAATTGCATACCTGAGGATGGAAACAAACAAAATCTTCTTCTTTGTTAGTTACAAATATCCTCCAAGAGAAAAATCAAGAACGTCTGGCCACTTGTGAATTATCAATCAATTTGATTGAAACTCGCATGAACCTTGATTTGATGTTGTACACAAAATCCTTTTGATGTAAAGGATTCTAGTGTACTATCGAAAACAAAAACATTCTATTTTTCTCTTTTCTCCTTGGCTGAATTCTTTTCTCCTTGGCCGAATTCCACACCCTATGTCTTCCAGTTAACTGAATTTTGTCTAGAGTAAAATACCAAATTTTCTCTCTCAAAATTCTCTCTTGCCAAGAAAAATTCTCTCTTAGAAAACTCTTAGGTTGGCCAAAATTTTCACTCAAAAAATCATAGGGCTGGCTGAAATTCACAAGGATACATATATAGGATCACAAATCCTTTCCTGAGAAGGATTTACTTGGTTGGCAAGAATCCTTTCCTTGGATTTATTTGGTAGTTACGAATCCTTTTCTAAAAGGAATTCTATCCTCTTATATATATTTATGAGTGATGTGTGTAAAATCGTGTTTAATAAAACAATACTCGCAAGTGCACGAATCGTGAAGATAAGTCCAGCGACAAGTAAGGATCGTTCCCACGAGGACTAGAGATTTATCGATTAAAACTAATTCTAATTAAAGCTAAATTAAAGTAACAAGAAGATTGTTGAGTTTGATTTAAAGCTAAAACTAAATTAATTTAAAACTAAGAAAACAATTGAAAAGATTGGGTTGTAGTCAAGGGTGAGAAGACACTAGGTCATCAATGATCCTCAATTATGAACACTCAATGTTTGGAATTAATTTGTGAACAAGATTCAATCAATTCAAGGGTTCATTCTTTATCTGTAATATGACTATTACCGTATGATCGCGGGATGAGTCAAGTATTCCCAACCACTATTCACCCTTGGTCTATTGTGTGAACAACGATCGGAAACCCATTAAGCACAAGAAAGAAGAACAAAAATAGAATTAATCAAGGTTAGGTCTGGTCTATACTCTAACCCTAATTCTCAGATAGTCTTAACCCTAAAATAATGCCAAATAATTATCCACCCTTGGTCTATGGTGTGAATAAATATTAAAACTAATGAGAATCAAGCAACTAAGAATAATGAACAAATCAAGAATTGAGTTGATGAAATTATATTTTTAATCCAAACATGAGCACTCACAAAGGTTCACATTGATTCCCTAGTTATGGAATTAGTTACCCATTAGTTACACATCATGAAAATAGAAGGAAAAAAGAAAGAAAAGATAAAACCCATTGAGGCCTCAAACAGATTCTTCAAATCTTCAATGATGAATTCTTCTTCATCTTCAATGTTCGATGTGTAAAGATGAATATAAATTGTATGGTGATGGAGTGGTGGGGGACGGCTGAAAAAAAAACTCCTTTTAATTGTAAAGAATATGGAGTATTTATAAGTGATTTTTTTTTTGTGAACCCTCAATTCTTCATAGGTTTAGGAAATCCATTAAGTGGGAAAGTTGAATGAGACGAGGAATGAGAATTATTTCCTAAATTGAATTTCCTCTTTTGATATTTGACTCAAAATTTGAGTTTTGGAAGTTTTCCAAACATGTTTTGGTCTTCTAAAATCTTTAGAATTTGATTTGGGAAGTCTTGGAACAATTCTGGACCAATTCGGAATGGTTTTCTGCCAAAAATCCTTCTAACCACGGTCAGGGTTGCTCCTGAGGTCACCGTAGTCCAGACCGCGGAATTCCTCTTCCAAGTACAGCTCCGTAGACCGCTGGCTAGGTCTTGTGCCTGGAAGGCGGTCAAGGCCGCGGTTGACTATCCAGCACTGACCTTCGGTTACTAAATTACGCATAAATTCTTCTAGGAATATCGGAATTGTGATTCGTAAAGTGAGTCGGAAAATAGACTTCCGGGGATTTCAATTCATAGGCAGTAGGACACACAATTCAATCTGAGATGAGAGATATAGGCCTCGCAATATGACTGTTCTGCACTAGTTTGAAAATTGATTTTTTGCTCTTTTTCTCCAAAATAACATCCAACACCTCTTGAATGGAATGTGACATACACATGCTCAATAAATACATAAAATACCTAATTTTACCTAAGAAGAAAGCACAAATAATAGGAAATGGGAACCAAAAACATGTACAGAAATAGACAGATCAATGAGCTGGCCGAAATTCACAAGAATATAATTAGGAGATTTAATTCTTTTCCTAAGAAGGATTACATGGTAGTTAAGAATACTTTCCTTAGGTAGATTTACTTGGTGGTTAAGAATCCTTTTCGAAAAGGAATTCTATCCTAACACCAAGACTCATAATCCAACTCAATAGTGTATTTGTAATCATATTAAAGACTTCCTAATTTGATTAGGTAAATAACTTCTTTTATTTATCTACTTATCAAATACAGTCTTTAATATTAATTATACCACTAACAATAGTATAATTTTAGGAGACCATCTCCTATTAGGAAAAAGACTTTGATTTTAATTAAATAATTAATTAATCAACAAATTAATTAATTTCCATTTAATTAAATAATAAAATAAAAATAATATAATTTAAGCTATTCTTAATAGCCTTGCCGCCTAACAAATGTATATGGGCCATATATTATTTTTCTTATTTTATAAAATCCATTGGACCTTAATAAAAAGTCCACATATGAACTAGACCTATTTTTACAAAAAGAAACAAGTTCACATGCCTTAATACAATTCTAGATGGACCCCTAAATTGGTCCAGTAGAATATATCAAGTGATCCATGCATGTTCGTGTGGATTGAGGACGGGCTATCTAAATTTAAGCTCCAATAGACACAACCCAATCACAATCAACAAATGATTCACTTAGGTCCGATCTATTTAATTTTAGTTCATTCCAATAAAGAACTAAAATTGAACTCTTAAATAAAGATAGAATAAGTTGATGTTACTTATTCATACCCTACACAACCTTATTGGAGAAAATGTATCCTCGTGAAGAATACCAGTAATTGCCAAGTGCTCATAGACCGCCTATATCTCTCCAAGTTACCATATTTACTCATATGAGCACATTTTGAACTTGGATATTTTGACTTGTCCACAAGCCATGTTTCAATAGACACTATTGAAAACTTAACATTAAGATTTAATATCAAATACCTCAAAATATCCATATGATGGTATTCTACTCTAATTCAATAAATGGAGCCACATTGTCCATATCTGTAAATGAAGTCCTCTATCGATTAACAAATGAATACCACCAAAATATCGAGGATAGACTATGCTATATAATCGTACTCATTAATAGCTCAAATGATAACACTTGCAACCATAAGTCCATCATTTATCTCTGGATTGAGATAGACTTTCCGATTGTCTTCAAATGAAATTTTTTATCCATTGATGGTTCTAGATAAAGTATTTCATTTTGATCCTATTCAATGCACCCAGTACACTAGATTCTTTTGCCCAAAGACACCATACTTTGATGATTTTAGACTCATCATAACACATTTGATCCCACTCAAATGCTAGCAAAAGAATCCACAACTTTTAGAAGATAAAGGCGCCCAACCTTTTATCTTAAGTTTTGAATATTATTCAAGACTAACTAAAGAATTGTGTCTACCTCATACATATCTAGATGTATGATCAATTCTTCTTTTCTCATAGTCTTTTGACCTTTTGATTATTTACTTTTGACAATTATAATAATTAAACTATAAATGCTATAAGATTTGTTAAACTAGAGATCACTTTATTAATATGGAAAGATTGTCAATTACAATATTACACTCTTACTATCGAGCATAATCCTAATACTAGAAGCTTTCCTTCCTAGAGGTAAGCTACTATGGGATCCATCCAGCATGGCTGCCACTCTACAAGACATATTTCTCTACTCACTGCTATACTTTTTTGGGAAATCACCTGAAGAGGAACTCTCTTTGGTAAGGCATGGCCTTCATTCATAGCTATCTTGGTCAAGACATTTGCCTGATGATTCTATTGTTGAGGTACCTATTTGATCTTGAATCCTTTAAATTTACGCTTGAGCTGCTGAACTTGCTTCAAGTAGGCAATCATGTTATCTCCATTTGCTTGGTATACCCCGGAAACTTGATTGATAACTAGTAATGAGTCACTTTTGACATATAGATAACCGGTTCCAAGCTTGATGGCTACCTTCATTCCTACTATGAGCGCTTCATACTCTGCCTCAATGTCCTCCAAACTATATCGGCTCCTCCCCTAGCTCTCCCTGAAGCCCTATCAGTGTAAAAGATCCATGTTTCGTAATCCTTTGGGAAACTGGGTTTGATACTACGAAAGTCCCCTGGCTTGAAAGGGCTGAGAATTTTACCACGAAGTCCGCTAAAGCTTGGGCTTTGATCACAATTTTGACCTTGTACTCCAAAATGAACTGAGTAAGCTCTAAGGCCCATAAAATTAAACTTCCGGATACATTTGGTCTCTGCATGAACTGGAGGAGAGGTTGATCCATTACCGCTATAACCGAATGAGCTTGGAAGTAAGGTAACAACTTCCTAGTTAAGGTAATTAGGGTGAAAACGAGCTTTTCTAGGAGGGTACATTTTTTCTCCAGCTTGACCAGTGCATGGCTCACATAATAGATGGGTCACTGGACTCTATCTCTACACTCCTTGACCAAAGCCTCGCTCACTGATGTTTCAGAGACAACCAGGTTAATCTGGAGCTCCTCGTTAGGAATTGGTTTAATCAGCAATAGTGGGCTAGCCAGATATTCCTTTAAAGCTCGGAAAGTCTGCTCACTTTCAGGATCCCATTTCATGATCTTCCCTTGTTTGATAATTCTGAAGAAGGGGAGACACTTATCTGTGGAACAAGAGATGAACCGATTGGTAGCTGTAATACTCCCTGTCAGGACCTGCACCTGCTTCAGTGAAGTGGGGGAGTCCCGGTCTAGGATAGCTCTGATTTTTTCTGGATTAGCCTCAATACCTCTCTCGTTGACCATAAAACCCAAGAATTTTCCTGCAGTTACCACGAATGCACATTTGGAGGGGTTCAGTCGTATTTGATTTTCCCTCAAGATCAGAAAGATTCTATGAAGGTCTTCATGATGATCTTCTATGGTTTGTGACTTGGTGATCATGTCATCGATGTATACCTCTATTGACCTTCCAATTTCGGGCTTGAACAATCGATTGACAAGCCGCTGATATGTTACACCCATATTCTTAAGCCCGAATGACATCACCTTGTTACATTATTGACCTTGCCCGGTGATGAAGCTGGTCTTGTCCTGGTCGGCGGGGTACATAGTGATCTGGTTATACCCTGAGACTGCATCCATAAAGCTCATGAGCTTGTTCCCTACTTTGGAGTCAACCAGCTGATCGATTTTTAGGAGAGGAAAACTATCCATCGGGCATGCCTGATTGAGGTCAGTGTAGTCGACACACATTCATGATTTCCCATTTGCTTTAGTGACCATTACCACATTGGTAAGCCAGTCGGGATATCGAGCTTCCCTAATGAAACCGGCTTTGATCAACTTATTAACCTCTTCCTGGATTGCGGAGTTCCTCTTAGCATTGAAGTGTCACCTCTTTTGTTTGATAGGCTTAATGGTGCGATCGATCTTCAAGCTGTGGGACGCCAATGACAAGGGGATCCCTGTAATCTCATCATGGCTCTATACAAAAAAAATTATTGAACTCTTGGAGTAGCTTGATCAATCCCTCTTTTATCCCAACTTTGATTGAAGCCCCGACCTTTACCACTCTGGTCGGATCATCTTTTCTGACCTGAACCTCTTCTAGCTTGTCAATAGGTTGTTCGCTGGCCTATTCTCTCCCTTGTTCTTCTTCCTCTGTCACCTGGGAATCACTTTCTGGATGATTGGTGGGCTCTGAATTCTCCTGATGCATCCTTGATACTTCCTGGCTTCAGATTGTTGTCACTTATGATAATTGTCTTTCCAGTATTGTCAGGTTAGAAGAGACCACATAACATTTCCTAGGAGCTAGCTGGTCACCAAATACCTCGCCTACTTGGTTCCTGACTCGAAACTTCAAGATGTTATAGTAGTCCGATAAAACTCCCTTGATGGCTGATAGAAATGGCCTTCCTAGTATTGCATTGTAGGTTGTTAGAAGGTCGACTACAACGAGGTCTGTCATTATGTTCTGTTGGAGAGGTGCAGTTCCTACGATCATGGGGAGTATCTTCGATCCCACTAGTATTACAGACTTGTGAACCCATACAGAGGAGTTGTGCAGCTATTATAGCATCACTGCTTCAAGTTAAGTTTCTCCAAAGTATATTTGAATAGGACATCCACACTACTGCCAAAATCGATAAGCACGCGATGGACCTCGCAGTTAGCGATTTGTACTGTGACCACTAAAGGGTTGTCGTGGGGCTGAATAGTGTTGTAGGCTTCCACCTCGAAGAAGATAATCTGAGCCGACTGAGACATGCTAGCAACGCTCTATTCTAGCTTGAAAATGCTTCGACCACCCTCCAAGTGAGGAATCTTCCTTGCATGGTTCTTCCAGGCATTATTGGAAGATCCAACCACGGTGGGACCTCTACTGATAGTATGGATGCCTTGGATTTGCTGCATCCAATCCTTCTATTTACCTCTCCGTTTCTCCTCGTCTTCCTAGATCTCTACTTGCACCTTCTTCCCTGTCTAGATGCTATCTCTGACTTGTTGTAGAAACTCTACCAAGCATCCTCCCCTTACCAAAGCCTCTATCTGGTAACGCAAGTTGTAACACTCTGATTTGTTATTCCCGATGTCTTCATGTAAATCACAGTACTTGTACTGGTTCCTAGCATTGGCTGACGCTTTTATTAGTGTCGGCTTCCTCAGCAACCCTTTATCTCGGATGGTGAGGTAAATTATTTTTTAGGATGCATTTAAAGGGGTGTAACGGTCAAACCCCCTCTCATCTCGGGTCACGGGAGCTACCTCATTTTGAGGAGAGGAAGAAGTTCTTCTTACTGGAAACCGATCTCGTTGAGGTTAAAATGGGGGAGGATGATATGTCGACCTGTTTGAGGTTTTGTTCTAAATTCTCTGAATCGGTGCCAGCTTAGGCGCCTTCTTCTTCTGGTGCTTCACCGCTCTCATGTTGTCACGTTCCAACTTGACTTTCAGTTGTTCCTCGATCTCTATATGTTACAAAGCCCGATCATAATCTTCTTGATAGGTTTCTGGTGCGTGCTTGGTGAATAATCGAAACAGTTATCCTACCCACAGGTTTCTATAGAAATTGGCTAGGGTCCTCTTCTCTGTGAGGATTCCCATATGGATAACTTCCTTGTGGAACCGCTCCGCATAAGCCCGACAGGTTTCTCCTCTCTCCTGGATCACATACTCCAAATGGATGGGATCATTGGGATGAGGTTTGACACCTTGAAATTGTGAACAGAAGTCAATTCATAGCTTCGTGAAGGAGTCCACACTATCAGCGGACAGCTTTCTGAACCATGAGTTGGCATAATCTGTCAAAGTGGTAGGGAACATCCGGCACATGGCGGCCCTAGTCTTATTATAGACCTTCATCTGCTGGAAGAAGCTCTCTAAGTGGCTCAAAGGGTTCTTCGTGCCAAAGAATTTATCTTAGAGCATCTTAAACTTTGGTGGAAGCTCCACTTCTCAAATCTTTATGGTAAATGGAGTGTTTATCTCACTCAGAATCCTTTTTGACCTCCTTACCTTTTTCGCTTTTTAACTGCTGGATCTTTTTCTGCATTTTAGCTAGCTAGTCCTTCATGTGCTTATTTCCGTGCCTCTTAGAATCGACCTTAGAGCTTTCATTATCAGATCCCCCATATGAGCTAGATACTTCCACTTTGTCACCTTCGGGGGCGAGCTCTGCTTACGCAGCTTATCGACTACAATCGGTTTCAGCTCGAGGTCTTTTTCTGGAAATCATCGATCGAGTGGGGCTACGAGATGCCCTCGGCAGAGCGTTAGCTACTGACTTGACCTGCCTTGGTTGATAATAGGTCGATCTATTTGGCACTGGGGGCATGGGTTCTAGCCTGTCCTGGATGGAAGTTGTAGGCCCTGTCTTGTTGTAGGCATGTATCGGTGGATAGGGACCCAACCGATCGAAGACAGGCTACTTGGTAGTGGGTCTGCTCGACTCTCCTCGGGTATTAAGATCTTCCAGTTGAGGATCAATTCCTTCTGCAACTAGACAGAGGCGGACATTCTCCATGATGGTCGTTACATGCTGGTTGATCATAGCTTGGTTCACAGTCAGAGGGGTTGGAGCCTGCTCCACGTCTGGCTGATATGAGGCTGGCTTGTGATGCTTGGATTTCTTTCCCTTTTTATGCCCTTTATTAGTCAAAAAGGTAGACTGATGTCCCGAGGTTTCAAGCAGTCCTTGATAGGAGCGAAGCCTCATAATCCCTGTAAAATAACAAACTCGTAAATGTAAAAATAATGGTGTGGGGTTCTCACAGACGGCGCTAGAAAGTTTTAACGGAAAATTTACTCGAGATGAGGAATTCTAGTTAACATCCTCATGACTACTATCACGGAGGTGGTGGCCCTGGTTTGGTACCCTTGGTACCTAACCTATTCGAACAGAGGTGGATGTTTGGATGTTAATACAATAAGAATGGGAATATAAATCTTTAATATAGATTGTGCATGTCGTATAAAAATAATCTCTCAAATACAGTCTCTTAACTACTCTCAGTCTCGCTAGGGGTACAGAAGGGTGGTAACCTCGTGTCAATGGAGAAGTGGAAAATAACGATGGTCGTATTCTGATCCCAGAATTTAGGTCGGAGTAGAATCTTTCCACTCGTATGCTTTTTTCCCTATTTCTTCATTGTTCACGTTGGGCGTATTTATACATGGTCCAAGTAGGTTAAACTTGTGAATCCCCTGCCATGATTCTCTGAATCAGTTTCCTCCTTATCAGGCAAGATCTTTTATTTGAAAGTTATTGACTTCGAATTAATAACGGATTCGAGAATATCTTTAGTGGAGATAAGTTTGTTTCCTCTTTGGACTTAATCGCTTGCCCTACACGTACGCAGTGTTTTATTATTCGTTGGAGTGTAGATATGATTTCGTTTGCTTTCATGACGTGATTTTTTATGGAGGTCGTCGAGTATGGTGTTCGCTATCTCATAAGGTAGGGTAGATCTATGCCTCAAACTTGGTATTAGTTGTTTCATCTGACCTTTCCAGGTCTCTTGGAGCTTAGGATGACCCTGTGGACACCCTTTGGTGCGAACAAGGCTTTGGCAAGCTTCCTGCTACCTGTCCAGATAAGTCTGAATCTTCCCTCATCGAGATAGAGTAATTCTATAGTGCGATCTTAGCACTTAATGGGTCTCTCTGGGAGAGGATTGCAGGCTTCTAGGGAGTTTACGAGGTGATCTTGACTTTGGGGAGCCTGGTTCGTCATGCACCAGACTTATTCTGGATTCTTGATTCGGTGTAAGAAGCTAGATTTGATTTCGTCGGACTCCATCTTAGATGGCTCCTTAGCTCAGCGACCTTTCTTCACTTCTGTGGGGTGGCCCTACAGCTTGACTCAAGGACTTTGGGTTTCGTGATAGGTAATCTCGGGATTGAACTTGGACTAGAAAAGCAAAATATTTATCTTTGGTCCCTAACCAAATTTGGCTATTAATAGAAGGATTTGATGTAACAAATCCAGGTGATACACACCATCAGTAGGGTACTCACCTTGGCTGGCACCTCTAATGGTTATAGGAAAAATCATGCGAGAAAGATCCCCTGGGTTGATGAAGGCCGAGGTATCTTAAAGGTCGACAAGAGCCCGTCTAGATTATCTCAGACAGCCTAGATTGTGTTCACTGAGGTAGATGTGTATAACACTGTTCAACCTCATGATGGTCCACCGTTTAACCTCATGATGGTCCTTTCGGCCTAGATTGCCAGTTACGTGGTCCATTGCGTGCCCATCGACACAGGCAGCAACGTTGACATCCTCTTTAAAGATACCATGAAAAAGCTAAATTTGAAACAATGGTGTTACAATAGCTGCACAACCCCGCTGTATGGATTCACTGGGGACTCGATCATACCAGTGGGATTGAAGATTATCCCAGTTATCGCTGGAACCATACCTGTCCAACAAATGTTATGATAGACTTCGTTTTGGCTAATACCTCGTCGGCCTACAACTCAATACTAGGAAGACCATTCTTATCTTCCTTGAAATGAGTCTTGACCATCTACCAAAACGTCCTAAATTTTCCAGTGGGGGACAAGGTAGGGGAGGTGTGTGGTGAATAACAAGCAGTTAGGAAGTGCTATGTAGTGACTACCAATCCGACAGGTTTGACAAAACAGTTTGTACAAGTTGCAACGATCTAGGATGTGGAATTACTCAAGATGACCTTTGAAGACATGGAGCCCGCCAATCATCCAAAAGATGACCCCCTAACGCTGAAGAGGAAGAACAAAGTAGGGAATGGGCCAATGGGCACCTGTGGACAAGCTAGAAGAGATACCCATCAAGTTTGTAGGCTTCATGGTTTATGAGAGAGGCATATAGGCCAACCCATAAAAGATTAAGGCTATCTTGGACCTGGAATCCCCCACGTCACTTAAACAGGTAAAGTCTTGAACGGGCATGTAACAGCGCTTAACAGGTTCATTTCTCGCTTCATCAATAAATGCCACCCATTCTTCAAAGATATCAAGCAGGAGAGAGACATGAAATAGAACCATGAGAGTGATCAAGCTTTTCAAGCCTTGAAGAAGTATCTAACGAGCCCTCCATTACTAGTCAAGCCATTTCTTGGAGAGGAGCTACAAATCTGCTTGTCTATTTCAGATACTACAGTAAGTGGAGCTTTGATCAAGGAATGTGGAGACAGGATCCAACGACCTATCTACTATGTGAGTCATGCTCTAACCAAGCCAGAGAAAAATTATACTCTCTTGGAAAAGCTCGCCTATGCTCTGGTGAACTCAGTGAGGAAGCTCTGCCCCTACTTTTAAACTCACTCAATAGCAGTGGTGATGGATCAGCATCTCTGCTAATTTTTACAAAGGTCAGATGTATCTGGAAGGCTAGTTTTATGGGCCATGAAGCTCACCCAATTTGACTTGAAGTATAATCCCAATACCACAATCAAAGCCTTGGCTTTGGAGGACTTCGTGGCAGAATTCTCAGCGCACCAAGGCCAAGCCTCTAAAGATAGCTGCAAATGGTGGCCAAGCCTTACCACAAGGAGTTCCCCTCCAAGTGATCTCCTAACCAAGCATAACAGCTGGCAAGGATATTTTCCCCCTGGATCGTCAGCCTTGCTGGATAGATCCAATAGTTGCTTATCACCAAGAAGGAAAGCTCCCCGAGGAACCCGTTCAAACCTGAAGAATTAAGAGGCTCTCTGTCTGATATTACCTAGTAGACGGGTACCTCTATAAGAGAGGCATGTCCATTTGTTTTCTTCGGTGTTTGTATCCTGATGATGCCAAATGGGCATTGAGAGAGGTTCACTCTAGGGACTGCGGGAATCACATTGGTGGTAAAGCTCTCGCATATCAAGTGCTTCATATGGGGTATTATTGGCCAACTATTCACCAAGATGCGAATTGCTTTGTACAATCTTGTAAACCATTCCAGAGGACCTTAAACTTGAGTCACCTCCTACCGGAGCAACTGTCATCTCTCATTTCACCTTACCACTTTGCCATGTGGAGGGTCGACCTGATCGGACCGCTTCCATCTGCTCATGGGCAAGCTAAGCATGTCATCGTGGTTATCGGCTGTTTTATAAGATGAGTCGAGGCCGGACCTCTCTCCCAAATATCAGAAGAGAATAAGACGAGGTTCATCCAAACCAATGAGGTTTGCATATTCGGGACCACTCTCATCATTGTATCCGACCTAGGCAAGCAGTTTAACAATTCTCGATTCAATGACTTTTATGAAAGTTTGGGAATCAACCTCAGGTTCGCTTCAGTAGCTCACCTTCAGACTAATGGGCTGGTTGAATCCAAAAGAAGAAATTACAGCAAAATAAAGGCAAATGGGCCAAAGAGCATCCCGTGGTTCTTTAGGCATACCAAAAAACAAAGAGAATAGCTACCGGAGAGACACCATACTCCCTAGCCTTCAGGGCTAAAGAGGTCCATCCTATCGAGCATAAACTGGCCTCTTTCAGGGTATAAACTTTGAACCTGAAAGTAACGAGGTCAAGCTCCAAGCTAATCTAGATCTTCTAGAAGAGAAACAAGACTGGGTGGCTGAGATAATGGCAATTTACTGGAGCAAGATCGCTAGGGATTTAAATAGAAAATTCATAAACCGAAATTTCATGGAAGTAGATTTGGTTCTCAGGAAAGTGACTTTGAATACCCGGAAAAGGTCGGATGGGGTCCTAAAACTCAAATGGGTAGGGCCATACTTGGTGAAGGTAATGGTTTGCAATGGGGCATACAAGCTCGAAGACATGACTGGTCGACCCATCGATCACACCTGGAATGCAGATCACTTGAGGAAATTTTATCCCTAGGCAGGGGACTCTTGAGCAGATTACCTCAATTTAGGTTTTAATGAAATCCTCAATAACAATGTACTCCATTTTGATCATCAATAAAGTCTGCTTTCTCCATCTCTGATTTTGTTCTCAACAAGCTATAAATTTCTCCATATCCGACTAGATTCTTCACGAATAAATTCTCCATAACCTCTTCGGGACCAAGAGTTAGCAGGGAAAGCCTGTAGGGAAAAAACGGTTTAGAAACGCAGTAGAAGCGTGAGAAAAAATGAGAATAGGGTTTGCGTATAAAAAAAAAATTCCCTTTTATGCAACGATAACCTTAACCCTAGATTAATTGATGTATATAAAAGTATCGTACCTTTTTCGCGTGACGATTGAACAAGCGTCGAATTGATTCCGCAAGATATTCCAATCCAATCACGAACGTGAATCACCTAGGAGTGTGGGCTCCCTTTCTTTAAATTGTATTCCTGAGGATGGAGACAAAGCAAATATCTTTTCTTTGTTAGTTACAAATATCCTCCAAGAGAAAAATCCAAGAACGTTCGGTCACTTGTGAATTATCAATCAATTTGATTGTAACTCGCGTGAACCTTGATTCGATGTTGTACACAAAACCCTTTTGTTGTAAAGGATATTAGTATACTATCGAATACAAAAACGTTCCCCTTTTTTATCGACTTGGCTGAATTCACACACTATTGATTAGAGATGATCGAATTTTGTCTAAAGTAAAATGAGATTTTTCTCCCTCAAAAATCCTGTGATGGCCGAAACTTTTTCTTTCTCAAATAAAGCTTGGCAGAAATTTCCTCTAATTGCCTTAGGGCTGATTGAATTTATCATCCACATATATATAGGTTCATAAATCCTTTCCTAAGAAGGATTCACTTGGTTGGCAAGAATCCTTTCCTTAGGTGGATTTATTTGGTAGTTAGAATCCTTATCTAGAAGGAAATCTATCCTATCCTATATTATACATGTGATGAACGAAATTCCCTTGTTTGAAGTAGATTAGGAGTGTTTAATCTCTCCTAATAAAGATTACTTGATGGACAAGAATCCTATCCTTAGGTAGATTAACTTGGTGGTTATGAATCCTTTTCAAATAAGAATTCTACCACGAAGTAGTTTTACTTGGTGACCAAGAAACCTTTTCCAAAAAGAATTCTTTCCTACACCAAGACTCCTAATCCTACTCAATAGTGTGTTTGTAACCATATTAAAGACTTCCTAATTTGATTAGATAAATAACTCCTTTTATTAATCTACTTATCAAATATAGTCTTTAACATTAACTATACTACCAAGAATAGTATAGTTTTAGGAGACCATCTCCTAATAGAAAAAGATTTTGACTTTTAATTAAATAATTATTTAATCAAAAAATTAATTAATTTCCATTTAATTAAATAATAATAAAATAAAAATAATAAATTAAAGCTATTATCCATAGCCATTACCGCCCATACCTAGTATAAAGGCCTTATATTATTTTTCTCATTTTATTAAATCCATTGGACTTAAATTAAAAGTCCACATGTGAACTAGACCTATTCTTACAAAAAGAAACAAGTTCACATGACTTATTACAATTCTAGATGGACCCCTATTGGTCCGGTAGAATATATCAAATGATCCATGCTAGTTCGTGTGGATTGGGGATCTTGGCGTGCTATCTAAACTTATGCTCCAATAGACACAACCCAATCACATTCAACAAATGATTCACTTAGGTCCAATCTATTTAATTTTAGTTCATTCCACTAAAGAACAAAAATTGAACTCTTAAATAAAGATAGAATAAGTTGATGTTGCTCATTCATACCCTAGACAACCTTATTGGAGAAAGTGTATCCTCGTGAAGAATACCAGTAATCGCCAAGAACTCATAGACCGCCTATAGCTCTCCAAGTTACCATATTTACTCATATGACCACATTTTGAACTTGGATATTTTGACTTGTCAAGAAGCCATGTTTCAGTAGACACTATTGAAAGCTTAACGTTAAGATTTAATATCCAATACCTCAAAACATCCATATGATGGTATTCTACTCTCATTCAATAAATGGAGCCATGATGTCTATAACTATAAATGAAGTCCTCTATCGATTAACAAATAAATACCACCAAACTATTGATGATAGACTATGCTATATAATCGTACTCATTGATAGATAAAATGACAACACTTGCAACCATAAGTCCATCATTTATCTCAGGATTGAGATAGACTCTCCGATTGTCTTTAAATGAAAATTTTTATCCATTGACGGTTCTAGATAAAGTATTTCATTTTGATACTATTCAATATACCCAGTGCATTAGATTCTTTTGCCCAAAGACACCACACTTTGATGATTTTAGACTCATCATAACACATTTGATCCCACTCAAATGCTAGCAAAAGAATCTACAACTTTAACAAGATAAAGACGCCCAACCTTCTATCTTAAGTTGTGAATATTATTCAAGACTAACTAAAGAATTGTGTCTACCTCATACATATCTATATGTATGAACAATTTTTTTTTTCTCATAGTCTTTTGATCTTATGATTATTTACTTTTGACAATTATAATAATGAAACTATAAATGCTATAAGATTTGTTAAACTAGAAATTACTTTATTCATATGAAAAAGATTGTTAATTACATTATTACACTCTTGCTATCGAGCATAATCCTAACAATCTCCCACTTGCTCTATAGAAAATGTGTCATATCTCTCATACTCATGTTCTCTAGATGCCCATCAAAACACTTTTAAGGAAGAACCTTTGTAAAATGATCCGCTAGATTTTCTGCTGACGGGATCTTGGTAATCGTCACATCACCTCTATGCACAATTTCCCTTAAAAGACGATACTTTCTTTCAATGTCTTTCCCTATCTTATGACTTCTTGGTTCTCTCGAATTAGCCACTGCTCCACTATTGTCACAATAGATATTGATCTGCTTATTAGCATCAGGAACCACTTCCAAGTCAATCAAGAATTGGCGGAGCCAGACAGCCTCTTTAACAGCCTCGTATGCGGCAACATACTCGGCTTCCATGGTGGAATCAACAATACAAGATTGCTTGATACTCCTCCATATGGCTGCCCCTCCTACAATGGTAAACACAGATCCTGATATCGATCTCCTGAAGTCAGAATCTGTATACCCAACGGGAATTAAATCCCTTCCAGAGTATACAAGCAAATAATCTCTCGTTCTCCCTAGATACTTGAAAATATCCTTGACTACCGTCCAGTGATCAGGACCAGGTTTCGATTGAAACGTACTAACTATGCCCACAGCAAAACAAATATCTGGTCTAGTGCAGAGCATTGCATACATGAGACTTCCAACTGCCGAAGCATACAGAATCCTACTCATGAATTGCTCTTCATGCTCATTCTTAGGAACTTGTTCCTTCGAAAGTTTGATTCCATGCCTGAAAGGTAACATACCTTTCTTGGAATTTCGCATGGAAAACCTAGACAAGATTTTATCTATGTATGAAGCTTGAGATAATGCAGTTGTTCTATTCTTTCTATCCCTTATGACTTGGATACCAAGAATATAACTTGCTTATCCTAAGTCCTTCATATCAAATTGTTTTGCTAACCATTCTTTTATTGATGTCAATACACCTACATCATTTCCGATGAGTAGTATATCATCAACGTAAAGAATTAGGAAAACCAACTTGTCGCCTTTAATCCTTTTGTATACACAAGGTTCATCAAGGTTTTTAATAAATCCAAAACCTTTTACAGCTTGATCGAACCTTATGTTCCATGATCTAGATGCTTGCTTTAATCCATATTTGGATCTTTGCAACTTGCATACCCATTCCTCTTGGCCATTTTCAATGAATCCTTCTGGTTGCATCATATAGATGCTTTCATCAAGACTTCCATTAAGGAAAGCTGTCTTGACGTCCATTTGCCAAATCTCTAGGTCTAGAGATGCCACAATGGATAAGAGTATCCTAATGGATTTAAGCATGGCCACAGGAGAGAAGGTTTCTTCATAATCGATACCTTCCTTCTGTGTATAACCTTTAGCTACCAATCTAGCTTTATAGGTTTCCACCTTTCCATCCATTCCTCTTTTCCTCTTGTATACCCACTTGCACCCGATGGGTTTTATCAATTTAGGTAAGTCTACAAGAGACCAGACTTTATTTTTGAACATAGATTCAATTTCGGATTGTATTGCCTTTTGCCAATGGAGACTATAAACATCTTCCATTGCATCCTTGTACGTATAGGGATCATTGTCGTCCGGAAGATTCTCTACAGATTCTCCTAGACCGATGTATCTCTCGGGTTGTCTAATAACCCTCATACTACGACAAGGTATGGTAGATTGTTGACCTTGTATTGGTACGGTAATTACAATTGGGCTTGGTTGCGAAACCTCTTGTGGAATTGTATCTCCTAAAAGCTCATTTAGGACAATTCTACTTTTAGGCACAAAATTATTCATATAGTCCTCTTCTAGAAATTTGGCATTTGTCGAAACAAATACTTTAAGATCTGAAGGACTATAAAAATAATATCCTTTTGTTCCTTTTGGATACCCTACAAATATGCATGTTTCTGAACGTTACTCCATCTTATCTGTCTTTCCTTTTAACATGTGCGCAGGACATCCAAATATCCTTCAGTGCTGTAAACTATATGCGGTGTTTTAGGAACTGACTTAGATGGTACATCGTTTAGAATATACATGGCAGTTTGTAAAGCATATCCCTAAAAAGAAATAGGGAGCGTTGAATAACTCAACATAGACCTAACCATATCCAAAAGAGTTCTATTTCTCTTTTCTGCCACCCCATTTTGTTGAGGTGTGCCTGGAACAGAAAATTGAGAAATTATTCCATTATCAATAAGATATTGCTGAAACTCACCAGATAGATATTCTCCACCACGATCAGACCTCAAGATATTTATACGTTTCTCAAGCTGATTTTCAACTTCAGCATTAAATGCTTTGAACATATCAAAAGCATCCGACTTATGTCTCATGAGATACACATAGCCAAATCTTGAGTGATCATCCGTGAAAGTGATGAAGTACTCATATCCACCTCTAGCTTGAATGCTCATAGGTCCACACCCATTAGTGTGTATCAATCCTAAACATTCGATGGCTCTTGCGCCTTTGGTCGTAAACGACCTTTTAGTCATTTTACCTTCCAAACAAGATTCACAAGTTGGTAGATCATCAACCTTTAAGTCACTCAGAGGTTCGTCACATACCAATCTTTTAATCATATTAAGGTTAATATGACCTAGGCGCAAATGCCACATGTAGGTTTCATCTTTTGATAATTTTACTCTTTTATGATTGGGTTCTGTTGATTCCGTGTCTAACAAGTGAGAGATATTTCCATACAAATAAAATAAACCATTTTCCAATGTACTTTTGCAAATAAATTTGTTATTCTAACTAATAATAAAACCTTTATTAAAAGTAACCGAATATCCAAATTTATTTAGACAAAAGACCGAAATTAAATTCCTCTTGAATATTGGTACACAATAAACGTTTATTAAATCTAAATGCCTATAAGAATCAAAATTGATTCTAATATCTCTCACTACACTAGTAGACACCAACTCTCTATTGCCTAAATGCAAGTTGAATTCATTCTAATCCAGTCTATTCCTTTGACCCTTTTCACCACAAAAGAAACATTTTCCTTTGATCTTGGTTACTTTCTTGGTATCCTTTTAAGAAGGCTCAAGTTGCTTTTTCTTCTGTTATCTCTTAACCTTATAACAGGTCTTAACAGTAGAAACTTTACCAACCATATGAATCCTTGTCTAGAGACATCATAATATCGGCAGCAGTCTCCATTCCTTCATGTTGCTGTTGCAACACGTTGGAGATGATGGCCATAATGTAACGTATATTTAGCCATCTCATCTGAAGACTTCCACTACTGATACTCATCTATTTGCTTCCTGAGTTAGATTCATTAGTTTGGTGGTTAAGGAATATACATAATGAACTTATACTTTTCATCTTGCAACAACAACCCAATATTCCTTTTCCATGTGACATAATTATCACCAGTTAAAGTATTATCTTTTAGGATATTGATTAGGGATGGGGTCATGATTTCTTTTTAATAACAAAAATTATATAAGTAAACAATCATGATATAGCACTTTTGATTATTTATCTTGAATTAAATGAAATAATTCAATCATAAAAATTCAACGGTGATCCAACACCCATAAATGTTACGCCTCTTTTGGGAGTATGCACTATTTACTAGTTGGACTAGGTCCCACCTAATTGTTAACATAACAACCAACGTTTTATTTTTAGCCTTGTGATTTTATTAACAAGAACTCTTGGGAGGATATTAATAAACTCACATTGAGTGTGTTACCAAGTTATCGACCTTCAATAGAATCCCTCAGGAATATCCCTCCTTTGGGAGTAGATATCGTTTGGGCGAATTGTCTAGTCTATCCTTGTAAGGAAGTATCTTGCTAAATTCCATTCATGAATACCTCTTGGGAGGTTATTCACGAAACATAAAGTTCAACTAAACTTGGTGGCCGTAGGTGTTCCAAAACACCTTCTCCCACTCAATTGTTTAAGGCGTGTGATCGAATTCCAAAGAATGATTTACCAAGTTATCTAGATGCCAATTTAGATACTTAAACCATTCAATGCATGTTCATGCCAAAAGAGATATATGAGTGGCACTCCTATTCTATATGACATGTTATCAAACAATGACAAACATTGCAATATTTACAAAAATATAAATAGCTACAATTTTGGTCCATCCTAGAAAAACAAGTAAATTACATATATCTTGGAATACAAGAACTTCTTTCTTGGCGAACAAGTCTTCACGCGACCTTCGTCTTTCCGACTCCCTCGGCTACCTCCAGTGAGCGTGCGCACCCCTTGCCCTTACCCATGGGCGTGCGCATGTCACAAGCCCATAAAGGGCTGCCATGCGCAGCCCATGGCTACAACAAGGGCTGTCGTGCGAACGTGGCTGAGCGCTCTTCGCAAGCACGTTCGTTGTTACGGCTCGCACGGTCCCAAACTTGTTCCGGATACTCCAAATTCTTCAAACCTTCGAGTCTTCGAAACTTGAATGTATTACAGAAGAATTTACATAACAAAATACTGCAGTTTTTTTTTATTATTATTACAACAACAAAAATTTAAAAAAACTTAGCAACTACCAAGAAGGAAATTATGGTGATAATAGACCACCCTTCTTGTTCCAATCCCAAAACAAAATTACATTGAAATTGTAGGACCAAAATTGAGCAATAACAATCCACATATAAAACATATATATATATATATATATATATATATCCATACATTCCAATGTAAATATATATTTGAATACCTAGAGTGCCATCTCTTTCTAAAACATGCATAAATACAATAAAAGAAAAAGATTCACGTACACATACATCAATTAATCAAGGGTATAACTAGGCTCTGATACCAATTGTAGGGAAAAAACGGTTTAGAAATGCAGCGGAAGCGTGAGAAAAAACAGGATTAGGGTTTGCATATAATTTTTTTTTCTCTTTTATGCAACGAGGACCTTAACCCTAGATTAATTGATGTATACAAAAGTATCGTACCTTTTTCGCATGACGATTGAACAAGCGCCGAATTGATTCCGCAAGATCTTCCAATCCACTCACGAACGTGAATCACCTAGAAGTGTGGGCTCCCTTTCCTTGAATTGTATTCCTGAGGATGGAGACAAAGCAAATATCTTTTCTTTGTTAGTTACAAATATCCTCCAAGAGAAAAATCCAAGAACGTTCAGTCACTTGTGAATTATCAATCAATTTGATTGTAACTCCCGTGAACCTTGATTCGATGTTGTACACAAAACCCTTTTGTTGTAAAGGATATTAGTATACTATCGAATACAAAAACGTTCCCCTTTTTTCTCTACTTGGCTGAATTCACACACTATTGATTAGAGATGATCGAATTTTGTCTAGAGTAAATTCAGATTTTTCTCCCTCAAAATTCCTGTGATGGCCGAAACTTTTTCTTTCTGAAATAAAGCTTGGCCGAAATTACCTCTAATTGCCTTAGGGCTGGTTGAATTTATCATCTACATATATATAGGTTCATAAATCCTTTCCTAAGAAGGATTCACTTGGTTGACAAGAATCCTTTCCTTAGGTGGATTTATTTGGTAGTTAGAATCCTTATCTAGAAGGAAATCTATCCTATCCTATATTATACATGTGATGAACGAAATTCCCTTGTTTGAAGTGGATTAGGAGTGTTTAATCTCTCCTAATAAAGATTACATGATGGACAAGAATCTTATCCTTAGGTAGATTAACTTGGTGGTTATGAATCCTTTTCCAAAAAGAATTCTTTCCTACACAAAGACTTCTAATCCTACTCAATAGTGTGTTTGTAACCATATTAAAGATTTCCTAATTTGATTAGATAAATAAATCCTTTTATTTATCTACTTATCAAATATAATCTTTAACATTAACTATACTACCAAGAATAGTATAGTTTTAGGAGACCATCTCATAATAGAAAAAGATTTTGACTTTTAATTAAATAATTAATTAATCAACAAATTAATTAATTTCCATTTAATTAAATAATAATAAAATAAAAATAATAAATTAAAGCTATTATCCATAGCCATTACCGCCCATACCTAGTATAAAGGCCATATATTATTTTTCTCATTTTATTAAATCCATTGGACCTAAATAAAAAGTCCACATGTGAACTAGACCTATTCTTACAAAAAGAAACAAGTTCACATGCCTTATTACAATTCTAGATGGACCCCTATTGGTCCGGTAAAATATATCAAGTGATCCATGCAAGTTCGTGTGGATTGGGGATCTTGGCAGGCTATCTAAATTTAAGCTCCAATAGACACAACCCAATCACATTCAACAAATGATTCACTTAGGTCCAATCTATTTAATTTTAGTTCATTCCACTAAAGAACAAAAATTGAACTCTTAAATAAAGATAGAATAAGTTGATGTTACTCATTCATACCCTAGACAACCTTATAGGAGAAAGTGTATCCTCGTGAAGAATACCAAGAATCGCCAAGAACTCATAGACCGCCTATAGCTCTCCAAGTTACCATATATACTCATATGACCACATTTTGAACTTGGATATTTTGACTTGTCCAGAAGCCATGTTTCAATAGACACTATTGAAAACTTAACGTTAAGATTTAATATCCAATACCTCAAAACATCCATATGATGGTATTCTACTCTCATTCAATTAATGGAGCCACGATGTCCATATCTATAAATGAAGTCCTCTATCGTTTAACAAATGAATACCACCAAACTATCTAGGATAGACTATGCTATATAATCATACTCATTGATAGCTAAAATGACAACACTTGCAACCATAAGTCCATTATTTATCTCAGGCTTGAGATAGACTCTCCGATTGTCTTCAAATGAAAACTTTTATCCATTGACGGTTCTAGAGAAAGTATTTCATTTTGATCATATTCAATGCACCCAGTGCACTAGATTCTTTTGCCCAAAGACACCACACTTTGACGATTTTAGACTCATCATAACACATTTGATCCCACTCAAATGCTAGCAAAAGAATCTACAACTTTAACAAGATAAAGACGCCCAACCTTCTATCTTAAGTTGTGAATATTATTCAAGACTAACTAAAGAATTGTGTCTACCTCATACATATCTAGATGTATGAACAATTCTTCTTTTCTCATAGTCTTTTGACCTTATGATTATTTAATGAAACTATAAAAGCTATAAGATTTGTTAAACTAGAAATCACTTTATTCATGTGAAAAAGATTGTTAATTACACTATTACACTCTTGCTATCGAGCATAATCCTAACAAAGCCACCTTGCTACCTCTGATGCTATGGCCAGGCACTACCCACGCCATGAAAGGTCTGAGTGTAAGAGCATAGTTTCCATTCAGATCTCGAGACTAGGGACTAGCCAAGGAAGCCCCCTCGCTACCCTGATGTCTTGGTCGGGCTACTACCCCTAAGAAGGGTCTGAGTATAAGCGTATAGTTTTCATCCAGATCTCGAGAGTAGGAAATAGCTAGAAAACCCTCATGATGCCTAGGTTAGGTTACCACCCCTAAGAAGGGTTTGAGTATAAGAGCATAGTTGCCATCCAAATCTTGAGACAAGAAAATAGCTACACAGCCTTTCTGATGCCTTGTTCAAGCAACAACCCTAAAAAGGATCTAAGTGTATGAGCATAATTGCCATCTAGATCTCAAGACCAGAGTATAGCTAGATAGCCCTCATGATGTCTCGATCAGGCTTCCATCCTCGGAAGGATATCTAGGTTATTATAACACAACTTTAGCCAAATACTAAGCACCTGATTGCTATTACTTTTTAGTTTTACCTATACATATGGTTTCCTACATCTCCAGTTTAAAATTTGAACGAGGGATCAACAAAGATGCTTGATACAATGCAAGGGGACTCTTCCCCCCAAAGGTAGGAATTTCTGCCAAGTTTTGAGAATTGGAATCTAGATGTCTACCCAGCTAGTATGCTTACGCTTAATATATTCAGCGTCTTTTCTTTCTAAATTTGATTAAGTCAAAATTATTTTGGAGGTCGCATCTAGGTCGAGGTTAGGAATGAAGCAAGGAATTCTCAATCAAATTTGAAGCTCATGATCAGGATTAGTCAAGACAAGTATAAAGGAAGTCATCATAGATTTTCATTAATGATAAGGGAACCTATCCACTAGTAAGGCTACATTCATCAAACAAGGAGCCCAACCCCTGGTTTCGGGCTACATAAAGAGCAGATAAAAGAAAATCAAGTAAACTGGTCAAAAGTAAAGCAGAGATCCCACCCCCTTTTCTGGGCAATAAAAACAAGTTATGAATATATGGTATCAAGCTCTGGCATCCTCCTTATTCCCTCCAGCTGCACCTCCTCCATGATGGTTTTCGCCTTTCGCCCCTTCTTCAGGTGGCTGCCCATTCTGGTTGGCCACCTCTGTTGCTCCCTACTCCGGAGGCTTTTCAGCTACTTTTTGCTCGTCTTGGTCCTTCTCCAAGGCCTCGTTAACTATGACCATAACTTTAGGAGGGATGGTCATTTCCCAAGTGATAGCCGCTACCTCCACTCCACTCTTTTCCACCTCTAACTATATTCTAAGGGTTTCTTCCAAGTGGTCATGGGCCTCTTCCCTGGCTTCTAGTTAGATATCCCAAAGCTGCATGAGCTGAACCCTGCTTGAGGATTCCCCAGGACCTAAGGCAGAAGGGATCGGAGGAGGAGAAAGAAGATTTGACATAACTGGCCGCTTCTTGGCTCCAACCATGCTGGAAGGATCCGTTCCATCACAATCAGGATGAGAAATATTCAAGACCTTGGTTATAATCTCCTCTCTATCCCAGCCGGTGATATTTGATAGGTCGAAGGGAAGAGGTAGAGCTTCTACAACCTGGAAGGAGACATAAAAATACCCATCACTGAAGGATGCATCCACCTCCGCTTGCAGCTTGGCCACCTGAGCATGCAAGGTCTGCTTCTAGACGTCTAGCATTTTAGCCTCTACTTTTTAGAAATCCCACCATCTCTTTGTCGAAGGACTGCTCCAGTCTCTTATTATCGCACTGAATATTGGCAAGCTTCTTTTCCATCTCTTTCTGGTTGGAGGTCATTTCTTGTACCAGAGATCGATCCTGGCCAAGTAGCCACGTGGCCCTCTCGAATTCAACCTCGGCCTTCACATCACAGTCATGAAGAAAGGTGACTTGGTGGCCCATTGCCATGTTGAATTTGAATGCATGTGGATTGAAGAGTGCAAATCAGAAATTGATCAAGCTAGTAGTTGCAGAAAAAATGTAGAAGAAGGTGACGACTTCAGCCAAGAGAGTGGACCCCTTGGTAATCAAAATATCGATGGGCATTGAAGCCATCCTGGAAAGCCCACATCCCGTGCAAGACGTGACTAATTGCTCCAAAACCTTGTCTTGCCCCGCCGAGCTCAACTGATGTTGGAAGCGGGCATGAGGAACCTTTGCAACACTTGCCTTAAGGTTCCCTGAAGTTTGAAGAGCCAGGGATGAGGACGGAAAAGTAGAAATATCGGGGAGGCTGACAACAGGAACAACAAGAGAAATAATAGTAGTGGGAACAACCAAAGAAGGAACTAGAATGGATACATCAACAACATGAGAAATAGAAGTCCCTTTACCCCGCGCCTTAGTAACCCACTATGCTAGGAGCGTCATCTTGGACCTGTGCCGGGAAGGGGACAAAGTGAGAACAGGAGAAACCCCAGCTGGAACAGTAGGCCCTCTTTTCTTCGAGGTAGCCAAATGGGCTTCCCGAGGTAATCTGGCATGAGGAGAAGGGGTGCGGGCTTGTTGGCTTTCGCGGGAAGCTGGAGCAACAACAAAAACTTTGTTTTAAAAAAAGAGACGTCAAAACCAAACTAGTCGATGAAACAAAGCAGGATAGCTCAGCGCTACTTTACTTACACGGAGTAGTATCACAAATTTACAGATATCGTTTCACCCTGCGAGAGTCAAAGAGATCAGTGGTAGGAAACTTTAGGTTTAAATAGTTCCTGACAAGGATGACCTTCAAGACGGTTTCAGATTCGGTAGACAAGGAATCCCGATCCCATATTGGTTTGTCACTAAAAGCTATGGGGACCTAGAACTCATGCCCGCAAATAAAAACCGAGCTTCCCCAATCATCTCCTGCCAGGTTCCATTCCTCCTTCCAGAAGGGATAATGATGAAGTTTAGCTTGTTCTTAGCTTTTGCATAGAAGTGACCTCGGGGGGCTCCAGACAGGCTTCCAACTTGAAAGAGGTAAGCCAGCTCCTTTACTCTGGGCTTCCTAGTAACCTTTCTCATCTCGCACTGTTCCCTTCACAACATGAGAAAGCCGATCAGATGCCTTTAGAAGCCAGACGTCAGTTGGAAGGGCGCTAGCCGAAGAGAGTTGAGAGACCGTCAAAGGATGGGTTGAAGCGAAAGCCGGACCCCATTCTCGAAGGCTGCTACATGAATTGGAAGCACTCTATTGGGAGGATTGAAGACATTATAATTGTTGGGCGCAACGGAGATGGAAACACTATCAGTGATGCCATACTTGGCTCTCATGCGGTTAATCAACCTCGGGTCAGTAATAGAATCCGGGATGTCCGTTAAGTCGTAGAGAAGAAGTCTCCTCGGAAGGGAGCCCATAGTTGTAATTTTATCCTTTCTAGCCACATGCTATTTGGGCTCCCTATCAGAGTCTTTGTTGACCAAGTTCAAAGGGCTATCGGGCTTGTTAGAAAACCCAGCTCCAATGGCAACGTACCTATTCGACCGACTACGGGTTTAGAGGAGAGTCATCGCTGTCGACATTCTTTCACATATGTTTCCTCTAAACGAAGCTGGTGACCTTCTCGCCATCGAAGATGGAGTCTACAATGTCCTGGCTGGTTTTAGATATGATGGAAAAAGAACTAGGGTTAAGAAGAAAGAAGAGAGATGAGTGAGAAGATAACTAGAGGAAGGTTATTCTCTCTGAAAAAAAATTGAAATTTGAAAGAAAGAAAGAAAGCGTGAGAAAGGCGGTGAAACAGTCAGGTTTAAGTAGAGGTTAATGGAGCAGTGACATCGGTGAAATCTTCGACTAAGATTACCTCGAGTCTCGTGAGCTGGCGTAACGGAGCCATATTATTTTGAAAATCACACCGCTCTCTTCTCACCACGTCACTCATGCATTTCATGAGAAGATTTTTGCCAAGATTCTGGTAGCAACGATTTGTGGGAAAATTTCCCAAAATAGAAATCTGACTCCAATCCCAACTCAATCACCAATGTTCAAGTAAGAGGAGACTTCTGGTTCATACCCAAATTTGGCTAGGGATGCAAGGGAAATTTTCTACTCTCTGAGCATGAGTCCAAGCCTGAGATTACTTACCACGGAACTGTGGGTCCTGAGGTCAAGCTGTGGAGCCATCCCGTAGAAGCAAAAAAAGTTAGTTGAGCTTTGGTAGCACCCAAGGTAGAGCTTGACACGATCTGATCAAGCTCCTTACAACGAAGTAAGAATTTAGGAAAAGCCCGATACATGACGATCTAGGCTCCCTAAAGTCGAGATCACCTCTCAACCTCCCTACAAGCCCGCCATTCTCTCCAAGCACAGAGAGAGACCCATTAAGCACTAAGCTCGCACTACAATATTGCTCCATCTCACAAAGGGAAGATTCAGTCTTATCTGGACAAATAGAAGGAAGCTAGCCAAAGCTCCATTACCACCGAAGGGCACCCATAGAGCCATCACAAGCTCAAGGGAACCTGGAAAGGTCAGATCAAGCTCCTAGTACCAAGACCAAAACACAGGGATACTTCTCTCTTTGAGGAACCAAACGACATACTCGACGACCTCTATGAGGCATCACGCTATGAAGGCACACAGGATCATATCTACACTCCAATGAATGTTAAAACATTGCGTGCGTACAGGGCATGCGATTGAGTCCAAAGAGGAAGCAAACTTATCTTCACATAAGATATTCTTGAACCCGTTATTAAATAAGAGTTAATAACATTCAAAATAGTGGATCTCGCCCGATAAGGGGGGTTTGGATTCAAAAAATAATTGTCGAAGGAATGCAAGTTAAACCTAGTTGGACTATGCATAAATACGTCGTAGCATGCATAGAGTAGGGGGATTAACAATTGATAGAAAAAAAGAATATAAAAAGAAAGAATCTACTCCGACCTAAATTCGATCTTCAGAACACAACCTTCATTGTTATCTACTTCTCGATAGGCACGAAGCCACCACCCTATTGTACCCTGGAGAGATTGAGAGTATTAGAAAGAATTTTGTATGATATACATGATTTATAACAAAGCCATTATATTCTCTTTCATATCGTGTTCGTATATGCTTTCAATATCCACCATTATTCGAACAAACTAGGTACCAAACGTACCAACCCCCGGCCACCACCTCCGTGGTAATAGTCTTGAGGGTGTAAACAGAAATTTCTCACCCCGAACAAATTTTCCGTTAACAGAAGGTAAAATGACCAAACGATCTTTCACGACCAAAGGCATAAGAGCCACTGAATGTTTAGGATTAGTACACACTGATGTATATGGTCATATGAGCATTCAAGCTAGAGGTGGATACGACTACTTCATCACTTTCACAGATGATTACTTAACATTTGGCTATGTGTATCTCATGAGACATAAGTCGGATGCTTTTGACATGTTCAAAGAATGTAAAGCTGAAGCAGAAAATCAGTTTGAGAAACACATAAAAATCTTGAGGTCTGAGCGTGGTGGAGAATATCTATCTTGTGAGTTTTAGCAATATCTTATTGATAATAGGATAATTTCTCATTTTTCTAAACCAGGTACACCTCAACAAAATGGGGTGGTAGAAAGGAGAAATAGAACTCTTTTGGACATGGTTAGGTTTATGTTGAGTTATTCAACGCTTCCTAATTATTTTTAGGGATATGCTTTGCAAACTGCTATTTACATTCTAAGCGATGTACCATCTAAGTCGGTTCCTAAAACACCGTATGAGTTATGGACTAGGTGAAATCCTAGTTTACAACATTTAAGGATATTTGGATGTCTTGCGCACATGTTATAAGGAAAGCAGAAAACACGGAGTCCCGTTTAGAAACATGTATATTTGTAGGGTATCCAAAAGGAACCAAAGTATATTATTTCTATAGTCTTTCAGATCTTAAAGTATTTTTTTAGATAAATGCTAAATTTCTAGAAGAGGACTATATGAATAATTTTGTGCCTAAAAGTAGAATTGTCCTGAATGAGCTTTCAGGAGATACAATTCCAAAAAAGGTTTCACTACCAAGCCCAATTGTAAGTTCCGTACCAACACAAGATCAACAATCTACTATACCTCATCGTAGTGGGAGGGTTAGTAAACAATCCGATAGATACAATGGTATAAGAGAATCTATAGAGAATCTCCCGGACGATGATGATCCCTATACGTACAAGGAAGCAATGGCATACGTTGATTGTCGCTATTGGAAAAAGGCACTGCAATCTGAAATTGAATCTATATTCAAAAATAATCTCTGGTCTCTTATAGACTTACCTAAAGGGATAAACCCCATCGGTTGCAAATGGGTATACAAGAGGAAAGGAGGAATGGATGGAAATGTGGAAACCTTTAAAGTTAGATTGTTAGCTAAGGGTTACACACAGAAGGAAGGTATCAATTATGTTGAAACCTTCTCTCATGTGGCCATGCTTAAATCCATTAGGATACTCTTATCCATTGCGGCATCTCTAGACCTAGAGATTTGGCAAGTGGTTGTCAATACAACTTTCCTTATTGGAAGTCCTGACGAAAGCATCTATATGATACAACCATAAGGATTCATTGAAAAAGGCCAAGTGGAAAGAGTATACAATTTGCAAATATCCATATATGGATTGAAGTAAGCATCCAAATCCTGGAACATAAGGTTTGATCAAGCCGTGAAATTTTTTAGATTTATTCAAAACCTTGATGAACCCTGTGTATACAAAAGGATTAAAGGTGACAAGTTGGTTTTCCTAGTTCTTTACATTGATGATACACTACTAATAGGAAACGATGTAGGTGTATTGACATCAGTAAAAAGAATGGTTGGCAAAAGAATTTAAAATGAATGACTTAGGAGAAACAAGTTATATTCTTTGTATCTAAGTCATAACAGATAAAAAGAATAGAACGATTGCCTAATCCCAAGGTTCATACATAGATAAAATATTGTCTAGGTTTTCCATGTATAATTCCAAGAAAGGTATATTACCTTTCAGACATGGAATCAAACTTTCTAAGGAACAAGTTCCTAAGAATGAGCATGAATAGAAAATTATGAGTAGGATTCCATATGCCTCGGCAATTGGAATTCTCATGTATGCAATGCTCTACACTAGACCAGATATTTGTTTTGCTATTGGCATAGTTAGTAGGTTTCAATCAAAACTTGATCCAGATCACTGGACGACAGTCAAGCATATTTTAAAGTATCTTAAGAGAACGAGAGATTATATGCTTGTACACTTTGGAGGGGATTTAACTCCTGTTGGGTATACAGATTCCGATTTCCAATCAGATTCTCACTTTAGAAGATCATCATTAGGATCTGTGTTAACACTTGGAGGAGGGCAATCATATGGAGGAGCATCAATCAATCTTGTATTGTTGATTCCACCATGGAAGCCGAGTATGTTGCCGCATGCGAGGTTGCTAAAGAGGCTGTCTGGCTCCGCCAATTCTTGATTGACTTGGAAGTGGTTCCTGATGCGAATAAACAGATCACTATCTATTGTGACAATGGTGGAGCAGTGGCTAATTCGAGAGAACCAAGAAGTCATAAGAGAGGGAAACACATTGAAAGAAAGTATTACCTTTTATGGGAAATTATGCATAGGGGAGATGTGACGATAACCAAGATCGCGTCAGCGGAAAATCTAGCAGATCTGATCACAAAGGCTCTTCCACAAAAGCTTTTTGATGGGCACCTGGAGAATATAAGGGTAAGAGATATGACACATTTGCTATAGAGCAAGTGGGAGATGGTTTGGATTATGCTCGATAGCAAGAGTGTAATAATGTATTTAACAATCTTTTTATATAAATAAAGTGATTTCTAATTTAACAAATCTTATAGCATTTATAGTTCAATTATTATAGTTGTCAAAAGTAAATAATCATAAGGTGAAAAGACTATGAGAAAAGATGAATTGTTCATATATCTGGATATGTATGAGGTTGACATAATTTTTTATTTATTCTTGAATAATATTCACAACTTAAGATAAAGGTTGGGCACCTTTATCTTGTCAAAGTTGTAGATTCTTTTGCTCGCATTTGAGTGGGATCAATTGTGTTATGATGAGTCTAAAATCATCAAAGTATGGTGTCCTTGGGCAAAAGAATTAGGTGCACTAGGTGCATTGAATTGGATCACATTGAAAAACTTTATCTAGAACCGTTGATAGATAAAAGTTTTCACTTGAAGACAATCGAGGAGTCTATCTCAATCATGAGATAAACAATGGACTTGTGGTTCATATTATTGTTGGTAATATGGTAAGTATCAAATACTATATTTGATAAGTAGATAAATAATAGGTATTTATTTATCTAGTCAAATTTGGAAGTATTTGATTTCCATTAGGAAGTTTTTTGATTTAGTCACAATTTAATTATATATTCAATAATTGGTTATCAAATAAATACACTATTTGAGTTGGATTAGGAGTCTTGGTGTAGAAAAGAAATCCTTCTTTGAAAATGATTTTTTGTCACCAAGTAAATCCACCTAAGGAGAGGATTCTTGCCCATCAAATAAATCCTTCTTAGGAGAGGATTTGGACATATATATATATATATATATATATATATATATATATATATATATATATATATTCCTATAGAGGAATTCGGCCAAGGCTTGTTGGTGTCCTGAGAGAAGATTTTTATTCTTTTTATTTTGCTTATATAGTTTAAAAAAAAAACTTCATCCAACTATTGTGCGTAGAATTGATAAGGAGAAGAGAAAAGGAGAACATTTTTATTTTCTGTAGTACACTAGTATCCTTTACATCAAAAGGGTTTTGTGTACAAAAATCGAATCGGGTTCAAGCGAGTTTCGATCAAATAGATTGATAATTCATAAGTGACCGGATGTTCTTGGGTTTACTTTTGGAGGATTATTGTTACTAACAAAAAAGAAGATTTTGTTTGTTTCCATCCTCAGGTATACAATTAAAAGAAAGGGAGCCCACACAATTACGGATTCAATTCTGCGCTAGTTCAATCGTCACGAGAAAAAAAATTACGATACTTTTAATTTACATCAATTAATCTAGGGTTAAGGTTCTTTCTTTTAAAGGGGAAAATTTTTAAAATATACCAAACCCTTACACTTCAGCCATATTTTGAACCGATTTTCCCTACATCAACGATGTTATGAAGAAAATAGAAAAAAGAGAAGCAAACATGCACACATAAGTTTACGTGGTAAAACCTCAAGGTGAGAAAACATCCACGGTTGTCGGTGACAGCGAGAAGAATTCACTATAATAGAATCGTTACACATTCAATCTCTCCTTAGCGTCTCTCTCTCTCTCTTTCTTTCTATGTATCTTTTTTTATGTGTTGTTATCTCTCTCTTTTACAATAAGATTATGATTCTATTTATATGTACATAGAACTCTAATCCTTGTTATACAAATATGGAAATATAATAGTGTTTAATCAGGACTTGTTACTTGTTGGTGTGGTCTTTGTCTTCTTTCATTTTTTGAAGATCTTGTGGATTGAATTAGAATCTTCGTAGGATTCTAGTTGTAGGGAAAATCGCGCAACAGAAGCATAAAAATAGGTTTAGTATATTTAAATTTTTCCCTTTTTAATAACAAGAACCTTAACCTAAGATTAATTGATGTATATAAAAAGTATCGTACCTTTTTCTTGTGACGATTGAACTAACGTAATTGAATCCGTAAGATCTTCTAATCCAATCACGAACGTGAATCACCTAGGAGTGTGGGCTCCATTTCTTTAAATAGTATACCTGAGGATGGAAACAAACAAACAAACAAAATCAATTTTTTTTGTTAGTCACAATAATCCTTCAAGAAGAAAACAAAGAACGTTAGGCCACTTGTGAATTATCAATCAATTTGATTGAAACTCGAGTGAACCTAGATTCAATGTTGTACAAAAAACCTTTTAATGTGAAGGCTACTAATGCACTATCGAATACAAAACGTTCTTTCTTTTTTTTCTTTTTTGCCGAATTTCTCGCACACCAATCTTTTGAGTTGGAAGATTTTATCTAGAGCAAAAACCAAATTCTCTACACTCAAAATTCCCCTTTGGCCGAAATTTTATCTAAGAAAAATACCTTGGCCGAATTCTACTCTTTGAATTCTTGCTTGGCCGAATTTTTCTCTTTCGAAAACAACCTTAGCTTGGCTGAAATTTCCAAGAAGAAATTTCATTAGGTTGGCCGAAATATACAACCTATATTTATAGGTTCACATATCCTCTTATAAAGAGGATTTACTTGTATTTTGTTTATGAGACCTAATCCTCTCCTAAGAAGGATTTACTTGGTGGGCAAGAATCCTATCCTTAGGTGGATTTACTTGGTGACCAGGAATCCTTTTCCAAAAATAATTCTTTCCTACACCAAGACTCCTAATCCAACTCAAATAGTATATTTGTAACAATATTAAAGATTTCCTAATTTGACTAGATAAATAATTCCTTTTATTTATCTACTTATCAAATATAGTCTTTAATATTAATTATACTAATTATACTACCAACAATAGTATAATATTAGGAGACCATCTCCAACTAAGAAAAAGATTTTGACTTTTAATTAAATAATGAATTAATTACCAAATAAATTAATTTTTGTTTAATTAAATAATAAAATAAAAAACAATATATTAAGCTATTTTATAAAGCCTTGCCGCCCAATACATATACATGGGCCAATATATTATTTTTCTTATTTTATTAAATCCATTGGACCTTAATAAAAAGTCCACACGTGAACTATACCCATTCTTACAAAAAGAAACAAGTCCACATGCCTTAATACAATTCTAGATGGACCTTTAAATTGGTCCGGTAGAATATATTAAGTGATCCAAGCAAGTTCATGTGGATTGGGGATCTTGGCAGGCTATCTAAATTTAAGCTCCAATAGACACAACCCAATCACAATCAACAAATGATTCACTTAGGTCCGATCTATTAATTTTAGTTCATTCCACTAAAGAACTAAAATTGAACTCTTAAATAAAGATAGAATAAGTTAATATTCCTCATTCATACCCTAGACAATCCTAATGAAAAAAGTGTATCCTCGTGAAGAATACAAGTAATTGTCAAGAGCTCATAGACCGCCTATAGCTCTCCAAGTTACCATATTTACTCATATGACCACATTTTGAACTTGGATATTTTGACTTGTCCAGAAGCCATGTTTCAATAGACACTATTGAAAACTTAACGTTAAGATTTAATATTCAATATCTCAAAACATCCATATGATGATATTCTACTCTCATTTAATAAATGGAGCCACAATGGCCATATCTATAAATGAAGTCCTCTATTGATTAACAAATGAATACCACCAAATTATCGAGGATAGACTGTGCAATATAATTATATTCATTGATAGCTCAGATGATAACGCTTGCAACCATAAGTCCATCATTTATATCAAGATTGAGATAGACTCTCCGAATGTCTTCAAATGAAAACTTTTATCCATTGACGGTTCTAGATAAAGTATTTCATTGTGATCCAATTCAATGCACTCAATGCACAAGATGATTTTAGACTCATCATAACACATTTGATCCCACTCAAATACTAGCAAAATAATCTACAACTTTGACAAGATAAAGGTGCCCAACCTTTATCTTAAGTTGTGAATATTATTCAAGACTAACTAAATAATTGTGTCTACCTCATACATATCTAGATGTATGAACAATTTTTCTTTCTCATAGTCTTTTGACCTTATGATTATTTACCTTTGACAATTATAATAATTAAACTATAAATGCTATAAGACTTGTTAAACTAGAAATCACTTTATTAATATGAAAGGATTGTCAAATACATTCTTATACTCATGCTATTGAGCATAATCCTAACACTAGTTGAATTGTCCATTTAGGAATTACTTTCCGATTGGTGTAAAATCTTCTAGAAGAGCAGAGTTATCGCTTGATTTGGACTCATTTCCTATTTGGTGTTTATCCCTCTAGAAGCATTGAGTTTTTTCTTGAATAAAATTCTTTGACACTAGAGAGGAAATATGAATATTTCCTTATTGGAGTATGATTCTAGATTCCTTATTTGAGAAAGATCACTCTTCTTCGTATTTAAGTCGTAGTTGCCTTTAATGTCTCTCACGCATTGTTCAACTAACCAATTGTATAATCCCGACCAGACTTCTTTTGTCCTGATCGGATGGCCCAGACCAAGTTGTCTATACCCAATCGGCTAGTTTCCCCGATCAGGTTATTTGTGTTCGATTGGTTAGTTTCCCTGACCATCTTGGTAATCTCGACTTGGCCTTTAGATC
This sequence comes from Dipteronia dyeriana, assembly GCA_032871835.1. Lineage (NCBI taxonomy): Eukaryota > Viridiplantae > Streptophyta > Magnoliopsida > Sapindales > Sapindaceae > Dipteronia > Dipteronia dyeriana. The sequence goes on from CM065302.1 coordinate 41,968,310, forward strand.
GTATATTAATTGCCTAGGATTAATCTTTCCTGGCTGATTTTTGTTCCGTGGCGTATCTAATAATGCTATCGAAAAATCCCTATAACAATACCCCCACAAATCCGCAAGATGAGCTCTTGACAGCTCAACGAAAGGGATTTGAATAATTTTAAAACTTTGACTTTTTGATGCTTTTGATCTTATTGCTTCAACACGATCAAGTATCTTATCAAACTGATTAGTCTTGAACTCCTTGATTTTTTGCTCCATTGTAGCTGGACCAGTCGGTGTCCTGGCTATCTATTCAGGATAATTCTCGACCGTTATATATATATATTTTTAAAATTGATTTGGTCAGTGTCCCGACTTTTCACTCAAGATTATTCCCGATCATCTTGGTTTTATCGGTGTCCCATCTTCTTGCTCAGGATAATTCCCGACCATTTTGCTTCGTTTGGATTTTCGACTTTTAACTCAGGATAATTTCTAACCGTCTTGAGTCTTCATCCAAGAGGTATTTGGGGACCTTGCCTTATTTTCCTTGTTTTTCCCATTTAAACAAGTCACCAAGGACGTCTCTCGGATTTGTCTGCTTACAAGGGTTTGGCCGAATCATTAGTACAATGCTAACACAGCCGAATGCATCTCACCAGGTTTTTCCTGATGGCATACCCGAGTGTTTTTTCCTGGTAAAACCGGTATCTCGGGGGCACAGGATTGCTGACAGTGCTTTATTTGCACTCAGTCAGTTTGTCTGGAGCGCCGGATCTCTAACACCCGACTTCTCAGCCTCTCGGGCACTGGAATTATAAATCCCTAACACTTTCTGAGAGAACCATTTAAGATAATCTTTTAATGACTCGTTCTTTCCCTATTTGAGGGTGGCGAGGTGAGCTATTGATTTCCTCCTTTTTATATTTCCCAAGAATTATCGTGAAAAAGCCTGGGTCAACAATAAAAAATTATTGATCAATCCCTAATAAAGCCTTCCAAACCACCTAGACCCTAAGTCCTCGAGCGTTTGAGGGGATGTCAAGCACAATAATAGGTCATTATAAGCGTATTGCACTATTGCACTTCGAAAACGCCTCACATATTATTTTGGAGCCCTGTTTGCTTTAAATTGCTTAACCTGAGGCATTATGAATATTTCGGGAACTGGGTTTGGAGAATGTTATTCACGACAGGGCTTTTGGAATCTTCGTCTAGTAAATCTTTAAGCCCCTAATGACGTTCTAATGCTTCAACCTTCTGGGTTAATTTCTATATTATGATATCTTGCATATCTTCTGGCTCGTTATCCATTCTCGATCATTGATGGTGGATGGGCTTTTGTTGGAATCTTAGGGAGACTTGCCCCTTCAGCGTGTTCTACGGGGTGGTTGATCACTGTCATCTGATGAGCTAGATCGATCACGCCTATGAACATCTCTTTGGATCTCTTCTGGCTCAAAATCTGCTTGATACAGATCTTACATACCTCGTCCACTAATTCCTTCATCTCCTTTTTGGGAACGTTCCCCTTTAACGCACCTTGGGGCCTTAGGCCACCATAGGTGTAGACAATTGATATGTCGAGGTCAGATTAACAGTTGTTGTTATATTGATTCCCTGTCTAGCAGCATTTTCAATGACTCTCTATAAGGACTCATGGACCTACTGGAATGCGTCTAGGGAAATTTCTAAGGAAGCGTTTGTGGAAGCTATCGTAGCTTGATCAGTTGAGATTGGAGTCACTAAGGGCAGGCTTTCTCCAACAGTGTTGGTGTTTATTAGGTTAGAGTTGTTACCAGCACGTAGGGTACCAATATCATTCAGAGATTGGCTTCCATCTCTGTTGTTTGCCATGTTGTTGCTTAATGAGTTTTTTTTTTATAACTCTGTTTGTGAATTTGCTCGCTTGCGAATATTCTGACACTGATAAAACAAATAATCCACCCTCTAGCACCCTTTTTTGTTTGCTTGCTATAGTGTCTTCGTGTTTCATCTGTTTATGTTGGTTCCTTGAAGTTGAGTTCTACACGCCCACTCATTCTAGTGCTAGTTGTTAACGGTGATTTTTGGATCATGTAGGATTGATCACGCGTCTAATAGGTTTTTTTTTTTAAATTGTCAACTATGTTTTGAAGAAAATAGAAAAAAGAGAAGAAAACATACACACATAAGTTTACGTGGTAAAACCCCAAGGTGGGGAAACATCCACGGTTGTCGATGACGGTGAGAAGAATTCACTATAAAAGAATGGTTACACACTCAATCTCTCCTTCTTTTTTGGCGTCTCTCTCTCTTTCTTTCTATATATTTTTTTTATGTGTTGTTATCTCTCTTTTACAATAAGATTATGGTCTTTTTATATGTGCATAAAACATTAATCCTTGTTATACAAATAAGGAAATATAATAGCGTTTAATCAGGACTTACTACTTGTTGTAGTCGTCTTTGTCTTCTTTCATTTTTCAGAGATCTTGTGCATTGAATTAGAATCTTCATAGGATTCTAGTTGAATGGTCCTTAAGTTTAGGACTTATTTCTCGATTGGTGCAAAATCTTCTAGAAGAGCATAGTTATCGCTTGATTTGAACTCGTTTCCTATTTGGTGTTTATCCTTCTAGAAGTTTTGAGTTTTTTCCTGAATAGAATTCGTTGACACTAGAGAGGAAATATGGACATTTCCTTATTGGAGTTTGATTCTAGATTCCTTGTTTGAGAAAGATCACTCTTCTTTGTATTTAAGTCGTAGTTGCCTTTAATGTCTCTCACATATTGTTCAACAGACCAATTGTGTAATCCCGATCAGACTTCTTTTGTCCTGATCGGACGGTCTCGACCAAGTTTTCTATACCCGATCGGCTAGTTTCCCCGATCAAGTTATTTGTGCTCCGATCAATTAGTTTCCTTGACCATCTTGGGAAATCTCGAATTGGCATATAGATCGTCTTTTAATTGCCTTGGATTATTCTTTCCTGGCTGATTTTTGTGACGTAGCATATCTGATAATGCTAACTTGTCATGCTTTCAAAAAATCCCTATAGCAGCTAATATGACAAAGACATTTAAATAGGTGACAATTAAAAAAAAAAGGTCTTTAGTTAAACTACCCCAAAAAATAATAATTAGATAAATATTTTGACACTAATCCAAATATCTATTTTCCTTTGTTGGAATTTTGGCTCGTATTTCTAAGGATCCAAACCGACATCAATCCAAATAAGGTGTCATTAGAATGGAGTAGAAGTAGTGAAAAACAAAGGTCAGACGCGTTGAAGATAACTTGTCTATTTAAACATGGGGTGAAGCCTTTAGATTACTTTAGCTTTAGGAAGCTAACTTTGGCACGAGAATGTTGCTTTTGCTCTAAGTAATTGCAACCTATATATAGGTAATCTAATTATTAGTGTAAGTTCATCATATTTTGATTGGCTCATTTGGGTGACAAACCACATTGGGGATTATCTTGTAAGGGTAGATTATGATTTATTGCTCGCGATCAAGCTTCAACGACATCATCAAACTCAAGAGCACTTCAAAGGTATATCACTTAGCTTTTTTCTTAACTCTTTGAAGAGATTTAGTTGCACACACACACACACACACTCTTTTCTCAATCTTGCATCCTTATCTAGCATTGTACCTTAGTGCTTTCTTGTGTGCATCCCTTGGTTGCTTGGTGTGTTATTTTTTATTCTTGATATCCCGTGTCAAGGCACTGCATGGGTCATTGTGTAGGTAAGCTAACTGTGCATTAACCACGTAATGGTCTGGTTGTGATTTTCTAAGTCTCGGGTTTGCATATATGCACAAGTTTTGCATTGGTTTTTAATTGTACACCGAGGCCCGGTGTTCTCGGGGTGTCTTTTACACAGGTCTTTTACCAACGCAGTAACCCATGCACTATGTTTTTTTTGGTGTTTCAAATTTCATCTTTCTAAAACGACGTAGCTTCTTTTAAATCTCATATATTTATGTTGTCTTCTCTCACTTATTTTTGTGAGTCCAGAATTTATACAAAGAGAGAGAAACCTATTTTAAAAAGATAAAGACTCCCAAGAAATTACCTTTGATCCTTCAAACCCATTCCCATGAGCATCTAGCATCATCCCTACATCTTTAAGTATGGGTCTCCATGTTTTTCTTGACTAGGTAACTTCCACATGCCTTAGATTGTCTCTTTCCATTCTTATGCCATGTTTACCTATGAATAGCATTTATTGTTGTTTAAATGCATGTCTTTGTGTTTAATTGCATTTATAACATGCTTAGGTTGTTGATTGTTTGTTGAGATTTGTCTTTTGTGATAGCTAAGATTTAGGACCATTTTACCCTTCTAGCTAAATCTATTTGCATTTGCACTTGCATTTAGATAATTGATATCTAGGATTTGCATTCATTGCCATCTTTAAATCCTCAGATAAGATTAAATGTGTTGCCCTAGCATTTTTACTTCTAGAATATTTTCATATATTAACTTCGGTTGCTTAATCTCTTCATTGATAGTTAAGCTTTATGACTAAATGGTTATGCACAAGCTTATTGGTCCAAGATCACTATTATAGGCAAGTTGGGTAAAGTGAAAGGGTTAGTAACCGTGGATGGTGTGACGGGATGTCAACCTAGGTTGTAAAATTTCATTCAAAGAGTGGATTAAGTGGACCGTATATGGCTAGATAGATAGCCCGTGAGTTTTGCCCAGTGGAGGGTTTCTCACATAAGTCATATCGTGTGTTTTTGTTGTTTTAATCATGTTTATCAATAATTGAATGTTTGATAATATGGGGTAATTTCATTAACATTGATTAATTAGAAGTTGGTAATCAATTGAATTAAAACCTATTCATCGCCCATCTAGGTTTGGATAAACACACTTTAAGAGAATTTCTATTGGTATTCATCCCTCATCTAGGTGCATTGACATACTTAGTTGATCCGTGCTTGTGTGTGTCTTGATTTTTGCATTTTGCATTTTTTTTATATATATATATTTTGCATTTTGTTTGTTGCATTGCTTTTGCACTCATCTCATTCATAAACCTCAAATACTATGAGTGGGAACGGTGAAGGAATTAAGGGAGCTTCAAGACCTCTCTTAGTCACGGGAGTGAACTGTACCTCTTGGAAAGGTAAAATGGAGTCTTATGTTCGCCAAAAAGATGAACATGCATGGATGGCAATTAAAGATGGCTACACTCCTTCAACAATGACTACTGAAGAGGGAGATGAAGTTCTCAAGCCCAAGTCTCATAGGAGTTCACAAGAATTTGAAGCATCCAAGTGGAATAACAAGGCAATGCATGCCATCCTTTGTGCCATGGACGATAGTCAATAAAAATTGATCCAAACCACTAGAAATGCAAAGGAGGCATGGGAGATTTAGAGATGGCCAATGAAGGAACCGAGGTAGTCAAGGAATCCAAGCTCCAAGTTCTACAAATGCAATTTGAAACGATTAGAATGGAGGAGCATGAGTGTTTCAACGACTTTCATGTGAGGTGGACGGACATCGTCAATCAAAGCTATCAACTTGGAGTGAAATACCTGTGTGTGACGGACGGGAATTATTCTAACCGAAAAGTAGGGACACTGACCGAATCATGATGGTCTGGAATTATCATGAGGAAAAAGCTGGGACACTGACAGAATCAAGATGGTCGGGATATGGACAAAATCAATTTTAAAGAAAAAGGAAGGTCGGAGATTATCTTGAGCAAAGAGCCGGAACACCAACAGGTCCATCTACAAGGGACAAAAAGTCAAAGAGTACAAAACTGATCAATTTAATAAGACACTAGATCAGTTTAACAAAAAAAAAGATTAGTTTAATAAGATAATTGGTCGGGTTAAAGAGATAAGTTTAGAAGCGTCAAAAAATCAAAATTAATCAAATCCCTTTCGTTGAGCCGTCAAGAGCTCCTCTCATTGATTGATGTGGGTATTGTTATAGGAATTTTTTGTTAGCATGACAATTCAGCATAATCACTTACAAACATAGTGATTAGATATGCCACGTCACAAAAAAAAGCCAGGAATGATCAACCCACAACAATAAATAGATAATCTCAAGGCCCAGTCAAGATTACCCAAGATGGTAGGAAAAACTAACCGATCGGGTAGAGATAACCTGATCAGGTAAAGACCACCCGATCGGGACATAAAAGATCTGGTTGGGATTAGGTGATTGGCCTGTTAAACAATGCATGGGAGACATTAAAGGCAACTATGACTCAAATACTAATAAGAATGATCTTACTCAATACAAGGAATCTAGAGTCATACTTCAATAAGGAAATATCCCTATTTCCTCTTCAGTGTTAGAGAATTCTAATATTGAAAGAACTCAAAGCTTTTAGAAGGATAAATACCAAACAGAAAACGAGTCTAAATCAAGCAATAACTCTAATTATCCTAGGAGATTAAGCACCAATCGGGAAATAAGTCCTAAACGGACTATTTAACTAGAATCCTATAAAGATTCTAATTTAAATCACAAGATCTCCAAAACAGAAAAGAAGACAAATATGACTTCAACATGTAACCAATCCTAATTAAACACCATCACCTTTCTTTATTTGTATAACAAAGATTAGGGTTCTATACACATATAAATAAACCCATAATCTCATTGTAAATAGAGGGAAAAACGTATAGAAAATATATACAAATAGACACAACTCTTCACTATAACTTTCGTGTCATCCTTGATTCCAATACTACGACCAACTTAATCTGACATATGAGAAGTGAATTCTTGATTCCCGATAGCTTCACGATCAGTATCCCACACCCCATCTACATACATGCTTCTAATTCATACAGCTGCTTTTGACAGTGAAGTTGGGCTTCCTCCTCATCCCACACTTAATATAACGTTTCATGCCCTGCAACTAGCCGCCTCCAGCTAACACGAGACACCTGGTTGGTTTTCTCGTATTGTGGAGGAAGCAGTAGAGAAAGATAACCTCAATTGGGAACCGGGGCTAGAAGAGTTGAAGTACGTATTCCAGGTTACTGTCAATTACCCTGGTCCAAAGGGGTAATTTTATGCCCGGGCGAAGAATAAACTAAAGTTCACGGTTTTGGGGACCACCAAGAAGGACACCTCTTAGAAGGAGGAATGGTTTATGGTTGGTGCTGACTGGGAAATCTCAGTTCACATTGAGGGAATAGAGTTTGAGGTCTCTATCAGGTTCAGCGGTAAGCCTACCTAGGAGAAGGGGACTCTTTATGCTGTGTCAGAGGTAATCCTTAAGGCCATTATAGACCGACTTTATATCAACCTGCAATACTTAACCTCGGATGCTTTCAATGTTATGAGGGTAGACCGCTACATCCGTATCTCCCTTACTTCCCTATGTAGGTCCATTTCCTGACTCTGTTATTTTTGTACCAATTCTATAGATGCTAACCCCTTATCGTCTTTTACAGTTTATATAGTTCTCCTACCGGTCCAAAGGGAATCTAAAATTTCTGAAGATCTGTCTTTCTCTCACCATTATACTCCACCTAGATCCCCTACTACCAAGTCTACCAAAACCCCTCCTCTAACTACCAAAGCTAGAAGAACTCATCTTACTTCCATCTTAGCAGGACATGTCAAGTGTGAGCCTATCCTAGCTAAGGTACCAATGGCACCTTTCCCTCTTTCTTCTATACCCAGATCCTAGATCCCAGATGGATATTTTTGCATCTTGGTTGGTAGGGGTGAGGAGTCAAGACTCCACTGCCCCTACTGTCTCTGCTAGTCCTACTATTGCTATTATATCCTCTAATACTGCTGCTTCTTCTACCATTGCTGCTAGTGTTCCTATCCCCTCTCATATTGCAATACTCGCCATGGTGGATGGAGGCCTTGATTCTGCTAGTGGCATGGTTGCTCTTCGAGAATAACCTCGATCCTGGCCAAAAACCCGTGACTTTATGCCAATGGATGTGCTGATCACTGTAGGCTCAACCCTCTTGGCTGAGGTAAAGAACCTTGCTCCTATCTTCTTTCCTATATGTATGCATGATACCTAAAATGTAGCTAACACATGTGTTGTGTCCTGCATGCCTTTAAATTTAACATTGCCATGAGCCACCATGTGGGTTCTCTTATGAGGCGTACTAAAACTGTTGAGGACGAGCTCGAAGCAACTCGTGGGGTGCTTGCCCAGTCACATGAAGATAGCCACGAGATGAGTTAGGCCATGGACCAATTTGGAAGATCACTTTAAGAGTCCCAGTATGACACAGAGGTCTTTAGGTCCAAGCGTCGAGCTGTGGAGAGGGATATCCAGAAGGGGAAGGTCAAAGAGCTAGAAAAAAAGAATCAGGCTCTGCGTGCCAAGGTAACCGACCAAGAGGCCGAGGTGGATGCCTTCTTTGGAGAAAGCTACTTCTATACTACCTACCAGGTAGCTCGAGCCCTACCTCCACCATTCAACCTGTGCACTATAGAGAATTGGGATAGGGTAGAGAAAATGAAGAAGGCCAAGAAAATGGTTGCTTCTGATACTAATGAGGCTGTCACTTCTTGGGCTATTGGAGTTGAGGGTGTAAAGGATGATGATGAAAACCAATAGCCCATTTCCTCACTTCTTCCAAGTATCAGAGCTACTTGAGCAGATCCCTCTTTGAAGTCCCCTGATAATGCTGCGGTCTAGGTTGAAGGAATACCTCATTCCTACCTGCTACTCCTTCTGGACCTAATGAGATGATGGTGGACCAATTGGTTTCTAAGGTGGTGGTGGAGGACCAACCTATTGCTAAGGAGGTGGTGGAGGGCCAACTTTATGCCAATGAGGTGGTGGAGCAAGCGGGGATAGATGTTGTGGTAGAACCACAAACCAGTCTAGCTAAGGTAATGGTCCCAACTGATGCGCCGTAACCGGTTGTAGAGGAGCAGGCAACTAGTGAAAAAACATAAAGAAAGGACGACCAGGATGAAGCTGATGCATGAACCAGTAGTGTGACTTCACTTTGTATGTTGGCTGAAAATGGGGGTGGGCACCCTACTAGATCAAAAAAACCATTTATAGCATTCTTCTTCTTTTTTCTTTTACATGTATGCAGCCCCGAAACTAGGGGATGAGCTCCCTAGTTTGATGAATGAAAAACTTCTTCTCCTTTTTCCTTATATTTGAATATTGTTGATCTCTTCATTGGTTAAATATATATAGCTCCACATATATCACAGGTTGGATCTAGAAATCAATCCCCTGCATACACCTGAAGCTTATCATTAATATCGTCCATCCTTTTTAGAAAGTCATGGTACCAATCATCCTTATCCGGAGGGCTTTGGTACTTAGGTGAAAAACCACCCCAATGAATCTTGATACCAAGGATTCCCAAGTACCTGGTACCGAGATGGTGCAGTGGTTGTGGCACAAATCGTTTCTAATTAAGATCTTTCTTTCTTTCGTAAAAACATTTGTTGCAAGAGCCCAGGTATCAGGGATCCTCGTATGTGTGGTATCTTGATACTTAGATGATACCACGATCGAGGTATCTAACATCCCTACATTAAGTCCTTTGTGTTTGCTTGACTCAAGTGTATCCTGGTAACACAAGGAAACTTAGAAACAGGTGAAAAAATTTAGCGCAATAATGGACTTGTACCAGGTCACCAAGGTACTTAGTCAAAATGATATCTATGGGACCTTATTAGTATTTGTTAACCGAAAAATCCCATGGGGTGAAAAATCTCAATTAACACCCTAAACCCGCTACCCGGTAGGTAACGGAGGGTAGCTACCTCATACCTTGGTGATCCTGTATGAACATAAAGGATAGTGCTGTAGGTAGGAGATAAACCATCCCGTCCGGTCAGGCTTCATGCATATGGAGGAGATATAGGGGCTTGAGTTTCCCCTGCTAGTGCAAAAGGGCTGATCCCGGTCCCTGGTCCTGGTCCTGGTCCTGGTCCTTGTCTTGGTCCTAATCCTTTATCTTTATACCTAGTATTGGTATCCTCGATCCAAATAGCAAGCAAGGAGGTATGATCGGTGCTCCAGGATGATGTAAATGTGTTCGGGATAGATTGGACCACTCCGGTAGCGATTCTTTACCTGTAGATACTTTCAGTCAGGGTCTGAACCCATCCTGGTACTTGGAGCTTGGTCCTAGACCCCGATTACATCTTGTAATAGCTATTAAGAATGGGGGCTTATCTAGCTCTAGGGTCGGATCCTTGTTCGCTCCTCCATAGAGGGTGCTTGAGATCTCATCGATTCCTTTAAACGGGGTCTGGGTGGTTTCTCCCATCTTGACATGAGACTTGGCAAGAAAATAAGTGGATGAGGATGCCAGGTCCAACGAGGTAGGAGTCTAGCTCACACAAGTACATACATGCATAACAAAATGAGATAGATGAGAGAAGGATAAGTCTCTTGTTGAGGTGGACTGACAAAGGGTGAAAAAGCATCACGAATGATCATATGCTGAAAAACCCCAAAGCAGTATCCAGAGGAAGGAGAAAGACACTTCCATGTATATATAAGGAGTGCCCCTGAGAGCTCACAAAAATGGTGAAATGGTACAACGTAGACACTCCGGAGAGCTTACAATAATAACAGAGGTTAACTAATCCCTATATATTCTTAGGAGAGGTAATACATGTAGCTAAGATAATACTACAATGGTGATATCAGAAGAATTCAAGTGATATGCCTTTTGCACTGTTGGCAATACATTCCTGGCAAAAACTGATATATGTAGTAGATAATTACATTTTAGGATCTATTTAGCCGTGTATTTGGGCGTCTCTTAATAGGCCACTTCTGGATCAGACATGAGATGTGGGATGAGGGTCAGACGTTGAACCAAGCATGTTCGGGGATCGATTGAAGCATCTTCTTCTTAGAGAAAGCTTTGTCATATTTATAGGTTCCAATTGCTTGCTGCCCACTTCGAAGATTATTGGGTTAATCTTCCTTCCTTATTATGCAGGATTTTCTGTTTTAGTGTAGTTTATCCCAAATAATCGGTTGTGGAGGATATCTTGGAGGTAAAGGCATTTTTTTTCTTTTTGGACTCTTTCTTGTTGCCCATTCCATCAATTTAGTCAATCATAATTAAGTTGACTAATTAGTGGCGTTGTGAATGGTCATTAAGGAGTTGACTGATCTTCCATTAATGGCGTTGATTATCTCCATTAATAGGGTTGACTACCTCAAATAAAATGGTCAACCCTATTAATGGCACTTTAAATTTCATGAAAGTCAACCCTCTCTTCCTACGTTGTCAGAAGAAGAGCTCTAGTTCTGAATTCATATGGCACGGTTCCTTACTATACCGGTCTGCTCTTGTTGGCCATGTTTTATCATGCTGGCATATTCTTGGTACCATTCTACCTGGGCAAGTAGGATACGTATCCTGGATGAGTCTCGAACTGGTATCGTGGCACTCGAGTGCCGGATAGGTGTCGTGGTACTCAGGGTACAAAATAAATGTCATGGAACCTAGGTTCCGTGTAAGAGGTACCATGGAGGAGGTGTAATGGTACCAAATCTGCTTGATAACTGGTAGTATGTGGAAGTTTGATACGTTTCGGAGACTAACTCTGATTCTTTTTTTCATTTGGCGAGATACCTTATAGAGGTTACCTGATGGGGGCTAGGTACCTTAGGGTACCAGTCTGGTTGTATATAGCTTGATTTGGCCGCATCAGAGCGTCTCAAACACATAAGAGCTTTATGAGCTTCTTGTCTTATGCCGGAAAGGTCATAAAAGTTCCTCGATGGGATAGTGCAGCAATGTCCACTAGTTACAAGATGATCTGAAGCTCCCTTGGCAATATTGGATATGAATAGGTTCTTTGATGAAGGTGGGTACTCTCTGTTTGCTTCCGAGATGGTTACAAGGTAGCTTGATCATGTGAATCCTAGTACCTCGAGGTAGATGGAAACCCGTCTCATCGACCTGGGGCTGAGTAGTGTTTTCTATCTGGTAGGCCCTACCAGGTACCAGGCAGATGGAAAATTCTTCTTTGGACCTTTCTAAAAAAAGGTTGTTAACAGAAGTCCCCTTGACTTTAACACCAGTACATAGTTGGGGTTGGAGTCAGGATACGTAACTTTTGAAGAATTTTCCTATCACTTCTTATAGGTAAGCTATTACTTGAAATGAAAACCATTCCTAGTGTACTTGGCTTAGGTGAATCAAGGTTCTTGGCATTCCTGCAAAACAAATGAGCTGTGGCAAACCACTGATGGGGATATTCCTTTGGGTGGAATTTCCAACACTCTTGTCAGTGTAAAACATGATAAGTAAGAGAGGTGAGATATGACTAACCGTACTGCACGGTCATTTGGGATAAGGCTCCTATGGCCAATCTGGGTACCTGGCGTTCCTTTTCCCGGAATCACGGTACTTAGACGAAAGCATGTTAGCGAATCTAGGTACTTGACATTCCTAATGTAGGAATCCTAGTATTTAGGTGAACTGGCGAAACGATCCTGGTAGGCAACTATGCCATCTAGATCCTTATTGGAGAGTGATAGCCTGGCCAAGGCAGCAAGATGGCCATTTGACTCTTTTGGTCTTGTGGTACAGCTGGCGACTATGCACTTACGCTCAGACCCTTCTTTAGAATGGTAGCCCGACTAAGGCATCAGAGGAGGTGAGGGGGCTTCCCTAACCAATCCTTGGTCTCGAGATCTGGCAGGCAGCTATACTTTACGAATCAAACCCTTCTTAGTGGTGGGTGGTGCCTGGCCAAGGCATCAGGGGTAGTGAGGGAGCTTCCCCGACAAATCCCTAGTCTCCAGGCAATCATTATCGAAATACCTTGGCGATCCTCTTGGATGGATTAATCTGGTCATGGGCATCAGGAGCACGATGTAGCTCTCTTGGTTTAAGTGATCCTTCTTGAGGGATTAATCTGGTCTAGGGCATCAAGAGCACTGTGTAGCTCTTCCGGTCAAGGAGATCCTCCTGGAAGGATTAGTCTAGTCCAGGGCATCATAAGTACTGTATACCTCTCCTGGTCAAGGCGATCCTCCGGGAGGGATTAATTTGATATAGGGCTTTAGGAGCACGGTGTAGCTTTCTTGGGCAAGGCGATCCTCCTAGATGGATTAATCCATTTTAGGGCATCAGGCATGTGTATAGTTCTCATGGTCAAGGTGATCCTCTTGGAGGGATTTGATCCTGTCCAGGGCATCATAAGCGCTATATAGCTCTCTTGGTCTCGATCATTGGCGATTGGTGATCATAGGAAAAACATGATGAAGATCGAAATCAAAGGAGATACATCATGGCGATATAACTCTAGGTGAAAACGGTCAATGCTCACCTTGCTACCACGGTTTTCAAGGGTAATATCTTTTTGAGTCGATCCACATTCCAGGTAGCAGACTGAATTTCCGCTAAGGCGCTTGTTATTGTGGGCTAGTCACTTGGAAAATGTAGGGAAAAAACGGTTGAGAAAAGCAACGGAAGCGTGAGAAAAAATGAGATTAGGGTTTGCGTATAATTTTTTTCCCTTTTATGCAACGAGAACCTTAACCCTAGATTAATTGATGTATATAAAAGTATCGTACCTTTTTCGCGTGACGATTGAACAAGCGCCAAATTGATTCCACAAGATCTTCCAATCCATTCACGAACGTGAATCACCTAGGAGTGTGGGCTCCCTTTCTTTAAATTGTATTCCTGAGGATGGGGACAAAGCAAATATCTTTTCTTTGTTAGTTACAAATATCCTCCAAGAGAAAAATCCAAGAACGTTCGGTCACTTGTGAATTATCAATCAATTTGATTATAACTCGCGTGAATATTGATTCGATATTGTACACAAAACCCTTTTGATGTAAAGGATATTAGTATACTATCGAATACAAAAATGTTCCCTTTTTTTCTCTACTTGGCCGAATTCACACACTATTGATTAGAGATGATCGAATTTTGTCTAGAGTTAAAACAGATTTTTCTCCCTCAAAATTCCTATGATGGCCGAAACTTTTTATTTCTCAAATAAAGCTTGGCCGAATTTCCTCTCTAATACCTTAGTCATGATTGAAATTATTCACACATATATATAGGTTCATAAATCCTTTTCTAAGAAGGATTCACTTGGTTGGCAAGAATCCTTTCCTTGGGTGGATTTATTTGGTAGTTAGAATCCTTATCTAAAAAAAAAAACTAACTACTCTTATAACTATATTGTGTTGGACGAAATTTAGGTCTTTTATATAGGTTAGGAGAGTTCAATCTTTCCTAAGAAGGATTACTTGATAAACAAGAATCCTATCCTTAGGTAGATTAACTTGGTGGTTATGAATGCTTTTCGAATAAGAATTCTACCACTAAGTAGTTTTACTTGGTGACCAAGAATCCATTTCCAAAAAGAATTCTTTCCTACACCAAGACTCCTAATCCTTCTCAATAGTGTGTTTGTAACCATATTAAAGACTTCCTAATTTGATTAGATAAATAACTCCTTTTTTTTATCTACTTATCAAATATAGTCTTTAACATTAACTATACTACCAACAATAGTATAGTTTTAGAAGACCATCTCCTAATAGAAAAAGATTTTGACTTTTAATTAAATAATTAATTAATCAAACAATTAATTAATTGCCATTTAATTAAATAATAAAATAAAATAATATATTAAAGCTATAATCCACAGCCATTGCCGCCCATACATAGTATTAAGGCCATATATTTTTTTTCTCATTTTATTAAATCCATTGGACCTTAATAAAAAAGTCCACATGTGAACTAGACCTATTCTTACAAAAAGAAACAAGTTGACATGCTTTATTACAATTCTAGATGGACCCCTATTAGTCCGGTAGAATATATCAAGTGATCCATGCAAGTTCGTGTGGATTGGGATCTTGGCGGGCTATCTAAATTTAAGCTTCAATAGACACAACCCAATCACAATCAAAAAATGATTCACTTAGGTCCAATCTATTTAATTTTAGTTCATTCCACTAAAGAACTAAAATTGAACTCTTAAATAAAGATAGAATAAGTTGATGTTACCCATTCGTACCCTAGACAACCTTATTGGAGAAAGTGTTTCCTCGTGAAGAATACCAGTAATCGCCAAGAGCTTATAGACCGCCTATAGCTCTCCAAGTTACCATATTTACTCATACGACCACATTTTGAACTTGGATATTTTGACTTGTCCAGAAGCCATGTTTCAATAGACACTATTGAAAACTTAACGTTAAGATTTAATATCCAATTCCTCAAAACATCCATATGATGGTATTCTACTCTCATTCAATAAATGGAGCCACGATGTTCATATCTATAAATGAAGTCCTCTATCGATTAACAAATGAATACCACCAAACTATCGAGGATAGACTATGCTATATAATCGTACTCATTGATAGCTCAAATGATAACATTTGCAATCATAAGTCCATCATTTATCTCAGGATTGAGATAGACCCTCCGACTGTCTTCAAATGAAAACTTTTACCCATTGACGGTTCTAGATAAAGTATTTCATTTTGATCCTATTCAATGCACCCAGTGCACCAGATTCTTTTGCCCAAAGACACCACACTTTGATGATTTTAGGCTCATCATAACACATTTGATCCCACTCAAATGCTAGCAAAAGAATCTAGAACTTTAACAAGATAAAGGCGCCCAACCTTCTATCTTAAGTTGTGAATATTATTCAAGACTAACTAAACAATTGTGTCTACCTCATACATATCAAGATGTATGAACAATTTTTCTTTTCTCATAGTCTTTTGACCTTATGATTATTTACTTTTGACAATTATAATAATGAAACTATAAATGCTATAAGATTTGTTAAACTAGAAATCACTTTATTCATATGAAAAAGATTGTTAATTACACTATTACACTCTTGCTATCGAGCATAATCCTAACAGAGAAATTCTTTCACGTTTGGTCTCATAGGGGTACTAGAGAGAATAGTGAGCTTCAAGTCCCCAGGTAACGTAACCGATTTATAGACTTGCTCGGGGTTAATGAGAGTATTTTATTATTGTAATAGTCTTGTGATTCCATTTGTAAGAACTGGGACCGAAGTAGCTCATATGGGCATTGTGGGGGCAAAAAACAATATGTGAAGAACCACTAATACTGACATAGAGGCATGATTGGGATTCAAAGAGACCCCATCAACTGAGAAAGGGATCTAGACTTCACTCAAATGAATTGAGACCTCACTGTAAATGGCCAAATATAATAAGTGTTGAAACCACAGATCTTGCAGGTGTGCTGCTGCCCCCAAAGGTTTGCTTAGTCATTTAGGAGGCCTCATCAAATATGGGAAGACTATGGGCTTTTTCCAAATGGATCGTGACATCAGTGTCTCGCTAGGGCATTGATTGACACGGTACAAATAGAAAGGATCCATTAGTATGATACTCTTTGGGAGTAAGCTGATGCTACTAAGGCCGAGCTCGTGCAAGCCAATGAGGATTGCTATTTCTTCACTACCTACTAGGTGGATCAAGCTCTACCTCCCCCTTTAAGTGTCATTGGAAAAATGAGGAGGTCAAGAAGAATGCTGTTGATATGGTTGTGTATGCTTCCACTGTAGCTGGCCAGTTTTGGGCTGTTGAAGCAAACCTTGGTTCGAGGTCCCATATTACAACAGAGGATCAAAAAGGGAGCTTCAGATTATCCTACCTCTCCACATGGACCTGCTAAAGTGGTAGAGACCCACATCAATCCTACCAAGAAAGAAGAGATCTAAACTATTGTCCACATGGTAAAAGAGGTCCAGATCGACCTAGCTGAGGAGACAGTGGCCCGGGCTAATTCAGGTTGATCCGATTAGGGTGATAGAAGCTGGCTCTGAAGTAGCGGCGTAAGGGGATAATGATCCATCCTCTAACCAAGCAGCGGGACTAAGGGGGAATGAGCTACTACTGTCCAGGTGACTAACCAAGGTGGTGGATCGGGACCACGGTAGCTTGCTAGAGAGATGAATGGCTAGATACAAGTTGAGAAGAGACACCAGCCTGGTACTTGTCCATAGGCATGCTTGGGATCCTAGAAGTCACTAGCAAATGAAATGAAGCTTTGGACTCGTCTTGTACAGACCGAGATCTCAGTTGCTCACCTGGGCATTGACTGGCCCGGTACAAGAAGTGAAGATTCATTAGGCCTTGTAGCGGTGCTGCTGTTTCAGAGGCTTACTTAGGCATTTAGGAGGCCATACCAAATATGGGAAGCCTTAGGGCACTCATCGATTAGATTGGAATTTTGACGTCTTGCTAGAACGGTGAATAGACCGATACATATGGAGCGAAGCCACCGGTCTTGTATTGGTCCAGAGGTGTTCTTGGGATTCTAAAAGTCCCCAGCAACTGAAATGAGGCTATTGACCATGCTGGAATGAAACGGGAGCTCAGTTGCTCACTCGGGCATTAACCGGCCCGGTATAAGAAGTGAGGAGCCACTGGGCCTGGGTCGCTACTCTAGAGTCTTGCATAGGCATGTAGGAGGCCTCAACAAATATAGGAAGCCTGTGGGCTATTCCCAAACGGATCGGGGCATCGGTGGCTCACTTAGGTGTTGACTGGCCTAGTATAAGAAGTGAGCGGCCATTTGGCCTTACATTGTGGCTGCTACTCCAAAGGCTTGCTTAGGCATGTAGGATGCCTCAGCTGGCCTCAGCAAATGTAGGAAGCCTCTAGGTTGTTGTTAGGTTTTAGTTTGTGTTAGCATTAATTCCATATCAAAATGATTTTTACTTGTAATGATTCAGTTGTTTAGATTCATGATGATTCAAGCTTCAAGGAAGAATAAACAACAAGTCAAAGCAAGTTCTAAGTCTTCAAGAGAAAGGATGCAATATGGTTATACAAAGGTAAACTATGACCTAATCTTTCTTTTACAAGGCTTAGGCACACACACACATATCATACATTTGTGTCCCTGTATCGTTGTGCACCATTATAGGCACACACATACAATTAATTCATATGTTTCCCTATATTGTTGTGCACCATGTATAACATATTCACACACTTAAAGATGAATGCTCATGCATTGGTATGAAAATAACATGTTTTGGAAAATGCATGATTGGAGACTATCTCTATGTAGTTTGCATTCTAGTGTGAATTGTGTTTGTGTGTGTATATGTTTTGTATAACATGGATATTGAACTTGAATTTAGTCTTAAATCATTCTTGATTGAGTTTCGGTCATTTCGGTTACTCATACTATTGATTTCAAGTTCTAAGTCAAAATATACTACACTTTCAACTCATGTTGCATACATTGTCTTCGTATTCGTATATCGAGTCAAATTATTATTTTTTGGGTTGAGTATCTTATATTTCCATGTTCATGTGAGAGCTACGGTTCGTAATCCGCAAACATATTATAATTCCGAGTTCGAGGCCGGAGAACGGTGGAAGAATACGAAGGGAGCGCGAGAGGAAAAGATATGCATCCAAGCAATCTTTCCCGAGATGGAGCGTGGCCATCTCGGGAGAGAATGCTTGCTTCCCCGAGATGCCCACATGCCATCTCAAGCAGAAAGCATTCTTGGGCTCTTAAGGGTAGTTTGGTCTTTTCATCTTTTATTCTTATCCCTCTCTTTTATAATCTCTTTCCCTCTCACATTTCATTCTAAGAAGAAATTCAAACAAGTGTGCAGAAATTTTCTCACTAAATTTTCTCACCTTCCAAACAATATAACTTCTTCATTTGAACTCCGATTTGAGTGATCCAAAGTTGAGAGTGTTTATCTATTCATCCTCCATCTTTTCTCTGAAGGTTTAAGTTAATTTTTCTGCTGATTTCTGTGTCTAATCATATAAAAACGGGACTGCACCTAAATCAACTAAGGTATTGATTTTCTCTCAAAGTTTTCTTTTAAAACTTGGTCAATTGCCTTGAGTTTTCTTCGTCTACATATATTTGTATATTGTGAGTGTTTTGATTTGTGTTTTGAACACTTTCAAAGCTAGGTTGAGTTTCAATTGAAATCATTCATGTTGAGTTAGGTTTTGATTTTGCCTATGTTATCACATGTTTGGGATTGTATTATGCTAGCTTTAATTCTAGGACTATCTGATGATCTTTGATTGATTGATTCTGAGAAAAATAGTTCCACACATGTATTAGGCTCTCTTGGCCAAAATTATCACATAATACATGTTCTTATGTTCTTTTGAGCTATTCATGTGATTTGTTGAATCTATGATTAGGAATATGCTCTAGAACTTTAGCTTAAATCTTATTAACATTGTCATATGATTTTAGCATGTTTTTGGTTTGTGTGATTTAAACTTGATCTTGTGATTTAGTGATCATATCTTGTGATTCAAGTTTAGATCTATGCATGTATCGAGGTTATGATTATTGTTGAACATATCTTACATAATCTAGATTGATTACACATGCATGATAAACTAGACTATATGTGATTTGTGCATTCATGCTCATGTCTAGTATTTTCCATAGGATGTGTTGATCATAGCATTCTATGTTGCGTGCTTGTTTGTATTTTGCATTCATGATCACCTAGATGCATTGTAAGAAGGAAGTCTTGACAATAGGTGTGAGACCTATGGTGTTGAGCAATAAGTCTTGGCAAGAAGTGTGAAGCCTTGGATTGTCGAGCAAGGAAGTCTTGGCTAGGGTCGGGAGGATTCGGATAGTCGAGCAAGAAGTCTTGGCTAGAGGTGTGAAGCCTTGGATAGTCGAGCAAGAAGTCTTGCCTAAAGCTGGGAGAACTCGGATAAGTGAGCAAGGAAGTCTTGACTAGAGTCGTGAGGACTTAGTTGAGCAAGAAGTCTTGCCTTGGGTCGTGAGGATCCGGATAAGGTGAGCAAGGAAGTCTTGACAAGAGGTGTGAAGCCTCAGATTGTTGAGCATAGGGCGACAACTTCTAGAGTAGGATATGAGGGTAGTTTCTAGGTGAAGAGGTCACTTGAGAGATTGTACTTTTCTTATCTACTAGTTGATTTTTTTTGCCGGTGGCTGCTAGCCCGTGGATGTTTCCTCTTCGGAGGTGTACCACGTTATATCTTGTGTCAACTTTTCTCTATCCTTATCTCTCTAATATTTGTATTGTGGATAGAACTCTTTATATATGTTGACTTCCTTTCTATAATATAGATTGTGTGTGTTACAATTACTTGTTTGTATCACACTTTACTTGTGTTTATATATTGATTAATTGTGTTTTATTAATATATATATATATATTGTGATACAATCAATCTAGAGGGACAAACTTTTGTTTGTTTCTAAGGGAGTCGAAAATAGTGTCTAACCTATTCACCCCCCCTCTAGGTTAGCCTTGAGCATTTAACTGTGATTGTATTTTCAGCTGTTATCGAATGGATTGGGACATCGGTGGCTCACTAGGATGTTGAATGACTCGGTATAAATAGAGAGGAGCCACCATTATATTACAAGTCTAGAGGCATGCTCGGGATCCTAGAAGTCCCCAGTAACTGAAATAAGACTCTGGACCCCTCCAAAATGAGTAAATACTATGGTGACTCACTTACACATTGGGTAGCCCGATACAAATAGAGAGGAGCCACCTACTTGATATCAGTCCGGAGGTATGCTTTGGATCCAAGGAGTCTCCAACAGCTGATGGAAGGCTCTATACCCCTCCGAAATGAGTAGGAACCATGGTGACTAACTTAGACGTTGGATGGCTCGATATAAATGGAGAGGAGCCTCCTATCTGGTACAGATCTAAAGGCATGCATGGGATCCAAGGAGTCCCTAGTAATTGAGAGAAGGCTTTGTACCCCTCCGGGACCCCTCCAAAATGAGTAGGAACCATGGTGACTCATTTGAATATGAGATGACTTAATACGAATGGAGATAAGCCACTACCATTTGCCGATCGTGCTGCTCCTATGATCATATAGTTGAGTTAGCTTCTTTAATACCTAGGAGCTTTCGAAGAGTGGGTCTGCATCGGCTATGAACCAGTCCTCTAGACCTGGTGCTGATGTAGTGGCGCTCCACTAGTTTATGAACAAGTTCGCTTCATAGGAGCAACATAGTAGACTAATTCCACTAAGGGTCCCACGTACCTTATTTTCTCCACAATAAACAAAACTCAATAGTATAAGGATGCTCATGCAGATACACTGAATCTTTCAAAAGAGATGTTAAAAGTTCCCACAGACGGTGCCAAAAAGTGTTTACTGAAAATTCTCATGGGTGAAAATCCTCAATTAACACCCTCAACCCGCTACCCGGTAGTCGGTGGGGGTAGGTACCTCATACCTTGGTGATCTTATATGAACATGAAGGATGGTATGGTAGGTAGAAGACAAGCCGTCCCGCCCATTCAGGCTTCGTGCCTATAGAAGAGATATAGAGGGCTTGAGGTTCCACTGCTGGTGCAAAAGGGTTGATCTTGGTCCTGGGTCTTGGTCCTGGTCCTGGGTGCTGGTCCGGGTCCTTGTCCTGGTCCTGGTCCTGGTCCTGGTCCTGGTCCTACTCTTGATCCTTAGTCTCGGTACCTGGTACTGGTATCCTCAATCCAAATAGAGATCAAAAAGGTAGGATCGGTGCTCCAGGATGAAGTAAATATGTTTGGTAAAGATTGGACCACCCTGGTAGCGATTCTTCCCCTATAGGTACTTTCGATCAGGATCTGAACCCGTCCTGGTACCTAGAGCTTGGTTTTGGTCCCCAGTTTCTTCTTGCAATAACGAGTAAGGATGGGGGCTTATCAAGCTCCGAGGTCGAATCCTTGTCCGCTCCAACAAAGGTGGTATAAGAGAGCTTCTCGATTCCGTTCAAACGAGCCTGTGTGGTTTCTCCCTATCTTGACAAGTGACTTGGCAAGTAGATAGGTGGATACAGATGCTAGGTCCAACGAGGTAGGAGTATAGCTCACACAAGTATATACATGCATAAAAAAATGAGAGAAGGATAAGTATTTTGTAGATGTGGACTGACCAAGGGTGAAAAAGCTTCACGAATGATCATATGCTGAAAAACCCCAATGCAGTATACAGAGAAAGGATAAAGACCATTCCATGTATATATATACAAAGAGTGCTCCTAGGAGTTTACAAAAATGGTGAAATGGTACAACGTAGACTCTCCGGAGAGCTTACAATAGTAATTGAATGTTAACCAATCCCGATATATTCTTGGGATAGGTAATACATATAGCTGAGATAATTCTACAATGGTGATATTAAGAGAATTCAGGCGATATGCCTTTTACGCTGTTGGCAATACATTTATGGAAAAAACTGATATGTATAGTATATGATCTTATTTTGGGATCAATTTGGGCATGTATTTGGGCGTCTCTCAATATGCCACTTCTGGATCAGACATGAGACGTGGGATGGGGGTCAGACGTCGAACCAAGCATGTTCGGGGATCGATTGGAGCATCTCTTTATTTGAGAAAACATTGTCATATTTATAGGTTCCAATTGCTTGCTGCCCACTCTGAAGATTATTAGATTGATCTTTCTTCGTTATTAGGCGGGATTTTCTATTTTAGTGTAGTTGATCCCAAATAATCGGTTGTGGAGGATATCTTGAAGGAAAATGTTTTTGTTTCCTTTCTGGACTCTTTCTTGTTATCCACTCTATTAATTTAGTCAATCATGATTGAGTTGACTTATTAATGGCGTTGTGAATAGCCATTAAGGAGTTGATTGATCTTCCGTTAATGGCGTTGATTATCTCCATTAATAGGGTTGGCTATCTCCATTAATATGACTGACCCCATTAAAGGCACTTTAAAAGTCTTGAAAGTCAACCCTATCTTCCTACATTGTTGGGAGGAGATCTCCGGTTCTAAATTCGGGTGGCACGGTTCCTTACTATACCAGTCTGCTCTTGTTGGCCATGTTTTAGTATGCTGGCCATGTTTTAGTGGTATCGTGGCACTCAGGTACGAGATAGATGTCATGGTACTCGGGTACCGGATATGTGTCGTAGAACCTAGGTTCCAAGCAAGGGGTACTGTGGAGGCGGTACCATGGTACCAGTTCTGGTTAATAATTGGTAGTATGTGGAAATTTGATTTGTTTTAGAGACTAACTCTGATAATGCTTATCATTTGGTAAGATACCTCATGGAGGTTACCTGATGGAGCCTTGGTACCTTAAGGTACCATTCTGGCTGTATGGAGCTGGATTCGGTCGCGCTGGAGCCTCACAGACATATAGGAGCTTTACGAGCTTCTTTCTTCATGAAGGAAAGTACAGAAAAGTTACTCGACGAGATAGTGCGGTAATATCGACTAGTCCGGGTATGAATAGGTCCTTTTATGGAGGTGGATACTCTCTTTCTGCTTCCGAGATAGTCACAAGGTACCTTGATCATATGAATCATGATATCCCGAGGTAGATGGTAGCCCGTCTAGTCGACCTGGTGCTAAGTTGTATTTTCTACCGGGTAGGCCCTATTAGGTACCAGGCATATAAGAATTTCTTCTTTGGACCTCTTCTAAAAAAGGTTGTTAACAGTACTGATTATCCTTTCTGTGAGAATCAAGATACCATGCATCTATATCTTGGGAATTTCGGTACTTAGGTGAAAAATCCAGTCAAATTCCTTCATCAAGGCACCTATCATCCCTGTACCAGGGAGATCCAGTATCCAGGCGATCTTGATCTGGGTAGAAAACTATACACTTACGATCCAGATCCCTCTTAAGGGTGGTAACCTGACCAAGGTAACATGATGGCCATTTGGCCAACCTGGTCTCATGTTCTGGCAGGTAACTATGCACTTAAGCCGAGATCGTTCTTGGGGGTGGTAGACCAACCAAGGCATCTGGAGTGTAATTTGGTTGTTTTAGTTTTGTGGTATGGTTGGGAACTATGAACCTACACTCAGACCCTTCCTAGGGGGTTACTTGACCATGGAAATCAGGATGGCCATTTAGTTATCCTAGTCTCATGGTTTTGTAGACAACTATGCTCTTACGTTCAGACCCTTCGCGCACAGGAGGTGGTATCTGGCCAAGGCATCAGGGTGCCATTTGGCTTTCCCGGTTCATGGCGATCATGGCAAAATTTTATGGCGAAAAAATCGGTGACAAAATAACACAAATGGAGATAGAGATAAATGGGGAATCTTTATTGATGTTCAATTGTAGATACATAGCGTTCACGTGGTACAAATATTAGTCAGTCTTGGTGTCTCCATTCTTTTATGGGTAGAATCTAAACAAGTGGTCTGTATTCCAAGTGTGGTCGATAGGTATATATTCCAGCTTGTAAGCACCGTTACATACCATTACTTTTACCTTCCCAATTTGGTGCTAGCACCCCGTCTAACCGGTTCATGGTGTTCCAAGTTACCTTTCTCAGTACCAAGTCTTCCTCTTTGAAATTATGGGTTCTGACTTTCATATTAAAGTACATCGCAATTCGTCTCTAGTAAACTGTTACTCTTTCTGCCACCCTATCTTGCTTTTTATGTAAGAGGTTTAGTTTGGCCCTCAGCTTGACCTTGTTGCTTTCTAGTTTGAAGTGTTGGACTCTGAAGGAAGTCATCTTGTGCTTGATAGGTAGGGTTACTTCTACCCCAAAGTCTAAGGAGTAAGGGTTTCCCCAGTCGCTGTCCTCTTGGTAGTACGATAGACCATAGCACATGATAGAGCTCATCTGCCCACTTACCTTTCTTCTACTATAGCTTCTTCTTATTAAGCTTATTGATAGTTTTCTTTTTAGCTTCTACCAGGCCATTGGTTTCAGGGTGAGCTACTGAGAGGAAGCGGAGATCAATCCCTAGATCATTACAGAACTCCTTAAACCTCGTATTATAAATTTTTTTACCAAGGTCAGTGATGATGGTCATCGGGGTCCCAAACCTGTAAAATATATTCCTCTTGATGAACTTGGTTGTATTCTCCTCTGTTAGTTTGGAGAGTGGTTCTGCTTCAACCACTGGGTGAAGTAGTCGATCGCGACTATGGCATGCTTGGCTTGTCTAGGAATGGTAGAGAGAGGCCCAATCAAGTCAACCCCCCAAATAGTGAAGGGGTATGGTGAGCTGATGGAAGAGAGTCGTTCCGGTTGTAAGTGGTTCAGATTGGCTATTTTCTAGCAAGGTTCATGGGATTGAACTTACTATGTTACATTGTGATGAAGGGTTGGCCAGTAGTATCCCTTGTGTAGTATCTGGTATGCCAATATCTCTCCCCTTATGTGGTTGCCACAATCCCCCAAATGTACCTCTCTAAGTGCCCAAACAACATCGTTAGGGTGGAGGCACCAGAGCAGGGGTATGGATTTACTTATATGTATAGGTATCCATTTGTCAAGCAGAACCGAGTTAAGATCCTTTTAAGCTTACGATCTTGATTGGGATCTTCGGGGAGATTATCTTCCTGTTGGTAATCTAAAATAGGATCAATCCAACACAGGAGTTAGTCTACTGTGCTGACCTCCTTACCACTAGCTATACTTGAGTGGGAGATAAACTAGAGAGGTACTCCTTTAGGTAGGGCTTGGCCACCTTTAATAGCTATCTTGGCAAGGGCGTCTGCTCGATGGTTCTGCTGGTAGGGTATCTGCTCTATCTTGAATCCCTAAATCGAGCCTTGATCTGCTTGACCTGTTCAAAGTAGGCTACCATGCTGTCTTCTTTAGTTTGATAAAGCTCAGTTACTTGGTTGAAGACAAACTATGAATCACTCATAACATGGAGGTAATCTAGGAGCTCTCATCCCTGCCAACAGGGCTTTATACTCGGCTTCATTATTGGTGGTACTGAACTCGAATCGAAAATAATGGCAGCACTCAACCTTTTCAGAATCGGTTAAGATGATTCCATCTCCTCTACCTGCTTGGCTAGATGCCCCATGTGTATATAGGGTCCAAACATCTCTGTCAAGTGGCCAATATACTAGTTCTTAATTCTTCCAAGAGATTGGATATATAGGCCTAAAAGGGTACCAGAATCAGGATTTTCAGAGAACTCAGCCACAAAGTCTGCATGGTCCTAGGCTTTGATAGTAGTCCTTGATTTGTATTTGATATAAAACTGGGTGAGTTGGAGAGCCTAGAACACTAATCTCCCTGACACATCTAGCCTCTGTGAAAATAGACGAAGAGATTGAATGGTGAAAACCGTAATCATGTGTGCCAGAAAGTAGGGGTGTAGCTACCTAGTTGAAGTTACCATGTTGAAGGCAAGCTTATCCAGGAGAATTTAGTTTCTCTCTAGTTTGGTTAGGGTATGGCTTACATAGTAGATAGGTCGCTTAACCCCATCACAACTAGGTATATTTATAGCTCGTTCCTGGGTATCGGCTTAACTTGTAGATGTGAGCTAGCTAGGTACTTTTTGTGGGACTGGAAGGCCTGCTCATTGTCCTGATCCCACATCATGTTTCTCCCCTACTCGATGGCTTCGAAGAAAGGGAGGCACTTATTGGTGGACCGCGATATGAAGCAGTTGAGAGTAGCTACCCGACCAGTCAAACTCGTACCTACTTGAGGGAGCTGGGGGATTCAAGGACCAAGATAGCTCTGATTGGTTGGCTTCTAAGCCTCTCTCATGGACCTTGAACCTGAGGAACTTTCCTGCTGCTACCCTAAAGGCACACTTGGCAGAGTTTAGTTGTATCTGGTCCTCCCTCACTATCTGGAAAGTTCTATGGATGTGGTCATGCAGCTGATCAACCACCTGGGACTTGGGTGATCAAATTATCAATATAGACCACCATTGTCCTTCCTATCTCATGCTTCAACAATAAGTTGGCCAATCGTTGATATATGGTGACACATCCTAAAGAAGTTTTCATACTTCCATGTATAAGAGTGTCAAAGTAATAAATTAACCAGTAAGACCGGGTCCAACCACAGGGAGGTTATTCACTTGTCTTTGTAGAATTAATTATCTAGATTAATTATTTAGCTTGTTATAAAAAGGTAAATCAATTGACATTAGAGCTAGGGATAACAAATCCACTGTTGGTAATTCGAATATAATCTAATTATTAATATTTAGTCCAAATTTATTGGGGGGGGGGGGGGATTTCCACTCTCCATAAAAATCAGAGGGGAGAAAGCAAAAAATAATAAACTTACAAAAATTGGATCATATTCTCCATAACAACAGTATCACTTTTGACCCTAACTATATTAAATTAGCTAGACATAATTTAACTAGGAAATAACTAATTTATTTAAACTAAGAAATTGAGAACATTAGAGAGAGAATTTAACAAATCTGAAGACAGATTTGGATTCAGGATGTCTTAATTGGGGGGGGTCCCCTATTTATACAAAATACAAATGAAAATTGACCATCGGATGAATTTAGAATGGAACGTCTAGATTTTACCACGTCATCAGTGAATAGTGAACAGTAATTAATGAATAGTAACCGTGTCAGTGAAAGTAAACAATAAACAGTGCACCAATTTTTAGAAAATGATTCCCTGTAGTCGTGTGTACGATGCACTCACAATTCTGTCCAATAGAAATGTGCCACATCATCAGTCAATAGACAAAGTCAATAGTCTTCTAGAATGTGATTCCCCGCAGTCGCGTATATAGTGCACCAGTAATTCAGTCCAATAGGAATGTGCCACGCCATCAGTGAACATTGAAAGTCAACTATGAACAATGGAAGTCAACTGTGAACAATGAAAGTCAAAAATGCCCTTCGTGGCCTTGTTAGGGTTTTTGACGTTACGAACTTGAAAATGATTTTTTTTTTTGCCATCTGACTTCTCCATAATTTTTTAATTGACCATATTACCTCTAAAATACACAGAAAAATACACCGATTACTACATAACACATTTGTTTAATCAAGCAAATGAAAATATGTCTAAATTGGGGAATTAATCATATTGGAAATTTAAAATAATGATATTATCCCTTTATAAACATACACTTTTCAGTGTTAATCACACTCCCCAACCAGCTTATTGCTAGTCTCTAGCAACTAAAGTGAAAATAGTAAAAACTCAAATTCATATCTATAAAAAAACTACCAAATAGACAAATTCTCCCAAACCTCTTTTCTCACCCTCTGACAACCAGTCATCAATCGAGATATCAATCAAACTTTCTTATGCTCAATAAAGATCAACACAATAACTATGAGATTCAATTGAAATCAAGCAACATTTTCATTCTGAAATCTTATCAGGGATTCTTCCATAGGCAGCAGTTTTATTCACTTCTTCTTTTTAAAAAAAAACTAGCAAATATAACAAAATTGGAAACAAACATTCATTATTTAATCCATATAGCGAGCTTTAGGCCAATGACTCCCAAACTAGTTGGCTTTAGGGCATTAAGTGTTGAAACACTTTTACTGGCTCAATTACTCGGATTGCAGATGTTTATTAGTACAATTCTCTTAATCTTTCTCTTTAACCCGTGTAGTGAGCTTTGAGTCAATGGCTCCCAAACCAGTTGATCTTATTGTATTAGGTGTTGAAGCACCCCTCGGACTTAATTGCTCGAGTTAAAAAGGCTAACTGCACTTTATTCTTATCAATACTCCACCGTTTTATGTGAACACCCTATGCTTGCTGAGGCATGAGGCTCGGCTACTAAGTAAGAGTTTTGGTCAAAATACACAAAATTATTATTATTATTATTATTATTATTATTATTATTATTATCATTATTATATATAAACAAGACCACTGCCTTCAGTTGTTACCCTTGAATGATGTTTCAGAACTAAATATTGTAAAATCTCAACATACTGCACATAATCACGTGTCAATGTGCGTGTGTGTCTAGAATAGTTCGAAAAATTTCTCAAGATAACTGAATTAACAAAAGAATTAGTCAATAATATCGCAATGGAGAGTTCATAAATTTGAATAGTTTGAAGAGAGGAAAAAATGCACCAGAACTATAAAGATGCATATCAGAAGTATCTAAAAGATCTCCTTACTCGGTTATCTTAAAAAAAATGGTTAGAAGTTAGTTTTTTTTTAAAACAAAAGTTATTAAAACCACATTAATGTCGACTATCCCCTCTCCCCAAACTAGAATGAAACATTGTCCCCAATGTCTTTAGAAAGAGGTAAGGTTTAGAAGACATCACCTAAACCACTTGAAAGACAATAAAATCCTGTAAAAACTACAAAATTAATGCAAAATTAAGGAAAATAAAATGCATAAAAACCATTGGATAATTACAAACTGAGATTCAAACCAATTCTGCATTTCTTGTTGTCTTTATTAATGGACCAATCTATTTTAGAGGTTGAGGGATCTGGCTCATATTTAAAAGCTTGTAATTGGTCAATCAGCTCATGAGGATTTGAAGCAAAGATAAAGATTTTTCAGATTGAAGGTAGAATGTAATAATTTTTTTGAGCATGATCAAGAAATGAAAGCAAACCATCATAAAATTTATTAACATTTAACAAACCGATGGGTTTCTCATGAATGTGTAGTTGCGCCCAGGATGCCATCATAAAGATTTCTTCTAAGGTTCCAAAACCACCTGGCAAAGCTATAAATGCATCAACATGATGTAATATAGTAGTCAATCTTTCCTGCATACCTGGAACAACTAGCTCTTCGCCTTTTGTCTTTCTGATGATATTCACTGCGACCATAGGTTTTGGGACAATACCCAAAACTTGACTACCTCCGTCTCGTGCAGCTCATGAAACACACCCCATTAATCCCAAGTTACCTCCTCCGTACACTGGGTGTATTTTTTGTTCAGCCAAAACCTTACCAAGATGAGTTGCAGCATCAATAAACTCTCTGTATTTCCCACAATCAGTGCCACCAAACACACAAATGTGTATGAATCGTTTAGCTGAAGGTGATGCTATTAATGCACTCTCTGAATTATTCTTTTGAGTGCTTTGAAGTAAAAAGGAAAATAAATGCTTGTACTTATAGATCCTTAAAAGGTAACATAATGATACACCTATATGTATAGGGCAGTGCATTTGTCAATGATATTATATCCAAATGGTTCAAAAATCAAAAGTAAACAACAATAATTGCAAAAGACATCAAATGCAGAAGAAAAAAGATAATAAAAACAAAAGGATATTTACTGGTAGTTGTGATTGTGGCTTACATCTTCATGTGGTTTTATGTCCAGTAACAGCTTTAACACCCTTTATGGGTCGGGGATATGCTTCTCATCCAATTTTCTTATAAATTGGCCAATAGGGTCTTTTAAAGTTAGATTCCTAAGACTATATTGTGCATGTTCATTTTGAAATTATGGCCATAATCGATAAATTGCCTTTTGCACATATCCTACGCAAACCATGCCTAATGAATAAAATTGTATCCTCCCGGTTATTAGAACCATTACTACAGAACGACAACGTGTGCTACAAGTTTTACGTGCACATTTGTGACAAGTAACGCCAAACTTCTTTGCTCTTCGTTTTCTTACAAGGTTACTTCTTCCAAAACCAGGCATGTAAGATAAAAATGAATCAGTAGACTCACCTGCTAGATGTACTTCAGCTTCGATCAACCAACTAATATCAGCAGGAATGTTGTACATCATCCATAAGTGCAATCTTTCGGACCGTGCTTTGTAAATCCTTTTCAGAGAATTTTAAGGCAACGACGGAAAATGTTTTCACAGGTTTGTGGAAATTTCGTGCATGCCTTATTTTGGGGAATAAGTTATTTGGGAAACTGAGTTAAATCGACTTGAATTGTCACGAGTACCGTTATCCGCCACTTAACCGGGGTTATATAGCAAAACACACCAAGCAAAAATTGAACCAAGAAACTAATCCTGCAAAAATTCAAAACATAAAAGCGAAAAAAAACAAAAATAATAATTGCAAACACAAATAAAGTCAAAAGCAAGAGATTTGTTTACTCACCATTGTAACAAGGGTCAGAAAAGATGGTAGAGTCCTTTTGAAAATCTGTAATTTCTAAGAATGGTTTCACACGTTGTCCGTTTACTTTAAACACATTACCATTCCTAGGATTCTCAATGTCAATGGCACCATATGGATACACGTGTTTCACAACAAATGGACCACTCCACTTTGATTTTAATTTACCAAGAAATAAACGAAGTCGAGAATTATAAAGCAAAACCTTTTGACGAACTTCAAATGATCTTCTTAAAATTCATTTGTCATGAAAGGTTTTAGATTTTTCTTTAAGATTTTTTGCATTTTCATATGCATCATTTCTTTATTCTTCAAGTTCATTTGTTTACAACTTGCACAATTCACCAGCATCATTTAGGTTAGAATTGAAAGTTTTAATGGCCCAATATGGTTTTTTCTCAAGTTCAACAGGTAAATGACAAGGTTTCCCATAAACTAAATGATAAGGAGACATGCCTAAAGATGTTTTGAATGCAGTGCGGTAAGCCTAAAGTGCATCATTTAGTCTAAGAGACCAATCTTTTCGGTTAAGGTTAACCGCTTTTTGCAAGATCTGTTTTTTCTCCCTATTTGCTAACTCAACTTGACCACTTGTTTGAGGGTGGTATGGTGTGGAAATTTTATGTGTAACTCCATATTTCTTTATTAAAGATTCAAAAGATTTGTTACAAAAGTGTTTACCTCCATCGCTGATAATGGCTCGAGGGATTCCAAAACGACTTAAAGATTTTCCTTTAAAAACTTAATCACTGTTTTGTGATAATTATTTCGACAAGGAATTGCCTCAACCTATTTTGACACATAATCAAACGGCAACAAAAATGCACTAAAATCCAAATGACGGTGGAAATGGACCCAAAAAATCAATTCTCCAATAATTAAATATTTCAATGACAAGAATGGGGTTTAAAGGCATCTTGTTTCTCTTGGAAATGGATCCTAACTTTTGACAATTTTCGCAAGTTTTACGAATGCATGTGAGTCTTTAAACATGGTGAGGTAATACAATTCACACAGCAAGATTTTTACAGCCATTTTCTTTAACGAAAAATGACCACCACATACTTTAGAATGACAAAATTAAATGGCGCTAGTTACCTCATTGTCTGGAATACAACGTCGAACGATTTGATCGGGACGATATTTGAATAAGTATTGGTCATCCCAGTAAAAACATTTTACCTCTGTCAAAACTTTCTTTTTTGTCCCGTGCATTCCAATCAATTGGCATCATTCCTGTTGCAAGATAATTAATAATGTCAGCATACCAAGGCATAGTTGCGGCAGAGAATAAAAGATCATCAGGAAAAGAATCATTGATGGGTGCTTTATCAAATGACGATTCAGCGGTGAGTCGTGATAAATGGTCTGCGATAACATTTTTAACACCATTTTTGTCCTTGATTGTGAGATTGAATTCTTGTAGCATCAAAATCCAGTGAATTAGTCTTGGCTTCGTATCCTGTTTAGGCATTAAATACTTCACAACAGTGTGATCAATAAAAACAATGGTTGATGCGCCAATCAAGTATGATCGAAATCTATCCAATGCAAATATCACAGCAAGTAATTCTTTCTCAGTGGTGGTGTGATTCATTTATGCAACATTCAAAGTTTTACTTGCGTAATAAGTCACAAAAGGCTTACCTTCTCTTCTCTGTCTTAAGACAGCTCCAACAGTAAAATCACTCGCATCACATATCAATTGAAAAGGCAAGGGCCAATCAGGGGATTGCATGATAGGAGTAGATGTTAAAAGGTCAATTTTATTTTTAAAAGACTCTTGACATTCTTGTGTCCATTCAAATTTTACATCTTTTAATAAGAGGTTACAAAATGGTTTAGATATGACACTGAAATCTTTAATAAACCTCCTATAAAATCCTGCATGTCCTAAAAATGACCGCACATCTTTGACTGTTTGTGATGGTGGTAACTTTGAAATGACTTCAATTTTTGCCTTATCAATTTCGAATTTTTTCATGACACAACATGACCCAAAACAATTCTAGACGCGGTCATATAATGACATTTTTCCAAGTTAAGCACAAATCATTTTTCTATGCAACGTTTCAAGACTCTTTCCAAGTTATTAAGACAATCTTCAAAAGAATTCCCAAACACAGTTAAATCATCCATAAAGACCTCTAAACATTGTTCAATCGTGTCACTAAAAATGCTTAGCATGCATCATTGAAATGTGGCTGGAGAATTACAAAAACCAAATGGCATTCTTCTAAACACAAAGGTTCCAAAAGGACATGTGAATGTGGTATTTTCTAGGTCTTCTAATTCAATGGGAATTTGATATTATCCTGAATACCTATCAAGAAAGCAGTAGTAGAGATGTCATGCTACTCTTTCTAAAATCTAGTCAAGGAATGGAAGGGGAAAATGATATTTTCTATAATCAATGCACATATGCCAACTAGATGGAACACGAGTTGGAACTAACTCACCCTTTTCATTTTTAACAACAGTGATTCCAGATGTTTTTGGCACAACTTGTGTATGACTCACCCATTTACTATCAGAGATAGGGTAGATAATTCCCACATCAAGTGATTTAAGGACTTCAGTCTTGACAACTTCTTTCATGTGTGGGTTAAGTCTTCTTTGAGGTTGCCGATATTTTTTAGCATTTTCCTCTAAATTTATTCGATGTGAACAAATCAAAGGGTTAATACCTTTCAAATCTTTTAAAGTCAAACCAATTGCATTCTTATTTTTCTTTAAAACGTGTAACAACTTACCTTCTTGCTCTTCTGTAAGGTTATAAGAGATTACCACTGGGTAGATCTGCTCGTCTCCAAGGTAAGCATATTTGAGTCCTTTTGGTAAGGGCTTCAAATCAAGTTGAGGTGCTTTCTTTTGGCTCATCATCTTTCTATTTCAATTGAGTCCTTCTGGTAAGTGTCTTCTTCTTCTTCGACTACCAACAAAAATTCATCAAGATGTGAATGCATGCTTGACTTAGGTGAATTGATCAAGCAATCTTCAGATGTATTAAAAGAATCGTTTTGAACATGATCTTCAACAATTATTTCAATAATTTCTACATCTTCATATTCATTTTCATCATCCAACGTGAAAATATAAACGCAATTAAATGCTCAAGGATAATCAGAGGGGGGAGAGGGGGTGAATAGGTTAGACACCTTTTTCGACTCCCTTAAAAACAAACAAAAGTTTGTCCATCTAGATTGCTTTTAGCACAATATATACATCAATTAAAGACACTTAATCAATATATAAAACATGTAAAGTGTGATACAAACAAACAACCATAACACATACACAATTGATATTATAGTAAGGAAGTTAACTTACATATAAAGTTCTATCCATAGTATTCAAATAACAAATACAAATATAAGAGAGATAAGGATAGAGAAAAGTTGACACAAGATATAACGTGGTAAACCTCCAAAGAGGAAATATCCACGGATTAGCAACCACCGGTAAACAAAATCCACTAGTAGATAAGAAAAGTAAAATATCTCAAGTGACTCCTTAACCTAGAAACTACCCTCCTATCCTACTCATGAATATGTCACCTTCTTGCTCAACATTCTGTGGCCTCACACCTCTTGTCAAGACTTTCTAGCTCACCCTTCTGGATCCTCAAGACCTTAGGCAAGACTTCCTTGCTCACCCTTCCGGATCCTCACGACCCTAGGCAAGACTTCTTTGCTCACCTTTCCAGATCCTCAAGACCCTAGGCAAGACTTCCTTGCTTGACATTCCAAGGTCTCCCACCTCTTGCCAAGACTTTCTTGCTCAACAACATAGGTCTCACATCTATTGTCAAGTATTCCTTCTCAAAAGGCATCTAGGTGATCATGAATGCAAAACGTATATAAGCACACAACATAGAATGTTATGATCAACACATCCTATGGAAAATACTAGACATAAGCATGAATGCACATAACAAATGTAGTCTAGTCAATCATGCATGTTTAATCTATCTAGATCATGTAAGATATGTTCAACATTAATTACAACCTAGATACATGCATAGATCTAAAACTTGAACTCAAGATATATTCAACTAATCACATAATCAAGTTTCAATCATGTAAACCAAAAATAAGCTAAAATCATGTGACAATGTCATCTAGATTAAAGCAAGAGTTCTAGAGCATATTATCTGTTCATGAAATCAACTAAGCATAAGAATAGCTCAAAAGAACACAAGCACATGCACTATTAGAAGAATTCGGCCAAAGAGAGCATAGTACATTTGAGAGACTGTTTTTCACAAAATCAATCAATTAAAGATCATCAAATAGTCCTAGAATCAAAGCTATCACAATACAATCCCAAACATGTGAAAACATAGGCCAAATCAAAACCTAACTCATCATGTGAGATTTCAATTGAAACTCAATCTAGCTTTAAATGAGTTCAAAACTCAAATCAAAACAATCACAAGACACATATATATATTAAAGAAGAAAACCCAAGGCAATTGACCAAGTTTTAAAAGAAAACTTTAAGAGAAAATCAATACCTTAGTTGATTTGGTGCAGTCCTATTTTTGTGAGGTTAGACTCCAAAAAAAGCAATAAAACTAACTCAAACCTTCATAGAAAAGATGGAGGATGAATAGACAAACACTCTCAACTTTGAATCACTTAGATCGGAGTTCAAATAAAGAAGTTATGATGTTGGAAGGTGAGAAAATTTGGGAGAAAATTTTGCACTCAAATTTTGAATCTCTTATTAGAATGAAATGTGAGAGGGAATGGATATATAAAGGGGAGGGAAAGAATAGAGTGTGAAATGACCAAAAGAGACAAGAAGCAGCCAAGCTTGCTTGCTGCCCGAGATGGCACATGGACATCTCGGGACAGCAAGCTTTCTAGCCCGAGATGGCCATACGCCATCTAGGGAAATAAGAGCTTTGTGTTGTCTTCTTTTTCCCTCGACCTCCCTTTCTCATTCTTCGACAGTTCTCCGGCTTCCAAACTCAGAATTTGAATCCGTTTGTTGATTATGAACCATAACTCTTTCACGGTCATGGACATATAAGATACTCAATCCAGAATATAATAATTCGACTCGGTATAGAAAGACAAAGAAAATATATGCAACATGAGTTGAAAGTGTAGTATCTTTTGACATAGAACTTGAAATTGAAAAGTGTGAGTAACCAAAATGTTCAGAACTCAATCAAGAATGATTTAAGAGTATAATCAAGTTCAATATCCATGTTATACAAACATATATACATAAAAACATATTTCACACTAGAATGCAAACTACATAGAGATAGTCTCCAATCATGTATTTTCCAAAAACATGTTATTTTCATACAAATGCATGAGCATTCATCTTCAAGTGTGTGAATGTGTTATAAATGGTGCACAATGTTGCAGGGACATATATGTATGATTTGTGTGTGTGTTCCTAAAGGCTTGTAAGAGAAAGATAAGGTCTTAATATACCTTTGTAGAACCATATAACATCCTTTCTCTTTGAAGACTTTGAACTTGCTTTGACTAGTTGTTATTTCTTCTTTGAAGCTTGAATCATCAAACTGAAAAACTAAATCATTATAAGTAAACTTCATTTTTATATGGAATTAATGCCAACATAATCTAAAACCTAACAATCTCCCCCTTTGGCAAATTCCATGTCAAAACACCTATACATTTACTACAAATATAAAAATGAAGATAGGTCACAAAATCACTCCCTCACATTACAATGAGTAAGATTCCTAGAACTAATCTTCATCAACTCTTGAACTTCATCTTGAACTTCTCTTGAAGCAACCTACAAATCATCTCAAAGCATAATGCATATACAAGAGAAAACAACAAATGACAACATATAATATCGATAAGAATATACAATTAAATTCCACAAATACATGTATCTCCCCCTCAATACTTGCCGAATCACAAAAATTCTTAACCAAATCTTAAGACTAATTATTACATGCCATTAAGTTCAAAAGT
Organism: Dipteronia dyeriana; assembly: GCA_032871835.1. Taxonomy (NCBI): domain Eukaryota; kingdom Viridiplantae; phylum Streptophyta; class Magnoliopsida; order Sapindales; family Sapindaceae; genus Dipteronia; species Dipteronia dyeriana. The sequence continues at coordinate 42,005,029 of CM065302.1, forward strand.
TCACAAAACAACATAAAAAGAAACTAAGTATCTAGCATATACTCTTTCTCCCCCTTTTTGACATGAAATGACCCTAAAAAGTTAAGAAATGTACCTAAAAGCTCAAAAAATTAGCATAGGAAGGTACCTGTTTGATCACGTCCAACAGAGGGATATTGATCCTTACCTGTTTGAAAATTTCAAAAATCTCTTGGGGATGCTTCGATTTATGTGAATTTTTAAAAGCCTGAAGGATTAGGAGTGTAGGTGAGGATTCAATTATTTCTTCGACAACAGTGGTTTCATCAACCCCTTCCTTACCCTTGGAAAATGACTCATCATCATTTTTACTAGATTCAAGAATAGGTTTTTCGATGACCTTACCATTATAAAGAGTGATAATTGATTTGACTTATTCCAGACGTTGGTTATTATCATAGGAACTTGACTGACTCTTGGGATTTGGTTGTGGTTAAGATGGAAACTTACATTTTTCGTGTGTGGTGAGTGTAGAAGCAATCTTTGCCAAAGTATATTTAACATCTATCAAGGTTTGTACATTTTGCCTGTTAATGGCTTCTTGCTTCTCAGTGAATGAGTGCAAAGTGTCTTCAAGGTTTTTCCTAGATGGTTAGATATAAGGTGCATAACCTTGAGGGTTTTGGAAATTCTGGTGTGTTTGTGGATGTGATGGATCTGGTGGTTGTGAAGACTGGGCTTGATTATTGTTTTTCCAACTAAAGTTTAGGTGGTTTCTCCAACCAGGATTATAGGTTTGTGAGTATGGGTTGAGATTTGGTTTGTTGAAAGTGTGCAAAGCATTGGCTTGTTCATGAGTGCAATCTTTTAAGGCTGGTAAAGTTGGGAAACTATGAGTGATATGATCATCAGAATCACATACATGGCATGCAATTTCTTGTATAGATTTTACATGTTCACTCTTTTTAGTTTCTAAAGCTTCAACTTTCCTAGCTAGGGATGCAACTCTAGCTTGAAGGTCAAGGTCTTTCCTAAGATTGTAAATGCCTTCGCTAGATGGAGATGGTTATGGTTTGCTCATGGACTCATAGAAACCAATGGTGTCCTAATTTTGAGCATTTTCAGCGATGTGGTCAAGGTAGTCAAGTACTTCTTCAGGGTTTTTGTCCTTGAACTCCTCATTACACATCATCTCAATGGCTTGTCGACTTTGGAGTGTGAGTCCCTCGTAGAAATATGAAAATATCCTCCATGTTTCAAAACCGCAATATGGACAGACATTTAACAACTCTTTGAACCTGTCCTAACATTGGTAAAGTGATTCCCCAGCTTTTCGGCTAAAAGAAGTGATTTTCCTCTTAAGAGAGTTTATTTTATAAGGTGGGAAAAAAGTCTTTAAGAACTATAGTTGCATATCATTACAAGTTTGGATCGATCCTAACCTAAAGTTTTGTAACCAAGTTTTAGCTTTATCTTTTAAGGAAAAAGAGAAAAACTTAAGTCTGATTATATCCTTGCTAACATTTTGGTCAGTGCAAGTGTTACAGACTTCCTCAGACTTCCTCAAACTCCTTAAGATGCAAATATGGTTTTTTAGATTCAAGACCATGAAAATTGGGTAAAAGTTGAATGATTCCCGGTTTAAAATTAAAGTTTGATGCATTTGGTGAAAAAGCTATGCATGAAAGTGCTCTAGTGCGTGTGGGGTTCATGTAGTCTCTAAGAGTTCTAGGTGGATTTGGGTAAATGTGTTGGTCATGGTCAACATAAAGAGGATGGTTGTTGTGTAGAGACATGTTGAGAAGGTTGACTAAAAGGTTCTCTGCTTGGTTTCCTAATGGATGTCTAAGTGGGATTTCAACCATGTTGTTTGTGAATGTGGGTGATCGTGATCTCCTAATTAACCTACTGCTAGAAGTTCAAGACCAATGTCTCATGCAAGTTTTATGAGGATTCATGGTAGAGAAATGCACAAAAAAGAAAAAAAAAGGTGTTGAAAATAACTAAGATGCAAAACTCTAGGGGTGTAAATACAAATATATACAAGTATTGGGGTGAAAGTGTAAATACCTATAAATCTAGGGACTAAAGTTAAAATATCGTTAAGATTATGCTCGATAGCAAGAGTGTAATATTGCATTTGACAATATTTTCATATTAATAAAAGTGATTTCTGGTTTAAAAAATCTTATAGCATTTATAGTTTAATTATTATAACTGTCAAAAGTAAATAATCATAAGGTTAAAAGACTATGAGAAGAAGAATTGTTCGTACATCTGGATATGTATGAGGTAGACACAATTCTTTAGTCAGTCTTGAATAATATTTATAACTTAAGAAAAAGGTTAGGCGTCTTTATCTTGTCAAAGCTGTAGATTTTTTTGCTAGCATTTGATGTGTTATGATGAGTCTAAAATCATCAAAGTGTGGTGCCCTGTGCAAAAGAATCTAGTGCATTGGGTACATTGAATAGGATCACAGTGAAAAGCTTTATCTAGAACCGTCATTGGATAAAAGTTTTCACTTGAAGATAATCAGAGAGTCTATCTTAATCCTGAGATAAATGATGGACTTATGGTTGCAACTGTTATCATTTGAGCTATCAATGAGCTATCCTCGATAGTTTGGTGGTATTCATTAGTTAATCGATAGAGGACTTCATTTATAAATATGGACATCGTGGATCCATTTATTAAATACGAGTAGAATATCATCATATGGATGTTTTGAGGTATTGGATATTAAATCTTAACTTTAAGTTTTCGATAGTGTCTATTAAAATATGGCTTATGGACAAGTCAAAATATCCAAGTTTAAAATGTGGTCATATGAGTAAATATGGTAACTTGGAGAGCTATAGGTGGTCTATAAGCTCTTGGTGATTACTGGTATTCTTCATGAGGATACACTTTCTACATTTAAATTGTCTAGGGTATGAATAAGCAATATTAACTTATTCTATCTTTACTTAAGAGTTCAATTTTAGTTCTTTAGTGGAATAAACTAAAATTGAATAGATCGGAACTAAGCGAATCATTTGTTGATTGTGATTGGGTTGTGTCTACTGGAGCTTAAATTTAGATAGCCCGCCAAGATCCCCAATCCACACGAACTTGTATGGATCACTTGGTATATTCTACCGGACCAATTTAGGGGTCCATCTAGAATTATATTGAGGCATGTGGACTTGTTTCTTTTAGTAAGAATAGGTTTAGTTCACATGTGGACTTTTTATTTAAGTTCAATGGATTTAATAAAATAGGAAAAACAATATTTGGTCCATACATATAGGCTTGGGTAGCTAGGGCTTGTAGAATAGCTTTATATATTGTTTTTTTATATTTTATAATTTAATTAAGTGGAAATAATTAATTAATTAATTAATTAAAAGTTTAAATCTTTATTTTTTTTAATAGGAGATGGTCTCCTAGAGTCATATTATTGTTGGTAATATGATAAGTATCAAATACTATTTTTGATAAGTAGATAAATAATAGGAATTTATTTATCTACTCAAATTAGGTAGTATTTGATTTCTATTAAAACTCTAATTGACAATTGGTCAAATTAGGAAGCTTTAATTTAGTCACAATTTAATTATATTCAATAATTAGTTATTGAATAAATACACTATTTGACTTGGATTAGGAGTTTTGGTGTAGAAAAGAATTCTTCTTAGAAAAGGATTTGTGCCCACCAAATAAATCCTCCTAAGGAAATGATTCTTGCCAACCAAGTAAATCCCTCTAAGAAAAGGATTCTTACCCAACCAAGTAAATCCCCCTAAGGAGAGGATTTGGTCTCCTAAATTAAGTGGATGAGGAATTAGCCACTATATATATGATAGTGCAGAATTCGGCCAACCTAATTTTTAGAGAAAAAAAATTCGGCCATTACATTTTCTTTGAGAGAAATTTCGGCCAAGTCCTAATTTAAGGGAGAGAAATTTCGGCCAAGAGAGAATTTTGAGTGTAGAGAATCCTGTTCTTGCTCTATATAAATTCTTTCAACTCTAAAGATTGGTGTGTGAAAATTCGGCAATGAAGAAAAAGAAGAAAGAATGTTTTTGTTTTCGATAGTACACTAGTAGCCTTTTCATCAAAAGTATTGTGTACAACATCGAATCAAGGTTCACACGAGTTTCAATCAAAATGATTGATAATTCAAAAGTGACCTAATGTTCTTTGTTTTTCTTCTTGGAGGATTATTGTGAGTAACAAAAGAAAGAGATTTTGTTTGTTTCCATCCTCAGGTATACAATTTAAAGAAAGGGAGCCAACACTCCTAGGTGATTCACGTTCGTGATTGGATTGGAAGATCTTGCGGATTAAATCCACACTTGTTCAATAGTCACAAGAAAAAGGTATGACACATTTATTATACGTCAATTAATCTAGGGTTAAAGTTCTTTCTTTTAATGGGAAATTTTTTAAAATATACCAAACCCTAATTTTACGCTTCCGCCGCATTTTGAACCAATTTTTCCCTACAAATGGTATCAGAGCCTGGTTGTACCCTTGATTAATTGATGTATATATACGTGAATCTATTTCTTTTTATTGTTAATATGCATGTTTTAGAAAGAGATGACACTCTATGTATTCGCATATATATATGTGTGTGTGTGTGTGTGTGTTTTTTATGAGGTATGTTATTGCTCAATTTTGGCCTTAGAATTTCAATGTAATTTTTGTTTTGGATTGTAACAAGAATTGTGGCCTATCATCACCATAATTTTCTTCAAGGTAGCGGATAAGTTTTTTATTTTATTTTATTGTTGTAATAAAAAAAACTGCAGTATTTTTTTTGTTTAAAATATTGTTGCAATATATTCAAGTATCGAAGATTCAAAGAATTGGGAGCAACCGGAAAAAGTTTGGTACCTTGCGCGCCATAGCAGCAATCGTGCGGGCAAATAAGCGCACGACCACGATTGTTGTGGCATGGGCTGTGCATGGCAACCCCATGGATGGCATGGGCTGCGCACATCAGCCCCATTGATGCCATGGGCTGCACACTACAGCCTGATGGATCCCTTGGGCTGCCCATGACAGCCATTTATGGAGCCAATGGTGCGCACGCCCATGGGAGGCAGCCGAGGGATGTCCAAACGGAAGATGGTCGCGTGAATACTTGTTCGCCAAGAAAGGAGAAATGAGTTTTTGTATTCCAAGACATATGTAATTTACTTGTTTTTTTAGGATGGACAAAAATTGTAGCTATTTATATTTTCATTAATATTGCAATGTTTGTCATTGTTTAATAACATGTCATATAGAATAGGAGTGCCACTCATATATCTCTTTTGGTATGAACATGCATTGAATGGTTTAGGTATCTAATTGGCATCTAGATAACTTGGTAAATCATTCTATGAAATTCGATCACACGCCTTAAATAATTGAGTTGGAGAAGGTGTTTTGGAACACCTACAGCCTCCAAGTCTAGTTGAGCTTTATGTTTCGTGTAATAACCTCTAAGGGGTATTCATGAATGGAATTTAGCAAGATACTTCCTTACAAGGATAGACTAGACAATTAACCCAAACATTATTTAAACCCAAAGGAGGGACATTCGTGAGGGATTATATTGAAGGTCGATAACTTGGTAACACACACAATGTGATTTTATTAATATCCTCCCAAGAGTTCTTGATAAAAAAATCGCAGGGCTAAAATGGAAAACATTGGTTGTAATGTTAACAATTAGGTGGGACCTACTCCAACAAGTAGATGGGTCGAACTCCCAAATGAGGCGTGATATTTATGGGTGTTGGATCACTGTTGAATTTTATGATTGAATTATTTATTTAATTCAAGATAAATATTCGAAAGTGCTTTATCAAGATTGTTTACTTATATATTTTTTGTTATTAAAATGAATCATAACCCCATCCATAGTCAACATCCTAAAAGATAATACTTTAATTGATGATAATTATGCACATGGAAAAGGAAAATTGGGTTGTTGATGCAAGCTGAAAAACATAAATTCGTTATGTGTAATCCTAAACCACCCACTCCTACTAATGAATCTACTCAAGAGCAAAGAGATGAGTATCAGTAGTGGAAGTCTTCAGATGAGATGGCAAAATATACGTTACATTATGGTCACCATCTCTGAAGTGTTACAACAACAACATGAAGGAATAGAGACTGTTGTCGATATAATGATGTCTTAGGAAGAGATGTTTGCTATGATGTCCAGGATGACTAAGAGAGAGTCAATGACTACTTTCATGAATCTTAGGATGAAACCTGGACATGATGTGAAAGATCACTTGATAAAAGTCATAGCTCATCTTAACATTGCTGAACACAATGGTGCTGAGACAAATGGTGAGACAAAAATTGACATGATTGTCAACTCACTGTCGGATTCCTTTGATCAGTTCAAGTTAGACCATGCCTTGAACAATAAGAAATGCACCTTGTAGGGCCTGATGCAGAATGTTCAAAGCCCCGAGAAAATCCTTATGAAAGGCAAGGGTTAAGAGATTCATACGGTAGGTAAAGTTGCTACTGTGAAGACTCATAAGAAGGTCAAGAAACATAGAAGAGGTTCTAGGAAAGGAATAGACTGAATGAGAATTAATTCAACTTGTGTTTAGGCAACAGAACGTTCGTGTCTGCTAGTGCAGTGGGAGATACAAGAATTAATTTAGATTCTTATAGGCATTTAGATTTAATAGACGTTTATTATGTACCTCAATTCAAGAGGAATTTAATTTCAGTTTCTTGTTTAAATAAATTTGGTTATTCGGTTATTTTTAATAAAGCTTTTATTATTAGTAAGAATGAAAAAATTATTTGCAAATGTACATTGGAAAACGGTTTATTTGTATAGAAATATCTCTCACTTGTTTGACATGGAATCAATGGAACATAATCATAAAAGATTAAAATTATTAAAAGATGAAACCTACCTATGGCATTTGCGCCAAGGTCATATTAACCTTGATAGGATTAAAAGATTAGTTAGTGACAGACATGATCTACCAACTTGTGAATCTTGTTTGGAAGGTAAAATGACCAAAAGGTAGTTCACGACCAAAGGCACAAGAGCCACTGAATGTTTAGGATTAGTACACACTGATGTATGTGGTCATATGAATATTCAAGTTAGAGGAGAATATGAGTACTTCATCACTTTCATGGATGATTACTCCCCATGTGTATCTCATGAGACATAAGTCGGATGCTTTTGACATGTTCAAAGCACTTAAAGCTGAAGTAGAAAATCAGCTTGCAATATCTTATTGATAAGGGATAATTTCTCATTTTTCTGCACCAGGTACACTTCAACAAAATGGGACGGCAGAAATGAGAATTATAACTCTTTTGGACATGGTTAGGTCTATACTGAGTTATTCAACGCTTCCTAATGTTTTTTAGGGATATGCTTTACAAACTGCTATGTACATTCTAAATGATGTACCATCTAAGTCTGTTCCTAAAGCACCGCATGAGTTGTGGACTGGACGAAAGCCTAGTTTACAACATTTAAGGATATTTGGATGTCCCATGCACGTGTTCAAAGGAAAGCCAGAAAAGATGGAGTCTCGTTTGGAAACATGCATATTTGTAGGGTATCCAAAAGGAACCAAAGAATATTATTTCTAAAGTCCTTCAAATCTTAAAGTATTTTTTTTGACAAATGCTGAATTTTTGAAAGAGAACTATACGAATAATTTTGTGCCTAAAAGTAAAATTGTCCTGAATGAGCTTTTAGGAGATACAATTCCATAAGAGGTTTCATAACCTAGCCGAATTGTAAGTTCTGTACCAACACAAGATCAACATTCTACCATATCTCGTCATAGTGGGAGGGTTAGTAAACAACTTGAGAGATACATCGGTCTAGGAGAATCTGTAGAGAATCTCCCGGACGACGATGATCCCTATACGTACAAGGAAGCAACGGAAGATGTTGATTGTCACAGTTGGCAAAAGGAAATGCAGCCCGAAATTGAATCTATGCTAAAAAACAAAGTTTGGTCTCCTATAGAATTGCCTAAAGGGATAAAACCCATCAGGTGCAAGTGGGTATATAAGAGGAAAAGAGGAATGAATGGAAAGATGGAAACCTTTAAAGCTAGATTGGTAGCTAAAGATTACATACAGAAAGAAAGCATTAAATCCATATCAAAATGATGTTTACCTTGTAATGAATTAGTTGTTTAGGTTTATGATGATTCAAGCTTCAAGGAAGAAGATACAACAAGTCAAAGCAAGTTCTAAGTCTTCAAAAAGGAAGGATGCAATTTGGTTCTACAAAGGTATACTAAGACCTTATCTTTCTCTTACAAGGCTTAGGCACACACACACATATCATACATTTGTGTCCCTGTATCATTGTGCACCGTTATATGCACACACACACATATCATACATTTGTGTCCCTGTATCATTGTGCACCGTTATATGCACACACATACAATTCATTCATATGTGTCCCTGCATCGTTGTGCACCATGTGTAACACATTCACACACTTGGAGATGAATGCTCATGCGTTGGTTTGAAAATAACATGTTTTGGAAAATGCATGATTGGAAACTATCTCTATTTAGTTTGCATTCTAGTGTGAATTGTGTTTGTGTGTGTATATGTTTGTATAACATAGATATTGAACTTGGATTTAGTCTTAAATCATTCTTGACTGAATTCCGGTCATTTCGGTTACTTATACTATTGATTTCAAGTTCAAAGTCAAAAGATACTACACTTTCAACTCATGTTCCATACATTGTCCTCGTTTTCGCATATTAAGTTGAATTATTATTTTCTAGGTTGAGTATCTTATATGTTCATGTCCGTGTGAGAGTTACAGTTTGTAATCCGCAAACGGATTAAAATTCCGTGTTCTGAGGTCGGAGAACGGTCGAAGAACTCGAAGGAGCGCGAGGGGAATGTACCATGGCCAAAAGGCCATAGAGGTATGCATGCCCGAGATGGAGCGTGGCCATCTCGGCTGTAAAACCTTGCTGCCCCGATATGCCCATGCACCATCTTGGGGGAGTACTTCCAAAGGAGGGCAAAAATGTCTTTTCATCTTTCTTCTTTCCCACTTTTTTATAAACTCTCTCTCTCACACATTTCATTCTAAGAAGAAGTTCAAATCAAGTGTGCAGAATTTTCTCTCTAAATTTCCCACATTCCAAACATCATACCTTCTTCATTTGAACTTCGATTTGAGTGATTTGAAGTTGAGAGTGTTCATCTATTCATCTTCCATCATTTCTCTGAAGGTTTGAGTTTATTTTGCTGCTGTTTTTGGTGTCTAATCATACAAAAACGGGACTGCACCTAGATCAACTAAGGTATTGATTTTCTCTCTAAGTTTTCTTTTAAAACCTCGTCAATTGCCTTGGGTTTTCTTCTTCTACATATATTTGTATATTTTGAGTGTTTTGATTTGTGTTTTGAACACTTTTAAAGCTAGATTGAATTTCAATTGAAATCATTCATGTTGAGTTAGGTTTTGATTTTGCCTATGTTATCACATGTTTGGAATTGTATTGTGCTAGCTTTGATTCTTGGACTATTTTGTGATCTTTGATTGATTGATTTTGAGAAAAATAGTTCCTCACATGTATTAGGCTCTCTTGGCCGAATTTCTCACATAATACATGTGTTTAGGTTCTTTTGAGCTATTTATGTGATTTGTTGAATCTATGATTAGGAATATGCTCTAGAACTTATGCTTAGATCTATTTGACTTTGTCATATGATTTTAGCATGTTTTTTATTTGTGTGATTTAAACATGTTCTTGTGATTTGTTGATCATATCTTGCGATTCAAGTTTAGATATATGCATGTATCTAGGTTATGATTAATGTTGATCATATCTTACATAATCTAGATTGATTACACATGCATGATAAACTAGACTATATGTGATTTGTGCATTCATGCTCGTGTCTATTATTTTCCATAGGATGTGTTGATCAAAACATTCTATGTTGCGTGCTTGTTTGCATTTTGCATTCATGATCACCTAGATGCCTTGTGAGAAGAAAATCTTGACATTAGGTGTGATACCTATGGTGTTGAGCAAGAAGTCTTGGCAACAGGTGTGAAGCCTCAGATTATCGAGCAAGGAAGTCTTGGCTAGAGGTGTGAAGCCTTGGATAGTCGAGCAAGAAGTCTTGCCTAGAGTTGGAAGAACTCAGATAGGTGAGCAAGGAAGTCTTGATTAGAGTAGGGAAGACTCGGATAGTTGAGCAAGAAGTCTTGCCTTGGGTTGTGAAGATTTTGATAAGATGAGCAAGGAAGTCTTGACTAAAGTTGTGAAGCCTCAGATTGTTGAGCATAGGGCGGCAATTTCTATAGTAGGATAGGAGGGTAGTTTCTAGGTGAAGAGGTCACTTGAGAGATTGTACTTGTCTTTTCTACTAGTGGATTCTGTTTGCCGGTAGCTGCTAGCCTGTGGATGTTTCCCCTTGAGGTTTACCACGTTGTGTCAACTTTTTTGTATCCCTATCTCTCTAATATTTGTATTATGGATAGAACTTTCTTTGTATGTTGACTTCCTCTTTATAATATTGATTGTGTATATGTTACAATTACTTGTTTGTATCACACTTTACTTGTGTTTATATATTGATTAATTGTCTTTAATTAATATATATATTGTGATACAAGCAATCTAGAGGGACAAACTTTTGTTTGTTTCTAAAGGAGTCGAAAAAGGTGTCTAACCTATTCACCCCCACCCCCTCATCTAGGTTAGCCTTGAGCATTTAACCGTGATTGTATTTTCATATACTACTCATCGAAAATAATGTAGGTGTATTGACATCAGTGAAAGAATGGTTGGCAAAACAATTTGATATGAAGGAGTTAAGAGAAGCAAGTTATATTCTTCGTATCAAAGTCATAAGGGATAGAAAGAATAGAACGATTGCATTATTCCAAGCTTCATACATAGATAAAATCTTGTCTAGATTTTCCATGCAGGATTCCAAGAAAGGTATGTTAACTTTCAAACATGGAATCAAACTTTCTAAGCAACAAGTTCCTAAGATTGAACATGAAGAGCAATTCATGAGTAGGGTTCCATATGCCTCGGCAGTTGGGATTCTCATGTATGCAATGCTCTGCACTAAACCAGATATTTGTTATCTTGCTGGCATAGTTAGCAGGTTTCAATCGAAACCTGGTCCTGATCACTGGAAGACAGTCAAGCATATTTTCTAGTATCTTAGGAGAACGAGAGATTATATGCTTACATACACTGGAGGGGATTTAATTCCCGTTGGTTGTATAGATTCTGATTTCCAATCGGATTCTGACTCTAGAAGATCAACATCAGGATCTGTGTTTACACTTGGAGGAGAGGCAGTCATATGAAGGAGTATCAAGCAATCTTGTATTGTTGATTCCTCTATGGAAGCTGAGTATGTTGCCACAAGCAAAACTGCTAAAGAGGTTGTCTAGCTCCGCCAATTCTTGATTGACTTGGAAATGGTTCTTGATGCGAATAAGCAGGTCATTATCTATTGTGACAATAGTGGAGCAGTGGCTAATTCAAGAGAAACAAGGAGTCATAAGAGAGGGAAACACATTGAAAGAAAGTATCACCTTTTAAAAGAAATTGTGCATAGGGAGACTTGACGATAACCAAGATCGCGTCAGCAGAAAATATATCGGATCCCTTTGCAAAGACTCTTCCACAAAAGAGTTTTGATGGGCACCTAGAGAATATGGGGATAAGAGATATGACACATTTACTTTAGAGCAATTGGGAGATTATTGGGATTATGCTCGATAGCAAGAGTGTAATAATGTATTTGACAATCTTTTCATATTAATAAAAGTGATTTCTAGTTTAACAAATCTTACAGCATTTATAGTTTAATTATTATAATTGTCAAAAGTAAATAATCATAAGGTCAAAAGAGTATGAGAAAGAGAAATTGTCCGTACATCTGGATATTTATGAGGTAGACACAATTTTTTAGTCAGTCTTGAATAATATTCACAACTTAACATAAAGGTTGGGCACATTTATCTTGTCAAAGTTTTAGATTTTTTTGCTAGCATTTAAGTGGGATCAAATGTGTTATGATAAGTCTAAAATCATCAAAGTGTGGTGTCTTTGAGTAAGGAATCTAGTGCACTGAGTGCATTGAATAGGATCATAGTGAAATGCTTTATCCTATAACCGTCAGTGGATACAAGTTTTCACTTGAAGATAATCGGAGAGTCTAACTTAATCCTGAGATAAATGATGGACTTATGGTTGCAAGTGTTATTATTTGAGCTATCAATGAGTACGATTATACAACATAGTCTATCCTCGATAGTTTGGTGTTATTCATTTGTTAATCGATAGAGGACTTCATTTATAGATATGGACATTATGGCTCAATTTATTAAATGAGAGTAGAATATCATCATATGGATGTTTTGAGGTATTGGATATTAAATCTGAACGTTAAGTATTCGATAGTGTCTATTGAAATATGGCTTCTGGACAAGTAAAAATAACCAAGTTCAAAATGTGGTTATATGAGTAATATGGTAACTTGGAGAGCTATAGGCGGTCTATGAGCTATTGGCATTTACTAGTATTCTTCACGAGGATACACTTTCTCCATTAAGATTGTCTAAGGTATGAATGAACAATATTAATTTATTCTATCTTTATTTAAGAGTTCAATTTTAGTTATTTAGTGGAATGAACTAAAATTAATAGATTGGACATAAGTGAATCATTTGTTGATTGTGATTAGGTTATGTCTATTGGAGCTTAAATTTAGATAGCCAGCCAAGATCCCCAATTCACACAAAATTGCATGGATCACTTGATATATTCTACTAGACCTATTTATTGGTCCATCTAGAATTGTATTAAGGCATTTTGACTTTTTTTTTAGTAAAAATAGGTCTAGTTCACATGTGGACTTTTTGTATAAGTCCAATGGATTTAATAAAATAGGAAACGTAATATTTGGCCCGTACATATTGGCTTGGGCGGCTAGGGCTTGTAGAATAGCTTTATATGTTGTTATTTTATTTTATTTTTTATTGAATTAAGTGGAAATTAATTAAATAATTAATTAATTAAAAGTTAAATTATTTTTTTTAGTAGGAGATGGTCTCCTAGAACCATATTATTGTTGGTAATATGATAAGTATCAAATACTATATTTGATAAGTAGATAAATAATAGGAATTTATTTATCTAGTCAAATTAGGAAGTATTTGATTTCTATTAAAACTCTAATTGACAATTGGTAAAATTAGGAAGTTTTAATTTAGTCACAGTTTAAGTATATTCAATAATTGATTATTGAATAAATACAATATTTGACTTGGATTTGGAGTCTTGGTGTAGAAAAGAATTCTTCTTAAAAAAGGATTCTTGTCCATCAAAAAAATCCTTCTTAGGAGAGGATTTGGTCCCATAAATTAAAAGTATGAAGAATTCGGCCACTATATATATATGATATTGTAGAATTCGGGCAACCTAATTTTTTAGAGAAAAAAAATTGGCCATTACATTTTATTGGAGAGAAATTTCGGCCAAGCCCTAATTTAAGGGAGAGAAATTTCGGCCAAGAGAGAATTTTGAGTAAAGAGAATCCGGTTCTTGCTCTAGATAAATTCTTCAGACTATAAAGATTGGTGTGTGAAAATTCGACAATTAAGAAAAGGAACAAAGAATGTTTTTGTTTTCGATAGTGTACTAGTAGCCTATTCAACAAAAGGTTTTGTGTAAAACATCGAATCAAGGTTCACGTGAGTTTCTATCAAAATGATTGATAATTCACAAGTGACCTAACGTTCTTTGTTTTTCTTCTTGGCGGATTATTGTGACTAACAAAAGAAAGAGATTTTGTTTGTTTCCATCCGTAGGTATACAAGAAAATAAAGGGAACCCACACTCCTAGGTGATTCACGTTCGTGATTTGATTGGAAGATCTTGTGGATTAAATTCAGTGCTTGTTCAATCGTCACGATAAAAAGGTATGATACTTTTATTATACATCAATTATTCTTGGGTTAAGGTTATTTCTTTTAAAGGGATTTTTTTATAAATATACCAAACCCTAATTTTACGCTTCCGTTGCGTTTTGAACCGATCTTTCCCTACAAATATGAGAGATACGAGGACTTATCTGCAAAAGTGAAAAGTAAATTTACCTATATCCCAATACAAACTAAATCTAGACTAAATTGCAAAACTAAATACAAAATGAGAACAAGGAAGATTAGCAAAACTAAATAAAATTAAAAATAAATTACCTCTACAAAGAAAAGGTGGACTTACTTCCCCAGCAGCGGCGCCAAAAACTTGACACGTCCTAAAGAAGTGTTCCTACTTCCATGTATAAGAATGTCAAAGTAATAAATTAACTAGTAAGATCGGGTCGAACCACATGGAGGTTATTCACTTGTCTTTGTAGAATTAATTATCTAGATTATTTACCATGTTATAAAAATGTAAATCAATTAAAATTAGTGCTAGGGCTAAGATATCCACTGTTAGTAATTTGAATATGATCCAATTATTAATATTTAGTCCAGATTTATAGGGGGGTTCCACTCCCCTGTCCACTCTCTGATAGATATGGGTAAAGTGCCCATTGTGCCAAACAACATTTGTTTGTCCGCAGTGAGTCAAAAACTCCATAAAAATCAGAGGGGAGAAAGCAAAAAATAATAAACTTATCAAAATTGGATCATATTCTCCATACCAACAGTATCACCTTTGACCCTGGCTATATTAAATTAGTCAAATATATTTTAACTATAAAATAACTATTTTATTTAAACTATAAAAATGCCCTTCGTGGTCTTCCTAGGGTTTTTGACGTTCTGAACTTGAAAATGATGTTTGTTTTGCTATCTGACTTCTCCAAATTTTGAATTGACCATATTACCTCTGAAATACAAATAAAAATACACTAATTACTACACAAACACATTTATTTAAATGAGTGAACAAAAATATGCCTAAATTGGAGAATTAAACATATTGGAAGTGTAAAATGATGATATTATCTTTTTGTAAACTTACACTTTTCAGTGTTAATCATGTGGCACCACAATTCTTAAGACCAAACGACATTACCTTTTAATAGTAGAGGCCCTGCCCGGTGATGAAACTTGTCTTGTCCGGGTCAGTGGGGTGTATCTTAATCTAGTTTTACCTTGAGAATACATCAAAGAAACTGAAGAGCTTGTTTCCCACGGTGGATTCAACCAGTTGATCAATCTTGGGTAGGGGAAATTTGTCTTTCCGGCTGGCGCAGTTGAGATTGGTATAATCAATGCACATGTGCCACTTCCAGTTAGCTTTTGTGACCATTACCATATTGGTTATCCATTTTGGGTATCGGATTCCCGGATGAATCTAGCCTTTAATAAGTTGTTGACCTCTTCTTGTACTGCAACATTTCTTTTAGGGTTGAAGTACTACCACTTTTGCTTGACTAGCTTGAAGTTGGGTCCACAACTAGTCTGTGAGATGTCAAGGATATAGGAATCCCTGACAATTTTCATGGCTCCAGGCGAAGATATCATTGTATTCTTGAAGGAGTTTAACCAGTCCCTCATTCACTCATTCCTCTGGCATAGCTCCTACAATGCCTACCTTGGTGAGATCATCCTTCTTGATTGGTATCTCTTCTAATTCAACAACCGGGTGGCCACTAGCCCACCTAATGTCTTCATTTTCTATCTCTTCCTCTTCTATCTCTTCTACAGTCAGGGCTTATACCTCGGGTTGTTTCTTGAATTCTTCCGCAGTATAGGGGATTCTAAGGTTCCTCACCGACGACCCCTGTTCTTGTACAACAGCTATATGTGCACATTGTTTGGCTAGAGCCGCTTGATTGGTGGACACTGCATAATAATTCCGTTATACTTGTTGATCTCCCCTATACCTCACCCTCTTTATCCCCTAATAGAAATTTCAGGACGTTATGGTAGATGGACAAGACACTCTTAAAGGCAGATATGAAGGGCCTCCCAAGAATGCCGTTTTAAGTAGTGGGAGTGTCTACCGCTATGAAATCGGTCATGATATTCTACTGAAGCAGGGCAACTCCAACTATCACCGGTAAAATCTTTGACCCAACTAGCATTAGTAAGTCCCTAGTTAAACTATACAGCGGTGTGGTACAACTGTTGTAAAAGCACTAATTCAGATTGAACCTCTCTAGGGTGTCTTTAAAAAGGATGTCCATGTTGCAACTGGTGACTATCATGACATGGTAGACTAAGCAATTAGCAATCTGTACAGTGATAACCATGGGATCATCATTGGGTTGCATTGTGTTGTACACATCCTCCTCAATGAAGATTATCTGGGCTGACTAGAAGGTCCTTGGTAGCCCCCGAATAACCTTGAAAACATCTCGCTCTTCCTCAATCAGGGGTATCTTCTAGGCATGGTTCTTCCTTGAATTGTTGAAAATCCCTACCAAGGTAGGACCCTTATTGATGGTATGATTGACTTGGATATGTCGCATTAGATCAATGCTTTTCACCTTCCTTCTTTATACGTCTTCTATAATCTCGGCCAATACTTTCTTTTCAGTATGGATGCTATTCTGCACCTGCTATAGGAATTCCACCAAGCATCCACCTCTCACTAGAGTCTCAATCTGGTTATGTAGACTGTAGCACTCTGAGGTGTTGTGTCCCACACCCTCGTGTAAGTCACAATACTTGTAGTGATTCCTCATATCAATGAGTGCATTGATGGGATTAGGTTTTCTAAGTAGCCCTTTATCATGGATGGCAAGGTAGATCATCTCATGAGATGTATTGCGGAGGGTGTAGTTGTTTACCTCTTCTCTTCCTAAACTATTAGTGCTACCTCTCTAGGAGGCTGTAAAGCTAAACATGGGGTTCTCCCTGTTGAGTAATGATCCCGGTGAGATTGGAAAGATGGGGAGCGGTACGTAAACCGATTGGGAAGTCTGTAATGGGTAGTTCAGACCGATGTAGGCTTGAACGCTTCCTTCATCTGGCATTTACCAGTCTTCAGATCATCATGCTCTATCATGACCCGAAGTTAATAATCTATCTCCACTTGCTCAAGAGCTCTATTATAGGCCATTTAGTAGGTGTGTGGTGGATGTTTGGCAAACGACCGGAATAACCTTCCAGCCAACTAGTTTCTTCTTAAGTTGGCCAAGTTTTTTTCTTTGCAAAGACCCCCATCTAGATCACTTAATTACGGAATCTCTCCCCGTAAGATCTAAACGACTCACTCTGCTCATGTATCACGTCCTGTAAGTGGATTGAATCCTTGGGACGTGGCCTAATACCCTGAAATTAAGCATAGAAATCACTGGATCGTATAGTAAATGAATCGACACTACCTGCCGAAAACTTTCAAAACTACATCTTTAAATAGTCAGTCAGTGTGATTGGGAACATCTTACATATGGAGGCCCGGGTAGCATTCTCGACCTCTATCTATTGTACAAATCTCTCTAGGTAACGTACAAGATTATTTGTGCCAGAGTACTTGTCAGCAAGCATCTTGAATTTTAGGAGAGCTCTGCCTCTCTGATCTTTCAGAAGAAAGTGGCATTCATCTTGACCAAACTATCCTTCCAGTTTTCCTGATGCTTTCCTTTCTTCATTTTGTTGAATCTTCTTTACCATCCGAGCTACCTAGTCCCGTAGGCGTTTGTTTCCAGTATTCTTGGATTCTACCTCGAAGTCTTCGTTACCAGATATTATATTAAACTACAGAGGCTTCATCTTGGTTCTCCTCCTAAGGGGTGTTTTCTTGGGCACTCATCTTGCTTCCTCCCGCAGCAGATTAATATTGTATTCTAACGGTTACCGGTTAATGAGGCTCCCTAATTGCGAGGTCAATAGCTGACCTTACCTGTCAGGGTTGATAAGTCACTTGTTTGTCCGGTGCTAGGGGCCAGGGCCCTAGTCTATCTAGAACTGAGGGCAAGTGCCATAAACTATAATGGATCGGTGGCGGTGGTCCAAGCTGTCAAAGGCAGGTACCCTCGTACCTGGCCTACTGGTATCTCATCTAGCATTTAGTGTTGTGAGCTAGGGTGTGAAACCTTCTATTGCTAATCTGAGGTGAATATTCTCCATGAAGGCCGTGACTTGCTACTTCTAAATAGCCTAGCCTACTACCGGGCGGCTAAGACCGGGCATGCAAACCACACGGTAGCAGGTGGTGCTAGAGTAGGGTTACAGTACTTTGATTTCTTATCTTTCTTTTATGCCTTTTGGTGGAATCGATAGACTGGTGCCATGATTCCTCGGGCTGCCCTTGGGGGGATCGAAGTCTCATTAAGTTGGATGCTACAAAAACAAACACATGATTTCACTTGCTTTCAAAAAGAGGTGTGGAAACTCCCTATAGTCATCACCAAAAAGTGATGATTGAAAATTCACTAAAGGTGAGGAATTTCAACAAACACCCACAATATTGCTACCTAATAGGTTGTAGTCAGAGTAGGTTCCTCGTACCTAGGTGACACTATGGTTACGAAAATATGATTGTACAAATAATGTGTAAACAGAGAAAATATGGAGAAGCATAAATTGGGATATTTTTTTATTGAATGGCTTATATAATGGTATTAATGAAAATCTATTTAACTCTCTCTTTTACATGGATTGGAGGTGGCGAACTCGTGCATGTCGATAAGTGGAAAATACCTTAACAATGGTGATAATCTCAATCAATTCTGGGAGAGCTTAGGTCTAAAATCTCAGTATGCCTTTCGGGGCTTAAGATTTCGATCTTCAATCCTTTGCATGGATCCTAACCTCCCTATTTAATTCCTACCGGTCTACCAATCAAATCCCTATAATTTAAACAAATTGATTGGTTGTGTTACCGGACGTGATTGTCATTGATATAGGGAATAAAATAACACAGGAATTGTTTTCGTTGATTACATTAGGTTTCTGTTTAAGTTTATATAATGAATTAATGGTGAATCTGTTGACCTATGTTGTCTTATTATAGCACTTGAATGGTGAAAAGGTCAACCATGCTGCTTGGAGGAGAATTCTGGTTGTGTACTGATGGCGAGGAACCTAGAGGTACAGGTCCGATGGCGTGGCGCTTGATCAATCGTGTTGGAGCTTTTCGGTTAACTTTCTTCCTGCTTGATGAGTAAGATATGTACCTTGAAGGGATGGTGATACAACATCAAGGTACTGGGGCTCTAGGCAGACATCCTAGTATCAAGGTGCTAAGCAGAAGGTACCGCGATACTAGCTAGACTCGGTACCTGGTAGTTTCTAGAGATGTGATTGTTGATCCTCTTCCAGATAGTGATGCCAAGGAACTCACATGGCATAGGAACCGGTATATTGAGGTAGGTCATAGCAGGTAGATATTATCTGGTATCAGAAAGTGATTTCAACACACTAAAGACTGGTGGAAAATTCCCCTTTAGACCTCTACCAAAAATGACTATTAACACCTTCCATTCGAAAGAGCATAAGAGAATTGAATAGAGAGTATACCCAATTCTCTGCTCCAATAATTTCTCAAATAACTTGCAAAGAAAATAGGGTATAGTCAAATGAAAATCTTCTTTTGAAATCAATAAAAACTAATTAACGAAATATATATGAAAGATTAATTAAAAAGGATAGAATTCATTGCAAACCCATAATCACAATAGAATCACATCAATCCCTAGTGGAATTATTAGCTACTCATGCTCAGTAAAAGAAAATACAAAGGAGAAGAGAATGAGAGTAAACCAATTGATGATTCCCCTTCCTTAAGAGCATGAAATCCAATCTCTTTTAGCCTTGATTGAGTAGAAATCAAAGATAAATGAATGGGTTTTGAATGAAAGGGAAGATAAAGGAATTCTTAAATCTAGAGAGAGAAAGTGGTTATGAATGGGTGTATGTGCATACAAGTCATAACAAAAATGATTATATATATAGGTATCTTCAAAATGGCTTCCTAACGCGCTAAATGCGCAGGTTGTGGCGAGTAGGGACCCGTGCATTGACCCATGCATTGACCCGTGCAATGACTTGATGCTCATATTCCATCTCTCAGGTTTAGTGAATTGCGCGGGTTGTGGCTAGGGATGACAATTTGACCCACACCCGTTTGAACCCGACCGGGTTTGGGTGGTGAAATTTCAACCCACGAACTCGTGAACCCATTTAAATAAAAACCCGATCGGTTCGCAGCTTGTGTGGATTAGAAAAACAAACCCGCGAGTGAACCCATGAACCCGCATGAATAAAATACCATATATTTGATACTACGTTGTTTTGATTAGAAAATAAAATAAGGCTCAACATTCAAAACATGAAAGTATGAAACCGTACCTTATTTTCCATGCTTTTCTATCAGCCGTTTCTTTGACCACTCTTCAGCCTTCACCACTCACTAGTAGTAAGCAAATCACTCGTCCCCAACCATCATCTCTGACCCTGATCATCGCCTCATCACTGACCCCATCCCTAACCGTCGCGTTTCATAAGCATTTTGCCATTTCGGTAATACTCTCTCTCTTTCTCGATCTTTAAATGTCAAGCTCAGGCTGACTGTGTTGTTTGCAACGAGTCGGGTTAGGGTGGGTTTTGCATAATCCAAACCCTCACCCGTAAAATTTTTCCTCACCCACACCCAACGGGTGATGAGATGAAAGGATGTGTGATAGAAAGAAGTAGACATATGCAAAGTAATCGAAAACAACTCAAAGACACTTGAGGGAAACTCGCCTTATCATGAATCCCACTCCTAAGAGCTCTCTCATATTGGGAACTACTCACTCCCACATCCTGAGTATAATTTGCTTCAACTCTAAACCTTACCCGATTTCACTCTCTTTTTCCTGCTCTGAGTCCTAAGTTCACACTCATTTAAGGTATGCAATGATGGAATTTATGCATTGTATACAATGTTCTTTAAAAAACCGATAATGTTTGTGAACTAGCCTATGAATGATTCACTATGCCATGAACGTTGAAGATCAAGCTTCAACAAACATTCCTAATCAAGACATATCATGGATCAAAAAGGACTTTCCCTTTGGTTGTAATGAGGCCATGGGGATAAATGTGGTGAACAAAGAAATGGGATAATTTTGAGTTAAAAAATCACTAATCATGTTTAAACATACTCACACACCCCATACAAAGCTCTACTTTACAAACAATTTACTTAAGCATCTAGGCATCACATTTCAGACCTTATGCATACACATTGGTACTCTAAATGCTTACACATTGGTACTCTAAATTGTGAGTAATTTTACAAATAATTTCAAGGCGCCTTTCTTTATTTTCTTTATGCCCTTTCTTTCTTTCTTTCTTTTGTATTTTTTTCTTTTTTATTTTCTTTTCTTCTTCTTTTCTTTTTTTTTTCTCTTTTTTTTTTCCTTTGCTTATCTTTTTGCACACACATGACACTTTTTCCATTTGGCTCGTAGTGCAATTTTGGCACTTTTCCATTTTGAGCGTAAACTTGCACATCACTAAGTTGCCTAAGTACATGTGTTTCTTACATATGAGAGCTATTTACCTATCAGCCACACAACACACACACCTACACATGATTGGCAATAAAAAAGGTTGGCATGTGTTTGGCTTATGGTTATATGGTTACTTATGGTTCCAAATGAAAAAGGTAAGTGTTTTGGCCATAAAATTGGCTTTAGAGAACACAAAGGTGTTGGAACCCCGCTTACTAGTCACTCAGTGGAAATAGGTTTTAAATTTTTTAATACAGATCGTAAACGATCTGGGACCAGTGAACTTTAAATCGTAATTTCTCAAAACTTATACATATAAAATTTTTACAATAATAAAATATATGTATACATAGTCAATTGAAATCAATATAATCATAATAATATGTTAGAACCTTACCGACGTTTGGAGGCTCCTTCACTTCCTGCAATTCTTCTGGTCTGTACCACCGATTTTCCTCGCTATATCTAGGGACTGGTTGCTGTGTGTAAGCACGTTACGGACTCATGAACTTGAATGGAGGATGTAGAGAAAAGATGAAGAAACTATTTCTTCTATGTGCTTCAAAAACACAAAACATGTATAAAAAATATTATCTTTCTTTTTTCTGTTTACTGTGCACGATGCACAAAAGAAAATATATTTGGTATGCAACTCTTGCACACACTCAAAATTCTCTCTTAATCTCATGCACACTTGGCACACCCAAAAACAACTCAACCGATGTGTTTATGTATATGTGCTTTAGTTTGGTATCTATTTTAAAAAAATTAAAACCAATATTTAATTAAAACCAATCAACCTAATCTTTTAAGATATCAAATATCTCTAAAGATATTAATTAATATATTATATATTTGATTTGATTTGAATTCAAACTATTTAAATTTAAAAATTAAATATTTAATTTAATAAAATAAAATATTCATATTATCTTATTTTATTCAAAAGTAAATATCAACAAACATCCCTCATTTAATGATTAATAACATAATTAAATAATCTTATTGTTCAATTTATTTAATCACCACTATCCATTAATTAAATCATCTCATTAATTCACTTAATTCCCGAATAAACACGTGTCACTTTCATAACACAATTAATTGGACAATCCAATTAATTAACCGTGACTCTTGGTACCTAAATCGATCATGCTAGTAAGGGGATTTGGAATGAGGTGCTCGATAGGCAAGACCGCCTCCACTCTGAATGCTAAGTAGTAGGACGTTTCTCTGGTTACGGTTCTTTTAGTGGTCCGGTAGGCCCAAAGCACCTCGGGCAACTCTTCTGGCCACTTGCTCTTTCTCTTCTGGAGTTTCTTCTTCAAGAGCTTCTTAATTTTCTTATTGGTAGCCTTCAACAGGCCATTAGTTTGGGGGTGGGCTACTGAGGCAAAATAAAGGTCGATTCCCAAGTCCTTACAGAAATCCTTGAATCAAGCATTATCAAATTGCATACCAAGGTCTGTGATGATAATGATCAGGGTACTGAACTTGCACACCATATTAGTCTTGATAACCTTGGTGGTGTTTTGCTCTGTGATCTGGGATAATGGTCCTGCTTCCACCCAACGAGTAAAGTGATCAATCACGACAATAATGTGCTTGGCTTAACCTGGAGCGGTAGGGAGGGGCCTAAAAAAATCAACCCCACAGATAGCAAAGGGGTATTGTGAACTGATTTTGACAGGCATTCTGGAGACAGATGGTCCAGGTTTGAAGTTCTTTGGTAGGGCTTACATGATTGTACAAATGTTCTTACATCCTACTGTATGGTCAACCAGTAGTAAACCATACGGAGCACCTAGTATGCCAATGCTTCCCCTCCGCTATGGTTCCCGCATTCGCCTGAGTGGAATTCTTTTAATGCCCAACCAGCATCGTTCGGATACAAGCATTAGAGTAAGAGGAGGAACTTTCCCCGATGACAGAGGTACCAATCAATTAAGCAATTTTGGATTGAAATTCTTATGTGCTTTTGAGCTTGATCCCGGTCTTCGAAAGCTTTCCTTCCCAAAGATAAGCAATAATTGGGTTCATCCAACAGGGGAGGCGAGCAACTGGGCTGACCTCTTTGCTTGGTGTTATGCTGGACTAAGTGATCACCTGGAGAGGAACTTTTTTGGGTAGAGTTTGTCTTTCGTTGGCGGCTATTTTGGTGAGGGTATCTTCTCGATGGTTCTCCTGACGTAGGATCTGTTGAATCTTGAACTCTCTGAATCGGGCTTTAAGTTGTTGGACCAACATAAGGTAGGCTATCTTGTTGTCACTTTTTGCCTGGTATAAACCGACGACCTGGTTAATGATAAGTTGAGAGTCGCTCTTAACTTATAGGTAGTCGACCTCGATCTCGATGGTTATCCTTATTCCAGCTAGAAGAGCTTCATACTCTGCTTCACTATTTATAGTCTTGAACTCGAACCTGAAGCGGTGGCAGTATTCGGTTTTTCTTAGGTCCATCAAGATGATACCAGCACCTCCCCCTACTTGTCCAGATGTCCCATCAGTGTAGAGGATCCAGGGATTATAGTCGGTTTACCATTCTCTAATTTTTAGATCTCTCTGGGATTCGATTCTAGTTATGTTGAAGTATCAGGATTGGGGAGAGCCGAGAATTCAGCCACGAACTCTGCTAGCACCTGGGCTTTGATAGCTGTCATTGCCTTGTATTTTATGTCAAACTAGGTGAGTTCAAGGGCCTAAAGAACTAACCTTCCTAACACGTCTGTTCTTTATAAAAACTCTCAAAGCGACAGGTCTGTCACAATAGAGACTACATGAGCTTGGAAGTAAGGGTGCTGTTTTCTTATCGAGGTTATCAAGGTAAGGGCACACTTCTCTAGGAGGATTTAATTCCTTTTTAGTTTTGGTTAACGCATGGCTCACGTAGTAAATAGGTCGCTGAACCCCGTCTCCATACTCATTGACCAAAGGCCCACTAACCGTCATTTCGGACACAGCTAGGCAAATATGTAGTTCCTCTCTTAGAGCTGGCTTGACTAGTAGCGGTGGGGTAGCTAGATATTTTCTTCAAAGATTGGAAAGCCTGCTTGCTATCTTGGTCCCATTTTATATTCCATCCCTGTGATCACCCTAAAAAAGGGAAGGCATTTGTCAGTCGATTGTGAAATGGATCTGTTGAGCGCTGCTACTCGACCGGTTAACGCCTGTACTTGTTTGAGTGAGGTAGGAGATTCTAGGTCTAGGATAGCTCAGATCTTCTCAAAGTTGGCCTCTATACCTCTCTCGTGAACCATAAGCCTAAGAAATTTTTCGGCTATTACCCCAAAAGCACATTTGGCAGGGTTCAACTGTATTTGATTCTCTTTTAGAATCTGGAAGTTTCGGTGAAGATGGTCCTAGAGCTCTTCCGCTACCTGAGATTTGGTGTTCATGTCATCATTGTACACCTTCATTGTTTTTCCTATCTCTAGCTTAAACAATTGATTCACCAGACGCTGGTAAATAGCACCTACATTCTTGAGGCAAAACGGTATCACCTTATAGCAGTAGAGACTTTGCCCGGTGATGAAGGTAGTCTTATCCTGATCAGTGGGTTGTATCATGATCTGGTTGTACCCAAAAAACGCATCCATAAAGCTCATGAGCTTGTTTTCTATGATGAAATCCACTAGCTGATTGATTTTGGGCAGGGGAAACTATCCTTTGGGCAGACGCGATTGAGATCTTTATAGTCAACGTACATGCATAATTTCCCATTTGTTTTGGTGACCATGACCACATTCGTGATCCAATCGGGGTATCGGAACTCCTTGATGAATCCAGCCTTTATCGATATGTCAACCTCTTTCTATATGGCAGTGTTTCTTTAGACGTTGAAGTGTCGCCACTTCTGCTTGACCGGTTTGAAAATGGGGTCGACTGCCAACCTATGAGAGACCAGAGAGATAGGAAGTCTTAGCATTTTATCATGGCTCCAGGCGAATATGTCACTGTATTCTCAGAGGAGCTTAACCATGCCTTCTTTTACTCTTGGCTCTAAGGTCACCCCAACCTTGACTACCTTGAACTGGTTGTCTTCTCTCATCGGAATTTCTTCTAACTTATCAACAGGGTAGCCACTGGCACACCCCCTATCTTTTTTTACTTTTTCCTTAATTTGGATATCATTCTCAGGATATTGTGTGAAATTTTTTGCATCTCCTAAGACCTCGAAACCCCTCTCTAATGATTATTGTCCTTACACCACAGTTACTTGCACATACTACTTCGCTAGTGCAACGAGATTGGTGGATACTGCGTAACACTTACGAGTGACCTGTAGATCTCCTCGTACCTCGCCTACCTCATTTCTTGCTGGGAACTTCAGTACATTGTGGTAGATGGATAGCACCCCATTGAGTACTGATAAGAAAGGCCTCCTTATAATGGCATTGTAGGTTGACTGGGTGTCGACCACAATGAAGTCTGTCATGATGTTCTGTTCTAAAGACGTAGTACCAACGATGAACTATAGAATTTTTGATCCCACCGGTATAATTGAGTCCCCAATGAAACTGTACAAGGGGGTGGTGCAACTGTTGTAGCACCACTGCTTCAAGTTGAACTTTTCCAGAGTGTCTCTAAAAAGAATGTCCATGTTGCTTCCTGTGTCAATCAAGAGACGGCAGACAAGAAAATTGGAGATTTGTACCATGATCACCATGGGGTCATCGTGCGGCTGCACGGTATTATACACATCTGCTTCAGTTAAAATGATATGAGTTGATTAGGAGGTTTCCGCCGAGCTCTGATCTATCCCGAAGATACTCTACCCTTCTTCAATCCGGGGGACCTTCCTAGCGAGATTCTTTATGGAGTTGTTGGAGGTACCAGCAAGAGTGGGTCCTCCACTAATGGTGTGTATGATCCGGATCTATTGCATCAGGTCTTTTTGTTCTCCTTTCCTCTTATCAGTATGATCTCGGATCTCGGCTATAACTTCATTGCCAGTGTGGATGCTATTTTGAACCTGCTTGACGAATGTCATTTTGTATAAGTAAAATAGTTCGTCAAACAAAATTTATAATCCCAAATTGCACTCAAAGTTTATGAACAATGCAATGGCAAGTATGGGTATCGTCCACAGAGATCGAGATAAGCTTATATGATCAAATTATGCTTCTAAGTAAAGGCCAGAAAAGTAAATTGAAATGGTTGAAGAGTAAAGTGAAAACAAGTAAATCTAAACTAGTTTAAACTACTCAAAAATGCACAAATAATGAATGGAAGATAGATGATATGAATACTATGGCAATGATGGATTCATTAGGCAGACTACATGCAAGTTAAACTTACACTATAACGAGAAATAAACACAGGTAACCAAGCTAGATATATAGCATTGATTATATATCACTCATGAGTGTCCAATCTAGATGTATAGCATTGGAACTCACAATTGATTTTCCGTGAAAGAGCATCTATTAATTAAGGAATTAATCTCTTAATAACATCATCAACCTAGATGTATAGAATTGATGCTTAACCTATCATGAGCAAGCAATCTACATGTATAGACTTGTCTACCCATTCAAGATTAGAATAAAAGAGAGATTATAAAATCCGGGTTTCACTAGAGGATGTACTTTTGATTAACCCTTTGTTGGGTTTTGGTTTGTGTTGGCATGAGTTCCATATCAAAATGATGTTTACTTGTAATGACTTAGTTGTTTAGGTTCATGACGATTCAAGCTTCAAGGAAGAAGAAACAACAAGTCAAAGCAAGTTCTAAGTCTTCAAAGAGAAAGGATGCAATTGGATTCTACAAAGGTATACTAAGACCTTATCTTTCTCTTACAAGGCTTAGGCACACACACACACATATCATATATTTGTATCCCTGCATCATTGTGTACCTTATAGGCACACACATACAATTCATTCATATGTGTCCCTGCATCTTTGTGCACCATGTATAACACATTCACACACTTGGAGATGAATGCTCATGCATTGGTTTGGAAATAACATGTTTTGGAATATGCATGATTGGAAACTATCTCTATGTAGTTTGCGTTCTAGTGTGAATTGTGTTTGTGTTCGTATATTATTGTATAACATGGATATTGAACTTGGATTTAGTCTTAAATCATTCTTGATTGAGTTCCGGTCATTTTGGTTACTCATACTATTGATTTCAAGTTCTAAGTCAAAAGATACTACACTTTCAACTCATGTTTCATACATTGTCTTCGTCTTCATATATCGAATCGAATTATTATTTTCCGGGTTGAGTATCTTATATTTCAATGTCCATGTGAGAGTTACGGTTTGTAATCCATAAACGGATTAGAATTCCGAGTTCAGAAGCCAGAGAACGGTTGAAGAACGAGAGGGAAGCGCAAGGGGAATGCACCATGGCCAAAAGGCCATGGAGGTGTGCATGCTCGAGATGGCGCGTGGCCATCTCGTCTGCACAACCTTGCTGCCCCAAGATGCCCATGCGCCATCTTAGGGAAGAACTTCCAAAGGAGGGAAAAAATGCCTTTTCATCTTTCTTCTTTCTCACTCCTTTATAAACTCTCTCTCTCTCACAATTCATTCTAAGAAGAAATTCAAATTAAGTGTTCAGATATGTGTGATTCACCATAACTTCTTCATTTAAACTCCGATATGTGTGATTCGAAGTTGACAGTGTTCATTTTTTCATCCTCCATCTTTTCTTTGAAGTTTTGAGTTTATTTTACTGTTGTTTTTGGTGTCTAATCATACAAAAATGGAACTGCACCTAGATCAACTAAGGTATTGATTTTCTCTCTAAGTTTTCTTTTAAAACCTCGTCAATTGCCTTCGGTTTTCTTCTTTTACATATATTTGTATATTGTGAGTGCTTTGATTTGTGTTTTGAACACTTTCAAAGCTAGATTGAATTTCAATTGAAATCATACATGTTGAGTTAGGTTTTGATTTTGCCTATGTTATCATATGTTTGAGATTGTATTGTGCTAGCTTTGATTCTAGGACTATTTGAATGATTGATTTTGAGAAAAATAGTTCCTCACATGTATTAGGCTCTCTTGGCTGAAATTCTCACATAATACATGTGCTTATGTTCTTTTGAGCTATTCATGTGATTTGTTGAATCTATGATTAGGAATATGCTCTAGAACTTATGCTTAGATCTATTTGACTTTGTCATATGATTTTAGCATGTTTTAGGTTTTTATGATTTAAACTTGATCTTGTGATTTGTTGATCATATCTTGTGATTCAAGTTTGAATATATGCATGAATCTAGTTTGTGATTAATATTGATCATATCTTACATAATCTAGATTGACTACTGGTGCATGATAAACTAGACTATATGTGATTTGTGTATTCATGCTCATGTCTAGTATTTTCCATAGGATGTGTTGATCATAGCATTCTATGTTGCGTGCTTATTTGCGTTTTGCATTCATGATCATCTAGATTCCTTGTGAGAAGGAAGTCTTGACAATAGGTGTGAGACCTATGGTGTTGAGCAAGAAGTCTTGGCAATAAGTGTGAAGCCTCGGATTGTCGAGCAAGGAAGTCTTGCCTAGAGTTGGGAGAACTCGGATAGGTGAGCAAGGAAGTCTTGACTAGAGTCAGGAAGACTCTGATAGTTGAGCAAAAAGTCTTGCCTTGGGTTGTGAAGATCCGGATAAGGTGAGCAAGGAAGTTTTGACAAGAGGTTTGAAGCCTCGGATTGTTGAGCATAGTGCGGGAACTTCTAGAGTAGGATATGAGGGTAGTTTCTAGGTGAAGAGATCACTTGAGAGATTGTACTTGTCTTATCTACCATGGGATTTTGTTTGCCAGTGGCTGCTAGCCCGTGGATGTTTCCTCTTTGGAGGTTTACCATGTTATATCTTATGTCAAGTTTTCTCTATCCCTATATCTCTAATATTTGTATTGTGGATAGAACTTTCTTTGTATGTTGACTTATTCTTTATAATATTGATTGTGTATATGTTACAATTACTTGTTCGTATCACACTTTACTTGTGTTTATATATTGATTAATTGTCTTTAATTAATATATATATTGTGATACAAGCAATCTAGAGGGACAAACTTTTGTTTGTTTATAAGGGAGTCAAAAAAGGTGTATAGCCTATTCACCCCCCCCCCCCCCCCCCTCCCTCACTCTAGGTTAGCCTTGAGCATTTAACCGTGATTGTATTTTCAATTGGTATCAGAGGAGGACACTAGATTGCACTTAGTATAAGTCCGGGGTGATACTTTCACGGTTTTTGCAAGGCGTTTGAAGTCATGGGTTTACAAGATGATGTAATAGCGGAAAAAGCCTCAAATACTAGGCCACCATTACTACGTGGTACTAACTATGGGTATTGGAAGTTGAGGATGAAAGCCTACATCCACTTTATTGATGAAAGGGCTTGGATGGTAGTGGAAGTAGGTTACAGTCCTCCTACCAAGGTTTTAGAGGATGGAACCATGATACTCAAGCCAAGAAGTGAATGGACAACAAATGAGTTTGAGGTTGCTAAATGGCACCATCGTTCTATAAATGCCATCTTTAGAGGAGTTGATGGGCATCAATTCTCTTACATTCAAAATCTTGAATCCGTAAAAGAAGCTTGGGATACTCTCTAAGTTACTAATGAAGGAACCTTAGCGGTGAAGAAATCGAGGCTTCAAATGTTGGCATCACAATTTGAAGGTTTAAGTTTGGGCGAGGAAGAAAAGTTCGAAGACTTCCAATTCCGGCTTCTTAACATAGCTAACCAATGTCAAGCACTTGGAGTACCTATCTCAAAAGAGTGTTTCAATTGGAAAATCCTTAGGTCTCTTCCTAAGAGATTCAAATCAAAGGTGATGGCCATTAAGGAAGGCAAGGATGTGGATAGTATGAACATCGATGAATTGCTCTCAATGCTATAGAGGAGGAGAGTGATGATGAGAATGAAGAAATGGCACTTTGGGTTAGAAGGTTCAAGAAGTTTCTAAAGAAGAATGCCAAGCCCAAAGGCATGTCTTCTAAGGAAAAAAGAGTCAAGAGAACTTCATCTCCAAGGATTGTGAAGAATAGTCAAGCCATGAACAAGAAAGAGGTTCAATGCTATAATTGTCAAGGTCTTGGTCACTTTGCTAGTGAGTGCACCAAGAATCCATCTAAGAAAGACAAGAAAGGCAAAGTATTGGCGGCTACTTGGAGTGATGATAATTCTAGTGACAATGAGAGCTCTAGGAGTGAGTCTTCAAGTGATGAAGAGTTGGTGAGCAACTTTGTAGCTCTAACGGATTCTGATTCTCTACTAGATGTTAGTAGTATAATATCTTTGAACAAGGATCTTGATGCAAATCATGATGGAAGCTCTAGTTCCATTCCTACTAATCTTGAGTTGTTGAAAAAGATAGAAAAGCTTGAAGAAGCTAGACACAATGCTCAAAGAGAAGTAGTTGAGAAGGATGATTTGATCAAGAAGCAACTAGATGAGTTTGTGGTTGTTACTCGTAGACTTCTTAGTGAAAAAGGTGATATTGTGAATAAGTTTAGAGAACTTGAAAAGATAAACCTTGAGAAGGATATTGTTATATCTTTTTTGAAGAAGAGAGAACAATAATTGATGGAAGAGATAGACACGGCTAAGGAGGCTATCAAGGACTTAGTGAATGATTCAGTTAGTGTGTCTAGTGTTGGGAATCTTGTTAACTCTCTTAGTGGTGAAGACGACTTGGTAGTTGAAGAGGAGCTCTTGGAAGCATCACTTCGTACTCACTTTGATGGAGTCGTGATTGATAAGAAACCACACAAGAAGAGAATATCAAAAGCCAAGAAGAAGTTGGCGAACAAGGTATCTTTGCAAACTCCTAGTGAAGCTAGTTCAACTCCAAAAGGTACAATCTTATCTTTTATTCCAATTTTCCATTATTGCAGCACAATAGGTCACATTAAGCCTAGGTGTTATAAATAAAATGAAAAATGCAAATTAGGAAATGAATCTAGAAATAAGGAGATTAAACTTCAACTTGAACATGCTAAGGTCTTGAGAATTGAGAAACATGATAATTTTGTTAAGCATGAGAAGAAGTTCTGGAGTAGAAAGAATTCTAATCTTGTTCAACAAGACAAAGCTTGTGTTGAAAATGTTAAGGAAGAGTGTGTTAATGATATTCTTGTTAATCAAGTCATTGAATGACTTTACTCTAGATTTAACATTGTTGTCAAGGATGATATTGGAAATGTTTGTGTAGGTACACCCAAGAACAAGTGGTTCAAGGGTGAGTGCTCTTAACACTAATATAAGAAGCACATGTGAGATAGCTTTGAGGCTATATATCAATTGTGTTGAGAATTCTTGCTTGCTAGCTTTGAATACTCCATGTATTGATATGAACTCGGTTATCTCACATCATGATTGTTATAATGGTCAAAATTTGTTGATTAACTTTGAACAAGTTCTTTTGTTATATGTGTTAATTGAGTTGAGATATTACGCTTTTTATACTGTTGTTGTCAAACATCGTCAACTTGGTGTCATGAGGACATTCAAGGCAAGAGTGCTCATAAAAAGGGCAGAAGTATGATATTTGGTTAATATAATGTGCAAAAAGGTATATCTATACTCTAATGCATGTTCTCTTAGTTATTCATCTTTTGACTCAATTTTTGATACACATCTCATAGCATGTCATATTAGAGAATTTTGTATAGCATACATATAGTTCTCATTGACATTTGCTATTTTAGGATCTAATAGTGATATTGTTCACATTGATCTTAACTTTGATGATTTTTTGTGTATAGTAAATTGAGTGGCATTACTTTTGAAAATATGAGCTTCATATTCTTTGAAAGCTACTCATTAGAGAAGTAATGATCTTGAATAAGTCTCTACTTATTGCTCTTAGATCATGTGCTTATGAGCCATAAAATCTTGGTTTTCTAAAAATTGCACCTTGCTTCTCTTATATGTTTTGCTAGTAGGTTGAGTTTACTAATATGTAAACATTGGATACACCTTGAAGTTTTTGTGCTTAAGTACATTTAAAATGACCTATGGTTAGTATCCATTTTGCTTCGGCAATTACATAGAACTCAATGAGCACATTCATGAAAAGGGCTACACACATTGGTTGTGAAAGCTACCCAATGTTGGAAAGAGCTACACCATTGTGATGAGTGAAAACCGTCATGAAGTGAATTTTTGTTTATACAAAAAAAAATGAAAAAATCAAAGAAGTGTTGAAATGAAATCATAAAAAAATTCTTTGATTCAAAGCCTAAAATGAAAATGAGGAAGGCTTAAAAAGAAGTATAGTTGAAAATCAAATGTGCTTGAGTTGAAAAACAGAAATGGGATGACGAGCCACATGCACACACCTGCTCATGTGTTGAAATCTATTCTCTTAAAAGCAAAAATTCCGGATGATAGTCGGTTTGACTTTTTATGGAAAAAGCTTAAGATGAATAGTTGTTGGAAATTGTTTGCATGTTGATTATCAAACTACTTCTTGATATATATTTGAAGCATATCTCTCACACACACACTTTGTTTATGAGTATGATGATATCTTTGCAATTGTTGAAGAATTATGAGAGAACTTGAAAAATCTTTGTATATCTCTCTTAGCATATGAAGCTTATTTTGTTGATATTTCTTCAAATTGTTTGAATGTGTGATTGTGTGAATATCTTTGTGAACTCTATGCTATCATTGATTTTAGTTATATCATTTATCAAGGGGGAGCATTGTATGCTAGACATTGTTCTCTTTTATGATATGTTCACATGCTTCATTTTGTTACATGTTGGCATATTTTGACTTAATGATACTTGTAAGATATTACTCACTATCTTTGTCTTGCATGATGATTCATTCTTAAGTCATATGTCATTGGTTTATATATTTGTGACTAATAAGCTTGTTCTGTCTTTCACTCACTTTTGTATGTTTGTAGCATCTTATTTCACAAGAACAAATGGGAAGAACTAAAGTTACCTGAAGTGGAAATCATTTGAATCCCATTGTGAAAGCCAAGTCTACCTCAAAGAGATCCAAAGCTTCAAGGTCAAAGGATTTAGTGATCCTTGCAACTAAGAAGATATTTCAAGAGAGAGGCATTGACTTAGGTAAATGTAAAGATTCTTATGTTCTTAAATGCAATAAGGATAGAAATTAGGAATCTTGGATGAGCATGCTAAGAATAGTGAATGACACTATTGTTAGAGAATTTTATCATGAATATAGAGAGAGTGCCACCTTATTGGATGCTTTGATGGATGTTAGGGGTGTTGTGCTTAGAGTAAACCCGGTAAACATTAACAAGTTTCTTGGGCTATCTAGTGATATTGATTCAAGCTTTCTAGATGTTGATATCAT
This sequence comes from Dipteronia dyeriana, assembly GCA_032871835.1. Classification (NCBI taxonomy): domain Eukaryota; kingdom Viridiplantae; phylum Streptophyta; class Magnoliopsida; order Sapindales; family Sapindaceae; genus Dipteronia; species Dipteronia dyeriana. The sequence goes on from CM065302.1 coordinate 42,038,766, forward strand.
TGAGAATCTTAATATCATAGGTAGAACTCTATGTGACAATGCTTCTTTTGAGTGGAAAGGTAGGGCATATATTAGTCAACATTAGTTAACTAAAGCAAGTGCATTTTGGCATCTTTTTATTAGCACAAATATTATTGGATCTTCGAATTCAACCGAGTTGAATAAAGACAATATCAAAATAGTATATGCCTTAGTGACTAATCAACCTACAAACCTTGGGGATTTGCTTATGTTTTATTTGGATAATGCGTCTTTCTCAACTAGAGGAGATAAGAAGCTTACATTATTGGGGTTTATATTTTCTTTGTGTTTAGCTTGTGGTGTTCAAAGTAGTGGAGATGATATGTTGGTACAACCCTTGGAAAAGTATAGTGATAAACGTGTGTCATACATGTCATATAAGGATAAGGGTAAGACATGTGATACTTTTGGACTATTTAGTTGTTCACAAGTTGATTGTCAAGTGACTAGCATGAACATTTTTCCGGATTGGGCTTTACATTTGAAGAAGAAGGTTGATGAGCTCAGTGCTATAGTTGAAAAACAAGAGGCTAGAATAAAAGAGTTGGATGAGTGTATTGCATCAAGTTCAAGACCACCTCTCAAGCGTTATGTTAGGTCAACTACACGCACATCTTTCTTTGGTGGATCTAGTAGCTAGTATTTGAGTCTCATGGTATGTTTCTTACCTTTTGGCATCATTTCATGTCAAAAAGGGGGAGAAAGAGTTGTTAAGAGTTTATAGTTACTTAGTTTCCTTTTTATGTTATTTTTGTGAAATTTTGAACTTTCAATGGCTTGGAATAATTAGTCTTAAGATTTGGTTAAGAATTATTGTATTTGGCATGTATTGTGGGGGAGATACATGTATTTATGGACTTAATTGTATATTCTTATCCATATTATATGTTGTCATTTGTTATTTTTCTCTTGTATAAGCATTGTGCTTTGAGATGATTTGTAGGTTGCTTCAAGAGAAGATCAAGATGAAGTTTAAGAGTTGGTGAAGATTAGTTATAGGAATCTTACTCATTGTAATGTGAGGGAGTAATTTTGTGACCTATCTTCATTTTTATATTTGCAGTAAATGTATAGGTTTTTTGACATGGAATTTGCCAAAGGGGGAGATTGTTAGGTTTTAGTTTGTGTTGGCATGGAGTCCATATCAAAATGATGTTTACTTGTAAGGACTTAGTTGTTTAGGTCATGATGATTCAAGCTTCAAGGAAGAAGAAACAACAAGTCAAAGCAAGTTCTAAGTCTTCAAAGAGAAAGGATGCAATTTGATCCTACAAAGGTATACTAAGACCTTATCTTTCTCTTACAAGGCTTGGGCACACACACACACATATCATACAATTGTGTCCCTGCATCATTGTGCACCTTTGTAGGCACACACATACAATTCATTCATATGTGTCCCTGCATTGTTGTGCACCATGTATAACACATTCACACACTTGGAGATGAATGCTCATGCATTGGTTTGGAAATAACATGTTTTGGAATATGCATGATTGGAAACTATCTCTAAGTAGTTTGTATTCTAGTGTGAATTGTTTTTGTATGTGTAAATATTTATATAACATGGATATTGAACTTGGATTTAGTCTTAAATCATTCTTGATTGAGTTCCGGTCATTTCGGTTACTCATACTATTGATTTCAAGTTCTAAGTCAAAAGATACTACACTTTCAACTCATGGTTCATACAATGTCTTCATCTTCTTATATCGAGTGGAATTATTATTTTTTGGGTTAAGTATCTTACATGTCCATGTCCGTGAGAGAGTTACGGTTCGTAATCCGTAAACGGATTCCAATTCCGAGTTTGGACACAGGAGAACGGTAAAAGAAAGAAAGGGAAGCGCGAGGGGAATGTACCATGGCCAAAAAGCAATGGAGGTATGCATGCCAGAGATGGCGCGTTGCCATCTCTGCCGCACAACCTTGCTGCTCCGAGATGCCCAGGCACCATCTCGGGGGAGCACTTCCAAAGGAGGGCAAAAATGTCTTTTCCTCTTTCTTCTTTCCCACTCTTTTATAAACTCTCTCTCTCACACATTTCATTCTAAGAAGAAATTCAAATCAAGTGTGCAGAATTTTCTCTCTAAATTTCTCACATTCCAAACATCATACCTTCTTCATTTGAACTTCGATTTGAGTGATTTGAAGTTGAGAGTGTTCATCTATTCATCTTCCATCTTTTCTCTGAAGGTTTGAGTTTATTTTGCTGCTGTTTTTGGTGTCTAATCATACAAAAACGGGACTGCACCTAGATCAACTAAGGTATTGATTTTCTCTCTAAGTTTTCTTTTAAAACCTCGTCAATTGCCTTCGGTTTTCTTCTTCTACATATATTTGTATATTGTAAGTGTTTTGATTTGTGTTTTGAATACTTTCAAAGCTAGATTGAATTTCAATTGAAATCATACATGTTGAGTTAGGTTTTTATTTTGCCTATGTTATCACATGTTTGAGATTGTATTGTGCTAGCTTTGATTCTATGACTATTTTGTGATCTTTGATTGATTGATTTTGAGAAAAATAGTTCCTCACATGTATTAGGCTCTCCTGGTCAAAATTCTCACATTATACATGTGCTTAGTTCTTTTGAGTTATTCATGTGATTTGTTGAATCTATGATTAGGAATATGCTCTAAAACTTATGCTTAGATCTATTTGACTTGTCATATGATTTTAGCATGTTTTAGGTTTTTGTGATTTAAACTTGATCTTGTGATTTGTTGATCATATCTTGTGATTCAAGTTTGAATATATGCATGAATCTAGTTTGTGATTAATGTTGATCATATCTTACATAATCTAGATTGACTACTCATGCATGATAAACTAGACTATATGTGATTTGTGCATTCATGCTCATGTCTAGTATTTTCCATAGGATGTATTGATCATAGCATTCTATGTTGCGTGCTTGTTTTCATTTTGCATTCATGATCACCTAGATGCCTTGTGATAAGGAAGTCTTGACAATAGGTGTGAGACCTATGGTGTTGAGCAAGAAGTCTTAGCAAGAGGTGTGAAGCCTCGGATTGTCAAGCAAGGAAGTCTTGGCTAGAGGTGTGAAGCCTTGGATAGTCCAGCAAGAAGTCTTGCCTAGAGTTGGGAGAACTCGGATAGGTGAGCAAGGAAGTCTTGACTAGAGTCGGGAAGACTCGGATAGTTTAGCAAGAAGTCTTGCCTTGGGTTGTAAAGATCCGGATAAGGTGAGCAAGGAAGTCTTGACAAGAGGTGTGAAGCCTCGGATTGTGGAGCATAGGGCGGCAACTTCTAGAGTAAGATAGGAGGGTAGTTTTAAATTGTACTTGTCTTATCTACTAGTGGATTTTGTTTACCGGTGGCTGCTAGCCCGTGGATGTTTCCTCTTCTGAGGTTTACCACGTTATATCTTGTGTCAACTTTTTTCTATCCCTATCTCTCTAATATTTGTATTGTGGATAGAACTTTCTTTGTATGTTGACTTCCTCTTTATAATATTGATTGTGTACATGTTACAATTACTTGGTTGTATCACACTTTAATTGTGTTTATATATTGATTAATTGTCTTTAATTAATATATATATTGTGATACAACAATCTAGAGGGACAAACTTTTGTTTGTTTCTAAGGGAGTCGAAAAAGGTGTCTAACCTATTCATCCCCCCCCCCCCCCTCTAGGTTAGCCTTGAGCATTTAACCGTGATTGTATTTTCACCTTTCCATTCAAATGAGCTAATTAAGATCAAGTAGATGTTTACCCAATCAAAACACTCCAATAACTGCTTAAACAAATTGCTAAAGAATGGAATGTAACAATCAAAAGCAATTCATCATTGAAATCAATCATTACAATGAATAGAACAAAATTGGTAGACTTATATAAAAATATTAAAACTCAAGTCATTAGGCACACTAGGCACCTGTTCATTCTCCATTTCTTCTTCAAACTGATTCTGCTCAAATTGCCTAACAATTCTACCAACACGACTGATGTTGTCTTGAATTGGTACCGTTGGTCTTTATAAAGAATGTCCCCCGTGCATATACCTATACACTTGAAACTGCACAAATAGAAGAAACAAGGTAAAAGAAACAAAAACAATAAATAAACTCTAAGGCTAAAAAACAACTAATCTAACTACTTAAGCGAATCTAATCAAAAAGCATATACTTTGATCCCCGGCAGCGGCACCATTTTAATGAATGCCATTTTGTATTTGTAAAATAGTTCATCAAACAAAATTTATAATCCCAAATTGCACTCAAATATTATGAACAATATAATGGCAAGTATGGGTATCGTCCACAGAGATCGAGATAAGCTTATATTATCAAATTATGCTTCTAAGTGAAGGCTAGAAAAGTAAATTGAAATGGTTGAAGAGTAAAGTGAAACCAAGTAAATCTAAACTAGTTTAAACTACTTAAAAATGCACAAGTAGTGAATGGAAGATAAAATATATGAATACTATGACAATGATTGATTCATTAGGCATACTATGGACAAGTTAAACTTACACTGTAACGAGCAATAAACAAAGGTAACCAAGCTCGATGTATAGCATTGATTATATATCACTAATGAGTGTCCAATCTAGATGTATAGCATTGGCAACTCACAATTGATTTTCCATCAATGAGCATCTATTAATTAAGGAATTAATCTCTTAATAACGTCATCAACCTAGATGTATAGAATTGATGCTTAACCTATCATGAGCAAGCAATCTAGATGTATAGACTTGTTTACCCGTTCAAGATTAGAGTAAATGAGAGATTATAAAATCCGGGTTTCAATAGAGATGTGCTTTTACTTAATCCTTCCATTTAAATGAGCTAAATAAGATCAAGTAGATGTATACCCAATCAAAACACTCCAATAACTTCTCAAACAAATTGATAAAGAAAGGAATGTAATAATCAAAAGCAATTCATCATTGAAATCAATCAATGCAATAAATAGAACAAAATTGGTAGATTGATATAAAAATATTAAAATTTCATTACAAGCCCACAATTAACCAAAGAATCACATCATATCCCTATTGGAGTGATTAGTGACTCATGTCTCTTACAAGAAAATATTCAAGGGAAAGAGAATAAAAGTAAACCCATGGAGGACCACTCCTTCTTGAAGCTTCAAATTGATCTCATTGCCTTCCTTTGTTGAGTATATGATATGGATGATGAGGGTTTTTGGAGGAAAATGAATTCCTAGATCTAGAGAGAGAAAATATGTTCTTGATGGTGTCTCTTCCTCCTCATAACATAATAGATTCTATTTATAGGTGTCTTCAGAATTGTTGAAAATTATTGATGTGGCAACCTGTCGTGTGAAATGCGTGGTTCTGCACGAGTCTCAACCCGCATAGGACCCGTACAGTTACAAGATGACATGATTTTTGTCTCCTGGCTTAAGTGAATGCTCGAACACTTCCGTGATGGTGTACGGATGAAGACCCGCTCAATGGCCTGGCTTCTACTTCCTTCTTAGCGCGCATATTCTGCACTGGTCAAGACCCGAGTAAGACCCACACAAAGACCCTATTGCTCTTCAACATTTCTTTTGTCATTATCTACTTAATCTGTATCTTTTACCCAATTAACAGGAATGAACCTAATCAACTAAAAACACAAATAAAGAGCCATAAGAGGCGCAAAAACACTCGTAAACGAGACAGAGGTTAAGGAATTGAGGGCTAAAATATATAAATTTTTTGGCACGATCACTGTTGCAAGAACTTCACTACGCAGCCACACCTCACTAGTGCTTCGACCTGGTTATGCAAACTAAAGCACTCCGAGGTGTTGTGCCCGACGTCCTCATGGAAGTACGGTATTTGTATTGGTTCCTTTGTCAACTGGTACCTTCATAGGACCCAGCTTTCTCATCAACCCCTTATCCTAGATAGCAAGGTAGATCGTCTCACAGGAGGCGTTTAGAGGAGTATAATGGTCATTTCCCCTCTCATCCCAAGCATTAGGAACCTCTCGAAGAGGGTTTCACCTAGTCAGATGTTAGGATTATGCTCGATAGCAAAAGTGTAACATTGTAATTAACAATCTTTTCATATTAATAAAGTGATTTCTAGTTTAACAAATCTTATAGCATTTATAGTTTAATAATTATAATTGTCAAAAGTAAATAATCATAAGGTCAAAAGACTATGAGAAAAGAAGAATTGTTCATACATCTAGATATGTATGAGGAAGGCACAATTCTTTAGTTAGTCTTGAATAATATACACAACTTAAGATAAAAGATTGGGCGCCTTTATCTTGTCAAAGTTGTAGATTCTTTTGCTAGCATTTGAGTGGGATCAAATGTGTTATGATGAGTCTAAAATCATCAAAGTTTGGTGTCTTTAGGCAAAAGAATCTATTGCACTGGGTGCATTGAATAGGATTACAACGAAATTCTTTATCTAGAACAGTCAATAGAAAAAAGTTTTTCATTTTGAAGACAATCGGAGAGTCTATCTCAATTCTGAGATGAATGATGGACTTATGGTTGCAATTGTTATCATTTGAGCTATGAATGAGTACGATTATATAGCATAGTCTATCCTCTATAGTTTGGTGGTATTCGTTTGTTAATCGAAAGAGGACTTCATTTATAGATATGGACATCGTGGCTCCATTTATATAATGAGAGTAGAATACCATCATATAGATGTTTTGAGGTATTGCATATTAAATCTTAACGTTAAGTTTTTAATAGTGTCTATTGAAACATGGCTTCTGGACAAGTCAAAATATCCAAGTTCAAAATGTGGTCATATGAGTAAATATGGTAACTTGGAGAGCTATAGGCGGTCTATGAGCTCTTGGCGATTTCTGGTATTCTTCACGAGGATACACTTTCTCCAATAAGGTTGTCTAGGGTATGAGTGTGTAACATCAACTTATTCTATCTTTTTTTAAGAGTTCAATTTTAAGTCTTTAGTGGAATGAACTAAAATTAAATAGATCGGACGTAAGTGAATCATTTGTTGATTGTGATTGGGTTGTGTCTATTGGAGCTTAAATCTATATAGCCCGTCAAGATCCCCAATCCACACGAACTTGTATGGATCACCTGATATATTCTACCGGACCAATTTAGGGGTCCATCTAGAATTGTATTGAGGCATGTTGACTTGTTTTTTATTGTAAAAATGTGTCTAGTTCACATGCTGATTTTTTATAATGGTCAAATGGATTTAATAAAATAAGAAAATAATATAATGGGCCATATACATTGGTATGGGCGGCAAGGCTATTTAGAATAGCTTAATTGTATTATTTTGTTTTATTATTTAATTAAATGGAAATTAATTAAGTTGTTGATTAATTAATTATTTAATTAAAAGTCAAAAAACAATTCCTAGTAGGAGATGGTCTCCTAAAATTATACTATTGTTGGTAGTATAATTAATGTTAAAGACTATATTTGAGAAGTAGATAAATAAAATGAATTATTTATCTAATCAAATTAGAAAGTCTTTAATATGGTTACAAATACACTATTGAGTTGGATTAGGAGTCTTGGTGTACGATAGAATTCCTTTTAGATAAGGATTTTTAACTACCAAATAAATCCACCTAAGGAAAGGATTCTTGCCAACCAAGTAAATCCTTCTTAGGTGAGGATTTATAATCCTATATATATCTATATATCTTGTTATTTTTGGCCAGACTAGCATAATTATAAGAGTGAATTTCGGCCATCCCTAGCATAATTTCAAGAGAAGATTTCAGCTAGCCTAGGTAATTCTTTGTGGAAAAAATTCTGCCATCGTAGGAATTTTGAGAGAGAAAAATTTGATTTTGCTCTAGACAAAATTCGATCAACTCTAAGAAATAGTGTATGATTTGGAAAAGAAGAAATAGGAAGAAAGAACGTTTGGTTTTCGATAGTACACTAGTAGCCTTTACATCAAAAGGTTTTGTGTACATCATCGAATCAAGGTTCACGCGAGTTTCAATCAAATTGATTGATAATTCACAAGTGACCTAACGTTCTTTGTTTTCTTCTTAGAAGATTATTGTAACTAACAAAGAGAAAGATTTTGTTTGTTTCCATCCTCAGGTATACGATTTAAAGAAAGGAAGCCCACACTCCTAGGTGATTCACGTTCGTGATTGGATTGGAAGATCTTGCAGAATTGATTCGGCGCTTGTTCAATCGTTACGAGAAAAAAAGTATGACACGTTATATATACATCAATTAATCTGGGGCTAATGTTCTTGTTAGTCGAAGGGAAATTTTTTATTTGTACACAAACCCTAATTTTATAATTTTTATTAAATTTTTACGTGCTTACGCTGCGCGTGGTTTGATTTTCCCTTCAATTGGTATCAAAGCCAGGTTGTACCCTTGATTAATTTACGTATGTGTTCGTGAATTTGTTTTTTTTTTTTTTTGTATATATGCATGTTTCTGAAAGAGATGACACTCTAGGTATTCGTATATATATTTACATTGGAACGTATGGATATATATATATATATATATGTGTTTTATATGTGGTATGTTATTGCTCAATTTTGGTCATAGAATTTCAATGTATTTTGTTTTGGGATTGTAACAAGAAGGGTGGTCTATCATCGCCATAATTTCCTTCTTGGTAGTTGCAAAGTTTTTTTTTTATTTTTGTTGTTGTAATAAAAAAACTGCAGTATTTTATTATTTAAATTCTTCTGTAATACATTCAAGTATCGAAGACTCGGAGGTTTGAAGAATTAGGAGCAACCGGAACAAGTTTGTTGAGCCATGGGCTGAGTAAGAAGCCTTTTATGGGGCTGTGGCATGCTTACGCCCATGGGTAAGGGCCAAGGGTGCGCACGCCCGTGGGAGGCAGCCGAGATAGTCCAAACGATGAAGGTCACGTGAAGACTTGTTCACCAAAAAAAGAGTGTTTTTTGTATTCCAATACATGTAATTTACTTGCTTTTCTAGGATGGACCAAAGTTGAAGCTATTTATATTTGTTGTAAATATTGCAATGTTTGTCATTGTTTGATAACATGTCATATAGAATAGGAGTGCCACTCATATATCTTTTTTGGTATGAACATGCATTGAATGGTTTAAATATCCAAATTGGCATCTAGATAACTTGGTAAATCATTCTTTGGAATTTGATCACACGCCTTAAACAATTGAGTGGGAGAAGGTGTTATGGAACACCTACGGCCTCCAAGTTTAGTTGAGCCTTATGTTTTGTGAATAATCCCCAAGGGGTATTCATGAATGGAATTTAGCAAGATACTTCCTTACAAGAATAGACTAGACAATTAGCCCAAACGATATCTACTCCCAAAGGAGGGATATTCGTATGGGATTATATTGAAGGTCGATAACTTGGTATTACACTTAATGTAATTTTATTAATATCCTCCCAAGAGTTCTTGTTAATAAAAATTACATGGCTAAAATTGAAAATGTTGGTTGTTATATTAACAATTAGGTGGGACCTAGTCTAACTAGTAAGTGTTGCGAACTCCCAAATGAGGCGTGACATTTATGGGTGTTGGATCACTGTTGAATTTTTATGATTGAATTATTTTATTTAATTCAATATAAATATTCGAACATGTTTTATCATGATTATTTACTTATATAATTTTTGTTATTGTTCAGAAATCATTATCCCATCCCTAATCAACATTCTTAAAGACAATACCTTAACTGGTGATAATTATGTCATATGGAAAAGGAAAATTGGGCTTTTATTGCAATCTGAAAGGCTTAAGTTCGTTTTGTGCACTCCTAAACCATCTACTTCTACTAATGAATCTACTCATGAGCAAAGAGATAAGTATCAGCAGTGGGAGTCTTCTGATGAGATGGCTAAATGTTACATTATGGCCACCATCTCCGACGTGTTGCAACAACAACATGAAGGAATGGAGACTGTTGTCGATATAATGATGTCTCTAGAGGAGATGTTTGCTATAAGGTCTAGGACGACTAAGAGAGAGGCAGTGAATGCTTTTATGAATCTTAGGATGAAACATGGACAGGCTGTGAAAGATCACATGATGAAAGTCATAGCACATCTCAACATTGCTGAACTGACTGGTGCTGAGATAGATGGTGAGACTAAAATTGACATGATTGTCAACTCACTGTCGGATTCCTTTGATCAATTCAAGTTGGACTACACCTTGAATAATAAGGAATACACCATGCAAGGCCTGATGCAAGATGTTCAAAGTGTGAAAAAAATCCTTGTGAAAGGCAATGGTTTAGAGATTCATATCGTAGGTAAAGTTTCTACTGTTAAGACCCGTAAGAAACAACAGAAGAAAAAGCAACTAGGACCTACTAAGAAGGAGACAAAGAAAGTAACAAAGATCAAAAGGAAGTGTTTCCTTTGTGCTGAAAAAGGGACATTGGAAAAGAAATTGTCCAAAACCTCAAGACAAAAAGGAAGAAGGTAATATTAATTTTCTTGAAACATGTTTTTTGGCGGATTCTATGGATTCTTGGATCTTAGACTCCGGAGCCACTAATCTTGTTTGTTTTTCCTTACAGGGGTTCAAGGAAAGGAGAAGGCTTAATGAGAACGAATTCAACTTGCGTTTAGGCAATGGAGCGTTGGTGTCTGCTAGTTCAATGGGAGATATAAGAATTAGTAGGCACTTAGATTTAATAAACGTTTATTATGTACCTCAATTCAAGAGGAATTTAATTTAAGTTTCTTGTTTAAATAAATTTGGTTATTCGGTTACTTTTAATAAAGCTTTTATTTTTAGTAAGAATGACAAAATTATTTGCAAAGGTACATTGGAAAACGGTTTATTCTATTTGCATGGAAATATCACTAACTTGTTAGACACGGAATCAATAGAACCTAATCATAAAAGAGTAAAATTATCAAAAGATGAAACCTACCTATGGCATTTACGTCTAAGTTATATTAACCGAGAATTAAAAGATTGGTTAGTGACGGACCTCTAAGTGACTTAAAGGTTGATGATCTACCAACATATGAATCTTATTTGGAAGGTAAAATGACCAAAAGGTCGTTCACGACCAAAGGCGCAAGAGCCATCGAATGTTTAGGATTGATACACACTGATGTGTGTGGACTTATGAGCATTCAAGCTAGAGGTGGATATGAGTATTTCATCACTTTCATGGATGACCACTTAAGATTTAGCTATGTGTATCTCATGAGATATAAGTCAGATGCTTTTGATATGTTCAAAGCATTTAAACCTGAGGTTGAAAATCAGCTAGAGAAACGCATAAAAATCTTGAGGTCTGATCATGGTGGAGAATATATGTCTGGTGAGTTTCAGCAATATCTTATTGATAATGGGATAGTTTCTCAGTTTTCTTCATCAGGCACACTTCAACAAAATAGGGTGGCGGAAAGGAGAAATATAACTCTTTTGGATATGGTTAGGTCTATGTTGAGTTATTCAACGCTCCCTAAATCTTTTTGGGGAAATGCTTTATAAACTGCAATGTACATTCTAAACAATGTACCATCTAAGTCGGTTCCTAAAACATTGCATGACTTGCGGAGCGGGACAAAGCCTAGTTTACAACACTTAAGGATCTTTGGATGTCTTGCGCACGTGTTAAAATAAAAGACAGAAAAGATGGAGTCCTGTTCAGAAACATGCATATTTGTAGGGTATCCAAAAGGAACAAAAAGATATTATTTTTATAGTCCTTCAGATCTCAAAGTATTTGTTTTGACAAATGCGAAATTTATGGAAAAGAACTATATGAATAATTTTGTACCTAAAAGTAGAATTGTCCTGAATGAGCTTTTAGGAGATACAATTCCACAAGAGGTTTCGCAACCAAGCCCAATTGTAATTTCCGTACCAATACAAGATCAACAATCTACCATACCTTGTCGTAGTAGGAGGGTTATTAGACAACCTGAGAGATACATCGGTCTAGGAGAATCTGTAGAGAATCTTTCGGACGACGATGATCCCTATACGTACAAGGATGCAATGGAAGATGTTTATAGTCTCCATTGGCAAAAGGCAATGCAATCCGAAATTGAATCTATGTTCAAAAATAAAGTCTGGTCTCTTGTAGACTTACCTAAAGGGATAAAACCCATTGGGTGCAAGTGGGTATACAAGAGGAAAAGAGGAATGGATGGAAAGGTGGAAACCTATAAAGCTAGATTGGTAGCTAAAGGTTATACACAGAAGGAAGGTATCGATTATGAAGAAACCTTCTCTCATGTGGCCATGCTTAAATCCATTAGGATACTCTTATCCATTGTGGCATCTCTAGACCTAGAGATTTGGTAAATGGATGTAAAGGCAGCTTTCCTTAATGGAAGTCTTGACGAAAGCATCTACATGATGCAACAAGAAAGATTCATTGAAAGGGCCAATTGGAAAAGGTATGCAAGTTGTAAAGATCTATATATGGATTGAAGCAAGCATCCAGATCTTGGAACATAAGGTTCGAACAAGTCGTAATTTTTTTTGGATTTATTCAAAACCTTGATGAACCTTGTGTATACAAAAGAATTAAAGGGGACAAGTGATTTTTCCTAGTTCTTTACGTTGATGATATACTACTCATCGGAAATGATGTAGGTGTATTGACATCAGTAAAAGAATGGTTAGCAAAATAATTTGATATGAAGGACTTAGGAGAAGCAAGTTATATTCTTGGTATCCAAGTCATAAGGGATAGAAAGCATAGAATGATTGCATTATCCTAAGCTTCATACATAGATAAAATATTGTCTAGGTTTTCCATGCAAGATTCCAAGAAAGGTATGTTACCTTTCAGACATGGAATCACACTTTCCAAGGAACAAGTTCATAAGAATGAGCATGAAGAGAAATTCATGAATAGGATTCCATATGCTTCGGCAGTAAGAAGTCTCATGTATGCAATGCTCTGTACTAGACCAGATATTTGTTTTGTTGTGAGCATATTTAGCAGGATTCAATCGAAACCTGGTCCAGATCACCGGACGACAGTCAAGCATATTTTCAAGTATCTTAGGAGAACGAGAGATTATATGCTTGTATACTCTGTAGGTGATTTAATTCCCGTTGGGTATACAGATTCTGATTTTCAGTCAGATTCAGACACTAGGAGATCAACATCAGGATCTGTGTTTACAATTGGAGGAGGGGCAGTCATATGGAGAAATATCAAATAATCTTGTATTGCAGATTCCACCATGGAAGCCGAGTATGTAGCCGCATGCGAGGATGCTAAAGAGGATGTCTGGCTCCACCAATTCTTGATTGACTTGGAAATGGTTCATGATGTGAATAAGCAGATCTTTATCTATTGTGACAATAGGGGAGCAGTGGCTAATTCGAGAGAACCAAGAAGTCATAAGAGAGGGAAACATATTGAAAGAAAGTATCACCTTCTACGGGAAATTGTGCATAAGGGTGACGTGACGATTACCAAGATCGCGTCATCAGAAAATATAACGGATCCCTTTACAATGGCTCTTCCACAAATGAGTTTTGATGGGCATCTACAGAACATGGGGATAAGAGTTATGACACATTTGCTATAGAGAAAGTGGGAGACTGTTAGGGTTATGCTCGATAGCAAGAGTGTAATATTGTAATTAACAATCTTTTCATATTAATAAAGTGATTTCTAGTTTAACAAATCTTATAGCATTTATAGTTTAATAATTATAATTGTCAAAAGTAAATAATCATAAGTTTAAAAGACTATGAGAAAATAAGAATTGTTCATACATCTAGATATGTATAAGGTAGACACAATTATTTAGTTAGTCTTGAATAATATTCACAACTTAAGATAAAAGGTTAGGCGCCTTTATCTTGTCAAAGTTGTAGATTATTTTGCTAGCATTTGAGAAGAGATCAAATGTGTTATGATGAGTCTAAAATCATCAAAGTGTGGTGTCTTTGGGCAAAAGAATCTAGTGCACTGGGTGCATTGAATAGGATCAGAATTAACTACTTTATCTAGAACCATCAATAAATAAAAGTTTTTCATTTTGAAGACAATTGGAGAGCCTATCTCAATCCTGAGATAAATGATGGACATATGGTTGCAAGTGTTATAATTTGAGCTATCAATGAGTACGATTATATGGCATAGTCTATCCTCAATAGTTTGGTGGTATTCATTTGTTAATCGATAGAGGACTAAATTTATAGATATGGACATCGTGGCTTCATTTATATAATGAGAGTAGAATTCCATCATATGGATGTTTTGAGGTATTGGATATTAAATCTTAACGTTAAGTTTTCAATAGTGTCTATTGAAACATGGCTTCAAGAGGATACATTTTCTCCAATAAGGTTATCTAGGGTATGAGTGAGTAACATCAACTTATTCTATCTTTATTTAAGAGTTCAATTTTAGTTCTTTAGTGGAATGAACTAAAATTAAATCGATCAGACCTAAGTGAATCATTTGTTGATTGTGATTGGGTTGTGTCTATTGGAGCTTAAATTTAGATAGCCCGCCAAGATCCCCAATCCACACAACTTGCATGGATCACTTGATATATTCTACCGGACCAATTTAGGGGTCCATCTAGAATTGTGTTAAGGCATGAGAACTTGTTTCTTTTCGTAAGAATAGGTCTAGTTCACATGTGGACTTTTTTATTAAGATCTAATGGATTTAATAAAATAAGAAAAATAATATATGACCCAAATGTGTGGTATGGGTGGTAAGGCTATTTAGAATAGCTGAAATATATTATTTTTATTTTATTATTTAATTAAATGGAAATTAATAAATTTTTTGATTGATTAATTATTTAATTAATAGTCAAAATCTTTTTCTAGTAGGAGATGGTCTCCTAAAATTATACTATTGTTAAAGACTATATTTGATAAGTAGATAAATGAAAGGAATTATTTATCTAATCAAATTAGGAAGTCTTTAATATGGTTACAAACACTATTGAGTTGGATTAGGAGTCTTGGTGTAGGATAGAATTCCTTTTTGAAAAGGATTCTTAACCACCAAGTAATTCTACCTAAGAAAAGGATTCTTAACAACCAAGTAAATCCTTCTTAGGAAAAGAATTAAGTTTCCTAATACTTATCCTATGAATTTCGGCCAGTTATATATATATAAGATGATGATAGAATTCCTTTTAGATAAGGATGCTTAACTACCAAATAAATCCACCTAAGGAAAGGATTATTGTAAACCAAGTAAATCCTTTCTAGGAGAGGACTTATGACCATATATATAGGTTTGGAAATTTCAGCCAGCTCTAAGGTTTTTTATAAGATTAATTTCGGCCATGCTAAGCAATTTTCAAGAGGAGAATTTGGCCTAGCAAGAGAAAATTTTGAGGGAGAAAAATTTGTCTTTTACTCTGGACAACATTCGACCAACTAATAGAGATATTGTGAATTCGGCCAAGAAGAGAGAAAAAATGAACGTTTTTGTTTTCGATAGTACACTAGTATCCTTAATATCAAAAGGGTTTTTTGTACAACATCGAATCAAGGTTCACGCGAGTTTCAATCAAATTGATTAATAATTCAAAAGTGACCAGACGTTCTTGGTTTTTCTCTTGAAGGATTATTGTAACTAACAAAGAAGAAGATTTTGTTTGTTTCCATCCTCAGGTATACAATTTAAAGATAGGGAGAACAAACTCCTAGGTGATTCACGTTTGTGATTGGATTGGAAGATCTTGCGGATTAAATTCGAAGCTAGTTCAATCATCACGAAAAAAAGGTACGACACTTTTTTATACACATTAATTAATCTAGGGTTAAGGTTCTTGTTATTAAAAGGGAATTTTTTTTATTTATACGCAAACCTTAATTTTCGATTTTATCATGCTTCTGTTGCGTTTTTAAACCTTTTTTTCGCCAATAACTAGACCCATTCTTACAAAAAGAAACAAGTCCACATGCCTCAATACAATTCTAGATGGACCTCTAAATTTGTCCGGTAGAATATATCAGGTGATCCATGCAAGTTCGTGTGGATTGGGGATCTTGGCGGGCTATCTAGATTTAAGCTCCAATAGACACAACTCCATCACAATCAACAAATGATTCACTTAGGTCCGATCTATTTAATTTTAGTTCATTCCACTAAAGAACTAAAATTGAACTCTTAAATAAAGATAGAATAAGTTGATGTTACTCATTCACACCCTAGAAAACCTTATTAGAGAAAGTGTATCCTCGTGAAGAATACCAGAAATCGCCAAGAGCTTAAAGACCGCCTATAGCTCTCCAAGTTACCATATTTACTCATATGTCCACATTTTGAACTTGGATATTTTGACTTGTCCAGAAGCCATGTTTCAGTAGACACTATTGAAAACTTAACATTAAGATTTAATATCCAATACCTTAAAATATCCATATGATGATATTCTACTCTCATTTCATAAATGGAGCCACGATGTCCATATCTATAAATGAAGTCCTCTATCGATTAACAAATGAATACCACCAAACTATCGAGGATAGAATATGTTATATAATCGTACTCATTGATAGCTCAAATGATAACACCTGCAACCATAAGTCCATCATTTATCTTAGGATTCAGATAAACTCTCCGATTGTCTTCTAATGAAAACTTTTATCCATTGACGACTCTAGATAAAGTATTCCATTATGATCCAATTCAATGCACCCAGTGCACTAGGTTCTTTTGGCCAAAGACACCATACTTTGATGATTTTAGAATCATCATAACACATTTGATCCCACTCAAATGCTAGCAAAAGAATTTACAACTTTGACAAGATAAAGACGCCCAACCTTCTATCTTAAGTTGTGAATATTATTCAAGACTAACTAAAGAATTGTGTCTACCTCATACATATCTAGATGTATGAACAGTTTTTTTTTTCTCACAATATTTTGACCTTATGATTATTTACTTTTGACAATTATAATAATTAAACTATAAATGCTATAAAATTTGTTAAACTAGAAATCACTTTATTAATATGAAAATATTATCAAATATATTATTATACTCTTGCTATCGAGCATAATCCTAACAATCTCCCACTTGCTCTATAGCAAATGTGGCATATCTCTCATTCCTATGTTCTCTAGATGCCCATAAAAACTCTTTTGTAGAAGAGCCTTTGTAAGAGGATCCACTAGACTTTTTACTGATGCGATCTTGGTAATCGTCAGGTCACCCCTATGTACAATTTCCCTTAAAAGGTGATACTTTCTTTCAATGTGTTTCCCTCTCTTATGACTTCTTGGTTCTCTCGAATTATCCACTGCTCCACTATTGTCACAATAGATTGTGATCTACTTAATCGCATCAGGAACTACTTCCAAGTCAATCAAGAATTGGCAGAGCCAGACAGTCTCTTTAGCAGCCTCACATGCGGTAACATACTCGGCTACCATGGTGGAATCGGCAATACAAGATTGCTTGATACTCCTCCATATGACTGCCCCTCATCTAATAGTAAACACAGATCATGATGTTGATCTCCTAGAGTCAGAATCTGACTGAAAATTTGAATCTGTATACCCAACAGGAATTAAATCCTCTACATGGTATACAAGCATATAATCTCTCGTTCTCTTAAGATACTTGAAAATATGCTTGACTGGCGTTCAGAGATCAAGACCATGTTTTGATTACAACCTGCTAACTATGCCCACATCAAAACAAATATCTAGTCTAGTACAGATCATTGCATACATGAGACTTCCAACTGCCGATGCGTATGGAACCCTACTCATGAATTGCTCTTCATGCCCATTCTTAGAAACTTGTTCCTTAGAAAGTTGAATTCCATGTCTGAAAGGTAACATACCTTTCTTGGAATCTTGCATGGAAAACCTAGACAAGATTTTATCTATGTATGAAGCTTGGGATAATACAATTTTTCTATTCTTTCTATCCCTTGTGACTTGGATACCAAGAATATAACTTGCTTCTCCTAAGTCCTTCATATCAAATTGTTTTGCTAACCATTTTTTTATTGATGTCAATGCACCTACATCGTTTCCAATGAGTAGTATATCATCAACGTAAAGAACTAGGAAAACCAACTTGTCTTCTCTAATCCTTTTGTATACACAAGGTTCATCAAGGTTTTGAATAAATCCAAAACTTTTCACGGCTTGATCGAACCTTATGTTCCAGGATCTGGATGCTTGCTTCAATCCATATATGGATCTTTGTAACTTGCATACCTTTTCCAATTGGCCCTTTTCAATGAATCCTACTTGTTGCATCATGTAGATGCTTTCGTCAAGACTTCCATTAAGAAAAGCTGTCTTGACGTCCATTTACCAAATCTCTAGGTCTAGAAATGTTGCAATGGATAAGAGTATCCTAATGGATTTAAGCATGGCCACAGGAGAGAAGGTTTCTTCATAATCAATACCTTCCTTCTGTGTATAACCTTTAGCTACCAATCTAGCTTTAAAGGTTTCCACCCTACCATCCATTCCTATTTTCCTCTTGTATACCTACTTGCACCCAATGGGTTTTATCCCTTCAGGCAAGTCTACAAGGGACCAGACTTTGTTTTTGAACATAGATTCAATTTTGGATTGCATTGCCTTTTTCCAATGGTGACAATCAACATCTTCCATTGCTTTCTTGTACGTATAGGGATCATCATCTTCCGGAAGATTCTCTATAGATTCTTCTAGACCGATGTATCTCTCGGGTTGTCTAATAACCCTCCCACTATGACGAGGTATGGTAGGTTGTTGATCTTGTATTGGTACGGAACTTACAATTGGGCTTGGTTGTGAAACCTCTTGTGGAATTGTATCTCCTAAAAGCTCATTTAGGACAATTATACTTTTAGGCACAAAATTATTCATATAGTCCTCTTCTAGAATTTTAGCATTTGTCGAAACAAATACTTTAAGATCTGAAGGACTATAAAAATTATATCCTTTTTTTCCATTTGGATACCCTACAAATATGCATGTTTCAGAACAGGACTCCATCTTTTCTGTCTTTCCTTTTAACACGTGCGCAGGACATCCAAATATCCTTAAGTGTTGTAAACTAGGCTTTCGCCCAGTCCACAACTCATGCGGTGTTTTAGGAACCGACTTAGATGGTATATCGTTTAGAATATACATGGCAGTTTGTAAAGCATATCCCCAAAAAGAACTAGGGAGCGTTGAATAACTCAACATAGACCTATCCATATCCAATAGAATTCTATTTCTCCTTTCTACCACCTCATTTTGTTGAGGTGTGTCTGGTGCAGAAAACTGAGAAATTATTCCATTATCCATAAGATATTGCTGAAACTCACCAGATAGATATTCTCCACCATGATCGGAAATCAAGATTTTTATGCGCTTCTCAAGCTGATTTTCTACTTCAGCTTTAAATGCTTTGAACATATCAAAAGCATCCTACTTATGTCTCATGACATACACATAGCCAAATCTTAAGTGATCATCCGTGAAAGTGATGAAGTACTCATATCCACCTCTAGCTTGAATGCTCATAGGTCCACACACATCTGTGTGTATCAATCCTAAACATTCGATGTCTCTTGTGCCTTTGGTCGTAAACGACCTTTTGGTCATTTTTCCTTCCAAACAAGATTCACAAATTGGTAGATCATCAACCTTTAAGTCACTTAGAGGTCCGTCACTTACCAATCTTTTAATCCTATTAAGGTTAATATGACCTAAGCGCAAATGCCATAGGTAAGTTTCATCTTTTGATAATTTTACTCTTTTATGATTAGGTTCTGTTGATTCTGTATCTAACAAGTGAGATATTTCCATACAAATAGAATAAAACGTTTTCCAATGTACCTTTGCAAATAATTTTGTCATCCTTACTAATAATAAAAGCTTTATTTAAAGTAACCGAATATCAAAATTTATTTAGACAAGAGATCGAAATTTAATTCCTCTTGAATTGTGGTACATAATAAACGTTTATTAAAACTAAATGCCTAAAAGAATCAAAATTGATTCTAATATCCCCCACTACACTAGTAGACACCAACGCTCGTTTGCCTAAATTCAAGTTGAATTCATTCTTATTCAGTCTATTCCTTTGACCCTTTTCACCATAAAAGAAACACTTTCCTTTGATCTTGGTTACTTTCTTGGCCTCCTTCTAAGAAGTCTCAAGTTTCTTTTTCTTCTATTGTTTCTTGGCCTTCTTACGGGTCTTAAGAGTAGCAACTTTACCTACGATATGAATCTCTTGACCCTTACCTTTCACAAGGATTTTTTCCGTGCTTTGAACATATTGCATCAGGCCTTGCAAGGTGTATTCCTTATTATTCAAGGTGTAGTCCAACTTGAATTGATCAAAAGAATTCGATAGTGAGTTGACAATCATGTCAATTTTGATCTCACCATCTATCTCAACACCAATTAGTTCAGCAATGTTGAGATGTGCTGTGACTTTCATCATGTGATCTTTCACAGCCTGTCCAGGTTTCATCCTAAGATTCATAAAAGCAGTCACTGCCTCTCTCTTAGTCTTCCTAGACCTTATAGTAAACATCTCCTCTAGAGACATCATTATATCGATAGCAGTCTCCATTCCTTCATGTTGCTGTTGCAACACATCGGAGATGGTGGCCATAATGTAACGTACATTTAGCCATCACATCTGAAAACTTCCAGTATTGATACACATCTCTTTGCTTCCTGAGTTAGATTTATTAGTTTGGTGGTTAAGGAATATACATAATGAACTTATACTTTTCAGCTTGCAACAACAACCCAATATTCATTTTCCATGTGACATAATTATCATCAGTTAAAGTATTATCTTTTAGGATATTGATTAGGGATGGGGTCATGATTTCTTCTTAATAACAAAAATTATATAAGTAAACAATCATGATATACCACTTTTGAATATTTATCTTGAATTAAATAAAATAATTCAATCGTAAAAATTTAACGGTGATCCAACACCTATAAATGTCACGCCTCCTTTGGGAGTACGCACCATTTACTAGTTGGACTAGGACCCACCTAATTGTTTTTCATAACAACCAACTTTTTAGCCTTGTGATTTTATTAACAAGAACTCTTGGGAGGATATTAATAAACTCATATCGAGTGTGTTACCAAGCTATCGACCTTCGATATAATCCCTCACGAATATCCCTCCTTTGGGAGTAGATATCGTTTGGGCTAATTGTCTAATCTATCCTTGTAAGGAAGTATCTTACTAAATTCCATTCATGAATACCTCTTGGGAGGTTATTCATAAAACATAAAGCTCAACTAAACTTGGAGGCCGTAGGTGTTCCAAAACACCTTCTCCCACTCAATTGTTTAAGGCGTGTGATCGAATTCCAAAGAATGATTTACCAAGTTATCTAGATGCCAATTTAGATACTTAAACCATTCGATGCATGTTTATACCAAAAGAGATATATGAGTGGCACTCATATTCTATATGACATGTTATCAAACAATGACAAACACAAAAATATAAATAGCATCAATTTTGGTCAATGTTAGAAAAACAAGTAAATTACATATATCTTGATATACAAGAACTCCTTTCCTGGCGAACAATTCATCATGCGACCTTCGTCGTTCGGACTCCCTCGGCTACCTCCCATAGGCATGTGCACCCTTCGCCCTTACCCATGGGCATGCGCATGCCACAAACCCATAAAGGGCTGCCATGCGCATCCCATGGCTACCAAAGGGCTGCCATGCGCAGCCCATGCCACAACAAACGTGGATGCACGCTCTTCGCACGCACGTTTTTTGTTACTGCTCGCACGGTCCTAAACTTGTTCCGGTTACTCCTAATTCTTCAAACCTTCGAGTTTTTGATACTTGAATGTATTACAGAAGAATTTAAATAAAAAAAATACTTCAGTTTTGTTTATTACAATAGTGCATTTTTTTTTTTGTTTTTTTTATTACAACAAAAATATAAAAAAAACTTAGCAACTACCAATAAGGAAATTATGGCGATGATAGACCACCCTTCTTGTTGCAATCCAAAAAAAAAATACATTGAAATTCTAGGACCAAACTTGAGCAATAACAAACCACATATAAAACATATATATATCCATAAATTCCAATGTAAATAAATATGTGAATACGTAGAGTTCCATCTCTTTTTAAAACATTTATATATACAAAAAAAAAGAAAAAAATTCACGAACACATACATCAATTAATCAAGGGTACAACTAGGCTCTGATACCAATTGTAGGGAAAAACGGTTAAAAAATGCAATGAAAGTGTGATAAAAACAAAAATTAGGGTTTGCGTCTAAAAAAAATGTTCCCTTTTAATAACAAGAACCTTAACCCTAGATTAATTGATGTGTATAAAAAAGTGTCGTACCTTTTTTTTTGTGAAGATTGAACTAGCTTCGAATTAAAACCGCAAGATCTTCCAATCCAATCACGAACGTGAATCACCTAGGAGTGTGGGCTCCCTATCTTTAAATTGTATACATGTTAATGGAAACAAACAAAATCTTCTTCTTTGTTAATTACAACAATCCTCCAAGAGAAAAACCAAGAACGTACGGTCACTTTTGAATTATCAATCATTTTGATTGAAACTCGCGTGAACCTTGATTCGATGTTGTACACAAAACCCTTTTGATGTAAAGGATACCAGTGTACTATCGAAAACAAAAAAGTTCCCTTTTTCTCTCTTCTTGGCCGAATTCACACTATCTCTATGAGTTGGTCGAGTTTTTTCAAGAGTATAAAACAATTTTTTCTAACTCAAAATTCTCTCTTGCTAAGACAAATTCTCTTCTTGAAAATTGCTTAGCATGGCCAAAATTCCTCTCATAAAAAACCTTAGAGCTGGCCAAAGTTTCCAAACCTATATATAGGGTCATAAGTCCTCTTCTAGGAAGGATTTACTTGGTTTACAAGAATCCTTTTCTTAGGTGGATTTATTTGGTAGTTAAGAATCCTTATCTAAAAGGAATTCTATCATCATCTTATATATATATAGCTGGCCGAAATTCATAGGATAAGTATTAGGTAACTTAATTCTTTTCCTAAGAAGGATTTACTTGGTTGTTAAGAATCCTTTCCTTAGGTAAAATTACTTGGTGGTTAAGAATCCTTTTCAAAAAGGAATTCTATCCTACACCAAGACTCCTAACCCAACTCAATAGTGTATTTGTAACCATATTAAAGACTTCCTTTTATTTATCTACTTATTAAATATAATCTTTAATATTAATTATACTTTTAACAATAGTATAATTTTAGGAGACCATCTCCTACTAGAAAAAAGATTTTGACTTTTAATTAAATAATTAATTAATCAACAAATTAATTAATTTCTATTTAATTAAATAATAAAATAAAAATAAAATATTTCAGCTATTCTAAATAGCCTTGCCGCCCATACCACATATATGGGTCATATATTATTTTTCTTATTTTATTAAATCCATTGGACCTTAATAAAAAAGTCCACATGTGAACTATACCTACTCTTACAAAAAGAAACAAGTTCTCATGCCTTAATACAATTCTAGATGGAGCTCTAAATTGGTCTAGTAGAATATATCAAGTGATCCATACAAGTTCGTGTGGATTGGGGATCTTGGCGGGCTATCTAAATTTAAGCTCCAATAGACACAACCCAATCACAATCAACAAATGATTCACTTAGGTCCGATCTATTTAATTTTAGTTCATTCCACTAAAGAACTAAAAC
This sequence comes from Dipteronia dyeriana, assembly GCA_032871835.1. NCBI lineage: Eukaryota > Viridiplantae > Streptophyta > Magnoliopsida > Sapindales > Sapindaceae > Dipteronia > Dipteronia dyeriana. Next base: position 42,062,392 of record CM065302.1, read on the forward strand.
TGAACTCTTAAATAAAGATAGAATAAGTTGATGTTACTCACTCATACCCTAGACAACCTTATTAGAGAAAATTTATCCTCGTGAAGAATACAAGTAATCGCCAAAAGCTCATAGACCACCTATAGCTCTCCAAGTTACCATATTTACACATATGACCACATTTTGAACTTGGATATTTTGACTTGTCCAGAAGCCATGTTTCAATAGAAACTATTAAAAACTTAACGTTAAGATTTAATATGCAATAACTCAAAACATCTATATGATGGTATTCTACTCTCATTATATAAATGGAGCCACGATGTCCATATCTATAAATGAAGTCCTCTTTCGATTAACAAACGAATACCACCAAACTATAGAGGATAGACTATGCTATATAATCGTACTCATTCATAGCTCAAATGATAACAATTGCAACCATAAGTCCATCATTCATCTCAGAATTGAGATAGACTCTCCGATTGTCTTCAAAATGAACAACTTTTTTCTATTGACTGTTCTAGATAAAGAATTTCGTTGTGATCCTATTCAATGCACCCAGTGCAATAGATTCTTTTGCCCAAAGACACCACACTTTGATGATTTTAGACTCATCATAACACATTTGATCCCACTCAAATGCTAGCAAAAGAATCTACAACTTTGACAAGATAAAGGCGCCCAATCTTTTATCTTCAGTTGTGTATATTATTCAAGACTAACTAAAGAATTGTGCCTACCTCATACATATCTAGATGTATGAACAATTCTTCTTTTCTCATAGTCTTTTGACCTTATGATTATTTACTTTTGACAATTATAATTATTAAACTATAAATGCTATAAGATTTGTTAAACTAGAAATCACTTTATTAATATGAAAAGATTGTTAATTACAATGTTACACTTTTGCTATCGAGCATAATCCTAACATAGTTCACATGTGGACTTTTTTATAAAGGTCAAAGGGATTTAATAAAATAAGAAAATAATATAATGGGCCATATACATTGGTATGGGCGGCAAGGCTATTTAGAATAGCTTAATTATATTATATTATTTTATTATTTTATTAAATGGAAATTAATTAATTTGTTGATTAATTAATTATTTAATTAAAAGTCAAAATCTTTTTCCTAGTAGGAGATGGTCTCCTAAAATTATACTATTGTTGGTAGTATAATTAATGTTGAAGGCTATATTTGATAGGTAGATAAATAAAAGGAATTATTTATCTAATTAAATGAGGAAGTCTGTAATATGGTTACAAATACACTATTGAGTTGGATTAGGGGTCTTGGTGTAGGATAGAATTCCTTTTAGATAAAGATTCTTAACTAACAAATAAATCCACCTAAGGAAAGGATTCTTACCAATCAAGTAAATCCTTCTTAGGAGAGGATTTATATTCCTATATATATATCTCTTGTGATTTTTGGCCAGCCTTGCATAATTATAAGAGTGAATTTCGGCCAGCCCTAGCATAATTTCAAGAGAGGATTTCAGCTAGCCTAGGTAATTCTTTGTGGAGAAAATTCGGCCATCGTAGGAATTTTGAGGGTGAAAAATCTGATTTTGCTTTAGACAAAATTCGATCAACTCTAAGAAATAGTGTGTGATTCGGGAAAGAAAAAATAGGAAGAAAGAACGTTTGGTTTTTGAAAGTACACTAGTAGCCTTTACATCAAAAGATTTTGTGTACAGCATCGAATCAAGGTTCACGCGAGTTTCAATCAAATTGATTGATAATTCACAAGTGACCTAACGTTCTTTGTTTTCTTCTTGGAGGATTATTATAACTAACAAAGAGAAAGATTTTGTTTGTTTCCATCCTCAGGTATACGATTTAAAGAAAGGGAGCCCACACTCTTAGGTGATTCACGTTCGTGATTGGATTGGAAGATCTTACGGAATTGATTCGGCGCTTGTTCAATCATCACGAGAAAAAATGTACGACACTTTTTATATACATCAATTAATCTAGGGTTAAGGTTCTTGTTAGTCAAAAGGAAAATTTTTGTTTATACGCAAACCCTAATTTTATAATTTTATTAAATTTTCTCATGCTTCCGTTGTGCATGGTTTTATTTTCCCTTCACCAGATACCGGTCTTGCTAAGGTTGGTAAGGTGGAGGTCGGTATATGGATCGATTGGGTGGTCTATTTTTATCCTTATGTACCAGTACAGGTTCGGGTGCCTCTTTCTTTTTACCCTTTGCAGTTCTCATGTCACCATTCTTAATCTTAACCTTGAGCTGCTCGTCTATCTCTACCTACTCAAAGGCCATGTCGTAGGCTTCCTGGCACGTCTCTGGCGGACGCTTGATAAAGGACCATAATAATTTACCTGCCCATAGGTTCCTATGGAAGTTGGTTAGGGTCTCCTTCTCGATGAAAACCCCCAACTGGATAACCTACTTCTGGAACCTCTCCATATAAGATCTGAGTGTTTCACCCCGCTCTTGAATCATATAATGCAAGCGGATCAGATACTTTGGACACGGATTGACTCCCTCAAACTGCGAGCAGAAATCACTGGACAATTAGTGAGGCTACCCACACTGTCTGCCGGTAGCTTTCTGAACCATGTCTTAGCATAGTCGGTCAGCGTGGTTGGAAACATCTTGTATATAGCCACCCTAGTTGTATTCTGGACCTCCATCTACTAGACGTAGCTCTTCAGGTGGCTTACGGGATCCTCAGTGCCAGAAAACTTGTCAGCTGGCATTTTAAATTTTTGGTGGGAGCTCTGCTTCTCCAATCCTTTAAGAGAAAGGGGCACTGATCTCGCCCAAATGATCCTTACAGCTCTTATTATGTTTACCCTTCCTTAATTCTTGAATCTCTCTTTGCATCTGAGCTAGTTGATCCCAAAGGCGCATGTTCCTAGCGTTCTTGGATTTAACCTCTAAATCCTCATTGTCGGAGCCCTCAATGGAGATAGTGGTCCCGTTCTCTTACCCTCGGGGGTAGGATCTTTCCTATCGCTTCTCCGGTGACCTCCTACCTCGGGTCTAGGCTCTCTTTTGGTATCTACTAGTCTAACTGAATGGTAAAGTCTCTCCTGCGGGGCGTCAGTAGCAAATTTCACCTGTCTAGGTTGATAATAGGTCATCCTGAGTTGCTCTGGGGCATGGGCCCTAACAAATGCCAGATTGAGGGCAATTTCCCCAACCTGCCACAGACCGGTACTGGTGGTGGAGGCCCCCATCCGTCAAAGGCGGTGGTCCTAGCTCCCGGTCTGTTGGGATCCTTATGGACACTAGGTTCCACAAGTTGAGGGTAATTCTCTCTGTAACCAAATGTAGGTGAATATTCTCCAAGAAAGCCACCGCATGTTGTTCTAGCATGACCTGACCTATCATTGGGGGAATCAGAGCTGGCGCGATACCGGTAGGTGCTGAAATCGGATTCTAATGCTTCGACTTCTTTCTTTTCCTGTGAGCCTTCTGAGTGGAGGCTGCAGATTGATGCCCAAATGCTTCGGGTTGCCCCAGGGAAGATCAAGGCTTCATGATCTTGAAAAAAAATGATAAACTCATGACTTTATAAAGGGTGTGGAGTTCTTCCCACAAACGGTGCCAGAAAAGAGTTAATCAAAAATTCCCTTGAGGTGAGAAATAACAGTTAACACCCTCAATACCACAACCCGGTAGATCAAGGTCAGGGTAGGTACCTTCGGTACCGGTTTCACATGTAAAGACGGATAAGACAATTGAAGGAATGATGGTGTATTAAATGGTGTTCTTTTATTGAACAATGCAATGGGTACAATGAAATGATGAACAATACAGTAATATGAAAATCTCAGTTTTTATCTCTCTTCCTTAACTAATGGGAGGTGGCGAACTCGTATCTGTCGATAAGTGGACACTTCTCTCAATAGGGATGACTAGGCTTTTTCCTGGTTACAGAGTTAAGTGATAGCTTAGAAGGTTTTCGATGTCGATCTTTTTTCCTTTCTCTTCTTCTTGTTATTATCTCTATATTAATACACGAAGTGGGGATAGGATTTTTCCTTGGCATACAATTTGAAGATCACCTGACTGATCTTCCTTCCCATTTGGCTGGATTTTATTTTTAATACGATTAACCCTAGAGTCTCGGTTGGCGAAGGATATCTTGGCCGGAAACGTGTTTGTTTCCTTTTTAAACTGTCATTAAAGTAGTGCATACATGGAGTCTGTTATGGTTTGGAGAATAATTCTGATTCTATTCATCTATGGTAAGACACCTCAAGGTATCAGTCTAGAAACATGGTATTTGATCGTTCTGATGATGAGGTACCAGCTTGCTAGCGAGGTACCGTAGGGTATCATTTTGGTGATGTGGCGCTTGATTGGTTTCTCTGGTGAGGTACCTCAAGGTACCCTTCCAGTAACGAGGTGTTTAGTCGATCTCGCTGGAGCTTTACGATCTCCTAGGAGCTTTATGGGCATCTTTCCTCCTACTGGAAGAGCAGGATAAGTACCTCGATAGGTTAATAGAACAATGTTAAGGTACTTAGGTACCAGCTGGTCCGCAAGAGTGCAAGAGCATCATCTTGCTACTTCAATGATGCTGAGGTACCTAGGTTGTGCTAGGCCTAGTACTTCGAGGTAAACCATTATGTCTAGTGCCTATCTAGTGTGTGGAGATGCCTTCTAGCTGGTGCTACCAAGGTAAAAAAATTCCCTTTGACCCATTGCAAAAAATGGCTATTAACAATATATATATGGCAATATAAAATTTTGACAAGAATTCAACATTTAAGTTCCAAATATATCATATATCTCCCCCTTAATACATGTTATCTCAAAAAATATTCTAGCAAAAGTCAAAATAATATTACATGCAATAAAGAGAAGTTCAAGTTTCCAAATACACTAAAATTGAAACAAACATACCAAAAACAAACATAGATTGAAGGAAGGAAACTAAGTAGACTAACACATATGATTCTCCCCATTTTTGACTTGAAATGAAGCCAAAAGGGTAAGAGAAGAAATGTACCTCATGGTCATGCCATTAGCGACTTGTTTCATCAAAGAAATTTGAGCTATTGGTTGACCTCACATAATGCTTAAGAGATGGTCTTGAGCTTGTAAAAATTCTAGCCTCCAACTCTTGAATCCTTGCATCTTGTTGAGCCACCTTTGTCTTGAGTTATTCAATCTTCAATTTTGACTCCTTAACCTCTTTCTTCAATTGTGTTGCCCAATCTGGAACAGAGTTTATGCTTACCACATGGCTTGCCTGTTGGTATCCACTAAAAGCCCTAATGTATCACAAGCCTTTCCCTTGTTCTTGTTTGACATAAATGTCACCTTTTTGTCACTAAATTTTTCTAAGGGAGGTAGTATCACGTCTTCCTCTAGTGATTTAACATCATGAGCCAAACACATATGAGTTATAAACCCTGGTAGTGGTAACCATTTGTCCAACCTAGTTGTTAAAGCCGCACTATATAAGTATGTCATGAGAATTTCCTCAAGGTTTATAGGTCAATTTGTCACTAAGGCTTGTACAATCTTGATTTCTCTTTGTTAAACTCAGTAGTATTTGAAGATCCTACAAGATTAGTATATGTAAAGAGATGTCAAAAAGCAATCACCTTAGTTAACTCTAACTAATATAAGCAAAATACATGTCATCTCATATTGTTTGACCCATGATATTAAGATTGTCTGTCACATCATCTAAAAAGTCCAACTCAATACAATAAGGAAATCAAAGAAACTTATTAATAGTCTCCGAATTTACCCTAAAGACGACACCTCTTATGTCCATTAAGGCATCTAGATAGGTAGAACTTTCTTTATATTCATGATAGAATTCTCTCATAATACGATCATTAACCATATTAAGCATGCTTACCCATGATTCCAAAATTCTCTCAATCAAGCATCTATGAACATAAGACCCTACACATTTAGTCAAGTCAATACCTCTCTCTTGGAATAGCTTCTTAGTTCCTATAACACCTAGAGACTTCACCTTAGAGGTTTTAGGTCCCTTGGAGGATGACTTGGACTTGTCAATGGGCTTAGAAGAATTTTCACCACTAGTTGCTTTAGTTCTTCCCATCACCTAGTGTAGACAAATACTAAACAAAAGTTGAGTGGAAAACAATCAAAGTAAGTTAGTCACATATCAAAAAATTATATAAAAAACATATGATGAGATAATGAATCATCATGCAAGATAAAAACAATAAGCAACATCTCACAAGATCCATTATGTCAAGAATGCCAACAAGATGAAACATGTGAACATGTCAAAAAAAAGGACAAAGTTTAGCATTCTTTGCTCCCCATTAATAAATGATTTATCTAAGATCAAGATAGAATAATGTTCACAATGACATTCACACAATCACATACTCAAACAATTTTAAAGAAATCAAACAAAATAAGCTCTATAAAATATGAGAGATACACCAAGATTTTAATTTCTCTCATAATTCATCTAAAATTGCTAGAAAATCAATTACTTCTAAGCAAAAAGTGTGTGTGTGATCATGTTTCAAATATATGAAGAGGAGTGACTTGATAATCAACATGCAAATCACTTCCACATCTATTCATCTTAAGCTTTTCCATAAAAGGTCAAACCGATTATCATCCGGAAATTTTGCTTTTAAGAGAATAAAACTCAATATTTGAACGAGTGTGTATATATGGCTCATCATCCCATTTCTATTTTTCAACCCGAGTACTTTTTGATTTTCAACTTAACTCCTTTAAGCCGTCTTCCTTTTCTTTTTAGGTTTTTGAATCAAAGTTTTTTTTTAATTGATTCTTTTTAACACTTATTTGATTTTTCTTATAACATAAACATATACTCTTCATGACGGCTTTCACTCATCACAATGGTGTAGCCCTTTCCTACATTGGGCGGCTTCACAACCAAAGTGTGTAGCCCTTTTCATGATGGTGCTCATTGAGTTCTATGTAGTTGCTAAAGAAAAATGGATAATAACCATAGGTCATCTTAAATGTACTGGTCAAAAGACTTCAAGGTGTATCCATAATCTACTTATTAGCAAACTCAATTTACTCAACAAGACATATAAGAGAAGCAAAGTCAATTTTTTTGAAAACCAAGTTTTATGGCTTACAAGCACATGATCTAAGAGCAATATAAAGAGATTTACTCAAGATCATTACTTCTCAAGAGAGTAGCTTTCAAAGAATATGAAGCTCATATTTTTTAAAATATGCCACCCAACAATCAAACATATAATACACACATCATGATAAAGATCAATGTGAACATTATCAATAAAAAGATCTTAAAAGAGCGAATGTCAATGAGAACCATAAGAATACTAAACTTAGCTATCTAATATGACATGCTACAAGATGTGATATAGACATAGAGTCGAAAGATGAAAACTAGAAAGCAAGCTTTAGGATATAGAAGTACCTTAGCAAGATTTTTCATCCAATGTAAAGTCTTCACCTTTTTTATGAGCTCTCTTGGCTTGTTTGTCTCATTGACAACAAGTTATTGGTGTTTCTTTCCAAGAGAAAAAACACATATAAAAATGACTTTCTCTAAAAGCCTTAACATAAACAAAACCATATAGACTTCATTGATGCAACTTCTCTAAAGTTAACCAACAAATTTGGGCTATCATAACAATTCTTGTAAAATAACTAAGTTCATGTCAAGTTGTAAGAAACCAAAGCAAGTGAGCAAAAGTTTCACAACATGACACTAATCTTAAAGCTATTCACATATGCAACTTACTATAATGGTAAGAGCACTCACCCTTGAACCACTTGTTCTTGGGTAAAACTACACAAACACCATCAACATCTTTCTTGACAACAATATTAAAATGAGAATAAAGTCTTTCAATGACTTGATCTACAATTATATCATTGATACTTTTCTTATCCTTTTTAACACCACATGTTTTGTCAAGATTAACAAGGTTAGCTTTCTTCTTACTCCAAACATACTCACCATACTTTGCAATCATATCATGCTTATCAAATTCTAAAGCTTGAACATGCTTTTGAAGTTCAATCAGTTGGAACCCCGTTCACCGGTCACGTAACGGAAGTAAGGTTTTAAAATTTTATACAGATTATAATTATGATCCTAATTACGAACTTAGGATCATAATTATTTTCGAAACTAATACATACAATATGTAAACACATGAAATTGTAATCAATAAAAAGAGAAGAAAATCATACCAACGTTTGGAGGCTCCTTCACTTTAAGTTATGCTTCTGTCTGAACCACTCATTCTTCCTAGCTATCTCCCGAGACTGGTAACTGCGTGTGGGTGTGTCACGATCTCAGGAACTGGAATGGAAGATGTAGAGAAAAACCTTGAAGAAACTCTTTCTTCTCAAGAGAAAAAACATAGAACAATTCTAGTAATAAAAAAATAATAATATTATTATTTTTCTTTTTTGTTGTTAATGGTGTACTCTACACCACAAACTTTTTTCTCTTTTTTTATTTCTCACGCCACACATTGCATTGACTTCATGCAAACCAAATTTTGCTTCCAAAGTCGAAAACCACTGTTGCATGCTTTTATGTTTGTCTTGTATGAATTGAATTCACGCACACACAAGTTTGCATCCTATGCAAACACTGTATGCGTTCTTATCAAAAGTTCAAACACCACAATTTGCATCAAATGCAAATTGAACGTGTCATATGCATCTCTTTTTTATGTTGATTGTGTTTTATCTTATTTAAATATTTAAAACATATATATCATATATATATATATATTGAAAAAACTAATCAATTCCAAACTTTTAAGATATCTCATATCTTTAAAGATATTAATCAATTTGTTTTGAATTCAAACTCTTTAAATTCAAAATTAAATAACTAATTTAATAAAAATAAAATAATCAAATAAGCTATTACACATAATGTGATCCTCCACTGTAGTTCATAATTAGAATTGGATCATAATATCCATTATACCCCTCTAATTACGTATATCCTTTAAGTATCGTTGATTCTCTAATGGATAATAAATCCTATTTCCTTACAGAATTAGGAGAGCGCTCATATTGTCCAAACCCCGAATCAACCCTTAAGGAACTACCATTTACTTCTCACAAGATGGAGTGGATTCCACTATTGTGTACAAACCTTCCTAGCCATAAACCAAACCACAATCCCAACATACGGAGTATATTGATCAGGAAATGCATCCGACCTCACCCATGGTATATCAAAGACCACAATCTAACCTGAAGGAGTCGATATGACACTCAGGTTTAAGATCACCCACATAAGCCATCGTTAGTTGATATATATAAATCTCATCGGTAAACGGATCTTAGTGAGAGATTTATATAGATCAGGGCCTAGTCCTATATGATCACATCATACAAGGTGCCTCCATTCCCATATCTCATATGAATGATTCAAGATAGAGTCACCGTACATTACAGAATGGACCACATCTATAGATTAACCACAAATAAAGTACCCAACTTTATTTGCTATCTATGGACTCTTTAGATTGCATGTCTCTTACAATATCCATCCGTATATAACACTCATATACACAGCTCAAGATTACATCGCAATCCAGGATGTTAATATGCACAGGTTATAAAATAAACAACACAACAAGAATGAATTGAACTTTTCCTTTTATTTATTTCATAAATCCATTTACAAATTACAATTTTAAGGCATAAACCCCAACATTCTCCCACTTTCATTAAAGCATGCGAGGCATGTTTCGTAACCCTAGACCTTCTAGGTGACCCGAAAACACTTTAGCCGGTAAGGTCTTCATAAATGGATCAGCATGATTGTCTAGTGAGGATATCTTGGTAACGATCACATCTCCTCTCAGCACTATCTCTCTAATGAGATGATACTTTCTCTCTATATGCTTCCCTCTTTTGTGGCTACTTGGTTCTTTGAAATTAACCACAGCACCACTGTTATCACAATACAATGTGATGGGCTTATCTAGATCTGGAATAACTTCCAGATCACTCAAGAACTTACAGAGCCAAACAGCCTCTTTAGCAGCTTCACAAGTGGTTATATATTACTTCCATAGTGGAGTCAGCAATGCAAGATTTCTTGATACTTCTCCATACAATGGCTCTACCACCCAGGGTGAATACTGATCTAGACATGTATTTCCTAGAATCCCTATCTAACTGAAAATCAATATCTGTGTATCCTAACGGGATCAAATCCTGTCTGGAATACAATATAATATAATTTCTCGTTCTCCAAAGATACTTGAGAATAGTCTTGACAGCAACCCAATGATCCAATCCTGGGTTGGACTTGTATATGCTGACTACTTCCACTGCATAGCAAATTTCTGGTCTCGTGCATAACATAGCATACATGAGACTACCAACTGCTAATGCACAGGGTACATGTCTCATATCCTTAACTTCTTGAGGTGTCTTAAGACACTATTCCATAGACAAGTGAACTCCATGCCTAGAAGGTAAATTACCTTTCCTAGAGTTCTGCATCGAATATCACACAAGAATCTTGTCGATATATGACTCATGAGACAATGCTATGAGTTTGTTCTTACGATCCCTTATAAGTTGGATCCCTAGCATATAACTTGCCTTTCACAAATCTTTCATTTGGAAATGGCTAGCCAGCCAACCCTTTACATCAGACAACACTCCCATATCATTCCCAATTAGTAGGATATCATCTACGTATATGACCAAGAAAACTATTTTCTTGTTAATGATGAGCTTGTAGACACAAGGCTCATCGATAATCTGCTCGAAGCCATAGGTTTTGATCACATCATCAAACCTTATGTTCCAAGATCTAGATGCTTGCTTAAGTCTATAGATCAACCTTTACAGCTTGCAAACCTTTAGCTCTTGATCTGAAGACACGAATCCCTCTAGTTGCATCGTATAGATGCTCTCATCAAGATTGTCATTCAAGAATGCAGTCTTGACGTCCATTTACCAAATTTCATAATCAAAATTGGCAGCAATGGATAAAAGAATCTGAATAGACTTAAAAAATGCCACTAGTAAGAAGGTCTCTTCATAATCGGCCCCCTCTTTTTGGGTATAACCCTTAGCCACTAGCCTTGCTTTGAAGGTCTCTACCTTCTAGTCTATTGTCTTTCTCTTGTAGATCCACTAACACCCTATGGGTTTTACCCCATCTGGTAAGTCTGCAAGATCCCAGACTGAGTTAGAGTACATGGACTTCATCTTGAGATTCATGGCTTTAAGCCAATCCTCTTTATCAGGATATTTCATTGCATTGTTAAATGTCAATGGATCATCCATACTATCAGTAGAGACAACACTTTATCCCTCACTTATACCTAAATAGCATTCAGGTTGTCTAACAACCCTCTCAGTACTTCTAGGTGGTAGTGCATCCTGATTATGAACCATCTGACTCTCATATGTTTATGGAGCGACAACTCTTGTTGATATAGCACTAGTCTCACCAGGCTCTAACTCATTCAATACAATCTTAGAATGAGGTTTATGGTCACTAATATAATTGTCCTCAAGAAAGGATGCATTTTTCGATACAAATACTTTGTTATCTTCGGGACTACAGAAGTGCCCACATCTCGTCTCCTTGGAGTATCCTACAAACAAACATACCACAGACTTGGAGTTTAACTTTCCACTTCTATTCTTCAACACGTGTGCTGGACACCCCCATATGCAGAAATGTAGCAAACTAGCTTTACGACCATTCCACAACTCTAGGGGAGTGTAAGGAACAGATTTGGATGGTACTACATTCAAATGTGTGCCACTGTTTGTAACGCATATCACCAGAAGGAATTTGGTAATGATGAGAAACTAATCATATATCGAACCATTTCTATTAGGGTTCTATTTCTCCTTTCTGATACACCATTTTACTGAGGTGTACCGAGAGCTGTGAGTTGTGAAACTATCCCATGCTCAACCATGAAGTCTTCAAACTCTTGTTCAAGGTATTCACCTTCACAATCCGATCATAGTGACTTAATAGTCCTACCTAATTGATTCTTAACTTCAGCTTGAAATTCTTTGAACTTTTCAAATGTTTTCGACTTTGGTTGCATCATGTAAACATATCCATATATTAAGTAGTCATCTATAAATGTGACATAATACTCATAACCACCCCTAGCTTTAACATTCATCGGTCCGTAGACATCTGTATGTATAAGCTTTAGAGGTTCTTTAGCTCTAAGCCCTTTTCCAGTAAAAGGTCTCTTAGTCATCTTACCTTCCAGATAAGATTCACAGACATGTAATGATAAGGACATGGCAAGCACTAGATAATTGAATGTGGATCCAATTCAAGTTCCCATTGGTCTGGTTATAAGAGCACGAGCCAAGAAATTCTAAAATGTGTTAAATGGGTTTATTCAAGGGATTTGGGCTCAAGCATGCACGTGGAGGCCCATTGATGGTGATGAAAGAACTCTTCAAACCTTAACAAGCATGATTCAAGTCCAAGAAAGTCAATAGACAAATTCAGGGAACTTATTTAGGACTGAATAATTTGTTTCTTTTTTTGTTGCACAATTTTAGGCTTAATTATTAAGGAATTAAAGTCATGTTTGACTTCCTTAAATTAAGGCTGAAATTATCTTAGTTTTCATAATGTTTTTTTTGTCAACTTTCCTTTTTTCGATGCCTTGGGCAGAATATTTCGAAATTGCAGTTTTTGGGTTTTTGTAAGGCTGAACTTATGGCCTATAGTCTTATAAATTGTAATGTTTTCATTCAATAAAGAGGTAGTTGTTTTATGCATAAAAATATAGAGCAATTTTCTCTTTCGTTCTTTGAGAACTAATTGGAACTTATTAGATTTCTCTATGGCGTTCCTACTTGACTTATCAATCAAGTATTTCATCCTTGATTGTGGTGTCTTCCTTTATACCAAAGTTCACATCTCGTTATAGGTGGTGGGGCATGGTTTTCATCCAAACCTGAGCATAGAACGGTCTTAGTCATCAAAAGTGATGAGGATCGTATCAGGTAAGGTGTCAACCTTTAACTCACTTAAAGGTCCGCTTTTTACTAGTTTGTCTATCCGGTTAAGGTTGAATGACCAATCTTTAGATGCTAGAGATACATGTCATTATCTAAAGAAATCTTATGTTGTTAGCTTTTGGTTTTTCAACCTTAAACATTTCAGTGTTGAGCAGTGTAGTATGTATTAACGATCTTAACACATACAAATTGTTTTCATTAGTTCCTTAACAAATATTCAGTCCATTCTTTCCAATAATAACAGACTTATTATTAAAAGAAAAAAAATATTTTTTGTTCTAACAACTTAGAAACAGAAATTAAATTCTGTGTAAATCCAGGAATATAAAATACATTGTCCAACAATATATAATAATTACAAAAACGTAATCGAATTACGTCCACTGCTCGTGCCGACACGACATCCCCTGACCCCACACACATTGAGGAGGTTCCCTCCTCTGGTTGTGTCCAAGAATATGTCCATTGCAAAGAAGAACAAACATGGTTAGTGGCCCCCGAATCAACTATCCAAGGTGAAGAATCATCTTCCAATAAACATGTCTCAAGAACAAGTAAATCATATTTACCTTTCTTGGACTTCTTCTTGCCTTCTGCTTTATTGGGTTTGGGCTTACCCTTTGCCTTCTCAGTAGATCTCTTTCTCTTCTTATTATTGGAGGAAGATGGTTCAATAACATTTTGCCTCACCAATCTTGCCCTTATTATCCTTGGTCAAGGACTCAAAAGTATTGAACTCATTGAGCAACTGTGTGAGACTGAACCTTAACTTGTTTATCTCGTAGTTACTCTTAAACTGATCGAAACTCTTCAGAAGAGTCATCAGTATGATGCTCACTTGATTGGGTTATTCAATGGCCCTGCCATTGACTTCTGCCTTGTTGAAGTAGGACATTATGCTCAAGACTTGTTCTCGAACTGAAGTACCATCCTTCATGCGAGCGAGCACAGCAAAACAAACAACTTCGTGTCGCTTTTGCTCGGAGGGTTGCTCGAACATAGCTTGCAATGACTCCATGATTTCGAATGCTGTAGTCATTGCTCTGTGCTTTGTGACAAGCACGTCTATCATAAAAGCCAACAGATATGTCCAGGCCTTCTAATCAGATGAGACCCATCGTTCGTATGCCTCACGAACAGTTCGTACGACAATGGCAGCAGGCGTTGAAGGGCATTCCTCCATAAGCACAAACTTGAGGTCTTTGGTGACCAATATTGCATTAATGTTAAGTTTCCACTTAGTGTAGTTATCACCAGTTAATTTGTCGTTTGTGAGAATTTTAAGTAATGCAGAAGACATTATTACTGAAATAAATAAAACATTCATTCAGTCATTTATTTAAAACAAGTGTGAGTGCTTTGGTATAAATTTAAACACAATGCATGAACATGTTTCATGAACTAAAACTACCCTAAAACATGTCACTATACCACGACAATCCAACATACCACAAAGAAGAGCCGCCTTAAGGCAGGTCAAGTCTTTGCATGTTGGACCGAGACATTCTCAATCAAATGATATTTTAGAATAACTCTTATTCCGTATCATTCAACCATCGTTTATTCAATCAGGTTTTTAATTAACAAACTTAATCAAAACCTTCATGAGTGTAACCCACCATTTCAGATCTCACGAGCTTAACTCGAGAAATGCCACCTTAGGGTCGGTTATTCCCAAAATACTCTTAGAAATCCTATCCGTTAGGAAGTCAACCTTGGTATTGACCTTTGTAGAAACCTTCCTTAAGGAGGACAAAAGCAAAGCCGTCACGAGGCCCCACTCAGATCTCACAGTGTTGAACTAATGATGGAGATTGCGGGATATATATGTAATATCCCACTCCCACTCACTATTTAAAATTAGGGTTTTCTATTATCCGGTAATGCACCTAGACTCTATAAGATTAAACGGCTAACTTGAATCAAGTTATCTAGTGCATTAACTAGTTCATTATTAGAAACAAGTTCTAATTAACTAATATATTATTTATGATTTTTAACAATTAAAAATCTAATCTATTAGTGAATAATCTAAGTCTTTGTAAACTATTTACCAAGGTCAAATTATTATGTTAGTATTTAACAAGTTTTAACTATTAAAACTCTAACACTTTATTCGGTTCACTTATTATTAGGTAATTAATCATATTAATCCTAATTATAATAAATGACCATATTAATCTAACTTATTAAACTCTTTAATAACTAGATTAATATTAATGAGAATTACAAAGTTTTCTAACCATTAAAAAACTAATCTCATTATTCATAGCCATTTATGTGTATTGTCCATTTTAATCACATTAAAAAAATACATAAAATATCAGACTATGATACATGTATGACATATCAAATATATTTATGTAGACACATCTAATCTAAATGACATACGTATGCATGGCAATGCTTTTATCATCACATAATATAAAGTATACATGAATTGACCGAGACTGTGGATTATTTAACCTAAAATATTGGAATCTAAAATTACAAAAATCCCCCCAAGGCATTCCTCGATCTTCTTATAACTTCAGAAATCTTCCAGTCTCTTCAGGTCACTCCAATTCATCTCATGAATCCGAAACAGGAAATCAGCACGGAATGCACTAGGTAAAACTTGCCAACGGAACCATGCAAGATGTGAATAGTATCAAATGAACAGTACACATGAACAGCACCGTGAACAATACGCTTGATGAACAATGTCTGGTGAATAGTACCCTCGGTGAACAGTGTCCAGTGAACAGTACCGCCATCGCGCGCGTTTCCAAATCTTCGTTTACATGTTACAATTATTTTTTTACAATACAATAATAGTAAAAATAATAAAATTAAAAGTAAAAGTAATTATACAGCCCATAAACCATAAATTCACAGTACCATAAAAAATTACGATCAACCATGTTTAAATTAAACAATTTAATTATAAATATTCATACAATCATATAGATGGTGCCTACACATTCATACATACAGGAGCATCGAAAACAATTTCTTGTTCCGAAAAAAATAAATTAACTTTGATACCAATTTTTTTAACCATGTTCACCAGTCACGCAGTGGAAGTAAGGTTTTAAAAGTTTATACAGATCATAATCTGTATCTAGGACCAGTGAACTTGGGATCATAATTATTCTTGGAATTAATACATACAATATGTAAACACAAAAAAATTGTAATCAATACAAAGAGAAGAAAATCAAACAAACGTTTGGAGGCTCCTTCACTTTACGTTATGCTCTTGTCTGAACCACTTAATCTTCCTTGCTATCTCCCGGGACAAGTAACTGTGTGTGGGCGTGTCACGATCTTAGGAACTGGAACGGAGGATGTAGAGAAAAACCTTGAAGAAACTCTTCTTCTCAAGGGAGAAAACTTAGAACAATTCTAGTTATAAAAAATAATAATATTATTATTATTCTTTTTTGTTGTTAATGGTGTACTCTACACCACAAACTTTTTTCTCTTTTTTTTTTATTTCTCACGCCACACATTGCTTTGACTTCATGCAAACCAAACTTTGCTTCCAAAGCCAAACACCATTGTTGCATGCTTTTATGTTTGTCTTGTTTTGATTCATGCACACACAAGTTTGCATCCTATGCAAACACTGTATTTGTTCTTATCAAAAATTCAAACACCACAGTTTGCATCAAATGCAAATTGAATAGCTGGTGGTGTGTGTCATGTGCATCTCTTTTTTCTGTTGATTGTGTTTTATCTTATTTAAATATTTAATATATATATATATATATATATATATGTATATTCATTTATATTTTGATAAAACTAATCCATTCCAATCTTTTAAGATATCTCATATCTTTAAAGATATTAATCAATTTATTTTGAATTCAAACTCTTTAAATTCAAAATTAAATATCTAATTTAATAAAAATAAAATAATCAAATTATCTTATCTTTAAAAATTAAATATCAATCAACACCCTCTAACTAATGATTAATCACACAATTAAATAATCTAATTATTTAATTAACATAATCATATCATTCATTAATTAAATAATCTCATTATTCAATTAATTCCCCGAATAAATACGTGTCACTTTCGTAACACAATTAATTGGACAATCCAATTAATTAACCGGGACCCATGTTACCTAAGTCGATCGAGCTACCAAGGGGACCTAATGGACCCACGGTATTTTGAGCTCCAATAATCCTCACAAATAATTAATTAAACTCATTAATTAATCTTTCACGATTATTAACTTCAGTGTTATTCCACTAAAAACCCGAAGCTGCACTCTCTCAACTGTAGACGTTTAAACACAATCTGATACAACACGGGCCATCAATATAGCTACTACACATGGTGTGATCCTCACTGTAGTTCATAATTAGAGATGGGTCATAATGTCCGTTATACCCCTCTAGTTACATATATCCTTTAAGTACCGTTGATTCTCTAATGGACAATAAATCATATTTTCTCACGGAATTAAGAGAGCGCTCATATTGTCCAAGTCCCGAATCAACCCTTAAGACAACTACCATCTACTTCTCACAAGAAGAAGTGGATTCCACTATTATGTACAAACCTTCCTAGCCACAAGCCAAACTGTAATCCCAACATACGGAGTATATTGATCAGGAAATGCATCCGACCTCACCCATGGTATATCAAAGACCATGATCCAACCTGAAGGAGTCGATAAGATACTAAGGATTAAGATCATCCACATATAGCTATCATTACTTGATTTATATGAATCTCATCGGTAAACAGATCTTAGTGAGAGATTCATATATATCACAACCCAGTCCTATATAATCACATCATACAAGGTGACTCCATTTCCATGTCTCACATGAATGATTCAGGATAGAATCACCGTATATTACGGAAAGGACCGTATCTATAAACTAACCACAAATAATGTACCCAACTTTATTTGCTACCTATGGACTCTTTAGATTGCACGCCTATTACTGTATCCATCTGTATATGACACTCACATACACAGTTCGAGATTACATCTGGCAATCGAGGATGTTAATATGCACAGATTATAAAATAAACAATACAACAAGAATGAATTGAACTTTTTCTTTTATTTATTTCATAAATCCATTTATAAATTACATGTTTAGGGCATAAGCTTCAACAAAATCTCATTATCTCTAGATACATTCCCTCAACATATTCTTGCTCATTCTTCTTTAAAGTAGAAATAATCTTTTCTTTCTCAATGACCATCTTTTCAACCTCACTCAAGACTTGTCTTTACTCCATTTCAAGACTCTCCACTTTAGTTCATAGCACAAGATAGGTTGGCTCAGAACTAGAGCACTCTCGATGATTTGAATCAACAACTTTGCTCAATGATGTTTGACAACTGTCCTCTAAAATGTTGTGAGAGGTCGTTGTTGGGATTATGCTCGATAGCAAGAGTGTAATAATGTATTTGACATTCTTTTCATATTAATAAAGTGATTTCTAGTTTAACAAATCATGTAGCATATATAGTTTAATTATTATAATTATTATAAGGTCAAAAGACTATGAGAAAAGAAGAATTGTTCGTACATCTGGATACGTGTGAGGAAGACATAATTTTTTAGTTAGTCTTGAATAATATTCACAACTTAAGATAAAGGTTGGGCGCCTTTATATTGTCAAAGATGTAGATTCTTTTACTAGCATTTGAGTGGGATCAAATGTGTTATGGTGAGTCTAAAATCAACAAAGTGTGGTGCCTTTGGGCAAAAGAATCTAGTGCACTGGGTGCATTGAATAGGATCACAGTGAAATACTTTATCCAAAGCCGTCAATGGATAAAAGTTTTCACTTGAAAATAATTGGAAAGTCTATCTCAATCCTGAGATAAATGATGAACTTATGGTTGCAAGTGTTATCATTTGAGCTATCATTGAGTACGATTATATAACATAGTCTATCCTCGATAGTTTGGTGGTATTCATTTGTTAATCGATAGAGTACTTCATTTATAGATTTGGATATCGTTGCTCCATTTATTAAATGAAAGTAGAATATCATCATATGGATATTTTGAGGTATTGGATGTTAAATCTTAACGTTAAGTTTTCAATAGTGTCTATTGAAATATGGTTTCTGGACAAGTCAAAATAACCAAGATTAAAATGTGGTCATAAGAGTAAATATGGTAACTACGAGTGTTATAGGCGGTCTATAAGCTCTTGGCGATTACAGATATTCTTCACGAGGATACACTATCTCCATTAAGATTGTCTAGGGTATGAATGAGGAATATTAACTTATTCTATCTTTATTTAAGAATTCAATTTTAGTTCTTTAGTGGAATAAACTAAAATTAATAGATCGGACCTAAGTGAATCATTTGTTGATTTTGATTAGGTTATGTCTATTGGAGCTTAATTCAGATAGCCCACCAAGATCCTCAATTCACACGAACTTGTATGGATCACTTGATATATTCTACCAGACAAATTTATGGGTCCATTTAGAATTGTATTAAGACATGTGGACTTGTTTCTTTTAGTAAGAATGTGTCTAGTTCACATGGACCTTTTATTAAACTCAAATGGATTTAATAAAGTAGAAAAAAAAAACAATATTTCACCTATATTTATATAGCTTCGAAGGCAAGGGACTATATAATAGCCTTATATATTGTTTTTTATTTTATTATTTAATTAAATGGAAATTAATTAATTTATTAAATATTTAATTATTTAATTAAAAGTCAAAATCTTTTTCATAGTAGAAAATGGTCTCCTAGTGTCATATTATTGTTGGTAATATGATAAGTATCAAATACTATATTTGATAAATAGACAAATAAAAGGAATTTATTTATCTAGTCAAATTAGGAAGTATTTGATTTCTATTAAAACTCTAGTTGACAATTGGTCAAATTAGGAAGTTTTAATAAAGTCACAATTTAATTATATTCAATAGTTGGTTATTGAACAAATACACTATTTGAGTTGGATTAGGAGTCTTGGTGTGGAAAAGAAATATTTCTTTGAAAATGATTCTTTGTCACCAATTAAATCCACCTAGGGATAGGATTCTTGCTTATCAAGTAAATCCTCTCTAGGAGAGGATTTGGTATACTAAAATAAAAGGAAGTAGAATTCGGCCACTATATATATCTCAAAGAGAATTCGGCCAAGGCTAATTTTTACAAGAAAAAATCCGGCCAAGGCATTATTTTCTAAGGAGAAATTCGGCCAAGAGAGAATTTTGAGTGTAGAGAATCTGGTTCTTGCTCTAGATAAATACTTCCAACTCTAAAGATAGGTGTGTGAAAATTTGGCAAATAAGAAAAGGAATAAAGAACGTTTTGTTTTCAATAGTGCACTAGTAGCCTTTACATCAAAAGGTTTTGTGTACAACATCGAATCAATGTTCACGCGAGTTTCAATCAAATTGATTGATAATTCACAAGTGACCTAACGTTATTTGTTTTTCTTCTTAGAGGATTATTGTGACTAACGAAAGAAGGAGATTTTGTTTGTTTCCATCCTCCGTAATACAATTTAAAGAAAGGGAGCCCACACTCCTAGGTGATTCACATTCATAATTGGATTGGAAGAGCTTACAGATTCAATTAGACTCAAGTTCCATCGTCATGAGAAAAAGGTACGATACTTTTAATATATGTCATTTAATCTAGGGTTAAGGTTCTTTCTTTCTAAAGGGATTTTTTTTTAAATATATCAAACCATAATTTTACGCTTCCGCCATGTTTTGATTCTATTTTTCCCTACAATTGGTATCAGAGTCTGGTTGTACTCTTGATTAATTAATGAATATGTTCGTGAATCTACTTCTTTTTATTGTTAATATGCATGATTTAGAAAGAGATGACACTCTAGGTATTTGCATATATATTTAAATTGGAATGTGTGGATATATATGTTTTATAATGTGATTTGTTATTGCTCAATTTTGGACCTAGAATTTCAATGTATTTTTGTTTTGGGATTATAACAAGAAGGGTGGCCAATCATTGCTATAATTTCCTTCTTGGTAGTTGCTAAGTTTTTTATTTTATTTTATTATTGTAATAAAAAAAAATGCAGTATTTTTTTGTTTAAAATATTTTGTAATATATTCAAGTATCGAAAATTTGAAGATTTGAAGAATTGGGAGCAACCAGAGCAAGTTTGGTACCATGCACGCCATAACAACAATCGTGCGTGCAAATGAGCACGATCCACGATTGTTGTGGCATGGGCTGTACACGACAACCCCATGGATGACATGGGTTGCGCACGACAGCCCTATGGATCCCATGGGTTGCGCACAACAGCCCTTTATAGAGCCAAGAGTGTGCACGTCCATGGGTTGCAGCAGAGGGGTATCCAAACAGACGATGGTCGCGTGAAGACTTGTTCGCTGAGAAAAGAGTTTTTGTATTCCAAGACATATGTAATTTACTTGCTTTTTTAGGATAGGCCAAAATTGTAGCTATTTATATTTTCATAAATATTAAAATATTTGTTGTTGTATGATAACATGCCATATAGAATAGGAGTGCCACTCATATATCTCTTTTGGTATGAACATGCATTGAATGGTTTACGTATCTAATTGGTATCTAGAAAACTTGGTAAATCATTCTATGGAATTTGATCACACGCCTTAAATAATTGAGTGGGAGAAGGTGTTTTGGAACACCTGCAGCCTCCAAGTTTAGTAGTGCTTTAAGATTCGGGTAATAACCCTCCAAGGGGTATTCATGAATGGAATTTAGTAAGATACTTCCTTACAAGGATAGACTAGACAATTAACTCAAACGATATCTACTCCCAAATGAGGGATATTCATGAGGGATTATATTAAAGGTCGATAAATTGATAACACACGCAATGTAATTTTATTAATATCCTCCCAAGAGTTCTTGTTAATAAAATTGCAAGGTTAAAATTGAAAACGCTGGTTGTTATGTTAACAATTAGGTTGGATCTAGTCTAACTAGTAAACAGTGTGAACTCATAAAGAGGCGTGACATTTATGGGTGTTGGATCACCATTTAATTTTATGATTGGATTATTTTATTTAGTTCAAGATAAATATTCGAAAGTGCTTTATCATGATTGTTTACTTAAATAATTTTTGTTATTGTTCAGAAATCATGACCCCATCCCTAATCCTAAAAGATAATACTTTAACTAGTGATAATTATGTCACATGGAAAAGGAAAATCGGGGTTCTATTGCAATCCGAAAAGTATAAGTTCGTTCTGTGTACTCCTAAACCACCTACTCCTAATATTGAATTTACTCATGAGCAAGGAGATTAGTATCAGGAGTGGAAGTCTTCAGATGAGATGGCTAAATGTCACAATATGGCCACCATCTCTGACATGTTGCAATAGCAACATGAAGGAATGGAGACTGTTGCCAATATAATGATGTCTCTAGCAAAGATGTTTTTCTATAAAGTTCAGGACGACTAAAAGAGAGACAATGACTGCTTTCATGAATCTTAAGATGAAACCTAGATAGGTTATGAAAGATCACATGATGAAAGTCATATCATATCTCAACATTGTTGAACTCGGTGGTGCTAAGATAAATGGTGAGACGAAAATTGACATGATTGTCAACTCACTGTCGGATTCCTTTGATCAGTTCAAGTTGGACTACACCTTGAACAATAAGGAATACACCTTGCGGGGCCTGATTCAAGATGTTCAAAGCACCGAGAAAATCCTTATGAAAGGCAGGGGTTGAGAGACTCATACGGTTAGTAAAGTTGCTACTGTTAAGACCCATAAGAAGGTCAAGAAACAATAGAAGAAAAAGTAACTTGGGTCTAACAAGATGGGGTTTTAGAAAAGGAATATACTTAAAAAGAATGAATTCAACTTGCATTTAGGCAACGGAATGTTGGTGTCTGCCAGTGCAGTGGGAGATATTAGAGTCAATCTAGATTATAGTTGGCATTTAGATTTAATAAACGTTTATTATGTACCATAATTCAAGAGGAATTTAATTTTGGTTTCTTGTTTAAATAAATTTGGATATTCGGTTACCTTTAATAAACCTTTTATTATTAGTAGGAATAACAAATTTGTTTGCAAAGGTACATTGGAAAACAGTTTATTGTATTTGCATAGCAATATCTCTCACTTCTTAGAAGCAGAATCACTGCAACCTAATCATAAAAGAGTAAAATTATCAAAAGAAGAATCCTACTTATGGCATTTACGCCTAGGTCATATTAACCTTGTTAGGATCAAAAGATTGGTTAGTGATAAACCTTTAAGTGACTTAAAGGTCGATGATCTACCAACTTGTGAATCTTGTTTGGAAGGTAAAATGACTAAATAGTCGTTCACAACCAAAGGCACAAGAGCCACTGAATGTTTAGGATTGATACACACTTGTGTCTGTGGTCCTATGAGCATTCAAGCTAAAGGTTGATTTGAGTACTTCATCACTTTCATGAGATTTGGCTATGTGTATCTTATGAGACATAAGTCAGATGCTTTTGACATGTTTAAAGCATTTAAAGCTGAAGTAGAAAATCAACTTAAGAAACACATAAAAATCTTGAGGTCTGATCGTGGTAGAGAATATCTATCGGGTGAGTTCAACAATATCTTATTGATAATGGGATAATTTCTTTGTTTTCTGCACTAGGTACACCTCAACAAAATGGGATGGCAGAGAGGAGAAATAGAACTCTTTTTGACAAGGTTAGGTCTATGTTGAGTTCTTCAATGCTTCCTAATTCTTTTTCGGGATATGCTTTACAAACAGCTATGTATATTCTAAACGATGTATCATCTAAGTCAGTTCCTAAAACACCGCATGAATTATGGACTAGGCGAAAGCCTATTTTACAACACTTAAGGATATTTGGATGTCCTACACAAATGTTAAAAGGAAAGCGAGAAAAGATGAAGTCTTGTTCAGAAACATGCATAATTGTAGGGTATCCAAAAGAAACCAAAGGATATTATTTCTATAATCCTTCAAATCTTAAAGTATTTATTTCGACAGATGCTAAATTTCTGAAAAAGGACTATATGAATAATTTTGTGCCTAAAGGTAGAATTGTCCTGAATGAGCTTTCAAGAGATAAAATTCCACAACAGGTTTTACATCCTAGCCCAATTGTACGTTCCGTGCCAACACAAGATCAACAATCTACCATTCCTCGTCGTAGTGGGAGGGTTAGTAGACAACCTGAGAGATTCATCGGTCTAGGAGAATCAGTAGAGAATCTCCCGGATGACGATGATCCCTGCACATACAAGGAAGCCATGGAAGATATTGACTATCACCATTTGCAAAAGGCAATGCAATCCGAAATTGAATCTATGTATAAAAATAAGGTCTGGTGTCTTGTTGACTTGCCTAAAGGGATAAAACCCACTCGGTGCAAGTGGGTACACAGGAGGAAGCGAGGAATGGATGGAAAGGTGGAAACCTTTAAAGCTATATTGGTAGCTAAAGGTTACACACAGAAGGAAGGTATCGATTATAAGGAAACCTTTTCTACTATGGTCATGCTTAAATCAATTAGGATACTCTTATCCATTGCGGCATCCCTAGACCTAGAGATTTGGCAAATGGACATCAAGACAATTTTCCTTAATGGAAGTCTTACGAAAGCATCTATATGATGCAACTAGAAGGATTCATTGAAAAGGGCCAAGAGAAAAGGGTATGCAAGTTGCAAAGATCCATATATGGATTGAAGTAAGCATCCAGATCCTGTGACATATGGTTCGATCAAGCTGTGAAAAGTTTTGGATTTATTCAAAACCATGACACCCTGTGTATACAAAAGGATTAAAGGAGACAAGTTGGTTTTCCCAGTTCTTTATGTTGATGATAGACTACTCAACGGAAATGATGTAGGTGTATTGGCATCAGTAAAATAATGTTTAGCAAAAAAATTTGATATGAAGGACTTAGGAGAAGCAAGTTATATTCTTGGTATCCATGTCATAAAAGATAGAGAGAATAGAACGATCGCCTTATCCCAAGCTTCATACATAGATAAAATCTTGTCTAGATTTTCCAAGCAAGATTCCAAGAAAGGTATGTAACCTTTCAAACATGGAATCAAACTTTCTAAAGAACAAGTTCCTAAGAATTAGCATGAAGTGCAATTCATGAGTAAGGTTCCATATGCCTTGGCAGTTGGGAGTCTCATGTATGCCATGCTCTGCACTAGACCGAATATTTGTTTTGTTGTTGTCATAGTTAGCAGGCTTAAATCGAAACTTGGTCCTGATCACTTGACGACAGTCAAGCTTATTTTCAAGCATCTCAGGAGAACGAGAGATTATATACTTGTATACTCTTGAGGATATTTAATTCTCGTTGGGTATACAGATTCTGATTTCCAATCGGATTCTGACAATTCTACCTTTTGGCTGTCATAGCCTTACCCTTCTTGTCCTTATTTGTCTTCGCACCTGGACACTTCGAAGCGTAATGACCAAACTTCTTGCACTTGAAGCATTTAACTTTTTGATTGCTTTGGCTTGCCCACTCTTCTCCTTCTTTGGAGATGATAATTTCTTGACTTCCTTCTTCTTAGAAGTTTTGTCACTTGGCTTGGCATTTCTTCTCATAAACTTTCTAAACTTCCTTAACAATAATGCCATCTCCTCATCTTCATCTTAACTATCCTCATTGATGACTTTGAGAGCTACTGCTTGTAGGGAAACATCAGTTCGAAATATGGCGGAAGCATAAAATTAGGGTTTGGTATATTTTAAAAAAATTCCTCATTAATAGAAAGAACCTTAACCCTAGATTAATTTACGTATATTAAAATTATCGTACTTTTTTCTCCTGACGATTGAACTAGTGTCGAATTGAATTCGTAAGATCTTCCAATCCAATCATTAATGTGAATCACCAATGAGTGTAGGCTCCATTTCTTTTAATTGTATACCTGAAGATGGAAACAAACAAAATATTTTCTTTGTTAGTCACAATAAGCCTTCAAGAGAAAAACAAAGAACATTAGGTCACTTGTGAATTATCAATCAATTTGATTGAAACTCGTGTGAACCTAGATTCGATGTTGTACACAAAACCTTTTGATGTAAAGGCTACTAGTGCACTATCGAAAACAAAACATTATTTCTTCCTTTTCCTCTTTGCCAAATTTTTCACACACCATTATTTACAGTTGGAAGAATTTATCTAGAACAATACCTGGATTCTCTCCACTAAAAATTCCCCTTCGAACGAAATTTTCTCTAAGAAAAAAAACTTTGGCCTAATTCTACTCTTGTTAATTCTAGCTTGACCGAATTTCACTCTTAGAAATACTAGGGTTGGCCGAATTTCAACAAGAGTTATATATAGGTTTTCAAATCCTTTCCTAAAGAGGATTTACTTGGTGGGCAAGAATCATATCCTTAGGTGAATTTACTTGGTGACAAATAATCTTTTTCCAAAAAGAATTCTTTCCTACACCAAGTCACATAATCCAACTCAAATAGTGTATTTGTGGCCATATTAAAGACTTTCTAACTTGATTAGATAAATAATTTCTTTTATTTATCTACTTATCAAATATAGTCTTTAATATTAATTATACTACCAACAATAGTATAATATTAGGAGACCATCTCCTATTAAGAAATTTTTGTTAACTTTTAATTAAATAATTAATTAATTAACAAATTAATTAATTTCCATTTAATTAAATAATAAAATAAAAAACAATAAAATTAAGCTAAAATATTTAGCCTTGCCACCCAAGACCACACATGGGCATATATATTATTTTTCTTATTTTATTAAATCCATTGGACCTTAATAAAAAGTCCACATGTGAACTATACCCATTCTTACAAAAAGAAACAAGTCTACATGCCTCAATACAATTCCAAATGGACCCATAAATTGGTCCGATAGAATATATCAAGTGATCCATGCAAGTTCGTGTGGATTAGGGATCTTGGCGGGCTATCTAAATTTAAGCTCTAATAGACACAACCTAATCACAATCAACAAATGATTCACATATGTTCGATCTATTAATTTTAGCTCATTCCACTAAAGAATTAAAATTGAACTCTTAAATAAAGATAGAATAAGTTAATATTGCTCACTCATACCATAGACAATCTTAATGGAGAAAGTGTACCCTCGTGAAGAATACCAGTAATCGCCAAGAGCTCATAGACCGCCTATTGCTCTCCAAGTTACCATATTTACTCATATGACCACATTTTGAACTTGGATATTTTTGACTTATCCAGAAGCCATATTTCAATAGAAACTATTGAAAACTTAACGTTAAGATTTAATATTCAATCTCTCAAAACATCCATATGATTGTATTCTACTCTCATTTAATAAATGGAGCCACGATGTCCATATCTATAAATGAAGTCCTCTATCGATTAACAAATGAATACCACTGAATTATCGAGGAAAGACTATGCTATATAATCGTACTCATTGATAGCACAAATGATAACACTTGTAACCATAAGTCTATCATTTATCTCAGGATTGAGATAGACTCTCCGATCGTCCTCAAATGAAAACTTTTATCCACGGATAGTTGTGGATAAATTAATTTACTGTGATCTTATTCAATGCACCTAGTGCACTAGATTATTTTGCCCAAAGACACCACACTTTGATGATATTAGACTCATCATAACACATTTGATCTCACTCAAATGCTAGCAAAAGAATAAATAACTTTAACAAGATAAAGGCGCCTAACCTTAATCTTAAGTTGTGAATATTATTCAAGACGGATCAAATAATTGTCTATCTCATACATATCCAGATGTACGAACAATTCTTCTTTTCTCATTGTCTTTTGACCTTATGATTATTTTCTTTTGACAATTATAATAATTAAACTATAAATGCTATAAGATTTGTTAAACTAGAAATCACTTTATTAATATAAAACGATTGTCAAATACATTATTACACTCTTGCTATCAAGTATAATCCCAAAAATCTCCCACTTGCTCTATAGAAAATTTTTCAAATCTCTCATCCCCATGTTCTCTAGATGCCCATCAAAACTCTTTTGTGGAAGAGCCTTTGTAAATGGATCCGCTAGATTATCTACTGACGCGATCTTGGTAATCGTCACGACACCCCTATGAAAAAATTTCCTCAAAAGGTGATACTTTCTTTCAACGTGTTTCCCTCTCTTATGACTTCCTGGTTCTCTGGAATTAGCCATTGCTACACTATTGTCACAACAGATAGTGATCTGCTTATTCGCATCAGGAACCACTTCCAAGTCAATCAAGAATTGGAGGAGACAAACAGCCTCTTTATTAGCCTCACAAACCCTTCCACTACGACAAGGTATGATAGATTGTTGATCTTGTATTGGTACGGAACTTACAATTGGGCTTGGTTGTGAAATCTCTTGTGGAATTATATCTCCTGAAAGCTCATTCAGGACAATTCTACTTTTAGGCACAAAATTATTCATATAGTCCTCTTCCAGAAATTTAGCATTTGTCGAAACAAATACTTTAAGATCTGAAAGACTATAGAAATAATATACTTTTGTTCCTTTTGGATACCCTACAAATATGCATGTTTCTGAACGGGACTCCATCTTTTCTGTCTTTTCTTTTAACACGTGCGCAGGACATCCAAATATCCTTAAGTGTTGCAAACTAGGCTTTCGGCCGGTCCATAACTCATGCGGTGTTTTAGGAACCGACGTACATGGTACATTGTTTAGAATGTACATAGCGGTTTATAAAGCATATCCCCAAAAATAATTAGGGAGCTTTGAATAACTCAACATAGACCTAACCATGTCCAAAAGAGTTCTATTTCTTTTTTCTGCCACCCCATTTTATTAAGTTGTACCTGGTGCAAAAAACTGAGAAATTATCCCATTATTAAAAAGATATTGCTGAAACTCACCAGATAAATATTCTCCTTCACGATCAGACCTCAAGATTTTTATGCATTTCTTAAGCTGATTTTCTACTTCAGCTTTAAATGCTTTGAACATGTCTAAAGCATCCGACTTATGTCTCATGAGATACATATAGCCAATTCTTGAGTAATCATCCGTGAAAGTGATAAAGTACTCATATCCACCTCTAGCTTGAATGCTCATAGGTCCACACACATCGGTGTGTATCAATCCTAAACATTCGATGGCTCTTGTGCCTTTGGTCATAAACGACCTTTTGGTCATTTTATCTTCCAAACAGGATTCACAAGTTGGTAGATCATCAATGTTTAAGTCACTTAGAGGTCTGTCACTAATCAATCTTTTAATCCTATTAAAGTTAATATGACCTAGGCACAAATGCCATAGGTAGGTTTCATCTTTTGATAATTTTACTCTTTTATGATTAGGTTTCGTTGATTCCATGTCTAACAAGTGAGAGATATTTCTATGCAAATAGAGTAAACCGTTTTCCAATGTACCTTTGCAAATAATTTTGTTATTCTTACTAATAATAAAACCTTTTATTAAAAGTAACCGAATATCCAAATTTATTTAGACAAGAGACCGAAATTAAATTCCTCTTGATTTGTGGTGCATAATAAACGTTTATTAAAACTAAATGCCTATAAGAATCTAAATTGATTCTGATATCTCCCACTACACTAGTAGACACCAACGCTCCATTGCCTAAATACAAGTTGAATTCATTCTTATTCAGTCTATTCCTTTGACCCTTTTCACCACAAAGGAAACACTTCCTTTTGATCTTGGTTACTTTCTTGGTCTCCTTCTAAGAAGGCTCAAGTTACTTTTTCTTATGTTGTCTCTTGACCTTCTTACGGGTCTTTAACAGTAGCAACTTACCAATCATATGAATCTCTTGACCCTTGCCTTTCACAAGGATTATCTTGGTGCTTTGAACATCTTGCATCAGGCCTTGCAAGGTGTATTCCTTATTATTCAAGGTGTAATCCAACTTGAACTGATCAAAGGAATCCGATAGTGAGTTGACAATTATGTCAATTTTCGTCTCACCATCTATCTCAACACTATTCAGTTCAGCAATGTTGAGATGTGCTATGACTTTCATCATGTCATCTTTCACAGCCTATCCAGGTTTTGTCATAAGATTCATGAAAGCAGTCACTGCCTCCCTTTTAGTCTTTCTAGACTTCAATAGACACTATTGAAAATTTAACGTTAAGATTTAATATCCAATACCTCAAAACATCCATTTGATGATATTCTACTCTCATTTAATAAATAGAGCCACGATGTCAATATTTATAAATGAAATCCTCTATCGATTAACAAATGAATACCACCATACTATCGAGTATAGTCTATGCTATATAATCCCTTCTCTTACTGCGTCTGTAACCAATTGCTGCAGGCCTCTTGGAAACGCATCCTAAGATCTCTGTTGGTTGGAGAAACTTGCTGGATCCCTGCCAGGTGTGCAGGCTGGTTTTCTGTGTTTGCTGCAGGATCTTGTGACGTGTTGCCAACATGGAAATCGCCTGGTGATCTTTGGCCATTCCCTGAACTGCTTCTACTTCTACTTCTACTTCCTGCCATTGCTTTTAACAAGTTCAGAGGTTTAACCTCTCATTCTAGCGCCAATTGTTGACGTCAATTTCTGGATTATATCAGAAAAGCCAACAAGGATTGGATTTCGACTATTGATTCAAAGAGAAAGAGATTCAGAGAGAGTAACGAAGACAAGTTTTAAGTGGTAAAACTCCAATGACCGGAGAAAGGTCCACGGGTGGTTGAAGGATCAACCAAGCCAAAATCCACTATGAAAATATGATGTTTACAAGCTCTCGATCTCTCTTTTTTCTCTCTGTATTTGCTATGATTCGTGTATGCTATATTGCCTATCTCTTTTGGAACCAGATTATGGGTATATTTATATGCTTATAGAACCCTAATCTGCTTTGTATAAGTAATACAAGATCTTTGTATTTAATTGTGATTCGGTTACTTGTTTAAGGTTGATTTGTCTTCTTTCCTGTTTAGGAGTCTCTTATGGAAATCGAGTGGAATTCTAGTAGTGCAGTTCAATTTGGACTTGTTTCCTTATAAGAATGTAGTCTTTGTAAAGAAATCAGGTTATTTCCTGATTGGGTACTCTTCTAACTTAGTGTTCCATTTTATTTGGGATTCCTTCCTAATGGATATCTTCGCATATTTAATGACTTAATCTGTGTGAAATAAGCACCAAGTTCTTACTCGAGTCGTATTTATTCCCGAGTAAGAGTAATACCTGATGATCCCGAGTGGCGCCGTTTGAGCCCGAGTGGAAGCGTTGTTAAACCAGTCCCGAATGTTGTTAACTGATCCCGAGTAGGTTTCATTTAATATATGCTTACTCAGGCTTTCTTCTCTTTAATGATGTCTCATAGGATATTTCCTGAGTGCCCATTTGAGCGTCCACCTGGCTATTTTCTCCTTCCTGTCAATGACGTGTATGCTTGGTAAAATTCACATACGACAATACCCCCTTAAAATATTTTTGCCGAGTAAATTTCATTTCGGGCAAGAGTATTTTAATCGTCTTAATTTTTACTCGTCAGAATAGCCTTCTTGTCATAATAGCGTGTCTTAATGGTGACCCTATAATTTCGATTCGTTTCATCACGCGAGATCTTAAATGATGGCGACGTTTTGAAGTTCTGACGGTCGAGGGCTACTTCCTGTTTTGACACGCATCCCTCGTCTCTTCGTTTTTCAATATCATTTATGAGAAATGATTTTTGCGTTTCCCCAAACGCCGCCTACGTCATAGAGTTTCGTCATAAGTTCTTTTTCCCGCCTTGAAATCCTAGGGTTTCGTGTCGTCTCGTCTTTAAATTCTTTGCTGAGAGACGTCGTTGGTTTATTCTCAACAATTTTCAGCAGAAATTTTTTTAAACTCATTTTTCTTTATCCAGAAGTTCGCGATTCTCCGTTTGAAGATCTTGCATCAATCTCAATTCAAGGTTAGTTTTAATGGGGCCATCTTCCTGCCATCGTCTCTTTAAAATCGCTTTTGATGCATTAGAACGTGGGGATTTCCAGTTAGTTTCTTGCATTAAACGATTACTGGGGGATATCCCAATAGATGAACCTTCATTCTTAAAGGTTGATGTTTCTGGGCTTTACCCTGACGTCACTTTCAGCCCTGTATCGAGTTCTTCATCTAGTTTTGATTCTGATATTTCTGATCACAGAGTATCTTTTCGAAGGATGGGTAAACATCAGAGTAGAAGTAAGGTATACAAGTACGGCTCGAGCAGCGTTTAGACCATGGAACAGCCTGTTAACGAGGGTGACGTTGATGAAGTGTACAGGGCGTCTCGTCTTTCATTTTCTGACACTCGCCCGGGTGGCTTTGATAATGAGCCGAATGTGGTCGGGCCATCTGAGATAGAAAAATACCGCTCCCGATTCGACTTGCCCCACTCGGTCACTTTGGTTCCTGCAGAGGATAAAGCCGTATGGAATCCTCCTGAGGGTATGGTCGCGGTTTATGGATCAATGCTATGCTGTGGTGTCACACTTCCCTTTTAGCCTTTTATTGCCTGGTTTTTTGGCTGAAGCAGGGATAGCCCCAGCTCAGTTGGCCCCGAATAGTTATAAAGTCTTGATGTGCATGTGGCACATGTTCAGTTGAATGAACCTTTCGCTGCCTTCCCCGAATGAAATCAGGCATTTCTTTACACTGAGGCAGGTTAGCAAAACGGGGACCTATTTTCTTGCATCTACTCCATCGGACGATTGGGTCCCCAAAGAAGCAAAGGTGAATTGGGAGGTCGATGCTTCTGATAGCCCAAAAAAGAAGGGTTTTGTATGGGGATTCCCTACATCCAACAAATTTTGGAAGAACATTTGGTTTTTCGCTGGAGGGGCTCTCGGGCTCAACTTCACTGTTAGATCTGGGGATTCCCGAACGGTGTTGAGTGTTCCCCGTTTCTTCTATTCCCCCGAAGTGTGGAACAGAAAAATAATTGATTATAGTGATTCTGAGCTGAAGAGGCTGACTCGGGCAGCTGTTCATACTTTGGAGAAGAGGAGCAAGAGCTACCTTTTTAAAGAGGAGGATTTGATAAAGCTCGGCTTCTTCAGCTCTCTATTGGACACTTTTTTTTTTAAGTGGTAAAACCTCCGTAGAGGAAACATCCACGAGGTTGAATACAACCATTGGGTTCTTTTATTGGAAAGTGGATAAGAAATTCCTCAAAAGTGATCGACACGTGACTCACTCTCTATTGGACTCTACATCTACCCAATCCCTACTGTTAGATTGGAAATTCCTCAAAAGTGATCAACAAATGACTCACTTTCTATTAGAGTCCACTCTAACCAACACCGTTAAGAAGTTGGAAATTCCACTAGAATGGTCAACAAATGACTCACCTTATCCATGGACTCTATCGCATCTTAACATCCCGGGTCTACCAATAAAAGTCTACTTTATATTTAAGACACTCATGCCTCTAGAAAGTCTCCCATGATTGATTGTCCGAGCCACATGCTCCAATCAAGACTCCTTGCTTAGTTATCTAAGGCACCCATGCCTCTAACCAAGACTTCATGCCTTTTACAAGGACTTCCTATGTTATCATGAATGCATAAATGCATACAAGCACTCAACATAAAATATGATGATCAAACATATCATATGGGAACTAGACATATGCATGAAAGTTCATATTACAAGTGTAGTCTAGTTACTATATATGAATGATAAATCTTTAGCATGTGAAAGCACTAAAAACATAATCAATACCTGGGATCATGCATGAAGCTAAACCTTGAATCAAAATATAAACACTTAGCACATATTCAAGGAATTAGTTACAAACACAAAAATATGCTAGAAACATGTGAAAAAAATCAATCAAGTTTTCTAGCAAAACTTAAAGCATATTTCATTCACAATATTCAATTAAACTCAAGAACAACTCTAAGACAACAATCAAATGTGTTATTCCTTCAGATATTCAATCAAATGAACCTAACACATATAGAGACTATTTTAACACAAAATCAATCAATTAAAGTTCACAAAATAGTCATAGATAGAAAGCTAGCACAATACAATCCAAAACATATGAAAACAGAGGCAAAATCAAAACGTAACTCAACATGTAGATATTTCAATCAATTTCAATTTAGCTGCAATAAAGTATAAAACTCTAATTAAAACATATACAAAACACATATATAGATGGAAGAAAGAATCCCAAGGTAATTGAACACATTTAGAAGCAAAAACAAGAGAAGAAGATCAATACCTTAAAAGATTATGTGCAGTCCCGTTTTTGTGTGTATAACCACCAAAAACTGCACTCAAAACTCCTCAAACCTTCTTGGAATAGATAGAGAAGTGATATATGAACACTCTCAAATTCGAATCACTCAAAATGAAGATCAAACGAAGAAGATAGAGTGTTTGGAAGGTAAGAAAATTTGGGAGAAAATTTTCTGCACATAGGCTTCTTCAAAAATCTTCAAATGAAAGTGTGAGAGGGAAGAAATATATATAGGAGAGGGAAAAGAAAGCAAAAAGACCAAAAAGGGCATCAAGCCTGCTGCCTCCCCGAGATGGCTCGTGGGCATCTCAGGGGCAGCAAGCCATCTTGCCCGAGATGGCCATTCGCCATCTCGGGAATGATGGACTAGATGCCTTTCTTCCTTTCCTTGCACTCCTTTGCGTTCTTGGACCATTCTCCGGCCTCCAAACTCCAAATTCGAATCCGTTTTCATATTACAAATTGGGACTCTCTCACGCACAAGGACGTCTATGAAACTTTGACCAGAAAATAAGAATACTACTCAATATACGAAAATGAAGACAATGCATGCAACATGACCGAAAAGTTTCATAACTCTTGACTCGGAACTTGAAATCAAATGTATGAGTAACCAAAATGACCGAAACTCAATAAGAAACAGTATAAGACCAAATTCTAGTCCAAGATCCATGTTATATAAATAAATAAATATACAAACACAAATCACACAAGAATGCTTATTACAAAGACATAGTCCACAAACATGCATTTTTTCTTAACTCGTCAATTTCATACTAATACATGAGCATTCTAAATCAAGTGTGTATGTGTTATACAAAATGAGTACAACGATACAGGGACACGTATGGATGTAATGTGCATGTGCCTAAGTCTTGTAAGAGAAATGAGATCCTTTAATATTCCTTTGTACAACCAATGAAGCACATTTCTCTTGAAGACTTTTGCACTTGCTTGATAGGTTGCCACATCTTTTTTGAAAGTTGAATCATCATCAACTTAAGAGAAAAATAATCAATACATGTGAAACATAGTTTTGATATGAAATAATGCCAACACAAAACCAAAAACCTAACAGTGACCAATACAATGACCCGTGCATTAACCTGATGCACCACTCTGCTCCCTGATCAGCTCTCGGTTTTCTTCAAATGCGCGATTGTGCACGATTGGTGCACGGTTCCTGACCTGTGCATTGCTCTGGTTCTTTCTTCCCTTCACAGTGCGTTGATTGGGACCCACGCACCGACCAGCCCAGTTTGCCTCTACAATTGATCAATTCTTGGGATTTTCTTGCACAAATCCGCGTCTTACATCCAATCATCCGAAATGTACCTAGTTGCCTGCAATCATAACAAACGAGCGATAAAGTATGCAAAAACAATCGAAAACAAGACAAAATGAATGGAATTGAGGGCCAAAATATTTGACAGTTTTGGCGCGATCAATAATGGGTCTCACCCATACCCAAATATACCAAAAATAACATTTTTTTTCTCTCTGGACCTTTTTCTCCCTTCGTTGTAAATCTGCTACTCGTATTCCACTAGCTTCGATGATGTCGTCTCTCCATCGTCGTTGATGGTGCTCCCTTGGTTACTTTGCTGGTCTATCTCCCTCTTTCTCCCCTTTCCGATTTCATTATATATATAATAAGTTCTTTTAAAGGATCCTTTATTTTAATTTCAGTAAGGAATTTTATAAAATCACATCAATTTTGTTTTCTTTTTAGGATAAGTTCATTACAATCTACCTTTTAATAAAATTTAAAAATTATTCGAACACTAGAACAACCTATCCCAATTTTGTTAAATATAAATACACCGAAATTAAAATAAGAGATCTTTTATGAGAAACTCGCATTATATATAAAATGTGTTGTGCATTTTAGATGGAAAGGGAAGACATTGTTTAAGTGGAGGGTATTTGAGTAATTTTTCATGGTATGTGTTCACAATAACAATTTTGCTGAAAACAAAACTCTAATATTAGAAGTATAATTGCTGACTGCAGAAGAAGGCAAACTGAAATTGAGCTGGCCTTGTTTGTTTTCAGGACATTGAAAATGAAAATGAAATTGTCTCACATGGAACTAGAGTAAGCAAACCAACTTGAATATAGTTGTGTAAAAATGGACTGGCCCCGGCCCATTAGGCACGGCCTGGGCAGTCCATTTCTGGAAACAAGTCTGGTTGAGCATGGCACGCGACGATGTCGCGGGTCTGCCCGGCCTGGCACGTCGGCCTGCCTCAGCGGGTTGTGCCTGCGTGCAGTGCCAGGCGGGCCCGGTCCGGTGGGCCAAGCCTAACGGGCCTGTTCCGACGGGTTAGTTTTTTGGTCCAATTTTTTTTTCAAATTACGTTTTTTTGGATTTAGGGTATAGGGTTTAGGATTTATAGTTTATGGTTAAGGGTTTAGAATTTAAAATGAATGAAGAGAACGAATAATTATTAGGATTTGAAATGAATAAAAGTAACGAACAATTTTTTAATTATTTATTTATTTTTCACTTATGGAATTCAGTAATACATATCTACATGATTGCCTCATTGAAAACCTTACCAAGAAAAACCCAGTGGGATAAAAACTTGGTAAGGGAAAAAGAGTGCAACCGTTTTACAACTTACAAGTAAATAATAAATACATATGTAAAAGTATAACCTAGTTCTGGCCCTAACCACTACCTGAAGGGTCATCAATATATAGATTGTCGAAATTTAGATTAAGTTCTTTATCTACAGTTAGATTTTGTAACCTTTTTTTAGCATGCTCCTAATCCCGAAGGCATGTTAATATCTCCACCATCTCTAGAGACAAACAGCTTCTTCTTGGTTCAATTATGCGTCCACTGATGCTGAAAGCTTGTTCTGAAGACACCGTTGACACTGGAATAATGTCACGTGCTAAGTGTGACAGAACTGGATACCTGTACGTATAGGTCTTCCACCATAACAACAAATCAAACTCTTCCTTGTCTTCAACAGCATCGAACTGTGCTTCAAGGTACGTAATAAGTTCGGTACAAGAAGATGGGTTAGATCTTTGCCCTGAAGAAGTACTTGCTGATTTGTCTTTTTTTCGTCATTTCAGAAGGCTCCAACTTGTTTGCTTCGGCTCTGTGTCCGGTCACGTTGATTGGGGGATGTCAATGTTGCCAAATCTGGTCTCATAAATACGAAAAATCTCGAACAACTTGGTTCGAATGTCAGTAATTTGTTCTGAATAATCTATTGACAAATTAATACCAATAAACTCAAGCAAAACTTCTAAACTAGATAATTTAACCCTGGATCTATTATAGCACTTAAGGCATAAAATAGGGGAATGTTAGCCCAATATTTTTTCAACTTTGTCTCCATGACAACAACTGCAGCGCCTAGATGTTCATCTTCTCTAAAACTGTTTAACAGTTCAGACATTTCCACTATCTGATGGATTGCCTGGGAAGATGTGGGGTAATATACCCCGGAAAGAGTTACATGGCATTGTAAAAAGTCTTTAAAAATTGAACAAAAATCTTTGCCACATACCAATCGTCTGTGGTAAGTAATTTTGGACTAAGTTGTCATGTTTCGTTCAGTTTCATGTTATAAAAATATGTAATGGTTGTATCATATTCCAAACAATTTTGCAACATTAAATAAGTAGAGTTCCACCTTACTGGCATATCAGTTTGGAATCGTCGGGGTTTGATACCGTTTAATTTACAATGTCTCTTGAATTCACTGAATCTAGGATTAGAACTGCAAATCCAAGAAATGGCATCTCTGATGCGATCTATTTGGTCGCTTACCTGCTTTAAACCAGCCTGTACAACTAAATTTATAATATGGCATGCACACCATTGATGGAAGAAATAACCTCCATCTTGCGGGATATTTCTTGTAACAAACAATGCAATAGAGCTAGTATTTATAGATGCATTATCAAATGTGATTGAAAGAATGCGATGCGTGATTTCATAAGTTTCTAAAACTTCAATTATGACATTAAAAATATTTTTTACGGTATGTGCAAAATCCATAGGACGAAAACCAAAAATTCTTTTTGTTATCCTCCAATCAGAATCTAAATAGTATCCCGTGATACATAAATAGTCCTGTTTGGAACATGCATTCCAAATATCAAAAGTTAATGCAACAGAGACACTTAAATGCTGTATTTCAGCAACTAAGTCATCCCTTTGGGTTTCAAACAATCGTATCAAATCATTTCTAGTGGTGGTTCTAAAAACAGGTTCATATTGGGGGTTATATGCAGATGTGATTAATTCTTTAAAAAATGGACTCTCACCAATACTGATCGGTTGATCAGTTTGTGCAATGTATCGTGACAAGCACTCTCTAGCGTACATGGCGTCGAACTGCCACGTCGTAACAGACCCGTCTAGGTGCCGTTAAAGTTGTGTCTGGGTTGTAGTGTCTATCTGTCCATGTGCAGGCATACATTTGTGCATATGCCGTCTCAAATGTCCGGTTCCCCCCGTACTTGTAACATAATCCTTATGGCAAAACTTACATTTAGCTCTGAGGCCAGACGTCCCGTTTGGGAGTGTCATTTGGACTATGTTGAAATATTGTCACACATCTGATGTTAATTTTCTGGGACGTGATGTTGGTGTAACGCCGGAACCAGAAGGTCCCGCTTGAGTATGGGTCGGTTCTGAAATATCAAATTCATCGTTGATCATATTCAAACCGTCCGGAAAATAAGGCTGCTGGCTAGGATCCATTATCTGAAAAAAAATATGAGCATTATAGTAGTTAATAGTCAAATTAAAAATCAATATTTCCTAACAGTAATCTTAATTTACTAACAATAATTACTATAACTAATACGACACTTACAATAATTAATTTACTTAAAAAACAAATTAAATAAACAAAAAAATCATAATCTACTAACAAAAAATTTTAAATTCACTAATTCACTACTACAAATAAAATTGATCAATTTACTAACATAATATACTAACATAAAATTGATGATTTGAACCACTACTCTTAAATTTACTAACATAATCTACAAATGAAAAATTATAATTTATGAAAAAAACAATATCAAACGTAATTACTACACTTAACATTCATCATTTACTTATTACAAAAAGTAATTTCAGTAATACAAATTAACTTTCTAAATTTATTAATAACAAATATTAAAATTACTACTAAACTTAAAAATCTTAATAAACTAAACAAATAATATTAACATTAAAACCCAAAAATTGATAAACTAACTAACTAAATCGATAATGTTTTCATTAAGTAACTCAAATCTAAACATACACATATAAATTTACTATGAGAATATGTTAGACCAAAAGTAATAACAAAATTGTACCTTTAAAATTTGGTGTGTTGGTGGAAAATGTAGAGAATTTTGTAGAGAGGGTAATAACCAAATTGAATGAAAAAGTTTAGAGAATTGGAGAATATATTAGAGATTGAGATTTGAGAGAATGAGAGATTGAAAGAATGATAGAGAGAGTTAATGGAAAATGAAATGGATGGAAGTATTTATAGAAAAATTTGATTTGTGGGTCAAAATATAATTTAAAAGATTTTAGGGGATGTTTTGGTAAAAAAAAATTCCTCCAACGCCTAGAAAAAAATTCCAACCGTTGGAGGATTTCTGAAAAAATAAAATAAAAAATGGGCCGAACGGACTGGCGGGCCTGGCACGCCGGATTGGCGGGTCTGGCACGCCGGATTGGCTTGCCAGGCGGGCTGGCCCGCACGCGCCCTGGCCCTCTTCCTTCACAGGCCGTTCCCAGCACGTCCCGTGAACTTCCTGAGCCGGCCGGACCGACCTGTCACCGGCCGGCCGACCCATTTTTTAACCACTACTTGAATACATGGAAAAGTAAAATACAAGGAATTTTTTTGAAGGATGCAAACAAGACAAATCAGAATTCCGAATTTAATATTGGCTTAATTCTATTTATGGGGCATAAAGAAAACCATACCAAACCAATTCTTGTTTTTTTAACAAATAATTTTAAAAAA
Source organism: Dipteronia dyeriana (assembly GCA_032871835.1). Taxonomy (NCBI): domain Eukaryota; kingdom Viridiplantae; phylum Streptophyta; class Magnoliopsida; order Sapindales; family Sapindaceae; genus Dipteronia; species Dipteronia dyeriana. The sequence goes on from CM065302.1 coordinate 42,102,590, forward strand.
TCAGCAAACCCTTTCCTTTGAGTCGAAATTTTTGTAAGACATATTTGATTTATAATTCAAAAATTAAAGGTACATTTTTTTATTTTTAAATAGTACCAGAATGAAGTAAATGATCCACCTTGCTTCGTTTGCATCTTCACCAGCCTTTTCAAAAAGGAACAAGAGACTGGAAACAAAAATGAAACTTCATTCCTCTAACGAAAATACAATTCACAAACTATGAAGAACCAATTTAGGACATTGCCATTTCATAGAAGATAGTTTATATAATATATTATGAACAAGTACAATTCTTCGCTTCGCCATTATTTCAACAAACCTTATATACAACTGTATTTGGCTTTCCGATAGATCTACTGGGGAGAGTCATCAAAGAAAATAAGATATGAATTGCCACTGATTTGAAGGAGTTGTGGGGTCTGGTTTATTTATCACATAATTAACCCGTTTAGGGTTTCGATTAAGTTGTTTTGCCGGCAACTCATTGCTTCTGATATCAACTTTTTCATCAGACCCTGCTATTTAATTTCTATTATTCTTCTTACCAAATTAGCTAGCTAACAGTTATTATTGTCTCTTGGAAACGTCCGATTCTTCAGTCTTTGCAAACCTTCCACGAATTCTTGGTTGACTGTCAGCAAGTGCCTTCCTGCAAGCATACTGAAAAAACAACATTTAGGAGATTTAGTACGGAATTCAGTGGAGAGCTGAACGTGTATCAAGTTCAAGGAGAAAGAAAATGTAAAGTCCATACGAGTTAATAAATTGTTTTCATCTTCTCGGATGTTAAGTGTTAGCAATCGATAATGGATAGAAATCAATGGGTTGATTTAAAATTGTAAAACAGAAAAAAATGTTACCTTGATTTTGCGGCCAAAGTTCCTCTTAGTCTTCTTATTCCTGTATCGGGAAAGCTTTTCCCTGCGATCCTCGGTCGAGCAGCTGGTGATCATCAAAGGCTGCTCGAGGGGAGAATGGATGAGGCTCACATTAGCATTACCAAGAGTCTGTCATAAAAACGTACTCACTATCAATGATTCAGCCCCATCCTGTCAAAAATGGCCACAGGAAACATCTAAACATTTCTCAGTCCATATACAATACATAGACATTGGGCTCAGATGTGACATTCCAGTGGCTTATGCCAGACAAAATAAAAATAGTAAAAGTGCAACAGATTTTGATTTTACCAAGTGATCCAGTTGAGCGAAACACAGGATTGAATTATGAATGACTAGTTCTTTTATTAGTTGGCCAGTACGAGTCATGTTGATTATTAACATATATTGATCCTTATTCACTCGAAGATGTAAGTGGAAAGCCTTTGATATCAATATCAGAAAAGTAAGATCTATACAAATACATTTTCACGTCTAACCAGGCTCTAAGAGTACTACAAAAGTGAAAAAAAGCAACCAAAAATCCACAAACTCAAACTTTTTGTGCATATTGGCCAGGAAAACAACTAAATAATATACATCTCAAAGTAATAAATCTGACCTTTATGTCTCCTTCGCTATATGCTCTGCGCATGCCATAAACAGAACCAAAATCCACTCCGGGAAAATCCAAGAAACTTGGCTTAATTGCAGTGCTGTGGACCCACTCCATTGAGGTTAAACATCCTGAGCTCACGCTTTTCTGAAACGAGATATCGGGAAGCAATTTGTTTTCTTGAATTTGATGTTCATCCATCCCCCCGACTGGAATCTTGATATCATGGACCTCAGAAAATGGCTCGTCCATAGCTGCTTTTTCCATGAGATCTTTCTCCCACTCATAGAAAACCTCACTAAGAAGCTGCTCACTTTGAATTGACTCAAGATTTGCATCCTTGAGTCCTGTGGAGGTGATGACATCTTCCCCGCAAGAAATCATAGAAATTGCAGCTGTCACGGGATCAAGGCTCCCAACTGATTCTTCAATGATAGGCTCTGGAGCTTTGAATAAATCTCCTTCTCCAACCAGATCATATTCCGATATGCTGGAGCTCTGCACGTTGTTGCTCTAAGTTACAAACGAAACAGAAAACAAATCAACAAAATAACATGTCAATGTCACTACCAAGTTACTCTTGACTACAACACATAACCGATGACATTAGTTAAACGAGAATGAACAAAATGACCAATTGAAGAACATAACAGGGTAGTCGTTACTCGTTTACTACTGAAGGTGTTATCCCAGTCAGTAGCAAATCATATACAACTTTACAGATCCATAAGCCCTAAAACAACCCTATTGTTTATTGATCAAAAATCGAAATATTTCATTTCATAACCAAAGCCACTCCACATATTTTACCATCGTTGTCTTCGACAACTTTCAATGTTACGTGTACTTGCGTACCCCTTTCTGCACCCACTGCTTAAATAAATGTAACCTTATAGAGCGGTAATGATAGTATTCATCAGAAGCTATTCTACAACTTCATTTTGTTAGCACCCAATCAGAATCTGCATACACACCCTGAATGTACACCCGATTTTGATAGAATACGATTAAATGCTACCAATAATCACAATATTTTCCGATACTAAGATTCAAATTCAACAACTTTCCCACCTCAAACTCAACTATGATCATCTTTTTCCCCAAGAATTTTTTACTCACTTTAAGCAAAAGAAACGTGTATAGCTACTTTTATTGGGTAATTTTCATTTTCCAAAACAAAACAAAGTACTTGGAATAATTATAAAGGCAGAAAATAACTTTTCAGTTCTTTTTGCAACTTAAATAAAATTAAAAATTAAAAAACAAAAGCTGGCTTTTTTTTTCCTAAGTGCGGTTAAAAAAGCTAAAAACCAACTACTACTTGTTCACATTAAAAAGTTGGAGAAAACGGAAGAATCCTTGAAGAACACGAAACTTGTGACAATGAAATCAATTCCCAATTATTCTCACTTTTCTTCTTCAATTATTATATTTATTATGTTCTGTTTGGTTTCTGAGAAAATGTTGGCATATTAAAAAGCTTCCATCTTTGTGGAAACCCAGATAGCATATTTCATCAGACCCAGAGGGAAAAAAAAATCAAATCAAATCAAATCAAGGCAACAATTTTCTTGAAGAAAGTTGAATCTTGAAGATCAGAGTATGAACTTCCTGTATTAGTTAATTGAAACAGCTTACAAAATGTAACTCAATTTGCATACTGTTTCATTTTCTCAGCAACCAAACAAAGCGCCAATAAAACAAAAACCAAACTCGAAATCAAAGAGAACCCACTAAAAGAGAAGCATGAACGAAAGCATAAATTTTCAGTGATTGAAAACGGGAAGTTTTCAAACCGGTCAAACAAATGCACTTTACTTAGCACCAATAAAGAGTAAATATTCACATACAAGTTTGCGAGGGGGGAGAGAGAAAGAGAGAGAGTACCATTGATGAATTGGGCTTGTTAGATTTACAGTACTCATCAAGTTGCTGAAAATCTGGAGAGAAATTCTGCATGTAAGGGAAAAACAGTCCAGTCTCTGCATACATTTCTCAAACTTGAAACCCACAAAATCTTCAAAGGAAAAAAAAATAACAGAGTCGCTTCTCGAGGCAAAACAGAGTATTACAATATAAAAAACAACAAAAAAGAAATAACCCACACGAACAGAGCAGGGCAAAAATGAATGAGCAGAGACAGTGAAATGAAATTAGTAGGTTTGAGTTTGAGCTTGATTTGGACTTGAAGAAGAGAGAGAATTTATATAAATAATAATCAGAGGATGCTATCACGATTTTTATTTTTAAAAAATGGTAATAAAAAAAGAGGTGATATAAATCATATAATAAGGACAAAGTGTTAAAGGACATTATCATACTGTACACTGTCCCCATGTCTCAGATGTCTCTTATCATGCTAATTGCTATTAAATATTATTATTGGAGTTTTATTTTATTTTGAAATTTGATTTTATATATTTTTTGACTTTTATAATAACATTTTTGGATTATTATAATGCAAATTGTAACAGGTGAATGCACCCAGACAAAAATCTGTGTCATGTTTGTGGGCTGGACAGTGATCATCACTCATCAGTCGATCACATGTCAGTCATGTACTCCACGCGCTTTGAAGGCGCGTGGCACACGCTATAATGCATATGGACAGAAGATGAAATGCTTTGTACTGTACCCTGTGTGTTTGATTACTGACGATATATTAATGTTTGATGTTCCGGAAAACGTTATAGGTAGTGGATCGGTCATTTAATCTAGTATATTTATAAGGTTTATTTACTTTTAATTATTTTTTTATAAATAAAATAAATATTTATTTTTTTATTGAATAAATTAATATTTAAATTTTAAATAATCTAATCTCAAAATAAAAATAAATTTAATTTTATTTAAATCGATTAATCAATAAAATCAATAAATATAAAGGTCAAATCATTTATTTTTATATCTATCACATAATATAATCCTTTACATTCTAATTGAGACGACGGACAACGGTCTAACTTTCAGGTGTGTATTATGAAACACCGCTAATAATATTATATTGACAATATTAATCGGTTAACAACAGTAAGAAAGCAATTATTATACAATTATACTTATTGTATTAATTAAGATAATAAATATTTTCTTTTTACTGTATTTTTATAGTTGTTAAATTGCCGTGCCCTTTCTATACATTTATACTAGAGATTGTACCAAACTTCCCTCGTGGTCACATTTTTACATAGAAACGATTTTATAAGAAAATTACACTCGATCTCCACTACTATTAATCAATAGTTGTCAAAAGTAATTATTACCACTTTAAACTGTCAAACAAACTAAACTATCTGTGATCCCAACTCGTTGAAATGTAATTTGAGTCCTGTTTACAAGATTGATTTGGTCAGATTTCTAGATCCATGATTTAATTGTCAAATTCAAAAAATAAAATAAAATATCCAAGAGTTTTAACTTTCAAATTTCATGAAACAACTATATTAATTAAATGTATAATATTGTTTAGGGAAATCTTAAGAAGCGGAATTCATGGAACCAGTTCTCCACATCATCAAACCATGCCAAATTGATAAGGTAACAATACAATAGAAGGAAGTTGGTTTCCCGCTTAAAACCAGCTTTCCAAAGTAATCCTAAGACTCGCCGATTACGTTGTGGACATGAAAAATCCTTGAAATTACCAAAAATTCGGGATTCTTTGTATCTCCCATGAAATTTGGGCCTATATCGAGAAAGGCCATCACCGCTAATCTAGCAGTTGACGAATCCAATAATATACTCGAAGATCCAAAGATACAAGATGTTACTCTAAAAAATCCAATGGGGACTTTTGAGGAACCAGTTGATTGTATTGTACGGGTGCGCAGTGGTTGGTTCATACCTGACAGGATGTTTAACCCGGTTTGGGCTAGGCAAGTGATAGTGCTCCAAATGTTCACCTTTAAGCGTTCCTTTTACGTGGTTTTTGTATCCATTTTCTGAGCATTTTAGGTATATAACATTGTAAATAAGTGTATGCAGGTATTCTCAGGCTATTAAGGGTGTTTAGGTCCAAAGAGATGAAAATAAGGCAAAGATGGCAGAGAAGAAAAAAGTCTATACTCTGGTGATTTTAGACACTCGGCCCCGCGGAAAAGGACCCGCGATAATGAAGTCGTGAAGAATGTAGAGAGACAAGACTTTCGAGTCCGTGAAAAGGAAGCCGCTGGAAAGAAGTCGCCCAACAAGCCAAGAGCACAGGCTACCTCATTCAGTGGTAACAAACCGACGAATACAAAACCGCAGGCCAAGCTTAGAGTTTCACACGAGTTCACACTATCTGTCTCGTGGGACATAACCCATTTGAAGGAAACCGCGGAGAACTCTGACGAGCTATAAGTGGACCCTTCATATCATCATTTTTTTTATCCCACTTACCTGACTCAGCCATCAAGGTCTACCCACTTGCCCTTTAGAGTGCCTTTCCCACACACATCACATCTTATAACTCCTTTGAGATATTTAAGGCAATGACCTAACCACACTTATAGATCCATCTTTTTAGACTTAGATTATTAGTTAGCATTTATTGGAGCAGTATTCTTGAGCCTCCAATTAGTTTTTATTGGTATTTTCTGGGCAACCAAACACCCATTTTGGTACCTTAGTTTAGATTACTTCAAGTTTCCATAGAAGAGTTTATTGCTTGGATTGCAAAGGGGAACATTCTTCATCACAAAAGTAACCAATCGGTGATGTTTTCCTCCTTAGTATACTCTTGTTCATTTCATTCCTTGTGTAACTAACCCACTTTTACAGGGGGATTTATGATATTAATGATGTAATCCACCTTGTATATCACTCTTCTTTATGAATGATCACTTTGTGTGTATATTGTATTTGATATCCAAATCCTAATATGAGTTATCATAGACATTTGATGAACATATATTTGGATTTGTGTTGGAGTAGATGAATCGCTCACATCATGTCTTTTGATATGTGTACTCTCATTAAATACCTCACTTAAGAGAATGTGTGAATGAATGTTATATCTTTACGAAGTTTACATTCTAAATCTAGAGTTCTAAAATCACTCACTCACCTCAAGTTCCTTCCACGACTTTAGAGGGAATCTTGAGATGAGTTGATTTGTTCATACTTTTAAAACTTATAGAACTATTCTTAAGTGATTTTGAACTAAAATGGTAAAGAGTGATTACTTGGTAGTGTCTCATTAATGACTTTTCATTTACCCTAGCATCTCAATCCATCAATCTTTAGATCATTTCATTATAGTTATTGTTGATAACCTTTAAGCATTGTATGATTTTTTTACTCTTAAAAGCACTAGACTAAGGTTATGCGTATTTGACGTACTAATCTTCGTGGGAACGATAACCCGTATGCAACCTATACAAGTTGAACGACTCGTGCACTTACGAAGGATGAAACACTCGCATGCCCTGTTAGTTAAACCATTGTAGCGTAATTTAGATTTGTGACATTTTTGGTAGAACAGGTTGGGGCATGTCAAAATTCATGGTGCCGCTACAGTGGACTGCATTATTCATCTCTTTCGTATACCATTTGTTAGTATAATCACGTGTTTAATTTTCTTTGCAGATTTTTGTTTTAAGCATTTAATCATTTGGTATTTCTCTTTTGACAGTGTTTTCAGGTTTCTTACTGTTAGTTCATTCACGAACGATGATCTTTGGGAAGTCCATTGGTGCCATATGTGAAAGATATCGACCGTGTAACAAGACTACCACAAATGGCAGATAATCCCCGAGTGGTCTCCGACCATGGTAGTGACTCTATTTCATCCATGCCTACATAGAGTGAGTCGGATCAATTCGAGTTACAACAGTGCATGAAGGAATTTTCATTGCCTACCGTTGGAGCTCACCCATCGACAATACTACTGCATACAATTCAAAGGGAATTTAAGTTGAAAAACTTGCATTACAACACCCTTCTGCATTTCAACAGTGACCCAGACGAAGACTGTTAAGTTTTAGATTTGTGTTGGCTTGATTCCATAACAAAAATCTCTTTATTTGTAATGTTTATAAGCTTAGATGATCCATGGCTTATATGAGCTTCAAAGGTGGAAAGCGACTTCTCATGCAAAGTTCGTCTTCAAGAGGGAATGTGCCTACTTAGATACAAAGGTATCAAGATTCTCCTTCCTCTTGCAAGGCGTTTAAGGCACACACATACATAGCATTCATATGTGTCCCTGCGTTGTTGTGTAAAATTTGGTATAACATATACACACACTTATTCATGTATGCACTTGTATTAGACTTAAAATTGACAACTTTTGGAAATTACATATTTTAGGACTATATCTAGGAAATTGCATACTTGTGTGTTCTTGTGTTCATTTTATTATATTTGCATGATATTGAACTTGAATTTGTGCTTGCATAATTCTTTATTGAGTACCGGTCATTTCGGTTACTCATTCATTAAGTTTCGAGTTCAAATTAAAAAGTTAAGAAACTTTTCGTGTCTTGATCATACATGGTTTTTATTTTAAAATTGAAATCCATATTTTTTTAAGAAAGTTTTTTTTGAAAATCTTTTGTGTGAGGGAGTCTTGGTTTATAACCCGAAAACAAATTCGAAATCAGAGTTCAGAGGCTGGAGAACGGTCGAAGAACACAAGGGAGACTCAATGAAGGAGCAGGGGTTATGCACCCTTTCACGTGGAGAAGCGTGGAGCCTCACGGCGAAAGGCTGCCCTCTTCCCTTATGGAAGGCCACACACCTCCATGGGAAGTAGCGGTGGCCTCCTCCCATTGGTGGTTGGTTTTCCTCTTTCCTTTTCCTTTTAAATATCTTATTTTCCTCTCTTTCTTTTCCAAGAAGAAACACTTAAAAAACTAGATGCAAAATTTTCTCTCCAATTTTCCTATCTCCAAAACTTCATATCTTTCCCATCCAAAGTTCAAATCAAGTGATTCTATTTGGAGAATTCTTGTCTACTAGTCCTCTATCTTTTTCATAATAGTTTGGAGTCATTTGATTGGGTTTTGTTACAGCTTTACTCGTAAAAACTGGACTGCATGTTTTTCACTTGAGGTATTGATTTTTCTTTTTTGTTTGATCTTCAAACTTTCAATTACCTTGGGTTTTCTTCTACTATATATGTTTATTTGTTGTATGATCATTGATTAGAGTAATGAACTCTAATAGAGCTAGATTGACCTTTAATTTACATGCATGTTGAGTTAGATTTCTTAAATCAATGTTGCATGCTTGTGATGTTGTATTGTGCTAGCTTTAATTCTAGGACTATTTTGTGTGATCATTGACATTTTTTTATGTGATAAATAGTCTCTACATATACAATGTCATTTTGATTGAATATTTGTTAAAATAGCCTATTTGGTACGAACATGCATCATTTGCTTGACTGCATGATTCTTTGGATTATAAACTTAAATACATGTGATTTGTGTTTATAGATTCATTTCTAGTTTCCATAGGATATATTGATCATGTATGCTGTTTTGTGTGTGTTTGCATCATTTGCATTCACTTAGATCACTTGCCTTGTGAAGAGGTTGGAAGTCTCATTCCTTAAAGTGATTCTTTGGATTGAGCATTGGGAGTCACATTTGGAGACTGATTCTTCAAGTTATGCTATGGAAGCCATATTTCTTAGAGTGATTCTTTGATTTGTGCATTGGAAGTCTTGGCTAGGATTGGGATGATCTGGATAACTAACCATGGAAGTCTCATTTCTTAGAGTGATTATTTGATTTGAGTGTGGAAGTCACATTTTGGAGAGTGATTCTTTGATTTGTGCAATTTGGCATTTCTTCCATTGTATAGGGTTGAAAGGTAGCTTTCTAGCTGGAGTGAACACTTGATGGATTGTACCTTTTTCCCTACTAGTGAACAATTTTTGGCGGTGGTTGTGGTATCAACCTGTGAATGTTTTCTATTCGGAGGTTTTACCACGTAAAAATACTTGTGTTGATTTTTTCTTTTTATTTTCCTTAGATTGTATTGATTCATCCATTGCTAATTTGAAATCACATTCACTTGATTGAATGCAACTTGTTAAAATTTGTTTATGTATTTGTATTTCTTAATAAGAAAAAGAGATTTCAAGAATTTTGAGATATGCCTATTCACCCCCTCCCTCTAGGTATATTTGACACTATAAGTGGTTGACAGATTTTTCATTGGGTATCAAAGCTAGTGTTTAGAGTTAATTAGATAGATCTCTTATAGTGTTTGTGTTTTTTTATGGATTAATCATGATTAAGGAAGGCTTCTCCTTCATGGCTTCTAGTGTTAATAATGAACCTATTATTCTAAAAGATAAAAAGATGAACGATCTTGTTCAAAAGAGTGAAAGAATCTCTAGAATAAACAGGTCTCTTTAAAAAGAGCTAGAAGAAATTCATGAAATTTGCTTAAAGAAAACAAAGAGCTTAAAGACAAAATCCTTATTCTATAAAACAATTTGAAGGATAGTAATGAAAGACTAAGAATTTTAAAACATGAAATTGAGCTAAGAGACGATTCTCTTGATATTGCAAAGAGACTTGAAAATGAACTTATAGTCCAAATTAGCAAGCATGAAAGTCAAGAGAAAATGCTTAGTGAAAAACTTGATGAGTTCAATAAGATGTCTTCTAGTGCTCATAAAGTTGAAAATCTCATCAAGAGTGGAAAACATCCAAGTGACAAAAGAGGGTTAGGTTATGTAAATGAAAAGGTTACACATTCATCTGTCAAAGCTTGTGATAAAGTTTGTGTAGGTACTCTCTCTAACGATAAAGCCGTGAATGCTACCGGAGGTTCCTCTACATCAACAAGGACCAATAAAAGAAAATCTCAACAAATCCAAAGACAACAATCTTCATGTTCTCATACAAAAGGTAAAGCATCAAGGAAGCTACATCAAGAATATAACAAAGATAGAATGTATAATACTTTTGTTAGGATTTCGAGTTATGTTGGTATTATTCTATATCAAAATGACATTTTCTTTGTATTGATTAGTTGTCTAGGATTCACACTTTATCAAGCTGTAAGAAAGTTGGACAACTATTCAAGCAAAGTGAAGCCTTTAAGGGGAGACAACATTATTGTCTACAAAGGTATTTTAAGACCTCTTTCCTCTTGCAAGGCTTTTAGGCACACACACACATTGCATCCATATGTGTCCTTATAACATTGTGCTCATTTTGTATAACACATTCACCCACTTGATATTGAATGCACATGCATTGGTGTAGAATTGACTAGTTGTGAAAATTGCATGATTGTGGACTATGTCCAAATGATAAGCATTCTTATATGCTATGTATTTGTATGTTTATATGTTTGTATAACATGGACCTTGAACTTGAATTTAGTGTTAAATTGTTCCTCATTGAGTTCCAGTCATTTCGGTTCCTTATTGAGTTCCGGTCATTCGGTTACTCATACATTTGATTTCGAGCTCCGAGTCAAAAGACATGAAACTTTACAGTCATGTTGCATGTATTATCTTGATCTTCATTTATTGAGTCAAATTCTTATTTTATGGGTTGAGTTTTATAGTTATCCATATTTGTAAGAGATTCCCGATTCATAATCCATAAACGGATTCAAATTCAGAGTTCGGAGGCCGGTGAACGATCGAAGAACACATGAGGAGCGCGAGGGAGATGCACGATGGCCAAAGGCCATCACAAGGTGCAACCCCGAGATGGCGCGTGACCATCTTGGTCTCACGCCCTTGCTGGTTCCAAGATGGTCATGTGCCATCTCGGGGAAGACTTAGGCAAGGGGTTAGTTTGGTCATTTTGACCTTTTAGTTCCCTCCCATTATATATCTTTTCCCTCCCTCATTTGGATCTAAGAAGAAAAAATGTAAATCAAGTATGCAGAATTTTCTCTCAAACTTTCTCATCTCCCAAACACCATATCTTTTTCGTTTGAACTCCAATTCAATTGATTCAAGTTGGAGATTATTTGTCTATCAATTCTATATCATTCTCAAGAAGGTTTGAAGTCTTTCAATTGAGTTTTCTAGTTGTTCTTCATCAAAAAAATGGGATTGCACATTTGTCTTGAGGTATTGAAAAATTTCTTGAGTTTCGTTCTTCAAAGTTTTCAATTATCTTGGGTTTTCTTCTTCTATATATGTATGTTTCTTGTGTATACTTTGATTAGAGTGTTGAACTCTATTGAAGCTAGTTTGAGATTTAATTAAAATCTTAGATGTTGAGTTATGTTTTGTTAATGTCTATGTTTTCATATGTTTGTGTGTTGTATTGTGCTAGCTTTTTATCTAGGACTATTTTGGACTTTAATTAATTGATTTTGATTAAGAATAGTCACTACTTATGCTAGGTTTGATTATTTGATAATCTCACTTGATTAGCATAATTGATCATAAACATAGACCTTGATATGTTTCAATTGTTGATTTGTGGATACATGCTCTTTATTCCTTGCTAGAAATTCTATTGATCATATGTTATGATTCTAGTATGATTTTATTTGATACTAGATCTTGATTATGTGCTTAAATGTCTATGTTTGATTCAAGGTATAGTGACATGAATGATTTTAGGAATTAAATGTGTTTGTGGTGTTTCACATGATTCTAAAATATTATTCACGTTAAGTAACTAGACAACATTTATTCTATGATTTTTGATGTCTTTGTCTAGTTACTCATAACGTGTACTTGATCTATGCATTTCATATGTTCATGCATCATTTATTTGATTGCATCGTTTAGGATTATAAACTAGAAAAATATACTTTGTATGCACATTGATTAATTTTAGTTTTCATATAATTTGTTGATCATCATTTTCTATGTTGCGTGCTTGTTTGCGCTTTGCATTCATGATCACTTAGATGCCTAGTGAAGAGATTTGAAGTCACATTTCATAGAGTGATTCATTGATTTGAACAAGAAGTCTTGACTAGAGGTGTGAAGCCTCTGATAGTTGAGCAAGAAATCTTAAGTAGAGGTATGAAGCCTCGGATAGTTGAGCAAGGAAGTCTTGACTAGAGGTGTGAAGCCTCGAATAGTTGAGCAAGGAAGTCTTGACTAGAGGTGTGAAGCCTCGGATAGTTGAGAAAGGAGTCTTAGCTTGATGTGTGAAGCCTTGGATAGCTAAGTAAGAAAGTCTTCACTAGAGTTGGGAAGACTCGGATAGTTGAGCAAAATGGAATCACTTTCCATATGTATGGTAAAATGGTAGATTTCTAGATAAAGATGTCACTTGAGAGATTATATCATTTTATCTAATAGTGGATTTTGTTTGTCGGTGGTTATGGAATCAATCTATGGATGTTTCCTCTTCGGAGGTTTACCATGTAAATATATTGTGTCAACTTTCTTTGTCCTTCTATCTTATAGACTTATATGTGTATGTTTGTATCTTGTTTTCATAAGCTTCATTTCGAGATATGCTCGTAAACAGATTGGTGTGACATGTGATATGCAAGTACTTCACATGATCAAAGTTGTAAGTATCATTTTATTTGTACATTAATATATTGTATATTTGTAAGTGTTTGAACTTTGTATCTTGTGATATTCCATTTCAAGTTTTAAAGTTTCACATTGTAATACTCTAAGTACAATTTATGGAATTTGTTCAACATTGAATATCTTTGTTTATAAGATACATTGTTTCTTGTTATATGTTTTGTAGACTAAGGGTGGTGATTTGAGCATATTTGAATAAATTATTTTCTTATAACATTCATGTTGAATGTTAATTTGTATGCTCATAAAGGTTTTGTCACAAGTCTCGAAAGAGTTTTAAAACCAAGTGACCCCCTAGGTTGTTTAGTATAACCTTGTAGATATTTTCAACTTTAAGTGCTCAAGCCAAAGGTAATCCTATCAAATTTGTACCTACTTGTCATTATAATATGATAGAACATGTAAGACCTAGATGCTATGAGTACATTCGTAAATGCAAGTATGAGAATGACTTATATAATATGTCTTTGATGAATGGTCCTAGGCAATCATCCATGTATAGATCTATATTTAGACCTAGCAAGACCTTGGAAAAGCTTGTTGAGAAAAATGTTGTTGATGATTTGTTTGTGAAAAATTGTGTTGGGACTCATTCTACTATGCATAAGAAAGTTGATAATGCTTTGTTTGATTTGTTTGAAAATGTGACTAATAGAGTCAAAATGCCTAATAAAAAGTAAAAGAAAGCTAATGAAAGTATGAATGAGAAACATATTATGAAAGTTTGGATTAGAAAAGACACAACACAATGCCATGTTGCACAATATGCACTTAGAGCCAACTTACCTTATTCATGGTACCTAGATAGTGGATGCTCTAGGAATATGACCGATAATAAGGAATTATTTAAGAAGCTTGCTATGAAGGATCGTGGTTGGGTAACATTTTTTGATGGTACCAAAAAGAAAGTTCTAGGCAAGGGAACAATTTGTATCCCCGGATTGCCTAAACTTAAAGATACTTTGTATGTAGATGGTCTCCAAGCTAATTTAATAAGCATTACACGTTTGTGTAAGAGTTTTCAAGAAGATATTTTTAACAAGGATGTGTGTACTAAAATTGATAAAAAGGGCAAAGTTGTTTTGAAAGTCAAAAATTCTCTTGATAATTGCTAGTGTCTTGAGATAGACCCTCTAACTTGTAATATGGCTAAAGATTGTAGAAAGCTTGGATTATGGCATGAAAGATTAGGCCACATGAACTTTAAAGATTTAAAGATGTTTGAAAAATACAACATTGTTAGAAGTCTACCTTTTCTTGGTAAGAAGCTTGATAGAGTTTGTGAACCTTGTCAACTTGGTAAACAAACTAAAGTGTCTCATAAAAAAAGTACTAAATTTGCTACCAAGAAGCCCTTAGAACTTGTAACATGGACCTAATGGGGTCAATCCAAACCAAAAGCATTAATGGCAAGAAATATATTTTTGTACGTGTTGAGGATTTTTCTCGGTTTGCTTGGGTTTGTTTTCTTATAAAGAAGGCCGAAACATTTGATTACTTCAAGAAGTTTTGTAAGAAAGTTCAAAATGAAAAAGTTCTTGAAATCAAGAAAATATGTCGCGTTAGGAGTGATCATGGGAGTGAGTTTGACAATGCCAATTTTTTTGATTTTTGTGATGACTTAGGGATTTCTCATAAGTTCTCTCCTCCTAGAACTCCTGAACAAAATGGTGTTGTTGAGAGGAAGAACTGTGTCCTGTAAGAGATGACTAAGGTAATGCTCAATAGCAAGAAAGTCCCTGGGAACCTTTGGGCCGAGGCGGTTAATGCCGCTTGTTATGTCTCTAATAGAGTTTTTAGAAGACCCAGCACAAAACAAACCTCCTATGAGCTTTGGAAGGGCAGGAAGCCCAATGTGATTTACTTTCATATCTTTAGGAGTAAGGGTGCGTTTGGTATCGGGATGGGACAGGACAGGACATGACAGGACAGGACGGGAAAGTTGTTCCGTATTGAGTTTGGAATGTCTGGGACAGAACTGTGGATTGTACCATTATACGTTTGGTATGACTGGAATAAAACAGAACAAGATATTCAAATGACCAAAGTGCTCTTCTTATTATGTCTAATGTTTGTTATCACATATTAGTGTCGAATGAGATGACAATTCAGTATTTATTTGATTTTATTAAATAAAAATCGTTAAATAAAAATACATTATAATTGAAAAATAGTTTTAATTAATAATTTTTTGAAAGGCGTGTTAATTTTTGTTTCTAATAATAATAATAATAATAATAATAATAATAATAATAATAATAATAATAATAATATCTAACAGGTTAGATTGATGTCCATATCAATAAAAATTTTAAATTTTTGGCCAAATTTAGAGAATCAAATTTCATTTTAGATTAGACTTATGGTCATGTTCACAACCCCGGTTTACCTATTTTATTTGATAAGATTTATTATTTTATTTATGTGACAAAAAAGCTTAATAAAAAAAATCAACCCACGTTTTTTACTTCATTGAATATTCATCAAACCAATTTCTTCATTAGATTCAGACACATCCAAATCTTCATCATATTCAAAAGCTAATCCAGATCTTTATGAAACATCTTCTTCATCAATATGTAATCAACTTATATACATAAAATCTTATAAATAATAATAATTAAAAAAAAAATTGGATATGAGAACTTGAAGAACTCTGAAATTGAATCTTAAAAAGTACTGAGAAATTGAAGAACTCTAAGAACTTTGTATTGGATCTTGAAGATGGTTCAACGAATTGAAGCCATATAAATGATGCATCAGACCAGTTAACCACCAGATCTAACGATGAGTTAATGCGACACCGAGCCTGACAAGGACGGAGCTACGACTGGTGGTGAGGGGGAGAGAGAGGAGAAAGAAGCAATGGGTGATTGAGGATGAGAGATCTGTTAGGTTTTTTATTTTATAGTTGTAATTTTTGGTAGTTTTGAGGGCAAAATTATCTTTTTATCGCTTGTCGCATGCATGGGACAAACCTGTCCGAGGGTCTTAGGTGGGACAAGATTTTATGGTTTTTGTCCCACCTTGTCCCGTCTCTTCCCATGCTAATAGTGAGCCAACGCGGGACAAGAGAAAGTTGTCCCGTCCCATATACCAAACGCACCCTAAGTGCTTTATTTTGAATGATAGAGATCGCTTAGCATGGGACGGGACGGGTAAAAATTTGATGCTAAAAGTGATATTGATCTTTTTGTTGGGTATGCTACTAATAGTCATGCTTATAGAGTTTTCAATTTGAATTCTATGACTATTATAGAGTCTATCAATGTGAAGATATATGACTTTGGCATGCTAAATTTATGTGACGATAAAAGTGTTAATAAACCTAAAGAAAATCTTTAGAATGACACTAAGATGCCTATTGATGAGAGTAGTTGTAAGTCTAGTTAGGATTCTTATAGTGATTCTAGTCAAAATGGTGACAATGACAGTGTGATTGAAGAAGAAGGTCAAGGGTTAGAAAATGCTATGCTTGATAATGAGCAAAATGTTGAGACCTCTAACTCTAGACTTAGAAACATGCACTATTAAGAAGACATCATAGAATGAAGAC
The DNA here is from genome assembly GCA_032871835.1 of Dipteronia dyeriana. Classification (NCBI taxonomy): domain Eukaryota; kingdom Viridiplantae; phylum Streptophyta; class Magnoliopsida; order Sapindales; family Sapindaceae; genus Dipteronia; species Dipteronia dyeriana. Next base: position 42,119,107 of record CM065302.1, read on the forward strand.
GTTAGAACTAGAAGGAAACTAGCTAATCAAATTCCTTATGCTTGCTACACATCTCAAATTGAACCTAAAAACATTAATGAGGCTATAATTGATAAGTATTGGGTTGGGGCTATTCAAGAAGAATTAAATCAATTTGAGAATGAAGTGTGGTCCTTAGTTCCTAGACCAAAAGACATTAATGTGATTGGCATAAAATGGGTGTTTAGGAATAGAACCGATTAGAGTGGTAAGATTGAGATAAATAAAGCTAGACTAGTGTCTCAAGGATACACTTAAGTTGAGGGTGTAGATTTTGATGCGACATTTGCACCTATTGCACGTCTTGAGTCCATTAGACTTTTGTTGTCCATTGCATGTCTTAAGAAATTTAATTTTTTTCAAATGTATGTCAAAAGTGCTTTTGTTACTGGTTTTCTTCAAGAAGAAGTGTATGTTGAACAATCCAAAGGTTTTATAGGCCCACACCCTCCTAATCATGTGTATAAATTGAAAAAAGGCTCTCCATGGCCTTAAGCAAGCTCTTAGAGCATGGTATGATAGATTGACTCAATATCTTCTTGAGAACAACTATAGGAGAGGTAGTATTGATAGAACTTTGTTTGTCAAGCATCATGATAATGACATTTTTATTGCACAAACATATATTGATGATGTTGTTTTTGGATCTACATGTAAGACTAAGGTTGATGAATTTGTTAATGTCATGTCAAGTGAAACTGAAATGATTATGGTGGGTGAGCTCAATTACTTTCTTGATATGCAAGTGAAACAATCTAGTGATGGAATGTTGTTGACACAATCCAAATATGCTAGAAATCTTGTTAAGAAATTTGGGCTTGAAAATGGAAAAGATTTTGAACACCCATGAGTACTACTTTAAAACTTGACAAAGATGAAAAAGGAAAAAGTGTTGATCAAAGTCTCTATAGGAGCATGATAGGTAGCCTTCTCTGCCTCACAACTAGTAGGCTGAATATTTGTTTTAGTGTTGGTTTGTGTGCTAGGTTTCAAGTTAATCTTAAGAGTCTCACTTGAAAGCCGTTAAAAGAAACATTAGATACATAAAAGGAACACATAATCTTAGCTTATTTTATTCCTTTGATACTAATGACATTCTTGTCGGCTATTGTGATATGAATTGAGCAGGAAACATTGATGATTTTAATAGCACATCGAGCGGTTGCTTTTACTTGGTGAATAACTTGGTTTCTTGGCAAAGTAAGAAGCAAAATTTCATCTCTCTCTCTCTTTTTCTGAAGCCGAGTACATTGCGGCTGGAAGTGCATGCACACAACTTCTTTGGATGAAGCAAATTCTCAAGGATAATGAGATCGAACAAGATAAATGACTCTCTACTGTGATAATTTGAGTGCCATTAACATCTCTAAGAATCCGGTTCAACACTAACGCACAAAGCATATAGATATTAGGCATCACTTTATTAGAGAACTTGTTGAACATTCTATTGTTTCTCTTGAGTATATACCTATTTGTTCTCTAAGCCGTTGGACTAAGAGAGATTTAAATCTCTTAGAAGATCCATTGGCATGATTTATATTGATTGATATCTATGTGTGATTGTGACTGGCTTAATAAGCAAACTTATTTTGAATATCAATTTCTTTGAGAGCTACTCACTTGAGAAGTAATGATCTTAAACAAATAACTTTTAATGTTTTTAGATCATGCACTTGAGCTTTAAAATCTTGTTTTACAAAAGTGCATTAATGCTTCACTTATATGTTTAAGTTTAAGTAGTTGAGTTTGAAAATGTGTAGATTATGGTTGCATCTTGAAGTTTATTACTTAGAACATGATAGATGACCTATGATTAGTATCTATTTTGCTTCAGCAACTACATAGAACTCAACAAGAACCTTTATGAAAGGGGCTACACATTGGTTGTGAAGCCACCTAATGTAGAAAAGGACTACACCATTGTGATGAGTGAAAGTCGTCATCAAGTGTATATGTTTTTCTTTTTAAAAAAAAATCAAAGAAGTATTGAAAAGAATCAATCTAAACATCTTTGATTCAAAGCCTATAAAGAAAAGGAAGAAGGCTTAAAGGAGTATAGTTAAAAATTGTAATTGCTCAGGTTGAAAAATATAAATGGGATGACGAACCACATGCATGTTAGGTCTGTGAGTTTTGTTGGCATTATTCTATATCAAAACAACATTTCCTTTGTATTGTTTAGTTGTCTAGGATTCATGATGATTCAAGTTTCAAAGAGGAAATGACAACTATTCAAGCAAGTTCAAGTCTTCAAAGGGAAAAATGCTTCATGATTCTACAAAGGTATATTAAGACCTTTCTTTTCTCTTTCAAGGCTTAGGCACACACACACACACATATCATACATTTGTGTCCCTACATTGTTGTACACCATTATAGGCACACACACACACATATCATAGATTTGTGTCCCTGCATCATTGTGCACCATTATAGGCACACATATACAATTCATTCATATGTGTCCCTGCATCGTTGTGCACCATGTATAACACATTCACACACTTGAAGATTAATGCTCATGCATTGATATGGAAATAACATGTTTTGGAATATGCATGATTGGAAACTATCTCTATATAGTTTGCATTCTAGTGTGAATTGTGTTTGTGTGTGTATATGTTTTGTATAACATATATATTGAACTTGAATTTAGTCTTAAATCATTCTTGATTGAGTTCCGGTCATTTCGGTTGCTCATACTATTGATTTCAAGTTCTAAGTCAAAAGATACTACACTTTCAACTCATGTTGCATACATTGTCTTCGTATTCGTATATCGAGTCAAATTATTATTTTCTGGGTTGAGTATCTTATATGTCTATGTCCGTATGAGAGTTATGGTTAGTAATCCGCAAACGGATTCAAATTCTGAGTTCAGAGACCGGAGAACGGTCAAAGGCCATGAGAGTTACGCGAGGGAAGTGCAAGGGAAGTGCACCATGGCCGAAGGCCATGAAGGTATGCAAGCCCGAGATGTCGCGTGGCCATCTCGGCTGTACAACCTTGCTGCCCTGAGATGCCCACGTGCAATCTCGGGGGAGCAATAATAAAGAGGGCTATTTTGGTCTTTTAGCTCATTTTTTTCCCTCTCCTTTATAAACTTCTTCCCTCTCACATTTCATTCCAAGGAAGAAGAAAATGTAGTGCAGAAAATTTCCAGGTTTTTTCTCTCAACTTTGAATCACCATATCTCTCTCATTTCTTATCCGATTTGAGTGATTCAAGTTGGATAAGTTTTGTATTGAAGTCCTCTATCATCTTCAAACAACCTTGAAGTCATTTGTTCAATTTTTATGATGGATCACACCATTTTCGTGACTGCACTTGAAATTGTCAAGGTAATTGTTTATCTTTTGATTTCCTTGATTCTAATGTTCAAATACCTTGGGTATTCTTCCTACTTGTGTGTATAGGACTTGAACATATGTTGATGAGTGATAGATCTTCAATTAAATGCTAGTTGTGCTTAATTAGATACTTGATTGTGAGATAGGTTTCAATCAAACCTATGTTTCACATGATTGTGAGTTGTATTGTGCTAGCATCTTATCTAGGACTATTTGTGCTTTGATTGAATTTATTTTCATGATTAATAGTCTTATCATGTGCTAGAACTCATTTGTTGAATAGATCTAGGATTAGCACATTTGATTTTATATTTAGAGTCTATTAGAGTTTAATTGATTATTTTGTGAATATATGCTCTAAATGATTGCTAGAGATTTGATTGATCATATCTTGTGTTTCTAGCATTTTTATGTTAGTACTAAAGTCTTGAATATGTACTTCATGAACATGTTTATTTCAAGCTTTAGTAACATGAATAAAATCTAGGTTTAAAGTGTGTTTGGAAATCTGGCATGCTCTAGATTTTTATTCATGCATAGGATCTAGACAATCTTGTTTTATGAAATTTATTGTCTATGTCTAGATCTTCATGGAGTGTACATAATCCATACATTTCATATGCTCATGCATTATCTTGTGTGGTGTCATTTTTGGATTATAAACTAGAAAATATACTTTGTGTGCTCATTGATTAATTCTAGTTTCCATAGAATTTGTTAATCATCTTATTCTATGTTGCGTGCTTGTTTGCGTTTTGCATTCATGATCACTTAGATGCCTTGTGAGAAGGAAGTCTTGACAATAGGTGTGAGACCTATATTATTGAGCAAGTAAGTCTTGGCAAGAGGTGTGAGACATTGGATTGTCAAGCAAGGAAGTCTTTGCTAGAGTCGGGAGGACTCAGATAGTCGAACAAGAAGTCTTGCCTAGGGTCATGAGGATCCGGATAGGTGAGCGAGGAAGTCTTGACTAGAGTTGGGAGGACTCGGATAGTTGAGCAAGAAGTCTTACCTTGGGTTGTGTGGATCCGGATAAGGTGAGCGAGGAAGTCATGACAAGAGGTGTGAGGCCTCAGATTGTTGAGCATCAGGGCGACATCTTCATGAGTAGGATATGAGGGTAGTTTCTAGGTGAAGGGGTCACTTGAGAGATTGTACTTGTCTTATCTACTAGTGGATTTTGTTTGCCGGTGGCTGCTAACCCGTGGATGTTTCCTCTTCGGAGGTTTACCACGTTATATCGTGTGTCAACTTTTCTCTATCCCTAACTCTCTGGTATTTGTATTTGTTTATGTAAGTTGACTTCCTTATACAATATTGTTTGTGTATGTTAGATAACTTTGTATCTTGTGATATTTCATTCAAGTTGTAAAGTATCACATTGTAATACTCTAAACACAACTTATGGAATATTGTCTACATTGAATATATTTGTTCATAAGATAAATTGATTCTTGTTGTATGTTTTGTAGACTAAGAGTGGAGATTTGAGCATACATGAATATATTGTTTTCTTATAACAATCATGTTGAATATTAATTTGTATGCTTATCAAGGTTTTGTCACTAGTCTCGAAAGATTTGTCAAAAGTGAGAGACAACCTATTCACCCTCCCCGCTCTAGGTTGTTTAGTATAACCTTGTACACATTCTTTCAATGCACACACATGCTCATATGTTGAAATCTATTCTTATTAAAGAAAAATTTTCAGATGATAATCGGTTTGACCTTGATTGGAAAAGCTTTATATGGATAGGTGTTGATATGGTTTGCATGTTGATATCACAATTGCTCCTTTTGATATATACTGGAAGCATTCCACACACACACACAATACACACACACACACACATGTATTGCTCAATGTGCTTAATTCATTAGCAATGAGAGATTATTTTTGAAAGATTAATGAAAACCATTGATTCTCTTTTTGACTTTGGATAGTACTGATATAGTTTCTCTTATTGCTTGACATGTTTGATTGTGTGAGTCCCCTATGAACAAGTTTACTTGTTAGTCAAAATGTGGAGCACATGTTAAGGGGGAGCTTAGTTTGTTCAAGCTTAGTTGCATTATATCTCATATTTCTTTCATGCATCCTTTGTCTATTTCTTGACAAAAAGGGGGAGAAATTGTATTCCTCAACATGTGTAAGATGTACCTCTTGTCTTAAGGGGGAGAATTCTTACCGTAAGGGGGGAGTTCTGTGGGGAGAAAAAGAATTATTGTTTATATGAGATAGGGGAGATAGGGGAGTCTTGTTTCTTATTTATTTTTTATATGAATATATCTCACCAATCTTCTTTGGAATATCTCTTGTTTGTTTGGTTGTGTTTTTCTTATAGGTGCTTTGATGTTCAAAGAAGATATTTTTGAAGAATCATGAAGACATGAAGACATTCTAGTCTATAAAAAAAGAGATTTTTGAAGAATCATGAAGACATGAAGACATGGAGACATTCTAGTCTAGGTATCTCTTTGTAACGTGAGGATGAGAGAATGTAATCAACGACAAGTGATTATAGTATGGTGAGGTTAAGGTTTTGTCAAGTAATAGCCAAAGGGGGAGAGATTGTTAGCTTTTAGATTTGTATTGGCTTGATTCCATAACAAAACTCTCTTTCTTTGTGATGTTTAGTAGTTTGGATGATTCATGGTTTATAGGAGCTTCAAAGGTGAAAAACGATTTTCCATGCAAAGTTCGTCTTCAAGAGAGAAGGTTCCTACTAGGATACAAAGGTAATGAGATTCTCATTCCTCTTGCAAAATGTTTAAGGTACATACATACATAGCATTCATATGTGTCCTTGTATTGTTGTGCGAATTTTGGTATAACATATACACACACTTATTCATGTATGCACATGCACTAGACAATAACTTTTGGAAATTACATAATCTTTGACTATATCTAGGAAATTGCATACTTGTGTGTTCTTATGTTTATTTTATTATATTTGTACGATATTGACCTTTAATTTGTTCTTGCATTATTCCTTATTGAGTTCTGGTCATTTCGGTTACTCATTCATTAAGTTTCGAGTTCAAATTAGGAAGTTAAAAATATTTTCGCTTCTTGATCGTACCTAATTTTCATCTTTGATTTTCAAAATGAAATCCATATTTTTTGTGAATATTTTTTTGACTTTCTTATGTGCAAAGGAATCCCGGTTCATAATCTGAAACAGATTAAAAATCGAAATTCAGAGGACAGAGAACGGTCGAAGAACACAATGAGGACTTAAAGGAAGGAGAAGGGAACATTTACCCTTTCCAGTTGAGGTGTGTGGAGCCTCATGGGGAAAGGCTACCCTTTTTCCCTATGGAGGGCCACACACCACCACGGGAAGCAACGATAGAGGAGTGCAAATTCACCCAGCAAACAATCAAACAAAATCAAGCGTAAACTGAGGAAATAAAAATGACACTTGATTTTTACTTGAAAACCCTTCAACAAGGGAAACACTATGGGCTAACCACTTAGCCACACACGATCCTCAAAATCCACTATTTGAATAAAAGTTTACAACCTAAGTTGATCTTCCCTCACACCATCCATGGTTACTAATCTTTTCACTTTACCCTACGGGCCTATATTAGTGATCTTGGACAAACAACCTTATGCACTAACTACTTAGTCACAAAGCTTAACCACCAAAGAAGAGAAAATGCAACCTATGTGAATATATGGAAATATTCTAGATGCAAAAATGCTAGGTCAACACATTTAAACTTATCTAAGGATTTAAATTTGGCAATGAATGTAAAATCCTAGATATCAATTATCTAAGCAAAATGGTCCTAAATGCTAGCTATCAATGAACATAAATTCTCAACCAACAAACAACAACTCAAGAATGTTATATATACCATTGAACATAAAACCATGTATTAAATCAACAAATAAAACTTACCTAAGCATACATGTCATAAGAATGAACAAAGGAATTCTAGGGCATGTAGAAATTATCCAGTCAAAGAAAACAAGAAGAATCCATGATTACATGAGGCTTATGAGATGCTAGATGCTCATGGATTGATGTTTGATTGAGTAAATGTAAGTTCTTAGAGTCTCTCTCTCTAGAGAAATGTTTTCTATCACTTAGATTAGATTTTTGGCTCACCAAAATGAAGTGGAGAAGAAGAGAGAACATATGTAATCGGGCAAAGCAAGACTACGTCATTTTGAAAAAACTGCATAGAAATTGCACAATGCGTTAGTGTGGTACGATGGTGGACAAGCGCAACACTAGCACACACCTACTGTCTAAGAAGCACTGGTGAGGTGCGTTGTTGGACAAGTGCATCACTAGCACACACCTACTATCCAAGAAGCATTGGTGAGGTGTGTTGGTGGACAAGTGCATCACCAGCACACACCTACTACCCTAGGTGTGCTGGTGTAGTAGCATAACAAGGGTGCATAGTCACGACAGAACATTATCTTGAGATTCGAGCGATCGAAAACATGACCAAACGATATCAAAACCTTTCATATAATATACCGGAGGAAAGGTATGAAAGTATAAGTTTTACTCCAATTTAAAAAGCATAATTTGGATATTTGTGTAAAGAGTTATGGTCATTTGAGTGACTAAAGGTCAAAGACAGACAATAACTGAGTTGCCTTATTTTGGTGATCACTCTGAAGATTTTAAAGCCAATCCAAACAGTAAAGAAATATTATGAATAATATACCGTTGGAAAGGTATGAGTGTCTAGTTTGTATAAAATCTTTCAAAACTCATTTTGAAGCATTGTATAAAATGTTATGGTCATAAGACCATTCAAAGGTCAGTTTTGAAAAATATTTAAATCATTGAAATTCACTATTTTGAAACTAAACACATTACACCAGATAACCAAACCAAGAAAGAATGAGACATTCTCAAGTGGCCACTCAACGTGCTAAGCTAAGCACGCCATCATGCAAGCATGGATACAACAGGGGCAAACCACACAAAACCACACTTAATTCTAGAAATGAAATGCAAGTGATTGTAAAGGAATGCACACATGAGCAACAAGGAATAAATTCATGTAAGTGTGTGTGCAATATGTAAATGATGCACACATATAAGCAATAAGGAACAAAAATGCAAGGTGAACAAAATATGCATGAAGTGTGTGTGTGTCTACAACTAAATCTCTTCGAAGATTTATGCAAGGTGCTAAGTAATATACCTTTGAGGTGTTCTTGAGTTTGATGATACCATCAAAGCTTGATCACGAACAAGGTTGGCCTAATCTACTGTACCATATTCAAACCCTAAATTGTGGTTTGTCAACGAAATAAGCCAATTAACAAATGAGAAACTTACACATCCAAAGTCCAAATCAAGTGATTCGAATTGGAGAATTCTCGTCTACCAATCCTCTATCTTTTTTACAAGAGTTTGGAGCCATTTGATTGAGTTTTCTGGTAGCTTTACTTATAAAAATTGAACTGCATGTTTTTCACTTAAGGTATTGATTTCTCTTTTTTGTTTGATCTTCAAACTTTCAATTACCTTGGGGTTTCTTCTACTATATATGTTTATTTGTTGTATGATCTTTGATTAGAGTAATGAAATCTAATAAAGATAGATTGAGCTTCAATTTACATGCATGTTGAGTTATATTTCTTAAATCAATGTTTCTGTACGCTTTTGATGTTGTATTGTGCTTGCTTCAATTCTAGGAATATTTTGTGTGATCGTTGACATTTTTTTCTATGATAAATAGTCTCTACATATGCTAGGTCACTTTGATTGAATAATTGTTGAAGTAGCATATTTGGTATGAACAAGCATCATTTGCTTGATTGAATGATTCCTTGGATTATAAACTAGAATATATGTGATTTGTGTTTATAGATTCATTTCTACTTTCAATAGGATATAATGATCATACATGCTATGATGTGTGTGCTTGCATCATTTGCATTCACTTAGATCACTTTCCTTATGAAGAGGTTGGAAGTCTCGTTCCTTAAAGTGATTCTTTGGATTGAGCATTGAAAGTCACATTTGGAGTTTGATTTTTCAAGTTGTGCATTCGAAGCCACATTTCTTAGAGTGATTTTTTTATTTGTGTATTGGAAGTCTTGGCTAGGATCGTGGTGATTCGGATAGCTAAGCATGGAAGTCTCATTTCTTAGATAGCAAGAGCGTAATAATGTATTTGACCATCTTTTCATAATAACAAAGTGATTTCTAGTTTAACAACTCTTTTAGCATTTATAGTTTAATTATTAAAATTGTCAAAAGTAAATAATCATAAGATCAAAAGACAATGAGAACAGAAGAATTTTTCATACATCTGGTTATGTATGAGGTAGACACAATTCCTTAGTTTGTCTTGAATAATATTCACAACTTCAGATAAAGGTGGAGCGCATTTACCTTGTTAAAGTAGTAGATTATTTTGCTGGCATTTGAGGGTGATCAACTGTGTTATGATGAGACTAAAATCATCAAAGTATGATGTCTTTGGGTAAAGAATATAGTGCAGTAGGTGCATTGAATAGGATCATATTGAGATACTTTATCCAAAACTGTCATTGGATAAAAGTTTTCACTTGACGACAATCAGAGAGTCTGTTTTAATCTTGAGATAAATGATGGACTTATGGTTACAATTGTTATCATTTGAGCCATCAATGAGTACGTTCATATGACATAGTCTATCCTCGATGGTTTGGTGGTATTTGATGTGATGTAAATCGTGTTATAAAAAAAATAATACTCGCAAGTGCACGAATCGTGAAGATATCGTACAACTGCAAGTAAGGATCGTTCCACGAGGAAAAGTGATTTATATGGTTAAAACTAATTCTAATTAAAGTAAAAAAAAAGATTGTTGAGTTTGATTTAAAGCTAAAACTAAATTAAATTAAACTAATGAAAGCAATTTAGAATATTGGTTTGTGATCAATGGAAGAAAAACTAGGTCATCAATGCTCCCCTACTATGTCTACATAATGTTTCGAATTGACTTTGAAAACATAGTATTAATCAAGTTAAGGGTTCATTTTTATCTTAAGTATGATTGTTACCGTATGATCCTGGGATGAATCAAGTGTTCTCAATTACAATTTACCCATAGATCAATGGCGCAAACTACAATCGAGAACCCATTGTGTGCAAGAACAATGAACCAAAACCTACTTGCATAGATCAATGCTAAGATCAGTTTTATCCATTCAATTGAATATTAATTAAGATTACGTATAGATCAATACTCCAACCTCAATCATTAAATTATCAAAACACTAAATTCATGCCAACGTATGATCATGCATTAACAAGAAGAAAGAAATAAGACATATGATGAATTGAATGAATCAAAACTTAATTTAATTAAATATAGTCAATTCTAACAAAGAGCATTCATAGAGGTTTACATTGATTCCCCAGTATGGAACTAGTTACACATGGCAAAAATAGAAAGAGAAGAGAAAGAAACAATAAAACCCATTGATGCCTCAAATGGATTCTTCAAATCTTCAATAATGAATTCTTCTTCGTCTTCAAATCTTCGAATGCGCAATGATGAATGGAAGTTGAGAGGTGTTGGAGTAGTGCGGGACAGCCCCCTTGGTGGCTTGGGAACTCCCTTGACTTCTCTCGCCCGAAATTAGGGTTCACATGGGGTTTAAATAGGTGTATATGCTATGTCATATCCTTAAACAACAAGGAAATCAATTCCACTATAGAACTTTACCTTCTTGGGACTTTATTTCTTTCCTAATCCAATAAAAAGACTACTTATTGAAGGAAGATTAGGATTAGGTTTCAACTTGTTTGCACAAAACTTCCAAACAATTCCAAGAAGGAAATATTTCCCATTCCGTCAACTTAGAAAATAAATCCCGTCATTATTCACGGAATTACGACTTATCTGACCATCGAGTACTAAAACGGGCATAATTTCTTCTAGAAATATCGGAATTGTGATCCGTAAAGTTCTCTAGAAACTAGACTTCCGGGGATTTCAATCCACAGGTAGTAGGACACACAATTAGATCTAAGCTGAGAGATATAGGCCCCGTAATCTTGCTATTCTGCACTTCTCCAAAATTCAACTTCTTGCTCTTTTTCTTCAAAATAACATTCAACACCTCTTGAATGGAATGCGACCTATACATGCTCAACAAAAACATAAAATACCTAATTTCACCCAAGAACAAAGCCCAAATAATAGGAAATGGGGACCTAAAACATGTATAGAAATAGACCGATCAATATTCATTTTTTAATTGATAGAGGACTTCATATACAAATATGGACATCATGGCTCTATTTATTAAATGTGAGTAGAATGTCATCATATGGATATTTTGAGGTATTGGATATTAAATCTTAACTTTAAGTTTTCAATAGTGTCTATTGAAATATGGCTTCTAGACAAGTCAAAATATCCAAGTTTAAACTATGGTCATATGAGTAAATATGCTAACTAGAAGAGCTATAGGCGGTCTATGAGATCTCGACGATTGCTAGTATTCTTCACGAGTACACTATCACCATTAAGATTGTCTAGGGTACGAATGAGGAACATTAACTTATTCTATCTTTATTTTTGAGTTCAATTTTAGTTCTTTAGTGGAATGAACTAAAATTATTAGATCATACCTAATTGAATCATTTTTTTATTGTGATTAGGTTTTGTCTATTGGCACTTAAATTTAGATAGCCCGTGAAGATCCCCAATCCACACGAACTTGCTTGGATAACTTGTATATTCTACCGAACAAATTTCTTGTTCCATCTATAATTGTTTTTGGATTTCGGAATCCAAAAGTTTTGGAGAAGTGCGGTCATGTGTGATTAAGACACGCGGTAACTCGTCAAATACCTAGATTGGGAGGCCAAGAATGTGGAATCCTTAGGCAACCCTAATGGGGTGCGATTAGCATTCCATTAATACAATAAGAATATAATTTGCACAATTTAATTACATGGGCTATTTAATTATATTAATGAATTAATTTAAGACATGTGGACTTGTTTCTTTTTTTTAGTAAGAATATGTCTAGTTCACTTGTGGACCTTTTATTAATGTCAAGTGCATTTAATAAAATAGAAAAACAGTATGGCCCATATATATGGCTTGGGCAGCAAGGGCAATTATAATAGCCTAATATATTGTTTTTTTTTATTATTCAATTAAATGGAAATTAATTAATTAATTAATTATTTAATTAAAAGTCAAAATTGATTTCCTAGTAGGAGAAGGTCTCCTGGTGTTATGCAATTGTTGGTAATATAATCAGAATCAAAAACTTGATTTGATAAGTAGATAAATATAAGGAATTTATTTATCTCGACAAATTAGGAAGTATTTGATATACATCAATTCTAATTGACAATTGGTAAAATTAGGAAGATTTTGATAAAGTCACAATTTAATTTATATTCAATAATTAGTTATAGTATAAATACACTAATGAGTTGATATATGAGTCTTGGTGTGAAAAAGAATTCTTCTTTGTGTGAGGTTTCTTGGCTAACACACAAATTCTTCTTTTAAGTGGATCTGTACACAAGACATAAATCCTTCTTATGAGAGAATTCGGCCATGACCTATATATTATCTAAGAGAGAATTCGGGCAACAAGTTTTTTGAACTCTAGAATTTTGAGTGAAAAAATCGGATTCTTACTCTAGAGAAATTCAACCAACTCATAAGAAAAAAAGTGTGAGAATTCAGCCAAGCATAGAGAAAAAAAAGGAAAATTTTTGTTTTCGATAGTGCACTAGTAGCCTTTACATCAAAAGGTTTTATGTACAAAATCGAATCGGGTTCACACGAGTTTCAATCAATAGATTGAGAATTCACAAGTGATTAAACGTTCATCATTTTTCTATAGGAACATTATTGTGACTAACGAACGGAAAAGATTTTGTTTTTTTTCCATCCTCATGTATACAATTCAAAGAAAGGGAGCCCACACTCCTAGTTGATTCACGTTCGTGATTGGATTGGAAGATCTTGTGGATTCAATTTGGCACAACTTCAATCGTCACGAGAAAAAGGTACGATACTTTTATTATATGTTATTTAGTCAAGGGTTAAGGTCTATTCTTTTAAAGGATTTTATTTTGAAATATTCGGATTGACTTTTCCGCTTCCGCCTCGTGTTTTTTCCTACAACACCTAATTGAATCCGTAAGATCTTCAAATCCAATCACCAACATGAATCATCTAGGATTGTGGGTTCCCTTTCTTTGAATTGTATACCTGAGGATGGCAAACAAACAAAACCTTTTTCTTTTGTTAGTCACAATAATCCTCCTAGAGAAAAACGAAGAATGTTTGGTCTCTTGTGAATTCTCAATATATTGATTGAAACTCGCGTGAACCCGATTCGATATTGTACACAAAACATTTTGATGTAAAGGATACTAGTGCACTATTGAAAACAAAAAGGTTCCCTCTTTTCTCTGTGCTTGGCGAAATTATTCACACTATGAGTTGGATGAAGTTTTTTTAAACTATATATGCAAATAAAAAAAACTTCTCTCAAGGCTTCAACTAGCCTTGTCCGAACTCTTCATGGTGATATATATATATATATATATATATATATATATATATATATATATATATATATATATATATATAGGTCATGGTGAATCCTCTTTTATAGAAGGATTTACTTGGTGGCCAAAAATCCACTCTCTATAAGGATTTACTTGGTGGCCAAGAATCCTTTCCTAAGGAGGATTTGCTTTTACCAAGACTCCTATCAACTTTCGGAATTCGTTTCCATACCAAGACTCCTACTCTAACTCTTTAGTATATTTATCCAATAACTAATTATTGAATATAAATTAAATTGTGACTTTATCAAAAACTTTCTAGTTTGACTAATTGTCAATTAGAGTTTTGATAGACATCAATGACTTCTTAATTTGACTGGATAAATAAATTCATTTTATTTATCTACTTATCAAATAAAGTCTTTGATACTTATTATACTACCAACAATAGTGTAACACTAGGAGACATTCTCTTACTAGGAAAAAGATTTTGACTTTTCATTAATTAATTAATTTCCATTTAATTAAATAAAATATAAAAAAATATTAGGCTATTATATTAGCCCTTGCCGCTCAAGCTTATTATATGGCCAATATTTTTTTTTCATTTTTTAAAATCAATTGGTCTTTAATAAAAAGTCCACATGTGAACTAGATCCATTCTTACCAAAATAGAAACAAGTCCACATGCCTTAAATTAATACATTCTTATAATTTAAATAGCCCATTTAATTAAAATGTGCAAATTATATTCTTAATGTATTAACAGAATGGTAATCGAACCCCATTAGGGCCGCCCAAGGATTCCCACACCCTTAGCCACCCATTCCAGGTATTTGAAGAGTTCCCGCTTGTCTTGATCACACATGACTGCACTTCTCCAAAACTTTTAGATTTTGAAAGCCAAAAATAATTCTAGATGGATCCTGAAATTGGCCGGTAGAATATATCAAGTGATCTATGCAAGTTTGTGTGGATTGGGGATCTTGGCGGACTATCAAAATTTAAGCTCCAATAAACATAACCTAATCACAATCAACATTTGATTCACTTAGGTCTGATCTATTAATTTTAGTTCATTCCACCAAAGAACTAAAATTGAACTCGTAAATAAAGGATAGAATAAGTTAATATTCCTCATTCATACCGTAGACAATCTTAATGGAGATAATGTATCCTCTTGAATAACAACAATAATCGTCAAGAGCTCATAGACTGCTTATAGCTCTCATAGTTACCATATTTACTCATATGACCATATTTTGAACTTGGATATTTTGACCTGTCCATAAGCCATATTTCAATAGACACTATTGAAAACTTAATGTTAAGATTTAATATCCAGTACCGTAAAATATCCATATGATGATATTCTACTCATATTTAATAAATGGAGTCATGATGTCTATATCTATAAATGAAGTCCACTATCGATTAACAAATGTATATCACCAAACTATTGAGGATAGACTGTGCTATATAATCGTACTCATTGATAGCTCAAATGATAACACTTGTAACCATAAGTTCATCCTTTATCTCAGGATTGAGATAGACTCTCTGATTATCCTCAAGTGAAAACTTTTTTCCATTGACGGTTCTATATAAAGTATTTCATTGTGATCCTATTCAATGCACCTAATGCACTAGATTCTTTTTCCCAAAGACACCACACTATGGTGATTTTAGACTCATCATAACACATTTGATCCTACTCAAATGATAACAAAAGAATCTACAACTTTAACAAGGTAAAAACACCCAACCTTTGATC
The DNA here is from genome assembly GCA_032871835.1 of Dipteronia dyeriana. Lineage (NCBI taxonomy): Eukaryota > Viridiplantae > Streptophyta > Magnoliopsida > Sapindales > Sapindaceae > Dipteronia > Dipteronia dyeriana. Next base: position 42,134,775 of record CM065302.1, read on the forward strand.
CGTAGATGTCTGTATGTATGAGCTCTATTGGCTCTATACCTCTAAGCCTTTTATCAGTAAAAGGTCTCTTAGTCATCTTACTTTCTAAACAGGATTCTCAGACGGGTAAGGTGCCAACCTTTAACTCACTTAAAGGTTATATTTTTACTAGTCTATCTATCTGATCAAGGTTGATATGACCAAGCCTTATATGCAAAAGATACGTGTCATTATCGGGAGAAATCTTATGTCGCATAGTTTTTGATTTATCAACCTTAAAAATTTCGGTTTTGAGAAGTGTAGTATGTATTAATAGTCGTAACACATACAAATTGTTTTCATTAATTCCTGAACAAATATTCAGACCATTCATTCCTTTAATAACTGACTTATTATTAAAAGAAACATAATATGATTGTTCTAACAATTTAGAATGGAAACCAAATTCCGTATAAATCCAGTAATATAAAAAACATTGATCAATAATAAAAAAAACTATTATTATTACAAAATTGCAATCTTATTGTCCCACTACTTTGGCCGACATGACATCCCCCGACCCTACACTCATAGAGAAGGCTCCCTCATCTAGTTATGTCCAAGAATCAGTCTACTACAAGGAAGAAGTAACGAGGTTAGTGGCCCCAATCAACTATCCAGAGTGAATAATCATCTTCCACTAAACATGACTCAAGAGTAAGTAAATCATATTTACCTTTCTTCGACTTCCTCTTGCCTTGGGCTTTCTTGGGTTTGGGCCTACTCTTCATCTCCCCAAAAGGCCTCTTCCTCTTCTTATTATTGGAGAAAGATGGTTCGGTAACATTTGTCACATCGGTCTTGCCTTTGTTGTCCTTAGTCAATAACTCAAAGGTAGCGAGCTCTTTGAGTAACTATGTGAGACTGAACCTTAACTTGTTCATCCCGTAGTTTCTCTTAAAATGATCAAAAATCTTTGGTAGAGTCGTCATTATGATGCTCACTTGACTAGTTTGTCAATGGCCCCGCCATTGACTTCTGCCATGTTAAAGTATGACTTCATGCTCAGGACATGTTACCGAACTGATGTACCTTCCTTCATACGAGCAAGCTTAGCAGAACGAATAGCTTTGTGTCACTTTTGCTTGAAAGGCTGCCTAAACATAACTTGCAATGACTCCATGATTTCTAATGCTATAGTCATTACTTTGTGCTTTGTGACAAACACGTCTATCATAGAAGTCAACAGATATGTTTAGGCCTTCTCATTAGATGAGACCCATTGCTCGTATGCCTCACGAACTCTTTGCGAGGCATTTACAGCAGGCGTTGAAGGACATTCCTCCGTAAGCATAAACTTGAGGTCTTTGATGACCAATATTGAATTAATATTAAGTTTCCACTTAGTATAGTTATCACCAATTAATTTGTCGTTTGTAAGAATTTGTAGTAGTGCAACAGACATAATTGTTGAAATAAATAAAGCACTCATTAAGTCATTTGTTAAAAAGAAGTGCGAGTGTTTTGACATAAATTTAAATATGATGCATGAACATGTTTAACGAACTCTAACTACCCTAAAACAAGTTACTATACCACGACAATCCAATATACCACAAAGAAGTGTCGTCCTAGGGTCGGTCAAGTCTTTGCATATGGGACCGAGACATTCTCAATCAAATGATATTCTAGAATAACTCTTATTCCATATTATTCAATTATCGTTTATTCAGTTAGGTTTTTAATTAACAAAACTTAATCAAAACCTTTGAGAGTGTAACCGGTCAAACAATCCCGAAATAGCCCCAGAAATCCTATCCATTAGGAAGTCAACCTTGGTATTGATCTTTATGGAAACCCTCCTTAGGGAGGACGAAAGCAAAGCAGTCACGAGACCCTATTCGAATCTCACGGTGTTGAACTAATGATGGAGACTGCGAGATATATATGTCATATATCCCTCTCCCACTCACTATTTTAAAACTAGGGTTTTCTATTATTCGTTAATAGATCTAGGCTCTACATGATCAAACTGCTAACTTTAATCAAGTTATCTAGCACATTAACTAATACATTATTAGAATGAAATTCTAATTAACTAATAAATTATTAATGATTTTTAACAATTAAAATCTAATTTATTAGTGAATAATTTAAGCTTTTGTAAACTATTTACTAAGCATAGATTATTAAGTTAGTGTTTACCAAGTTTTAACTATTAAAACTCTAACACTTTCTACGGTTAATTTATTAGTAGGATATTAATCATATTAATCTTAATTACAATAAATGACCATATTAGTCTAACTTATTAAACTCTTTAAAAACTAGATTAATATTTATGAGAATTACCAAGTTTTTGAACTATTAAAAAAGTAATCTCATTTTTATAGCCAATTATGTATTTACCTATTTTAATCATATTAAAAAATTACATAAAATATTAGGCTATGGTACACGTATGACATATCAAATATATTTGTGCAGGCACATTTAATCTAACTGATATATGTATGCATGACAACGCTTTTTTCATCACATAATATATAGCCTATATGAATTGACCTAGTACTGTGGACTATTTAACCTAAAAAAATGGAATCTAAAATTATAAAAATACCCCCAAGGCATTCCTTGGTCTTCTTGTAACTTCAAAAATCTTCTAGTCTTTTCAGGTCACTCCAATTCATCTCATGAATCCTTCTTCCTGATTTTTCTAGGTCTTCAATATAGGTTACAATAATATATATATATATATAAAACCCATGAACCCTAAATCCACAGTACCATATAATTAACGATCAATCATGTTTTTGTAAATTAGCAAATTTAATATACATAAAAAAACAACATACAATCAATTTAAACAGTGCCTACACAATTATATATATATATGAGCATCAAAAACAATCTCTTGTTCCGAAAAATTGGCTCTAATACCAATTGTTGGAACCCTGTTAATTGGTTACACAACATAAATAGGTTTTAATTTTTTTTATAGATCATAAACGATCTGGGACTAGTGAACTTGGGATTGTAATTTTTTGAAACTTATACATACAACATTATTACAGTAATAAAATATACGTATACACAAGAAATTGAAATCAATAATCAGAAGAATAGAAGAAATCAATTTTTCATACCTACGTAGGAGGCTCATTAACTTTACGATATGCTCCTGGTCTGTACCACCGATCTTCCTAGCTATTCCCAGAACTGGTAACTACGTGTAGGCGCGTAACGTACTCAGGAACTTTGGAGGATGTAGAGAAAAGTAAAGAAACTCTTCCTTCTATATTGTTTCAAGCATAAAAACAAAAACAACATTTTACGAATACACACTCAACCAAAGGTTAATCTTTTTTATTTTTGGGTATTATTGATTTAGTACCTATGTTTTTTTGAATTATTATTTTTACTTACTTATTCATTTTTCACAGGATTGGTCCCTACGTTTTGTAAAACTACTCAATTTGGTCCTTCTGTAAGTCAACTGTTAGTCAAACTAAATGGTTCTAAGGGTATTTTTATCTTTAAACAATTATATGCCATGTGTCAAAATACAAATAAATAGAAATTATATGAAATAAAAAATAAATAAAAATATAAATACAAATTAAAAATTATAAAAAAAAACAATTATAAAATAATAAAAAAAAATCTCTTTTTCTTCTTTAATTGAACAACAGAGCAAATCCACACTCCATTTGTTAATTCCCCTCTCTCTCACTCGATTTCATCACTCTCTCTCACACGATTTCCATCTCCATTTCTTCTTCAAGGAACGATTCCCCACTCTCTCTCACTCGATTTCATCTCTCTCTCTCTCTCACTCGATCTCCATTTCTTCTTCAAGGAACGATTCCCATCTCTCCCACTCGATTTCATCTCTCTCCATCACTTGATATCAATTTCATGGCTAGTTTCATGGTTACACATATAGAGGAGTCGTGGCTACTTTCAATATTGATGGTTCGGGTTTAATGGAACTCCATTTCATGATCCTGCCAAAATTGTTATATATTTTAGCCCTCATTTCCTTAACTTTTATCTCATTTTCGGGTGTTTTTGCATTCCTTATGACTATTTATTTGTGTTTTCAGGTGATTAGGTATATTCCTGATTATTGGATAAAAGATGCGGTTTTGTGAGGAAAAAGGTCAAAAATCTGATAATGTATAAAGGTTTGGTACGCTGGTCATGCGCAGGTCACTATCTGCGCACAAATAAGTGAAAGAAGACATCAGGTCAATGCGCTGGTCTAGACTCGGGCACAACTGTTTATTTGCCAAAAACCGAGAGTTGAGAATCGAACAATAGGGAATTGCACAGGTCATTAACCGTGCACTATCCGTGCATTTTAGGTGTCAAGATTCCCACATCAGCATTTTCAGCTCTATTTTGGAATCCCTATAAATATATCTTGTTCTTATCATCTAAGGGACGAATTCTGAATCAAAGAATCATTTCTTCTCTCTCCCAAACACTTTCTCTCATCTCTAACCACTAACCTAGGTTTAGGAATCATTCCCTATAAAATCTAACTATCCTCCATCATCATCTACTTAAAGACATTTGGAGATTGAATTTGAGCTTGAAGGAAAGAGAATCTCTACATGGGTCTTCTCTATCTCTTATCTCCTAGTTATTTTTATGTATTTGTCATGAGTAGCTAATCATCCCTCTAGGGGATTGATGTGATTCATTTGTGAACCTTGGGTTGTATTGAATTTTATTTACTTTATTAAATCTATTAAATATGTTTCATTCATTGTTTTAGTTGATTTCAGGAATAGTTTGTCTTAGATTGTACCATCCTTTCTTTGCAAATTGTTTGATAAATTATTTGAGTATAGAATTAGGTATACCCTATATTCGATTCTCTTAAGCTCATTTGAATGGAAGGATTGAACAAAAGTACCCTCCTCGAGTGAAATTCGGACATTTTAATCTCAATCTCTAACTAATTTCAAATGGGTGACCAATACTATACCCTCTAGATTGGTTGCTTATGAGAGATTAAGCACCAACTCTATACCCTCTAGGTTGGTGAGTTCATTAAGAGATTAGTCCCTTATTTTGGTATATGTGCATTCATGAACAATCACTTTTGGGTAGCCAATACTATACTTTCTAGATTGGAAACTCATAAGGGATATACAACCAATGCTATACCCTCTAGTTTGGTTACATTAGATTAATGTTCATTCATGTTAATTACCAATACACCCATTGTTTGCTAGTGTGATCCATCAACTGCCTAGTCTTAACCATCATTTTTAACACCCATTGCATATTAACACTAATTGTATTTTAGATTGACGTGTCTAATCCTAGTTTGCACATTTAGTTGTTAACTTTTCAAAAACATACCATTTATCTTTACATTTTCATACATAGCTTTAGTTTCACATTAGCAATTCTATTTACCTTTCCCTGTGGACGATATCCTTACTTGTCATTATACTTGTTTTCACATTTTTAAGGACATAGCTAAGGACTTTATAAATATTTGTTTGACAATCATTTTATAAGGACTAAAAATATATCGGTCAAAATGGTTTCGTTGCCGGGGAAAGGAGTTAATTAGGTGGTTATCTTAGTTATCTATTTATCTAGTTAGGATTCTTATTTGTTTTCAGTTTTCATTTGTTTCTTTTTACTTCTTTGGTAGTTTTTGTTTCTTTTGTTTCAGGTTCTATGGATTACTTCAGGCAGAATACAGGCCTTGAAAAGAGTTTATTGATGATTCATATGACAATAATTGGAGGTCTCACATAGAGTCCTCATGGAGATTTAATGGTGCCAACACCTATGAGCCGTATCTCTCATCTCACCAACCAATAGATACATCTCTTGAAGATATGGTGAAGAATTTTGTTGAGTTCAACAATCGGATAGGTGAAGAGCTCAAGGCATCTCAACGGTCTCATACCCATCACGGGAGAAAATAAATTATAGGAACCTTGAGGAGGAACGAGACAAGACGATAAAGATGAATGAGGAGTTGATGAGTATGGTTAAAGAGTTGATGTCGAACATGGAGTGGTTAACAAAAGGGAATGAGACACTTCAAAAGAAGATAGAGGAAACTTCCCAACAAAAAGAAGAAATGAGGGAATAATTTGAGAAGAAGTTGTAACTCATGAAGAAGGCACTTGTAGGCAAATAAAGCCTTAGAAGTTTCCAAGATAAAAAATCTCCAAGAGCTAAACAAGAAGCTTATACTTGAGGTGAAATCACTAAGAGAGGAAAATAGTTCACTAAAAAAGAAGAATGGAACGGTCTTTGACAAAACCAAAGATTTGGAAAAACAAATTGAGAGACTTGAACTGGATAAGAAATCTGTTTTGAAGGCTTTGGAAGATCTAGTGAGGCTATCAATGAAGATGATAAGAGATCTTGAACTTATAGCCGATGCCTTTTAGGAAGTAAAAGATGAACTTAGCAAAAAGGAGGAAATCGTCAAAGTAGAAAGGGTGACAGTCGATGAGCTTGAAGAAGGAAACACGAAGCTCACGTTAGAGATTGAATTGGTCAAGGTGGAAAATGGAACCCTCCGAAAGAAGATTGAAGATATGTCTAACAAGAACAAGGAGGTAGAAGTGCAAGTGAAAAGCCTTGAAGCTGAAAGTAGTGCACCCTTGAAAGAGTTATAAGTGATCAATGAGGACTTTGCTAAGAGGAAGAGGTTAATACAAGCCGAAATTGAAACAAGAGACAAGGTTGTGGAGATAATGAAGAAGATGGAAATTGACCACCTTGCGGAGCTCTCACAAGCTAAGCATGAAATTGAGGCAATAAAGGAAGCGGTTTGACTTCCAAATGTTGAAAAAGTCAAGAAAATCCAAGTGCCAAGATCAACAAGCCAAATCCTAGCAAAGCCAAGAGGAGGAAGGCTAAAAAGAAAAAGAAGCATCCTCCAATCCCGCCTCCAACAAAGACCCACCAAAAAGGTGTCACTCCTAACCCTATCACCATGTGTCACCATTGCCATGATTGGTCACATTAGACCACTAGGCCATCAATATTCAAGACTAGGCACATGTGGAAATTGTTAACATAAAGAGAATTATTGTGATGTTAGGAAGATAAGGGTTGAGAATCCTAGGAATAGGAAGAAACCACCTAGAATCAAGAAAATTTGGGTAAGAAAAGACTTGGTTGACCAAGTTAGATGCAATGCCACGAAAAAGGGGAAATCAACTCAACTTGTTTGGGTTGTGAAAAAGAATCAATTTCCAAAGTTAGTGAAGCCTCTTTTAGTTGATGACACCCCTAGCACAAATACATAATGTGGAATACTTATTTTGTGCCTCTTATTTTTATGCTTTGATTTGTTTGTTTGTATAGTTTGTTTGTTTTCAATAAAAATTGGTGTTGCAAGTTTGGGTTGGCAACTACATGTGTTGTGTGAATCTTATTTGCTTGAGCTTTCTGCTGAGCTTTATGAGTGTGTAGATTTTCTATAGCTTATTGAGGAAGTGGAATTTCGCAATTTGTGCTTCAAGTGAGGTTTTTTGTCTCTTGGTAGGAAACAACAACAACCTGTGCATCCAAGATGGACAAGCAGACCAAGAGTGCTCTTAAAAGGGTGAGAGCCTTGCCTAAATAGGAAAAGCTTGTAAGGAGGCAAAACACTTCAGTTTTACTTTCTTAAACTCACTTTTAAAATTTCTGCATTATTTTTGTCTTTTAATTGGTTTGGGGTTGTTTCGTCCCTATTCCATTCAATTTTGTGAATTGTTAATGCTTGATGTTAGTTTGTGCTTAAATGTGATATTGAACTTGATTGCCTTATTTTTTATGATGAGCCTATTTGAGTCTTTTATTTTGGTAGGCATTGATTGTGCATGATTAGTGCCTAGGTTTGTTTGAGTCATGTTAGGTGTGTGCCACTAGGCCGGACTCTTTTGTCTTCAATATTGAGGACAATGTTGGGTTTTGGTTTGGGGGTGTAGATGCCTTTATTGAGCCGTCTTTCTATTCTGTTTTCAGTCATTTTAGTCTTTTTGGTCTAAATTTTTCGATTTGTCTCAATCGCCAAATTTTCAAGCTTTAACTAGCTTGGATGTGATGCCTTAAGTGTGTGCTTTTGGTGAGTCTATACATGCATTGTGAGCTTGTGTACAAATCTTTGTCACTCGTGGGTTATATTTGCATTGTCATGGGCTAGTCCCATCTTACATATGCTTGAATTGAGGGGACTCGGTGCTCTTGCACCTTGTTCTAATAGTGGAGACACCCGTGAGTTCACAAACACACGCCGTTAAAAAGCGCATTGAGTCTTAAATTCTTTCTATTCTTTAAATACTCTTCTCGTCATTAGTGTGGCATGCCATAGAACATACATCTCATACATATAGTGGATTGCTTATTAGATGCATTCATTCCCTTGATAGACTAATTATGGAAATGATCTTAGGCAATGTGTGTAATTAACTACTTAAAATGCCTAAACACATTCCTTTATCCCTTATGTGTGCTTCAAAGCCAATTTTGCTGCCAAACACTTACCTTTCATTTGGAACCAAAAATGATATAACCATAGCCAAAAAAAGGCCTACCATTTATTGCCAATCATATGGGGTGTGTGTGTTGTGTGGTTTGAAAGGTGTAAGCTCTAAAGTAAAGAGAGCTTGTATGTAGGCAACAATGAATTGTGTGTGAAATGGATCAATGTGTAAAAGTGCCAAATTTGCACTTATGTGCTTAAATTGTAAATATGTAATATGCTAGTGTGCAAAAAGAAAAGAAATGAATAGAAAATCAAAAGAAATAAAATGGCAAAGAAAAGAGAAAAAGACAAGAGCCTTGAAAGTAATGTTAAGTACTCACAATATAAAGTACAATTTTGAATCACAATATGTGTATATTTGTAAATGCCTACTTGCTAAAATGTATAAATGTGTATTATAGCTTTGTGTGGGTTGTATGAGTATACGTAAGCATGATTGGTGATCTTTGAACTAAAAATCTTCCCATTCTTCTTTGTTCACCACATCTAACCTCATGGCCCTATTACAACAAAAAAGGAAAGTCCTATTTGATCCATGATATGTCTTGATTGGGAATGCTTGTTGATAGCTTGATCTTCCGCGTTCATGGCATAGTGAATCGTTCCTAGGATAGTTCACATACACTTATTGGTTTTTAAATGTATTTGTATGCAATGCATTAGATTTCTACGCATAAATTCCATCATTGCATGCTTTGATAGAGTGAACTTAGGGCTCTAAGTGGAAAAAAAAGGGCAAAACCGGGTGAGAAATAGAGTCAAAGAGAATTATGTTCAAGGTGCTGGACATAGTAGCTTCTGATATGAAATCACTCTTAGGCATGGGATTTATGGTAGTGCGAATTTCCCTCAAGTGCCTCTGAGCTGTTTTAGACTGCCTTACATACGTTTACTCCTCTCTATCACATATTCTTCCATCTCATCATCAGTTGGACATGTGACTTATTGAATTATTTGATTTTGAGTCATAGGTCGAGTCATTTTTGTTTGAGTCTTTGTTTGGTTATAAGTTTGGTCGAGGACGAGCAAAGGTTTGGTTTGGGGGTATTTGATCATGCCAAAATTGTTATATATTTTGGCCCTCATTTCCTTAACCTTTGTCTCGTTTTCAGGTGTTTTTACGTCCCTTATGGCTCTTTATTTGTGTTTTCAGGTGATTAGGTACATTCCAGATTATTGGATAAAAGATGCGGTTTTGTGTGGAAAAAGGTCAAAAATCTGATGAAGTATAAAGGTCAGGTGCGCTGGTCATGTGCAGGTCACTACCCCGCACATTGAAGTGAAAGATGACATCAGGTCAATGCATGGGTCTGGACTAGTGCACAACCGTGCATTTTTCTATGCATTTTCCAAAAACCGAGAGTTGAGAATCGAGCAATAGGGAATTGCGTGGGTCACTAACCGTGCACTACCCGCGCATTTTAAGCATCAGGACTGCCACATCAGCATTTTCAGCCCTATTTTGGAATCCCTATAAATATATCCTGTTCTTATCATCTAAGGGATGAATTCTGAATCAAAGAATCCTTTCTTCTCTCTCCCAACCACTTTCTCTCATCTCTAACCACTAACCTAGGTTTAGAAATCATTCCCCACAAAATCTAATAATTTACATCATCATCTACTCAAGGATACTTGGAGATTGGATTTGAGCTTGAAGTAAAGATAATCTCTACATGGGACTTCTCTATCTCTTATATCCTAGTTATTTTTATGTATTTGTCATGAGTAGCTAATCATCCCTCTAGGGAATTGATGTGATTCATTTGTGAATGTTAGGTTGTATTGAATTTTATTTACTTTATTAAATCTATTGAATATGTTTCATTTATTGTTTTAGTTGATTTCAAGAATAGTTTGTCTTAGATTGTACCATCCTTTCTTTGCAAATTGTTGGAGAAAGTTTTTGAGTAGAGAATTGGGTATACCCTCTATTCGATTCTTTTAAGCTCATTTAAATTGAAGGTCTGAACAAGATTACCCTCCTCGAGTGAAATCCCACTCGAGTGAAATCCAGACATTTTAATCTCAATCTCTAACTAATTTCAAATGGGTGACCAATACTATACCCTCTAAATTGGTTACTTGTGAGAGATTAAGCACCAACTCTATACCCTCTAGGTTGTTGAGTTCATTAAGATATTAGTCCCTTATTTTGGTAGATATGCATTCATGAACAATCACTTGTGGGTAGCCAATACTATACTCTCTAGATTGGAAACTCATAAGGGATATACAACCAATGCTATACCCTCTAGATTGGTTACATTAGATTAATGTTCATTCATTTTAATTACCAATACACCCATTGTTTGCTAGTGTGATCCATCAACTGCTTAGTCTTAACCATCAATTTTAACACCCATTGCATATTAACACTAATTGCATTTTAGATTGACTTGTCTAATCCTAGTTTGCACATTTAGTTGTTAACTCTTCAAAACCATACCATTTATCTTTACATTTTCATTCATAGCTTTAGTTTCACATTTGTTAAATAGTTTTAGCCATTCGATTTCCCTTTCCCTACAGACGATACCCTTGCTTGTCATTATACTTGTTTTCACATTTTAAGGACATAGCTAAGGACTTGATAAATATTTGTTTGACCAGCATTTTATAACGACTAAAAATAGCTCTGTCATTTCACTAAAACAAAGATAGAGGTCCATATCAGACCATGAAGGCGAATTGGCAGCCGATAGAGATATGATTCCATTGTTGAAGATAGAGGTGCGATGGAGCATGGATGCGTAGAAGATGGAGATGAGACCCCATTGTCGAAAATTTGAGGTTATTTATTGATTGAATTTCAGTTTTTTTTTTGAAATTGCTGTGGTTCAATTGATGGAAAAGAATTTGATTATTATTGCAATTGAGTTTGTATACTATCGTTTATTTGGATTTGTACAATTGATTTTGTTGTTTTAATTTGTGGATTTGGTTGAAGATATTTGGATTGTGTTTGGGCAGTGACAAAATGAAAAGGAAAAAAAATGATTATTTTGTAATGATTATGATCCGGTTTGGTTCTGGGTCTTGTGGTGGTGGTGATGGTAGTGATTTTGTGTTGATTTGGGTTCATATTGGTTAGCGAGATTTCTAGTTTGATAAAGCTGGGTTGTTGAGATGAAGCTTGATTGTTGAAATAAAGCTGGATTAAATATGTGTTCTGGGTTTTGTGAGATAAATGTTGTTGGTTTTTTTTTTAATTAGGATCTGATAATTAAGAAAATAAAACTTTTGTTTTTATTTTATTTTGATTTTAAAGTTAAGGGTAAAAATGTCATTTTACATTTTCTGTGACGTTTGACAATCAAAACTCTAGTCAAAGGGACCAAATTGAGTGGTTTTACAAACATAGGGCCTAATCCTGTAAAAAATGAAAAAGTGAGTAAAAAAAAAATTCAAAAAAACATAGAGATTAAATCAATAATACCCTTTTTTTTCCTCTGTTTTTAGTGCACAATACACATACTAATTCAATGATCAGTGCATCTATAAAACTTTCTTTTCTCTTTATTAAATCTTAGTTGACAGTGTTAGATCGGTTTTTTTTAAACTAATATATATCTCATATATATTTAATTTAACTTTTGAAAAAATTGATGATATTTTTTATTTTAAAAACTTTTAAATGATGTCTCATATCTTTTATTTTAAAAGATAATTAAATATTTATTTTGAAATTAAACATTTTAAATTCAATTTAAAATATTTAATTTCATAAAATAAAATAATCATATTATCTTATTTTCTTTAAAATCACATATCAACTAACACCCTCCATTTAGTGATTAATAACATAATTAAATAATCTTATCAGTTAATTTATTTAATCAACAATGTTCATTAATTAAATAATTTCACTATTTAATTAATTCACGAATAAATACGTGTTACTTTAGTAACACGGTTAATTGGATAATCCAATTAATTAACCATGACCCTTGTTACCTAAATTGATTGGGCTATCAAGGGTACCTAATGGATTCACTGTTTTTTGAGCTCTAATAATCCTCGGAATCATTAATTAAACTCTTTAATTAATATTCATTGATTATTAACTCCGGTGTTATTCCACTATTAACCCGAAGCTGCACTCTCTCAACTGCAGACGCTTTTACACAAGCCGATACAACTCGGTGTCCATAAATATAGCTATTACACATTGTGTGATCCTTCACAGTAGTTCATAATTAAAGTTGGGTCATAATGCCCGCTATACCCCTCTAATTACATATATCCTTTAAAGTACTGTTGATTCTCTAATGAACAATAAATCCTATTTCCTTATAGAATTAAGAGAGCGCTCATATTGTCCAAGCCCCGAATCAACCCTAAAGGGAACTAACATCTACTTCTAACAAGAAGGAGTGGATTCCACTATTGTGTACAAACCTTCCCAACCACAAGCCAAACTATAATCCCAACAAACATAGCATATTGATCAGGAACTTTATCCCATCTCATCCATGGTATATCAAAGATCACTACCTAACTTGAAGGATTCGATAAGACAATCAAGATTAAGATCATCCACATATATCCATCATTAGTTGATATATATGAATTTAATTGGTAAACGAATCTTGGATAGAGATTCATATAGATCATGGTCTAGTCCTATATGATCACATCATACAAGGTGCCTTCATTCCTATATCATCATATGAATAATTCAAGATAGAATCACCGTATAATACGGAATGGACCGCAACTATAAATTAATCGTAAATAAAGTACCCAACTTTATTTGCTATTTTTGGACTCTTTTGATTGCATATCTCTTACTGTATCCATCCATATATGACACTCATATATACAGTTAAAGATTACATCTGGAAATCTAGGATGTTAATATACACAAGTTATAAAATAAACAATATAACAAGAATGAATTGGACTTTTCTTTTATTTATTTCATAAATCCATTTACAAATTACATATTTAGGGTATAAACCTCAACACATCCGATCTACATACCGCCCACCTCCCTTTCCATCACAACGAGAGCAATATACCCCTCATTGAGCAACATCTCCACTAAGGGAAGTCGCACGAATTGTAAAGGAAGAGGACGGGTATAATCATTATATCCCTCTCAACTCTTCCCTAGAGACCATATATCTTACCATTTGTGATCAGGGGTTGGTCAGAAAGCCTAGTCCTATAAAGCTCCCTGCAGATCAACGAAATCACTACAAGTATTGTGATTTCCATGATGACGTGGGGCACAACACGTCAGAATGCTATAGACTTTACAATCATATTGAAGGAACGGTAAGAGGATGCGGTTAAATTTTTACAGCAGGTACGTGACAACATTTTGATAGGGAATATGGTACATGCAAAGATCAAGAAAGAAGAAGAAAGAAGAAGAAAGAAGAAAGAAGAAAGGGAATGATCTGATGTAACAAATCCAGATTATCTTAATCATTGAAAACAAGTTCTTGAGATTTATGGATGCCTTCTCGGGGTACAACCAGATTATGATGTACCCCGCCGACCAAGACAAGACCAACTTCTTCACCGGATAAGACCTCTACCGCTACAAGGTAATGCCATTTGGTCTTAAAAATACAGGTGCCACCTACTAGTGGCTAGTGAAAAGGCTATTCAAGGAATAGATAAGAAGAACCATGGAAGTGTACGTAGATGACATGATCAGTAAGTCCCAAATTACGGATCAACACCAGAGTCACCTATAAGAAATTTTTTTGCTGATCAGGGAGAACCCGATACGGTTGAACCCCACCGAGAATGTCTTTAGAGATATTAGTAAGAAAATTCATTGGTTTCATGATGCATGAGAGAGGTATTAAGACCAGCCATGAAAAGATCAGGGCCATCTTGGACCTTGAATCCCCTAACTCAAACAGGTGCAAGGGCTAACCAAGAGAGCGATCAGGCGTTCTAGCCCTTGAAGGATTATCTAACTAGCCTACCGTTACTAGTGAAACCTATATGAGAAAAAGGGTTTCAACTGTACTTCGGAGACCTCCGTCAGTAGAGCCTTGGTGAAGGAATATGGAGACTGAGTCCAAAGACCCATTAAGTACGTAAGTCGCGCCTTGACCAAGCCTGAGAAAAACTATTAGCTTTTGAAGAATCTCGCCTATGCACTTGTGACCACAACTAGAATCTCCATCCTTATTTCCAAGCATGCTCAATCATGGTTGTCACAGATCAACCCTTGAGACAATTTGTTCAAAGACCGGATGTATAGGGTAGATCGGTGTTGTAGGCTTTGGAGTTCACCTAGTATGATATCAATTACAAGGCCAGAACCACCATTAAAGCCCAAGTTTTGGCTGATTTTATGGCAGTACAGTTTGACGTCTGATCTAGACACCGATTCAAGCTTAGACCTGGTCCCCCTATAAAGAGAAGGATCTCCCAGAGTGGCCCACCAATCGTGAAATCTGGTTACTACATACAGTTGGAGCGTTGAACTAGGCAGGCAGCGGAGCAAGGGTTGTTTGATTAATCCTAAAAAAGTTCAATGTTGCCACTGCATCAGATTTGAGTTTAGCGCTACCAATAATGAAGTACAGAATGAAGCCTTACTAGCAAGGATAAGGGTAGCCAGGGAACCTGGAGCAGATTTTCTCCTTGTTAAGAGTGACTCGTAGCTAGTGGTCAATCAGGTAACCGGGCAATATCAGGCTAAGGATGAGAATATGGTGGCATACCTTAAAAAAGTACAGGAAACTCTGACTAGGTTTAAAGGATTGAAAGCCCAGGCAGCAGTCCAGGCAAAAATTGTTGCAAACGGGGGGTAAGCGCTACCAAAAGCAGTACATTTCCAACTAATTTCTCGGGCCTAGCATAACCAAAGGTGATGAGGTGAACCCGGTGGATCGTCTCCCTTGCTGGATGTGAAGGGAAAAATCGATTCAAAGCATGACGAAAGCATAAAATTAGGGTTTGGTGTATTTTAAAAATTTTCCCTTTAAAAGAAAAAACCTTAACCTGCCCTATATTAATCAATGTATATTAAAAGTATCGTACCTTTTTCACGTGACGATTGAACTAGCATCGTATTGAATTTGTAAGATCTTCCAATCCAGTTACGAACGTGAATCACCTGGAAGTGTGGGCTCCCTTTCTTTAAATTATATACCTGAGGACGAAAACAAACAAAAACATTTTCTTTTGTTAGTCAATAATCCTCCAAGAAGAGAAAACAAAGAACGTGGTCAATTGTGAATTATCAATCAATTTGATTGAAAATCGCGTGAATCTTGATTCGATGTTGTATACAAAATATTTTGATGTAAAGGCAACCAGTGTACTATCGAAAACAACACGTTCTTTCTTCCTTTTCCTCTTGTCGAATTTTCTCACACCTATCTTTAGAGTTGAAAGAATTTATCTAGAGTAAGAACCAGATTATATACACTCAAAATTCTCTCTTGGCCGAATTTTACTCTTAGAAAACTTGCCTTGGTCGAATTTTCTCTAGTAAAATTATATTTTGGTCGAATCAACCCATATATATATATATATATATATATATATATATATATATATATATATATATAGGTTTCTCAAATCCTCTACCAAAGAGGATTTACTTTGTAGGCAAGAATCCTATCTCTAGGTGGATTACTTGGTGACAAAGAATCCTTTTCAAAGAAGAATTCTTTTCCACACCAAGACTCCTAATCCAACTCAAATAGTGTATTTATTCAATAGCCAATTATTGAATATAAATTAAATTGTGACTATATTAAAACTTCATAATTTGACCAATTGTCAATTAGAGTTTTAATAGAAATCAAATACTTCCTAATTTGACTAGATAAATAAATTCCTCTTATTTATCAACTTATCAAATATAGTATTTGATACTTATCATATTACCAACAATAATATGACTCCAGGAGACCTTCTCCAACTAGGATAAAGATTTTGACTTTTAACTAAATAATTGATCAATTAACAAATTAATTAATTTACATTTAATTAAATAATAAAATAAAAACAATATAATAGTCTATTATATTTAGCCTTGCCGCCCAAGTCCATACATAGGCATATATATTGTTTTTCATATTTTATTAAATCCATTGGACCTCAATAAAAGGTCCACCTGTGAACTAGACCTATTCTTACTAAACGAAACAAGTCCACATGCCATAATAAAATTCTAGATGGACCCATAAAATGACCTGGTAGAATATATCAAGTGATCCATTTAAGTTCGTGTGGATTGGGGATCTTGGCGGGCTATCTAAATTTAAGGTCCAATAGACATAACCTAATCACAATCAACAATGATTCACTTAGGTCCGATCTATTAATTTTAGTTCATTCTACTAAGGAGCTAAAATTGAACTCTTAAATAAAGATAGAATAAGTTAATATTCTTTATTCATACCTTAGACAATCTTAATGGAGATAGTGTATCCTTATGAAGAATACCAGTAATCGCCAAGAGCTCATTGATCGCCTGCAGATCTCCTAGTTACCATTTTTACTCATATGACTACATTTTGAACTTGGATATTTTGACTTGTCCAGAAGCCATATTTCAATAGAGACTATTGAAAACTTAATGTTAAGATTTAATATCCAATACCTCAAAATATCCATATGATGATATTCTACCCATATTTAACAAATGGAGCCACGATGTCCATATCTATAAATGAAGCCCTCTATCGATTAACAAATGAATACCACCAAACTATCGAGGACAGACTATGCTATATAATCGTACTCATTGATAGCTCAAATGATAACACTTGTAACCATAAATCCATCATTTATCTTAGGATTAAGATAGACTCTCTGATTATCCTCAAGTGAAAACTATTATCCATTGATGATTCTGGATAAAGTATTTCACAGTGATTATAGTCAATGCACCTAGTGCACTAGATTCTTTTGCCTAAAGATACCACACTTTGATGATTTTAGACTCATCATAACACATTTGATCCCACTCAAATGCTAGCAAAAAGAATCTACATCTTTGACAAGATAAAGGCGCCCAACCTTTATCTTAAGTTGTGAATATTATTCACGATTAACTATAGAATTGTGTCTACTTTATACATATCTAGATGTACGAACAATTCTTATTTTCTTAGTCATTTGACCATATGATTATTTACTTTTGACAATTATATTAATTAAACTAAAAATGCTATAAGATTTGTTAAACTAGAAATCACTTTGTTAATATGAAATGATTGTCAAATACATTATTACACTCTTACTATCGAGCATAATCCCAACAAGATGAATCCCATCATTGACTACCTCTAGGTTGGAAGAATGCCAGAGGATCCAGATCAAGCACATAAGATCAAATGGGTCACGACCCGATATTGCCTGGTTGATGGGTACCTTTACCTTAGGGGAAAATCCCTTCCACTTTTGATGTCTGCACCAGGATTATGTAAGATAGGCACTTAAGAAAGTGTATTTGGGAGATTATAGGAACCACGAAGGAGGTGAAACCCTGACATATTAGGTTCTCTACATGGGTAACTATTGGCCAACTTGGTACTAGGATGCAAGGCAGTATGTACGGTCTTATGAACCATATTGGAAGACAACAAACCTGAGCCACCTCCGTGGTAGTGGTCTCGAGGGTGTTAACTGGAATTTCTCATCCTGAGTAAATTTTTCGTTAACACTTTCTGGCACTGTCTGTGGAAACCCGACACTATAAGAACCTCACATTGGGGATTCAATGTGTAATGGGTAGCTTAGGCTTTTGATGGAAAGCGTCCAAGATCCCGGTGAGCTTCAAGAGGTAGTTCACTTGTGCTTATTTCTTATTGAAGCGATTTAGTTGCACACACTCACATTTCATATATATGCATTTACATTGACATGCATTTATTACTGCACACACACACTTACATGTATTTGAGCTCTTGCATGTGTCATCATACATTTCATTCTTAGCTTTAAGTGTGCTTATTGTGTGTTTAATTCGTATTCCATTGCTTGATCAGATACATCTGTGCTTGCACGATGGTGTGCTTGTTTTAGTGCATTGAGTGACCATTTGAGAAGGCCCCACTCTTCTCTTAGTTTGGTCTTTGGTGACATGGCTTTATTCCATGAGTTTGGGCATTCTTGTTAAAGTCCAAATATGACATTGGGCCACTCATTTGACCATAACTATTTCTATAGTCATCCAAATTATGTTTTGTAAATTGTAGTAAAAAGTAGACTTCCATACATTTCTAACGGTATATTATACAAAAGGTTTGGATGTCATTTGGTCATGTTTTGGGTAGCTCGAATCTGGAGCTATTGTGTTGTAGCATTTTTTTCTGAGAGTAAAGCGACCTCAGGGCGACCTGACTTCCAAGTCATTTTGTTAAGAATATTTTACCTCCCAAACCTGAGAGCAAAGTGACCTTGAAGCGACCTATCATCTAGGTCACCTTAAGGTCGCTTCTGATGCCCATAAATCATTCTTTTCTCTCCCAAAATGATATAGTTTGATTTGGACTCTATATATACATCATTTTTTTCCCCATTTAGATCTAGAACTCCAAATTTCCAGATCTTAGTGAGTGAAAGAGTTCCTTAGTGAGAGAAAGCACCAAGATTGATTTGTTAACTCTTAAAACCCAAACAACCATCTTTGTTGCATGAAACAAACATCATCTAGCTTCATCTAGGATGTTTCTAAGTATGGGTCTTCATCAACACATGTAACTTGGTAAGTAGAACACCATCTTCATCATTCTTGTGTTCTAGCTTAACAAGTTATCTCTTGTATGACATGTATGCCTCTAGATTAGGATTCTTATTACAAGTAGAGATTATTGTTGATGTTTGGGTTGTTGTATTGTGATAGCTAGAATATATGTTATATTTGCCTCTAGCTAATTAGGTCATATTGATTGCATTTTGATGATTGCATTTGTTGACCATGCCATGCTTAATGACAATGTATTGAAATGGCATTGTTTGATAACTAGATTGTAATATTTCATATTCATATCTAGTTAAGTCTTTATGAGCATTCATTTATACATTGATATCTAGAAATTGCACTTAGTGACATTCTTTAATTCCTAAATAAGCATTTAGTGTTGCCTAGCATTATTTTCATTTAGAATATTTCTACATAGTCACATAAGTTATTGATCTCTTCATTAAGAATTAAGTCTTGTGGCTACCGGTGTGTAGTGCACAAGCAATTCAAGTCTTGAAACCAAAGGAAGGGTTGGCAAGCAATTGGTCGGGTGCCATTGTAAAAGGCCCATGAGGGTAGAGTAGGAGGCGTTCATGCCAAGAGTAGTGTATCAAGAGATATCACTAGGAACTGAACCAAGAGTGGTGAGTGGTGAGTGGCGGTGTCCATAGCATGAGGTTGTCAAGAGTGAGAGTCTAAGAATCACTTGAGGGTGTAACCTTTGCTCAAATAGTGGATTTCTGCTATCGAGTGTGGCGCACTTAACAACCCGTGGTTTTTTTTTCCCGTTTGGAGGGTTTTCCACTTATACATCTTGTGTTATTTATAATTTCGTATTTTTACACTTGATGTTGTATATTTGTTTCGTTGGGTGAATATTCAATATTGACTAATCTAGAAAAAAAATGGTAATTGACTTGATTAAAACCTATTGACACCCCCCTCCCCTTAGGTTTATTAGACACACGCTTTAAGGGTTAGTTTCACACACCATTATTTGTACATTTACAAGTTTATTGTTTTACAGTGATTATGAAGCTTCGATCCTCTCAAGGACAGCCCGAGACCCTGGGACATCAATCTGCCCCTTCAACCAAGAAAGGGCAGAAGAAAGAAAAGAAATCCAAGCACCGTAAGCCAACCGCATATCAGCCAAACGTGGCGTGGGCTCCAATCCCTAAGGCAATGAGCCAAGCTATGATTAATCAGCATGCTACGACCATCGTGGAAAATGTTTGCCTCTATCTAGCTGCTAAAGGAATTGTTCCTTAACTGGCAGATCTTGGTTCACGATAAGAGACGAGTAGACCGCTGCCAGACAGCCTGCCCTCGATCGGTTGAGCCCCTTCCACCGATTCCTTTCTACAATTGGACAAGACCTATAACTTCCATCAGGGACAGGCTAGGGACCATGCCTCCAGTCCCAGATAGGCTGACCTACTATCGACCCAGGCAAGTCAAGTCAGCAGCCGGCGTCCCGCTAAGGGCACTTTATAGCCCCCCTTGACTGGTGACTTCCAGAAGAGAACCTCGAGTTGAGGCTGTTGGTAGCCGGCAAACTATGCAAGTGGGGCCCACCCATGAAGAGGATAAAGTGGAAGTATCCAGCTCATCCGAGGGATCTGATAATGAGAGCACCGAGGTCAATTCTAAGAAGCACGAAAATAAGCACCCGAGGGATCAGCTGGCTAGAATGCAGAATGAGATCCAACAATTAAAATGAAGGAATGGTAAGGAGGTTAAAAGGGACCCCCATAGCGAGATGAACACTCCCTTTACCAGAAGGATTCAGGAGGTGGAACATTCACCGAAATTTAAGATACCCTTATATAAATTCTCTATCACGGAGGTCCCTTTCAGCCACTTAGAGAGTTTCGTCCAACAGATAGAGATCCTGAACATAACTAAAGCCACCATGTGCCGGATGTTCCCTTCCACTCTGAGAGACTATGCCAAGACCTAGTTCAGAAAGCTACCCACTGGTAGTGTAGACTCCTTCACGAAGCTGTCAACTGATTTTTGCTCATATTTCCATAGTGTCAAACCCCGGTCGAAGGATCCCATCCATCTATAGTATGTGATCCAGAAGAGAGGGGAAACCCTCCAAGCTTATGTGGGAAGGTTCTACAAGGAAGTTATCCAGATATGAGTCTTCATAGAGAAAGAGACCCTAGCCAATTTTTGTAGAAACTTATGGGCAAAAAAGCTGTTCAGATCATTCGCCAAGCATGCGCCAGAAACCTATCAAGAAGCATACGATAGGCCTTTGGAGTTGATCGTGCCAAAATTGTTATATATTTTGGCCCTCATTTCATTAGCCATTGTCTTGTTTTCACGTGTTTTGCATTTTTTTTGGCTCTTTATTTGTGTTTTCGAGTGATTAAGTACATTCCGACTACTTGGATAAAAGATACGATTTTTACGTGAAAAAAGGTCGAAAAGTTAATGAAGCAGCATCAGGGCTGTGCGCATTACCCTATAGATTGGTTACTTTGGATTAATGTGCATTAATAAGAATTCATACATAACCATGGCTACATGTTAAATCCATCATTCTATTAGTCCCCTTATCATACATCTTCATTTACTATTTGTTGCATTTCTAGTTAGTAGACTTGTTTTGTGTTTTAATCATAATTGATTCGAAACGCCATTTCAATTGTTCTTCTTGCATAATAGGTTAGAGTAAAATTTGATCAATTAAGTCATAACACGATCTCTGTGAACAATACCCATACTTGCTACTATATTGTTATCAAATCTGAGTGCAAATAGGGTTTCATAAATTTTGTTTGACAAGCTATTTTACATATACAAAATGACACTTGTCAAAATGGCTCTGCTGCCGGGGATCAGCGTATATGCTTTTCGATTAGATTTTTGCTTTAGTTAGTTATTTATTGTTATAATTTATTTTTGGTGTTTTAGGTTTTTTGTTTTTTCTTAGTCCGCTTGGTATTTTTTCTTCGTGTGTTTTAGGACTCATGAACTATTTTTGGAATGCACTGCAACAAGCCATTAGGATAGAAGTTACTTGTCAAAATATGGAAAGGATGTTGGCAAAAATATTGAACAAATTTAAAAGAAGACAAGAGCAAGACGAGGATATATCTCCTAGTTCCGATGTGCATACCAAGGAGTTAGAGACAATTCATAGCAAAAGTGAAGAATTAGTGAAGGACAAAGTCACACCAAATTCAGAGGTAGTTTCCGAACAAAGAGTAAAAGAAGGAGGGTGCTTCGTGGTGGAAGTACCAAAGAGCCAAAAAAGGAAAAGCAAGGTTTGCGAGTTAGTCAAGGTGTTTGAATTGGCATCAGAGATGGAAGAAGGTTGTCGAGATAGCATTATTGAGAAAAAGGCCATGTAAGAGGAAGAAGCAAATCTTGATGCAAATGAGCTTGAAGATGTGGCTAAAGACATTGAGCTTGGAAAAGAGAATGAGAAGCTAAGGCTTGAGGTGAAACTTCTTAAGGGTGAAAATGAATTTTTAAAGGACAGAGTGCATTAGTTGTCTTACACTAACCAAAAATTGGAAAAACAATTAGAAAGCCTTACAAAAGAACAAGAGTCTAAAACCAAAGATCTAGTGGACCTTGCAATACTGTCAGAAGAATTTAAGGAAGAATGTGCAAGGAAGAATAAAAGATTAATGATGGATGTGGAGCAAAAAGCAAGTGCGTTGGAGGAAGTCAAAGAACAATTAAACAAGAAAGAGAAAGAGTTGAAAATTGCCAAGGTCAAGGAATGTGACTTCATAGTCCAAATTGATAAAGTGGAAAGAGAGATGAAGGCTCTTGAAAGAAGGCAACATCAAAAGCCTCATGGACATGAACATAGAGGGAGTTTTGCTAATCACCCTATTACTTGTTTATTTTGTTCTATAAAGGGGCACATTAAAGCCCATTGCTTTGAGTTCCATGAATTTAAGAAAAGCCAACATAGGCCTAAGAAGAACCCACCAAAATTCAAGAAAGTTTGGGTTAGGAAAGATCTATTAGATAAGGTAAATACCAAGAGAAGTGAGAAAATGAAAAAGCTCTCTAAATTTGTTTGGATTGAAAAATCGAGAGAGTTTCCTAACTTGGTTGAACCACCTTTAGCATTCTATTGAACAGTTTTGATGCTATCTCTTTATGATTATTTTATGTTTTTCGTGTTTGTTTTTATTACTACTAGATAAATAAGGTGAGTATAGTTGATGGTAGTTTTGATTGTGCGCAGGACAAGGAAATGATGAACACAAGGAAACAACAATCTGAGGATGCGAGCACATGATCAAATCAAGAGAACAAGCGTCAGTGCACGGGTCTATGTGCAGGTGAAGACCCGCGAACTATCAGCACACAACAAGAGTGGTTCTTAGCAAAAATCAGCTGCACAGGCATCTAAGGATGACAGAGCCGAGCTGGTGGATAATAATTGACCTTTAACTATTTTTGCCATGTATTTTTGTTTTTATATTTGAACTCTTTATTCTTTTGATTTGCTTTTAGTTGCTTTTGATTAGTTTAGCTTAATAACCATGAGTGGTGAATTTGGCTATTTGGGGTACTATATGTTGAGAGTATGTATGGATTGAGATAATTGTTATATTTGATTAACCTTTGTAATCAAGTTTTGCTTCAAGGCTAGGTTTTTCATCTCTTGGTTCGACACACTAGCAACTTGCAAGTCTTGTAAGGATGAGCAATCCAAGAGTGCCTAAAAAAGGGCGGGAACCCGCTCAAGTTGTAGACAAGTGAACAATCACATCGGTTCTATCTTTCTAACTCAATTCCAATTTTTTCCACATTATCCTTGAAATTTTTCTTATTAAAGTATGCATACGAATGGTTTTGAATAGTTCATTGAATATCATTTTTGGGTATTATGTGAATTCTCTTGATGGAAACTTGTTTCTATGTATTTTGCTTATCTTGAGTTTCCTAAAATTTTGAGCTTATTGAGTATTTTATTTTTGTTTGGATGAGCCGAAGGCTCGTGTGGATATGCATAGTATTTACAGGTTAATTGTTGATATAGCCCAACTTGGTTTGGGGGTTTGGAATTATTGCATATATCATGTACAGATTTTGGTGCATATAACAGGGAATTGGTTTGGGGGTTGTTTTACCTCCATACCATCAATTTTGAATGAAATGTTGAATGAAATTGCTTGATGTTGGTTTGTGCTTAAAGGTCAATACTATATCGAATTGCCTTATTTTAGGTATGACCCATTTTTGAGTCTTTATTTTGTTTTGAGTCATGTTGTCGGAATCTCTAGTCTTCAACATTGAGGACAATGTTAGGTTTTGGTTTGGGGGGTGTAGACGCCTTGTTGTGTTGTCTTCAGTCTTTTATTTGTCATTTTTTGTCCAAAATTTTCAATTATGTCGTAATGGCCAAAATTTTGAGCTTTAACTAGCTTGGGTGTGTTGCCTTGAGCGTGTGCTTTTGGCGAGTCTATACATGCATTATGAGCTTGTGTTCAAATCTTTGTCACTCTTGGGTTATATCTGCATTGTCATGGGTTAGTTCCGTTCTTTGCGTGCTTGATTTGAGGGGACTCGGTGCTCTTGTGCCTTGTTCTAATAATGGAGATACCCGTGAGTTCACAAACACAAGCCTATAAAAAGCACATTGAGTGTTAAATTTTTTCTATTCTTTAAACACTTTTCTCCTCAAAAGTGTCACATGCTATAGGACATACATTTCATACATATAGTGGATTGCTTATTAGATGCATTCATTCCTTTGATAGACTAATTATGGAAATGATCTTAGGAAATGTGTGTAATTAACTACATAAAAAGCCCAAACACATTCCTATATCCCTTTGTGTGCTCCAAAACCAAATTTGCGGCCAAACACTTACCTTTCATTTGGAACCAAACTATAACCATATAGCCATAGCCAAGCTCAAGCCTGCCATTATTGCCAATCATGTGGGGGGTATGTGTGCTATATGAAGTATTTGAAAGGTGTGAGCTCTTAAGTAATGATAGCGTGTATGTAGGCAACAATGAATTGTGTGTGAAATGGCTCAATTTGTAAAAGTGCCAAATTTTCACATACGAGCTTAAATTGTCAACATGTAATGTGCAAGTGTGCAAAAAGAAAAGAAATGAAAAGAAAATCAAAAAGAAAGAAAAAGGCAAAGCGGAAAAGAAAAGAGCCTTGAAATTAATGTTAAGTACTCACAATGTAGAGTACAATATTGAATCACAATATGTGTATATTTGTAAATGCCTATTGGCTAAAGTGTGTAAATGTGTATTGGAGCTTTGTATGGGGTGTGTGAGTATATGTAAGCATGATTGGTGATCCTTGAACTCAAATTTTCCCATTTCTTTACTCACCACATCTAACCCCATGGCCCTATTACAATCAAAGGGAAATCCCTATCTGATCTATGATATGTCTTAATTGGGAATGTTTGTTGAAGCATGATCTTCCACATTCATGCATAATGAATCATTCATAGGCTAGTTCATCGACATTGTCGGTTTTTGAATATACATTATATGCAATGCATTAGATTTCTATGCATAAACTCCATCATTGCATGCCTTGATTGAGCGTGAACTTATGACTCTAAGTGGAAAAAGAAGAGCAAAATCGGGTAACATTTAGAGTCCAAATGAATTATGCTCAAGGTGTGGGAGTGAGTAGCTCCCGACATGAGAGCGCTCTTAGGCGTGATTTTGAGTCATAGTTCGAGTCTTTGTTTTGTTTTAAGTTTGCTCGAGGACGAGCAAAGGTTTGGTTTAAGGGTGTTTGATCGTGCCAAAATTGTTACCCTCATTTCCTTAGCCATTGTCTCATTTTTGGGTGTTTTTTTTACATCTCTTATGGCTATTTATTTGTGTTTTTAGGTGATTAGGTACATTCAGGTTAATTGGATAAAAGATGCAATTTTTTCAAGGAAAAAGGTCGAAAAGTTGATAAAGCAGCATCAGGCCTGTGAGCTGGTCTTGCGCTGGGTTCCAATCAGCGGGTAACCCTAGCACTATGAAGGAAGTATAGGCCAAGGCATTGCACGGGTCTACACCAGCGCACCATCGCGCAAGTGTCAGCACATTCCTTTAAAATCGATGAAGCATTAGGGCAATGTACGGGTCCACACCAGCGCACCATCGTGCAAGTGTCCACGTAGTGCTCTTAAACCGGGAGAGGAAAATCAGAGCACCAGATGTTTGCACGGGTCATGCGTAGGTCTCAACCAGCAAACAACCCGTGTAGTTCTTAAGACAGGTTGCCACATCAGTAGTTATCAGCCATTTTAAAGGCACATATAAATTGAATCCATTTTGTTAGGAGCCATATGCCCGCACACCCATTCATAACCATTTTCGATGTCTAGATCTAGGAATTGTTTCCTCTCTTAAACCCATTCAATTCTCACATCATCCATATCATCTACTCAACAAAAGGAGTCAAGGAGATCATTTTAGAGCTTCAAGAATGAGGAATCATCTATGGGTTTACTTATATTCTTTTCTCCTTGTTTCATTTTTGTAATAGATATGAGTTGCTAAACATCCCACTAGAGGATTCATGTGATTCATTTGTGATCATGGGTTTGTAATTGAATTCTATACTTATTAAATAATCTATCAAGTTTATTTCATTCATTGGTTGTTAGTGATTTAAAGAATGATTTGTATTTGATTGTACCCTTATTTCTTTGCATGTTATCTAAGAATCGATTAGAGTAGATAATTGAGTATACCGTCTATTTAATTCTCTTAGCTCATTTGAATGGAAGGATTGAATTAGAGTACACTCCTCAAGTGAAATTTGGACTCATTAATCTCTATCCTTATCTAATCTCAATTGAGTGACCAATTTTATACCCTCTAGATTGGTTGCTTGAGAGAGATTACGCACCAACTCTATAACCTATAGGTTGGTGAATTTATTAAGTGGTTAGTCCTTAATCGATAGATATGCATTTTAATGAGCAATCACTTATGGGTAATCATTACTATACCCTCTAGATTGAATACTCAAAATGGATATACAACCAAGCTATACCCTCTAGATTGGTTACTTTGGATTAATAAGCATTAATGAGAATTCATACATAACCATGGCTACACGTTGAATCCATCATTCTCTTAGTCCCCTTATCATACATCTTAATTTACTATTTGTTACATTTCTAGTTAGTAGACTTGTTTTGTGTTTTAATCATAATTGACTCAAAACTCCATTTCTATTGTTCTTTTTTGCATAATAGCTTAGAGTATAATATTATCAATTAAGGCATAACGTGATCTCTGTTGACGATACTCATACTTGCTACTATATTGTTATCAAATCTGAGTGTCATAAATTTTGTTTGACAAGCTATTTTACCTATACAAAATGACACTTGTCAGAAACAGATAGAGATCGAGGAACAACTGAAAGGCAAGTTGGAACATGAAGACATGAGAGTGGCAAATCCCTAAAAGAAGAAGGCACCTAAGCCTGCACCAGTTCAGAAGATTTAGAACAAACCTCCTAAAAGGTAGATATACCATTCTCCCCCGTTTCAACCTCAATGGGATCGATTTCCAGCATGGAGAACTCCTCCCATGGTTTCCTCTCCTCCAAATAGGGGTAGCTCCTGTAACCTAGGATGAGAGGGGGTTCAACCATTATACCCCACTGAATGCTTTCTGTGAAACAATCTACCTCTCCATCTGAGATAAAGGGTTATTAAGGAATCCGGCACCAATGAAAGAACCAGCCGATGCTAGAAACCGATACAAGTACTGCGACTTGCAAGAAGACATCAAGCATAACACATCAGAGTGTTACAGCCTACGCAACCAGATAAAGGCTCTGGTAAGGGGTGGTTGCTTGGTAGAGTTCCTATAAAAAGTCAGGGACAACAACTAGACTGGGAAGAAGGTGTAAGCAGAAATTTGGAAAGATAAGGAGAAGCAAAGAGATAAGTAGAAGGATTTGATGTAACAAATCCAAGTCATCCATACTATCAGCGGAGGTCCCACATTGGCTCGATCCTCCAACAATGCCCGAAAAAACCACTCAAGGAAGCTTTCCTGCATGGAGGAAGATCGAAGCATTTTCAGGCTAGAATAGAGCACTGCTAGCACGTCTCAATCGGCTCAGATTATTTTCACTACGGCGGACATCTACGGTACTGTTCAGCCCCACGATGATCCTTTAGTGGTCATAGTACAGATCGTTAACTGCGTGATCCATCGCGTGCTTATCGATTCCGGTAGTAGTGTAGATGTCCTCTTCAAAGATACCTTGGAGAAACTTAACCTGAAGTAGTGGTGCGATAATAGTTGCATGACTACTCTTTATGGCTTCACAGGTGACTCTGACATGCCAATGGGATCTAATATACTTACCATGATCACAGGAACTGCACCCCTCCAACAGAACATAATGACAGACTTCGTTGTAGTCGACCTTCCAACGACCTATAATGCTATACTAGGAAGGCCATTCCTATCAGTTATCAAGGGAGTCTTGTCGGTCTACTATAAAACCTTAAAATTTCTAGTCGGGAACCAAGTAGACTAGGTACGTGGTAACCAGCTAGCTGTTAGAAAATGTTATATAGTCTCTTCCAACCTAAAAATACTAGCAACACAGTTTTCACAAGTGATAACAATCCAAAGCCAGAAGTACCAGGGATGAACCAGAAGGACTCAAATCCCTCTGATCATCCAGAAAGTGATTCCCAGGTGATTGAGGAAGAAGGGCAAAGAAGGGAATGGGCTAGTGGTCACCCTATTAACAAGCTGGAAGAGGTCCCGGTCAAAGAGGAAGATCTGACCAAGATGGTGAAGATCAGGGTTTCACTAGAAGTTGGGATAAATGAGGGATTGATCAAGTTGCTCTGGGAGTTCAATGATATTTTTGCATGGAGCCATGATGAGATGCCAGGGATCCTTTTGTCCTTGGCATCCCACCGGTTGGGGGTCGATCCCACCATAAAACTATCAAGCAAAAGAGGTGACATTTTAATGTGGAGAGGAACGCCGCAGTCTAAGAGGAAGTTGATAAGTTGATCATGGCTAGTATCATTAGGGAAGCCCGATATCTAGACAGGCTCGCCAATGTTGTAATGGTCCCTAAGGCAAATGGGAAATGGCATAAGTTCGTCGACTACACCGACCTCAATCGGGCATGCCTGAAAGATTGGTTTTCTAAAATTGCACCTTCCTTCTCTTATATGTTTTGCTAGTAGGTTGAGTTTACTAATATGTAAACATTGGATACACCTTGAAGTTTTTGTGCTTAAGTACATTTAAAATGACCTATGGTTAGTATCCATTTTGCTTCGACAATTACATAGAACTCAACGAGCACCTTCATGAAAAGGGCTACACACATTGGTTGTGAAAGCTACCCAATGTTGGAAAGAGCTACACCATTGTGATGAGTGAAAGCCGTCATAAAGTGAATTTTGTTTATGTAAAAAAAAATGGAGAAATAAAAGAAGTGTTGAAATGAAATCATAAAAAAAAATCTTTGATTCAAAGCCTAAAAAGAAGAGGAGGAAGGCTTAAAAAGAAGTTTAGTTGAAAATAAAATGAGCTCGGGTTGAAAAATAGAAATGGGATGACGAGCCACATGCACACACACGCTCATGTGTTGAAATTTATTCTCTTAAAAGAAAAAATTCCGGATGACAATCGGTTTGACTTTTTATGGAAAAAGCTTAAGATGAATAGTTGTTGGAAATTGTTTGCATGTTGATTGTCAAACTACTGCTCGATATATATTTGAAGCATATCTCTCACACACACACTTTGTTTATGAGTATGATGATATCTTTGCAATTGTTGAAGAATTATGAGAGAACTTAAAAAATCTTTGTGTATCTCTCCTAGCATATGAAGCTCATTTTGTTGATATTTCTTCAAATTGCTTGAATGTGTGATCGTGTGAACATCTTTGTGAACCTTACGCTATCATGAATCTTAGTTATAGCATTTATCAAGGGGGAGCATTGTATGCTACACATTGTTCTCTTTTATGATATGTTCACATGCTTCATTTTGTTACATATTGGCATATTTTGACTTAATGATACTTGTAAGATATTACTCACAATTTTTTTCTTGCATGATGATTCATTCTTAAGTCATATGTCATTGTGTTTATATATTTGTGACTAATAAGTTTGTTTTGTCTTTCACTCACTTTTGTATGAATATAGCATCTTATTTCACAAGAACAAATGAGAAGAACTAAGGTTACTGGAAGTGGAAATCAATTGAATCCTATTGTAAAAACCAAGTTTACCTCAAAGGGATCCAAAGCTTCAAGGTCAAAGGATTTAGGGATCTTTGCAACTAAAAAGATATTTCAAGAGAGAGGCATTGACTTAGGTAAATGTAAAGATTCTTTTGTTCTTAAATGCATTAAGGATAGAAATTGGGAATCTTGGGTGAGCATGCTAGGAATAGTGAATGTCACTATTGTTAGAGAATTTTTGAACGAAGAAGTTGAGAGTGCCACCTTATTGGATCCTTTGATAGAGATTAGGGGTGTTGTGTTTAGAGTTAACCCGGTAAACATTAACAAGTTTCATGGGCTATCTAGTGATATTGATTCAAACTTTCTAGTTGTTGATAACATATAGAATCTTAATATCATGGGTAGAACTCTATGTGACAATGCTTCTTTTGAGTGGAAAGGTAGAGCATATATTATTCAACACGAGTTAACTAAGGCAAGTGCATTTTGGCATCTTTTTATTTTCCCAAATATTATTGGATCTTCGAATTCAACCGAGTTAAATAAAGACAAGATCAAAATAGTATATGCCTTAGCGACTAATCAACCTATAAACCTTGGGAATTTGCTTATGTTTTACTTAGATAATGCGGCTTTCTCAACTAGAGGTGATAAGAAGCTTACATTACCGAGGTTTATAACTTCTTTGTGTTTAGCTCATGGTGTTCAAAGTAGTGGAGATGATATGTTGGTACAACCCTTGGAAAAGTATAGTGATAAACGTGTGTCATACATGTCATATAAGGATAAGGGTAAGACATATGATACTTTTGGACTATTTAGTAGTTTACAAGTTGATTCTCAAGAGATTAGCATAAATATTCTTCCGGATTGGGCTTTACATTTGAAGAAGAAGGTTGATGAGCTTAGTGCTATAGTTGAAAAACAAGATGCTAGAATAAAAGAGTTGGAGGAGTGTATTGCATCAAGTTCAAGACCACTTCTCAAGCATTATGTTAGGTCAATTACATGCACATCTTTCTTTGGTGGATCTAGTAGCTAGTATTTGAGTCTCATGGTATGTTTCTTACCTTTTGGCATCATTTCATATCAAAAAGGGGGAGAAAGAGTTGTTAAGAGTTGCTAGTTACTTAGTTTCCTTTTTATGTTGTTTTTGTGAACTTTTGAACTTTTAATGGCTTGTAATAATTAGTTTTAAGATTTGGCTAAGAACTCTTGTATTTGGCATGTATTGAGGGGGAGATACATGTATTTGTGGACTTAATTGTATATTATTATCCATAATATATGGTGCCATTCGTTGTTTTTCTCTTGTATATGCATTACTCTTTGAGATGATTTGTAGGTTGCTTCAAGAGAAGATAAAGGTGAAGTTCAAGAGTTGGTGAAGATTAGTTGTAGGAATCTTACTCATTGTAATGTGAGGGAGTGATTTTGTGACCTATCTTCATTTTTATATTTGTGGTAAATGTATAGGTGTTTTGACATGGAATTTTCCAAAGGGGGAGATTGTTAGGTTTTAGTTTGTGTTGGTATTAATTCCATATCAAAATGATGTTTACTTGTAATGATTTAGTTGTTTAGATTCATGATGATTCAAGCTTCAAGGAAGAAGAAACAACAAGTCAAAGCAAGTTCTAAGTCTTCAAGAGAAAGGATGCAATATGGTTCTACAAAGGTATACTATGACCTTATCTTTCTCTTACAAGGCTTAGACACACACACACATATCATACATTTCTGTCTCTGCATCATTGTGCACCATTATAGGCACACACATACATTTCATTCTTATGTGTCCATGCATCTTTGTGCACCATGTATAACATATTCACACATTTAAAGATGAATGCTCATGCATTGGTAAGAAAATAACATGTTTTGAAAAATGCATGATTAGAGACTGTCTCTATGTAGTTTGCATTCTAGTGTAAATTGTGTTTGTGTGTGTATATATTTTGTATAACATGGATATTGAACTTGAATTTAGTCTTAAATCATTCTTGATTGAGTTCCGGTCATTTCGGTTACTCATACTAATGATTTCAAGTTCTAAGTCAAAAGATACTACATTTTCAACTCATGATGCATACATTGTCTTCGTATTCATATATCGAGTCGAATCATTATTTTATGGGTTGATTATCTTATTTTTCCATGTCCGTGTGAGAGTTACGGTTTGTAATCCACAAACAGATTCGAATTCAGTGTTCGGAGGCCGGAGAACGATCGAAGAACGTGAAGGGAGCGCGAGAGGAAAAGATATGCATGAAGCAAACTTTCCCGAGTTGGCGCGTGGCCATCTCATGACAGAATGCTTGCTGCCCCGAGATGCCCACGTGCCACCTCGGGCAGTAAAAATTCTTGGGCTCTTAAGGGTAGTTTGGACTTTTCATCTTTCATTCTTATCCCTCTCCTTTATAATCTCTTTCCCTCTCACATTTCATTCTAAGAAGAAATTCAAACAAGTGTGCAGAAATTTTCTTTCTAAATTTTCTCACTTTCCAAACACCATAACTTCTTCATTTGAACTCTGATTTGAGTGATTCGAAGTTGAGAGTTTTCGTCTATTTATTCACCATCTTTTCCTTGAAGGTTTGATTTAATGTTTCTGCTGTTTTTGGTGTCTAATCAAACAAAAACTGGACTTCACCTAAATCAACTAAGGTATTGTTTTTCTCTCAAAGTTTTCTTTTAAAACTTGGTCAATTGCCTTGGGTTTTCTTCTTCTACATAGATTTGCATATTGTGAGTGTTTTGATTTGTGTTTTGAACATTTTCAAAGCTTGGTTGAGTTTCAATTGAAATCGTTTATGTTGAGTTAGGTTTTGATTTTGCCTATGTTATCACATGTTTGGGATTGTATTGTGCTAGCTTTGATTCTAGGACTATTTGATGATCTTTGATTGATTACACATGCATGATAAATTAGACTATATGTGATTTGTGCATTCATGCTCATGTCTAGTATTTTCCATAGGATGTGTTGATCATAGCATTCTATGTTGCGTGCTTGTTTTCATTTTGCATTCAAGATCACCTAGATGCCTTGTGAGAAGGAAGTCATGACAATAGGTGTGAGACCTATGGTTATGAGCAAGAAGTCTTGGCAAGAGGTGTAAAGCCTTGGATTGTCGAGCAAGGAAGTATTGGCTAGGGTCGGGAGGATCCGGATAGTGGAGCAAGAAGTCTTGCCTAGAATTGTTAGAACTTGGATAGGTGAGCAAGGAAGTCTTGACTAGAGTCGTGAGGACTTAGTTGAACAAGAAGTCTTGCCTTGGGTTGTGAGGATCCGGATAAGGTGAGCAAGGCAGTCTTGAAAAAGAGGTGTGAAGCCTCAGATTGCTGAGCACAGGGCGGCAACTTCTAGAGTAGGATAAGAGGGTAGTAAGAGGTCACTTGAGAGATTGTACTTGTCTTATCTACTAGTGGATTTTGTTTGCCGGTGGCTGCTAGCCCGTGGATGTTTCCTCTTTTGAGGTTTACCACGTTATATCTTGTGTTAACTTTTCTCTATCCTTATCTCTATAATATTTGTACTGTGGATAGAACTCCTTATATATGTTTACTTCTTTTCTATAATATAGATTGTGTATGTGTTACAATTACTTGTTTGTATCACACTTTATTTGTGTTTATATATTGATTAATTGTCTTTAATAAATATATATATATATATATATATATTGTGATACAAGCAATCTAGAGAGACAAACTTTTGTTTGTTTCTAAGGGGGTCG
Organism: Dipteronia dyeriana; assembly: GCA_032871835.1. NCBI lineage: Eukaryota > Viridiplantae > Streptophyta > Magnoliopsida > Sapindales > Sapindaceae > Dipteronia > Dipteronia dyeriana. Next base: position 42,168,884 of record CM065302.1, read on the forward strand.
AAAAAGTTGTCTAACCTATTCACCCCCCTCTAGGTTAGCATTGAACATTTAACCGTGATTGTATTTTCAATTGGTATCAAAACAGGACACTGGATTGCAGTTAGTGTGTGTCCGGGGTGATACTTTCACGGTTTTTGCAAGGTGTTTGAGGTCATGGGTTTACAAGATGGTGTAATGGCTGAATGAGCCTCAAATACTAGGCCACCGTTACTTCGTGGCACTAACTATGGGTATTGGAAGTAGAGGATGAAGTCTACATCTGCTCTATTGATGAAAGGGCTTGGATGGTAGTGAAAGAAGGTTATAGTCTTCCTACCAAGGTTCAAGAGGATGGAACCATGATACTCAAGCCAATGAGTGAATGGACAACGAATGAGTTTGAGGTTGCTAAATGGCACCATCGTGCTATGAATGCCATCTTTGGAAGAGTTGATGGGCATCAATTCTCATATATTCAAAATCTTGAATACGTAAAGGAAGCTTGGGATACTCTTTAAGTTACTAATGAAATAGCCTTAGCGGTGAAGAAATTGAGGCTTCAAATGTTGGCATCACAAGTTGAAGGTTTAAGTATGGGTGAGGAAGAAAAGTTTGAAGACTTCCAATTTCGGCTTCTTAACATAGCTAACTAATGTCAAGCACTTGGAGTACCTATCTCAAAAGAGCGTTTAAATTGAAAAATCCTTAGGTCTCTTCCTAAGAGATTCAAATCAAAGGTGACGACCATTGAGGAAAGCAAGGATGTGGATAGTATGAATATTGATGAGTTGTTGGGGTCTCTCCAAACTTATGAGATGTGCTTGAAGCCAAAGATCAAGAGTAAGGGAATCGCTCTAAATGCTATTGAGGAGGAAAGTGATGAAATGGCACTCTTGGTTAGAAGGTTCAAAAAGTTTCTAAAGAAGAATGCCAAGCCTAAAGGCAAGTCTTCTAAGGAAAAATGAGTCAAGAGAACATAATTTCCAAGGATTGTGAATAATATTCAAGCCATGAACAAGAAAAAGGTTCAATTCTATAATTGTCAAGGTTTTGGTCACTTTGCTAGTGAGTGCACCAATAAGCCATCTAAGAAAGACAAGATAGGCAAAGTGTTGGCGGCTAATTAGAGTGATGATAATTCTAATGACAATGAGAGCTCTTGTAGTGAGTCTTCAAGTGATGAAGAGTTGGTGAGCAACTTTGTAGCTCTAACGGCTTCTCATTTTTCACTAGGTGTTGGTAGTACATTATCTTTGAACAAGAACCTTGATGCAAATCATGATGGAAGCTCTAGTTCCATTCCTACTAATCATGAGTTGTTGAAAAAGATAGAAAAGCTTGAAGAAGATAGAGACAATGCTCAAAGAGAAGTAGTTGAAAAAGATGATTTGATCAAGAAGCAACTAGATGAGTTTGTGGTTGTTACTCGTAGACTTCTTGGTGAGAAAGGTGATATTATGAAGAAGTTTAGAGAACTTGGAATGATAAACCTTAAGAAGGATAATGCGATATCTTCTTTGAAGAAGAGAGAACAAGAATTGATGGAAGAGATAGACACGGTTAAGGAGGCTATCAAGGACTTAGTAAATGATTCGGTTAGTGTGTCTAGTGTTAGGAATCTTGTTAACTCTTATAGTGGTGAAGACAACTTGGTAGTTGAAGAGGAGATCTTGGAAGCACCATTTCCTACACACTTTGATGAAGTTGTGATTGATAAGGAACCACATAAGAAGAGAAGATCAAAAGCCAAGAAGAAGTTGGCAAACAAGGTATCTTTACAAACTCCTAGTGAAGCTAGTTCAACTCTAAAAGGCACAATCTCATCTTTTATTCCAATTTGCCATTATTGTAACACAATAGGTCACATTAAGCCTAGGTGTTATAAATATATTGAAAAATGAAAATTAGGAAATGAATCTAGGGATAAAGAGATTAAACTTCAACTTGAACATGCTAAGGTCTTGAAAGTTGAGAAACATTATAATTTTGCTAAGCATGAGAAAATGTTATGGAGTAGAAAGAATTCTAATCTTGTTCAACTTGACAAAGTTTGTGTTGAAAATGTTAAGGAAGAGTGTATTAATGATATTCTTGTTAATCAAGTCATTGAAGGACTTTACTCTAGATTTAACATTGTTGTCAAGGATGATATTGGAAATGTTTATATAGGTACACCCAAGAACAAGTGGTTCAAGGGTGAGTGCTTGTATCACTAATATAAGAAGCACATGTAAGGTAACTTTGAGGCAATATAATATTTGTGTTGAGAATTCTTGCTTGCTAGTTTTGAATACTCCATGAATTGATATAAACTTAGTTATCTCACATCATGTTTGTTATGATGGTAAAAATTTATTGGTTAACTTTAGAGAAGTTCTTTTGATATATGTGATGATTGAGTTGAGATATTATGCTTTTTATACTCTTGTTGTGAAACATCGTCAACTTGTTGTCATGAGGACATTCAAGGTAAGAGTGCTAAAATAAGGGCAAAAGTATGATATTTGGTGAATATAATGTGCAAAAGGTATCTCTATACTCTAATGCATGTTCTTTTAGATATTCATCTTTTAACTCAAATTTTGACATACATCTCATAGCATGTCATATTAGAGAATTTTGTATAGCATACATATGGTTCTCATTGACATTTGCTATTTTAGGATCTAATAGTGGTATTGTTCACATTGATCTTAACTTTAATGATTGTTTGTGTATAGTATATTGAGTGGCATTACTTTTGAAAATATGAGCTTCATATTCTTTGAAAGCTACTCATTAGAGAAGTAATGATCTTGAATAAGTCTCTACTTATTGCTTTTAGATCATGTGCTTATGAGCCATAAAATCTTGGTTTTCTAAAATTGCACCTTGCTTCTCTTATATGTTTTGCTAGTAAGTTGAGTTTACTAATATGTAAACATTGGATACACCTTGAAGTTTTTATGCTTAAGTTCATTTAAAATAACCTATGGTTAGTATCCATTTTGCTTCGGCAATTACATAGAACTCAAAGAGCACCTTCATGAAAAGGGCTACACACATTGGTTGTGAAAGCTACCCAATGTTGGAAAGAGCTACACCATTGTGATGAGTGAAAGCCATCATAAAGTGAATTTTGTTTATGTAAAAAAAAAATTGGAAAAATCAAAGATGTGTTGAAATGAAATCATAAAAAAAAATCTTTGATTCAAAGCCTAAAAAGAAAAGGAGGAAGGCTTAAAAATGAGTTTAGTTGAAAATCAAATAAGCTCGGGTTGAAAAACAGAAGTGGGATGATAAGCCACATGCACACACACGCTCATGTGTTGAAATCTATTCTCTTAAAAGAAAAAATTCTGGATGATAATCGGTTTGACTTTTTATGGAAAAAGCTTAAGATGAATAGTTGTTGGAAATTGTTTGTTTGTGAGTATGATGATATCTTTGCAATTGTTGAAGAATTATGAGAGAACTTGAAAAATCTTTGTGTATCTCTCTTAGCATACGAAGCTTATTTTGTTGATATTTCTTCAAATTGCTTGAATGTGTGATTGTGTGAACATCTTTGTGAACCTTATGCTATCATGAATCTTAGTTATAGCATTTATCAAGGGGGAGCATTGTATGCTACACATTGTTCTCTTTTATGATATGTTCACATGCTTCATTTTGTTACATGTTGGCATATTTTGACTTAATGATACTTGTTAGATATTACTCACTATCTTTGTCTTCCATGATGATCCATTCTTAAGTCATATGTCATTGTGTTTATATATTTGTGACTAATAAGTTTGTTTTGTCTTTCACTCACTTTTGTTGTATGTATATAGCATCTTATTTCACAAGAACAAATGAGAAGAACTAAGGTTACTGGAAGTGGAAATCAATTAAATCCCATTGTGAAAGCCAAGTCTAACTCAAAGGGATACAAAGCTTCAAGGTTAAAGGATTTAGGGATCTTTGCAACTAAAAAGATATTTCAAGAGACAGGCATTGACTTAGGTAAATATAAAGATTCTTATGTTCTTAAATGCATTAAGGATAGAAATTTGGAATCTTGGGTGAGCATGCTAGGAATAGTGAATGTCACTATTGTTAGAGAATTTTATCATGAATATAGAGAGAGTGCCACCTTATTGGATGCTTTGATGGAGATTAGGGGTGTTGTGTTTAGAGTTAACCCGATAAACAATAACAAGTATCTTAGGCTATCTAGTGATATTGATTCAAACTTTCTAGATGTTGATATCATTGAGAATCTTAATATCATGAGTAGAACTCTATGTGACAATGCTTCTTTTGAGTGGAAAGGTAGAGCATATATTAGTCAACATGAGTTAACTAAGGTAAGTGCATTTTGGCATCTTTTTATTTGCACAAATTTTATTATATTTTCGAATTCAACCGAGTTGAATAAAGACAAGATCAAAATAGTATATACCCTAGTGACTAATCAACCTATAAACCTTGGGGATTTGCTTACGTTTTACTTAGATAATACGGCTTTCTCAGCTAGAGGTGATAAGAAGCTTGCATTATCGGAGTTTATAACTTCTTTATGTTTAGCTCGCGGTGTTCAAAGTAATGGAGATGATATGATGGTACAACCCTTGGAAAAGTATAGTGATAAACGTGTGTCATACATGTCATATAAGGATAAGGGTAAGGCATGTGATACTTTTGGACTATTTAGTAGTTCACAAGTTGATTGTCAAGAGACTAGCATAAATATTCTTCCGGATTGGACTTTATATTTGAAGAAGAAGGTTGATGAGCTTAGTGCTATAGTTGAAAAACAAGATGCTAGAATAAAAGAGTTGGAGGAGTGTATTGCATCAAGTTCAAGACCACCTCTCAAGCATTATGTTAGGTCAATTACACACGCATCTTTCTTTGGTGGATCTAGTAGCTAGTATTTGAGTCTCATGGTAAGTTTCCTACCTTTTGGCATCATTTCATGTCAGAAAGGGTGAGAAAAAGTTGTTAAGAGTTACTAGTTACTTAGTTTCCTTTTTATGTTGTTTTTGTGAACTTTTAAACTTTTAATGGCATGTAATAATTAGTCTTAAGATTTGGTTAAGAACTCTTGTATTTGGCATGTATCGAGGGGGAGATACATGTATTTGTGGACTTAATTGTATATTCTTATCCTTATTATACGTTGCCATTTGTTGTTTTTCTCTTGTCTATGCATTGTTCTTTGAGATGATTTGTAGGTTGCTTCAAGAGAAGATCAAGATGAAGTTCAAGAGTTGGTAAAGATTAGTTATAGGAATCTTACTCATTGTAATGTGAGGGAGTGATTTTGTGACCTATCTTCATTTTTATATTTGTAGTAAATGTATAGGTGTTTTGACATGGAATTTGCCATAGGGAGAGATTGTTAGGTTTTAGTTTGTGTTGACATTAATTCCATATCAAAATGATGTTTACTTGTAATGATTTAGTCGTTTAGATTCATGATGATTCAAGCTTCAAGGAAGAAGAAACAACAAGTCAAAGCAAGTTCTAAGTCTTCAAGAGAAAGGATGCAATATGGTTCTACAAAGGTATACTATGACCTTATCTTTCTCTTACAAGGCTTAGGCTCACACACACATATCATACATTTGTATCCCTGCATCGTTGTAAACCATTATAGGCACACACATACAATTTATTCATATGTGTCCCAGCATCGTTGTGCACCATGTATAACACATTCACACACTTAAAGATGAATGCTCATGCATTGGTATGAAAATAACATGTTTTGGAAAATGCATGATTGGAGACTATCTCTATATAGTTTGCATTCTAGTGTGAATTGTGTTTGTGTGTGTATATGTTTTGTATAACATATATATTGAACTTGAATTTAGTCTTAAATCATTCTTGATTGAGTTCCGGTCATTTCAGTTGCTCATACTATTGATTTCAAGTTCTAAGTCAAAAGATACTACACTTTCAACTCATGTTGCATACATTGTCTTCGTATTCGTATATCGAGTCAAATTTTTATTTTCTGGGTTGAGTATGTTATATGTCCATGTCCATGTCCATGTCCATGTGAGAGTTATGTTTTGTAATCAGTAAACGGATTCGAATTCCGAGTTCGGAGGCCGGAGAACGGTCGAAGAACGCAAAGGGAGCGTGAGAGGAAAAGATATGCATCCAAGCAATCTTTCCCGAGATGGCACGTGGCCATCTCGGGACAGAATGCTTGCTGCCACGAGATGCCCATGCGCCATCTCGGGCATCAAGCATTCTTGGGCTCTGAAGGGTAGTTTGGTGTTTTCATCTTTCATTCTTATCCCTCTCCTTTATAATCTCTTTCCCTCTCACATTTCATTCTAAGAAGAAATTCAAACAAGTGTGCAGAAATTTTCTCTCTAAATTTTTTCACCTTCCAAACACCATAACTTCTTCATTTGAGCTCTGATTTGAGTGATCCTAAGTTGAGAGTGTTCATCTATTCATCCTCCATCTTTTCTCTGAAGGTTTGAGTTAATGTTGCTGCTGTTTTTGGTGTCTAATCATACAAAAACCGGACTTCACCTAAATCAACTAAGGTATTGATTTTCTCTCAAAGTTTTCTTTTAAAACTTGGTCAATTTCCTTGGGTTTTCTTCTTCTACATATATTTGTTTATTGTAAGTGTTTGATTTGAGTTTTGAACTCTTTCAAAGCTAGGTTGAGTTTCAATTGAAATCGTTCATGCTGAGTTAGGTTTTGATTTTGCCTATGTTATCACATGTTTGGGATTGTATTGTGCTAGCTTTGATTCTAGGACTATTTGATGATCTTTGATTGATTGATTTTGAGAAAAATAGTTCCTTACATGTATTAGGCTCTCTTGGCCTATATTCTCACATAATACATGTGCTTATGTTCTTTTGAGCTATTCATGTGATTTGTTGAATCTATGATTAAGAATATGCTCTAGAACTTTAGCTTAAATCTTATTGACATTGTCATATGATTTTAGCATGTTTTTGGTTTGTGTGATTTAAACTTGTCTTGTGATTTAGTGATCATATCTTGTGATTCAAGTTTAGATCTATGCATGTATCTAGGTTGTGATTATTGTTGATCATATCTTACATATTATAGATTGATTACACATACATGATAAACTAGACTATATGTGATTTGTGCATTCATGCTCATGTCTAGTATTTTCCATAGGATGTGTTGATCATAGCATTCTATGTTGCGTGCTTGTTTGCGTTTTGCAATCATGATCACCTGGATGCCTTGTGAGAAGGAAGTCTTGACAATAGGTGTGAGTCCTATGGTGTTGAGCAAGAAGTCTTGGCAAGAGGTGTTAAGCCTTGGATTGTCGAGCAATGAAGTCTTGGCTAGGGTCGGGAGGATCTGGATAGTCGAGCAAGAAGTCTTGGCTAGAGGTGTGAAGCCTTTGATAGTCGAGCAAGAAGTCTTGTCTAGAGTTGGGAGAACTCGGATAGCTGAGCAAGGAAGTCTTGACTAGAGTCGTGAGGACTTAGTTTAGTATGAAGTCTTGCCTTGGGTCGTTAGGATCCGAATAAGGTGAGCAAGGAAGTCTTGACAAGAGGTGTGAAGCCTCAGATTGTTGAGCATAGGGCGGCAACTTCTAGAGTAGGATAGGAGGGTAGTTTCTAGGTGAAGAGGTCACTTGAGAGATTGTACTTGTCTTATCTATTAGTGTATTTTGTTTGCCGATGGTTTTAGCCCGTGGATGTTTCCTCTTCGGAGGTTTACCACGTTATATCTTGTGTCAACTTTTCTCTATCCTTATCTCTATAATATTTGTATTGTGGATAGAACTCTTTATATATGTTGACTTCCTTTCTATAATATAGATTGTGTATGTGTTATAATTACTTGTTTGTATCACACTTTACTTGTGTTTATATATTGATTAATTGTCTTTAATTAATATATATATATTGTGATACAAGCAATCTAGAGGGACAAACTTTTGTTTGTTTCTAAGGGAGTTGAAAAAGGTGTCTAACCTATTCACCCCTTTCTAGGTTAGCCTTGAGCATTTAACCGTGATTGTATTTTCAGGAGCTCGACCAAGCCCAGAGAATCAAGAGAGCTTCGGTCCGATATTGCCTAAAGGATGGGTACCTCTACAGGAGAGGCAAATCCCTTCATTTGCTTCGATGCTTGCATGCTGATGATGCCAGATGGATGCTGAGAGAGGTTCATGATGGGGACTGTGGAAGTCACATTGGTGGCAAGGCTCTGGCTTACCAGGTCCTTTGTATGGGGTACTATTGGTCGATTATCCACCAGGATGCAAAGGGGTTTGTCTAATCTTAAGAGCCGTGTCAAAAGAACTCACCTAAATTATCTATCTCTTGAACGACTGTCCTGGATCAGCTCACCTTACCCATTTGCTATATGGTGGGTCGACCTGATAGGATCGCTCCATAGAGCAACTAAACAAGTGAAGCATGCTATCGTCGCCATCGATTACTTCACCCGGTGGGTTGAAGCAGGACCCTTTTCCCAAATTTCAGAAGAAAATACTGCCAAGTTCAACAGAAAAAGGGGAAGTGGGTTGAAGAGCTTCCCGAGGTCCTCTGTGCTAGGATTATGCTTGATAGTATAGTATAATAATGTATTTGACAATCTTTTTATATTAATAAAGTGATTTCTAGTTTAACAAATCTTATAGTATTTATAGTTTAATTATTATAATTGTCAAAAGTAAATAATCATAAGGTCAAAAGACTGTGAAAAGAAGAATTGTTCATACATCTAGATATGTATGAAGTAGACACAATTCTTTAATTAGTCTTAAATAATAATCACAACTTAAGATAATAGGTTGGCATCATGTTCTACTCGGGACCAGCTTGCATCATGTTCTACTAGGGATCAGCTGACGTCATGTTCTGTTTGGGACAAATATGAAGAAATCCGAATAAAGAGGTCCAGTACATAACTCGCATACGAACCAAAATTCATATTAAAATACGCCAAGATATCCACGTCGAAGAAGAATTCCAAGAAGAATAAAGTACCAAACAGGAAAAAGGTTTCAGATCAGGCAACAAATTTATTTCTTCAAAAAGACTACACAGTTGTAAGGAAATAAGTCCTAAATGGACTATATCACTAGAGTCCCGTTCGATCTCCATACAAATCTCCGAAACACGAAAGAAGATAAAGACTACTCCAACAAGTAACCAGTTATAATTAAATACAAAAATCTTTCATTACATGTACAAAAAGGATTAGGGTTTTATGCACATATAAATAGACCTATAATCTCGTCAAAACAAATATAGAAGAGGACAGAGAAAAAAGAGAGATCGAGAGATGTAAATCTTTATTTCGATAGTGGATTTTGGCTCGGTTGTTTGTTCAACCACCTGTGGACGTTTATAAGATCACCAGATTCTTACCACGTAAAACTCGTGTCTAACTAGTTTCAAATTGCATTCTCCTTCTCTCTCTTTGAAGTCACGGCTAAAATCCAATCTTGTTGACTTTCTCACACATCGAAAAATTGATGTCAACAATTGGCGCTAGAAGAAGGGTGAACCTTCGATTTGATTAAAAGTAATGGTGGGAAGTGGAAGTAGAAACAGTTCTGGGGATGTCTAAAAATCTCCAGATAATGTTCATATAGGCGGTAGTTCACAAGATCTCGCTACGACCATCGAGAACCAACCAACATCTCTGATGGGGATCCAACAAATCCCTCTGACCAGCGAAGACCTGACATGACCCTTCCATGAGGCACTATAACAGCTGTTAGCGGACGTGGCAAAAGAAGGGGTTGATCTATTTGCTACCGAAACGTAACATTCTAACCCCGCGCTTACAATGCTTCGTTCGGTTATAGTTGGGCCGGAACTAGTTGCACCGAAAGCTGGTAGGAACTCTGTTCTAGTCAATCAAGATAGAGGTGTAACACGCAATCAGGAAAGGTACTTGAAACACCCGAAGAGGAACGACCACGACAAAGGCAGATCCATGGTCAAATAGCACATGATAGACATCGCAAGCATGACCAACACAGGGTTTGGTCGTCGTCATCAGGGGATTATGATCGGCACAATCCCAAGTGTCATCATGGAACCATACGCCTGTAAGGATCGACCCGTGAGACTCTACAAAGAAGTGAAGAGAAGCTGGAAAAAGGCATAACGGTCACATGACTGTTCAACCATCATGGAGATCCGATGGGAGATAGAGATGTTATAATTCAGAGCCTGACCCGAGAAGTCAAAAACTACAGGCCTCAAATGGATACGCTGGTTAGGTGATATGGGTATAATGACTTATCTGACGACGATTCCGATAGTCCATTCACTAGGGACATCCTGCGAACCCTATTTCCAGAAAGATTCAGGATGCCACACGTAGAACAATTAAAGAAGGATACAGAACCTAAAAAACACGTCAGACGATATAAAAGCGCTATGGCTCAGTATGCCCACATCGACCCTTTACTATGTCTCAACTTTCCACAGACTTTGGGAGACACAAGCTGAAGATGGTTCGGAAGGTTGCCCCTAGCAAGCATCGGAAGTTTTGGTGAATTAAGCAGAAGTTGTTCAAGACAATTTCTGGGCAATGTACACAAGATGAAATCAGTAGCTTACCTTTCTCAGCTAAAACAAGGGAAAGTAGAGTCGTTTAAAAACTACCTGGGGAGATTCAGCCAGGCGGTATCAGAGATTAGCAGTGCAAATGGTGAGGCAATAATTGTTGCTTTCATAAACAACTTACAGAATAGACGACTATCTTTTGACATAAGAAGGGCCCGTCTAACCAGAAATGCAGATATGATGGATATGGCTGGAGGATATGCACTAGTCAAAGAAGAGGAGTTAGCCACGGGAAGATGCTACATGAATGAAGGAAAACCCAATCAAAAAGATGCTGAGTCAAAGGTATAGAACCAAAAGGGAAAACAAAAGGGCAACGGTAAAGAAAGAAGCAAGGATGGAGGAAACGAACGTAATGCCGACCAAACCACGGAGAAATTCCGAGGAAAATACGCAAACTACACCCCTCTCCGAAAAAAGCATGAAGAAATCCTAGCCATATTGGAAGAGAAGAATTCGGTAAAAGAGCCACGTCAACAGTCTCAGTTTGCCCGGTGAGATACAACAAAGTATTGCAGATTCCACAAGGAAACCGGTCATGAGACTTCCAAATGTTACCAGCTTAGTGACTACATAGAGACCCTACTTCGGGAAGGACACTTACAAGATATAATCTTGAAAAGAGGTGAGAGGTCAGAAAAAAAGAAAGAGACTAGGGCTGATCATAGTTCCGGTCGAAACCAAAGGACCAGCCCCGAGGCCAAGTAAAACAAATAATCTTTGGAGGACCATCAACTGGTAGAAGTAACCGAGAGCGAACTCAGGAAATCAGAGAAGCTGTAGAGGCAAGGTAGAACTTTGATGTCAACTTTGTCAAACCAGACCTGAAAAGGGTGAAAGAAGGATGAGACCCAATAATATTCACAGAAGCTGACTCACATGGGGTCGATGTTCGACCAAATGACACCCTGGTCATAAGTGCCCGAATTGGACACAGGGAAGTCATGAGAATTTTAATAGACAATGGTAGTTCGGCCGATATTCTCAATGTAGTTGTCTACGATCAACTCAGATTGGACCGAAAGGATTTACAACCTTTTCATACCCCATTCAAAGGATTTGGGGAAGTTGATGTTAGGTCTCTCGGGACGGTAAAATTGCCTGTAAAAATTGGAGTAGCACCTTGTCAGAGAACAGTGTTGCTCAATTTCAAAGTGGTAGACTTAAACAATTGGCCTTATAACGCTTTGTTTGGTCAACCATTCTTGAATAAAACCAAGGCCGTAACAGCAACCTGCACCATAATGATCAAATTCCCGACCGAACGGGGGGTCGAAGTAGTCAAAGGGTCCTAGGAGATAGCCCGAAGAGCTAATCTTTCAGTTTACAAAGATAGAAACAATTGTGGACAAGTATGCACTATAACACAGCTAAATTACAATATAGAGTCACTATCATTCGAGTTTGACCCAAGGGAAGAATCGAAGGAATCCAAAAATGAACCGGTTGAAGAATTAATCTTGAAAGAAGATGAACCAGATAAGAAGATCATAATGATGTGTTCGCCTAAAGTCATGAAGACATGGTTGCGATAGATGCCTGAATAATATCTCATCACTCACGGTAGACATGAATGTAAAGCCAGTAATACAAAAGAGAAGGTCATTCAACCTCGAAAGAAGTCAGGCAATCAAGCAGGAAGTGGAGAAGTTACTCGCTGTAGGGTCAATAAGAGAGATCAGCTACCCTCAATGGGTAGCTAATATGGTCATTGTCCTGAAGAAAAACTGTCAGTAGAGAATGTACGTTGATTTCACAGACCTGAATAAAGCATGCCTAAAAGACAGTTTTCCACTACCGATGATAGACCAACTGGTTGATGCCACGTCAGGACACGAATTACTCAGTTTCATGGACGCTTACTCAAGGTATAACCAAATCCGGATGAATAAGGCTGATGAGGAAAAAACGGTGTTCACAACCGATCAGGGCTTATACTGTTACACAGTAATGCCCTTTGGGCTAAAAAATGCAGGAGCAACATACCAAAGGCTGGTCAACAGAATCTTCGCAAGCCAAATAGGAAGAAACATGGAAGTCTATATAGATGACATGTTGATCAATAGCATCTCAGCGGACAGGCATACCTCAGACCTGCGCCAAACATTCGATGTCTTGAGGAGATATCAAATGAAGCTGAATCCGAACAGGTGCTTATTTGGAGTTCCTTCATGAAGGTTCCTGGGTTTCCAAGTTCACTAGAGGGGAATCGAAGTAAACCCTGAAAAGATCCAAGCCCTAAAAAAAATGACCTCACCAAGGATGCTCAAAGAAGTCCAATGCTTAACAGGATGCTTAGCTTTCTTGGGCAGATTTATTTCGAAGGCCACAGACAAATGTGCTCCCTTTTTAAAAGTAATTAAAAAAGGAAAAGGACTCGAATGGAATGAAGAATGCGAACAGGCATTCTTAAAAATCAAACAGTACCTAGGGCAAGCTCTTATCCTTTCGAAACCGAAAATGGGAGAGATACTCCACTGGTACTTATCAATTACGAAATCAGCAGCAAGCTAAGTTCTAGTCAGAACAGAAGATGGAGTACAGAGGCCAGTATACTATACCAGCAAGACACTTCTTCTAGCTGAAACCAGGTATTCACAGGCAGAAAAAATGGCCCTAGCATTGGTTTTGGCAGCAAAGAAACTGAGGCCATACTTTCAGGCTCATACAATCCAGGTTCTTACCGACTGCCCACTTAAGCAAATCTTATAGAAGCTAGAAATTTTAGGAAGACTAACCAAATGGGCAATCGAGGTAAGTGAATTCGATATCCAGTACGTCCCCAGGACATCCTTTAAAGGCCAAGCAATGGCAGATTTCATAGCAGAATTCACAAAATCAAACCTGAAAGCAAAAAAGATATTGGACAAGCGTTTCTCATGGAAAATATATATTGATGGCTCTTCAAACACTCATGGCAGTGGGGTGGGGATCGTAGTATGCACCCTAAAAAGAGATGATGTCGAGTGTGCCTTGAGATTCGACTTCAAAGCAATGAATAATAAAGTCGAGTACGAGGCACTACTAGTTAGACTTTAAGTCTGCATAACCCTTGGAGCAGATGAGATCGAAATATTTAGCGACTCACAGGTAGTCGTCAACCAAGTACTGGACGAATACCAAGCCAGAGATGAAGGTATGATAGCTTATCGTGACATAGCAAAAAACTCCTTCAGAAATTCAAAGAATATAAGATTGCCCAGATCCCCAGGGAGGAGAATGAAAAGGCGGATGCCTTGTCCAAGCTAGCATCAGCAACAACCATAGTCAGGCCAAAAACTATTCTGGTCACACATCTCCTCAAACAGAGCACAGATGAGCCAAAAAACTTTGAAATCTCAGAAATCCAAACATCTTCGGACGGTTGGATGACTCAGCTAAAAAGGTTTCTGGAAGAAGGCGTACTCCCTGAAGATCCCCTACAAGCCAAACGTATCAGGTATCGGTAAACAAGATACATATTGATCGGAGGAGAACTGTACATAAGGGGTTTTCTCAAACACTCCAAAGATGTGTATCATAGGAAGATGCATGTCAGATACTATAGGAAATCCATGGTGGAGTATGCGGAAACCATACTGGGGGCAAAATTTTAGCACCCAAGGTACTCAAGCAAGATTATTACTGGCCCACTTTATTCTCGGATGCACATCGATATTCGAAAAGCTGCAATGCATGCCAAAGGATTGCTAACGATATCCGACAACCCCCTGAACTACTTAGAAGCCTTACGTCCCCATGGCCATTTTCCATGTGGGGCTTGGACTTAATTGGCCCAATGCCAGCAGGGACAGGGGTGTAGTGAATCATGCAATAGTAGTCATTGACTATTTCAGAAAGTGGGCAGAAGCTGAAGCATTAGTGTATATCACAGAAGCAAATATCACAAATTTCGTGAAGAAAAATATACTCTACAGGTTTGGAGTCCCAAGCACTATCATCACTGACAACGGCACCCAGTTCGATAATCTAAAATTCTGACAGCTGTGCAAAGAGTACCAAATTGCCAATTACTATGCCACACCTGCCCACCCTCAAACAAATGGGTAAACTGAAGCAGTAAACAAAATCATCAAGCATACACTCAAAGCAAAGCTAGATGCCAAGAAGGAAAGTTGGGTTGAAAAACTTCCCGAGGTATTATGGGCATATCGGACGACAACAAGAACTTCTACAGGAGAGACTCCATTCACTTTAGCATTTGGAATAGAAGCTGTTATCCCTATAGAAACATCGTATGCGTCACCCTGGGTCAGACTATACAATGAAGACCAGAATGTTGATATGTTGTTACAAAGTCTAGATGAGCTAGAAGAGAAAATGGAGAAGTCCCAAATATGAAAGAGTGGCTCGTTACTACAATTCTCATGTTCGAATCAGGAAATTCCAACTAGGAGACCTGGTACTCAGAAAGGTGACACTGAATACAAAAAACAAAGTTGCAGGTTCCTCGGTTGACAAGTGGGAAGGCTCGTACAAGATTGAAGGAGTAACTAGTCATGAATCATATTGGATTGCACGACCAGATGGAGGGGTCTTATCCCAACCATGCAGCACCCAATATTTGAAGATTTTTTATCCTTAAAATTTTGTTTCCCTTTTAGTTAGAACAATTTTAGTCAGGTCAATTATTAGCTTTGAAATTTAAATCATTGTTGGTTTTGCAGTTAAAAATAAAAACCAAACTCGGGATTTTAGAAATCTAAAGCATATAATAATAAGAACATATGAAAGACGAGAATGATAATAAGAACATGCAAATAGAATGCTCGGGACCATTAATTTGGTAAAATTCTTGAATGGGTGGAGAAGCTCGAAGGAGCACGCCAACCGAGCAAGGTCAGTCGACCTTAGCAAAAAAGTAAACTCGACGTACCAGATTCTAGAAAACTGCTCGGAGCGTTGTCGGGAAAAATCCCAGTGAAATGCACAGCTATGTTAAGCAGTTCAAAAGCTTAATGATTCAGCAAACACTTGCACAGAAAAAACTAAGGAGACGTCCTTAGTAACTTGTGTGAGGACTCGAACATATGATCATGGTGAGCCTTGATGTAATGTTTGGGTAGCAACCCGAGTATGAAATGCAAGTATAAATCAAATCGTTTGTTTCAAGATGGCTTTGTTAATAATATAATCCAATTTAATAAGATACTTTGGAGTTAAAAATTGTTCCAGGTAATGAAACCAAGTTTATTAAGATACTCGGTAAAGTTACTCGAACAAAATTAGCCAGTTTAATAAGATACTTGGCATGAAGAAATAAAGTTACCCGATAAAAAGTTCTTGGCAAAACCAAGTCAAATAAGATACTCGGTAAAGTTACTCGGACAATAAATCAAACAGGTTGGATACAAAATATTTTGCAGAATAAAATAGTTGGCAAAAAATATGGAATTTCATTAATCAATTGTAAATTACAAAGCGCAAGAATTTTATACAAACACCAAGGCTAAAGTGAGGACTTGGAGATTTTGCCGATACTTAGGTCAGGAACCATTTCGTATTCATGATGGAGACTCTCGTTTGACGGCCAGACAAGTGTGTCGACCAAGTCATTCATCCATTCACTATAATCTGTTCCCAGGATCGGACAATCGTCAGCCTTCGACCCATCCGCACCTGTTTCCTGATTCGTATAAAAGGTCAAAAGAGAATGCTCTGACGGGATCTCCAGGTGCATAGGGTGGGGCTCTTAACCTTGACTTGGGCAGTATGCCCTCCACTCTTTCATTTGAGTTCGAAGAGATTCTAAGGACCGGTCCACATGGTTATTTAATGATAACTCCCAGTTAGTTCGAGCATTATCAGTTACCCAATTCTTGACTTTGAAAAATTCTCCAGCCGAGACCAGCCCCCGCTGAAACTCTCGAAAAAGCAAGGCATTATAAGCCGGAGACCTTTTCAAACGGTCAACCGCTTGGACCTCGAGTTCCAGCCTAGCCTCCTTTGAGAAGGGCTTGACCGTCAGTGTTTGGCACTTCAGATCTTCGATTTTCTATTCATAAGATGACCTGGCCCGATCAGCCTCGGGTAGCGGAGAGTAAATTTTAGAAGGACATGGCATTCTCTTCTACCACAAAAGTTCTCTCCTCCTCCTCCATCTGCTTAGCCGAGCAAAGATCGGTGAACTCTTGAGCAGAGGCCACTTCTCTTTTATAAGCCACCTCAACCCGAGCACGACTATCCTCACTCTCTTTTAGTTGAGCTTCAAGATGCCTTATTCGACCGGCTTGATGTTTTTGCATCTGAACCAACTCAGCAAACTCGGCCACCATCAATAGGAAGTTAAATTAAAAATCTGGCAGGCAAAAGACTTAAAAAAAGTTGGGAGTAGAACTTACATAAGATGCGCCGTTGAAAATATTCTGAAGACATCCCATTAAAGAGCCATCCCTGAAACAGCTCCAGTGGTCATCCCCAATGAAAGCCTGACCGGATGACATAGCCCTCAACATATCCTGGGGAGAAGGATAGGAAGAGTCTCTCGAGGATTCAGCCCTTACATCTTCAGCCTCAGAAGGTAATGAGCCCATGTTCAGATCAGAAGTTTCCGCTCCTTATGATGCTTCAACATGAATGCTTAGGGGAATCTCATCCTCGGTATCTTCATCACTTGATTTAATAAATGAAACTGTCCGAGAGACCTTATGAGGACGAGCTGGAGAGTCGATCCATTTATGTTTCTCAGCCCAAGTACGATGGAAGCTGAGATCAGCGGAAGGGTCATCCCGATCATCATCTCGGAATGATCCAAAAAATTCAGGATCGAGATTTGCTTGTCCATCAGAGGTTTTATCTCCATCCCCGACATTCAACCGCTTCGTAGGAACTTTAACTGGGGAGCTCGACTCACCGGGCCTCTCTCCAAGACGATCACTTTATCTCCCCTCATCTTTAGACAACTTCTGGGCATGGTCAGCAGGGCCACTCGAACCACTAGATTCCCCTACGGTTGACTGAATGACCTCTTCAGGGACATACTCATTGATCTGCTTATCAGCCTCATTAGATTCCTCATCCGATTCAGGAGGAGCAATGCCTTTCTTGCTTTGACGAGAAGCTTCATTTTGGCTCGTCTGAAGGATCGATTTCACCCTGCGACCTTGAACGTCGCAGACAATGTCTGAGTCATACACTTAATGATAAAAGAGAACCAAGTCAAAAGTAAAGGGGGGGGGGGGGGGGGAGAAGACCACTTACGTCGCTTGCGATAGCCAAAAATCTTGCTAAAGAAGCCAAGCTCTATCATTTTCTTCTCGCTAAAAAGATAGGATCTGCTCTTTTTTTTCTGAAGTACACACTGCAGCCTGAGCAAGTCTGGTCATCTCAGCATCAGAGAATTCAAGTTTTTTCTTGTTCCATATATAAGGAGAAAAGAAAAAGTGGGGAACCTTTAGCACCATCCGATTCCCCATGGCCGAGAGAGTAACCTGAAGTCCTAAGTTCCCTCCGGGTGTTTGTTCGACGAAGGGAATCCCCACATGAAGCCTGTCTTTTTGACATCATCAATGGTTTCAACTCCCCGATTCACTTTTGTACCCTCAAGGACCCAACAGTCTGGCGAATTGGACAAGAGAAAACAAGTATTCAAGAAAAATATTCAAAAGTGCTTTATCATGATTATTTACTTATATATTTTTTGTTAATATAAAGAAATCATGACCCCATCCCTAATCAACATCCTAAAAAGATAATACTTTAACTGATGATAATTATGTAACATGGAAAAGGAAAATTGGGTTGTTATTGCAAGCTGAAAAACATAAGTTCATTATGTCTATTCCTTTACCACCAAACTAATGAATCTACTAAGGAGTAAAGAGATGAGTACTAGTAGTGGAAGTCTTCAGATGAGATGGCTAAATGTACATTACATTATGGCCACATCTCTGACGTGTTGCAACAGTAACATGAAGGAATGGAGACTGATGCCGATATAATTATGTCTCTAAAGGAGATGTTTACTATGAGGTCTAGGACGACTAAAAGAGAGGCAGTGACTATTTTTATAAATCTTAGGATGAAACCTGGACAGGGTGTGAAAGATCACATGATGAAAGTCATAGTGTAAGGAAGTATCTTGCTAAATTACATTCATGAATACCTCTTGGGAGGTTATTACACGAAACATAAAGCTCAACTAAACTTGGAGGAGAAGGTGTTTGATTATATTGAAGGTCGATAACTTGGTAAAACACTCAATGTGAGTTTATTAATATCCTCCCAAGAGTTCTTGTTAATAAAATCACAAGGCTAAAATTAAAAACGCTGGTTGTTATGTTAACAATTAGGTGGGACCTAGTCCAACTAGTAAATAGTGCGAACTCCCAAAAGAGGAGTGACATTTATGGGTGTTGGATCACCGTTGAATTTTTACGATTGAATTATTTTATTTAATTCAAGATAAATATTCAAAAGTGCTTTATCATGATTATTTACTTATATAATTTTTGTTATTAAAAAGAAATCATGACCCCATCCCTAATCAACATCCTAAAAGATAATACTTTAATTTATGATAATTATGTCACATGGAAAAGGAAAATTGGGTTGTTAATGCAAATTGAAAAACATAAAATTCGTTATGTCTATTCCTTAACAACCAAACTAATGAATCTACTAAGGAGCAAAGAGATGAGTATAAGTAGTGGAAGTCTTCAGATGAGATGGCTAAATGTACGTTACATTATGACCACCATTTCTGGCATGTTGCAACAGCAACATGAAGGAATGGAGACTGTTGCTGATATATTGATGTCTCTAGAGGAGATGTTTGCTATGAGGTCTAGAACGACTAAGAGAGAGGCAATAACTGCTTTTATGAATCTTAGGATGAAACCTGGACAGGCTGTGAAAGATCGCATGATGAAAATCATAGCACATCTCAACATTGCTGAACTGAATAGTGCTAAGATAGATGGTGAGATCAAAATTGACATGATTGACAACTCACTATCAGATTCCTTTGATCAATTCAAGTTGGACTACACCATGAATAATAAGGAATACACCTTGCAAGGCCTGATGCAAGATGTTCAAAGCGCGAAAAAAATCCTTGTGAAAGGCAAGGGTCAAGAGATTCATATGCTTGGTAAGTTGCTACTGTTAAAGACCCGTAAAAAGGTCAAGAGACAACAGAAGAAAAAGCAACTTGAGCCTTCTTAAAAGGAGACCAAGGTAGTAACCAAGATCAAAGGAAAGTGTTTCCTTTGTGGTGAAAAGGGTCAAAGGAATAGACTAAATAAGAATGAATTCAACTTGTATTTAGGCAATGAAGCATTGGTGTCTGCTAGTGTAGTGGGAGATATTAGAATCAATTTAGATTATTATGGGCATTTAGATTTAATAAAAGTTTATTAAGTACCACAATTCAAGGGGAATTTAATTCCAGTCTCTTGTCTAAATAAATTTGGATATTCAGTTACTTTAAATAAAATATTTTATTATTAGTAAGAATAACAAAATTATTTGCAAAGGTACATTGGAAAATGGTTTATTCTATTTGCATAGAAATATCTCTCACTTGTTAGACACGGAATCGACGGAACCTAATCATAAAAGAGTAAAATTATCAAAAGATGAAACCTACCTATGGCATTTGCACCTAGGTCATATTAACCTTGATAAGATTAAAAGATTGGTAAGTGACGGACCTCTAAGTGACTTAAAGGTTGATGATCTACCAAATTGTGAAATCTTGTTCGAAAAGTAAAATGACCAAAAGGCTTTTTACGACCAAAGGCACAAGAGCCATCGAATGTTTATGATTGTTACACAATGATGTGTGTGGACCTATGAGCATTCAAGCTGGAGGTGAATATGAGTACTTTATCACTTTCACAAATGATCACTCAAGATTTGGTTATGTGTATCCCATGAGACATAAGTCATATGCTTTTGACATGTTCAAAGCATTTAAAGCTGAAGTGGAAAATCAACTTGATAAACGCATAAAAATCTTGAGGTCTGATTGTGGTGGAGAATATCTATCTGGTGAGTTTCAACAATATCTTATTAATAATGGGATAAATTCTCAGTTTTCTGCACCAAGCACACCTAAACAAAATGGGGTGGCAGAAAGGAGAAATAGAACTCTTTTGGACATGGTTAGGTCTATGCTGAGTTATTCAACGCTTCCTAATTCTTTTTGGGGATATGCTTTACAAACCGCAATGTACATTTTAAATGATGTACCATCTAGGTCGGTTCCTAAAACACCGCATGAGTTATGGACAGGGCGAAAACCTAGTTTAAAACACTTGTTAAAAGGAAAGACAAAAGATGGAGTCCCGTTCAGAAACATGCATATTTATAGGGTAGCCAAAAGGAACAAAGGATATTATTTTATAGTCCTTCAAATCTTAAAGTATTTGTTTTGACAAATGCTATGTTTCTGGAAAAGGACTATATGAATAATTTTGTACCTAAAAGTAGAATTGTCCTGAATGAGCTTTTAGGAGATACAATTCCACAAGAGGTTTTACAACCAAGCCCAATTGTAAGTTCCCTACCAATACAAGATCAACAATCTACCATACCTCGTTGTAGTGGGAGGGTTAGTAAACAACCCGAGAGATATATCGGTCTAGGAGAATTTATAGAGAATCTCCCAGATGACGATGATCCCTATACGTACAAGGAAGCAATGGAAGATGTTGATTGTCGCCATTGGCAAAAGACAATGCAATTCAAAATTGAATCTATGTTCAAAAATGAAGTCTGGTCTCTTGTAGACTTGCCTAAATGGATAAAACCCATTGGGTGCAAGTGGGTATACAAGAGAAAAAGAGAAATGGATGGAAAGGTGGAAACCTTTAAAGCTAGATTGGTAGCTAAAGGTTATACACAGAAGGAAGGCATCGATTATGATGAAACCTTCTCTCATGTGGCCATGCTTAAATCCATTAGGATACTCTTATACATTCCGGCATCTCTAGACTTAGAGATTTGGCAAATGGACGTCAAGACAACTTTCCTTATTGGTAGTTGTAAAGTCCTCATTTATTGATTGGCTTATTTCGTGAACAAATCACATTTTTGGGGTGTTATGTAAGTGTAGCTTAGTCTCTCAAGACCTCAAGAGGAAAAGCACCGAAGGTAAAATTCTTGTGCTTACTCACTTTGAAGAGATAGTTGCACACACTCAGAAATTCATGCATAACTTGAATTCTTATATGTTGTGTGTTTACTTGTGTGCATTTTGGTTTAAATGACTCTTATTGATTTATTTACATCTTGGAATTAAATGTTTTATGTCATGTTTGGCATTAGAATAAGATGTATTTTTCATCACTCTTGAACTTATTGATTGTGTGTGTTTGAGTGTTGAAAATAAGCATTGCGCTGGTGGTGCGCCACTCGACCAGCGCACCTCACCAGCGTAACATTTTAGTGGATTGTCGCATGTGTTGCACCACTGAGTTGCGCTGCTGCACCTGTGCAATGATGCAAAAATGAGCAATGCGCTACTCGACTAGTACAACCTTACCAGCGCAACATTCCAGTGGATCGTCGTGTGTGTTGAGCCACTGAGCTGCCCAAGTCATCCAGCGCCTATTGTAAAAATAAGTTGTGCGCTGGTGGTGCGCTACTCGACCAGCGCATGTCACCAGCGTACATAGAGGAAGCTGGAATGTTTTTTCCAAAACAACCTCACTTTGTTTGGATCTCATATATATAACTCTTTGTTTTAAGGTCGTGTATGAGTTCAGAATATCCAATATTTTCCTTAGAACACATTTCAAAAGGAAAACTCTTCCAAGAACTCATTTTTAATCACTCAAAGCATTCCCATGTGCATTAAAACTTCATCTTGCATCATCTAAGTTTATTTAGAGTGCATCAATGGATAGGGTTGCTTCATCACATATTGTTTGGTAAGTTCTTCAGTATCTTTTTACAAGTTAAGTGTTTTGCTTGCTAAGCCATCTCTTTAATTATTTGTATGGTCTTAGAACATTCTCTGGATACAAATTAGAGATTGTTGTGATGACATGATTGAGTATTGTATTGTGATAGCTTCGTAGGATTGTTTGATCTTTGTTTAGCTAAGCCTCTTGAACATGTCATTTAGCTCTTGATATCTAGGATTGCATTAATTGTCATCTCATTATCCTAGATAAGCATATAGGGTTCCCTAGCCTTGTTTGTACTTTAAGATGGACTAGGTTCACTTATACCGGGATTAGGTAGTGGTGGTGGATGAATCCGGGATTAGGTTGTAATTCCTTTGCCATTAGTGGATTCGATGTTCTAGTATGGCGCAATCATCTGCCATGGTTTTTCCCATTTGGTGGGTTTCCATGTATATCTCAAGTTTCTTTACTATTCTGCATTTATTACACTTGTGGTATTTCTGTAACTAGATAGGGGCATTTTCGTCAACTTGACCTTTAATAAAAATTGGGTAAAATTTATTTAAAATCTATTCACCCCCCCCCCCCCCTTAGATTAATATTACACACCATAATATTTGTTTCAGAAGTCTTGACGAAAGCATCTATATGATGCCACCAGAAGTATTCATTGAAAAAGGCCAAGAGGAAAGGATATGCAAGTTGCAAAGATCCATATATGGATTGAAGCAAGCATCCAGATCCTGGAACATAAGGTTCGACCAAGCCCTGAAAAGTTTTGGTTTTATTCAAAACCTTGACAAACCTTGTGTATACAAAAGGATTAAAGGCGACAAGTTGGTTTTCCTAGTTCTTTATGTTGATGATATACTACTCACAGAAAACGATGTAGGTGTATTGACATCAATAAAAGAATGGTTAGGAAAACAATTTGATATGAAGGACTTAGGAGAAGCAAGTTATATTCTTGGTATCCAAGTCATAAGGGATAGAAAGAATAGAACAATCACATTATCCCAAGCTTCATACATAGATAAAATCTTGTCTAGGTTTTCCATGCAAGATTCCAAGAAAGGTATGTTACCTTTCAGATAAGGAATCAAACTTTCTAAGGAACAAGTTCCTAAGAATGAGCATGAAGAGCAATTCATGAGTAGGGTTCCATACTCATCGGCAGTTGGAAGTCTCATGTATGCAATGCTTTGTACTAGACCAAATATTTGTTTTGTTGTGGGCATAATTATCAGGTTTCAATCGAAACCTGGTCCTGATAACTCGACGACAGTCAAGCATATTTTCAAGTATCATAGGAGAACGAGAGATTATATGCTTGTATACTATGGAGGGGATTTAATTCCCGTTGGGTATACATATTCTGATTTTCAGTCAAATTCTGACACCAGGAGATCAACATCAGGATCTGTGTTTACTATTGGAGGAGGGTCAGTCATATGGAGTAGTATCAAGCAATCTTATATTATCGATTCCACCATGGATGCCGAGTCTGTTGCCGCATGCGAGGCTGCTAAAGAGGCTGTCTGGCTTCGTCAATTCTTGATTGACTTGGAAGTGTTTCCTGATGCGAATAAACAGATCACTATCTATTATGACAATAGTGTAGTAGTGGCTAATTCGTGAGAACCAAGAAGTCATAAGAGAGGGAAACACATTGAAAGAAAGTATCACCTTCTAAGGGAAATTGTGCATAGTGGTGAAGTGACGATTACCAATATCGCGTCAGCAGAAAATCTAGCGGATAACTTTACAAAGGCTCTTCCACAAAAGAGTTTTGATGGGCATCTAGAGAACATGAGGATGAGAGATATGACACATTTGCTATAGAGCAAGTGGGAGATTGTTTGGATTATCCTAGATAGCAAGAGTATAATAATGTAAGTGAAAATCTTTTTATATTAATAAAGTGATTTCTATTTTAACAAATCTTATAGCATTTATAGTTTAATTATTAAAATTGTCAAAAGTAAATAATCATAAGGTCAAAAGACTATGAGCAAATAAGAATTGTTCATACATCTAGATATGTATGAGATAGACACAATTCTTAATGTTAAGTTTTCAATAGTGTCTATTGAAACATGGCTTCTGGACAAGTCAAAATATCCAAGTTCAAAATTTGGTCATATGAGTAAATATGGTAACTTGGAGAGCTATAGGCGGTCTATGAGCTCTTGGCGATTACTGTTATTCTTCACGAAGATACACTTTATCCAATAAAGTTGTCTAGGGTATGAATGAGTAAACATCAACTTATTCTATATTTATTTAAGAGTTAAATTTTAGTTCTTTAGTGGAATGAACTAAAACTAAATAGATCGAACATAAGTGAATCATTTGTTGATTGTGATTGGGTTGTGTCTATTGTAGCTTAAATTTAGATAGCCCGCCAAGATCCATAGTCCACACAAACTTGCATGGATCACTTGATATATTCTACCAGACCAATTTAGAGGTCCATCTAGAATTGTATTAAGGCATGTGAACATGTTTCTTTTTGTAAGAATTGGTCTAGTTCACATGTGGACTTTTTATTAAGGTCCAATGGGTTTAATAAAATAAGAAAAATAATATATGGCCCATATATATGGTATGGGCGGCAAGGCTATTTAGGATATCTTAATTATATTCCTTTTTATTTTATTATTTAATTAAATGGAAATTAATTAATTTGTTAATTAATTATTTAATTAAAAGTCAAAATCTTTTTTCTAGTAGGAGATGGTCTCCTAAAATTATACTATTGTTGGTAGTATAATTAATATTAAAGACTATATTTTATAAGTAGATAAATAAAAGAAATTATTTATCTTATCAAATTATGAAGTTTTTAATATGGTTACAAACACATTATTGAGTTGAATTATGAGTCTTGGTGTAGGATATAATTCATTTAGAAAAAGGATTCTTAACCACCAAGTAAATCCACCTATGGAAAGGATTCTTAACAACCAAGTAAATTCTTCTTACGAAAGGATTTGTGATCCTAATATATATTCTTGTGAATTTCGGTCAGGATAGAATTTCTTTAAGAAAAGGATTCTTAACTACCAAATATATCCACCTAGAGAAAGGATTCTTGCCAACCAAGTAAATCCTTCTTAGGAAAGGATTTGTGATCCTATATATATACTATTGTGAATTTCGGTCAGCCCTATGACTATTAGAGTGAAAATTTCGGCTAACCTAAGGTTTTTGTAAAAGAAAATTTTGCTTGTCAAGAGAGAATTTTGAGAGAGAAAATTTTAGTATTTTACTCTAGACAAAATTCAATTAACTCTAAGATATAGGGTGTGGAATTCGGCCAAGGAGAAAAGAGAAAAAGAGAACGTTGATATATATGTTCGTGATTGGATTGAAATTCTAGGTCCAAAATTATGGTGATGATAGGTCACCTTTCTTGTTACAATCCCAAAACAAAAATATACTGAAATTCTAGGTCCAAATTTAGCAATAACAAACCACATATAAAACATATATATATCCATACATTCCAATGTTAATATATATGTGAATACCTAGAATGCCATCTATTTCTAAAACATGCATATATACAATAAAAAAAATAGATTTAGGAACACATACATCAATTAATCAAGGGTACAACCAGGCTCTGATACCAATTGTAAGGAAAAACATACGCAGCGGAAGCCTGAGAAAATTTATAAATTAGGGTTTCGGTATAAATAATTTTTTTTTCCTTTTAAATAACAAGAACCTTAACCCTAGATTAATTGATGTATATTAAAAGTGTCATGCCTTTTTCTTGTGACGATTGAACTAGCGCCTAATTGAATCTGTAAGATCTTCAAAACCAATCGCGAACGTGAATCACCAAGGTTAGGGATGGAAACAAACAAAAAAAAAAATCTTTGTTAGTTACAATTATCCTCCAAGAATAAAACAAAGAATGTTAAGTCACTTGTGAGTTATCAATCAATTTTGTAGAAACTCGCGTGAACCTCGATTCGATGTTATACACAAAACCTTTTAATGTAAATTTTCTTTCTTTTCTTCTTTGGCAAATTTTCAAACACCAATCTTTAGAGTTGGATGAGTTTATCTAGAGCAAGAACCGAATTCTCTATACTCAAAATTCTATGGTGGCAGAAAACTCTTTTAGAAAAAGTAGGGCTTAGCCAAATTTTTCTTCTTAGAATTATCTAATGGCCAAATTTTTCCTCTCTCAAAATTCTCTTTGGCTTGCACGAAATTTTGATCTTCAAAAATCATGCATTGGCTTAAAATTAGAGGTACTATATATAGGATCATAAAATCCTCTCCTAAGAAGGATTTACTTAGTAGTTAAGAATACTTTCCTTAGGTGGATTTACTTGGTGGTTAAGAATCCTTTTCAAAAAGGAATTCTGCTCTTAGGTAGATTTACTTGGTGGCCAAGAATCCTTTTCCAAAAAGAATTCTTTTCTACACCAAGATTTCTAATCCAACTCAATAGTGTATTTGTAACCATATTAAAGACTTCCTAATTTGATTAGATAAATAATTACTTTTATTAATCTACTTATCAAATATAGTCTTTAATATTAATTCAACTACCAACAATAGTAAAATATTAGGAGACCATCTCCTACAAGAAAAAGTTTTTGACTTTTAATTAAATAATTAATTAATTTCCATTTAACTAAATAGTAAAATAAAAATAATATAATCAAGCAATTCTACATGGGCCAATATATTATTTTCTTATTTTATTAAATCAATTTGACCTTAATAAAAAGTCCACATGTGAACTTGACCCATTCTTACAAAAGGAAACTAGTCCACATGTCTCAATACAATTATAGATGGACCCCTAATCTGGTAGAATATATCAGGTGATCCATACATGTTCGTGTGGATTAGGGATCTTGGTGAGCTATCTAAATTTAAGCTCCAATAGACACAACCCAATCACAATCAACAAATGATTCACTTAGGTCCGATATATTAATTTTAGTTCATTCCACTAAAGAACTAAAATTGAACTCTTATATAAAGATAGAATAAGTTAATATTTCCCATTCATACCCTAGACAACCTTATTGGAGAAAGTGTATCCTCGTGAAGAATATCAGTAATCGCCAAGAGCTCATCGATCGCCTATAGCTCTCCAAGTTACCAAATTTACTCATATGACCACATTTTGAACTTGGATATTTTGACTTTTCCAGAATCCATGTTTCAATAGACGCTATTGAAAACATAACATTAAGATTTCATATCCAATACCTCAAAACATCCATATGATGATATTATACTCTCATTTAATAAACGGAGCCATGATGTCCATATCTATAAATGAAGCCCTCTATCGATTAATAAATGAATACCACCAAACTATCGAGGATAAAATATGCTATATAATCGTACTCATTGGTAGCTCAAATGATAACACTTGCAACCATAAGTCTATCATTTATCTCAGGATTGAGATAAACTCTTTGATTGTCTTCAAGTGAAAAACTTTTATACATTGACGGTTCTAGATAAAGTATTTCACTGTGATCCAATTCAATGCACCTAGTGCACTAGATTCTTTTGCCCAAAGACACCACACTTTGATGATTTTAGACTTATCATAACACATTTGATCCCATTCAAATGCTAGCAAAAGAATCTACAACTTTGACAAGATAAAGGCGCCCAACCTTTATCTTTAGTTGTGAATATTATTCAAGACTAACTAAAGAATTGTGTCTACCTCATACATATCTAGATGTATGAACAATTCTTCGTTTCTCATAGTCTTTTGACCTTATAATTATTTACTTTTGACAATTAAAATAATTAAACTATAAATGCTATAAGATTTGTTAAACTAGAAATCACTTTATTAATATGAAAAGGTTGTCAAATACATTATTACACTCTTGCTATTGAGCATAATCCCAAAAAGCAGTAGCAGTAGCAGCAGAAGGAATAGAGGGGTCAGAGGTGGTCGTATCAGCAGCCTCAGATGTGGGCCTTCTCTGGTTTAACGCTCTAGAAGCTCACGATGCAAGGATTGTCATCCTAGACCTAGCTTAGGCAGGGGATAGAGCAGGAGCAGGTGCAATCCTAGCCGAAGAAACAAAAGAAACCCCCTATGCATGTCTGGCAGAGTGGGGAAGAGTGCGGGGTTACCGGGCTTCATGAGAAGCTGGAGCAACAACAAAAACGGTTAAAGAGAGAGAGAGAAAGAAGAAAGACGTCAGAATCGAGCTAACCAACGTAACAAAAGCATAAGGGTTCAATATTACATATGAGGAGTATCATCAAATATGCGCAGGTATTGATGTACCCTGCGAGAATCAAAAGGGACAATTTTTAGGAACTTCAGGTTCAAATAGTTCCTAGTGAGGATGGCCTTCAATACAGCTTCAGACTCAGCAGACAAGGAATCCCAGTCCCACATTGGTTTATCATTGAAAGCTATAGGAATCGTGAACTCGTGCCCACCAATAAAGATCCAGCTCCCCTACTCATTCCTCATCAGTATCCACTCCTCCTTCCAGGCTGGATCCTTTTTTGAAGCGCCAAGAATGATGAAGTTGAGCTTGTTCTAAGATTTCACGTAGAACTAACCTCAAAGTATTGAAAAAGGTTAAGATAGCTCCTCTGCTCTAGGCTCCCTAGTGACCCTATTTAGCTCTCACTGTTCCCTCCATAACACTAGAAAACCAATTAGATGTCTCTAGAAGCCGGGCGTCAGCTAGAGGGGAGCTAGCTATAAAGCCTTGAGATCCCGTCGAAGGGTAGGATGAAGAGAAAGCCTAACCCCATTGTCGAGGGCCGATACAGGGATAAGAAACATGCCTTTGGAAGGACTAAAGATGTCAAAATTTCAATGAGGAACTGAGATGGAAACGCTGTCGGGGATACCATATTTGGACCTCAGATGAACGATCGATTTTGGATTAACAGTGGAGTCCGGAATAATCCTGAAGTCATAATGAGGAAACCTCTAGGATGGAGGATTAACAATTGGGACTTGATCCCTCTTAGCAGTAGCATCCTTGGGTTCAACATTGGAATCCTCATTGACCAGGTTTAAAGGGCAATACGAATTGTTAGAGAACCCGAACCCAATGGCTACATTTTTCTGTTCAATCGGCGGCGTTGCGTGTTTGGAGGGGAGTCATCACTATAGAAATCTTTTCATCCCCGTTTTCCTTGGGTGAGACTGGAAGCTTCCTCGCCATCGACAATGGAGTCAACGAAATTATGGTTGTTTTTCGACATGGTAGAGGGAGTTTTTGGGTTCGACGAGAGAAAAAATAGAGGAGTTGAATGGAGGTTTTTCTAAGAAAATTTGATATTTGAAAGATAAAAAGGGTGAGGAAGGGGGTAAAGTAACTGGGTTTAAATAGAGGTGAATGGAGTAGTGACGTTGGCGAAATCTTCAGCTGAGATTGCCTCGAAACTCATGAGCTGGCATAATGGAGCCATATTATTTTGAGAATCACACCGGTCTTTGCTCGCCATCTCACTCGCGCAATGAATAAGAAGATTTCCCTTAAGATTCTAGTAACAGCATTGGGAGGAAAATTTCCCAATTGAAATAGAATATCTGACTGAGAGGTGAATGGAGTAGTGACGTTGGTGAAATCTTCAACTGAGATTGCCTCGAAACTCATGAGTTGGCATAACGGAGCTAGATTATTTTGAGAAACACACCGGTCTCTGCTCGCAATGTCACTCGTGCAATAAATGAGAAGATTTCCCTTAAGATTCTGGTAGCAACAATAGGAGGAAAATTTCCCAATTGAAATAGAAAATCTGACTCTTACCCTAACTCAATCACCGGTATTCAAGTCAGAGGGGACTTCTGTCAATAGTTAAATTTGGTTAGGGACCAAATGGAAATTTTCCACTCTCCTAGCCCTAGCTTAAGTCCCAGATTACCCACTATGGAACCACGGATCCTTGAGATAGAGCTGTGGAGCCACCTAACAGAATTGAGGAAAGGTTATCAAGCTTTAAAATAATCCAAAATGAAGCCTGACACAATCGAACCGGGTTCCTTATACTAAGGTAGAAATTCAGGACGTGTGACGATCTAGGCTTCCCGAGGTCAAAACTGCCTCGTAACTTCCTTGGAATCGTGCCACCCTTTCCATAAGTAAAATGGACCTATAAGAGGTTGAATCACTCCACTTCACCAAAGAAAGATTCAAACCTATTTGGACAGGTAGGTGGAAGCCAGTCAAAGCTCCATTACCACCGAAGAGCGCCCGTATGGCCATCCCAAGGTCCAAGGACCTGGAAAGGTCGAACCAAGCTACCAATACCATGACCAGGGTATGAATCTATCTCGCTCTACGAAATAATGAACACCATATGTGACGACCTCCATGAAGAATCCCGCCATGAAGGCACACGAGGTCATATCGACACTCCAACGATCATTGAAACACCACGTACGTGTTAGGCAAGTGATTGAGTCCAAAGTGGAAACAAACTTATCTCCACCTAGGATTCTCCCGACTCTGTTATTAATTAGAAGTCAATGACTTTTAAATAAAATATCCCACCAGATAAGGAGGGATAGGATTCAGAGAATCATGGCGGGAGACTCACAAGTTTGACCTATTCGGGCCGTGTATAAATATGCCCAACATGAACAAAGAGTGGGGTGGAGAAAAAAAAGAGAAAAAGGATACAAGGAGAGAGATCCTACTCTGGCCTAAATTCTGTCCTCAGAACACAGCCATCGTTATTTTCTACTTCTCAACAGGCACGAGTTTGCCAATCCACTGTACCCTAGTGAGATTGAGAATATTTGAAAGACGTTTGTAAAACACATATGATTTATAATAAAGCATTTTATTCCCCTCTTCACTATATTTATATTCCAACACCCACTTTTTCTTGAATAATCTAGGTACCAAAGATACCAAACCCAGTCCACCACCTCTATAGTAGTGGTCTCGAGGTTGTTAAGTGGAATTTCTCATCCTGAGCAAATTTTTCGTTAACACTTAGAATTAAATGCATTCAGGGGATTAGTTCCCAGATCGTTATAGAATAAAGTTAAGACTGTGTATCTACTATAATTTTAACAAGATGCAGGATGTCACCAGGGTACCAAAATCAGAATCAATCAGGATAAAAAAGAGGAAATCTTCTATTGATCAAACATGGAGGAAAACCCCCAATTCCGAGCTACATACGAATAAAAGGAAAGAAAAAATTTAGAGAGATAAAATAATTCTACATCATGTTAAAGATCGATGTTTGTCTCCCATTCTGCTTCTAACCTGCCCTCCTAACTAGTATCCCTACCAGCATCAGATTTTTTTCCCTGATCTCATCCACCGTTGGATCAGCAGAAAGATCCCCACTTTATGGCACCACCGGCTTGGTTTGGACCTTTAGCTCCTCAACCGGATCGGTCTGGACCTTTGCCTCTTTCATTGGCACATCATAATGGGTAGTAAGGTATGAGACTGCTCCTTCAACTATTTCTCCTTCAATAGTTAGGATCAGAAAGTTAGGTTCCCTTCTAGTTTGATTCTGCATGTAAGGGGATATAGGTATCATGTCATCCATATAAGTAAAGACATCGATATCACGAGAGGGCCCTTTTTCTGACGGAGTGATATAAGAAAGTTAGGCAACTTTGGCTATAATCTTGCTCTGGTCCTATCCGCTGATTGAGCTCAAATCAAAATGGGAAAGTGCTTGTGTGACTTGAAGATCGACAAAGTAACACCCTTCTCTAAAAGAGGCATCTACCTCGACCTTCAAAGCAGTCACGCTATCACGTAGAGCCTAGTTCTCCATCTCTAATAGTTTTGTTCCTTCTGTAAGGTAGTCATCTCAGTGGCACAGGATCAGACCTTGTTTGATTGTTTGTTTGTTTGTCATTTCTTACACAAACACAACTTAAACAAGATTAAATGCATTTCCTTTATATGAAACAAATATTATAGTGTGTAAAATATTAATCTAGAGGAGGGGTGAATAGATTTTAAACAATTTTACCCAATTTTCGTTAAAGGTCAAGTTGACAAAAATGCTCCTAACTAGTCACAATAATATCACAAGTGTAATAAGTGCGGAAATAATAAAGACACTTGGGATATACGTGGAAACCCTCCAAATGGGAAAAACCACGGGCTGTTAAGTACGCCACACTTGAACAACGAATCCACTGATGATAGAGGCGTTACAACCTACTCCAGGTATATAACCCACTACCACTACCTAATCCCGGTATTAAGTGGACCTAGTCCAATTTTTTTACGCTGAATGCAATGCAAGACTTACACTGGAATGCAACGCAAGACTGACTTCTCTTCGATGAAGAGATAAACACCCTATGCAAATATATGATGATATTCAATGAACAAACAAGGCTAGGAAACCCTATATGCTTATCTAAGATAATGAGCTGACAATTAATGCAATCCTAGATATCATGAGCTAAATGACATGTTCAAAAAGCTTTGCTAAACATAGATCAAACAATCCTATAAAGCTATCATAAAAGCCAAATCAACACATGTTGTCATTAAGCATGGCAAGGACTATAATGCAATCACTTAATGCAATCAATGAGTCCTAAACAATATCTAAATGCAAAGCATAAAGATTTTGCTAGAAGTTATCAATAACAACAATCCTAGCTATCACAATACAACACTCAATCATGTCATCACAACAATCCCTAATTTGTATCTAGAATATGTTCTAAAAGCATACAAATAATTAAAGAGATGACTTAGCAAGCAAAACACTTAACTTGTAAGAAGATAGTGAAGATCTTACCAAATAAGATGTGATGAAGCAAACTTATCCATAGATGCACTCTAAATGACTTTAGATGATGCAATATGAAGTTCTTATGCACATGGGAATGCTTTGAGCGTTTAAAGATGAGTTTTTAGAAGAGTTTTTCCTTTGAAATGTGTTCTAAGGAAAAGATATGATGTTCTTAACTCTTACACAACCTTAAAGCAAAGAGTTATATATATATGAGATCCAAACAAAGTGAGGTCGTTTTGGAAAAAATGTTCCAGCTTCCTCTATGTACGATGGTGATGTGCGCTGGTCGAGTAGCGCACCACAAGCGTACAACCTAATTTTTCAATAGGCGCTGGACGAGTGGCACAGCCTAGTGGCACAACACATGCGACAATCCACTGGAATATTATGTTGGTGAGGCTGCGCTAGTCGAGTAGCGCACCACCAGAGAACTGTCCATCTTTTCAACTATACGCGGGTACAATGCGCAGCTCAGTGGTGCATGACAAACGGCGTTCCACTGGAATGTTACGGTGGTGTGATGCGCTGGTCGAGTAGCCCACCACCAGTGCACAGCCTAATTTTTCAACACTCAAACACACATTTTCAACAAGTCCAAGAGTGATGAAGATGCATCCTATATTAATGCCTAACAAGACCTGAAACTTTAATAACAAGATGCAAATATAACAACAAGAGTCATTTAAACCAAATGCACACGAGTATAAACACACAACATATATGAATAAGAATTATGCATGAATCTGTGAGTGTGTGCAATTATCTCTTCAAAGCAAGTAAGCACAAGAATTTTACCTTCGGTGTTTCTCCTCTTGAGGTCTTGAGAGCCTAAGCTACCCTTACATAATACCCCAAAAATGTGTTTTGTTCATGAAATAATCCAATCAAAAAATGAGGACTTTACAATCTCCCCCTTTGGATATTTCGTGACAAAACCACGACTCACATTAATCCTCACAAAATAAAATAAAACACCTGGAAGATATTCTACATTACAGAGAGACATACATAAAAAAAAATTCAAATCTTCAATCTCTTGTAGAATCATCAACCCTACACACAAAGCAAACAACAAGTACACTTTCCAAACCAAGTGCATGTGAGATGATCAAGTGGATAGAAAACAAAAGCATTTGCATATAAGAATATGAGTAATGCACCACATCATGCAATGCTCCCCCTCAAAGGGTAACTCCCCCTGAATGTAATCTCCCCGTAAAACAAGTACTACTCCCTTTAAAGCCAACACATGCTACCACATGCTACTCCCATAACACCACAATGCTAGGTCAATGCTACACCTCATTTTTGTCATGATATAGGCAAAGGAGAAGTCCCCAATCAGGTCACTCAAGGCAAAAAAAGAAAGGAGCATACAAGATTGTTGCATAATTATTTAAGACACATTTGTGCAACTCAATTAATAGGAGAGAAACAAGGAGATTTATTTGAAGAAAATGTGTGAATCAAAAATTCTTTGCATACAAGACATGTTGCATTCGAGTCCAAAAACAATGGTATTTGGCAAAGCAAATGACAAAGGTTTCCAATATAATTCAAACCAATTTCACCATTTGTCATGAGAAAAGTAAGGATATAGAGTTTTTATAGATATCGAATTTTAATGGCACTATATCCAACTATATGAGCTAAACATGGCATGAACAACTTTGCACCCTATTTGATTTTTTCGGGGAGGATACCCGTATGATAGTAGCCATGTTTAACTAATAAAGAAAAAGAGACATTGATGCAACATTTTAGTCTCACTAGTTTTTTTTTTCACACAATATTTTGCATTTAACAATTGCAATCATCAATTCATGCTTTATCATTTTTCATTAGCATGTCATTAAAGAATCATCATGTCATGGAGATATTTATAGGTCATTCAATATGTACTTCCTATGTAGATCTCCTAGTCCAAAAATGCATGTTTGAACATAAATATGACATGGATTGTAATCAAAGCAAAGTTCACACTTACTGAAGAAAATACAATATACTATAGTATAAGTGCAACCAAGCTACTCAAGCAATCAATAAAGGAGCATAAATATTTTCTAAGAAAAATTGCATGCAACAAGTATACAATAGCTCTCTTTGCTTGAGTTCCCCTTATGGGGTCAAAGACCACAACTCATCACTCCATGTGACAAATCTCAATAGATCTACTAAATCCATTGGACCTAGTTGAGATTATGGGTGAAAACTTAGCACAATGACAAGCGGGTTCATCTTTTTTAATCCACTTAGGTGACACATTGTCATTCTCAGTGGTCAAGATCATCATATTACTCCTAGGATCATTAACAATAGCTTTCCTAGGCACCTGTATATTGGCTCTACCTCTTTTTCTTTCAATAATGCTCTTAGTTCTACACATGTTAATGTACTTGAAGCAATTTGGTATAATATGACCATCAACACCACAAAAATGACATGAAGGAATAAAATGAGGGGTCATACCATTCCTTTGTGAGGACAAGGGTGCTTTCCCATGTCTTTGAGCTTTCCTTTGGTGTGGTATTGATCCTCCTCTCCCTTGTTGTTGAGTTGGTGAAGATTGCTTCCTTTGCTGAGCATGCAGGAAATACTTCTTGGCTTGATGGCTTTTAGTTTGAGGGATAGTTGCTTAAAGTGCTCTCATTGGTTGAGCTTGAGCTTGACTTTTGTGTGCCATCTTGACTTGGACATTTCTAAAACACTCTCCTAGTTCAATTTTCTTCTTATGATGAAGTGGAGGAAGAGGTTCTATGAAGTCCAAGCTCTTGACAAATATATCTTGCTAGGAGTTGAGGTCTCATTGTCATCTTTAAACCCTAGACCTCTCTTGTCACTTGGCTTCTTCCAAACTCCCAACATATGGTCAAGCTTCTTCGAACTCGAAGTCATCTTAGCAATCAACTCTCTAGCTTCTCTAAGCTTCTCCTTCAAGCTTTCTTTCATTTTTTTTCCATTTTTTACTTTCTCACTTAAGTGAGTCATTTCGGTTGATAGCTTGAGGTTCTCTTCCTTTAGCTTCCGAACCTCCTTCTTTATACTCAACCTTGAGCTTTGAAAACGCTCAATGAACCCTTCAAGGTTCATACTCTCTACATTTCCATTTGTAGAGTGTGATGAAGAACTCTTATCACTAGAGTCATCACTAGTGTCACTTGTTGCCATTATGGCATCATCAATATAAGTAGCTTCACTTATCACTCTCTTAGCTACTTTTTCATCACATCCTTCTTCAAGGTTGCAAACTAAGGCCTTGTTGCCTTTTTCTACATCTTCCATAAATGAGGCTCTAAAAGCCGTGTAGTTAAGAATAATCTCTTCATCATTAGAAGAATCATCTCCTTCATTGGAGTTATCACTTCCACTAACAATTGATGAGGTGGCCACCACATTTCCTTTCTTCTTCTTCTTCGAATTAGCACATTCGGGGGTAAAGTGACCTATCCCACCACATTAATAGCATCAGACCTCTTTCCTTTCGGTCTTTTTCTTCCTTAGGCTCAAACACCTTGAAGGGAGTCATTTTCTTCAAGTCTTAATCCTTGGATCCGAAACCTTTCCTCTCGGACTTGTAGAATTTCTTGAACTTCTTCATTAGTAAAGCCATTCCCTCATCCGAGTCATCACTTTCCTCCTTCTTAACTTTGGAGGCTTTCAAAGTAAATCCCTTTTTATTTTTAAGAGATGTGGTGGTAAGACCCTTCATAGATTCATAAGCTAGTAGCCTTACAATCACTTCACTCGGCTTTATATCCTTATAAGTACTGTTCTCTTCTAAAGTCGTCACCTTAGACTCAAATCTTTTGGGTAAAGATCTCATAATCTTTTGCTTGATTCTCTTATCTGAATAAGGATCATCAAGTTGATGACTTTGGTTCACAATATCCATCAACCTCACTTCAAAGTCATCGAAGCACTAGTTCTCATCCATCTTGAGCAGTTCAAATTATGTTTGGAGAACTTGAAGCTACGACTCCTTAAACACATTGGTTCCCTCATGTGTAACTTCTAAGATGTCTCATGCCTCCTTAGCTATCCTAGTATTTTGAACCAACTTGTACTGGTTCTCATCCATTGCATATAGGATGGCATGCATTGCCTTCCTATTCCACTTTGATGCCTCAAACTCTTACGCGTTCCACTGTGCCTTTGGCTTGAGTACATCTTCTCCTCCATCTGTAGGAGTCATCATGGGTGGAGTGTAGCCATCTTCAACCGCCATCCATGCCCTGTCATGAATTTGGCAAAAATACTACTCCATCTTGCCTTTCCAAGAGGCATAATTCAGTCTGGTAAGAAGTGGAGGTCTAGTGCTAGAAGCTCCCTCGTTGCCACCGTTTCCACTCATTGTATTTAATGAATGAATGATATGAATGATATGAATGAAAACGTATGAATAATCAACTCACACACAAAATGCAACACACACCAAAATGAGCAAGGATCATCTATGTATATCTAGGAACCCGCTCTAATACCAATTGAAACAAATATTATGGTGTGTATAATATTAATCTAGAGGGGGGTGAATAGATTTTAAACAAATTTACCCAATTTTTTTTATGGGTCAAGTTGATGAAAATGCCCCTAACTAGTCACAATAATATCAGAAGTGTGGTAAGTGCGAAAATAATAAAGACACTTGAGATATACGTGGAAACCCTCCAAATGGGAAAAACCACGGGCTGTTAAATGCACCACACTCGAACAACGAATCCACGGAGGATAGAGGCGTTACAACCTACTCCCGATATATAACCCACTACCACTACCTAATCCCAGTATTAAGCGGACCTAGTCCAATTTGCTTACGCTTGAAGCAACCTACTCCCGGATGCAACGCAAGACTTACTTCTCTTCAATGAAGAGATAAACACCCTATGTGAATACATGATGATATTCAATGAACAAACAAGGCTAGGAAACTCTATATGCTTATCTAGGATAATGAGATGACAATTAATGCAATCCTAGATATCATGAGCTAAATGACATGTTCAAAAAGCCTAGCTAAACATAGATCAAACAATCCTATGAAGCTATCATAAAAGCAAAATAAACACATGTTGTCATTAAGCATGGCAATGACTATAATGCAATCACTAAATGCAATCAATGAGTCCTAGACAATATTTAAATGCAAAGCATAGAGATTTAGCTAGAAGTTATCAATAACAACAATCCAAGCTATCACAATACAACACTCAATCATGTCATCACAACAATCTCTAATTTGTATCTAGAATATGTTCTAAGAGCATACAAATACTTAAAGAGATGGCTTAGCAAGCAAAACACTTAACTTGTAAGAAGATAGTGAAAAACTTACCAAACAAGATGTGATGAAGCAAACCTATCCAAAGATGCACTTTAAATGACTTTAGATGATGCAAGATGAAGTTTTTATGCACTTGGGAATGCTTTGAGTGTTTAAATATGAGTTCTTGGAAGAGTTTTTCCATTGAAATGTGTTCTAAGGAAAAAATATGATGTTCTGAACTCTTACACGACCTTAAAGCAAAGGGTTATATATATATGAGATCCAAACAAAGTGAGTTCGTTTTGGAAAAAATGTTTCAGCTTCCTCTATATGTGCTTGTGACGTGGGCTGGTCGAGTAGCGCACCACCAGCGTACAACCTAATTTTTCAATAGGTGCTGGATGAGTGGCGCAGCCCAGTGGTGTAACACATGCAACAATCCACTGGAATGTTACGCTGGTGAGGCTACGCTAGTTGAGTAGCGCACCACTAACGCACTGCCTACTTTTTCAACTATGTACGGGTGCAATTGCACAGCTCTTTGGCGCATGACAAGCAGCGTTCCACTGGAATGTTGTGCTGGTGAGGTGCGCTAGTCAAGTAGCGTATCATTTAAACCAAAATGCAAATATAGCTACAAGAGTCATTTAAACCAAAATGCACACGAGTATAAACATACAACATAAATGAATTAGAATTATGCATGAATTTGTGAGTGTGTGCAACTATCTCTTCAAAGCAAGTAAGCACAAGAATTTTACCGTCGGTGCTTCTCCTCCTGAGGTCTTGAGAGCCTAAGCTACCCTTACATAATACCCCAAATATGTGATTTGTTCATGAAATAAGCCAATCAATAAATTAGGACTTTACATTATACAAACGGAAAATAAAAACAATGAAAACAAACAAATAGCAAACTAATGAAATACATACATTACTACAATATTTACTAAACTTCAAAACAATCAACGACTAGGCCAGCTCTCCAACTGCGGTGTCATTTTTTACCCGTAAGTGCCTTTTCCATCGTTAAGAAATCACAAATTCAAAAGATATTTATATAATTTTTCCTACACAATGTGCTTTAAAGTTTTGAAAACTTAGTTAAGCGGTAAGCAAGGTTTTCGTCCACAAGGAGATGTCATCAGTTGATCGTCTCATGTGTTATTGATTACTGAAAGCATTATAAATAAGAACATGACAATGATGAGAATGGTGTGTTTGAAGTGTAAGCTTGCTCATGTGTGTGTGTGTGAGAGAGAACAAGAGCAATGAAAAAAAAAAGTAAAGAAAACATGAGAGAACATGGAGGGGTGAGAATGGTAATTAAATTGGTAAATATAAAATATTCGAATAGGAGAGATGCTAGAATCTGGATACATAAGGTACTCATAACCTCCACAACATTTGTGACACTCTAAATAACTAATTGAGCAATAATTTAAGAACCAATAGGGTTGTACCTTTAAAGGTGACTTAGAATCAATAGCTCTCAATCGTGACTACTTGGGCGGATTTGGAGAGACAAAGACTCTTATCAATGAACTCTTTACTACACAACTACTTAGTTGGCTTATGAGAGAGTCCCTCTTTAGGCTTAGATAGATTCTAATGGTTAGGGATGACTTGGAATGGCATATTCATAAATCACCCCTTTCCATTGAAGCCTAGATGCATTAGAATTGCATATTCACTACACATCAATTACATTCAATTTAGCTAGTTTTAATCATCTTGAAACTGTGTATCTAACATGGCTTGAGAGATGACATTTCTACCTAATCAGAAGATATAAATTCCATTTAAAAATTCAAAATAAATTGATACTCATCATGAACTAAGAAATAGCATATCTACCTAATAAAAGAGGTAATCAAATACAGTGAAAACATTGAATGAAACTATATTAAAGAAATTAAATGCATGTTAATCAAATAAATAACACTAATGTTAGGTTTACAAATTCCCCTAATGGGGATACACATCAAGTAAAGAAAATAAAAGAGAAGAGTAAATGGAAGAAACCCAAGATGTCAACCTCGGATCTCTGAGCTTGGAGAGGGGCCCAACTTTCTTCTTAATTCTCCAATCTCTATTGAAGCTCCTCCTCCTTATCAACATGGTAGGGTGCTCTTTCCTCTTGAATCTTCCCCAAAGACAGGTGATTGTATGTAGAGAATGTTGGTAGGAAGGCATTCATAAAGGAAAATCTTCATGGATACATTTGGATGCTCATCTCTCTCTTGATTATGTAGAGAAGATGAAGTGTGGAATTAGTGAATTATAAGATTCTTGGATGAAAGAATTTCTAGGTCTTGTGGCAAAGTGATGTATTTATAGGTTTGAGAGGATATGGCATAAAATACGCAAGAAAGGATGATGTTTCCCTTCAAAAAGCGTGACTTTTTCCAAGCTGGAACACATATCGCACGGGTAGTGCATGGGTAAGGCTGGTGCAGTGACCCGTACATGGACCTATTACCTTTTCTGACATTTCATGGGTTATGAATAGTGCACGAGTGGTGCGCGGGTAAGGACTCGTACATTGACCCATGCATGGACCTGATACCCATGTTTTGCCTCTTAGGTCTATTCAAGTGTGTGGGCTGTGCGCTGGTTGTACGTGGGTATGGACTCGTACAATTGCCATTCTTCATTTTCTTTCGATGTGTGGGTAGTACGGTTGTAAGAACCAGCACAGTGACCCACACACTGATGCTTTTTTCCTTCATCGGTTTGGCCTATTTTTCACCTGAAAGTCAAGGTTTTCGCCTCCTGAACCATAAATTCATTGAGCCTACAATCACTAAAAAAAGATCCACTGGACACCAAAAAATGCTTGTAAACAAGCTAAAATATATGGAATTGAGGGTCAAAATATAGAAAATTTTTGGCACGATCATCGTGGTAGGGGAATGCTTTTCCATCCCCATCCTCGTCACCCAGAACCATCCCCACCCACATCCCCGTTCCCATTTTAAGAGAAGCAGGGCCAGGGTCGGGGATTCCACATTGTAGGGGCATTCCCTATACCTGCTCCATTCCCCATCTAATATAACTATGCATTTAAAAAATACTTAAAACAAAGAAACCAATATCTAAAGTTTAGAATCTAAACATATGCAAACATATCTTTTTAAGTTAAAAAAAAAACTATTTATGACAAAAAAATTAATATTAAATAATTTTCAAAATCTAAATATTATATATTATATTATAACTCTATATATACATATATATATATATATATATATATATATATATATATAATTGCGTGGTGTATTGTATTCATATGATGTGAATTTTATTTTCCAATATTAGATGTGTAGATCAATATAAGTTGTGATGATAATACATTTATATTGGAAAATAGATACAACTTGTCAGAAAAGTTACCTGTTAGAGTGCTAGGTGATATGAGTGATATAGCTCTTCAACTTGGGTGTATTCATTTTTTTCTTAAATGTGTTGTGACCTAACAAAAGTATATGTATATAATATATATAATATTATATATATCAGGGTGGGGAGTGCTTCCCCTGTCCCTATCCTGCTTCACCTTCGTGGACAAGACTTTGTCCCTATCTCCATCCTCGTCCTTGTCCATAAAAATTATCCCTCTTCCTCGCTACATTTGGGATAGAGCCCCATAAGGATCTCTACCTAGAAATAAGGTTTGGGATCCCTATTTGATAAATGGAAGATTTTTTTTTCATATGTTAGATTCCTAATTGACTATGGTTTTGGTACCCTAGTGATATCCTGCACCATGTATAAATTATAGTAGATACACAGTCTTTACTTCATTTTGGAATGGTATGGGAATTAGTCCTATGAATGCATCCAACTCTAAGTATTTGGCAATCTCCTAAAGTTGTTATGGATATGTGATCGAAAGTGATCATTAGCATCGGAGTTTCCTGTACTATGAATTCGGGTCCTTAAGTGGACAAATCCTAATAAGCTATTAAAGATAATTTAGCAATGAGTCTTCATGGATAGGAGAATCAAGGTCCCACACATTCCTGTTTCAAGAATCCCGGTCCTTAGGTGAAAAGATTCTGATAGGCAACTAAGGCCACTTTCACATCGAACTTCATATATAGGTGAATCAGGGTACTAGGCTTTCCAATTCTAAGAATCCTGGTTCTTGGGTGAAAAGATCCTAGTAGGCAACTAAGCCTACTTTCGCACCATGCCTATGTACATAGGGGAATATGGGTACCTGGCATTCCTGTTCCAAAATCTCTAGTACTTAAGCGAAAAGATCCTGATAGGCAACTAAGGCAACTTTCACTCCAAGTCCTTATACATAAGCGAATCTGGGTACCTGTAATTCCTGCTCCTAGAATTAAGTACTTAGGTTAAAAGATTCTGGTCAGTAACTAAGGCCACTTTCACTCCAGGTCCTTAAACATAGACGAATTTGGGTACCTGGCATTCCTGTACCAGGAATCCTGGTACTTAGGCGAAAAGATCCTTGTAGGCAACTAAGGCCACTATCACTCCAGGACTATATACATAGGCGAATCTAGGTACCCGACATTCCTATTCCAGGATGTTATGTTTTTGAGTTTTGTGTTAGGATAATTCTATTTCAAAACAACACTTGCTTTGTATTGATTAGTTATCTAGGATCTGAAGTTTATCAAGCATCAAGGACGTTGGACAACATTTCAAGTGAAATGGTGGCTACAAGAGGAATAGAGCCTAATTGCATAGCAAAAGATATATCGAGATCTCTTTTCCTCTTACAAGGCCAAGACACACACATACATAGCATTCATATGTGTCCCTGCATCATTGTGGAAAATTAGGTATAACACATACTCACACTTATTTATGTATGCATATGCATTAGACTTAAAATTGACAACTTTTGGAATTACATATTCTAGGACTATATCTAGGAAATTTCATACTTGTGTGTTCTTGTTTTCATTTTATTGTATTTGTAAGATATTGAACTTGAATTTTTTCTTTCATTATTCCTTAAAGTTTTCTAATCATTTCGGTTTCTCATTCATTAAGTTTCAAGTTCAAATTAGGAAGTTAAGAAACTTTCCGTGTCTTGATCGTACATGGTTTTCATCTTTGATTTTTAAATTAAAATCCATATTTTTTAGAAGTTTTTATTGATTTCCTTATGCATGAGGGAGTCCTAGTTTGTAATCCAAAAACAAAATTGAAATCAGAATTCAGAGGCCGGAGATATGGTTGAAGAACGAAAGGGGACTGAAAGGGGGAAGGAAGGGAACAACACCCCTTTCCCCGTGGAGACGCATAGAGTCTCACGAGAAAGAAGGCGTTTTACCCCATGGAGAGCCATTGGTAGAATTATTCCCTCATTCCCTTTGCTTTAAATTAAAAATACAATCACGGTTAAATGCTCAAGGCTA
Organism: Dipteronia dyeriana; assembly: GCA_032871835.1. NCBI lineage: Eukaryota > Viridiplantae > Streptophyta > Magnoliopsida > Sapindales > Sapindaceae > Dipteronia > Dipteronia dyeriana. The sequence continues at coordinate 42,212,724 of CM065302.1, forward strand.
ACCTAGAGGGGGGAGGGGGAGGGGGGGGCGTGAATAGGTTAGACACCTTTTTCGACTCCCTTAGAAACAAACAAAAGTTTGTCCCTCTAGATTGCTTATATCACACTATATATATATATATATATATATATATATATCAATTAAAGACACTTAATCAATATATAAAACAATCAAAGTGTGATACAAACAAGTAATCATAACACATAAGAAATTTATATTATAGAAAGGAAGTCAACTTACATATAAAGTTCTATCCATAGTATTCAAATAACAAATACAAATATAAGAGAGATAGGGATAGAGGAAAGTTGACACAATATATAACGTGGTAAACCTTTGAAGAGGAAACATCCACGGGTTAGCAACCACCGGCAAACAAAATCCCTTCACCTAAAAACTACCCTCCTATCCTACTCATGAAGATGTCGCCCTCTTGCTCAACAATCTGAGGCCTCACACCTCTTGTCAATACTTCCTCGCTCACCCTTCCGGATCCTCATGACCCTAGGCAAGACTTCTTGCTCAACTATCCGAGTCCTCCCGACTCTAGTCAAGAATTTCTCACTCACCCTTCTGGATCCTCACTACCCTAAGCAAGACTTCTTGGTTAACTATCCGAGTCCTCCCGACTCTAGTCAAGACTTCCTTGCTTGAAAAAATGAGGTCTCCCACCTCTTGCCAAAACTTCCTTGCTCAACAACATAGGTCTCACACCAATTGTCAAGACTTCCTTCTCACAAGGAATCTAAGTGATCATGAATGCAAAACGCAAACAAGCATGCAACATAGAATGTTATGATCAACACATCCTATGGAAAATACTAGACATGAGCATGAATACACAAAAACAAAAGTAGTCAAGTCAATCATGCATGTTTAATCCATCTAGACCATGTAAGATATGTTCAACATTAATTACAACCTAGCTACATGCATAGATCTAAAACTTGAATCACAAGATATGTTCAATTAACACATAATCAAGTTTAAATCTCATATACCAAAAACATGCTAAAATTGTGCGACAAAGTCATTTGGATTAAAGCAAGAGTTCTATAGCATATTTCCTATTCATAGATTCAACAAAGCACATGAATAGCTCAAAAGAACACAAGCACATGTATTATTGTGAGATTTCGGCAAAAGAGAGCCTAATACATGTGAGGAACTATTTTTCACAAAATCAATCAATCAAAGATCATCAAATAGTCCTAGTATCAAAGCTAGCACAATACAATCCCAAACATGTGAAAACATAGGCAAAATCAAAACCTAACTCAACTTGTGAGATTTCAACTTAAACTCAATCTAGCTATAAATGAGTTCAAAACTCAAATCAAAACAATCACAAGACACATATATATGTTGAAGAAGAAAACCCAAGGCAATTGACCAAGTTTTAAAAGAAAACTTTGAGAGAAAATCAATACCTTAGTTGATTTAGTGCAGTCTAGGTTTTGTGAGATTAGACTCCAAAAATAGCAATAAAACTAACTCAAACCTTCAGAGAAAAGATGGATAATGTATAGTAAAACACTCTCAACTTTGAATCACTCAAATCAGAGTTCAAATGAAGAAGTTATGGTGTTTGGAAGGAAAATTTCAGAGAAAATTCTGCACTCAAATTTTGAATCTCTTCTTAGAATGAAATGTGAGAGGGAAGAGATATATAAAGGAGAGGGAAAGAATAGAAGCAAAAGGACCAAAATGAACTTAAGTGCACCAAGCATGCTTGATGCCCGAGATTGTACGTGGGCATCTCGAGGCAGCAAGTATTCTGTCCCGAGATGGCCACGTGCCACCTCGGGAAAGAGTGCTTGTTTGCACTTCTTTTCCTCGTGCGTTCCCCACGCATTCTTCGATTGTTCTCCGGATTCCAAACTCGGAATTTAAATCCGTTTAAGGATTAAAAACGGTAACTCTCTCACGAACATGAAAATATAAGATACTCAACCCAGAAAATAATAATTCGACTCGATATACGGAGACGGAGACAATGTATGCAACATGAGTTGAAATTGCAGTATCTTTTGACTTAGAACTTGAAATCAACAGTATGAGTAACCGAAATGATCGGAACTCAATCAAGAATGATTTAAGACTAAAATCAAGTTCAATATCCATGTTATTCAAACATATACACATACAAACACAATTCACACTAGAATGCAAACTACATAGAGATAGTCTCCAATCATGCATTTTCCAAAACATGTTTTTTCATACCAATGCATGAGCATTCATCTTCCAGTGTGTGAATGTGTTATACATGGTGCACAACGATGCAGGGACACAAATGTATGAATTGTGTGTGTGTGTGCCTATAATGGTGCACAATGATACAGGGACACAAATGTATGAATTGTGTGTATGTGCCTACGCCTTGTAAGAGAAAGATAAGATCTTAGTATACCTTTGTAGAACCATATGGCATCCTTTCTCTTTAAAGACTTTGATCTTGCTTTGACTAGTTGTTCCTTCTTCTTTGAATCTTGAATCATCATGAATCTAAACAACTAAATCATTACAAGTAAACATCATTTTGATATAGAATTAATGCCAATACAATCTAAAACCTAACAATCTCCCCCTTTGGCAAATTTCATGTCAAAACACCTATACATTTACTAGAAATATAAAAATGAAGATAGATCACAAAATCACTCCCTCACATTACAATGAGTAAGATTCTTATAACTAATCTTCATAAACTCTTGAACTTCATCTTGATCTTCTCTTTAAGCAACCTACAAATCATCTCAAAGCACAATGCATATACAAGAGAAAAAAAACAAATGGCAACATATAATATGGATAATAATATACAATTAAGTCCACAAATACATGTATCTCCCCCTCAATACATGCAAAAACACAAGAATTCTTAACCAAATCTTAAGACTAATTATTACATGCCATTGAAAGTTCAAAAATTCACAAAAACAACATAAAAAAAACTAAGCAACTAGCATCTCTTTCTCCCCCTTTTTGACATGAAATGATGCCAAAAGTTAAGAAATATACCTCAAGACTCAAATACTAGCTACTTGTTCCAACAAAGAAAGTCGCGCGAGTAGTTGATCTAACATAATGCTTGAGATACGGTCTTGAACTTGAAGCAATGCACTCCTCCAACTCTTTTATCCTAGCATCTTGTTGAACAACTATAACACTAAGCTCATCAACCTTCTCCTTCAATTGTATTGCCCAATCCGAAAGAGTATTTGTGCTAATCACATGACAATCAACTTGAGAACTACTAAATAGTCCAAAAGTATCACAAGTCTTACCCTTATTCTTATAAGACATGTATGACACACGTTTATCATAATACTTTTCCAAGGGTTGAACTAACATATCATCTTCTCTACTTTTAATCCCACGGGCTAAACACAATGAAGTAATAAACCCTGGTAATGCAAGCTTTTTATCACCTCCAGAAGAGAAAGCCGCACTATCAATGTAATACATGAGAAGAACTCCAAGGTTTCTAGGTTGATTAGTTACCAAGGCATACACTATTTTGATCTTGTCCTTATTTAACTCGGTTGAATTTGAAGATCCAATAATGTTATTGCAAATGAATAGATGCCAAAATGCACTAGCCTTAGTTAACTCATGTTGACTAATGTATGCTCTACTTTTCAACTCAAAAGAAGCATTGTCACAAAGAGTTCTACCCACGATATTTAGATTCTCAATGACATCCACATCTAGAAAATTAGAATCTATATCATTAGATAGCCCAAGAAACTTGTTAATGTTTTTCGGGTTAACTCTAAATACAACACCCCTAATTTCCATCAAAGCATCTAATAAGGTGGCACTTTCCCTATATTCAAGATAAAACTCTCTAACAAGAGTATCATTTACAACTCCTAACATGTTCACCCAAGATTCCCATTTTCTATCCATTAAGCACTTAAGAACGTAAGAATCTTTACACTTACTAAAGTCAATGCCTCTCTCTTGAAATATCTTCTTTGTTACAAAGATCCCTAAATCTTTTATCCTGAAGCTTTGGATCCTTTTGAGGTAGACTTGGCTTTCACAACGGGATTCAATTGATTTCCACTTCCTGTAATCTTAGTTCTTCCCATTTTTTCTTGTGTTATAAGATGCTATATACATACAACAAAAGTGAGTGAAAGATAAAACAAGCTTATTAGTCACAAAGATATAAAAACCAAGACATATGACTTAAGAATGAATCGTCATGCAAGATAAAGATAGTGAGTAATATTTTACAAGTATCATTAAGTCAAAATATGCCAACATATAACAAAATGAAGCATGTGAACATATCATAAAAGAGAACAATGTCTAGCATACAATGCTCCCCCTTGATAAATACTATAACTAAAATCAATGATAGCATAAAGTTCATAAAGATGTTCACACAATCACACATTCAAGCAATTTGAAGAAATATCAACAAAATAAGCTTCATATGCTAAGAGAGATACACAAAGATTTTCAAGTTCTTTCATAATTCTTCAACAATTGATAAAATATCATCATACTCATAAACAAAGTGTGTGTGAGAGATATGCTTCAAATATATATCAAGAAGTAGTTTGATAATCAACATGCAAACAATTTTCAACAACTATTCATCTTAAGCTTTTTTCATAAAAAGTCAAACCGATTATCATCCGGAATATTTTGCTTTTTTAGAGAATAGATTTCAACATATGAGCATGTGTGTGCATGTGGCTCGTCATCCCATTTCTATTTTTCAACCCGAGCTCATTTGATTTACAATTATACTCCTTTTTAAGCCTTCCTCTTCTTTTTAGGCTTTGAATCAAAAAAAATTCTTTTCATGATTCCATTTCAACAATTCTTTGATTTTTCCTCTTTTTTTAAAACATAAACAAAATTCACTTCATGACGGCTTTCACTCATCACAATGGTGTAGCTCTTTCCAACATTGGGTAGCTTTCATAACCAATGTGTGTAACCCTTTCCATGAAGGTGCTCATTGAGTTCTATGTATTTACCGAAGCAAAATGGATACTAACCATAGGTCATTTTAAATGTACTTAAGCACAAAAACTTCAAGGTGTATCCAAAGTTTACATATTAGTAAACACAACCTACTAGCAAAACATATAAGAGAAGCAAGGTGTAATTTTAGAAAACATAGATTTTATGGCTCATAAGCACATGATCTAAAAGTAATAAGTAGAGACTTGTTCAAGATCATTACTTCTCTAATGAGTATCTTTCAAAGAATATGAAGCTCATATTTTCAAAAGTAATGCCACTCAATATACTATACACAAACAATCATCAAAGTTAAGATCAGTGTGAACAATATCACTATTAGATCCTAAAATAGCAAATGTCAATGAGAACCATATGTATGCTATACAAAATTCTGTAATATGACATGCTATGAGATGTATATCAAAAATTGAGTCAAAAGATGAATATCTAAGAGAACATGCATTAGAGTATAGAGATACCTTTTGCACATTATATTCACCAAATATCATACTTCCGCCCTTTTTATGACCACTCTTGCCTTGAATGTCCTCATGACACCAAGTTGACGATGTTTCACAACAAGAGTATAAAAAGCATAATATCTCAACTCAATCAACACATATATCAAAAGAGTTAACCAACAAATTTCGACCATCATAACAACATGATGTGAGATAACCAAGTTTATATCAATACATGGAGTATTCAAAGGTAGCAAGCAAGAATTCTCAGCACAATTGATTTACTGCCTCAAAGCTATCTCACATGTGCTTCTTATATTAGTGATAAGAGCACTCACCCTTGAACCACTTCTTCTTGGGTGTACCTATACAAACATTTCCAATATCATCCTTGACAACAATGTTAAATCTAGAGTAAAGTCCTTCAATGACTTGATTAACAAGAATATCATTAATACACTATTCTTTAACATTTTCAACACAAGTTTTGTTAAGTTGAACAAGATTAGTTTTCTTTCTACTTCAAAACTTCTTCTCATGCTTAGCAATATTATCATATTTCTTAACTTTAAAAACCTTAGCATGTTCAAGCTGAAGTTTAATCTCCTTATCTCTAGATTCATTTCCTAATTTGCATTTTTCAATATATTTATAACACCTAGGCTTAATGTGACCTATTGTGTTGCAATAGTGATAAATTGGAATAAAAGATGAGATTGTACCTTTTGGAGTTGAACTAGCTTCACTAGGAGTTTGCAAAGATACCTTGTTTGCCAACTTCTTCATAGCTTTTGATCTTCTCTTCTTGTGTGGTTTCTTATCAATCATGACTTCATCTGAGTAAGTAGGAAGTGGTGCTTCCAAGGGCTCCTCTTCAACTACCAAGTCGTCTTTACCACTATGAGAGTTAACAAGATTCCTAACACTAGACACACTTACCGAATCATTCACTATGTCCTTGATGGCTTCCTTAGCCGTGTCTTTCTCTTCCATTAATTCTTGTTCTCTCTTCTTCAAAGAAGATATCACATTATCCATCTCAATGTTTATCTTTTCAAGTTCTCTAAACTTCTTCATAATAACACATTTCTCACCAAGAAGTCTACGAGTGACAATCACAAACTTAATTAGTTGTTTCTTGATCAAATCATCCTTCTCAACTACCTCTCTTAGAGCATTATCTCTATCTTCTTCAAGCTTCTTTATCTTGGCCAACAACTCAAGATTAGTAGGAATGGAACTAGAGCTTCCATGATAATTTGTATCAAAGGTCTTGTTCAAAGATATTGTACCATCAATATCTAGTGGAGAATGAGAAACCGTTAGAGCTACAAAGTTGCTCACCAATTCTTCATCACTTGAAGACTCACTACTAGAGCTATCATTATCAATAGAGTTATCATCACTCTAAGTAGCCACCAACACTTTGCATTTCTTGTCTTTCTTAGATGGATTCTTGGTGCACTCACTAGCAAAGTGAACGAAACCATGACAATTGTAGCATTGAACATCTTTCTTGTTCAAGTCTTGACTATTCTTCTCATTCCTTGGAGATGATGTTTTCTTAAGTCCTTTTTCCTTAAAAGACTTGCCTCTAACCTTGGCATTCTTCTTTAGAAACTTCTTGAACTTTCTAACCAAAAGAGCCATCTCTTCCTTTTCATCATCACTCTCATCCTCAATAGCATTGAGAGCGATTCTCTTACTCTTAATCTTTGGCTTCAAGCACATATCATAAGTTTGGAGAGACCCAAGCAACTCATCGATATTCATGCTATTCACATCTTTGCTTTCCTCAATGGCCGTAACCTTTGATTTAAATCTCTTCGGAAGAGACCTAAGGATTTTCTAATTTAAACGCTCTCTTGAGATAGGTACTCCATGTGCTTGAAATTGGTTAGCAATGTTAAGAAGCCGAAATTGGAAGTCTTCGAACTTTTCTTCTTCACCTATACTTAAACCTTCAAATTGTGATGCCAATATTTGAAGCCTTGATTTCTTCACCGTTAAAGTTCATTCATTAGTAACTTAGAGAGTATCCCAAGCCTTCTTTACGAATTTAAGATTTTGAATGTAGGAGAATCGATGCCCATCAACTCCTCCAAAGATGGCATTCATAGCACTATAGTGCCATTTATCAACCTCAAACTCATTCATTGTCCATTCACTCTTTGGCTTGAGTACCATGGTTCCATCCTCTTGAACCTTGGTAGGAGGACTATAACCTTCTTCCACTACCATCCAAGCCCTTTCATTTATAGAGCAGATGTAGGCTTTCATCTTAACTTCCAATACCCATATTTGAGGCTCTTTCCTCCATTACATCATCTTGTAAACCCATGACTTCAAAAGCTTTACAAAAATGATGAATGTATCACCTGGACTCTCACTAAGTATAATATAGTGTACTGCTCTGATACCAATTGAAAATACAAAAACGGTTAAATGCTCAAGGCTAACCTAGAGGGAGAGGGGGTGAATAGGTTAGGCACCTTTTTCGACTCCCTTAGAAACAAACAAAAGTTTGTCCCTCTAGATTGCTTGTATAACAATATATATATCAATTAAAGACACTTAATCAATATATAAAACAAGCAAAGTGTGATACAAGCAAGTAATCATAACACATACACAATTTATATTATAGAAAGGAAGTCAACTTACATATAAAGTTCTATCCATAGTATTCAAATAACAAATACAAATATAAGAGAGATAGGGATAGAGAAAAGTTGACACAAGATATAATGTGGTAAACCTCTGAAGAGAAAACATCCACGGGTTAGGAACCACCGGCAAACAAAATCCACAAGTAGATAAGACAAGTACATCTCTCAAGTGACCCCTTCACCTAGAAACTAACCTCATATCCGACCCATGATGATGTCGCCCTCTTGCTCAACAATCTGAGGCCTCACACCTCTTGTCAAGACTTCCTCGCTTACCTTTCTGGATCCTCACGACCCTAGGCAAGACTTCTTGCTCAACTATCTGAGTCCTTCTGACTCTTATCAAGACTTCCTCACTCAACCTTCCAGATCCTCACGACCCTAGGCAAGACTTCTTGGTCAACTATCCGAGTCCTCTAGACTCTAGTCAAGACTTCCTTGCTTGACAAACTGACGTCTCCCACCTCTTGCCAAGACTTCCTTGCTTAACAACATAGGTCTCACAACTATTGTCAAGACTTTCTTCTCACAAGGCATTTAGGTGATCATGAATGCAAAACGCAAACAAGCACGTAACATAGAATGTTATGATCAACACATCCTATGGAAATCACTAGAAATGAGCATGAATACACAAAAACAAATGTAGTCTAGTCAATCGTGAATGTTTAATCCATCTAGATCATGTAAGATATATTCAACATTAATTACAACCTAGATACATGCATAGATCTAAAACTTGAATCACAAGATATGTTTAATTAACACATAATCAAGTTTAAATATCATATACCAAAAACATGCTAAAATTGTGCGACAAAGTCATTTGGATTAAAGCAAGAGTTCTATAGCATATTTCCTATTCATAGATTCAACAAAGCACATGAATAGCTCAAAAGAACACAAGCACATGTATTATTGTGAGATTTCGGCCAAAGAGAGCCTAATACATGTGAGGAACTATTTTTCACAAAATCAATCAATCAAAGATCATCAAATAGTCCTAGTATCAAAGCTAGCACAATACAATCCCAAACATGTGAAAACATAGGCAAAATCAAAACCTAACTCAACTTGTGAGATTTCAACTTAAACTCAATCTAGCTTTAAATGAGTTCAAAACTCAAATCAAAACAATCATAAGACACATATATATGTTGAAGAAGAAAACCCAAGGCAATTGACCAAGTTTTAAAAGAAAACTTTGAGAGAAAATCAATACCTTAGTTGATTTGGTGCAGTCCCGTTTTTGCTAGAATAGACTCCAAAAACAGCAATAAAACTAACTCAAACCTTCAGAGACAAGATGGAGGATGTATATACAAACACTCTCAACTTTGAATCACTCAAATCGAAGATCAAAGGAAGAAGTTATGGTGTTTGGAAGGTGAGGAAATTTGAGAGAAAATTCTGCACTCAAATTTTGAATCTCTTCTTAGAATGAAATGTGAGAGGGAAGGGATATATAAAGGAAAGGGAAAGAATAGAAGCAAAAGGACAAAAATGACCTTAAGTGCACCAAGCATGCTTACTTCCCAAGATGGCGCATGGGCATCTTGAGGAATCAAGCATTCTGTCTCGAGATGCCCACGCGCCATCTTTGGAAAGAGTGCTTGTTTGCACTTCTTTTCCTTCCGCGTTCCCCTCGAGTTCTTAGACCGTTCTCCGGCCTCCGAACTCAAAATTCAAATCTGTTTATGGATTATAAACCATAACTCTCTCATGGAAATGGAAATATAAGATACTTAACCCAGAAAATAATAATTTGACTAGATATACGAAGACGAAGACAATGTATGCAACATTAGTTGAAAGTGTAGTATCTTTTGACTTAGAACTTGAAATCAATAGTATGGGTAACCGAAATGACAAGAACTCAATCAAGAATGATTTAAGACTAAAATAAAGTTCAATATCCATGTTATACAAATATATACACATACAAACACAATTCACACTAGAATGTAAACTACATAGAGATAGTCTTCAATCATGCATTTTCCAAAACATGTTATTTTCATACCAATGCATGAGCATTCATCTTCAAGTGTGTGAATGTGTTATACAAGGTTTTCAATGATGCAGGGACATAAATGTATGAATTTTGTGTGTGGGCTTAAGCCTTGTCAGAGAAATATAAGATCTTAGTATACCTTTGTAGAACCATATGGCATCCTTTCTCTTTGAAAACTTTGAACTTGCTTTGACTAGTTGTTCCTTCTTCTTTGGAGCTTGAATCATGATGAATCTAAACAACTAAATCATTACAAGTAAAAATCATTTTGATATGGAATTAATGCCAACACAATCCAAAACCTAACATAAATATCTCATTTTCCCTCTCTTTCTTTCACAAGAAGAACAACCTGAAAACATAGGTGAAAATTTTTCTTTCCAATTTTCTTAGCTCCCAAACACCATATCTTTCTCATCCGGAGTCTGAATTAAGTGATTTGAATTGGAGAATTCTTGTCTACCAGTACTCTTTCTTTTTCATACGATTTTTGATTGAGTTTTATTGTTGCTTCACTCCCAAAAAAAGAACTGCACAATTTTCACTTGAGGTATTGATTTCTCTTTTAATTTTTGATCTTCAAGTCTTCAATTAACTTGGGTTTTATTCTTCAATACATGTATGTATATAGTACAAATTTTGATTAGAGTTTTAGACTCTATTAAGGCTAGATTGAACTTGATTGAATCTTACATGTTGAGTTAGGTTTTTGTTAAAGCCTTTGTTTTCACATGTTTGTGTTTTGTATTGTGTTGGCTTTCTCTCTAGGACTATTTTGGATTTTGATTGATTGGTTTTGATGAACAATAGTCTTTACTTGTACTGGGTCTCCCTATTGGATTATTTTCATGATTGGCATAATTTCTTGTAGATAGAGCTCAATAGGTTTCTATTGAATACTTTGTGAATACATGCTCTATATTTCTTGTAGAATTTCTATTGTTCGTATGTTATGATTCTAGCATGATTTTTGTTTGATACTAAATCTTGATTAATGTGCTTAATTGTACATGATTGATTCAAGGTTTAGTGATATGAATAAATCTAGAAGATAAATGTGTTTTGGTATTTCACATTTTCGACACTTGCTATTCATGCATAGAGTAACTAGATACATTTGATATATGAACTTTCATGCATAAGTCTAGTTCCCATAGAATGTGTTGACCATCATATTCTATGTTGCGTGCTTGTTTGCATTTTTCATTCATGATCACATAGATGGCATTGTGAAAAGGTTTGAAGTCACATTTGGAGAGTGATTCTTCAAGTTGTGCATTGGAATTCACATTCATTAGAGTGATTCTTTGGATTATGCACTGGAAGTCACATTTCTTAGACTGATTCTTTGATTTGTGTATTGGAAGTCTTGGCTAAGATCAGGGTGATACGGATAGCTAAGCATTGGAAGTCTCGTTCCTTAGAGTGATTCTTTGGATTGAGCATTGGAAGTCACATTTTGGAGAGTGATTCTTCGATTGGTGCAAGGTTTCATCTCTTTCATTATGTAGGGTTGAAGGGTAGATTTCTAGGTGAGATGGTCACTTGAGAGATTGTATCTTTTGATCTTATTAGTGACAGGTGTTTACCGGTTTGAAGGTTTTACCACGTAAAAAACATGTGTTAATTTTCTCTATCCCTATCTCTTATTATTTGTATGTGTTGATATACATATTTTGTCTAATATACATGTAATTGATATTCATTGTATATCAAGCTTTGTATATGATAAAGGCTAATGAGTGGTAAGGTATATACAAATTTAGTCTGTATCACATGCAAGTTGTAATCTATATTGAGTTTGTTTGACCAAGCATATCTTTATTGAATTGATTTTGCTTGTGTCGGATTAATACATTGTGATACAAGCTATCTAGAGGGACAAACTTAAGTTTGTTTCAAGGTATTGAAAAATGTGTCATTATACGTAGGTGAATCTGGGTACCTAGCATTTGTAAGCCATAGAGTCGTGCAATGGAAAGGATTTTAAAACCTTTTTAAAAATATTTAACAACTCTATGAACCGTGTACGATATATTAGAATAAACAAAGGCAGGATTCAAACTCATACCTCAAGGCTAACTCCTTCGTTCTTTCTCTTATCGATTTGGCTTTCCGATTTGTACTACTGGATCTTTCTCGTCATCTCCCAGGTTCCAACAACTACGTGTAAGCACGTCACGGACTTCAGGAAGTTTTTCACAAAATAACTCTTGCTTTATGTATGGAGAATTCGACCACAAGAATATTAAAGAACAAAAAGTAACAAATATTTTTTTTCTTTCTTTGATGGCCACACCACCCCTTGGTCTCTTTTAAAAAAAAATTAAAACTTTTGTATTCACCAATAATGCTTCTCTCTTGTTTTTATTAAAAATATATCTTTATATATTTTTAAAAACAAGAAACTCACCCTATTTCAAATAAGATAATTAGCATTTTAGTGTCCAAGTTAGTATAAGATTCCAAATCCCATATAACCCTAGTTCACTAAGACTTGAACACTTGACCTAGTTAGGAAATAAAATAATCTTATTATTTTATCCTTTCTCTCAGTCATGGTTCAAACCTATAACTTCAAAGTAATAATCAATTAATAATTCTCAATTATTAATTTATTGATTAAATAATCAAATAATTTAATTAATTTAATTATTAATAGATTAATTAAATAATCTCATTATTTAATCAATTCCCTGAATAAATATGTGTCACTTTCGTAACACAATTAATTGGACAATCCAATTAATTATCTGTGACCTTATTACCTTCAACATTGTGGGCTAGCAAAGAACTTAATGGACTCACAGTCTTGAGCTCCAATAATCCTTAGAAAAATTAATTTAAGTCTTTAATTAATATTGGATGATTATTAACCTTGGAGTTACTATACTAAAAACCCAAGGTTACACTCTCAAAACTATAGATGTGTTTACACAAATCAAAATTCGTTGTCCATCGATATAGCTATTACATATGATATAATCCTCCACAAGTAGTTCATAATTAGAGCTGGGTCATAAAGTCCGTTATACCCCTCTAATTATATCTTTTCCATTAAGTACCATTGATTCTCTAATGAACAATAAATTCTAACATCCTTTACGGAAGAAGGAGATGGCTTATATTATTCAAGCCCCAAATCAACCCTAATGGGAACTACTATCTACTTCTCGTAAGAAGAGTGAATTCCACTATTATGTACAGACCTTCCCCGCCACAAGCTAAATCATGATTCCAACATATGAAGTTATTGATCGAGAATGAAACTGCGATCTCACCCATGGTATATCAAAAACCATGATCTAACCTGAAGAAGTCGATAAGACACTCATGATTAAGATCACCCATATATAGCCATCACTTGTCGATATATAAGAATCTCATCATGTAATAGATCATGGCCCAGTCCTATATGATCACATCATATAAGGTGCCTCCATTCTCATATCACCATATGAATAGTCTAGGATAACACTACCATATAGTACAGAATGTCACCACCTAAAATCATCTTGAAACACAAGGTATAAAAAAGAGAAACATACATATATGGAAAGCTATTTAAATAAATGTCAATAAAGTCCAAATGGATACATGCCTCCCCCTAAATACATGCATACTATCCATCAACAAAATATTATCATCCAACTATTACAAACCAAGAATTCAAGATACCAAATGAAACTAAATATATAATATACCAAAAACTAAAACAACACTAAGATTAAGAAAGCATAGATTTTAGTATCATTGTTTTTCTCCCCCTTTTTGACATGATATGAAGCCAAAAGGTTAAGAAAAAAAAATACCTCTAGGTCAAGCACTATCAAAAAAAGTTCTTCTTGTTGTTAATCTCACACAATGCTTTGTAGTGGATGAATTGCTAGAGGCAATCTTGTCTTCAATGTACTTGATCTTCTCTTCTTGTTGTATCACTTTTGCACCTAGTTCCACCACTTTAGCGTGTAGTTCCACCACTTTAGAATCAAGCTCCCCGGTCATGTTCATAAGCCCCTATTGGAATTGTATAGCCCATTTCAGTAGACAATTTGTGATTCACACAACACATGGCTCATGATGCTTACCAAAAGGCCTACAAATGTCACTAACCTTCTCTTTTTCTTTGTACGACGTAAACACCAATCATTTTTCATAAATTTTTCCAAGGGAGGTAGAGGCACATCATCATCAAGCTTCAAAACTCTAAGCTTCATACAAAAATAAAAAATAAATCCCTAAAATGCATGCTTCTTGTCCAATCTTAGTGAAGTAGCCGCACTTTCTATGTGTTCTAAAAAGAGATCGCCAAGATTTAAGGGTGGTTTATTTATAACCAAGGCGTACACAATCTTGATCTTCTCTCTGTTAAGATTAGAAGCATTTATAGATCCTACAAGATTTGCACACATAAAAGGATGCCATAAAGCACTAACCTGGGTCAACTCACTTTGGCCTATATATGCTCTCTTTCCCCATTCAAATCCATCATCCTCATATAATGTTTTCCCCATAAGATTTAAATGATTATTGTTATCCACATCAAGTAGTTCCAAAATAACTTCACTAGAAAGACCAAAGAACTTATTAATGCTATCCGAGGAGATCCTAAATTTTTTCACTCTAACATTCATCAAGGTATTTTCAAAGGTTGTGCTCTCCTTATAATCAAAATAGAACTCCATTGTAAGGCTCTAATTAACAACCCCAATAGAATTTATCCATCTACCCCAATGCCTTTCATGTGTGAAATTACGTATGTAAGAACCCTCAACAAAGTCAACACCTATCTTGGATAAGCTTTTTAGTTCCCACAACTCCCAAGACTTTCAACTTGTTGGATATCGGTTTTTTAGAGGTTGTTGGAGTATCTTTGTCTTTGGCTATGGGTTTTGGTGAGCATTTAAGATTTATTCCCATGGTTTTGTTGTCAACACTGAAACACAAAAACACATGAGTAGAAAAGAGATCCAAGTGAGTGTTCGTCAACAAAATATACAAAAAGAAAAAATATGATACAATAATGAATCATAAATGCATAAATGTTCTTTCAAGCATATAGGAATATTTTACCAAAATCAACAAAGGCATTTATCAACAAAGTTAATCCACACCTTAGAGGAATTGGTTTCAACCACAATTACTATCAACCTCAAAACATGAAAGAATTGGTTGTAATCACAAATACTATCAACCCCAAGTGAGAATGAACTTAATCAAACTCAAGCTAGGAGGAATTGATTGTAACTACAACTACTATCAACCTCAAGAATAAAGAAAATCATTGAAATATAAACTAATATCGACCCCAAATAAGATATTTATAGCAAAAACATTCATGCAATTATTTCAAGATAGATCTCATGCATTCACAACATTCGATCATCTTAATCAATCAATATGTCAACATATACAAAAGCAAATCAAGTGAACATATCATAAAAGAGATCAAAGTCTAACATGCAATGCTCCCCCTTGACAAGTGCTCTATCTAAGATCAAGATAGAATAATTCTCACAATGATATCCACACATTCACATAATCAAGAAAATTTGAAATGAAATCAACAAAGATAAGCTTCACAAACTATGAGAGATACACTAAGATTTCCAATCTCTCTCATAATTCTTCTTTAATTGATAGAATATCAAACAACTTATAAAGCAAACTCGTGTGTGTGAATTTTTCTTCAAACATATGAATATGAGTAATTTGATAATCAACATGCAAATCATATCAACATCTATTCGCCTTAAGCTTTTCCATAAAAGTTCAAATCGATTATCATCCAGAAGTTTTTGCTTTTAAGAGAATAGATTTCAGCATATGAGCGAGTGTGTGCATGTGGCTTGTCACCATTTCTATTTTTCAACCCGGGCGTTCATGATTTTCAGCTAAACTCCTTTAAGCCTTTTATTTCTTCCTTAGGCTTGAATCAAAGATTTTTATTGATTTTTCTTATTCAACACTTCTTTAATTTTCTTACTTAAACATATACACTTCATGACGTCTTTCACTCATCATAATGGTGTAACCCTTTCCTACATTGGGCTGCTTCACAACTAAAATGTGTAGCCCTTTTCATGAAGGTGCTCATTGAGCTCTTTGTTGTTGTCGAGGTAAAATGGATACTAACCGTAGGTCATCTTAAATGTACTAGTCATGAGACTTCAAGTTGTATCCACAACTTACATATATTCAAACTCAACTTACTCAGCCAAACATATAAGAGAAGCAAAGTGCAATTTTTGAAAACCAAGATTTTATGGCTCACAAGCACAAGAACTAAAAGCAATGCAAGAGATTTACTTAAGATCATTACTTCTCAAGATAGTAGCTTTCAAAGAATATGAAGCTCATATTTACAAAAACATGCCACTTATCATTCAAACAAACATTTCAAACATCATATATAAAACATTTGTGAGCAATATCACTATAAGATCTTTAGAGAGCAAATGTCAATGAGAACCATATATATATATATATATATATATATATATATATATATATATATATATTATGCAAAGTTCTCTAAAATGATATGCGGCATGATGTAGTACAAACAATGAGTTGAGAGATGAAAAACCTAGACTGCAAGCATTAGGAAATAGAGATACCTTAGCGAGCAATTTTTATCAAATGTAAAATCTTCGCCTTTTGTATAAGCTCTCTTAGCTTGTTTGTCCTCATGACAATAAGTTGTTGGTGAGTCACTTCAGGAGAATAAAAACTAAGCTTTTCAACTCAAACATATATATACAAAAAATATCTTTCTTTAAACGTCTTAACAACAATCCAACACCATATAGGTTTAAAAAAAATATATACTTCTCATAAAGTCAATCAAATGATTTCGACTTTTATAACAAATATGTCAGATGGCTAAGTTCATGTCAAGTTATAGAGAAACAAAGCTAGCTTGCTACAAGTCTCAATAACTTGACACTAATCTTAAAGCCAACTCACATGTGTAACTTACACTTATGGTAAGAGCACTCACCACCCACGTGGTTTTGGACAAACTTATACATAAATCGTGGTTATCTTTGACTTTAATGTTGAACCTAGAATGGAGATCATAAATAATTTGATTCAAAAAAATATATTTTATACTCATCTCCTTAACATTATTAGAAACACATGCTTTATCAATATTTTCACAAGGATAAGACTTCTTCTTCAAATTCTTTTTAACATGTATTTTGGGAGCATCATTCTTGTTAACAACTAGAGCCCTAGCATGTTTCAAAGTAAGGTCAATCTTTTTATCTCTAGATGCATTTCCTAATTTGCAAAACTCTATATAGTTATACTACCTTGGTTTAATATGACCAACGGTATTGTAAAAGTGGTAAATAGGAATAAAGTTGAGATTGTACCTTGTTGTCTTGAAGAAGCAGGAATAGTTTGTAAGGATACCTTGTCTTTCACATTACCTTTGACGCTGAGAAGATTGTTAGTAGGAGACTTTTTTGCCTTCTTGATCTTAGACTTCCTTGAAGTAGATGATGATATTTCAAGCTTCTCCTTGCCTTTCAAGTTGCTAGGTTCTCCTCAAGGTTGAGCAAGATTTGTGACATCTTTCATCTTGACCAAACCATTGACTAAGTCTTTAATTGCTTGCATAGAAATGTTGATCTTTTCAATATAAAATTGCTCTTTAACCCATATATTCGAGACAATCTCCTCACTATTCTTGACAAGTGTTTCTACCTCATTTAGTCTCTTCAAAATATCATTCTTTTCACTCAAGAGTCTATGAGAGGTTTTTTCAAACTCATCTACTTGTGTTCTAATCAAGTCATCCTTTTCTCTAACCTCTCTCAAGGCTTCATCTCTTTGAGTCTTAAGATTCTTAATCTTGGCCATAAGTTTGAGATTGGTTACAATCAACCTTGTGTCTTCTTGATGACCTTGATCACTTTTCTTGTTCACTAAAACTTTACAATCATCTTTTAACATAGTATGAGAGGCCGTAAGAGCAATAAAATTAAATTCATTCTCTAATAAAGGGAACCTGCAATTCGGAGTTCAAGAATTGTTGTGCCATAACAACGTCTTGCCCAAACGACAAATAGAGTGTTTGTCGGAGGCAACCCACCTGAGTTTGCATTTCTAATTTCTCTTTTCTCATTTTCATTTTTATTTGCTTTAGTAAATAATTGGTTGAGATCTTGTGAATATTGTGTGGATGTTATACTTGTGCATGATTGAATATTTTTGGTGGGATATAATCTTGATTTTATTAATTATTTTTCATGATTGATGAGCCAAAGGCTCTTATGGATGGACTTGCAATTTTGATAGATCACTTGTAAATGATAATATATTATTTTTAGACTTAATTGATTTTTTCTTTTATTGATGAAGGAGTTAAAGGCTCTTATGGATAATTGCATGCAAGTGTACAAATTTGATAGCCATAGATAGCCAATTCGGTTTGAGGGTTTTGAGTGCATGCATTATTTTTATACGGGTCTTGATGCATACAGTTACATTCGGTTTGGGGGTTGTTTTGTCCCGTTTTGTCAATTTTGGTAAATGTATGATGTAATTTTTGAGAATGAGGTTATGTGCTTTTGTGCTTAAACACTAATTGCATTGATTTCGTTTCTTTATATGCTGAGCCTTTTTTAAGTTGTGTTAGGCACTCACCACTAGGCCGAGCTCTCATGTCCAACATCGAGAATGATGATGAGTTTAGGTTTGGGGGTGTAAACGCTATTGTGAGTCATCTTTTTGAGTCTTGAGTCTTTTTAGTATCAAATTTTTTCAAGTTGTCGCAAGAACAAAAATTTTAAGATTTAATTAGCTTGGGTGTGATGCCTTGAGCGTGTGCTTGTGGCAAGTTTAATTATGATCTATGTGCTTAATTAGTAATTCTTAATCACTCTAGGGTCTCACTTGCACTGCATGGGCTAGTCCTATCCTTTTAGTGTTCAAGTTGAGGGGACTCGGTGCTCAGACACCTTGTTCAAATAGTGGAGACTACCTAGAGAGTTCACAAACACAAGTTGTAAAGAGTGCATTTGAGTGTTATCAGTGTTCTACCTTAAACACCTATCTCTTCACGCACATCATTTCCCACAGGACATTACAATGCATTATATTTGTGTGGACTGCTTGATGGATGCTTACATTCCCTTGATAGATGGAATTGTGAAAATAATCTTAGGTAATGTGTGTCCATTAACTACCTCTATAGCTTAAACATATTTCCAAGTCCCTTATGTGTACTCTAAAGCCAAACTTGAATCCAAGCACATATCCCTTTCATTTGGTACCACATTATAACCATATAGCCAAAGCCTAAACACATGCCTACCACTATTGCCAATCATGTTAAGATGTATGGGTGTGGAGGTTGAAAGGTGAAAAGCTCTTACACATAAAGATAGCCTATCCTTAGGCAATATTTGAAAATGAGCAAGGCAAATGGCTCACAAATGTATATGTATGAAAAATATGCACTTAGAGTCTAGATAGTCAAATGTGAAAAGTGTACAAAAGAGCAAAAGGAAAAAATAATGATAATAAGAAAAAAAGAAGAGAAAAAAGAGAGAAGCAAAGAAAGGCCCAAAACAGCCGTTAATCTTAAATATAAAGTACCCACAAAGTAGAGTACTCATGTGAAGCACAAGTGTACGTGAAAGTTAAGCCTAGAAGCTAGTGTTCACTAAAGGGGTTGTGAATGGAGATAAGGTTGGGTAAAAGTGTTATAAAGTGTCTTAGCATGATTGTTGATTTTTGAGCTCAACTTTTTCCATTTCTTTCTATCACCTCATTTCATCCCATGGCCCAATTACAACAAAAAGGGAATTCATAACTGATCTACGATGAAATCTAGATTGGGAATGTTTGTTAAAGCATGATCTTCCATGTCCATGGTATTTGATTCTTTTCCAAGACTAGTTCACCAAGATAATAGCAGTTTTTCATTGATATATTGTATGCACTGCTTTAGATTCCTATGCATAAACTCCATCTTGCTTACCTTGTATAAGTGTGAACATAGAACTCTGAGCAGAAATAAAAGAGAGACTCCATGAGAGGCTTAAAGTCAAAGTGAATTATGCTCGAGGTGTGAGAGTGAGTAGTTCCTAATATGAGTAAGGGTGGGCACTAAGTTCAGAACCGAACTGAACCGAACTGAAAAAAGGGTGTTTGGTTCGATTCGTATGATTAACTCGGTTTAAATCGGTTCAAAAAGTTAAAAATCAAAAAGTATTCGGTTCAAACCGGTTTTGGTTTTTCAAAACCGGTTTGAATCGATTTAAACCGCATATATATATATATAAGTTAAAAAAAACCTAATGTTCTTTACTTTTTCTCTTTACCGACTTAAGGTTGTTATCTCATCCCTTCCTCAACTAGTCAACTCTATTCTCCCATCTCTTCCACAACTCCATATCCGATCTACTCGTGAGCTCATCCAAAATTTATCATTTCATCTGCACATCTCTAGCCGACTGTTCTCCCATCTCAACAACCTATCTGCTCGTGAACTCATCCAAGGTTTGTCTTCTAATCATCACTTTCTCTTGTCTTCTTGTCTTCTTTCACTTCTCTGGTGGTAAACTGGTGGTTGTCTTCTTATTTTTCTCATTTTCTTCCTGTCTTCTTTTTTTGTTTCACATCCGATCTACTCACTTCATCTCCAATCAAAGCTTTAACAAGACAAACCTTTAGCTCATCCGATCTGTTCTTCTTCAGCTCAATCGATCTGCTAATATGTGGTTATTGATTTAGCTTTCTTTCTTTGTTTGAGTTTGTTTTTATTTCATTTTTTGTTTGATGTATCAATCTGTGATTGTTTGTGTCAAATTTGAATCTACGATTGTATGTGTTTAATTACTTATTGACTTGAAGTAACAATCTGGGAATGTTTGTGTCTAATCTATGATTCAAATATATGTTGCAATTTTATTT
Organism: Dipteronia dyeriana; assembly: GCA_032871835.1. NCBI lineage: Eukaryota > Viridiplantae > Streptophyta > Magnoliopsida > Sapindales > Sapindaceae > Dipteronia > Dipteronia dyeriana. Next base: position 42,233,792 of record CM065302.1, read on the forward strand.
ATCTTTTGTTTGTGTGTATCAATATATTTATAGACAGTAGTCACGGTACCTTTTGTTTTCAATTTTTCATTTAAATATTTGGTTTAATTGAAAAGAACAAGAGAGAGAGAGAAAGATAGGTTTAGTGGTCTATTTCTATAGAGTTCTGGGAATAAAACTAAGACTGGTAAAAAAGTATGTCAAAAGGCCCAAAACATATTAAAAAGTCAAACTAAGCCCATCAGACCAATTGGTTACAAACTGAAATGAACCGAATCGAACCAAACCAAACAGATTAAAATCAGTTCAGTTCAGTTCGGTTACTATAGCTTATTCGGTTTAAACCTATTAAATTTTAGGTGAACCGAAATATTTTTGGTACAGAACCGTACCGAACCGAACCGTGCCGAACCGAACCGTGCCTACCCCTAAATATGAGAGCACTGTTAGTTGTGGGATTTATGATTGTGCGAGTTTCATGTGAGTGCCTTTGAGTTGCCTTAGAACATTTTGCATGTGTCTACTCTTCTCTATCACACATCCTTACATCCCACTACAAGTTGGAAATGCAACTTTTGAAATGTTTGTTTGTGTTAGGAAATTCCTAGATAAAGTCAAGTTTATTGTGTCTTGTGTTTTTTTCATATTTTTTTTAGTTTGATAGAGGATGTTCAAAGGTTTGGTTTGGGGGTATTTGATCGTGCCAAAAATGTCATACATTTTGTCTCTCAATTCCATATCCTTTAGCTTGTTATCAAACATATTTTGGTATCTAATGGCTCATTTTATAGTGATTGCAGACATTCAGTATTCAATGTGCTAGAAGTGGAAACCGGGACTTTCAGGTTGAAAACTAGTCAAAACTCAAGGAAAAGGGTTTATATGGTAGGTACTGCGCGAGTGTTACCCGCACACTACCAGCCCATGTACCAGCGTACCAGGATGAAGAATCTGGCATCAGTGGACTGCACAGGTAATTGCATGGGTGCATACCCGTACACTACGCATTCTAGTTCAGTACCAAACATGTTTTCAAGCATTTTCAGAAGGGTAAAGTGGTCATATTATGCCATTTTGTACCCTAGCCTCTCAATTCAATATACATCAATTTTCCATAAAACCCAGAGGGAATTACATAACCAATTAATCTCATTCAAATCCTAGAGTTTTCTCCACCTAATAAAGAGAGAGGAGCTTCTAAAGGCATCCATAGAGGTTTTCCTCCGTGGATACCTCCTCACCATCACCTTCTATTTACAGCCACCCATCTTTGGAGGAGTTTAAAGAGGAAGGAGCACTATACCTTATCTAAGAGGAGAAGGAGCTTCAAAGGAGCTTGGATATCCGAGAAGACAATTGGGACCCTTTCTGAGCCTATAGATCCGAGAGTAACACATTGGGTTTCTTCTGTTCACTCTTCTATTGTTATTTATCTCTTCGATATGTATCCCCATTTGGGAAATATGTAAACCCTTATGAAAGTTCCATATATTTGATTGACTTGTATTTGATTTCATTTTTTATCATCCCTTTCAATTGCATTAATTGATTCTTGACTTGTATTGAGTATGATTGACAACACAACACATGATGCATATTTGGGGATAACTCTTATCTTTACATTCATGGCATGCAGAGTAGAAAATGATATGCATTTATGTTTGGGATTGGAAGTAGATTAATGTAATTTATGAGTAGATTAATTAAGTATCCCATGATTGCTCATATGTCGGTGGATTATTCAAAATGCATGTTTTGGATTGGCTTGAGTACTTTTGTTTGTTTAGGTGGAACTCATGAAAAGCATACATCTGCATTTGTGGGTTTCAGTTTTATAAACCTACATGCTTATGCGACCCTTGTACGCTGCTCGTACGATACATTTTGGTGGGTAGCATTTGGGTCTCGACTCTTGGCCATTGATCGTACGATACATTTCGACGAGTAGTGGTCAAGGGTCTATTTATACTTAATGCTTCCATTTTTTGTTGCTTACATGTGACAGGTGAGTAGCTATCAGTGGTTGATCTTATGATTATCTCTTTAATATATGTGCTTAAATGAGGTCCTTAGTAGTTGTTCATATGATACATCTCGGTGAGTAGAATTAAAAGACCAGTCTACTCTCCCATTGCCATATATAGAGGTCCCACTTAAGGCTAGGTTGAACCCAGTATAGGAGTGTCTTTCCGGTTAGTTATTTTAGGTGGTGTAAATATTTTGGGTAGTCATGAGTACCATATATATCAATTCTCTGGCATCTTTCTTATCTACCATATTTTTATTTATCATTTTAATCACCATTCTCATCTCTCCATGTTCTCTTCATTTTTATCTTCAATTCATGCTTACACCTCACACACACCACTCTCACCCTTACCATGTTTTTATATACATTGCTTTAAATAATCACTAAAACGAGAGACAATTAATGGATGACACCTCATAGGAACAAATTTATAAATATCTTTTGAATTCGCAATTTCTTAACAACGAAAAAGCTGAACATCATTAAGCACAGCGATGCAGGGACACAAATGAATGTAATGTGTGTGTGTACTTAGGCCTTGCTAGAGGATGAAGAATCTTGATACCTTAGCCTCCAAGTAAGCACCAATCCTCTTGAAGCTGAACTTTGCATGAGAAGTTACTTTCCTTTTTTGAAGCTCATATAAATCACGAACCACCTAAGCAACTAGACATTACAAAGAAAGAAAGTTTTAATATAAAATCAAGCCAAGACAAATCTAAAACCTAACATTGGCTACCCAGCCTTCCACAATTCATAGGAGGTTACCTAGTACCGAGCCTTAGAAACACTCTATTCCCTATATAGCAAGCCGTATTGACAGCCTCGGCCCGAAGATTCCTAGGAAAATTGTTGCTAACCAACATCACTCGGGGTATCTATTGTAAGACCCTATTCTTCCTCTCTACAACCCCATTTTGTCGAGGAGTTTGATGAGTTGAAAACTCATGTGAAATGCTGACACAATTACAAAAAATTTCAAAACAAGCATTTTCAAATTCCTTACCATGATCACTCATAATTCTTTTAATGATTTTAATGTCATATTTCTTCTCATTTTGAATCGTGTGCAAACAATTTTAAATTTTTCAAAAGCTTTAAATATTTCTCCAATAACATATGTCCATGTAAATCTAGAAAATCACCAACACATACTAAAATATATCTCTTGCCACCGAGACTCTTAGTTTGCATTGGACCCATAAGGTCCATATGTAATGGCTTCTTGGTAGTGAGATATTTGTCTTTCTTGTGCCTGCTTTTGGTTTGTTTCCTTTGTCGACTTTGTTTCCTTTGTCGACAAGGTCCACAAACTCCATCAAACTTTTTCCTAAGCATAGGATGGTCTCTCACAACATTCAACCTATCAATGACTTTCAAGTCTTTATAGTTCATGTGACCGAGGCGTTGATGCCACAATTTAACTTGGTTATAGTTAAACAAGTTACAATAGATATTACTAGTCTAAAGATAATAACAATTGTCACTTAATCTCTTACCTTTCAATAACACTTGCCCATTTTCACTTAGAATAGAGCAATCAAATTTATCAAACAAAGTCGAAAGCACTTTATCACTTAAATGTGATATACTAATAAGATTAGCTTGTAAGCCATCTATATAGAGAGCATTGGGAAAGGAGGGCAAACCGGGAGTGGATATGTTTCCTTTCCCTATAACCTTTTTCCATGAACCATCACCGCAGGTGACAAATCCACCATCCTACATCACAAGAGTCTCAAAGAAACTCTTGTTTCTAGTCATATGCCTAGAACACCCACTATCAAGATACCAAGTGTTAGAGGCTTTGGCCTTCAAGGCTACTTGAGCTACATAGAAAAAATAGTCATCTTTTCTTGTCCACCTAGTAGCAACATTTTCAATCCTAGGAGCATCGGGTTCATTTTCTCTAAGTTTCCTAGGTGCATGCTTTTTGGCATTCTAAGCATATTTTTCTAAATCATGCTTTTAATTCTACACAAATTAATATACTTAAAATAATTTGGCATCATGTGGCCTTTAACACCACAATAATGAAAAATAAGAGTAAAGTAAGAGTTCATACCATAGCCTTGTGCAAACATATAAGGCTTCATTCTCCTTTGATGTTGAGCTAATTCTCTCCTTTCGTGGTTGAGCCAAGATTGTATCCCTTCTTGATTAAACATAGTGAGTCCTTTGTTGAGTTCGAGGGATCCTTGGAAGTTGAGGTCTTGTTTGATGTGCTCTAGCTTGTTGTGGTTGAGTTTTGGCTTGTGCTTTTGTTAGAGCCTTGACTTGAGCTTGTTTTGAGGATTCTCCAAGTTGTAACCTTTTTGTTGGTTGTTGTGGGATTTTAACTTCTTTGACCTCTTGACTCTTGACAAAAAGGGTCTTCATCAAGGAAGTGATATATATATCTTCTACATATCCTAAACCTTTCTTTTCACTAGGGCTCTTCCCACTTGATAGCATATTGTCAAGCTTTTCGGTTTCGAAGGCCATTCGGGCAACCCACTCATTAGTCTCTTCAAGCTCCTAGCTTCTTCAAACATTCTTCACTCTTTTTAGTCATGACTAACTCTAACTTCAAGATTTCTTCCACTTCTCTTCCATTCTTCACTTTTTTATTTAAATGAGTCAGCTTGGAAATCAAATCAAGATTCTCCCTTTTCAACTTTTGAATCTCCTTCTTTCTCTTCAATCTAGAACTCTCAAAGAACTTTATGAATTCTGCGTAGTCCATCTCCTCATGAATTTCAAACTTGGACATAGATGAAGTACTCTCATCACTTGAGTCACTTACTTTTTCTTTATTGTTCTTTTCTTCCTCGGTGTCACTCATAACTTCTTTGCCATTATGAGATGATGAGAAGGCAATAAAGTTTGTAACTCGTTCTTCATCATCCGAAGACTTTTCTTCATCATCTAGGTCTTCACTATAACTCCAAGTGGCTGACATGGCCTTTCCTCATCTACGTAATCATAGTATTGAATGCCTTTCTTGGAGTCATTTTCTTGTGATTTTTCCACCTTCTTGAAAGGAATATTATTCTTCACTTCCTTTCCCTTATACCCAAAACCTTTCTCGCAAACTTCATGAATTTGTGAATCTTTTTACCATGAGGTCCATCTCCTTATCTGAGCCCTTCTCCTCATTTTCAACCTTGGAGATCTTTAATGCATTGCTCTTTTACATCTTTGGAGGTGTAGGTATAGGTGCCCACCTAGACTCATAAGCTAGAAGCCTTTCAATGACTTCACTTGGTTACATATTCTTGTAGTCACTAATCTCCTCGAGTGCCATCACGTTCGATTCAAACCTTACTAGAAGTGACCTTATTATCTTTTGCTTGATCATTCTATCAGAATAAGGGTAACCAAGTTGATGGCTTTGATTGACGATGTCTATCAACCTCACTTGAATGTTGCTGAAACACTCACGCTCCTCACTTTTAATCATCTCAAATTGCATTTGCAGAACTTGGTGCTTGGAATCCTTAACTTCCTCTGTTCCTTTATAGACCGTCTCTAGAATCTCTCGTGCCTTCTTTGCATTTCTAGTGGTTTGGATCAATTTGTATTGATTATCGTCCATAGCACAAAGGATGGTACACAATGCCTTGTTGTTCCACTTGGATGCTTCAAATTCTTGTGAACTTCATTGAGACTTGGGCTTGAGAACATCATCTCCCTTTTCGATAGTCATTGTTGGAGGAGTGTAACCTTTTTTAACTGCCATCCATGCAAAGTAATCTATTTGGCAAATATAAGATTCAATTTTTCCTTTCAAAAAGGCATAGTTCACTTCCGTGAGTAAGGGAGGTATTGTGGTTAAAGCTCCCTCGGTTCCTCCACCGTTCCCACTCATAGTGTTTGGGGATTATGAATGAGATGAGTGAAAATGCAATGCAACAAACAAAATGCAAAACACAAACAAACAAAATGTAAGAAGCAAGACATACACATGCACGAATCACCTAAGTATGGCTAGGCACCGGCTCTTTTACCAATTGAAATCCTCTTAATATGTGTCTATCCTAACCTAAGGGGGGGGGGGGGGGGAGGGGGGGCGTGAATAGGTTTTAATTCAATTTATTATGAACTTTTTGAATTAATCAATGTTCATGAATTTACCCCATATTAACAAGCATTCAATTAATATTAAACACGCTTAAATCAATAAAAATACAAGGATTTATTTTACGTGAGAAACCCTTAAACTGGGAAAAACTCACGGGCTATCCTTCAAGCCACATACGGTCCACACAGTCCACTATTCGAATGAAACCTTACAACCTAGGTTGACCTCCCATCACACCATCACTGTTACTAACATTTTCACTCTACCCAATGGGCCAATAATAGTGACCTTGGACCAACAAGCTTGCGCACTAAACGTCTTAGTCACAAGGCTTACAACAAATGAAGAGATTAAGCAACTTATGTGAATATTTTAAAATATTCTAACATGCAAGTAATGCTAGGCTACACTAAATGCTTATTTAGGAGTATCAAGATGGCAACAAACTATCAATCCTAGATATCAATATCTAAAGGCAACAAGACAAGCAAATTTAACTAAAGGCCAAAATAGTTCTAAATCCTACCTATGAATAATCAATGTCATCAACAAACAAACAACTCAATCCTGTAATAAATGTCGTTAAACATAAGGACATGCATTAAATCCACATAAAAGAGCTAATCCTAGGCAAATGAGAACCAAAGAGATGTAGAGAGATGCAATGGAGGTTTAGGGCAAGTTCAAGTTATCTATTTTAATGAAAGCATGAAGAATTAATGATAAGATGATGTTTGTGAGATGCTAGATGCTAGATGCTCATGGATTAAAGTTTGGTTGAGTAAAGAACACTTCTTGGGAGTCTCTCTCACTAGGGAAATACTTTCTCTTACTAAACACTGAATTCTGGACTCCCTAGGTTGAAATGGGAGAGAAGAAGATAAATATGTAGAATGGAAAAATGAAACAGAGAAAAGGTGAAATTGCCCTGAAACAGTGCAATGCGTGGGTAGGACCAGCGTACAAACCGCACACAGACCGCACATATGCATAAACCCGAGACTCAAAATCACAACTAGGCCATTGCGCAGGTAGTGTGTGGGTAAGGCGTGGGTAGCCTACTCACGCACTAACTAACTCAGTATCAGCGCAATACCAATGCATAAGGTCGTGCAAAGCACTGGATAGAAAGACACCAGACATAGGTGCGAAAAACACACCCAGGCCATTGCATAATACTACACGGGTAACCTCCCCACGCAATGCAATGCCTTGAGAGGGGATATCAAGGAAAAAAATTTAACACGCCAAGCACATAAAGAATGCACAGAAGAAAACAATAAGGCATAGTGCAAGATGAGTATGCAAGAATGAGAAAATAGTGTGTGTGTGCAACTAAGTTTCTTCAAAGAGTTAAGCAAAGTGCTAAGTGGTATACCTTTGAAGTGTTATTGAGGATGATGATGCCGTTAAAGCTTGATCACTAGTAATAAAGCCTAATCTACCCTTACAAGATATTCCCCAATGTGGTTTGTCATCGAAATGTGCCAATCAAAATATGAGGAACTTATACACACAAATGAAGAGCTTGGATTTCCTAATTATGTATAGGAACCCGCTCTGATACCAATTGAAATTAACTACAATGTATGCCTAATTAACCTAGAGGGCAGTGAATAGGTTTTAATCAAATTTATTACCAATCTTTTTGATTAATCAATATTACTTAAAAAAACACCCAATATCAAACATACAATAAATTCAAGTGAAGGTACGAAAAGTAAATAACACTTGAATTAACATGGAAAACCTTCGACAAGATGAAAACCACGGGATTATTTATTAGATAGCCAATCGAGCCCTTAAATCGATTATTTGCAAAAATGATTATAACCTAGGTTGACCACATCACACCTATGCGGATATGTATCCGCTTTTGCTACCCGTAGGCCTTTAATAGTGATAATCGACTCTTGTTTGTACTCTACCCACGATAAATACAAGACTGAACCCTTAAACGATGAGATTTGTAACCTAAATTGAATATGATAAATATTCTAAATGCACAAATGCTAGGTCAACACATTTAATGCTTATCTAGGAATTAATGATGACATTTAAACATTCCTAGATACCATGTTGCTATATGACATGCATACAACTTAGCTATATGAAATCAAAACATTCCTTGATGAAATAGCTAACACCATACAAGAACCTAAACATCAACATCAATCTCAACTTGTAATAAAAATCCTAATCTAGGTGCAAACAAGTTATAAATAGGATTTCTTATTAAGAAAAAACACAAAGATAAATGAGAATGGTGTTCTTCTTACAAAATCAACTATGTTGAGGAAGACCCGTGCATAGAAACATCCTAGATGAAGCTAGATGATGCTTGAATCATAAATGAAAGAAGAGTGATTTGGTTTTGGACTATAAAAAATTGGTTCTTGCTTTCTTTCCTTGCAAGTCACTCTTGAGCTCTAAAAAGAATGAGAGAGAAAGGATTTTGAAACTCTAAAGTGGCAAGGAAGAGTAAATAACATATATATGATGCCCTAGATGAAATGACGCTGTTTTGAAAAACAACAACAAAATACAGTCAATACCATTGGCTGGACCGTGGCTTAGGCATGTTTTCCAAACCGCAATACATGCAACGGTGCACCATTTGGACAACACCATGGCTGGGACCGCTTGGCTTACAGGAGCACAGGCCGTGATATAGGCAATAGAAGCCTCCTAGTGAATGCCACGGTGGTGATCAATATGCAAGCAAGTGCAAAAGTTATAGTTCCCCAAGCATACAACATCATGAACCAACCATTGTTGGGACCGTGGTAGAGGCAGGTGCATAGCCAGCTACTTGCCCGGAGTGAAGAGGAATTTTTTTTTCTAGACAAACTCAACACATTAACTTATATGAAAAATGTGCAAGTGTAGAGTGTGATGAATGACATAAAATGTGTCAATCAAATACATGTAAACAAGAATAAAATGCATGCAAGTGAGTGTGTGCAACTACATCTCTTCAAATAAGAGTAGAGTCAAGTAATCAACCATCCTTGATGCACTTGGAGTCCCATGACTTGATTATAGGAGATCTTCAACTCCTAATCTACCATTTACAATAGTTGACCCCAAACTTGATTTTGTCAATGAAATAAGACAATCATGAAATGATACACTTACATTGGTGGCTCATCTTCTCTTATATCGGGCCATTCAACACCCTAGTGAGCCACCAAAAGTTCTGAGCAGCTAGAAGGCTTTCGACATTTGTTAAGGCCTTCTGTATGCCTAAGAAAACCTCTGGAGTAGCAACACCGCTGCAAGGCCAGTAGCTTCTCTCTTTTTGTACCAAGCCATCAAACGTCCAATTGAGCCACTGTGGTTTCGGTTCTTTCTAAGAGAGTTCAGAGCCTCATTTCAATTGCTGGGAACTTCTGGAATCCCAAGCATGCCTCTAGATCAGCATCATGTTGGTGGCTCATTTTCTCCTGTATTAGGCCAATTAACTCCCTAATGAGCCACCGAAGTCCCGATTCATTCGAGGAGAGCCCAGAGGCTTTCTACATTTGATTAAGGTCTCCTACATGTTTAATCAAGCTTCTGAAGCAATAGTACCATTACAAAACCAATAGTTCTTTACATATTGTGTAGGGCCCCTCATTGCACCCATGTGAGCTACCGAGGTCTCAGTTTGTTTGAGCAAATTCTGTAGCCTTATTTCAGTTGCTAAGGTCTTTTAGAAGCCTTAGCATGCCTCTAAACCAATACAATCAAAAGGAGACTAGTGGTTCCAAACTTTTTATACAGGGTCACTCAACGTTCCAGTGAACTACCAAGGTCCCAGTTCATTCTAGTGAAGTCTCGATTATTGAAGACTCTTATTTTCCCCAAGCAGGCCCTTAAACTTGTTACAACACTTGGGGACTAGAATCTCACCATTCTCTCTAGTACTCCTGTGAGAGGGACAGTGACCTCAATATGAGAAGGTTTCTCCTAGTGACCGGTCCACAACAAAAAGTGCATCTACAAAAGGTTGCTATATTACCTATACCTGGAACGCAAATCAACTCAAAAGGTTTTTCCCACAAAGTTTGCAGAAGTGGGGTAAGCATTGACTGGTATCGACTAGATCTATATCACCTTTCCCTTATGATTACCTTGAGACCTAGAGACTTGGACAGGACCCACTCCCCTTTAGGAAGGGTTTGGTGTATAATTGGCTTTAGTTGCCTACCAGATCAAGGATGCAGATTCATAGACTTGGTAGCTTGTCGCATCCTCAAGATAGGGAGAGCTTATACAATACTCTTAGAGCCTTGGATGAATCTAATTCTCTCTATGGAAAGACCTGGTGCACAAGTGACCTTAGTTGCCAACTAAGATCTTTTCACCTAAGTAATAGGATTCCAAGAACAAGAATGCCATGTATCCGAGTTTGTCTATGTTTCACTAATTTAAAAAGATCTAGTGTGAAAGTGGTCGTAATTGCCTACCAAGATCTTTCAGCCTAAGAACTAAGATTCCTAGAACAGGAATGTCAGGTACCCAGATTCGCCTATGTTTCTCCAATGTAAGAAGACATGGCGTGAAAGTGGCCTTAGTTGCCTACCGAGATCTTTTCACCTAAGTACAAGGATTCTTAGGACAGGAATGCAAGGTACCTTGATTTGTCTATGTGCATAGACCTAGTGCTAGAGTGGTTGTAGTTGCCTACCAGGATCTTCGCCTAAAGACCTTGACTTCTTATATAGGAATGCTCTATGCCTTGTGCTGGGACTGAATCCCCTCCAAGAAGTGATTATGGTGCTAAAGTGGTCTTAATAGTCTATCATGATCATCGCCTAAAGACCGGGATTCTTTATGCAGGAATACTCGATGCCTTGGACTGGGACTACACCCCCTCTAAGAAATGAGTGTGGTGCTAAAGTGGCATTAAATGCCTACCATGATCATCATCTGACAATCGAGATTCCTTATGCCGGAAGGCCTCTGCCTCGTACTAGGACTATACCCCTACAGGAAGTGATTGTGACTAAAGTGACCTTAGTTTTCTGCAATGATCATTGCCTGAAGATCGGGATTCCTTGTGCAAGAATGTTCGATGCCTTGTAATGGGACTATATCTCCTCCAAGAAGTGATTGTAGTGCTAAAGTTGCCTTATTTGGCTACCATGATCATCGCTTGAAGACTAGGATTCCTTGTGTAGGAATTCTTAATGCCTTAGATTGGGACTATACCCCCTCCAAGAAGTGATTATGGTGCTAAAGTGGCCTTAGTTGTCTATCATGGTCATCGCCTGAAGATCGAGATTCTTGATGCAGGAATGTTTAGTACCCTGATTCACCTAAGTCAAACATCTGAGAACAATATTTCTTTCCAAGCAATAGGTGCCAGCAAGGCAGGATGAACAAAATCATTAAAGTGCTAAAGATATCCTGAGTCCAACCCCAATAAATTACTGGTGTTCCAGTCAAGGGGGACTTCTGTTAACAGTTCTTTTTGGCAAGGATCTTTAGAAGGATTGTTTTTTCTCACTCTACTAAGGCTACCTGGATTAGAGGAAAGCTATAGGGAGCATCATGAAAGAATTGGGACTAGTATTGAAGAGAAAAACACTTGCAGCAGAAGCGTGAAAAAATAAAAATTAGGGTTTGCATATAAAAAAAATCCCTTTTAAAAATCAAGAACCTTAACCCTAGATTAATTGATGTATATAAAATTGTCGTACCTTTTTCTCATGACGATTGAACAAGCACCGAATTGATTCCGTAAGATCAGTCCAATGACAAACGTGAATCACCTAGGAGTATGGGATTCCTTTCTCTAAATCGTATACCTGAGGATGGAAACAAACAAAATCTTACTCTTTGTTAGTTACAATAATCCTCTAAGAAGAAAACAAAGAATATTAGGTCACTTGTGAATTATCAATCAATTTGATTGAAACTCGTGTGAACCTTGATTCGATGTTGTACACAAAACCTTTTAATGTAAAGGCTACTAGTGTACTATCGAAAACTAAACGTTCTTTCTTCCTTTTCTTCTATCTCGAATCTCATACTATTTCATAGAGTTGATCAAATTTTGTCTAGAGCAAAAACAGATTTTTCTCCCTCAAAATTCTATGGTGGTAGAATTTCCACAAAGACTTACCTTGGCTAGCCAAAATATATCTCTAAAATTAACTTTCGCTAACCAAAATTCCTCTTAGAATAATCAAAGGGCCGACCAAAATTTTAGATATATATATATATATATATATATATATATATATATATATATATATATAAGATCACAAATCCTTTCCTAAGAAGGGTTTACTTAGTTGGCAAGAATCATTTCCTTAGGTGGATTTATTTGGTAGTTAAAAATCATTTTCTAAACGGAATTCTATCCTCTCATATATATATAGGGCTGACCGAATTCTTTATAGAATTCAATTAGGAGACTTAATCTTTTCCTATGAAGGATTTACTTGGTAGTTAAGAATCCTTTCCTTAGGTAGATTTACTTTGTGGTTAAGAATCCTTTTTTAAAAAGAATTATATCCTACACCAAGACTCCTAATCCAACTTAATAGTGTATTTGTAACCATATTAAAGACTTCTTAATTTGATTACATAAATAATTCATTTTATTTATCTACTTATTAAATATAGTCTTTAATATTAATTATACTACCAACAATAGTATAATATTATAAGAACATCTCTTAATAGAAAAAAGATTTTGAATTTTAATTAAATAATTAATTAATCACCAAATTAATTAATTTCTATTTAATTAAATAATTAAATAATATAATATAATTAAGCTATTCTAAATAGCCTTCCCACCCAACACATATATATGGGCCAATATATTATTTTATTATCTTATTAAATCCGTTGGACCTTAAAAAAAGCCCATATGTGAACTAGACCCATTCTTACAAAAAGAAACAAGTCCACATGCCACTATAAGATTCTAGATGGACCCCTAAATTGGTCCGGTAGAATATATCAAGTGATCCATGCAAGTTCGGGTGGATTGGAGATCTTGGCGGGCTATCTAATTTTAAGCTCCAATAGACACAACCCAATCACAATCAACAAATGATTCACTTAGGTCCGATCTATTTAATTTAGTTCATTCCACTAAAGAACTAAAATTGAACTCTTAAATAAAGATAGAATAAGTTGATGTTACCCATTCATACCCTAGACAACCTTATTGGAGAAAGTGTATCCTCATGAAGAATATTAGTAATCGCCAAGAGCTCATAGGTTGCCTATAGCTCTACTAGTTACCATATTTACTCATTTGACCACATTTTAAACTTGGATATTTTGACTTGTCTAGAAGCCATGTTTCAATAGACACTATTGCAAACTTAATGTTAAGATTTAATATCCAATACCTCAAAACATCCATATGATGGTATTCTACTCTCATTTAATAAGTGGTGCAACGATGTCCATATCTACAAATGAAGTCCTCTATCGATTAACAAATGAAAACCACCAAACTATCGAGGATAGATTATGCTATATAATCGTACTCATTGATAGCTCAAATGATAACACTTGCAACCATAAGTCCATCATTTATCTCAGGATTGAGGTAGACTCTTCGATGGTTCTAGATAAAGTATTTCATTCTGATCCTATTTAATGCACCCAGAGCACTAGATTCTTTTGCCCAAAGATACCACACTTTGATGATTTTAGACTCATCATAACACATTTGATCCAACTCAAATGCTAGCAAAAGAATCTACAACTTTGACAAGATAAAGGCGCCCAACCATTTATCTTAAGTTGTGAATATTATTTAAGACTATCTAAAGAATTGTGTCTATCTCATACATATCTAGATGTATGAACAATTCTTCTTTTCTCATAGTCTTTTGACCTTATAATTATTTACTTTTGACAATTATAATAATTAAACTATAAATGCTATAAGATTTGTTAAACTAGAAATCACTTTGTTAATATGAAAAGATTGTCAAATACATTATTACACTCTTGCTACCTAGCATAATCCCAACAATCTCCCACTTGCTCTATAGCAAATGTGTCATATCTCTCATCCCCATGTTCTCTAGATGCCTATCAAAACTCTTTTGTGGAAGTGTCTTTGTAAAAGGATCCGCTAGATTTTCTGCTGACGCGATCTTGGTAATCGTCACGTCACCCCATGCAATTTCCCTCAAAAGGTGATACTTTATTTCAATGTTTTTCCCTCTCTTATGACTTCTTAGTTCTCTCGAATTAGCCACTGCTCCATTATTGTCACAATAGATAGTGTTCTGCTTATTCGCATCAGGAACCACTTCCAAGTCAATCAAGAATTGACGGAGCCAAACAACCTCTTTAGCAGCCTCACATGAAGCAACATACTCGGCTTCCATGGTGGAATCGGCCATACAAGATTGCTTGATACTCCTCCATATGACTGCCCCTCCTCCAATAGTAAACACAGATCCTGATGTTGATCTCCTAGAGTCAGAATTTGACTGAAAAATAGAATCGGTATACCCAACAAGAATTCAATCCCCTCTAGAGTATACAATCATATAATCTCTCTTTCTCCTAAGATACTAGAAAATATGCGTGAACGCCGTCCAATGATCAAGATCAGGCTTCGATTGAAACCTGTTAACTATCCCATAGCAAAACAAATATCTGGTCTAGTACAGAGCATTGCATGCATGAGACTTCTAACTGCCGATGCATATGGAACCCTACTCGTGAATTGCTCTTCATGCTCATTCTTAGGAACTTGTTCATGTCTGAAAGGTAACATACCTTTCTTGAAATCTAGCATGGAAAACCTAGTCAAGATTTTATCTATGTGTGAAGCTTGGGATAATTCAATCGTTCTATTCTTTCTATCCTTTATGACTTAGATACTAAGAATAAAACTTTCTTCTCCTAAGTCCTTCATATCAAATTGTTTTGCTAACCATTCTTTATTGATGTCAATACACCTACATCATTTTCGATGAGTAGTATATCATCAACGTAAAGAACTAGGAAAACCAACTTGTCGCCTTTAATCCTTTTGTACACACAGGGTTCACCAAGGTTTTGAATAAATCCAAAAAATTTCACGGCTTGATCGAATCTTATTTTACAGGATCTGGATGCTTGCTTCAATCCATATATAGATCTTTACAACTTGCATGCCTTTTCCTCTTGGCCTTTTTTAGTGAATCCTTCTGGTTGCATCATATAGATGCTTTCGTCAAGCCTTCCATTAAGAAATGTTGTCTTGACGTCCATTGCCAAATCTCTAGGTCCAGAGCTGCCGCAATGGATAAGAGTATCCTAATGGATTTAAGCATGGCCACATGAGAGAAGGTTTATTCATAATCGATACCTTTCTTCTATGTATAACCTTTAGCTACCATTCTAGCTTTAAAGGTTCCACCTTACCATCCATTCCTCTTTTCCTCTTGTATACCTACTTACACCTGATGGGTTTTATCCCTTTAAGCAAGACTACAAGAGACCAAACTTTGTTTTTGAACTTAGATTCAATTTCAGATTGCATTGCCTTTTGCAGATGGCGACAATCAACATATTCCATTGCTTCCTTGTACGTATAGGGATCATCGTCGTTCGAAAGATTCTCTACAGATTCTCCTAGACTGATATATCTCTCTGGTTGTCTACTAACCCTCCCACTACGACGAGGTACGGTAGATTGTTGATATTGTTTTGGTATGGAACTTACAGTTGGGCTTGGTTGCCAAACTTTTTGTGGAATTGTATCTCCTAAAAGCTCATTCAAGACAATTCTAGTTTTAGGCACAAAATTATTCATATTTTCCTCTTCAAGAAATTTAGCATTTGTCAAAACAAATACTTTAAGATCTGAAGGACTATAAAAATAATATCCTTTTGTTCCTTTTGGATACCCTACAAATATGTGTGTTTCACTCCATCTTTTGTCTTTCCTTTTAACACATGCACTGGACATCCAATATCCTTAAGTGTTGTAACCTAGGCTTTCGCCCAGTCCACAACTCATGTGGTGTTTAGGAACCGACTAAAATGGTACATCGTTCAGAATGTACATTGCGGTTTGTAAAGCATATCCCCAAAAAGAATTAGGGAGCGTTGAATAACTCAACATAGACCTAACCATATCCAAAAGAGTTCTATTTGTCCTTTCTGCCACCCCATTTTGTTGAGGTGTGCCTTGTGCAGGAAATTGAGAAATTATCCCATTATCAATAAGATATTACTGAAATTTACCAGATGGATATTCTCCACCACGATCAGACCTCAAGATTTTTATGTGTTTCTCAAGCTGATTTTCTACTTCAGCTTTAAATGCTTTAAACATGTCAAAAGCATCCGACTTATGTCTCATGAGATACACATAACCAAATCTTGAGTGATCATCCATGAAAGTGATGAAGTACTCATATCCACCTCTAGCTTGAATGCTCATAGGTCTACACACATAAGTGTGCATCAATCCTAAACATTCGATGGCTCTTGTGCCTTTGGTCGTAAACGACATTTTGGTCATTTTACCTTCCAAACAAGATTCACAAGTTGGTAGAGCATCAACCTTTAAGTCACTTAGAGGTCTGTCACATACCAATCTTTTAATCCTATTAAGGTTAATATGATCTAGGCGCAAATTCCGATGGTAGGTTTCATCTTTTGATAATTTTAATTCGTTTATGATTAGGTTCCGTTGATTCCGTACCTAACAAGTGAGAGATGTTTCCATGCAAACAGAATAAATTGTTTTCCAATGTACCTTTGCAAATAATTTTATCATTCTTACTAATAATAAAAGCTTTATTAAAAATAACCGATTAACCAAATTTATTAAAACAAGAAACTGAAATTAAATTCCTCTTGAATTGCGGTACATAATAAATGTCTATTAAATCTAAATGCCTATAAGAATCTAAACTAATTCTAATATCTCCCACTGAGCTAGCAGACACTAACGCTCCATTTCCTAAACGCAAGTTGAATTCGTTCTCATTAAGCCTTCTCCTTTCCTTGAACCCCTGTAAGGAAAAACAAACTGTAGGGAAAACGAGCAACGGAAGCGTGAAAAAAAATTAGGGTTTGCGTATAAATACAAAATTTTCCTTTTTCAATAACAAGAACCTTAACCCTAGATTAATTGATGTATATAAAAAGTGTCGTACCTTTTTCTCGTGACGATTGAACAAGCACCGAATTGATTCCGCAAGATCTTCCAATCCAATCACGAACGTGAATCACCAAGGAGTGTGGGCTCCCTTTCTTTAAATCGTATACCTAAGGATAAAAACAAACAAAATCTTCTTATTTGTTAGTTACAATAATCCTCCAAGAAGAAAACAAAGAACGTTAGGTCACTTGTGAATTATCAATCAATTTGATTGAAACTCGTGTGAACCTTGATTCGATGTTGTACACAAAACCTTTTGATGTAAAGGCTACTAGTATACTATCAAAAACTAAACGTTCTTTCTTCCTTTACTTCTTTACCGAATCACCCACTATTTCTTATAGTTGATCGAGTTTTATCCAGTGTAAAATCATATTTATCTCACTCAAAATTCCTATGGGGGCCGAATTCTTCTCTTAGAAATAAAGGGATGGACGAAATCTCTCTTAGAAAAGTTTAGAGCTAGCTAAAACTTCCAAACCTATATATACATATATATATATATATATGATCATAAGTCCTCTCCTAATAAGGATTTACTTAGTTGGTAAGAATCATTTCCTTAGGTGGATTTATTTGGTAGTTAATAATCCTTTTCTAAAAGGAATTCCATCCTCCTCTAATATATACATAGTTGGCCGAAATTTCACTTAATATAATTAGGAGACTTAAATCTTTTACTAAGAAGAATTTACTTAGTAGTTCAGAATCCTTTCCTTAGGTGGATTTAATTGGTGGTTAAGAATCTTTTTCTAATAGGAATTCTATCCTATACCAAGACTCTTAATCCAACTCAATAGTGTATTTCTAACCATATTAAAGACTTCCTAATATGATTAGATAAATGATTCTTTTTATCTATCTACTTATCAAATATAGTCTTTAATATTAATTATACTACCAACAATAGTATAATTTTAGGGGCCCTTCTCCTACTAGAAAAAGATTTTGACTTTTAATTAAATAATAAATAATCAACAAATTAATTAAATTCTATTTAATTAACTAATAAAAAATATATAATTAAGCTATTCTAAATAGCCTTGGACCCCTAAATTGATACGGAAGAATATATCAAGTGATCCATGCAAGTTCGTGTGGATTGGGGATCTTTGCGGGCTATCTAGATTTAAGCTCCAATAGACACAACACAATCACAATTAACAAATGATTCACATAGGTTCAATCTATTTAGATTTAGTTCATTCAACTAAAGAACTAAAATTGAACTCTTAAATAAAGATAGAATAAGTTGATGTTACTCATTCATACCCTAGACAACCTTATTGGATAAAGTGTATCCACGTGAAGAATACCAGTAATCGCCAAGAGCTCATAGACCGCCTATAGCTCTCCAAGTAACCATATTTACTAATATGACCACATTTTGAATTTGGATATTTTGACTTGTCCAGAAGCCATGTTTCAATGAATACTATTGAAAACTTAACGCTAAGATTTAATATCAAATAACTCAAAACATCCATATGATGATATTCTACTCTCATTTAATAAATGAAGCCCCGATGTCCATATCTATAAATGAAGTCCTCTATCAATTAACAAATGAATAAAACCAAACTATCGAGGATAGACTATGCTATATAATCATACTCATTGATAACTCAAATGATAACACTTGCAACCATAAGTCCTTCATTTATCTCAGGACGGTTCTAGATAAAGTATTTCATTGTGATCCAATTCAATGCACCCAGTGCACTAGATTCTTTTACCTAAAGACAACACACTTTGATGATTTTAGACTTATCATAACACATTTGATCCCACTCAAATGCTAGCAAAAGAATCTACAACTTTGACAAGATAAAGGCCCCCAACCTTTTATCTTAAGTTGTGAATATTATTCAAGACTAACTAAAGAATTGTGACTACCTCATACATATCTAGATGTATGAACAATTCTTCTTTTCTCATGGTCTTTTGACCTTATAATTATTTACTTTTGACAATTATAGTAATAAATCTATATATGCTATAAGATTTGTTAATCTAGAAATCACTATATTAATATGAATGTAGGGAAAACAAAACACACGCAGCGGAAGCGTGAGAAAATTTAATAAAAATTAGGGTTTGCGTATAAATAAAAATTTTCCCTTTGATTAACAAGAACCTTTACCATAAATTAATTGATGTATATTAAAGTAGCATACCTTTTTCTCATGACGATTGAACAAGCGAAGAATTGATTCCGCAGGATCTTCCAATCCAATCACGAACGTGAATCACCTAGGAGTGTGGGCTCCCTTTCTTTAAATTGTATACCTAAGGATGGAAACAAACAAAATCTTTCTCTTTGTTAGTTACAATAATCCTCCAAGAAGAAAACAAAGAACGTTAGGTCACTTGTGAATTATCAGTCGATTTGATTAAAACTCGCGTGAACCTTGATTTGATGTTGTACACATAACCTTTTGATGTAAGGCTACTAGCGTACTATCGAAAACTAAACATTCTTTCTTCCTTTTCTTCTTTCCCGAATCACATACTATTTCTTAGAGTTGATCCAATTTTGTCTAGAGTAAAATCAGATTTATCTCCCTCAAAATTCTATGGTAGCCGAAATCTTTCCAAGTACAGTTACCGAAGCTTGCCGAAATTTCTCTTGGTCCAACCATACTGTAGCTGGCCGAAATTTATATATATATATATATATCGGCTGGCCGAAATCTACTCTTGGAATAATATTAGGACTATAAATACTCTCCTAAGAAGGATTTACTTGGTTGTTAAGAATCATTTCCTTAGGTGGATTTATTTGGTAGTTAAGAATCCTTTTCAAAGAAGAATTATATCCTTAGGTAGATTTACTTGGTGACCAATAATCCTTTTCCAAAAAGAATTCTTTCCTACACCATGACTCCTAATCAACTCAATAGTGTATTTGTAACCATATTAAAGATTTCATAATTTGATTAGATAAATAATTCATTTTATTTATCTACTTATCAAATATAGTCTTTAATATTAATTTTACTACAGACAATAGTATAATTTTATGAGACCATCTCCTACTTGAAAAAGATTTTGACTTTTAATTAAATAATTAATTAATCACCAAATTAATTAAATAATAAAATAATATAATATAATTAAGCAATTCTTAATAACCTTGCCGCCCAACACATATATATGAGCCAATATATTATTTTCTTATTTTATTAAATCTATTTGACCTTTACAAAAAGTCCACATGTGAACTATACCCATTCTTACAAAAAGAAACAAATCCACATGCCTCAATACAATTCTAGATGGACCTCTAAATTAGTTTGGTAGAATATATCAAGTGATCCATGCATGTTTGTGTGGATTGAGGATCTTGCCGGACTATCTAGATTTAAGCTCCAATAGACACAACCCAATCACAATCAATAAATGATTCACTTAGGTCCGATCTATTTTATTTTAGTTCATTCCACTAAAAAACTGAAATTGAACTCAAAAATAAAGATAGAATAAGTTGATGTTACTCATGACCGTGTACCGCGGTCTAGACCGCTCTTGGTGCACATGCCTAGCCAGCGACCTAGGCAGCGGTAATGTCCAGTTGTGCCATGCTGCATGGACCGAGGTCTGGACACTTACCTAGGTTGTGGCACGCACAGCGGTCATGACGGGAATTAGTTGCCCTTCATCCAAAACGATGTAGTTTCGTGTAGGGTACAAGATATATATGTTCTCTTCTCTTCTTTTTGGTTTAGGGAAGTTCAAGATGCCATTTTTATGAGACCAAGCATTCATAGAGAGAGAAATTGACTTTAATAGAGAGAGAGCTTCCAAGAACTCATTTTGACTCAACCAAACTCACATCCATGAGCATATAGCATCTTCTTGCATCTTCCAAGCATGGATTTCTTTTGTTTTAATTGACTAGGTAATCTTTACATGTTCTAGAATCTCTTGTTCCATTCTTATGACATGTGTGCCTAGGTTTAGCAATTATTGTTGATTAAATGCATGTCATTGAGTTTAATTGCATTTATAACATGCTTGGATTGTTGATTGTTGGTTGATATTTATATTTTGTGATAGCTAGGATTTGTGACTATTTTACCCTTCTAGCTAAATCTCTACGCTTTGCATTTAGATATTGTTTTGGACTCATTGATTGCATTTTGTGAATGCATTATAGTCCTTGTCATGCTTAATGACAACTTATGTTGAAATGGTTTTGTTTGATAACTAGGATATAATGTTGCATAACTATATCTAGTTAAGTCTTTATGATCATTCATTTAGACATTGATATCTAGGAATTGTACTTAGTGACATTCTTAAATTTCTAGATAAGCATTTAGTGTTGCCTAGCATTACTTGCATGTTTGAATATTTTATCATATTCACTTAGGTTACGTTTGACTCTTCATTGAGGTTAAGTCTTGTGACTAATTGGTTAGTGCACAAGCATGTTGATTAAGAATCACTATTAAAGCCTTCTGGGTAGAGTGAAAGGGTTAGTAACTAGAGGGTATGATGGGAGGTCAACCTAGGTTTTAAACTTTCATTCAATAGTGGATTTGAGGATCGAGTGTGGCGCACATATTAGCCCATGGTTTTTCCCAGTTGGAGGGTTTCCACGTATATATCGTGTTTTCATTGTTTTAAGCATAATTATTTTAATTGAATGCTTGTTTATTTGGGGTAGTTTTTGTTAATATTGATTAATCAAAAAATTGGTAATTGATTCGATTAAAACCTATTCACCCCCCTCTAGGTTTATAGACACACTTCTTAGGGAATTTTCAATTGGTATCAGAGTCGGTGCCTAGATATACTTAGGTGATCCATGCCTTGTGTGTGTCTTGCCTTGTGAATTTTGTTTGCTTTCATTTTTTTGGTTTATTGCATTTCATTTGCATCTCATTTATAACCCAAACGCTATGAGTGACTTTGGAGTGAGTAAAGAGAGTGTGTCGGATGTGAGACCACAATTGCTCAATGGAGATAATTACTCTTCATGGAAGAGAATGATAGAGTCCTTCCTTTTGGCAATAGATGATAGAGTTTGGATGGTGATTGAAGATGGATACACACCACCAATCATGACCATGGAAGATGGAAGTAGTGTGCTTAAGTATAAGTCTCAATGGAGTTCCCAAGAGCTTGAAGCATCAAAGTGGAACGATGAGGCAATGAATACTCTTCTTAGTGCAATGGATGAGAACCACTACAAACCCATCCAAGTCACCAAAAATGCACAAGAAGCTTGGAATATCCTAGAGAAGGCACATGTGGAAACCGAAGTGATTGGAAGGCTATTGGCCTATGAATCTAGATGGAGTCTTAGATCCATATCACCGAAGAAGCAAAAAGGCATAGCATTGAAGACCTTCAAGATTATGAAGGAGGATGAAGACTCAGATGAAGACTTGGCTTTAATGGTGAAGAGATTCAAGAAATTAATGGATCTTCACAAGAATGACTCGAAGAAGAAGATTGGGCCAAGACAAGAGAAGCTTACAAGAAAAGGCATTCAATGTTATGAGTGTAGCGGGAATAGTCACATTTCTTCCAAATGTACTAATTTGAAGAGGATGAAAGGAAAGGTGGTGGCCACCTCATCAAGTGATAGTGGAAGTAAAGAAGATTCCTCAAGTGATGAGAAGCATGTTCTTAACTACATGGCTTTTGGAGCCTCCTATGTGGAAGTTGTAGAAAAAAGCAACAAGGCCTTAGCTTGTGACCGTAAAGAAGGATGTGATGAAAAAGTGGCTAAGAGAGTGATTAGTAAAGTTGCTTATGTTGATGATGACATTATGGCAATAAGTGAAACTAATGATAACTTTAGTGTTGAGAGTTCTTCATCTTACTCTACAAATGGAAGTGTAGAGAGCTTGGATCTTGAGGGTTCATTTTGAAGATGAAGAAAAAGATTCAAAGATTAAAGAAAGTGAACCTCAAGCTATCAACCGAGGTGACTCACTTGAGTGGAAACTATTGCTAAGAAAAATGAATACTTTAAGGAAAAGAAGCATGAAGAAGCAAGAGAAACTATTACTAAAATGACTTCAAGCGTGAAGAAACTTGACCATATGTTATGAATTGGCAAGAAGCCAAGTAACAAGAGAGGTCTAGGGTTTGAAGATTACAAGGAGACCTCAACTCTTAGCAAGACGGTGTTTGTCAAGAGCATGAACATGAAAGAGTCTCTTCCTTCACAACATCCTAGAAAGAAAATTGAATTAGAAGAGTGCTATAAAAATGCCCAAGTCAATCTGGCACTAAGCAGTCAAGCTCAAGCTCAACCAAAGAGAGCACTTCAAGCAACCATCCCTTAACCTAAATGCCCTCAAACCAAGAAGCACTTTCTGCATGTTCAACCAAGGAAGCAATCCTTTCTAGCTTAACAACAAGGGAGAAGAGAACCAACACCACACAAAAGGAAAGCTCAAAGACATAGGAAAGCACCTTTGTCCTCACAAAGGAATGGTATTGAAAATACAAACACGGTTAAATGCTCAAGGCTAACCTAGAAGGGGGGTGAATATGTTAGGCCCATTTTTTTACTCCCTTAGAAACAAACAAAAGTTTGTCCCTCTAGATTGCTTGTATCACAATATAAATATAAATTAAAGACACTTAATCAATATATAAAACAAGCAAAGTGTGATACAAACAAGTAATCATAACACATACACAATCCATATTATAGAAGGAAGTCAACTTACATATAAAGTTCTATCCATAGTATTCAAATAACATATACAAATATAAGAGAGACAGGGATAGAGGAAAGTTGACAAAAGATATAACGTGGTAAACCTCCGAAGAGGAAACATCCACGGGTTAGCAACCACCAGCAAACAAAATCCACTAGTAGATAAGACAAGTACAATCTCTCAAGTAACCCCTTTCACCTAGAAACCACCCTCATATCCTTCTCATGAAGATGTCGCCCTCTTGCTCAACAATCTGAGGCCTCACATCTCTTGTCAAGACTTCCTCGTTCACCCTTCTGGATCCTCACAACCCTAAGCAAGACTTCTTGCTCAACTATCTGAGTCCTCCCGACTCTAGTCAAGACTTCCTCGCTCACCCTTTCGGATCCTCACAACCCTAGGCAAGACTTCTTGCTCAACTATCCGAGTCCTCCCGACTCTAGTCAAGACTTCCTCGCTCACCCTTTCGGATCCTCACAACCCTAGGCAAGACTTCTTTTCTTGAGAATCTAAGGTCTCCCACCTCTTGCCAAGACTTCCTTGCACAACAATATATGTCTCACACCTATTGTCAAGACTTCCATCTCACAAGGCATCTAGGTGATCATGAATGCAAAACGCAAACAAGCACGCAACATAGAATGTTATGATCAATACATCCTATGGAAAATACTAGACATGAGCATGAATGCACATAACAAATGTCGTCTAGTCAATCATGCATGTTTAATCCATCTAGATCATGTAAGATATGTTCAACATTAATTACAACCTAGATACATGCATAGATCTAAAACTTGAATCACAAGATATGTTTAATTAACACATAATCAAGTTTAAATCTCATATACCAAAAATATACTAAAATCATGTGACAAAGTCAATTAGATTAAAGCAAGAGTTGTAGAGCATATTTCCTATTCATAGATTCAACAAAGCACATGAATAGCACAAAAGAACACAAACACATGTATTATAGTGAGATTTCGGCCAAATAGAGCCTAATACATGTGAGGAACTATTTTTCACAAAATCAATCAATCAAAGATCATCAAACAGACCTAGAATCAAAGCTAGCACAATACAATCCCAAACATGTGAAAACATAGGCAAAATCAAAACCTAACTCAACATGTGAGATTTCAATTGAAACTCAATCTAGCTTTAAATGAGTTCAAAACTCAAAACAAAACAATCACAAGACACATATATATGTTGAAGAAGAAAACCCAAGGCCATTGACCAAGTTTTAAAAGAAAACTTTGAGAGAAAATCAATACCTTAGTTGATTTGGTGCAGTCCCATTTTTGTGAGATTAGACTCCAAAAATAGCAATAAAACTAACTCAAACCTTCAGAGAAACGATGAAGGATGTATAGAAAAATACTCTCAACATTGAATCACTCAAATCGGAGTTCAAATGAAGAAGTTATGGTGTTTGGAAGGAGTGAAAATTTGGGAGAAAATTTTGCACTCAAATTTTGAATCTCTACTTAGAATGAAATGTAAGAGGGAAGGGATACATAAATGAGAGGGAGATAATAGAAGAAAAAGGATCAAAATACCCCCTTTGAGAATGCTACCCCAAGAAGGCGCATGGGCATCTAGGGGCAGCAAGAAGTTGTGGTCGAGATTGCCACACGCCATCTCGGGCTTGCACCATTTGATGGCCTTTGGCCATGGTGCACCTCCCTTGCACTCCTCTCACGCTCTTTGACCGTTCTCTGGCTTTCGAACTCGAAATTCAAATCCATTTACTGTTTACAAACCGTAACTCTCTCACGGACATCGACATATAAGATACTTAACCCAAAAAATAACAATTTGACTCGATATACGAAGACGAATACAATGTATGCAACATGAGTTGAAAGTGTAGTATCTTTTGACTTAGAACTTGAAATCAATAGTATGAGTAACCGAAATGACCAGAACTCAATCAAGACTGATTTAAAACTAAAATCAAGTTCAATATCATATTATACAAACATATATACATACAAACACAATTCACACTAGAATGCAAACTACATAAAGATAGTCTCCAATCAGCATTTTCCAAAACATGTTATTTTCATACCAATGCAAGAGCATTCATCCTCAAGTGTGTGAATGTGTTATAAATGGTGCACAACAATGTAGGGACACATATGAATGAATTGTATGTGTGTGCCTATAATGGTGCACAATGATGCAGGGACACAAATGTATGAATTGTGTGTGTGTGCCTATAATGGTGCATAACGATGCAGAGACACAAATGTATGAACTGTGTATGTGTGCCTAAGCCTTGTAAGAGAAAGATAATGACTTAGTACACCATTGTAGAACCATATGGCATCCTTTCTCCTTGAAGACTTTGAACTTGCTTTTGACTAGTTGTTCATTCTTCTTTGAAGCTTGAATCATCATGAATCTAAACAACTAAATCATTACAAGAAAATATCATTTTGATATGGAATTAATATCAACACAATCTAAAACCTAACAAGAATGTTTAGTTTTCAATAGTACAGTAGTAGCCTTTACATTAAAAGGTTTTATGTACAACATCGAATCAAGGTTCACGCGAGTTTCAATCAAATTGATTTATAATTCACAAGTGACCTAATTTTCTTTGTTTTCTTCATGGAGGATTATTGTAACTAATAAAGAGAAATATTTTGTTTGTTTTCATCCTCAGCCACCGCGATATAGTTATGCAACATTATATCCAAGTTATCAAACAAAGCCATTTCAATATAAGTTGTCATTAAGCATGGCAAGGACTATAATGCAATCACAAAATGAAATCAATGAGTCCTAAACAATATCTAAATGCAAAGCATAGAGATTTAGCTAGAAGGGCAAAATGGTCACAAGTCCTAGCTATCACAAAATATAAATCTCAACCAACAATCAACAATCAACAATCCAAGCATGTTATAAATGCAATTAAACTCAATGACATGCATTTAATTAACAATAATTGCTAAACCTAGACACACATGTCATAATAATGGAACAAGAGATTCTAGGGCATGTAGATATTACCTAGTCAATTAAAACAAAAGAAATACATGCTTGGAAGATGCAAGAAAATGCTAGATGCTCATGGATTGGAGTTTGGTTGAGTAAAAATGAGTTCTTGGGAACTCTCTCTATTAGAGTCAATTTCTCTCTCTATAAATGCTTGGTCTCATAAAAATGGCTTCTTGAACTCCCCTAAACCAAAGAAAAGAGAAGAGAACATATATATCTTGTACCCTACATGAAACTACATCATTTTGGACGAATGGCAACTGATTCCCATCATCATCATTATGCGTCCCGTGGCCTAGGCAAGTGTCCAGACCATGGTCTATGCAGCATGGCAAGGCTGTACATTACCGCTTCCTAGGTCGCTGGCTAAGCATGTGCACCAAGAGCAGTCTAGACCGCGGTACACGCCTAGGAAACTTCGCTTGGGATACCGCTGCACATGCAAAGTGCACAAGCCGCGGTATAACTGCGGTCAAGAGGAAAATCCCCTTCTAAGGGCAAACTAAATGCATCAAACACCCAAGCAAGAGTTATGGCAAAAAGACACACAAATTGACATATAAGTAAGCATGGAAGATGATCAAAATATGCATGAGAGTGTGTGCGCACTAAAAACTCTTCAAACAAGGTTAAGCAAGTGATTTACCTTTTGAAGCTTGAGCTAGGTCTTCAGCAATGAAGGCCTAAACTACCCTTACACATTAATCCCCAAAAGTGGTTGTCAACGAAATGAGCCAATCAAAAACTGAGGAACTTACAATCTCCGTATTTGGCTATTTCGTGACAAAACCACCACTCACAATTCATCCTCACCAATAAACAAACTAAATGACAAGGGGTCAACAAACACATTCTATATTACAAAGAGAAACCTAAGTCTAGATCTTCAAATCTTCTATCTCTTGTAGAATGACCATCCTTAAAAAACAAAGTAACTACACTTTTCAAGACAAGTGTATGTGAGGTGATTGTAAAGTCCTCATTTATTGATTGGCTTATTTCGTGAACAAACCAAATTTTTAGGGTTTTATGTAAGGGTAGCTTAGGCTCTCAAGACCTCAAGAGAAGAAGCACCAAAGGTATATTTCTTGTGCTTACTTGCTTTGAAGAGATATAGTTGCACACACTCACAACTCATGCATATTTCTTATTCGTATATGTTGTGTGTTTATATGAGTGTGCATTCATGTTGTGATAACTCTTCTTGCATGTTTATATTGATCACATCTTTGCATTTGTATTGACATACATTATGTGTTGCTCACACACACACTTACTGCATTTGATTTGTTATGCATGTGTGCTTCATTGTTGTCTATGTCCATTCATAGTATGGTTTTGTGTGTTGCTCGCGCTTGCACGATGGTGTGTTTGTCTTAGCACATTGAGTGACCATTTGAGAAGGTTGTATTCTTCTTTTGATTTGGTTATGTGGAGTAAGGTGTCAAGTTTCAAAAGAGTGTATTTCAATGATTTAAATGTTTTTCAAAACTAACCTTTGTATGGTCTTGTAACCATATCTTTTTATACAATGATTCAAAATGAGTTTTGAAATTTTCTGTATAAACTAGACACCCATAGCATTCCAATGGTATATTATTCGTAATATTTCATGACCGTTTGGATTGGTTTTGAAATCTCCAAAGTGACTACAAAAACAGGGCGTCTCTGTTGTTGTCCATTTATGACCTTTGGTCACTCAAATGACCATAACCTTTTCTACAGACTTCCAAATCTTGTTTTATAAATTTGAGTAGAAATTAGACTTCCATACCATTCTAACGGTATATTATTCTAAAGGTTTGGATGTCATTTGGTCATATTTTGGGTCGCTCGAATCTCGAGCTTTTGTGATGTCACGGCTGCACCGGTGCACAAGCACACCTCACCAATGCCCCTTGGACCATAGGTGTGCACTGGTGTGGTGCTTGTCGACCAGCGCACTGAGTAAATTTTAGGCAATTTTCAAAACGATGTAGTTTTGTTCTAGGGCTCATATTTATGTGTCATCTTCTTCCTCACAAGTTTTTCAGAGCTTCCAAACCATTTTTTAGAGTGAGAAAGTATTTTCTTTGAGAGAGAAGATCCAAGAGTTATTCTTTAACTCTCCAAATCCAAAACCTATCATCCTTCATGCATTATTGATCATCTTTAGATATGGGTCTTCATCATTCATGACTTGGTAAGTAAGAACAAACTTTTATCTTTGATTATTGTTCTTAAACTTCAAGTAGAAATCATTTTTGAATGCATAGTTTGTTGAATGATGACATGATTGGGTTTTTATTTTGATAGCTTAATTGATTAGGTCATTTTTGCCTAAAAGCTAGGTCATAAACAATCTTGTGTGATTCATTGTTGACTAGGTTGATAGATTGTTCATTAATCAACTTGTTAAGCTTTTGAATGTTTATGTGATGTTTTTGTGACAATTAGTTTGTTAGAAAATCTCTACACAACTAATTGAGTTTGTTATCGATAGACATTGGTCTAAGACTTGCATTTGTTGTGTGGCTAAATGTTTTGTCTCAATCACATGAATATATACTAAGTATATGTTGAATACATTGTAAGCATATTTGTTGATTCATTGTGATTGTTTGTGATAGCTAGGATTGTTGTTATTGATAACTTCTAGCTAAATCTCTATGCTTTGCATTTAGATATTGTTTAGGACTCATTGATTGCATTTAGTGTTTGCATTATAGTCCTTGCCATGCTTAATGACAACATGTGTTTATTTGGCTTTTATGATAGCTTCATAGGATTGCTTGTTCTATGTTTAGCTAAGCTTTATGACATGTCATTTAACTCTTGATATCTAGGATTGCATTTATTGCCATCTCATTACCCTAGATAAGCATATAAGGTACCCTAGCCTTGTTTGTTGTTTGAATATCATCATATATTCACATAGGGTGTTTATCTCTTCATTGAGAAGTAAATCTTGCGTTGCATCTGGGAGTAGGTTGCTTCAAGCGTAAGCAAATTGGACTAGGTCCACTTAATACCATGATTAGGTAGTGGTAGTGGGTTATATACCGGGAGTAGGTTGTAACGCCTCTATCATCAATGGATTCATTGTTCGAGTGTGGCGCACTTAACAGCCTGTGGCTTTTCCCATTTGAAGGGTTTCCACTTATATCTCAAGTGTCTTTATTATTTTCGCACTATTTACATTTGTGATATTATTGTGACTAGTTAGGGGTATTTTCGTCTAATTGACCATTAACGAAAATTGGATAAAATTTGATTAAAATCTATTCACCCCCCTCTAGATTAATATTATGCACACCATAATATTTGTTTCAGTAATCAAGATAAATAAATAATAAAAGCAATTTGCATACAATAGAAACAAGCAACATGCATCAACAATGCAAATGTAAATGCTCCCTCTAAATAGGTTAACTCCCCCTCAATGAGTCAAACTCCCCTTATATGCAACTCTCAACTCCCCTTTAAATCATGCCACTCTCAACTCCCCCTTAAATCATGCCACTCTCAACTCCCCCTAAATCCACACTACTCCCCCATTTTGTCATGAGATAGACAAAGGAGTATCCCCTTAAGAAACCATTAGCAATGACAGCTTAAGGCACAAGACATATGAATAATCATATAAACAAATTTATGCAACTCAATTAAGAAGAGAGAATCAAGGAGTTTTTATTACATAAAAAAATGTGTGAACTAATGCTTTGCATTCAAGACAAGTTGTATTTAAGATCAAAAACATGGCATTTGGCAAAGTAAAATAACAAGGGTTTCCAAGAGAATTCAAACCAATTTCACCCTTTGTTATGGTATAAGCAAGATAAAGATTGTTAAATAAATTCATTTTAAGAACAACTATATCAAACTTCACAAGCAAAAAATAAGACATGAGCGACTATTGCACCCTTTTTTATTTTTCCGGGTGGAATGCCCGTATTATAGTAGCCTTATTCAACAAGTAAAGAAAGAGAGACTTTTGGATTGTAAAATCCTTGAACTAGATACAAGATCCTTATTGATTAAAGTCTCATAATTGCTTTCACACACAAATTTTTGTATTCATTTTAGAGCATTCAAAAAATCACATCATGCATATCAATTTAAAGCATGTCATAGAAATAATCAACATGTCATGGAGATCAATTCTTAGTCATTCAAGATGTACTTCCCAATCAATTCTGCTAGTCCAAAAATGCATGTTTGGTCATAAATAAGACATGGATTGCAAGTTAAGCAAAGTTGCACACTTATTAAAAAAATATGTACAACCAATCATCTTAAGTAATTAATAAAGAAGCATAAATATTATCAATGAGCACAATGCATTGCCAATTTACTCTCTTTGCTTGAGCTCCCTATATAGGGTCAATTAAAACAAGTCAAGAAGGGATATGAGTCCCTATAGACTTACCAAGTCCATTGGACCTAGTTGAGCCTATGGGCGAACCCTTAGCACAATGGCATGTGAGTTCATCTTTTCTAACCCACTTAGGTGTCACATTGTCATTCCTAGTGGTCAAGATCTTCATATTACTCCCAGGATAATTGACACTAGATTTCCTAGGCACATGCATATTGGCTCTAGCTCTCTTTCTTTCAATCATGTTCTTAGTTCTACACATGTTAATGTACTTGAAGCAATTTGGTCTAACATGACCATCAAAACCCCAAAAATTACATGAAGGAATAAAATGAGGGGTCACACCTGTTAGGTTTTAGATTGTGTTGGCATTAATTCCATATCAAAATGATGTTTACTTGTAATGATTTAGTTATTTAGATTCATGATGATTCAAGCTTCAAAGAAGAAGGAATAACTAGTCAAAGCAAGTTCAAAGTCTTCAAAGAGAAAGGATGGCATATGGTTCTACAAAGGTATACTAAGACTTTATCTTTCTCTTGCAAGGCTTAGGCACACACACAATTCATACATTTGTGTCCATGCATAGTTGTGCACCATTATAGGCACACACATACAATCCATTCATATATGTCCTTGCATCATTGTGCACCATGTATAACACATTCACACACTTGAACATAAATGCTCATGCATTGGTATGAAAATAACATGTTTTGGAAAATGCATGATTGGAGACTATCTCTATGTAGTTTGCATTCTAGTGTGAATTGTGTTTGTATGTGTATATGTTTGTATAACATGGATATTGAACTTTATTTTAGTCTTAAATTATTCTTTATTGAGTTTCGGTTATTTTGGTTACTCATATTATTGATTTCAAGTTCTAAGTCAAAAGATACTACACTTTCAACTCATGTTGCATACGTTG
Source organism: Dipteronia dyeriana (assembly GCA_032871835.1). Classification (NCBI taxonomy): domain Eukaryota; kingdom Viridiplantae; phylum Streptophyta; class Magnoliopsida; order Sapindales; family Sapindaceae; genus Dipteronia; species Dipteronia dyeriana. The sequence goes on from CM065302.1 coordinate 42,265,989, forward strand.
TCTTCGTCTTTGTATATGGAGTCAAATTATTATTTTCTTGGCTGAGTATCTTATATTTGCATATCCGTGAGAGAGTTACGGTTCATAATCCGTATACGGATTCAAATTCCAAGTTCGGAGGCCGGAGAATGGACGAAGAACGTGAAGGAAGGTCAAGGGAAAAAGAAGACAGCAAAACTCTTCTTTCCCGAGATGGCGCGTGGCCATCTATGGGCAGAAGGCTTGCTGCCCTGAGATGCCCATGTGCCATCTCGGGCAGCAAGCAAGCTTGGATACTTCTTGTTCCTTTTGGTAATTTCATATGTCCATTTTCCCTCTTCTTTAAATATCCCTTCCCTCTCACATTTCATTCTAAGAAGAGATTCAAAATTTGAGTGCAGAATTTTCCCCCAAATTTTCTCACCTTCCAAACACCATAACTTCTTCATTTGAACTCTGATTTGAGTGATTCAAAGTTGAGAGTGTTTGTCTATACATCCTCCATATTTTCTCTGAATGTTTGAGTTAGTTTCATTGCTACAATAACGGGATTGCACCAAATCAACTAAGGTATTGATTTTCTCTCAAAGTTTTCTCTTAAAACTTGGTCAATTGCCTTGGGTTTTCTTCTTCAACATATATATGTGTCTTGTGATTGTTTTGTTTTGAGTTTTTAACTCATGTAAAGCTAGATTGACTTTCAATTGAAATCTCACATGTTGAGTTAGGTTTTGATTTTGCCTATGTTTTAACATGTTTGGGATTGTATTGTGCTAGCTTTGATTCTAGGACTATTTAATGATCTTTGATTGATTGATTTTGTGAAAAATAGTTCATCACATGCATTAGGCTCTCTTTGGCCGAAATCTCACTATAATACATATGCTTGTGTTCTTTTGAGCTATTCATGTGCTTTGTTGAGTTTATGAATAGGAAATATGCTCTACAACTCTTGCTTTAATCTAATTGACTTTGTCACATGATTTTAACATATTTTTGGTATATGAGATTTAAACTTGATTATGTGTTAATTGAACATATCTTGTGATTCAAGTTTTCGATCTATGCATGTATCTAGGTTGTAATTAATGTTGAAATATCTTGCATGATCTAGATGGATTAAACATGCATGATTGACTAGACAACATTTGTTTTGTGCATTCATGCTCATGTCTAGTATTTTCCATAGGATGTGTTGATCATAACATTCTATGATGCGTGCTTGTTTGCGTTTTGCATTCATGATCACCTAGATGCCTTGTGAGAAGGAAGTCTTGACAATAGGTGTGAGACCTATGTTGTTGAGCAAGGAAGTCTTGGCAAAAGGTGGGAGACCTCGGATTGTCAAGCAAAGAAGTCTTGCCTAGGGTCATGAGGATCTGAAAGGGTGAGCGAGGAAGTCTTTACTAGAGTCAGGAGGACTCGGATAGTTGAACAAGAAGTCTTGCCTAGGGTCATGAGGATCCGGAAGGGTGAGCGAGGACGTCTTGACAAGAGGTGTGAGGACTCAGATTGTTGAGCAAGAGGGCGACATCTTCATGAGTAGGATAGGAGGGTAGTTTCTAGGTGAAGAGGTCACTTGAGAGATTGTACTTGTCTTATCTACTAGTGGATTTTGTTTGCCGGTGGTTGCTAACCCGTGGATGTTTCCTCTTCAGAGGTTTACCATTTTATATCTTATGTCAACTTTTCTCAATCCCTATATCTCTTATTTGTATTTGTTATTTGAATACTATGGATAGAACTTTATATGTAAGTTGACTTCCTTTCTATAATAGAAATTGTGTATGTGTTATGATTACTTGTTTGTATCACACTTTGCTTGTTTTATATATTGATTAGATTAAGTATCTTTAATTGATATATATATATATATATTGTGATACAAGCAATCTAGAGGGACAAAATTTTGTTTGTGTCTAAGGGAGTCGAAAAAGGTGACTAAAGTATTCAACCCCCCCCCCCCCCCCCTCTAGGTTAGCCTTGAACATTTAATCGTGTATTTATTTTTAGTTCTTTCTTACTTTTCTTCTTTCCCGAATCTCACACTATTTCTTAAAGCTGGTCGAATTTTGTCTAGAGCAAAAACAGATGATTCTCCCTCAAAATTCTATGGTGGCCGAATTCTTTTCACAAAGAATTACCTTGGCTAGCCAAAATCTCTCTCTAAAATTATCTTTGGCTGGCCGAAATTCCTCTTGGAATAATCTTAGGGCTAGCCAAAATTTTAGATATATATATATAGGATCACAAATCCTTTCCTAATATGGATTTACTTGGTTGACAAGAATCCTTTTCGTAGGTGGATTTATTTGGTAGTTTGGAATCCTTTTCTAAAAGGAATTCTCTCTCTCTCTCTCTCTCTATATATATATATATATATATATATATATGGCTGTCCGAATTCTTCATAGAATTCAATTAGGATACTTAATCTTTTCCTAAGAATGATTTACTTGGTAGTTAAAAATCCTTCCCATAGGTAGATTTACTTGGTGGTTAAAAATCCTTTTTAAAAAAGAATTCTATCCTACACCAAGACTCCTAATCCAACTCAATAGTGTATTTGTAACCATATTAAAGGCTTCATAATTTGATTAGATAAATAATTTATTTTATTTATCTACTCATCAAACATAGTCTTTAATATTAATTATACTACCAGTAATAGTATAATATTAGGAGACCATCTCCTAATAGAAAAAAGATTTTGACTTTTAATTAAATAATTAATTAATCACCAAATTAATTAATTTCCATTTAATTAAATAATTGAATAAAATTCTAAATAGCTTTGCCGCCCAACACACACACACACACACACACACACACACACACACATATATATATATATATATATATATATATATATATATATGGGCCAATATATTATTTTCTTATTTTATTAAATCCATTGGACCTTAAAAAAAGGCCACATGCGAACTAGACCCATTCTTACAAAAAGAAACAAGTCCACATGCCTCAATACAATTCTAGATGGACCTCTAAATTGGTCCGGTAGAATATATCAAGTGATCCATGTAAGTTCGTGTGGATTGGGGATCTTTGCGGGCTATCTAAATTTAAGCTCCAATAGACACAACCCAATAACAATAAACAAATGATTCACTTAGGTCCGATCTATTTAATTTTAATTCATTCCACTAAATAACCAAAATTGAAATCTTAAATAAAGATTGAATAAGTTGATGCTACTCATTTATACCCTAGACAACCTTATTGGAGAAAGTGTATCCTCGTGAAGAATACTAGTAATCGCCAAGAGCTCATAGGCCGCCCATAGCTCTCCAAGTTATAATATTTACTCATATGACCACATTTTGAACTTGGATATTTTGACTTGTCCATAAGCCATGTTTCAATAGACACTATTGAAAACTTAACGTTAAGATTTAATATCCAATACCTTAGAACATCCATATGATGGTATTCTACTCTTATTTAATAAATAGAGCCACGATGTCCATATCTATAAATGAAGTCCTCTATCGATTAACAAATGAATACCACTAAACTATCGATGAATAGACTATGCTATATAATCATACTCATTCATAGCTCAAATGATAACACTTGCAACCATAAGTCCATCATTTATCTCAGGATTGAGATACACTCTCTGATTGTCTTCAAATGAAAACTTTTATCCATTGACGGTTCTAGATAAAATATTTCATTGTGATCCTATTTAATGCAGCCAGTGCACTAGATTCTTTTGCCCAAAGACACCACACTTTGATGATTTTAGACTCATCATAACACATTTGATCTCACTCAAATGCTAGCAAAAGAATCTACAACTTTGACAAGATAAAGGCGCCCAACCTTTTATCTTAAGTTGTGAATATTATTAAAGACTAACTAAAGATTGTGTCGACCTCATACATATCTAGATGTAACAATTCTTCTTTTCTCATAGTCTTTTGACCTTATGGTTATTTACTTTTGACAATTATAATAATTAAACTATAAATGCTATAAGATTTGTTAAACTAGAAATCACTTTATTGATATGAAAAGATTGTTTAATACATTATTATACTCTTGCTAACGAGCATAATCCCAACATGTATACCTACAACAACCATGTATGGACCAAAATCGGGATCGGGATCAGGATCATCTTGGTTCCCCGATAGCCAGAAATGTTGATATCATGATCCAAGGGACCCCAATGTCATGTCACACCGGTACCACGGTCCATGGTACTCAATACCTTAGTATAGAGATTCTTGTCCCGGACCGGTCCTCCAAACACCTCTGGCCACCTTGCATAGAGTATATCAACAAAGGAGGTAACAATTCACCATTTGTTAGACTACTAAGGAAGAAGGAACTAGAGTACCAGGAAATCAAGCCTAAAGCAAGATCATGTTCTGAGGAAAGAGGCTTATGGTATCACGACGCCTCCAACATGAAAAGAGGGATAGCCGATATTTTTCGGTCATTCACAACACCATTAATGGAGATAGTCAACTCTATTAGTGGAGATAATCAACATTATTAATGGTGATAGTCAACCTCATTTATGAAGTTAGTCAATTCTTTAATAGTCATTCACATTGCCATTAATGAGAAATTAGTCAACTCTTTGATGGCCATTCACAACGCTATTAATGAGAAAATAGTCAACTCTTTAATGGCCATTCACAACGCCATAATGAGAAAATAGTCAATTCCATAAATGCCAAATCAATGTTCCTTTGATTGTTAACTGATTGACCATGACCAAATTAAACGGAATGGAGAGCAAGTCATTGGATCCTATAATTACTACAAAGCTCTCTCTCATGAAGGGACCGAAAGGGGAGAAATCTACTTAACTGCTTTTGTAAGCTCTCCGGAGAACTTATGTTGTACTACTTTGCTATATGTGTAAGCTCCTCAAAGCATTTCTTACGATATATATAATGAATGGTCACTCTCTCATCTGGATACTAGTTACGGGTTTTTCAGCATATGATTATCGATGATGCTTTTTCCCCTAGATCAGTCCACTTCTACCAAAAAATTGTCTTTCTCCTATCTCTCTCTTTGTTTTACAGGTATGTGAGTTTGGCTTTGACCCCACCGATCCTAGCTTTCTTATCCACTTGCCTGTTACACCAGTAAGGGAACCTCAATCACTACATCTTCTCATTATCCTCGAACCCCCGATGGGCAGGGTATCCGTACCCCTCCCCCTTCGACCGTGGAGCACCGTTCCATCTGATCTAAGTGTTGTACAGAAAGTCACAACCGGATTTTTCGGATAACAAAATTTAATCTTTTGTGTATAATCATAATTAATTAAGAAAGTGATGGTAGCTTATCTCGATCCATACTAGCAAATCTATTTAAAAGATTAGGCTAATTTGATAAGGTTTGATTCTTGAATAACTTATCATGTTTTACCAATATTTATAATAAAATTTTAGTTGAGGTTCTTGAGCTATATCATAATTAAGAATTAATTAACAATTTTATGTACCTAAAAGCACAAAAATATTCACTCACATGCACGTGCTATATATATGGGATATTATTGATTTAGTCCCTTTATTTTTTTGAATTATGTATTTTTTACTTATTCAGTTTTCACTGGATTGGTCCTTATGTTTTCAGAAACCACTCAATTTCATCCTTCTGTGAGTCAACCATTAGTCAAATTAAACAGTTCTAAGGGTATTTTTATCTTTAAACAATGGTATGCCACGTGTCAACACATAAATAAATAGAAAATAATTTAAATTAAAATAAAAGATTAAATTTAACTAAAAAGACGAATTTAAATAAAAAATAAAATTTTCATAAAAAATAAAATTTAGAATTGGATCTCCCCTGTCCATTTGAATGATGGACAATGAAGAACCATATCTAAAAAAAAAAAAAAAACTTAAGATTTTCTTTATTATTATTACGTGTAGATCTAGGTAATATCTCCACCGCTATCTCATGTGATGGATGGTGGATCTCCACCTAATCAAAAGGAAAAATTAATTAAAATTTAAAAGAACAGAATTCATCTTCTATGATCTCAAAAAAAAAAAATCATTAAAACTCAAACACCAAACCCACTAATGATCTCCAACAAAATATAACCCAACGACCAACAAAACCTAAACTAATCAACACCGAATTCAATCATCTCTCTCTTTCTCAAACTGAAACAAATATTATGGTGTGTTTAATAACAATCTAGAGTGGGGTGAATAGATTTTAAACAATTTTATCCAATTTTCGTTAAAGGTCAAGTTGACGAAAATACCCCTAACTAGTCACATTAATATCACAAGTGTAATAAGTGCGGAAATAATAAAGACACTTGAGATATACATGGAAACCCTCCAAATGAGAAAAACCACAGGCTGTTAAGTGCGCCACACTCGAACCTCGAATCCACTAATGGTAAAGGAATTACAACCTAATCCCGGTATAAGTGAACCTAGTCCATCTTGCTTGCGATTTAAGCTACATAATCCCGGAAGCAACACAAGTCTTACTTCTCAAAGAAGAGATAAAATGGCCTATGTGAATATATGATGATATTCAAAGAACAAACAAGGCTAGGAAACCTTATATGCTTATCTAGGATAATGAGATGACAATTAATGCAATCTTAGATATCAAGAGCTAAATGATATGTTCAAAAAGCGTAGCTAAACATAGATCAAACAATCCTATGAGGCTATCACAGTACAACACTCAATCATGTCATCACAACAATCTCTAAGAGCATACAAATGATTAAAGAGATGGCTTAGCAAGGAAAACACTTAACTTGTAAGAAGATAGTGAAGAACTTATCAAACAAGATGTGATGATGCAAAACTATCCATTGATGCACTCTAAATGATCTTAGATGATGCAAGATGAAGTTTTTATGCACATAGGAATGCTTTGAGTGTTTAAAGATGAGTTCTTGGAAGAGTTTTCCTTTTGAAATGTGTTCTAAGAAAAAAATATGATGTTCTGAACTCTTGCACGACCTGAACACAAAGAGTTATATAAATATAATATATATGAGTTTCAACCAAAGTGAGGTTGTTTTGGAAAAAATGTTTCAGCTCCCGCTATGTGCGCTGGTCGAGTAGCGCATAACCTAAATTTTCAATAGGCGTTGGTGGAGTGGTGCAGCTCAGTGGCGCATGACAAGCGACGATCCACTGGAATGTTACACTGGTGAGGTTGCGCTAGTCGATTAGCGCACCACCAGCGCACTGCATACTTTTTCAATGTTGCGTGGGTGAAGTGGCGCATGACAAGCGGCAATCCACTGGAATCTTGCACTGGTGAGGCTACGCTAGTCAAGTAGAGTACTGCCCACTTTTTCAACACTCAAACACACATTTTCAACAAGTCCTAGAGTGATGAAGATGCATCCTATACTAATGCCTAACATGACATAAAACTTTAATTACAAGATGGAAATATATCAACAAGAGTCATTTAAACCAAAATACACACAAGTATAAACACACAACATATATGAATAAGAGTTATGAATGAATTTGTGAGTGTGTGCAACTATCTCTTCAAAGCAAGTAGGCACAAGAATTTTACCTTTGGTGCTTCTCCTCTTGAGGTCTTGAGAGCCTAAGCTACCCTTACATAAACCCCAAAAATGTGATTTGTTCAAGAAATAAGCCAATCAACAAATGAGGACTTTACAATCTCCCCTTTTGGCTATTTCACGATAAAACAACCACTCACATTGATCCTCACAAAACAAAATAAAATACCAGGAAGATATTCTACATTACAAAGAGATTTACATTAAAAACTTCAAATCTTCAATCTCTTGTAGAACTATCAAACCTACACACAAAACAAACACAAATACACTTTCCAAACCAAGTGCATGTGAGATGATCAAGTGAATATAAAACAAAAGCATTTGCATTTAAGAATATGAGTATGACATCATGTAATGCTCCACATCATGCAATGCTCCCCCTCAAAGGGTTACTCCCTCTAAATGTAATCTCCCCAACAAGTACTACTCCCCTTAAAACCAACACATGCTACTCCCCTAACACCACAATGCTACTCCCCCTTTTTGTCATGATATAGGCAAAGGAGAAGTCCCTAACCGAGTCACTCAAGGCAAAGAAAGAAAGAAGCTTACAAGATATTTGCATAATCATATAAGCCACATTTATGCAACTCAATTAATAGGAGAGAAACAAGGAGATTTATTTGAAGAAAATGTGTTAATCAAAAATGTTTTGCATTCAAGTCCAAAAACAATGGTATTTGGCAAAGCAAATGACAAAGGTTTCCAATAAAATTCAAACAAATTTCACCATTTGTCATGAGAGAGGCTAGGATATATAGTTTTATTGATATCAAGTTTTAATAGCACTATATCCAACTTTATAAGCGAAACATGGGATGAGTGACTTTGCACCCTATTTGATTTTTTCGGGTAGGATACCCGTATGATAGTAGCCATGTTCAACTAATAAATAAATAAAGACATTGATGAAACATTTTAGTCTCACTAGCTTTTTCACATAATGTTTTGCATTCAACAATTGCAATCATCAATTCATGCTTTATTATTTTTCATTAGCATGTCATTAAAGAATCATCATGTCATGGAGATAATTATAGGTCATTCAATATGTACTCCCTATGTAGATCTCTTAGTCCAAAAATGCACGTTTGAACATAAATATGACATGGATTGTAATCAAAGCAAAGTTCACACTTATTGAAGAAAATACAATATAATATAGTATAAGTGCAACCAAGCTACTCAAGCAATCAATAAAGGAGCATAAACATTTCCAAAATTTTGCATGCAACAAGTATACAATAGCTCTCTTTGCTTGAAATCCCCTTATAAGGTCAAAGACCAAAACTCATCACTCCATGAAACAAATCCCAATATACCTACTAAGAGTTTTGAATCGAGTATCATCTAAGGGTTTGGTAAATAGTTCCGCTAGTTAATCATTAGTACCTACATGCTCAAGTACTATGCATTTGCTCTCAACTAGTTCTCTAATGAAATGATGACGGATGTCAATATGCTTATTTCTAGAATGTTGAACCGGATTCTTGGAAATATTAATTGCACTCATGTTATCATAAAAGAGAGTAAGAGTACCTTGATTGAATCCATAGTCGACTAGCATTTGCTTCATCCAAAGGAGTTGTGTGCATCCACTCCCAACAGCTATGTATTCGGCCTCAGTCGTGGACAAAGAAATTGAATTTTGCTTCTTACAAAATCAAGAGACAAGATTGTTCCCAAGGAAAAAGCAACCGCCTGATGTACTTTTCCTATCATCATAATTTCCTGCCCAATCTGCATCACTAAAGCCTACAAGACTAGCATTAGTGTCAAAAGAGTACCAAATCCCATAGTTAGATGTCCCATTCACATAGCAAATGATTCTCTTAACGAAAGAGAGATGGGACTCCTTAGGATCCGATTGGTACCTAGCACACACACCCATACTAAAAGAGATATCAGGCCTACTTGCGGTCAAATAGAGCAAGCTACCAATCATGCCACGATACAAAGTTTGGTCCACACTTTTACCACTAGCATCCTTGCTTAGCTTCAAAGTGGTAATCATGGGTGTATCACATTGTTTAGCACTTTCAAGGCTAAATTTCTTCACTAGGGTTTTGGCATACTTAGCTTGGGATGGGATATGAAAATCCCATCATCCATTTGCTTAATTTGTAAACCTAGAAAGTAACTTAGCTCACCAACAAGGTTCATTTCAAACTCATGAGACATGACATCAACAAATTGTTGGACTTTGGTGTTATTTGTGGAGCTAAAAACTATATCATCAATATAAATTTGAGCTATAAAGAGCTCATATTTGTCTTTCTTGATGAATTGAGTCTTGTCAACACTACCCCTAGTGTAGCCATTGTCTATAAGAAATTGAGTGAGTTGCTCATACCAAGCCCTTGGTGCTTGTTTCAACCCATATAAATTCTTCTTGAGATGATATACATGATTAGGGTTGTGAGGATCCACAAACCCTTTGGGTTGCTCAACAAACACTTCCTCATGCAATAAACCATTGAGGAAGGCACTCTTAACATCCATTTGACACAATTTGAACTTGTGCAAACAAGAAATGGATAAAAGAAGCCTAATGGACTCAATCCTAGCAACGGGAGCAAGTGTCTCGTCAAAGTCAATACCCTTAATTTGAGAGTACCCTTTTGCTACAAGCCTAGCCTTGTTTCGCACAATGTTGTCATCCTCATCGGATTTGTTCCTATATACCCACTTGGTGCCTATCACATTGATGTTCTTGGGCCTAGGAACTAGAGTCCAAACCTCATTCCTTTCAAATTGGTTAAGCTCTTCTTACATGGCAAGAACCCAAAATTCATCCTTTAAGGCTTCATCAACCTTCTTGGGTTCTATTTGAAAAGTGTAGCAAGTGTAGCTAATTAGATTAGCCATTTGACGCATAGTCTTAACACCCCCATTAACCTCTCCAATGATGTCATCTTTTTCATGGAGTTTCCTAACCAATGGAGCAGGTTCTTTTGAGTTCAAGAGATGAATCCTATCAATAGGTTGTGTTATATCATCATCAAGATTAGTCTTTTCAACATTAGGAATAAGAGTTATGCATGAATTTGTGAGTGTGTGCAACTATCTCTTCAAAGCAAGTAAGTATAAGAATTTTACCTTTGGTGCTTATACTCTTGAGGTCTTGAGAGCCTAAGCTACGTTTACATAAACCCCAAAAATGTGACTTGTTCACGAAATAAGTCAATCAACAAACGAGGACTTTACACAAACCTAAAACCAAAAACCAAAATTATTAAAAATCCATCTCTCTCTCACTCTCTCACTCTCTCTCACTCTCTCACTCTCTCACTCTCTCTCACTCTCTCTGTCTTTCTCTATCTCTCCCTTTCTTTCTTGATCTCTCTCTCCATTCAACATTAAGAAAACCCAAAAGAAGCTTCTCGTTCTTCCTCTCTATCTACCGCCAACCGCCGAAAACCCTAGCCGTCCCTTCCATCAACAAATCAAACCCAACTGTTGGTGTTTGTTTCTTTTATGGGCGTGAGATGTAGAGAGTTACAGAAGCAAGAAGCTAGGTTGATCTGTATTCTTTTCTTGTTCACCGTTAGTGATTTTGTTTTGATCTGGGTTCATTTTGGCTAGGAAGATTTATGGGTTCGATGAAGTTGGGTTTGGCAACGACGACAGAGTTGGGTTGGTCGGCGATCAGGTTTCGGTGAATGATTAGGGTGGTGGCGGGTTGTGGTGACAGTGGGTTTGAATGGCTAGGGTTCGGTAATATTGATGTGGGAAGATAAATGTTGTTGATTTTTTTTTTAATAATTAAGATCTGGTGAAAAATGAAAGTTGGCTAGAGTTTGGTTGAAGTGGATGATGATTTTATTATTTCTTGGATTATTGATGTGACTCGTGGATCATCCAAGTTTGGCCCTTTTCTGGAGCAAATTTGGTCTTTGAAAAACAATTTCATCGATGTGTTCAAGAGATGTAATAGTGTGGCTCAAAGGTTAACTGATGCAACTATGGATAATTTAGGGGATTCCCTTTGGCTGGATGAGATGCCCGTTTGCATTAGAAGTTTGGTTGAAGCTGATAAGGCCATTTGATTTTGTCTCCTCAGTTTTTCCTGGTTTGTTTTCAACCTCTCTAAAAAAAAGAGGTAATGTTGATGTGGGGGGATGAATGTTGGCTAGGGTTTGGTAATGTTGATGTGGGAGATGATTAGATGAATGTTGGCTGGGTTTTTTTTTTAAGAATAATAATAAAAATTAATATATAATTATAAATAAAATTAAGAAAATAAAAGTTTTCTTTTTATTTTATTTTGATTTTAAATTTAAAGGTAAAAATATCATTTTACATTTTCTGTGATGGTTGACCGTCAAAATTCTGGTTAGAAAGATCAAAGTGAGTCGTTTTTGAATATAAGGACCAAATTTGTGAATAATAAACAAGTGAGTAAAAAATAGATAATTTTAAAAAACGTTGGGACTAAATCAATAATATCCCCATATATAAAATAAAAATCTTGTTTAATGGGTTGAGTTGGTGGGGCTTTTCCACGGAACCGAAACCGAACCGAAACCGAACCGTGGACACCATTAGGTGGGATTGTTAATTTTACTTTATATTATTTTATTTTATTAAATATATTTTTTATTTTTAATACTTTTATTTTAGTAAAAAAAAATATTGAAATTGTTTGCAATGTTTTTATATTAAAAAATTCTAAAGACACTAATATTAATATAAAAACAAAAATAAATTAATCCTTAAAAGATTAAAAAACACACAAATATGGTGGTGATGGGAACAATTAAATTGAATCATATTAAAAAGATAAATTCATTTGAGATGAAATGGAACTCGATCTCCTCCAAAGGGAGGATATCAGAGGTTTTTTTATACTTTGATTTTAATAAAAAAAATGTTGAAATTGTTTGAAATACTTTTATATTAAAAAAATTCTAAAGACATTCGATACTAAATATATATTTAAAATATCCAATAAAAAATGTCAAATATTAAATTTAAAACAAAAATAAATTAATCTTGAAAAGATAAAAAAAAGAAAAACACAAATCAGGTGGTGATAGGAACAATTGAATTGAATCCGATGAAAAAGATAAATTCATCTAGAGATGAAACGGAACTCGATCTCCTCCAAAGGGAGGATATCAGAGCTAGCCACGGAGGGAGATAAAGAGAAAGGTGTTGGCGGCGGAGGCGTAATGAGGAGGGGCGGTGGTGATGAGTTTCGTGGTTGGGTATCTCGATCCTATATTGAAGATTTATGTTTAAGTTTGTGTTTTTTTATTGTTGTTTTGCTTAAGAATGAAGAAGGTGTTCGTGTTGATGATGACTGAGAAGAAAAAAAATGACATTGTAAAAGGTTGAACAAGAAAAAAAATAGAGATTTTGATTTAAAAAAAAAAATCTTTAATTTTCTTTATTTAACTAATAATCATCGTTGATGATGATTTGTGAGCAACCAAAAAGAAATCGCTGCTCATGATATTGAAGAAGAAGAAGATTATCGAGATCTTGGCCCACAACTAATAAAAAAGAAAACCTTTATTTTATTCATTATTTTTTTTTTCATTAACTGATGTTGATGATGATTCTTTAAGTGTTGAAGAAAAGAAAATGGAGATCCCCTCCAACAAAAACTTAATTTTTTTTTCTTAAAAATGTTGTGAAAGGAGATTGCCACATCAGCCAAATTTTTTTTTTATAAAAAATAATAATAAAATAGAATAAAATGTATTTAGAAATTTTATTTTTAAAAATGAAATCTATTTAAAATAGAGGTATCGAAAGGTAAAAGTGATAATTTGAAACAAAAGGAAGAGTTTTTTTTTTTATAAAAGAGAATGTATTTAAAAAAGATTTGTAAATATAAAACTTGAATTGTAAAAAAAAAACACTTATATTAATATCTAATATGTGTAACCATGTTTCGGTTTGTGTTTTCTATATTTGGTATATAAGATGCTTTTTAATCTACTAATTAAAATAAGGAATGCAAACATTTTGAAAAATAAAAAATTGTTAATAAGATAAGATGAGATATCTATTATTATTATTTTATTTTACTAAGTAATGCTACATCACCTAAAAATTTATCAAAATTCATTATAAAATGATGCGGTAAATATGTACAAATCAATTTGTCATATCATTTGATCAAAAAGTTTGAGTTGTGTTTCATTACTTTATTTTTCTTCTTTAATTTTTTTTTTTACAAATTATTGTCAGTATCATTTATGTTTAAGGTATACTCTTCAAAATGGCTACATTAAGCGTGTCGGATGTATGGATACCAATTTCACCCTATGGTGCCCCAAATTCCCATCCTCCTGTAGGGAAAAATATTCCTTATTCAATGAGAATGGTGATAAAGATGACTTTCATTCCCATTTCTAAATAATTAATTTAATTTTAGATAAGTACTCATTTTCTTCATTTCCTCATTTTACATAATTACCCATTTGGGGGATGCATGAGAAAATTTTACGACATATGACTATTTTTAAATTTCAAGTGAAACAGTAGAAACAAAGTCATATCAATCTCCATATCAATCTCCATTTCCCTAATTGCCATCCCCAATTAGGTGCGTATCGACCGTAATATTTTTTCCATTTTTATAATTCAAATTGAATTATTTCTAGTTCCAATCGTATCCGATCCTAATCTTAAATTTCATCTTCCGTAGTTCACCAATGGTTGCCAAAAATACTTAGGTTAGAAAGAAATTCACATATAGAAACACAGGATTTGATCATAATCAATATATCAATAATTATATAGCCAAAAATACTTCTTTATTCCATTAGTTTTCCCTGTGATTATAATTAACTTTTGAATTAGAGCTGCCAATGTGTATACATTATTAATAAATATTTGTCAATTACTATTTGCTTTAATATCTTTGAGTCTTAATCAAATTTGACATAATACCATGTTTGAAAGATAAGAAAAAGAGGACAAAATGTCACATTCTATTCGGAATATAAAAAATAAAAATTAAATAAGGGCAAGACCTTATAATTACATAAACTTTTCATACTCTTGGCTTTCAGTTTTGCTCATCTGAGGTATATGTCTAATAAGCCTATATATATGGGTCGTTCTTCGGTGCAACATTACACGATACAACGGTATGTGATCATATATGATTGTATGTGATCACATATATATATAATGTTATCGCAAATCATACAATTAAATTATTGTGATCGCATATTAGAACATGTAATCACATATTAGTTGATGTGGTTATACCAAAGAAGACATGATCATAGTCAAAACTTTTTATGTTGCACCATGTAACGTTGCACCAAAGGGCACCCCATATATATATATAACTAGATATTCTATTGTCAGTTTGAAATGATATCAGATATATCAGTTCTTTGTATATGGGTAATTGGATTTAAATGCTTTAACTTGGTTGTATGTACTTGGTAAAAGTTTCGTTTTAATCCAATGGCCTACATGCAAAGAACTGATATATTTTATATCAGTTCGAACTAAGAATATAAAGACTATATGTATATATATATATATTGACGGTGATTTTTGAAAAGTCAGCCTGTTAACAATTTCAATTTGTCTAACCAGTAAAATGACTATGATAACAATAAAGAAAGTAGTAAAGAGAACGATTTTACGTGTTAAGACTCCGATGACAGAGAAAACATCCACGAATTGCCACTTGGCGACAAGGAAGAGTCCACTATGAAATTACTTGGGTTACACACTATGATCTCTCCTCTAGTACATCTTTTACAATGATATTACAGGGGCATTTATATGGAGTTCCTTAGGGTTTTTGTCATGTGCATGGATGATTACCAGATCCATCTGAAATTCCTCCTCTTCTAGATTATGTTGATCTCTTTCCTACACGGGATTGGTATACAATTGAAATGGTTGATTCAGAGTGTAACTAAGATTCATCATATCTTAGCAGAGATTAGGTTGTTTCCTAGCTTTAGTTTAACTTCATTTTTAGTTTACATATTTTAGTCTTCTTATGATTGCCTTGCCTTTTTTGACAAATTTGTCTTCTTGCAGAAGATTGGCTTGTAATGGGAAAATTTCCTATTCAAGCTGAGTGGATCTGACGAACAGAATCCTCTTCTGCCAGGGCCATTTAATTAAGCTCTTTGATGATGTGTCCCAGGATGGTGCTCATCCCATTAACTAGTTGACTTTCTCTAACGTGACAAGAACCGCCTTCCACCTTTTTCGCACAGTCCAGATGAAATGCTGAATGGAAAAATTTCACATTCAACAATACCCCTTAAATATTTATGCCGAGTATCATACTTATCTGTCTCGGAAGTTACCTTAGTAAGTTTTGCTTGACCTAGCCTTTGATGTTTTTCTTCATTTCCATATACTTGGTGTGAGCTATTTAAAAAGAAATTTTACCTAGTCTATGTTTTCTTCATTTTTTTCTCATTAATATGGCCATGATATCTCACACAAATTTCGAAATTAGTGTGCCTTGTATTTATTTAGTCTGTATGAATGCAATTTCACTAATCAATGAAATCTTTTGATTGTGACATTTGGAGACTTAGGGTCTTTTGTTTCGGCCACATGTCTTCGTGTGAAAGGTGATGTCAGTTGTGTTTATAGGAGACGTTTCTGTTCCACTGCTTACGTCATTTCCCACTACGCTTAATTTTCCCGCTTCTTTTCACCGTGACATAATCAAGGGTTTCATTTTTAAAGTTGAAATGTTTAGTATTTAAATCCTTCCTAACGCTTTACTTGTGTAGATTTTTGAACTATTACATCTACTACAAAAAATCAGAATTCTACAAGAAAAAGCTTCAAGATTCAATCTCTTTTTCCATTTGTTTTCTTGCTTTTCATAACATCTATCTACTATTTTCCTAGTTGTTGTTTTTTTAGCAATAGCCGTACCCGTGATAAGTGTTATTCGTAAGTTTCTATGGATACTGAAGCTAGACATCGTGTTTTTGTTATCATGGTAGTCACAATCGATCGTGAGGATGCTTTAGCAATCGAACGCTTTATGATATTGCTTCACCCACAGGCCTCTGATGAACCTCCCTTCCAAGACGCTGACCTTCTGGATTTGGCATTGATGTTTATCCCAACAAGCCATAGCCTGAACCTAAAACTGATTTTCCTCAAGTTGTTAGTTCTCATTCTAACCCTTATGTTTTTTCTCGCAGTGATTTTCGTCCTCCGCTGATGAGACCTAAACATCAGAACCAACGTCGAGGAACTATAATAGTTCTTTCTAGGGATGTCAAAGTTAGGCCTCAAGTTGTGAACAAGGCTGATGTAAAAGAGGTACGTAGGGTGGCTTGGATACGCTTTTCAGCACATCGAGTTTTTTCATACAATTTTGAGCCGAATGTTGTCAAGAAAGGGGAGTTGAGCTTATACATTGGTGATGATCACTGGAGCCGTTTTAGGATTGGCTCCACTTTAGAACGGCTCCAAAATTTATTCAAAAGCTATGCTTACATAATTTACTTTATTTTGTAAAGATTTTCCCTTTAGAACTTTTTAATATCTATATATTTTGTAGATGGTTGATGAATTGATAGATGCCTTTTTGACCGACCTTGCTAAAGCATATAAAATTAGGCATCTTGAGGTGTAACTTAAAGAGAGTGAAGAATCCCATGCCCGGACCAAGCGTGTTTGTGAAAAGAAGTTCGGGATGAATCTTGAGTTCATGGATAGGTGTTTGGCTGGTCAACTGGAGGCCAAGGAAAAAGCTTCTCTTGTTGAAGAAGAGGCTAGATCTCTCAAAAATCTTTTATTGATGACCCGAGAGTGTGTACGAAAAACACACGGCGAAGGTGAATTATTTTTTTTGTTATATTTAAAAAAAAAATCTTTTAAAAGAGAGAACCTTAACCCTTGATTAATTAACATATAATTAAAAGGTATCATACCTTTTTCACGCGATGATTAATGTTGCGTCGAATTGAAACTGCAAGATCATCCAATCCAATCACGAACGTGAATCATCTAGGAGTGTGAGCTCCCGTTCTTAGAATTGTGTACTTGAGGATGGAAAACAAAAACGTTTTCTTTTGTTAGTCACAATTACCCTCTTAGAGAAAGCAAAGAACGTTTGGTATCTTGTCAATTCTCAATCTTTTGATATAAACCCATGTGAGCCCAATTCGATGTTATGCATAAAGTTGTTTGATGGAAAGCTACTAGTACACTATCGAAAACAAAACGCTCCCACTTTCTTTTCTCATGGATAAATTCTCACACACTTTTTCTATTAGTTGGATGAATTTTTTTAAACATATAAAAAAAATTCTCTCTCAAAACCTTAGTCTTGGCTGAACTCCCTTGATGAGAATTTATTGGTGGCCGAAAATCATCACACAAGGAGGATTTTTGTTTCACCAAAACTCCTATCAACTATTGAGTTCAATCCTCTTCCAACTCATCAGTCTATTATCCAGTAATAAGTTATTGAATAACAATTAATTTGTTGCTTCATCAAAAACTTCCTAATTTGACCAATTGTCAATTAGAATTTTGATAGATATCAAAAACTTTCTATTTTGACTAGATAAAAAAATCCCTTTTATTAATCTACTTAGCAAATAAAGTTTTTGATATTTATTATACTGCCAACAATAGTATGACGTTAAGAGACCTTCTCCTAGTTAGAAAAATATTTTGAATTTTAATCAAATAATTAATTAATTAACCTCTATTTAATTAAATACTAAAATAAAACAATATATTAGGCTCATAATCTTAGCCCTTGCCGCCAAAGCCTAAACGATGGGCAATATCCTGATTTTCCATTTTATTAAATCCATTGGACATTAATAAAAAGTATACATGTGAACTAGTTCCATTCTTACTAAAAAAAAGTTCACATGCCTTAAATTAATTCATTAATATTGTTTTACAACCTTGATTAAAATGTGCAAATTATATTTTTAATGTATTAATGAAATGCTAATCACACCCCATTAGGGTCGCCCAAGGATTCCCTCATCCTTGGCTGCCCATTCAAGGTATTTGAAGAGCTATTGCGTGTCTTGATTACACAAGACTGCACCTCTCTAAAAACTTTTGGATTCTTAAATCCAAAAACAATTCTAGATGGACCAAGAAATTAGTTCGGTATATATCAAGTGATCCATACAAGTTCATGTGGATTGGGGATCTTGTCTGGCTATCTAAATTCAAAATTCAATAGAAGTAACCTAATTACAATCAACAAATGATTCAGTTAGGTTCGATCTATTAATTTTAGCTCATTCCACTAAAGAACTAAATTTGAACTCTTAAATAAAGATAGAATAAGTAAATGTTTCTCATTCGTACCCTAGACAACCTTATTGAAGATAGTGTATCCTTGTGGAAAATACTAGTAATTTCCAAGAACTCAGAGACCGCCTATAGCTCTCATAGACACCATATTTACTCATATGAACACATTTTGAACTTGGATATTTTGACTTATCCAGAAGCCATGTTTCAATAGACACTATCGAAAACTTAAAGTTAAGATTTAATATCTTTCACCTCAGAATATCCATATGATGATATTCTACTCACATTTAATAAATGGAGGCACGATGTCCATATCTATAAATAAAGTCCTCTATCGATTAACAAATGAATACCACCAAACCATCGAGAATAGACTATGCTATATAATCGTACTCATTGACAATTCAAATGATAACACTTGTAACTATAAGTCCAACATTTATCTAAGGGTTGAGATAGACTCTCTGATTGTCCTTAAGTGAAAACTTTTATCCACTGACTGTTCTGAATAAAGTATTTCACTATGATCCTATTCAATGCACCTAGTGCACTAGATTCTTTTACCCAAAGACACTACACTTTGATGATTTTAGACTTATCATAACACATTTGATCCCACTCAAATGCTAGCAAAAGAATCTAAAACTTTAATAAGAAAAAGGCGTCCAACCTTTATCTTAAGTTATGAATGTTGTTCAAGACTAATTAAAGAATTGTGTCTACCTTATACATATCCAGATGTACGAACAATTTTTCATTTCTCATAGTCTTTTGACCTTATGATTATTTACTTTTTACAATTATAATAATTAAACCTTACATTCTATTAAATTTGTTAAACTTAAAATCACTTTATTAATATGAAAAGATTGTCAAATACATTATTACATTCTTGCTATTGAGCATAATCCTAACAATCTCCAACTTACGCTATAACAAGTTTGTCATAGCTCTCATTCCCATGTTCTCTAGGTGCTCATCAAAAATCTTATGTTCTCTAGGAGCCAAAAGGCAAAACCGATGCACCAGGTTCTGGAAAACGGCTCGGGGCACCGTCGGGAAAATCTCGGTGAGTTATGTAGCTGTGTTAAGCAATTTAGAGCTTAACGATTTGGTAAATATTTACTCAGAAAAAACTAGGAGATGTCCTTAATGACTTGCGTAAGGACTCAAACGTATGATCGTGGTGAGCCTCGATGTAACGTTTGGGTAGCAACCGAGTATGAAACACAAGTACAAATCTACTTGCCTGTTTCGAGATGACTTGGTTAATCATATTAGTCAGTTAATAAGATAATTGGCACTTAAAATTGCATTAGCTAGTTTAAGATACTTGGCATTTAAGATACTTGGCGTTTAAGATTACGAATAAGTTATTCGGGCCACGACCTTAGCCAGTTTATAAGACACTTGGCATTTAAAAAGGGGTGCTCGGACAACGATATTTGCAAGTTAACAAGATACTTGGCGTTTTCATAACAGGATTCGCAACAAAAAGCAATCAAGCAAAATATGGAATTTTATTGATCCTGAATTTTTTTACAAATATGCCTAAGGTAGGGCTGAAGATTTGGAGCCCTTGCCGATGCTCGGATCAGGCACCATTTCGTATTCATGTAGTAGATTTTCATTAGAAGGCCAGGCGATTGTATCAACTGAATCATCCATCCACTTGCTGTAAACCATTCCAGAGACCGGTCCAACGTTAGGCTCTGACCCATCCACATTAGTTTCTTGACTGACATACAAAGTCGAAAGAGAATGCTCTGACGGGACCTCTAGATGCATAAGATGGGGATCTTTGCCTTTACCATGACAATAGGCTCTCCACTCCTTCATTTGAATCCGAAGAGCCTTCAACGAGCGATCCATGTGAGTTTTGATTGATAGATCCCAATTAGCTCGAGCCTTTTCAGTCGACTGATTCTTGACCTTTAAGAATTCACCAGCCAAGAACAACCCCTGTTGGAACTCCTTAAGGAGTAGGGCATCATAGGCTGGCGACCTTTTAAAATGATCAACCCCTTACACTTTAAGTTCCAGCTTAGCTTCCTTCGAAAGGGATTCAACGGTCAAAGGCTGACGCTCAAGATCTTCAATCTTGAGCTCATAAGAAGACTTTGCTTGTTAAGCCTCTTGCTCGGCCCGAAGCATTGACTCTTGGGCAACAAAGAACGAGTATTCCAAAGATTTAGTCCTCTCTTCTACTGCAGAAGTCCTCTCCTCGGCCTCCATCTGTCTTGCCAAGCAACTATCGGTAAACTCTTCGGTAGAACTTGCCTCCTTTTGATAGGCCGCCTCAATCCGAGCACGTCAATTCTTACTCTCTTTTAACTGAGCTTCAAGACGCTTAATCCAATCAACTTGATATTGTAGCGTCTCAATAAACTCAGCAAACTCAATAACCACCTGCAGGGAAGTAACTTAAAGATCTGAATTAAGGCAAATTAAGACGAAGCTCAGGACAGAACACCTACGTAAGTCACACTATTAAAAATGTTGTGAAGACACTTTATAGGAGAACCATTCCTGAAGCGACTCCAATGGTCGACACTAATAAAATCCCGACCAGATGACATCATACTCAACATATCTTGAGTGGTAGGACTCGTAGGGTTTCCTGAGGATCCAACTCATGCATTCTTAACCTCAGAGGGCAAAGAATCTCTATTCAAATTTTCTGGAGTTTCCTCTCTTCCCGAAGGTGACTCAGCTTGAGCACTCGGGGGAACCTCTAATGTCAGCATCATCATCGCTTGACTTATCGAATGAAACCACTAGAGGAATTTTTAAAGAGCTCAAATGGGAGAATCAACTGACTTCATCTTCTTAGCTCGAGTACGATGGAAGCCGAGGTCAGCTGCAGGATCTACCTGATCTTCTATGATATCTCCAAAAGATTCGTAAGGATTAGGGAGAGGACCAACCTGTTCAGTATGAGGGTTTTTACTTCCTTCACCTTTCGAACAAGGATTGTCAAATGTTACACCACTAGGATGCCCTCCCTGCCTGCATTCATCCTCAGAAATCCTTTGGTCATTATCAAGTCCAATAGGACCACTCGGACAACTTGATTCCCCCACGGTTGGCCGAACGACCTCTTTGGGAATATATTCAGAAACCTGCTCATCTGCCTCCTAGGAATCTTCATCCGAATCATCATCCGGCGAAACAATCCTTTCTTCGTTTTGACGAGAAGCCTCTTTACAACTCACCTGAATAATTGTTTTCACTTGGTGGGCGTAGGCGTCATATACGATATCCATATCATACACTAAATTCAAAAAAGGACGAGTTAAAAAGGCACGGTGAAAAGCGACAAAGTAAAAGCAACGAGAATAATCCACCTACAACGCCTTCGGTAAGCTAAAATCTAGGTAAAAAAGCTGAGAGCTATCATCTTTTTCTCATTAAAAAGATAGAACCTACTCCTCTTCTCCAAAGTATGCATGGCCGCCCGAGCAAGGTTACTCAACTCGGTATCAGTGAAGACAGGCCATGACTTGTTCCAGAGAGCAGGAGAGCAAAAGAAATGAGGAACCTTTAATACTTCTCTGTTTTCCCCGGTTGAGAGCTCGTTCTCGTGTCCCCAGTTTCCTCCGGTAAAAAACCAGGTGTTTTTTCAATACTTATTAGAGGTAGGAAAACCCCATACAAAACCTTTCTTCTTGACGTTCGAGGAGATGTAACTTCGTCCCTTCAGAAATCCAGTTGTCTAGCTGGCTGGTTAGAAGAAAGTAAGTCCCAATCTGACCAGATTACCTTAGAGTATAAAAATGTATAATTTCGTAAGGAGATGGCGGTGGCAAATTCATCTGGCTCCACATATGCGAAATACACATCAGGATCCTATAGCTATTTAGAGCTAGCTGGGCCGGGGCGATCTCTGCCTTAGTAAGGAACCAAGCAATGAAAGGCTGGAGGAGAAGAGTCACACCACAGCAAAGCATAGATCCATAATCAGCTACCATGCTCGGAAGAGGGTTCCATACAGCCATATTACTAGTAGGAACCATCAAAACTGAGTCGTCCAGATCAAATCGAGCATGATATATTTTAATCTCTGTTTCCCTAACCAGGTTCGGTTCGACATCATACGTACTCGGGAAAATTAAGAGAAAAGGGAAACCGAGAGACACGACGCTCTTTCTCAACATCATTCTCGTTAATTTCTAACCTCCTAATCTGAATGTCACTTTAACCGTGTCTATGAATCGTATGATTACTTCATTGCTTCCCCATCCTAGATCGTAGAGGAACCCTGTGACATTCAGAAATGGAAGACTCAGAGCTGGAAGAAGATTCAGAGCTAGAGCTGAAATGAATATCAGGATAAAGCCCAAAAGCTTCAACATTTAGAAAATACGGTTCAGCAACGCTCACGTGCATCGAAAGCTATAACAAAATGGCGATGTCATGAAATAGTATCCATCTGAACTGACCTTAAAAGTAGACGCAGAGAGATCGGAAAAAATCTTCAGCAAAGAACTTAGATGAATCTATGTGTGAGAGAGCCTGGGTTTCTTGCCTTTATTTTTTTTGAAAATGAACAATAAGAACAACATCCTTCAGTTTAAATAAATCACTCAATGATCGAAAGACACGAGACCCTAGGGTTTCGAGAAGAGGGATTTTTTTTTAAAGATTAGGAGGAACATTCGGTGATGTAAGCGATGGATCTGATAATCAACGGGTCGTATCTTATAAATGCTATCAAAGAAACCAAGCGATTAAAGATCATGTGTGGTGGCAAGAACTGACCAAGTCGTCAGGATTTCAAAAGGTCACAATCATAGGGATTTCGCATGAAGGAACACATTGCACATACATGGTTACCATTATGACATGTCATAACTGCTGCAAATTGATTTAAGGGTTATAGTTCCTATTCAATAAGGCATTAATGAAGGACGGCACAATAATTAGTCGGAGTTTCAAGCAATTAAAATACTTTCGCCAACATAAATTCTACTCGGCAAAAGTATTTTAAGTGGGCATTGTTATATGTATATTTTATTGAATGTTTATGTCACCGACAGGTAGGACAATCCCTTAAAAAGTTGACAGATGGGCATCCAAGCTGGCATTTAGAAGACACAATCTAAGATATTATAAAGGAATAAGAACCCGAGTATGCCCGAACACGGGTACTCAGCATGTTTAGTTCTACTCAGGATAACACAGGAAGCCGAATAAAGAAGTTTAGCACATGATTCACATACGTGAGTAAGCCCAAGAATCGTACTCCAATACGCATCTGTATCAAAGGAGGAAAGATTTTAGAAAGTTTCTAGAAGGATGAAACATCAAACAGGAAGCGAGTCCAAATCAAGCAACAACTCTATTATTCTAAAAGACTGCATATCGATTAGGAAATAAATTCTAAGCAGACTGTGTAGTTGGACTCCCATGAAGATTCAGACTCAACCCACTGGATCTCCAAAACAGGAAAGAAGATAAAGACGACTTCAATAAGCAACCAGTCATAATTAAATCCAAATTATTTTCCTTACTTATACAACAAGGATTATGGTTTTATGCATGTATAAATAGACCCATAATATTACTGTAAGGAGGGACACAAAAAAGAAAAGAGAAGGACACACATAATATAGAGGGCAGAATAGAAAACAATCATTGTAAGAGAGAGACAAGAGAGATCGAGTTGTGTAACTGATTATTCAATAGTGGATTTGACTTGGTTGATCATTCAACCATCCGTAGACGTTTCTCCGATCAACTGAGTTTTACCATGTAAACTCGTGTCACTGATATATCAATTGTATTTTTTTTCTCTTTCTCTTTTAATAGGTTATAACCAAATCCAACACTGTTGACTTTCTTGACCATCAAGAAATTGACGTCAACAAAAGGTTTCCACATTTCCATCTATACCTCTTTCCTCTTACATACCTACTTGAACCCAATGGGTTTTATCCCTTTAGGCAAGTCTACAATAGTCCAAACTTTATTTGTGAACATAAACTCAATTTCAGATTGCAGTTTCTTTTGCCAATGGCGACAATCAATATCCTCAATGGCTTTCTTATATGTGTAGGGATCATCATCATCAGGGAGATTCTCTACTGATTCTCATAGACCGATGTATTTCACGGTTTGTCTACTAACCCTCCCACTACAATGAGGAATGATAGTTTGTTGATCTTGTGATGGTGCAAAACATACAATTGGGCAAGGTTGTTAAACCTCTTGTGAAATTATATCTCTTAAAAGCTCATGCAGGACAATTCTACTCTTAGGCACAAAATCATTCATATAGTCATTTTCCGTAAATTTTGCATTGGTCTAAATAAATACTTCAAGATCTGAAGGACTATAGAAATAACATCATTTAGTTCCTTTTGAAAACCCCAAAAGTATGCATGTTTCTGAAAGGGACTCCATCTTTTGTTTTTCCTTTTAACACGTGTGCAGGACATCCAAATATCCTTAAGTCTTTTAAACTAGGCTTTTGCCCAGTCAATAAATCATGCTGTGTTTGAGGAACCGACATAGATGGTACATAGTTTTGAATGTACATCGCAGTTTATAAATCATATCCCCAAAATGAATTAGGAAGCGTTGAATAACTCAACATTGATCTAACAATGTCCAAAAGTGTCCAATTTCTCTTTTCTGCCATCCCAGACTGTGGAGGTGTTCCTGGCATAGAAAACTGAGAAATTATCCCATTATCAATAAGATATTTTTGAAACTCACCAAATTGATATTCCCCACCATAATCAAACCTTAAGATTTTTGTATGTTTCTTAAGCTGATTTTCTACTTCAGCTTTAAATGCTTTGAACATATCAAAAGCATCCAACTTATGTTTCATGAGATACACATAGCTAATCTTGAGTAATCATCCATTAAAGTGATGAAGTACTCATATCCACCTCTAGCTTGAATGTCCATTGACCATATACATCAGTGTGTATTAATCCTAAACATTCAGTGACACTTGTGCCTTTGGTCGTGAACAATCTTTTGGTCATCTGACCTTCCAAACAAGATTCATAAGTTGGTAGATCATCAACCTTTAAGTCACTTAAAGGCCCATCACTTACCAATCTTTTGATCCTAACAAGGTTTATATGACCTAGGTGCAAATGCTATAGGTAGGTTTCATCTTTTGATAACTTCACTCTTTTATGATTAGGTTCCGTTGATTCCGTGTTTAACAAGTGAGAGATATTTCTATGTAAATGAAATAAACCATTTTCCAATGTACCTTTGCAAACAAATTTATTATTCCTACTAATAGTAAAGCCATTATTAAAAGTAACCGAATATCCAAATTTATTTTAAGAAGAAACTGAAATTAAATTACATTGGCAGACACCAACGCTCCGTTGCCTAAACTGTCGGAAACCCGTTCACTAGTAACGCAACGAAAATAGGTTTTAAAACTTTTATACATGTCATAAATGATCAGGGACAAGTGAACTTGGGATCGTAATTGTTTGTTACTTATACATAAAAAATTATTACAATAATAAAATACACGTATACATAAGAAACTGAAATCAATAATCAGAAGAAGAGAAGAAATAAATTCTTCATACCTACATAGGAGGCTCTTTCACCTTACGATATACTCCCGATCTGCACCACTGATCTTTCTAGCTATTTTCGGAACTGATAGTTGGGTGTGGGAAAGTCAAGTAATCATGAACTTATGAGGATGTACAGAAAAGAAGAAGAAACTATTTCTTCCAAGTGTTTCAAAAACACAAAAACATGAATAAAAACATTCCTTTGTCCTTTTTGTGTTTACTGTGCACAAATACACTCACAAAAGTTATTTTGCCTTTTGTTTTCTCTTTCTTCTTTCAACTCACTTGCATCAAAATTGTATGTCGTGTTGACCTTTTAATATTGATGTGTGCGTTTGATAAATATTTTGTTTTAGTTTGATATCTTTTTTTAAATTCAAAAACAAAATTTAATTAAAACCAATCAATTAAACCAATCAATCTAATATTTCAAGATATTAAATATCTTTAATGATATTGTTTAATATTTTGCTTATTTGATTTGATTTGAATTCAAACTATTTAAATTTTAAAATTAAATATTTGATCTAATAAAATAAAGTAGTCATATTATCTTATTTATTAAAAAACAAATATCAACAAACATCCTCCATTTAGTGATTAATAACATAATTAAATAATTTTATTATTTAATTTATTTAATCACCATTATTTATTAATCAAATAATCTCAATATTCAGTTAACTTTTGAAAAAATACGTATCACTTTCATAACACAATTAATTGGACAATCCAATTAATTAACTGTGACCCTTGTTACCTAAATCGATCGGGCTAGCAAGCAGACTTAATGGACTCACACGATTTTTAGCTCAAACAATCTTCAAAATCATTAATTAAACTATTTAATTAATATTTCTTGATTATTAACTATGGTGTTATTCCACTAAAAACCCGAAGCTGCGCTCTCTCAGCTGTAGATGCTCTTACACAAACCGATACAACTCGGTGTCCATCGAAATAGCTATTACACATGGTGTGATCCTCCACAGTAGTTCATAATTAGAGCTAGACCATAATGTTCGTATACGCTTCTAATTACATATATCCTTTAAGTACCGTTGATTTTCTAATGGATTATAAATCCTATTTCCCCACAGAATTAAGAGACCGCTCATATTGTCCAAGCCCCAGATCAACCCTTAAGGGAACTAGCATCTACTTCTCATAAGAAGGAGTGGATTCCACTATTGTGTACAAACCTTCCCAGCCACAAGCCAAACCGCAAACCCAACATACTGAGCATATTGATCAGGAACTACATCCGACCTCACCCATGGTATATCAAAGACCACGATCTATCAGAAAGAGTCGATAAGGCACTCAGGATTAAGATCGCCCACATATAACCATCATTAGTTGACATATATGAATTTTATTAGTAAACGGATCTTGATGAGAGATTCATATAGATCATGACCCAGTCCTATATTATCACATCATACAAGGTGTCTCCATTCTCATATCTCCATATGAATGATCCAGGATAGGATCACCGAACACTACGGAATCGACCGCAATTGTAGATTAACCATAAATAAAGTACCTAAATTTGTTTGATATCTATGAACTCTTTAGATTGCACGTCTCTTACTATATCTATCCATATATGATATTCATATACACAGGTCGAGATTATATCCAACAATCTATGATGTTAGTATGCACAAGTTATAAAATAAACAACACATCAAGAATGAATTGAACTATTCTTCTTAACTATTTCATAAACCCATTTACAAATTACATCTTTAAGGCATAAACGCCAACAATATCCCACTTACATTAAAGCATGTAAGGCATGTTTCGTAACCCTAGACCATCTAGGTGACCCGAAAACACTTTAATCGATAAGGTCTTTCTAAATGGATCATAATAATTGTCTTATGAGGCTATGTTTGTGTCGATCCCATCTCCTCTCTGCATTATCTCTATAATAAGATGATATTTTCTCTCTATATGCTTTCATCTCTAGTGGCTTCTTGGTTCCTTGGAATTAGCCACAACACCACTGTTGTCACAATAAAGTGTGATTGGCTTATCCAGATCTTGAACAACTTTTAGATCGCTTAAGAACTTACAAAGCAAAATAATCACTTTAGCAACTTCACAAGCGGCTACATATTCAGCTCCATAGTGGATTCAGTAATGCAATATTGCTTAACACTTCTCCACACAATGGCTCCACCACCTAGGGTGAATATTGATCTAGACATAGATTTCCTAAAATCCTTATCTGACTACAAATCAGAATTTGTGTATCCCAACAGGGTCAAATTCTATCCGAAATACATTACCTTATAGTTTCTCACTCTCCAAAGATACTTGAGAATAGTCTTGACAGCAACCCAATGATCCAATCCTGGGTTGGACATCTGCTGACTACTCCCACTGCATAGCTAATGTCCTGTCTCGTGTATAACATATCATACATGAGACTACCTACTGATGATACATAGGGTACACATCTCATATCCTAAACTTCATGAGACATCTTAGAACACTGTTCCTTAGACAAGTAAACTCCATGACTGGAAGGTAAATTACATTTCTTAGGAATCTGCATTGAAAATCGCACAACAATCTTGTCAATATACTATGCCTAAGACAATGCTACGAGTTTGTTCTTACGGTCCCTTATAAGTTGGATCCCTTAAACCTAACTCGTCTCTCCCAAATCTTTCATTTGAAATTGGCTAGCCAGCCAGTTTTTTACTCAGATAACGCTCCTAAGTCATTCCCAATGAGTAGGATGTCGTCTATGTATAGCACTAAGAAAACTATATTTTTATCATTGATGCGCTTGTAGACACATGGCTCATTGACATTCTACTCAAAGCCATAGGTTTCGATCACATCACAAAACCTAATGTTCCAAGGTCTAGATGCTTGATTAAGTCCGTAGATAGACCTTTGTAGCTTGTGAACTTTTTACTCTTGATCCTGGAACACGAATCCTTCTGTTTGCATCATATAGATCCTCTCGTCAAAATTGCCTTTCAAGAATGCAGTCTTGATGTCCATTTGCCTAATTGCATAACCGAGATAGGCAACAATGAATAAGAAAATCCGAATAGACTTAAACATGGCTATTGGTGAAAAGGTCTCTTATTAATTGACCCCTTCTTTCTTGGTATAACCCTTAGCCACTAGCCTTGCTTTGAAGGTCTCTACCTTCCCATTTACTTATATATTTCTCTTGTAGATCCACTTACACCATATGGGTTTTACCCCATCCGGTAAGTCTATAAGATTTCAGACTGAGTTAGAGTGCATAGACTCTATCTCAAGATTCATTGCTTTAAGTCATTCCTCTTTCTCAGGATCTTCCATTACATTCTTAAATGTCAATGGATCATCCACACTATCAATAAAGACAACACCTTGTCCCTCATATATACCAAAATAGTGTTCAGGTTGTCTTACAACTATCCCATTACGTCTAGGTGGTAATGTATCATGATCAGAAACCATTTGACTCTTAGATATTTATGGATCAACAAGTGTTATTGATGAAGCAGTAGTCTCACCAGGCTCCAACTCATTCAATAAAATCATAGAATGAAGTTTATGGTCACTTATATAATTGTCCTCAAGAAACATTGCATTTGTTGATACAAATACTTTGTTATCTTCTGGACTAAAGAAGTGTCCACCTTTGGTCTCCTTGGAGTATCCAACAAATAGGCAGACCACAGACTTGGATTCCAACATTCCTTTTATATTTCTTAGCATGTGTGCTGGACACCTCTATACGTGAAAATTTCGTAAAATAGCTTTATGACCATTCCACAATTTTTAGGGAATCTTTGGAACAGATTTAGATTGCACTACATTCAAATTTATGCCGCTGTTTGTAATGCATATTCCTATAAGGAATTTGGAAATGATGAGAAACTAATCCTAGATCTCACCATTTCCATCAGGGTTCTATTTGTCCTCTCTATTTTACCATTTTGCTGAGGTGTACTGGGAGGTGTGAGTTGAGAAACTATACCATGCTCAACAATGAAGTCTTCAAACTCTTGGTCAAGGTACTCACCTCCATGATCCAATCGTAGTGAATTGATAGTCCTACCTAATTGATTCTCAACTTCAGCTTAAAATTCTTTGAACTTTTCAAGTATTTCCAACTTTCGTTGCATCAGGTTGACATATCCATATCTTGAGTAGTCATCTATAAAGGTGAAATAATACTTATAGTCGCCCCTAGCTCTAACATTCATCGGTCTACATACGTTTGTATGTATGAGCTTCAGTCGTTCTATAGCTCTAAGTCTTTTTCTAGTAAAAAGTCTCTTAGTAATCTTACCTTCTAAACATGATTCGTAGACAGGTAAGATGCCAACATTTAACTCAGTTAAAGGTCCGTTTTTTACTAGTCTATCTATCCGGTCAAGGTTGATATGACTAAGCCTTAGATGCTAGAGATACGTGTCACTATCTGGAGAAATCTTATGTCATTCAGTTTTTGGTTTTTAAACCTTAAACATTTCAGTGTTGAGCAGTGTAGTATATATTAACGGTCTTAACACAGACAAATTGTCTTTATTAATTCCTAAACAAGTATTCAGATCATTCTTTCCAATAATAACATACTTAATATTAAAAGAAACAGAATATGATTATTTTAACAACTTAGAAACAAAAATCAAATTCCGTGTAAATCCAAGAATATAAAATACATTGTCCAACAATATATAATTATTACAAAAATGTAATATGATTACACCCACTGCTCGTGCCGACACGACATCCCCTAACCCCGTATGCATAAAGAAGGCTCCCTCCTCAAGCTGTGTCCAAGAATCAATCCACTGTAAAGAAGAACTAACATGGTTACTTACCCCCGAATCTACTATCTAGGGTGAAAAATCATCTTCCACTAAACATGACTCAAGAACAAGTAAGTAATATTTGCCTTTCCTGGACTTCTTATAGCACGGGCTTTCTTGTGTTTAGGCTTACCCTTCGCCTACGCCTTCCCACTAGACTTATTTCTCTTTTTATTATTTGAAGAAAATGGTTCGGTAAAATTTACCTCATCGGTCTTGCCCCGACAGTCCTTAGTCAAGGACTTAAATGTAGTGAGCTTATTGAGCAACTGTGTGAGATTGAACCTTAACTTGTTCATCCCGTAGGTCGAAACTGTTTGGAAGAGTCATCAGTATGTTGCTCACTTGATTGGGTCCACTAATGGCCCCACTATTGACTTCTGCCTTACTGAAGTAGGATATCATGCTCAGGATATGTTTTCAAACTGTAAGTTCCTCGGTTTATGATTGGCTTATTTCAGTTCACAAACCACATATTTAGGGATTAAAATGTAAGGGTAGTTTAGGTTGGCTTTGCTCGTGACCAAAATCAAGCTTCAAAGGTATATCGCTAGCTTAACTTTCTTTAAAGAGGTTTTAGTTGCACACACTCACATATTATGCATTTGTATTGACATGCATTATGTGTTGCTCACACACACTCACTCACTTGCATTTAGTCTGTTATGCTTGTGTGCTTCAATGTTGTCAATGTGCATTCATAGTGTGGTTTTATGTGTGTTCGAGCTTGCATGGTGGTGTTCTTGTCTTAGCGCATTGGGTGACCATTTGAGAAGGTCTTATTCTTCTATTGGTTTGGTTATATGGAGTAAGGTGTCTAGTTTCAAAAGAGTGGATTTCAATGATTTTAATGATTTTCAAAACTGACCTTTGTTTGGTCGTGTGACCATAACATTTTGTACATTGCTTTAAAATAATTTTTTTTTTTTGTACAAACTAGACACCCAAACCTTTCAAAAAGTATAATATTCGTCATATTTCATGACTGTTTGGATTGGTTTTGAAATCTTCAAAGTGACCATAGTAGAAATATGATGACTCTGACCACTGGGAATGACATTGTGTCACCTAAATAGATCAGAAGAGATGAATCCACATGTCATTGTGCTAAGATTTCACCCATAGGCTCAACTAGGTTCAATGGACTTGGAAGGTCTATAAGGACTAATACCCCTTTTAGACATGATTTGGATTGACCCCTTATGGGGAACTCAAGCAAAGAGAATGACCTTGCATTGCAATAAGAAAAAATTTGTTCAGTTTTATACTCTTTAATTAATTGCTTGAGTATCTTGGGTGAATATATTATTATATGACTTTTATTCAATAAGTGTGCCCTTGCCTTATTTGAAATGCATGCCTCATCTGTGTTCAAACATGCATTTTTGGACTAGAAAAATTGATTGGGAAGTACATTTGAGTTACCCAAAGTTTATCTCCATGTTCATGTGAACTTGTTTGTGAGATGCTTAAATATTATGCATGAATTATGTGTAAGAAATTTTGTGGAGAAGCAATTAACAAGGCTAAGTCAAATAAGGACCTTATGTCTATTCAATTAATAAGGATATCTCAACCAACTTAGTCTTGCCTCTTTTCTTAATGGTTGAACAAGACAACAACCAATAAGGATTTCATATCCAATCAATCAATAAGGATTTTATATCCATGTTCATTAAGGATTGAAACAATTGATTATGTATGGTTGAAAGGTTTCTTAAAGCTATATCTTGTTTTTTTAATGACAAAAGGGTGCAAATTGGTTTGACTTCTTTTGGAACCCCTTTTGCTATTTGCTTTGCCAAATACCATGTTTTTGAAAGTTGATGTTGCATGTATTTCTTTAAAGGCAATTATTTCACACATGTTCTTAAAATCAAACTCACTTGCTCTTCTCTCTCACTTAATTAAATTGCATAAAGTTGTTGTATACGATTATGCATTTAAAGTGCAAATATCTCTCTTTGCTAAAGTGACCCGATTAGGGAATACTCCTTTGTCTATCTTGTGACAAAAAGAGGGAGTAGTGTTGGATTTAGGGGGAGTTGATATTGGCATGATTTAAGGGGAGACTGACCTATTGAGATGATGTTAACCTATTTAGGGGGAGTTTATCCTATTGAATTGTTTATTGCATGTTGCTTGTTTATATTATATGCAAATTGCTATCGTTATTTATTTATCTTGATCACCTCACCTACACTTGTCTTGGAAAGTGTAGTTACTTTGTTTTGTACGGATGGTCATTCTACAAGAGATAGAAGATTTGAAAATCTAGACTTAGGTTTCTCTTTGTAATGTAGAATGTGTTTGTCATTTAGTTTGTTTATTGGTAAGGATGAATTGTGAAAGGTAGTTTTGTCATGAAATAGCCAAAGGGGGAGGTTGTAAGTTCCTCGATTTTTGATTGGGTTATTTCTCGGTTGACAAACCACATATTTGGTGATTAAATTGTAAGGATAGTTTAGGCTGACTTTGCTCGTGACCAAGTTCAAGCTTCAAAGGTATATCGCTTGCTTAACTTTCTTTGAAGAGGTTTTAGTTGCACACACTCACATATTAGGCATTTGTATTGACATGCATTATGTGTTGCTCACACACATTCACTCACTTGCATTTGGTTTGTTATGCTTGTGTGCTTCAATGTTGTCTATGTGCATTCATACTATGGTTTTGTGTGTGTTCGCACTTGCACAGTGGTGTTCTTGTCTTAGCGCATTGAGTGACCATTTGAGAAGGTCTTATTCTTCTCTTGGGTTGGTTACATGGAGTAAGGTGTCTAGTTTCAAAAGAGTGGATTTCAATGATTTTAATGATTTTCAAAACTGACATTTGTATGGTCGTGTGACCATAACATTTTGTACATTGCTTCAATTTTATTTTTTTTACAAACTAGACACCCATACCTTTCAAACAGTATATTATTCGTCATATTTCATGACTGTTTGGATTGGTTTTGAAATCTCCAAAGTGACCATAAAAATAGGGCACCTCAGTTGTTGTCCTTTTCTGATCTTTGGTCACTCATTTGTCCATAACTTTTTCTACAGTCATCCAAATCACATTTTGTTAATTGGAGTAGAAAGTAGTCTTCTATAACGTTCCAACGGTATATTATATGAAAGTTTTTGACGTCATTTGGTCACATTTTAATTTGCTTGAATTTTAAGGTAGAGTATTGAAAGCGGATTTCGCACAACTTTTCGCTCCATAACTTTGGTGCGAAACGAGTCTAAAAAAACTTGGCAGCCTTTTCGCTTTCAAACTCTTCGCCCCCTCAAAGGGCAAAACCTACAGCAAAAAACATGATTTGGGTAAAAACGTCTTTTCTTGTGCGGCTCATTTTTACGCCTTATGTATATATTATATTCTTCCTAAATCAGACCTAGAGCTCTGAAATTGAATCCCTAAGAGAGAGAAATTGACTCCTAGAGAGAGAGAGAGAGAGAGCTCCCAAGAACACATTTTTAGTCAACCAAATCCCCATCCAAGAATATCTAGCATCATTCTTCGTCTTTCAAGCATGGGTCTTCATATATTTCATGACTAGGTAATCTTTACATTCCCTAGAACTTAGTGTTTCATTACTAGGCCATGTTTACCTAGGAATAACATTTATTGCTTATTGAATATTTGCTTTTATGTTTAATTGCATTTATAACATGTTTGGGTTGTTGATTGTTGGTTGAGATGTTTGTTTGAGATAGCTAGTGTTTAAGACGATTTTACCCTTCTAGCTAAATCTTTATGTTTTGCATTTAGATATTCTTTAGGTCTAATTGATTACATTTGGTAATTGCAATGATTGTTCTTTGCCATGTTTCATGACTAATTTTGTTGATTAGCTTTTGTTTGATAACTAGATATTAGACTCTCATAGCTATATCTAGTTAGGTTTTCTTGTACTTGCATTTAGACAGTGATATTTAGGATTTGCATTTATTGACATTTTTGAATTCCTATATAAGCATTTAGTGTAGCCTAGCACTACTTGCATGTTTGAATATTTCATCATATTAACTTAAGTTGTTTTGACTCTTTATTGGGATTAAGTCTTGTGACTAATTGGTTAGTGCACAAGCATGTTGATCAAGAATCACTATTAAGGCCTTCTGGGTAGAGTGAAAGGGTTGGTAATTGGAGGGTGTGACGAGAGGTCAACCTAGGTTGTAAACTTTCATTCAATAGTTGATTAGAGGATCGAATGTGTGGTGCACATATCAGCCCGTAGTTTTTCCTATTTGGAGGGTTTCCACGTAAAGATCAAGCGTTCATTTTATTTCCCGCACTTTACATTTGATGTTGTATGTTTGTTTTATTGGGTGAATTTTGAATATTGACTAATCAAGAAAAATTGGTAACTGGCTTGATTAAAACCAATTTACCCCCCCTCTAGGTTATTAGAAAAACATTTTTAAGGGTTACTTTCAAACACTAATGTAACTTCCACCATACTAGTGAGCGTAATTGAATGAACAGCTTCATGTCGCTTTTGCTCGAATGGCTGCCCGAACATAGCTTGTAATGACTCCATGATTTTGAATGCTGAAGTCATTGCTATGTGCTTTGTAACAAATACGTCTATCATAGAAGACAACCGATATATTCGGATCTTCTCATCAGATGAGACCCATCGATCGTAAGCCTCACGAACTCTTTGTGAGGCATTGGGAGCAGGCGCTGGAGGACATTCCTCCGTAAGCACAAACTTGAGGTCTTTAGTAACCAATATCTACTAGTTGGACTAGATCCCACCAAATTATTAGTATAACAATCAACATTTTAACAATAAACGTTTTCAATTTAGTCTTGCAATTTTATTGACAAGAACTTTTGGGAGGATATCAATAAAACCACATTGAGTGTGTTACCTGTTAGGACTATGCTCGATAGCAAGAGTGTAATATTGTAACTAACAATCGTTTCATATAAATAAAGTGATTTCTAGTTTAACAAATCTTATAGCATTTATAGTTTAATTATTATAATTGTCAAAAGTAAATAATCATAAGGTCAAAAGACTATGAGAAAAGAAGAATTGTTCATACATCTAGATATGTATTAGGTAGACACAATTCTTTAGTTAGTCTTAAATAATATTCACAACTTAAGATAGAAGGTTGGGCGTCTTTATCTTGTCCAAGTTGTATATTCTTTTGCTAGCATTTGAGTGGGATCAAATGTGTTATGATGAGTCTAAAATCATCAAAGTGTGGTGTCTTTGGGCAAAAGAATCTAGTGCACTGGGTGCATTGAATAGGATCAAAATGAAATACTTTATCTAGAATCGTCAATAGATAAAAGTTTTCACTTGAAGACAATCAGAGAGTCTATCTCAATCCTGAGATAAATGATGGACTTATGGTTGCAAGTGTTATCATTTGAGCTATCAATGAGTACGATTATATAGAATAGTGTATCCTCGATATTTTGGTGGTATTCATTTGTTAATCGATAGAGGACTTCATTTATAGATATGGACATCGTGGCTCCATTTATTGAATGAGAGTAGAATACCATCGTATGGATGTTTTGAGGTATTGGATATTAAATCTTAACGTTAAGTTTTCAA
Organism: Dipteronia dyeriana; assembly: GCA_032871835.1. Lineage (NCBI taxonomy): Eukaryota > Viridiplantae > Streptophyta > Magnoliopsida > Sapindales > Sapindaceae > Dipteronia > Dipteronia dyeriana. Next base: position 42,302,763 of record CM065302.1, read on the forward strand.
TAGTGTCTATTGAAACATGGCTTCTGGACAAGTCAAAATATCCAAGTTCAAAATGTGGTCATATGAGTAAATATGGTAACTTGGAGAGTTAAAGGCGGTCTATGAGCTCTTGGCGATTACTGGTATTCTTCACGAGGATACACTTTCTCCAATAAGGTTGTGTAGGGTACAAATGAGTAACATCAACTTATTCTATCTTTATTTAAGAGTTCAATTTTAGTTCTTTAGTGGAATGAACTAAAATTAAATAGATTGGACCTAAGTGAATCACTTGTTGATTGGGGTTGTGTCTATTGGAGCTTAAATTTAGATAGCCTGCCAAGATCTCCAATCCACACGACTTGCATGGATCACTTGATATATTCTACCGGACCAATTTAGGGGTCCATCTAGAATTGTAATAAGGCATGTGAACTTGTTTCTTCTTGCAAGAATAGGTCTAGTTCACATGTTGACTTTTTATTAATGTCCAATGGATTTAAAATAATAAGAAAAATAACATATGGCCTTTATACTAGGTATGGGCGGCGATGGCTATGGTGAATAGCTTAAATATATTATTTTTATTTTACTATTATTTAATTAAATGGAAATTAATTAATTTATTGATTAATTAATTATTTAATTAAAAGTCAAAATCTTTTCCTATTAGGAGATGGTCTCCTAAAACTATACTATTGTTGGTAGTATAGTTAATGTTAAAGACTATATTTGATAAGTAGATAAATAAAAGGAGTTATTTATCTAATCAAATTTGGAAGTCTTTAATATTGTTACAAATACACTTTTGAGTTGGATTAGAAGTCTTGGTGTTAGGATAGAAATCCTTTTTGAAAAGGATTCTTAACCACCAAGTAAATCTACCTAAGGAATTGATTTTTAACTACCAAGTAATCCTTCTTAGGAAAGGATTTGTGATCCTAATCTATATCATATAAAATTCAGCCAGCCCATATATATATATACAAAAGGATAGAATTTCTTTAAGATAAGGATTCTTAACTACCAAATAAATCCACCTAAGGAAAGGATTCTTGCCATCCAAGTAAATCCTTCTTAGGAAAGGATTTATGATCCTATATATGTGTGTGTGATTTTCGGCCAGCCCTATGAATTTTATGATGAAAATTTCGACCATGCCTAGGTAATTTTCAAGAGAGAATTTGGCATAGCAAGAGAGAATTTTGAGGGAGAAAAATTAGTTTTTGCTCTAGACAAAATTCGATCAACTCATAGATAAAGGGTGTGTGAATTCAACCTAGAAGAGAAAAAAGGGGAACATTTTTGTTTTCAATAGTATACAAGTATCCTTTACACCAAAAGGGTTTTGTGTACAACATTGAATCAAGGTTCGCGCGAGTTTCAATCAAGTTGATTGATAATTCACAAGTGACCGGACGTTCTTAGATTTTTCTCTTGGAGGATATTTGTAACTAACAAAGAAAATATTTTTGCTTTGTCTCCATCCTTAGGAATACAATTTAAAGAAAAGGAGCCCACACTCCTAGGTGATTCACGTTCGTGATTGGATTGGAAGATCTTACGGAATCAATTCGGTGCTTGTTCAATCGTCACGTGAAAATGTACGATACTTTTATATACATCAATTAATCTAGGGTTAAGGTTCTCGTTGCATAAAAGGGAAATTATTTTTATTTATACGCAAAGCCTAATCTCGTTTTTTTTTCTCACGCTTCCGTTGCGTTTCTAAACCATTTTTCCCTACATTACCAAGTTATCGACTTTCAATATATTCCCTCACAAAAATCCCTCATTTGAAAGTAGATATCGCTTGAGTCAATTGTCTAGTCTATCCTTGTAGGAAAGTACCTTGCTAAATTCCATTCAGTAACACCTCTTGGGGGATTGTCACATGAAACATAAAGCTCAACTAACCTTGGAGGCCATAGGTGTTCAAAACACCTTCTTCCACTCAGTTGTTTAAAGCGTGCGATGGAATTCCATAGAATGATTTACCAAGTTATCAAGATGCCAGTTAGATATCTATATCATTCAATGCATGTTCATACAAAAGGAGATATATGAGTGGCACTCCTTTTCTATATGACATGTTATCAAACAATGACAAACATTTCAATATTTACAGAAAAATAAATAGACACAATTTTTGTCCATCCTAGAAAAGCAAGTAAATTACATTTTGTAAGTTCCTCGGTTTTGATTGGCTCATTTCGTTGACAACCACATTTGGGGTTTAATGTGTAAGGGCAGTTAGGTCATCATTGCTCAAGTGCTCTTTCAAGCTTCAAAGGTAAATTCACTTGCTTAACCATTATTGAAGAGGTTTAGGGCACACACTCACTCTCATGCATGTTTTTTTATCACTTTGCATGTGTGCTTAATTGTCTTGTTGTGTGCCTAATTTTGTTATTTCTTGCTTGATTAAATTGATTGCATATTGTGATTAAAATGCCATGTCATGTTAGGCATTAGGATGCATTCCCTTCACTTTTTTTCTCTTGAATAATTTATGTATGAGTGTGAAGGAAGTGAGTCGTGCGCCACTCGAGTAGCTCTCTCACCAGCGCCGACACCAGCTTAACTTTCCAGTGGTGTGTCGATGGTGGTGCACTGGTCATCATGCCTGACAACACCAGCACAGCTTTCGAGTAGCTTGTCACTGGTGGTGCGCTAGTCGTCATGCGTACCTCACTAGCACAACTTGTCCAGTGGGTTGTCGCTGGTCGTGCAATACTTGACCAGCGCACAGACACCAGCGCATAAAGCAATTTTCTAGGCATTTTTGTCTAAACGAAATAGTTTCATTTAAGGCTTATATTTATGTATCATCTTCTTCTTTATTCGAACCAATGAGCCAAAAATCATATCTTTGAGAGGGAAAGTAACTCCTAGAGAGAGAGAGCTTCCAAGAACTCATCTTAGCTCATCTGACCATCAATCCATGAGCATCTAACATCTTCTTGCGTCTTCCAAGCATGGATTCTTCTTGTTTTCATTGACTAGGTAATCTCTACATGACCTAGAAATAATTGTTTCATTACTAGGCAATGTATACCTAGAAATAGCATTAATTACACACTTATTGTATGATTTCAAGTTTTATTACATTTATAACATGCTTGAGTTGTTGTTTGATGGTTGAGATGTATGCTTTCATGATAGCTAGCATTTAGGACGATTTTACCCTTCTAGCTAATTCTTCTTGCCTTTGCATTTAAACATTGATATCTAGGATTTGTTATAATTGTCATTATTAATCCTAGATAAGCATGAATGTCTTGACCAAGCATTTTTACATATTGAATTTTATTGCATTTTCACTTAGGTTGAGTTTGACTCTTCATTGAGGTTAAGTCTTGTGCCTAAGTGGTTGTTAAGATTATGCTCGATAGCAAGAGTGTAATAGAGTAATTAACAATATTTTTCATATGAATAAAGTGATTTCTAGTTTAACAAATCTTATAGCATTTATAGTTTCATTATTATAATTGTCAAAAGTAAATAACCATAATGTCAAAACACTATGAGAAAATAAGAATTGTTCATACATCTAGATATGTATGAGGTAGACACAATTCTGTAGTTAGTCTTGAATAATATTCACAACTTATGATAGAAGGCTGGGCGCCTTTATCTTGTTAAAGTTGTAGATTCTTTTGCTAGCATTTGAGTGGGATCAAATGTGTTATGATGAGTCTAAAATCATCAAAGTGTGGTGTCTTTGGACAAAAGAATCCAGTGCACTGGGTGCATTGAATAGGATCAAAATGAAATACTTTATCTAGAACCGTCAATGGATAAAAGTTTTCATTTGAAGACAATCGGAGAGTCTATCTCAATCTTGAGATAAATGATGGACTTATGGTTGCAATTGTTGTCATTTGAGCTATCAATGAGTACGATTATATAGCATAATCTATCCTCGATAGCTTGGTGGTATTCATTTGTTAATCGATAGAGGGCTTCATTTATAGATATGGACATCGTGGCTCCATTTATTGAATGAGAGTAGAATACCATCATATGGATGTTTTGAGATATTGGATATTAAATCTTAACGTTAAGTTTTCAATAGTGTCTATTGAAACATGGCTTCTGGACAAGTCAAAATATCCAAGTTTAAAATGTGGTCATATGAGTAAATATGGTAACATGAAGAGCTATAGGCGGTCTATGAGTTCTTGACGATTACTGGTATTCTTCACGAGGATACACTTTCTCCAATAAGGTTGTGTAGAGTATGAATGAGTAACATCAACTTATTCTATCTTTATTTAAGAGTTCAATTTTAGTTCTTTAGTGGAATGAACTAAAATTAAATAGATTGGACCTAAGTGAATCATTTGTTGATTGTGATTGGGTTGTGTCTATTGGAGCTTAAATTTAGATAGCCCGCCAAGATCCCCAATCCACACGAACTTGCATGGATCACTTGATATATTCTACCGGACCAATTGGGGTCCATCTAGAATTGTAATAAGGCATGTGAACTTGTTTCTTTTTGTAAGAATAGGTCTAGTTCACATGTGGACTTTTTATTTAGGTCCAATGGATTTAATAAAATGAGAAAAATAATATATGGCCTTTATACTAGGTATGGGCGGCAATGGCTATGGATAATAGCTTTAATATATTATTTTTATTTTATTATTATTTAATTAAATGGAAATTAATTAATTTGTTGATTAATTAATTATTTAATTAAAAGTCAAAATCTTTTCCTATTAGGAGATGGTCTCCTAAAACTATACTATTGTTGGTAGTATAGTTAATGTTAAAGACTATATTTGATAAGTAGATAAATAAAAGGAGTTATTTATCTAATCAAATAAGGAAGTCTTTAATATGGTTACAAACACACTATTGAGTAGGATTAGGAGTCTTGGTGTAGGAAAGAATTCTTTTTAGAAAAGGATTCTTGGTCACCAAGTAAAACTACTTAGTGGTAGAATTCTTATTTGAAAAGGATTCATAACCACCAAGCTAACCTACCTAAGGTTAGGATTCTTGTCCATCAAGTAATCTTTATTAGGAGAGATTAAACACTCCTAATCTACTTCAAACAAGGGAATTTCGTTCATCACATGTATAATATAGGATATGATAGATTTCCTTCTAGATAAGGATTCTTGCCAACCATGTGAATCCTTCTTAGGAAAGGATTTATGAACCTATATATATGTGGATGATAAATTCAACTAGCCCTAAGGCAATTAGAGGTAATTTCGGCCAAGCTTTTTTTGAGAAAGAAAAAGTTTCGGCCATCACAGGAATTTTGAGGGAGAAAAATCTGATTTAACTCTAGACAAAATTCGATCATCGCTAATTAATAGTGTGTAAATTCGGCCAAGTAGAGAAAAAGGGGGAACGTTTTTGTATTCGATAGTATACTAATATCCTTTACATCAAAAGGGTTTTGTGTGCAACGTCGAATCAAGTTCACGCGAGTTACAATCAAATTGATTGATAATTCACATGTGACCGAACGTTCTTGGATTTTTCTCTTGGAGGATATTTGTAACTAATAAAGAAAAGATATTTGCTTTGTCTCCATCCCCAAGAATACAATTTAAAGAAAGGGAGCCCACACTCCTAGGTGATTCATGTTCGTGATTGGATTGGAAGATCTTGCGGAATCAATTCGGCGCTTGTTCAATCGTCACGCGAAAAAGGTACGATACTTTTATATACATCAATTAATCTAGGGTTAAGGTTCTCGTTGCATAAAAGGGAATTTTTTTTTACGCAAACCCTAATCTCATTTTTTCTCATGCTTCCGCTGTATTTCTAAACCGCTTTTTCCGTACAATTGGTATCAGAGCCTGGTTGTACCCTTGATTAATTGATGTATGTGATCGTGAATCTTTTTCTTTTATTGTATATATGCATGTTTTAGAAAAGAGATGGCACTCTAGGTATTCGCATATATATTTACATTGGAATGTATGGATATATATATGTTTTATATGTGGATTGTTATTGCTCAATTTTGGTCCTAGAATTTCAATGTAATTTTGTTTTGGGATTGTAACAAGAAGGGTGGTCTATTATCACCATAATTTCCTTATTGGTAGTTGCTAAGTTTTTTTTTATTTTTGTTGTTGTAATAATAATATATAAAAAAACTGCAGTATTTTGTTATGTAAATTCTTCTGTAATCTATTCAAGTTTCGAAGACCTGAAGGTTTGAAGAATTAGGAGTATCCGGAACAAGTTTGGGACCGTGTGAGCCGTAACAACGAATGTGCGTGCAAAGAGCGCGCAGCCACGTTTGTTGTGGCATGGGCTGCACACGGCAGCCCTTGTGGTAGCCATGGGCTGCGCATGGCAGCCCTTTATGGGCTTGTGACATGCGCACGCCCATTGGTAAGGGCAATGGGTGCGTACACACATGGGAGGTAGCCGAGGGAGCCCGAAAGATGAAGGTCACGTGAAGACTTGTTCGCCAGGAAAGAGTTCTTGTATTCCAAGATAAATGTAATTTACTTGTTTTTCTAGGATGGACCAAAATTGTAGCTATTTATATTTTTATAAATATTGCAATGTTTGTCATTGTTTGATAACATGTCATATAGAATAGGAGTGCCACTCATATATCTCTTTTGGTATGAACATGCATTGAATGGTTTAAGTATCTAAATTGGCATCTAAATAACTTGGTAAATCATTCTTTGGAATTCGATCACACGCCTTAAACAATTGAGTGGGAGAAGGTGTTTTGGAACACCTACGGCCTCCAAGTTTAGTTGAACTTTATGTTTCGTGAATAACCTCCCAAGAGATATTCATGAATGGAATTTAGCAAGATACTTCCTTATAAGGATAGACTAGACAATTCGTCCAAACGATATCTACTCCCAAAGGAGGGATATTTGTGACGGAATCTATTGAAGGTCGATAACTCGGTAACACACTCAATGTGAGTTTATTAATATCCTCCCAAGAGTTCTTGTTAATAAAATCACAAGGCTAAAAATAAAACGTTGGTTGCTATGTTAACAATTAGGTGGGACCTAGTCCAACTAGTAAATGGTGCGTACTCTTAAAGGAGGCGTAAAATTTATGGGTGTTGGATCATCGTTGAATTTTTACGATTGAATTATTTCATTTAATTAAAGATAAATATTCAAAAGTACTATGTCATGATTGTTTACTTATATAATTTTTGTTATTAAAAAGAAATCATGACCCCATCCCTAATCAATATCCTAAAAGATAATATTTTAACTGGTGATAATTATGTCACATGGAAAAGGAATATTGGGTTGTTGTTGCAAGCTAAAAAGTATAAGTTCATTATGTATATTCCTTAACCACCAGACTAATGAATCTAACTCAGGAAGCAAAAAGATGAGTATCTGTAGTGGAAGTCTTCAAATGAGATGGCTAAATGTACGTTACATTATGGCCATCATCTCTAACGTGTTGCAACAGCAACATGAAGGAATGGAGACTGTTGCCGATATTATGATGTCTCTAGACAAGGATTCATATGGTTGGTAAAGTTGCTACTGTTAAGACCCGTTAGAAGGTTAAGAGATAACAGAAGAAAAAGCAACTTAAGCCTTCTTAGAAGGATACCAAGAAAGTAACCAAGATCAAAGGAAAGTGTTTCTTTTATGGTGAAAAGGGTCAAAGGAATATACTGGATTAGAATGAATTCAACTTGCATTTAGGCAATAGAGAGTTGGTGTCTACTAGTGTAGTGGGAGATATTAGAATCAATTTTGATTCTTATAGGCATTTAGATTTAATAAACGTTTATTGTGTACAAATATTCAAGAGGAATTTAATTTCGGTCTCTTGTCTAAATAAATTTGGATATTCGGTTACTTTTAATAAAGGTTTTATCATTAGTAAGAATAACAAATTTATTTGCAAAAGTACATTGGAAAATGGTTTATTTTATTTGTATGGAAATATCTCTCACTTGTTAGACACGAAATCAACGGAACCCAATCATAAAAGAGTAAAATTATCAAAAGATGAAACCTACCTGTGGCATTTACGCCTAGGTCATATTAACCTTAATAGGATTAAAAGATTGGTATGTGACGGCTTCTAAGTGACTTAAAAGTTGATGATCTACCAACTTGTGAATCTTGTTCGGAAGGTAAAATGACCAAAAGGTCGTTTACCACCAAAGGCGCAAGAGCCATCGAATGTTTAGGATTGATACACACTGATGTGTGTGGACCTATGAGCATTCAAGCTAGAGGTGGATATGAGTACTTCATCACTTTCACGGATGATCACTCAAGATTTGGCTATGTGTATCTTATGAGACATAAGTCGGATGCTTTTGATATGTTCAAAGCATTTAAAGCTAAAGTGAAAAATCAGCTTGAGAAACGTATAAAAATCTTGAGGTCTGATCATGGTGGAGAATATTTATCTGGTGAGTTTCAACAATATCTTATTGATAATGGACTAAATTCTCAGTTTTCTGCATCAGGCACACCTCAACAGAATGGGGTGGCAGAAAGGAGAAATAGAACTCTTCTGGATATGGTTAGGTCTATGTTGAGTTATTTAACGCTCCCTAGTTCTTTTTGGGGATATGCTTTACAAACTGCCATGTATATTCTAAACGATGTACCATTTAAGTCAGTTCCTAAAACACCGCATGAGTTGTGGACTGGACGAAAGCCTAGTTTACAATATTTAAGGATATTTGGATTTCCTGCGCACGTGTTAAAAGGAAAGACAGATAAGATGAAGTCCCGTTCAGAAACATGCATATTTGTAGGGTATCCAAAAGGAACAAAAGGATATTATTTTTATAGTCCTTCAGATCTTAAAGTATTTGTTTCGACAAATGCCAAATTTCTAGAAGAGGACTATATGAATAATTCTGTGCCTAAAAGTAGAATTGTCCTAAATGAGCTTTTAGGAGATAAAATTCCACAAGAGGTTTCGTAACCAAGCCCAATTGTAAGTTTCGTACCAATACAAGATCAACAATCTACCATACCTTGTCGTAGTGGGAGGGTTATTAGATAACCCGAGAGATACATCGGTCTAGGAGAATCTGTAGAGAATCTTCCGGACGACGATGATCCCTATACGTATAAGGATGCAATGGAAGATATTGATAGTCGCCATTGGCAAAAGGCAATGCAATCCGAAATTGAATCTATGTTCAAAAATAAAGTCTGGTCTCTTGTAGACTTGCCTAAAGGGATAAAACCCATCGGGTGCAAGTGGGTATACAAGAGGAAAAGAGGAATGGATGGAAAGGTGGAAACCTATAAAGCTAGATTGGTAGCTAAAGGTTATACACAGAAGGAAGGTATCGATTATGAAGAAACCTTCTCTCCTGTGGCCATGCTTAAATCCATTAGGATACTCTTATCCATTGTGGCATCTCTAGACCTAGAGATTTGGAAAATGGACGTCAAGACAACTTTCCTTAATGGAAGTCTTGATGAAAGCATCTATATGATGCAACCAGAAGGATACATTGAAAAGGGCCAAGAGGAAAGGGTATGCAAGTTACAAAGATCCATATATGGATTGAAGCAAGCATCCAGATCCTGGAACATAAGGTTCGATCAAGCTGTAAAAGGTTTTGGATTTATTCAAAACCTTGATGAACCTTGTGTTTACAAAAGGATTAAAGGTGACAAGTTGGTTTTCCTAATTCTTTACGTTGATAATATACTACTCATCGGAAACGATGTAGGTATATTGACATCAATAAAAGAATGGTTATCAAAACAATTTGATATGAAGGACTTGGGAGAAGCAAGTTATATTCTTGGTATCCAAGTCATAAGGGATAGAAAGAATTGAACGATTGCATTATCCCAAGCTTCATACATAGATAAAATCTTGTCTAGGTTTTCCATGCAAAATTCCAAGAAAGGTATGTTACCTTTCAGGCATGGAATCAAACTTTTGAAGGAACAAGTTCCTAAGAATGAGCATGAAGAGCAATTCATGAGTAGGATTCCGTATGCTTCGGCAGTTGGAAGTCTCATGTATGCAATGCTCCACACTAGACCAGATATTTGTTTTGCTGTGGGCATATTTAGTAGGTTTCAATCGAAACCTGGTCCTGATCACTGGACTATAGTCAAGCATATTTTCAAGTATCTAAGGAGAACGAGAGATTATATGCTTGTATACTTTGGAGGGGATTTAATTCCCGTTGGGTATATAGATTCTGATTTTCAATCAGATTCTGACTCCAGGAGATCAATATCAGGATCTGTGTTTACCATTGGAGGAGGGGCATCCATATGGATGAGTATCAAGTAATCTTGTATTATTGATTCCACCGTGGAAGCCGAGTATGTTGCCGTACACGAGGCTGTTAAAGAGGCTGTCTAGCTCCGCCAATTCTTGATTGACTTGGAAGTGGTTTCTGATACGAATAAGTAGATCACTATCTATTGTGACAATAATGGAGCAACGACTAATTCGAGAGAACCAAGAAGTCATAAGAGAGGGAGACACATTGAAAGAAAGTATCATCTTCTAAGGGAAATTGTGCATAGGGGTGACATGACGATTACCAAGATCGCGTCAGCAGAAAATCTAGCGGATCCCTTTACAAAGGCTCTTCCTCAAAAGAGTTTTGATGGGCATCTAGAGAACATGGGGATGAGAGATATAACACTTTTGCTATAGAGCAAGTGGGAGATTGTTAGGATTATGCTCGATAGCAAGAGTGTAATAGTGTAATTAACAATCTTTTTCATATGAATAAAGTGATTTCTAGTTTAACAAATCTTATAGCATTTATAGTTTCAGTATTATAATTATCAAAAGTAAATAATCAAAAGGTCAAAAGACTATGAGAAAAGAAGAATTGTTCATACATCTAGATATGTATAAGGTAGACACAATTCTTTAGTTAGTCTTGAATAATATTCACAACTTAAGATAGAAGGCTGGGCGCCTTTATCTTGTTAAAGTTGTAGATACTTTTGCCAGCATTTGAGTGGAATCAAATGTGTTATGAAGAGTATAAAATCATCAAAGTGTGGTGTCTTTGGGCAAAAGAATCTAATGCACTGGGTGCATTGAATAGGATCAAAATGAAATACTTTATCTAGAACCGTCAATTTATAAAAGTTTTCATTTGAAGACAATCGGAGAGTCTATCTCAATCCTGAGATAAATGATGGACTTATGGTTGCAAGTGTTGTCATTTGAGCTATCAATGAGTACGATAATATAGCATAGTCTATCCTCGATAGTTTGGTGGTTTTAATTTGTTAATCGATAGAGGACTTCATTTATGGATATGGACATCGTGGCTCCATTTATTGAATGAGAGTAGAATACCACCATATGGATGTTTTGAGGTATTGGATATTAAATCTTAACGTTAAGTTTTCAATAGTGTCTATTGAAACATGGCTTCTGGAAAAGTCAAAATATCCAAGTTTAAAATGTGGTCATATGAGTAAATATGGTAACTTGGAGAGCTATAGGCGGTCTATGAGTTATTGTCGATTACTGGTATTCTTCACGAGGATACACTTTCTCCAATAAGGTTGGGTAGGGTATGAATGAGTAACATCAACTTATTCTATCTTTATTTAAGAGTTCAATTTTAGTTCTTTAGTGGAATGAACTAAAATTAAATATATTGGACCTAAGTGAATCATTTGTTGATTGTGATTGGGTTGTTTCTATTGGAGCTTAAATTTATATAGCCCGTCAAGATCCCCAATCCACACGAACTTGCATGGATCACTTGATATATTCTACCGGACAAATAGGGGTCCATCTAGAATTGTAATAAGGTATGTGAACTTGTTTCTTTTTGTAAGAATAGGTCTAGTTCACATGTGGACTTTTTATTTAGGTCCAATGAATTTAATAAAATGAGAAAAATAATATATGGCCTTTATACTAGGTATGGGCGGCAATGGATATGGATAATAGCTTTAATATATTATTTTTATTTTATTATTATTTAATTAAATGGAAATTAATTAATTTGTTGATTAATTAAATATTTAATTAAAAGTCAAAATCTTTTCCTATTAGGAGATGGTCTCCTAAAACTATACTATTGTTGGTAGTATAGTTAATGTTAAAGACTATATTTGATAAGTAGATAAATAAAAGGAGTTATTTATCTAATCAAAATTGGAAGTCTTTAATATGGTTACAAACACACTATTGAGTAGGATTAGGAGTCTTGGTGTAGGAAAGAATTCTTTTTGGAAATAATTTCTTGGTCACCAAGTAAAACTACTTAGTGGTAGAATTCTTATTTGAAAAGGATTCATAACCACCAAGCTAATCTACTTAAGGATAGGATTCTTGTCCATCAAGTAATCTTTATTAGGAGAGATTAAACACTCCTGATCTACTTCAAACAAGGGAATTTCATTCATCACATGTATAATATAGGATAGGATAGATTTCCTTCTAGATAAGGATTCTAACTACCAAATAAATCCACCTAAGGAAAGGATTCTTGCCAACCAAGTGAATCCTTCTTAGGAAAGGATTTATGAACCTATATATATGTGGATGATAAATTCAACCAGCCCTAAGGCAATTAGAGGTAATTTCGGCCAAGCTTTTTTTGAGAAAGAAAAAGTTTCGGCCATCACAGAAATTTTGAGGGAGAAAAATCTGATTTTACTCTAGACAAAATTCGATCATCTTTAATTAATAGTGTGTGAATTCGGCCAAGTAGAGAAAAAAGGGGAACTTTTTTGTATTCGATAGTATACTAATATCTTTTACATCAAAAGGGTTTTGTGTACAACATCGAATCAAGGTTCACGCGAGTTACAATCAAATTGATTGATAATTCACATGTGACCGAACGTTCTTGGATTTTTCTCTTGGAGGATATTTGTAACTAGTAAAGAAAAGATATTTGCTTTGTCTCCATCCTCAGGAATACAATTTAAAGAAAGGGAGCCCACACTCCTAGGTGATTCATGTTCGTGATTGGATTGGAAGATCTTGCGAAATCAATTCGGCGCTTGTTCAATCGTTTAGAGAAACAGGTACGATACTTTTATATACATCAATTAATCTAGGGTTATGGTTCTCGTTGCAAAAAAGGGAAAAAAATTGTACGCAAACCCTAATCTCATTTTTTCTCATGCTTCCGCTGCGTTTCTAATCCGTTTTTTCCCTACCGTGGTTAGTGCACAAGCAAATAGATCAAAAATCACTATTAAGGCTCATTGAGTAGAGTGAAAGGGTTAGTAACTGGAGGGTGTGACAGAAGGTCAACTTAGGTTGTAAACTTTCATTCAATAGTGGATTTGAGGATCTAGTGTGGCGCACATATCAGCCCGTGGTTTTTCCCAGTTGGAGGGTTTCCACGTAAATATTGTGTGTTGTTATTGTTTTAAGCATAATTGATTTTATTGAATGCTTGTTTATTCGGGGCAATTTTTGTTAATGTTGATTAATCGAAAAATAGTAATTGATTCGATTAAAACCTATTCACCCCCTCTCTAGGATATAGACACACACGTTTTAGGGAACTTTCAATTGGTATCAGAGCTGGTGCCTAGATATACTTTGGTGATTCGTGCTCTATGTGTGTCTTGCTTGGTGCATTTTGTTTTTTTTTTATTGTGCTTGTTTGTTTTTGCATTTCATTTGCCTCTCATCTATAACCCAAACACTATGAGTGAGCTTGGGATGAGTAAAGAGGGAGCTTCAAGCTTAAGACCACCTTTGCTTAAGGGTGATAATTACGTCTCATGGAAAGTCAAGATGGAGGCTTATATTTGCCAAATAGATGACCATGCATGGATGGCAATTGAAGATGGCTACACTCCCCCAACAATGACCACAGAAGAAGGAGATGAGGTTCCAAAGCCTAAGTGTTAACGGAGCACACAAGAATTTGAAGCTTCCAAGTGGAACAACAAGGCAATGCATGCCATCTTATGTGCCATGGACGATAATCAATACAAGTTGGTTCAAAACACTAGGAATGCAAAGGAGGCTTGGGAGATTCAACAAACAGCTCATGAAGGAACCGAAGTGGTCAAGGACTCCAAGCTTCAAGTCCTTCAAATGCAATTTGAGATAATTCAGAAGGAAGAGGATGAGTGCTTTAATGACTTCCAAGTGAAGTTGATAGACATCGTAAATCAAAGCCATCAACTAGGTGACTCATATTCTGATAGAAGGATCAAGGAAAAGATCATGAGGTCACTTCCTAAGAGATTTGAGTACAAGGTGACGGCACTGGAAGAAAATAGCAACTACAAGACTATGAAGCCGAGTGAAGTGATTGGAAGACTTCTAGCCTATGAGTCTAGGTGGACTTCTACACCTACATCTCCTAAGAAGAAAAAGAATATAGCTTTGAAGACATCCAAAGTAAAGATGGAAGAGGATGACTTAGATGAGGAGATGGCTCTTATGGTGAAGAAATTCAACAGGTTTATGAAACTTCACAAGAATGACTCAAAGAAGAAGATTGAGCCAAGGCAAGAGAAGCCTACAAGAAAAGACATTCAATGCTATGAATGTAGTGGGTTTGGTCATAAAACCACCGAGTGTACTAATTCAAAGAAGAAGAAGAAAGGAAAAGTGGTGAAGAAGTGAAGAAGATTCCTCAAGTGATGAAGAGGTTATTCTTAACTATATTGCTTTTGGAGCCTCCTTTGTGGAAGATGTAGAAAAAGGCAACAAAGCCTTAAGTAGTGACCTTGAAAATAGAGTAGATGAAAAAGTAGCTAAGAGAGTGATAGGTGAAGCTACTTCTATTAATGATGCCATCATGGCAACAAGTGACACTAGTGATGACTCTAGTGATAAGAGTTTCTCATCTCACTCTACAAATGGAAATGTAGAAAGTATGAACCTTGAAGGGTTCATTGAAAATTGTCAAAGCTCAAGGTTGGATACGAAGAAAGAGGTTAAAAGCTAAAGGAAGAGAACCTCAAGCTATTAGCCGAAGTGACTCACTTATGTGAGAAAGTGAAGAATGAAACAAAGGTGGAAGAAAGCTTGAAAGAGGAGCTTAGAGAAGCTAGAGAGTTGATTGCTACGATGACTTCGAGTACGGAGAAGCTTGACCATACGTTGGGAGTTGGCAAGAAGCCAAGTGATAAGAGAGGTCTAGGGTTTGAAGATGATAAGGAGACCTCAACTCCTAGCAAGACGATATTAATCAAGAGCTTGGAATTCAAAGAACCTCTTCCTCCACTTCATCCTAAGAAGAAAATTGAACTAGGAGAGTGTTCAAGAAATGTCCAAGTCAAGATGGCACCAAGAAGTCAAGTTCAAGCTTAACCAATGAGAGCAATTTAAGCAACTATCCCTCAAACTAAAAGCCATCAAGCCAAGAAGCATTTCCTGCATGCTCAACAAAGGAAGCAATCTTCTCCAATGCAACAACAAGGGAGAAGAGAATCAATACCATACCAAAGGAAAGCTCAAAGACATGAGAAAGCACCTTTGTCCTCACAAAGGAATGGTATGACCCCTCATTTTATTCCTTCATGTCATTTTTGTGGTGTTGATGGTCATATTAGACAAAACTGCTTAATGTACATTAACATGTGTAGAACTAAGAGCATGATTGAAAGAAAAAGGGGTAGAGTCAATATGTATGTGCCTAGGAAAGCTAGTGTTAATGATCCTAGGAGTAATATGATGATCTTGACCACTAGGAATGACATTATGTCACCTAAGTGGATTAGAAAAGATGAACCCACATGCCATTGTGCTAAGGTTTCACCCATAGGCTCAACTAGGTCAAATGGACTTGGTAAGTCTATAGGGACTCATACCCCCTATTGACTAGTTTTTGGTTGACCCCATATGGGGAGCTCAAGCAAAGAGAGTAAATTGGCATTGTATTGTGCTCATTGATAATATTTATGCTTCTTTATTAATTGCTTGAGATGATTGGTTGTACATATTTTTTAATAAACGTGAAATTTTGCTTTACATGCAATCCATGTCTTATTTATGACCAAACAAGCATTTTTGGAATATGAGAATTTATTGGGAAGTACATTTTGAATGACCTAGAATTGACCTCCATGACATGTTGATTCTTTATATGACATGCTTGAAAGTAATATGCATGATGAAATTGTTGAATGCTCTAAAATGAAGGCAAAAATTTATGTGTGAAAGCAATTATGAGACTTCAATAAATAAGGATCTTGTATCCAATTCAAGGATTTTACAATCCAAATGTCTCTATCTCTTTACTTGCCAAACAAGACTACTATCATACGGGCATTCCACCTGGAAAAATCGAAAATGGCGCAATAGTCGCTCATGTTTTGTTTTGCTCGTAAAGTTTGATATAGTTGTTCTTAAAATGAATTTATTTTATAGTCTATATCTTGCTTACTCCATGACAAAAGGTGAAATTGGTTTGAATTCTCCTGGAAACCCTTGTTATTTTACTTTTCCAAATACCATGCTTTGATCTTGAGCATAACTTGTCTTGTATGCAAAGCATTCGTTCACACATTTTTTTATAAGACTCCTTGATTCTCTCTCCTTAATTAAGTTGCATAAATTTGGTTATATGATTATGCATATGTCTTGTGCCATAAGCTCTCATTGGTAGTGCCCTCTTAAATGGATCCTCCTTTGTCTATCTAATGACAAAAAAAGGGAGTAGTGTGGATTTAGGGGGAGTTAAGAGTTGCATATGAGGGGAGTTTGATTTGATTCGTTGAGGGGGATTTAACCTATTTTGGGGGAGCATTTGAATTTGCATTGTTGATGCATGTTGCTTGTTTATATTGTATGAAAATTGCTCTTATTTTTTTTATATCTTTGATCACCTCACATGCACTTGTCTTGGAAAGAGTAGTTATTTTGTTTTGTAGGGAAGTTGATTCTACAAGAGATGGATGACTTGAAGAGCTAGTTTATTAGACATCTCTTTGTAATGTAGGAAAATTTTGTTGATCCCTGTCTTAGTTATGTTTATTGGTGAGGATGAAATGTGAGTTGTGGTTTTGTCACGAAATAGCTAAAGGGGGAGATTGTAGGTTCCTCGATTTTGATTGGCTCATTTCATTCACAACCACATTTGGGGTTTATTGTGTAAGGGCAGTTAGGTCATCATTGCTCAAGTACTCTTTCAATTTTCAAAGGTAGATTCACTTACCAAACCTTTATTGAAGAGGTTTAGGGCACACACTCACTCTCATGTATGTTTTTGATCACTTTGCATGTGTGCTTAATTGTCATGTTGTGTGCCTAATTTTTTTATTTCTTGCTTGATTAAATTGATTGCATATTGTGATTAAAATGCCATGTCATGTTAGGCATTAGGATGCATTCCCTTCCCCTTTTTTCTCTTGCATAATTTGTGTATGAGTGTGAAGGAAGTGAGCCGTGCGCCATTCGAGTAGAGCCCTCACTAGCGTCAGCACCAGTGCAACTTTCCAGTGGTGTGTTGCTAGTGGTGCGCTGGTCGTCATGCACACCAACACTAGCATAACTTGTTTACATTAAGAATTAATATCTAATATCTCAAAATGACCATATGATGATATTCTACACATATTTAATAAATGGATCCACGATGTCCGTATCTATAAATAAAGTTCTCTATCATTTAACAAATGAATACTACCAAACCATCAAGAATAGACTATGTTATATAACTGTACTCATTGATAGCTCAAGTGATAACGCTTGTAACCAAAAGTCCAACATTTATCTCAGGATTGAGATAGACTCTCTGATTGTCCTCAAGTGAAAACTTTTGTACACAGATGGTTTTGGATAATGTATTTTACTGTGATCCTATTCAATACAATATTGCACTAGATTCTTCTACCCAAAGACACTATACTTTGATGATTTTAGACTCATCATAACACATTTGATCCCACTCAAATGTTAGCAAAAGCATCTACAACTTTAATAAGGTAACTTTTATCTTAAGTTGTGAATATTGTTCAAAAATAACTAAAGAATTGTGTCTGCCTCATATATATCCAGATGTACAAATAATTCTTCATTTCTTCTATTCTTTTGACCTTATGATTATTTAATTTTGACAATTATAATAATTAAAGTATAAATGCTATAAGATTTGTTAAACTAGAAATCACTTTATTAATTTGAAAAAATTGTCAAATACATTATTATACTTTTGCTATTAAGCATAATCCTAACAGAGTTGATGTCGCAGATCTAGCAGAAAGCTGAGGATGCCAAGTAGGTCTATGAGAGGAAAACCGAAGACTTGACACTCCAAACCCTCATTGTCAAAAATGTTACCTAATGAAGTTAGGTTGGAGTTGAAAATCCAAAGGGTTGGCAACTTCAAAAGGTCTCCATTTTATGATGCTTTGCTCCTTAGGGAATTCACCGACGGAAAGGTCTCGACTTGTGAATTTTGTAGAGTAAATGACAGAGCGACTGAAAGTTCACTAAAACGTGTGTGTCTATAACCTAGAGGGAGGGGGGGAGGGGTAAATAGGTTTTAATCGAATCAATTACCAATTTTTCGATAAATCAATATTAACACAAATTAACACGAGTAAACAAACATTCAATAAAATCAATTATGCTTAAAACAATAACAACACAAAATATTTAAGTGGAAACACTCCAAATGGAAAAAACCACGGGATGATATGTGCGCCACACTAGATCCTCATATCCACCATTGAATGAAAGTTTACAACCTAGGTTGACCTCCCGTCACACCCTCCAGTTACTAACGCTTTCACTCTACCCAAGACCATAATAGTGATTCTTGATCTATTTGCTTGTGCCCTAACAACTTAGTCACAAGACTTAACCTCAATGAAGAGTCAAACACAACCTAAGTGAATATGATAAAATATTCAAACATGATAGTAATGCTAGGCAACACTAAATGCTTATCTAGGAATTTAAGAATGTCACTAAGTACAATTCCTAGATATCAATGTCTAAATGAATGTTCATTAAGACTTAACTAGATATAATTATGCAACAATATATCCTAGTTATCAAACAAAGAGCCAATCAACACATGTTGTCATAAAACTTGGCAAGGACTAATCAATGAGTCCCAAACAATATCTAAGTGCAAAGTATAAAGATTTAGCTAAAAGGGAAAAATGGTCACAACAAAATATAAATCTCAACCAACAATCAACAACCCAAGCATGTTATAAATGCAATTAAACTCAATAACATACATTTAATGAACAATAATTGCTAAGCCTAGGCATTATGTTATAAGAAAGGAACAAGATATTCTAAGGTATGTAGAGATAACCTAGTCAATGACAAACAAGAGAAACCATGCTTGGAAGATGCTAGATGCTCATGGATTGAAGATTGGTTGAGTAAAAATGGATTCTTGGGAGCTCTCTCTCTCTTGGAGTCAAATTTTCTCTCAAGGAAAAACTTGGTCTCTCAAAAATGGTTTCTTGGACTCCCAAAACAAAAGAGAAGAGAAGAGACATAAATAATATGCCCTACATGAAACTGCGGCGTTTTGGACAAGGGGCAATTGATTCCCGTTATGATCGCTATGCTTGCCGTGGTCTAGGCAAGTGTCCCAAAAGCGGTATCGTGAGTGGTGCATCACCTGGGAATCTCCACTGTCTGGACTGCGGTACCGGAAATGTCTAGACCGATTTAGAGCCAGCGGTGCATCATTGTGAAACTTTGTTTGGGAGACCGCTGTGCATGCAACGTGCACAGGCCGCGGTAGCAGCAGGGTGCAATGCCTGGAGAACACCACTTTGCATACTGCGGCGGAGGCAGTGCACAGGGAGCCGTCCCGACCACGGTCAAGGGGAAAAGGCTCTTCTAAGGGCAAACTAAATGCAACAAACACCCAAGCAAGAGTTATGGCAAAAAGGCACACAATTATGACAATTAAGCATTCATTCAAGATGATCAAAAACATGCATGAGAGTGTGTGTGTGCACTAAAACTCTTCAAACAAGGTTAAGCATGTGATTTACCTTTTAAAGCTTGAGCTAGGTCTTGAGCAATGATTGCCTAAACTACCCTTACACAATAATCCCCAAATGTGGTTGTCAACGAAATGAGGCAATCAAAAACTTAGGAACTTACAATCTCCCTCTTTGGCTATTTCGTGACAAAACCACCACTCACAATTCATCCTCACCAAAAAACAAAACAAAACAAAACAAAACATAGGGATCAACAAAGTTTTCTACATTACAAAGAGATGTCTAATAAACTAGATCTTCAAGTCATCCATCTCTTGTAGAATCAACATTCTTACAAAACAAAATAACTACACTTTCCATGACAAGTGTATGCGAGGTGATCAAAGACATAAACAAGAGCAATTTGCATACAATAGAAACAAGCAAAATGCATCAACAATGCAAATGCAAATGCTCCCCCTAAATAGGTTAACTCCCCCTCAATAAATCAAATCAAACTCCCCTCATATGCAACTCTCAACTCCCCCTAAATCCACACTACTCCCTCTTTTTGTCATGAGATAGACAAAGGAGTATCCCCTTAAGAAGACATTAGCAAGGAGAGCTTATGGCACAAGGCATATGCATAATCATATAACCAAATTTATGCAACTTAATTAAGAAGAGAGAATAAAGAGTTTTATTACATAAAAAAAACGTGTGAACGAATGCTGTGCATACAAGACAAGTTATATTCAAGATCAAAAACATGGTATTTGGCAAAGCAAAATAACAAAGGTTTCCAAGAGAATTCAAACCAATTTCACCCTTTGTCATGGAATAAGCAAGATATAGATTGTAAAATAAATTCATTTTAAGAACAACTATATCAACTTTTACAAGCAAAACAAGACATGAGAAACTATTGTGCCCTTTTTGATTTTTCTGGGTGGAATGCCCGTATGATAGTAGCCTTGTTCAACAAGTAAAGAGAGAGAGACTTTTTGATTGTAAAATCCTTGTAATGGATACAAGATCCTTATTGATTAAAGTCTCATAATTGCTTTCACACACACATTTTTGCATTCATTTTAGAGCATTCAACAATTTCATCATGCATATTACTTTAAAGCATGTCATATAACGAATCAACATGTCATGGAGATCAGTTCTAGGTCATTCAAAATGTACTTCCCAATCAATTCTCCTATTCCAAAAATGCATGTATGGTCATAAATAAGACATGGATTGCATGTAAAGCAAAGTTGAACACTTATTATTAAAAAAATGTACAACCAATCATCTCAAACAATTAATAAAGAAGCATAAATATTATCAATAAGCACAATGCATTGCCAATTTTCTCTCTTTGCTTGAGCTCTCCATATGGGGTTAATCAAAAACGAGTCAAGAGGGGATATGAGTCCCTATAGACTTACAAAGTCCATTTGACCTAGTTGAGCCTATGGGTGAAACCTTAGCACAATGGCATGTGGGTTCATCTTTTCTAATCCACTTCGGTGACACATTGTCATTCCTTGTGGTCAAAATCATCATATTACTCCTAGGATCATTAACACTAGCTTTCCTAGGCACATGCATATTATCTCTAGCCTTTTTCTTTCAATCATGCTCTTAGTTCTACACATGTTGACGTACTTAAAGCAATTTGGTCTAATATGACCATCAAAACCAAAAAAATGACATGAAGGAATAAAATAAGGGGTCATACCATTCCTTTGTGAGGACAAAAGTGTTTTCCCATGTCTTTGAGCTTTCCTTTGGTGTGGTATTGATTCTCTTCTCCCTTGTTGTTGAGTTGAAGAAGATTGCTTCCTTTGTTAAGCATGTAGGAAATGCTTCTTGGCTTGATGGCTTTTAGTTTGAGGGATAGTTGCTTGAAGTGCTCTCATTGGTTGAGCTTGAGCTTGACTTCTTGGTGCCATCTGGACTTAGACATTTCTAGAACACTCTCCTAATTCAATTTTCTTCTTAGGATGAAGTGGAGGAAAAGGTTCTTTGAAGTCCATGCTCTTGACAAATACCGTCTTGCTACTAGTTGAGGTCTCCTTATCATCTTCAAACCCTAGACCTCTCTTGTCTCTTGGCTTCTTGCTAACTCCCAACATATGGTTAAACTTCTCCGTACTCAAAGTCATCTTAGCAATCAACTCTCTAACTTCTCTAAGCTCCTCTTTCAAGCTTTCTTCCACCTTTGTTCCATTCTTCACTTTCTCACTCAAGTGAGTCACTTCGGTTCATAGCTTGAGGTTCTTTTCCTTTAGCTTTTAAACCTCTTTCTTCATATTCAACCTTGAGCTTTGAAAATGCTTAATGAACCCTTCAAGGTTCATACTCTCTACATTTTCATTTGTAGAGTGAGATGAGGAACTCTTATCACTAGAGTTATCACTAGTGTCACTTGTTGCTACGATGGCATCATCCACAGAAGTAGCTTCACTTATCACTCTCTTAGCTACTTTTTTATCTACTCCATTTTCAAGGTCACTACTTAAGGCTTTGTTGCCTTTTTCTACATTTTCCACAAATGAGGCTCCAAAAGCCATGTAGTTAAGAATAACCTCTTCATCACTTGAGGAATCTTCTTCACTTCCACTCTCACTTGATGAGGCAGCCACCACTTTTTCTTTCTTCTTGTTCTTCGAATTAGCACACTCGGTGGCTATATGACCAAACCCATTACATTCATAACATTGAATGTCTTTTCTTGTAGGCTTCTATTGCCTTGGCTCAATCTTCTTCTTTGAGTCATTCTTGTAAAGTTTCATAAACTTCTTGAATTTCTTCACCATAAGAGCCATCTCCTCATCTGAGTCATCCTCCTCCATCTTTACTTTGGATGTCTTCAAAGCTAAGTTATTTTTCATCTTAGGAGATATAGGTGTAGAGGTCCACCTAAACTCATAGGCTAGAAGCCTTCCAATCACTTCACTCAGCTTCATAGTCTTGTAGTTGCTATTTTCTTCCAGTGCAGTCACCTAGGACTCAAATCTCTTGGGGAGTGACCTCATGATCTTTTGCTTGATCCTTCTATCCGAATATGGGTCACCTAGTTGATGGCTTTGATTTACCATGTCCATCAACTTCACTTGGAAGTCATTGAAGCACTCGTCCTCTTCCATCCGAATTGTCTCAAATTGCATTTGAAGGACTTGAAGCTTGGAGTCCTTGACCACTTCGGTTCTTTCATGAGCTGTTTGTAGAATCTCTCGAGTCTCCTTTGCATTCCTAGTATTTTGAACCAACTTGTATTGATTGTCATCCATGGCACATAAGATGGCATGCATTGCCTTGTTGTTCCACTTGAAAGCTTCAAATTCTTGTTTGCTCCATTGAGGCTTAGGCTTCGGAACTTCATCTCCTTCTTCAGTGGTCATTGTTGGAGAAGTGTATCCATATTCAATTACCATCCATGCACGATCATCTATTTGGCAAATATAAGCCTCCATCTTGCCTTTCCATGAGGCGTAATTATCACCCTTAAGCAAATGTGGTCTTAAGCTCGAAGCTCCCTCTTTACTCATCCCAGGCTCACTCATAGTGTTTAGGTTATAAATGAGATGCAAAAACAATCAAACAAAAACAAACAATCAAAATGCACCAAGCAAGACACACACAGAGCACGGATCACCTAAGTATATCTAGGCACCAGCTCTGATACCAATTGAAAGTTCCCTAAAACGTGTGTGTCTATAACCTAGAGGGGGGGTGAATAGGTTTTAATCGAATCAATTACCGTTTTTTCGATTAATAAATATTAACACAAATTACCCCGAGTAAACAAGCATTCAATAAAATCAATTATGCTTAAAACAATAACAACACAAAATATTTACGTGGAAACCCTCCAAATGGGAAAAACCACGGGCTGATATGTGAGCCACACTAGATCCTCAAATCCTGAATCAAAGTTTACAACCTAGGTTGACCTCCCGCCACACCCTCCAATTACTAACCCTTTCACTCTACCCAACGACCATAATAGTGATTCTTGATCTATTTGCTTGTGCCCTAACCACTTAGTCACAAGACTTAACCTCAATGAAGAGTCAAACACAACCTAAGTGAATATGATAAAATATTCAAACATGCAAGTAATGCTAGGAAACACTAAATTCTTATCTAGGAATTTAAGAATGTCACTAAGTACATTTCCTAGATATCAATATCTAAATGAATGTTCATTAAGACTTAACTAGATATAATTATACAACAATATGTCCTAGTCATCAAACAAAGAGCCAATCAACACATGTTGTCATAAAACATGGCAAGGACTATAATGCAATCAATAAATGCAATCAATGAGTCCTAAACAATATCTAAATGCAAAGCATAAAGATTTAGCTAGAAGGGCAAAATGGTCACAAACCCTAGCTATCACAAAATATAAATCTCAACAAATAATCAACAACCCAAGTATGTTATAAATGATATTAAACTCAATAACATACATTTAATGAACAATAATTGCTAAACCTAGGCATACATGTCATAAGAATGGAACAAGAAATTTTAAGGCATGTAGAGATTACCTAGTCAATGACAAACAAGAGAAACCATGCTTGGAAGATGCTAGATGCTCATGGATTGAAGATTGGTTGAGTAAAAATGGATTCTTGGGAGCTCTCTCTCTTTTGGAGTCAAATTTTCTCTCAAGGAAAAACTTGGTCTCTCAAAAATGGTTTCTTGGACTCCCAAAACCAAAGAGAAGAGAAGAGACATATAAATAATGTGCCCTCCACGAAACTGCGTCATTTTGGACAAGGGGCAACTGATTCCCGTCATGACCGCTGTGCTTGCCGCAGCCTAGGCAAGTGTCCAGACCGCGGTAGAACCAGCGGTGCATCAATGGGAAACTCCGCTTGGGAGACCGCTGTGCATGTAACTTGCACAGGCCGCGGTAGCAGCAGCGTGTAATGCCTGGAGAACACCGCTGTGTATACCGCGGCGGAGGCAGTGCACAGAGAGCGGTCCCGACCACGGTCAAGGGGAAAATGCTTTTCTAAGGTCAAACTAAATGCAACAAACACCCAGGCAAGAATTATGGCAAAAAGGCACACAATTATGACAATTAAGCATTCATACAAGATGATCAAAAACATGCATGAGAGTGTGTGTGTGTTTGTGCACTCAAACTCTTCAAACAAGGTTAAGCAAGTGATTTACCTTTTGAAGCTTGAGCTAGGTCTTAAGCAATGATGGCCTAAACTACCCTTACACAATAATCCTCAAATTTGGTTGTCAACGAAATGAGCCAATAAAAAACTTAGCAATTTACAGCTACAGATAAGGCCAAATCCAATTGGAGCTTATCCATCTATAGGCATATGGACATCTCGTTGGAAGCGCTTCAAGACCACAGGAGAAAATGGCGAGCATACTATCATAGCATGGGTAAAAAGCCTCACCCCATGCATTTTGAGGTCCCAATTGAAAGATCTTTTCCATCATCTAAACTTGTTGGAAATGTAGGATTAATGGCGAGGAACCAGATATGGGTCAAGTTGTCGGCAGGGATTTCAGTGCTTGGAAGGTGGATAAAGAGGATGTGATAACGAGGCCCTTAGATGCCAACCTATTCAATGAGTATAAAAAGGTAACCGACATGTGTGGCAATAACAATGGTACTCAACCCTCTGTTGCTGCTGATCAAGGCCCGACACCTCCATATTTTTAATAACCTTACATTGGCTTTGAATTTACTTGCCCTTTTTAGGCATTCGCCTTGCATATCTCTTCAAATTTAATGAAAATGATTGATTTACTCAATATATACTCTTGTACTTTTGTTTTTCTTCATTATTCTACGGATAATCTAGCATCCTCTCTAAGGATTCTGTTAGTGTTCATGATGATCCTTCAACATTTCTCTTTTCACCCGAGCATTACATCGAGGCTCACCATGATCATACAGCTAGGTCCATACATAAGTAACCAAGAGCGTCTCCCATTTTTTTTTGTTATTGGGGTTATCAAATTGTTAAGATAGTGTATATAATCTAACACAGCTATACATCTCACAAGGTTTTTCCCGCCGTTGCCCCAAGCCGTTTGCTAGATGACATGGTGCCTCGGGTTTAGCTTTCCAGCTAATGGGTGTCTTCACACCCAATCAGCTCGGCAGACATGCCAGTTTAACTTATCAGCCCTTCGAGAACTTTCCATCCGCCCTTCACGGTTTCATGGTGTCGAAGTTCCTATTATCGTATGTCTTCATTGTCATATGTTTACCATATGTTCTTATTATCATACATTTATAACATGTTATCATTGTCATATATTTATCACATGTTCTTACTATCATATGTTTTTTGACCTATTTTTGATGCCTTGCTTGACTATAATCATTGGAATGCTTTGACTTTTATTCTGAACAGCATATATGAGCTTTTATGAATTTTTCAGCAAAGTTAAACTGAAACAGACCAATTAACAACTGTAGTTTTCTAAAGTTTGCTAAAAAAGAGTGTACATAAAAGGAGTTAACATAAAAGGAGTTAACATAAATCCCTTAAAGGATAGAATTTCTTCAAGTAATGGCATTGTGAGGTCGAGGCATGACTCCTTCTTTTAGTCAGGCAATTGAGTACGCTCCATGTCGTGTTATGCCATCTATCACATACAGTCCTTCCTGATCGCTAAAAAAAATCATATATTTTGGCTCTTAATTCTGTTTCCCTTGCCTCGTTTTTGTGCATTTTTACTTATCTTGTGGCTCTTTTGATGTGTTTGTAGGCAACTTGGAGCATTTTGGAAGAAAGGATGAAAATCATGAAGATTGTTCAGAAACAAGCCAAAATTAATAAAGAAAAGGCTTCAACGCGTAGGTCCTTACCCGCGAACCACCAAGGCACAAACCGCACAACTGATCAAATCCGAGTAGCAGATCAGACACCCATCAAGCCAATGTGTGGGTTCTTACTTGTGCACTACCCAAGCATATGCCAAAAATTGTAGAGATTATAAGATGCAGTCAGGTCACTGTACGGGTCCCTACCCAAACACTACCTATAGATTTCCGGTGTCAGGACACGCTACATCAGCATATCATACCTAATTTTTAAAATACCTATAATTATATCTTGTTTTTATTTCAAAAAAATCTACAGAATCGTCTCTTTCACCCATCATAACCTCTCTTACACTTTTTTGGATTATGCTCTGAAACAAATATTATGGTGTGTATAGTATTAATCTAGAGGGGGGTGAATAGATTTTAACAAATTTTACCCAATTTTTGTTAAAAGTCAAGTTGGCGAAAATGCCCCCTAGCTAATTACAATAAAATCACAACTGTAAAAATACGAAAATATATACAACACTTGAGATATACGTGGAAACCCTCCAAATGGGAAAAACAACAGGCTAATGAGTGCGCCACACTAGAACCTCGAATCCACTAATGGCAAGAGAATTACAACCTAATCCCGGTTTAATTCACACCACTACCTAATCCCGGTATAAGTAAACCTAATCCATCTTGCTTGTGATTTAAGCTACCTACTCCCGGAAGCAACACAAGCTTTACTTCTCAATGAAGAGATAAAGTGTCCTAAGTAAATATGTAATGATATTCAATGAACAAACAAGGCTAGGAAACCCTATATGCTTATCTAGGATAATGCGATGACAATTAATGCAATTCTAGATATCAAAATCTTAATGACATGTTCAAGAAGCTTAGCTAAATATAGATCAAACAATCCTATGAAGCTATTACAATACAACACTCAATCATGGCACCACAACAATCTCTAATTTGTATCTAAGAATGTTCTAAGAGCATACAAATAATTAAAGAGATGGTTTAGTTAGCAAAACACTTAACTTGTAAGAAGATAGTGAAGAACTTACCAAACAAGATCTGATGAAGCATCCCTATCCATTGATGCACTCTAAATGAACTTAGATGATGTAAGATGAAGATTTAATGCTTATGTGGATGCTTTGAGTGATTAAAAATGAGTTCTTGAAAGTGTTTTTCCTTTGAAATGTGTTCTAAGGAAACAATATGATAAATTGAACTCTTACACGACCTTAAGGCAATGAGTTATATATATATATATAAGATCCAAACAAAGTGAGGTCATTTTGGAAAAAAAACGTTCCAGCTTCCTCTGTGTGCGCTGGTGACGTGCGCTGGTCGAGTAGCGCACCACCAGCGCACAACCTAATTTTATATTAGGCGCTGGACGAGTGGCGCATCCCAGTGGCACTACACAAGCGCATATTCTCTAGAATGTTTACGCTGGTGAGGTTGCGCTAGTCGAGTAGCGCACCACCAGTGCACGCCCACTTTTTTAACAGTACGCGGGTGCAACAACGCAGCTCAGTGGCGCAACACATGCGACGATCCACTGGAATGTTACGCTGGTGAGGTGCGTTGGTCGAGTAGTGCACCACCAGTGCAAAGCCTACTTTTCAATCACTCAAACATACAAAATCAACAAGATAAAGAGTGATGAAAGTGCATCCTTTTCTAATGCCTAGCATGACATAAAACTATAATTACAAGATGCAAATAAATCAAACAAGAGTCATTTAACCAAAATGCACAAAAGTATAAACACTCAACATATATGATAAGAATTAGACATGAATATGTGAGTGTGTGCAACTATCTCTTCTAAGTAAGTGAGCACAAGAATTTTACCTTCGGTGCTTCTCCTCTTGAGGTCTTGAGAGCCTAAGCTACCCTTACATAATACCCCAAAAATGTGATTTGTTCATGAAATAAGCCAATCAACAAATGAGGACTTTACAATCTCCCTCTTTGGCTATTCCGTGACAAAACCACCACTCACATTGATCGTCACAAAACAAAATAAAACACCGGGAAGATATTCTACATTATAAAGAGATAAACATAAAAAAAAAACTTCAAATCTTCAATTTCTTGTAGAACTATCAACCCTACACACAAAGCAAGCCCAAATACATTATCCAACCAAGTGCATGTGAGATGATCAAGTGAATATAAAATACAAGGAATTGCATTCAATAATATGAGTATGACATCATGAAATGTTCATGCAATGCTCCCCCTCAACGGGTTACTCCCCCTACATGTAATCTCCCCCTCAAACAAGTACTATCCCCTTTAAAGTCAACACAATGCTACTCCCTTAACACCATAATGTTAGGTCAAATGCTACTCCCCCTTTTTGTCATAAGATAGACAAAGGAGAATTCCCCAACCGGGTCACTCAAGGCAAAGAAAGCTAGGAGCATACAAGATTGGTGCATAATTATATAAGCCACATTTATGCAACTCTATTAATAGGAGAGAAACAAAGAGATTTATTTGAAAGAAAATGCTTTGCATACAAGACATGTTGCATTCAAGTCCAAAAACAATGGTATTTGGCAAAGCAAATGACAAAGGTTTCCAATATAATTCTAACCAATTTCACCATTTGGCATGAGAGAAGTAAGGATATAGAGATTAATAGATTCATGTTTTAAATGTCACTATATCCAACTTTATAAGCTAAACATGGCATGAACAACTTTGCACCCTATTTGATTTTTTCGGGAGGATACCCGTATGATAGTAGCCATGTTGAACCAATAAAGCAAGAGAGACATTGATTCAACATTTTAGTCTCACTGGCTTCTTTTCAAACAAAATTATGCATTTAACAATTGCAATCAACAATTCATGCTTTACCATTTTTCATTAGCATGTCATTTAAGAATCATCATGTCATGGAGATAATTATAGGTCATTCAACATGTACTTCCTATGTAAATCTCCTAGTCCAAAAATGCATGTTCGAACATAAATATGACATGGATTGTAATTAAAGCAAAGTTCACACTTATTGAAGAAAATACAATATAATATATAAGTGCAACCAAGCTACTCAAGCAATCAATAAAGAAGCATAAACATTTTTAAGAAAAATGGGATGCAGCAAGTATACAAGAGCTCTCTTTGCTTGAGTTCCCCTTATGAGGTCAAAAACAACAACACATCACTCCATTAAGCAAATCCCAATAGATCTACTAAGAGTCTTGAATCGAGTAGCATCTAAGGGTTTAGTAAATAGATCCGCTAGTTGATCATTTGTACCTACATGCTCAAGTATAATGCATTTGCTATTAACTAGTTCTCTAATGAAATGATGACGGATGTCAATATGCTTACTTCTTGAATGCTGAACCAGATTCTTTGAAATATTAATTGCACTCATGTTATCATAAAAGAGAGTAAGAGTATTTTGATTGAATCCATAGTCGACTAGCATTTGCTTCATCCAAAGGAGTTTTATGCATCCAGTCCCATCAACAATGTATTCGGCCTTAGTCTTGGACAAGGAAATTGAATTTTGCTTCTTGCAAAACTAAGAGACAAGGTTGTTCCCAAGGTTGTTCCTATCATCACAATTTCCTGCCCAATCTGCATCACTAAAGCCTACAAGACTAGCATTAGTGTCAACAGAGTACCAAATTCCATAGTTAGATGTCCTATTCATATAACGAATGATTATCTTAACAAAAGAGATATGGGACTTCTTAGGATCCGATTGGTACCTAGCACACACACCCATACTAAAAGAGATATCGAGCCTACTTGCGGTCAAATAGAGCAAGCTACCAATCATGCCACGATATAAGGTTTGGTCCACACTTTTACCATTAGCATCCTTCCTTAGCTTCAAAGTGGTACTCATGGGTGTATCACAATGTTTGGCACATTCAAGGCCAAATTTCTTCACTACGTTTTTGGCATACTTAGCTTGAGATATGAAAATCCATCATCCATTTGCTTAATTTTTAAACCTAGAAAGTAACTCAACTCACCAACAAGGCTCATCTTAAACTCATGAGACATGACATCAACAAATTGTTGGACTTTGATGTCATTTGTGGAGCCAAAGACTATATCATCAACATAGATTTGAGCTATAAAAAGCTTATCTTTGTCTTTCTTGATGAATAGAATCTTGTCAACACTACCCCTAGTGTAACCATTGTCTATGAGATATTGGGTGAGACGCTCATACCAAGCTCTTGGTGCTTGTTTCAACCCATATAAAGCTTTCTTAAGATGATAAACATGATTAGGGTGGTGAGGATCTACAAACCCTTTGGGTTGCTTAACAAATACTTCCTCTTGCAAGAAGCCATTGAGGAAGGCACTTTTAACATCCATTTAATATAATTTGAGCTTGTGCAAACAAGAAATGGATAAAAGAAGCCTAATGGACTCAATCCTAGCAACCGGAGCTAATGTCTCCTCAAAGTTAATGCCCTCAATTTGAGAGTATTCTTGTGCTACATGCCTAGCCTTATTTCTCACAATGTTGCCATCCTCATCGGATTTGATCCTATATACCCACTTGGTACCTATCACATTTGTATTCTTGGGCCTAGGAACTAGAGTCCAAACCTCATTCCTTTCAAATTGGTTAAGCTCTTCTTGCATGGCAAGAACCCAAAATTCATCTTTTAAAGCCTCGTCAATTTTCTTGGGTTCTTTTTGGGAGGTGTAACAAGTGTAGCTAATTAGATTAGCCATTTGATGCCTAGTCCTAACTCCCTCACTAACCTTTCCAATGATGTCATCTTTATCATGGAGTTTCCTAACCCATGAAGCAATTTCTTTTGAGTTCAAAGGGGGAATCCTATCAATAGGTTGTGTTATGTCATCATCAAGGTTAGTCTTTTCAACATTAGAGACATCAACAACCTTCTCCAAACGGAAGTCATCAACTAAATCTACCTCCTCCTTATGGTCATTAGATTTGACCTAGTATTATCAATGACAACATTAGATGATTCCATTACGGTTCTAGTTCTTAGATTAAAAACTCTATAGGCTCTATTATTCAAGGCATAGCCAATGAAGATACCCTCATCACTCTTAGCATCAAATTTTCCAAGTTGATCATGGTCATTCAAAATGTAGCATTTGCTTCCGAAGTTGTGGAAGTAGCTAACATTTGGCTTCCTACCTTTCCATAACTTATAGGAGGTTTGCCTAGTTTAGGGCCTAAGGAAGACTCTATTTCCTATGTAGCAAGCTATATTGACGGCCTCGGCCCAAAGATTCCTAGGAACATTGTTGCTAAGCAACATCACACGGGCCATTTTTTGAGGAACCCTATTTTTCCTCTCAATAACTCCAATTTTGTTGAGGTGTCCTAGAAGCTGAAAACTCATGAGAAATGCCTAGAATATTGTAAAAGTTTTCAAAATAGGCATTCTCTAACTCCTTCTCATGGTCACTCCTAATTCTTTTAATGCTTTTAATTTTAGAGTTCATCTCATTTTGAATTTTGGAGCAAAACATCTTGAACTTGTCAAAGGTTTCAGATTTATCTTTAAGAAAATAAGTCAAAGTGTACCTAGAGAAGTCATCTACACACACAAAAATGTACCTCTTTCCACCTAAACTCTCAGTTTTCATAGGACCCATTAGATCCATGTGGAGAAGCTCTAGAGGTTCCTTAGTGGATAAGTACTTGCCCGTTTTGTGCATACTTTTGGTTTGCTTCCCTTGATGACAAGGTCCACAAACACCATTAACCTTTTTCCTAAGCTTGGGAAGGCCTCGCAAAACATTGAACTTATCCAAGATTCTTAAATCCCTAAAGTTCATGTGACCAAGTCTTGTTCATCCTTGGACGCATTACAGGACACACTTCTAGCCTCAAGACAATAGCAATTGTCACTAGACCTCATACCTTTTAACAAGGTTTGTCCATTAGGCAATAGGATAGAACAATCATTTTTCCTAAACAAGACGGAGAGTCCATCATCACTAAGATATGAAATTCTTATCAAATTGGCTTTTAGACCATCAACATACAAAGCATTGGACAATGAGGGTAATCCGGGAATGGAAATAGTTCCTTTTCATTTGACCTTCTTTTTGGATCAATCACCAAATGTGACATTTCCTCCCTCCTTCATCACAAGAGTCTCAAAGAAACTCTTATTTCCAGTCATGTGCCTAGAGCACCCACTATCCAAATACCAAAAATCAAATGAATGAGCTTTCAAAGCAATTTATACAACATTGCAAAGGTGTTCATCCTTTCTAATCCATATAGGTGTAGTATTTTCCTTCCTAGTGGTCAATGGTACTTGGGCTCTGCCTTTTTCTTCTCTATCATGCTTTCAATCCTACACAATTTGATATACCTAAAGTAATTTGGTCTAATGTGACCATCAGTACAACAAAAATGACATGTAGGTAAAAAGTTAGGAATTGTACCATATCTTTGAGGATGCATTGGAGCCTTCCCATGTCTTTGTGATTGTCTTGCTTGTTGTTGAGGAGCTTTCCTTATTTGTTGTTGACTAAGACTTGATTGCATCCTTGGTTGAGCTTGCATGATAGGTGTCTTCCCTTTGTGAGCTTTTGGTTGAGGGAAGTTAACTTGAGCTGCCCTTGCAGGATGGGCTTGAGGTAGTCTTTTTGGTGTCACCTTCACTTGAGCACTACTTGAACACTCTCCTAGGTCAAGTTTCTTCCTAGGTGATTGATGAGAAGATGACCCATTGAAGTTCATGCTTCTTACAAAGATTGTCTTACTTGGAATGGATGACACATTGTCATCTTTAAACCCAAGCTCTTTCTTGTCACTTGGCCTCTTTCCAACATCTAGCATGTGGTCAAGTTTTTTGGTGCTAGAGTTCATCTTGGCCAACAACTCTCTAGCATCTTCAAGCTCTTTCTTCAATCCTTCTTCACTCCTCTTAGATCTCTCCAACTCTTCATTTAGTTGGTCAACTTGAGTTGAGAGGTCTAGGTTTTCTTCTTTCAATCTCTTGATCTCATTCATGTTCTTTAACCTTGAGCTCTTAAACTTAGCCATGTAGTCCTTAAGATCCATCCTATCCACACTTCCATTTATGGATTACGATAAAGATCCATCATCACTTGAGTAGTCTTCCTCTTAACTTTCATTCTCTTTTTCACTAGCATCTTTGCTCCTAAGAGAGGATGTAAATGCTATGAAGTTAGCCATGAGTTCTTCATCATCCGAAGACTCATCTAATTCATTGGAGTTATCACTTTCACTTCATGTGGTAGCCATCACTTTTCCCTTTTTCTTGTTCTTGTGATTTGTACATTCCGGGGCAAAGTGACCTATTCCACCACATTCATAGCATTGGACTTCTTTCTTCTCGGTCTTCTCTTGCCTAGGCTCAAACTTCTTGAAGGGAGCCTTTTTCTTGAAATCTTGACCTTGGGATCCAACACCTTTCTTCTCGGACTTGTAGAATTTCTTAAACTTCCTCATTAGTAAAGCCATCTCTTCATCCGAGTCATCACTCTTATCCTTCACAACTTTGGAGGCTTTCAAAGCAATGTCTTTTTGCTTTTTCGATGGTGTGGGGTTAGGACATTTCCTAGATTCTTAAGCTAGAAGCCTTCTAATCACTTCACTCGGCTTCATGTCCTTGTAACCACTATTCTCTTCCAAAGCCGTCACCTTTGACTCAAATCTATCGGGTAGAGATCTCATAATCTTCTGCTTGATCTTCCTATCCGAATAAGGATCACCAAGTTGATGACTTTGGTTCACAATGTCCATCAACCTTACTTCAAAGTCATTGAAGCACTCGTTCTTATCCATCTTGAGCAATTCAAATTGTGTTTAGAGAACTTGAAGCTTCGACTCCCTCACCACATCGGTTCCCTCATGTGCAACTTCTAGGATATCCCATGCTTCCTTAGCTATCCTAGTATTTTGAACCAACTTGTACTGGTTATCATCCATTGCACATAGGATGGCATTCATTGCCTTCCTATTCCACTTTGAAGCCTCAAACCCTTGTGCATTCCACTATGCCTTTGGTTTGAGTACATCATCTCCTCCTTCTGTAGGAGTCATCATGGGTGGAGTGTATCCATCTTCAACTACCATCCATACCCTGTCATGATTTTGGCAAATGTACGACTCCATCTTGCCTTTCCAAGAGGCATAATTCAACCCGGTGAGAAGTGGAGGTCTAGTGCTAGAAGCTCCCTCGTTGCCACCGTTTCCACTCATTGTGTTTAATGAATGAATGATATGAATGCAAATATATGAATGATCAATACACACACAAAATGCAACACACACCAAAATGAGTAAGGATCACCTATGTATGTCTAGGAACCTGCCTCTGATACCAATTGAAACAAATATTATGGTGTGTATAGTATTAATCTAGAGTGGGGGGTGGATAGATTTTAACAAATTTTAACCAATTTTCGTTATCAAGTTAATGAAAATGCCCCCTAGCTAATTACGATAAAATCACAAGTGTAAAAATGTAGAGATATTAATGACACTTGAGATATACGTGGAAACCCTCTATATGGAAAAAACCACGAGCTGATGAGTGCGCCACACTAGAACCTCGAATCCACTAATGGCAAGAGAATTACAACCTAATCCCTGTTTAATTCACCACCACTACCTAATCCGGTATAAGTGAACCTAATCCATCTTGCTTGTGATTTAAGCTACCTACTCCCGGAAGCAACACAAGCCTTACTTCTCAGTGCTGAGATAAAGTGTCCTAAGTGAATATGTAATGATATTCAAAGAACAAACAAGGCTAGGAAACCCTATATGCTTATCTAGGATAATGAGATGACAATTAATGCAATCCTAGATATCAAAAGCTAAATGACATGTTCAAGAAGCTTAGCTAAACATAGATCAAATAATCCTATGAAGCTATTACAATACAACACTCAATCATGGCATCACAACAATCTCTAATTTGTATATAAGAATTTTCTAAGAGCATACAAATAATTAAAGTGATGGTTTAGTAAGCAAAACACTTAACTTGTAAGAAGATAGTGAAGAACTTACCAAACAAGATGCGATGAAGCAGCCCTATCCATTGATGCACTCTAAATGAACTTAGATTATGCAAGATGAAGATTTAATGCTCTTGGGGATGCTTTGAGTGATTAAAAATGAGTTCTTGAAAGTGTTTTTCCTTTGAAATGTGTTCTAAGGAAACAATATGATATATTGAACTCTTACACGACCTTAAGACAATGTGTTATATATATATAAGATACAAACAAAGTGAGGTCGTTTTGAAAAAAATGTTCATTCTTCCTCTATGTGAGCTGGTGACGTGCGCTGGTCGAGTAGCGCACCACCAGCGCATAACCTAATTTTATAATAGGCGCTGGACGAGTGGCGCATCCTAGTGGCGCAACACAAGCGCAGATTCTCTAGAATGTTTGCATTGGTGATGCTGCGCTAGTCGAGTAGCGCACCACCAGTGCACGCCCACTTTTCTAACTGTGCGCGAGTGCAACTGCGCAGCTAAGTGGTGCAACACATGCGACGATCCACTGGAATGTTATGCTGGTGAGGTACGTTGATCGAGTAGTGCACCACCAGCGCAAAGCCTACTTTTCAATCACTCAAACATACAAAATCAACAAGATCAAGAGTGATAAAAGTGCATCCTATTCTAATACCTAGCATGACATAAAACTTTAATTACAAGATGCAAATAAATCAAACAAGAGTCATTTAACCAAAATGCACACAGGTATAAACACTCAACATATATGATAAGAATTAGGCATGAATATATGAGTGTGTGCAACTATCTCTTCAAAGTAAGTAAGCACAAGAATTTAACCTTCGGTGCTTCTTCGCTTAAGGTCTTGAGAACCTAATCTACCCTTACATAATACCCTAAAAATGTGATTTGTTCACGAAATAAGCCAATCAATAAATTAGGACTTTACATGCTTAATAGTAGGAGTGTAATAATGTATTTGACAATCTTTTCATATTAATATAGTGATTTCCAGTTTAACAAATTTTATAGCATTTATAGTTTAATTATTATAATTGTCAAAAGCAAATAATCAAAAGGTCAAAAGACTACAAGAAAAGAAGAATTGTTTGTACATATGGATATGTATGAGGTAGACACAATTCATTAGTTAGTCTTGAATAATATTCACAACTTAAGATAAAGGTTGGGCACCTTTATCTTGTCCCAAACTTTATCTTGTTAAAGTTGTAGATTCTTTTACTAGCAATTGAGTTGGATCAAATGTGTTATGATGAGTTTAAAATCATCAAACTGTGATGTCTTTGGGAAAAAGAATCTAGTGTACTGGCTACATTGAATAGGATTACAATGAAATGCCTTATCCAGAACCGTCAATGGATAAAAGTTCTTACTTGAAGACAATCGGAGAGTCTATCTTAATCGTGAGATAAATTATGGACTTATGGTTACAAGTGTTATCTATGAGTACGATTATATAGCATAGTCTATCCTCGATAGTTTGGTGGTATTCATTTGTTGATCGATGGAGGACTTCATTTATAGATATGGATATCATGGCTTCATTTATTAAATGAGAGTAGAATATCATCTTATGGATGTTTTGAGGTATTGGATATTAAATCTTAACGTTAAGTTTTCAATAGTGGTTATTGAAATATGGCTTCTTAACAAGTCAAAACATCCAAGTTTAAAATGTGGTCATATGAGTAAATATGGTAACTTGGATAGCTATAGGTGGTCTTCGAACTCTTGGCTATTACTGATTTTCTTCACGAGGATACTCTATCTCCATTAAGATTGTCTAGGTTATGAATGAGGAATATTAACTTATTCTATCTCTATTTAAGAGTTCAATTTTAGTTCTTTAGTGAAATGAACTAAAATTAATAGATCGGACCTAAGTGAATCAATTGTTGATTGTGATTAGGTTATGTCTATTGGTGCTTAAATTTAGATAGCCCGCTAAGATCCCCAATCCACACAAACTTGCATGAATCACTTGATATATTCTACCAGACCAATTTACGGGTTTATCTAGAATTGTATGAAGACATGTGGACTTGTTTCTTTTTTAGTAAGAATAGATCTAGTTCACATGTGGATTTTTTATTAAAGTCCTATGGATTTAATAAAATAGACAAAACAAAAACAATATATTGGCCCATGTATAGGCTTGGGCGACTACGGCTTGTAAAATAACTTAATATATTGCTTTTTATTTTATTGTTTAATTAAATGGAAATAAATTAATTAATAAATTGTTTAATTAAAAGCCAAAATCTTTTTCCTAGTTGGAGAAGGTCTTCTAGAGTCATATTATTGTTGGTAATATGATATGTATCAAATACTATATTTGATAAGTAGATAAACAAAAGGAATTTATTTATCTAGTCAAATTAGGAAGTATTTGATTTCTATACAACTCTATTTGACAATTGGTCAAATTAGGAAGTTTTAATATAGTCACAATTTAATTTATATTCAATATTTGGTTATTGAATAAATACATTATTTGAGTTGGATTAGGAGTCTTGGTGTGGATAATAATTCTTCTTTGAAAAGGATTCTTTATCACCAAGTAAATCCACCATGAGATAGAACTCTTGCTTACCAGGTAAATCCCCTTAGGAGAGGATTTGAGAAACCTATTTATATCTCTAGGTTGAATTCGGCCAATAATAATTTTACTAGAGAAAATTCGGCCAAGGCAAGTTTTCTAAGAGTAAAATTCGGCTAAGAGAGAATTTTGAATGCAGAGATTCCAGTTCTTGCTCTAGATAAATTCTTCCAACTCTAAAAGTAGGTGTGTGAAATTTCGGTAAAGGGAAAAGGGAAGAAAGAACGTTTTGTTTTCGATAGTGCACTAGTAACCTTTACATCAATAGATTTGTGTACAACATCGAATCAAGGTTGCAAGTTTCCATCAAATTGATTGATAATTCACAAGTCACCTAACATTCTTTGTTTTTTTCTTCTTTGAGGATTATTGTAACTAACAATAGAAAGATATTTTGTTTGTTTCCATCATCATGTATACAATTTAAAGAAAGGGAGCCCACACTTCTCGGTGATTCACGTTCGTGATTGGATTGGAAGATCTTACAGATTCAATTCGATGCTAGTTAAATTGTCACGAGAAAAAGGTACAATACTTTTAATATACGTTGTTTAATATAGGGTTAAGGTTCTTTCTTTTAAAGAGGAATTTTTTAAAATATACCAAACCCTAATTTTACACTTCAGCCGCTTTTTTGAATCGATTTTTCCCTACAACACTTTCTCAAATCTCCAACCACTAACCAAGATATAGGAATCATTCCTCACCAAATCTAACCATCATCATCTTCATTTACTAAAGGACACTTGGAGATTTGGATTTAATCTTCGAGAAAGAAAGTCTCCATATGGGTCTTCTCTATCTCTTTTCACCTAGTTATTTTTATGTAATTGTCATGAGTAGCTAAATATCCCACTAAGGGATTGATGAGAAACACTTGTGGATGTTGGGCTTTTTATTAAAATTTATTCGTTATATTAAATCTATCAGTTACTTTTCACTCTTTATTTTAATTGATTTTAAAACAAATGGGTATTTGATTGTACATTCCTCTCTTTGCTTGTTTATAGAGAAATGATTTGAGTAGTTGATTAGTTGATTAGGTATACATATACTTGGTCATCATAAACTTTATTGAATGTAAGGGTCAAACAAGAGTACATCCTTCAAGTGAGATCCGAACTTAATAATCTCAATTTCTATCTAATCACTAATGGGTAATCAATTTTATACATCTAGGTTGGTTGCTTGTGAGAGGTTAAGCGTCTATACTATACACCTAGGTTGGTGAATTTATAATGAGATTAGTCTCTTAATTTGATAGATGTTAATTCATGAACAATCACTTGTGGTGGCCAATACTATACATCTAGATTGGATACTCATAAGGGATATACAACAGTACTATACATCTAGATTGGTTATGATTGATTAATGTGCATTAATTTCATAGGAAGTTCATAAATAGCCCATAATTCACTTGTTGGATCCGTCAATTCCTTAGTTCTCATATCATATTTTAACACACATTTCTTATCAACATTAGTTACATGTTAGGTTAATTAACTTAATTGTAGTTTGCATTGTAGCTATTAACTTTTCAAAACCAAACCATTGATATTTACTTTTTCATGCATTGCTTTAGTTTGATATTAGTTAACTAATTTTAACAATTTGATTTTCATTTCCCTATGGATGACATCCGACTTGCAAAGTTTTATAAATTTTTGAAGGCATTATATATATTTTTGACCTACATTTTCTATTGACAAAAACGTACTCTTCAAATGGCGCTGCTGCCGGGGAAAGATGCTAATTAGTTGGCTGATCTTAGTTATCTAGCTAGTTTCTTTGTTTTTTTAGTTTTCTTTTGTTTCTTTTTACTGCTTTGGTAGTTTTTGTTTTCTTTGTTTCATGTTTTATGGATTACTTCAGTTACAACACAGGGCCTAGACACGATCTTATTGATGATCCATATGATCGAAATTAGAGGTCTCCCAAAGATTCCTCATGGAGCTTTAACGATGTCAACATCTATGAGTTGTCTCTCTCATCTTACCAACAGATGAGCACATCATTTGAAGAAGAAATGAGGAGTATAATGCAGTCAACTCAACAGATGATAGAATATTTCCTAGCCTTTCAATAGGTAACAAGAGAAATGTTGGACAAAGAAATCTAGAATAACAAAAAAAGAACAAATGAGATTTATGCTTCCATGCAAGGCTCGTGGTTCAGATGGGCCTGTTAGACGAGGAGTTGCAAGGAAAGGACAAAATTGATTAGAAGAGCTGTTGTGCATTAGATGATTCCAAACAAGGGAAGACAAGGAACAATGTACATGCTCTTGTACAAGCATTTGAGAAAAAGGCGAATGTTGATAAAGAGCATCAAAGAAAACAAGAGCAAATGAAGAGATTATAAGAGAAAGTCTATTTACTTTAAGAGAAATTGGCAAAAACTTCCCAAGAGAAAAAAAAAGATGAGAGAAGAATTTAAGAAGAAGTTATGGCTCATGAAGAACGAATTTGAAGGCAATAAAGCCTCGAAAAGGGTGGAGTTTGATGAGCTTGAACAAGGAAACAAGAACTCACATTTGAGATTGCATCGGTCAAGGTGGAGAATGGTATCCTTAAGAAGAAGATAGAAAACATTTCTATAACAAAAACATGGAGGTAGAAATGCAACTAAAGAGCCTTAAAGCTGATAATAATACACCCTTGAAAGAGCTAGAAGAGATCAATGACAACTTTGCCAAGAGGATGTGGCTAGTGCAAGTAGAAACTGAAAAAAGGGATAAGGCAGGCCTTAGAGATAATGAAGAAAAAGGAAATTGACCACATTGTGGAGCTTTCACAAACTAAACAAGAAATTAAGGCAATAAAGGAAGCAGTTCAACTTCCAAACAAAGAAAATATTGCCATGAGTCAAGGAAATCTAAGTGCCAATATTAAAAGTCAAAACCTAGCAAAGCAAAGAGGAGGAAGGCTAACAAAAAGAGAAAGCATCCTCCATTCCCATCTCCAATAAAGACCCACCAAAAAGGTATCATTCATAACCTTCTCACTGTGTGCCACCATTGCCCTAAGATAGATTAGACTAGACCACTAGGCCATGAATATGCAAGACAAGGCACACCAGGAAATTGTAAACATAAAGAGAATTATAGGAATGTTTGGAGGATATGGGTTGAGAAGCCTAGGAATATGAAGAGACCACCTACGATCATGAAAATTTGGGTAAGCAAAGACTTGGTTGACCAATTTAGACTCAATGCCATTTAAAAGGGGAAATCAACTCAGCTTGTTTGGGTTGTGAAAAAAAATCAATTTCCGAACTTAGTAATGCCTCATTTAGTTGATGACACCCTTAGCACAAGTACACTATATAGAAAACATCTTTTGTGCATCTAATTTTTTATGCTTTATTTTGTTTTAAAAATTGTACAATCTATTTTTCCTTCTTTATTCTATTATTTATCTTCCGTTTTACTTGTGAAATTATGAGTGAAAATGAGGAGAGTGAAAGAAATAGGTTTAGGTGTAAAATTTATTATGGAATTTGCTTATTTTGTTTAGTTTGTTTCTTTTCAAATAAGATGTGTTGTTTCCAACTTTGGTTTGGCAACTACAAGTATTGAGAAAAATCAAACTTGTCTGAACTTTCTGATATGTGTTTTAGTGGAAGCGAATTTTTTACAGCTTATGTATCAATGCGAGGCTCTTTTTTTCTTGGTAGGAAATAAAAATGACCTGCATGTCTCAGAGGGACAAGCAAACAATTAGTGCTCATAAAAAGAGCAAGAGCCTCATCTTCCTAAGAGAAACTTGCAAGGAGGCAACCCATTTCAGTTTTATTTTCTTAAACTCACTTTTAAATTTCTTAACTATGTTTTCTCCTTTTAGTTTTTATTTTCGTTCACTGAATAATGTTGGGATGATTGCGTGGAAGAATACAGTGAAGGATGTTGATTTGATATAATTTATTATTTTGAGATAATGATTGAGCCGAAGGCTCTTTATGCATGCATGGACATACTATAATGGATTATTTTTGAAGTATGATATTTTAATGTTGATTTGAATGATTTATCTTTTAATGATTGATGAGTCAAAGGCTCTTGCGAATGTTTGGTGCCTGCATTAATGTACAGGTCTTAAGCATATAGTGATATTCAGTTTGGGGATCTTTATGTCTCCACTTTGCCATTTTTTGTTAAAATGAAATGCTTGATGATTGGTTTGAGCTTAAATGTCAGTATTGCACTTTATTGCCTTTTTCTTATGAGCCTATTTTAGTCTATTTATTTTTGTTGGGCATTAATTGTACAGTGCCTAGGTTTTTGTGTTTTGATTCGAGTTAGCTACGTGTCGCTAGGCCAGACTCCATAGTCTTTAACATTGAGCACAATGTTGGGTTTTGGTTTGGGGGTGTAGATGCCTTGTTGAGTCATCATCTTAGTTATTTTGAGTAATTTTTAGTAATTTTGGTCCAATTTTTTTGATTTGTCGTAATGACCAAATTGTTTGAGCTTTAACTAGCTTGGTTGTGATGCCTTAAGCTTGTGCTTTTGGCGAGTCTATAGATGCATTATGAGCTTGTGTAGCAAATCGTTGACACTTGTGGGTCTTACTTGCATTGTCATGGGCTAGTCTCATCCTTTGTGTGCATTACTTGAGGGGACTCGGTGATCTTGCACCTTGTTCTAACAGTAGAGACTTCCCGTGAGTTCACAAACACAAGCCTAATAAAAAGCACATCGAGTGTTCAAATTATTTATATTCTTTAAACACTTTTCTCGTCTTATGAGTCACATACCATAGGACATACATTTCATACATACAGTGGTTGCTTGATGGATGCATTCATTCCCTTGATAGACTAATTATGGAAGTGATTTTAGGCAATGTGTGTGCATAAAATACTCAAAAAGCCTAAACATATTCCTATGTCCCTTATGTGTGCGTCCCAACCAATTTTGAAGCAAAACCTTTACCTTTAATTTGGGGCCACAACGAAACATATAGCGATAGTCAAACACAAACCTATCCTTTATTGTTAGTCATTTGGTGTGTTATATATGTGGATTGAAAGATAAGAGCTCTAATGTAGAGATAACATGTATTTAGGCAACAATGTAATTGAGCATGAAATTGCTCAATACGTAAACGTGCCAAAATTTGCACTTATAAGCTTAATCCTCATGATTTCATATGTAATTGTACAAAAAGAAAAGAAAAGAAAAGGGAAAGAAAACTCAATGCAAAGAAAAAGGCAAATACAAAGAGAAAAAGATTGAGCCTTGTGAAAATATAGTAAAGTACTCACAAATGTAGAGTACAATTGAGTAGGACATATGTGTATTTAAGTAAATGCCTAGTAGCTAAGTGTAATTAATGATTAATAGAGCTGTGTGAGTATGATAAAGCATGATTGATGATCTTTGAACTCAAATTTCCCTATTTCTTTGTTCACCACATCTAACCCCATGACCGAGTTACAACCAAAAGGAAATACGTATTTGATCTTTGATATATCTTGATTGGGAGTGTTTGTTGAAGCTTGATCTTCCAAGTTCATGGTAGAGCGAATCATTCCTAGGCTAGTTCACAGACATTATAGATTTTTGAATGTACAATGTATGCAATGCATTAGAAGTCTATGCATAATTTCATCTTTGCATACCTTGAATGAGTGTGAACTTAGGACACTGAGGGATAAAAAGTGAGTGAAGCTGGGTGAGGAGTAAAGTCAAAGTGAATTATGCTGAATGTGTTGAGCAAGTAGTTCCCGATATGAGAACGCTCTTACGTGTGGGATTCGTGATTGTAAAAGTTTCCCTCAGGTGCCATCGAGTTATTTTAGATTACTTTGTATATGTGATCTCATCACTAGTTTGAAGTGCAACTTATTGAATTTTTTGTTTTGAGTCTATGAGAGTTTTGTCCGTGTCTTATTTGCTTTATTTTAAGGTTTGCTCAAGGACAAGCAAAAGTTTGGTTTAAAGATATTTGATCGTGCCAAAATTGTCATATATTTTGGCCGTAAATTCTATTTTCCTTTTCTCGTTGTATTCATTTTTACCTATCATATGGCTCTTTGAATATGTTTGTAGGCAATTAGGTACCTTTTGG
Source organism: Dipteronia dyeriana (assembly GCA_032871835.1). NCBI lineage: Eukaryota > Viridiplantae > Streptophyta > Magnoliopsida > Sapindales > Sapindaceae > Dipteronia > Dipteronia dyeriana. The sequence goes on from CM065302.1 coordinate 42,347,075, forward strand.
ATGAAAGGATGAAAAGCATGAAGATTGTGTGGAAATAGGCCAAAATCAATGAAGAAAAGGCTTCAGTACGCAACTCTTTACCTACGCATGACCCGTGCAACTGAACACATCCATGAAACAAATCAGACACCCATCAGGTAAACATACGGGTCAATGCACGGGTTCTTACTCTCGCACTACCCACACATATGCCAAAAACATAAAAGATTATTAGATGTAATAAGGTCACTGCGCGGGTCAATGTGTGGGTCCCTACCCGTACACTACCCTCTCATTTCGTGCGTCAGGAAAAGCCACATAAGCATTTCAAACTTAATTTTGGAATCCTTATAAATATATATTGTTCTTATTTCAAAAACATCCTCAGAATCTTCTCTTCCAGCGATCATATCCTCTACTACACTTTATCACATCTCTAGTCACTAACCTAGATCTAGGAATCATTCCCCATCAAATCTAACCATCATCCTATTCATCTAATCAAGGACATTTGGGGATTTGGATTATAGCTTCATGAAAAGAAGTCTCCACATGGGTCTTCTCTAGCTCTTTACTCCTAGTTATTTTTATGTATTTGTCATGAGTAGCTAAATATTCCACTAAGGGATTGATGAGAAACACTTGTGGATATTGGGCTTTGTATTGGACTCTATTCATTATATTAAATCTATCAATTACGTTTCACTGTTCGATTTAACTGATTTCAAAACAAATGAATATTTGATTGTACATTCCTCTCTTTGCTTGTTCGTGGAGAAATGATTTGAGTAGTTGATTAGATATACCTCTACTTGGTCATCTTAAGCTCTATTGAATGGAATGGTCAAACAAGAGTACATCCCTTAAGTGAGACCCAGACTTAATAATATCAATTTCTATCTAATCTTAAATGGGTAATCAATTCTATACATCTAGGTTTGTTTCTTGTGAGAGGTAAAGCATCAATACTATACATCTAGGTTGGTGACTATATATAGAGATTAGTCCCTTAATTTGATAGATGTGCATTCATGAACAATCACTTGTGGTGGCCAATACTATACATCTATATTGAACACTCATAAGGGATATACAACCAATACTATACATCTATATTGGTTATAATCGATTAACGTGCGTTCATTTCAGGAGAGTTCGTAAATTACCCATAATTCACTTGTTGGATCCGCCAATTCCTTTGTTCTAACTATCATATTTTAATACATATTTCTTATTGACGTTAGTTGCATGTTAGGTTAATTAACTTAATTGTAGTTTGCATTGAAGCAATTAACTTTTCAAAACCAAACCTTTGATATTTACTTTTTCTTGCATTGCTTTAGTTTGATATTAGTTAACTAGTTTTAGCCATTTGATTTTCCTTTCCCTGTGGACGACACCCGACTTGCCATTATACTAGTTTTATAAATTTTTGAGGCATTGTTTTGGTTCATTATAATTATTTTTGACGTACATTTTCTAACGATAAAAACATACTCATCACTTCCAATTTATTAGCCAAGGATCCCACCACTCTACTTTTGTAATAAGGTTTACTCTTCTCAACACTTGGCCACAAAGTTGGAATTTACACACATGAACATGCTAGTTGTAATACCTTGCTACTCTTTGTTGGTACGCCACATTTCTTATCAGAGATAAATCTCTCTTCTCTTCCAGCTCGTCCAAGGAGTACCATGTTTACATTGTGCTCGGGGTCATATAACTAGACTCTTGGAGAAATGTAGGATGTCTCTGCAGGGATAACAACATTGGTTCTAAAAACTAAGGAAAAGAGGGCTTCGCTTATAGGGGTTATCATAGTTGTTCTATATGCCCATAAGACCTAATGAAGCTTGTCTGCCCTGTTCCCATTTTTGCATCTAGCTTTGCCTTCAGAGTATGTTTGATGATTTTGTTTACTGCTTTAGTCTGTCAATTAATTTGAGGATAAGTGGGTAAGGCATAGTAATTCGAGATCTTGTACTTCATAATTAGTTTTCTTGATATTTCATTATTAAGATGAGTGCCATTATCTATGTTGATGGTACTGGGGACCCCTAACTTGTACAATCTATTCTTCTTAACAAAGTTGGTGGTGATGTATACGAGAGCAATTGCTTCCACCCATTTGGTGAAATAGTCTATTGCTAGTACTACTTGCTTTACCCTTCCCATCACGTAATCGGCATTAGTCTTATAAGGTCAAGACCCCACATGGCGAATGGTAAAGGGGACATGAGGCTTCAGAGTAACTCAGGCGGCTGCCAAATATCATTGGTAATCCTCTAATAAGTTTCACAGCTTTCAGCGAATTTCTAAGTATCTGTAAACAAAGTTGGCCAATAAAACCCCTGTCTGAGTATTTTATGAGCCAAGATCTTACCCCTGTATTATTTTTGCATATGCCATTGTGGGTTTCCTTCAGGATCTTTTCGGTTTCTTCAGCCTCAATTCACCTTTTTTCATGTCTTTGAAATTCCTTTCTTGTACAGTCTCTGTTGATGAAAGAGTATCAAGTTGATATATATTTGACTCGTTTTTCTTTGAGGGTGTCTTCAGGTAGTATATCCTCTTCTAGGTACCTTCTGATGGGTACCATCCAACTATCCGATTTTACTTAGATTTCAGCTACAGTCAACCTTTCTTTTTTGGTTATGCTTGGTCTGGTCAGATGAGCTAGGGATAGTTTTGGACCTTATGTCGATCGTTGCAGATACTAGTTTGGAAAATATGTCTGCTTACTAGTTCTCTTTTAACTGAATCTGAGTGATTTTTTACTCTTTGATCTGCTTGAGCAATATATTCACCATAGCCAGATAAGCGATCATGAACACATCATTTGCTTGGCATTTATCCAAGACTTGGTTGACCACTACTTACGAGTCACTAAAAATCTCAACTTCATCTGCTCACAGCACCATACACACTCTTAGGCTAACTAGCAATGCTTCGTATTCAGCTTGAATATTTTTTGTTTAAAATCAAATATCTTGGCACATTCGACAATATCTCTTTCAGCAGTGATTACCACTATACCTGCCCCGCTGCCATGGGTGTTTGGTAAGCCGTCCACATGTAGCTTCCAAGGAAAATCTTCTCCTACTTTTCTTTTATCCTTCTGGCTACCTTGATGTCTAGATCAGTGAATTTAGCCACAAAGTCAGCTACCGCATGCCCCTTGAGGGAAGTTTTAGGGGTGTATGTTATATCAAACTCACACATTTCTATTACCCACTTAGTCAGCCTACCCGATACGTCCGATTTTTACAAGATTTTTTTGAGCGGACAGTTGGTGTACACTTTCATCTTATGTGCTTGACGTGTACATTTTTATCATTAGAAAATGTACGTCAAAATTATTTATAAAGTCCTTAGCAATGTCATTAAAATGTGTAAACAATTATAGTGACAAGCTAAGGTATCATCCACAGGGAAAGGGAAACTAAATGGCTAAACCTAGTTAACTAACACTAAACTAAAATAAAGCATGGAAAAGTAAATATCGTTGGCTAGGTTTTGAAATCTAACACTAATATGTAATTAAAATAGATTTTACTAAATGCAACTAAGTTAGCAAGAATGTGAAATGGTGAGAAAATTAGATGTGAATGTGGGATTCAACGCAATCGAACACAAATAGTGAGCAATCCATTCATTAAAAACCAATTAGATCAATTAAAGCTTTCTTCCTAACTTGAGTTTTCAGGATGGCTTAGACTGGAATGTTTACAATCTACCCCATTCAATTTTTCTTTGGATAGATGTAAGGTAGTCTGGATGGCTTGGATTGGATTGCTCACATCCACCCTTTTTACCTAGCCGGGATATGTTGGATTGGAATGCTCACAACATATCCCTTTCAATTCAAACGAGCTTGGTTAAACACCTTGGGTATGAATTGTTGAAAATATAAATTGATATCTAATGTAAACCAAGAGTTGGAATGACTACTTGGCTCATAGAGACACCTCAGTTAAACCTCTACAATGAGTTCGGAGTTGGAATTCCTACCCAACCCAAAATCAATAACAAATGCATTAATGACCAAAATCAACCACTAAGTGATATGGGAGTTGGAATGCCTACCCATATCACAAAGATTTCAATTAAAGTTTGATAACTCTAACAAGTTTAATCAATCAACAAGAATCAAGAGTTGGAATGCCTACTTAATTTAAGAGATACGTAAACACAATTAAGCACAGTAAATGGAATAATGTTAATAAGATCAAAGTATGGGGGAAAACCCATATATTCATATTCAATCAGTCCATTACACGGGTAGTGCGCGGGTAGGCACCCACGTATAGACCCCTGCACTGCCCTGTTATGGATTTTTCAAAGTGAAAAATCCACCACAGAAAACACATAATGAATGCAAGGGAAATCAATAAAGCACATATGCATAACACATAAAATGCAAGAAATTGTGTATGTATGTAAGAGCAACATATAATGCATGTCAATATAAATGTGAAGATGCAATCAATATAAATGTGCAAGAAGAGTTTTCAAGGCATGAAAGAACACTAATAAAAACACATAACTTATATGACTAAGGAATATGAATGAGTTGTGAGTGTGTGCAACTATATTTCTTCAAAGCAAGTAAGCACATAGAAATTTATCTTTGGTGCTTCTTCTCTTGAGGTCTTGAGCACCTAAGCTACCCTTACATCAAACCCTAAAATATGGTTAGTTCACGAAATGAGCCAATCAATAAATGAGGACTTTACAATCTCCCCCTTTGGCTATTTCGTGATAATACCACCACTCATATTGATCATCACAAAAAAAAAAAAAAATTGAACCATAGGGAAGCTATTCTACATTATATATATATATATAAACTTCTTATCTTCAATCCTCAATCTCTTGTAGAACTATCATCCCTTCAAAACAAAAACAACTACACTTTCTAAATCATGTGTATGTGGAGGTGATCAAGTGAAAACAAAACAAAAGTTTTTGCATTTATGAATATAAGATGTAAAAACAACATCATGCAATGTTTATGAGTGCAATTGCTCCCCATAAGCACATTTCCTAGCCAACAACTCCCTTTACCATATTCTACTCCTCCTTTTTGTCATGATATAGACAAAGAAGTAGTCCCCAACCGGGTCACTCATAGCAAAGAGAAATAGGAGCATACAAGATATTTGCATAATCATATACGCCACTTTTATGCAACTCAATTAAAAGGAGAGAAACAATGAGATTTATACAAAGAAAATGCGTGAATTAAAAATGATTTGTATGTAAGACATGTTGCATTCAAGTCAAATTACAATGGTATTTAGCAAAGCAAATGACAAAGGTTTCCAATAAAATTCAAACGAATTTCACCATTTGTCTTAAGAGAAGCGAGGATAGAGAGATTTTATACTTTATATGCGAAACATGGCATGAGCGACTTTACACCCTATTTGCTTTTATCGGGTAAGATACCCGTATGATAATAGCCATGTTCAACTAATAAAGAAAGATGTGTTGGGATTATGCTCGATAGCAAGAGTATAATAATATATTTGCCAATCTTTTAATATTAATATAGTGATTTCTAGTTTAACAAATCTTATAGCAATTTATAGTTTAATTATTATAATTGACAAAAGTGAATAATCATAATGTCAAAAGACTATGAGAAAAGAACAATTGTTCATACATCTAGATATGTATGAGGTAGACACCAATCTTTAGTTATTCTTGAATAATATTCACAACTTAAGAAAAAGGTTGGGCACCTTTATCTTGTCAAAGTTGTAGATTCTTTTGCTAGCATTTGAGTGGGATCAAATGTGTTATGATGAGTCTAAAATCATCAAAGTGTGGTGTCTATATGCAAAAGAATCTAGTGCATTGAATTGGATCATAATGAAATACTTTATCTAGAACCGTCAATGGATAAAAGTTTTCATTTGAAGACAATTGGAGAGTCTATCTCAATCCTGAGATAAATGATGGACTTATGGTTGCAAGTGTTATTATTTGAGCCATCAATGAGTACGATTATATAGCATAGTCGATCCTCGATAGTTTGATGGTTTTCATTTGTTAATCGATAGAAAACTTCATTTATAGACATGGACATCGTGGCTTCATTTAGGAAATGAGAGTAGAATATCATCATATGGATGTTTTGATGTATTGGATATTAAATCTTAACGTTAAGTTTTCAATAGTTTCTATTGAAACATGGCTTCTGGAAAAGTGAAAATATCCAAGTTCAAAATGTGGTCAAATGAGTAAATATGGTAACTTGGAGAGCTATAGGTGGTCTATGAGCTCTTGGCGATTATTGATATTCTTCACGAGGATACAGTTTCTCCAATAAGGTTATCTAGGGTATGAGTGAGTAACATCAACTTATTCTATCTTTATTTAAGAGTTCAATTTCAGTTCTTTAGTGGAATGAACTAAAATTAAATATATCGGACTTAAGTGAATCATTTGTTGATTGTGATTGGGTTGTGTCTATTGGAGCTTAAATTTAAATCCACACGAACTTGCATGGATCACTTGATATAATATACCAGACCAATTTAGGGGTCCATTTAGTATTGTATAAAGGCATGTGGACTTGTTTCTTTTTGTAAGAATGGGTCTAGTTCACATGTGGACTTTTTATTAAGGTCCAATGGATTTAATAAAATAAGAAAAATAATATATATGCCTATATAAGGTTATGGGTGGCAAGGCTAAAATAGAAAAAGCCTAATATATTATTTTTTGTTTCACTATTTAATTAAATGGAAATTAATTAATTTGTTGATTAATTAATTATTTAATTAAAAGTCAAAAGCTTTTCCCTAATAGGAGAAGGTCTCCTAATATTATACTATTGTTGGACGTATAATTAATGTTAAATACTATATTTGATAAGTAGATAATTAAAAGGAATTATTTATCTAGTCAAATTAGGAAGTCTTTAATATGGTCACAAATACACTAATGAGTTGGATTAGGGGTCTTGGTGCAGGAAAGAATTTATTTTGGAAAAGGATTCTTGGTCACTAGGTAAATTCATCTAAGAATAGGATTCTTGCCTACCAAGTAAATCCTCTTTAGGAGAGGATTTGTCAATCTATAATTATAGGTTGTAAATTTTGACCAAGCCTTAGTTTTTGGTGTGAGAAGTTGTTTTTTATTTATTTTTATTATTGTTATAAAAAAAACTTCATCCAACTCATTGTATGAAGAATTCGGCCAAGCATAGAGAAAAGAGGGAACGTTTTTGTTTTCGATAGTACACTAGTATCATTTGCATCAAAAAGGTTTTATGTACAACATCGAATCAAGGTTCACGCGAGTTTCATTCTAATTGATTGACAATTCACAAGTGACCGGACGTTCTTTGTTTTTCTCTTGAAGGATTATTATGACTAACAAAGAAGAAGATTTTGTTTGTTTACATCCTCATGTATATAATTTAAAGAAAGGGAGCCCACACTCCTAGGTGATTCACGTTCGTGATTGGATTGGAAGATCTTATGGATTCAATACGACACTAGTTCAATCGTCACGAAAAAAAGGTACGATACTTTTAATATACATCAATTAATCTAAGGTTAAGGTTCTTGTTATTAAAAAGAGGAATTTTTTATTTTTACCAAACCCTAATTTTTAATTTTCACTCTTCCGTTGCGCGATTTTCCCTTCAAGAGAGACATATTTATACATTAGAGTCGCATTAGTATTTCACACATTGTTTTGCATTTTAATATGGCAATAATCAATTCATGCTTTTTCATATTTCATTAGCATTTTATTAAAGAATCATTATGCCATGGAAACAACTATAGGTCATTCAAAATGTACTTCCTAAGTAGATTTCCTAGTCCAAAAATGCATGTTTGAACATAAATATGACATGCATTGTAATCGAAGCAAGGTTCACACTTATTGAAGAAAATATCATATAACATAGGTGCAACTAAGTTACTCAAGCAATCAATAAAGAAGCATAAAAAATTTCATTTTTTTTTTTGCACATGGTAAGTATGCAATAGCTCTCTTTGCTTGAGTTCCCCATATGGGGTCAAATCCAAAATTCATCACTCCACAATGCAAATCCCAACAGATCTACTAAGTGTTTTAAATCGAGTAGTATCTAAGGGTTTATTAAATAAGTCCGCTAATTGATCATTATTGCATACATGTTCAAGTACTATGCAATTATTCTCAACTAGTTCTCTAATGAAATGATGGCGGATGTCAATATGCTTAGTTCTAGAATGTTGAACCGGATTCTAGAAAATATTAATAGCACTCATGTTATGACAAAACAGAGTGAGAGTACCTTGGTTGAATCGTAAGAGTACCGTGGTTGAATCCGTAGTCCACTAGCAATTTCTTCTTTCAAAGGAGTTATGTGCATCCACTCCTCGTAGCTATGTACTTGGCCTCCATCGTAGACAAGGAAATTGAGTTTTGCTTCTTGGAAAACCAAGAGACTAGATTATTCCCAAGAAAGAAGTAACCGCTCGATGTGTTTTTCCTATCATCACAATTTCCTGCACATTTCGTACCACTAAAGCCTATAAGGCTAGCATTAGTGTCAAAAGAGTACAAAATCCCATTCACATGGCGAATGGTTCTCTTAACGAAAGAGAGATGAGACTCCTTAGGATCTGATTGGTACCTAGCACACACACCCATACTAAAAGACATATAGGGCCCACTTATGATCAAATAAAGCAAGCTACCATTTATGATCAAATAAAGCAAGCTACAAATCATACCCCGATATAGTGTTTGTTCCACACTTTTACCATTAGCATTCTTGCTTAGCTTCAAAGTTGTTTTCATAGGTGTATCACAATGTTTGGTGTTTTGAAGGCCAAATTTCTTCACTATGTTTTTGGCATACTTAGATTGGGATATGAAGATCTCACCATCCATTTGCTTAATTTGCACCTTGGGAAGTAACTTAGCTCACCAACAATACTCATCTAAAATATATAAGACATGACATCAACAAATTATTGGACATTGGTGTTGTTGGTGGAGCCAAAAACTATAACGTCAACATATATTTTAGCTATAAAAAGCTCATCATTTTATTTCTTGATGAACACAGTCTTGTCAACATTACCCCTTAAGTAGCCATTGTCAGATATAGAGTGAAGCGCTCATACCAAGCCCTCAGTGCTTGTTTCAACCCATTTAAAGCCTTTTTGAGGTGATAGACATGATTAGGGTGGTGTGGATCCACAAACCCTTTGGTTGCTCAACAAACACTTCCTCTTATAAAAATTCATTGAGGAAGGCACTCTTAACATCTATTTGATGCAATTTGAACTTGTGCACACAAGAGATGGATATAAGTATCCTAATGGACTCTAGATGGGCAACCAGAGTAAATGTCTCCTCAAAGTCGATACCCTCAATTTGAGAACATCCTTGTGCTAAAAGCCTTGCCTTGTTTCGCATAATGTTACCGTCTTCATCCGATTTGTTCCTATAAACCCATTTGGTTCCAATGACATTGGTGTTTTTGGGTCTAAGAACTAGAGTCCAAACCTTATTTCTTTCAAATAGGTTTAGCTCTTCTTGCATAACAAGAACCCAAAATTCATCATTTAGGGCTTAATCAATCTTCTTGGGTTCTATTTGAGAGGTGTAGCATATATGGCTAATTAGATTAGCTAAATGATGCCTAGTCCTAACACCTTCAATAATCTCTCATATGATGTCATCTTTATCATGGAGTTTCCTGACCCATGGAGCGGGTTTTTTAGAGTTCAAGAGAGGCACTTTATCAATAGGTTGTGTGTTATCATCATCAACATTAGATGTCCCAACATTAGAAGTCTCCACAACATTCTCTAAAGAAGAGTCATCAACTATAGCAACATCCTCCTCATGGTCAATAGACTTGAGCCTTGTATCATCAATGACAACATTGGATGATTCCATGATGGTTCGAGTCTTTAAATTGAAATCTCTATAGGCTTTACTATTCAAGGCATAGCCAATAAAGATACCCTCATCACTCTTAGCATCATACTTGCCAAGTTGATCTTGGTCATTTAAAATGTAGCATTTGTTTCCAAAAATGTGAAAATAGCTAACATTTAGCTTTCTACCTTTCCATTTATCGTAGGAGGTTTGCCTGGTATGGGGCATTATAAAAACCCTATTTCCTATATAGCAAGCTGTATTAACGGCTCCAGCTCGTAGATTCCTAAGGACATTATTGCTAAGCATCATCACATGGGCCATCTCTTGAAGGACCCTATTTTTCCTCGAAACAACTCCATTTTGTTGAGGTTTCCAAGGAGCCAAAAACTCATGAGAGATGCCTAAGATATTACAATAGCTTTCAAATTGAGGATTCTTAAACTCTCTCCCATGGTCACTCTTAATCCATTTATGCTTTTAATGTTTGAGTTCATTTCATTTTGAATTTTATTACAAAGCCTTTCAAACTTGTCAAAAGTTTCAGAATTTTCTGTGGAAATATGTCCATGTGAACCTAGAGAAATTATCTACACAAACAAAAATGTATCTCTTTCCACCTAAACTCTCGGTTTGCATAGGACACATAAGATCCTTATGGAGAAGCTTTAGGGGCTCTTTGGTGGAGAGATACTTGCCCTTTTTATGCATACTCTTGGTTTGTTTCCCTTGTTAGCAAGGTTCATAAACACCATTGGCCTTTTTCCCAAGCTTGGGTAGGCCTCGCACAACATTGAGCTTATCTAAGATTAAAAAATCTTGATAGTTTATATGGCCAAGTCTTTCATACAATAACTCAATTTGCTCATCCTTAGACACATTGCAATAGACTATACTAGCTTCAAGACAATAACAATTGTCTCTAGATCTCATTCCTTTTAACAAGGTTTGTCAATTGAGCAATAAGATAGAACAATCATTTTTGGGATGGAAAGTCCCTCATCACTTCAGTATGAAATGATTTTCAAATTGGCTTTTAGGTTATCAACAAATAAAGCAATAGACAATGAGGGTAATCCGAGAATGGAAATGGTTACTTTCCCTCTAACTTTCTTTCCCTCTAACTTTCTTCTTGGATCCATCATCAAAGGTGACATTTCCTCTTTCCTCTATGACAAGAGTCTCAAAGAAACTCTTGTTTCCTGTCATATGCCTAAAGCACCCATTATCCAAATAGCATAAATTAGAATTTGCCTTTAAGGCAATTTGTGCAATAAGGAAAAAGTGTTCATCTTTTTTAATCCACCTAGGTGAAACATTTTCTTTCCAAGTGGTTAATGGTACATGGGCTCTAGATATCCTGGATCATGCAAAAGTGTTTCATTTTTCCTAGTGACATGCACTTGGCTTTAGCCTTTTTATTCTCTATCATGCTTTCAATTCTACAAATTTTATATAACAAAAGAAGTTTGGTCCAATGTGACCATCAATACCGTAAAAATGACATGTGGAGATAAAGTTAGGAACCATGCCATAGCTTTTAGGTTGCATTGAAGCCTTCCCATATCCTTACAGTTTTCTTGGTTGTTCATAAGGATCTCTTCTTCTTTGTTGTTGACCAAGACTTGAATGCTTCCTCAGTTGAGCTTGTATGAAAGGTTTTTTCCCTTGATGGGGTTTCGGTTGAACGAAGTTAGCTTGAGGAGTTCCTGTAGGAAGAGCTTAAGGTATACTTCTTTGTGCCACCTTCATTTGAGCATTTCTTGAACACTCTTCTAAGTCAAGTTTCTTCTTAGGTGATTGATGAGGAAAAGAATCCTTGAGATTCATGCTCTTGACAAATATGGTCTTGCTTGGAGTGGAAGACATCTTGTCATCTTCAAACCCAAGCCCCTTTTTATCGTTTGGCAACTTTCAAATATCTAACGTGTGGCCAAGTTTTTTAGTATTAGATTTCATCATGGCCATCAACTCTCTAGCATCTTCTGTTAGGATTATGCTCGATAGCAAGAGTGTAGTATTGTAATTAATAATCTTTTCATATGAATAAAGTGATTTCTAGTTTAACAAATCTTATAGCATTTATAGTTTAATTATTACAATTGTCAAAAGTAAATAATCAAAAGGTCAAAAGACTATGAGAAAAGAAGAATTGTTCATACATCTAGATATGTTTGAGGTAGACACAATTCCTTAGTTAGTCTTGGATAATATTCACAACTTAAAATAGAAGGTTGGGCGCCTTTATCTTGTCAACGTTGTAGATTCTTTTGCTAGCATTTGAGTGGGATCAAATGTGTTATGATGAGTCTAAAATCATCAAAGTGTGGTGTCTTTGGGCAAAAGAATCTAGTGCACTTGGTGCATTAATATGATCAAAATGAAATATTTTATCTAGAACCGTCAATGGATAAAAGTTTTCATTTGAAGACAATCGGAGAGTTTATCTCAATCCTGAGATAAATGATGGACTTATGGTTGCAAGTGTTATCATTTCAGCTATCAATGAGTATGATTATATAGCATAGTCTATCCTCGATAGTTTGGTGGTATTCATTTGTTAATCATTAGATGACTTTATTTATAGATATGGACATCGTGGCTCTATTTATTGAATGAGAGTAGAATACCATCATATGGATGTTTTGAGATATTGGATATTAAATCTTAAAGTTAAGTTTTCAATAGTGTCTATTGAAACATGGCTTCTGAACAAGTCAAAATATCCAAGTTCAAAATGTGGTCATATGAGTAAATATGGTAACTTAGAGAGCTATAGGTGGTCTACGAGCTCTTGGCGATTACTGGTGTTCTTCAAGAGGATACACTTTCTCCAATAAGGATGTCTAGGGTACGAATAAGTAACATCAACTTATTCTATCTTTATTTAAGTGTTCAATTTTAGTTATTTAGTTAAATAAACTAAAATTAAATAGATTGGGCCTAAGTGAATCATTTGTTGATTGTGATTGGGTTGTGTCTATTAGAGCTTAAATTTAGATAGCCCGCCAAGATCCCCTATCCACACGAACTTGCATTGATCACTTAATATATTCTACCGGACCAATAGGGGTCCATCTAGAATTGTAATAAGGCATGTGAACTTGTTTCTTTTTGTAAGAATAGGTCTAGTTCACATGTGGACTTTTTATTAAGGTCTAATGGATTTAATAAAATAAGAAAAAAAATATATGGCCCTTATACTGGGTATGGGCGGCAATGGCTAAGGTGAATAGCTTAAATATATTATTTTTATTTTATTATTTTTTAATTAAATGGAAATTAATTAATTTGTTGATTAATTAATTATTTAAATAAAAGTCAAAATCTTTTCCTATTAGGAGATGGTCTCCTAAAACTATACTATTGTTGGTAGTATAGTTAATGTTAAAGACTATATTTGATAAGTAGATAAATAAAACGAGTTATTTATCTAGTCAGTTTAGGAAGTATTTAATATGGTTACAAATACACTATTGAGTTGGATTAGGAGTCCTTGTGTAGAAAAGAATTGTTTTTGGAAAAGGATTCTTGGTCACCAAGTTAAACTACTTAGTGGTAGAATTCTTATTTGAAAAGGATTCATAACCACCAAGTTAATCTACCTAAGGATAGGATTCTTGTCCACCAAGTAATCCTTTTTAGGAAAGATAAACTCTCCTAATCTACATTGAAGAGGGGAAATTCGGTCATGACATATGAATATAGGATAGGATAGATTTTCATTTAGATAAGGATTCTAACTACCAAATAACTCCACCTAAGGAAAGAATTCTTGCCAACCAAGTGAATCCTTCTTAGGAAAAGATTTATGAGCCTATATATATGAGCATGATGAATTCGGCCAGCCCTAAGGGCATTAGAGGTGAATTTTGGCCATGCTTATTTTTCTAAGAGAAAATTCTGGTAGGATTTTGAGGGAGAAAAATCTGATTTTACTCTAGACAAAATTCAATAATATCTAAGCAATAGTGTGTGAATTCAGCCAAGTAGAGAAAAAAAGGGAATGTTTTTGTTTTCGATAGTATACTAATATCCTTTACACCAAAAGGGTTTTTTGTACAACATCGAATAAAGGCTCACGCGAGTTACAATCAAATTGATTAATTATTCACAAGTGACTGGATGTTCTTGGATTTTTCTCTTGGAGGATATTTGTAACTGACAAAGAAAAGATATTTGCTTTGTCTCCATCCTTAGGAATACAATTTAAAGAAAGGGAGCCCACACTGCTAGGTGATTCACGTTCATAATTGGATTGGAAGATCTTGCGGAATCACTTCGACACTTGTTCAATTGTCACGCGAAAAAGATACGATACTTTTATATACATCAATTAATCTAGGGTTAAGGTTCTCGTTGCATAAAAGGGAAATTTTTTTATTTATACGCAAACCCTAATTTCATTTTTTCTCACGCTTCCGTTCCGTTTTGAACCCGTTTTTCCCTACAATTGGTATCAGAGCCTGGTTGTACCCTTGATTAATTGATATATGTACGTGAATCTTTTTCTTTTTATTGTATATAAACATGTTTTAGAATGAGATGGCACTCTAGGTATTCGCATATATATTTACATTGGAATGTATGGATATATATATGATTTATATGTGGTTTTTATTGCTCAATTTTGGTTCTAGAATTTCAATGTATTTTGTTTTGGGATTGTAACAAGAAGGGTGGTCTATTATCTCCATAATTTCCTTCTTGGTAGTTGCTATGTTTTTTTTTTTATTTTGTTGTTGTAATAAAAAAAACTGCAGTATTTTGTTATGTAAATTCTTCTGTAA